>CM057452.1:1335572500-1338072500 GCA_016271365.2 Neoceratodus forsteri | reverse complement strand
CACAATACGTGTGCTTCAGCTCTGAGATCACTTCAAGTGACCTCCACTGGTATAAACTCCTCCCAGACTGGAGTGACTCTGTACCTCCCAGAGCAAACACTGTGAGGTGGCAATTGCCTCACTGACAGAATCCCTGACCAAATAGAGTACACTCTGTCAGAGAAAAACAGAGCAAACTCTTTACATAAAGTAGATGAAAAAGAATTTCTCGGCTGTAGACAGGCAGGATGGAGTAGCCTAGTCAGAGTCTGAAAAAGCTGAGAAAGTCTGTTTTTCCCTGCTGCAAATTCCCTGGACAAGAATTCTGCCTTCTTACGAGAAATTGCCTCCTGGTACTCACCATAGTGAGCTCGCAGGACCAGTTTGTTGTCCACTGACCTGGTCTTCCACCAGCAATGCTCCAACTTCTGACCTTTGATCTTCATCTCCTTGAGATCCCCATGAAACCAGGGAGATCTCGAGTGAAAGTTTCTGGGTTATATACAAACTGGAGTGATGATGTCCAGTGCTTCAGATACCACCCTATTATAGGTGGTCACTTCTTCACTGGCAGTAGTCGCACAAGCAGCGTTCATCCTAGATAAGTCAACTAGTGCCAGTAGTTCCTCTGGGGACAAACTCCTTAAAGGGCTTTGACAGGTAAGGGACATTCTAGGAGGGGCCTCAAGCTTGAATTTCACCATGCAGTGATCCGACCAAGAGACCTGATCAACTCTGAGTTTATCCACCTCAAGACCCAGCTGGAACACCAGATTCAGCATGTGACTGTGTTGGTGGGTCACAGAAGTAATTACTTGTGCTAGGCCCAGTGATGACATCTGCTGGAGGAGGCATTAACTGAAATGTGAGGATTCGTCATTGACCCAGGCATTGAAGTCCCCAAGGATTAAACACCTGGGGAACTCCAACACCTGGTCGATGATGAAGTCTGCCACCTCCTGCAGGAATCCCCCCTCCCAAACCGGGGAGTTGGTAGATAAGGAGAATCCTGCAACCTGTACCTGGACCCCCACGCATAGTCACACACTCAAAAGACCTGGCAGTTCCAACCAGATGCACCGTGAAAACCAAGCTGGATCTAAAAATGATGGCCACTCCCCCAACCCTGGGATCCTTCCTCAGACAGTGCACTATGAAATACCCAGCAGAGACAGTCACCTCTAAAACTGTGCCAGCATCATCGCCCAGCCAGTTTCACATGATGAAAGCAAGGTGGATGGAGGAAGTCAACTCCACAATAATAGTGGTCTTGTTCCTTATCAACCTGGCATTGCAGAGCACCATCCGAAGGGGATTAGAGGGCACTGCTGGCCCTCTGACTGCCAGCCCACTCAGTCTGGTGGGACCCCTGTGTACGGAGACCAAACATGTCTTTCCAGGTTCTGTTTAAACCCAGGGCATCTCTTGCACCTGACAACTTCAATACTACTCACCTCCCTGGCCTCAGCTACACCCTGTCACCACCGACCCATCCACCTCCTCATAATCCCAACCTCCCTGTAATATCTAGCTTCCATGGAAGGGACTGGAAGGTCAGTAAAGGGGCAGAGGTCACAAAGTAGGGAGGCAGCATATGTAACTCACACAGGGCAATGATTCCAGCACATCTTCACCTAGCTTTCCTGCTCTGATAGAAGTGAATGTCCTACTACACCTAACCCTTTAACTAGCAGGACAAATGAAACTCTAAAATAACCTTCTTAATCACACACACAACCGGTTCCATGTTAAATTAGTTAAGAAAAATTGCTACTGTAATAATAGCTTCTATTTTTCCCCGACTGCAATAATAGCACGCATCAGCTATAGCGCTACACATATTTAGCTACCACAGCAAAATAGTACTTGGTCCCATCTAATATTAACTTATTTATATTCTGTCATTTATTGCAGTTTGCTGTTTATAGTTTGGTCTTCACTGCAGTTCGCTTCCTGTTTGCTACCCATCCTCTTTTCCCACAATGCATTTGCCTAATCCTTAATGTTAACAGGTGTAACAAGTCCTGTCACAAACTGTAATGCCAGAATGGAGGTTGGGATGGATGTAGAGTTTGTTACAAGCCAGAAGGGAAAGTCACTTGCATTATTTGTAGGGTTCCTCTATTGTAGAGACAAAGAAAAAGGTGGTAAGGTTTACTGTGATGTGTTGATGAGCACTGATATGACTGCCTTGCTCACATACATACCATTGATGGCAAAGTGACTACACAGATCAAGGGCCACACCCACGTAATTGATGCTGGAGAAGTAGGAGTCAGGAAAGTGATGGCAAGCGTTAGGGAGTGCAAAAGAGGTGGCATTGAGAGCACCTCACAGGTAGTGGTGCAATGTATATCAACTGCACCGCAATATGTTGCAGGATGCTTGCCTGATGTACAGATAATAAAAAGAATTGTACAGTGAATACACCAGGTGGAGCATGGGTGTCCCGCTGTGCCTAGCACTGTAGAAGAATTAGTAATTCAACCAGAATTTACAGTTACTGATGCTGGTGAATGTGATGCTTGGCCAGCTGGCTATGATTATTGTATGATATTCGTAAAATAAAAATATAGTATGTGATTGTCTCACATAAGACATCCTGTGCTTCCATGGGTGACCCCCCAGGTTTCCAGTGAAGCTACACGATATGTAAATCGACAGGAGATCTCTGTAATGTAATTAACTTCCTTGAGAAACTGCATTTTAAGGCCTTTTTTATGACCTGTTGCTGCTTTGAAGTTGGGAAGCTAAATATACAGTTTATTACAGGACAGGGCATCATTTAACTGATTCCTGTTGGCTATATATCGCACCTGGGTGATGGACTGTAGAGTTGTAAAAATGTTTGATCTTCCTTGGGAAAACAGAAACCAGCCACCAGTTCAAAAGAAAGGTTTGATATAAGACTGTCATAATTTAGAAAATGTCTTTTTCCTTCTGAAGTCACATTATTTAAAATCTCTCCTGACAGGAAATACTACTTTTTTTTTATCACAGAAAATTGGTATTATTGGTTTAGTATTTGCTTCCAACATAAGATGCATTACAAATTATCAGAAACACAGTAATGTAACAGTACATCTACAAAGAAGTGACAGGATACAAATACACAATTTCACAAGGTATCATAGGTTCTAATATATACTAGTGTAGATATCCTCTATTCTAACTAGACATCTATTGCAAACAGCTCAAGATTAAGTATTCACCAAACTAGGTTCCAGATAATTTAGGAGTGGAGTGAGAGATAGGTAAAAGATAGGAGAAAGGCAGCGAGTTCATAGTGTGAGGGCTCTTATTCCTTTATAGATTTCCATAGTTTTGCAGTTCCAAGTGTCAAATATTAAGTGTTCCCATCCTGTATCTGATAATCCTGGGTTTTCTATAAGAGATGGTTATAGGGAGGAGGTAATGGTACTTTACATAGGGATGAGTTGAGATATGGTCCCCATTTTTTTGTAGTACTGTGACAGTTGCCCTTTGTTAGCATAGGTAAGTCTCTCAAAAATGACTAACCACACCAAGGAAGAGTGCCAGAGGGTGGTGGTTGGTGGGGAAGGTTGCCGCCATTGCATCAACAGGAGTCGCTTAGCTTCCAAGAAAGCTACAAGGACACAGTTCCTGAGTCATGAAGTGAGTTGTTGTAGAGGCGTAGTGTTGCCCAAGAGGAGCATAGGATTACTGAGGTCTATGGGTTTACCTAGTACCCCTGAACAGTCCATAGCCACTGCCGCCCAGAAAGGGGCCAGTGTTGGGCATTGCCACAGTATGTGCAGAATAGTTGCTGGACTGCCATGGCATCTTCAACATTCCACATGAGGGATAATACCCCATTTATGTAGGACGGCTGGTGTGCAATACCAGTGAAGGAGAATTTTAAGTTGAATTAATTGACTCTTAACACCTGTATATGCAGTATGTGCTAGTTGGAGGCAATGGGACCAGGACTGTAGTGAAATGGGGCATTGTAGGTCCTGAGTCCAAGCTATCCTACATATTTCAGTGTAGTCAGGTTGAGCGTCTCGCCATGCACTATAGAATTTCCCAGCTAGCCCTCAAGAGGAGGATTTTAAGTGTAATGTAGAGCCATTGCCATCTTTGGTCTGTTATATAGGAACTACCCAGTGATTGTATCACATTCCGGGAGATACTATGTTGTAATTTTATATTCTAAAGGAGGAGCTAGATGATTTACAGAAGGTGCTGTGGAGACACAAATTTTAAACTGGTACTTGTGTCTCAGATGAAGTCATATCTTTTTGGGCTCTTAAGAAACAAGATCTCTAATTTAACAGCAATTACAGAGGTAATGCATTAGATAGAAAAAGTCTAAATGTATTTTGGTAGGAGTTTGTTCTGTAGTTTTCCTTGTTTTTCTTTTATGTGATTGTGGTGCTCTTTGATATATTGTTCTGTGTTTACATTTTACATATTTTTATCATCTTTTAGTAAAGTGCCTTTTATTTAAAAGACTGCCTTGGTGTCTGCCAGTTCTTTTTTTCTGCATGTGACGTATAGATGGTTAGGTCTGATGAAACTGTTCAACAGCTTGATGGTTTTACTGAGCTTGAGTAAAAAGGTAAGAATATACCTAAGATCTCTTATAGAGTTTTAAGGGTTCATTTTGGAATCCTGGCTTGGTGCCACTGGCGAAAGATTGTACCGTAATCCCTGAAGAGGGTATGTATCTGAGCCTGTACATTTGGGTACGCTAGCATAAGGTTCATAGTTTGAATTCCCCCAGAACTTGAGACTAAAGGTGATTTGGACCCAAAAGTAGACAATATGGTTTCCCTATCTGTTATCTGTTCACACTATTGCGCTCTGAGGTTGGCACTGTGGGAGCAGAGGGCCTGACCTACTGAGTGCATTTGTGGCAGATTTGGTTAGCAGCGGTGGGATAAATTTGGTAACACAAGCTTTAACTGTTTAGTTGTCAGCTTAATACTGTACAGCTCACTTGCAAAATAAGGCAATGATTTAATTTTAAAAAAGGAAACAGAACTATATCATTTTGATTACAGTCAAGTTCCTACCTGTTTTTTTTTTTTTCAAAGTGCAAGTTAGAGTAGCCATAGTTAGGGAAGAAGGTGGCTTCCAACTACAGTGGGCACACTGCAGACTACTTGATGCAGTTGTGCCAGGACAGACGAGTCCTGTATGAGGGGAGAGCCACCAAGCAGAACCTCTTGGATACCCTGATGACAGCAGATGCCCAGAGTATTGAGTCACAGACTGTGACTACAAAGGACCAAACTTTGGATGTGGAGAGGTCAGCGGCCAGTGCAGTGTCCAGATCCAGTGGGGAGGACAGCAGGGCCAGTGCAAGCCCAGGATCACAGCAGCAGGGGAACGTCAGCAGCATTCTGGAGCCAGAAGCAATCAGGCTGCAGATTGACTTGAGCAGAATGGAGCTGGAGTTCCAGAGGGAGGCTGAGTGGGAACGTCAAGAAGTGGAGCGAGAGAAGCGAGCTGCAGAGAAGAAGAGGGAGTGAGAACAGCAAGAAGCTGAATATGAACAGCGAGAAGTGGACCATGAAGAGGGTGAGTGCCAGAGGCAACATGAACTAGAGAAGTTACAACTCCAACCACCAGCACCAGAGCAGGTAAGCGGCTTGGGTTTAACTGGAACTACATGACTGGGCTACAAATTAAATTCCAAATTGACAGCTGAATTTAAAAAGGGGGAGGATATGGATGCCTTTTTAAATTCCTTTGAAAAAGTTTGTATTCAGACAAATATTCCTAGAGGGTCCTGGAGCTTCCAGCTATCCCCGCTACTTACCAGGAAAACTCAGGATGCATCAGGTCAAATGGACAATGAGGACAGTAATGATTACAGCAAACTTAAAGCTGCACTTTTAAAAAAGTTTTATTTACCTGTAGAAGCATAGAGAGCTAAATTCTGTAAGCTCAGGAGAAGTCCTGACATGAGCTACGAGGAGCTAACCACTAAACAACATCAATGGTTAAAACATTGATGGGAGGGAATTGAAGCAAACTCTGTAGATAAAATTGAAAATGCTAATTTGTTTGAACAGTTTTTTGGAGCATGCCCAGCAGAGCCAAAAACCTGTCTGGAGGATTGATATCCCAAAACAGTGCAAGAGGCTGCTGAACTCTCGGACTACTATGCCAAGAGCAGACCTGTCTGAGAGTGAATGGGGTGGGCATGGCAGTGCAGAAAGGGAAAAGCACACCTTCAGGGTAGCTAAAACCCTCACTGCCTCCACTGAAACTAGTTAGCCCCAGGTTTCAAAGAAAAGATTTCTCTAAGAAAAGAAACGAATGTTGGGTTTGTAAAGAAACTGGGCTTATTGCCTGACAGTGTCCCAAAAGGATGAGCAATACACAAAATAGGGATAGGAAAGAACTGGGTTGTTTGTGTGTCCCTGGAAGCATGCTTGTGAACATGAGGGAACACATGCACCCAGTCCCGGTGAATGGTGTACAGACTCAAGGGTTAATGGACACAGGGGCATTGGTAAAAGGGGATCTGATAGAGCCTGGTAAGCTTATACCCAATGAATCTGTAACTATACAAGACTTCACTGGGGAGGAGAAAACATTGCCACTCGCTAGTGTTCTCCTAGACTGGGGAGAAACAGGAGGAACTGTGCAACAGGTGGCTGTAGCCAAAACTTTAGTAGTTGATGTCATCCTTGGCAACAATCTCAAACAGGGGATGGTGTGTGCAGTTACCTGTATGCAAGTGACCAGGGAAAATTGTAGTTCCCTGGACCCCAGAGAAGCCATTGTGGAAACCAGTGGGAGACTGGTTCCCCAGCTTGTGTCTCCTGATCTGGTGACTAATGAAAAGGGGTAGAAATTTCCCCAGTAGCAGTTAACCACACAGCTACAAAGGGTTACTCCAAAGAAGGAGGAGGGGTGACCCATTGTCAGAGGTTTAGTGATGACAGTGATCGTGAGTGCCCTGATGCTAGTGCTAGGGACCCTAGTTTAGAGACTGAAGGGGATCTGTCCCATGCCTTGGGAATGTGTAAGGAGTTTGCAACTGTTCAGAAAAGTGACCCTAGTCTAGAGAAGCTGAGGGCTTGGGTAAACTCTGACAGATCACAGGGAGGTGATAATAAACATAAGGTTTATTGGGAAAATGGACTGATGTATACTTAGGCTGTAAAGACAGAGGGAGGGATGATAGGCAGGCAGCTTGTCATTACACAGTGGTATTGTGAGCAGTTGCTCAGGACTGCATGCGATATTCCCTTGTCTGCTCATCTGAGAATCACTCACACTACACAGCGGTTGACCCAGAATTTCTATTGGACCAACATCACCCAGCAGGAGAAGGAGTATTGCAGGTCTTGTCACCGGTGCCCAGAAATAGGGAAGGCGGGTAAGAAAACCCAAGCCACCCTAATTCCATTGCCCATAGTGAAGGAGCCATTTCTGAGGGTGGGAATGGGTATTGTGGGGCCTTTAAATACCCCCAGCTCCTCTGGTAAGAGGTTCATCCTGACTATAGTGGATTATGCCACCCAGTACCCAGAGGCACTCGCCCTATCCTCATTAAGGACAGACAAAGTGGCAGATGCCTTACTTGGGATTTTCTCCCGTGTTGGGTTTCCACAGGAGGTTAGCACCGATTGAGGGGATTCCTTCATGTCGGACCTGATGAAACGTTTGTGGGAAAAGTGTGGGGTGGTGCAGAAGCACATGATACCTTATCACCCGCAAGCCAATGAGGTTGTGGAAAGATTTCACGGTACCCTGAAGTCAATGCTCAAGCATTTGCTGAACAGCATGGGAGGGACTGGGAGAAATATCTTCCCCACCTGTTGTTTGCACACAGGGAGGTACCCCAAGAGTCGACAGGATTTTCCTCCTTCAAGCTCCTATATAGACACTGGATATGTGGGCCTCTAGACTTGATATGGCAGGACTGGGAAGGCAAGCATGCCACCCAGGGCACTCCATAGTGGATTATGTCCTTAGGGTTAGGGAAAGGCTGAAGGAGCTTATGAGGACAGCCCAGAGCAACCTGACAGCTGCCCAACTGAAACAAAAAGTGTGGTATAACTGCAGAGCCAGAGCTCACTCATACACGGTGCGTCAGGAAGTCATGGTCCTTATTCCGGTCCAGAAAGACAAGCTGCAGGCTGAGTGGGCAGGATCGTACAAAGTAGATAGAAAGATAAATGATGTGAACTATATCATAGAAGTACATGACAGAAGACATACAGAAAGAATGTACCACATCAACATGATGAAGCCATATGCTAATAGGGCTTACATGGTGCTTGTAGTATGAAGTCCTGGGGAGAGGATGGATGAAGGAGACCCCCTTCTGGACTTCCTGTAAGAACGCAAGTGGGAGTCCTCTGTGGAGGCAGTTAACTTGTCACACCAGCTGGCTCCGGACAAGATCCAGTAAAGTAAGGGAGGTTTTAGCAGACTTTGCCCCACAGTTTAGTGCCAAGCCTGGACTAACCCCATTGGCGATGCATGATACAGAGACAGGGACACAGATGCCCATATGGCAGACAGCAATCAAGTATCAGAGGCTGTCCAAAAGGAAATTAGGATGGAGGTGGAGAAAATGTTGGATTTAGGGGTAATCCAGAGATCTCACAGCCCCTGGGCCTGACCCGTAGTCCTTGTGCCCAAGCCAGATGGCTCTACTCATTTCTGTGTGGACTATTGTGGACTGAATGCAGTCACAAAGTCAGATGCCCACCCGATGCCCCAGGCGGATGAACTCCTGAGGAAGTTGGGAGGGGCAACATACCTTACAACTATTGACCTGATGAAGGGGTATTGACAGGTAGAGATAACTGACAGAGCTAGGGAGAGATCGACCTTCATCACTCCGATAGGCCTATTTGAATTTGAAGTAATGCCTTTCAGATTGAAGAATGCCCTGGCCACTTTCAAAAGGTTGGTGAACCAGGTGTTAAATGGAGCTGAGGAGTACACCATGGTGTACCTGGATGACATTGCCATCTTGAGTACCAGCAAGGAGGAACATCTGTCCCACCCTAAGTAATTGCTGGGCAGGATACAGAGGTCTGGGCTCACTGTCAAAGCTGAGAAGTGCTAGGTAGCCATGGCTAAAGTGGCATACCTTGGGCATGTTGTAGGCCGGAGACAGCTTTGTCCTAAACAAGTAAATAGAGGTGATCAAGGCATGACCCAGACCAGAAATGCAGAAGCAGGTCAGGAGTTTTCTAGGGACAGCAGGGTACTATAGGAAATTTGTACCCAATTACCGTGCCCTGGCTGCTCCCCTATCTGACCTGGTAAAGGAAAAGATGCCTAAGATAATTACCTGGGAATCAGCCTGTGAAAAAGCCTTTAGCAGACTGAAGGAGGCCTTGTGCAGTGCTCCATTATTGACAAGTCCTGATTATAGCAGACCTTTTATAGTCCAGACGGATGCCTTAGACATGGGTATTGAGGCAGTATTAAGTCAGACATCCAACCAAGGGAAAGATCACCCTGTAGTGTTCCTGAGTAAAAAGTTACTTCCCAGGGAGCAGGCTTACTCTACTGTGGAAAAAGTGTGTGTTGCCATAGTGTGGGCACTAAAGAAGTTAGAGCCATACTTATATGACCAGCATTTTGAGGTACAAACTGACCACAACCCCCTGGCTAGGCTGCCCCAAATGGGAACAATTAATGGTAGACTATTAAGATGGAGTCCTGCCTTGCAAGGGATGACATGACAATCTTACATAGAGTTGGAGTGACCAATCAGAATGCAGATTGCTTATCATGTCTATATGAGGAGCGAACTGATTTGGGAAGCTCATTCCATGCAGGGGATAGAGCCCTCAAATTCAATCTAGGTGGGGAGGATTGTGACTCTTGGCCAGCTAGTTATGATTATTGTATTATATTTGTAAAATAAAAAAATAGTATGCGATTGTCTCACATGAGACATCCTGTGCTTCCATGGGTGACCCACCCCCCCAGGTTTCAGTGAAGCTACAAGATATGTAACTGACCAGGAGATCTCTGTAATGTAATTAACTTCCTTGAAAAAATGCATTTTATGGCCCTTTTTATGACCTGTTGCTGCTTTGAAGTTGGGAAGCTAAATATGCAGTTTATTACAGGACAGAACATCATTTAGCTGATTCCTGTTGGCTATATATCGCACCTGGGTGACAGACTGCAGAGTTGTAAAACCTTTTGATGTTCCTTGGGAAAACAGGAACCAGCCACAAGTTCAAAGGAAAGGCTTGATTAAAGACTGTCATAATTTAGGAAATGTCTTTTTTCATTCTGAAGTCACATTATTTAAAATATTTCCTGACAGGAAATCATTTTTTGTAATTTTATACTCTAAAAGGAGGAGCTAGATGACTCACAGAAGGGGCGTGGAGACACAGAGTTTAAACTGGCACTTGTGTCTCAGATGAAGTCATATCTTTTGGGGTTCTTAAAAAACAAGATGTCTAATTTAATGGCACTTACACAGGTAATGCATGAGATAGTAAAAGTCTAAATGTATTGTGGTAGGAGTTTTTTCTGTAGTTTTCCTTTTATGTGATTGTGATGCTCTTTGATATATTTTTCTGTGTTTACATTTTACATATTTGTATAATCTTTTAGTAAAGTACCTTTTATTTAAAAGACTGCCTTGGTGTCTGCCAGTTCTTTTTTTTTGGTTTGCATGTGAAGTATAGATGGTTAAGTCTGACGAAACTGTTCAACAGCTTAATGGTGTTACTGAGCATGGGTTAAAATGTAAGAATATACCTAAGGTCTCTTATAGAGTTTTAAGAGTTCATTTTGGAAGCCTGGGTTGGTACCCCTGGTGAAAGATTGTACCTCAGTGCCCGAAGAGGGTATGTATCTGAGCCTGTACATTTAGGTATGCTAGCATAAGGTTCACAGTTTGAATCCCCCCAGAACTTGAGACTAAAGGTGATTCGGACCCAAAAGCAGACAGGAGGGTTACCCTGTTTGTTACCTGCTCACACTATTGCGCTCTGAGGTTGGCACTGTGGGAGCAGGGGGTCCGGCCTGCTGAGTGTGTTTGTGACAGTAAACAGTTCCTGTTGTTTGATAATGGGAAGGAGTAGGACAAGATTTTAATGTTTGCCATGAATGCTAATGTACAATTTCTTAAGGAATGCACTGACTGGATGCTGGACAGCACTTTCAAGTCCTTTCCCACATTATTCGACCAACGGTGCACCATACATGGTGTTAAGTCTGGAACTGTGGTAACTGTGGTATTTGTGTTAATGTGCTCATGTAAAACTGACATCTATGAGATGGTATATGCATACTTAAAATCGATGTTCCCCAACCTAGCACCACAAAGTGCAGTTCTTGACTTTGAAAAATCTGCCTGGAAAGCTTTAACCAATGCTTTTCCATCAGCAGATGTACATGGGGGCTTTTTTCATCTAGCACAATGTGTTTGGAGAAAAATTCAAACCTGCCAGAAGTACATGAAAAGTATTGTGCAGACCCCAGTTTTGCCCTCCACATTTGAATGCTGTTATCCCTTGCATTTGTCCCACCAGCTGATGTTGCTAATGCATTTGATAACAAGCGTGAGTTTGAATTTTTCAAACAACATTGAGACCTACTTATGCAATTACTACACTATTTTGAAGCAGCTTGGGTAGGAAGGCCATGGGGATGATCCAGATGCAGGAGGGCTGCATTTCCCCCTCATCAATGGAGTTGTTATAGTGTGACAGCACTTGGAATTGCAAGAACAAATAATGCTGTAAAGGTATGGCACAGAGGATTCAATTCACGCTTAGGTGTATGTCACCCCAGCCTGTGGAAACGAATTCAGAGCCTGAAAGAGGAACAAAGACTGACAGAGATTAAATTGGAGCAAATTGTCTCATATGCAGCAAGTAGTAAAAAGAAATACAAGGAAAGTAAAGCTCGCATTACAGCAATAGTGGCTTCATATGGAACAAGAAGCATGTATGAGTATCTAAGAGGTCTTGCTTATAATTTTAAATTTCAGGTGTGAATTCACCTGAGAAGCACCTCATAAAATTGATTTACTGATTTGGCTTTTTTTTTTCATTTGGCTGTTTTCAATTATTTTTTTTATTTGTTATCAAAATAAAACATACTGTTTTAATTTGTGGTTTACTATAAATTAGGCTTATTGGCTAGATTTATTTTTTCTTTTCTTTAAAGTCGCTGTTTTGACGTGCTTGTCAGCAATGATAAAAGATTCCACAGTTTCCATAGATAGTGAATGAAATCCATTATACCAACGAATGTAGCCCTTCTGCGTCACGATAGTCCACATTGCCAGCATTGAAGGTATGGAAGGTAGAAGCATATTAGCTTTTAGACACTGGTCACTATTTTTTCAACTGCAAAGTCAGTATAAGTTACTATTTATGAGCGATCACTCAAATGAACTAGTCGAACATATTACGGTCGCTGAAATTTAGTTGCTATTATGTAGTTGCGATTATGTAGTCACTATTTTAATGGGGAACCACACAGCCAGTCACTCTACTATACAGAAAAGAAAATATTCCTAACCATTCACACATCACTAAGCTCACACCCCTTTCCCAAATCAAGCACAATTCCCTACAAACAGTCCACCCCTCCCCTATCGCAATAAAAGAAAGAAAACATAAATAGATGAAATAATTAAAACATTAAACTTCAGGGAGAGCTCAACAGTGCAGTGTGCTGAAAAGTTCAGTCCAATTCACAGCGGGAAGAGGACTAGAATGACTCGTATTTTAATAGTATAATGTCCAGGGGGAAAGTTCTCTGACTAGTCACATGTTGAAATTCACCAAGCAACTACAGAAATAAGGGAAAGAAGGGAAAGGACGGTGGTGCTCACACCACCACGATCAAAACCCTTTCCACAATAGAAGCCTGACCAAATAGGCAGTTCAATGAGGAACAAAGTCTCTTGGAGTGAAGCATAACTGCAAAGAAGCACTCCTCTCACAAGCGCAAACGGCAAAGAGTCTGATTAGGACCACTCACCCTCAAAGCACCAGTTCACCACCAGAGAAAATGACTGCTCTCACTAGGTTCTTCAGCTCCCAGGAATGTCCAATGCATCAAGGCAGAACTCCATGAGTGTAGAGTGTTATTGACAGTGGAGCCCGCTACATAGATGAAAACAGTCAGCCAGGTGGAAATGGTAGGGTGGTAGTGGGGTTCTTCCCGGAGCTGGTGTAGTTTTCATCTTGCACCATGCTGGTTAACCCTCACCATACCTCACTGATGACACTTCCTGCCTTTTAGCAGGAATAACAATATCCCAGCAAGGATGCCCCGGGCAAGTCTCTCCCTGTAGCTTAAATGTTCCACAACAATCTCAAACTCAGCCACCGAAAAACTCTAACCTCTCTGCAGATGTTCCTCAACTCCTTCTGGGTGCCAAAGGGAAGATGATCCATAACTGAACCACAGCAAAGAATCCAGCTTCTTACTCCTGCCTCCAAAGTCAGGTCGAGTCAGGTAAAGTAAGACAGCACAAAGCACAGCAGATATCGGACTAAAAATAAAATGCTACACTCCTAATTCTTTCCTATTTCTTCAGCCCTACCTCACTCTTTGTCCCTACACTAATTCTAAAAACTCCATGTTGTGTCTAAAATAATATCTAAAAATAATAACCTCTCCCAAAGGCTGTCCCAGGTGACTTAGGGTTTTCCTTCAGATTTTATCAAAACGCGAAGCTGCAGAAACACAAGAAAAGGAGGTTAACACAGGCTAGCACCACAGCCTGTGCAGACAGCAGCAGAGAATGACTCCCATCTTATTTCATCCTCATGTGCCATCGGAACCAAAGGGTGACCTTCCTACAATGAAGCTATTATCAAGAGACCTCAATACAATTAAGCAGGCTCCCTTTGAACTGACGGTTGATTTAAATCATTGAAAATGACCACAGAATTGCTAAGCCAGAGAGTCTCTGACTCAGAAGCACATATTTCTTCAGTCGAGAAAAAAAAACATAAAATGGAGCCAGATCTAGTTGATCTATGCAGCAAGCAGGGTAAGAGAAGAGAATCAACGACCACGAAGGTTGAAATTGATACAATACTTCAATCATTCCCAGCCTTCAGAGTGATCAGAAGGCAGGGACATCATATAATTTATGCAAAAACTGTTGGAAAAAATTACAAGTTTGTCCCCATGCAAACTTACCTATATTATAGAGCGAGCCCATCAGTCACTCCAACTGTTGCCTAATCCTGGGGAAAAATCTCACTTGATTATATTTCAGCTGCTAAACTTCAGGGACAAAACACATATTCAAGGGAAGGTACAGGAAACAAAAGAACTTTGGTGGGAAGGCACCGTACTGTATATTTATTGTCATCGATCTCAGTCCTGACGACCGTGCTAAACAACAAGAATACAGAGACATAACATGGAACCTTTATGCTGCAGGCATTCGATTTAGCCTGAGATACCCTACTGTCCTACATGTAACAATATCAGAGGGGCAAAAGCTATTCCAATCAGCCTTGGAATCCCAGCAAGGACTGGCACAATGCTTCCCTAATCTGTTGCCTCCACTATACACCCTAACACATTGACTCAACCAAGATATGCCATGAGTAAACCTGATCTGCAGTGGGGACTAAACCAGCATTTGTTTTACTAACAACATGCGTTTCATCACAGAGATTTACCACTTACTTGATGTTTTTTTTGGAGAACAACCGGTAGCACAGCACATTTTGCATGACATTACTTTGGAGACATTGATACTATCTATGCTCAGCCTTTAACCCCAGTTGATCTAGAATTTTTTGTCCACTTTCAGTTACTTTAATTCTACAGCACAGAAGTGTGCTACAGCATATCAGTTCTGCCACTTTCACTCTTTGGTACACAACGAGGGATTAAAGAAATGTTTGTCTTAGAGAGGCAGTCTAAATTTCTGTTTATTTCTTCAAGTACTTGATAGACTTTATTGGGTCATTTTAATTTTCCCTCTTCCAAACTTGTCTACTGAAGAGAGACATTATGTTTGTTTAGTTTTCTAGGCTTATGTGTCCCTGAGATAATGGATGCTGCTGGATGCAAACAGAATAGTCTTTCTGGCAGGGGAGGTCCTCCTTTATCAGTTTTCATTTTGCATTTTAAATAACAAGGCTGACTGCACTGGAACAGCTGTAACGGATCCCCCCACCCCCCAGTCCAGAATAACTGCTTTTTAAAATGCTGCTTCCTTTTCACATGTACAGTAACTGGTGGATTGTAACCCTTAAACTCTATTTCAGCCACAGTACCAATGGTCAGGTTAGATGAAGCTCCCACCTCACCATCATTGGCCATATACTGGCCACACTCTATAACCTAAGTCCCTTTCAATCTCATTACAGTTACATACTTGGAACATTCACCCATCTATTATAACAGGTATCAGCTGGTTTAACTTCCTTCATTAAATTTTTTCTTCCCATTTTTATGCTTGCTTGCGCCGAATGCACAAGAAACATTATGTGGCAGTTTAGGAGAGATGTGGGTTGTGGAGGTGCGGCACTGTGACAGCCAATGGAAGCATTGTATTTGGGAGTTTGGCACTGGTGGACCAATGGAGGCACAGTGTGCTGATGACACTGGCTTCCAAAAGTGACACCAACTTGTAACATTTTCACCGCAGCAATCAGGGGCTGGCTCATCATTGCATCATCAGCCATTCCTCTGCAATTAGGGAATGACCTGTCACTGCAGTGCAGAATGTTACCTAGTGTAATATTGTTTGTGAACACGGCGGCAAGCCACCACCATGTTCACAAACAATATAATACAGCCCTCACTGCCGAGGAGGTGCCCAATCCCCCTCGGCAGCATGTGCCCCCCCAAAACTGTTGCCCCAATCCCTGTCAGCTTCAGTCCCCCATCCCAGTTTAATTTACCGACGAGGAGCCCACTCCCGCTGGCATAATGTCCCCATCCCAGTTTAATTTGCCAATGGGGAGCCCTCCCTGTTTTCATAATGTCCCACCCAAAAACGGTAGGTTTGTTCAGAGAGGTGCCCAGTCCCCTCAGCTCTGAGCCCCCACGTATGTGCCAATTTAAACCCCGTCAGCTACAGCCACCCCAAAAACAACACTCGGGTGGCATGCTGAGCCCACCCCAGCGTGTCAATTGTCCCTGTTAAAAAAAAAAGTCCTGTGATGTTTTTTTTTCCCTCTAAACCAGAAAACAGTCCCTCTTTGAGTCCAGTGGTCTCACCCACAACCCGCGCCCAACCTCTGTGCACCCTGCCTCCCCACAACCCCCTCACCCCATACTCACCTCCAGAGCCCAGTGCGATGATCTTCAGTGGACCGGGACACGTCTGCACTCTTCAAAGCTGACCGTTAACTAAAGAAATGCCAGTAAGCTGTATAATGGCATAGATATGTTTTTTTCAACTTTGGTGCATATCTCAGGCATTTTGGGAATTTTGGCACTAAATTTTCAACATGGAGTTATTGGGACCCCTCCTCATGAATTCAGTCACTGTCATGGTGTTATTTGGTTCTGAAAGGTGATTTTGCGGTCACTGCATTGAATCACCTTTCAGGAACAATTAATGAAACTACAGTGCCAGTGTTCATCAGGTGGGCTCTCAAAAAGTCTATGTTGCAAATTTGGTGGAAAAAATCCAAGAAATGACTGTTTTATGAGCATGTGTTGCGCAGTTGCAACAAATGCTTGTAACTTCACGAATTTACAATATTTTCACTCCAGATTTTCAACATGACCATTTTTCCACACCTCCTTACGAACAGTACAGCTGTCATTTTTCACATCCTGGCCAACATGTGTTTTCACACTTCCGGCGTAGAATAGCGTGGTCACTGCCAGAAATCAGTGTTTGGGATACATTAACAAAATTACAGTGACACTGTTCATGAGCAGAGGTCCTAAAATGCCTATGTTGAAAATTTGGTGATGAAAGTCCATAAAATGACTGTGTTACTCTCATGCGTTGCGCAGTTTCCACGTATGCTCAGAAGTGCTAGCATTTTTAATATTCACACTACATATTTTCAACATTGCCATCTCTTCACATGTCCCTATGGATGGTACAGCTGTCATTCTTCACACCCTGCCCAATCTGTGTTTTCGTACATGTGGTGCAGAATGGCACAGTCACTGTTGGAACTCAAAGTTCAGGACACATTGACAAAATCACACTGCCACTCTTCATAAGAAGAGGTCCCAAATGCTTTCATGAGGTGGGGTCACAAAAAAGACCATGCAGAAAATTTGTAGTGCAAATACCAACAAACACCTGAGGTGTTAGGGTTTCTGACCATAACGTCCCACCATGTATAGACTGACAGGCATCAGGGTGTGCCTTTGGATTGCCGACTGTACTGCTCATGCCATCCCACCCCCACCCCCCAGCCATTGACAGGCATCGAGGTGTACCTTGGACTCCTCAGGCCCCAGACTTCACCCCATTCTCCTATGCTGCGACCATTTCAGCACATGTCCTTATGGACTGGGGTGACTGTAAAGCCAAACACCCCAAGGCACACCTCAACACATGTTGGTGTCTGCAGAATAGGGTGAGGTGACACGGCATGGCCGTCATGGGTGACAACCCAAACACTGACCCCAATGCCTAACTGTTTCTACAGGATGGAGGTGGGGTTGGCGTGAAGTTCAATGCTTCACTGCCATTCCTATTCTGCATCTGTCTAACTCCTGCATTTCCAATGCTAATACCAGCAAGCAAACATTCGGCACTGACAAATGTTTGCTTCACCAGGGAGAATCTGTCACTCACCTTGGTTTTCTCTTTTGGACCATACCAAGCACAATGGAAGATATGTTAAAATAACTTTCTCTGACTCTTCCTATTACATTAATATGCACAACTGTAGCTGGATATTAAATTACTTCATTTTCATAGAGAGTTTTGACTTGTTCTTTGTTCCTTTTAAAGGTTCTAAATGGCCTAAATTATCGGCTACTAATCATAACCGGGGCCAGCTGAGAGCCACTCCAATGAATCCTGAGTGGACCTGACTCAATGCTTCCAGATCTACAGGGATTCCTGTATTTTAAGGGATTTTTACTACAAAAATGGGATACGGGAAGGAAATCTTTTATTTTTAAAATATCAGGGGAAATGGACAAACACTACGGGAAAATGCCCACTATGAATCTCATGGCTGCCAAGATCCAGACAGAGCCCTCCAATTGGTGCTCAGTTTGCTGACTTTGCTACACTAAGCAATTATGTTGGTCCATTTCCAGCCTGTATTTCTCTGGGGTAGTAAAGTAATATGCTGGCAGTGCATCTTTTTGAGGATGAATTCAGATTTTCTCATCAGGAACCAGTGAGCTGCTGCATGATCCAAACACCTGCCATGTGACCCCACTCAAAACAGCAACACCGTTGAGTCAGCCAAGCTGCATCTCAAATGTCACTGTTCTGGACTAGCAGAGCCTAAGCCACTGAAGGCAAACAAGCCTTCTTGTGGGCAGCCTCAGGTTAGTCTATTTTAAACTTATTTTAAGTGCAAAATGAGTCAGACAAAAAACTGACCACTTGATGGTGTTATGCTTGTGGGGGTGCAAGAAAGAGTGCTTAAGTGTTGCTTGAGGGAAGCAGCACCTTGAACCATCAAGGCAAACAAGCCTTATGTTTTGCAAATTTGTCTATTTTAAACACATGGGCCCAGATATTCAGAAGGGTTGCACCATGCGCAACCCACTGATGCACCCTGGCACAATATTCAAAAGGGAAAAGTGCACCACACAAATCCCGATGCACCGGAGCGTCAGTAATGTATGCAGGCACAGGTAGGGGGGGCGTTCCCATGCATAACCTGCACAGCCCAATATTCAGCCCGGGATCTGCACAGCCATGCATGCGCAACCCCTACTTGCTCCAGCACAAAGTTAAGCCAAAAAAAAAGGAACAACTGATGGCCACCCACAGGTGAGCTGCCACATTGCAGGGTGCAACCACGGCAGCTACCACCTATGGGTAGCCACTAATCCCGGCTGCACCTGTAGCGATTGCCCCACGCCGATCCGGGCATATGTTTAAAAATAAAATCCCGTCCTATATCCCTGGTGGTCTAGGGTACCCCCTCCCCACCTGCCCACTGATACCCCGCCCCTCCCCCGTTCACCGGTGGCGGCAGCAACCACCACCTGCCACCCGCCCTCGCCCGACTGACAGCTCGGTAGGGGCTGCACGCTCATTGGTTCTGGCGTGAGCCAATGGGCATACAGCCACCGTACTATACATTCAGATATGTGAATGATTCACATATCTGGAATGGCAGTAATATTGGGGGCTGCCGCGCCCATTGGCTCACGTGAGCAATGGGCATGCCAGCCTCAGTGATAGTGGCGAATAACTGGTGAAATGAGTGCTGACCCGCCAGCTGAGCCGGGGCAGGCGGTGAACTCGAAATGGTGGAGTGAGCTGACCAAACCCTGGGATAAGACATTTTCTGTTAAACAGATGCCCACGATTGGGCAGCATTTGGTCCACTGGGCCACCAGGGATATTGGATGGGGGGGTTTATTTTAACAGATGCCCGCGATTGGGTAGCAATTGGTCTACTGGACCACCATGGATATTGGACGGTGTGGGTTTATTTAGACAGATGCCTGCGATCGGGCAGAGTGCGGTCCACTGGACCACCAGGGAAATTGGACAGGGTTTTTTTAAATTTAAACAGATGCCTGCGATGGGGCTGTAGGGGGCATCGGTCCCAATGGCTGCTGTCTGGCAGGGCGCCAAGTGCAAGTTGTTGGGGATCAGCGCACCTGCATGCAAATGGGATGCAAATGGGGCCATAATGACATGCAAATGGCCCCATGTGCACCTTGCATAAATTATGGCCCCATTTGCATGTCACCTTTTGAATATCATGGGTGCTGTGAATGGCGCAATGGCACTGGCGCTAGCACATCTCCATGCTCCACTCTGGCCACTTGTACTGGTGCAGTGCCATGTGCCATGCACAGTGGGGGTGGCCAGGGTGTGATATTCAAAGCTGCTGAGCCACGGCGCAGATACTTTGAATATCGCCGAGACCACACCCCAGTGCAGCCAAGTGGAGCTGCACCCAAGCTTGCGCCACAGCCTGGTGTAGTTTGAATATCCGGGCCATGAAGTGCAAAAAGCGAGCCAGACAAAAGAGACTCGATGATGGTGGGCTTTAAAAGGTGACCGGGACACAAAGAGTGCTTAAGTTCTACTTGGCTTGTTTGGTGCATAGAGCAGAGTTGTGTTTTTAAAAAGATCACTAAGGCAGCACTTCTTCTGACCAGCTTAGAGGTTGAGGTTATTTGAAAAAAAATTAGACAATGTTTCTATTTAATTGTGAGCCTAGGAAAGGTATGGGGGTGTCTTCGTCAAGATAATCAGGAGTTATGAATTATATGTGTGAGATCAGAAGGGACCCATAGACCCTGGTCTGGCCTAACGTTAGTAAAATAAATGAAAAAAAAGTGAATATTTGTTTTTACCTTAGAGTTTGGTGCACAGAGCTGTGTGTGTGTGTGTGTGTATGTGTATGTAGGGAGATGCTTAAGCGTGCTAATGAAAAACACAACAATACACTGAAACAATGTTTATTAATGGAGCGCTACAGGTACACATAGCTGTAGGCCCAATGTCAACTGGTGTGGAGTGGCTATGCACGCATATCTGGGGTGAGTAGCTACTCCACACCCCCTGTGCCCCCTGCATGGCATGCACGAAGGGGGCATATGCAGACCCACTGTACCCAATCCCCGATGTCTGCAGACAGCTCTGCAATAGGGACGTTCCGAGGGCATGCCAGCGCTACGTGTATTCACTAACCCGTGTAGTGCTGGCCGCATGGGCACAGAGGGTGGTGCAAGGTACACTAGGAAGACCCTGCCATAATCCATAGCATGCCCCCATGAACACAGGCATTTGGTCACCTGGGGACCAGGACAGGGCACACTGTGCTGCTCTCGACTGCTGGGCAGCAGGAGGTGGCAGGGGCAGCTGGATGGGCGAGCACCCAGAAAGTTTATGTGAGGCAGCACTGGGACTGGAGTGTGCCACACCAGTCTGGGTGCGTGCTATCGACATGCACAGCCCCAGACCCGTGCCACCCTACGTGTGGGATCCAGCATGGGTACCGGGGCATCCCATTGGATGTCTGCCTGGCACAACTCCTCCCCCGGCCACCCTGCAGAGTCCTGTGCATTGAGGGAGGAGCCATGGATAGGTGATCAGCATTGGTGAATGCTGGTATGGGCGCACCCGTCCGTAGGCTGAAGGGGCGAGGGTGGGGCATGCGCATTTTGTGCATCCCTATGCCCCTTTCATGCATTACATAGAAACATAGAAACATAGAATTTGAGGGCAGATAAGGACTGCTTGGCCCACCCAGTCTGCCCATTTCCCTATCTAATGGATTAGCTGCAGATCCTAGTTAACCAGCAGCCCAGCAGAACACAAAATGTATCAGTCTGTGATTAAGGGATACATTTGAAGTTAAGGCATTTCATACTATAAATATAATACTGTATAAGGGACCGTATTATTACAAAGTTATAATACCTTCAGGAGATTCTGGAGACATGTGAACCTTGAGAACAGAGTTTTATAGGTTTCAGCATTTCCCCAGAATCTCAAGATGGTATTATATAGTTACATATAAAGTTCTTACAGTTGTAGAGTAGTTATGTGATGCATTGTCGGATTTTTTATATTTAAAAAAAAATAAGAACACATAAAATAGCCTGAACATTTCTCCTAGTGATTTTATTGACTGGCACAATGACACCAATTGCGTACTTACATTGATTTGTGCATACAGGAAAATCTACAGGAATTTCATCCCAGTTTTACAGTGAAAATACAGGGAAAATTAGGGTGCACTACAGGAAAATGCTTTGCCTGATCTGGGAGCACTGCTGACTGCAGGAGTGTGGTCCTGGGACCAGAGATAACTATCTGGTAACTGCATGTGTTACCTTGAGTTATGTTAAATTTCTAAATGGGGTTCAGTGTTAATTGGGGTCATAGTGGGGAGGGATGAAGTGAGTGCATTTCCATATATACTTGCTATAGTTGGTTGGCAATTATTTGGTGGGTATTCCTATAAGTATTTAAATAGATAGACTGTCAGGTAGACTAAATATGCATCCTGGAACATTAAAGGGGCAAGGTCTAAAACCAAAAGATACCAAATACTTACACACCTTTCTCAATTAGAGGTTCACATAGAGTTTTAAGTAGAAAAGCATTTATTGTCCACTGAATGTAACCTCTTCCAGAGGAATTACATGGGCCAAGTTTACAGGATGGGATATGGCATCAGGCAAAAAGGAGTAGCCATTTTAATAGTCAGGTCTGTGACATTTGTTCTCACCCAGAGTATAACCAATCTGGAGGGCTGGGCTCAACTGCATTTTCTGAATCCCACAAATTGGAAGATGAGATTTCAGCTAGTGACATCATTACACAGATGAACTTTCCAACAGTGACATCCTTACAAACTATTAGCAGTAGTTATAGTAGTGGTCTTATACTACTGGTGGGGAGGCTCAGGGGGGTTTGTCCTCAAAACAAAATGATATCCTATATGTGTGTGGGGGAGGATGCGGGGGGTACATCCCCCCTATTTTTTCCATTCAGGACAGTGCACAAGACTTATAAACAGTTGACTGTTGCCAAGCAACAGTCGAGTCGCCTGTGGAAATCTCGTACACCATATTGAATGTGCTGGACAGGACTCATAAACTGCAGCCACTCTGAGGGCCGCTATATTCTTTTACATGGAACACTGGGCTCTGCCAAGGTCCTACTGGGCAGCATATATGGCCCTAATTCCAACTCTTTTAATTTTTTTTTACATTAACCACATTACTGGCTCCCTTCTCTCTTTTGCCAATTATCTTGGGGGGGGGGGGGTTGGAACATAACTTTAACATGTGATCTAGACAGAAATTGCAAAACTAGAGCAGGCCTGTCACCCACCAAATGTTCCATATTGGATATAATGGACTCACATGGACTATGTGACCCATAGTGAGCCCTTCATTCCATCACTAAGTACTATACTTATTTCTCCCCAGCCCATAACTCCTATTCTGAAATTGACTATATTCTAATTAGTAGATCCACTGTGCCCAGGCTTCATGCATGTGACATAGCCCCTCAAGTGCTCTCCGACCACTCTTTGGTTTGGCTCCAATACTCCTTGAAAACCAGTGTTGACAGGGACACAACATGGAAACACAAAAACCATCTGTTGAAAGATAACTAAATAGCTAAACATATTATGAAGGTTCTTCAAAACTATAATCAGGAAATTGGGGCACCATTGCAAGATGAGATATGGAATGGGCTACCTGCAAGATCATGTTAACCAAAGAGTTTATTAGAATAGCTTCTAAACACAAAAAAAAGAAAAACAAGAAAAGGCATCATCTCTATCACATAAAATTTAGACTCTAGAGAAAACTCTCAATCCATCTTCCTCAGATGCATATAGAGCAGAACTACAAGGCCCAGATATTCAAACTGCGCCATTCTGAGGCGCAAGCCCCTGTGCTGCTCAAAATAGTTGCGCAGGGGTGTGGCCGGGGCGATATTCAAAGGAGTTGCGCTATTGAGCAACTCCTTTGAATATTCACCAGCCACAACCACTGTGCGTAGGCGCAGTGGAGACTTAGCCACCGCAGACCTTGAGTTGAGCATTAAACTTGCGGTGGCGCAAGTACCATTGCGCCATGTGCAAATTTCCGATATTCAAAGGTGACATCCAAATGGGGCCATAATTCATGCAAGGTGCAGGGGTGCCATTTGCATCTATTTATGGCCCCATTTGCATGCCATTCGTACAGAGGTCGCCCGATCCTGAGAACTTAGCCTGGCACGCCCTGCCAGGCAGCAGCCGTCGAGGACCAGCGCATCCTGCAGCCCGATCGCGGGCGAGTATGTCTGATACACTCTTCCCCGCACAGCTCCCAATGCCCGATCGCGGGCAGAAAGTAACATAAACACCCCCCACACATCTCCGATGCCCGATCGCGGCAGAAAGTAACATGAAACACCCCCACATCTCCGATGCCCGATCGCGGGCAGAAAGTAACATGAAACACCCCCACACATCTCCTGATGCCCGATCTCGACAGAGCGTGAAACAGACCCCCAGTGCCGATCATGGGCAGAATGTATAAAGCCCCAACCCAAATATCTCCCTGGTGGTCAGTGGACCATAATGCTCGATCCGGGCAGAATGTCAAATTACAACCCCCAAACATCTCCCTGGTGTCTAGTGTCCCCCCCACCCACCCACAAGCCCCTCCACCCGCTCCCCGGCGGCGGCAGGTGGCAGCATCCCACCGCCTGCCGCCCGCCCGCCCGCCGACTGACTGTCGGTAGGGCTGCCGCCCGATGGTGCAGAGCTACAGCCAATGGGCGTGCAGCCCATTCTGCCCACGATCGGGCATTACAGTCCACTGACCACCAGGGAGATATTCGGGTTGGGGGTTTATACATTCTGCCCAGGATCGGGCACTGGGTCGTGGTTTGTTTGTTACACATTCTGCCCGCTGGATCGGGGCATCGAGATGTGTGGGGGGAGTTTCATGTTACTTTCTGCCCGCCGATCGCATCGGGAGATGTGTGGAGGGTGTTTACAGTTACTTTTCTGCCCGCGAGCCGGCATCGGAGATGTGTGTGGGTGGTGTTTACGTTACTTTCGCCCGCGATCAGGCATTGGGAGATGTGGGAGGGGGTTGTTTTTAATGCTCTGCCTGCGATCGGGCTGGTGGGGGGCACAGGGACTGAGTTGGGGGCCAGCCACGGGTGGCAGCTGCTGTGTTGCACCCTGCAATACAGCAGCTCACCTGTGGGTGGCCCTCAACTTGATCCTTTTTGGGCTCAAAGTTGTGCAGGCGCAGGTTGGGGGTTGAGCATGCACAACTCTGCACAACCCGACTGAATATCGGGTTGCGCAGTTTATGCATGGTTCCTCCCCCTCCTGTTGAGCATGCATTCATTTGCATTGCACTGTTGCTCAACCTGTTGTCAGTGGCGTAACTGCCTCCTGCTGAGTATCGCAGAATGGCGCAATGTAGGACTTGCACATGCGCAACCCTGTTGCGTATGGTGCAACCCTTTTGAATATCTGGGCCCATGTGTTACAGGACCAGTATGCAGATCTTATGAGAGAAAAAGTGGAATATGCCATTTACAAAACTAAATCAAAATATACTGTATAGATCAAGGTGAGAAAGCCAGTAAATTAATGGCACTCAGATTATGAAAATATGAAACTCTAGGCTCATTCTGCCCATACGATCTGCCACTGACCAATCTCTTAAGACTTCCCCTAGAGATGTGGCCAATAAGTTCTATGTTTATTATAAAACTTTATACGGCCCACTTCTAGCGCCACCATCTCTACACTCAATTACTACTTACTTAGACACAGTTCAATTTCCTGTCTTACCTGAAGCCCATGTTTTGGAGCTTATTGAACCACTCACTATTGAAGAAGTCAGTAGGACCATAAACTCACTGACACTAAATAAATCCCCAAGCCCAGACAGCTTCACTATCAACTTTTACAAAACCTATGCTGCTGAACATGCCCGTATTCTAATGCAAATCTTCACATGTATCCTTGAGAATGGTATCTCAGACCCAACTTTGGCTGAAGCTTTGATAGTTCTTCTACTCAAACCCATTAAGAATCCAGATCAAATAACCAATTACTGTCCCATATCCCTAATGAATCAGGATTTAAAGATTTTGTGTAAAATTGTAGCCTCCAAAGCTGGTTAGCAAACAGGAAGGCTGTCAGAATTAATGGTGTAGTTTCCCAGGGAGGCACTGTGACTAGAGGGTGCCACAGGGCTTTGTCCTGGGACCACTGTTGTTTAATATATTCATAAGTGATCTCGGCATTTCAAGTAATAACAAATTGGTTACATTTGCAGATGACACCAAGCTGGGGGGAATAGTGGACACAGAAGAACAAAGGATTGAGATGCTTAGGGACCTAGAAAATATTGAGTGATGGGTAAGTACAAAGAAAATGCAACTAAACATTGAAAAATGTGTTATCTTACATTTTGGTAGGAATAATGGAAGACAAATACATCAAGTAAAAGGGAACACAATTAGATCTGTGACTTCTGAGAAAGATCTGGGTGTCATTATAAGCAATGACCTCAAACCCAAGTGTAAACAAGTAGCAGCCAAAACGGAACATCTCCTAAACTGCATACAAAGGTCTGTCTCCTCTAGCTCAAGCTCAGTACTATTACCCCTCTATAGGTCCTATATTAGGCAACACATGGACGACTGTTCCCAAGCATGGAGTCCATACCTCAAAAAGTATACGAGAGTGATTAAGAAAGTACAGAGGAGGTTCACTAAACTTCTCCCTGGCTGTAAGAACTTACCATATGAACATCACTTAAGGCAATTAGGACTTTGGGGCCTAGGCTTAAGGAGATCAAGGGGAGATATGCTACTCCTGTTCAAACTTTTAGAGGGCCCAATTCTAAGTTTCGATCTGGGCATGGTATACAAGAATACTAAATAAAATCTCAGAGCCCATGAGTGTCAACTTATGGAATCATTGTCTAAAACAGAATTTAGAAAAAATGCATTTATACCAAGGGCCATTAGACTATGGAATCAGCTCTGGGGATCTGGTAAATGCATCAAACCTGACAAAATTCAAACAAAGGTTGGATGCTTTTTTCCAGGAGGATAATTTAAGTAACTTTCACTGAGTAGTGGGGGCCAACCACATGGGCCTCGGCCTTCTGTTGCCCTATGACCAAAATAAATATTACCGTAGTACAGAATTAACAAAATATGGAGTACTTTAATTAGCCCAGAGCAAGTTGGCTTTATGTCTACTCAGTTCTCTGCAGACAACCTTCATAAACTGGCCCATATCTTCTCAACGTCTGAGGGCCCAGACCAGCCGGCAGCCGTCGTATCCCAAGATGCCGAGAAAGCTTTTGATAGGGTCTCATGGCTCTTTCTGTATGCTGTTTTTGAGTGTTTTGGCTTCCCTGCACAATTGATAGCCTTTCTTAGGTCACTCTATGTATGTAGATGCTCTGAAATGAAACTGGTAAGAGGTTGGTGGGTCTCACTGTGAGTTCTCATTTTTTAAGGGGTCCATGGTGCTCCATGGCCATTTTCTATGCAAGCAATAATACCCAACAGGGTGGGTGGTATTGGGCAATACCGGACCGCCCGGAGCATAATGAGGCCCGACGCCACAGACAGAGGGCTTTATAGCCCCTGGAAGGTCCAGTATTGCCCATATAGCCCACCCTGGAGGGTATTATTGCACTTAGAAAATGGGCATGTCTGTACATTTTAATTAGTCAAAAATAATAGAGGAACTGCCATTTAAAATGAATAGAAATAGAAAAAAAACACATATGTGGTAAAGTAGTTCCTCAGTGCTGTTCCATTTCTGGTCTGCCACCCTTCAAAGAGCCATTCTGTTCTACTCCACCCCCATGCTGCAGAGGAAGACATGCCATTTATATTAAATTTTATCTCAGAACTATGTTGCCATCATGTTTATAGTTGAGCACATATGCAGTGCAGTTTCTGCAAGCAATTTGTTTTTGTTTGTTTTGTGGTCGGAGAATGTGCTAGTTATGTGCACGAGCTTGCGAAACCCTGCTAATTGAAAGCAGGAAGTGAAAAATGCAAGGTCCGATGCAGCGCCACAGTATTATACTTTTTTTTTTTTTTTTGAGCTCATGTTTTTTTTTTTTGAATGAGGACTTTGTGTTTTTTCACATCGGAGGTCAGTCGGGATCAGGGATGTGAGCAGTGGTAGTGGAGTTACAGCACGGGGTGAAAAAAACAGTAAGAAAATATGAGGTGCATAATTTTATGTATTTAAACTGCATGCAGTTTTTTTTTTGTTAAGAAGATAAAAAACAACTTTCTGCGATGGCGGGGGCAGGATGGAGGACGTGTTGTATGGAGGAACTGCTCGGCTTTCAACTGGTATGCTAAGCAAGGAGGAAAATGGCGGCTGTTGAAATTCAGGGTGCCCAAGGTTAACACAAGTAATAGGGCACCCTGAATTGGCTCTTGTTTTGGACCGGGCCTCTATTGAAACTTAATGTACCCCCCTCTGTGGGTGTCAGCCAATGAAAGAGCTCTTACAATCTAGCCCATTTTCTAATAATAAATGATGTTTTAAACATGCTTTTGAGCTTGTTTTGAAAGTCTTTGTGAGTTCATTTTGCTTTGTCAGCAGTGGGTGGTGCTGGAGTTTCTTGTGTGCTGTACTCTATGTATGTCCCAATGCTACAATATGTTACAATGGAGTGTTTTCTTCATTATTCACATATCACAGTGGAACAAGGCGAGTTTACTCCTTATCTTCAATTTTATTTAATCTTTATTTAGAACCATTGATTCTTAAAATAACAAACACTCCTCTTATCACTGAGATATCCAAAAGATCAGCTCATTATCAATTATCTGGCTATACTGATGTCATTTTATTACATGTAACTTACCTTGTGATCTCAATCCCTACCACTCTGGATATCACTAAAAAATGTGGAGCACTTCGAATTATAAATTAAGCACAAGCAAAACAGTTGTGATGCCATTTTACAGTGAAATTACTAGAGCAGACATATCACATTGTGGTCTTGTCTGGGCACCTCAAAACCTGCACTGCCTAGGACTAGAGCTCACAAAGGATTTATCCCAATTTAACAAATGTAATCTAGATGAACTAGTAAACATTATTAAATCTGATCTGGGGCAATGGAGCACTTTATCATTAACACTATGGGGCAAGATTAGTATTATCAAAATGAATGTTCTCCCAGTAGTTTTTTACCCACTAGAAATGTAAAATATATGTATCCCACTATCTTGATTTTAAAAGATACACTCCAAGAGTTCTAATTTTATATGGTAAGTCCCCCATAGGGCATACATTTAAAGGTTTCAGTGGCCTTCAATTTCCAGATTTCCAGCTCTATTTTTGGGCCAACCATATGGCACTAGATCAAGACTGTGAAGGCAACAACAGTGTGGTTCAAAATCGCAACTGCAAAATGACGCTTTCAATAACAGTGCCTGACCAAAACAGGGACCCCAATAATAATGCCAATGGTAGCAGTCCACAAACACAACAACCACTACCATGGCTAACAAAAAAATAACAGTAATTCAAATTTTTGTGAGGGGGATCCTCTCTCGCACCCAGGTTTGGAGCTCATTTGGAGCTCATTTGGAGGGACTAGTTTTTTTTGGTTTACTGTTGAAACTTAGGCTTTTCTTTATTTTCTGCCACGGTCCCTCCACCTGATATTTTTGTGGGTGGTTCCCCCTTCATGGCTTCATGCCCCCCAAAAGGTTCCCTGTACCCCAGTGGCAGGATCCCCCCCTGAGCTGATTATATAAATAATGGGGAGGGGTGTGGGTGTGTGGGGAGGTGTATCCCCCTGCATAAAAAATTCTCATACGAATCATCCCCAGTGTCTATTGTGGAAAGTCGCTGTATACGGTTTCGTTGTTGTGCACATTGCCATTTCAGGAATCGCTGGTGTGCAATTCGCCCATTTGGAGTCACGATAAATTTTCACTTATACAGTATGACACAGAACCGTTAGGAAAAGTAGTAAGGAAGGATAGGCAATTTTTCCCAGATTGCTCAGGAAAGGTGAGACATTAGTGGGATCTGGATCTGAGATTAGCAATTACAGAAGAAAACTGGAATACAGTACTCAGCTCCCACATGGGTCTACTTACAGTATATGCAACACATACAAAGAATCTCAGTAAAAATTCCTCCACTGCCACTATTTGTCCACCAAACGTGGTGCATACATTTAATCTGATGGTCTCCCCTATGTGTGAGAGGTGACAGAGAGCAAGGGGTATGTACTTTCACTGCTTTTGGAACTGCCATACTCTCAAAATGTTTTGGTGGGATGTGTCATGAGAGCTGGCTAACATCTGAGGGAACTCAATAGTTAATTCACCCATCATTATTGTTTGTAATGCAGGACTTGGGGATGGTGGAATGGGCCTCATACCCCTTGTGGGTATGAATTATGCATACCACAGTAAGACAATGCAGCCACAATACTTGGGCAGCATGTGTGAAGCCCAGTGTTGGACAATGGAAGATAGTGACGATCCAGACACTGGCATTAGACCAAATTACTTATATCCTTAAGGAGAGGGAGGAATGGTTCTTAGTTGAGTGGCTGGGAATTTTTTTTGGACTTTCTTTTGCCAACAAAGGCCCAAATTCTGCAGAAGGGTACTATATAATAAATAAATGATTAAGGGAAATCCAGGAGACAAAAGGTAATCCATGACCAGATATTGTCATGACAGATGTTTTACACATATATTAATTGGAAGGTGTATTACAGATGTCATTTATTCACATTACCATACAGAGTGAATTTTCATAGAGTGAAATGTTATTTATCTATTTATTTTACTTTATTTAAATTGTTTCTTCTTAAGATGAAAGTTTATAAGTGTATAATGTTACAATATGGTGCGGTAACGATGTATTTGTTACACGTATTTTTTTATTTTTTTTATGTAACAAAAGCCAATAAAGATATTACACAAAAATAATTGAGGTTTCTCACTATGGGTTGAGCAATAGCTTTCACAGAGTTTATCAACATGGCCAAAGTTATTTTCTTATGCATTATAACAGAAGTTCCGATCACTGACTTGTGAGGGCATGGGGTCATCTTGCCGAATGCAAAAACCGTGCGGCAACAAATGCTGCAAGCAAAGGGCATGCGCTGAAATCTTGTCAGAAAAAACACCTACCCGATAGAAACAGTGAATGCCCTTTAAATCAATGGGCCTCTGTCTTTTGTTGAGGGGAGCTTTGCCCCCGCCCCACACACACCCGGAATTAATATAACAAACTCCGGGGGTTGTGGACTTAGGGGATGGTGAGTAAGTTGGGAGGGGGGAAATGTTTGTTTACAAAAAAAAGAAAATGCCACAAAAGATAGCAGCATACAGAGACCTGGTGAGAAGCAAACCACTATCCCTCGTCTCCGTTTCCTCTGTGTGCTGGTGCCTTAGCCACTCCACTATGGGAGTGGGTCAACCAGGCACCCAGCTCATGGAAACTTGATCCCTTCCCAGTATAAGTTCACAATAACAGGGGTAGTGGTTTTTCCTAATGCTGTTCTACCACTGTTGCTCTTATTACATATGCTTTCCATACAGTGCGGTTAACACGATTTGGGGAAGCCCCTCTCCCCCCCCCCATCAGTGCTCTCAGTTTTTCCTCCAAGACCAATCTCAGATCCTTGTAGTATTCTACCACAAGTCCATTGGGTCCTGCCACTTTCCCCATCCTTAACTCGCCAATGTCCAGTAGCATTTCAGTGGTGCCCCCAGCATCTCCTTCTGTGTGTCTATGAGGGATGGGATATTGATCCTTTCTGGAAAGGCAATGGCCTGTTCTTCCATACCCACACATTCAGCCTTGTACAGCTTCTGATTAAAATCTTGGAAACTTCACCTGATCTGTGAACTTGCATGTACCAAGTGGCCAGATGTATCCTGTACTTCTGTAATGTTGCTAGAGATCCTCTTGCACTCACCAATCTGGCTAATAATGGGCTCCCCCCCAGTCATAGAAACATTGCCTTAGAACAAGAAGTTTAGTCTTGGCTTCCCCAGTAAGTAGCAAGTCCAGTGCCTCTCTTGCCACTGTCAGTTCCCGTAACACCTCATTTGTCCACCTCTTTGGCCACCTTTTATTCCAAGTATTTTAATTTAATTTCAATCTGCTTTTCCCTATGTTCCATTTTTACCTGTGCTACTTAGCTGATAATGGCACCATGCATAAATGCCTTCCTTTCCTCCCAGTGGACCTCTTTTGAGGAAATAGAGTCAGGTTCGTAGTGGCATACAGTTCCCATTGACTATTTAAATAGGTTCTAAATTCTGTTGCTAATAGGTATGTGTGAAACTTCCAACTAGGTATGGCCACTTTCTCCCCTTGCACCTGCATAGATACATGGACCATAGCATGATCTGATATATGTATAGGACTATGACTTACCCCATCATTCTATTATAATGACTTCTGAGACTGTACATATAGTCTGTTCTTGACCAAGATTTGTGCAGCTTGGAAAAGAAGGTGCATTCTCTGGCTCCAGGATTGTCTGTCCTCCAACTATCAACCAAGTCCAAATCTTACATTTCCAATAGCCAAGTTGCTGTAGCTTTGGCAAACCTATCTCTACCCCCTGAGTAGTCCAAGAGTGGGTCCATAATACAGTTTAGGTCTCCACCCAGAATGAGATCTGGGAGTTGCTGTTGATGAATAATGACTAGAATTTGTTGATAGCTGCATCAAAAATAGCAAGGGCATATACATTCCCCAAAGTCACCTGCTCACCATATAGCTCCTCCTCCACAAATATGTATCTGCTCCCACCAGGGTCTCTTTCAATTCTATGTACCTTTATAGGAAATTTTTTATGAAAAAGGATGGTAGCTCCTCCCTTATATGGGATGGGTACAAGGCTGCATAGCATGACATCACCCAGCCTTCCAGTAAATTAGCACGTTCAGGAACAGCTGAGTGAGTTTCCTCCAACAGTGCCACATGTGTTTGTCAATGTTTTAATAACACCAGAATCTTTGCCCACTTCATGGGAGAGGTAAAGCTCCTCATATTCCAGGAGTTAATGTTAACTTTATCACTACTACTCATATACAAGGGATAAGGTTTTCATTTACACTCCCTTATTCCAGTGGGTACTCATGAACCAGACTGTAGATAACACATACATCACATACAGTCTTGTGCATAGAATGAAGATAGCATGGAACATGACAAACATTAACAATCAACATGAAACTTAACCAACAGCATTAACAAACCCAAGAAACATACCCCCCACATTATTCTGTGTTTTAACAATCTTCTTCCTCCCACTCCTACACTAACACTTTATGTATATTGAAAGCCAAAGCTCAGACAGAAGAACACATTGCAAAATCAGTGGGTAGAGGGGACAACACCTTTTACAGGTACATGAGTGAAAAAAGAAAGACAAAGGGAGGGACAGTGAGACTGAAGGGGGAGGATGGGGGCCGTGTGGAGGATGACAACAGTAAAGCTGACATATTGAACAGGTATTTCTGCTCAGTCTTTACTGAGGAAGAGGAAGGTAATGGGTCTGAACGGAGTACAAAGGGTGAGAATGGTGCAGAAATGGACACAAGTCCCTTTACACGAGTAAGGGTCCCGAAGGAACTGGAAGTAATAAGAGCTGATAAAGCAATGGGGCCAGATGGGGTGCACCCCAGGATCCTTAAAGAACTAAGAGAGGTGGTGGCTGAACCTCTGGCTATCCTGTTTAGCCAATCACTGGAAACAGGGAGGAACCAAAGACTGGAGGACAGCAGATGTAGTCCCCAATACAAAAGTGGGAACAAAGAGGAAGCAGGAACTTCAAACCAGTCAGGCCTCACCCCGGTAGTGGGGAAGATCATGGAAGCACTACTGAAGGAGAGATTGGTGGAACATCTGGTTGTTAATGGACTACAGGACCCAAGGCAGCATGGTTTCACCAGGGGGTCATGTCAGACCAACCTCGTTGAATTTTACGACTGGGTGACTAGGGAGGTGGATCAGGGGAGGACAGTGGACATGGCCTATCTGGACTTCAGCAAGGCCTTTGACACTGTGCCACATAGAAGACTATTACACAAACTGGGGAATATGAGTGCGGGCAGGACAGTAGTGTGGTGGGTAGGTAACTGGCTGGGTGGCAAGACACAGAGGGTGGTGGTAAATGGCTGTCACTCCACAGAGGGAAGAGTGACCAGTGGGGTACCACAGGGATCAGTGCTGGGACCAGTTCTGTTCAACATCTTCATCAGTGACATTGTGCAGGACCTAGAAGGCAGAATTTCACTGTTCGCTGATGACACAAAGCTCTGTAACAGAGTAGACACACCAGAGGGTTTAGACAGAATGAGAAGGGACCTGCAGAAACTTGAAGAATGGTCAGAGGTTTGGCAGTTGAAATTCCATGCAAAGAAGTGCAAGATAATGCATATGGGGCACAAAAAGCCTGGCACAATAAATCAGTTGGGGGTGAGGATATAGCATGCACCAAGCAGGAAAGGGATCTTGGGGTTATCATCTCTGATGACCTCAAGGTAGGGAAACAGTGTGACAAGGCAGCAGGTAAAGCAAATAGGATTCTGGGATGTATAGGCAGGGCATCACCAGCAGGAAAAGGAGGTCATAATTCTGCTATACAAGACACTAGTGAGGCCTCACCTGGAGTACAGTGTACAGTTCTGGAGACCATACCTACGTAAGGACATAGACAGGGTAGAGAAGGTTCAGAGGAGGGCAACAAAGATGGTGCATGGATTGCATCACAAGTCCTATGAGGACAGGTTGAAGGAACTGAACATGTACTCCCTGGAGGAGAGGAGGGAGAGAGGGGATATGATAGAGACATACAAGTATCTTTCAGGGAGGAACAGGGTGCAGGAATACACTATTTTTAAGTGAAAAAGATGTTCCAGGACTAGAGGGCATGGGATGAAGTTGGAGGGAGGACAATTCAGAGGAAACATGAGGAAGAATTTCTTCACAGAACGGGTGGTGGACAAGTGGAACACCCTGCCAGAGGAAGTGGTGGGGGCTGAAACAATCACAGAATATAAGAATGCATGGGATAGACATAAAGGAATTCTGGAGGTCAGGGGTTAGGGGCAACAGACTTCTAGGAAAACATAAACTGAACTTACAAGCTCAAATGGGCAGACTGGGTGGGCCATAGGCCCTTATCTGCCGACACTGTCTAGGTATCTATGTATCTATGTAAAGTGAAGGTGGCAATGTAAGATTTACCCTCCATGTCAAATCAGGTGGTGATAAACAAGCAGCACCTCCTTCACTGTGCACATATTCCCACCACATTTGAACACTCCAAATTAACTCTTAAAGCACACAGATGAGCTATAATGCAGATGGACTCTCTACACTTCACCCCACTGGATGTCCTCACACCCACAGTGTGTGTCCCTTTGCATCATTGCTGTGTGTGCATCCCCGCACTCCAGACCAGAAAGTTGAATTTATTCTTCCGTGCAGAAACAAGTCCTCCTACCTCATCCTGCTTCTCCCCTTCTTATGTGACCCTTTCCCTGCCAAATCTTAACCAGCACCAGATCCCCACATCAGAACCAAGCCAGATACTGCTGCCCTTGAATTCAAAGTATTCCACCTAAAAATTGCTATCACTGCAGGCTGCGCTTCAATTATTTATTTATTTATTTGCTTCTGTTTACCAGGTACGCACGCTAGACAGCAAAGTGCTTATTTTCAGGTGCGACCCGGGAGGATTACAGAATACAGACAATGCATCAGACAAGGTCAAGAAGACATACAAGAGCTACCGGCATATGCCAACAGGTGCTTACAGCATATAGGACATCAGGCAAAAGCAGTTAAGTCAGATGAATAGCAATAAGATACATACCAGGGATAGATAAGTAGAAAACATAAGCACAATGGTAAGATATTGGTAGTAAAACAAGGATGACAAACATCTGACAGTCAGGACAGCCCAGGGTAAATGAAATGACAGGGACCCCCATCTGGACGTGGAGCAGGAAGTGCAAGAAAGTGCTAAGTGCAAGTACCAACGAGATTGAAAGCAATCTATAACAGCAGCGCATGAGGGCATTACCCCCGAGTCAGTTGACGAGGGGAAGGGGCCAGGGAGGGACATTGCAGGGGTCTATGCAGCACAAAGACAGGCTGAGGCTGCTTTAAGCAAGCACCAGAGGGACGCTTTAAAGTAGGAATGAGAGGAAGAGGAATGGGCAACGATAGGAAGGGAATTCCAAAGTCTGGGCACCTGGACAGAGAAGGCTTGATCCCCAGTAGGGGTGCGGGTTTTTGGAACCAGGCCATCCATGGCTGTACTGGATCTTAGGTTGTAGGCTGGGGTTACGTGTTTGAGGGGGAGGGCGAGCATTGAGGGGGTGGCTGTTCTGACTATGTAATCAATGAAGTTACCGAAGGTGAAGGTGCGGTGCTTATTGGGGGGAAGCCGCTCCAGCTGTGAGTAAAGCTCACAGTGGTGTGTGTGAGTCAAGGGGTGGAGAGGGCACAGCGCCATATGTTATTATAAGCGGCTTCCCATTTCATGAGGCAAGATTGTGTTAGAGGGGCAAAGGATTTGAGCCCATAACAGAGTGTAGGAGGAGTATCCCTCCAGCTAGGGCAAGCCTGGCAGGCGGGGTGAGGCAACTTTTTGCTCTGTAGGTAAGTCCAAGCTTGACATTTGTGGCCTTGCATACATTCTGAAGATGCGTGGAGAAGACCAGTTGCGGGTCGAAGGTTATGTCTAGGTACTTGATGGAGTCCACGACCTGCAGGAAGCTGCCAATGGTACCATGGATGGTAAGGGGAGCTGGGCAAGAGTTGGTTTTGGCTGCCGAGCCAAAGAACATGACCTGGATCTTTTCCAGTTTGATGGTCAGCTTATGGCCTTCAAGCCAGTTGTGGATAAGCTTGAAGTCGGAGTTATGACCTCATACAGCCATAACAGACCCCCACTTTAGTCTTGTTCTCCAGCCAGAAGACCACTTTGATCAGCCAACTGCATATTGTAATGGCTTCAGGAACTAATAGTACCCCTTTTTATTTGAAACATGGGGATTGACAAGTATGGCTGGGACACCTCCGGAGACCTTTCAGGCTTGCTCTGACAGTTACAGTATATGTATGTCTATCGAAGCAGACAAGTTCATGCTCACTCTGAACAACAAGCCACACCACTAAATCGTGAACCTCAAATTGAAGTAGTACACCTTTAACAAATATTCAAGGCAACTGTCTATGCCCTAATTGGAAACTAATGTTGCAGCACTGTCTGGAGATGCCAATTAGAGTAGTACCCCGTTAAGTATCATATAAGCGATGCCATAATTACAAACTATTGCTGCAGCACCATTTTGAGCTGCTTCCACAGTTGGAGCCTCAGTTAGTCCAGCCATACAGTCTCTCCTCCATTTTCACATCCCCAGACACCCCAGCCCATGTGTCCATATGAGCCTAAATCCACGTCACAGCACCAACATAAGACTCATTTATTTCCCCTCATATGAGTAAGTGGATGGGGAATGGGTACAGAAGAATTAATACCAGTTACGATTGCCATCCCCAGTAGGCCCTCCTCTGCACCCCCTTCAGCAAACTTGCAATCATTTAATCAAACATTTAATAGTGAGAGTAGGACCCAGAGCCAATCAGTTTGCCTGGCCACTAAGATGTACTCAGCAGGCTCACAAACCGAGGGACCCAGGGCAAAAGGAGGGAGGGAAGGAGACTGCGCCATATCACACACTCACATGCAGTCCCCTGTCCTCCAGCACCCCAGCATTCCTTACCTGCATACATATTAACATAGTAGTTGATGTCAGATAAGAATCGCTAGGCCCACCTAGCCTTTCTGTATTCCCTGCCTGTATCAGCCACCACTGATCCTACTTAGTCATTGGTTTTTGCCTTTCTTCCCCATATCCAAGGGTCCCTTCTGTCTGTCTCATGCATGTTTGAATCCCCCCACTGTGTTGGCACCCACCACTTCTTCTGGAAGGCTATTCCAAGTCTGTACTTTCAGGCATTTCTGACTGTTCAGCTATCCATGGTGCATCATCTTCAAATGCTATTGGTACCATGAGGCTATCTTACACCCAATCCTCGCCATGTCCATATACCATCTGATCCCAATAATTAAAATATCCAGGCTGAATTTAGTCCACTTTGTCATCCTCATATTTCATTAATGCTACAATTAGCCCTGCGGCTTACTGTATCCTAGGATTCCTGGAGCTGCAAATCAGTTAGAGTACATGTCAGTAAATGTTGTGTGCAGTCCTATCCAAGTCCAATTAACCAGGTGGACATGAGCTCAGTTTGAAGGACCCAGCACCACATTCCCAAGCAGAAAATGATAGGCCACACAGAAGAACATGTCCACATTGACAGTAATTTTATAGTTCCCAGTCTGGGTTAGTACAGGATGTCTAATTTGTCTCCATTACCCACGGGAGAAGCAACCCCACAACAATGAGTGTAGCAAAACAAAAAGAACTGCCTTTTGTCACATTTCAGACGTATTCTTCAGCCTTGATGTTTCTTATTCCACTTGCTCAGGAATGTGGGGACCTTCTCTACTTTTCATAAGGAAAATGTGGCCCTTTCTTGCCAAACCTTAACAACAGCAGGGTATGCAAAGGAGAACTCGATTGTTCTCTCCTTTAGCATGTCCCTCACAGGATTAAATTATTTTCACCATCTTTGGAACTGGACTTAGAAATTGGTGTGTAGAGTTAGCCTTACTCTCTCGAACTTCAGTTCCTTGGTTTTATAGTAGGCCATCATTAGAGCCTGTCAGTCTCCAAAATGGTGCAGTCAAAAAATTGTTTGTCTCAGTGGCTTATCTGCTGGAGGACATGGTACCAAAGCCCTGTGCACCCTCTCTGTTTTAAGCCTGCTGTTTTTGCTGTTTAATCCCAGTAGCTTTGGGCAAGTGGTCGCACAAAATTCTACAGCATTGGTGCCCTCCATGCCCTCCGGGAGACCTCTCAAACATGTATTACTTTTTCTATTGTAATGCTCCTGATAATCCAGGAGTTCTCCGAAGTTTTCCCGCTCATGTTCCATTTGCGCTGTTTTCTCAAGCATCTGCCTCGTGGCATCCTCTAAGTCAGAGACCCTCTGTTCAACTTCTCCAATTCTCTGGGTCTGTTGGGCACATTCTGACAAGATCTCTTTTAGTGTTTCTTCTATTTTAGTCAGCTTTGGACTCAATTTCTCCAACACCTGCTATGTAGCAGGATGGCCCAAAGCCCCCATCTCTGCGACCAATAGCGATATAGGGCCCAGTTTGGCTGATACTGGCATTTTATACTGTGCTCCCTTCTTGTTTGCTTTTGTAGCTTGCCACAATGGGTATCCAATGGGAGTAATTAGAAATGTATCCATGGCATTTCAGATATATACTATGTAGGTCTGAGCCCCAAAAAACTAGTAAAGCTATAAGATTTTTATACTTAATAAAGTGATGTGTCGGAGCTCCACAGAAACACTTCTTGCTTGCTTAGCTGCTCATTAGCACCTCCCAAACCCCAATTTTAAGATAGGCAGTAAGGTTATCCTCGCAGAATGGTTACCAAAAATTGTAATACTGCTCCATGAGGGACACCCCATATTGTTTGATCAGGCCAAAACACAACTTAATCTCACTAATAGAATGGCATTTACATTTTTGCAATTTAAACATGCCATATTTCTGCACAAGGGCACTTTCTTCTCTACCTTAAAATACCTGGCATCAATACCCCATGCAATTTCTAAGATTTAGTGTGCTCTTCTGGAGAAGATGAACAGAAATATAGAAGGCACATGCCCTTTATTGGAATACTGCCCTTCCAAACACTCCTTTGAACTGGCCTAAAATAAGGAAAGACCTTTTTATTTTCATTACATAAGACAAACTATGTCTTATACAATTCTACATCCTTCATAACCTTTATTACACTCCTCAGAAGTTAGTCAAAATGGGTAAACATTAATCATTTGTTTGTACTTGGTGCGGCTCAGCAGAGGGAATTCTCTTACATGTTTTTTGGAACTGTAGCACTGTGCAAAATCTTTGGATGGAAATCAGAGGGAGAGAGGATGGATCCCCTTCTAGGCCATGAATACTTCTTTACAACTGATATTTGTATTATAGGAGACGTCCAAGCTATAGTATAGCTTCAAAAGAACAGAAATATAACATGGTTATGATATCCATGTCAGTTAAGAGAATGATTCTAAGGCACTGGAGAGACCAAGAAACATTGTCATATATGGAGTGGCTTAACAAATTATTGTGCAAACTCAGGCTTGAAAAAAATGACAGCCAGTATTCATAATAGAATGCCAGTATACAAAAAAAGATGAAACAAGTCATATACCCTATATAATCACTCCACTATTCAACAAGATTCCTAATGCCTTTATTATATCTTCTTTTTATTGTTTGGTATTTACACCAAAATGTAATATTACTTTATTGATTTGGTTAGTTAGTAATGCCCATGTTTGATCTTTAATTCTGTGTCCACTCTCTGGATACTTCAGTTGTATAGTGCACTCACTTCTTGTACATAGTTTGTAGGTAGTTTATATAAACTTTTATTTCTCGTTTTTTTTTTTTTGTATGTTCTCTGTACTTTTAAAATATAAAATTAACTTAATTTATAAAAAAAAATAGTAACTACTGGTAGCTTGACAATTTAAAGAATGGTGATCCTGCATAGTTTTTTTTGGAATTCAGGTTTATGGAACAACTTGGATACATGGTGAATCAGATCAGACATACAAATTCACAAGCGCCAGTAAAATTCACAGCATTACATTATACAGCATGAGACAATTAATTGCAGAATACATTTCAGTCATCATATTCTGGTACAGTTAAGGATGCCCTCTGGTTGGTTATAAGTTTATAACTGTTCTCTTAGAGAAATATGGAACATAGTTAGGGTTCCTCTCCCCATGTGTAGAATACATTTCTGCCATTTGACTGTAAAACTAGGTGTACAGTGATTAATCTGGAATGTTAATTGTCCTATTCTGTATATTTCTGCCGCTATGTCCCCCCAGTTCTAGTGTGTTGGGGTTATGGCTACCAACAGCATATGGCACGGACACAGGGCATTTATACTTGTCACTCCATCTGGTAGGAGGCCAACTATCACAGATTTCAGAGGCACTGGAGCATCCAAGGAGAATAATTCAGCTAGAGTCTGTCCTACCTTCCTCCAGAATTCTCTCAGAATCAGGCATATTCAAAATATGTGTGTGCAGTATGCTTTTAGCTTCCCACATTGCCTCGAACAGTTTTGCGTGCATGTGACTGCCCACTTCTGTTGTATTACTGGGTTACAGAAGAAGCAATTCTTATTTTGCCAGCTGTATTCTTGCCATTATGGGGAGCTAGTTGTTTTAAAGGCTGACTGGAGATCACAGTCCACTCCTGGTCCATCAGTGGGTGGTAATTTGTCCCCCCCCCACAACTTTTGTTTTGACCTTCAAGGCCTGGCCTGCATTCAGTTTTCAAAATGCTTTGTATAAGGCCAACATTTGACCTGTATGTATGTTCCTCCCGGAGTATAAACTCTATTGTCTGCAACAAGTGACAAGTGGATCCATGGTAATGGTACTTGAAGTTGTCTAATTTGGGTCAGAATATATGCTCTGACCTGCAAGTATCAAATGTGATCAGTTTTATTTAAGTTAAAGTCTTATGACAGTGTATGGAATCTGTTAGTTCCCCTTGTTGCCAAAACTGAACTGTGGAGCAGAGACCCTTTTGTGCCCATCTTTTTTTTTTTAGTCAAACATTTTATTAATTTTGTACCATCTTTAACAGGTTGGGTCCAGAATCAGTGGAAGAAGTCCAGAGTCCCATCCTAGCCATCAGTATTGTCAGATTTAGGGGGCCATTTTCACCCTGCCCAGTGCTCAGTATCCCACCGATAGTGTGTTGTGGACAGAAGTATGAAGTCAGAGTCATCCCCCCCCCCCGAAAAACTTTTATTCATTGCTCTGGCTCCTGAGGGTAGTCCTCTATCCTCTACCTGGTCCATTGTTTTCCAGTTTGGGTTGTATGAAGGAATGAACCAAAAAATCAGAATGCGAGCGTGCCATGCATGGTTCTATGTCATAATGGTTATCGCGGAATAGCGATCACCATTACGGCGAGTGTACATCACTGAAAGAAAAGGTAAAAAAAGGCGATGTACAATTGAGCAACAAAAATGGGTGACAACCAAAAGGATGTTCTGGGGCTGTGCCTCTATCTCCCTAAATATATATTACTAACTGCAGGGGGTGCATGTCAGGGAGGGGTGAAACTCCAGGACAAAAAAATACTAAGTACAGGAAAAAAAAAGGCAAACATTTGTAGCCCTCTCTAGCCCTGAACCCTACACTCTCCCCACTATAGCCAGCCACCCTCACCAGTACACCAAGGCAACAGCTCGGCAGCCTCCCACTGCACTACCCCATACTTACCCTGTCCTCTTGCTGTTCCCCTTCCCTTCTTTCTGTCACCCTGCTCTAACAGTTGTTACCCTTGCAGGGTAACCCACATGACAGGCACTGAGAGTGAGACCCTCATATTTGAGATACTCACTTTCAGTTGCCATTATAACGGGATACCCACCTGTCACAGTATTATAACTCTAGGTCAGGAACCCCACTACCACCCATTGCTTTCCCCCTCATTAAAGGGACACTGTCAACCCCCTTAGGCCTCAGAACATCCCTAGCTTAAAAAAACATATCTAATGATTATTCACATTCTGTAGAGACTGCTGATTTAGCTGGTTGTTTGATTCTGATTTCTTTTTTTCTTTTAAACAATGAAAAACAGACTGACCACCATACTGGTGTTACTACACCAAAACATGTTTGTTTCCATTCCTTGATCAACTCCCACTGCATTGGTGCTAGAACTAAGAACACCCCCAACACAATCTAGCAACTCATTATGCAGTGGGAGTAGAGGAAACTATTGTATCATGAGTGGCTGCACTGTTTGGGGGTGTTTCTATTGTTCAGGAAGTATACAATAAAAATAGATCCAGGATTCAAAGCAAAACAAAGTTGTTTATAACTATACATTAGCATGCATTTCAGTCCTACTAAGCCAAAAGTGAGATACAAAAAACAGCAACGTCTATGGACTTTAGAGTAGGTAATCACTCATAAAATGTGGGGTTTTAGCTAGAAATAATATGATGCAAAAAAGTTAACAGTGTCCCTTTAAAAGCTTGTACTTTGTGCAGAGCTGCTTGCCTGACCAAAGACACTTTGGGAGGTTTTTTTCCAGGCTAGAAATTGTTTCTTAGGTATTAGTAAGGGGAGACATTGAAACAGCTATAGAAAACTGGAAGGATATTCATCATCATTGAACTAATTCAAGAGTAAAGCAGAAAATTCACTAGTGCTCACCTATTTTGATCTTCTTGAACTCTGTGTACTGTAAGTGACAGGACGTTAGCATCAAATTCAATAGTTTAGAACAATTTTTTTGTTGCTGAATCTTTAGATATTCCATTTTGGTGTGCTTCACACAGGGTGGCAAACCTCGAGCATTGCTAGTCACTACTGAATGCTGAAGGTTGGTTCTGCCTTCACAGTCTCCTGAGGAAGATAATTAAATTCAAATACATGAAAATGATGCCCCTACCAAAGTTTTTCAGTAAATTCAATGCAGGGCTGGAATTACCAAATATTTCAAACAGACCTCACCAGCCATTGGCTAACAATTTTCCAAAATGGCAATTTAGAAAAACACAGGTGGTAAATAGATCATTCAGTGCCTCATGGTTTGAGAAATGCAAGTGGCTTGATTATGACAAAGGCAAAGACTGCATGTTTTCTTTCACATGTGTAAAGGCATTTCAGGATGTGACCATTAATTCAGTAAGCTACTGCAGCAGCAATCTGCAGTTAGGAGCCTGATATGCTGGCCTCAACTAAATAAGTATTTCTAATCCAATTTTCTTGTTTTCTAGGTATATGTCTAGTTCTAGACAGCAGAAGTAAATGTTTTGTTTTGGAAAAATTTTCAATTAATCAACCTATACACAGCTATAAAATCACCCCAGGTCATCAGTGCTATAATTAGTGCAGACTGTAATTTCTTTTTCTGTACAGAATATCCCATTCAATTATCCCTTAGTTGTTTGCCATCTGTAAATACTGCCTTTATTAGTATTCACTGAATGAAAAGAGTCAGTTAAAATCATAGCTCTATTGCTGTAAACTTAATAAACCAGCACTTGCTGAATCAATGTTCACAAACACATTGCTGTCACATGGGACAGGAAGCACTGTAGGAAAAAAGGCAATAAAAAAATTCAAATATTGAGATCTCTCTGGGTGAAAATATCATGTGGTCACTGCTACTTGCATGGATAAGTAAAAGTTGCCTAAAGTTGTATAAGATGCAGCAGTATTGTACCATATTAGAATAAAATTTACTAATAAAAAGAACATGTTTTCCCCTTTGGACTTTGATATAGTATATATTGTTTTTGGACTGCCAGGTTTAATCTTCTATTAATTTCTGTTCTTTTATGATACCTTAGGTACTTGTTTTATGCAACTTCTATAAATGTCTGTTCCTTTACAATGCATTATCTATTTGCTTTATGTGACTTTATGTACAACACTTTGAACCACTGGCATAAGGTTCTTTAGGAATAAAAAGATGATTGTTCTTTTTATGGTTACATGTTACATTAAGTTTCTGCTCCACTGTAACTGAAGGGCAAGTATAATGTCTTACCTGAATTTTATGCATTTAACAGAGTAATTGCACATTTAATCTAATACTTTTTTAAATGACTCTTACTTCACCTTTATTTACCTTAGCTGGGGAGCATTGCTGGGTCTTCCTTCCATTGCCTTCTCTGTATTGCTCTGGAACTTCTGGGAAGCATAGGGTCCTCCTACAGCTTTAACACTGGGTGATTTCCCCACAGCCCACCACCAGCATGCACACATGAACTGCCACCTAGCTATCAACTTGACTGTTCCCCTGCATGTATATTGTAGTCCCAAAGCCTGTTCTACCCCCAGGAAAAATGATCTTGTTATGCATCAGAAGTAGGTTGTAGAAGGCAACACTGGATTTGATTACCCATGGTGGGCAAGGTGGATGGTGAGATGGCCTCTCACCAGCCAACTGTTACTCAATGTGATCCCCCAATGTCCTTCCTGCTGCAGGCCTAGGTCTTATAGGATGGGTCATCTGTGGTGCCACTAGCAGAGGAACTCAAATCATGCAAAATCTGATCCTGCCCCTGCACACACAAATCTTACATCAATAGCAGCCACCCAACTCTCATAGGGTCCCATCCAGGACTGGTTAGATTCTTAAAACCTTGCAATCCACTTAATGCTTCAGTATGTCCTTACTACACCTCATCCCAGTTCCCCTTAAAACCATTTTGAAGATTCTCACAATGCCTCCAACCTGCCATTCAGTGTTAGGTAGCATCTTGCTGTCATAGTGACAGAACAGTCTTTTTAAAACTCTCTTTATCCTTCTGATATTTCTGGAAGTCTGAGTCCTCTTTAGCCATAATACTTTTTGTTTCTCATATCAGTGGTAACCATATCCCAGCCCTTCCAGATGGCATGCCTTCTTTTTCCTGTTAGCCTGCAACTGGTAACCCTTATAGTGAGGCCCAGCTGCCTCATTTGTGACCAGGAACAAGGATATGGTGAGAGATAGTGAATGCAATAGCCTGAGAGAGTGTGAGTTGACCTTTGGCAAATGTAGGGGACATTATTCATCCATAGCCTTCCATTTGTTTCTTCCTTAATCCTCACACCATTGGGTCATGATGCAATTTGGTCGTGTCATTTTATGCACCATTAGTGGGAAGCTCACCCTACTAAAGTATACTTCCCAGTTGCACAACCACATGCTGAGGTGGCAGTAAAGCAGCAGTCAATGCAACCATCCCTCCCAAAATGAGACCTGGCTATTAACTTTTTGTCAATGAAATGTGGGGCACTGACACTTAACATGTGGGTAAAGGTTGAGCACTAGCCCTCATAATGTTGGTCATAACACTAAATATGGAAACATGACTTCTGAACCCTGTGGCAACTAGTGGTGTTATTTGTTCAAAGTTTACTTTTGATTTTTAATTTTAGCATATTATGAATTTGTGCTGCAAAGTGTTATTTTACAGCCCCTACTCTCTGTAGACAGTACCTTTTCCATGAGAGGTGGATGTAGAATAGAACAAATCACAGGGGTAAAATGTGTGATGTCTTTCATAATGTGATATAGTTGAGAGGTATTGGAATAGAATGTCCTACAGGATACTCAGTATTCCTCTGCCTGTCTGCAAAGACATCAGTTTCAATGGTGTGGTAAAATCCCCCTAGCCACTGTGCTATTGGGTCATCCAAACCAGTCGAGTGATGAGGTACATGTTTCTTTCTGCTCCTCAACAACTGCTATGCAAACGATCAGTAACAGTCGCAAATTATATAAATAAAAAACTGTCTCTTTCAGAGTGCTAGAAAACATGATAATTTCCTAATTATGGTGCAAAATTAAACTGTGCCAAAATGTTGGTATTATGATATTTTGTACTGTCTCACTTTGCACTGGTTTTGAAAGTTTAGTCTTTTAACTCTACAGGATTCTTCCTTTTGCATATTCATTTTGTGAATGTTAGCAGAATATATCTGATTCATGTAACTGCTACTGTTGTCTACAGAATTGTCAGGCCCAGTACAGGTTGATTTGCATTCTTCCATTAAGAAAGTCTGATTTAAAATTTATCAAAACATATTCTTAATGCAAAAATGTTATTAACTTTTTTATGTTTGTTGCAGCTGTTTAAATTATTCTCATACAGCTGTGGTGTTTAAAAATAATGCCATCTAAATTTATAGGTTGGAGATTTTACAACAATTACATTTCCTCTATAGTTTTGATATAGACCTTTGATTCAGCACCACATGGGGGACTTGAAATCAAGTTACAGGGCACAGGGTGGGAGAAAAACTGGTGGGGTGGGTGGAGGACTGGTTAAAAGATAGGCAGTAGAGGATAGTGGTAGGTGGGAATACTCATCCCCTATGCCTGTGACACGTGGTTTTCCACAGGGTTCAGTGCTGGGCACAGTGCTGCTTTGCATATATATTGCAGACATTATGGAGTGCATCAGTAGCAAAATCAATCTATTTGTGGATGACACCAAGATGGGAGCAGTGGTGGATGACCACGGAGGATGGCAGGGGCTACAGGAGGATCTGGCAAGGCTGGAGGTATGGCCTGACAGATGGCAGCTGGGGTTCAATGCAAAAAAATGCAAGATGCTGCACTTTAAAACCAAAAATCTAAGGAGAGCTACCATCTGGGGGAGTGCAGCTGGTGGTAACAGAAGAAGAGAAGAATATGAGGGTGCTCATCACGGGAGCAATGAACAGTTCAGCGCATTGCAGAAAGGCAGCAGCAATGGCCAGCAAAATGCTGGGGTGCATTGTAAGGGGTATTACCTCGAGAAAAATGGAGGTTATTCTTCCGTTATACAGATCATCGGTTAGACCCCACCTAAAAAACTAGGTGCAGTACTGGTGCCTGTACCTACAAAAGGACATTAGGCTGCTGGAGGGGGTGCAGTGTAGGGCAACAAAGATTATTCAGGGCTTGGGGGAATTGCCATATGAGGGCAGACTAAAAGAGTTAAACATGTATACACTGGTGAAGATGAGGGATGGGGGGATATGATTGAGACCTTCTAATACATGAAAGGGATAACCAAAACAGATACAGTGGGTCTATTCAGAAGGAGGGTGAGGAGAGACACTAGGGGCCATGACATGAGATTGGAAGGGATAGATTCAGGAGTTAGGTGAGGAGGTATTTCTTTACGGAGAGGGTGATGGCAAAGTGGAACGCACTACCAGCTGAAGTGGTGGCATGTACCACAGTGGAATGCTTCAAAAAGGGGTGGGACAGGGCAAAGGGGAGAGTTAAGGGAGGTAAGGGGAGGGTGTGGGGCAGATGCTGCATAGGAAGCAGGCTGCATTCATGAGCAGCCTTGATAGACCATGATGGCCATTTGCTGCTGGCAATTTTTGTGTGTTCGTATTAATGTATTTTATTGTTTAAGAGTGCTAGTGAACCACTATATTATGATGTATTTATTTATTAAAAAGTTTTAACAGGAAAAGCCTAAACAATGCTAAAAGCTAAAGCTAGAAAGCTGATTTCCTCAGGTGTCCTCAGATCATAAAATGTAGCTTTCAACTACAGATTATCAAGGCACACATTTAATTTTGCAACTTTAAGTTCAGAATTAATTATGGGTCTGGCCAGCAATGAGCACAAGATTTAGATTTCCATAAAGATCTTTTTTTTTGTTAATATCTTAAATGCTGCTACAACATCACTTAATTCAACCCTATAAATTCAACAGGCTGGAAATATAAAGCATCTCAACCCCACCCCCAAGAACCTGGCTACATATTAAAATCTTTTGCTACTAGAGGAGTCAGTGATGCCATGACATTTTTGTATACCTCTCTGAACTGGAAGCAAAACTGTGACCAAGTTGTTAGAGTGATCATATCTAGCTTGCAACACCTTGCCTATTAAAATGCTTTTATAATACAATTAAATATCAATTGGAATCCTGTTCTTCTCCATCTCTCTTAAGCATATCAGTTTTAGTCTTCTGAAGAAGTTTAATACATAATGGAGAAAGCATTTGGAAAACCTAAATCAATTGATAATGCATCCTGCCACCCCACCCCTCACATCACCACCATTTTATACCTACACAGCTAGATGTGTTGCTTCCAATAGTACTGTACATTCCCAATCCCATTCCTACTTTACCTGAAGCTCAGGAAGAGGAAATGAAAGCTGCTGCTTTAAAAAGAAAGAATCAGCTGCTGCCAAATAGTGATTTAAAATGAGGTTGGCATCAGCAGACATTTTCACATCAGCCTGTAGCACATCTGGTCCAGACCAAACAAACAGAAGATGTATTCTGTCAGTGAGATCATTTAGCATTCCTTTTCATGCTTCAGAAGGAGCCTGTACCTGTCAGTCATCAAAGCGCTTGGCTTTTGGTGGCTGGGCTCTGTTGCTCTTTCTGACTAGCCTTGATCTGAGACTTCTGAGGAGGCTTGTGTGCACCCGCTTTACCTGGGAGACCGGTACCCATGCCAAGTTCATTTTCATAGTCTTATAAAAATCTCCTGGAGGATTTCAAACATCTGCTCGTAAGTAAAGGAACAGTGTTTTGAGATACAGCAGCAACAGAAAGGGCAACCTAACCTTCCTACTAAACAAATGAAAACAGAACCAAAAACACCACTGCTTCAATATTTAGTTTCATTATCTGAGCAGAAAAGAAAAAAAATATTGTTTAGCCAATTGTATATTGAAATGCATGAATCAATTACTAAGCGAACATTCAGGCAGCAAAAGGGAAGCATGTTAGTTAAACCTCTTGCTTGATTCTGATCATGTCAAGCACTGAAAGCACATCAGCACACCTCTGCAAGCATACTAAATGTAACATCTGTTAATCCATTCATAAATAAAATGAAAAACTGGCAAAGGTAGACCATGCGCACTACACTAAGCAGCTATGTCATAGACACATTACTACCCACTGGAAATGTATAAAAATGAGAGTAAAACGTCAGTCACAAAATACTGATTACACTCTGCCTTGATCAGCATCAATATTGTCAGATGTGATACAACATTCCCATATTCCAAAAGTAACAGTTTATAGACATATTTTATCAAGATGGTGTTGTTTTGCAGAAAAGCAGTAACCCCCAACTTCGTCCAAAAAAAGTTAAAATGCAAAACTTTCCAGTTCCCATGTAATGTCTTTTTAAAAATGCCATGCTTATATGCTGTCCGTCACATTTGTACATGCTACACCACACATGCAGAGATACTGGGCAGATATCATATTGTGACATGTAGAAGCTGAATTTCTGATAAAAACTGGTATACATAAAAGCACCTGTCTCCATGGTATTTTTAGTTTTCAGCAATTTCATTGCTTCTTTGGAGATTTGTTATGCTCTGGTATTGACTGTCACTATAACACATAGATTGTGTGATGAGTAGCATACAGTTGGATACTTTATTTAAAAACAAATGTGATCAAGAAAGTCACAGTGAGAAGTGACAGTTTGGTTCCAGATGTGTTACATAGGCCTTTTTTACTGACAGGGGAATGTTGACCAGGACACAGGGGAACATCCCCTGCTCTTACAATAAGTGCCAATGGTTCTTTAACTCCCACTTGGATATGTCCCAGAGATTGCTAGAGGGGAGCTGGGTTTAATGTCTCATATGAGGGATGGCACCCCCAGTGCTGCACTACTACGTTGTTAGGATTTGTTACATTAGTTCAAGTTGCTGGTGTGAGACTAGAACCCTTGATCTTCACATCATCTGGACATAGAGGTGAGTGTGCAATCTATAGCATCACTGGCTAAACAAATACAAGGATACTAAAGATAGGCAGTGATTCCATAATAATTGAATACACAAGGTGCCCTTTGAAGTACAAGGTGCAGCAGAGTGACTTCATCTATCCCAGAGTTCAGGTATTACATCATACTTCACATCGTGGAATGTGTTGCATCACTAATAATAGTATAACAAGATAAAAAATGCTATGGATATGGTTACAGATAAAAGAATAAATGTTCAGAATTCCCAGGAAATTGTGACTGAGAAATGTACAATCTCTTCAGCATAACTTCAACAGCATCTCTACATTCCCACAAGCTTGAGCTAGAGATGAAAAAACATTTTCCTACTTGGGGAGATTCTTATAGAATTTTGTAACTGCAGTTTAAAACACTTTATGTGGGAAATGTTCACCCACAAAAATCTTGAATGTAGCATAATTGGTAGACAAGAAAAAGCTGTTTACACAGTAATACAGTAGATTAGGAACAGAAGGTCTCTGGGTCCATCATGCCTCCCCCACCCTCACCTTCTTAAGCAAGGATGAATAAGTATGCCATGGAAACATACTAATTTTAAAGGGTTATATGTCTACTCTACTGCAGTGCAATCTGTTTACTGTCAAAATCGTCAAAACTCAAAATGTGTGTAAATCTATGGCACAAAATTATAAGTTTACACCTCACTGGAAGTTTATACCTGATAAAAAAATAACCCTTTCAAAACTGATTCCTTGAAATTTGGAAAGGGAGAATTTGCAGCTAAGGGCAATGCAAAAATCTGCCTTTGTATTTACAAACACTATTTAAGTGAAAAAATATTTACACTGAAAAAGATCCATCTTAGCCAATCAGATCACTGAGCTACTGTCCCATTATTTTGCTGTAACCGGGCAGTACACTCAATAATGAGACTGTATGCTAATCCCCTTGATCTGGCTGGCTAAGTTCAACATAACAACATGTCTGTGAGAAGCTAACATTTTTGGTTTTCTCAGAGAGGTGCTGTACTGTGAAAAGAGAGAGTGTGATTATAGCAATCTAAATTAAAACCTGTGTTTCTTTTGTCAATATAATAATGATAACAGATAAGCACTGTAAACAGACCAGTGGGTTAATAAGCACCTATGGCCTCAGTGTTTATTACCCATTCCCCAGCCACCATGCTGTTATTGTGTCTTGTTGACCACAGTATGCTCACACACAAGCAATATGACCCAGAATGTGTGCCCCCCTCCCTTTGCTGGTTTGCCAACTATCTCCACCAGAGGCAACAGTGAGTGAAATTAGGAATGACCTTCTCCGAGCCCATGCCCTCTGAAATCGGGGTCCACCAAGGCTCCATATTGGGACCCCTCCTGTTCTCTACCAATATCAACAGACTTTATCAGTGTCTGAAACACAGTGCGCCTATACTGTACATGGATGATCTTGTGCTGTCAGCTCCAAAAACATAAATGATATAAATGCAATGTTATCTCATGATCTGCAAGAGATTCAAAACTGGCTGAAACAAAACTGGCTGATCATAAATGTGGCTAAGACAGAAGCCATGCTGTTTGGCTGTCCCCTCAAAATAAGGAAGTGCCAACCCCCCCCTCCAGATTGCTTTCCTGGGTGGGACTTTAATGAAGGCAGTGCAGTCCTTCAACTATGTTGGGGTCACCTTAGATCCCACACTTGATTTTAACCTTCATATATCGAAAACATGTAAAGCAGTCAACTCTAGATTGGGTCTGTCAAACAGGATTATGAACAACCTTACCCACCATGCCTGCCTGTCAATTGCACAGGGCATACTGCTTATAGAGCTCATGTACAGTGTTGCAGTGTATGCACCCTCAGCATCTAAGCTTGCAATGAGGTGGTGGAATGTCACAACAGAATATATTACTTTGTGCTTCCTGAAAGCAGATTTGTCCATCATTGTAGTCTATTTGAGAAGTTGAATTGGCTACCTCCCTCCCCCTTAAGCTTTGGGAGACTATGCAATAGGTAACACCATCTACTACATATTAAGTAAACAACAACCACAACAGCTCACAATGTGGCTGTGGTGACATCACAGTTTGTTCCTACTAAACTCTTCAGATTGTGGACTGCTTGAGGTTCCTAAGTTGAGAACTAACCTTGGGCCTGCAGCATTTCAGTACTCTGCTCCCAAATTATGGAACAATATCCCACCTGAAAATTGGGATTGTGCAGCTGCAGGGAGTTTAAAAAAATTCCTTCATAAGCACCTACTAGACACATCTAAATGTAAATATCCTGCCAAGACGTGAACTGGTTATTAGTCCCTAACCCATTCGTGTGTCTGCTTGGCACTGTGGCATTAGTATGTAACTGTTTTTGCCCCCAGGATACTGTATATCTGTTTTGCTATGTGACGGTCTCCCTATCTTATCTAGCACTTTTGCCATTTAGAGGTGATACACAGCTTACATCACACTTGCTTACCTTGTCCTTAATCATTTGCATTCTGTCTATTGTTTACTTTTACCTGAGTATATGTTGTACTTTGCTGTATACTGTAAAGTGTTTCTGGTGTTGCATCACCTTTGCTGTACCTCTCCTGGGTCATACCAGAAAACAGGCAGCTTCTGCCTAGTGTACCTACCTGGTTAACAAAAACTAAATAGTTAAATACATTGTTTAAACACTACCTCTTAAAAGCTTCTAAGAAACTATTGAATTATTACATCATATGTAAGATTGATTAAGACAGAACTTGTAGCTTCTATGCCATAAATAACTTTATTATATGTTCTGTAAACACAACTATTGTTGAGGTTACTTCATAGTATATTTACTAACTGATCATGAACAATACATCTCAGTGCACTTGTAAATAAACACCTCAGTGTTTTTTCTCCCCATCACCACTGTGCCTTTGCAAGCAATTCTCCTAAACCATATGATGCTTAAGTTTTAAAACATTATCAGACTTATTCATCTCCTTTAAAGAGGGATATGCCTCTTATTCATTTGCTAAACATAATGAGCCCAATTCACCAATGGGCTGTGTGTGTTTCAAGTCCCTTGTGTGTCGAACATAAGGTGCAGGGAGCTTGCGGCAGACATTTGGCTCTGATCGCAGTTCTTATCTGGTGCACCAGAGGCAGCAAATTAGATCAGCTCTTTCCTTGTCAAACATTGCATCCAAGGGGGATCCATTGTACTGGGTTTGTACCAAACCCTTTGCTCAAGCTGTGATAAACTGTGAAAAAGGTCACAAATGTGCCAACCCTTCTTGAGTTTGGCTGCAATGCACCACAGGGCTTTGACACAGCTATGCCAAACATTGTGGATGGCTCAGGGTTTAGCACAAGCCCTGTGTCAGCCTTCAAGAATCAAGCCCAAGGTGTTTCACTACCAGCACTATGCCTTCAGTCTCATCTGTGACTCCCCCCCCCCAAAAGACAAAAAATCAGCAATTATTCTATTTTTAAAAATGTCTTAAAGCTATATTCAAGTGATGCAACATAGTGTTAAACACCCACCAAGTTAGCATTCTGCCTATTGATTCCCATGTTTTGGAGAGAGTCGGCAGTGGCAAGCAATCTTCTTGAGCCTGCATAGGGCTCCTTATGTCTAATCTGTGGTGACATTCACAGGTGTGATTGTCAACCACTTTAGTTGCTAAGCAACTGAAAACACTTGGCTGGAACAAGCCAAGCGGGAGCCATTTGTACAGGCTTGAAAGCACCAAGATCATATTTCGCAGCAGTATTCATTTATATCTTTATCTACTAATACCTACATAACATGACATTTATTTCAGTTAAGATGAAGTATAAACTCTTCACAATACTTCATAATGATATTTATAATGCAAAATCCTTAAAAAAGGGGAGGTAGGAAAGTCAGATATATAGGACCACTTGGAGACATTACAGTTTAATGCCATATCATAAGCATGTGAATGGGTGAAGAGAATTTTGTTTGGGGGGAGTGAAACACAATATATTTATTTTTTATAACTTTATTTTTAGATAAAGATTATTAAAAACAACAATTTATAACATTACAAGACCATGAATAACCAAGCTTGAGAGTTCATACAATGTCATGCATTTCTGGAGTAAGGGTGAAAAATCAATACCTCAATACATTCAGTAAGCTTTGCTCAATTCATACCAATGCATGGGGATAATTACTAACAATTTCAGGGAACAAAATCCTGTCTAATAGGGGCTATGTAAAGTACCCATCTCCGTCACAGTAATTTAGACTGTACTTGTGTTTTATTTAAACTGGCTGTTGGCCTTTCCATTTCATATATTCCAATCATTATGCCATGCCAATGTGATAGGGAGGGAGGATCTTGGACAGCCACCTCTTGGTAATGTGTTTTTTAGCTGCTAATAAAGAGATTGCCAGCATTTTTGTTCTGTGGGGATCTTTGACTCCCACTGGGTACTGAGAGGAGAAATAAAGTCAGGAGTGAGTTATAGTGATGAAGTGAATATTGTCAATAAGGCTTTCTGTATATCCCTATTAAAGGGGAGGAGTCTGGGGCATCTCTAGAACACAGGGGCATGCATAGCTGGGAAGTGCCCACATCCCCTCCAGCAATCTATTCCCCTGCCCTGTATAAACTTGTCCTGTATTGCAGGTGTTCTGAAAAACCTCATAGTGGTCTTCCACGAGAACTCCCTCCAGGACAAAGAAGCAGCTCCCCAATGTGATTTGTTTAAATGGTTCTCCCATCTGTCAACTGAAATCTGCATATTCAAATCTGTGGCACAGGCCCATCTTATTGAGTCCATGGACTCCTCCTTCAATGAGTGCAATGCTGCATATAAGTAAGAAATCATCTGAATCACGGGGTCCTTCCTACTAAGGATGCTTTAAGGATGCTTAAGATCTGGGGGTGGGGAGTTAGTCCACAGATCTCGGGATAGTGTTCTTATAAAATCTCTTACTTGGAAAAATGTAAATCTGCCTCAAGAGGGAATCTCATATTGTGCCTCCAGATCTGTTAGGCTAAGAAAGGCTCCGTCCTTCACTAACTGGTATACCAAGTGCAGGCGCTGTCTCTCCCATCTACGATATCCTGGATCCATCCTGGCTGGCACAAATCCCTCTAAATATGGAAGGGAATAAAATTATGGTCTCCACTGGGAAAATTTCTTGGAGGCTAGCATAGCTTGCCAATATGTGAAGCTGGTGATCATATTGGGGTTGTTTATCTCCTCTAGAACTGTCCTAGGAGGGTGTGTCAGCAATTTCCTGTGTAATAGAGTAAGGTCCTCCTCTTGCTCTTCTAAAGATTTTCACTTGGTCTTGTAGCTAGTGTGAAGCCAATATAGAACAGTTCTATCTGAGCTGTCAAATGGTAGTGCTGCAGTTTCAGAAGAGACGGTCCTTCTTTTCACTTTGGGAGCTGCAAAATGGTCACTGGAGTCCCCAGATATACTGTGAAATCTTTTTATTCAATGTTTTATAGTAGTCTCCTCAGACTAAAATCAGAACAGTTTGGGCTAAATATAAAAAGTGAGGTAGCAGGATCATGCACATAGTTTTAATCCACTGTATTAAAGTAAGGGGTAGTACCCTGCACCTTTCCAAATCAGAGGACAGTTTACTTAAAAGGATGGAGTAATTGAGGGCAAACAGCTGGTTATGATCTAGGCCCACCTGTATTCCTAGGTATTTAATATGATGTAAATTCCACCTGAATGGGAATTGTGATTTAATGTTGTCTGAGAGAGAATAATTTTTTTAATACCTCCATTTTGGAGGAGTTGATTTTGTAACCACAATATCCCCAAAATCATTTAGCGGCCACCAGAGCAGTCCTAAACAACTCTGGGTCTGTCAGGTAGATCAGGAGATCATTGTCGTATAATGACAGTTTGTTGTGATCTCCCTTAGCCCATAATCCTTTTACTCTATTATCCTGCCCTATGGCCTGAGCCAGAGGTTCCAAGTACAGGGCGAATAACAGGGGTTACAAAGGCCACCCCACCTGGTGCTGCATAAAAGGTGGATTGGAGTGGATATAGAACCATTTACCTTTATGTAGGCCAAGGAGTGAGAATATAATGTTGTGATAATCTTTGTAAAGCCCTCTGGGAATCCCATCCCCTCCAAGGCTGCCCCAAGGAATGACCAAGCTACCCAGTTGAAGACCTTCAAACATACTATATTTGTAAATGGACAAAACAGAAAAATCCTCTTGACTAAAATATGACAAAACTCATGTGTGTGTGTGAAATGACAAATGATGTATTCACAAAATGCTACATGCACTAATGGAAAATGAATCCAGGCACCAAATGGGGATGAAACAATTGCTATCCACACAAAACACTGTCACCAGCAGGCAGCTCAGTTTGTGTCAGTGTTCATAGCTATGCATGGATTGAAAACCTGAAAGTTAAAAATCCAATACATTTCATTTTAATGTAACATTTTAAAATAATCACTTTTATGCAACATTTTAATATAATCACCACCTCTACTGGTCTGGGGAACCATCTCTAAATCTCAAAACCTCAGTGATGGTCTTGATGTCCTGCTGCCATAAAATGTTGTGCCACAGAAGATTTTTCATACCCCACATCCAATATTTCCCTTATGTTCCCAAATATGCATTTTTTATCACGTCCTTAGAATCTCTCACATAAGTATTCATTTGTTCTATTAATGGTTTTAGGTAAAAGTTAATGTAAGATGCTACATGCTCAAAGACAGATTTGTTAACCAACACAGTGGGCTTAAACTGAGGTTCCATAATATTCTTACGTGTTTTTGGGAGGCAGTAGAAGGTCAGCAACCTGGAAAACCTAATTACAAAGTTGTCCACCTCCCGCTCCCTCAAATAACACATCTCTGCATATTCCACAAACATTTCTATTGGTTGTATATTTTGTGTAGAATTAGTTTCTTACCCCCCTCCTTTTTCAGCTCCAGGATTTTGCATTATAAATATCATTATGAAGTACTGTTTAATGTTTATGCTCCCTCTTAATTAAAATAAATGTCATGTTTTATTGGTATTAGTAGGTAAAGATACAAATGAATGCTGCTGCAATGTCTGATCTCAATGTTTTTGACTCTGCACAAATGGCTCCCACTAGTCTTGTTCAAGCCTAGCGTTTTCAGCTGCTTAGCAACTAAAGTGGCTAACCATCATGCCCATCAACATCACCAGCCCTTTGGTGTAAGGAGGGGGCTCAGAGGATTGCTTGCCACTGCTGACTGTCTCCCAAATACAGATACCATTAGGCAGAATGCCAACTCAGTAAGTGTTTTACACTATCTTTTACCATTCTCATATACAGTACTGTAGCTCTCAGAAATTTCTAAAAAAAAGAATATTTGCAGATTTTGTCTTTTTTTGCTCACAGATGAGATTGAAGGCTTAGTGTTACTGGTGAAATGCCTTATGTTTAGCAAATAAATGAGAAGCATAGCCCTCTTTAAAGGAGAGGTAGCAGTCTGGTAATTTTTTAAAACTTAAACATCATGTGATTCGGGAGATTTGCTTGCAGAGGCACAGCAGTGATGGGGAGAAAATTTATTTACAAGCACAAGGAGATAAATTGATCATGGTCAGTTAGTAAATATACTATGAAGTAACCTCAATAAGATTTATGTTTGTAAAACATACAGTAAAGTTATTTATGAGCATAGAAGCTACAGTTCCTGTTTTAAACAGTCTTACACAATAACAAGTGCATCTTGCTTAATGCACTTTGGCATTGATATGTACTTATATGCATTAAAACCTAGTACTTCATGTTCACGCAATATTTTTAAATATTACTAGCTATTACCCATGAAGAATCTTACATTTTAGGTAAAATGTTAGGTTTGGTGGAAATAAAAAAAAGAACTCTGAAGAAATCTTGTGTGTACAAAAGTGGGAACAAAGAGGAAGTGGGGAACTACAGATCAGTCAGCCTCGCTGTGGCAGTGGGGAAGATCATGGAAGCACTACTGAAGAAGAGATTGGTGGAACATCTGGTTGTCAATGGACGACAGGACCCAAGGCAGCATGGTTTCACCAGGTGGAGGTCATGTCAGACCAACCTCTTTGAATTTTTTGACTGGGTGACTAGGGAGGTAGATCAGAGGAGGGCAGTGGACATGGCCTATCTGGACTTCAGCAAGGCCTTTGACACTGTGCCACATAGAAGACTATTACACAAACTGGGGAATATGAGTGTGGGCAGGACAGTAGTGCAGTGGTTAGGTAACTGTCTGGGTGGCAGGAAACAGAGGGTGGTGGTAAATGGCTGTCACTCCACAGAGGGAAGAGTGACCAGTGGGGTACCACAGGGATCAGTGCTGGGACTGGTCCTATTCAACGTCTTCATCAGTGACATTGTGCGGGACCTAGAAGGCAGGATTTCCCTGTTTGCTGATGACACGAACCTCTGTAACAGAGTGGACATGCCAGAACATGTAGACAGAATGAGGAGGGATCTGTAGAAGCTTGAAGAGTACTCAAGGTTTGGCAGTTGAAATTCAATAAAAAGAAGTGCAAGATAATGCATATGGGGCACAAAAACCCTGGAACAACATATCAGTTGAGGGATGAGGAAATAGCATGCACCAGGAAGGAAAGGGATCTTGGGGTAATCATCTGTGATGACCTCAAGGTAGGGGAAACAGTGTGACAAGGCAGCAGGTAAAGCAACTAGGATGATGGGATACATAGGCAGGGGCATCACCAGCAGGAAAAGGGAGGTCATGATTCCACTATATAAGACACTAGTGAGGCCCCACCTAGTGGTCCAGTGTACTGTTCTGGAGACCTTACTTACATAAGGACATAAATAGGGTAGAGAAGGTTCAGAGGAGGGCAATACAGATGGTACATGGATTGCATCACAAGTCCTATGAGGACAGGTTGAAGGAATTGAATATGTACTTCCTGGAGGAGAGGAGGGAGAAAGGGGATATGATAGAGACATACAAGTATCTTACAGGGAGAAACAGGGTGCAGGAATACACTAGGACTAGAGGGAATGGGATGAAGTTGGAGGGAGAATGATTCAGAGGAAATGTGAGGAAGAATTTCTTCACAGAATGGGTGGTGGACAAGTGGAACACCCTGCCAGAGGAAGTGGTGGGGGCTGAAACAATCACAAGATTTAAGAATGCATGGGATAGACATAAAGGAATTCTGGAAGTCAGGGTCAAGAAGCAACAGACTTCTAGGAAAACATAAAGTAAACTTACAAGCTCAAATGGGCAGACTGAGTGGGCCGTAGGCCCTTATCTGCCAACACTGTCTATGCATCTATGTATTGTCTTAAAGGCTACAGTGCCTGAATTTCTTCACAAATTCATTCAGATTGAACCTTCATTAGGTCATCATTAGAATCAAAATACTTAGCCATTTTCCAAAATTTCTTGATTGTATAATATTGTGAACCTCCCAGAGAAGGTTGGGTGGGGGGGGTAGTTGGATGTTTGAGTGTCTTTTTTTGGTTACAGATGAGAGTGAAGGCTTAGTACCACTAATGAATTGCCTTATGCTTAGCAGATAAAAATGAAGCATAGCCCTCTTTAAAGGGGAAGTATACATTTAGTAATTTTTTTAAACTTAAACATTATGTGATTTGGGAGAATTGCTTGCAGAGGCACAGCAATGATTAGAACAAAAACACTGATGTGTTTATTTACAAGCGCAAGGAGATATACTGTTAACGGTCATTTAGTAAATATACTATGAAGTAACCTCAATAAGATTTAAGTTTGCAGAGCATACATTTAAGAGCATAGAAGCTACAGTTCCTGTTTTAAACACTCTTACACAGTCGCAAGTAAAACCTGCTTAATGAACTTTGGCATTGATAAGTACTTATATGCATGGAAATTCAGCACTTTATGATCGTACAACATTTTTTTAATTTTACCAGATATTACCCATGAAAAATTCTACATTTACTGGCAAAACATTGGGTTTGGTGGAAATTAAAAAAGAATTCTGAAGAGTTATCTTGTGTTTTGGCTTCTCATAGACAAAATGCCATAGTGCTAAAATTTCTTCACAAATTCATTCAGTTTGAGTCTTCAGCAGGTCTTCCTCAGAATCTGAATACTTAGCCATTTCTGGATATTTCTTGTTTTTATGATATTATGAACCTCCCGGAGAAGGTTGGAGGTATAGCTGGATATTGGCATATTGTTAAAAAAAAATCAAGAGTGTAAGGGTGGTTTTTCTTCCCAAATTAAATTATTGTATTTTTTGTACCTATTCTTTTGTAACTGATAATGACATGACAAGCTTGGATTCTCATATTTTTGAAGATAAAGCGGAAAATGCTTCCCACACTTTACATTTCACAACCTTGAGATGTGGTAACTAATAATCTTAGAAGTGAATCCAAAAAGGTTTCATAAAAAAGCTTTTTAACAAAATACACACAATGCATAGATAATTCCTTTTTCATATTACGCAAACAGAAAAATTTGTAGTATGAGATACAATGATTAATTATAAATAAGAGAGTTGATTAAATGAATTGGTTCAAAAAATGTGCCATGTACACAGTCTTTTAATTGTTTATAGTATGTTAATTGGTGTAGGGGTAACATATTGCTGCACTTGTTATGTGGTTTGCATTTTGTACCAGGCATTTTAACATATTGAGTACTACCACTTTAAATAATTCCTTACTTATGATTACCATTGTAAGATTGTGTCATCCTATGATTAAGCACCAGGGGACGTGAAATGCATTAGGGGACTATCCATTGTGGAAGAGTGAAGAGGGTTTTTTGGCTGAAGGGAACTGTGGCATTTCATTTTCTATATGCAGTGCATCTCTAATAATAAAAAAAGCTTTTTATTTAAAGAAATGGATCTCTGAGCAGTCTCTTATCTCCAACAAGCAACAATACACACAGGACTTAGTGAGTAGCTAATGCTGACTAGTCTCTTGTTTTACATATTTCACTTGTTACTCTTGGCCTAGCACAGCGGCCCTGGTGCTGCCCAAACTGCCTTTTTCTTTATTTTACAACCTTCACTGATGGGGAATGATTAGACATAATTAAACTGATGAAGGGATAAAGGGATCTGAATGCTCAGATGTGAGAATCCACTAAGCACATTGCACAAAATAATTGAAAATCTAAGATTTAAGGACTGCAGACTTGAATGTCAGGGGTTGATACATATTCAGTATATAGAACATTAATGTATCCCACATGGACATAGAATTAATATTGAGCCCAATATATTGATTCATACATAGAAATTATCTCCCAAATGGGACAGCATTAGAAACAGAACCAGCAGTGATTACATGACAGCTTTAATAGAAGCCATTTTGGAAGAAAGGAAAAAGTTGGAAGAGAAAATCAAGTTAGAAAAAGAGAAGCTTTAAAATTAAAATTGGACGAACAGGAGTTTCAAGTCAGCCTAGAAGCTATTAATAAAAAATTGGAAGAATAGGAAGAAAATATTAAACATACCAAAGTTAAGAAATGGACACAAGTTATCATTGACTCTAGGGATAATAAAGTGTATACTTATAAAAATGTACACTTAAAAAAACTTTTATATCTCAGATAGTTGTACGGAAAGTGATTCAAGTTACATACATGATCCTCAAAGTTTATTTCAAAACTCAGAAAACCTTTTTTTAGACAAACAACAAGCAGACCAGATGGAAACACAGAGAATCGGGGAACAGGAGCCCTGGTATGACTTAAGGAGTCAAACACAAATACATGCACTACAGTTAGACAGAGGCAAACCATGTCCAGGGGGTATTGTGGGAGGAACAGGAACTGGAACTGGAGGTCCTAAGGGACAAAGATGGCCTACAACAGGTGGCAGGGGAACCAGGGATTTCCAGAATCAGAGATAACACCAGTTTTTAATCTGAGCAACAGACGCTTAACAGATCATGAACTTCGGGTATTGGGCAAGAGGTTACTTTTGCTCCCACACAGGCAGTGGATCTCTTTGAACTGGAGGTGGACTTACCATGTTTCTTTAGAACAATACAATTATAAAATATATTTTTTGTGGAGTTTCAGTGATTAAGCATCAATCCTAAATTGATTAAACTTTAAATGATTATTTAACCCCCCTCAAAGTAGAAGTGTTCCTATTGAGACATTTGCTAGGCTAGCTGAGGAAGACATCATGAAATCATTCAAGGAGAAAAGCGCTTTGTATCTGAAGTATAACAATCTCACTAAGGAAGAAAAGGAAATTATTAGGTGCTTAGTGATGATAACAGGATAGTAGTGAAACCTCTGGACAAAAGGGGTGGTATTGTGATACAGGACAGAGCTCAATATTGTTGAATGCGTTCAAAATTGCTTAAAGGGGACAGGAAGTTTTAGCTAATTGGTAACAGCTAGTAATATAAAATCACACATCCCTTACAGAAATATAAGTGTGCTGTGTGCATGCAGAATGCATGCCACATGCTTAATTGTGCAATGTTTGCATGCAGTTCACATGTACAAAGTGAACCTAAATGAGCCAGGTCTAAAAAGCAAATCAGGTTTGTATGCTGCAAGCTTGAAATATGTGCAGCAGGTAATCTGGTGTGAACATCTTCTAAAAATCACATCAGGGTCATGTGTTGCATGCTTGACATGAGTGCAGCAGTTAAGCTGGTGTGAACATCATTTACAAATCACATCAGGTTCACATGTTGCACACTTCCCATGTGTGCAGCATCTAAGCTGGTGCAAATCTCATCTAAAACAACACATCAGTTTCTATTTCTCATACTACTGCTAGCAATTAGAGCCATTAAAATACAATTTTTCATTGATTTCCCACTACAATGAGGTAAACTAATTAATTCTGATCCTTTTCCAAGTTGTTTAATGGCTTTAGATTTTTGTAATTAAATTCCCATTATTTTGAAAGGTATTGTTTGCTTACTGCATTAAATGCCGAGGATATAGTCAGCCAACATCCCCCTTTCCAGATGTGTGAAGAGGGGCCTCTGTATTGTGAATCCTGACCTTTTCGTTTTGGGCCATGCAAATCCCCTTATGCATATTTGGTGCTTCAAATGTTTCTACATGACTGTTTTGGCTCACTTACTTTCCCTTTGTCATTCTCTATAGAGCATATACACTATGGCCATGCTCAGTTATCTTTGTGCTGAGTAGGGTCTTGGAGGCGTGCACCATACCTCATATTTTGTCACTGAAATGTTGGACATGGACACTCAAAATGAAGGACAAAGAGGGACACTGAACCTCATGATGATCAAGACACATCCTGAAACATGGAGATACAGTACATCAGAACACAGTGGAAATCATTGTATTTACTTGTACAGATATTAGCACCTGAGAATGAATTTCTACCATAAAGCAGGGATTTCATTTAGGTAGTGCAGAGGGGGGCAGTTGCTCCCCCCCTCCACATTTGTGCCTAGGTTGTTATTATGCTGTGGCAATAATGGCATTAAATTTGGATTAAATGTTTGCACAATAATTGTCCCCCTGGCCTTTGTGCTCTCACGCTGCAGGTGCACTCCTGACTCAACAGTGTCTATATTGTGTTATCCATGCTCTCCAATTATTAGTGGTGGTGCCATCACACATGATGTGGGGTAGCTTCAGCAAAGCAAGAGCATAAGTCATGTGAGTGCAACACTGTCTTTCCTAGCACAGAGTAGACAAGCTGCACACTACAGCTTGGAGGAGTCAGTGAGCATTGAATGCTCAATGGCAGTGGTGTGATGACATATTTTTGTTGGTCTAATCTTAATGAGTCTCCATCTCCCCTAGAGGCTGAAGGGGCAAATGGTGAGCTAGAAGCTAATTTAAGACTAGGCTACATACTTACTCTACAAGGCTTGCCTCGTAAAAGAAAACAGCACAGGCCCCCGTGGCAGCATGCTAGGCTTAGAAGCAGTGGTAACAGCAGTTTGGGTGGCCTTCATAAGCCTTGATCAGTGCAGTGGAGCAGCAGCTATGGCATCAGTCAAGCAAGAAGCAAGCAACACAGGTTGGGTGGGTTTGGTTAGTGAGATGACTTGGTTGTGGACCATGCTGGGGACCTGGGATGGTCAGTAATAACATACAGCTTCAGGCAGAAGGACAGAGGAGGAGTGGACTGAAAACTGGGCTGGTGGTACACTAGGTCAGGCTGCAGGTTCTGGCAAGATGGCTGGGTAAGTAAAAGTAGTTGATTATTTTTACAGGGGGATTGGGGAAGGAGGAAGGACTGGAATATTGATGTGTTTTTCACATTTCTGCGCCTTTTGACAGCATCACAACTCATATGGGATGTGTATTAAATAGAATGGAGTCAGGGAGAGAAATTAGGACAAAGTTATTTTTTTGGTGGGGAGGGGCCAGAACTTCAGCCAGGAAAAAAAAAAATGGTTAGTAACTGGGTGGATTTAAACCCAAGTCTGATGCACTGCTCTGGGTTATAAACAGATGAATCTTATACATTTGAATGTTTCCTGATTTTCATTTCACTTTTCAGTCACACAAAATAAGTTTTACCTTTTAGAGATGTTCCAGACATTCTAGAACTTGTCACCTAGGGGCTAACTAGCACCTGGCCCCCACTGGCTGTTGGCTCCTCCTGCTAAAATCTAACATGATGCCTCTACCAAAAAGTCTAAATTTACAGGACATCCTCTGTGTGAGCTGCATGTTTTCCATGAGGGATGGATGAGCAGCAGATCAATTTTCAGGGGTAAAATGAGGACTGTTCCTTGAATTCAGGGACAGTTGAGCAGTATGGTATGCGTAGACTATTGGAGTGCCACTATAGTCAGGCTGATGCCAACTCCTCCCAGGTGAAGCTGACCTCCACACCCCCTCAGGTACATTATGAAACAGGGCAAGGGAGACTGCAGGGGCATGCACCATTGAAATGAATGGGGGTATTTTTTTTATTACTATTTTATACATTATTGATGTAAAGTTGGAGATTAATGAAGGCCACTGCTCGACTAACAAGGGCCTTGATAGTAGAACAGTAGAATTTATTATTCTGTAACTCACCATCATAATGTATAAAATAGTAATAAAAAAATAACTCCATTCATTTCAAGGGGGAACATCCCAGCATTCTGTCCTATGGACATCATCTCTTAAAGACTCCTGCCTCTGGCTCTCTAGTACTCAGGTTAGAGACTCTCGACTTACATCTATATTTGGTGGGTTGTCTTTAGCAGCATGGCCACACCCACTACATTGTGTGTGCATGGGGGAGGACTGGTCATGTGGGTGGGTGTTGAGTTCTTGCTACTTTTATGTTTGCCCCTTAAAGTCTGTTTGTAAGAAAGCATTCTAAACTATGGAGAGAGAAAATAGTAGGGGTACAGGACAGATTGAGGTAATTAAGTAGTTTTATGGATAAGTGTGTATATTGGGGGTTGGAAGAACCACATGTGTTTCCATCATCATGTCTGCTACAGTTTGGCTGCACAGCTGAGATGAGGGGGAACAAGAAAACTAAAAAGTACAACAGTGGACTCTAAGCATGCCACACGCATGCAAATGTATGCAGATTTGTATTGAAGTAAAATGAGCCATATGTGTGCATGCTGTATAGCTTAGTGGTTAAAAGTACTGAACTGCAAATAAGGAGACTTGGAGACCTTAGGATCTGGATTTGAATCTCATCAATCCCCACTTGTATATGGTGTAATCCTGAGCAAATCACTTAACTTTTATGTGTGCAGTTATTAGTAACCATTTGCCACATGCAAGCAGTTTGTTATAATTTAACATAAAAATCATGCTTTCCACATTTGCTTGCTGCATGTACACCACATGCATGCAGTCAGTTCCATCTTAAAATTTAAATCATGTTTGCAGCATTCATATCCATTTGGTAGTTTTATGTGTGCAGCATGAAAACATTTCATATAATTATTTCTGTAAGGGATACCCCAATAATACAATGCATCATGTGCTGTATTTGCAAATCACCATGACATTTGAAGCTGGTTCAGCTTTAAGCAGGAATGCATGGTGCCAAGAAGCCTCTCACACAATCTGAAAATGGTGCAAACAGAAAACACAGACACATGATTCATCCTACCCAGGACTCATCAGCGTGCCTCATCTGTATGACACCCCAGGGAAAATGAACCTACTGCCCTAAGTTGGTCTTAGGGGTTTAGGTCATGGTGAGGTCAAAAGAAAAAAAACAAGCTAAAAGACATAAAACCTCAGTACAAAAGCTCTGAGGCAAGGATTACCGCAAAGGTCATTGGCCATAAAGCCAAGTTTCAAAGAAATACAAAATCATACATACCTCCATAATGCAAAGCATCATGATCTATTTATGCAAATCACCATGACATTTTAGGCTGGTTCAGGTTTAAGTAGGAATGCATGGTGCCAAAGGGCCTCTCACACAATCTGCAAAGGGTCAAACAGAAGACACAGTCACATGTTTCTTCCTACCCAGGACTCAGTATGCCGCATGTGTATGACAAAGCAGAGGAAATGAACCGGCTGCTGAAAGTTGGTCTTAGGGGTTTGGATCATAGTGAGCCCCCCCCCAAAAAAAATCAACAAATTAAAAGACAAAGAACCTCAGTGCAAAAGCTCTGAGGTAAGGGCTACCCCAAAGGGCATTGGTCATAAAGCCAAGTTTCAAAGAAATACAAAATCACACATACCTCCATATTGCAAAGTATAATGGGCTCTATATGCAAATCACCATGAAATGTTAGGCTGGTTCAGCTTTAAGCAGAAATACATGGTGCCAAGGGACCTCTCATATAATCTGGAAAGGGTGTAAACAGAAGACATTGATGCGTGTTTCATCCTACCCAGGACTCATCAATGTGCCTCATCTGTATGACACCACAGGGGGGAAATGAACCAGATGCCCTAAGCTGGTCTTAGTAATGTTGAGCCCCCCCCAAAAAAAAAAACAAACAAAAAAAAAACCAAGTAAAAGACAAAAAGCCTCAGAGTAACTGCTCTGAGTGAAGGGTGACCCCCCCAAAGGGCATTGGCCATAAATCAAAGTTTCAAAGAAATACAAAATCACACTTACCTCCATAATGCAAAGCTACAGCTGTCAATGCACTTAGCAATGTTCCTAGTAAAATAAAGCAAATACTTGTCTTCAAGTGAGTCACATTTAACTGTACCTGAATAAACACCAATATAAAAAACTGTGTTTCAATTTTTTTCCTTTTTTATAGACAATATTCTGCATGGTTCCCTTCATGGAACCAGTAATTTAGAGTATTTACTGTGTTACGGTTTGTGTACAAAATGCTAACCATGAGCTATTTTCCTATCAGAACTATGCTTAGAGTTCAGTGCACAAACTGTGACAGTTAAAACTCCATATCACTGGTTCTGTGAAAAAAAACTTTAATGGAATGCTGCTCATAAAAACAAAACAATATAAAATACAGTTTTCACGTTAGTTTTTATTCGGGTACAGTTGCAAATGGATCATTTAGTTATGGATATCATTTCTGTAAATGGGAACACTATAAACAGCTGCCAATTAAAAATAATTCCCTATCCTCTTTCAGGACAACACCAATTAGAGGGTTTTGGAATTTCCTCCTACACAAAATATACTACAACAACCAGAAATATTGGTGGAATATGCAGAAATGGGTTTGGGGGGACGGGAAGTGGACAACCTTATAATTAAGTTTCCCAGTTTGCCGAACTTCTGCTGCTTCCCAAAAATAGATGAGAATCTTATGGAACCTCCAGGTAGGCCCATTGTGTTGGGTAATGAATCTGTCTTTCAGTGTGTAGCATCTTACATTAACTTTTACCTACAACCATTTATGTGACAAATCAGTACCTGTATTTACAGTATACAAGAGATTCTCAAGACATGAAGAAAGAAAATGGAGTCTCTGTCATACACAGGTATAGAGAAGGGCAATTTCCTTGTGACGTTTGACATTGTAGACCTTTACACTTCAATTTCGCACAGTGATGGTGTGTTAAGTATTTATAAAATGTTGGACCTTAAGTGAGAAGGGTCAAAACTCAAAACACACTTATTACGGAAGTTAGCTGAGTTTATATTGCAAAGGAATTATTTTGACTCTGGAGGCATTTATTCTGAATATGCCCATGGTGCAGCCATGGGCAGCGCAATGGCACCTACGTACATGAATGTGTATGTACAGTACATGATTTTGTGCAACAGTGTATACTGCATCAAGATTGGAATCCACAACATCAGTATATCAGATGTTGGTACTGCTACTGTATATTGATGATGTGTTTTTTATATGGATTGGCATGGAGGACCAACTTAAAAACTTTCATATTTACCTGAATAGCAGGAATGAGAATTTGAAATTTACTTTTGAACACAGCCTATACAACGTCACATATTGTGACCTCCCTATGTGGATAGAAAACAGAGTACTATGTATGATTTGTACAGAAAAAGTACAGATCCTAACACTATTTTACACACATCAAGTTATCATGATCCTCATATATTTAAGAGTATGCCTTACTCACATTACAAAAGAATCAAAAGAAACTGTAGTGATGTGCAAGAATTTGAAGAACAACAAAGGGAGATGCATTGCAGGTTCTGGGACAGGGATTATAGAAACATAGAAACATAGAAGTTGACATCAGATAAGGACCGCAAGGCCCAACCAGTCTGCCCATTTTTTTTCCTACCGTATACCTTCTCTACCTTTTCTACCTTCTCTTATCTTTTCTACCTTCTACCTTAGGCCTTTACTCTGTCAATGGCCTATCTAGTCATACCCATCTGTATTGCTCCCTTATGCCTATCCCATGCCTGTCTGAAGCCCTGCACTGTATTCATATCCACCACTTCCTGAAGTAGGCCATTCCATGCATCCACCACCCTTCATGTGAAAAAGAACTTCCTCACATTCACCCTTAATAGGCCTCCCTCTAATCTCATGCTGTGAACTCTTGTCCTGTTATTGTTCTTATATTGAAACATGTTACTCTTTCACCTTGTTAATGCCTTTAAAGTGTTTGAATGTTTTAATCATATCACCTCTCCCCCTCCTTTGCTCTAGGATATACATACTGAGCTCCTTTAATCTGCCCTCATATGTTTTCTGATGCAGTCCCTGCACCATTTTGGTTGCTCTTCTCTGCACTGCCTCCATTTTTTAATGTCCTTGTGAAGGTGCAGCCTCCAGTACTGCATGCAGTACTCCAGATGGGGCCTAACCAGTGTCTTGTAAAGAGGGATTATTACCTCCCTCTTACGACTTGTGATACCCCTGCTAATACACCCCAACATCCCCCTAGCCTTACCTACTGCTTTAGTGGTCTGCTTGAATGATTTCAGGTCATCTGTGATGATGATGCCCAAGTCTCTTTCTTCCTTTGTGATTGCCAGCAACTCCACTCCCAACCTATATGTAGCTTTGGGGTTTCTCTTCCCTATGTGCGTGATCTTGCACTTCTTTGCATTAAACCCCAGTTGCCACTCTTCTGATCATTTTGCCAGTTTATTGAGATCTCTTCTCATTCTGCCCACCCCATCTGGATCATCTACTGTGTTGCACATCTTGGTGTCATCTACAGACAATCTTTACCTTCCAGTCCATCTGCAATGTCACTGATGAAGATATTAAAGAGGACTGGCCCCTGGACTGATCCCTGAGGTACCCCACTTGTGACTTGCATCTCTTCTGACTATATACCATTTACCAGCACTCTCTGTTTTCTGCCCGCCAGCCAGTTTGCCACTCAGTTGACCAACTTCTGACCCACCCTGAGCCTATCCATCTTATTAATCAATCTTCTATGTGGAACAGTATCAAAATCTTTGCTGAAGTCAAGGTAGGCAAAATCAACTGAACCCCCTTGGTCCACCACTCTGGTTACCCAGTCAAAGAAATCTATGAAATTAGTTTGACAGGATCTTCCCATTGTAAACCCATGCTGTCTTGGATCCTGTGCTCCTATGGATTCCAGGTGTTGCACTATCCTTTCCTTAAGAAGTGCCTCCATAATCTTGCCAACTACTGAGGTAAGACTGACTGGTCTGTAGTTTCCTGCCTCCTCCCTGATATTAATCTTGTGGAGCGGGATCACATGAGCCCTTTTCCAGTCTTCTGGGACCTCGCCTGTGCTCAGAAACTCAATAAACTGTTCTGATAATGGCTCTGCTAGTTCCATGCTTAGGTCCTTTAGTGCCCTGGGATGTATGCCATCTGGTCCCATTACCTTGTCCACCCTGAGCTTAGTGAGCTCTTGTTGGACCCTTTCTTTTGTGAAGGAACTTGTGAACACCTTCTTCCTCCTGTGTCCGTGGTGCTGAGCTGTGGGCTCTGCCTACCTTCTCCTCAGTAAATACTGAGCAGAAGTTTAAATTTAGGATACATGCTTTTCCTTGGTCCACCTCCACACACTCCCCCTTATCCCCTTTGATCTTAACAATACCTTCTCTGGACTTTCTCCTTTCACTAATGTATCTATAGAAAGTCTTGTCTCCTTCATTTACTGTTTGTGCTAGTGTTTCCTTGGTTTAGGCCTTTGCCTGCCATACTGCATTCCCTGCTTCCCTTAGGGAAGTTTGGTATGCCTCCATATCTTTGTCCCGCTGCATTACTGTATATTTCCTGCAGGCCAGTCTTTTGGCTTTGACCTTTTCTGCTACTGTTTTTGAGAATCAAGGTGGTTTCCTCCTTCTTTTGCTCTTGCTTTTCTCCCTAACACAATGGGATGTTGCTTCAAGTATTGCATCCTTAATGCTTGCCCACTTTGCCTGTACCCACTCACCTGTATTTCTTCTTGCCAGGGCTAGCTTGACTCTGTTGGAGATCTTATTAAATTCAGCTCCTTTGAAGTCCCATATCTGTCCCTTTGAATGTGATGATTTAGTTCTAGTGGCCAAATTGAACCATACCATGTGATGGTCACTGGCCCCCAGGTGACCTTCTACCTGGAGTACTGTGATCCTTTCCCTGTCAGTCATTAGAAGATCAAGGATAGCCCTGTCTCTTGTGGGTTGTAGTACCAGTTATTTGAGGCCCTCCTCCAGCAGGGAATCCACTATGTGTCTAGTTCTTGTGGATGTTCCTGCTGGTATTGACCAATATGTATCCGGCATGTTGAAGTCTCCCATTATCAGAAGCACCCCTTTAGCTATCACGTTCTATATATCTTCCAACAGTAATGTGTTTATGTCCTCTCCCTGGTCTGGAGGTCTGTAGACAAACCCAATTTGTATGGCTGTCCCATTTCCTGTTTCCAATGTGACCCACAGTTCTTTTGGCTCCTTATGTGTATTCTGAATTTCTGTAGCTTTGATATTTTCATTGACATAAAGGGCTACTCCCCCGTTTTGCACCTCGGTCTCTTCTGGACAGTACATAGCCGGGTACTGAAGTCTCCCAGGTGTGGTTACTGGTGAACCATATCTCGTTAATGGCTACTAAGTCCAGTTTAGCCTCTGTCATTGTTGCCTGCAGGTCTGGGATCTTGTTTGCCAGAATGCGGGCATTTGTGTACATGATTTTCCATTGGCCAGATTTTAGTACGTTAGTTGTTGGGCAAGATCCGGTGTTTCCCCTGCATGTAGTATGGGGAGCAAGACCTTTTTCCTTACCTGGTGAAGCAAATGAAATGCAAACATGCTGAACTCCTGTTTGATCACTAGCTGAGGGGGGAGGGGTGTTCTCCTCTTTTTCGATGTATCAGGTGGTACACCCCTCTCCCCATCGGCTAGTTTAAATATTCTGCAAAGATGTCAAACTTCTGCCCTAATGCAATGACTCCTCCTTAGTCAGATGCAGTCCATCAAATTTAAAGAACTTTTGCTCCCAAAACTGTTGCCAGTTACCTACAAATTTGTGTCCTTTTCCTGGCACCAGCCATTGAGCCACATGTTTAGCTCCCCTATCTCCTCTTTTCTGATCTTCCATCAGTCTGCCCCCCCCTCCCAGACTGGCAGGATCTAAGAGAAGGTGATGCCGGGAAAACTGGATGACAGTGGGTCTCCCTGCCTGGTCTGGTGTTCCTTGGGCTCCACAGTTGACTGGATGGAGACATCATTAGTCCCTATGTGTACTAGGACATCAGTGTTTTCTCTTGCTTTCTGCATGATTTTAGCAATGAGATCAGTGTCTCTCCACTCTCCTGATGTACCTTGGAGACATCTGATCATTATCCCTGCTGGAGATTGATATCAACTCCCCAAATCATGGAGTCTCCTATGATTGTAAGTTTTTTTTTTTTGTCTTGCTTTTTTTATTTTTGTTTTTGTCCCTGTTTTGGGTGAGTTCTGTTGTGCTAGCTCCTGTGCTGCAGTGTCCTGCTCTGCAGTGTCCTCTGCCCCTTTGTTTGATTTTGGAGTTAGAGGCAGATACCTGTTAGTAGTTTTTATATGGCTTGTGGAGGTGATACATTGGAGAGCACTGGGTGATGGGGTACCCGATTTGCCCCTCCTAACCACCTGCCAACCTCCCGGGCCAACTACCCTCTGTGGTTGAGGTGCGTCAGTTTGATGATGGGGAAATAGCAGGCTATTCTTATAATATATGTCCTGAATTTGAGGCACACAGTCTTTGCCCAGGCTGCCTGAAGCTGAACTCTTTGATGTCCAGCATGTAGGACAGCACCCTAAATCCTGTATAACTGCCCTTTTGAAAAGTGTTCTGCAGTGTCTGAGTTAGTAATATCCATTCCACTCAAGTTGCCAAGGTTATAACCTGCTCTGAATAGTTAGAAGGAAAATTAAAGCAAAAGTTTGATATTTTTTCTTTTTTGTTGTTGTATAACTTGTTATAACAAGTTAAATTAATTGTGCCCCTGTAAGTGAGGTCACCCCTCTGATCCTCCCCTTCCTGCTTTGCTACAGAAAATGTCACGACTGTGCTACTCTATAAAAGGAGTGTAGCATGGGGTGGTTGGGGATGGGGGTGGTGGGCCCTTCCCCTGCTGAAAAAGAAGAACCATGGATGAAAAAAACAAGGAGGTAAGAGCAGAAACAATCAACCCATAGCAAATGCAGTAGCCCTGAAAGCTTAGCCTAATGATAGATAAAACTGTAAACTCAGTAAGCACCACCTGTAACAATTTCACATAAGATATACCCTGCAAGAAGCACTTTGCTACAGAGAAAAATAAAGCAGTAATAGAAGATATACCTTGCAAAAAGCAATTTGAATCAGAGAAGATTACAGCAGTAATCTGTAGGCACAAAACAGCAACAACCCTGTAGGCACATCCTGTAATAATGCAGCAGAAGGTATACCTTGCAACAGCAATTTGAGTCAGAGAAGATTACAGCAGTAAAATTTAAGCAAAAAAACAGTGTCAAATCTTGTGAGCACAAAAGAAAATAACAACACACAGTAAATCTGCCTAGCTAAAAAAAGCCTTAATCTTTTTCCTTTCTCTGATAATGTTGTTCCTTGCTCTGTCGATACAAACAAACGACAAGAAAAGAGCTCGGGTGAAGCTAGGTTCCTTTGCCAGCAAGCCTAGTCTTCCAGACACAGGAACTAAAACAAGCTGAGATAAGAATTAAAAACATTGCTAGGTAGACAATTTTGGAAGAATGGAGCACAGCAGTACAAGATCAGAGGCTGGTTTTGTCAACAAAATGTAACAGTCAGTTTCAGAGTATTAAGAAAATTGAAAATAAACATTGGTATTTATTTTCTGGGGACACCTGAATATAAAAACGTTTCAATACAGGCCTACTATGTTAGCCAAAAGAGTTAATAATATTAAGGACAGGGTGGTCATATCACAATTCCAAGGACCAGAAGACGGAGTGGTCAACTACTTCTGGGACCACTGCAACCAGGGATGTCACCATGCGTTAGATGTTTGGAGTGCAATCACACTAGCAAGAAAAAAGTTACAAGCATCCATTTACTGGGGTTGATTTTCCAATCAAGCAATATATAAACTGTAAAAGTCAGGGGGTCATATTTGTACAGTATTGCATTGTCCATGTGACATGCTATACTTAGGTAAAACTAGGATGGCATTAAAAACATGTATTCATGAACATAAAGGAGATATTACACAGTGATGAAACATCTCCTGTGGCATAAAATTTTATGGCAGCAGGACATCAAGGGGCATTACTGAGGTTTTGGGGTCTTGAAATGGTTCCCAACCCGGTAGAGGTAGTGAATAATGTATATTAAAATGTTAGACAAAATTTAAATGTGTTGGAATTTTAACTTTCAGGATTTAAATCCACTCATAAGTATAGACATTGACACAAACTGGGGTGCCTTCTGGTGATGGTGCTTTGTGTGGATAACAACTGTTGTCCCCGTTTGGTGCCCAGGTTAATTTTCTGTAAGTACATATAGCATTTTGTAAATACATTGTAAGTCATTTCACACTCATGATTTTTGTTATTTTTTAGTCAAGAGTATTTTTATGTTTTGTACATTTAGAAATATGTTGTGTTTCACTTCCCACCCCCACTCCCAAATTCTCTTCACTCATTCACATGTTTACAATATGGCAGTAAACCATACTGTCTCTAGGTGGTCCCATATATCAGACTTTCTTACCCCTTTTTTTTAGTTTTAGGATTTTGCATTATAAGTATCATTCTGAAGAACTGTTAAATGTTTATATTTCCTCTTAACCAAAACAAATTCCATGTTATATTGGTATTATTAGATAAAGATATAAGTGAATACTGCTGCAAAGTCTGATCTCAGGGCTTTCAAACATGCATGATTGGATCCCAGTAAGCTTGAGTCATGCTAGTGTTTTCAGCTTCTTAGCAACTGAAGCAGCTGACCATCACACCCGTCAACATCAGCAGATGTTTGATGTAAGGAGTCCCGTGCAGGCTCAAGAGGATTGCTTGCCACTGCCCACTCTCTCCCAAACACAGATGCTATTAGGTAGAACACCAGCTCAGTGAGTGTTTAACACTATGTTGTATCATTTACATACAGTTTTCATAGTTTTACAATTATTTACAAGTCTGTTGGCGTGAGTCTAAATGACTTGCCGCATATTAGTGGTACTCTATGACACGGTCTGGTCCCACATAAGTATCAAAACTTTTCTTTAACTGGTCCATTGTGCACTCACTAACACATTGGTGGGCAAAGTATTCCAAACACTGACCACTCTCTGGCTAAACCAATGTGTTATTTTCTGCATACTAGGCATTTTTCCTTTTAACTGGTACTGATGTGATGTTATTTGTTTATTAGTTTCTTTCATAGTTAACCCTGTGTTGATCCATAAACTTTTGTCCTGAGTTGCTCTAAATACATAGCACATGTCACCTCTCATTTTCTTATAATTTAGTGACTACAGGCCCAGATCTTTTAACCTTTCATTATATGGTACATCTTTAAAATTTTTTATCTTTTTATTTATTTTTCTCTGTACACCTTTGATTAATTTATTATTGTTCATGCTTTGCATAGAAATTAAAGGGGCACAATATTCAAGATGAGGTCTAATCAAGGATGAATACAGTGAGATTATTACTTCTTTCTCTCTACTCTTAATATGTTTCATTATGCATCCTATTAGCCTACTGCATTTCTGTACCATGTCTCTGACATGACTGCCAAAAGTCAGACTACTGGATATGTATCCCCCTAAATCTTTTTCAGTCTCTGATATATGCAAGTATTTATTGATCATTTTATATTTGGCCATTAAGTTGTTTCTCCCCAAATGCATTACTTTGCATTTATCTACATTGAATTCTAAACTGTTTTTTTTTGCCCACATACTTAGTTGTTCCAGTTCTTTTTGTAGAGCTCTAGCTGCCTGCTCATTCTCGATGCTTGTTCCTATTTTGGAGTCATCAGCATCTTTACAAATCCACAAATTTCTAGATACTTGCACAGTGGATACTGTGATGTTAAACAGTACTGGCCCCAGTATGGAGCCCTGGAGCACCCCACTAGTCACTTCAGCCCACTCAGAAACATGTCCCCTGACATACACTCGCTGTAACCTGTTACCTAATCAAGTCTCAATCCATGAAACTATTCCATTAGGAAATTTAAGTTGATTGAGTTGTTTAATATGTTCTGAGTGAGACACCAAGTCAAATGCCTTGCTATAATCCCCCCAAAAAACTCACATCAACCGGTAATCCCTTATCAATAGCTGCACTTGCATTTTCAAAAAATTGGCATTACATTTGTTAGACATGACCTGCCTCTTGAAAACACATGCTATGTTATATCTGTGATTCCTGTACTCTCAATGTGTCCCTGTATGATGTCTTGTATTATTCCTTCCATTATTTTTCCTATTATGGATGTTAAGCTTATCGGGCAAAAATTACAAACATTAGTCTTCTCTCCCTTTCTAAATATTGGGTTTACATTGACCAGGTTTGAGTCATTAATTGGTCTGCCCTCTTTAAGTGAGGTGTTAAATAACATCAACCATCAAGTCAAATCAATCAAGTTTATTGACAGGAAATACTCCATTGTGCATGCTTATTTGCAAGGAGATCCTGTTTACAAAGAGATCCTGGAGGACATGTTGGTTGGACACATTGGATATACACCATAGATACAAATACATTACTCGGTATTACTCAGTTTTATTAAAGTGGAAGAAGGCACTAGGCCCATCGAGACCACTTTCCCCCCACAATCATGGCGGGAAATCACTTCTCTTTTTCTAGTTTTGTTTTAATTTTTAACTGCCCAGAAATAATCTATCTAGTTGGGCCTTGAATTTTTCCTGAGATGTTTCATTAACTATATACTGTGGCAGAGAGTTCCACAATGCTGCAGTTCTAACTGTAAAGAAATATTTCCTTTTGTAAGTGAATGCCTTTTGTATTTTAATTTGTCTGTTATTACATCTTAAACCATAAACCTTATCCATATATGTTAGTCCACTTAATTTCATCAGATGTTTATCATTTAAAATATTAAAGAATAAAAACAGATCACCCCTATCTCATCTCGCTTCTAGGTCATACAAACCCAGAGATTTCACTCTATCTTTATAAACTACAAATACATATGATACAGTGCTAATAAGGCAAACAAAGTGTACTCTCAGTAATAGAATGCCTCACACTAAACAAAATAGTGCAGTGGACAGTCTGAACACAATTTCTAATAATTCAGCAATGAGGATGGAAGATGGGGGGGGGTCCGCTGGACCAACAGGAATACATTGGACTTTTAAAATCAAAATGTGATTGGGTCAGGAAGGGTGAGGGATTCCACTAGACTTCCAAGGATTGTGGACAGTTTTGTAATTTATGAGAATATGGACAGGGATGGGGGTACTACTAGACTACCAGGGATTGTGGACAGATATGTATATTATGGGGATATATGCAGGGATGAAGGAACCACTAGATTACCAGGGACTGTGGACAGATATGTATATTTTGGGGACATGGTCAGGGAGGGGGTACAACTAGACTACCAGGGCTACTAATGGGAGGACCATGACCAGTTCAGGGATACAGGCAGGGAGGGGGGCCACTATGCTACCTGGGATTTGTGTTCTGTGCTTCCTGAACACAGCCCTTGCAGGGCACCTGGCACATTCTGCCGGGCATATCCCTGTAAGCTTCATGCAAATGGGGCCATAATGACATGCAAATGGCCTCATTGCACCTCGCATGCTTAATGGCCCAATTTGCATGTCTCAGGCTGTGAATCCCAACCTTGGGCATAGCACATCTAGAGATGCTCTGCCCCATTAGTTTTCCAACCTGACCAGGGGGTTGCACTAGTGCATCTCGGGTTGGTCGCAACTGTGTTATTCACAGAGGGGATGCGCCGGGAGCATCTTCTGGTGCATCTTCTGTGAATACCACAGTCTGGGCTCGGTGCATCTCATTTGTGCCAGAGTAACTGAGATGCACCGAGCACATTTCTTTGTGAATCCCCTCTATTGCTAATTTTGTATTGCATAATTGCATTTCTACACATAAATTGTTATCTTGTTGTCATATGGAATTAATGCTACTGATTTCATGAGCTTTAATACAGTTAGAAACAAACAGAGCTACTCCACCACCCCTTTTGCTAAGTCTGTTTTTGTAAAACATTTGATAACTGGGAATATCAACTAACTATTCATCATTTGTGAGCTATGTTTCCATGACTGCACATACAGTCATATGCTCCCTGTTCATAATTATTTTTAATTCATCAATTTTGTTTATTATATTCCTTGTATTCAACAATAGAAATAATAATTTCATTTTGTTCTGAGAGGATGTGTTCTGTTGTATTTTGGAAGGGATTTACTTCAGGTTTTATTGCCATCTTTTCCTGATAACCCTCCCCCAAGCATATTAGTTTAAATGTTTTGGGTCCAATAGCCACCATATGGTGTCAGAACCATCCAATGCTGAACCTGACCCAAAATGGCCACCCAGACTCAAGCGAGTTAATGGATTTGTTCAGGAAATATCCCAGTGCTGTAATATCACTCCTCTTCTGATGATGCCCATCCTTACTGTACAGATTCTGCCTTCCATAAAAAAGTTCCCATGTTTTAATAATCTGGTTCTCATTATATACACACCACTGTCTCAGAGTGTTATTTATTCTCATAATCTTTCTATTAAGCAAATATCTTTCTCTAGGAATAGGTAGGATTTCTGATATTATCACTTCACATCCATTGTCTTTTAAATAGTTATGCATTTTCTTTAAATTGTAAACTATCTCTTTCTCTGAGTGCTTTTTTAGGTTGTTTGTACCTGCATGAATTAATACAGTTAGTTTAAGATCTGTTTTTTGATGCCCTGTGACACTATATTATAAATGTCCTGCAGACCAACTCCAGGCAGGGACATGTTAGTTACTTTGCCCTTCCTAATAAGTGTATTAATCGAGCTGGTATATTTTATCATTGAGTCCCATAGAATATATATATATTCCCTTTTGTCATTGTGGTCTACTGAAACTGTTTCAATATTATTAGAGTTGTTTTGCAATTGTTCTTCTTGCCCCATATTCTCTTTTTCAGGTTTTATTTCCAGAATTTCTCTAGTTTAATTTCTCACATTTACTATACGTTTATAAGAGATTCAAATCTGTTTCCTACTTCTATGTTAAATTATACAGTTGCATTAGTATTTTTCTGCATTTCTTCCCAGAATATTATTTGTTCAGTTGGTTCTAAAACATTTGTATCCTCTCTACTATGGTGGCCTAAATGACTCCCATTGCTCAGTGTGTTCTCTGCATTACCTTGTTCTATGTGGATAGTGGCTTGGAATCCCATGGCTCTCCTGTCTTTTTTAAAAGTATTAGGTCCCTTCTTTGTTTGTTCTTCATCTACATCTTCCTGTTACCTTAATCTTTTACCAGTTTCCTCTGAGGGTTCATTCACTTGTTGTTCTAATGTGTTTTGATTTTTTCTGTATTTGTGTTTAAACCTGTTAGGCATTTTGTTTGCATTTCCAGGCCTATAATTTTCATTTTTAACTGTTTAATTTCATTGCACTGTTCACAGTTTGTTTGAGTAAAGTTGGTATTTTCTTGAGTACTGAATTTTTTGCATATTATACATTTGATGCCTATAACCCCATTTTGTAAGGTAACCAAGTTATCTTCCATCATGAAATTGCTTTGATTTCCAAATTGTATTCAACAGTTCCCTTTTTGAAATGAATAAAATGGTGAGACCAACACCTAAACTGATGTGCCTATAGTTTAACCAAGCAGAAGTACAGTAGCAGTAATTCTAATTTTGCCTGTCACTCTACTCAGCAAGTTCTTACCTGTGTATTTTTACAGAATAGTGTTTCAGACTAAAGTGGCCCTTCTCCCTTTCTTCCCCAACTGATGCTGACAAACGCCACTGGCCTTTGCTTACATCACCACCACTTTGCTTTTGACTCCTCTCTCTTGAAGCCAGCTGTTATGCGCTCCCCACTGATGTCACTCCTGCATTGCTATGGCAACACTCGGACTTATCCCAATTACACAGGCAATGGTAATTTATATTGTCTTTAAAAAGGCAGTCCAATATACCACAGGGGGACATCTGAAGGGCTGCCCTTGCCACCAGAAGATTATTGCATTTTTATAGCACTCAGAATTTTTTTTAAAAAGAATAATTGCAAATTTTGTCTTTTTTTGGGAGGGGTCACAGATAAGAGTGAAGGTTTAGTGCCACTAGTGAAACACTGTATATTTAGCAAATAAATAAAAAGCATAGCCATCTTTAAAGGAGAGTTATAAGTTTGATCATATTTTTTTTTAAACATCACATGGTTTGGGAGAATTGGTTGCAGGGGCACAGCAGTGATGGAGAGAAAAAACACTGAGGTGTTTATTTATAAGTGCACTGAGCTGAGTTGTTCATGGTTAATTATTAAATATACTATGAAGTAACCTCAACAATATTTATATTTGCAGAACACATAGTAAAGTTATTTATGATCTTAGAAGTACAGTTCCTATTTTAAACAGTCTTACACAGTTCCAGGTATGGCTTGTTTAATTAATGTTGGCATTAACATGTACTGTGCTTATATGCATTTTGTGCCTTTTGTTTTTTACAAATAAAAACTTGGTACTTTATGTTTATAAAATATTTTTCTATTTGATCAGATGTTACCCTTGAAAAAGCCTATATTTATATATGAAATATTGGGTTTGCTGCAAATAAAAAAGGATTCTGAAGTGAACTCTTGTGTTTTTTGTCTTGTCTTTGATGAAAGGCTACAGTGTCCACATTTCTCCACAAATGCATTCAGTTTGAACCTTCAATGGGTCTTCATAAGAATCTGAATATGTAGCCATTTCCCATATTCTCTTGTTTGTATCAGGAGCAATTCTACCATATTCTGATCCCATGTGTGATATGGTTACAGCTACAGCCATGGATACATTCAAATATTTTGTAAACTATCTAAAGAGATTCTCTCTACTGTCCCATAGCAGTACTGCAGGGAGGCAAGGAATTTCTCAAGCGATATCACAGAAATTAAAGGACATATCTTGCCATGTCTTTGACTGTAAAACTGTATACCTTTCATTACCAGTGCAGTATAGTGGTGAATACCCAGAGTGTTGTTACAACCACAACTGGGTTTAATAGAAGTTTCTCCCAGCCAGAACCAAGTACTGTCTCAGATACATGTGGCCAATGTGCTGTAATGCACAGACAAGAGCTACCAGTTGTTTGGCCACTCTTCCACTTATCTATACTGAGATGCATGCATGGTGTTGCTGCATTTAGCAGGGCATGGATTACAATGCATGACACCATCCCATAAAGTACCAGAATGGCACGTGATAGAGAAATATGTTCTTGAGGGATTATGCTATCTGGGACAGGCACACACCATCAACCTTCTAAATCCCTCATTGTCCACAAAGGGAAGAGTAATAAATCAATTGTCAGCATTTCAGCTGTTGCTGCATTCAATTCTTGTGCAACAGCATGATTTGGTTGGATTTTGGCATAATGCTCAGACATACTATGAAGCATAGGCTGGACCTTTCTTGGTGTTGGGTTATAAAACATCTGGACTCTGTGTGGCAGCATAGCTGGTGGTGTAGTATTTGACTTCTTTAGATTCACAAATTCTGCTGAAATGAAATCAGTAATTCTTGGTGTTTTCTGCAGTGGGGATACTTTAGTTTGGTACATGTGGGTGGTAGTACTCAACCCACCAGTGCTAAGACCACTAATAGGCAGTCTCATGGACTCCTGCTCATCTTTGTAGTAGTCCTCCTCACTCACACCCTCCCTCCATGGGGACTATGTCCCTGCCACTTCTTGATGCCTTTGTAAATGCTGATGATAATGAAGAGGAACCCCCTGAACTAGCTTCCTTTTGATTCAGAGTTCAGTGTAACTAGTGTCTGTACTTTAGGTATGTTTGTTGGCCACCATTGTCTAGGTGGTTGCCTTTTTTTGCCCTATTAATTCATGCTTGACACAGCTGACAGATGGCAACTCTTTCATCACCTGAGTCCAGTATACATAAATCCAAACTTGGGATCTGGTACTCCTTGATTTTACATGGTGGTGGAAGGCGCATAGGGCAGGGGTGGAAATGGCATATTTTTTTAGATTTTTAGGCATTTCAGCAATACGTGACTCACACAGCATAATTGTATCAGTATTGATAAGAAGAACAACTGCTGTAGTATTGGGGTGGGCTTTGGCAGTTGTATGAGATTTTGATGTGCAATGCTCACATGTTCAGCAGCATCACCATTTCTCTTTGTCTTTTCCAGTTCCCATAGGGAACCCAAATTATCATCTTCATCCTCAGCGCTGCTGATGGTATCCTCCTCCTGAGCTTTGTCTTCATCATTTTCACTTCCTCCAGCCTCGCTCTCCATCTCATCATCCAGAGTTGGACACATTTTTAAGTTTTGTGATTTCTGACTGTGTAACAGTCAGAGCTCCCTGCCTAGACTTTGATTGATATTCAAAGCTATACATTCTCAGTTAAGAATGGGAAAATGTCATCAAAGTCAGGCACAGCATCACCACCACTAGGAGTCATGGGGACACCAACAACATCTTCCTTGAGCAATGTGTCTGAGCCAGAGATTTTCCACAACTTGGACTGCTCCTGTTGTCACCACAACCCCTAACCTCCAACAACATGGATTCCACAGATGAGGCAGAGAAATATTTGGCCACACTCTTGCCACCATCTGTGCCACCAACTACTCCTCTAATGCTACTATTGTCCCTGAAGACCATAGAAGACCCTGCTGCAGGTGTAGTTTTATTTAACTGCAACAAACTTTTTCCTGACAGAACTTCTGCACTTGTTTTACTCCTCCCCGGCACCTCTCCCTTTAGTTGAGGGTCTCTTCCTGGTCATTTAATATATCTATATTTTTAACATTGTGAGGAAAAAATTTAAATAGACCCTGCAGTACAACTAAATATTAATAGCAGACAAGGTTTTCCCCAAGAGATTATCAGTATGATCTGAACAAAATGGTTTACTTAGTTAATAGCAGCTAAAGTAAAACCACCAGAAAAGTTGTATTTTTTATTTGCATTTCTTTAACATGATGGGGATGAAAAAGACACACATGACGGATGTAATTAAAATGTTACTGTAAGTGAGAGAACACTGTCACTTTAAGAACTAAATTAAATAAGTAAAACTAATATATAGAAGAAAGAGTCTAACAAAATACTTCACTTATCCACACCAAACTGAACTACATAAATAAAATAAGAAATTGCACACCACGGACAAAACATAATTAACAAGAAAGATTGAGGAAAACAAATATGAGATGTCTGATGCAAACAGATCAGTGGTCAGAGTAAACAAATTCTGGTCAGAGCCACTATGACTGCTAATGTTTTAACTTGATATGGGTGTTTCACGGCATATAGATAAAGATGAATTGCTATAGTCAGCTGTATGTGTAAATTACATTTTTGGTAAAGTTAGATCATTTACCAGGTTGATCCTGTATTTCCCATGTGTTTAAAATGCGAGCGATAAGTGCATCCTGTACTATAGGATGCTAGTCATTTAAGAAAGCAGAGGATTACCAAAGGAGAAAGAGGGGAAAATGAGCAGTCAACAGAGAAAGGTGAGGAAGGAGGAACAATTGGAAAAATAAGAAAGTGACAAGAACAAAGTTGAGGGATGTCAAAATGATGCAAGGTTTGCATCAGAAGCCCTATGACAGAAGACTGAAAGAGTTCAATATGTACATCCTGGAGGAGAGGAGGGAGAGTTGGGATATGATTTATGTATTTATTTAGTTAGTTAGTTGTTGTTGGATGGAGACATTTAAATACTTCAAGTGGGTTAATAAGGTACAGGAGGAAGGTATGCTTCAGAGAAAAAAGGTGGGGTAGAACATGAGGTCATTATATAGGCTGAAAGGAGGTAGATTTATGTAGGAGAGATGTGAGGAAGTACTTCTTCACAGAAAGGGTAGTGGTTGCCTGAAACAGCCTTCCATGAAAGGCAGTGGTGGTAAAACCAGTGTTGGGTTTCAAAAATGCCTTGAATAGGTACAAAGGAATTCTAGGAAGAAGGAAGAGGGTGGACGAGACAGTGCTGTAGATCAAGTCTGGCCTGCAGCAAAAGTGATCATAATTAAAAATGGACAGACTAAATGGAGCCAGTGATCATTATCTGCCATCAGTTTCTATGTTTGTATGTATTACAGGTTTTGTGATTCAAATGGATACAGTGTAAAAATTATTAATATGCACAACATCAATACTGCCTTAATACCTCCTTTATGGACCTTAGCTCTGTCCTCCCTAGTAATTTTTTCAACCCACCCCTAGCCTACCACCCCCTGTCCTCCAGCTCCCCTGGTTCCACCTACACAAGGTATCTGCCCAGGAAGTCAGACCTCTCCTAGTTAAAGTGTTAAAAAGCAATAGTACCAGCAGTGATTCCCTGGACCCCAAAATACTTCGACTGGTCCTGGATGAAGTCCTTGCTCTGCTCACCAGCCTACTTAACCAATCCTTCTGCTTGGGGCAATTACCCACTGTGTGAAAAACTGCCATAGTCACGCCTATTCATAAAGGGGGTGACAGGTCCTCCCCCAGCATCTACCGACCAATCTCCATCTCCCCCCCTCCAAAGCCCTAGAAAAAGTGGCGGCCAATCAAATCACTGAATATCTGACTAAGTATGACATCTTGTGCCCAGAGCAGCATGGCTTTCATGCTGGTCACAGTACTGGCACTGCATTAATGGAGTTCTCCAATTTCCTACATTCCTCCCTGGATGCCTGCTCCCTAGCTGGTAAAGTGTTCATTGACCTCTCGAAGGCCTTTGACACTGTCTCCCACCGTCTTCTACTAGATGCCCTCTGCCACACTGGTTTCTCTGCTGGCCCCCTCACATGGTGCTTGAGCTACCTATCGGCTTGTTCCCATTGTGTCAAAATCAATGGGGCACTCTCGGAAACTCATCCCATCTTCTCTGTTGTACCCCAGGGCTCCATTCTGTGTTCTCTACCTTGTAGTCTCTATCTAAACACACTGCCCAGTGCCTGCTCTGGCACAATTCTTATGTATGCCAACGATGCCGTCATTTTTGCCACCCACCATAATCCCACCTCCCTCCAAGACTATTTACAACACTCCTTTAATGATGCTGAAGCCTGGTTTAAGGAACGCAGATTCATCATTAATCTTAAAAAAAATCAAGACAATGCCCTTCGCCCACCCCCAAAACAAAACCTGCAACAACCCACTCCTTATCATCCCTAACATCCTACAACCACTTGAACAAGTCTACTCCTACAAATACCTTGGGGTCACCATCCACTCAGCCCTCATGTTTCATGCCCACATTAATGCCCTTGCATCCACCACTAGCACTCAGCTTGGCATCCTCTACCGCCACAAGGACTGTCTCCCCCCGATGCTCTCTGACTTGCCATTATGTCTTCAGTACTGTCCCTTGTAGAATATGGCCTGCCAGTATATGGTGCTGCTGACACCACTGCCCTCAATAAAATTTGCCTCACCCTAAACAAGGCTTGCAGGCTGATTACTGGTGCCCCCAGGCTAACACACACATGTCAACTCTATGACAGAGCCAAACTCCTTAACCTTGATGAATGGATCCGCTACCAAACCTGGCTCCTAACTAAGAAAACTCTGCTTGGGCTTTCCCCTCCTGGGGTGACTGTCTCCATCCACCATATCCTGTCCACTGTCGCAACCCGAACCACCAACAAGACCACTCTACTGGTTCCCAGAACTAGGACCACCCGTGGTCAGAAGCCCCTGTTACAGAGCCTCATCCTGGTTTAACTCTCTCTCTCTCTCTCTCTGCAACCACCTCCAATGATCCCCAAATCTCCACCTTCCAAACCACCCTTTTGAGCCTACTGTTTAACACTTGTAACTGCTCCTGTCCCTAAATGGCACTTCACCACTATCTCATTGCACCAGACAATGCCCATTGGGCTGAACGCCCACCTCACTCCCCCCCAATTCCCCCCCCCTGACATCCTGCCCCCTGTTGGCACCTGCATGTTCCAAACTGTGTCACTTGTAATGGTACAAAACTGATCAGTGTATCACATCATCTATGTAATTCTAACTTGCTCATTGTCCTGTATTCTGTAAATTTGTTTCTCTGTCTGTCCTCTCTGTGATGAGGTACCTTTGTAAATGAGCCCCTGGCTCAAAGGTTGTAAATCTGATTGCACAAATAAATAAATAAATAAATAAAACTGTAAACTGTGTGGCACACATAATTTATGTAATAGATTGAGGGAGTGCTCCCAACCAATCGGAGCACTCCTTTCCTCTGCACATGAGGCACTCTTATTCCATGAAGAGTGTCTCACATGCAGATGCCTTGGAAATGGGCACATTCTGGGAAGTTTATTATTTTTTTTAAATATATTATTGATCGCTCTTGATCAATAATATATTAATACTCCCCCCATTGCCACTCATTGCTGAAAATGAGTGGTTTCACTTGCGTTCAGCTGCAACCAGAACAGCTCAGCTTCACTTTGCTGTTCTCACTCCAACTGAAGGCATGTGAAACCACTTGTTTTCAGCAATGAGTGGCTCTGAGGGGCATATAAATATGTATTGTACTACTGTGTGCCACACAGACAGGAGAATCAAATGGATATTTTATGCTTTGAGCTAGGGAGAACAAAAATCTAAGGGAACTCATGTGGAGCAATATACTACTTATAGAGTGATAGCACCATGATAGGTACATATTGTATGAAGTTACTGTATTATGACAGTACCGAACTGTATACTAAGTTGAGTTAGTTACAATATGGGATTTGATTTAATTATTATTTTTTTAATAATCCAGACATTGTCTACACAGTAATGACACATAGCTAAGGATGTGTCTTACAATTTGCAACTATATTTATTTATTTTTGTTACTACTTTATTCATTTTTGGGAAATCACTTTCAATGTGGCTGCAATCCTGTAAAGTCAATTAACTTTTGGGTTACCTATGCATGCTTTTTACAAGAGAGTACTGTATGTATTAATGGCAGTGGCACAGTTACCCATAGGACAGTCTGGTGTGCACAATAGAAGTAAAAATGGTCATGCTGCTCTATACATTAAGCAAACATGGTGACCCTAATTTTGAGCATTTGTCTTTGATTTTAATGGGTAGTGTCCCTCGTTTTGGTCCAGGCAGGATGAGTGGTATACATTCTGGGGTAGTCAAGTGTTGCAGTTGACACCCCTATGATTTCTTTTGCAATCCCCTATGATGCCCCTTTCAACCCCTGGAAACCCCTAAAACAATAGTTACCTAGCATTTATTTACATAAAATTTGATAGTTGGAGGAGCTTTGCAATCCTTATGATTCTGCAGAAATGATACTCAGCAATTGGTAAGGTCCCACCTTCCTGTAGAAGACCACTATCTTTCCTACAGACAAAGTCATGAGAGTTCCAACGCAACTAAGAATTAGGTCCTAAAAGGGTTAACATAAACCAGTCCTCCAGACAAGAGTAAATCATTGCCAGGCAAACACGCACACACACACTTGGGAGTGAGAGAGAGAGAGAGAGAGAGAGAGAGAGTGAGAGAAAGAAATGTAATTTGAACATCACTGGAGTTATTTCCTCTAAATATTGTAGCATACTGCTATGCATTTTTATGCTTGCTGGTCTGTTGAAAGTTATGCCAGTAAATTATTTACCCTCCAAAGACTAGCAAATCACATTTCAATAATAAATAAAATTAACAATCTGGCAAGCGAACATACTAAATCCTGTGTTAAAACAGGTCAAATACACTTCTGATGTTTTCATTTTTACAAATGCCTGGTACATCTGGCTACAAACTAGCTGAAGAACAAACTAGAGGGAGGGGGGATTTAACCCTTGGGCTGCAGGCAGCATTACAACCTAGCTGAAATCTGGACTGATACGGTACACTATTTCAGTCTGGGGCACAACAAGGGTTAACTTGAAAATGGAGTAAGGAGAGCTCTCTCTCTCTCTCTCTCTCTCTCTCTCTCTCTCTCTCACTCTCTCACTCCTCAAGAGATGAGTAGCTGGCAGTAGTATTCAAGCAAGGCTTTTTTGACACTAGTATGCAAAAAAATAAGGTGTTAAACTAACTCAAGTGTTTACCTCTTCCAGTGTGGGCTGTTGAATCAGAAGGAATCACTTCTGTGCTAGCTTTCACTTTGAGCTGAGGGAGGGAGACTGTGGCATTTCTTTAAGTCTAGGAAAAGTTTCTAAATGCACTGCTGCAGACAGTTTAACTTCTTTAAAGGAGTGGTTTAACTAGCCTTTGTGACTACTCAGGGACACTAGCTGTCAGATCACTTAAGGCAGGCATGATGAGAGACAAACAAGCTGAAAAGTAGTGATGGAACTGGTCTTCTGAAAGGAGACAGCAGAGTGCTTCATTCAACTGGCAGAGTGACAGTGCTGCAACTCCAACATTGTTGTTCGGTTGGATCTAGTGAGGTGAGCTGTTTTTCTCCAATAGTGAGATGGCTGCAGAGCTCTGTCCCAGCCACTGAAAAAGGCCCCAAGTCACTGATCCTTCTGGGCTGCTTTGCTATCTGAAACACCTCCTCTCCTACACACAGCAGTGCTTCACTACTGACAAAACAAAAGCAATACTTCAAAAAAAAAATAATCAGCAAAACCAGAAGCAATCAACAAAAGTCTATCAATACAAGGCCCCCCAGAGCTATTTGTGAATGATTTGGTTTCAAATGACTCTGGTTTTAGATTATAATTTTTTTTCTCAGATAAGCAAGGATTAACTTCTCTCTAGCTCTCTCTGCAGAAGACTGCACTCAACACAGTCTGTGCATGGCATAAGCTAATTTCTGTACCATGTGACCACCTACCCCATCGCACCTTGTGAACTGTACCTGTGGGTTCCACTTTGCTGGCAAAGTTACCAAATTTACATTTTCCAAAGTTATCCCTTTAATGGAAATTGGCACTTCACAAGGTAAATTAACTTTGAGAATTGTGGCGAATTTGTGAATTGTGGAAGTGAGTTTCTCCAACTTCACACACCACTAGTGGGCAGTGGCTAGTGTATGGGCTAGTCTGCAGTCCAACTGAGATACTCTAGCAGTGAGGCAGGTAGTGGCAGAACTGAAATATAAGGAGTTGTCTGGGCATCTGGTCGCTCTTGTGTGTGCAAATGAGACAGACCTGCGCCAGCAGGGCAGAAGTTTGTCACAGTGAGTTTCTGTTTTGCTGTTTTAAAACATAATGTTATTTAAGGCTTTAAAAAGCAGATAGCGCATAAACACTAAAGGGAAGATTACAAAAATGCATCAGTCTCACTGATGTCACTTCATAAGACAATAATGTGAGTGGTGTTGTTAGACATTCTAGCATCAGCGGAATGCTAATTGGTACATTCCCAATAAAAGAGAATGTGAAACTAAGGCATATAATGGAGAAAGAACTCGCCAGCTGCTGCAACACATAATTCCATATGGAGGTGGTATTTGTACCTACAAGTAGAAAAAACATAATTTTTAGCAAACACAGAGAGTTTTGAAGCTCCCTGAAATATAAAATTAGTATGTGTTACAGCGAAGATAAAAAAATGAGTCCCACTTTGGGGGAACCAGAGGTTGCCAAGCTCTAAAAAGTTAATAAATTATTTTGAAAAAACATATTCAACCACTGTATGTATTCAGCCATAGAAACCAAGAATTTTATGGCAGAAGGAGGCCATAAGTTCAACTCTTCCCTACTATACAACCTCACCTACAGATCTACTTCTTAACCCCCACTACCCCCGCCCCTCACATCCTTGCTTCCACCTAAGTGAACTATGCATTCTCTTGTCCTGTTCCAGCCATGTGTGAACCTGTTAAGGGCAGCTGGCCCATCATTTCCATTAGTAGTCTGTTCCATGGTTCCAGTGAAGCAGAACTTTCAAGTTTCTCCTGAATTTGCCCCCCACCAGCCTTCAGACAAACCCCCTAATGACTGCATCACTTTTTCTATGGCCCTGAGTTTTCTGCGGAATCACGGCTATGGAATTTAAAAAATTACACAATTATAGGTCAACTATGAAAATTGTGTCAACTGCAGAATTTACTGTTGTGACTGTGGCCCTGAGCATACAGCTTACAAAAGCTTTTTGATCTGCCACTTGCCACAAATGGAAAACCCTCCAAGGCTGTGCTGTTTCACCCCACCACCTGCAGAAAGCCATCTTTGGTTGTGCTGTGACCAACTCTACATTCAAGCACAGCCCCACTGATGGTGATGAGACCACCATTTGTATTGCATTTTCACTATATTACAGTTCCCCCCATGTCATGTGGCTTCCAATCCCCTTTATATTTGTGAACATCATGGTGCCCTCCCATGTGTTGCAAAACATCTATGACACTGTAGTGCCCAATCCCCATTGCCACCCTGTACCTGTAAATAAAAACAGTCCTTCGCAGTCTTTTTTTTAGTGAATTTAAACTGAAAATCAGAAAACTATCCACTGATAACTCTTTTGGTGACCCTTGACCCCCACCCACCCTACCCTGACCCCCACTCAGCATCCAGCACCGCACATCCCCTCTGCATCCTCAGTCACCTAGAAATGACCTATTGTACCTCTCTCAATGAACATGTCCTTCTTTTTCTATGCTAACTGGGAACTGAAGAAACAAAGTAAGTGCAGTCAATGTATTTTCAACATGTTTTTGAACTTTTCCTCATAACTTAGTCATTTTTTATGTTGGCTTGCCTCACTTGCACACAAGTCAACATCTTGTGGTGGTGCAGCTTTGGAGGCGTGGCCGCTGTTGGGTGAATGCAGGACATGCATCAGTAAGTGTGTCCCTCATTCCCCAATCAGTGGCACCACACCATGCATGCTAATGTGGTGAGCACATCTAAGAAAAGATCTATTGCAATCCGAGCAAAGCTCATCAGATGCAGTGGACCCTTCCTGTATGCTCACCACATTAGCAGCATGGTGGGCGGCCACCCAATGGCTAACCTCGGGGGTGCCCAATCCCCCAGCTGGCTTACTGTGGCCGCACAAATTTGCCGACGGGCGAGTCCACTCCCTGTTGGCATACAACAGCTCCCCCCATTTCCTATATGCCGAGGGGGGGTGCCCAATCCCCCTTGGTTCCTGCCTCCCCCCTACTTTCATTGTGTGCTGATGGAGGAGCCCACCCCTGTCAGCATAACTCAGCCCCTGCATTTTATATGCCGAGGGGTGCCCAATCCCTCGGCTCTTGCCTCCCCCGGCCAATACGTCGACAGGTGCCCAATCCCTGCTGGCATAAATTCACCCCCAAGCCCCCATTGTCTGCTGATGAGGGTGCCCAATCCCCCATTAGCTGCAGCAACCTCCCCAAACACAGTTAGGTGGCATGCTGGGAGCCCACCCTAGCATGCCAAGTCCCCTGAAAAAAGAAAACTGTCCCGCGATGTTAGTTTTTTTCTTCCGTGTAACATAAAAATGGTCCCTCATAGTATCCTGCCCCCCACCTGCACCCACCCACTGCGCACCCTGCCTCCCCACACCCCACCTCACCCCCTCACCCCATACTTACCTCCGGAGTCCAGCATGACAGTCTTCGGTGGACTGGGAACACGTCTGTACTCTTCAAAGCCGACCGCGAACTGAGGAAATGCCTGTAAGCTGTATAATGGAATAAATAGGTTTTTTTCAACTTTGCTGCATATCTCGGGCATTTGTTGGAATTTTGGCACCAAATTTTCAGCGTGGTGTTTTTGGGGCCCCTCCTCATCAATTATATCACTGTCATGGCATTAATCGGCCTCGAAAGGTGATTTCACAGTCACTGCACAAAATCACCTTTCGGGACCCATTAATGAAATGACAGTGCCAGTGTTCATGAGGTGGCCTCATAAAAAGCCTATGTTCCAAATTTGGTGGAAAAAATTCAACAAATGCCTGTTTTACGAGCGTGCATTGTGCAGTTACTACACAGGCTCATAACTTCATGAATTCACAATATTTTAATGCCAGATTTTCAGCATTGTCATTTTAGTACACCTCCTGGTAAACAGTACAGCTGTCATTTTCCACATCCTGCTCGAAATGTGTTTCCGCACTTCTGGCGCACAATAAAGAGTGGCTGTGGGAAATCAAAGTTTAAACAGATTATGAAAATGACAGTGACACAGTTCATGAGCAGAGGTCCTAAAATGCCTATGTTGAAAATTTGGAGATGATACTCCATAAAATGACTGTGTTACGAGCGTGCGTTGGCAGATTGCACGTATGCTCTTACCGTCATGCATTTGTGATATTTTCACTCTGGATTTTCACCATTGCCATTTTTCTACACCCTCTTGATGAACCGTACAGCTGTCATTTCACATATCCTGCCCAAAATGTGTTTTCGCACTTCCAGCGCAGAATAGTGTGGTCGCTGTGTGAAATCACTTCTTGGGACACTTTGAGGAAATAACAGTGACACTGTACATGAGCAGAGGTGCTAAAATGCCTATGTTGAAAATTTGCGCTGAATCCTACCATAAATGGCAGTGTTGTAAGCGTGCATTTATTATTTCCCACTACTACTTTGTAATCCCTTTGCAAGTTTGCTATATTTACATGCCACATTTTCAACACTGGCATTTTTTATCCCCTTATGAACTGTACAGCTGTCATTTTTCACATCCTGCCCAAAATGTTTTCCACTGCACTACTAAACACCCAAAGGGACACCCCAATGCCTGTCAGTCTCTGCAGGGTAGGGGTGGGTTTGCATCAGTTCAATACTTCACTGCCATGCCTATTATGCATCTCTCTAACTCCTGCACTACCAATGCCAATGCCAGCAAGACAACATTCAGCATTGACAAATGCTTGTAAATATTTTTCACCATATTTTCAACATGGCCTTTTCTGAACCCTATTTCATGAACAATGCCAATGAAATTATTCAAATCCATCCCAAAAAGTGATTCTGAAGTTTGCTCCACAAAGTCACAATTTTGGCCAGGATTTGACAATTTCTACCTACTGATTTCAAAATGTGGGGTCATAAAAAGACTATGTTCAAAGTTCAGGTTAAAAATATTAAGCAAAATAACAAAGTTGTGAGTATGCATTGAAAGTTTTCAATGCAGGCTTTTAGCTTTGATAATTTTCAATATTTTGACCCCAGATTTTCATCGTATTCATTTTTTCACACTACCTCATGAATATGACCACTATCATTTTTCAGATCCTGGTTTAAACTTGTTTTTGCACTTGTGGCACAAAATGGTGTTTCAGCCATAACTGGAAAATTGTCACCTGCAGGGTTCATTAGGTGGGGTCTTAAGAAGGCTATGTTGAACATTTGGAATAAATGTTAAAAAAACAAACAAAGTTATTAGCATACATTAAATTTTTCAATACGTGCTCATAACTTTGATAATTTTCAAATTGTGACCCCAGATTTAAAAAAAAAACATTTTTTTACACCACTTCATGAACATGACAGCGGTCATTTTTAAAATCCTGGCCAAAATGGGATTTCACACTTGACATGCAAAATTAAGTTTTGTACAGTATTTTTTAAATGGCACCCATCATGTTCAGAAGGACATGATAGGTGTCATTTAATAAAAATACTCTGTTGAAATTTTGAGGTAAAATGTCACAAAATGAAGTAACATTGTTTGCAGGGATGTCCATTGGTCCAGTGTGACCATCTTGCCTTTCAGTGCCAGAGACCTGAGTTTTGGTGTGAGTTCAGTGAGTCAGCTATATTGGACACTTAGTGGGGATCTGTGTGATACATTATTTATCTATAGAAGTGCAGTTGGACCCCGGGTAACTGATGAGTGGCATAAACAGCATGCGTATAGACAAATCATTCATCACACAATGTCACCTATGCACATTTCCAAGATGGCTATGTGTCTGCAAGTAACTGCAGCAGCAGCTTAAGGATTTTATTTTTATGTTAATTTTATCTTGCTTTACATTAGATAGTTTGTGAGTTTAGTTCAGTGAGGGATTCTCAGTGAGTAAGACTAGGACAATAGCATTTTTTCAGAGGATAGTTAGAAACAGTGTTCTGTTTGAGGTAACATTTTGTGTGAGCTAGCATGTGTCTTTTTTCTGTCTAATGTTTTGTAGTGTTATCGTTCCTCCTGTATTTCATTTGTGAATTAACTGGATGCCTAAAACTAGTTGGAGGAAACAATCCTACTAGGCATGTTTTACCTTTGTGCTGTCCTGAGTGTTGTTTTTTTTCTTGATCTCTTCATGTTAAGATCTTTTAGTGATTGTCCCATTTCGAGAAGCCCTGATCAGGACAATGTTGTATGAATCTAGTGCCTCTGATGTCAGCTGTGGGCAGTGGGTTGGAGTAATCCTGCCAAAGGTGCTTCTGGAGTTAATGGAGGAGCCATTGTGTTTTAGGAGTCACCACGCTTAGAGGAACAAGAACTTTCAGCACTCGCAACCGCTGGCCTACAAGAGGTGGTGAGTTACCCAGCTGCAGGATACATGTGAATAGTGCTGAGAATATTCAATTTAACATCCCAGGAACTTTCCTTTTAAGACCATGGGTACCTGGTTGGGAGGGGGGGAACTTTATCTGTGCTTTCCCAGGGGATGGGGCATGGGCATTGACTTAAAGGCAGGCATCCATGTTTGTCTGGGGGCTTCAGAGCATTTGTGCCGGAGGGTAGTTGCATTTGGGGCTCTGGTCACTGGGCTGGCGGGGTGTTGGGGCATCTGCCTCCCAACTTGGGGCTCCTCAGTCTGTTATCTGCTTTTATCATCTGTAAGCTGGGTTGTGTGTTGGAGTTGGTTGGCTGATTTGACGGTTGCAGAGAGGAGTAGGGGGAGTGCCTGCCAGTGAGTGGCTTGACCCCGGCTGCCTTGATCTCTGTGATACTGCCCAATCTTTGTGGTGGGCCAGGATAACTCTAGCAGAGCTGTGGACTGTTGAAAAGCAGGAACATTGGATCTGCTCTTCTAAAAAGACACTGTGGACCTATGGCATTGTGATTTTGGGACTAAGTCGAGGTTAATACATTTGGCACAGGGGAGCCAGTGAAAGAGCCTCCACATTTATTATTTTATTCATCTCAATAATCAGAACTGTAGTAGTGAGAGTGCTACAGTGGGACCGAAGTATTGCAGACAGAGAGTGGGAATGAGAGCCACATTCCTGTTAATCTTTTTGTGGAGAAGCTTTGGTGAGCTTTGTAAGTATATATGGACACTAATTGTCCAAGTTCTTGTGACCTGCTTTTAATATTTTTATTGTTTTATTTTGTGTATAGAGTTTTAAGTTATTTTGTGGGGAGGGATTGTGGTGTTTTGTACGGTTATTTATTGGGAGGGTAATTGTGGGGTTCTATCTTCTGTTTTCTGGTGTGATTGAAGGTTTGTGTTGGAAAAGAAATCTCCTGGTCAGGCACTACTCTCCTACTAAGCTCTGAGGCCTCCACCCTTTTTGCTGCCCCTCACTGTCTGCAGAAGTGTATGGATGTTACCAGGCACTGGGAATAGTGGGGAGGAGGTGTATGGGGGATACTGGACCTGGTGGGAGAGGGGAGTTGAGTGGATGGATTGGGGTGGTGGATACTAGAAGACTCCCTGAGGTGAAATGGGTACTGGAGAGGGATCCTCCCTATCTAGTGCCCATACCGAAGGACTCCACTCTGAGTCACCTGATGTCACGGCTGGCCTCAGTATCCCATCCTACTTGGGTGGTCTTATGCAATGCCAGGTCTATTGAAAACAAGACCGTGGTGATCACTGATCTTGTTGAGTCATTGGACCTGGCTTGCATCACTGAGACCTGGATGGATGAAAATTCTGGCCCTGTTTTGGAGTCAGCTATTCTGTCCAGGTTTTCAGTGATTCAATACCTGAGGGAGGGTTGTAGGGGCTAGGGCATAGCCATATGTTTTAGATTGGAATTGGGCCTGGTAGAGGTGCCAGTGGGGGGGACCAGTACTTTCGAGTGTATTGTTGGTGCAGGTGTGGGGTGTAGAATTCTTCTCATCCACCGTCCTCCCAGGGGTGAGAAGCATTCCTGCAGGAAGTCATGGACTTCATTGTCGACATGGTGTTGGAGTCCCCCAGATGGATGGTTTTGGGGGACTTCAATGCCTGGGTCAATGATGAACTCCTGCAATTTGGACAGGTCACCCTCCAACTTATGAATTTGTTGGGCTTCACACAGGTGATTACCTCTGCAACCCATAAACACAGTGACTCATTGGACCTGGTCTTCCTACTGGGTATGGAGATCTCCAGCCTGCTGGTGGAACCAGTCGGATGGTCTGACCATCGCATTATCAGGTTTAATTTCCAGGCTCCCCTTTATAGGCCTGCCCCTATGGAGATGGTCCGGTACCGCCCTTTAAGGGGTTTGATCCCAGATGGCCTGATGGCGGTACTGGACCTATCAGGTCTTCTGAGTGCAAGCTTGGATCCAGACAATCTGTTACTGGCCTAAAACAAGGCTGTCACTGAAGCTCTGGATTCCATTGCTCCTGTTGGTGTTCATCCTCTTACCCTTTGCCCTTGATCCTCTTGGTTTAATGGGACCTTGAGGGAGCTGAGGAGAGTTGGACAAAGGATAGAACGGAGTTGGCGGAAATTGGGCCAAGATGCCGACAGGTTTACACTGATGGCCAATTATGAGGACTATCAATCAGCCATCTCCCAAAAGAAGGCAGAGTTCCTGTCTGGGGAGATTGCTACCTCACAGAATCAATCAACTCAGCTCTTCCAAACTGTTGACAGACTGTACAATCCAGCCTGTCTGCAGTTTCGGAGAGCGTTTTTACAAGAGAGGTGTGATGGGTTTGCACAATGTTTTGCAGACAAGTTTGCTGACAGATGGTCTGAGATCCATGCACCCCATTCCAATGTGGGTGGTGGTGGTCAGTGGGAAGTTACACAGCCTCGGTATGTCTGGTCCGAATTTGACCAGTTGGTGATAGGTGATATTGTGAGGGTCATCCAAAGTAGCAGCCATCCTTCTGTAGTTGGGACCAGGGCCCTACATGGTGCCTTGTGGGGTGCATTGAGGTCATCAGCTTGGTCCTAGCTGAGATTGTCTGGAGTTCCTCAGAGACTGGTGAGTTTCTGGACACCCTGAAGGATGTGGTGGTTATACCCCTCAATAAGAAACCTTCTTTGGACCAAGACTGTCTCGCTAACTATAGGCCTGTCTCTTACCTTCCCTTTGTGGGTAAGGTTATTGAGAAGGTGGTCGTGTAGCAGCTGGGTGATTATCTTAGCATCCACAATATCTACAGTCTTCTTCAGTCAGGATTTTAGAAGAGACACAGTACTGAGACGTCCCTAGTTCGGGTGCTCAGTGATCTCCTGATAGCGAAAGATAGGAAGAGCCATTGCATCTTGGTTCTTCTTGATTGGTCTGCAGCATTTGACACCATAGACCATGGTGTGTTGTTGGAGCACCTGTGACTGATCTGTGGACTGTCTGGTACAGTCCTCAGATGGCTCCAGTCTTTCTTCACTGGCTGGTCTCAGAGAGTGGTGTCAGAGATTTATTCCTCCGACACCTTCTCCCTGCTTTGTGGGGTGCAGCAGGGCTCTGTTCATTTGTCCTTGTTGTTTGTGGTGTACATGCTCCATTGGGAGACCTTGTAAGGTGGTATGGGCTGAGTTTTCACTGCTACGTAGATGATACTTGCTATACATGTCCTTTGTGCCCAAACATGAAGGTTTTTAACAACCATCTCTCGGAGATCCAGGACTGGATGAGTTCCAACTGATTGATGCTGAATCCAGACAAGACTGAGGTTTTGGTGGTGGACCCAGGTCGTCGAGTAGAGGGGATTTTGGTGGGCAGCCATTCAGGCTTAGGCTTGGAGGCAGTCAGCCGATGACCTCTGAATGAGTGCAAAATCTGGGCGTTATTCTTGAAGACAGATTGACACTTACATCTCAAGTGTCATCCGTTGTCAAGACCTCGTTTTGCCCTCTGAGGAATATGACCCAGATTAAGCACCTGGTTCCACCTGATGATCTTCCAACATTGGTCCATGCCTTTGTGACCACTTGCCTTGACTACTGCAACTCTCTGTTCCTAAGGCTACTGGGGATTGATATTCACCACTTGCAGCTGGTGCAGAATGTGGTAGCCAGGCTGTTGACTAGTCTTTCACGATCTAGCCATGTCATGCCTGTACTACACAGCCTGCATTGATTGCCTATTCAGTGGTGTATCACCTTCAAGGTCAGTTTGTTGACCTATTGTATAAAGCCCTACATGGACAGGGACCGTGCTATCCACAAGAGATTCTTCATCAATACTGCCTCCTCCACCCACTCCGCTTCACCGATGAGGGATTGCTGGAGATTCCTAGGGTCCGTTTGAAGACCACAGGGGCCCTTGTGTTTACATTTGCATCCCCGACCCTGTGGAATTCTCTACCTTGTCAGATAAGGGAGTCCTTGACCCTGGAGAATTTTAAGTCGGCACTAAAAACATACCTTTTTAATCTTGCCTTCCCGTCATCTTTATGAAGTTATGTGTTGATACCATTGTATTTATTTACGAGTTTTATCTGATTTTAATTTATTTGTTAAGCACTTTGATACTTTGTGAATTGCATTGTAGAAATAAAATTTGGTTTGATTTGATTTCATTTCATGTATGCAATAGGATAGGACCTTGAGTGATACATTATTTTTTAAAGCTATTTTATTAAAAATATTATTTATAAATGTTTGTGGGTTTACTTTGTGAGCTAGTGGTTTTGTGCATTCTCCCATCCCCATTGCCATACTCATCACCATGGATAAAGTTCCAGGATGATGAGCAGATGCTGCAGTGTGCTAGTTTATTGTTGCCACAGAACTGCCACAGAAATTACAAACCACCACTACATAAGTTCTGTGGCAAATTGTAACTCTGCCACTGAATTTGATCCCAAAGTGATCATAAAAATTGTGCCTTGCCTATTTCTTGCAATCTAGTCCTCAATGTTTTCCTTGTTTTTACCCCTAAGAAACGTATGTGTTTCAATCATTCCCCCCGGCTCCTGCCTGGCCTCCAGAAAATAATGGGACCAATTCTCAAAGGTTTATGCAAGGCACAAAGTGACTTGTGCCAACAGAAATGATGCAAGTAGCACTTTGCGACATGAGTTGCACTATTTGAGATTCACAAAAGCAGCCTGTGATAAGTTGCAGGCTGCTTGCAACAAACCTGACTTGTGTCATGGTTATGCCAAAACCTTGGCAGTGACCTGGTGCAAGGAGGTTTCTAGCAGCATCTGCACCCTATTCAGAAAGGGCAGCTGCCACATCCCTTACTTCGCGGACGTATCTGCCACCTGCCCATCCCTGTGGCTTGTGGCATTCTTGGTGGCTGCACCCTTTGTTGGACTGATGCCACAAGCTGCAGGATGCAAGCTTCAAGTCCCTGTCCAGTACTGAATTGGGCACAGGGTCCCTGATACAGTGATGGTTGGTGCAAGCTGCCATTGTCGCAGCTTGCTTTCACCCTTTGTGAATCCAGCCCAACATCTTTAGGGCCTCCAGTAGTTCCTCATAAGATCTGTCCTGCTGGCCCTAGATCATCTTGGTGACCCCTTCACTGTACCAAATTTAGTCCGCAGTGTTCTACCTCAGGTGAGGGCTACAAAACTGGACACAGTAATCCAGATGAGGCCACATTCAGGATCTGTACAGTAGCAGAATCACCTCACTTCTCCTATTGTCAAAACCTCTCCTTATACAACCCAGCATCCTAGATGCCTTGCTGTATGCTTTGTTACACTGACTTGCTTGCTTTAGAGAGTCACTGATTATGACCCCGATATTTCCATGGTCTGTTGAAATGGCCAGGACAACTCTTCACATCCAAAATTCAGTGTGTTGATTCCATCTACCTACAGTAATGTAAGTGCCTTACTTTACATTTTTGGTGTCAAACCTCAACTGCCTGACCTTAGACCATTTCTCTAGAATTTCTAAGTCATTTTGGAGTGCCTGTACTTCTTCCTTATGATCCAACCTGCTGCATAGCTTTGAGCCATCAGTAAAGGTATACAGCTTTCCCTGGATACCCTCCCAATGTCACTTATAAATATATTGAATGTGATAGGTCTCAGGACTGATCCTTGCAGCACTCTTCCCATTACCTCTCTGTCCCCTGATTTAGACCACTACCACTACACTCTGTTGTCTCCTACTTGCCTTCATATCAGTGTGTAAATAAGATTTTTAATATGATGTTTATAATTTTTGAACATTCTTACTGTTCTGTGGTTCTGACTGTCCACAGTATAGATTCACATCCAAGATATTTACTGTATATTTCAATTCTTTCTTTCTTTCTTTCTTTCTTTCTTAGCTGGTAATAAGGAAAGGTACACTGAGCCAGGGCTCATTTCCATGTACGACCTGGAGAAGGAGTTAAGGGAGAAACATGTACAAGTGCAATGAAATATATGAAAATACCTGCCAAAAATCAGCAATTAAATACAAGAGAATTGGTACACTCTAGGTATGCTATCTGTCTCCCTGATGGAGTCCAATATGGGGCGTAGTGTTGGGTAGACGGAGATGGTTCCTCTAAAAGATTACATAAACCACAACTGAAGTAGTTTGAAGATTGTCTTATGTGGCTGATTTTTTGTTTTGATATTTGAGACTGATCTGGACCATCATCATCCTCAAAACTAAACATTTGTGTAACAGAAAAGACTTAGAGGGTACCAGGAGGAGTCAACCGCTTTTGATTACCACTCCTAAGTCCTCAAGTGTCTTCAGCAGCTTCCTGTGTGTTGACAAATCCAAGGCCTTGCTGAAGTCGAAGTAGAGCAGATCTACTGCCTATCCCCTGTCTATTGCCTTTGGCACCAAATCAAAAAACAGCACCAGGTTGGTCTGGCAAGACCTCCTTGACACAAACCCATGCTGCCTTTCATCATGTGCTCCATCATTCTCTACATAGGCCACCAAACTCTCCTTCAGTATGGTAGCTTATCTATGATGGAAACAAGGCCAACAGGCCTGTAGTTGCCAGGATCCTGCCTGCCACTCCCCTTGTGGAGTGGAACTATGTTAGTGTATCTCCAATCTGTTGGCACCACTACAAGCTATAGTAATCCATTGAATTGATAGGTTACGTGTACTGCCAATACTTTGGCTGATTCCCTTAATACTCTTGAGTGCAGATCATGTGGGTCTGGTGCCTTGCCTACTCTAAAAGATTCTAGTCCCTCTGCCTATTTTCCTGGTCCTCCTTTCTTGTGACTTTGATACCACTGTATGCCAAAGGACCATTGTTCTCTACCATGAATACCAAGCAGAAATAGCTGTTTTGCACATTGCCTTCTGCTTGACGTCCTCCAGTACCACCCCTTGGTTAGGCTAACAATCCCAACTCTGATTTAATTTTTTTTTGCCTTATGTACCGAAAAATTATTTTTCCCTACATTTTACTTTCTTGGCAATCTGCAGAACAGTGCCTGCCTTTGACCTCCTGAACTCCACCCTTTCCTCTTTGAGTTTAGCCTGATATTCCTGCTGAGCTTCCTATCTTTTATTTGTCTTGTACACAGTGAAGGCCTTTCTTTTCACCCTATCCGACTCCCCCAGATTGGTCTTTTGTGCTTTCTCCATTTGGTGACCTTTGCACAAGCTTTGGATGCCTCTAGGAGTGACCCCTTGATCCTGCTCCATTGTTGTTGTACCACCTTTGTCTGGTCTACAACTCCCAATCTTCCCCTAATTCCCACATTATCCCCAAATCTGCCAGTGTGAGGTCCAGGATCACCATCTTCGGGAGAGCGGTCCATTGCTCTCCCCATCAGTTCAATCCTCACAGAGTTGTGCTTACTAGATCCCAGAGATTCCCTAATGTAAACCCTCCCCACCAGCTTCGAGTTGCTGAATATCAAATTGATTATGGTATTCTGCCATGTGGGATCCATGACCAGCTGTACCATTAGACAGTTCTGAAGTGTAATCTAAAAGTGCCTGATTGCTGGTGTTATTATCTACTGGGGTGTTCAAGTCTACTATATCTGGCAGGTTAATGTCCCTTATTACCACTAGGTCCCATTTTGCCATTCTCTTTCTGATTTCCTTCCCCAACTCACAGACTTCTTCCTTTTTCTGACCAGGTGGTCTGTAGACCAGCTTTTTTTCCACTCTTTTTCCCTACAGTTGCCACAATCAGGGACCTCCCTTGGATGTCACCCGGTGTCTCCCAACCAGCCTGATATCCTCCCACCATGAGTCCCCCTCAGTGCTCCAAGCATGCACCCCACACCTTACCTGCAATCAGCCCCCTGGCTCTCACCCCTAGGGTGGGGCCACCTCCACCACATGGTGCTCCTTGAAATCTAGTTGAATTGCAGGCAGAGTGAGGATTGGAGGATATCAGGGACTCAGGTGGGTAGACTCCAACGTTGGGCATGGGGCCATGGCATGTTATCATCCTCCCTGAGCATGGGGTGTTTCCTTGTTTCATGAAGTAAGTGTGACCCTCCTGGAGGCAAGGATGTGCAGTGACATCCGGTGCAAGATGAGTGCACTCCTCCACCCATCCCGTGGACTTCAACCATCACCTCCACTCCTGGGTGATGTGACCCACAGATGTAGCACCCCAGCCTTCCACTAGGAGTCGCTGATGCCAGGGATCCACAAGCCCACCCTCCCCAAGGGAGAAGAGCAGTCCACCGAATGCTCAATCCTCTCCTCTCTGGCTGACACCTGGAAGCTCAAGCTTGCTCCTGAGCCCAGGTCATTGGTGTGGCACAAGGTGTGGCATCCAGCACCTCAACCTTCCACGGCACTGAGTCAGCTGTTGACCATCCTTAATCTACTCTCTTACCAACAGCTGTTGTCTGCTGCAGTCAGATAGATTCCACCTCCCCTCTCCCTCCCATTTTATCTTTCTAACCTCTGACACCTTGATTTCTTCTCCAGTGTATAAGTCTTCTCCCTCTCCCCTCCTCTTGCCTCTGTCTTTCCTAAATGAGATATACCCCAGAACCACTAGACATCAGTCATTTTTGCCACCAGTTAAAGTCTCTATGATGGCCACTAAGTCTAACTTTGCCTGTCACCAATGTCTGTAGTTCACTGATCTGATTGCTTAACTTTCTGCTGTTTAGTCAACTAACCTCCACGCCTCCATCTTATTCCATCCCCTCCTACCTGATTCCTTCCTCATGTCATCCACTTCCTCCCTATTCCTTTCAACATCCACACCAATAAGTGTACATTTGCTAGCCAGTCCCTCACTTGCTACCTTCACTTGTCCCCTGCTCCCACCACTGCTGACTTCCCCTGGATCCATTTATGTTTCTGGGGGATGCTCTGCTGGATTCACCCTGCACCTACCACCTATAAAAGTGTTCCCAACATCAGCTACCCTCCTCTTTCATTTAAAAGACTGTCCACGTAGATGCCAATTTCTGCCCAGGTCACTAGCTTCCTCCCTCATAAGATGGACATCCCCCTTAAAAAGCTTTTTATTCTCTCAGACATCCTCCGTATCCTGGCCTTATCCCTTAAGACTAATATGCCAGGAAGGCATCTGACCTCCCCCTTCATGAAGCCATCTCTGCACACCACCCTCTCCACACCTTTTACAATTGAATCCCAAACTATGAAGACTCTGCTTACCCTTTCCCTTACTCCCTTGACCATTCTTCGGCCTTCCCAACCCTCTGTGCCCTGATAGGGTTTCCACACCCTACCTGTCCTCAGCAGTGACTGACTCTTGGCCATCCCCATCTGAGTCGGGTACTTATGCTTCATTCAGGGGTGCAAAATGGGTTGCAGTTGCTACTGGAGGGTTCTGCATGGTACCTGCTACCCACTTTCCTTACATCTCTTTTTTCTCCTCCCACTCCAGTCCGTCCCCCTGAGACAATGGGCCTCTGCATGATGGGAGTAGTGGGCAGTGGCTCAGGACCCCAGCTTAGTTGTTTGCACAGCCTGAACATTTCCATTTTGCAACAGGGCATGAAGCTTATCAAACCCCCAGCTCATTGGGCAGTGACCAAATCTGCAAAGCTTAGCCCAAGGAATGAAAAATAGAAACACAGAAACATAAACTCCATTTGTTGAAAAGGACCTCTAGGCCCACCTAGTCTGCCCAAGGGTCCTCTGCCTTTCCCCATACCTATTGTTGTACGAATATGCCCCTGTGCCTATCCCATGCATGCTTGAATTCTTCCACCATTTTAACCTCAACAACTTTCTTTTGCAGTTGGTTCCATGCTTTTGTCACCCTTTCTGTGAAGAAGTATTTTCCAACATCTTTCTTGAAATTTACATATGAACATACATAAGAACATATGAAACTCCAACAAAAACAGGCCTCACAGTCTATCGAGTCTGCTCGATTGTGCAGCTAACCGCTCAACTGGCAGCTGCCCCACCCTCCCTCCCACTTCATAATTATCCTCCCTCACTCTGTCCCAACCTCTCTTAAAACTGCCACTGTCCTACTGGATACTACCTCCTCGGGCAGTGTTTTCCACTTGTCTATCACCCGTTCTGTGAAAAAATGCCTCCTGATTTCCCTCCTGAATCTTCCCCCATTGAATCTCAGCTGATGCCCTCTCGTGTCCCTTCCACTACTAATCTGGAAAATCCCTTCTGTATTGGACTTGTTTATCCCCTTTAAGTATTTAAAGGTTTCAATTATATCCCCCCATCCCTCCTCTCCTCCAGGGTATACAGGTTCAGTTCGCTCAGCCTGTCATCATAGGACCTGCTCTCCAATCCCTGGATCATCTTGGTCACCCTACGCGGTATCCCCTCCAACAATCTGATGTCCTTCTTCAGGAATGGGCACCAGTACTGCACACAGTACTCCAGGTGCAGTCTGACCTGCACCCTGTACAGGGGAAGGATCACTTCCTTATTTCTGGAGGAGATTCCCCATGTTATACACCCCAGTATCTTCTTTGTTTTAGCTGTTGCATTCCTGCACTGAGCTGAGTTGTTCATACCCCCTTTATAATAATCATCCCTAGATCCTTTTCCTCCTTTGTGCTTTCCAATTGTTCCCCTCCCACCTGATAGCTCCTCCCTTGGTTTCTAGCACTGAAGTGCAGTACCTTGCACTTCTTGGCGTTGAACCCAACTACCATGTCCTCAATCCCTCCTGTAGTTTTGTCAGGTCATTCTGCAGCCCCCTCCACTCTTTGATGTTGTCTACCACAGCTCTTATCTTTGTATTGTCTGTTAACAGACTGATCTTACTCTGGTTCCCATGTGAGATATCAGCTATGAATATTCCAAACAGCACCAGTACCAGTACCAATCCCTGTGGTACCCCGCTCATCACCTCTATCAACTATGAGACTCCCCTTCCCACTACCACTCTTTGCTGCCTTCCCTTCAGCCAATTGGTGATCCAGCTGACCATCTTTGTACCCACACCTATATATTCGAGCTTCCCTTCCAGCCTCCAGTGTGGCACATAATCAAAGGCCTTGCTGAAAGGATCTACTACAAAATCCCGACAGTCAGTCTCCCGAACTCCATAAGCCTGAGTTTAGGAGACCGACTGTCAAAAGACTGACAAGGTCTTAGTGAAATGTGGGGGCAAACCCCCCACAACCCACCTCCTGCACCCCCTTAACTAAAAGAACTAACTCTGAGGGGAGTGGAGCTCAGAATAGATTACAAGTTATGGGGGGGCCAAAGACAGCAATGCAAAAAAGTTGCTATCTGGGAATAGAACCTGGGTCTGAGCACACTGGTGGCTGAGAACCCTCCATGCCATGGAAACAGTTCAGCCAACCACTGGATTTTCCCCCCTCTTGTGTTGCATGGCTAGAGGTAGGGTAGCAATTCGTCACTTCTGCTTTCTTACCCCTACCGGCACCAGCTTCCATGTGTTGGGCATGTGTGTGTTGGGCAGTTGAACTCGGGATCCTGAAAGCTGGGATCCCGAGTTTTGGCATTTCTTCATACTCCCTTGCTGAAATCCAAGTACAAGACATCATCCGCATGGCCCTTGTCCAGTTACCTGGTCACCCAGTCATAGAACTCAATTAGGTACGTCTGGCAGGATCTACCCAAGACAAACCCTTGCTATTGACTGTCCTGGAGTCTATTGTCCTCTGAAAAGGTCACCAGCCTCCCTTTTAGGATTGTCTCAATGAGCTTTCTGACAATTGATGTGAGTCTCCCCGGTCTGTAGTTGCCTGGTTCATCCTTTGGGCCACTTTTGTGATTGGGCACCACATGGGCCATCATTCAGTCTAGTGGTATGACTCCTGTGTCCCAGGTCAGCCAGTAGTCCTGCCAGGATCTCCACTAGTTCCTTAAGTACCCTAGGGTGAATGCCGTCTGGTCCCGGTGCCTTGTCCACCCTCAGTGCCCTTAATCCTTCCAGAACCCTGTCCTCTGTAATCCCTATATCAGTCACCCCTCCTCTCTGCCCACTCCACCCCTCCCATGAGGTATCTGCCCCATTTCTCCTTCATAAACACAGAGCAGAAGTATTCATTTAGTGCTCCTGCCTGGTCCTCCCCCTTTGCCACCCACCCACCATCTTCTTAATCCTCACAATCTGGTCTTTACTTTTCCTTCTCTCTCTGATGTACCTGAAGAAGTCCTTTTCACTGTGCTTCATACCCTGTGCCAGTCTCAGCTTTCTAGAAGCCTTGGCCACTTGGACTAACCTGGTCACCTCCCTGTACTTCATCGTATACTCATCCTTATTGTCTCTCCTCCTGAATTCTTGAGTCTTTTGAATGCTTTTCTCTGGGCCCTCATCCCTTCCATGACTTCTTGAGTCAACCAGCTGGGCTTCTTTGCCCTTCCCATCTTACTTTGTGTCCTAGTACATGACTCAGTAACCTCCACCAGCCCTTTTTTAAGAATATCTCATTTTTGACTCACATCCATGTGTGGTTGAATTCCCACCAGATGCCTTCCAACAATTTCCACCATCCTTTTAAAGTTTGCCCCCCTTAAATTCAGTCACCTTAGTGCTGTTACCTCCTGCTTCCCTCCCCATATTGAGAGTGAACCACACTGAGTGGTGGTCATTCCCAGCCAGAGGATCCTCCACCCCCAGATCCCTTACAGCCTCCTCATTTGATAGTACCAGGTCTAGATCCTTTTCCAACCTAGTTGACACAAAGACCAACTACACCAGGAAACTGTCCTGAAATGCCTCTAATATGACCTGGTCCTTTGCACTCTTGGTGGTTGGGGTTGTCAGGAGGTCTAAACCCTCCATCTCAGGTTCTTGGCAATAATAGAGATGCAAAGAAGTCACAAACAAGTTGCATAAGAGTAATAAATCATGTTTATTTCTACTAAAGGAAAAAATCACAGTTGTCCTAAGCAGTTCCTACCATTAGGAACTGGGAGCCAATGCTATGCATTCCCTATACCTCAAGAAGTGTAGAAAGCTCTGGGGTCTCTAAGGTAGAAGACGTAATGTCTTACATACCTATATACCTAAGATAGTTACCATAGTTACTGTAAGATAGAGACATTTCTAGTTATAGAGATGAGCCCTATTGGCTAAATTAGAGGTGGCTCTTAGTCTTAGATAACATTATACAGTTTTGTTATAGTCATCACTTTGTGTGAACAATGAAAGTACAGTTTTTGTACATAGCCGTGTAATAATACAAATCATCAGAAGATGGCAGTGCCGACTCATATATCATAATACTACAAGGACACAAGTGTCCTAGCATCTTGCAAACAAGAAATACATATGTGTATTAGAAAGTAAAGTATATAGCAACCATGTGCATACATATCCTGATACCTACTCTTGTATGGTAGATGTCCTTAGCCCTATATCTTAGTATAACTTATACCTAAATGCTAGTTGTCTGCGGTTTACCTCTGGGGTATCAATTAGGGTGTGGGGACCTCGTGCAACATTCCCCCCTTGTTGTCTCAAAAGGGACAACAACAAAACTAGAGAAGTGGAGATGGAACAGGGATTGTTTACAGACCCAAGGTACAAGCCTTGTAAAGGAATTTCAATTGCTCACAGTGTTGGTGGAGTGTACGCTGTTGGCAGCAAAGCACAATAATAAAAAAAAATATTAAAAATGCTTGTATAATAGCAAAATCTTTAAAGGTAATGTCTAACCAAATATTAGTAAGTGCATCATTAAAATCACCATCGTTTATAAGATTGTAAACTGCTTTATTAGTTTTGGTCATATTATTGCTGATGTGGATGAGGTGTGTATCTTTCCTGTCTAATAGTGACTTAAATGTCAATGTCAAGGGATCCATGTGAACATTGAAATATGGCAAATATACTGAGAGAGCAAGCAGATAGTCAAGGTCACCATCAGTTATATCTGGGTCCACTAGGGGAACAGGGGTTATAACTGTGTGCCCAATAATACTTGCCTGGTGGGGAACAAAGCAACAGTTTGGTTGAACAATATCACATACTTTTTCACCATAAGTAAATATTTTAAAATTAGTGACAACATAGTACTGGCCATCAGAGTTGTATTGCATTTTGACAGTTGGCAATTTGTGTAGTTGAACTGGGCAAGTGTAAGACTGGTTGGAAATCTGTGTTGACAGCCAATGAACCTCCTTCCGGTAAGCCCAGTACAACTGAGAAGCGTCTGGAGCAGATGTTGAGTCCTGGTATTCTGTGTTATTGGTGGTTATGTCAGTGTCCATGGAAAAGGATCAGTTAATACTATCTGGGGAATACCCACGTATAGGTTAAATAACATCAAATACATCACAACGACACAAATAAATATATCCTTCCTTCACACAGCAGTCTGAGTGTGGCGAGACCCATGCTTCCAGAATAGGATGAAAGACCAGAAGAGGTGGCAAAGTCAATTAGTTCTCTGTTGATGTTTTCATTGAGGTGCCGAAAGGAGTGTACAGATGCCAGTTTATCAAAGATAGCTGTATTGGTGTCAAAATGTGGTAAAGACACAGTAAAAGAAACAAACATAGTATCCTTATGAGAACATTTCTTAGAAGTGAAACAAGCACCAGTATTAGGGTGTCTGGTCACAAACCCCAAATTCCTAGCAGTAGAAATATGAATGGAGACAGACTGTAACATACACATAGGAACACAATCAGAGGATTTACACTGGGAGCAGTACCATTTGGAGATACACCTATCATGGATAATGTCAGGTATACATCCGGATTCTAGATCACAGAAAGGATATTGATGGTGGTGATAATATAAGAACCATAAGCAGAAGATAAAATTTCACAGGCAATATACTGCTTGTCTGTTTCTTTGTTGTTTTGTGCTATGAGTGTATTAATTTTCTCTTTAGCATCTAAAAATGCCTTAGCAATGTCGTGCATATTATATGCAGTGTATCTTCCTTCCTGATTAAAGCCATCCACACTATGCAATAATGGGGGTATGATATCATTAATCATACCAGCTTCAAACTGTTGTGAATTTGCTTTGATAGTAGCAGTGTCTGCTTTGTTCCAAATAGACATTTTAGTACCAAAAAGACCAGTGAGAGTGCCTGTGGCACCAGTGACATTGGACTTGTCTCAAGTATTTCTTTTGTGGCTTTGTGAATTATCTGATTGAGAAGTAGTTGTTCTCCTAAAATTACCCCCAGCAATAGGGTCCTAATTACAAATCTGAAAAGTTGCTAAACTATCCAATAACAAAGTACTATAAAACAGTGAAGTATTAATAGTATGACACATTCCAAATTCGTTCATATTCCAGTAAGTTAAATTAAACAGAACAGGTGTATATATATATATATATATATATATATATATACTGTAAATTGTTAATAAGTGTGCCCGGTAAAGCAGTGCCAGTCAAACCACTTAGGGGGGCAGGCTTTTGTTTGGGACATTCAAGAAGGTCTTTCTCAGTAGGGGGTAAGACAGATAAGCACATGGAAGCTGAGGCCATGTTGTGTATGGCACATTTCCCCGCAGAGTCTGGGGAAAGTGAATTGCAATAAGAAAGATCAATGAGAGCTGTAATATTATATAAACCTGAATGTCTCAGTGAGGTTTGGTGCAAAGACAAGGTACCATTTGGGGATAATTTTTCATTGGGCCATCCATGGAAAGTTCCCTTGGAGAGTTTGGCCACGGGGAGTATTTGTCCTTGTGGCTTGGTTTGCCATTCAATTTATGGGGTAGATTTATCAGGAACCACAACTGAGGCAGTGAGGTAGGCATCTGTACCTTCCTGGACCACAACCAAATTATTTGGGATATTGATAGAGACTCCTTCTGGGTTGGAAGCAGGAGGATCAAAATGAGGAAGGATGTGCTGTACCATGCCACGGATGCAGGGGAAAACTTCTACAATGAGGAGAAAGCAGTACAAGATAGCCATCTTGTCAACGCATCTGAAAAAGAAAGTAAAGCATTAACAGTTAGTACTATTCCGCCCAATGGTGTTATGAAAAGTAATTTTTCTCCTTTGTACAGTTTCAACTGGTTTACATGTAACCACTTGTCAGTCAACTTGTTTTGCATGAGTCTAACTTGATAGACTGCTGGACTGAGCTTATTGACAATGGGGCAGGATCCTTCCTACTTACTGGAGAAAGAATGTGTTGGGTGTGCAAATATGAGAACCATTACCTGATCTCCAGTTTGCCAATCTACTTCTTGTGTGTGTTTGTCAAACTGAATTTTGGACTGTTGCTGGGCCTTGCCCATGCAGTTTGAGGCATACAAATGAGTGTGTATCAGATCTTTTCTCAACTTTTTCACTTATTTGTTTACAGAGACATGGTCTGCAGTGGGAGTGTTCAGGTCAAACGACAAGTGTTCAGGTAATCTCATACTTCTATCAGCCATCACCTCAAAGGGTGTCAACTGAGTGGTGGCTGAGGGTGTACTCCTGATTGTCATAAGGAGTAATGGCAGTAGGGAACCCCAATCTTGGGATTGTCCTCAGTGAATTTGGACAGCATTTGCTTAATCCATCTGTTGGCTCTTTCTACTTGACCTGAAGACTGGGGGTGATAATGTATGTGGAACTTTTGGTGAACTTCAAGGAGTTCAAGGGCTTCTTTCATCAACTCACCTGTAAAACTGGTTCCTTAGTCAGAGTCTACCTTGAGAGGTAGGCCCCACCTGGAGAAACTCTGTTCCACCAGGATTTGGGCAGTGGCTTTTGCAGTAAATGTTTTAGTGGGGAAAGCCTCAACCCACTTGGAGAAAAGGTCAGTGACCGCAAGGGTATATTTGTTGTTTCTGCTGGTATTAGTCAGGGAGCCAATAAAGTCCATCTGAAGGGCATGCCATGGGCCAGAATGCCTTTGTGGTAGAAGTCTGGCATTTCTTTTGGGAGGGATAGGGTTGTTTTGTGCACAAACAAGACAGTTATCAATGTACTGTTTGACATCTTTGGTGATACCAGGCCACCATGTGGTAGTCTTCAATCTTTGGAGTGTGTTTTCCGCTCCCTGGTGTCCATCAGTGGTGGTGTCATGCACCTGGTGCAAACATTCAGGCCTAAGATGATGCAGAACCACCCATAATTTAGTGGTGGAATCATCTGGTTGACACCAAATGAGTTTGTCATCTGGGGACAGATGTAACTTACCTTCATGCCTTCTGTAGGGGTTATGAACAGATAGGTTCTTCTCAGTTCCTTTTTCCAGGAATCTGAACACATCTTTGAGTTCAGAGTCAGCATGCTGGTCTTCTGACAAATCCAAGGGGGAGAAGGGTTCAGGCATTTTCCTGACAGTTGCAATGTGCACAGCTTCTTTGGCCTCTGGATGGTCCATCATCCAGGTATCCCCCCTTGGGCACCTTTCTTTGCAAGGGTGTCAGCTGTGTCATTAAAGGCATGGAAGGGGTCATGTATGGAGTGAGCCTTAACCTTGTGTACATAGAATCTGTGTGCAAATTTCTGAGCCAGTGAGTGAATGTATATTACCAATTCCATGTGTTTCACTGGGGTACCACCAGAAGAGGTGAAGGAGTTCTTCTGTCAGAAAGGGAGAAATTCAGTTAGACAGCAACAAACCCAATTAGAGTCTGTAATGATAATGGTATCCCAGTTTCCATGCTGGATGAACTTGAGGGCACAGGCCACCACTGCCATGTCTGCATATTGTGATGATGTTACACTGCAATGCTTGGAAATCTTGACAGTGTTACCAAAGGGGTAAGCCACCAATATACGCATTCCTGCTAACTGCTCTCCCTGATAAAAGGAGGCAGATTCATCTGTAAACCCATGACACAGTGAGGTGTCCTCAAGTAACTTCAGAGTGGCAGGATGGAAGGGACCTGGATCTGGTAGATCAGGTGGTTGTAGTGTACAGTCATAGGGATCTCCTTGGAAAAGGAGGCCATGAGCCAGCATGTATGACACTTTAGTTGGGTGAACCTGGATATCCCTGTTCTACAGAAGAAGGGACCAGTGGGTCAGTCTGGTGTTGGAAACTGATCCATCCGTCACTCTGTCTGACAGCAAAAATTTATTAGGGGTGTGATTAATGCTGATGATCAGTGGTGAGTACCCAATGATATACAAGAAGTGCTTGACTGCCCAGTAGGTGGCCAGAAGGTTCCTTTTACAAAGGCTGTGCTTCTTTCCCATGGGATTCAAGAACTGTGATGCATATGCAATAGTTCTAAGGGTACCCCTAACCTTCTGGGTCAAGACTGCAGACATATGGATTTCTGAGGTGGCAGATTCGAGATGGAATGGTAAGGCTGGATTGGGGTTGACCAAAGCTGGAGCAGAGGCCAGGGCCTGTTTCAGTGACATCACAGCTTGGGTATGTATGGGGCCCCAAGTACAGGGGACATCCCTTTTCAGTAGTGCATCATACAGAGGAGCAGCCTTCTGAGCCAAATCACAAATAAAATCTCTCGAGTAGTTTACCATACTCAAGAATCTTCTGAGGGTAGCCACACTGGTGGGAAATTACAAGTCTTGCAATCCCTGTATCTTCTCCCAGGCAGGGCTTCTGCCTTTGTCTGTTATGTTCAAGCCAAGATAGCGTACCTCCTTCTGGCACAATTGTGCTGTTGCTGGATTGCATTTGAGGCCCACTCTCTGGATGAGGGTCAGCAATTCATCCAAGAGATCTAGGTGTAGTTTCTGGGTGGCTGTTGCCAGCAGTAAATCATCCACATACTGCAAGAGGCACTGGGGGATAGATAAACCCCCAAGAGCATCCATCATGTGTAGATGGAATAGGGAGGGGTTGTTGTGGAACCCCTGGGGTAAACAGGTCCATGTGTACTGCCTACCTTCAAAGGTGAAAGCAAACTTGTACTAGCTCTTAGGGGCCAATGGCAATGACCAAAAACCATTGGAAATGTCCATGGCACTAAACCTTTGTTGGTCAGGGGTTAGCAGTCTTAGCACATCTGGTGCTGATGCCACTGTTGGTGCGCAGCTGGGTGTGACCTAGTTTAGTCTTCTGCAGTCAATTGTAAGTCTCCATGCACCTGTAGGTTTCTTCACAGGCCACATGGAGGAATTTGCAGTAGAGACACATGTTCTGATTACACCTTGCTTGAGAAATGATTTTATTGTTTCTCTAAGAGATGGCAAGGCCTCAGGTGGAAAAGGATATTGCCTTTGCCTCTCATGGAATGGGCCTAGCACTTCAATGGTAGTATGCATTTTGCCACAGTCATGCTTATTGATGGCAAATGCCTCCAGGTGCCTTTGCAGTGTGTGAAGAAGTTTTGAGAAAAGCTCATGGTTCTTGAATAACTATATGATGTTGTACTCTATGTCATTCGCAGTGATTGCTGTGACCACATGTGAGTCAGGGACCATGATGGTATGATACTGTTCCTGAATCTGTAGCAACAACATGTTGGCTAAATCCACCACACAGCCATGTGGTGCAAGGAAATCAATTCCAATGATACTGGGATGATCATGCAGTACCATAAACTGAAAGGTATGGTACGCCTGTAGGTGACCCATTGTCGCAGGTAGTGGCATTGAGTGATACATAGATAACTTAGTGCCATCTATGCCAGATGTGTTGGTTCTCCATTTGGTGGGCCAAGGTGATGTGGTTGGGTTGTCATCATGTAATATAGATACAGCCATGCCTGTATCCAACAGCACTGTAAGTAGGTGGCCCCTGACCTTGGCCTTTGTGCAGGACCTTCTGTTTGTATCCAAGGGCAGTTTGTTTAAAATCTGGACTGGGGCCTGTAATTGTCAATCAGTACCAGTGGAAGCATGGGTAAGCTCCTGGAAGAGCATCTGGGCCTGGTCCCTGTGGACCGTCTCACCATGCTGTACCAATGTTATATAGGGAGCCGCTTCAGGGTTCAGGCCTGAATGAGCCTGAGGGCCTGGGCTTCTGGTGTCCCCATGGCCTGTTGAGACCTGCCCTCCCAGTTGTATTGCAGCAAGGGCCCAAACTGGGACAGCGTCTGTTACAGAGTGCACTTGCCCGAGAAGGTCTCGGAGGCTTTTTCCCTATATAAAGGGCCTGGTCAATGTTGTTTACCCTTATTGTTTTTATTGTGTTTCTTGTTCTTGTGATAGTTCTGGTTCCCACCCCAGGATTGTTGCTGCTGGGTCTGCTGGAGTTGTTGGTTGTCCGTGGGGAGGGGCTGTTTCTCTTGGGCCTGTTTCTCCACCATGTAGTGTGTCGTGGCCCCCAGGGGGGATTCCACGGCAGCTACTTTCTTGGAACCTGAGCTCAAATCACAGATGTAGAGTTGATAAACTCTCTCCGTTTTCTGAATGATATCAGAAAACTTATCTGTGGTGGGATAGGTGGTTGGTTCTACCTTCTCTCACACTGCAGGGATCATGTTCCGAAGGAACAGGGTTTTGTACTCAATAAGGTCTGCATCTGTGGTCTCTCCTGCAAGATTCTTTCCTGCTTGACAGACCACCCAAAACCTCTGGTGGAAGGTTGCTGGACTTTCCTTCACATTCTGTTTCACAGGATATGCAAGCATTACTTCTACCACACCTGGGTTATGTGCCGTAATGAGTTCAGTTGCGATTTCATCAAAGGTGGCTCAATTATCCTGTTGGACAGCATCAGGGAGTTTCACCCATAGTCCAGGATCGATGGTCTGGTGTAGGATCTGGACTTAATAGTCTGCAGTGAGACTAAGCATTTCACATTTGGAACACACCTTTTTCAAGTGCAACTGAGGTTGTCAGATGGGCTCATCCGACCAATGCTGTCAGCTATCTGTTGAACAGAGTGGACCATTTGTAGGGGATTACTGGGATGATCATTTGAAGGTAGATTATCTCGGGCTGCCTGAACTGCAGCATCAGCCACAGCATGGACCATCTGTTCCTGGGTAGCACTGTCCTGCAGCATCTGTTTGATCTGTGATTGGAGGGTCCACTTGCTTCTCTCAGGAAGGGTCACAGTGCCTAAGGCATTATCAATCATTTGTTATATCTCTTCCCTATCATCCACAGAAATAATGGTGATCGGTGGTCCATTGGGACTTGGCTTAGGCCCCCCCCATCATGGGGGTCACCATGTATGCATTGCCCATGATGATCGTCATGCAGTTGATGATGTAGGGACGTAGTGTCATGTGATGGGGTCCACCATGTTGTGGATCATGGGGAGGGGTCACTGAGCCATAGTAGGGGTGCATCCACATGAAGTCAGCCCATCCTCCATGGAAGGCAAGGAAGTTTGAGACATCAAGTCTCAAGTCTGCACAGATATTTGATACAGTGGCCATTTTTTACTGGTAGTGGAAGGGAACATAAAGTCAGCCTGTAAAAAGGCACCATATTGTGTATGTAAGCAATAATACCCAACAGGGTGGGCAGTATTGGGCAATACCAGACCACCCAGGGGTGTAATGAGGCCCGACGCCACAGGCGGAGGGCCTTATAGCCCCTGGAAGGTCCAGTATTGCCCATAACACCCACCCTGGAGGGTATTATTGCACTTAGAAAATGGGCTACCTGTGGCATTTTTATAAGGGGATTTAATAAAATTAAAAAGAAATACAAAATATTGACTAAAAATGAAGTTGAAAACTTTCTGTTGTAAAATAGACCATGTCTGTGATGTTCCAGCTACTGTTGCACCCTCCACTGAGCCATTCTCCTCTATTACACCCCCCTCATGAGCAGCAAAAGAAGATATAGAGTTACCTCTCTCCTTGTAGTGCTTTTTTAAAAAAAAAAAAAAACAGGTTTTCTATTTTGTTGCCAATCACTTTACTTTGGGGGGACAGGGACTTAGCTGAAGTTTCTGACTTGAAGATCTGTGGGAACTGGGAAGTAAATCAAAGAGACTGCAGCAAAGTATTGTGGATAAGATGGAGGGCAGTCAGTCGAGGAAGGTAATTGTGAACTGTGTTAAAAAATTAACTAACGTGATTTTGTTTTGTCTCGGTTTTCCATTCTAGGAGAGCAGTACTGTATTTCGTGCAAGCTGGACCATTTCCAAGTAGTCCTGAGCACGCGACGTGCCAGCGCTACTGCTTTCCATCACAGAAACCGTTGTTCAGTTCAAGGGGAAAAATGAAAAGACTTAGTGGGTAATGTTGTTTGTGGTTAATTTCTGTTACCAGCTTTTATAACTGCAGTTCCTAGTGACTCGTTTTGGTGATGGGGTCACTTGCTAAATGGTGAGGGATGGTAGTAGGGAACTGCCACGCTCACTCCATTCAGCACTCCATTAGTGAGTGCAACTTTGTAAGACAATAACATTTTGTTTCTTTTACTCTTTATGATTCTGAGATTATTTAAAACATTAATGGTACAGTGTCTGGGCTAAGGACTGTGTGTATGAGTGTGTGTGTGTGTGTGTGTGTATGTGGGGGGATCGCTAAGCGATGATTAAAAAATGGCGGCGAATATGAAATAAAATGATTTTTTTTAACCAATTAGCAGGCATGTTGGGCACTCGGATACTGCGCTTGGTTAACGGGCACTATAGGGTGGCACTTTTTATTTATTGGTTGTGTATGGAAAGTTAATGTACCCCTCTGACAGAGGTATCAGCCAATCACAGACCAGGGAATAAGAAGCCCATTTTCTAATGATCCATAAGGCTTTCAGCATTAGATATCAAGTAGTTAAAAGTCATTATTTCCCAGAAGAACATAATAAGACATTTTGTAAAGTCCCTAACATTAATAGGAAATATGGCCATTGTGCTTATTTTGGCTACCTTATCCAAGGACCAGAAATAAACCATCCAAGGGGCTAGAAAAGTACTTTTTGCAATTCCTTTACAAATTGCAACATAAAAGGAGTTGTATACATATTGAAGTGCAAATGTGATGCGTTCTATATAGGATGCACTATACGGCACTTTAAACAGCACATTGAGGAACATCTATGGGTGTGGATGGATGGTAATTTGAAATATGCTATTGGGAGACACATTCAAGGTAAAAACAAACTGGATCACACAATAAGTTTTTTTGATATTGAAAAAGTAAAGAGGGAAACAGTCTGGATTTATCAGACATGGGCATGCTTTCCACCAAGCTTGAATGATTCAATTGAAGTTAAGCATATTTTATAAGATGCATGTAGGCAATATGTATTTATTTTTCTTGTGCTGAAAAAATAAGCCCCCCCTACCCAGTAGATTTTTACTCTAGAATGTATAAAGCTTATTTTAATGGGTTCTAAGTACACAGTTCTCTTTTAAGAATCATGCATGTTTCTGCAATATCTATTGAAATGCTGCTTTAGTAAGATTTAAGACTCTTTAATAATACAGTAAGTTATTTCCAGTTTTGAGATAGTTATAGTAGATTTATAAATTATTTTGTTTGGAAGTTGTACTGTTTTCCAGTTTTGATTTGTACTATATGAAGAGTATAAATAATTACAAATAACTATAAATTTGTGTACAACTTAAAAATAATAATATAGCTAATTAGTATTAGAATTATTAATATACAAATAGTCTTTTATGTGATAGCTTAATGGGTGCTTTGAAATCTTTAGATTTCCATTTGGAACCAAAGTTTTCTAAAGAAGATGCTTCTACAAAAAGAAATCAAGAAAATACTAGACTTTCTGAAACACACATCAGTATTTGGACTTGGATGGATTTGGGCTTTCTAACTATTATAATTATCTGTATTTGAATTTTTTTGAATTAGTGTCATGGAGTTTGAATAATTAATGTATTTGCTGATATCTAGAACTTTATTTTCTTTTATATGTGTTGTGTTGTGTTGTGTTAGTTGATTAGTAATACTTTTCTCATGCCCCTTAATATATTTAATAATTGTATGGAGTATAAATAGACCTAACATGAGCATTAACTTGTTTGCCTCTGATGAAACCATGCAGGGACGTGGTGAAACATAAAACTTTTTGCTGCCATTAACATGGCATTGTTCTAGCAGCTTTGTGAACTGTTCCTGTCTGTGCTCTGCTTTTTTTGAATTGCTTGACTTGGAAAAGTCTTTTTAAACAATCATTAAAGTCTTTTGTACTGTAAGTATTGAATTTTGATTTTTTTTTTCCACAAGAAACATGTATTAGAAACTAAGGACACTTTACCATAGGATTAGTGCTGATAAATAAAGGAGGTGGGTGCACCTACCAAAGGGATTGAATTTGAGTTTTTAAGGCAGCACCAGATTGCAAATTTGCATATGATAGTGGACAGACTGGACTGGAAGATAATTAAATGGGTAGATAGACAGATATATATATATATATATATATATATATATATATATATGTATATATATATAAATAGAAGAAGAGAGGAGAGAGATTAATTGCAAAAAATATGCTAATGCACAAATTAGGTTTGAAAAACACAAAGCAGTCAAAGTCAGGAATAGAAAACCATTAGGGTTTTGAGTCTCAGGAGTCATGGTGAATTGCTTGTGTGGGATTTCTTGGAGTTGCCAACCCTAATGCCCACTGTCTCACCCAGCCCATAGCCTCCTGTCTAGAGAACGAGGTATAGCATCAAGCCAGAGCCTCATAGGCACATACTCTTTGAAGGTAAAAAAATATGCCTCACCACATGTAACCAACAAAATCAGTCCTAGCTTTCCTCACACAGGCCCTGCATGAAGCAAGAAATCATATTTATTTGCTCAGGGGTGGGTACTAGGGTTGACAAGAAGGCCCCTGTGCCAAGGGTAGTGTCCATCTGCCTGCCGATGCAAAAAAATCTGTAGGTCTATTAGTGGGCTGCAGAAGCACAGTGCCCTTTTGCCCTTTCACTTTCAAGTGGCTACAGATGCAGATGCACATGGCCATGAGTCCATCTGGATGCAGAAGTGCAGGGCACTTTGCAGCTATGGTTGCAGAGGTTCAGGGCCCTCTCAGTGGTATGCTAAGAGAAGAGTTCTGTTTATTACATGTTACTTGTTACCCATGTGGCCAAAACTGCACCTTCCCTCACCAGGCTGGGAGTGATGCCGCATGGCTGTGCTGCTCCCCAGCTTCAGCCCATCCAGCTGGCTCACAGAATTTGCCCACAAACCCAGGTCTCTGGCACAGGATCATAATGTGTTACCTACTGGGCCAGTGGTCAGTCCTGCACAAAATGTTTCTTTATAATTTTTTTGACATTTTGACACCACATTTTCAAAGTGTTTTTATGCTCCCCTCCTTCCCCAGAACATGACAGGTGTCATTTATAAAATACTGGTCAAAATATCATTCTGTGGCAGAAGTGCAAAAACACATTTTGGGCAGGATTTGAAAAATGACATCTGTCACGTTCATGAGGTGGTGTGAAAAAAATGGCTTTATTGAAAATTTGTAGTCAAAATATTGAAATTTACCAAAGTTATGAGTGAATGTTAAAAAATTTCAACATTCACTCATAACTTGGTTATTTTAGCATATTTTTTCCCAAATGTTCTGCACAGTCTTTTTACAACCCCACGTCATGGTCCTGGTAGGTGAATTTTTTTTTTAAATCCTGCCCAGAAGGTGATTTCCCAGAGTAACTATGAAACCATGTTTCAGCAAGGATTTGAAAACAAAATTCACCTACCTTGTTCAAGAGATGTGGTCCAAGAAAGGCCATGGTGATAATTTAGTGCAAAAATATTTTAAAATGATAGTTCAATTCACATTGAAAATACATCGACACCACATACCATTTCCTCAGTTCATGGTCACACTTCAAGGAGGAAGACATCCTTTTTCGCTGAGAGTGCATCTACACTGAGAGACCTTGTATAGGTGAGTAAGGGGTGTGGGGTGGTTGGTGCTGAGTGAGTGGGGTAGGGTGGGTGGTTTGAGGCTCAGACATTGACAAAGGATCATTTTCTTCTTTTCAGGATTTAAATTAAAAAAGGAAGATATTCATGGGACAGTTTTCTTTTATTAGGGTGACCAACACAGGGGATTGGGCACCCCAGTGTCAGTAGACTGCTCAGCTGGACTTGTGTTTGGAAACCTGTGGTGGCCAGATATTGGGGAGAGATCAGAACTGGAGGGGAGGGCATCACATATAGAAGTATCGGGGTGGGCACTCTGGTCCATATGTAATTGGGATGGAAGGGGGCAGTGATTTTAACCAGCACTGTGGTTGGGCACACTGGTGTTGGTTTTCACCAAAGCTGTAATGGCTGGTGAGACTCAGCACCACTGGCCCTTTTTACTAAAAAGATGGGTCGGGAGGGATGGAGGATACTGACAGCAGGATGGGGCACTTGCCATACAGTAACACACTATATAACATTACTTGTGAGGGGATGGAGTGAGGATGTCAACAGTGGGACTGGGCACCTGCTTTCTGTTAAAATTAAACATGGGTCAGGGGAGGTCCTAGGAGAAGGGGGTTGTGGAGTTAGTAATGAGATAGAAAGTGATTTCTTTCACATTGGTTTCATCCCTTTCAATTTCATTCAAACTGTTTTCATCTGCAGGCTTAGTGGCACTGAGGGCTAAGGCACTGTACGCTTGACCTCGTGCTACACCAGTGACCCATGTTCAGGAACAAGCATGGGCTGATGGGGGTTGGCAGGGGAGGAGAATGATCCAGCATCCATGGGACTGCTCTCCTTCTCTGGGGAGGTGTGAGCAACCAGCAGTCAGTGTTGACTGGCCCATAGAGGCAGCTGGGGGACAGCTCACTGACTCTTAGAGAGGGTGAGATGAGGAGGAAGATGCTTGGAGGCACGTGTGTGGACACATGTGTGCTCTCTCCATAGGTCATCATTGCATGCCTCTTCTCCTAAGGGGAGAGAGAGGAGAACATGTGTCCCGGGTGTGGTATGATGAAAGCCGATCCCCGCAGGCCCCACTCCCATGAATAGCAGTAACCTCCACACAGGATCTGTTCTGGTGGGTTGAGGGATCCCTGCTGCCCCACCATGGGGGGCAAGTAGTGGAGGACAGTGGAAGGTAAGCCACAAGTGGGGGACAGGGCTGGGGGAGCTGGCGAGAAGGTGTGCTGCCCGGGGCAAGGAGAAAGAAACTAATTGCAAACTGTTTTCATCAGCCAACTGACAAAAGCACCTTGAAGGAAATGACTTTTGATCAAAATGATAATGCAAAAAAAAAAAAAAAGCTATTCTTAGAACATTCATTTTATGAACTGAGCATGGTCAGAAAATAAAACAGTTTTCAACTTAGATTTAAAAAAACTAGATAAGTTAAAAACTTCAAATCTGCAAATGTGAGTGCTTTGAGTCAGACTCTGTTGAACCTTGTAAGTTTCAGGTATAAACAAAAACCTTTTTAGTTAAAGGATAGTAAAAAAGAGAAAAAAATCTCCCCCAAAATTGTGTGAAGTTTAGCATTTTTACTCTTCCATAACTTTGCCCTCTGAACCAATTGACATGCACTTTTCAGGATCTGGAGACCCTGGACCAGACTCTAGGTCTACCAATGGTATCCTGTCAATAGGATTTCAGAATAAGGGTGCCGTAATGTGGGCACCGGCAACAGTGCACCCCTCATGTTGGCATCCGGGACCTGTCGGTGTTGTGCACTGGGCAAGGGGTCACAGTGCTGCAAAGAAACATGTGACAATAAATGCCACAAGCAAAATGTTGTGAGCTGAAATAAGGTTAGGAAAAACATTGACCATACTAAAAAAGTACACACCGCATTGAACATAATGTGGCCTCTTTGTTTTTGTGGGAGGCTGTTCCCCTCACACCCCTGATGTGGGGGTGGTGAAAAACAAAAGTAGCAACACCAGGAGATCTGAAGGAAAGAGAACCGTGGTCCCAGGTCTTCAACCCCACTATGTGCTGGTGCCCTAGTCACTCCATTGTGGAGTGCTTGACCAGGCACCACACAAATGGTAACTTGATACCGTCCATGTTACAGTGCACAGTGACTGGGGCAGTGGTAATTCACTGACGCTATTATACCCTGTCACTCAAAATGTTTCCATGCTTTCCAGAGTACAGTTCTTGCCGCGCTATTCTTCATGCACTGCCTTGACCTGGTACCACACACTGAAGAAGTCACTCTGACTCCTGCATTCCAATATGCCTGGGTAGAGGTCATTATATTTACTTCAAGGGGAATGCAGAGGGTGTAGTCCCCCGCATAAGTGCACACTCAATTGGTTGTGTGCTCTGTGTCTGTGATGCAGTTGAAAGGCATTATCATTACTTGTGGTTCTTTGACTGTGCCTGGCTTAGCAGTGCTGCATTTGTTTTCACCCTAAAGTGGGCGACCACCTATCAAATGTTGGGCAAATTTGTTAAACAGGACAAAAGTTATTCAGGTGCAAAAATCAGGGTTTAACATAGAAGTGCTCAGGCAACCCTAATATACAGGCATCACCACACCTTATAATGTATGTATTTTACTATGTAAGGGCATGGTTGTACCCCTAAATTGGAGATGAGTTTGTAGTTTAATGTTAAACTCTAGTATTTGTACCTTAAAAATGCAGTAGTCTCAGGACCAAATAGCATGAAATTTGGCTTCAGTACCAGGAACTCAGGATCCTGCAAATGTTGTAATGGTTGGTTCAGCAGTCTAAAAGTTCTAAAAGGTTGAATGCCCCTTCAGTTTTAAAGAAGACACATCCTTTCATACTTACTTCAGTTTCTTTCCCTAGCTGCTGTGGCTGTTTCCTAAAAGAGTATAAAGTTCTTTAGGCACTGTTGTTTCATACAGCTGTTTCATATGGCAAAAGCAATTAATATCCTAGAAGTATACTTTCTGTTTTCTAATATTTCATTTTATGCTAACAAATTAAATATATTTTTTTAATTTTTTTGTGTCATAAGGCAAACACTACAGAATGCAAAACACATTGTGCAGTTTCCCTTCTGTATCTTAAGCAATTGATTAGCTTCAACATTGTGCATTGCTTTTCCAGACATTTCGCAGAAATGTGTGACCCAACACTACAGAATGCCTGTCTTAAAAACACATGGCAATTTTTTCCCATTATAATAACATAATGGCCTGTGAAAGTGAAAATTCACAAAGAACTTTAATGAATTACTGAATAAATTTTGGGTGCAAAATTTAGAAATTTGCCAACATTGCGTGCAAAAACATGTTCTGCATCACCCTATTAGCTATAGTAGATCAGATACAGATCAAACAGTTACTAAGCAAGGGAGTTGAGGTAGACATGTACATACAGTATAAATGGCTCTGAAAGAAGTCAGAAAATGTTTTGTTATAGATTTGTAAGAAACATCTGAAATGTACCATTCCTGGGAATTTTGCCTACAAGCGATGTCCTGACTGGAAGCTCAGCAGCTGCATGAACCAGCTGCAGCAGCTCTCAGACTACAGTATATTCCCACTTTGGCATCAAAAAGAGAATTATTGGAGGCCAGCAGCACTACAGTCTCTTAATAGTAGCTGGTCACTGGAGGGTTCTTACTGGTGATAAAAGAAGGCATTAAAATTCCCACTACTTTATCACTATACAATTTATTTATGCAGGACAGCTTCCTGTGATACAAAACCTCCTTTCCCATGGGGTCCTGCTTCAAACCATTTCTGCAGCTGAGTGGACTGGAGTACTGGGAAGTTAAATTATTTGCTCATAGTAACATGGTATTTGGTGCTATCAGGATTTGAACCTATGATATTCTAGTTCCCAAGCTGTTGGTATAACCAATGGAGAAAACTGCCTTTTAACTAACTTGAAAGGATATAAGTATCTAATCTTTGATTAACATTACAGTAACCGATGATAATAAAACAATGTAGACCAAATTAAGAAAACACTCTGGGAAAAACGCTCAGTATACAGGTAACAATATTAGCAGTTTAAGACCAGTTATGCTCAGAAATCTGAAGCTGTCATTCTGTAATATATACAGGGAGATGAAATCACATTTAAGTAAACAGGGATTGTTCTGCCTCTGAAGTGTCAGTCAGCTGTTTTCAATATTGCCAAGAGATGGTGTTTCCAAAAATAGCCCCAGGCTTCAGAAAGTAAAATTAAATAAGCAAGTAGTTGATTCCTGTGGCAGAATTGGTTAAACATTTTTACTAAAAATTGCTTTTTAATTGAAAAAAGATATGCAGACTGTGTCATTTAGAATCTACATAGTTCTGTGAGATTTTGTCATTAATCAGTTTTGTAACAAATAAAACATGGGGAGCTGTCAAAACTCATCACACATCATACACCACATCATACACCATTGGTTTGTTAAGCAAGGAAAACCTCCAAGTTTTGCTTTTGTGGTGCAGAGGGCATAACAAATCTCACAGTTAAAGCCATCAAGTTGTTTGGATGTTATCAGATATTTCCAAAGGGAATCTCATTGGTGGCCCTGCAGTGGTACTGCAGGCAGGTAGTACATTTGTCTAGAGATGAGACAAATTTCAGGAACTGCCCAGGCATGTCAATGACTGCAACTGACAGGTGTAGAAAATATACACAAATATTCACACACATTATTCTACATTACCTGTCAAACACTGCTTACATTCTTTAGTCAGTTGTTAAAACACAATTTTAACTTGCCACTTTATTCTTACTATTCAGGTCTGAGGTGAGATATGTGTTTCTGAAGTTTCTGAGCTCCTCTTTATTCTTCTGCTTTATTAAAGAAAAAAGTATTTCAGTTATGTACGGTAACATAGTAAATAAAAACTCAGAAGAGACACTAGGCCTATTGTGTCCATTACCCTACTTTGTAAGCAGAAATATTCAAAAAAAGTATTTTGTGCAACCATGTACAAATTCATAGTGATTGCACAGCAACTCTGCTATAACAGAGTATTTGATATGCATGATCAGGAAAGCCCCTCATCTCAGCAGGGTACCTCCAGACCAAAGAAACAGTCTGGAGAGAAAAACAAAATCTGGGCATTCACCCAGTGTCCCACTGGCACTGCTTCTACCTGTGGTCACAAAACTGTGGATTTATTCAACAATAAAGAGGCTACTTCCATGGATGGCTGTTTTCCAGTCTTTTTTTTTTGTGGTGATTGCAGTGAGTGCCGAGATTTCTTTTTTCTCTCCAGGCTATATAATTGTTTATCAATCACAATATTTCCACTCTGTGTATTACTTTTTCTTGGACATTTGTATTTTCCATAATGTACTTTGTCTATTGTCATGCATTAATATCTGATGTACAATTTCTATGCAGTCATTGATGTTGCCTGTAGGGAATGCAATATATTAATGATGGGGATGTGCACTCAATGCAAGCATAATGCTATTTCCAGCAATGGGTTCCCAATACCCACGAGAGCCTACAGGTGCATCATCTTAAATGAAAAGTTCTATATCTAAAAACTGAATAGTGTTGTGTTCAATCATCTATAAAAAAGACAAATTTAAATTATTACTTCCTAAGTACTGTAAAAATTCATCTGTCATTTCAGTTGCTATATCTCAAATATAGTGCATCATCAATGTACCTGTACCAGCGCACAATGTTGTTTAAAAGAGATTGCTGTCAGAAAAATAAAACTGTGCTCCCCAAATCATAAAGATACATTTACATATGAGGGGGCCATGGTGGCCCCCATCACTGTTCCCCATTTCTGTAAGTAAATATTTTGATCACATGTAAAAAACAATCATGTGTCAATATAAATTCTACAGAGCATAACAGAAACAAGAGTGATGGTGCACTGGTGATGTAAAAAGATACGGCATTCAAGACAGCATGATGAGGTATACAAGTATACAATGAGTTAACATCAATTCCTATCCATAAGTAGGAGTCTTTCCTGGTAATATCCCTCAATCTGCAATAGAGGTCCATGGAGTCTGAGACAATGGAGTGCAAATACATCAGTAGGGGTTGCAGAAAAAAATCAACAATTGTGCATAAGTTTTCCATCAACATTCTCATGCCCAAGTCTATAGGTCACCCATGGGGCTTTTCTTTGTTTCTGTGGACCTTTAGCAGATAATAGAAGGTTGCATAATGGGGTGCTTAACTTCTAAAAAAAGTTCTGGGACAGTTACGCCATGTTTTAAAACAGCCAAATCCAGAAAGTACTGTAGGTTCCCTCTGTATCAATTGAAATTTGGAAACTAATTCCTTCATAGCTGCAAAATTATGAATAACACTGTGATATGTAGTTATTTACAAATGGGCCAGATTTACTATGTGTATTTGTGTGGTGTTTAGTGTAGTATCCATCTTGTCTTTCAATTGATTGCTGTATTGTTGGATCTCACTTTTACTTTTGCTATGTGAAATTGATGCATGTACACTTTAACCACACTGTTTTTTGCCTGGAATGTGTTGTGATTCCCACAGCCATACTACCATTTGTTGTATGTTTCTGTTCCCTCCACTGCCCCACCTTCCTCCAAATCTCTATGTTGGAATCTTTGTCTTTCTTTTATTCCTTCCCATCCCCATTTCCTTTTCTTTTTACATGTTATATTTATGTTTTACATTATGTCAGTCTTTCTTTCTCTGTTGGTAATTGTGCGTGCTTTTGCTAATTGGAGTGTTTGTCATCTGCTATCTGGGTTGTTCACATCTGCTGAGCAAGTTTTTTTATAAAAATGAATTCTTGAAATTCACTTTCAAATTCAAGAGACTTATTTATTTCAAAATGAGCTACATATGTGTATCATAGGATCACTTGTTGTAGTTAACTTTTTACATTTTCTATGCACTTTGGACCTGGCTCCCCTAAGAATGGATATCCTATTTCTAAAGAGTTGGAACCTCTGCACCTTTTCTTTCAATAAATGTGCAGCTGCACAAGCTTGGCAACTTTGAGCAGTGTTCTTTTGTTTTTATATGATGTTCAGTGGCTTTCACTGCAGCATATGGTGGTTCTGATTGTTTTATTTGTTTTGTTCCTCTATTTAGTTGCACCTTTGTCCCCTCCTCATTAACATGTCTTGGCCAAGATGTGGGCATTTTTTCTACATAAGGTGTGTTTTATTTAGGCCACTACCCAACACCATCCTAGAATCTTATATGCATAGGTTTCAGATAATGGAGAATCATCAAATGCAAGTACAGCTATTATGGCAGAAATGGTAAGGACATCATACCTTAAAAGCCTTGAATACATAGTAGCAAGGAGAAATCAATTATTGCAGCATGAAAATCAACAGCCCACTTCGGTAGATAAACTGATCTTAAATCCCTTTTTGTAAAGTTGGAGAAAGTGATTCATTGAAAGAGACTGATATATGGTACAAAATATAAAGTTTCACAGAAAAAAAGCCACCCCATGGCTGGGGGTGCACAAGAGAATTGAGAACAGCCAGAGAAAATAACTCCAACACTACTCACTGCCAAAAGAACACAACAGAAAATCAAATTAACTTCAAAATGGAAGATTTTATTAACAAGTGTACATAGGCCTCTTATCAGGATCTGTATCCACCAGTGGGACCCCAAAAAACACCAACCGGTTTCGCTCACAGTGTCATCAGGGGGTGTTCACCTTGGCAAAGCCTGCCCATTTTAAATACAGCACTTAAAGTGACAGACATAATAAAGATTCATATATCATAAAAATTAAAATAAACAGTGATAAGGGCTATACAGGATGGTCACCAATACATTCAGTAATGTGAACATATATACTGTAGGTGAAACTGGCCACATGTATAACACCCAGAAACAGATAGAGCTGCTGCTAAGTTTGTATATTATATAGGATTCAAAATAAATAGATAAATAAATCAATAATGTAGCAGCAGCAAGACCCTGAGTTATGTATCACAAATACAGTATGAAGTAAATGCAGCAGATTTTCATTTGAAATAAATAGATTGAACACAGCAGTATAGTAGCATTACAGCATATAGGAAGATGCAATACAAAAGCACTTTGTTAACAAATATGATCTGTTTTTTAAGAAAGACTACTAGTTTGAAGACATCATTGAGCACCGGTGGATTCATTACTTCAAGAGTATATATCCATAATGCTTCTCTCTGGTTGGGCAACGTATCAAGGTCACCACCCAGGACCCACTTTAACCATCTCAATACCACAGAAGACACATTGATGATTCCCACTCCCTCTGGTTTGGAGCAAATGACAGAATAAACATTGTTTTAATTTTGGGTCCAAATCAAACTTAAATGTTCCCTATATTAAGTTTGAAGACCCTTTTTGTCTTCCTTACATAAAAGGAACCACAAACACAAGTTGTCATGTACATCACCCTATGAGTGCTATAATTGATAAACTGTTTAACTGTATACACAGTAAAGCAATTTGCAGAAGCAAATGTTTTCATTTTCAAAATTAAATCACAATAGGTGTACCTACTGCAGTTAAAACATCCTTTATGTGCAGCTGGCAACCAGGTTTGTTTGGCTGCTTTCCCAATAGGTAGAAAACTTTGAACTTATAAGTCATCCAAGTTCTTTCCCGTCAAGTATGTAACTTTTGGTGTGTTTTGGACAACTTCTAATAGACCAGGTTCCATACCCAGGATATGCCAGTACTTCTCAAGACATATTTGAATTATATTACATTTGGCACAATATTGTGTAACAAACATCACATTCCTCATGGGGTTGGTGTCCCTCTCTCTATATGTCAGGAGATCTTCCCAAGGCATATTTAGTATGTTGTCATGAGTTTCACTGATTAGTGAATAATTGTACCCTAATAAGAGGAACCTTTTCTGTAACCCCTCACCCCTCTTAATGTAAGTGACTGCATCCTAAAAGCTCCATCTAATGCACATGAATTGTGTTTTTTGGGAATGTTCTTGATGGTGTGGCTGGGATGGCAACTACTGGACAGTAATAAGCTATTTCTATCCATAAATATTCTATATAAATTAGTGGTTATTGTACAATCCTACAGCTTCTTAATTTCCAAGTCCAAGAACTGGACACAGTCATAACTATAGTGCACGGTAAACCTTAAATTTGGAATGGAATCATAAAGGAATTTAACATAGTCCCACACTTCAGGTACCATACTCCATCACACCATCAGCACATCAATAAATCTGTGTCAAAGTGCCAAGGAATTGAAGAATGGATTCCTATCTTCAAGTTCAAGTTTGTTTATTGTTGATCGGTTAAATAACCATTACAACATTACCACATTACAGAAAAAACACACAACAGTTATTACACTACATCTCTGGCAATACAAAGGTATTACAGTCACATATACTTTAACTTTCATCAATACAATAAATTAATTATGAGCAATTATCTTAAAATCAGGTCTGTTGAAAATCCCAAATAATATGTAAACATTTAAACTAAGAGTCAAACCATTTTGTAGAGAGACAATTAATGTATTTTAAACCCTCCTTGTAGTAGGAAGGCCACAAATAAAGAAGATACTACATTCACCCTAAAAGCTCAATTATACTAGCCGTCCAAATTTCATAGCACCAGCGGTCATCATATTGAATCCTAGACAAAGAAAATTGGGCCATTTTTATTGAGAACCTCTATAGGTATCAAGATGTCCTACAGAAATACTGTGACATTACAGATTGTTAGCACTTGGTCTCTGAGCCTGCTATTAGGATCTCTGCGTTATCAGTGACACCATCCACTTTTAGGTAAGACTTCAGGTGCACCCCACAGCTCATGCTACCCCGTGATCCTTATCTTCAGATATGGAAGGATTTATACACCAATTACAGTGAGAATCACTTAAAGGTATACCCTGACCATAGCAATTTCTCTGTCCATTCTTTTCTTTCTATATTTGAACATCAAAACAATCATTTAAAGGACATTTATGACCTTTAGATCCAATCCAGAAAACAGACTCCTACCAGCATAGTTGGGACTCATTTGGGACTCCGTGACCACCTGCTAAAGTACTCTGTTCCAAACAGGGTGGTAAGATTCCATCTCCAGACTAACATTCAGAAATCGTATGTTATCAGTAATACCTACCCCTTTTTGGTATAACCCCTGATGCACCCTGCAGCATATGCTGCTCCATGCTCCTGGTGTTTGCCAGGTATGGGAGGATTCATATACCAGCTACAAATTAGAAATCATATGCTGGTTTCCAAGGATCCTATTGAATTCCACCTGTCTACAATTTTCCTCATCACATTTAGGCCCCCAGAGCCCATTATTGGGCCTAGCATGGCTACCCATTTCAAGCCCAAATTTAAGCCATCAACCGGTTAATGGATGCCAATTCAATTTGTTTAGGCATTCTCATTGAGCAATCAAGTAGACCTTTCATTCTACAATTTAACATTAAAACATTAAAATATCACAGCAATTAAAATATGAGAAAAAAGGAAAGTGTGACAAAATTTAGCACATATTCCATAATATACATTTTAACCAAACTATTACTGTGCACTCACAAAAATTGATCCATCCCAAACATTTAAGGTTCCTTAAGTTGAGATTTCATCATTTGCATCGACATTTTGGGACCCTGAAAAGCAAAGATAAATGAGAAAAGTTCAGGACTCAACAAAGTGTAAGAGTATACTTGCAGTTCAACTGTCCCTTAGTTCGAATCCGACTTGAAACCTGTTTTTCAGAAGTCCACTTTCCACTTTACCAGCACACCATTGCTTTATCACTCTTAAGAAGCTAGAACACATGAGCCCACAATACTTTCGGTGAAGTTACTGGAGCACCTCAGTTCCCAGCTCAATTCTCAGCTCTCAGCTTCTCACTCCAGCTTCACACTCCAGTTTTTAATCATAAGACACACACACACCGGTCGCTAACATAGCATCCTCCATTTCTACATTTCTCCATTTCTCCATACCTATTAGTATGTCTTTTAGTCAGGAATTTAAATAGGCTGGATCAATCTTATACCACAGACACCTACTGTAGAAGAAAAATTTAAAAAAAACAATGCCCTCCTCTAAGCGTGGTAACTTTGTACACCTTTGTGAAATGACCCAAAGCCCTAGGCAAGGACTGACATTCCTTTTCAAGGCATTTTATAAGCCTTTCAACATGTTATTTTCCACAGGTCTTCTCTTTCCACATCCTAGCAGGTAAACAAAATTAAGACCTTGTCCGGCAGAGCTTTTTTCCAGGAGTCTCCTCCATGCTCCCTTCTTCTTTTCAAAGATATTTGAAGTGCAGCCATTTCTTCTCCGAATACTGGAGAGTAATTCCCGACACTCACAAAGCAAATGCCAACTCAGAGCAGGAGGGATAATAAAACAGCATGCATAAGGGAAACACAAGCACAATGCCAAAGTGCCAAACTTTCAATCGAGTATGCAGCCAGCACAAAAGGGACCATCAGATAAATTGTCCCGGATTCCCCCCTCTTCCCTCACAAAAAACACAGAGACAATTGCTTGTTGTTGTGCTCAGATTGGCAATTAATTTATTTAAATCCATCAATCCATAATTCCTTTCCCATTTCTTTATTGTCATATATCCAATAATTTCCATTTATTTCCATCCATATATCACTTTCTGATTATCCATCCCCCAGGAGAAAACCTGGGTGCCTTCTTCTTCTCCTTTTCTGCTAGGTAACGGTGAGAACCGAGATCACTTTCTCCTTCATCTTCTTCTTCCTCTCGTGTTACTCCTTTTTTCTTCCCCTTCTTGTCCTCCCCCCCTTTTCCCCCCTGCCATTCAACTTGGCAGTCCATAGCCTTCTTATTATCATCTGCCTCCAACTTCTTAGCAGACTTCAAGGCTTTTGCCTGCCATCCATCCTTGGCAGTCCTTAAACTCTTATCCTGCCATCCACCTTTGGCAGTCCATGACCGTGATTATTTTCTGCCATCCACCTTTTGGCAGTCCATACCATATTATCCTCTCTGACATTCACCTTGGCAGTCCACCGCCTTAGTGGGCACGCCTGTCCTCCACCATGACAGACCATCTTAAAGCCCCTCGATTGGCTGTACTTCCTGTCTTACCATTCTTTCTAGGGTGGGTGGAGGGATCAAAACTCCAGCAAAGTGGCTGAGGCCCCTTGTGCTGTCCCTTATGTACCTCCCACCCCTCCCCTCCTGCTACCTGGCCATTGTTCTGGCTCTGGCCTCCCCTTCCTATCCCTCCCTTCCGAGCACAATCATTCACAGGAGGGAAGGGTGCACCAGGACAACATGGTCTGCCCCTTAAAGGGCAAACTCCATTGTCCCGGATTCCCCCCTCTTCCCTCACAAAAAACACAGAGACCATTGCTTGTTGTTGTGCTCAGATTGGCAATTAATTTATTTAAATCCATCAATCCATAATTCCTTTTCCATTTCTTTATTGTCATATATCCAATAATTTCCATTTATTTCCATCCATATGTCACTTTCTGATTATCCATCCCCCAGGCGAAAACCCGGGTGCCTTCTTCTTCTCCTTTTCTGCTAGGTAACGGTGAGAACCGAGACTGCTTTCTCCTTCATCTTCTTCTTCCTCTCGTGTTACTCCTTTTTTCTTCCCCCCTTCCCATCCTTCCCCCTTTTCACCACTAGCCAGTCTCCAGCTTGCGTTGGATGACTGGCTTCCCCCCAACCTAGGGTATCCCCGCTTCTGCTCTTATATCTCTTTTTTATGTTTGCCAGCCTTCTGCATTCTTCTATGAAACCCATCATTTCTGCATTAAACATATCCACTGCTATATCTGACAGGTGTACCCCGTCTGATCTGTAGAATTCATCCACCCATTCTTCAACCCCGCGCAGTATCACCTGTCCTCCCATCTGCCTTATCAGCATCCCCACTCTCCTATTCATCTTCCTCCTGGCCCTCTCTACTGCCCTGTGGTTGTGTTCCTGTCTCCACATTCTCCGAGGTATTATGTCCGACCATGCAAGGCAAACCTGAGGCCACCACTGTCTTAATACCGCTAAGTCCTTCTTAATCTGCAAATATGTGTGCACCCATGGTCTGCCTGCCAGGTCGTTGCCCCCTAGGTGTATAATGATTAGGTCTGGACTGGGCCAATGTCTCTTGAGCTCTTTCAAAGCAGGGAGCAGCTGTGCCCATCTCATCCCCCGCAAGACATGCCATACCAACCTACACTGCCTTGCATCTTGGTATAGCTGTTTTACCCGAGCTTTTGTCTCCACTCTCTTACCAGCCCAGTAAATATAGGAATGGCCACAGATCCAGACTTCTGTGCTCCTCCCTCTACCTATGGGGTGCAACAAAACAAAGTTAGTTAATTTACATGTATTTTCCAATGACCTCCCTGCCTTACCTCCCTTACCTTATTAACATATGTACATTATTAACCTCCCCCTTTTTTTTTGTCAGAACTCTGATGTATCTTTTGTAACTGGCTGACTGCCAGTGACCTTTTACCAAAATGTCCTCCACAGGTTTTCCCCTGGCCGCCCACTGTGAAGCTGCCCTAAACAGCAGGGAATGGGATGAGTAATTAGCTGGGTTCTCACCCAGAAATGCCATTGCCTTTTTTAACACTGCCGTGATCTGGTAGCCAGTGACCCTTCTTTCGTCACTGTGTATAAAAAACTTCCCAGTCCTGATTACTTGCCCTGTGGCAAAAACCCATAGGGCCTGTACTGGGCATACCGCGACCTCTGATCGCCCCCTTAGGGTTATTATGGAACCTTGCCCTCTTTGGGTCAGTCTTAGACCATCTTAGCTTAATCCGATCTCCTTTGTCCCCAACTCCACATCTTCCCATTCCACCACCTTCCCCTGTCATTTATCCCATGGCTCACACTCGCTCACCCTCAGAGCCCCTGCAAACATTGTCACATAAATCGTGTGAAATAACTGGGCCTCGCCTTTTGACGTGCATATTGCTGGGAGCACCTCTTTTAGCTTTATTAGCCACTGCTCCCCTATAGGCCTCCGCATGTCCCCGGTCCCGCCTCTTAACCTCCCTCAGCCCTGCATCATCCTTCTGATGAACATTGCCTTTTTTGGGTCCCGCCATCCTTTTAGGCTGCAGATCACACTGATCCCAGACAGATAAACCCCCATCGTGGCGTGAGCCATCCCTTTTTGCCATTGTTCCACTGTGAACATTCCCAACTGTTCTTCAGATAATGGCCCACTTACCTCCATCTGGTGTTCTGCCCTGAATGCTTGAAAAACCCGCCAGGCCCCATCGTAGGCCCTCAGAGTCCGGGGCGCCCATGAGCTACGAAACAACAGTTCTGCTCCGTCCTGCCAACGTCCCAGATGTCCGCTGGTATGGGCATTTTTTGTTCTTCCACTGCTGGTGCCAGCTTCCGGAAATGGTCCAGCTACAGACGGGAAAGGCTGTCAGCCAGGGTATTGCATACCCCTTCGATATGTTTTGCTCTGAAGGACATGTTCAGCTGTAGAGCCCTTAAAACTAACCGTCGTTCTACCTGCATGACTGTGTCTGATCTGGCTCCTTTATGGTTCAGTACGTCCACCACAGCTCTATTGTCGCACCAAAATGTCACCTTCTGATCTCGTAATTCCTCCCCCCAAACCAAAGTACATGCCCATATAGGCATGATCTCCAGAAGTGTTATATCCTTCACTCCCATCTCTCACCCAGTCTGCTGGCCATGGTTCCGCGAACCACCTGCCCCTCAGATAACCTCCCATGCCCAGTCCCCCAGCCGCATCCATGTATAAGTCCAGGTCTGTGTTATACAACCACTCATCCTGCCAGAATGAACACCCATTATAGTCCTTCAAAAATTCCTCCCATACACTAAAATACTCCCTGACACTGCAAATCAAGTTAACCCAGTGATGTGGTTTTGTGACCCCAGCTGTCGCCCTGGCCAGTCTTCTGGTGAACGCCCTCCCTGGCCCAACTGCCCTGCATGCGAAATTCAGATGTCCCAATACCTGCTGAACTAATTTCAACCCTCTTCTTGCTGGCGTGTATCCCAATTAGCTCCTTCAACCGCCTTACTTTCTTGTCTGGCAACCTAAAAACTTTGTAGCATCAATCTCTATCCCGAGGAATTCTATCACCTTGATGGGCCCTTCTGTTTTTTCCAGTGCCAGCGGGACCCCTAATTCCCGGCACACTTCCTGAAATGTAACCAGCATTCTCCGTGTCTCTTCTTCACCCTTCCCTATGAGGAGAAAATCATCCAGGTAGTGGATGACTGACCTGTAACCCGTTTCCTCTTGGAATATCCATGGCAAGCATGTCTGAATGCTCAAATGTCGACATGCTGTGGAGCACCCCATAGGCATTGCTTTGTCAAAGTAATACCGTCCATCATTTTTAAAACCCAAAAGGTCCCAGTCTTCCCTCCTGACTGGAAGCAGTCTGAAGGTGGACTCTATGTCTGTTTTCACCATCCATGCATCCTTTGTGGCCTGGATTATCCGGATTGCGTCCTCGAGCGTCGGATAGGTCACCCTGCTATGCTCTTCCCCAATATAGTCATTTACCTAGTCACCTTCTGGGTAAGACAAATGGTGTATTACCCAGTATTCCCCTTCCTGCTTCTTAGGTACCAAACCCAAAGGTGATATCTGCATGTTCTCCAATGGGGGGGGTCATCAAATGGACCCTCCACCCTACCAGCCGCATTCTCTTTCTCAATCTTTTTCCTTAACATGTCCTCTTTTCCCTTCACTGACCCCAGGTTGCTCGCCTCCCTTGCCTGCCTGGAACCTGTAGACTGTAATGAAAACCCTGTGTCAAAACCACGTAAAATCATATCCCTCACGCCTTATCTGGGTATCTATCCAGGTGAGCTGTCAAGGCCGTTATGTTGATGGGGGTTCTGGCCATCCCAAATCGGGCCTTGTCGCACCACCTTGTACCCTCCCATCTTGCCTGCCCCTCTCCCTTTGTTTCAATGTTTTTGACCACCTCTACCCCCGTTACCTCTGCCCCTCCCTCCATTGCTCCATGTCTGTCCTCGAAAACCCTGGCCATCCCGAAAAAACTGCTGGCTTGATCCTTGGCCCCCCGTACCCTTGCGTTCCTTGTATACCTGTAGTTCTGCATTTGCTAGCCGAGTGCCCCCCCACATTTTGTGCAGGCATGCCGAAAACGACACTGAGGCCACGTGCAGAATGCCCTATTATATGCCCAACAGCATCTCATAGGCATAGACCATTTTTTACCCCACCCTCCGTCGGGTGTGGACTGATCCGTTACATAATCCGTCCATAAATCTATTTGCTTGGTGTCCCATCTTACATCCCCAAATGTTGCCATGCGCTGCCGAAAATATTCATCATAGTATAGCCACCCCACCCCACCTTTTGCTTTAGCTCTCTGTATTATCAGTGAATAAGTAATGAGCGGGATACCTAACTCCGGTCTTCTTTCAAGAGTTATGGCTGAAAAGATTGCAAAACCTAAGAACCACCCGTCCCAGGTCTTCCCTTTCGTGAATTTGTCTTCCTCTTTCTTTCCTAATAACACTATGGCAGCTGCCATCTCGCTCTTACCTATGCTCTCTGCCTCTTCGTATTTTGCTGCTGCCTCCAGGCTCACCAGGGCAAATATATCCACATATTCCCCCTTCCATATTTTTTCTTTAATGGCAGTGGGCACATGCTCACCTATCCTCATCCCTGGTGTCCCCACCTCTCTTGTCCCCAAGCCCTCTCTTTCTTCCCCTTTCTCCGTGTCTCCTGGCACCCCTTTTCCTGCCTTAAACTCCACCAGGGCCGATTCCATCTGCCCCACACCACCCGTCCCCAGTGCTGCCACTATTTGCCCTATATACTCTTTTATGCTATCTCCTACTATATTGGATGCATTACCTGTGACCTTTTCCTGTCCGGGATGTCTGAAGGCCTCCAAGGATTCCCTTTGTTTCTTCCTGTGGGTGAGGCAGGTGAGGTGAAAGCAGAGGGTAGGATGCCATGAGGTGTGGGTCGGAGCCCCCGCTCTGAGTTTCTGGTCCCAGTTCTCCGGGGCCCTTTGATCTGGGGTGGTGCTGTGGTCACCCGGCTGCATAGGTATGAGCTCAGCAGCTCTCAGGCGCCTGCTGCCCTCGGCGCACCCTAGGGGGACTGTGTCGTCCCCCAGGTAGCCTCTTCCCTTTGCTACCTTTTTCCCCATCCGCTTTCCTCTTCCCCCCGGGCTTCCCCAGGTCCTCCCCTTCCACCAATTCCCACATTTATTTTGCCTTTTCAGCCAGCTCGATTATCGCCTTGTAGGCCTCTTCCTTCGATGGTCTGCTCTTCCTGGAAGCCATGTCCTTTCTGCACAGTGCTCTGTGAAGACAACTACAGAACACAAAACCAGTTACCATACTATTTAATTATTATACATCCTTTGCTTACTTTTCTTCTTTTTTTTTTTTTACAAAACACCCCAAGTTCCTTCCGCCGTCCTTTCCACCGTGAGGTGCATCCTGCCCCCAGAATTTCCCTATCCGTACCGCCTGGGCATTTTGTCCTTCTTCCCCTGCCTCCTCCTGCCTCCCTATGGCTACCAAAGTTTATTTATTTACTTTTTACATTTTTTTTTTTTACTTTGTGCTGTGGTAACACTCTCCTTATATCCTGTTTGACCAAGTCCTGTGGCAACCCTAAGATCCCCCCCTTCACTGGCTGAGGAACCACGTGGGCCTCCATGGACTGTGGCACTGAAACTTCCCAGTCTGGTTATACCATCGGCCCACCCGGTTCCCCACTTCGCTTGTGACGTCACACCACGTGGTCCTTTTTTTGTGACCCCCCTGGCCCTGCAGAGCCCCTTCTCGCTATCCCCTTGTGTTCCCTGTGTGTGCACACTCCACCAACCTACCCAGTGTGCAAAAACCCTCATCCACTTTTCGCGCTCCTCCATCCCCACGTGGCCTGCCACACCCTGCTCCCTAGGTCCCCAGCTCCTCTTCTTCTGCCCCCTGTACTAGCACTCCTGCCTTTTCCCTTGCACGGTCTGATCCCCTGGTCCCCTTATCCCCCCCAAAAAAACCTCCCCCCTCTCAGGCCAAAAACAGCATCCTCCTTAGCCCACTTGCCCCATGCCGTGTGGTGTGCCCAAACAAACCCCATTCAGGCTTCCACCTTCATTCTCATGGTGTGTCTGCCATCCCCCGTGGTGTGCAGATACCATTTTACATTCGGCCCCCGCCCGCTGGCGTGCTGCCATCCCATGCAGCTCGCAAAGTGGCGATTTTGCCTTAGGCCTCGCTGCCAAGGCCTGCTGCTCCAGCACCTCCCCTTTCTCCCCCTGTTGCCTTCCACTAAAAACCACAGCTCGGCACACACACACTCTACCTTTCTCAGCCTCCGTTATGCATCGCGCCCCAGAGACCTTACTCCTCCTCCTGTGCACATTGTAAACAGGCATCCCCTTAGCGTGTCACCCACAGACACCAGTAACTCCTCTGCAGGTAACCTAGGTGTGGCAGGCCCCCACCAGGCCCAGTTCCTTGCTGACCACGTGGCCAACCCCCCTCTTGTCTTTCTTTCTTCTTTATCTTTTTGGCCCCTTCCTGGGCCAGCTTGACCACTACTAACTGGCATTTCATTTTACTCCTTTTTTTTTAATTCGTCAACACAATTCCATGGAGAACAGCAGACCACAAGCTCCGCGGTAAAAAACGTACCCAATAAGCCATATATATAGCGTGCACAGAAACAACGCGTCTCAGCCCAAACAAAAACAACACCTTCAGCCATCCATACACACTGCTCCAGCCACGACCTGCTTTTCCACACACGGTGTAGGCCACCCGCTGCAGTGCGACCACCAATTCCAAACCATGTGCTCAAAATGTGCTGCCCCTGCCCCCCAACAACAGTAAGCTTACTATTTGTGGCAATGTTTCTTGTTCTCTGCTTTCCCGGCTACTAGGTTGTCAAACAATCTGGGTGCCTGCCTTGCCTACTGAACAAACATTTTTACTGCATGGTGCTCTCGCCCTTATAAATGGCGTATTCTAACTTTCCAAAACCTGCCTCCAGGTGATGCTCATGCCTAGATCCATCGTACCTTGCTCCTACAATTTCTAGCACCACTAGTATCAAGTCTAATATTACAAGTTTCACAACAAGGCAGGCTACTTCTGAGTCCGTTTCAAACTGGCTTACCATATATTCTCAGAATAAAGCCCAGGGTATTATTATTTCTTCTTCTTCTTTATATATATATATATATATATATATATATTTTTTTTTTAATACCTCCTTCACCTTAGCCTTGTCTACTGTAGTTGTCTGCTTCTTACCCGAACAAATTCCAAACCTTTTCCTTACTCGCTGCCAATCTGATGTGCTGTAGTTCAGAAAGATCCAAACTTTCAAACGAGTATGCAGCCAACACAAAAGGGACCATTAGATAAATTGACAGTGGAATCCCAACAAAAATTTGGCCAAAGTTTCATTCATAAAAAAATATATAAAGAAGCTAAATAACGAATGAAACCAAGATGCTATTAAAAGTGTAGGGAGGAGCAGGACAGCATTACAGCCATCTTGCTGTCCCCCCACATATCTCTATCATAAATCACTTCCCTCCCCCATGGGCCCAAATATAAATGAGTATAGGTGGAGGCAAATGAAACCCTCATTGCTGTACCTCTTATTTGTAAAAAGTGATGGCCCTGGAAGATAAAGATGGTTTTAGTGAGATCAAACTCAGATAGAGTACAAAGGAAGTCCATACACACAGGCTCATATGAAGTAGTTCCCTCCAAAATATCGCAATGTCACGAACTCCCATCATGTGGAATATTTGAATAAAGAGCATCTATGTCCATTATTACCAATAACTAGTGCCATTCCAACTGTAGATCCCCCAGGGTGCCCGAAATTTGTGTAGTGTCCCTGATGTACAAAGGTAACATAGGGACCCAAAAGTTAACACGTTACTCTATGAACCATGACAATGGCTCAGTCAGAGAACCTATGCCTGATACAACTGTGTGCCCTTGGGAATCCACCAGTGTTTTATCTACTTTTGGAAGGACATGGAGGGTCTCTCATATTTTGTAATGGACTGTCAAGTATTCAAGTGTGTCATTTGAAATAACCCCATCGTCACATGCCTTATCAACAAAGAATCAATCTCTTGTTTTAATACAGGGGCCATGTTTGAATTTAGACACACACATCTGTTTACAAGTTGATGAAACACCTCTCATTTGTAGTCCTCTACATTCATAAGAAAAACTGATCCTCCTTGTCTGCTAGCTTGTTAACCAAGTGAGGGTTGCTCTGCAGTTCCTCAAGTGCCATTTTATCTGCATTTGTTAAGCTGACATAGTCAAGATTAAAAAAATCTACCCAATCTCTTTCCAATTCACCCAGTACAGCCCATTCAAATGTTAGGACTGCAGGTGAGTATGATGGCACAAATGACAAGGTGTTTTTCAATTAGTTTATAGAAGGGGTGTCAGTATCATTGGAGTTGTTCAGAGTCAACTCAGCAAGTGTCACATTAGAATGTGATTCATTATTATGTTAAACAAAATGTACCTTTATTTTAATTTTGATAAATCAATCAAACTCCTTCACAGTACATGTCAACCCACAAGTAATCCTCTTGCCAAGTAATTGCATTTAAGCTTTAATGAGTGTGAATGATGAAAGGTTAATAACATTTACCTGCTCTACGGATTGTAATTTTTACTGCTCATGTCTCCCTGAGAGCTTGTATCCCATCTCTGATGACATTTCTGTCTCCACTAGCATTTGGGACTGGACTTGGGTCATTGTTTGCTTCCAATCCTGTGTCTCTTGCCCCCTTGTCCCGTTCTCCTTTTTGTCTTTCCATTTTCAAAATGTGACAATTTTCTGGCTGCATCATGGGGTTGAGGTGATTTGCTGCTCCCCCTCCTCCTCCTGTTCCACAATTTCTAAAGAATTGTCCAAGGAGTCTGTAGCCAATTCACTGTTAGAAGTGAAATGATCAGATGACACATTGCTAGACTTCAGGATTGATTTAAGAGCAGTAGGTGGACTTGGTAGGGGAATGTTTCTGTTAACTGCTAATTGGTTTCTCCTAGAGCTGTACAGAATATACAATTCCACATGCTGAATGGACACAGAATGACCATTCCAATCCCACTGAATTTTGAACAATTTTCATGAACATTCTGCAGACTTCTGCCAAATTTTAAATTTCAGTTATTTTGCTATAATTTAAAATGTAGAATCCAATTAACGCCAAATGTGAAATGTAAACAGAAAAAAATGACATATACATGTTTGCCAAATTTCAGATTTGTAGGTTGAAAGGGAGCAGAGCAGAGGGTGGCTAAACAGTTAATCAAAATTACATGTTCAATTATTTTGAGATCATTTTTAAATTTCTCATCCAAATTTCTCAACAATGCCTGGATTTAGAGATGCTCCCAATATGGGTATATACACTGGGTGGGCTATTCAAAAGTGTTGCGCAATGCGCAATAGGGTTGTGCATGCGCAAGTCAGAAAATGCGCCATTCTGTGATATTCAGCAGGAGGCAGTTGCACCACTGAAAACATGCTGAGCAACCACACAATGCTAATGAAGGCATGCACAACCGAAGAGGGTGGAGCCATGCATAAAGTGCTCAATGCGATATTCAAAGACTTGCACAATGCGCAACGGTGGACCGGGTGGAAGTTGCACCATAGCAGAAATGAGCCAAAATAAAAAGGAGCAAGCAAGAGGTTCAAGAACACTACAGAGAAGCCACATGAGGCAGGGAGAGAGACAAGGCCAGAGAGACAAAGAGGGCAGGCCAGGGAGAGCAGAGGACAAAATAGGGGCAAGGGAAGGTGTGTGGGGCCACAGAGTGCAGAGGCCAGCAGGTGTACCCAGTGCAGTGGAGGTAGCAGTCAGGACAACAGGGGGAACATAGCAACAACAGCTAGGGGGGAACACAAGCCAGAGACATGGACAGTGCCACCTTCCATATGGAAGCCGTAACGAGGGGGGTGAGAAGGCATGCTGCAGGGGGACATGGCCGTGGAAGGGCCCGTCGGTGGTATGCCCCCAACAGGCAGTACCGAGCCCGCACCAGCTTTGAGCTGTACTCAGATGTTGAGATTGTGGGCTGGTACCACCTGAACACGGCAATACTGAGGCAGCTCTGTGAGCTGTGCAGTGATGTGATGCAGGCACCCTCATGACGGAGTCACGCTCAGTCAGTGGAGACAAAGGTAAAAGCCTGCATGTGCTTGCTTGCCACGGGTACCTTCCAGAGACCAACAGGGGACACCACTGGCATAACACAGTCAGCCACGTCACACATCCTCACCCAGTTCCTCAGCTCACTGCTGCCACATGCTGCGGAGTACATCCATTTCCCCAGCACTGCGGCGGAGCGTACAGCAAACATACAGGAGTTCCACAGGGTAGCACATATGCCTGGCATGCTAGGGGCAATAGACTGCACCCATGTGGCCATTCGCATGCCACCTGGCCCCGATGGGGCCGCCTATATGGTCGGAAGGGTTATGCCAGTGTCAACTGCCAGGTGGTGTGTGATGCCAGTGGGCGCATCATCAATGTCTGTGCCACGCACCCTGGGGGAGCACACGATTCATTCATATGGTACCAGTCAGCACTGTGCCATCAATTTGAGAGTGGGGACATCCCCACAGGACATCTAGTGGGTGAGTATGCATGTAGGACTGACAAATCGTGGGCAAGGGTGGGTAAGCCACAGGTGCCATGGGTGTGGCACACAGGGTTGGGGCAATATGACCCTGAACAAGACACTAACCTCCACTATCTCCACACAGGTGACAGTGGATACCCACTCCATCCCTGGCTGCTCACACCCTACCAGCGGCCCACGACCCCATTACAGCAACGCTTCAATGAGGCACATGCCGCCACATGCAACATCATTGAGCGGGTGTTTGGGATGCTGAAGGTGCGCTTCCATTGCCTAGACACCTCCGACGGTGCCCTACATTATAGCCCCTCAAAGGCCTGTGGGATATTCCTGACCTGTTGTATCCTGCACAACATGGCCAAAGACTGTGGGATAGCCGTAAAGGTCAAAAAGGGGGACAGCGATGGGGATGATGGGGATGCCTGTGATGATGGGGATGGGCAGCCCCCCCTTGGATGACATGACCCCCGACTGATCCGGCTGGCCCAGCTGCACTGGGACACCATCACAGAGGAGCACTTCACCCAGCACAGGTAAGTCATGGGGCCATGTGCAACCAACACTGGCTAGGGCACAACCCACGTACACACAGGGAAACACACCAGGGTGCATTACAGCAAGGGAAGTGGCAGGGCACAGAAGCACACACATACAACCAGGGAGGAGTGAACAGTAACACACCATATGGACGGACACACACACACACAGTAGACACAAAGTGCACAGGGGTCAGGTGCACAACAGAGCCGGTATACAGACACTAAAAACACACATGTCCACAGGCCACCATGTCCACTGACTGTCCATGTACATGTGTCAGATGCTGGACACCTTTGCACTTTGGTGTACAGTGCAATGCAGGCATCATCATGCACACGCACCTGTGGACAGCAGTCGGGAGGGTGTGCAGGTGGTCCATGTGTCTGCGTGTAGGACTGGGCACCCAACAGTGCACTGCCCACCGAAACACACATTGCACACAGAGCAGCACCAGACAGGGCCCGCACTGGGAGACTGCTCAGTCTTGCGGCACAGTGCCACGGCCACCTCAGATGCATGGGCAGCCCTGCTGAGACCCAGCAGCACTGGCAGGCTGAGCACGGGCCTCATGGTGTGGCACCAATGGACCACCAGGAGTTCCACTGTGTGAACACGACCTTGCCCGCACAGGGGTCTGCAGCACACCATACATACATGCACCAGGGGTGCTCAGGATGCCCACAGCTGAACCCGGTGTTGACAGGGTGGGTGTCGCATGATGCCGGGAATGGGGAGTGGATAGCATACTGCACTGTGTGAGCGGCACAGGGGCACCTGACTGTGTGCCCAATGTGGCCACAACAGCGACCAATGCCTGTGTCTGCCTGTTAATGGCAGCAGTCACATCCATCCGCAAATGGTCAATCCATGACAGGATCCTCTCGTCGTCCCTGCTGTGCCACTCCAGAGCCACACACAGTGCCTACGTGGACATTGCAACCCGCTGTACTGATGCCTGCAGCAGGCGGGTGTGCTCATCAAAGGGGTCATCTGCCACATCGGCAACCTGTCCCTCAGGGTATGGAAGGGCCTGATGTTCAGCACCCCTTGAGGGTGGGTGCTGCTCACCAGGACCAGGTATGGGCAAGTCCACAGGCAGTGCACATATGCCACCGCTGAACCCTGTACCCCCAGTTCCGGTGGGTGACTGCTGCTGCTGCTCCTCTGCCTGCTGTGCCCAAGGGATCAGTTGTTCTGCTGTTGTGGCTGCAACAGTGCCAGAGATCTGTACAGCCAATGGTGCTGCCCCACCGGTGCTGACAGGCACAGCCTGGGACTGTGCTGACGTGCTGGCACACACATCGGAACCAGCTAGGTCCATGGGCGTGAGCTGTCCTGCTGTGTGTCCATTCTGTGACACACACATGTCAATGTCCATAGTGGTCATTGCATCATCAATGGTGCAGATCTCTGCCACAGCCACAGCCACAGCATGCTGGCATGCTTGCATGCCAGACCGCTGAGACACAGGAAGGGCACCCCCCACACCTGTCTCAACCACATCAGTGATGGCAGCCAGGCATGCACACTGGTGCAATGCCCGCCGGCTACCTGCGGAGGTGGATGGTCCCTCCTCCAACTCTGGATGGCTGTCCGCAGTGGACAGGCCCTCCACCTCTGACCCCTGCAGACGCACAGGATCTGTAACAGAAAGTGAGAACACATTAGTGCATGTGATCTACCTTCCCCCCCAACCATGACATACCATGCAGTGATGGGCTACCACCTGTCTGGAAGCCACCTCCAGGAACGCCCTCAATGACACTGTACTGCATGCTTGCATCGAGCCGGTCCTCTGCCGGAGTCAGCTGCACCACCTCCGGCTGGCCCCGCCTGTTGCAGCACGTGCCGCCCTGATGGCTGCCACCTTCTCCTTCACCCTCCTCCTGTCGGTCCCCATCTTCTTTTTAAACTCCTGCACAGAGCGCTGGTGGCTGCCATGCCGGTTGACGGCAGGTGCCACCCCCTCCCATGCAGCAGCATGGGCCTGAGGGGTGCCCCGCCATCCACTGAGAAGTGGCTCTTCATCCAGGTAGGCCTCGAAGAGTGCCTCCATCTCAGCTTTCGTAAAATTGGGCCTCCTATTCCACCCACCATCATCCTCCTTGCCCATTCCTCACTTGGTCATATCACAGCCTGTATGGGTGAGAGTGGTCACCTGTGACTGTGCAATACACAGCAATTCCCTGAGACCATAGTCCAGAACATCACACAGCATGCAACTCACCTATCAACTGCAGTAACTGAATATGGCCACTGCAGACCAGCGTCGCATTTTTATAGCGCAATCCATGCAAATTAGGTGTGGCGCAACTTTAATGAGATGCAAATCACGTTGCTGTGCCATTGAATGGCTGATTGGTTGATTTGCATATGATGGCTGAATATCGCACTGTTGCGCTTTGCGCAATTGTGTTGTACGTGCTGAGCCAATGGCGCAGTTCTGTGACTGCGTAGTACACCATACTGCGCATGCCCAGGTAGCTTACGCAGGCATCTGCTGTGCTGATGATGTGCTGTGCACAGAAGGCAATTCAGGGCATGGCCACCATTGTGCCAGTAGCACTACAGCGACAGTCACTACATGGCGCTGTGGCGCAACTGCGCAATAGTTTGCTGTGGCAATGGCACACAGGCGACCAATCGCGCTGGATGCATAGACATCTGATGGCGCTGTGCTTGGCCATGAGCCAGAGACCCATGACCCTGTGCCTGACCTTTGCCCCCTTGGTGCTGTACGTATGGCATGTCTGCAGCTCTATCGCGCTGTTCGGTGACAGCGCGATAGGAATGGTGGTGCTGACCGACAGCAACGATAGGGAATAGCGGTGTTGTATTGCGCAGCAATCCCACATGGGGTTGCCGCACTGCAGAGTGCCATATTGCCTACTATAGATCTAGAGATGGCACGCAGAAGAGCCCCCCCAGTGGAGTGCCGTCAAGCTGGCCAACCTGGTGGCCGTTCTGGAGCCTCACTATGGCCCACTGTATGGGGAGGTTCCCCTAGACAGGGCCAGGACCCAGGTGTGGCAACAGGTGGCCACTGAGCTGGAGTCAGCCACTGGCTGACGGAGGACCCCAGAACAGTGCAGGCACTGCTATGGGGACCTGAGGAGGAGGGAGCCGGCGCTACTGGCATGTCTGTGGTCACATGCCAGGAGGGGTGTGGTGCCTCGACCAGGTGGGTGATCCATCTACGCACCTGTATGGTCCATATGGGTAACACTGTCTATTGTGTCCAGCACATGGGGGATGGTTGGTCTAGGGTTGGCTGTGGCGGTGTTTACAGGGTATGTGATGTATGGGTCTGGCTGGGTGGGCAGGCACACTCATTGGGGCAGAGGAAAAGTGCTTTGGGATTGTACTGATGTGTTTCTCACCTTTTGTATCCCACAGGCATGGCAGAGTCGAGGAGGGCCATGGCTGAGTGGTAGAGGGTGGTGCCAGCAGTGCCCAAGCATGGTGGTGGAGAACCACAACACCAGCAGCAGCCTGATGAGGGTGAGTGCCATGACAACATGATTGATATTGCATGCTGTGTGACAGGGTGGGGGGCAGGGCATGACCATCATCCATGGACACCACTGCCATGCACGCAACATGTTACAGTCAGCACTGTCCAGTGGCACTGCATGTCTGGGAGTGCATCAATGGTGGTCCATGTGTGCACTGGGCACATGGCTGTGGCACTGCCTGCCCACCGCATAGCCACGTTACTGTACGACCTTGGTTGTGCTGTGCTGGACATGGGCGGTGTGTGTGTGCAGTGGTACACATGGCTGTTGCTGCCTGGTTGGGCATGACTTGTGCACACGGTCACTGTGGGTCAGTGCAGTCCATCACAGGAGCAGGGCACTTGGCAGTATGCCATGCATGATGGGTGGGCTTCAGGGATATGGACAGTCACACCCATTGACCCTGATCCCTTGTCCTAGGTGTTCAGATACTACTACGGATCGAGAGGTCCATGCAGCAGCTGTTGAGGGTAGCCATGGACTCCCCTGAGATCCTGCAGGACCTCCAGCAGCATGGGGTGAGGAGGAGAAGGAGGCCCCGGGACCAGCACCAGGCAGCAAGGGAGCAGGCTGGAGGACAGTAGCTGACCATCACCTCCCCCCTTTAACTATCCCTCACACCCCGCCTTCCCTCTCCCAGTTGTTCACCCCTGCCCCTTACCCACCCCTACCTTGTACCCATACTCCCACCCCTGTTTTGTACATATATATATAGTTCTTGATGTTGTTATTCTTCTTGTTGTTCTTTTTCTACTACAGTTATTTTGATATGAATACTGTGGTGGTCTCTGATTTTCAGCTGGCTATAGGTGCTCAGTTGCAGTGGTGTACATGGCATCTGGGGTGGTATAGTCATGGGTATGTGTGTGTGTGAGTGGGGAGGTGTCTCTGATGTGGGAGTGGCTTTCAGTCTGTATCTGTGGTGTCTGTTGTTCTCTGTGCATTGCATTGCTGTGTGCAATGTTCCATGGTGCCTGCTCTGTGTCCATTGTGCCCCTGTCAAGCTGTCCTTGGCCTGTGCAGCTGACACCCTTGCTTGTCTGTGGCCTGCCAGGTCTGCTGCCTTGTCAGTGGGTGCTGTCCCTGCAGGTCATCCACTGTGACCGTCACAATGCTGAGTTGTCACCTGTCACCGGTGGGTTGCATGTTTGCCTCGGGTGACACTGTGGCCTCCACAGTTGCTGCCCCACCTCCATGCTGTGTCTTGTGTGTGTTGCAGGGGCTGTGCAGCACTGTCTGTGACTTGTGCTCCAGGTGTATGCTAGTGGCATACAGGACCACAGTACATGCACAGGGTGGTTGTCACCCCTGTGCCATTGTGGACTGCAGACTGTGTGTGCACAGTTTACATGTGCCCACAGTGGGGGCTGGGTTGACACGCTACTGCATCCCTGTGTTGGTGTCCCCAAGGGTATGGGTGTGTGTTTGCCCCTGCACTGTGTTGCATCCAGTGTGCTGCATGCTTCCACGCACCACTGTGGGTGTCTGTGCTGGCTGCTGTGGCTCGTGATGGGTCACACTGTGACACCTGTCTACTGTGCAGGGTGCTGTATCAATGGCAGTGGTGTCAGGAGCATGCCCTTTCCCGTGTGGGGTACCACTTGTGGTGACACATGTTCGGTCTCTCAGCTGTGCCTCAGGGGGGTTGTGCGTGTTGGCACTGTGTCTGCCATTGTTGCATTGCCATGTGCTGCCACCCACTGCTGGGTGCTCATGGTGGGTCTGGCTTGTATGGTTCTGTGGTACACGAGGTTGCACTATGACAGGGGGTATGCATGGGGATTCCTGCAGTGATGGTCATTGCTCATGGGGGTGTCTTGGGGTCACAGTGCAGGGTGTGCTGTGCATGGGGGGGCTGTACATTGGGGTGGTCTGCCCCCCTTTTGTGGCAGTCTCAGCTTGCCAGTGGGTGTGCTGGGGTAACATGGCCCAGCTGTGCTTTGTTTGCTTGTCCCCATGTGCCAGTGGATATTCTGTCCCTCCCCCAGTTGTGCTGTGCTTGGGGTGTGGGGGTGCATTGTCAGTTCTGCAGTGTGTTCCTGTGCCCATCTGTGGCATGGGTGGTGGGCCCCTGCCTACCTCCCTGGTTGTGCAGTTCCATTGCTCTGCTGCTGGGGGGCTCCCTGCTTGCGCTATGGTGCCTCTGGGCTGCTCAGCTGGGCTGCCCTTGTTGCACTATAATGCATCGTATCTGCTCAGCTTCCCCTTCCTGGTTGCGCTATGGTGCAGGTAGTGCGATATTCAGACGTTGGCTGGTTGCGCAGTTTGGCTTGCTCCATTTTTGAATATCGCATCTATTGAGCATGTGCGCAGTGGACTTGTGCTTGCTATTGCGCACATTTTGGGCACAGTTTGAATATCCAGCCCACCATGTTTTAAGTCTCAAGCTTTAATGGGAGCTGAGTTATAGGTAACCAAACATTTTGCCAAAATTTAGATTTCTGTAATTTTAATATAATTTTGATAGTATTCATTGAAATGTTATAAGATTTGGCAGGTATGCAGGTTATCCCTACATTTGTATATGCACACAGTTTCAGATTTCTAGCTTCACATGAGACTGAGGTATGGCTTGCCAAACATGTTGCTAAAATTTTAATTTCAGTTATTCCCTCTAATTTTAAAAACAACATATCCTGATTTAACCAGAGTTGAAACATTTAAACTACTATATCACATGGTCATTTCTGAAAAGGTTCATGTTTGCAGCTTTAAATGGGATTGAATTAAAAGTAGTCAAATTTTCACATTTAAAAATAACATTTTGCAAGAATGTAAACTACAAATTTAAGCCCCATAAACTTTAAAACTAGAGAATCCAATACCATGATATTTGCCAGATTCTTAAATCTTACAAGGAGACTGAGCGTGCCAATTTTATTAATTGTTTGCTGCCAGAAATTGCAAAATAATAGGGCTGTACATGGACTGAATAGTATTTCTCAAATACCACAAATAGTAGCCTTGCTGAATATTCGGATGGATGTTCTAAATAGTCCACTATTTGGTGGGTTAGATTTCAAAATCTCACACAGCTTTGTTACCAATAAGAGGCTGTTTTTGGAGCTCACAGCCAGGAACACCACATGATCTCCTTACTCTGAGTGTGTAGCATAGAGTTCAATATGTAGGAAGACTAAAGTATGGACTCCAGTGGCTCAGTTGAAGCCTCACATATGCCATATTATGGGAGGATTGAGGTGCCGGCAGAATATTTTCATTTCATTTTCATTTTATTTTTTATACTTGTAAACCAGATGAGCAAAATGCCCATTTTAACAGGTGACAAGTTTAACATACATACAGTTGAGTGACAATAAAATAAACAATACAGAAACATACATTATTCAATGCATTGCATAAGTACATTCATTTCTAATTGACAGACATAGTTTAAGATGGGTTTTAGGCCGCAATTATTTAACAGTGCAGAATAGGTTATTCTTGTAGTACCACATGAGACCTTTGTGACCATGGAGAGATTGACACTTAACTCAAGATATTGATGGCGTTATGACCTGTTGAATTTCCAGTGTTATCCTATGGGAACCATCATGTTTTATTACTTGCTTCTTTTAATAGCCACAATTATTTAAGGGTGCAGCATATGTTATTCTTGTAGTACCCCTTGAGACATTTGTGACCATATAGAGAGTGTCATTTAACTCCAAATAGTGACGGAATTATGGTCTGTCAAAGTTCCAGTGTTATCCTATGGGGATTGTTATGATTGTTATGATTTATGAAAGTGGATTACTTGATTTTTGTTAATAGCCACAATTATTTAAGGGGGCAGAATATGTTATTCTTGTAGTATCTCTTGAGACCTTTGTGACCATATAGGGATTGTCATCTCTGCATCCTTCTGCTGAAGCACCAGCAACACAAGCCAGCCTCTGGCACCAGTGTACAAGCCAAAGTGCCATGACCTCTGCATCCTACTCCTGAAGCACCAGCAACACAAGACAGCCTCTGGCAGCAGTGTATAAGCCAAAGGGCTGTGACCTGTCCTCCTCCTCCTTCTCCTGAAGCAATTGTAAGGACTTCTATAGCAATTCTCTAATAGGGCAACATTCCTGGCCAAATACCAAATACTGAACAACAAATATCTGGGGCAGGAATATTAAATATTCATCTGAATATTTGGAAAAAGGTATTCACACAGCTCTACAAAATAACTTCTGTACTTGAAGTCAAATCCCACAAGTCTTTATGAAAATTGTAGAATTTTATGAAAAATTCCATAAAACTGTAGTTTGAAATTTCACTCAGCCTTATCTGGAGGATTCTAATTAAAAGATAGGGGTGTGAGTGGCAGGTAGTGCAGGATGTCACCAGGTTCATGAGTTAGATGCACAATTTCACAAAGATATGGACAGCTGAGCTGGGTAGCACAAAAGTGGTAGACCCCCAGGTTGGAGCAAGGAGCACATAGCGTCAGCAATTACAACATGAATGCAGGATAATTAAGGATCACTAGGAGGGGTATAAGGCTGCACAAAGATGAGGTAACTGACTTCAGGGGGTAGATTTTAGGGAACTAGGAAGGATTCTTAAGGAGCATTTGGATGTAATTGGGCCAGACATGGACACTGATAGTAGGTGGGAAATCATCAGGAGAGGGGTGCAGGATGCTACCAGCACCTGTGCAAGAGTAAGATGAAAATGCGGTAGGGCCTGAAAACCCTGCTGGTGGACCAGGGAGGTCCAGGAGGTGGTGCGGGGAAAGAAGGCAGCCTATAGGCAATTCAAGTGCTCAAGGAGTGAAGGGGATCGAGGGGAGTACGAGTTGATGGCTAGAAGGACCACTAGAGTGGTGAGGGCGGCTAAGGCAAGGAAGGAGCAGAACCTGGCCAGGGAAATTAGGAGAGAGAACAAGGGGTTCTTTAGATACATTGGGGAAAAATGAAGGGTGAAGGGGCAGATTGACAGGATTAAAACAGGGGAGAGATGGGCACAAGACCTGGGGGAGCAGGCTGAGGTATTAAATGAGTACTTCACCTCTGTTTCCACCAAGGAAAATGGGGGGGCCTGCATCATACATGGGAGGAGACAGTGATACTGAGGAGGGGGGACCCTTACTGTTCAGTGGGTGTGGGGAGAGGGGGAGGCATCACTGGCAGGAGCGGGGAAGACTAAGCAGGGGGATGTGTTAGTGGAGGTGGAAATCACAGCAGAGAGAGTGAGGGAATCCCTCAGGTCCCTTAAGATGGAGAAAGCACAGGGCCAGATAAATTACATCCCAGAGTGCCGAAGGAACTGGCGGATGTCCTGCTGAAACCCCTGGCAGAGCTTTTCACCATCTCTCTAAGGACAGGGTGGGTGCCCCAGGACTGGAAGGTCGCATTTATAGTGCCCATCCACAAGGGGGGATCAAGAGAGGTGGCAGGGAACTACAGGCCTATCAGCCTGACATCAGTGGTAGGCAAGTTGATGGAGGACATTGTCAAGGAGAGGCTGGGGGGACCTGGAAAAGTCAGGGTGCTTGGATGATAGACAGCATGGATTCATCCCAGGGAAATCATGTCAGACAAACCTTGTGGAGTTCTATGACTGGGTGATGAGTGCCTTGGACATGGGTAGACCAGTGGGCATCCTCTTTCTTGACTTCAGCAAGGCATTTGACTCTGTTCCTCTTGGGGGCCTGTTGGATAAGCTGGGAGAAATGGGGGTGGGGAACCAGATGATCAGATGGATAGGCAATTGGCTCTAGAACCAGACCCAGAGGGTCGTAGTTGGTGGGATAGTCTCATTCCCAAGGAGGGTCATTAGTGGGGTCCCACAGGGATCAGTCCTTGGGCCCCTCCTGTTCAATGCCTATGTCTCTGACATAAGGACAGGTATCAGGAGTGAGATGAGTCTCTTTGTGGATGACTCAAAACTGGGGGCAGTGGTGGATGGGGAGGAGGTGAGGATGGCCCTACAGGGGGACCTGGAGGCTCTGGAAAGATGGTCTAGAAAGTGGAAGCTGAGGTTCAATGCAGGGAAATGCAAGGTACTGCACCTGGGGGCCAGAAACCTGGGCCAAGTGTACACCCGGGGGGAAATGCTACATGTCTCGATGGCTGAGAGAGACCTGCAGGTGGTGGTGGATGTCAAGACGAACAATTCGGAGACTTGCAGGAAGGCAGCGGCAAAGGCCAACAGGATGCTGGGATGCATTGCTAGGGGGATCACCTCCAGAAGGAGGGACGTGATGCTCCCTCTGTATAACAGCTTGGTGAGGCAGCACCTCAAGTACTGGGTGCAGTTTTTGAGGCCACACTTAAAGAGGGACATTGAACCCCTTGAGATGGTCCAAAGGAGGGCAACCAAAATGATTTGGGGCTTGGGGGACATGACCTATGAGGAGAGGCTTGAAGAGCTAAATATGTACACATTGGAAGAGAGAAGGGACCGGGCAGACATGATAGAGGTCTTCAGGTACATGAAGGGGGTAAATAGGGGAGGAGCAGTCAGGGTGCTTTGAAGGAAGGAGGGGGGCAACTAGAGGGCATGGGTGGAAGTTGGAGGGGGAGATTCAAGGGAGAAAGGAGGAGGTACTACTTCACTGAAAGGGTGGTGGAGCCATGGAATGCACTGCCCAGGGGGCTGGTGGAGGCAGAGACAGTGGAGGGGGTTCAAGAGGAGGTGGAACAGGTACAGGGTAAGGGTTCTGGAAGCAAATTCTAGTGCAGTGAGAATATCTGAAACTGAGAAGGGAGAAGCCAGAGAGGGCAAGGGGGGCAGCAGGGTCAGCTCCCAGGGTGGGGGCTGACCAAACAAGCATATATGAAAGACTGTTAGGCCTATTCTGCTGGCATTTCAGTATGTTAGTATCACATCCAGTAAATTTATGATCCAGGGAGCCTGATGTACATGCAAGTCTGGGACTTATGTACTCAAAAAGATGCAGTAGGGGAAGACAATGTCTGGGTCAGCAGGAAGGAAAAATTCTGGTTATTCCAACAGGGTAGGTCAATAGGAAAATGAATAGGTGACTCATGTTTTAAGAGAGTTTGTCACTGTAAAGAACAAAGAGGATATCAGTGGGATCAGTAGTTCTACTGAGTCAATCTGGACATGCCAAAAGAGAAGGGGAGAATAGTCGCCCAAAGAGGAACAGCAGGACTGCAAAAAGCTCAGCCCAGCTTATAAAATGAGGTAGTGATACATGTATTGTTAATGTTAAATTCCACAAAATAAATTCTGGATGGTTCATCAATATCGTACTATAAATATGTGAGAAAATGTTGCCAATATTTTTTCTACTGCAAATTTAAAACTTCTAAACCAATGTATTGAGTTGTGTTAGAGACCAAGATATATGGACTATGGATATGCATGTCAAATGTTAAGTCTATGCTTGCAAGAGCATAGAGGTTACAAACATCCACATTTTTGAGAGTTTTCACAAACATTTGCAAATATTGCATAGTAAAGATTTGAACCCCTGTAACTTAACAACCTCTAATCCAATTCTTTCCATACTGTATTTAGGTCATTCTACAAGCATTACAAAAAGGTTATTCATTCTAATTTACACATGTCTAGCACCAAACGTGCCCAAGTTATATGCAGATGAAAGCTTTCCATGAAATTTCCAGCAAAAAATAAAATGACAGATTTTGAGCACATGAAATTTTGAGACGATGCATCATATTGTCATGAAATCTGGTACATTATTAGAACACCTATCATCAAGGAATCATGCCAAATTTAAGATGTCTGACCCAATAGATAGCTGAGGCATATGCAGACAGATATTTTCATGAAATTTCACAAAAAAAATAACATGACAAAATGTGAGCACCTATCATTTTGAAAATATCAATCTACATGGTATAATATTTGGAACATTATTGGCACTCCACTGAAAGAGTGCACATGCAACATTACAGAGCTCTGGCTTAAAAGATAGCCAAGTTATGACCAAATTACTAAATTTAAAAAATCTGTAAACTTCCAATGAAATTCTGCAAAATTTCACAGAAGTTCTTAAAATTTCATTGAAATTCCATGAATTTGGAGGTTTCCCATTCTGTACAACTCTATTATCTCTTTTTCTTTCTATTAGCACTGTTGCCATTATTGAATTGCTTTTTCTGGGTAAATAAAAATAATGGTGGCAGCTTGCATTTGTTGCCTCCAATCAGTAATAAATGTTATTCATTCCTGTCCATAACCTGGCCACTTTACCACCCATAGACCAGGGCCAACTCTGCCAACTCAGACATATGCTTCTTAAGTGAATTGGTGCCAATACTGGACATGAGCAAACAACATTTATGACTAACTGGAAGCAACAAATGCAAGCTTCCTCCATACTTTTTGTTAATTGCATTATCTGAAATTATGAAGCACAGAAGGGCAAGCTTGAAGGCAACTTGAAAGCACAGGATGAAAGTTTAGCAGTATTTAAAGATCATCTTGACCTTGTTACCTTTAAAAGTGAACTTAAATAAACACATGAGGAACAGGATCAGTGACTCAAAGCATGCCAACTGACAAAGTTTAAACAAGATAGGCAGGACTACCTCAAAGACCAGGTATTTACCTGAAAAAAGCAATCCTGTAATGGCAAATGTGCTAAGAGAAATAAAAGGAGAGCACAAAGAGCAATTAACAGAGACACTCCCCTTTCAAACCCACCTGCTAGTCCTTAAGCAATTTTGAAATCTAGCAATTTGTCAGCTGATCATGTCACTTCTAATTGTGAATCTGCTATGGACCCCTTGGAGGATTTTTTAGAAATCAAGGAGCAGGAGGAGGAGGAGTAGGAGCAGCAAATCACATCAACCCTAAAGACACAGTCAGAGAATCACCAGATTTCAGGAAGTGGAAGAACAAATAGGAGAACAAGATGAGAGGTCAAGACACACAGTATTGGGAAGCGAGCAATGACCCATGCCCAAGCACAAACACCAGTGGAGACAGGAATGTCATCAGAGATGAGAAACCAACCTTAAGGGGGGCATGAGCATCAAATCTTACAAGACTCAAAGGAGGTAAATGTTTTTAACCATTCATCATTCACATTTACTAAACTTAGATGCGATTACTAAGCAAGGGGCTTAGTTTTGTGCTGACATATACTGTGAAGGAGTTTGATTTATTTATCAATATTAAAACGTTTTTAAGGAAGCTTAAGTTGAAGGTACATTTTGATAAACATAATAACAACTCGCATTCTAATGAGGCACTTAATGATTCAACTCTGAACAACTCCATTGATACTATCTCTGTAAACCAAATAAAAAAGCCATCTTCATTTGTGCTGACATACTCATCTGCAGCCCTAACATTTGAACAGCCTGTACTGGGTGAATTGAAAAGACATTAGGTGGATTTTTTGAACTTTGACTACGTCAGCTTAACAAATGCAGAGAAAACTGCACATGAGAAACTGCAGAGCAACCCTCACTTGGTTATCAAGTTGACAGATAAGGGGAATCTGTTTTACTTACGAATGTAGAGGACTACAAATGAGAGGTGTTTCATCAACTTGCAGACAGATTTTTGTGTCGATTTAAAATCAGACATGACCCAAGCATTTAAACAACAGATTGATTCTTTTTTGATAAGGGCATATGACGATGGGGTTATTTCAAATGACACACTTGAATACTCAACAATTCATTACCCAATACACCAGACCCTCTGTGTCCTTCCAAAAGTGGATAAAACATGGGTGGATACCCTGTGGTACTCAATTGTATCAGGCATAGGTACTTTGACTGAGACATTTTCAAGGTTCACAGATCAACATGTTAATTTTCTGGTCCCTAAGTTACCCTTGTACATCAGGGACACTTCACAGATTTTGGCACCCTGGGGGATCTACAGTTGGAACTGCACTGGTTATTCATAATAATGGACATAGACACACTTCATATGAATATTCCCTGTGATAGGAAGTTGGCAGCATTATGCTATTGGTTGGAGGGAACTACTTTATATGAGCCTGTGTTTATTGACTTCCTTTGTACTCTTAAGTTTGTTCTTACTAAAAACCTCTTTATTTTCTAGGACCAGCACATTTCATAAATAAAAGGTACAGCAATGGGGGTTTTGTTTGCCTCCACCTATGCTAATTTATATTTGTGACTGAGGGAGAGGGAAGTAATTTATGATAGAGCTACAGTAGGAATCCGTTCTTCAATTCCTTGGATCTTTGGTACAGATTTTTTGATGATGTGTTGATGATGTGTTGGGGGTACGGTACCTGAACTGTGGGAATTTGTTAAATTCCTGGAAGATTCCAAACTAAATTTAAGGTTTACTATGCACTGTAGTTATGATCATGTCCAGTTCTTGGACTTGGAAATTGCAAAGCTACAGGATGGTACAATAGCCACTGATTTATATAGAACATATGTGGATAGAAATAGCTTATTACTATCCAGTAGTTGCCATCCTCACCACACCATCAATAGTGTCCCCAAATCACAATTCATTCACATTAAGAAAAACTGCTCGGATGCAGTCACTTATCTTAAGAGGAGTGAGGAATTACAGATGAGGTTCTTGTCATGGGTACAATCATTCACTAATCAGTGAAACTCATAACAACATACTTAATATGCCTTGGCAGGATCTTCCAACATATAGAGAGAGAGGGCTCCAACCCCATGAGGCACATAACGTTTGTTAAACAATATTGTGCCAAAAGTAATATAATCCAAAAATGTCTTGAGAAGTATTGGCATATTTTGGGTACGGAATCTGCTCTATTAGAAGTTGCCCAAAACACATCAAAGGATACATACAAGAGGGGAAAAACTTGGGTGACTTATTAGTTCACAGTTTCTAACTATGGGGGAAGCATCAAAACAAACCATGTTGCCAGCTGCACCTAACGATTGTTTTAACTGTGATAGTTGCACCTATTGTAAAGTAATTTTGAAATAGAAAACATTTACTTCAGCGAATTGTGCTACTGAGTATACAATTAAACAGTTTGTTAATTGTAGCACTCCTTGGGTGGTGTACATGGCAACTTGTGTTTGCGGTTCCTTTTATGTGGGGAAGGCAAAAAGGGTCTTCAAATTTAGAATAAGGGAACATTTGAACTCAATTAGGACCCAAGACTAACACAATGCCTTATTCTGTCATTTGCACCAAACCAGGGGGAGAGGGAATCATCAGTTTGTCTTCTGTGGTATTGAGATGCTTAAAGTGGGTCCTAGGTGGGGGGGGATGGTTGTGATCTCAATACATTGCTCAACCAGAGAGAAGCATTGTGGATATATACTCTTGGAACAATGAATCCACTGGGCTCATTGATAGTTTTGAACTTGTAACCTTTCTTAAAAAAATAGATCATTTATGTTAACAAAGAGCTTTTGTATTGTGTCTTCCTATATGCTGTCATGCTGGTATATTACTGTGATCAATCTATTTAGCTCAAATTAACATCTACTGCATTTACTGCATACTCTTTTTGTGGTATTTATCTCAGAGTCTTGCTGCTGCTCCTGTTTATTTATTTAGAATCCTATATAGTATATTTATTAAACAGCAACTCTAGTTGTTTCTGGGCATTATACATGTGGCCAGTTTCACCTATATATATATTCACATTACTGAATGTATTAGTGATCACCCTGTAAGGCACATATCACTATTTATTTATTGTATACATATTTTTATTAGTTTTACCTCCATTTTCTCCCCATCCCGGGTGTCCACATGCATGTGGAGGAACACACACACCACACCATGGCTCAGGGCACCCTCTTGATGCACTGCCACCCCTCCTGCCTACACTACCCATCGAGCCTCCACCCTGTGGGAGTAGAACTATGGGGGGACGACAACCATCCTGGAAGAGGAGAGCAGTGTTTAAGCTGCTTAATCCTGCTCCCTCCCTCCCCTGTGCTGTCTCTCTGATGACCCAAAGTCATTTCTGAACCCAGGTCGCTGGCATGATGTGAGGTAAGGCATCCAGTGCCTTAGACCTCAGCACCACCGGGCTAGCCCAATTTATTTGTATTTTATAATATATGCATCTTTATTACTGTATGTCTGTCACTTTAAATGCTGTGTTTAAATGGGTGGGCTTTAACAATGTGACCACTCCCTGATGACTCTTAGTGAAACCAGTTGGAGTTATGTGGGGTCCCACTGGTGGAAGAAATAAAATATATACAACATGAGCTAACTAACTTTAAAGATCTTTCTGAGTTCAGCAAGAGAGAGAGAAAAAATGTAATGCTGTTTTTTAAAAGCACAAATTAGAAATAGCTGAAAGAAAATGCACAAAACACAATAGAGATAACAGAGATTATTTAGGTGGCCAAGTCTTCAATTGGGAGTGGGTCTCAAGATCATACAGCAGAGGGAGAAAAGAAAATCACTCACAGTCATGACTGAGACCAAATCAGACACAAAATAATATTAGTAAAGCACACAATTTAGAAGACAAGACAGGCACTGGTAGTTCTGAGGAATCAATTACCAACTCAGATGTATGTAATAGTGAAAACTAATGTGTGTTCTTTTACAAGCAGAACAACAGAAACAAGCACAAGTGGGGAAATGGAGACCCCCCTCAAAAAAGCACAAAAAAAAATACAGAAGGGGGAAACTGGGATATAGGAACCAACAACAAAAGAAATGTACTCAGGAACTACACGACATGGAAGGACAAGGCTAAGAAGTAATTAATTTGAGCAATATCAGTCTAACAATAGAGTGAGCAAGAAGCTATCATTAAATATGACCTGAGTTTTTTCTCCTCCCCACAAATTAACACATTCCAGTTGGAAACTGACATTTTTGAAATCTTTCATAAGATTAATTTGAAATATTGATTTGAAGGAAACAATATGGGAGCTGAAAAACTGAATATGAGAGACTGTTACATAATAATGAAAATTAGAGGTGGGGAAGCCAGAGCAGACTTGAGCCTTGCTTGAGCTTAATGCCTGACTCGACTTTGGTCGACCTTTATAAACAGTTGAGAGCTAAGGTCAAGTCAAGTAACATATGGTCTAAGTAAGCATTTTTGTCAGATGGAGTAGTTAATGTAGTGTGAGAAATGTTTAACTCCTTTGTAAAGAACAGCATACAGTAGGCAGAGCTTGTCTCGTGTTTTGGCTCATAGAGTCAAGCCAAAACCCCTGGCTTGGCTCTGGCTTGGCTCTAGATGAAGAATTCCTGGCTTGCCCACCTATAATGCTATACAGAGCAAGAACACAGACTGGGAAGTCACTTCATCTGTAAATGAAGCTCTTGATTCTAACATTGATATTCTGGTGAGTTCATCTGATTTTGAATCTGAGCCAGTGATGTTTGCAGAAGTGGACTTAATTGAGGCATTAAATTTAAGTACTGCCACATCTGACTTGATGAACTTAAACCTGGATACTGTTGAGGACTGGAGGCATGAAAGAAATGCCATAACCTCAGCTGGGATTTATGTGGTGGAGATTTGGTAAAAGAACACAGACAAAATGTATTTAAACAAAAATCAGCTTGCTGTCCTAATGTTCAAGAATGAGCAATCCATACCCATGACTATGGTTAAAAGTGTATTAAAAAACTGATTAATGGTTAGTGGAATCTACGTAGATTAAGCTATGATAGACGGTGAAGCAATTGAACAATTGAAGTTAGTGAAGCATATAATACAGTGTGTAATCCTGACAATGGGGAAGTACAGTTATCTTAAACAAAATAGATTATATAAATGAAGCATATAGGTGTCTAAATGATGCAAATATGAATCAGTTATTACAGACAAATACAACTAAAGAATTCAGTGATCAGCTCTTTGACTTTTCCTCTTGGGTCACCTATAGTCTCAGGTATAGAAGTGCTGACAGAAAATTTGTGTGCAGATTGGTTGATTTTTTTTCTGCAGCCTGTAGTCATGTCATTGTACTCCTGTGTCCAAAACTCCATGGATCTATTCTGTAGGTTCAGGAATGTTACCTGGAAAGACTCCTATTTATGGAAAGGAATTGATGTAAACTGATTGCGTACTTGTATACTTCTTGATGCAAGTGTGAATGCTTTATCTTTTTACATCACCACTCTTACTTGTACCAGTGCACCATCACCATGGTTTTGGTTGCAATCTATAGAGTTTACCTTGACACTTTTTTTTTTTACATTTGATTAAAACATTTACTTAGACAAATGGGGGTACAGTAATGGAGGCCACCATTGTTCCCTCATTTACACATTTGTTTTTAGGATTTTAGGAGCACTGTTTGATTTTTTTCTGACAACAATTCTTTTTTAATCAACAGTGTGCATTGGTACAGGCACACTGGCTATCTACTTATAATGTGGAATGGAACAGTTGAAATGGTAGATTCATTTTTACAGTACTTAGGAAGCAGTAATTTAAATGTGTCTTTTTCATTAATGATTGAACAAAACACTGTTCAGTTTTTAGATATAGAACGTTACATTCAAGATGATGTATCTGTAGATTCTTGTGGGTACAGGAAACCCAGTGCTGGAAATAGCATTCTGCATGATTTGTGTGCACATACTCCATCATTAATACACATCATTCCTTATGGGCAATATCTAAGGCTATGTTTAGTTCATTTTATTGTTTGACAAAATAAGATTTGTCTTTACAAATATTAAAAAGTTTTATATCTTGATTACAACATTCATACATACCACCTGTACAATACAAAAATATAAATATACCAAAGGCGCATCACATAATTAACAATAAATAATTTTACATTAAGAACATTCACTGGATTAACTCCTTAAATGTTTTATTTATCCTTGATTACATGTTTCTGTTTTCTTTTTATAATTCTACAGAGTCTTGCCACATTTTATAACCATATCACATTTCTGGCTTTTAATAAACAATTTAACTGGAAATGGGGTTCCACGTCTAAATCTTTTAAAACATCAGTTAATATCTGGTCACTTTCAAAATTGTACAATGAACAAAGGATAAGAAGATGGGTTAAACTGTCATCACCAAGGTTGCAGGCACATAAACTTGAGGGTTTTTTTTTGTTATTTTTTTATAACATTTCTTTAATGTTTGGCTGTCCACATATCCAAATCTAAACTTAGAAAAGGCCTTTCTTTTGTTTGTTTTGTAATTGTATAAAGATATTGTTCCATGTTAATAGGTCTTTTCATATTCTTGGCTAGCCAATAACTAAGTTTGCAATTTTTGGCCAGTTTACTTCCCTTTTAAATTAATATCCTATATACTATTCTTAACCTGATCCTCTGTCATTTTTTTGGCGTCCTGCTACACTTGGTGATACATTCCAACAATCCATATGGTTTTATCAATTTTTCTAATGTAGTCAAGCTGGGAAATGTAAACCCCCTTTGATTGTATGTCATAGATTCCTCCAGACTTTTTCTGGGCAATCCCTGTCCTGCATATTATACGCCTTCAACCAGTTACAAACATAGTCTTTGTTCAATACACTGTTTCATCGTAGATTGTCCTAGCTCTAATCTGTCTAAGCTGGAGGATGCTCCCAATGGTAGCCCCAATAATCTTTAATAGAATCTATTCATAATGACTTCTAGATTACAGTATATGTTTTACCATGTCCCCATATTTCAGTCCCATTCAGCAACTGGGACTTTATTTTCACATTTAAAACTCCTACACATCCCCTCACAGATTGTCCTCCATATTTATATGAAAATCTTTCAACTGATGGTATAAATCTTTTAATTTTTTCTGTTAAAAATTTGATGTGTTCGTGCCACTTCAAATTAGAGCTAAAGACAATCCCTAGATGACAGAATTTTTTCACAAATTCTATTCTTTGACTGTTGCACTTCAAGGAACATATATTCCTCCTATTAATTAATTGTTTATTATTGCAGTTCAGGAGATCATACAAGCCTTCTAGTACCTAGTGCATAAGGCAATGTAGAAATTGTACATCAGATATTGATTTTAACAATCATAGGGGTTAACACAGAGATTATTAAACAGGGTGTACAAGAGGGAAATGTTGTTAGTTCCTTTCCAATGGGCTGCCAACAACTAGAGAGAGGAATTACTTATTGCAAAGAATCATGATAGCCAGAAAGCACCACACACATTTGTGCTCCATTAAAATCAATGGGCCCCCTTAGGTCAAGTTTATTTTGCTCAGGCGTTGGGAGTGTTGGAGCACTGTAGGAGCCAGAGTCCTGTTTTCCATGACAGGCCTCAAGTTGCTTATAGGTGAGAAAAAATGTAAAAGACATTTTGACCACTAGCCACTGTAGGTGTGACACCCAGTATGAAACCAGCTTGGCTACCTAAGTGCGTGAGCAATCTTCATACCTGTGGCTAATGCTCAATTTGCAAACTGACAATTGATGGGAATGTGTTTGAACACCCCATTTGTGATTACACAATGCATACTGTATATGTCACTTTGTACAACTCTTCATGACTTATCCGATTTATGTCCTCAGGTGCCTTTGCCCACTTTTATATGTGGGTAGAACAAAAAGACAGGTCAAAATCTTGGAAGACAAGCTTGTAAGGGACATCAGAAAAGGCAACATTGAATTGTCTGTAGTTGCCTATTTTAGGGAACATCACAACATGGACTCAGGAGGCTTGAATATTGGTGTCCTTGAATGGATACCCCCCCAAGGGGATGATTGTCTACTTACACTTCTAAAGCATGGATCTTCCAATCAAAAATATTGCAGCCCCTGGGCTACAATGAACAATTACATTTGATTGTGTTCTTACAAAATTATTCAACCTGTATTGATTTATGATTGTTGATATACTTGATAAATGAAATTTTTACTTTATTTTTCTTCCATTTAGGTGTACCAGGTATGGGGTATAGTTTTTAATAAATGGGTTCCCATTACATGATTTAGAATGTGGGAACTATTCAGTCATATATCTGGACTGTTTGGACTTGTATGACACTAATGTGTTTTTACTGATGATGAAGTGCAATGTGTACTCTTGTCTGAAAATTGTTATTGGAAAGATCAGTAAGATGCTAATGCATGAATGCCTAACTCTTTTACATTTTTTACTCTTATTTCATTGTGACATGTCATTTTAACTGTAAGTTTGGTGTTTACTTACTGAGTCATACAGTAGGTTTCCTACTGTATGTGTACGGAATACACTTGTTTTTAAACAGAGAAACTTAGTTTTGTTGTCGTATTGGTCCTTGTGACAAAAGATCTAGAAAAAAGAGATGATTTGATATCTTTTATTGAAACAACATAGATGGTACAAAAGAAAATAGGTGCTTGAGCTTTTTAGATTACATAGAATCCTTCATCAGAAAATAATAACAGTTCATTTGGAAGAAAACACTTGCTTAAAGTCTGGATCATACATAAAAAAAAAAGATAAAAAATTGTTTAAAATCCCATTGGCCAAGGCTGCTTTTTAAAGAACAACATAGAACCATACAATGATAAGAGAGTTCCCTCACAAGAAAGGTATTCCAAGGTCAACTGTCACTGAATGCAGAGCTACTTCCCTGAGAACAGCTAGTCCTTGTGGACCATTTAACAAGTAAAAACTGGCTGCCTCATTTTCAGGACCCCCTTTGTGGCTGCTTTACGGCCACTCTCTGGCATGGGCCCTTTGTCCTATCTTGTGAAGACAGAGCAAAAATAATCACTAGGATGGTAGACTTTTGCACATCCTCACCTATGACCCTATCCCACTCAGAGAGTCTAAAAGTTTCCCCTTGTTTTTTTTCCTTTTTTCTCTAAAATACCAGAAGAACAGGAACAGAATTTAATCAGTGACTCACAACAAGTGGCTTCTTATTTAGTTATTAATTTGGAGATTTTCTCAAATTTAAAGATTTGTTTTCTGGAAATTACAGCCATAAGGCCACTTGTCTTAATTTTCCCCAATAATTTGCTACCATAATATTATTTGAAAAGTATAACCTGTGCTGATTTACAATTCTATTAAAACAAATGCAATCCCAAGCCTGGTTCAGAACCTAATGATCTAGACTACAGACTATTGAAAATTTCAATGGATTCTATGGCTCTACTTGTTATGAAATTATTTAACTACCATATTTCACCGTTTTGTAGCCACCCTCAAATAGAACCCACCCTCAAATTGAAGCCGCATGCTCTTTTATTATAATGCAATAGAAGCCGCCCTCGTATACAAGCCATTTATTACGGTAGTAAGTTCACTGTTCACTGGACGTTTAGTTGTAATCGTAATTTGCAAGTGCCCAAATGACTGTCCGTGGATCAATTTACTTACTAAATACATTGCCTGGGGCTGGCACAGGACCTGATCGCACTCCAATAACAGGAGGTTAAGATATGAGCAGGGGGCTCCGCTTTCCCCAGAGTACTGTACAGTACATCAGTCCTGGGCATTGGTAGCAGCAGTTTTCATTACACATGTCAAAGAGAATGCGGGACAACAAGTGGTGATAAAAACAGCTAGTGCACTGGATAGCCCAACTTTCTGCTATGTCTATCTGCCTGCATATTTAGTGACTATGCAACAAGCATAAAATGAGCTTCTACCTTTACGCCACTTGGATGATTGCCCTCCCGTTCAGTGCTGGAAAAAATACGGTATCATAGTTTAATTAATAGAAGCCACCCTCGATTACTGACCGCCCTCAAATATAAGTCCCTCTTCAAAATTAATTGAATTAATAGAAGCCGAGGCTTCTAAATGGTGAAATATGGTATTCCTTGTGCCATTGTGTCTTTCCCAAGCCTAAAAACTGGCAGTTATTCTCTCTGTTCACAAAAGTGGTCCAGTTATGGACCCTGGAAACTACAGACATATTTCATTACTGGCCCTGTTGTTAAAAATCTTAGAGAGAATAGTTTTTGATCAGTTAAATGATTTAATGAATAGTTATGATCTTTATACTGTAGCTCAGTATGGTTTTCTGCAGAAACATAGTACAGAGACAGCCCTGGTGGGATTCACTGATTGCATCCATTGGGCCATCAATTATGGTGGCCTGGTGGTGACTGTGTTTATGGATCTCACTAAGGCTTTTAACATAGAAACATAGAAGTTGTCAGCAGACCTCTTGGCCCACCTAGTCTACCTTATATTCCTCACCTACTGTGCCACCACAGACCCTTCTTAAACTCTGATCTCCCCACCCCCACCCTTGCCTTACTTCTAAGTAACCAATACATTGGCATGGCCTGGTTGATCATCCCTTACTGCTTAAGCACTGACAAACCTAAATGTTTCTGGTAGTATGATTGAATGATTTCTTGACTATCTAACTAACAGGGTTTATAGGACTATGGTCAATAACTTTTACTCCGGTTATAGAAGAATCGACTGTGGAGTCACACCTGGCTCTATTCTTGGAGCCTTGCTCTTCTCCATTTTTCTCAAAACTGTACCCAGTGCTTGCCCCTCCTCAGAAATGACATTATGTGCTGACAATGCAATATTGCCCAGGGTGAGGGAGAAGCAGGTCCCTTGAATACTTTGATTCAGAAAGATTTTGCTAATGATTTAAAACATTAGCTCAGGTCGAATATGATTCTAAACACATACACACACACACACACACACACACACACACACACACACACACACACACGGCCATGCTTTTTGCTGGCCAATGTAAGATGGTAAACCAAGATTTTAAAATTAAATTTCTTCATAGTGACCTAACTGAAACAATAAATGAATTAAAATACTTGGCCCTGACAGTAGATAGTGCAGTAACTTATGACCTGCACATTTCCACACTGGTTCAATGACAGTTCACTGAAAGACAGGTCTGCTTTTTGTTATCAAAAAATATTTGGTCATGGAAACTAGAAGACTTTGACGAGCAATTTCCTATTTTCTGCAATTGGATATGAGCTTGTGTGCTATTCCTCAGTAGAAGCTGGGCTGAATACCAGAGTCACTTCCTTGTGCAACTCTGTTTGTTGGTTTGTTGATGGTTTTCCAATTTGAACTCATCATTGCCCTCTTTATTTGGGTGACCTTCTTTTGAAAACCTCTCTTACAGTCAGTTTAACTGTCCAATATAGACACCAAACTTCTGCTCCATTGTACTGGCCTCTTATCTTATCAGGTGGAATCTATCACCTTGAAGAGCCTCCTGTTCCAAAAGTCCCCCTGTCTCCCACAAAGTGGTGTCTCTTCTGCTGACACTATCCCTTAAGCCACCCATTAAGCTTCTCTGTCTAAACCCTCCTTTTTCTGTCCTTCTTCCCCTACCAGCCCCACAAAGTTTGGTCCTCAGAAAAGGCCAGGAAGGCTGAGTGTCCCATCAATCTATCCCCAAGTCTCTGAAAATTCCCCTTCCCAGCTACACCAACTGGTTCACCAGATCTGAGCTACCTGGGTGTACCTGCACCACCAGCTCCCCCTTCCTCTCTGCCATCCTCCCTATCCTGTCTAAATCCCAGATGGCCAATGCACCTGGAAGGCACCTTACGATACCCCTCCCATCCACCCCATCCTACCACCCTCTCAACTCCCTTAATCATCGAGCCCCTAACCACTAAGACTCTCCTGGTAGACTTGCTTCAGTTTGTCCCTCCGGGTGCCATCATGTTTTCCTACCCCTTTCCTCTGACTGACTCAGAGTCTTCCCCCCAGTTGGGTCAAGTACCTAAGCCTCCTGTGGGGGGTGAAAAGTGGTTTGCTGTCTGTAAGGTGTTGGGCTGGATATCCTTCCTGTGGTTAACCCTGTCTCCCTTTGTTCTTTCCTTCCCCACCACTCTCCACCACCTTAGACCAGTGGGCCTCTGGGGCAGTGTTGATGTTGGTGCTGGGCACCAGCTGAGCTGGTCACATGGCTGAGATATTTCTTCTCTTGCTGCCACTATCTGATCATGGAGCTCCACCAAGGTCCTATATATGGGGCAGTGCCCCCTCTGCCAGAGCATATCCCTAGAGAAGAATGCCTCACAGCTACAACAACTGACTGCCTCCCCCTTGTACCACATCCCTATTCAGAGCACATGAATAAGGATATGCTGTACCTAGCTGATTAGAATACAGTATAATCCCATTTATCTTAACCCCAGATGACTGAAAACCTCAGTTATCTGAAATCTGGTTATGTCTCCCTTAGTTTCAATCATTCAAATGTAGGCAGCTAGCAAGAATTAGCATATTAGCACTTTTCAACACTGAAGGGCAGTTCAGTTGCTATACATTGTGTGTAGTAAATAGGTGTTAACAGGTGGAAATAAATGCATTCAAAAGGCTTAACTGAAACGCAATGTAAGATGTTTAATTTAAGCACAATGGCTGTCCATTTTATCCAAACTAATCTTTTACTCAATGGGCATACACTCACAGCTGCACCACTGTTTTCACACATCATCCCTCACTTCCTGCTTAACTCTTTCCACCACTCTGCTGGTTTAAAAAAATAAAAGTAAAAAGAAACCTGCATTCTATTTGGTTCAGTGGGTGGCTGCTGTCATGGCTGCAATGTACACATTTCACCATCCCTCCCTCCTTAACTTTCTCATTCAGCTCTGTAAAACCCCAACACACGCCTCAGATAGTATTGTAGGCAGGATAGTTTATAAAAAAAAAAAGACCTCAGCAACTCAATTATTCTAGCCCAACTCTAGCTGTTCCAGTCAGTGAGAACTTCATCTCTCCATTCAGTGTTAGCTCCATCTCTTCGATGTAAGCACATCTCTCCAATGTAAGCACATAGGGGAAATCTGAAATCAGAAACAGCTGCGGCTACTGCATGAGGCAGAAGATTTTTTTTTCTTGTACTGGAACTGGTATATCACAGAATACATGCCACTGCAGTTTGTCTTTCAGTTTTTCCCCAAAGCAGTATCAGTTTGATATTATGAGCAAACTAGCCCACTGGAGATCGTAGGTTGCTATACAATGTGACTGGATAAAGGGATATTATCAGCCCTTCTGTGCTTCCGATGACAGCTACAAGTTCATCATACTGATGTATTATTTGGAACGGAAGATCTGGATAACTGGACTATATTATCAACAACTGTTAAAACATATTTAAAGGTAAGCTGTTTGTTATAAGGTTCTAAATTTAATATCAGACTTAGCATACTTGTAGAGTTCGCATTTTGAGATTATGTTCTGGCAGTATTATGATGGTAAAGTCATGAGATGACCCTCCATGAATGATTACAATGTTTGTGCCCACCCAACTACATACAGTAACATGTTCTCTTGTTTAACTGAAACCCCGTTTATCTGAACGTTTTTTATGTCCTCCCAGCCTTTCAGATACATGGAGCTTTAATGTTTTTTTTATAGTTAACTATTAGCAGTCACAACAAGCAGACACTGAATCAACCCAGAATATAATTGATCCATACTAAATAAGGCTACTGTATTTCCATAACAAGTAATAGAAATAAGGGTATACCCAGATAGGATGTGTGACAGTATGCTCTGGAATTGCCTCTGGGTATTGAGTAGCATACTGTAGACACATACTACCAAAATTAATCCATCAACCTTTTCACTTTTGTCTAAGGGGACAACCACATCCATTGCAATTCTCTGAAAAGGCACATCTGTCATGGGTAGGGGCAGCAGGGGCACCATGCTGTCACTTAGGCTACTTTCTGACATTCATCACAAGAATTACAATAGGTAGAAACATCTTCATGGATTCCAGGAGAGTAAGATCTGTACAATAGTCTGGCAAGAGTGTGATCACTCCTTGAGTGTCCAGCCATGTGAATATCATGTGCTATCTCATAGGTCTCATAGGGTCTCATCGGTCAGTACAGAGCATTAAAGATGGTTAGTCCATTATGCTCACTGCAATGCTACTATATATGCCCCTTTTTGTGTAATGTATCTAAGCTATGTTTGAAGCTATCAATTGATGTTTGAGCTACTACTTCTTCTGGCTTTGAATTCCAAGGTGATGTCACTCTCTCACTAAACTAACCTTTATGCTTCCAGGTATTACACTCATTCCCCCCTAAACTGGAGGTGGTGTGATCTAGTACTGTACATTGACTCATTAAGCCTTAATCCCAATCCTTCCCAAAGTTCTTTGTCTGAACATGCTTTATGTAATAGAAACATAGAAACATAGAAGTTGACGGCAGATAAGGACCTCAAGGCCCATCCAGTCTGTCCATTTATTTTTCTACCTTATGAATGTGCCATAGGCCTTTGCTCTGTCAATGGCCTATCTATTCATACTCATCTGTATTGCACCCTTATGCCTATCCCATGCCTGTCAGAAGCCTTGCACTGTATTGATATCCACCACTTCCTGAGGTAGGCCATTCCATGCATCCACCACCCTTTCTGTGAAAAAGAACTTCCTCACACTACCCCTTAATTGGCCTCTATCTAATCTCATGCTGTGTCCTCTTGTCCTGCTATTTTTCTTATATTGAAACATGTTAGACTCTTTCACCTTGTTAAGGCCCTTAAGGTGTTTGAATGCTTCAATCATATCACCTCTCTCCCCTCCTTTGCTCTAGGGTATACATATTGAGTTCAGTTAATCTGTCTTCATATGTTTCCTGATGCAATCCCTGTACCATTTTGGTTGCCCTTCTCTGGACTGCCTCAATTTGGTTAATGTCCTTGTGAAAGTGTGGCCTCCAGTACTGCACACAGTACTCCAGATGGGGCCTAACCAGCGTTTTGCAAAGAGGGATTATTACCTCCCCGCTTCCGACTTGTGATACCCTACTAATACACCCCAACATCCCTCTAGCCTTACCTACTGCTTTAGAGGTCTTCTTGGATGATTTCAGGTCATCAGTGATGATGATGCCCAAGTCTCTTTCTTCCCTTGTGACTGCCAACAACTCCCCTCCCAGCCTATAGGTGGCTTCAGGGTTTCTCTTCCCTATGTGCATGATCTTGCACTTCTTTGCGTTAAACTCCAGTTGCCACTCTTCCAACCATTTTTCTAGTTTATACAGATCTCTTCTCATTCTGCCCACCCCATCTGGATCATCTACTCTGTTGCAGAGCTTGGTGTCATCTGCAAACAGACAAAATTTACCCTCCAGTCCATCTGCAATGTCACTGATGAAGATATTGAAGAGGACTGGCCCCAGGACTGATCTCTGAGGTACCCCACTTGTGACTTGCATTTCTTCTGACTGTATACCATTTACCACCACTCTCTGCTTTCTGCCTGTCAACCAGTTTGCTACCCAATTGACCAACGTCTGACCCACCCCGAGCCTACTCATCTTATTAATCAATCTTCAATGTGGAACAGTATCGAAAGCTTTGCTGAAGTCAAGGTAGGCAACATCAACTTCTCCCCCTTGGTCCACCACCCTGGTTACCCATTCAAAGAAATCTATGAGATTAGTTTGACAGGACCTCCCTGTTGTAAACCCATGCTGTCTTGGATCCTGTGCTCCTATGGATTCCAGGCGTTGCACTATCCTTTCCTTAAGGAGTGTCTCCGTAATCTTGTCCACTACTGAGGTAAGACTTGCCTAGTCTGTAGTTCCCTGCCTCCTCCCTGCTACCATGCTTGTGGAGCAGGATCATATGAGCCCTTCTGCAGTCTTCTGGGACCTCTCCTGTGCTTAGAGACTCACTAAAAAGTTCTGATAATGGCTCTGATAGTTCCACCCTCAGCTCCTTTAGTACCCTGGGATGTATGCCATCAGATCCCATTGACTTGTCCACCCTTAGCTTATCGAGTTCTTGTAGGACCCTTTCTTTTGTGAAGGGACTAGTGCACACCTCCCTCCCCCCTGTCTCCATGGTGCAGAGCTGTGGGCTCTGCCCTACCTTCTCTTCAGTAAATACTGAGCAGAAGTATCTATTTAGGATAGATGCTTTTACATGGTCGTCCTCCTCCTCACACACACCCTTATCCCCTTTGATCTTAGCAATACCCCCTCTGGACTTTCTCCTTTCACTAATGTATCTATAGAAAGCCTTGTCACCGTCTTTTACTGTTTGTGCTAGTGTTTCCTTAGTTTGGGCCTTTGTTTGCCTTACTGTCTTCCCTGCTTCCCTTAGGGAAGTTTGGTATGCCTCCCTATCTTCATCCTGCTGTGTTTGCTTATATTTCCTGAAGACCAGCCTTTTGGCTCTGACATTTTCTGCTACTGCGTTTGACGACCAAAGTGGTTTCTTTCTTCTTTTGCACTTTCTTTTCTCACTAACACAATAGGATGTTGCTTCAAGTACTGCATCTTTAATGCTTGCCCACTTTGCCTGTACCCCCTCACCTATATTTCTTTTTACCAGGGCTAGCTTAACTCTGTAGGCCATCTTATCAAAGTCAGCTCCTCTGAAGTCCCATATTTTTGCCTTGGAATGGAATGATGTTGCTCTAGTAGCCAAATTGAACCATACCTTGTGATGGTCACTGGCACCCAGGTGACCTTCCTCCTGGAGATCTGTGATCCTTTCCCTGTTAGTCAGTACTAGATCTAGGATAACCCTGTCTCTTGTGGGTTGTTGTACCAGTTGTTTGAGGCCCTCTCCCTGCAGGGAATCCACCATGTGTCTAGTTCTTGCAGATGTCCCTGTTGGTATTGACCAATCTGTATCTGGCATGTTGAAATCTCCCATTATCTGAACCTCCCCTTTAGCTGTCATGTTTTTTATATCTTCTAACAGTAATGTGTCTATGTCCTCCCTCTGGTCTGGAGACCTGTACACATCCCCAGTTCGTATGGCTGTCCCATTTCCTATTTCCAGGGTGACCCACAGTTCTTTTGGCTCCTTATGTATATTCTGAATGTCTGTATCTTTGATATTCTCATGGACATAAAGGGTCACTTCACCCTCCCTTTTTGCACCTTGGTCTCTTCTAAACAGTACATAGCCAGGTGTTGAAGTCTTCCAAGTGTGGTTACTGGTAAACCATGTCTCACTAATGGCTACTATGTCCAGTTTAGCCTCTGTCATTATTGCCTGCAGGTCTGGGATCTTGTTTCCCAGACTGTAAGCATTTATGTACATGATTTTCCATTGGACAGATTTTGGTGTATTAGTTGTTGGGTGAGGTCCAGCAATTCCCCTGTGCATCATATGGGGAGCCAGACCTTTTTCTTTACCTGGCGATGCAAATGAACTACAAACATGCTGAACTCCTGTTTGACCACTAGCTGAAGGGGAAGGGTGTTCCCATTCAATGTTTCTGGTGCTGCACCCCTCTCCCCATTTGCTAGTTTAAATATTCTGTAAAGGCATCAAACTTCTGCCCCAATGCACTGACTCCCTCCTTCGTCAGATGCAGTCCATCAAATTGAAAGAACTTTTGCTACCAAAACTGTTGCCAGTTCCCTACAAATTTGTGTCCTTTTTCCTGGCACCAGCTCTTGAGCCACATGTTCAGGTCCCCTATCTCCCCTTCTCTGACCTTCCATCCACCTGTCCCCCTCTTCCAGACTGGCAGGATCTCAAAGAAGGAGATGCCAGATGAAATCGATGATAGTTTGTCACCCAATCTGATTAGGTGTCCCATGGTCTCCACAACTGACCAGCTGGTGAGATTGTTAGTCCCTATGTGTACCAGGACATCAATGTTTTCTCCTGCTTACTGAACAATTTTAGCAATGTGGTCAGTGTCTCCCCACACTGATGTACCTGGGAGACATCTGACCATTATCCCTGGCTGGAGATACATATCAACTCCCTGAATCATGGAGTTTCCTATTATCAGAAGTTTTTTGGATTTCCATTTTGCTTTTTATGTTTTGGTTCTTGTTTTGGGTGAGTTTTGTTGTGCTAGCTCCTGTGCTGCAGTGTCCTACTCTGCAGTGTCCTCTGCCCCTTAGTTTGATTTTGGAGATAGAGACCGATACCTGTTTTTAGTTTTTATATGGTTTGTGGAGGTGATATGTTGGAGAACACCGAGTGATTGGGCACCTGATTTTCCCCTCCTAACCACCTGCCAACCTCCTGGACCAACTACCCTCTACGGTCGAGGTGCTTCTGTTGGATGTTGGGGAAATGGTGGGCAGTTCTTATAATATATTTACTCTTAAATATGCAATTTGAGGGGCACAGTCTCTGCTCATGCTGCCTGGTGCTGAGCCCTTAGATCTCCAGTGGCCCATCATGTATGACAGTGTCCTAAATTCTGGAAAACTGACCTTCTGAAAAGTGTTCCACAGTACCTGCAGTTAATGATATCCTTTCCAGGTAAGTTGCTGGGTTTATAACCTGGTCAGAGTAAATAGAAGGAAGAAAATGATAGCAAAAGTTTAATTTTGTGTTTTGTTTGTTGGTTTTTGTATAACTTGTTATAACAAGTTAAATTACTAGTGCCCCTGTAAATGAGGTCACTGCGTGGATACCCCTCTGATCCACCTCTTCCTGCTTTGCTACAGAAAATGTCACGACTGTGCTACCCAATAAAAGGAGTGCAGTGTGGGGTGGTTGGGGATGGGGGTGGGTGGCTGGGCCCTTCTCCTGCTGAAAAAGAAGAACCATGGATGAAAGAAACAAGGAGGTAAGAGCAGAAACAATCAGCCAGCAACAAATGCAGTAGCCCTGAATGCTTATCCTAATGACAGATAAAACTGTGAAACCTGTAAAGCACCACGTGTAATCATTTCACAGAAGATATACCCTGTAAGAAACACTTTGCAACAGAGAAAAATAAAGCAGTAACAGAAGATATACCTTGCAAATGACAATTTGAATCAGAAGATTACAGCAGTGATCTGTAAACACACACCTGTAGTCACACCCTGTAATAATGCAACAGAAGGTATACCCAGCAACAACAATTTGAATCAGAGAAAAATAAAGCAATAAAATATTAGCAACAAACAGTAACAATCCCTGTGAGTACAAAATAAAAATAATAACACGGAGTAAACCTGCCTAGCCAAAAGAAGCTGTAATCTTTATTGTTGCTCTGGTAAGGTTCTTTGCTCTGTCCTTTCAAGCAACCTAGAAGAAAAGAGCCCAGGTGAAGCTAGGTACCTTGGCCAGAAAACCTAGTCTTCCACCTCCAAGATATCAACAAAACTGACCTTTTAACCCTGCCCCCTGTTGGAAGGGACTGACAGTTTGTCAGCTCCACCCCCAAATACATGCATAATCCCCTGGAAGAACTGTGGGAGGAAAGCAATTAACTCCTTCAATGTGTGAAGGAGACTGCAACACCTGTGAGACAAAAAAAAAAAAAACTTTTAGCAAAAAACAAAATAGGCACATATCTCCCCTGAGTCTCCTGTACTCAAGGGAAAACATATCCAACTCCCTCAATCTAGTCTCATAATTTTTATTTTTCATTCCTCTGATATAGCGTGTAGCTTTTTTTTTTATACTCTCTCCAATAGTTTCATCTCATTTTTCTGCTGTGGTGACCACACTTGAAACCCAAATTCCATTAGCGGTCTCACTAATGCCCCATACAGTGGGACCATCATCTCCCTATGTCTACTAGCAATATGTTTAAGATACAATTTAAGGCACTATTTGCCCTTCCTGCCACCTTTCTACAATGGGATTTGAACTGAAGGCCATTTGTAATTGTGATACCCAGGTCCCTTTCCTCACTGACTACTCTTAAGGGTGTGTTACCTACATAATATGTATGGTCTATGTTGCTATTTCCCAAATGCATAACAGTACATTTTTCCCCATTTAAGGGGAGTTTGTACAGCTCACATCAATCCCTAATATGGTTAAGTGCATCTTGTAATGCACTAGATCCTGTTATCTTGGATTTTGGCCACTAGTCGACAATCATCTGTGAATTTAGTCATCCAGACAGTCTTATGTTCATACTTAAGTGACGTCACGTATATGTTAAAAAGACTTGAACCCAAGACTGACCACTGTGGCACCCTGCTCATCACCTCTATCCAATCTGAGACTGCTCCTCTAATGGTAACTCTTTGTTTCCATTCTGTCAACCATGAATTGACCCATCTGACAATGTTGTCGTGGAGGCCCCAGTTCCTTAGTGTTTTGATAAACTCAAAATGAGGCAGTTTGTCAAAAGCTTTGGTAAAATCCAAAAATACCACATCAGCTGATTTCTTCTTATCCAATGCCTTACTGACTCTATTGTAGAAGTGGAGCATATTTGTTTGCATGATCTATTTTTTTTAAAGCCATGTTGTGTGTCATCACCTAGATTATTCTCCCTTATAAAAGACTCCATAAATTCCTTTATTATTTCTTCCAGCACTTTACACAGTATAGATGTCAGAATTACTGGCCTGTAATTTTTTGGATTCTCTTTCAATCCTTTTTTATAAATGGGTACAACTAATGCTTCCCTCTAGGGGGGTACAACATCTCCTTTGTCAAAGGAGAGTTGGAAGATATGGTTAATTGGGAGTGAGAGTTCTGCTGCTAGTTCTTTTAATACTCGCGGATGGATTCCATTTGGTCCAGGGATTTATATGGGTTTAATTTACAGAGTCTTCTTGCTACTTCGACTGGATCAATTATAATTGGGCTGTTCTTTTGTCTCCACCTTTCCATCCACTGCAATGTCCTGTTGTTTTTTTTTTTACAATAGACTGTTGCAAAATGTTTATTTTGAGTCTCTGCCATTTCACTATTTGTACTTATGACTGAGCCATCTGGGCCAAGTAGGGGACCTATTGTGTTTCCGTAGTTTCTTTTCCCATTTATATAGGCATAAAATTATCTATAATTATCCTTAGCTGAAACTGCTAATTTGATTTCAAATTTTGCTTTTGCTTTCTTTCTTTTTTAACCTGCTTCTGCATGTTTCTGAATTTAACCAGGTTGATTTCTTGTTTATCTCTTTTTAGGTTCTTAAACAAGTTCTGTTTTCTCTTAATTAGTGTTTTTTTAGTTTACCATTTATCCATCTAGGTGTATTGTGACCCTTTTTATATTTTATTTTTAAGGGGATATACTGCCTTGCACAGTTTTCCAACTTGTTTTCTAATATTTGCCACATTTCAGTTGTATTTTTTTCTTTAAATACCTGCTCCCAATCACATGTTTCTAACTCTTGTTTAATAGCTTCAAAGTTTGCTTTTTTGAAGTCCATAACAGTAGTTTTACCTGAGACGTCTTAATTGCTTTCCAAAATAATACATGTTACCATATTATGATCAGTATTTCCCAATGGAGCTGTAACTAAGCAATGTTGCACATGTTGTTTGATGTTAGTTAAAACTAAGTCCAACATGTTTTCTCCCCTTGTGCACTGAGTGACAATCTGTTCAAACCCCATCTGATCAAATATGTCCATATAAACTTTTTCCTGTTACTTTCAGCCTTTTGTATGTCCCACTGTATCCCTGGCATTTTTAAGTCCACTAACACTATTACTCTATCTGCAGGGTTGAAGTTTAGGAAGACATTTTGTAGGTGGATATCATCTTCCTGTTTGATAGATAGAGGCCTATAAATTACCCAAGTAATATCTTTGGTGTTTTTAAAGGGGTGATTTTAATCCATAATTGCTGTAATGAATCAGTGGAGATAGTAATGTCTTCTGCTTGGATATCATCTGAGACATATAATGCCACTCCTCCTCCGTTCCTATATTGTCTTGATTTGGTATATAATTTATAATCCCTTATCTCTTGCTCCCAAGTTTCCCTTTGGTCCCACCGAGTTTCTGTAACTGTGCAGATTTTAATCTGCTGGGATTCCATGATGTGTATGAGTTCATCTACTTTGTTAATATGACTCCTTGCATTTACTAATAGTGTTTTCCATCCATTGGAAGTATTCTTGCTGGTAGCATCTTCCTTTGGTTGCGAGGTTTCATTCATCATTTCCTTATCCTCCACCGCTCCACCACCACCCCCATTTATTCATTTAAATGAGTCATTATGCAGTCACTGAATCTGTGGGCCAACAGTCATGTGCCTGTTTTATTTATGTGGAGACCATCAGGGATTATTAGTCTTTCATCCAGAAAAACATCCCAATTGTCCAAAAAAGTACAGCCCTTTAGATGAGACCATTCCCTCAACCAGCTCTTTACCATGCAGATCTCCCTATTTTTTTTACAATGTCTGCCATTAACTGGAAGGATACCAGAAATAATAATATATCCCCCTCTGGACACAATTTTTGATGTCACCTCCTCATAATCTTCATAGATGTGTTTTATATTTCTTCTCCCAATATCATTAACCCCTTCATGTAGCAACACTAACAGTTCCTTAGCATTTGACATCAATCCATTAAGCATTGATTTAATGTCACTTAGTTTAGCAACAACTCAGTTTTATACTTCTTTGGTATGACCAATTGTTTTGTTTCTGCATTTGAGGATTAGCTCAAACTCTGTACAGTAGCCCATTACATTTTTTAAACATTGGTTCACCCTCTTTTTGTTTCATCCCCAGGTGCTTAAAATAACTTTGGAGAGAAACATTGTTAGTTTGTTCTGAAACAAAATAACAAGCAGTTATCAGTTCAATTTCAACAATTTTTATATAATAGTCCCTTATGTCTATCAGTCTTTTGTTGCCACTGTTTCTTCAGGCATCTTCTTTCTTTCCTGGACTTCCAGATCTAAGAGCTGGTCTCAAACAAGTCCACATCAAAGTCTCCAAACAGAAAAGAGTCTTTATTATCTCAAATTTTCTATGCCTGTGCTCTTGTCATCACAGCTGTTGAAACTAAAGGTCTTGCTCCCTTTGAGATTAACTCAGCAAATCCTGGAGAGAATTTCCAAAAATCACAGTTACAGGTAACTTTAGTACAACCACCACTTTCGTTTGGTGTGACACCCCAATAATATATAGAGTCTCACTTGGGTGGTGGGATAGTATTGTTTGTCCCAATGGATGCAGATGACCCCAGTACCTGCTCCTTTTGCACAGTGTTTTCCCAGCACTTCAATATGCACTAAGGTCTGTCTACTTCCCAAATCTATATGTCCCTTCACAGTCTTATCTCCCACCTTAACATCTGTTAAATACTTGCACCAATTTTCTAAGGGCAAATCTGTTCTAGTGTTGCCCTCCTTATTTTTTATGACAGTCTCCTGCAATATGGCCTGGCTTGTTACAGTTTTGGCAAATAAAGTCTTTGGGCCTGATTCTAGTACACATACACCTGGAGTAACAGCAGCTGCACCAAGTAGAATGGCACAAGTAGCAACTTACACCAGCAGTTGCAACTTGCGTGATTCTACAAAGTGGCCTGCCACATGTCACAGGCCACTTGCGCTGAACAGCAGTTATGCTGGCAATTGTGCCATAATCCCCCTGAAACATGGCACTAGGGGGTTTATGGCAGTAGTTGTGCCCCATTCCTAAAGGGCAGCAACAAAGACCCCAATGTTAGGATTCTACAAGAACCCCCAGAGGAGAACTGGCATCATAAGTTACACCTGCAATTAGCTGGTGTAACTTACATACGTTCTCCAAAGGTACTGTAGAACCCAGTCCATGTGCCCCCTCATGCTCTGACTGCCCCATTGTTACCCCAAGGGGTACCACACAGAACCAGCTCTAGACTTTGGGGCATGATCTCACCCCATCCCCCTACTGTACATGCGCCCATACAGTGAGTGTCCCACAGGGCTGCTCACCCCCCTGCTCCTGACTCACTAGTAATACCTGCCTTGCAGGGCTGCTTATACCTCAGCCTTCTGAGCCATTGTAAAAGCTCCTGCAGGGTGGCGCTGTCATTCTCCCACCCGAGCCACGACCCACGAGTCGCCGGCCACAAATGCTGCAAATATCCTGATAAGCCCTGGTAGTCTAGTGGCCCTCCACCCCCCCACTCAGACATGCCAGCCCACCCAGAACTCCCTCACCCATCCCTAGTCAGTGACTGGCACAGCCTACCTCTCATGACCATGGCCAGATGCCGACTGAGTTCAGTATCAGTGTGTAGTGTAAAGATGTGCTCAGAAATTAATTTATTTCAGAACGCACTCATACTGAACTCAGTCGGTGTTTGGTCATGGTGGTGAGAGGTGGACTGTGCCAGTTGTCAGCTGGGGATGGGTAGGGGCCTGTTGGGTGGGCTGGCATGGCTGGGTGGGGGGCCACTAGACTACCAGGGCTTATCAGAATGTTTGCTGCATTTACGGCTGGTGACTTGGGGGCCGGGGCATGAGTAGGGGATGCCAGCACTGCCCTGTGGGGCATTTAACAATGAAGGAGTCAGGGTGCTGGGTGAATGGGATGCCCTGCGGCACTCTATATGGCATGTCAGGAGGCTGGGAGAATGGGATGCCCTGTGGGGCTCTATATGGCATGTCAGGATGGTTGAGAGAATGGGATGCCCTGTGGGGCTCTATATGGCATGTTGGGGGGCTGGGGGAATGGGATGGGATGCCCTGCTGGGAAGTTGATGTAGGTTTCAGGGGCAGGGGGTGGGCATCCTGTGGGGCACCTCTTGTGGTTAGCTGGGTGGGGGGGCACTATGTAACTGCATTGTATTTTACCACGCTTGCCAGGTGCACCCATGGTTCAAGCGCATCTGGTCACATATTGCAGGTTGCATGACTTAGCTGCAGAGATCCTGCCCTTCTAGAATAGGGTGCAGGGTCATGTAAGGTTATGGTGGCAAGTTATGCTCAGTGGCAACTGCACTACCCTTCTAGAATCGGGCCTTTGAGTGCAGATTTGTTGTGGTACCCCCACCAGAGTTCTTATCATAAAGACCCTCATTTATTTTTATAAGTCCAGATAAGCAAGGGGAAGAAAAGATAGAAATAGCAAGTAAAGGCAGGGAGATAGCAGGAGGGGGAGAATCATAAGATTGTCTGAGTTGTCAGTTCCTAGGTCTCACAAGAAAATTTGATTGTGCAATCAGACAGACAAGAGACAGAAAAGGAGAGGATAGAACAGATCCATGCTTTAAACTCTTTCTGCACAACAAATGGGACAAGGTCTTATTCAACCATGCCACTGGGTGCAGCTAAGATACATAATGAGTTAACTAAACAGGCAACCAGAATAGGTAAAAGTAGTTGCTGTAAGTGAAAACACATTAATAACAGTCTGATGCCAATCACAAATATAGTAGAGATGCAGCAAAATTTAATTTTGCTGGAGAAGTTCTGGCAAAATAAGGAATTTTGCCCCATGAAATATTTCGTGAATTTCACAGATTTTGCAAAATATTTTGAGGGTGTGAAATATGAACTCATGCCCACAAAATGCGGAATTTCACCCATAAATGGCAGAATTTCACCCGCCAGTGACAAACTTCCACCATTCGCTGGCAAAATTCTGCATTTTGAACAAAATTCCACATTTTGCTGGTTGAATTTCTCATTTTGTACCCACTAAATATTTTGTAAAATGTGCACATTTCACAAAATATATCATGAAGCAAAATTTGTGTATTTTGCCCATCTCTAATCACAAATCAGGTCCAGTAACATAGAAGTGTTGATATATCTAGTGAGCTAATGCACAGTGGTCACAGGTTGGGAATCAGCAGCTAAACTGGTAGATCCCGGGTCACCCCTGAAAAAGGGACCTTCAGGGCCCAGCAGGCTTACCCGGTTATCAAAATTTAATAAGTAAATAAATAAAATAAACACAGCAGCAGTGACCTAGCTAATAAGCTAAAACACAGCAGTAAATAGGCCTAATCAGGGTGCCAGGTAGGTTCAGGTAACTAAGCAGAACTGCAAGCTAAAAATAAAAAACTGGCAGGCCCTCAAGACCAGCAGAGGCCCAATTGCAGATGCACACTCTACCCAGATAGGGTATAGAACTGAACTGGCTGAAGAACACAGGTCCCAAGAATTTAGTAGTTCATAACATCTCAATGGAATATGGGCAAGAATTTCAGCTAATAAAGAGAACATTGAATTGAAAACTTACTCTACCCAGATAGGGTGTTAGGCAGAATTCTAATAAGTGTGCAGGACTACAAGCTAACCAGAACAGTATAGGATCTAGCAATTTTAACTCAGTAGAGGACTAATCAATTAAAAGCTGTGGCACTAGCACAGTAACACATTGAGAGTCGGTATTTGACTGAAACATTATGTTTAAATCATTAGTACTAGCAAACAACCAATTGGGCAGCCATTTGTATATATGAAAGACACTGGTAAAAACAAAGTAACAGAACTGTGACAGTAGGAGATAGTTTACCAGCAGTGTTAAAAGGGGGATAGTTCCTCACTGTTGGCTGCTTCTTCTGATTTAATCCCATTCTTGAACACTCCCACTATGATGTCCTTTTACTGCCGTCCTTAGCTCTCTGACTGCAGCACAGAGGACTGCTGAGGGGGAAGTGCTTATGGGCTGCTTCTAGCCCCACACAACCATGGTGGTGCGGCAATCATTGGAGGGAGGGTAAGAGGGCTACAAAGTCATAATCTCTTATCCCTTTGGTGTTCTAACAGCATTTGTTGGAAGTGGGAGTTGGAAGATTTAAAAGTGAAAAAGCATGGGTTGTTTCTAGTCCCACTCACCCATTTGCCCTGGCACTCTAATTGGCTGAAATCTCTAAACCAGAAACAAGGCTTCAGAGTGCTTTCTTTGGCTAATACTGGTAATACTGGTAACTGGCAAGGCAATTTTTGGAGGTGAAGGTAAGAAAACTGCAGAGTCTTATCCTTTTGTCCCCGTAGTGCTCCAACAGCATCTATTCAAAGGAGTAGGGGGTGTGGGAGCCAGGAGATTTAAAATTTAAAAAGCATGGGCTGCTTCTAGCCCTGCCCACCTATTCACTCTAAGAGACTGATTGACTGGAGTTTCGCAGCCTAAAACAGGGCTTCAGAGTAAAGTCTTTGGCTAATACTTTATTTATCTATTTATTTATTTATTTATCAGACTTTAGGATTACAACCTTTGAGTCAGGGACTCATTTACAAAGGCTCCACATCAGAAAAAACAAATACAAACACTTATTACATATAGACATAGAAAAAAGTTAGTTTTTTTCAGTTATACAACATTACAGAATCAAGATCAGCTATACTTTCCATTGAATGTGTTACTGAGAGCTGTATTTTATTGTTTTCAAGAGAACAATAAGTTTGCTGGTAGGGAGTAACAGGTTTGAAATTTGCAGCAAAGTAGAGAATTAGATAGATATCTTTTGAGTGCAGCCAAAGGAGGCATTTTTAATAGGTAATGTTTGGTAGCCCTATCAGTAGGAGCTCAGTGGTGGGGTGGTCCCGTAAGATGATAAATAGATGACCCGGCACTAGCTGGTACTTTTACAGTGCTGTGAAGTGAGAATGTGCTCTTTTAGGGCTGACTTGAAAGGTCCCAATTTGGAGATGGAGAAGATGTTGGAGGGGAGTTCGTGTGGGAATGACCTTTGGGATAAGGAGGTTCTAACCCTCGGGATGGACCACACCTGTCAGTTGGCAGTGCGGATGTTCACTGAGGTGAGGAAGGATAGGAGAGAGGCAGAAACCCCCAAGGGGATAAGTCCCAGGTGTATTTTCTTTGTGAGGAGACGTGTTTGATAAAATAGCTTTTCATGCAGGATGAGGAGATTTGTCAGGGCATATAGGGTATACAGTAAGTATAGGTACGATTGTCTGCCCTGGAGAGGAGTTTGCACTTTTTGTTTATGGCCAGGTGGATTTTGTTAAGGGCTGTGTGGTCAACGGCCGAGTAGATAGTGATCCAAAAATCAACTAGGGAAAGGACTGAGGAGGTTACAGCCAGATTAATGGCTTTCGGAGGTAGGCAATCCTTGTGCCGATATAATAGGCCTATACGGACATTTATGGCTGATGATAGAGTGTTAATGTGTGAATGGAAAGAGAGGCTGGAATCAAATGTAAGGCCCAGGTATTTATATGTATGGACCTGTTATAGAGGAGGGAGAGAGTGGGAGAGGATTGTTAGCTGTGCATTCTTGGTCTTATTCTATCGGTGGGCAAAGAACATGGTCTTTGTCTTTTTTACATTGACCACAAGTCTTTGGTCTAAGAACCAGTTTTCAATCTGGTTAAATGCATTTTGGAGGGAGGACTGTGGGATCTGGGTGCGAGGCAAAAAGAACTGCATTGTCTACATTGAGTAGTAGGTTTCTGGAGCAGGAATTGGCAAGGTGTTTAAGTAGATGCTGAATAAACGAGGGCCAAGCACGGAGCCCTGGGAAACCCCAGAGCAGACCAGCAGGGTGGTTGAGAGGGTGTTTTTTTTATTTTGGCACATTGTGATCTAGCTGTGAGATAACTGGTAAACCAGGAGACGGGTCCTTAGGACAGACCTATGTGGTGGAGTGTGCTTAAGAGTTAGGGGTGGGAAACTGTATCAAAGGCCTTTGACAGGTCGATGAAGACAGCTTCAGCTAGGTGTTTTCTATCCAGGGCAGAGTGAATAAAATTAGAGAACTCAGTGAGAGCTGTACTGTGCCCAGATCTGAAGCCATGCTGCTCCCTGCAAAGTAGATTATGAGCAAGCAGGTACTCAGTGAGTTGGGTGGCAATCATTTTTTTGAGGGCTTTCGAGAGTGGTGGGAGAATGGATATGGAAGGTAGTTATTGGGGGAGATGCTGTCACCACTCTTCAGTACTGGGGTGATTCTGACAGTCTTCCAGGCTGCCAGGAACTGCCCCAGACTTAGGGAGCAGTTAATGAGGTCAGTCAGTGGGGAGAGGACTGTATCTAGTACTAGATGTAAGATTCTCATATCAAAAGAATCTTTGCAATAGCAAGAGCCACTGAGTGCTTTAATGAGATAAGGCCTTGCCTCATTTATGGAGATCACCCTGAGATGTAAAGGGGGGATGTTGGGTGTTAGGGGGGTGGGATTGCAGGCATGGGGACAAAGATGTTATTTAGGAGTACTGAACTAAGGCCAGAGAATAATGAGTTGAGGCAGTTGGTGATGGCCAGGGAGGCGGTGGTAGGGACATTGTTGACAGTTAGTAGGGATGGGGGCGGAGTTGGAATTTGCCATTGAGTTCCTTGATATTGTCCCAGAACAACTGAGCATTCCCCCAGGAGTAGGCAAGGGTCATTTTGTAGTACCCGATTTTGGCCTGTTTTATGACTCAAGTGCATCTGCTACGAGATGCTTTATAGACTTGACTGTCCACCTGCATGCCCGGTGCGACTGATTTATGCCAGAGATTGTCTCTGTGCTTTAGCTGTTGGAGCAGTGCAGGAATGACCCAGGGGGCATTACATTTCTTATATTGCACTTTTGCTAGTGGGACATAGATGTCACATGCTTTATTAAAAGAACTGGTGAAATAATAAAGGGCTTCATCTATAGTAGGGGCCCCGGAGATGGGGGACCAATCCTATTGAGTTAAGCATTTTCTTCGTTTTGTGAGGCCTCCAGGTCAGAGATGACATGGGACAATATAGTTTGGTTTGGGTTTCTGCTGAAGACATGACCAGGAAAAGAGGATAGGTAAGTGATCGCTTAAGGGAGTCCAGAAGGATCACCAGGTCAGAGATTCTGTGGGGATGGTTGGTGAGGAGAAGGTTGGTCATGGTACTAGAGCCGTTAGTGGGGTTCACCCTGGTAGATTGGTTGACCAGCTGGGTCAGGTCCAGCACAGCAAAGGTGTCCATGGAGTGGGAAGCCGAACTGGCAAGCCAGTTCACATTAAAGGCTCCATCTATGATTTGTTACATTTTGGGGGAAGCTGAAGATGTAGTTAGCAAGGGATTGTATAGCAGGAGCTTGGTTTCTTGGGGGGACATATGTGACAGTAAGAGTTACAGGGGCTCTGGAGGGATCTGGAGTAAGTTTTAACAATAAGGCTTGTGCATCATGGTCTAGTGGAGGTGCTGGAAGGGCATGGCATATCATGGAGTCATGGACATACACAGCACACAGCACACCCCACACCACGCTTGCCCACTCTGTCAGCTCTGTGAAGGCTGATGCCAGGAAGGGTGACCATGGAGTCGGGTGTTTTTTTTGGAGAGCTAGGTTTCTGTGAGGGCTAGCACATCTGACTGATGTTGCAGTATCCAGTAATGGAGACCTGACGTCTGTTTTGGGTAAGCTGCAAATGTTCATTGCAGCTTTTCTAATCCCGTGGTGTGAGATGCTAGGGCTGGGTGAGACGGGGCCTGGTTAGTATGAACTTTTCCTGAAATTAGTAGGAGTATGGCAAAGACTCTGATGATAGCAAAAGATCATTGCCTTATTGTCAAGGATATCTGCCACCTAGTTATAGTGCGCGGGTAGTACATGGGATGACCAGGGTGATAAGGGTTGGAAAGGATAGGAATGTGATCTGACATGGAGGCTGATGGTGATGCATGACTGCAGGAAGATATGTGGGGGGGGTGAGGGATGCATGACAGGCAGTGGCAGTGTGCTTGGCAGTCAGTGATCGTTCGGTGATGGTTCATGGGGGCGGGAGGTGTGGGAATAAGGCCCTTGAGGGGAGGGCTGAGGGGTCCAAGAATCAGGATAGTAAGAGCAATCAGTAGGAGCCTGGGTGGTCTGTGTTACAATGGGTGCCCAGCAAGTGGCAATAAGGGGGCAGTGGCCCAGTGTCAGTATAAGGGGGGGGCACTCTGATGCTCATAATTGTGGTGGTCTTTGTGGCACAGCAGTAGGGTGACGAACTTCGGTTTGTTGGGGTGTAGTAATTTGCTTTAGGTATGAAGGACCCAGGATGAGAAGTGTTAGCGGAGAGCAGTGGGAAGAGGACTGCAACCTCCAGGAGATCTTGCTCTCTAGTGGCTTTGCAGTATAATTTGCAAATGGAAAAGTAGACACAAAAAAAAACCCTGCTGCACTAAACAGTTGGTACTGGTAAACTCAGCATTAGCAGTTTTTGTATTAAAAAGGAGACAGCTCAGGAAGGGTAGAGTCAACAGCCAATAAGAAAAGGGAGAATAGTGTTATGCCTAATCAGAGCTCAGGAGCAGTAGTAGTGCAGCCAAATGGCATGAAAGGCAAAAAGTGCTATGTTCAATCCTGTTGGTAGCTGTGGGCTGCTCTTCAAAATGTGTACCTGGTTGTAGGCTGAGAGCGCAGAACAGCCACTGGGTTCAGAGCAGCTCTCGCTACTTGCAGGAGGAGGCAGTCACTGGAACCGGGCAGGATGCCTGGTTGCAAGCCGAGAGGCAGGCAGGTTAGCGCAGAACTGCCGTTGGGTTCAGAGCAGCTCCTGCGGCTTGCAAGAGGAGGCAGCCACCCATATTGGGCAGGATGCCTGGTAGAGGTGACAGGATGATAATACTGGCAACTGGTAAGACAATTGTTGGGAGGAGGGTAAGAGATATGCAGAGTAATACCCTCTCATCCCCATGGTGCTCTGTTGGCTTCTGTTCCCAAGATATCAGGAATTAGCATGCCATTTTTCAACAGGATAAACTGTGTTTTGCTTGACTTCTATTAAGAAGCAGGTGCTGAAGTTCACTTTACCAACATAAGTATTGACAAGCTGAAAGAAATGTAACTTTCAAAAATGAGTCTCAAAAACAATTTTGTTAGTGCAATAAATAGCATACTCCACCTGTAACATATGTGTTGTTTTTTCCCATCTATTCTGAAGCAAAGCTGTAATTACTTGTATTACGGTCTTGAATTGGTACCATTCCTTGATGATAGGGAACTGACATGCCATAATCACAGTTTTAACTGACCAGCCTTAGTGGTAAAGTGATAGAGTTCTTAAGTGATCAGACATAATCAATGCTGCATCCACAGCTTTACCCAGCGGAACTAGTTAGTGATCTTTTATGTTATCTTGTGCATGTGCAAGCAACATCTTGCAGTAGTAATAGCACAGTGAGAGGTGTGTCAGTGTTGATGAATGCAGGGCACACTTTAATAGGTGCATCCCTTATTCCCCAATTAGCCAGCATGCCAGCGCTGACGCAAGAATTATGTAAAGTGCCACCAACTTGAAAGAAATGTGCCGCTTGTCATTCAGCAGCAGAGATTACATGCCTCCAGTATGTGCCTTTCCTGGTAAAACATTTCAATAAACATGGCGGTGGCTCTTGCTGCCATCACACAATCCCGAAACAAAGCGACATTGGGGTGCAGTCCCCATGTTGCCATGTCCCCATCCCCCACATTGTGCAGTGGCACTGGGACCCACTCCCAGTGTGCACATAGCTTCTAAACCGACCATGATGGCACCACAGTGTTTGGGTCCAGTTTGCCCCCAAATTGTGTGTCACACTGGGAGATCACCAGTGTGCCACACAAAGCTGATCATGTCAGCACCAGGATGCCTGGATCCTTTTTTTACCTAAAAAAGAAAATGGCCCTTGTTGTCTGCAGCACCCACTCCCACAACCCGCACTCCACCCTCTGTGCACCCCTCCCCACACACCCCTCACCCATACTTACCTCTGGAGGTCTGGCACTGCGATCTTCGGTGGAGTGGAAACACATCTGGACTCTTCAAAGCTGAACTGCAAAATGAAGAAATGGTGGTAAGCTGTATAATGGCATCAGTTTGGGGGGAATCAACTTAGGTAGATATTTCAGCCATTGTTTTAAATTTTGGCTCCAAAGTTTCAACATGGGGTTCTAGGGACCCTACCTCATGAACTCATGCACTGTCATCTCATTATTCAGTCCTGAAAAGTGATTTTTCAGTCACTGCACAGAATCGCCTTTCAGGACTGATTAATAAAACAACAGTGCCACTGCTCATGAGGTGGGGTCCCAAAAAGCCTATGTTGCAAATTTCAGAAAAATCAAGAATGACCGTAGCCACGAGTGTAATGCTGTAGTTTCCACCACGCTCATAACCTCGACATATTTATTATTTTCACCCAGATTTTCAACATTGACATTTTTCACACCTCTTTATGAACAGTACAGCTGCCATTTTTCACATCCTGCCCAAAATGTGTTTTCGCACATCTAGCGCACAATGGCATGGTCACTGTGGGAAATCAACTTTCGGGACAGAGTAACAAAATCACAGTGCCACTGTTCATGAGCGGAGGCCCAAAATGCCTACGTTGAAAATTTGGTTAAATAAATCCCTAAAATAATTGTATTATGGGCTTGCATTGCACAGTTTCTATGCATGTTCATGACTTCACCAATTTTTCATATTTTCACTCCAGATTTTCAACATGGCCATTTTTGTGCACCTCCTCATGAACAGTACAGCTGTCATTTTTCACATCCTGCCTGAAATGTGTTTTTGCACCTGTGGTGCCAAATGGCACAGTTGCTGTGCAAAATGACCTTTCGGCTAACAAACTTATAGTGCCACTGTTTATGAGGTGGGGTCACAAAAAGTCCATGTTGAAAATCTGGAGTGAAAATACCAACAAACACCTGGGGCATTAGGGTTTCCAACCATAATGCCCCACCCTGTACTGACTGACAGGTGGCAAGGGTAGGACTTGGATTTTCGGCTGTAATTCTCATGCCATTCCAACCTCACCCCCACCCTGCAGCCAGTGACGGGAATCAAGGTGTGCCTTGGACTCTTCAGCCCAAAAGTTCACTCCATTCTCCTACACTGCATCCATCTCAGCATATTTCCTTATGGAATGGGGTAAGCATAAGGCCCAAAGACCCCAAGGCACACCGCAACACTTGTCGGTGTCTGCAGGGTTGGGGTGGGGTTGGCATCAGTTTAATACTTCACTGCCATTCCTATTATGCACTCTCTAACTCCTGCACTACCAATGGCAATGCCAGCAAGACAAAATTCGGGCATTGACAAATGCTTTTTTTGTTACTGTTAGAGATGGCCAGATGTAACAGAGGAATACTCAAACCAGAGCTTAGGTTTCAGTTTACATCGATACTCTCTGCATATCTGTGTAAACTGGAGTCATTATCAGTATAATGATAGCCTGTGCTTGTCTCATTTTCTCCACCATTTGTCTGTTTTCTCAGTAAGTACTACAGTACGTTTAGTTAGTTTATTTATTTATAAAGCACTCTTTTTCAATTGTGACTCAAGGTGCTGTACAAGTGGGCAATTCATAAAACAGATTAAAACATATAAACAATATTCGCTAAAATTAGTTATCTGTTCAGGTTAATCAACTGGAGGAAAGGCTTCCTTAAAAAAAAAAATGTCTTCAGCTCTCTTTCAAAGACGTTTACTGATTGGGTTTATCTAAGAAAATGAGGAAGTGAATTCTGCACGGTTGGTGCCACAAACAAAAATGCCCCTGCACCTGAGGATTTAAAACATACCCTGGAAATTGCAAGACGGCCCTCATCAACTGACCAGAGAGGACAGAGCAGGCAGTAGGGCTGTAGAAGGTCTTGTAGGTATCTGGGCCCCAGTCCAAGCAGGGTCTTCTAGGTCAGCAATCCGACCTTGAACGTGATCCACCACTTAACAGGCAGCCAGTGCATAGAGTGGAGCACATGTGTAATGTGACATGAATTCAAAAGGCCAGTCAAAAACCTAGTCGCTGCATTTTACACACGCTGCAGGTGGCAGAGAACAACCCTCAATAGCCCCAGGTAAAGGTCATTGCAGTAGTCAAGCCGTGAGGTCACAAAGGCATGGACCAGTGATGTCAGATCACCCGAGGGGATCAGGTATTTAATCCTGGTGATGTTTCTGAGATGGTAAAATTCACTCTGGACCATGGCCAACACCTGATACTTAAGCATCAGGACACAGTCCAGCACAATGCCAAGTTTCCTCACCTTGACAGAGGTGAGCAACTGGAAGTCCCCAAGACTAAGCCTTGAAACCTGACCAGATTGCACACCAACCCTCAGGCAACTAGAGTCCACCACTAATGCTTCCATCTTATCTGGATTTAACCTCAACCAGTTGACTCTCATCATGTGTTGGATTTCAGCAAAGCAATGATTGAATCTTTTTTTTTTCAACTCCTTTTCCCTCTGGCCACCACCACCTGGGGCTCCTTTGGTCAGACTGCCATATCCCATCTGCTGAGACCCTCCTTGCCAGTAGACCCGCTCCCTCAATCCACCCATGGCACTCCATCGGGGTACCCACCAGTCATGACCCCCCAGGGCAGGGACACCTTCCAATCCATGGTGCTTACCTTCTTTATCAGGCCCTTAAGCAGAGGTGATCATGGGTATACATGTCCCTGGAGGGCATGATCTGGAGTTGGATGTGGAGGCAGCTGACATATACCTCCCAGGCGATGCTTTTTTTCCTGCTTGTTTTTCCTTGGGGGCACAGACGTACAATGACATCCAGCACAAGGTGGGCATGCTCCTGCACCACTCCCTGTGGACATCCGCCATCACCCGCACCTTTTCCATGGTGGCCCCCACTGTAACACACCCTATCTCCACTGGGAGTTGCTGATAACAGGGATGCCACGACCCACCCACCTTGAGAGAGGAGAGTAGTCCTCCACATGCTCGATCCTCTCTCCCCCGGCTGACCCCTGGTGACTCAAGCTTGCTCCTGACCCTGGGTCACAGGCATAGTATGAGCTGTGGTGTTCAGTGCCTCAACCCTCAGTGCCACTGGGCAAGCTTGCACTGATTGAATCTTGAGACTACATCCTGATGTTCAGGCACAAAAGACAGGTAGAGCTGAGTATCATCAGCATAGTAGTGCAAACTCAGCCCATACCTTCTTATAATGTCCCCTAGCAGTAGCACATATAACACAAACAATATGGGGGACAAACTAGAACCCTGCAGAACCCCACAAGGAAGAGGCAGTGGTACAGAGGAAAACATTCAAGGCATCACCCCACTGTGTCCTGCCAGTGAGGAAAGCGCTGAACCAGTGTAAACATAAAAGGTTGCTCCCAATGAAATGGTGCTGTAGGTCTTTAACTCAGACAAGGAAAGGCAAAAAAGGACCAGCACTCAGTGTAAAGATACGCTGTACAGACCATCAGTCTTTCAAGCATTATAAATTTATTGGGTACAGCACGACAGACATAAAGAAGGATGGTGTAGCCCAGGGAGGCTACCCACAAGCAACATTTCATGCTCACACTGGACACTTTGTCAAGCTTAACAAAGTGTCCAGTGTGGGCATGAAACATTGCTTGTGAGTTTTCTTCCTAGACTACACCATCCTTCTTTGTCTGTCATGCTGTACACAATAAATTTATAATGCTTAAAAGAATGGAACCAGTTGAGGACTGCAACAGACCTGCAAGCACTCCAACAGCACTCCATGGTCCACACTGTCAAATTCAGCCAAGAACTCAAGAAATATAAGAATAAAAGGCTTTCCCTCAATCTATCGCCATGAGAAGATCATTAAGAACCTGAACCAGGGCAATCTTGTTGCTGTGCCTTTTCCTAAAACCTGACTGGAGAGGGTCGTAGATGTCATGAGTTGACAAACAGCACTCCAGTTGAAGAGCCACCACTTCTCAATAACCCTTTCCCACAAAGGGAAGGTTAGAGACAGGTCAGTAGTTTTCTAGGCAGTCCGGGTCTAGTGATAGTTTCTTCAAGAGTGGTCTCGCCACCACCTCTTTCAGGGGCTCATGAAAGACCCCTCTCACTAAAGAGTACCAGACTATCCCTGCCAGGACCAGGTCAACGGAATCAACACACCCTACATGAAGGCATGTTGGACCCAGATCCAAACTACAGTAGGTGGGCCTCAACTCCCGGATGACCTTCACGACATCCATGACCGTCAGCTGGTCAAAGTCAGACCAGACATATGGAATGCTTGTGACCCCTGACTCACCACTGCATGCCCCAGTAGAGGGCATCAACAGAATCCCTGATCTAATAGAGGCAATCTTATCAGCAAAAAAACAGATCAAACTCATCTCACTTAGCTTGTGAAAAAGCTCCCATGGACTGAAGACAGGACGAGTTACACAAACTATCTACAGTCCGAAGGAGCTGAGCTGGTCTGTTGATCACTGCAGCAATCTCCTTAGACAGGAACTTTGCCTTCTCACAGGAGACTGCTGATTGATAGTCTCTATAACCAAACATCAAAACAAGCTTATCTCTAACAGACCGGGATCTTTGCCAGCACCGCTCCAACCTTCAACCCCTCATCTTCAGCTTCCTGAGTGTCCTGTCAAACCAAGGGGTTCACTGTTGTGAAGTGAGGAGTCAAACACGGACTGGTGCAATCAAGTTGAGTTCTTCAGGTGACCACCTTATTATAGGTTAACACCAATTCCCCCTGCTCATCGCAAGCACTCATTATACTTCATAGGTCCAACACTGCCATAAGACCTTCTGGGGTCAAACCCTTTAAAGGCAGACCATCTCAATAGGGGAAGGTCTATTAAGAGGGGCTTTGAATGAGAACCTCATGGTATGATGGTCCAACCAAATGACAGGCTCCACCATAAGGTCAGTGAACTCCAATCCCAGTGAGAAGACACGGTCTGAAGAGTTGCCGTTTACATGGGTTGCAGAGGTAACTACCTGTGTCAGGCCCAACAAATGCATCAGTTGGAGGAACTTTTGTCCAAACAGTGACAGTTCGTCGTTGACCCAGGCACTGAAGTCTCCCAGAATAATCCATCTGGTTGACTCCAGTACCAGTTCAACAATGAGATCCACAACTTCCTGCAGGAATTCCTTCTCATTCCCTGGAGGATGGTAAATGAGAAGGACCCTGCAACCTGAATCTGCAAACCCTTGAACGGCCACACATTCAAAGGACCTCATTGTTCCCGCTGGGATGGCTGTGAGGTGCAAACTCAATTTAAAACAAAACACCACACCCCCACCCCTACGATACTTTCTAGGGCAGTGAATCACCGAGAACCCAGCTGGAATTGTAGATTCCAATAATGGGCCAGCACTATCATCCAGCCAGGTCCCGGAAATGCAAATCAGATCAGCTGTTGAAACAAGATCAGCCATAGTCGTCATCTTGTTCTTAATTGATCTGGCATTGAATAATACCACCCAAGAAGGATACGTGAATGAGGCTAGTCCATTGGATAGGTGCCCACCAAAGGCGGAGTCCTTGGGTAACTGCACCAGATCAGAAGGACCCCTTTCCTGGACCCATTTCAACAAAGGGGCATCACCTAGAGCTCACTACTCCAATCTGCCTCCTCCAGCCATATTCCTCCCACCAGGCTCCGTTGACCTCCGCACTCTCCCTCTTCAGACAATCCCCAGTGTCCTACAACATCTATAAACATCAGGTGGAAGTGAGGAGCAATCAAAGGGATGGAGGTCATGGAGCCTGGAAGGGGAATAATGCCTTTCCAAGGAAGCCACTGACCTACATACCTGTATCCCAACTCTACAATTCCAATTACCTCCAGTTATAGCCTACAACTTATATAACAAGCTGATTTCTTTCTATAACTGCTAAAATAACCTGGCAAGTAGCTAATAAATATACTTAAACAAAACTTTACAATATTAGTTTCCACATTTACACATCCACAAAATCAATTACATACACAAACACCCCCAAAACCCCTCCCCAAACCCCACTATGTATAAACCAAGTTAGATAACACAGAAGAAGGGAGTTCAAATTCAGTATACGGTCACAACTCTGGTCTTCACATGATAACTCTAGCAGGGAGAAAAGGGCCAAAGAATGAATAAAGATCCTTTGACAGAGTCTTAATTATAACTCTACCATGTATTTTGTCAAAGAGTATCCAGCAGTTTCAGCAGGACAAGGGACTCTTACCCCCAACCTAAAACAATCAATTACAGTTTCCAGTAACTTCCACCCCTCTCACGGTTGCAAGTTTTGGGGAAGTCACAATTTCATCCAGTACACTTCAAAAAATACAAGTTAGCCAGGTCAGACAGTATGTTGGTTAGTTTTGTACATACCAGTTCTGGAGACTCTGGGCTCTCTCACCACCCCGGCCCCCATCTCAGTAGAATCTTTCACCAAGAAAACATGGATTTAACTGTACCTGTTGCTGACCCAGCAGTCCAGCCTCACATGGCTAGGTCCAAATCTGGCTCCACGGGACAAAACACAGCCCCAGCTCCACAGGCAGATTTAACAATAACTCCCAACTCTACTAGTCAGGCAGAGCCATGAGGAAGCAAGGCACAATAATTTCAGCACACCAGTCAATCTCTACTGGAACATTCAGAACACTGGAGATCAGGTCTCAGATCTGTGCCAAACACATTCTTCTTCATCTGCTTGCCACAAATCTGGCAAATGAGATCCGCCCTTGTCACTCGTCAGTCCGGTCACCAATACCCCTCCGGTCTTCTGAGCAAGATAACAGCTCCCTGACTTCAAAGCTCCCTGACTTCAAAAGCAGTCAGCTTGTCCAATGCTCAACAAGAGGTCTGACGTTCTTCCAGTCTCTGCACTGGCTCACGATCACATAACTCCAGTTCCCGGGCCACAATTCTAGCAGATAGGTGATCTCCCCGATTTTCCAGACTTCAGCAACTACTATGTAGTTGAAAACATTGCTTCTGCCATGTCTGATATATATTAGTTAGTAGAACTGTTTTTCAGTCACTGACACTTGCCCCTGCTATGTTAAAAGGACAGGAAATTCGTGCTAATCGGCAGCAGGTAGTAACGTATATATATATATATATATATATATATATATATATATATATATATATGAAATTCATACTCAGATGATTCATACTCCAAATGATCCATATTTAACTGTACCTGAATAAATGCTAATGTGAAAAACTGTTTTCAATTGTTTTCTTTTCAAGGACAACATTCTGCACAGTTTTCTTCATGGAACCAATAATTTGGAGTATTCACTATGTAACGGTTTGTATACAGAATGCAAAACTCAATCTCTTGTCCTCTCAGAACCATTCTTAGGGTTCCGTTCACAAATCGTGACTTACTTAAAACTCCATATCACTGGTTCCATGAAGAGAACTGTAACAGAGTACTGTCCATAAAACAAAAACAACACAGTATGGCTTTTTACATCACTTTTATTCAGGTGGATAATTTAGGAATATGGATATTATTTCTGAAAATGGGAATATTATAAACAGCTGTCAGAACAAATTTCCTGTCCTTTTCAAATATCATAGAATCATAGAACATAGAAATATGGCGTATAGTCAGCAGCATTTTTCCAGCTACAGGGGTGGAGTAGAAAACAGAAAGGGTACCACAACCTTTGATTGATGAATAAAACAGATCTGGTAGGAGAAAGGGGAGGGGAGCAGAACGGAGGGGCAGACAGGCACCGAAGAGCAGGGATCTCATGCATACCATTGAGGTATTGAAATTTCATTGTGGAAGTAGAAGGTAATATCCACCAGTTCCTGTTCCTGTCTGCCCTGCTTCTGCTCCTCTTATTAACAATATGTTGCATAGTTCTCACTATGCAGCCATATCAAAAGCCCATTCAACTGCACCAGCTAGGATGCAATTCAGAAATGTGGCAGTATATAACAAAATGCTGCAGAATACTGTAGGGAGTCATGTATTCAGTAGCAATTAAGCCCTTCTGCATGCAGTATTTTGTGACATGTCATTTACTGCAAAACAGTTACTGCACTGCATTATGGATGGATCCACTATACTTTGCTGACCTGGATATACTAAATGCTGTTGGTACCACTGGCCTCCTTACAGCTTGAATAAGTGTGTCTCTGTTGCTGTGGAATCATTTTCAATTTATTCAAACACTGAGCCACTCAATGAGTTTATACATTTCCAGCAGTGCTCATATATCAATTTTGGTACTTACCAACTGTCACTTCTCCTTGTCACTCCTGACTCACGTTTTCTCAGATACAGGTCGTAATAAACAAGGGGAGCTGTGGTGCTCCTTTTATACTCACCGTTCCAAATCAGTTGCTGTAATTCTTGTCACTACATGTGTTATGTCCTGATTCCTCTGATTGATTGTGTGCAATGCTGCAGACCACCACAGCCAAAGGCCATACCTGAACCACCTCCAAAGGAGGTGGCATCCTATTCCATGGGGCCAAGGAACTCCTCAATGGGTATCAGCTGCATCACTTCACCAGCAAAATAACTATGATTCCACATGATCTTATAAGTCTTTCTAGTTTAAAACATGCCAAGGCAATTTTATTTTTCTGGCACCCTATCTGTGTAGTCCACATTACCTTACTGCAAAATAACAAATCATGAAACAGTTGAGTAATACATAAAATATATGTAAACCTAGAATAAAATTTAATTACAACAGGTTATTGTAGGTAAGTATGAACAGATGAAACTTAAGGGCCTTCTCAGAAGATTCCAATAAAGGGGTGCTGTGGAGACAGAGTGGCAGTGTTACATGTCAATTGGGCAGCCACCTAAAAGGCTCTGTTCCCAGTTAACTTTAATGTTGAGGATGAAATACAACCCACCTCAGTGGAGCAGAAAAGGATGTATACAGAAAGGAGCTCTTAAAGGTACTGTAACTAGGGCCCAAACTGTGCAGGGCCTTTTTAAGTTAACAAGCATATCCTGAATCTGATTCACCACTAAATGGGCAGCCATTGTTGATTGTGCAGCATTGTTATGATGTGATGTGACTGTGAGGTTCCAGCTACCAGCTGGTCCACCACATTCTGGACCTGCTGGAGACTTCGAAATAACCCTAGGCAGAGAGCAATGCAGCATAATCAGTCATGTACTATCATAGCCAGGTCCCAAACACTAGATATGGCTTAATCCAGGCTATGTTTCATTAGTGAAAAAAGCCACTGTGGATTACAGCTGATGCCTGATATCTCAGAGTCAACTTGCTGTTCAAAGTAACCTCAGATTATTCACCTTAACTACAGCTCCAAGTGTAGCACCATTTAAACAAACAAAAAAAAAAAGATATTTTGCCACTTTTTATATCACATAAAAAGTTCAAACCAACAAGCCAATTTGTCCCTTGAAGGTCATTAGAAAGGTACTTTATGGGGGGCATAATGCTTATCAAAGCTTAAAATTAAACGGGTTGCCTCAAATCGGGGACTCCATCATAAAGGGGATACACTGGATAAGGAGGGGGCCTACATACAGGTAGAGGACAGTCTTTTGTGAACTGGGGATGGAGGCTAGGAGGGCAATGCAAAAAATCAGGGAGTGTGCAAGGGTTGTGGGGAAACCACACCTAATCATTGATTTGGGTGAGAATGATCTGGCGAGCAATGAATTGAAGGAGGTCCAGAGGAGGTTCAGGGCACTGGCAAAGGGATGCATGGAAGAGGGAAGATCCTTGGCTTTTTCAGAAGTCTTGCCAGTCCCCTGTGCCAGCACCGCTAGGCAAGAAAGGATTAGGGAGTTCAACAAATGGCTCAGGGAATGGTGCGAGAAGGAAGGATTTGCTTGTATAGGACAGCAGGGGATACATGGGAGGATGAGGAATTATATTAGAAGGATAGACTACATCTAAGTGAGAAGGTAGAAAGAGTGCTAAGGGGGTCTGCAAGAGTATATTGATAAGGTCTTAAGGAGGGATTTAAACTGCTGAGTAGAGTACAAGGCTAGGAAGGGGGAGAGTTTGACAGGAGGAGGTAATGAGCTAGCTAGCATTCCCCTGCAAAAGGGAGCAGGGAAGAGAACAGGTATGGAAGGGAGGGAAGGCAGAGAGGGGGGAGATATATGGTGGAAAGACTTTCCGCTAATGCCAGAAAATGGTGGACTTAGAGGCCATAATGGTGGGAGAAGGCCTGGATATTGTACCCTTAACAGAGACCTGGTGGTCTGAGCATCAGACATGGGAAGTAGGTATCCCAGGGTACAGGCATTTCTGGAAGGACAGAGCTGGAAGAAAGGGGGGGTGTTGTGCTGTACATCAGGGGGACATTAAGGCTACAGAAGAGCAGAAGGAGCAAGGGGAGGCAGAAATCTTGTGGGTCAGGCTAGAAAGATGGTCTGGGGCACCAATATGACTGGGGGTGCCTTACAGACCTCCACTGCAGGGAGGGGGGGAAGTGGACAGACAGTTATTGCAGGTGGTTCAACAGAGGGAAATCAAGGGGGAGAGTCTGCTGTTGGGTGGAAGGAATCTTCCAGATGTGGACCGGGGTATTCCATCAGCTAGGTCAGCCAGGAACAGAGAGATCCTTGAGTCCCTCGATGGAGCTTTTCTGCAACAGCTGGTTAGGGAGCCCACGAGGGGTGGCAGCACATTTGACATGGTCCTCACCAATGGTGATAGCATGGTAGAACTTGGCATGGTGGTCAGCCTAGGTTCAAGCGATCATAATACAATGAGTTTCAGGGTTAGGATGGGGAATGAAGTGAGTCAAACCATTACAGAGGTCCTGGACTTCAGGCAGGTGGATTTTCCCAGAATGAGGGAGATTTTCAGGAAAGAAATGAAGGGGAAGGAGAAAATAAGAAAAGATGATGAATTATGGAATTCGATTAAAGGGTAGGGGGGTTGCTAAAAGTCATGGAAATCTGCATAAGGAAGATGAAGAAGAGCAAAAGATGAAAGAGGCTGCTTTGGTTCACCAGGGAAGTGAGGAGGGCAGAAGGGGAGAGAAAAAAGGGCATTCAGAGCATATAAGAGGACACAGGAGAATAAGAACAGGAAAACTTACAGGGAGAAGCTGAGGGTGGTGGACCAGAAGATTAGGAAGGTGAAAGCATAACCGGAGGAGAGAATCACTAAGCAGGCTAAAAGGGGTGATAAAACTTTTTTTTTTTGTATATAGGAGAGAGAGGAGGAGGAAAGCAAGGCAGGCGATAGTAAGGATTGGGGGGGAGAATATAAGTGGAAGGGGACTTTGAGAAGGTGGAGGTACTAAACAGGTACTTTGGCTCTTTCTTCATGTTGGAAGGGGAAGGAAGGGGACCGATGCTAATGGAGAGGGGAAGAGATAACATAAAGGTGGATCCTAGCCTGATCAGTGAGGACAGGGTCAGAGAGGAATTAGGTAGGTTGAGGGTAGACAAGGCTATGGGTCCAGATGCCCTGCATCCTAGGGTACTTCAGGAACTAAGGGAGGGGCTGGAGGCACCCCTAGCAGGGTTGTTTAATTTGTACCTTGATACAGGGTGGGTGCCAATTCTCAAGAGTATCAGCAGAGGTGAGGTAGGCAATTATCGCCTGGTCAGTCTCACCTCGGTGGTGGGTAAGGTGATGGAAGCAATATTAAAAGAAGGGGTGGTTAACTGCTTGGTGGAAAGTGGGCTGCAGGACATCCATCAGCATGGCTTCACACAAGGGAGGTCATGCCAGATGAACCTGATTGAGTTCTTTGACTGAGTGATGAGGGAGGTTGATCAGGAAAGAGCAGTGGATGTTGCCTATCTGGACTTTGGGAAGGCCTTCAACACTGTTCCCACAGAAAGGTAGTAAAAAGGCTGGAAAGTTTGGGGGTGGGGCAGAAAATAACAAGGTGGGTGGAGAACTGGCTGATGGGTAGATGCCAGAGGGTGGTGGTAAATGAGGTACATTCCAGGGAGGTAGGGGTGATGAGTGGGGTTCCCCAGGGGTCAGTGCTGGGGCCCATCCTGTTTAACATCTATATCAGTGGCATAATGGAGGGGCTGCAGGGAAAGGTCTTCCAATTTGCATATGATATGAAGATATGCAATAAGGTGGACACCACTGAGGGTGTGGAGGCTATGAGAGAAAATCCAAGGTTGCTGGAGGGGTGGTCAGAAACATGGCAGCTGAAATTCAATGCCAAAAAATGAACAGTAATGCACATGGGATGGAATAACCCATAAGCAAATTACTTACTGGGGAGGGGGAGAAATGAAGGCAACTGAGCAGGAGAGGGATCTAGGGATCTTAATTACAGATGACCTTAAGGTGTGGACCCAATGTAGCAAGGCGGTGGGCAAAGTAAATAGAATGCTGGAGTGTATTGGGAGAGGTATGACTTTCAGAAAGAGGGAGGTGCTGATGCCTCTTTACAAATCCAAGGTGAGGCCTCACCTGGAGTACAGGGTTCAGTTCTGGAGAGCTCATCTATGCAAGGATATAGATGAGATTGAAAGGGTGCAGAGAAGGGTCACTAAAATGGTGCATGGGTTGAGTGGGAAGCCCTATGAGGATAAGGTGAGGAAGTTGGATCTGTACCTGCCAGAGACCAGACGGGAGATGGAGAACATGATGGAAATTTTCAAGTACATGAAGGGGATTAATAGTAGTGGGGAGAGTAGGGAAGGTAGGTGTTATGACTAAGGGTCATGGTCTAAGGGTGGAGGGTGGAAGGTTTAGGGGGAATGAGAGGGGGCTTTACTTCACAAAGAGGGTGGTTGAGCCCTGAAAAAGTCTGTCGGAGGAGGAGGTGGTGGGGGTCAAAATGGTGGAGGGGTTCAAGAGGCTATGGGACAGACACAAGGGGTTGCCCGGGGTGGAGAATAGGATCTCTGAGTGAGGAGGGAAAGTTAGGAGGGAGCAAGTGGCAGACTCAGTGGGCCATGAGAGTCCTTTTCTGCCATCACATATCTATGATTCTATGATTTAAGTAATAAAAAGGTTCTGTGAGCTCCTCATTGCAGTCACTCCAAACCTACAGCAGATCACCAATAAAAACTTGCCACACTATAATTTTACTGTGAAACCAATTTATTTCAATTTGTAGACATCATACTCCTCAAACTTGGAACTGATAGCATTTTGTTCTTACTTAAATGAGGCAACTAGTTTTCCAAGCTTTGTTAAGCATGACAATCCCGTTGAAATACCATCCTTGAATCTAGTGATCTTCAAGGAACAAAACAGCTTGTGAACACAACTGAATAGAAACAATGCAGACAGAAATATTATTTTACAAGTGGAAAGACATCATCCAAGACACCTCAAAAACAATATCCCATATGGACAGTTTATATGGATCAAACAGAATTGTTCAAAACAGGAGGATGATGAGGTGGCTCCGAGGGACCTTGAAGCAAGATTTACAGAAGGTGGATACATAAAGGAGTTATCCAAAAGGCAATGAGAAGAGCAGATGAAAAGCAATGTCAGGATTGCCTAGTATCACAACCAAAGGAAAAGCATAGGGACAAATTAATTTGTGCAACTACATGTCATGAAAGGCTTGGTGATAGTTAAAGGTCAATGTATAAACACTGGAGTGTAATGCAGTCAAATAATGAGGGCAGGGAAGTACTTCATGATCAAGTTTTACTTATAGCAAAAAAATAATGTGAAGGATGGATTAATTTCATTATTACAGAAGATTCCTAACCCAGAGCTACAGTACAATATTTTATGTATACAGTACTACTAGTGGGGTACAATATCCATGCAGAACATGTATAAATTTCTCCAAATCAGTAAAAGCAAAGCAGATAGATTAAGAATGCAAGCAGAGATGCATCTGCCACAATAAAGGATGTTTTACATTCCAAAGTATGCATGCAATCTGTGCATTTAATTGCCCATGCAGTTTTCTCCAGTGTATTCATAGGCAAAAGTACTAGGAAGCTAAAAACTAGTATTACAGAGACATCAAAGTAGTATAGGATGGGAAGATTCAAATTATCTGTTAAACAGACACCAGAAGATAAAAATCATGCCATGCCTATGCTTCAATTTTTAGGACTGAGTAAAGGGAGGCTCCAGTGAGGGTAGGGGTTTGGGATAAAAGGTTCCTATCAAGGAACGCTTACTGGGTTAATCAATTCATCACATTGGATAGGACATATGATTTAAATGAAGAAACTGAATGGATCACTATTTTGTGCTAGGCAGAAGAGAATTAGGAGACAATTTATGTGTTCTCCTTTTTTTATTTTTGTTGTTCTATATGCAGATGCATCGACAAGTAAAGCCTGGCCCGCACACTCGAACCTCTCATAAATGATTGGGTAGAGTTTGTTTAATCCTTACTGAATCCTTTCTTTGCTCACCTCTTTTAGCCTTCACACACTGCATATACTGTATACATTATTGAGAGAGGGATAATGTGTGCTTTGCCTTATAGATGGACTTTTTGCTGAGATTTTAATACTGTAGCCATTTTTATTGAAACATGTGTTTTGCTAGCCCATAGTAGTTAACAAGCATTTGTCAATGCCGAACATTTGATGTTTTGGAAGATGGCTGCACCTGCACCTTGTTTATGTCCTTGAGGTACTTGAATGTTTTGTGCCCTGTGCCAGACTACCCACATTGTTAATCTGCCTTCTATGTTGGTTGGTGTTGGAGGCTTTCCTGAAGTCAAGGTAGGTGATGTCCATTTCCCCTTCCTGATTTACTTCCTTAATGAGGCATTAGGGTTTCCAATACTAATGCCAACCCCCAACCCCACCCTGCAGAGACTGACAGGCATTGGGGGTGTCTTTGGGCAATTGGCCATAACACTCAAGCCATTCCACCTCACCCCACCCTGCAAACACCGACAGGCATCACAGTGTGCCTTGGGGTCTTTGGCCATTATGCTCACTCCATTCCATAAGGAAATAAGCTGAAATGGGCACAGCATAGGAGAATGGGGTGAACATTATGGCTGAAGAACCCAAGGCACACCTCGATGCCTGCCACTGGCTGCAGGGTGGGGGGGTGGAATGTCATGAGCATTATGGCCAATGACCCCAAGTCACACCCCTGACTCCTGTCTGTCTCTACAGGATTGGGGGTGGGGTGTTGCAGTTTGAAACCCTAACACCCAAGGCGTTTGTTAGTATTTTCACTCAAAATTTTCAACATGGGCTATTTGAGACCCCACCTCATGAAAAATGGCACTATCATTTTATTACTCAATCCCAAAAAGTGATTTTGCACAGTGGCCGCACCATTCAGCGCCACAGGTGTGAAAACACATTTTGGGCAGGATGTGAAAAAATTACAGCTGTACTACTCATGAGGAGGTGTGAAACAATGGTAAGGTTGAAAATCTCGAGTGAAAATATGAAAAATTGGTGAATTTACAAGCATGTGAATAAACTGCACAATGCACTCTTGTAACACAATAATTTTTGGGAATTTTTCATCAAATTTTCAACATAGGCATTTTTGGACCTCTCCTCATGAACAGAGGCACTGTGATTTTGTTAATCTGTCCTGAAAGTTGATTTCCCACTTAGACCGCGCCATTCTGTGCCACAGGTGTGAAAACACGTTTCAGGCAGGATGCAAAATATGACAGCTGTACTGTTCATAATGAGGTGTGAAAAAATGGTAATGTTGAAAATCTGGAGTGAAACTATTACAAATTGCTGAAGATATGAACGTGCATAGAAACTGTGCAATGCACGCTTGTAACAGTCATTCTTTGGAATTTTTTCACTAAACTTGCAACCTGGGCTTTTTGGGACCTCCCATCATGAACAGTGGTACAGTACTGTCATTTTGTTAATCGGTCCCAAAAGGTGATTCTGCACAGTGAATGCAAAATCACCTTTCTGGACCGAATAACGAAATGACAGTGACATGTTCATCAGGTAGGGTTCCAAGAGCCTCATGTTGAAAATTTGGGACCAAATTTCTTAAAAATGGTTGACATCAAACTAGGTTGAAACCCACCATTGACTCCCATTACACAGCTAACCTTGAAATCTTCAGTTTGCCAGTCACCTTTGAAGAGTGCAGACGTGTCCCGCATCACAGAAGATCGCTGCTCCCGAACTCCAGAGGTATGTATGGGGTAAGGTGGGGGTGTGGGGAGGTGGGTGCTCGGTGGCAAGGTGGGGATGGGGGAGGAGGACTGGGGATTTGATGGTGGACAATTTTCTGTTTTACAGGGGGACAAAAAGGAAAAAAGATTTCCGGGGACAATTTTCTTTATTTTACAGGTAAAAAAAATATACATACATTTATTTATTTATTGAAATAGTTTCACCAGGAAAGACACAGTGAGCAACAAGATGCTCATCTCCCGGTGCGACCTGGGGGTACAAGGGGGTTGGATAATACGCAGGTTATCAACTGAGCAAATAACAGAGGCAAATAGCAGCATATGGATACAATTGCATTAAACTACAAGTAACAACACATGGAGTACATTGGATATTGTATGGAACATATAACAATTACCTGACATATAGCAGCAATACAAGGGAAAATTTAGCACACAGTATTATGCAGGTATAAGCAACAGGAGACATAGAACACATGATGGTGCAGGACAAAAAGGCATAGGACAAAAATGCATAGGTTTGGGCTATATGCCAGCATATATAGCAAAGCTAAGGCCACTGGTTAGGCAGTGGGGAAGGGAGCAAGTGTCGCATGGCCGAATCAGGTACAGGAGCAATTAGTGGTGAGGAAGTTAGCTCGGGCAGTAGAAAGAGAGTGGGCAGAGGAGGAATGCCGAATTTGAGGTGGGAGATCATTTCATAGCTTGGGTAACCAGTGTGAGAAGGCGGCTTGCGCGGCAGTAGTCTTCCACCTAGGGTACACTGGGGTGGGCTCCCAGTGTGCCATAATGGGCGGGGCATGCTGACACGGGGATTGGGCACCCTGATGTCTGCAAAAAAAAAATAAAAAAAATTAGGCACACTGGGGTGAGCTTCCAGTGTGCCACAATAGTATGTGCATGTGTGTGTGGGGTTGGGTATGCCAACATGGGGAATGGGCACCCTGATGTTGTCAAATATTACCGATGGGTTTTTGGGGGGAGGGAATGCATCTGACACCAGAAGTGGGCATCCCAGTGCTGGAAAAAAAAACAATTACTTTGGTACACTGGGGTGGGCTGCCAGTGTGCCACATCAGTGGGAAGAGGGGGATACTTACCGACACTGGGTTTGGACACCCTGATGTCAGCTTTCTGTAGAGTGTTTGGCATGCTGCAGGAGCCACTGCCCGCTCATTTCTTTATTGAAATATTTCACCAGGAAAGGCACACTAGGCAAATAAGTTGCTTATGGAGCAAGGCCTGGGGAAGGAGTGCCTGTCAGGTTAGAGCCAACCTGGTTGCAAGGGAGGGAGGTGCCACTGTAATGATGAAACTGTGATTGCAGCAGCAAGATTTTCTTTTAACTCCTTGGATCTCTTTGAAGCTGCTGTCATCAGCAGCTTCCCAGTTGACTGGTAGCTATGGGAGGCACCCAGTAAAGCATCCATTGAATTGGGTGGCAGTGACATACCTCTCATTTCTCATTATTGACCCAAAGCATTTGGTGCGCAAGTACATCAAACAGAAAAACAATTGAAGTCTTGGGGTGACTCAAGCAACTAAGTTCACTGACACTACTGCATGTGTGGTTCTAAGTGATCACTGCAACCAGTGAGCACAACTGTTGACCTTGTGAACCTATCAAGCTATATTCATGGCCATGGGGGATTACAGCCCCTTCCCAGGTAGTTGTAGTAGTCTTAAAGGAACAGTTTGTGTACTTGAAGGGGCTCCCATGTAAATGTACTGCAGTGCCATTTACAGTTCTGAAGTAGCCCTTCCATGGCCACCTATAATCTGCACCTCTTCAGTCTGCCATCTGTTTAAACCATATGATAACTGGAGGGGGGATGTTGGCCTTAAAACTGAATAAGGCAGGCACCTGGGCTCCCTTACAGAAATATGTGTGCGTTGTGTACATGCAGAATGCATGCCACATGCTTAATTGGGCAGTGTCTGCATGCAGTTTGCATACACAAACAAATCACGTTTGCATGCTGCAAGCTTGACATGTGTGCAGTAGATAAGCTGGTGCGAACATCTTCTAAAAATCACATCAGGTTCACCTGTTGCATGCTTGACATGAGTGCAGCAGTTAAGCAGGTGTGAACATCATTTTCAAATCACATTAGGTTTACATGCTGCACGCTTGCCATGCGTGCAGCAACTAAGCTGGTGCAAATCTCATCTAAAAACATTTCAGTTTCTATTTCTTATACTACTGCTAGCAATTAGAGCCATTAAAATACGGTATTCATTGATTTCTCATTAAAATTAGGTAAACTCATTAATTCTGATGCATTTGCAAGTTGTTTAATGGCTTTTCATTTTTGTCATTGAATTTCCATTAATTTGTAAAGTATTGTTTGCTTAATGCTTTAAATGCCTAGGATATAGTCAGCCAACATCCCCTATTCCAGATGTATGAAGAGGGACCTCTATGTTGTGAAGCCTGACCTTTTTGCTTTGGGCCATGCAACTCCCCTTATGCATATTTAGTGCTACAAATGTGTTTCTCTATGACTAATTCTGCTCACTTACTTTCCATTTGTCATTCTGTAGTGAGTATATACACTATGGCCATGCTCAACACTCTTTCTGCTGAGTAGGGTTTTGGAAGCATGCACCATACCTCACATTTTGGCACTGAAATGAGGGGAATGGACACTCAAAATGAGGTACAATGAGGGACACTAACCCTCACAATGATCAGGACACATCCTGAAACATGGAGATACAGTACCTCAGAACACATGGGGAAATTGCTGAATTTACTTGTGCCGATGCCTAAAAATGAATTTCTACTATAAAGCATGGGTACCATTTAAGAAGAGCGAAGGGGGGCATGGACTCCCCCCCCCCCCATATTTGTGCCTACATTGTTCTTATGGTGTAGCAATAATAGCATTCAATTTGGATTTACTCTCTTGTACAGTAAGTGACCCCCTGTCCTGTGTGCGGTCACGCTACAGGTGCATTCCTGACTTGAATATGTCTTATTGTGTTGTCCACTCTCTCCACCTATTCACAGCGGCACCATCACACAAGACAAGGAGGAGCTCCAGCCAAGCAAGAGCACGAGTCACACGAGAGCGACACTGTCTTTCCTGCCACAGAGTTGACAGGCTGTACACTACAGCTTGAAGGAGTTGGTGAGCACTGAACTCTCAATAGCAGTGTTGTGGTGGCATATTTATGTTGGTCTACTCTTAATGAGTATCCATCTCACTTGGTGGCTGAAGGGACAGGGGGTGAGCTGGAAGCTAATTCAAGACTCGGCTGTCTACGTACTCTACTAGGTTCACCTCACAAAAAAAACAAAAACAGCACAGGCCCCCCTGAGCAGCAAGCTAGGCCTAGCAGCAGCGGTGACAGTGGTGTGGGTGGTCTTCATAGGCCTTGATCAGTGCAGTGCATCAGCAGCCATGGCAGCAGCCAAGCAAGAAGCATGCAATGCAGGTTGGGTGTGTTTGGTTAGTGAGGTGACTTGGTAGTGGACCAGGCTGGGGACCTGGGATGTTCAGTTCTAGCATACAGCTTCAGGCAGAAGGACAGAGGAGGAGTGGACTGAAAACTGGGCTGGTGGCACACTGGGTCAGGCTGCAGGTTCTGGCCAGATGGCCAGGTAAGTAAAAGTAAATACTTTTTTTTAAGGGGGACTGGGGAAGGAGGAAGGACTAAAATATTGATATGTTTTTCACTTTTCTGCACCTTTGGGCAGCTTCATGACCCATATGGGATGGGAATTGAATGGAATGGAATCAGGTAGAGCAATCGGGACACATTTGTTTTGTTTTTTTTGTATGGGGGGGGGGTTCGGAACATCAGCCAGGAAAAAAATTGGTTAATAACTTGGTGGGTTTAAGCCCAAACCGGATGCACTGCTTTGGGGGCATAGACAGATGAATCTTTACACATTTTAATTTTTCCTGATTTGCATATCATTTTTCAGTAACAGCAAATGAGTTTTACCTTTTAGAGACAATCCAGACATTCTAGAGCTTGCCACCTAGGGGCTAACTAGCACCAGGCCTCCACTGGTAGCTGGCTCCCATATGCTGCAATCAGAAATGGTGCCAATGCCATAAAATCTACATTTAGAGGACATCATCTGTGTGAGCAGCATGTTTCCCATAAGGGATGGATGAGGATCAGAGCAGTTTTCAGGGATGAAATGAGGACTGTCCCTTGCATTCAGGGACATTTGAGCAGTATGGTATTCACAGACTATTGGAGCCCCACTATGAACAAGCTTATGCCCACCCCAGTGAAGCTGACCTCCACATCACCACTTAGGCACATTATGACATAGGGCAAGGGAGACTGCAGGGGTGTGCACCATTGAAATGAATGGGGGTATTTTTTTAGTACTATTTTATACATTATTGATGGAGAGTTGGAGATTAATAAAGGCCACTGCTCGACTAACAAGGGCCTTGCTAGTAGAACAGAAGCCTTCATTATTCTCCAACTCACCATCATAATGTATAAAATAGTAATAAAAAATAACTCCATTCATTCTAAGGGGGTTCGACTATGCCCCAGCACTCTGACCCATGGGCGTCATTTCTTAAAGACTCCCGCCTCTGGCTCACTAGTACTCAGGTAAGAGACTCTCAACTTATTGCTACTTGGTGGGTTGACTGTAGCAGCATGGCCACCCCTGCTGCAATGTGTGTGCATGGTGGGGGCGGGGAGGACTGGTCATGTGGGTGGGTGTCTAGTTATTGCTAGATTTGTGTTTGTAACTTAAAGTCTTTTTGTGTGGAAGCATTCAAAACTATAGAGAGACAATAGTAGAAGTACAGGCCAGAGAGAAGTAATTAAGTAGTTTAGTGGGAAAGTGTATATATTGGGGACGAGAAGAACCACACATGTTTCTATTGGTATGTATGCTACAGTTCAGTTGTGCAGCTAAGGGAGGACAAGAAAACAGAAAAGTATGAGTGGCTACAAGCATGCTGCATGTGTGTAGATGTACAGTATGCAGATTTGCATTGAAGTACAAGTGAGTCATATGTGTGCAGACAGTATAGCTTAGTAGTTAAAGGCACTGAACTGAGAACCAGGAAACTTGGAGACCCAAAGACCTGGGTTTGAATCTCCTCAACCCCCACTTGTACAGTATATGGTGTGATCCAGAGCAAGTCACTTAACTTCTTTGTATGCACTTATCGGTGACCACTTACTTTTTGCACACATGCAGTCTGTTCCAATTTAACTTAAAAAACATGCTTTCCATACTTGCTTGCTGCATGCATGCCACATGCATGCAATAAGTTCCAATTTAACATTTAAATCATGCTTGCAGCAGAAATATCACATGAATAGTCATTTCATATGATTATTTCTGTAAGGGCTAAGCAATTGATAGCATGTGCAGTTCCAATAATATGTCTCCTGTTGACATACCTATTTAACATATCCCTTGCTTCTGCTACTTTCCTTATAACTGGAAAATGACACAGGTGATACTAGTATAAAAGGACAGGGACTCAGATTATTGTCCAACAATAGGCCTATGTTCTCCCTACTGGGTATCTCCAAATTATTGGAAAAACATATCTTTAAACAGCAAACAAACAACTATTAGGCAAGACAAGGCAGGTAAAGTTTATTTATATGGCACCCAATCCTGCAGGCTCTGGGTGCTGTACATAAAATATACAGCAGGCAGGGTAACAAATAAAATCAGATATCATAAAATCAAGACAAATAAAAACAATAAAACATCAGATACAGCATCAGAAATAAGCAATGGGCTGGCCAGATAACTACGTCTGGGAAGGCCACTGAAAATAAATAGGTTTTCAGGCCACTCTTGAACCTCTCAGCCAATGGGGCCTCCCTGAGATCAGCTGGTGGGGAGTTCCACAGTACTGGACCAGTGACACTAATGGCCCAGTCACTGAACGGTCTTAATCTGATCCTGGGAATTCAAGGAAGGCACCTGGTCAAGGAGCAGAGGGAGTGGGCAGAAGTGGCAAGTGTCAGAAGATCAGCCAGGTAGCCAGGGCCTAGTCCATGTAGGGCCTTTTAGGTGAGTAAATTCACCATGAAGATCACCCTCCATCTGAACGGCAGCCAGTGCAGAGCTCACAGCACCAGGATCACATGGCTAGCTCTAGATAGACCAGTCAGCAACCTGGCAGGTGCGTTCTACACCAACTTCAGCTGGTGAAGTGTACCTCCAGAGACCCCGAGGTAGAGAGCATTACACTAATCGAGTCTGGATGTGACAAAGGCATGCACCAGCATGGGTAGATCCCTGGACAGAACTAGGGGTTTGATCCTGGCAATCTTCCTTCAGTGGTAAAAAACACTTGACGACAGCTGACACCTGAGCTTCAAGTGTCAGTCTGTCATCAAGGATCATGCCAAGATCTCACACGCTAGGGGAGGCAATCAATGACATAGATCCCAGGAATAAACCAGTGACCACATCGGAGGTGTGACAGAAATGGTCAGGAAAGAGTTAATGGCTTGGATTCTGTAGGTGCCTTATTTTTTTAGCAGTTTGGAAAAAATACAGTCAGGCTGAAATCCTCTGTCCAGCAGCATCCAGCTTGTGGAATTCCTAGCTGCTAGATAAGAGCTGGGTCATAAATCTCGAGTGGACATCTCCAGACACACACAGACCTGCAGACATTGACACAGGGCAGTTTGAATGGATTGGATCATTCAAATATAAACTTAAGGTGAAAAGGGAATATAATTGGTCACTGAGAGGTATTCACTCTGATTGGGACAATTAAATACATACATGTTAGTTGGTTGGTGCATTTAAAGAGAGAATAGGAATGACCTATTCTCCACAGAGTATATAACCTTCTGAAAGGCAGAGAAGGCTCTCTTGTGCTTTGGAAGCTGGGGAAACATAAGTTTGGAGCCTACCTTGTAGCTATGTCCATGGGAACTGGCAGTTAGAACAGGGTCCAGTGTCTCTTGTAAGGGCAGGGAAGGGTAAGTTTAGTGATAGCATATTTCAGTAATAGCCTTCTTCTTTTGTCATCTGTTATTTAAAAACATTTGTTTACTTTTCCTGTATGAGTGTTATTCTCTTGTGTTGTAAATATATATCCTGTAAATGCTCAGTGCACTTTCTGTTAAGTAAAAGCTATTTATTTGCTCAACAGTTGTGACTGTGATGTCATTTTTCTAAGGTAATATTTGGTTTCCACTGGCTGAGGTAAACTCTGTGTAGCATCCACCACCCGAGAGATACACACTACCAGACTTTAACTTGTGCAATTGCACGTTTAATTATTCAAGTTTGTACACTTGAAAGAGGTGCCGGAAGGAAAGTCTGGCTGGTGGCAGCGAATACCCGAGGATAGACACCTCTCTAAAACCTGTTTCAGCCCAGAGGGAGAGGTGGGTTGTCACACATTGGTTGGCAGTGGTGGGATGATGATAGCGGACTGTGTAGCACACTGAGATACAGAGTTTGCCAGTGGAACAGTTACCTTAGTGTTGCAAAACAGGATATACAAGATGACACATTTGTACAACAGTTTTATTTGTTTCTAGATAGCTCAGTAAAGTGTAGTAGTAGTAGAGAATGAGCTCCATGGAGTATGACTCACTTACTGTACCACAGCTTTTTGAAAGGTGCCAGGAAAAGGGGATTGAGCCTGAAGGTCTAAAGCAGAAGAAAAAGAGAGACCTCATAGCTACTCTTTTGGCACATGATCTGGAGCAGACAGTCACTGGGGGCGAGTCAGGAACTGAGGCAGCAGACCCCCCCAAACCAACTTAAGGCACTTCGACTGCAGCTGTTGCTGCAAGACAAGGTGTTGGAGGCAAAAAGACTGGATGCTGAAGCAGAAGCAAGAAGGTTGGATGCAGAAACAAGAACACAGGAAGCAGAGAAAGAACTTGAAGAAAAGAGACTGGCAGACAGAGAGAAAGAATGCCAAGACAAAGAGAAGGAATACGAAGACAGAGAGAAAGAACAACAGCATGAACTCCTGAGACAACAGCACGAGAAAGAGATGATGACCCTCCACAGTCAGAAAACCGTGAGTAATGGTGGAGTGAGTTCACCTCATGAAGTCAAAATGAATTCTAAATTGTTCCCTCAGTTTAAAGAGGGAGATGACCTTGATTTATTTTTTAAGGTCATTTGAGAGAGTATGCGACCAATTAAAATTGACTAAGGCTTCCTGGTCAACTTATCTCACACCCTTGTTGATGGGGCGAGCGTTACATGCATTTGCTAAAATGAGTAATGAAGACTATGCTGATTATGATAAAGTGAAAACAGTGTTGTTGAAACATTTTGAATTAACTCATGAGGCTTATAGATGGAAATTTAGAGAGTTAAAGAAAAGCCCAGAAGACAGTTATGCAGAACTGCAGGTTAAACTGTATACTTACCTTCATAGGTGGAGGGAGGGGGCTAAAGCAACTACTGTGGAACTGATTAAAGATGTATTGGTGAGAGAACAATTCCTTAAAATTGTACCTGAGGACATGCATGTATGGCTCATATACAGGGCATGCACCTCTTCCACAGAGGTGGCAGGAAGCGCTGATGAGTATCTGTCTAGCCGGCCATACACACAACGTAAGTCTTATGGTGGGGGGCAGCACATGGTTATAAGGGATCCCATGTGGGGCAGCCCAAAGGAAACCAGCCTTCACCTGAGCCCAAAGTAGAGACCTCTGGTTCTAAGGGGACTCAAGAAATAGGTCCCAAGAAATGTCATATTTGCAATCAAGTGGGACACTTGAGATATAACTGCCCTCAGAAACTGGTTAAGGGGAATAGATATGGGGGTTGGGGTGATAAAAAGAGCACTGGTGTGTTTGTAGGGTGTGTTCAGTCTGAAGAACCACTCTCCTCTGACAAGAATCTGCGTCCCATTACAGTTAATGGAATAGTAACACAGGGACTGTGGGACACAGGTGCTAACATCTGCCTGGTAAGGCAGGATCTCATTCGAGCAGAGCAGATGGTGCCTGGGAAATACTCCAAGGTCCGGGCATTCACAGGGCCACCAGTCCCATTACCAATGGCTAGAGTCTTCCTGAGCTGGGAAGGGGGCCATTGAGAAAAGGAGTTGGCAGTTGTAGAAGACCTACCTGTTAGTATGATTGTGGGGAAGGATTTACACCCCAGTAAAAAACTGGTGTGCATTGTAACTCATAGTAGGCACAAGAGCAAGCTTCTGAGGGTGAAGAGGGGTTGACTCGGGGTGGTACAGATGCACCCTCAGCAGCTGAGGAAGTGTCTAGCACAGGGGATGGGCTGGCTAGAAGCAGCAGTCCAGAACCCCAGTCACATATTGAGGAGCCCACAGAACTTCCCTCAGAAGGGGCACTGGGAAGGGTCAGACGAGGGCAGCTGAGTGCCGCACAGCGAACTGACCCTACCCTGGAAAAACTGAGGGAAATAGCTCATAGGGCTGAGTGTTCTTGGGGAGATAAAGATTTCATTTACTGGGACAATGGGCTGTTGTACAGAGAATGTACAACAGAGGAAGTGCTAGATGGTGAGGTACTCCACCAGCTGGTAGTCCCTAAGGTTCACCGTCAGCAGCTTTTGGCCCTTGCCCATGATATCCCTTTTTCAGGGCACTTGGGGGTGAGGTGCATGAAAAAGCATCTAGCCAACAATGTTTTCTGGCCTGATATTGGCAAGGATGTAGCAAATTATTGCAGGACTTGTCCACAGCGCCAGCGAGTGGGGAAAATGTGGGACAAGGCCAAGGCAGCTTTGGTGCCCCTGCCCATTATTGATGATCCCTTCAAGAGGGTAGCAGTGGACATAGTGGAGCCATTGAGCACCCCAAGTCACACTGGCAAGTGGTATATCCTGGTAGTTGTAGACTATGCCACTAGATATCCAGAGGCAGTGGCCCTAACATCCTCTGAGGCAGAACCAGTGGCAGATGCACTGTTGGGAATATTTAGCCGGGTGGGCTTTCCCCAGGAGATATTGTCAGACCGGTGTGCCAATTTTATGTCAGGGTTAATGAGTAGTTTGTGGGAGAAGTGTGGGGTGAAGCAGCTCAAAACATCCACATACCATCCCCAAACTAATGGTCTAGTGAAGCGATTTAATTCAACCCTTAAGACCATGCTAAGGACTTTTGCTGACCAGCATAAGAGGGACTGGGACAAATATTTGCCTCATCTCCTATTTGCACACAGGGAAGTCCCACAGGAGTCCACAGGGTTCTCACCTTTTGAGCTCCTGTTTGGTCATAGGGTGTGGGGGTCCCTAGATTTGATTCAGGATGAATGGGAGGGTGACCGTGCCTCCCTAGGGGAGTCTGTTGTGGAGTATGTCCTGAACTTCAGGATCCACATTAGGGAGCTCAAGGTGTTTGCTCAGGAGTGCCTGGCCACTGCACAACAGTGGCAGAAAGTCTGGTATGACCGTGGAGCCCGAGCCAGAGAATACGAGGTGGGACAGCGAGTGATGGCACTCATCCCTGTCTGACAGAATAAATTACAGGCAGCATGGGAGGTGCCATTCTCCTTTGTCCAAAAGGTTAGTAATGTCAATTACATGATAGAGCTATTGGACAGGAGATACAAATGAAAGGTGTATCATGTCAACATGCTAAAGCCCTACCACGACAGGGAGGAAATGGTCCTCACTGTATGCAGTTCCCCAGAGGAGGAAACTGAGGTAGATCCACTGGTGGACCTACTTGGGGAGGCCAGAGTTGCATCCTCTGTGGACAACCTTACCCTTTCGGAACAGCTGACACCAGCCCAGGTGCAAGAAATTAGGGGTGTGCTGAGAGAATTTGAGGACATGTTCACAGGGAAACTGGGGTACACCACGATGGCAGAGCACCATGTGGATACAGGGACCCAGGTTCCCCTGAAAAAGTCCCCCTACAGGGTATCTGAGCACGTTAAGCAGACTGTGAAAGAGGAGCTCAAAGAGATTCTGGAACTGGGGGCAATCCAGGAATCTAGTAGCCCCTGGGCATCACCATTGGTACTGATCCCAAAAAGGGATGGCACCACATGATTCCGCGTGGACTACTTAATAGCTGCATGGATTCTGATGCTTATCCCATGCCCAGAACAGATGAGACCCTGAAGTGACTGGGGGGAGCCAAGTATTTGACCACAATAGACCTAACAAAGGGCTATTGGCAGGTACCTTTGACCCCTGCGACCAGGGAAAGATCAGCTTTTGTTACTCCATTTGGTTTATACAAATTTAAGGTAATGCCATTTGGAATGAAGAATGCACCTACAACCTTTCAATGGCTTGTAGATTGCATTCTGTCTGGGGTAGGTGAGTTTGTATCGGCTTATATGGATGATATAGCCATATACAGCCAGACCTGGGATGAGCACATCAAGAATGTGCGGGATGTGTTCCACAGGTTAAAGAAGGCAGGTCTGACAGTCAAGGCAGAGAAGTGCCAGGTAGGTATGGCAGAAGTATCCTACCTTGGGCACCGGGTGGGTAGTGGACACATCCGTCCGGAGCCTACCAAGGTTGATGCCATCCTGGCCTGGCCTACTCCTACCACAAAGAAACAGGTCAGGGCATTTCTAGGGACAGCAGGGTACTACCAAAAGTTTGTTCCCCGCTATAGCGATCTGGCTAAGCCCCTGACAGACTTAACCAATAAGCACAAGCCTGACACAGTGAAGTGGTCAGAAGGTTGTGAGGTTGCTTTTCAGGAGCTAAAAAAGGCCTTAAGTGGCCCAGCTGTATTGGCTAGCCCTAATTATAGTTTAAAGTTTATGGTCAATGTGGATGCCTTGGATCATGGGCTGGGGGCTGTGCTGAGCCAAGTTACCCAGCAGAGGGAGGAGCACCCGGTTGTGTACCTCAGTCAAAGGCTTTTGCCCAGAGAGGAGGCATATGCCACAATTGCGAAGGAATGCTTGGGAATAGTGTGGGCCCTTCAGAAGCTGCAGCCTTACCTATATGGGAGAGAATTTACTGTGGTAACAGATCATAATCCCCTAATTTGGCTTCATGGGTCCAGTGGGCAAAATGGTAAACTACTACGTTGGAGTTTGGTACTGCAGGCATACAACATGAACATCCAGCATCGCAGTGGCAAACAAAATGCAAATGTGGATGGGCTATCTAGGCAGGGCTAATGGTCTGGCTGGATACTTTTGGGCACTTCCCAGTAATTGCATGAATGGCTGTGTCACTTGGGGTGGCCCAAGGGACACACCTTCATTATCTGGGGGGGGGAGATGTAACAGAAATGGGCAGGAAAGAGTTAATGGCTTGGATTCTGTAGGTGCCTTATTTTTTTAGCAGTTTGGAAAAAATACAGTCAGGCTGAAATCCTCTGTCCAGCAGCATCCAGCTTGTGGAATTCCTAGCTGCTAGATAAGAGCTGGGTCATAAATCTCGAGTGGACATCTCCAGACACACACAGACCTGCAGATAGGGACACAGGGCAGTTTGAATGGATTGGATCATTCAAATATAAACTTAAGGTGAAAAGGGAATATAATTGGTCACTGAGAGGTATTCACTCTGATTGGGACAATTAAATACATACATGTTAGTAGGTTGGTGCATTTAAAGGGAGAATAGGAATGACCTATTCTCCACAGAGTATATAACCTTCTGAAAGGCAGAGAAGGCTCTCTTGTGCACTGGAAGCTGGGAGGGGAAACATAAGTTTGGAGCCAACCTTGTAGCTATGTCCCTGGGAGCTGGCAGTTAGAACAGGGTCCAGTGTCTCTTGTAAGGACAGGGAAGGGTAAGTTTAGTGATAGCATATTTCAGTAATAGCCTTCTTCTTTTGTCATCTGTTATTTAAAAACATTTGTTTACTTTTCCTGTATGAGTGTTATTCTCTTGTGTTGTAAATATATATCCTGTAAATGCTCAGTGCACTTTCTGTAAAAAAAAAGTAAAAAAGTAAAAGCTATTTATTTGCTCAACAGTTGTGACTGTGATGTCATTTTTCTAAGGTAATATTTGGTTTCCACTGGCTGAGATAAACTCTGTGTAGCATCCGCCACCCAAGAGAGACACACTACCAGACTTTAACTTGTGCAATTGCACGTTTAATTATTCAAGTTTGTACACTTGAAAAAGGTGCCGGAAGGAAAGTCCAGCTGGTGGCAGCGAATACCCGAGGACAGACACCTCTCTAAAAGCTGTTTCAGCCCAGAGGGAGAGGTGGGTTGTCACAGGAGGCACTCCCATCATGCCCTAATTCCAGCCGAATCACTAGTACCTCTGTCTTATCTGTTACAGTCACAGCAAGCTGGAGGACATCCAATCAATGACCTTAGCCAGGCAGATGTTAAGCACTACCATAGCGTCCAGTGCTCCACGATCAAAGGACAGGTACAGCTGGGTATCATCTGCATAACAATGAAAACCTACACTGTGCCACCTAATGAGCTCACTGAGGGGCAGCATATACACTGCAAATAATATTGGCAACAAGATCGACCCTGAGACACTTCACATGGCAGGAGCTTCGGGCAAGAGGAGAAATTGCCCATCACCACCTTTTGCTTCCTGCCAGAGAGGTAGGACTCAAACCAACTGCAATTGTTTCCCATGGCCATGAATTGTCATCATGCTAACCTGTACCATTTAACCATGAACGAATTACTTCTAGTGCTTGTCTCTTCCTTGGCGCTGGTCTGTCATCATGCTTTCATGTAACACCTTGATGCCTCTGTCCTCCCTTTGATACTGATCTATCTTCCCATTTTCTCCAGCCTTCTTTTCACAACTCTATACTGTACTCATCCACTATCTACACACAATCATACTATAAAAGTCCTAACTCCCCTTTCCCTCTCCCCGTAGGCCCCACTGCCACATCAGTTCTACTGACCTATCCTTGGGACTTCACTTTTCATAATGTTTATCCTTCGTTTACGTATTACATACCCCTCCTGGTACCACATCTGCCATTAGTTGGTGGTTCTTCAAGCCATTTTCATGGCTAGTACTAGTGACTGCCCCTGGTAAATGAACTAACTGGTACTTCTATACAGAGAACATGGTTTATATACAGTTGCATGGCTCAATGGTGGACCTACCCCCTTGTATTTGAATCCTCCTCTGTTATGGCTTGCCTTTTCTTCCTTTTATCATTTGACTCCCCTATTACTGCACCATTGTGTTTGTGTTTATATACTTATTTACATATATTTATATGTTTTTATGATGAATGTTACCCGACCCTGTTCTAACCAGGTCCATCTTATAAAAGAGCTCTGCTCAATGATGTTCACCTGGATAAATAAAGATTTTGATTGATTGACTGATTGAACTGATGACAGTGCCAGTGAGTCTACAGTACTCTGTAAGGCAATCAAGAAGCACAATGTGATCTACAGTGTGGAAAGCTGAAGGGAGGAAAAGGAGCACAAGAACTGACCTGTCTCCTCTATCTCTAGACCTGTGGAGGTCATTATGCACCTTAACTAATGCCGATTCTGTGCAATGCTTGGCTCTGAAACCTGATTGGAATGGATCATAGATGTCAAAGGCCAAGAGGTGCTCCTTGAGCTGCTGCACCATGATTTTTTCAACAACCTTACCCAAAAAGGGAAGGTTGGAGATAGGATGGTAATTTGCCAGGATATCAGGGTTGAGAGGAGACTTCTTCAGAAGGGGCCTCCCCAAGGACTCTTTCAAGGCTTGTGGAAAGACCCCATCCAACAATAAACACTGGACAATCCTGGCAAACACTGGGCCAACAGAGCCAATGCAACTCATCAATAAATGAGTTGGAGGTGGGTCCAGTTCACAGTACATGTGCTTCAGCTTTGAAAATACCTTAATGACCTTGGCCTCTTCAACTGGTTTAAACTCCTCCCAACAGTTGGAGTACCTCTGTTCCATTCAAGCTGATCACTGTGAGTCCCAATGATCCTTGCTGATGGGATCCCCTGTCGGATAGTAGAAACTGTCTGAGAAGAACCGAGTAAACTCATGACATAAAGTGATTGAAAAGCCTTTTTTCAGCTGCAGACAGACTGGATGAAGAAGTCTGTTGATAGTCCTAAAAAGCTGAGCTGGTCGGTTCTTCCTGGCAGCAATCTCCCTGGACAGGAACTCTGCCTTCTTATGGTGGATTGCCCCTGGTACTCAGAATAATGAACATGCAGAGCCAGCTTATCCACATCGTATTGGGGCCTCCACCAACAATGCTCCAACTTCTGACCCCTGATCTTCATCACCCTGAGATCCCCATCAAACCACGGAGACCTCTAGAGAGAGGATCTGGGTCATGCAAGGACTGAATTGAGGGTGTCAAGCACCCCGGAAACTACCTTGTTATATGTGGCAACCACTTTGCTTATACCCACAGTACATGTAGTATCTACACTAGCTAGATCAGCTACTGCCAGTAGTCTCTCTGGGGACAATCTCCATAACGGGTGATAGCTGATGATCTCAACAGGGGAGGGACTCTCATGGGGGCCTTGACATAGGATTTCACCATGCAGTGACAAGACCATACCACCTGATCAATCCCGAGGTTAGTTACCTCGAGCCCCAGTGAGAACACCAGGTCTAGCATGTGGCCATGTTGATGGATCACAGACTTAACTACTTGCAACAGGCCCAGTAATTATATTAACTGGAGGAGGTGAGGGTCAAATTGTGAGGCTTAGTTGTCACCCCAGACATTGCAGTCCCCCAGTACTAAACATCTGGTGGACTCCAACTCCGTGTCAACGATGAAGTCTGCAACCTCCTGCAGGAAATCTCCCCCTGCTCCTGGAGGGCGATAAATAAGGAGAATCCTGCAACCTGCACCCAGACCCCCACGCATCAGCACAAACTCAAATACCTAGTCATCCCCAGCAGGTGCATGGTGAATCCCAGGTCAAATTTAAAACAAATGGCCACTTCTCCACCCTCTGCGTTCCATCCACAAGCAGTGCACCACAGAGTACCCAGCAGAGACAGATACCTCCAAAACCGGCCTGGCATCTTCACCCAACCAGGTCTCTGCGATGCAAGCCAGATTGACCAAGGAAATCAAGTCCGCCATAATTGCAGTCTTGTTCCTCATCAATCTGCATTGCATAGCATTCAGTAAGGAAGTGGAACAGACTGCACAAAGGAACAAGCAGTGCTCGGTTCAAAAAATTACTTGAGAAGAGATAAACAGGGAACCAGCACCTGCTTAAAACATGCAAAACTCTGTTTGTGCTCAAATTACCAGCCGAGAATGCCAATGTAACATACACAATTTTTAATAATTGGTACAAAAGCACAAAACTCACTTGAAAATGATAACTGAGTGACTGTCTGAAGCAGTCCATGAATTGCTAAAGTCCAAAATGAGTGAGAGCAAGAGCTGAGGGTTGCCTCCAACTGACGTCACCTGACGCGTTTCGTTTTGAGAAAGCTGACCGAAACGCGTCAGGTGATGTCAGTGGAGGCCTCAGCTCTTCTCTTACTCATTTGGATTACAACTGTTTGAACTGTGTGAACTGTTCTGGATTTTATGGTGCTCTTTGGACTTAAGGAACTCTATGGACTTTAGCAATTCATGGACTCCTTCAGACAGTCACTCAATTATCATTTTCAAGTGAGTTTTGTGCTTTTGTACCAATTATTAAAATTGTATATTATATGGCATTCTCAACAGGTAATTCAGCACAAACAGAGAGTTTTGCATGTTGTTGGTTCCTGTTTCTCTTCTCCATTGCATAGCATTACCCACAGGACTGGAGATGCGGCAGCCCGTCTGGCTACCTGCCCACTTGGTCTAGTGAGAACCCTGGGGACGGAGACCAAACACATCTGGCCTCTCCCTAGGCTCTGTCTAAACCCAGGGCATCTCCTGCACCTAACCACCTCAATACCTCTTACCTCCATTGGGCCCACAGCACCCTACCACTGCCGACCTCCCTGATCCCTAGTAACGCTGACCTCCTGACGGCATCTCACTGTCATAGCTCAAACAGGGAGGTCAGCAAATGGACAGAGGTCGTGCAGCTGGGATGCATTACAAGCAGTCCGTGAGGGTCTGAAACCCCAACACATCCCTAGGGACCAGCACCACTACCACTGCCTTCTAACTCAAATTCAGCCAAGCTGATCTTACTTCCCTCCTAAGGAGAACCCTCAACCAAGTACTATATAATTACAAAAACAAACCCTAATCACATACACTAATTGACATAAATACAATATCACAGTCACACTGCTAAACAATGTTATCACCCTCCCAACCCTTTCCACCCACCAACAACCAAATATAATTCCCAGCCAAACACAAATCCCACCCAAAACCAATAAACAGTATAACAGAATAATAAGTATGGGAGAGTCCATTAATGTGCAATGTGCTGTGAGTTGCAGTTCTACTCCACAAGGAGGTTCAAAGTAATCAGACGCAGTTAAATAATGTAAATAAACAGGAAAAACACCAGCAATCAGTCCAAACCCTGATTTTAGATTCCAGCAGTGACCAGTTCCAAAGTCTCAGGAGGAAACAAAAATGGCACTCACACTACCAGATGAAAATGTATAGATTGCTGGGACCAGTAGAGGGCATCATGAAGAGCCAACTTTTACGAAGCTTAATTTAGTACTCCTCTCACAAGTAGAAAAATAGGCTCAGTCTCAGTTAGATCTTACAGCATGCACCTCTTAACCCTCACAGGACCACCACGAACTAGGAAAGAAAATGCTCTGCTCTCACCGATGCTTTAAGATGGACAAAACTGCAAAGTCAGGTGAGGACAAACGAATGAGCAACACGGGGGCCCAATCTTGCAAGGCTACCAAGTTGCAGATCAACAAATGGCAAGCAGTTCTCCGGTTCAAAGGGCAGTGTAGATGACCCACTTGACACGGCCACAGATGTCCGCAGAAGTTCACAAACCACAGGGAATTGGGAGAAAGTTATTCGGCTCACACAGAGCCTGCAGGAAAGTCTGGGGTAAAGAAGGGCCACTCCTTTCTGACTCTACATTTGGCTCCCGGTTTGGAAAAGGCAACAGCAAACAAGAGGGGTTCTCCAGGGAGGCAGCTGAGCTTTCATCTGCATGTCATGCCAACTACCCCCGCCACTCACTGCTACTCTGCCACTTCAGCTTCTTCTCCTACATATGAAGTCAGTGGCGGACAGCTGTATCCTTCTCCTTCACCTTTGCATCTGATGGAATCCTCCAGCTTACTTTGCTTTCCTGCTTCACCATCAGGCCAGGAAAAAACGCCTTCTGAGTTCTAATCCTCCACAGGCATCCAAGGAACACTGTAATCAGCAACATGGTAAGAGTCACAAATGTTATTATTAAAAGTTCACTCTTCACAGCAAAACACAGGAAGAGTTCACAGCACAGTGCACTCCTGATCCTCTCTAAAAATAAACCTTTAATCTCCTATACTACCTCACTGCTTCAGCCCTGCCTATCGCTATGTCCCTACACTTAATACTGTTAAAGTTAGATAAAAATCGGAAAAAAAAGATACTAAAACTTAGCTCTCCTGATAACAACTTAGCTCTCCCGATAACAAATTGGTAGAAATGGCAAAAATCTTAAAAGAGGCAAACAGCAGTTCATTTCAAAGCTCATGTAGACTGCAGCTCAGCGTGGCTGCCAGTGTGGTGTATTAGGCAATTACTTTCCTAGTCCAAATAAATCTGACTTCTGCCCCAAGTATGGCATCCTATCTGCTGCAGCGTTCATTACCAATTACACCAGAATGTTAAAGGGGTCAATCATCCAGTTAAACACACCAAAGTTTTGCAACACTTGCAGTCCTTGAAGACATATGTCACTTTGATCCAGAAAATGCACCTCACAGCTAAGAATTTACACTGGCTCAAGAAATCCTGAGTGGATTAAATGTTCCACAGCTCAGCCTCCTCAAAGTCAAGGGGTTTAGCTATACTGCTCCACTGAGCACTGCCCTCGAAGATGCAGGTGACTGCAACTGATTCCTGTGGTAGGTGAATTGTGGCCCTTTTCTCATTCCAGGGTGGAAAAGTCATTCTCAATAATATGTATGCCCCAAGCAGTGACAACATGGAATGTTTCCCTGCAATCAGTCAGGCCTTTGCAGACATCAGGGGTGAAAACTCCTCTGCCTCACTGCTTATGGACAGAAATTTTAACTTGGACCTTGACACATTCCTTGACAGATCTCAGGTCCCTCAAGACACCAACTCTAGGCCAGGGATGCTTTAGCAGCCCTTATGGCAGAATGGGCCTAATAGACATATGGAGGCTGGATCACCCTGATGGAAGAGACTACTTCTTTTTTTCACCCATGCATGGCATGCATAGTCATATAGATTTATGGTTGACAGATAGTGGGGCCTTACCTGGCATCCATGACTCTTTGATAGAATCCATATTCATATTAGGCCATTCCCCAGTAGGGCTTTCTTACTGTCCTCTGAGTGAGCAGAGTAGATCACCCCTTTAGAGATGCAACCCCCTCTTCTTAAGGGATCCCAAATTCTGTGCCTGGATTACTTTAGAGGCAGACTTATACTTTAAAACCAACAGGACAGGGTAGCTAGCTTCAGGGATAGTGTGGGAGGCCTTCAAGGCTGTCTTCTGGAGTCAGAGTACATTTTACGTGTTCATGTAGAGTAAGCAGAGTGCCAAAGAGCTCAGTCAGTTACAATAGGACTTAAAAAGTAAAGAAGTACAGCACAAGCTGACCAAGCAGCCTTCTCCAGAACCCATTTCCTCTATAGTGAGCTTAAATGTAAGATTAATGTAGTTCTACACTACAAAGCTGAATGGCAAATGTTGCTTGCTGAACACAACTTTTGGAAATCCAGTGACAAAAGTGGCAAGCTTCTAGCCCATACATTACGTAAACAAAAAGCTAATTCCCAAATTCAGACCCTATGGGATATGAAGGGGGAGATTATTACAGCCCCGGAGGGCCTTAATGATGTCATGCATCAATATTATGCACATCTATACTCCTCATAGTAAATGGTGCCCCAAGATTCACCCCATTAAAACTTTTCTTGGACACACCCCAGTGTCCCAGTTACCTCCTGCTCTCTCACAGGACCAGGAATTACCTCTTACATTCGAAGAGCTCACAACAGCCCTGAAACAGCTCACTACAATAAAAGCCTCAGGATCCAATGGCATTGTGGTGGACCTTTACCGACTCATGCCTCATGTAGTAATACCCTCCCTTTCGGAAGCCCTGCAGGAGGCTAGATCATGTGGCACTCTCCCTCCTACTATGAAGCAAGCCATGTTTACCCTCTTACTGAAAAAGTCAGAAGATCCTCTAGACTGTGCCAGCTTCAGGCAGATTTCCCAGATTTCCACTGACAATAAAACTGTTGCTAAGGCTTTGGACAACAGGTTGGAAAAGGTACTCTCATCAGTTATACACCCTTCACAGGCCAGATTCCAGAAAGGCAAAACCGGGACTGATAACATCTGCTCGGTACTCCACCTCAAATGGTTCGCGGGCCAATTTGCCACCCCCCATAGCAACAATGGCAGTGGACTTCTGCAAGGCTTTTAACTTGGTGGACTGGTGCTATATACATTCAGTCCTAGAGGAATATGACTTTGGCACATATTTTTGCAGCTGGACCACTACTCTGTATGCTCAGCCCACAGCCCCTATTCTTACCAACCGCACCTTCTCCAAGCCATTCAATCTTCACAGGGACACATGACTAGAATCAAAACAAAATGGTTATATTAAATGCACGCTGAAAATAGAAAATAGAGTTAAAAATCTACGTTTCGACCTTAGGTCTTTTTCAGGAAATATCTAAAAGAGAAAAAAAAAAGTTAGTGTAGAGGGGAGGTAAAATGAGAGATATATATGTGGGGAAAGAAGAAAGAGGAGGCTCAGGGAGAAGAAGTGATAAATGGTGAGATTAAGAGAGAATCTGTGAAACAAAAAGGTGATGATGGGAAAGATAAAGCATAATGGGAGTGAAAGAGCTATGGAAGTTCCCAGGTGGGGACTAATTAACAGGGCCTAGTAAGAAGCTGAAATGTGACAAATGTGTGGGAAGGAGACAGAGATGGAGACTTATGGTGAAAATGAAAAATGAATTAAATGAGTACAAAAACAAATAGACTATGGGGGGAAAAAGGGATGGCTGAAAGATGTTAGTGGAAAATAAGTCTATCATTTAAACCAGAGGGCTGCTGGGAGCCAAGGCGGACCATCAGCTTGGCTTCTATGTTTTTTCTTTGGTCAGGATCCCAGAAGCCCTGCTGAAGGACACAAACAGAAAGGTCATTGACATTGTGGTCCATGGAGATAAAGTGGGATACAATGGGTTTAGCAGTTTCACCATTCCTGACTGCTCTGTAATGTTCCCCTGAAATGGTCAGCAAGATGCCTACCAGTTTCTCCGATGTAAATAGCTGTACACTTCCTGCAAATAATACAATACACCACATTAGTGGAGGTGCATGAGAACTCCTTGGTGATGTGAAAAACACCTGTAGGCCCCTGAATTTCAGTCACACTGGAAATAAATTTGCAGGTGTAGCAGTGAGTCCTGTTGCAAGGTTTGGTACCTGGGAGGGAGGAAATGTTAGGAGTAGGTAGGCTGCTTTTAACCAGGAGATCCCACAGGTTAGGTGGCTGGCGGTAGGAGGCAATAGGTGGTTCTGTAAAGGAAGCACCAATGTTAGGGTCAGTTTTGCAAAATGGGAAAGTTACTGGTGATGATCCTGTGAAGAGAAGGTGTGCTCTAATGGAAGTGAAGCACTAGTGGAATTTGTCATTGTTCTTCTGTGACAGTATCTTTCCTGTGGGGGTCAAGGTTACAGGGCATGTTACTGACCCGGGAGAGTGCTCTGTCCACTGTGCTTTTAGGGTATCCCCCTGTTGATAAACAAACTGTGCATTATTTGGGTCTGCTCAGCAAAATCTTCCTCTTCACTGCATAACCTGCAAAGTCTAAGAAACTGTGAATAAGGCAGGCCATTCTTGACATGTTTAGGATGGAAGGAGCTGTGGAGGAGGAAACTGTGAGAGTCAGTGGGTTTGTAATAAACTGATGTCTTCAGACCAGTGTTCTGTACTGACAGTTGGATGTCCAGAAAAGGCAGTGTAGAGGAGGATATTTCAACAGTGTATTGAAGGGAAGGATGGGCCATGGTAAACTTGTCAAGGAAGACTTGCAGGGTCTCCCTGGTGCAGGAGGTGGCCTCCACACAGTCATCAATGTAGCATTTGTAGAGTTCAGGCACAGTCCCTGTGAATGAGAGAAAAAAACATTCCTCCACCCAACCCACAAACAGATTAGCAAAGCTGGGACCCGTCTTGGTACCCATGGCAACTCCACTGACCTGCTGAAAAAAACTGTTATAAAAAAAAAAGCATTGAGTGTAAGAACCAGTTCTGCCAGACGAGTTAGTGTGTGTGTGGGTGGCTGCTGGACTTCCTGCTTATTCAAGAAATGCTGCAAAGCTGTCAGGCCATCATCATGGGGGATCACTGTATAAAGAGATTTGATGTCCATGGTGAAGATGAGCTGATGAGAGCCACTGAATCTGAACCTGTCAAATAACCGGAGACCATGGTTAGTGTCTTTAACATAGGATGGCAGGGACTAGACAAGGGGTCTCATGAGGCTGTCCAAAAATGCAGAGATGTGGGATGTGGGGCAGGAGCAGGCAGACACTATGGGACGGCCCGGGTTACCTGTTTTGTGGATTTTGGGAAGGAGATAAAACCTGGATGTCTGGGGATGCAGAACTATGAGTCTCTTAGCAGAAGCAGGGAGCTCTTTGTTTTCAATGGCAGAGATGATGGTGGTGGTGACCTCAGTTTGATAGTCAGCAGTGGGGTCCTGTGGAAGAGAAGAATAAAACCTGGTGTCAGAGAGTTGCTGTTTGGCTTCAGTGATGTATAGCTCCTTTTTCCAGACCACAACAGCACCTCCCTTATCAGCTGGTTTAATAACAATGTCATTCCTACATTGTAGAGATCTGAGGGCTGCAAGCTCACCAGGTGTCAGGTTGGAATGGTTGTGCCTGCAATGAAGACTGAAGTTAGTTGTGTTTTCCATGCATTGGTTAACAAAATAATCAACAGCAGCAAAATGTACTGGAGGGGGTGTCCATGCATGTCACTGTGGATTGATATCATTGATTGTTCTGGTGATACTGTCATCATCTGTGGGAAGAGGAGTCACTGAAAAGGAGCAGGGAAATCCCAGCCTCCCCCCACAAAACATGGTGATTAGTGAGGTAAACACCAAGGTGCAGAAGTTATAAGGGACCAGAACAGATTTAAATGTGAAAAAAAGGCAAAGGCAGTAAGGACAGAAATGGGGCTAAAAGGGGTAAGGCTATCAAAAAGTGGAGGGTGATGAGTACCAATGCCTTTAGTCTGTGTAACAAGGTCCCTGAACTAGTGGCCTTGATGGAAGGGGGTTGCCTGGATATTGTGGCAGTCACAGAAACATGGTACACAGAGAACCATGACTGGGGTGTCAACATAGCAGGATACACAATCTACAGGAGGGACAGGGAGGAAAAGAGGAGGAGTAGCTCTCTATGTAAAGGAAGGGATCAAAGCAACAGAACTAAAGAGTAAACAGGGAGCAGATGAAGCACTGGGTCACCCTGGAGACAGGAAATGGCACCACAATCCGCATGGGGGTTGTATACAGACCCCATCTCAGGGAGGAATGGACAAGGAAATGATAGAAGGCTTTCTTAGAATGGTGGAAAAGGGAGATACTGTTGATGGGGACCTGAATATGCCAGATGTTAACTGGAGCACCTTTGCAGCACATCCAAGAGCAGGTCACTCTTGATGCCCTACAGGGGCATGCCTCAGACAGCTAGTATTGGAACCCACTTGGGAGGGAGCAATCTTAGACCTGGTACTCTCAAATGGGGATGGAGAAAGAATCTCAGATTTAGAAGTGGGTAGCCATCTGGGAAAAAGCGACCACCAAACAGTGTGGTTCACGATAAACACAGCCATACAATCAAGCCATACAAAGCAAAGTACTGGACTTTAGGAGGGCTGACTTTGGGAAAATGAGAGAGTGCCTCAGAAAAGCACTAGGAAACAGGCAAGAAGGAGGGGTGGAGGAACAATGGGGAGTGATCAAAACAGCCATCACAGAGGCAACAAGCCTTTATGTAAAGCAAACCAATAAAACACAATGAAGGAAAAAAACGCTATGGTTCTCAAAAGAGGTGGCAGGGAAGGTTAAGGAGAAAAGGACAGCATTCAGGAAATATAAGGAAACACAGAAGGAGCAGGACAGAGAACTTTATCAGTTAAAGCAGAAAGAGGTTGGGAAGGCAGTCAGAATAGCAAAGGCCCAAACCTAGGAAAGGATAGCCAATTCTGTTAAGAAGGGGGATAAGACCTATTATAGGTACATTAGGGAGCGAAGAAAGACCAAAGGAGGGATACTGAAGCTTAATAAAGGGGAGGGAATGTGAGTAGAGGGTGACAGTGAAAAAGCAGGGATACTGAATGAATATTTCTGCTCAGTATTCACAAAGGAAGAGAAGGGAGTTACCTAAACCAAACAAGAAACACTCTGAAGGCGGTCGATACCAGTCCATTTACAGAAGAAAGGGTTCTGAAAGAACTAATAAAATTGAAGGTGGACAAAGCAATGGGGCCTGATGGGATTCACCCAAGAATTCTAAAAGAACTAAGGGTAGAACTAGTGACACCGCTGACTACTCTCTTTAACAAATCATGGCAGGATGGGGTGGTACTCGAGGACTAGAGGAGGGCATATGTGATTCCTCTTCACAAAAGTGGGAGCAGGACAGAGGCAGGAAACTACAGACCAGTTAGTTTGACCTCAGTGGTAGGGAAAATGATGGTATCACTTCTGAAGGAAAGAATTGTTGAGTACCTAGAGGCCAGTGGGGCACAGGACCCAAGGCAGCATGGATTCACGATGGGAAGGTCGTGTCAGGCAGAATCTAATAGATTTCTTTGACTGGGTGGCCAAAGTAGTAGACCAGGGAGGGCTATGGACATGGCCTACCTAGATTTTAGCAAGGCATTTGATACAGTCCCACACAAAAGATTAATACACAAGATAGCCAGCCTTGGAGTGGGTCCCAAGGTGGTAGCCTGGATAAAAAATTGGCTAGACAACAGGACGCAAAGGGTAGTAGTAAATGGAGTACACAGTGAAGAAAGGAGGGTTACTAGCAGGGTACCGCAGGGTTCAGTACTGGGACCAGTCCTTTTTAATGTCTTTATAAGTGACATTGCAGAGGAACTGGAAGGAAAAGTATGTCTCTTTGCAGATGACACAAAGATCTGCAACAGGGTTGATACACAAGATGGAGTGGAAAGGATGAGAAGGGACTTGGCAAGGTTGGAGGAATGGTCAAATGTATGGCAGCTCAGATTCAATGCAAAAAAGTGCAAGGTAATGCACATGGAAACAAAAACCAGGAAATCGTACACAATGGGGGTGAGATACTGACAACAGTAAAATAGACAGGGTCCTGGAGGTAATTATATCAGATGACCTAAAGGTGAGCAAGCAATGTGAGAAGGCAGTAAGGAAGGCTGGGGGGATACTGGGATGCATAGGAAGAGGCATCAATAGTAGAAAACAAGAAGTTGTTAACCCTCTGTACAGACAGTTGGTGAGACCCCATCTGGAGTACTGTGTGCAGTTCTGGAGACCCCATCTCTGCAAAGACATAGACAGAGTGGAGGCTGTCCAGAGGAGGGCAACCAAAATGGTGCAGGGTCTGCACCAGAAGACATACGAAGAAAGACTAAAGGAGCTTAATATGTATACCCTTGAGGAAAGAAGGGAGAGAGGGGACATGATAGAAACTTTCAAGTACCTCAAGGGAATCAACAAAGTCCAAGAGGGTAGCATCTTCCAGAAAAAGAGACGTGCAAGAACAAGGGGGCACAATTTGAAGATAAAGGGGGGATGGCTCAGAGGTAATGTGAGGAAGTATTTTTTCACAGAGAGGGTTGTGGATGCATGGAACAGCCTCCCTGAGGAGGTTGTGGAGTCAAGAACAGTGGGGGAATTTCTAGAATGCATGGGACAGGCATAAGGCAGTCCTAGTGGGGGGTAGGAAGAAGTAAGCTGTTGGTTAACTAGGATCTGCAGCTTATCTGTTAGGTAGGAAAATGGGTAGACTAGGTAGGCCAAGCGGTCCTTATCTGCTGTCAAATTCTATGTTTCTGTGTTTCTACATTAGAAAAATGAGCTGCAAGGTGTACTCTACGATAGAAGCACTGCAGATCAACTTGAACCTGGGGTGTATCAAGATATCTGGGTGTGGGCACAAAAGAGAGACCTTTGCTAAGGAGTGATTTCTCATCTTGTGTCAGGGGAAGGTCTGGAGGAATACAAAATACCAAATTGTTAGGTTGTGTCTGACTCGAGGGCTCATGTTGGTTGTTGATCTGCTGGGTGAGAGACTGGAGTTTTGCAGATTTGGTGTCCTTGAGGAACTGAAAGAGAGTGGAGTTAAGATTTTGGATGCAATGCTTAATAAAAGGAAGGTTATGTGGAGCCGTTTGCTGTAGGAAATCCTTTTGCCTATGAATGGTTTTGTCCACAGAGATCAGCTGTGTTTTAATGGAGAGAATGGTGTGCGTGATAAGTTTCCTAGAGAAAGATTTCAAAAGTTTATTAGTTGAAGAAACGTATCTCAGATCCAAATGAACAAGGATGGAATTTCAAACAGAAACCTTTAGGAATAATACCCAGGTGGCAGCATTTGGAAAGAAACTGTAAATGACTGCAAAGTTTAGTCTTAGAGCAAATGGCAGAAAATAATTCAAGAGAAGACTTGGAAATATGAGAAGTGAATGCAAACACTGATGAAATGAAGGAGCATCACAGAGAATTCAGAAAAGATTTCAGATTAGGCTGATGAGCCTCCCCTTTCTTCTTTCCCCACATATATATATATCTCATTTTACCTCCCCTCTACACTAACTTTGTTTTTTTTCTCTTTTAGATATTTCCTGAAGAAGACCTAAGGTCGAAACGTAGATTTTTAACTCTATTTTCTATTTTCAGCGTGCATTTAATATAACCATTTTGTTTTGCTTTTAGACTACATGCTGACGCAGCGCCTTGTTTTTGTTTTTTACAGTTTGTATGCTACATTTGCTGTGTCCCACTATGCCTAATCTGAAATCTCTTCTGAATTCTCTACGATGCTCCTTCATTTCATCAATGTCTGCATTCCCCTTCTCATATTTCTAAGTCTTCTCTTGAATTATTTTCTGCCATTTGCTCTAAGACTAAACTCTGCAGTCATTTACAGTTTATTTCCAAATGCTGCCACCTGGGTATTATTCCTAAAGGTTTCTGTTTGAAATTCCATCCTTGTTCATTTGGATCTGAGATCCATGTTTCCTCCACTAATAAACTTTTGAAAACTTTCTCTAGGAAACTTATCATGCACACCATTCTCTCCAATAAAACACAGCTGATCTCTGTGGACAAAACCATTCAAAGGCAACAGGATTTCCTACAGCGAACGGCTCCACATAAACGTCCTTTTATTAAACACTGCATCCAAAACCTTAACTCCACTCTCTTTCAGTTCCTCAAGGACATCAAATCTGCAAAACTCCAGTCTCTCACCCAGCAGATCAACAACCAACATGAGCCCTTGAGTCAGACACAGCCTAACAATTTGGTATTTTGTATTCCTCCAGACCTTCCCCTGACACAAGATGAGAAATCACTCCTTAGCAAAGGTCTCTCTTTTGTGCCCACACCCAGATATCTTGATGCACCCCAGGTTCAAGATGATATGCAGAGCTTCTATCATAGAGTTTGCCTTGCAGCTCATTTTTCTAATGTGACTCCTCTTCCCACAGATGATGACAGTATAACCAGAACAACCAATGATATCAAGCCCCAGCGAAGTGCATGGACACCCCCTTCAGGACGTTTTGCTGCTGTTGATTATTTTGTTAACCAATGCATGGAAAACACAACTAACTTCAATCTTCATTGCAGGCACAAGCATTCCAACCTGACACCTGGTGAGCTTGCAGCCCTCAGATCTCTACAATGTAGGAATTACATTGTTATTAAACCAGCTGATAAGGGAGGTGCTGTTGTGGTCTGGCAAAAGGAGCTATACATTACTGAAGCCACACAGCAACTCTCTGACACCAGGTTTTATTCTTCTCTTCCACAGGACCCCACTGCTGACTATCAAACTGAGGTCACCACCACCATCACCTCTGCCATTGAAAACAAAGAGCTCCCTGCTTCTGCTAAGAGACTCATAGTTCTGCATCCCCAGACATCCAGGTTTTATCTCCTTCCCAAAATCCACAAAACAGGTAACCCGGGTCGTCCCATAGTGTCTGCCTGCTCCTGCCCCACATCCCACATCTCTGCATTTTTGGACAGCCTCATGAGACCCCTTGTCGAGTCCCTGCCCTCCTATGTTAAAGACACTAACCATGCTTTCCAGTTATTTGACAGGTTCAGATTCAATGACTCTCATCAGCAAATCTTCACCATGGACATCAAATCTCTTTACATAGTGATCTCCCATGATGATGGTCTGACAGCTTTGCAGCATTTCTTGAATAAGCGGGAAGTCCAGCAGCCACCCACACACACACTAACTCGTCTGGCAGAACTGGTTCTTACACTCAATGCTTTTTCTTTTAATAACAGTTTTTTTCAGCAGGTCAGTGGAGTTGCCATGGGTACCAAGATGGATCCCAACTTTTCTAATCTGTTTGTGGGTTGGGTGGAGGAATGTTTTTTTCTCTCATTCACAGGGACTGTGCCTGAACTCTACAAATGCTACATTGATGACTGTGTGTGGGCCATCTCCTGCTCCAGGGAGACCCTGCAAGTCTTCCTTGACAAATTTACCACGGCCCATCCTTCCCTTCAATACACTGTTGAAATATCCTCCTCTACACTGCCTTTTCTGGATATATAGCTGTCAGTACAGAACACTGGTCTGAAGACATCAGTTTATTACAAACCCACTGACTCTCACAGTTTCCTCCTCCACAGCTCCTTCCATCCTAAACATGTCAAGAATGGCCTGCCTTATTCACAGTTTCTTAGACTTCGCAGGTTATGCAGTGAAGAGGAAGATTTTGCTGAGCAGATACAAACAATGCATAGTTTGTTTATCAACAGGGGATACCCTAAAAGCACAGTGGACAGAGCACTCTCCCGGGTCAGTAACATGCCCTGTAACCTTGACCCCCACAGGGAAGATACTGTCACAGAAGAACAATGGCGTATTCCACTAGTGCTTCCCTTCCATCAGAGCACACCTTCTCTTCACAGGATCATCACCAGTAACTTTCCCATTTTGCAAACTGACCCTAACATTGGTGCTTCCTTTACAGAACCACCTATTGCCTCCTACCGCCGGCCACCTAACCTGTGGGATCTCCTGGTTAAAAGCAGCCTACCTAATCCTAACATTTCTTCCCTCCCAGGTACCAAACCTTGCAACAGGACTCACTGCTACACCTGCAAATTTATTTCCAGTGTGACTGAAATTCAGGGGCCTACAGGTGTTTTTCACATCACCAAGGAGTTCTCATGCACCTCCACTAATCTGGTGTATTGTATTATTTGCAGGAAGTGTACAGCTATTTACATCAGAGAAACTGGTAGACGTCTTGCTGACCATTTCAGGGAACATTACAGAGCAGTCAGGAATGGTGAAACTGCTAAACCCATTGTATCCCACTTTATCTCCATGGACCACAATGTCAATGACCTTTCTGTTTGTGTCCTTCAGCAGGGCTTCTGGGATCCTGACCAAAGAAAAAACATGGAAGTCAAGCTGATCATCGGCCTTGGTTCCCAGCAGCCCTATGATTTAAATGATAGACTTATTTTCCATTAACATCTTTCAGCCATCCCTTTTTTCCCCCATAGTCTATTTGTTTTTGTACTCATTTAATTCATTTTTCATTTTCACCATAAGTATCCATCTCTGTCCCCTTCCCACACATTTGCCACATTTCAGCCTTCTTACTAGGCTCTGTTAATTAGTCCCCACCCGGGAACTTCCCTAGCTCTTTCACTCCCATAATGCTTTATCTTTCCCATCATCACCTTTTTGTTTCACAGATTCTCTCTTAATCTCACTATTTATCACTTCTTCTCCCTGAGCCTCCCCTTTCTTCTTTCCCCACATATATATCTCTCATTTTACCTCCCCCTCTAAACTAACTTTGTTTTTTTCTCTCTTTTAGATATCTCCTGAAGAAGGTCAAAATGTAGATTCTTAACTCTATTTTCTATTTTCAGCGTGCATTTAATATAACCATTTTGTTTTGCTTTTAGACCACATGCTGACGCAGCTCCTTGTTTTTGTTTTTTACATGACTAGAATGCCCATTATCCCCCTTGCTGTTTCTGATAGCTTTGGATCCTCTTGCTAGAAAATTCTGGGACACAGCTGATATCCAGGGCATTAAATCAAGGATACGTTCTTCTTAGCAATACATAAGCTGACAACTTACTCCTCACCATCACTTACCCCGCTTAATCTCTGGGCCCATTGTGGCCCCTTTGGATAGGTTTTTAATCTTCCTCTGGCCGGTAGTCCATGACCATAGCAACCGAGAGTGAGTGCCTAGAAAAACAGCGACTGAATCTTGGTGACTGTGATCACGACTACCTAGGGAGGAGGGCGACCGGATACTGGGGATAGCGACAATGGTGACAGGAACTTGCAGGTATACGTGCATGCCCACTGGGGACAGAGATGTGGGGGAGGGATGGGATGTGGGAGGGGTTGCGGCAGTCAGCTGTCGAGCCAAATCGCTGCCATCATGGGGAGGGTGATCGGCTGGGAGGCATGGGGTACCAGGTTCAGATCCGCCTTGATGTGGCTTCTTTTTTTTTCCTGGCATCATGTATAGCCCCAAGTTTTTGCCCCCCTGCTGACATGCACCCACCTGGAGTTGAGAATCCATAAGTAGGGTGCTGCAGGGGTGCCCCCGTATTAAAAATGGGACCTATAGGTCTTGGTTGCTGTTGTTTCATGTGCTGCAGTGCGCATCGCTGAAATTATTTTTTGGTGATGTGCACTCGCCATAATAGTGATCGCTGTTTTGCGATCACTATTATGACATGGAACCCCTCTGGCCTAGTCATTAACTGGAGCAAGGCTACTGTATCCCCTTTGAACCCAGTCTGCACACCAGACTGTACATCTGGCATGCAGATTATATGGGCTCGGGAGGGTTTTACATAATTGGGGGTTATGATCATGACCAAATGGGCTGATCTGGTCACCACCAACTTCACCCCTCATCTCAAGGCACTAGATCCCGACATCCAAAGATGGATCAAATTCTGGTTGACCCTTAGAGGGAAAGCAGATGCTATCCAGATGTTCATTCTCCCCAGATTTGCTCTACTTTTAACAACCTCCCCCTAGCAGTGCCAGACACAATCTTTTATAAGACAAATAAACTCATAAGCCTGCTGATCTGGGAAGGAAAAATGCCCAGATTTAGAAAAACTTAACTCTGAGAACACTGGACACAGGGGGAGCTGGGACTTCCCTGGTCCCCCTTAGGCACTGGCGCCTGGGTGGCGCTCGCTCTCCAGACCCTGATCTCAAGAGCACGCCACCGGGAATTTGACCTCCAGGCATCCTCACCCAGGCCGAGCCTCCTTGGCCTGGGTAGCGTTGAAACACCGGTGCCTGGGAGGCGCTCGCTCTCCAGACCCTGATCTAGAAGACCGCCACCGTAAGAACCGACCGACCCCCCCGAGGCATCATCACCCAGAGCTGAGCCTCCTTGGTTGGGTAAACATTGAAGGCACTGGCGCCTGGGCAGCGCTAGCTCTCCAGACCCTGATCTTGAAGACTGCCACCGTAAGAACCGACAGACCCCCCGAGGCATCTTCACCCGCAGCTAAGCCTCCTTGGCTGGGTAAACATTGAAGGTACGACCGCTGAACTCCACTCCAGCCTCCTGAAAAGGCGATTTGCTGATTGGCTGTCTACAGTCCTAGGTGGTCTCCAATTGGACCGCTTGCCATCCAGCTGGGCGCCGATTGGTGCGCCTTTTCCATTGACTTTTGCTGAGACTTTTGGGCTGATTCTCAGCCACTCTCCTCACTGGGGGAAGTAAGGGAGTGTTTGTGCTAGGGGAATTTTTCTTCCACCCCCCCAACCCCTCCCATGCCTCCTTTAAATACAGTGTAGCTCCACCCACTCTCTACCTAAAAAGCCCTAACTGGTTAATCTTGTCGAGTGGGAAGTGGCAGTATCTGGGCTCCTTGCAGTGATCTGTTCCCCTCTATCGCATTTCTTATCACCAGGCACAGATAGTGCTTAACTCCACCTTGGTCTATACTGACTCCCCAGGTCAACAGTGACCCTAGGATAGCTGCTCTGTTGCCAGTCTGCTGCTATGTAAATCACAGCCCTCAGTTATAGGCAATATGGCTTGCCTTATCTTTATACTCCTAATGTTGGGAAGGAGCACAATGTACACAACAGTACCCTATCCTAAGCCAGAGGCCATCGCTGTCTGGGAATACACAGTCATAGTCCCTGCTGCTTCACCATATTGTTTCCCTACTCATAATCTGCTGTGCTCCCGCTCTAATCACCATCTGCATTCCCTGGCCCTCCTGCCCTCACCTATGTCTCTCTGTGCACTCCCCCTGCTAGCCTTAAATGCCCAGGACAGCATCATCTATGCCCTGGCCAGGTGTACTGAAGTGAAAGAACACCACACAAGAACCCAAACAAAAAGAATCCATTTCTATCTGATAAAATCTCTCAAAAAATTGCTTTTAATTCTCCTCTTTTGCTCAGGCAATGTCGAACTAAATCCAGGCCCCCCAAGTCAAATCTCTTCTCCATCAGAGTTTGCAGCTGCTCCTGGGATGAAACTGATGATGGTCAATATCCTAAGCCTTATCAAAAAATTTGACCAGCTTCAAGTCTGGGCAGCCCACACTGCCCCAGACCTGATTATTATTACAGAGTCATGGCTAAAAAAGACCAACACTGGTCCACAAATTACAATTCCGGGTTTCAAACTTTTTAGGGCTGACAAGGAAATGGGGGGGGTTTCTATATATGCTAAATCCAAACACAATATTAGCAGCATTTCCTGCAAAACTAAGCCCAAGGAATATGAAATCATCACATTCAAACTTCACCTCCCATCTACTGAATGCATCACAATTATAGGTGGCTATAGACCCCCAACAGGAGGCACAGACATTATTAACGAGCTAAAATCCCTAACGTTGGCTGCCAATATGGAAACAATAATCCTAGGGGACTTTAATATGGACTGGTTAACAACTAAATCCCACCCTCTAAAAGCCATCTGCGATGAGCTGTGTCTTACTCAAATAGTAATAGAACCCACAAGAATTAATGCCTCCAACCCGGCCAACAGCTCCCTCTTAGATATTATCCTAACTTCCCACCCCCACAAAATCTCACATTATGCGGTTTTCCACAACAATATGAGTGACCACAATATCGTTGTCTGCACAAGATCCCAAACCAAAACCAGGAGCCCCCCTAATTTCAGAATCAAACGCTCGTTCAGTAAATTTAATTCACTAAATTTCCTAACCAACCTAGCTGCGACCAGGTGGCAAGATCTATACCTGGCCAAATCCGCAGATGCCGCCGTCTCTGTTCTAAATGACAAAGTGACCACTCTAATCAACAAGCATGCTCCCCTCATTAAAATGAGGGTGCGGAAAATCACGCATCCGTGGTTCACCCAAGAGCTCAAATATGCACTTACCAAAAGAGACAAGCTATGGGCTAGGGCCCGGCTCACAAAGAACCCGGCAGACTGGCAGGCATTTAGAAAGCCAGAAATGCTTGTGTTAAAAGTGTACGGACTACTAAAGCAAATTTCTATATCTCAACCCTGGAGCAGACTAAATGGAACTCCCAAAAAATCTGGAAGACATTAAAATCTATTAAAGGCCATATGGCTGCTCCTTCCCGTCCCAACAAGATTCTGACCATGGATGGGATAGTTGAAAATAAACTGCAAATCCTAGAAGAACTTAACCTCCACTTTGCCACAGCCGGATTGGCATTTGACTCCTCCCCCTATGCTAGCCAAGCAAATGGTCACATTAGACAAGATTCTATGCATGCTACTCCAACTCAACCCTTCCAGCTGTGTCAGACTAGCTATAAAGAAGTTGAAGACTTAATCCTTAGCCTAGACACCAAGAAAAGTGCAGGGGCCGATGGCCTGGAGTCAGTTTTCATACAGCTAGGCTATGCCCAGCTCACAGCTCCAATCCTTCATATATTCAACCTATTACCACAGCCACTGTTCCTTCTTGCTGGAAATCTGCCCATGTTCTTCCACTCTTTAAATCAGGAGACCCCTGTGACCTGAACAATTACTGACCTATCTCCATCTTGCCTGTACTATCCAAAGTGTTGGAAAAACTCATATATAACCAACTAAATAAACACCTCAAAGTACACTCTCTACTAAACCCGGCACAATCTGGTTTCAAGTCGAAGCATAGTACAATCACAGCCCTGGCTAAGGTCTCTAATGACTGGATCTGTGCAAAGGACACCAAGAAGGTCACGGGTGCTGTCTTTCTAGACCTTAGCAAGGCCTTCGACACTGTAGACCATCACCTCCTAATTGCTTGTCTTGCACATTTAGGTGCCACTCCAACCACCTTACAGTGGTTTACCAGTTACCTTACGGAAAGGATTCAAAAAGTCAAAGCCGATGGCTTACATTCTGCCCCACTTTCAATCACCAGAGGAGTCCCTCAAGACTCCATACGGGGACCAATCCTTTTCTCCCTCATTAACAACCTTGACTCCCACATAAAGACATCCAGCATACACTTCTTTGCGGATGTTACAGTACTATACACATCAGACTCGTCCTTATCTAAGCTCAGGAAAATGCTCCAAGCTGACTTCTGTCAGCTAGAAAGCAACCTCATCAATGCCAAGTTGCTCCTAAATGCCAAAAAAATGAAAACTATGATTTTCTCGAGACTTGCAGTGGCTGATCCCCTACCGTTCACAACTAAAAACTTTGTGGAAACCTCTCTAGGTGAACCCTTGGAAGTCGTAGATAAATTCAAATACCTAGGTATGTGGATAGACAATAAGTTCTCCTTCCATGACCACATCGAGGATCTTTTAAAGAGGCTTAAAACATGTCTGGGTTTCTTTTACAGAAATAGGACCCTCTTTTCTCTCGCAATCTGTAAAAGACTGGTCCAAGCAACTTTCCTTCCCCTGCTAGATTACGGAGACATTATCTACATATCCTTCCCAACCCTGAACCTATCAAAACTAGACGTACTATACCACCATGCTCTTTGCTTCATTACCAACTCGGCTTATAGGACCCACCACTGTGATCTTTATACAGCAGTTGGTTGGTCATCCCTGATCACCAGACGTCTCCTCCATGCTGGCATATGGACTCTCAAACTGCTACTTTACAAACTGCCAGCATATTTGACGTCACTTATAAATATCTCACACAGCACCTACTTCTTAAGGAAATCCAACCTTGTCCTACTAGATGTGCCCATGACACGAACTGCAGCCGGACAAAGGGCTGTCTCAGACACTCTACCAAAGATTTGGAATCAACTCCAAACCATGCTGAAGCTAACCAGTACTGTATCAACTAACTCCTTCAAAACATTAGCATTCTCTAAAATAAAAAGACATATGTAGATGCAACTAGATCTCAACACCTAAACAGCTTCCCAAGTATCTACTGGCCCTCCATGGTATAAACTAAAAAGTGTTACATAACATAGGACTAGGCTAACTCTGAAATGTACAGCATTATAGTACAAGAATGCCCATTGTATATACCTCCTAAATGTATATAATTCTCCACCTTTTGTCCTACGCTGTATATCTCCTAACTATGTAATTATATATTGTATATGCTTATGACTCAGGACCTCCTTGTGAATGAGCTTGCTCAATGGAGTCTTTCCTGCAATAAACTTGAACTTGAACTTGGTTTCTGAGCTACATCTGGACCTACAGGATGGCTCATGCTGTTAAGCGGTTCCTCCCACATAGTAATGACAACCCTCAGTGGGTCACCCTTGAACAGGACCTAATCAACATGAGATGGATAAATATGTTACTGAGACCCATGATCCCAAAGAGATCCATTAAAAAGGCCATTATTCTGGAAACACAGAAAGCCTGGCTTTGATGCCTATAAGCAAGGCAATGCCATAGAACAGCACAACTACCCACTGATGCAGTACACCTACCTATGGGGTAACCCAGTATTCAGATAGGTGGGGCCACATTCACATGGAGGTCCTAGGAGAAAGCAAGGATTCATACCATAGCCGACCTCTTGGTGACAGACGTGAACTATCCGCTCTCCTTCTAACAAATCCAGGTACATTCTGGATACCTCGAGTTGACATTAGGACATTTTTTACAAATTAGGAGTGCCATCAAGTCCATTAAAAAGCATCAAACACAAAAGGAATGGGACTGGCTTCAACACTTGCATAAACCTTACAAGTCAAAAGGGGTAGAGGGAAGGGTCTACTGTATATTTAGGGATGCCCAGCCTGGGATCACTAACAAGTGTAGGGCACGCTGGGAACAGGAACTTCAACTAGATCTCCCTCCGATAGATGGGAATGTTGCCTCAGGGCTGCTCCCATAGCTTATCATGATGCCAGAGAACAACTAATAAAGAGTAAAATCTTCCATGTATGGTATCGTACCCCTGAGTTCTTATTTAATAGAAGTGTTCGTCTCCACTCCCAGTGCTGGAGTTGTTCTGCCACAACTGCAAACCTGCTACCTGTACTCTGGCAATGCCCACATCTACATCACTTTTAAAAAGATGTCTTAGGGGACTGCTCTAAAATTCTGAATGTCCAGATCCTGCACCATCCAGCTTTCATCCTTTTAGGTGACATTGCACTGCTACTAGGAGGCTCAACCCAAGAAGCTAATTGCCTGCTTGCTGTACTCATGGAAGCAAAACATGCTGTCCTCATGAAATGGAGACAACATGCTCCACTGTCTCATCTAACTTGGCATACTATGTTGGCTCACCTGGTCATCTTTGAAAGATTATTCTACTCCATATACATCAGACTCCCTGTCTACTGCAAGAAATGGTGCACGTACCTTAAAGCGATTTACCAAGTTTTGATATATGAACGCATATACTGCAAGGTGACTGCATATAGAACTAATTCGCAATGTATTTTGATAGATGCATAGCCTATTTTAGCAAATTAAATCAGGTTTTCACCCTCACGAACCAGGAAGGGTCATTTTGTGTATTGGAGCCTGTAGTTGGTGATCTTTGACATTCATTACCTTTGCAATGTCACCACAGGGAGATCTGTGCTCTGCAATTAAAATTAGTTCTTGGTCACAACAAGTCTGTCTTGATAACAGAGCTCTTGGTAGCAGCATGCAGTATGACAATAGCAATGTCAAACAGTTCATTGTCAGGGTCCAATGATGAAAGCATTATGTTGTCCTGCACTAACAGTGTTCTTTCGGACACTGACATAGTGCCACAATTTGACAGCCACTGCATAGTAGATCCCCAAAGGGATGACCCTATGACAGCAGCGAGAATGATGTGGGCAGTAGCTCAGGCAGACACAGCAGTAGTCCTGATCCATTCTAATACAGCAATGAGAGCAGACTTAGCAACACGGACTGTTAATATTATATTTTGCTACTTAGTGCTACGGTTTGGTTCCCGTCATTGCTGTCATTTTACCTTGCAAAATCAAGGTATGGTGTGTGTTCTGTTACACCCAGCATCGATGTGCCCACACAAATGCTAGTGATAGTACCCTGGGTTTTTATATTTCTTTTTTTGGGGGGGGATTGCTTTCCCTATGCTAACGAGTTGTTGGCCAGTCCAGCTTGACACTGAGAGCACAGCTCGATCTGGTGGCATTGCTTGAGCAGGATAAATTGCTCACAATTTGTCCAAAATCCTCACCTGGTACTAGTTAGTAGTGACCTCCCGCCAATTGATTTATCAGTCACTCACTCTGACGGAGCACAGGGTAGAAATTACAAGCAGACACCTTGTGCCCCAACCACCCCAAACCCCTCAGCTGCACACATACACTTAGAAAAATGCTGCAGCATAGAAATTTAATTATCTGTAAATTATTTATACTGTTTGGATCTGTCTTTGTCCTAGTGCCAACTGGTCTACGCTATAGCTTTCTTCTCTGTATGTGTGTGTGTTTGGGGGTGAGGGGCCTGCTTGTACTTTTCCCTTTAGAGGTATCAGTGATTGAGTAATGTGTTGAAGTCACTGGTTCCCCTGTTTACAGCATGTTATAAATTTAAAACTACAAATTATTGCACCAGCTTTGTGTTACCTCTAAGCGCTCAGGAACTATACAGACTGCAGCTGTCATTAGTGTCTGCATAAGCATCTGTAATACCATCCTGGCTTTGGCTTATTGCTGCTACATGTGTGCCTCCAGGTGCATTATGAATTGAGCAAAAAATACACAGTACAGTTGGTGATCGTCCCCCAACCCCCAGGTTAAAAATGACACTGCCAATACCCCTCTCTTGGAGAAAGAGACCACATTTATGTTTAGATAGCCTAAGTACCATTTGATTGGTCCACTACAAAAAGGGACATATCCTTGCTGTAGGTACTCAAGTGTTAGACTGTATTTGAACCACCCTTCCTCACTTATGTCACCATACTTCATTACCACTTCGGTCTGTGTCAAGCTGTTTGTGTTTTCCCATTTTTTCCATTACAGTGGATTTCTGATGCACATGCGTAAAGTGTACAGCAAATACAACAGATGCTGCACTATACTGTCTCCCATGCCTTACTGATGTCATGGTGCATTGTGTAGACTCCCTGCATTCATTGCTGTGTAGCCCATATTTTGGTTCAGACATTATTCCCTAAGTATGCCGAACTGACTAGCACACTTTGCAATATAACACCATAGAAGCCATACATTGCTGCCACAGTGTCGGGAGAGGATGGTAACTGCAGCCTCTTCTTTTGCTGATGCTCCGGAACACATACATGCTATAATCCTAATTATAAATAAAGACTGTATGTTAAAATGTTAAAAAACTAAGTGTTTTTAATTTTGAGATACACTGTAAACTATGTACAGTATATAACTGATTTTATTGCATTCATTTATAAACTTAGCGAGGAGCTGGCAAGCTGGAGAAACAATTCAGTGATCCATGTCCCTTTATTCATGCACATCTAAGCATACTTTGGTGATCAGTGTTATGGTGCTTGCATGAGAACACCAAATGAGCCCAAGAAAACACAGGAGCACAAAAAAAAATATAAACTGTATATAATGATGGTGACAATCAGAAATGCAATAGCAAAGGCAGTTTACTGAAGCAATTACACTGGAAGCAGCACTTGTCAAAAATATACAGTTTATTGTATTGTTCTGCTGGGATTGGACTGTGCAGCTCAGTGCTTATACTCTTGATGCACATTACAATTCTGAACTGTTGAAAAAGTCATCCATTTAACACAGACCTCTATGTAACAATACATAGATACATAGATAATGTCGGCAGATAAGGGCCTATGGCCCACCCAGTCTGCCCATTTGAGCTTGTAAGTTCAGTTTCTTTTCCTAGAAGTCTGTTTCCCCTTACCCCGGACCTCTAGAATTCCTTTATGTCTATCCCATGCATTCTTAAATCCCGTGATTGTTTCAGCCCCCACCACTTCCTCTGGCAGCGTGTTCCACTTGTCCACCACCCGTTCTGTGAAGAAATTCTTTCTCATGTTTCCTCTGAATCGTCCTCCCTCCAACTTCATCCCATGCCCTCTAGTCCTGGAACATCTTTTTCGCTTAAAAATAGTGTTTTCCTGCACCCTGTTCCTCCCTGTAAGATACTTGTATGTCTCTATCATATCCCTCTCCTCCTCTCCTCCAGGGAGTACATGTTCAGTTCCTTCAACCTGTCTTCATAGGGACTTGTTATGCAATCCATGCACCATCTTTGTTGCCCTCCTCTGAACCTTCTCTACCCTGTCTATGTCCTTATGTAGGTATGGTCTCCAGAACTGTACACTGTACTCCAGGTGGGAGCCTCACTAGTGTCTTGTATGGTGGAATTATGACCTCCCTTTTCCTGCTGGTGATGCCCCTGCCTATACATCCCAGCATCCTATTTGCTTTACCTGCTGCCTTGTCACACTGTTTCCCTACCTTGAGGTCATCAGAGATGACAACCCCAAGATCCCTTTCCTGCTTGGTGCATGCTATATCCTCACCCCCCAACTGATATATTGTGCCAGGGTTTTTGTGCTCCATATGCATTATCTTGCACTTCTTTGCATTGAATTTCAACTGCCAAATACTGAAAAGCTTGCTTCAATTTATAGATCTGCCCAGTTCAAAAGTTGTCCTTTTGTGTCCCAATACGCTACAGATTACAGCTCCACTCAGTTAAAAAAAATATTTTTTAAACAGACTTGTTATAATTATGTAATTGCAGCACTTATTAAAACTGTAACACTGTACTCAAGCAATGCAGATTGTGATGTTCCTAGAACCGATGGACCTAGGACACAGAGCTTAGTCAGATGAGGAAAATTGAAAATCAGGAGAAATCACCACTTCTACAATCCCAAAAGCAAGTATAACAGCTGCCAATATAACAAACAGTTTCAGTCATCAGTGCTGTCATTTTTGCAAGTTCAGTTTTGGATCTGCACTCACTGAGGCTGGGTCCAGGAAAGATGAATGAACGAGCAGTGAGAAAGGTGCAGTGGGAACACCTTCTCTGTGCTGATGTCACTCATGCATGTGGATGCACTGCTCATGTGCAAACTTCAAACAAAGAAAAACAACATGCAGAGACAAGAGTGGCACAAAAATGTTAAAAAACTAAGCATATGAATATATTTACTACTTAACTTCAGGGCAGCTGAGCTTTGCATCACTCAATGAAGGGAAGGTGATCTGCAAACATGACATCGGGGGAAGTTGGTAAATCACTTTAACTCTCGCCTCTGTTCTACACCCCTTCCCCCACCAGAAATCCACTTTAAATTTGATATAGTCTCAACACTATCTCCTTAGGTCATAGGCAGCAATCCGAACTGTTTTACTCTCTGGTATAATTCTAACTTCTATCCCTATATCACCTCTCTAAGTTCATACAAGTTGTGATGTATTATAAAGCTCTGAATATGTATGCCTGTTCTATGACATGAATACCTATGTTGCTGTTATTGTTAAATTTGTAAACTTCAAAAAAAATCTTTCATGTTATAAAAAAGTTAAAACTTCCCTGATGCTAGTGGTCCCCCCTGCCTCCAATCGCCAGTCCGTAAGAAAGTTAAACCTTCTCTGGTGCTAGTAGTCCCCCTCCTCCAATCACCAGCCCATAGGAATACAGGCAACCATCCCTGGTGTCTACTGGCCCTCCTGCAGACAAAACACCCACCCCTCAGTCACCATACCCGAATCCTCGGTACATGGGTGCACATACAGCAACAGGTGCAGCGCTGCTCACATCTCCTTGGCCAGCCCCCCTATATCTAGGCAGGGAGTTCATGTCTTATTTATAGGACATGGTGACATGCCCTGTCCTATAAATAAGATGCACTCTCCCTGCCTGGAGATATGGCTGCCAGCCAAGGAGGTGCGTGGAGGGCTACACTGGTCACTGTATGCACACTTGCAGTACCTAGGATACTGGTGAGGTGACTGGGGAGGGGGTTGAGTGTCTGGTACTATGTAGGGGTGTTACTAGATACCAGGGATGGTTGTCAATTTTCCTACTGGCTGGTGATCAGAAGCTGCAGGGACCACTAGCACTAAGGAAGGTTTAACTTTATTAAGGACCGGCGATTAGTGGGAGGGGGGACTGCTAGCACCAGGGAAGTTTTGATTCTATTACAGGCAGGCAATCAGAGGGAAGGTGGACCACTAACACCATGGAAGTGTTAATTCTAGTATGGGCTGGTGACTGGAGAAGGGGGACCATTGGCACATGGAAGGGTTAACTTTATTATAGACTGGCATTTGGAGGGAAGGGGACCAATAGCACCAGGGAAGTTTAAACTCTATTATGGGATGGTGATTGGGGGGGCAGTAGCACTGAGGAAGTTTTAATCTATTACAGGCTGGTGATTGGAAATGGGGGACCACTAGCACAAGGGATGTTTTAATTCTAGTGTGGGCTGAAGATTGGGGGGGTGCCATGGACCACAGGGGGTGGATGTGCTCCCCCAGTGGACAACTGGCTAGTTGACAGTATTACCTCTGGCAGGTGCTAGAGTTGCCTGGTGTAAGTTAGGGTTGTGTTTGGTGGTATTTGCACTGCACAAAAGGACCACACTAAACCCTTTTGTGCAGCGCAAAGCTGTGGAATATGGGGTAGTGCAGCATTTCATGGCCATGCCCCTTCCCTTGCCCACTTGCATACATTATGTTTTGCGCAGGCCCTAACCCTCTTTTCCCATGCAATAGCTCCTTTTGAGTATGGGGAACTGGGGCAAACCCTGGTTTGTACAGGCAAGGACCTGTTAGCGCCCATGCCAAAGTTAGAATACTTGGCCAAAGATGTGCTATTGTCTAAGTTGCTTAGACCTGTGTAAATTCAGACTCTGTACCTTTATAAGATTTATGTAACAATGCCACTGTAACAAGACATGTTTATATGTAGGGCTTCTAGCCCTAACAGTTATATCCTGTATAAAAATAAAGACTAATAAAAGTCCTGCAGACAGAGACCCATGATCAAAGTTTGTATTGTCAGTAGCTTTTAAGTGTTCTCTTATCATAGAGCTACTATGTAAATTCCCTGACATAGCTCCATTGTACGACTCAGGCAGTACACTGTTCATTACACCATTTTCATTCAATTTCCATTAGTGAGCCACGGATGGAGAGTCTGTCACAGTCTCTATTTGATGTTCTAAAACTCCACCGGTAGCAGCTTTTTGTTATTCATTTAGTCCAAAATAAGATTTCAATTGTAGCTTCCTTGTAGATTTAAAATTGTCCACCTTTATGTAGAATAGATCTGCTTGTGGGTTTGAAATAAAGAACAGCATATAAAAAGCACCTGTATTTGTGGCTAATTGATTATGGTTGTGCTTTCCTGTGCAACTGGTGTTGACTGTTTGCATTTCCCCTTGCCTCTCCTACTCCATATTGTTTTTTTGTGCCATTTGCTCCCCACACCTATAGTCTTTGCTTGTTACTTTGACTTTCTCAGCCCCATTTCTCTGTCTGTTTTTAGAGTTGTTCATGTACTTTACCCAGATGTGGTCCAAGCACTGGGGCTTCTCCTTTAGCATGTTTCTTGTGTAATAAATGTATTTGCCACCTAGTACTACATCAAGATGTTGGCCTATACGGGTCGCCCCTGAAAAAGGGACCTCCAGGGCCCAGTGGGCCTACCCAGTCAACAAAATTCAATAAATAAATAAATCTACAGTTAGGCTTTTCAGGAAGGGCAGGGAAATCAGTAAGCGGGACGGGGGCAGCTACATATAGATAGTAGGGAGACAGTTGATGCATCAATCAAGGTGGAGAAAGGAGTAGCTTCACAAAGGTTTCAAGTGATGGAAGCAGGGGGAAGGGAACACAAAATACTACTGGAGCACAGACGTCTTTGTCAGTCCATGGAAATGAATGAAGCAATGGAGAGGGAGACAAGGAATTCAGCAGGAGTGGGAGGCATAAAGTTCACGAGTCTTCAATCTTCCAGCCATAGATTCGAGCACACATGGCTAGGAGCCAGAAGGGGGAAGGATTAGTGAATGTCACACAGAACTGTTTCCTTACATAGCAGCTGAATGAGGCCACAAGGGGTGAGATGATACTTGACTTGGTATTGTCCAATCAGAACCTTGTTAGGGATGTTAGTTTCGAGGTGCCTGTTGATCAGATTGACAATTGCACAATGAAATTTACCATGAGGCTGGGGTACAACAAGTGATCACTGACACAAAATGTCTAGTTTAAACAAGCATTTGTCAATGCCAAATGTTTGCTTGCTGGCATTGGCATTGGCAGTATAGGAGTGAGAAAGGTGCATAATAGGAATGGCAGTAAAGTATTTAGCTGAAGCCAACCCCACCACCACCCTGCAGAGACTGACAGGCATTGGGGTGTGCCTTTGGGGCATCAAGCATAATGGGCATGCTATTTCACCACACCCTACCCTGCAGACACCGACAAGTATCACGGTGTGCCTTGGGGTCTTAGGGCATTATGCTCACCCCATTCCACCAGGAAATACGGTGAGATGGGTGCAGTATAGGAGAATGGGGTGAACTTTGGGGCTGAAGAGTCCAAGGCACACCTCGATGCCTCTCACTGGCTGCAGGGTGTGGGTGGGGGTGGAATGGTATGAGCATTACAGGCGACAATTCCAAGTCACACCCCTGATGCCTGTCACTCTCTACAGGGTGGGCTTTGTGGTCAGAAACCCTAACTCCTCAGGCATTCGCTGGTATTTTCACTCCAAATTTTCAACATGTTTTTTTGTGACCCCCACCTTATGAACAGTGGCAATATCAATTTGTTAGCTGAAAGCTGATTTTGCACAGCCACTATGCCAATTGGCACCACAGGTGCAAAAATACATATCGCACAGGATGTGAAAAATGACATCTGTACTGTTCATGGGGAGGTGTAAAAAATGGCAATGTTGAAAATCTGCAGTGAAAATATAAAAAAACTGGCGAAGTCACGAGCGTGCATAGAAACCGCGCAACACACACCCGTAATGTAATTAGTTTGGGGATTTTTTACAGCAGATTGTCAACACAGGCATTTCGGGACCTCCACTCATGAACAGTGTCACTGTGATTTTCTTAATCTGTCCTGAACAGTGATTTCCCACAGCGACCACGTATTTCTGTGCCGGAAGTGCAAAACACATTTCGGCCATGGTGTGAAAAATGACAGCTGTACTGTTCATAAGGAGGTGTGTAAAAATGCCAGTGTTTAAAACCTGGACTGAAAATATTACAAATTCATGAACTTACGAGGGTGCGTGGGAACTGCGCAATGCTCCCTCGTAACACAGTCATTTTATGGACTTTTGGCACCAAATTTTTAATGTAGCCATTTTAAGACCTCTGCTCATGAACAGTGTCACTGTAATTTTCTTCATGTGTCCCAAACATTGTTTTCACACACCGACTGCACCATTGTGTGCTACTTGCGCAAAAACACATTTTGGTTGAGATGTGAAAAATGACAGCTGTACTGCTCATAAAGAGGTGTGGTATAATGGCAATGTTGAAAATCTGGAGTGAAAATAGAAAAAATTTGCAAACTTACGAGCATGAGTAGGAACTGCGCAACGCGCGCTTGTAACACAGTAATTTTTGGGAATTTTTTCACCAAATTTTCAACTTAGGGTTTTGGGGGCCTACCTCATGAACTGTGCCACTATCATTTCATTACTCAGTCCCAAAAGGTAGTTGCATGCAGTGACCGTAAAATCACCTTTCGGGACCGAATAACAAAATGGCAGTGACTGAATTCATCAGGTGGGGCCCCAATAACCCCATGTTAAAAATGTGGTGAAAAAATTCCCCAAAATAGCCGAGATATGCACCAAAGTTGAAAAAAAACATTTATGCCATTATACAGCTTACCAGCATTTCTTCAGTTCGCAGTCGGCTTTGAAGAGTGCAGTTGTGTTCCTGGTCCACCGAAGATCATCACACTGGGCTCCAGAGGTAAGTATGGAGGGGGATGTGGGGAGATGGGTGTGCAGAGGGTGGGCGCAGGTTGGGGGAAGGGAGGCAAGATAGTCAATGAAGGACTTTTTTTTTTTACAGTTTTTTTTTCCTACTGCAGGGAGACGACGCAGGACTTTTGCCGTGCTGGGGTGGGTTCCCAGCATGGCAGCTGAAAGAGTTTTTTTGGGGGGCAGCAGTGGAGCCAATGGGGGATTGGGCACCCCCGTCAGCTGCACTGACTTTTGCCATGCTGGTGTGGGCTCCAAGTTTGGCATCTTGTACAGGAAGACGATGCAGGACTTTTGCCATGCTGGGGTGGACTCCCAGTGTGGCAGCTGAAAGTTTATTTTTGGGAGGGGGCGTCAGTGGAGCCAACAGGGGATTGGGCACCCCCATTGGCCATACTGATGCTTGCCATGCTGGGTGGGCTCCCAGCGTGGCACTTAGATGTTTGTTTGGGGGGACAGTAGAGCCTATTGGGGATTGGGCACCCCTGTCAGTCATACAGTGCACGCTGGTGGAGGGGAGCTCAGAGCACACTGTGGTGGGCTTCCAGCTTGTTACATAAGTGGGGGTGGTGAAGATGAACTGTCTATGACAGTTCAGCTTCTGTGAAGATATTATGTGAGCAATTGCATACCGCCGCCGGCAATATGCAAATTGCCTACACGTTGAGATTGTGGTGGTATTTTCCTCTGAACTGTACACCACTGCATTTGAACGCTGTCATAGACAGCTCGGACAGTCATGGGGCGGTGCAGTCATGCATGCAAAATGGACTAGGGCATTAGAAGTGGTGGAGGCACACCTACACATTCTCGTATGGTGGCGCTATGTTTCTTGCACATGCATGCAAGCAGACATAAAAAATGATTTCAGAAGAATGGAGGATAAAATACAAGAAAGACTGTTAGATTTCAAAAATATTGATGGGGTTGAGGAGCAGTAGGCAGAAAAAAAACTTAACATACATAGAAACATAGAATTTGACGGCAGATAAGGACCACTTGGCCCACCCAGTCTGCTCATTTCCCTACCTAATGGATAAGCTGCAGATCCTAGTTAACCAGCAGCCTACTTCTTTCTACTCCCACCCCCTAGAATTGCCTTATGACTGTCCCATGCATGCTTGAATTCAACCACTGTTTTTGACTCCACAACCTCCTCTGGAAGGCCATTCCATGCATCCACAACCCTTTCTGTGAAAAAATACTTCCTTACATTATCTCTGAGCCGCCCCCTCTATCTTCAAATTGTGCCCCCTTGTTCTTGCACACTTTTTGAAAGATGCTACCCTCTTGAACTTTGTTGATTCCTTGAGGTACTTGAACATTTCCATCATGTCCCCCTCTCCCTCCTTTCCTCAAGGCTATACATATTAAGCTCCTTTAGTCTCTCTCCATATGTCTTCTGGTGCAGATCCTGCACCATTTTAGTGCCCTCCTCTGGACAGCTTCCATCTTGTCTATGTCCTTGCAGAGTTGGGTCTCAGAACTGCACACAGTACTCCAGATGGGGTCTCACCAGCTGTCTGTACAGAGGGATAACAACGTCCTGTTTTCTACTGGTGATGCCTCTCCCTATGCATCCCAGTATCCCCCAACCCTCCTTACTGCCCTCTCACATTACTTTCACCTTTAAGTCATCTGGTATGACTAGCCCCAGGTCCCTTTCAATTTTGTTGTTGTTAGTATCTCACCCCCATTGTGTACTCTTCCCTGGTTTTTGTTTCCCAGGTGCATTACCTTGCACTTCTTAGCATTGACTCTAAGCTGCCATACATTTGACCATTTCTAACTCTGCCAAGTCCTTCTCATCCTTTCCACCCCACCTTGTGCATCAACTCTGTTGCAGATCTTTGTGTCATCTGCAAAGAGACATACTTTTTCCTTCCAGTCCCTCTGCAATGTTGCTTATAAAGACATTGAAGAGGACCGTCTAATACTGAACCTCATGTGTACCCACTAATAACCCCCTTTCTTCAGAGTGGACTTCATTTACTATTACCTCTGTGTCCTATTCTCCATTCAGTTCTTACCCAGGCTATCATCTTGGGACCCACTCCCAGGCTGGCTAACTTGTATATTAATCTTTTGTGTGGGACTGTGTCAAATGCCTTGCTAAAGTCTAGGTAGGCCATGTCCACAGCCCCTCCCTGATCTACTACTTTGGTCACCCAGTCAAAGAAATCTATTAGATTTGTCTGGCATAACCTTCCTGCTGTGAATCCATGCTGCCTTGGGTCCTGTGCCTCTCTGGCCTCTACATACTTGACAATTCTTTCCTTCAGAAGTGATTCCATCATTTTCCCTATCACTGAGGTTAAACTAACTGGTCTGTAGTTTTCTGCTTCTGTCCTGCTCCCACTTTTGTGAAGGGGAATCACATCTGCCCTCCTCCAGTCCTCAGGTACCACCCCATCCTCCCATGATTTGTTAAAGAGAGTAGTCAGTGGTGTCACTAGTTCTACCCTTAGTTCTTTTAGAATTCTGGGATGAATCCATCAGGCCCCATTGCTTTGTCCACCTTCAGTTTTAAGAGTTCTTTCAGAACCCTTTCTTCTGTAAATGGGCTGGTATCAACTTCTGTATCCAGAGTGTTTCTATTGTTTGTTTTAGGTACCTCCACTCTTCATTTGTAAATACTGAGCAAAAATATTTGTTTAGTATCTCTGCCTTTTCACCGTCACCCTCTGCCACCCCCTCCCTTTATGAAGCCTCACTATCCCTACCTTAGTCTTCCTTCGCTCCCTGATGTACCTAAAAAGTTTTATCCCCCTTCTTAACTGAGTTGGCTGTTCGGGCCTTTGCTGTTCATAGAAACATAGAAACATAGACTTTGACGGCAGATAAGGACCACTTGGCTTACCCAGTCTGCCCATTTCCCTACCTATTGGATAAGCTGCAGATTCTAGTTAACCAACAGCCTACTTCCTGCAACCCCCCACTATAATTGCCTTATGTCTGTCCCATGCATGTTAGAATTCCCCCACTGTTTTAGACCCCACAACCTCTCCAGGAAGGCGGTTCCATGCGTCCACCACTCTCTCCGTGAAAAAGAATTTCCTCACGTTACCCCTGAGCCGTCCTCCATCTAACTTTAAATTGTGCCCCCTTGTTCTTACACATCTCTTTTTTTGAAAGATGCTACCCTCCTGGACTTTGTTGATTCCCTTGAGGTACTTAAAAGTTTCTATTATGTCCCCCCCCCATCCCTCCTTTCATCAAGGGTATACATATTAAGATCTCTCAGTCTCTCTTCATATGGTTCCTGATGTAGACCCTGCACCATTTTAGTTGCCCTCCTCTGGACTGCTTCCATCCTGTCTATGTCCTTGCGTAGATGAGGTCTCCAAAACTGCACGCAGTACTCCAGATGGGGTCTCACCAACTGTCTGTATAGAGGGATAACCACTTCCATTTTTCTACTTGTGATGCCCCTCCCTATGCATCCCAGTATCCCCCTGACTCTCCTTACTGACTTCTCACATTGCTTACCCACCTTTAGGTCATCTGATATGACTACACCCAGATCCCTTTCCATTATTGTTGTCATTAGTACCTCCTGCTTTTGTGTACTCTTCTCCTGGATTTTTTTCCCAGGTGCATTACTTTTCACTTCTTTGCATTGAATCTAAGTTGCCATATGTCTGACCATTCCTCCAACCTTCAAGTCCATTCTCATCCTTTCTACCCCCCTTGTGTATCAACTCTGTTACAGATCTTTGTGTCATCCGCAGAGGCATGCCTTTCCTTCAGACCCTCTGCAATGTCTCCTATAAAGGCGTTAAAGAGGACTGGAGTTCTGGCTGCCTTCCCAGCTTCCTTTTGTTTTAACTGATACAATTCTCTGTCTTGCTCCTTCTGTGATTCCTTGTATTTTCTGAATGCTTTCTTTTTCTCTTGAACCTTCACTGCTACCTCCTTTGAGAACCACAGTGGTTTCTTACATTGTTTTGTTTTGTTTATTTGCTTCACAAAAAGGCTTGTTTCCTCTGTGATGGCAGTTTTTATTATTCCCCATTGTTCTTCCACCCCTCCTTCCTGCCCATTTGCTAGTGCATTCCTTAGGCACTCACCCATTTTGGCAAAGTCAGCCCTCCTGAAGTCCAGTACTTTTGCCTTTGTATGGCTTGACTCTATTGCTGTGTTTATTGTGAACCATACTGTTCGATGGTTGCTAGTTCCCAGATGGCTACCCACTTCTACATCTGTGATCCTCTCTCCATCTCAGTTTGAGACAACCAGGTCTAAGATTGCTCCCTCTCGAGTAGGTTCCAATACTAGTTGTCTAAGGCATGCTCCCTGTAGGGCATCTAGAATAACCCCACTTTCAGAAGTGGCTGCTCCAACTGCACTCCAGTTAACATCTGGCATATTCAGATCACCCATCAGCAGTATCTCCCCTTTATCTGCCATTCTAAGTATACTTTCTATCATTTCCTTGTCCATTTCCTCCCCCTGAAAGGGGGATCTGTATACAACCCCTGTGCGGATTGTGGTGCCATTGCCTGCCTCCAAATTGACCCACAGTGCTTCTTCTCCTCCTCCCTGTTTATCCTTTTGTTCTGTTGCTTTGATTCCTTCCCTTATGTAGAGAGCTACTCCTCCTCCTCTTTTACCCTCCCTGTCCCTCCTGTAGATAGAATATCCTGGTATGTTTACGTCCCAGTCATGGTTCTGTGTGTACCATGTTTCTGTGACTGCCACAATATCCAGATGTTCCTCCTCCATCAAGGCCACTAATTCAGGAAGCTTGTTACCCAGACTACGGGCATTGGTACTCATTGCTCTCCATTTTTTGATGGCTTTACCTTCTGCAGCAGCGTCTCCCACTGACCTTTCTACCTTGGTCTTTTTTTCATTTAGTACCCTGTTTTGTAGGGGGAGGCTGGGATTTTCCTGCTGCTTATCAGTGCCTCCCCCCTTGACTAGTTTAAAAGCTTGCCAATGAAACATTTAAACTGATTGCCCAAAAGACGTGTTCCCTTCCTGGACAGATGCAGACAATCCTGCCAGTATAGGCTGATGTCCTTCCAGGTGGAACCCCAGTCCCCAATAAAGCCAAACCCCTGTGCTCCACACCATTTTATCAACCATTCATTAAACTCCATGGTGCAAAGTACCCTCGCCTCACCCATGCCACTAACAGGCAGCACCTCTGAGAAGGATACTGTGTGTGCTACTTGTCTTAGGCCCCTCCCCAACTCTACAAAGTCCTGCTGCACTGCTCTAATCTCATGATGAGCCAAGTCATTTGTCCCTAGGTGGACAATGACATACAACTCAGACTCCCGTGCAACTGTTCTCGTCATCCTAAGGATGCGCTTCCTGTCCCTCCAAGTCATGGCACCAGGCAGGCACCTTACTTCGGTTTTCCCTGCTCCCCCCCAGTTCTATCCCCCTAATAATTGAGCCCCCCACCAGGAGTTGCTTCATTTCCCTGTGGTGCCCTCTGACTCTTTCCTGAGGGCCTCCCTTGTGACACTTGTCTGCAACCTCTTTAGTCCCCTCTGCGGGTGCATCCGCAGGGGAACTATGCTCCCCCAGAATGGTATATGGATTGTGGAGTGGAACACCTGACTGGGTGTGCCTTTGTTCCACCACCCTTACCCTCCCTGAGCCCACTGTGGTCCAACTACTGTACTTTCTTTGCAACCTCTGAGGTAGTGGTGGTGGCTCTGGTGCTCCCTGGATGGAGGAGGTTCCCTTACTACTGTCCAGTGCAGCCTGAAGATGGGCAACTTCCTCCCTCAGGGCAGACAGTTGTCTGCAAACAGGGCAGCATCTCAGCCTCCAGAAAGACTCCCGGAAGACTGCTGCCCCACAACCATTACATTGCACTACTCCCCACATGTCTGTCTACCTTAGGGTTTTTTTTTTGTTTTGTGTGTGTGTGTGACTGGTTTGTTGTATAGAAATATATATATTATACAATGTATATGCTTATGTTGTCAGTGCAGTGTGCTAGAGAGGATATGACAGTGATATGCACCTTGCCTTCTTGAGGAAATGATGTACAGTACTTTAGAGGCAACCCAGTAATGTGCAAGGATTGAAAGAAAAAATCTAAAGCATGTAAGAAACCAACATGGGTGACAGTCAGGAAAGAAGGCTATTAGGGAAAATATGCATTCAGGATTTATAAACAAAACTAAAGAGTGGAGTGAAATGAATAAGGGGAAACTGAGCATAAGCAAAAAATATTATCAAGGAGGCTAAGTCAAAGGCAGAATTAAGGCAAGCAGCAAGGGTAAAGGAAATTGACAAATCCTTCTTCAAATACATTAGAAAAAGGAAGAGAAAGCATAGCATAAAAAGAATAAGGAAATACAGATTTTGTACAGCTGATAAACAGAAGGCAATAATATTGAAGCTAATTTTTTGTTTGGTGTTCACAGTTAAGAAAGAAGGCCTACTCCCAGACAGGTGGAAGAGCATCATAGGGAATACATGGGACAAGTTTGAGATGTAAGTAAAGTAAGTTTTTAGTTATTGAGTGTCCAATCCCAAGGGCTCTGGGCGCTTTACAAAAACAGAGATGCAGTGAAAATACATAAAATAATATACAATAAACAAGGGTTAATCAATAAACACTCAATAAATCTATAAAACAGCTCAGTAGAAAGGCAGTGCTTCAGGAAATTGACAAGTTACAACTGATTTCCAAAAACGTCTCTAAATAAATGAGCCTTTAGACCCTGCTTAAAAACCTCCACTGATGGAGCCTCCCTTAGAGACCTTGGGAGAGAGTTCTAAAGCGTTGGGCTGGTGAGGAGGAATTACAAGAGAATGAGTACTAATTGCACTGTGACAATGTATCACCAGGCCTACATGGGATTCATCTTTGAATGTTCAAGGAAACAAGGCAAGCACTGACAGAACCACTACTGTCTCTGTGGAATCAATAGCAACAGGTGTACTGCCTCTATTTTGGTAGATGGCTAATGTGGTTCCACTACACAAAAGGGGTGAGAGGAACAATATAGGTAACTACAGGCTGATGATCCTAACATCAATAATGTGAAATGTGTTCCAGGCATTTACCAAGGAGAAGATAGCTGTATTTATGGAGGAAAATGACTTCATGGTTAGGAACCAGTAATGGTTCTTCAAACCTATATGCACCACCCTGCACTTTCTGACACTGAATTTCAACTACCAAATACTGGGCCATCTCATGATGTTAACTTCTCTTTGTCAGCCCGCACAATACTTCGCATCATTTGCGAATAGACTTGCCTTCACGAAATGCAGTACCATCCCATATGTTACAAATATACATGCTGAACAGTACTGGACCCAGGACAGAACCCTTTGGTTCTTGTTTAGTCACTGTGCTGCCTTCAGAGAATTTGAAATATAAGACCACTCACTGGATTCTATTAGTCAGCCAGCTCCTGATCCAACCAGTTATCCCATACCCTAGCCCTAGTGTGATTCTCTTCCTAACTAGCCTCTGTTGTACCAAGTCGAATGCCTTTCTAAAATCTAGGTATATTACATCCAGTGCCTGGCAGCTGTTTGCCAGGTGTATCATTTTAGTGAAACAGTATATTACATTACTCTGACATGAATGAGCCATGGTGAATCCATACTGGTTCCTGTCCATGTAGTCAATTTCCAACACTATAGTTCAGGTTGAGTATCCATTTAATGATAAAGCCCTAACTTTGCACTTTAATAGCTTTGCCACCGTTCAATGGATTTGCACAAAGTTTTGCATGCACAGTCTTGGAGCCAAGATTTCATCTTGACTGGCCAAGTTTTGTTCCACTCAGATGTGCTGATTCCAAGATCTGGATAGTGACAAAAGTAAGAAAATCATGTTTTTTTTTTGCCTGTTTTTGTCATTACTTAGTATCCAAACAATTTGGAACTTTCCTGTGAAATTTTTAAGGAAGAAATAGCTCAAGTCACAGTGGTGCCTTTCATTGGTTTGGCAAAAAAAATGTAATCCATTTCAGAGTTATGAGGATTTGAAATTTCAGTTCTGAGCATTCTCAATGTGGCTGTTTGGATAGCTGTTTCATACAAACAAGGAATTTAGTCCTTATGAAAAAAGATTCAGTTTCTTATGGAAAATAATCTGTTTTTAGTGAGAAAAAATCATTTTTCATATGGCCTCCATCTTGCTTCTGTTTTTTTATGCCAGAAAATGATATCCTGCAGAGACATCAGCACATACTGTAATAAAGATAAAAACTTACAAAAAAATTGCTACTGTCCTCTTCAAGAACCCGAAGATTTAAACCATGTGGTGCTAAGATGCCCATTGTATGAACAAGACAGAGATAAATTCTACGGTAAATATATAAGTACCTTATATGTACCTATAAAATATGTAATGGATCTCTTATTTAATTCAGAAAACTCTACAATATTAGAAAATCTAGCACTTTTCTTATTAGAAACTAATAAAATACATAAAAACCAAGTACAAGACATCACTGTTGAATGAATTATGACTTATGGTTTCCCTTATACAATAGATGTTTAAGTGTATTGCACCTCTCTCATGTTTTTTAGACATAATGGGCCCTAGGCACATATGGGCGGGTAATACATACTGGAGGCACATTACCCACCTGTGGAGGTCCACACCTGTGGGCAGTTGTCTCCTGACTGGTAGTCACTACCAGCCACCACCTGTCTGCAGCCCTACCCCTGGCACGTAGACACTCAGGGGACATTTCCATGGACTGGGCATGCATCCAATGGGATGCCCTGACTGACCTGAAAATGGATCACTTGTGCCCACAGGGCATGCAAAACAATGAAGGGTGTGATGTGAACTGCAAGCTGGGGGAAGAACAGTGCCCAGTTGGCTTCCCCAGCCCTCCATGCTGATCCATGGGCTGGGACAGCATGTAGGGGGGTCTGTAGTGCCCACACATCCACACCACTGCTGAAGGTGGCATCCTGGGGGGTGCATATCCCTTATGGCTGGGTGTTAACTAGAATAAGGTGTGCCTCCCCCGAGCCCAGCACTCTGCACCTCTGTGAATGGTAATGGAGTGTGGGCATGCCCCCAACACCCCCCCCCGGCCTGCCCCAACCGTGTTGCCCTCTGTGCAGTCTGGTGGTGAGGCTGCATGTCCTGTTGGTGAATCCTGCAGCTGGCAGTGTGGATGGTGCAATGGACAGGGAGTAGCTATGCACCACAGATACATGGCACATAGCCACTCTGCACCATAGTGCATAGGGGCCAAATATGAATGTGAATACTCTGTGTTGATTGCTGTAAGCTGTTCATCAGTCATGTTTACATACAGTATATGAAATATCTGTAACACATAAAAATTGTTGCACTGTAAACACTGTCCTAGATATTCAAAGGGGTTGCACATGGCGCAATTTAAATGTGCCAGCGCAACTACAGAAATGTGACATGGAGCCATATTCAAAAGGAAGAATTGCAAAGCAAAATTCTTGATATGCCATCGTGCAAAGTAATGCATGCAGCGCAATTATAGATGGATGTTACCATGAATATGCAGCACAACCGCATATTAAGCTGAAACACGTGGCACAACTGTGGAGCAACTCACAAGATCCGCCACACAAAGTTGAGCATAAAAGAAAGAGGCACAACTGCGCACACAGCACAGGCTAAGAGCAGGACAGCTAGTAACATGGATGCCGCACCATTACTGATGGAGCAGGTAACGAGGGAGGTGAGGAGGAGGGAGGAACAACAATGTAGCAGGAGAAGGGCCCATTGGCTGTATGCCCAACAGAAATGGTACTGTGCCCAGCTCACATTTGAGAACTACAGTGATACAGAAATAGTGGGCTGGTACCACCTCAACAGGGCAATTCTTTTTTTTTTTTTATACTTTATTCCTCCTCACCTAGCCGCCGACCGCCCGGGACTATCAGCCCGTGCAGCTTCCACCTCTCCAGAACGGCCTCGAGCCCTCCGATACCCCGCGGCTTACCCCCGGGCAGGGCACGGGGGCAGGGGACACCGCAGACACTAGTTTTGGATCGGAGGGCCGGCCTGGAAGGCTAATTGAAGCGGCGTGCTTCATAGGGCGGCGACGGCCGTCCATTTTCCAGTTTTTCCAGGGAGGCGGGGACGTGCAATGACGTGATGATGTCTGCCCCACCTCCAAGGCGTCTTAAGTGTCGGAAGCTGTGTGACTCCCCAGCCTCCACTCGGGGTCACTAGTGCTCCAATCACTAACCCACCCTCCCCCCTGGAGAAGGAGAGCAGTCCATAGGACGCTCCATCCTTCTCCCCCCGGCTGGCCCTCCGACGATCCAGGTCCGTTCCCGAACCTGGGTCGCCGGCGTCACAAGCGGAAATCCCACCGCTGCACCGGCGGGCCGGCAACAGGGCAATTCTGAGGCAGCTCTGTGAGCTGTGCAATGATGAACTGCAGGCACCCACTCGAAGGAGTCATGCCATGATGGTGAAGATCAAGGTGACAGCATAATGTGTTTGCTTGCCATGGGCACCATCCAGAAACCAGTGAGTGCCACTGCTGGCACATCCCAGTTGGCCACGTCCCACCTCCTCACCCAGGTCCTCAACGCTCTGCTAACATGTGCTTCAGAGTACATCAAATTCCCAAACAGACAGGCAGAGCATACAGCAAACATGCAGGAATTCTTCAGGGCGGCATGCATGGCAGGCATGATAGGGGCCAATAACTGTACCCATGTGGTCATATGCGCACCACCTGGCCTGGAAGGCAAAGCATATATGAGCTGGAAGGGATACCACTCCATCAACTGCCAGGTGGTGTGCAATGCTAAAGGGCGCATCATCAATGTGTGCACCATGCACCCTGGGAGTACGCATGACACTTTCATCTAGCACCAATCCATCCTGTGCCAGAGATTTGAGAGTGGGGTGATCCCCATGGCGCACTTAGTTGATGAGTCAGAACTGGAAATATGAGAACAACTGCAGTTGTATGGAACACCACACAGCAGCTGGACGGGGTGGTGGGGAACGCAGACAGTGCTAGGTTACAAGACATGTCTGGAAATGGAGGCTGACTATATTGCAGGGGAGAATGTACATAGGGGCTCAGATGTGTAGGACACACATGCTGTGCCGGTAACGGTGGCACAACAGATGTGCATGGGGGCATTGGCAAGGGCACACGGGGGGCAAGTAGTGGCAATGTGGAATGGAAGGGGGGTGTATGGAAACAGATAAGGGCCAGATAGACTGTCTAATAACAGATGTGTGTTTCCCACAGGTGACAGTGCATATCCCATCCGACCCTGGCTGCTCACCCCCATCGGCAACCCAGCAATGGGGCAGAGGAATGGTACAATTAGGCACACATCACTGCACGCAAAGTCATAGAGAGTGTCTTTGCCAAGCTCAAAATGCATTTCCGTTGCCTAGACAGGTCAGGTGGTACCCTACAGTATAGCCCTGTGAAAGCCTGTGACATATTCCTGGCCTGCTGTGTGCTGCACAACATGGCCATTGACTGTAGAATACCTGTCCAGGTGGATGGGGGCAACAGTACAGATGATGATGAGGAGGACCAGCAGGATGGGGGTGGGCAGCCAGCAATGGAGAGAAGGGATCCCACGCTGGCAGCATGTGCCAGGAGGCACCAGGATACCATTGTTGAGGAGCACTTTGGGAACCACAGGTGAGTATCACACAGGTAAGCAGGGCATGCACAACACTACACACACACATACACACGGACACAGAAAGATGCATGCAGGGACACATGAACACACACCAGTCACACAGGTGGGCACGCAGGCATGCACACGTACCCCTCCATGGAACAACATATAGAGAACCAACCAGTCTGGAGCCATTTGGTGTATGCTCAGGACAACACATACAAGCAGGAACACAGAGCTGTACCACCACAGGGTGCACAGCAGGGCACACAGCACCAGGCAGGTCACACACATTAGTGCACCTATGGTCAGGGACACACACACAACAGTTCTGCAGGCTGTGGCATGCATCAGAGGGTATGCGCTGGCACACAGGCAATGCCAATACAGTGCTGCACTTATCATGTCCATACCAAATGGTTCAGCAGCACTGCCCACACTCATGCTAGCCATGACCCAGGTCTCATGTGTGCCACAGCATGTGAACCATGTCACAGCAAGCCATGCGCACAGCTGACGATCACAGCAGGGGACTGGACTGGGCAGCGCCCTTGTCAGTACTACCGTGTGGATCCATGACCACCTCGGCTGTGTGAGTAGCTATGCCCTGACTGTGTGGCAGGCACAGGCTGCTTAACAGCCACAGGGGATGTCATCACCACATCAATGGGGATAGAGGCCTAAGAATGCAACCAGGTCCTCACAGGTATGTACAAACCAGCAAACAGACTGTTGCCGGGTGTGTCAGGGATGGGTATGGCAGCAGGCAGCATCAGCCTCGATGGGGTCACCAGATGCTGAGACTCTGGTGTTAACATTGTGCTAAGGGGAGTCCTGTGCACCCTGCTGTGACCAGTGGATGCCAGTGGTGCAAAGCCCGCAGCGATGGTCTCCGCAATGAGGTCCAGCAATGCGGTCATGGCCTCCCACAGTTGCCAGATCTCGCCAATCAGCTGGGCATGTCCCATGCTCCACACTCAGACAGTTGATACACCTCAACCCACAGCAGACATATGTATGCCCTAAGCATAGCCTGGTTGTCCATGGAGTCCTTCAGAAGCCTGGTGTGCTCATCCAGCTTGCTTGTGCCTGGTGTATCATGATCCTGATGCCAACAGGCAGGGAGTGGTGACCTGCCAAGCCACATCCCTGGACTGGGAATGCCACACAGGAGACTGCGGATGGAGTGGGGACTGAGTGCGGGTGCCGATGGCGACCCCTGGGGAATGCTCCACAGTGTGCCCTGCAGGCCGTTGCAGCATGACGGCAGCCTGCTAGACTTGTGCAGCAAAACCAGTGCCCACACCTGCACCCTGTCCATGGCCACACTGGCAGCATTGTCACTTGCTGCCAAGTGGGTCCGGGGGGCATACATGTTCCCTGGCCTGCCAACACTGCCTGCCGCTGCCTGTGGTATGACTTGAATGTGGGGAGGGGTGTCCACACCCGTGCAACCCAAAATCAGTGTGATGTCTTCATCACTGCCGAAGTCATCATCATCCTGTGTTGCCGGCACAAGCACAGGGAGGCTTTGCTGTAGGAGGAGGTCAGCCAATGGATCGTCATCGCAAAGTCCAAGTAGATCCACCAACCCAACATTATTATAGTGCCCCCCAGTGGTGGCTATAATGCCAGTGGACATTTATGGCACACCATCATCCTGTGCTATGGTTCTGAGTCCAGCCTGCACAGCACCCCTGAGGTGTGATGGAGCTGTAAGACACAATGGAGAGTGGTTAGTGTGTCAGTGATGCATTGCAGGTAGTCAGCTGTACAGTGGATTGTCTGCATGTGTGCCACAGGTGTGCCTACCCTGCCCTGCATGTGGTGTGGCAGCACCGCTTCTCATGCCCATCAGGACACAGATGATGCACAGGACATATGCCTTAAGTGCGCATGCACAGCACTGTGTGGCACATACACACAACTGACAGGCAGTACCATTCCTCCCAGCATACAGCACAAATGTGCTTACCCTGTCTGGTGTGACATGCTGGTGAAGGTGTACACTGTGGAGGACCACGTGTATTCACAGCCTGCAGCGGCACCCATGTGACAGGCATGCCAGGAGTAGTGTTCTCCTTGGACCAGGCACCACACAACCATGACATAATTCCTGCAGCTGCCACACAGTACACAGGGAACCATGCTGGTCCTCTATGTGGCTGTTCAGACATTGAACCACACCAAGATGGAAAAGGAACATATTATTGGCACCCCTGCTGTGTACCAGGCACACCAATGGCCTGCTGATGAAGCATTCACCCCCCTCTCACCCAGTGGAATACTCACAGTGCTGACGGGCTTCCATCTGTCTGAAACTCACCCCCCAGGACACCCTCAGTGGATGCTTGGGTGAAGGTAGATGCCAGCAGCTCCTCCTCTGCATTGAGGATGGGGGCTGTTGAGGGTCCACCACTTGTTTTGTTGATTGATGCCCTAATGGCACCAATCTTCTCTTTGATCCTGCATTTGTCCATGCCCATCTTCTTCTTGCATTCCTGTGAAATGCGATTGTAGCATCCATGGGCATTCACATAGGTGGCCACCTCATACCAGCCTATAGCTCATTCCTGTGTGGCCCTGTGGCCACACTCAGGAGTTCCTCCCTGTTAACATATGCCTCCACCAGGGCCTGTTTTTCAACTTTTGTAAAGTTTGGCCTGCATTTCTTTGCAGGCCCCTGCTCGTCTGCGCACTCTGAATCTGACATAATGCTACCCACGAACAGTAATGGTGCACAGATGAGCTGTATGGCAGCATTCCCAGTTGCTGAGCAACATATAAATGTATCAGTGCAATACAGCTATCAGCAAGTGAAATGTAAAAACACCTACCTTAAAGGCTGCAATACCTGTCTGTGACCAGTGCTGTGTGGGGTCGCTTTTATGGCTCAACTCATGTAAATGTGCTTGAAGCAACCAGTAGTGAGATGCTAATATGCTGACTTGCTCCTGGCATTGGCTCATGAGTAAATTTGCTTATTCTGCCTGAATATTGCAGAATTGATCCATGCACAACTGATTGTGTCACACGCAACATGGATGCACCGGAGCAATTCACAGGTGCAGTTTACGCACATGCACACTGTGCAGTACCACAATTGCCATACACATGGGATGCTGTGCTCTGTATGTGTCTGCATAGCATGCATCTGGCAGTGATGCGCATGACTGCCCTATCGTGCATTTGGCCAGGCTGCGACTTTGGCCATCACCACGCATGTGCAGTTATTGTGCCATGGGTGTGCAGTATGTGTGACATCGGGCCAGGAACTGGAGCAAGGTCGAGATGGCCAACCTCGTGGCAGTGGTTGCCCCATTGGAGAATCAGTTATTTGGGGCAGTAGAACTGCAGGAAGCACAGTCCTAGGTGTGGGTCCATGTGGCAGAAGGTCTGGAAAGGCACACTGGTGTACCCAGGATGGGAGAACAGCACCATCACTGTTATGGTGACCTGCATCACTGCGATCCAGAACGGCTAAGGAGACTGCAGGATCGTGCCTGCTGTGGTGTGGTCCCACAGCAGGTACGTGTGTCCATGCATTGTGCATGCCAACTATGACCACAGGCTGTAGCATTGAGTTGTGCAGGAGGTGCATGTGCACCTGCACACAGGGCTGGGCTGCCCTGTTTGGGTGTGTGGGTACTGTTGTGTGGCAGTGCTGCACACTGTGCGACCTAATGTCGCACTGTGCCAGTGGCCCACAATGGTGTGCCCAGCTTGTGGGTTGTGGCCTCCATTTCCAGCATGGCACTCTGCAACGTGGTGCACCATGATGGGCTTGCTTGGGCAGGGCTGTGTGTTTGTTGTTTGCATACTACTCGTCTTTTTTCTATGTGTTTCCTTTTCAGGGCTGGAGGCACACAGGTGGGCCATGGAAGAGGCTGATAGGCATGGCAGGCAGCCAGCAGATGGGGCAGCAGCTAGGCATGGGGGACAGGCAGAAGGTAAGTGCATGACATATGCAGTTGTCATCAGTACCTGAGGTTGGGTGTTGGTGGAGGGCAAGTCCACACAGCAGGCCAATGCCTGCATGTTGTGCATGTGCATGTGTGGGTTCCCAGGCATTGTTGCCAGTGTTGGCCGGCAGCATGTGGTTGTCCAAACATTCACATGGCTTCTGTGTGCTGTTACTTTGTTGCTGTCATTGGTGGTGGCTGTGTGTGACCCACAGTGCACACATGCAGATGCATCTGGGCCTGCTTGATTGTTGCACCTGGGGGCATCGATCCCTCGCTGTGGGTGTTTGTGCACATGTCACAATGCTAGTTACTCCCTGGCACACATCACCTTCCTTGTGTGGCATGGTTTCCTGGGCTGCTGTCTTTATCCGCTGTGCATATGCTGTTGACAGATTTGTCTGTGGGTTTGCCTAGCCTCAGACCCCTACACACTCACACACACACACAACCAGGCGAGGGGGTGTTCACTGTGTGGAACCTGTCACTTCAGTGGCTATTCTGTGTTTCCCTTGCATAGGTCATCCATGGCCAGGGAGAGGACAGGGCACTGTGGTCCTCCTGGGTGGTGGTATCCTCCAGCTTCAGCAGATGGCATCCCAGATGATAAATTGCATGGCGGTCCACATCCGCCTGTCTAGGAGGCATCTGGTGGAAATGAAGGTGCTGGTGCCTGAGGTGCGCCACATGATAGCAAACATTCACCTGCTGTAGAGTTAGTTCATGGACATTGTTGTAAATAGCCCTATGTTTTCCTTCCCCATATCCCCATCTCCAAAGGACATTGTTCTTCTACTCCCCTTGCTCTCCCTTCTCACGACTGTCCCCATTGTTTTACATTGTTGATTATGGTATTGGTCCCCTTTCATGTTTCACTGTTGGATTGTGTCCCTTTATTTATTTATTTTTGATATTCCATCCTGTCTCCTCCCCATTGCCTGTGCTTTCCTGTTTGCCTGTAGCGTCATTTCCTACCTTTTTAATTAAACAGTTTTATGATGTTTGCTTGTGTGTTTCTGTATCTCTTTCACATGCCTGTTGCTGCAGTGTACTGTTGTTGTACATGGTTGGGGTCTGGATGGGACATGGTGTGGCCAATGGTGAATCTGCAGTGTGACACCGGTGGGTGCCCATTACCTTGCCTGTTACACCCCTGTGTGTTGGTGTTCCATGGGTTTCCGAGGGGGCTGGCTCTGCACATGTCACAGTGTCCTGTGCCCATGTCCACATGTCCAGCATGGTGCCCACCCCTGCTGTGTTGCCCTTCCCCATGCTGCTGTGCTCCATGATACCATGGCCTGTGTCCCTGTGTGCTTGTTCAGCATGTGCTGCATGTCTGCCAGTCTGGCTGTGGATCACTGTGCTTGAATCGTGCCTTAACACAGTGGTTGCAGTGCTTGGCTAGTCCATGTGAGATGTTGGGACTATGGTCCTGGGGTGCTCATTCCCTGCAGCCCTCTGTGCCATGGCCATTATGTGCCTTTTCTGATGGTTGGCCATGTCTGTGGGGGGCTCTGCACCCTATCCGTGGGTGTTGGGCTCTGTGCTGTTCCTGTGCCATCTGCCCCTTATTTGCCATTGTGGTTCTGCCTGCCTCGACTACCACTGTCCTGTGCCTTTGTGCAGCCTTGTCTGTGTTCCCTGGCTCCTGGTGCAACTTGTTCCACTTACAATATTCAGCCAGCACTGTTGCACCAGTGCATTTCAGATTACTCCGGCACAAGTCTTTTTGCACCATGGCACATCTGTGCTATATTCAGCATGGTTTGTGCCAGAACATTTCTGTGGTGCATCTGCTGAATATTGTAGTTTTGCTCTGTGGTGCAACTGGATTGCACTTTGCATCCACTTGTGCATGTTCTGGGTGCACTTTTGAATATCTAGCCCACTATCGGTATTTATGTTAGAATTGTTTTAAACTTATTTTTAAAATTTTGAAATAGCAATTGCTGAACAAATAAACTTAAACTTGAAACGCCAACACATGTTTCTTGCTAATCAGGATCCCCTTAGATGGATTCTGCAGCTAGTTTCTGGAAAAATCATCCAGAAATGTGTTTTTAAGACATTTCAAAATCTTTTTTCATGACCTGATTTTCATTTTTGTATGGCCTTATGAGAAAAGAATATGGCCATACAAAAAAAGGTTTCCTTCATACGAAGAAATAATTTGAACTTACATTTTTTTCAGATTTTTTTTTCATATAAAGGAATTTTTTTTGTATGAATGCCATAACCTCACAAGAAAAGATCCCTTCATGTGAAAAAATAATTTGGACTTAGTGTTTTTCACATTCTTTCATGAAAGAAAAAATTTTAACTTACTTTTCTTTTTCCACATTTCAATTTTAACAAGCCATAACTCTGTCAATATATGCAGTTATGGGACAATCTATATATCAAAAAAATACAGGTCTTAGTGAGTACTACAACACTCACACATAACACCCCCCCCAAAAGAAAAATGTTTAAGGGGTCATTCAAAAAAAAACATGCAAATTAAAAAAGTACAAATCCCATAGAATAGTATTGCAACTTTAACAAGCTGGAACTCTGTCAGTCTTTGACGCTAACAGACAATGTATATATCAGAAGAAAGGTCTTAATGACAATACAGCCTTAAGCCCCTAAGAAATAAGAACTGAAAATGGTCAATACCTACAAATAATTACAAGTAAGAACATAAATTGCTTTTCTGAAGGAACAGAAGTGCAGAGCTTGAAGGGCCTTCTGCTTCCACACCCACTTACACATGTGGATAAATGGAAGCACAAAGTGCAGGGTCTTCTGGTCCCTGAGCTTCCATATTCACATGGATGCGTTCATGCAGGTCCCACCAGGACCTACGTGAATAACAATATGATTCTATTATCTTAAAAAGTGTGGACATTTATTTAAAAAAACTTCATTAATGCACCAGTTTGGGTTAAACCACCAAAAGTAGGGAAATGTGATATTAGGGTTTCCAGCCCAACAATCCTCATTCTTACCCTGCAAGCAGCAAAATGAAAAAAAAAACTTTACAGTTTTGGCTGTCCTGAGTCTTGGAAAATCAGGCTTGGGGACTTCCTTGGGCTATCAATCCTAAGTATCACCTTATTCTCGTATATTCTGTACATCTGAGATTATTTTCTGAAGGAATGGGGGAACATTATGGTTGATAACCCAAAAAAAGACTGTAAGACTGATTTGCCAAGACTCATGACAACCAAAACTGTAAAGTTTGCTTCTTTTGTGCTGCTTGCAGGGTTGGGGTGGCATGTTAGGGTTGGAAACTCTAACACCACATTTCCCTACTTTTGGTTTAACCCTAACTGGTGCATTAACAACAATTTTTGCAATGAATCTATATCTATATATGGGTGTCAGTGTAACTCAGTTGGTAGCATATCCACCTCTAGACCAGAAGGTCGTGGGTTCTTGTCCCACACTGGGGTCAGACTCATACCTAAAATGATGGCATCTGACTACAGTATTAGGAGGGTGCTATACCGCTGGGGTGTGCTGTCCTTCAGATGAGACATTAAACCGAGGTCCCATCTACCCATCCTGGTGGATGTCCAGGTGGAAGTAAAAGAACCCAAGGCACTCTTCACAAACAGTACAGAACATTTCTGGTGTCCTGGCCAACATTCCCCTTCCTTTAAGCCAGATCATGCAATTGTCTAGGCTGTATGTGGGTGCTGATGTGAGCTATGACCACCACTACACATTCAGTCACTTCACTACCAGTCCAGTACTGCTTGCAAAGCACTTTGGGATACACTGTGTATGAAAAGCAATATATAAAAGCTGATTCTTCTTCTTTTTCTTCTTCTTCTGCTTCTTCTTTCTATATCTATACACATTTGATGGGATGCTGGTAGAGAGCACAGAGGTGGTGAGATAATGGGGGTAATGACAAGAAATAACTTAAAAGTATCTTATCAGTGCAATAAGGCACACAGGAAAGCTAATGTGATGCTGGGGTGCATAGGAAAAGGGATTACTAGCAGAAGGAGGGAGGTAATACTGCTCCTGCATAGCTCAGTTGCCTGGCTGCACCAGGAGTACTGAGTCAGTTCAGGGGTCTCTATCTAAAGACGGATAAGGACAGATTACAGACAATTCAGAGAAGGTCAAAAAAGATGATCCCTGTACAACACAACAAATTGTATAAGGAAAGATTGCATAGTCTTAACATGTCCTCACTGGAGGAAGAATGGAGGGTGAACATTATAGAGACTTTTAAGTTCATGAAAGGGTTTAATAGAGAAGATGCAGTATGTTTACTTAATCTGAGAAATAGAATAACTAGGGGTCATGTGTGTAAGATGGATGGAGGAGGTTAGAAAAACTCATTATAAAGTATTGTTTCAAAGAAAGGGATATGGTTGATTGGAACAAACTTCCAGATATGGTTGTGGAGGCAGAGACAACATCAGGGTTCCAGAATATTTGGGAAGCTTTCAAGGGTGCTACAGTATAATGTAAATTGTAATAATGCAGGAAGAAGAGAGGAGTATGACAGAAATACTTTGCATTAGATTCCAAGCACTAACTTTTGGGCCTAATGAGCTGGACTGTTTGGGAATTTTTTGGCCTTTCTCTTTCTATGTTTTTATACATACCAAACTGTGCAATACCCATATCCTGTTTCTACATATCCTGGGCCCAAATAGCACTATTTTTGTCTCTGTAGAGATCAGCAGAATAATCCCTTACAGCACTACTGGTGTGAAACTACTAGTATTCTGACTCAAAAGCCATAAGACAGAAATGAGGCTGTCATGGCTTGTTCTCCCATGGTGTAGGAATAACAAACTATGACCGCCTCCCGTACATCTTCACAAAGCTGTGTTCAGATTCCAGTGCAAGTAGTAGTTCTCACATTTCCAATTCAAACAGTTGTATAACGTACTGCCCTCCATGCTGACCATTAATTTATTTTATTTTTATTTATTTTTTATCTTTTTTGAGTGGGATTGTTAAATGTTATTACCGCAACTATACAAGGGTTAGCTTTACTGATGTGTAGAGATTTGGTCTGAAGTCCATAGGGCACCCAACTGTGGGCAGATTGCTTCGCGGAGGTGAGGTGCACAGATCTGGGGAAGGGAGGGGCAGGAGCAGTCTGTCTGACTTTTGTGTATCTCCTGATCACAAAAAGGAATTGATGACTGAGAAGGAAACCTCCCTTCCAACCTAAGGAAGAGTGTACCCTTGGCAACCCTGTTCATTGGAGCAGAGGGCAAGGAGGGAAAAATATGACAAAAATGAAGAAAAAGCAAGAATCAAGTTGAAACGTCAGCCCAGTGGCCTTGTGGAGGGCATGTGCATCCTCCATGTGGGTGGATCTAGGTTCCTGTCCCAAGAAAAGATGTACAAGAAAAAGGGGGCACAATTTGAAGATAGAGGGGGAAGGCTCACAAGTAATGTGAGGAAGTATTTTTTCACAGAGAGGGTTGTGGATGCATGAAACAGCCTTCCTGAGGAGGTTGTGAAGTCAAGAACAGTGGGGGGAATTCAAGTATGCATAGGACAGACATAAGGCAGTCCTAGTGGGAGGGGTAGGAGGAAGTAGGCTATTGGTTAACTAGGATCTGCAGCTTATCTGTTAGGTAGGGAAATGGGCAGACCAGGTGGGCCAAGCAGTCCTTATCTGCCGTCAAATTCTATGTCTCTATGTCTGTATGTCTATGGGACAAATATGGGGCTATTGTATTTTGTGTAATAGTTAGCCGATGGAGGCACATTAGGGACTTGAAGGGTAGTTTGTTTTGGGTAAGTGAGTCCTAGTAAGTGTGGAGCTGGGGCATAACTCTCAGTTTTTCACCACTTAAATGATGGCCACTATACTTGAGACTGCACAAGCCACTTCGCTACAGTTACTGTAACTCTTGCCTCCAAGAGTTGGAGAGTATGCTGGCTACATCACCCTCATTCAGTAAAACCAGTATGAGTCAAAATGTATCATTGATATCTAAAGCTATATGATTAATTTATTTATTTGAAAACTAGTAACCAGGAAAGACAAAAGGAGCCATGGCTCATTTCCAGGTATGACCCAGGGAAAAAGAAAAGGGGTACAATCAATCAAACCGAGCAGTGTCAGTGGCTCAGCAGGTAGCACACTCGCCTCTGAGGCCGGAAGATCAGAGGGCTGTGGGTTCAGTTCCCATATCTGGCACTTGGGTTAATATCCCAGTACTGACACTGTAGTGCAGCATGAGAGGGGTGCTGCACTTCTGAGGTGCCGTCTTTCGGATGAGATGTTAAACCGAGGTCCCACTTGCCTGGATTGGTGGTAGTTCAGGTGGATGTTAAAGATCCCATGGCACTTACCAAAAAGAGTAGGGGTGTTTTTATTATAAAAAGAATCAATACACAAAAGGTGGTACAAACTCATAAATTACAGAAAGGAAGGAAAAAAAAACTTCAAAGCAGTATAATCAGAGAACAGGTGAAAAAGACTAACAATAAATTAACTAAGCATAACCCAAACAAAAATATCTTATAATAAACATGGAGGCCCAGATATTCAAAAGGGTTGCGCCATGCGCAACAGGGTTGCGCGTCCGCAACTCCAAAAATGCGCCATTCTGCGATATTCAGAAGGGGCCAGTTGCGCCACCGAAAACATGCTGAGCAACAGCGCAATGGAAATGAAGGCATGCGCAACCGAAGGGGGCGGGTCCATGCATAAAGTGCACAATGCGATATTCGAACACTTGCGCACGTACAACAGTGGCTCAGCCGAAGTTGCGTTAGTAGCGGAATTGAGCCAAAATAAAAAGGCTCAAGGAAGCAGCGCAAGAACCTCTAGCAGGCCGCAAACTGGGGAGAGAGACAGAGACAGAGAGAGAGAGAGACAGAGTGGAAGGGCAGATAGGGACAGTGGGTCCAGGAGGACAGAGAGGCCAGTGGGGGGTGCCTGGTGCAGTGGAAGCAGCAGTGGGGGTAGCGGGGGTAACACAGGAACAGCAGCCGGGGGGGCAGAAGCCAGGGAGATGGACAGTGCCAGCTTCCACATGGAAGCTGTAATGAGGGGGGTGAGACACCATGCTGCAGGGGGACGTGGCCGCGGAGGGGCCCGTCGGCGGTATGCCCCCAACAGGCGGTATCATGCCCGCCTCAGCTTCAAGCTGTACACAGATGTCGAGATCGTGGGCCGGTACCACCTGAACAGGGCAATACTGAGACGGCTCTGTGAGCTGTGCAGTGATGTGATGCAGGCACCCTCACGACGGAGTCACGCTCTGTCTGTGGAGACCAAGGTGACAGCCTGCATGTGCCTGCTCACCATGGGCACCTTCCAGAGGCCGACAGGGGACACCACAGGCATTACACAGTCAGCCACGTCATGCATCCTCACCCAATCCTCAGTGCACTGCTGCCTCATGCTGCGGAGTACATCCATTTCCCCAGCACCACGGCAGAGCATACAGCAAACATGCAGGAGTTCCAGAGGTAACACGATGCCTGGCGTATAGGGGCCATAGACTGCACCCATGTGGCTATTTGACGCCACCTGGCCCCGACGGCCAGGCACATCGGAACCGAAAGGGTTTTCCAGTGTCAACTGCCAGGTGGTGTGTGATGCCACTGCGTTTCAAATGTCTGTGCCACACACCCTGGCGGCACATGATGCTTCATATGGCACCAGTCTGCACTGTGCCATCACTCGAGAGTGGGGACATCCCACGGGTCATCTAGTGGGTGAGTATACATGTATGAATGCAAACCTGGGCAAGGGTGGAATGACACAGGTGCCATGGTAGTGGCACACAAGGATATGGGCAATATGGACCTGACATGACACTGCTGTCCACTATCTCCACACAGGTGACTGCGGATACCCACTCCGTCCCTGGCTGCTCACACTGTACCGGCGCCCCACGACCCCAGCGCAGCTATGCTTCAATGAGGCACATGCCGCAACACGTAACATCATAGAGCAGGTGCTTGGGATGTTCAAGGCATGCTTCCGATGCCTAGACACCTCCGGCGGTGCCCTACAGTACAGCCGCCAAAAGGCCTGTGGGATATTCCTGGCCTGTTGTATCCTGCACAACATGGCCAAAGACCATGGGATAGCCGTACAGGTCGAAGAGGGGGACAGCGATGGGGACGCCAGTGGCGTCGGTGATGTTGGTGATGAGCAGCCCCCCCTAGGATGGAGGGACTCCCGACTGACCCGGCAGGCCCAGCTGCACCGGGACACCATTGCAGAAGAGCACTACGCCCAACACAGGTAAGTCAAGGGGACATGTGCAGGCAACACTGTCCTTTGCGCAAACCACAGGCACACAGGGGAACACACCGTGCATGAAGGTCAGGGGAGTTGAAGGTTCCAGGCATACCAACACACCCTCAGGGAGGGGTGAGCACTCATACGGACACACACACACACCAGGCAGCATACATGGGCAGAAGCACAGCACTGCGGAACACATTGCCAACACACAGCACCACCCGACCATCCCCACCACCTGTACCGCCCAAGCACGTGGTGTCAGGACCTGGGCACCCTTGCACCTTGGTGTACAGTGCAATGCAGGCATCATCATGCACACGCACCTGTGGACAGCAGTTGGGAGAGTGTGCAGGTGGTCCGTGTGTCAGCTGCAGGAGCAGAGCACCCAGCAGTGCACTGCCCACCATGACACACATTGCACACAGGGCAGCACCAGACAGGGCCCGCACTGGGAGACAGCTCAGTCATGTAGCACTGTCCCACAGCCACCACGGATGCGTGGGCGGCCCCCCCATGGCCCAGCAGCACTGGCAGGCTGAGCAGGGGCCACATGGGTGGCGCTGTTGCACCACCAGGGGTCCCACTGTGTGAACGCGACATTGCCCGCACAGGGGTCTGCATCATGCTGAACAAACGTGCACCAGGAGTGCTCGGGATGCCCACAGCAGAACCCGGCATCGACAGGCCTGGTGTCGCATGATGCCGGGAACGGGGAGTGGAGAGCGCACTGTGTGGGGTGTGCGGTACAGGGGCACCTGACAGTGTGCCCAATGCATCCGCGACAGAGACCACTGCCTGGGTCAGCCTGTCAATGGCGGCGGTCACATCCGCCTGCATAAGGACCAGCTCGGCTCGGTCCCTGAGCACACCCCTGCTGTGCCGCCTCCACGACACAGACAGTGCCTCCACGACCTTGCAACCCGCCCTGCAGCTGTACTGATTCCTGCAGGCGGGTGTGCGCATCCAATAGGTACTGTGCCCCAATGGCATTGTGACACCCAGGGTGTGGACAGTCCCGGTGCACAGCACCCCTTGAGGGTGGGCGCTGTTCACCAGGACCAGGTATGGGCAGATCAAAGGGCAGTGGACATGTGCCACTGCTTGACACTGTACCCCCAGACCTGGTGTGCGACTGCTGCTGCCGCCTCTCCAACTGCTGAGCCCCCAGGTCCACCTGTTCCACCTCCGTGCTGGCAACAGTTCCGGACACTGCACAGCCACCGTGCTGCTCCACCGGTACTGACAGGTACAGCCTGGGATCTAGGCCAGCATGCTGGTACACAGATGTGAACCAGGAAGGCCCAGGGCACGTGGTTGGCCTGCCATGTGTCCGCCATGGGACACACACCTATCACTGCCCATTGCAGGCCTGCTATCATCAATGGTGCAGGTACGTGCCACTGCCATAGGCACAGCATGCTGGCATACCTGCATGCCGGACTGCTGAGACACAGGCTGTGCACCCCCCCGCACCCGTATCACTGACACCAGAGTTGTTGGCCCAGTGTGCATGCTGCTGCAGTGCCTGCTGGCTGGTGGCAGAGGTGGATGGTCCCTCCTCCATGTCCAGCAGGTCTGCATCACTGTCTGGACCCACCACCACCACCGTCTCCTGAAGACGAACAGGATCTGTAACAGAGAGAGTACATGTGAGTGCATGTGAACAACAGCGCCCCCCCCAACACCACCACCATGTCATACCGTGCAGTGATGGGCTTCCACCTGTCTGAAATCCTCTGCCTGGTACACCCGCAATGGCACTCAGCTGCATGGCCGCGACCAGTGTCTCCTCCGTTGGGGTCAGCTGAAACACCACTGGTGGGCCCCCACCAGTGCCAGCACGTGCCGCCTGGAAGGCTGCCACCTTCTCCTTCAGCCTCCCGCGGTCAGTCCCCATCTTCTTTCAGATTCCTGCACGGAGCGCTGGTGGCTTCGTGCAGGTTGACGGCCCCGAGCTACCCTCCCATGCAGCTGCATGTTCCTGAGGTGCCCTCCATCCACTCAATAGTGGCTCATCCTTCAGGTAGGCCTGGAAGAGGGCCTGCCTCTGCCGCTGTGAAGTTCGGCCTCCTACGCCCACCGTCCTCACCCTCACCTTGGCTCTGGTCAGTCATGGTGATCTGTATGGTGGAAGTGGACACCTGTCACTGTGCAGTCGACAGCATTTCTCATGAGCATAGGTGTCGTCTGGGGCGGAAGCCTCCACGTTTCTTCTCCGTATGGCAGATACTGATAGAAAGGGTGCCCTTTGTCCCTTTCTAAGTGCCCTTTTCATTTTCAGCCCCCTCAGCCTTTATCATCCTCCGGCACCCTTGCCCATGAGCATTGTCCTGAGCATCACACAGCATGTAACTCACCTCTCACCTGCAGTAACCGAATCTGGCCAGCACAACCCACTGTCATATTTTTATAGCGCAACACATGCAAATGAGGAGTGGTGCAACTTTAATGACATGCTTATCGCACCACTGCGCCTTTGAATGGCTGATCGAATGATTTGCATATGTCGGCTGAATATCTCGGATTTGCGCTTTGCGCAATACGGAAGGGCCGGCTGAGCCAATGGCGCAGATTTGTGCCTGCATGCTACACTGCATTGTGCATGCCCAGACAGCTTACGCATGCGTCTATTGTGCTGCAGACCTGCTGAGCGCGATAGGCAATTCAGGCCATGGCCACCATTGTGCCAGTGGCACTACAGCACTGGGCACTATATGGCACTGTGGCACTACAGCGCAATAGTCCACTGTGGCACTGGTACGCAGCTTGGCAGTCGCGCAGGATGCCTATACGCCCGATGGCGCTGTGCGTAGCCTTGCGTCATTGCCGTGACCTTGTGTATGCCCTTTGCCCCCTGGCGCTGTTCACATGCCATGTGTACGTCCCTATTGCACTGTCTGGTGACAGCGCTATGTGAAGTGATGGCGCTGTTCGAACAGCGTGATTGGAGCCTGTGGTGGTCTCATTGCGCAACATCTCCACGTGTCATAGTGCAGTGGAGCGCCATATTGCCTGCTGTAAACTGGCTGAGATGGCTAGAAGGAGGGCAGTGAGTTGAGCCCACTGAGGTGGCCAACCTGGTGGCCCTGGTGGAGCCCCACTGTGAGGCACTCTCCATGGTGAGGCCCCTCACCATGCCTAGGACGCACGTGTGGCAGCAAGTGGCCACTGACCTGGTGGAGGTCACTGGATGGGGCCAGTCTGCTGAGCAGTGCCAGCACCAGTACGGTGACCTCCACCGGAGGGAGCTAAACATGTTGGCCAGGCTGTGGGCACGTGCCAGGTGGGGCGTGTTGCCTAGGCCAGGTGAGTGTACCATCTATGCACCTATATTCTCTGTAGGGGTGTGTGTGTGCTTGTGTGCTGTGCATAGGTGACAGCTTGGACATGGTTGGCTGTGTCAGTGTGTGCAGCTGTGCGATGGATGGTTATGGCTGTGTGGGCGGGCACCTCACTGGGGCAGGGGCACTCTGCTTTGAGTCACACTGATGTTTATCTCAACATATGTCTCCCACAGGCCGGGATCTGAGGATGCAGGCCGGATGAGGAGGGCGCCAGGCCCCGTGGCAGGAGTCGGCACCGGAGAGCAGCAGCAGCAGCCGCAGCAACAGCAGCAGGGCAACAGTGGCAGACAGAGCTGCTTGAGCAATGTGAGTATCATGACTTCATGGGGATGCTGGCTGCATGGGGGAGTCCACTAGCCCTGCACAATACAACCATGCAGGAAAGGGAGGCATGACTCCACTATACAAGACACTAGTGAGGCCTCACCTGGAGTACAGTGTACATTTCGAGACCATACCTACGTAAGGACGAGAGTGGCCAGGGAAGGTTCAGAGGAGGGCAACAAAGATGGTGCATGGCTTGCATCACGGGTCCTATGATGACAGGTTGAAGGAACTGAATATGTACTCCTGGAGGGAGGGGGAGAGAGGGGATATGATAGAGACATCAAGTATCTTACAGGGAGGATTAGGTGCAGGACACACTTTTGAAGTGAAAAGATGTTCCAGGACTAGAGTGCATGGGATGACATTGAGGAGGACGATTCAGAGGACACATGGTGATGGACTGTCTTCACAGAGCGGGTGGTGGACAAGTGGAACACCCTGCCAGAGGAAGTGGTGGGGCTGACACAATCACGGATTTCAGACTGTAGGGGACAGACATGAAGGAATTCTGGAGATCAGGGTAAGGGAAACAGACTCTAGGAAAACAACGGAACTTACAAGCTCATATGGACAGACTGGGTTTGCCATAGGCTCCTTATCTGACGACACTGTCTATGTATCTATGTATGTAGGCACGATACAGGTGACATGCATCACTGCACAGTATCACAGCACGTCTGTGTATGCATCACTGTGGTCCAGGCATGCACTGGGCACATAGCTGTGTAACTGGCATCGCACCACGCTGACACGCCACTTGCCAGCCTTGTTTGTACTGTGATGGACATGGGCAGTGTGTGTGGGCAGTGGTGCACAGCTGGTGCCGCCAGTTTGTGATGGCCATGTGCATGTTCACTGTGGGTGGGTGTATGCCATCACATGTGGGACATTGGGCCATATGGCTTGCAGGTTGGGTGGTGTTCAGGGTTGTGCCAGTCTCAGCCATTGACTGTGTTCCCATTTTCCTAGGCCTCGAGGTACTCAGGAGGATGTCCCAGGATCTTCCGGCGCTCACCCAGGTTGGACTTCAGAACCAGGAGATCCTGCAGGCCATACACGCCATGGTGATTGGCGAAGGAGGCACAGGAGGGGCGCCAGCAGGGGAGGACCAGCAGCCAGTGGGCCATAGCCTCATTCCCTTCCCATTCTCCCATCCCTATCACCCTGCCTTCCTCTCCAAGTTTTTATTCTCCCTTGAACACCCCTGCCTTTACCCATCCCCCACTTGTACATAGTTTCACTTGGTTTTGTGATTAATCTTTAAATATACATTTCTATTTTGATATGAATACTGTGTTGGTCTCTGATTTGCAGCTGGCTATGGGTGCTCAGTTGCAGGTGTACATGCCATCTGGGCTGGTATGGTCCTGGGTATGTGTGTGTGTGTGTGTGTGCATGTGTGCATGGGAGGTATCTCCAGCATGGCAGTGACTTGGTTGGTCTGTTGCCTGCTGCCACCCACTGCTGGGTGCACAGGGTGTCTGGCTTGTAGGCTTCTGTGTTGCATGGGGCTGATGAGTGCTGGGACTGCATGGTTTCCTGCAGTGCCAGTCACTGCATATGGGTGGTGTCTTGGGGCCACAGTGAAGGGTGTGCTGTGTGTATGTGGGGCTGATGTGCACTGTGGTTGTCAACCCCCTGTGTGTGGTACTCTCCGCCTGCCAGTGGTTGTGCTGGGGTGTCATGGCTCTGCTATGCTTTGTTGGCTTGTCCCCATGGGCAAGTAGATCATCTGTCCTACCCCCAGTGATGTTGTTCTTGGGGTGAGGTGTGTTTGGTTCTGCAGTGTGTTCCTGTGCCCATGTGTGGCATGGCTGGTGGTGGCCCCAGCCTGCCTCCTGGATGTGCAGTTCCATTGCTCTGGGGGCTGTGCTTGCACTATGGCAGCTCTGGAATGCTCAGCTGAGCTTCCTGGTTGCCCATAGCGCAACATTTTGGCTCAGCTTCTCCTTCCTGGTTGCGTGATGGTGCAGTATGTGCGATATTCAGACGTTGATTGCTTGCGCAATTTTTCTCTGCTCCATGTTTGAATATCGCACCTGTTGCGCATTTGCGCAACTGGTTTGTGCTTGCTCCTGCTGTTGCGCTCGTTTTGAGCGCAGTTTGAATATCTGGGCCAGAAACTAAAACCCCAAATCCTAACTACTTATATTTAATAAGATGTGAAAGACCCCTCCACCACCGCCTAACCAAATGTACTGAAAAAGTTTCCATTTCTTTAGAATAAATTTTTTGTAATTCATTAGTTACATAAATAAAAAAGGCATGTCCTGAAGTCCGTTTTTGGTACAATACCCATTGGCACCGAATTTGCCATAAACAAAATCGCAACACTGCCAAAATAAGCCATACAGTCTGTTTTTCGTAGATACCAAATGGGTGGGGGGAGATCACCAATTATCAAAAACTGGTAAGAAGGATTCAATAACCAAGGTAATGCCCAAGAGTTAGCTAAGAAAGTCCATAGAAGAACTGTATTAGAACATTCTAGAAAAAAATGTTCCATGGTTTCTTCCATATTCATACAGTGTTCATATGGACAACCCTTTTCCTTCGCTGTATTTAGCTGCACTCTAATATTTAGTTTACCGCAGAGTCAACCATTGTAATTCCACATATAAGGGGTAATCATGGATTATTTAATTGATCCAGTGCAACTGGAGTCAAAGAAGGGGGCAATTTCAAAGACTGACCTGTGGGACATTACGATTCCATTATAGATTTATATAATGATTTGACTGAATTGTCACAAATCTGAGATTTTGTTAATTTCCATTTATATAATTTCTTAGCTAAAGGAATGAAATAGACTGGCAGAGGGAAATGATAATTAATTTTGGGAGCCAAGTATGTCCAAGATTTTAAATATCGACCAATACCTGCTGTAAACCATTGTTCCTCATGCTTTGCTGAGGAAATTAAAGAGAATTTCAAAGAGTTCGTACAATATAGTGAAAAACAAAAAACCACTGGGACTATAATTCCCACACCCCCATTGTTTTTTTCCAAATAGGTATACGCCCGTTTAATTGGGTTTAGCCGGTTACCCCACAAAAATTGAAAACAAAGACTATAAAGTTTGGTCTCAAATTGGGAAGGCAATGGGAATATTACCGCAATATACTGTAAACAAGGGAGAAGAAACTGTTTCAAGAGATGCACCCTTTTAAGTTTACTAAACCGAAAATGTGTCCAACTATGAACTTTCTGTTCCACTTTGTCCAAAACTAATTGCCAATTTTCCACTGGGAGGTTTTGAGGACCAAATAATACTCCTAATATTTTAACCAGCTCTGGTAATAATGGAATTGGTGAACAAAGTACCCTTCCCCTGTGACCGGACCCCATCTGCAATCCTTTTGATTTTTTATAATTGAATTTGGCGTTGGCTAATTTGGCAAATATTCTAAATTCTTGAAGAAAGGAATCGATATGCTCCTCATGCTGGAAAAATAAACACATATCGTCAGCAAAAGCCTGTATTCGTAGTCTGGATTCGTCCCCAGGTATCTGAATACCATCTCATAAATTTTTAAATTGGACTGCTCTGAGAAGGGGTTCAAGGGAAAAAATATACAATAGTGGACTGAGGGGGCAACCTTGACGAACACCGGTAGGTAGTTCGATAGGGCTCTCCAATTTCCCCTTTATGACCGGGAATACCAACGTAGAGTGGTACAAACTTTCTATTACTTTCACCATTTGTAGGGGGATCCCAAAATAACCTAAGGTTAAAAAAAGGAACCTATGGTGCACCCTATCAAATGCTTTCTCAAAGTCTAAAGAAATTAATTTACCCCCCAAACCTAATTCTGATAGATATTCGATCACATCCCTTATAACCGTTAAGATGGACTGTATTCTCCGATTAGGAAGGCCAGAGTGCTGCGGTGGTGAAATGACTGTAGACCCAAGCTGTTTAATCTATTATTCAACAAAGTAGCAAAAATTTTATAGTCTGAGTTCAACAACGCTATAGGCCTCCAATTACCAAATTTCCCCTTATCTCCAGATTTAAACAAATAAATTTGCAGGCCTTGGGTGAAATAGCACGGGATTAAGTGATTATCGAGGAAGTAGTTGAAAAGAGCACATAAACATGCACTCAACTCAACCCAAAAAATTTTATAAAAAGGATTTGATAGTCCATCCAGACCTGGTGAAGTGGAATCTTTCAAGTGACCAATCACCAACTCGATTTCAGAAACGGAAAAGGGAAGCATTACCTCGATCAGTAAATTATGATCCAACCCGGAAGGGGGAACAGATTGTAAAAAATCCATAATATCCTGATCTGATGGAGACGATGGAGGTGCCAAGGATCGAAAATAATGTTCGATGATTGAACCAATACCTGACACATCAGACACCCGTCCAGTAGGGGAATCTAGAAACTCAAGTGCAGTGGAATCTTCAGAGTTTTGCACAAGGCAAAAGGGTCTCCTATAACCGATTTACACACATGATTATTAATCAAAGCTCGCATAGATTTAGCCCTATCATATTGAAATCTTCTCATGTCTAGTTTTACTGCATCAATCTGAGCAGATAAATCTTGTTTTGAAGTATTCACAATAGAGTATAACGTTTGCAGATGGGATCGCAATTTCAGATAAGTGCTGAACTGTGATTTCCTCCGGTAAAGTCCGTAGGATTTAGACCACAGCACACAATCAGCTTTAGTTTCTGCCCACCATAGACCCAAATCGGCATACAAAAATCTCACTGATAATCTAGCTTCCAGAATCAGTTTAATGGAATTCCTTACTTTTGGATACTGAAGGCAGGATGAATTCAACATCCATCTACCAGACCTTGGGGGCCTTGCTCAGGGAAATCACCCACTTCAACCTGCACTAGCTGATGGTCGGAGAATTCAATGGGTAAGATACAGAAATCCTGTACCAACAAAAATTTAGAGCAAAACAAATAGTCGATAGTGGAGCCCTTAGTCCCCTTATAAAAAGTATAACCACACTTAGCCGTGGAATTGAGTTTACAATTACGCAAATCTGCTTTAGATATCATTGAAGCCAAAAAATTGGAATCACAATAGATTTTTTTCGTTGTTAACCCTTTATAAATTAGAGAACAATTAAAGTCACCGCCCCCATAAGATTGGTAAGGTTGTAACCAAATAAAGCTGAATTTCTCTAAAGCAGTTAATCCTGGCAGCCTTCGTTTGAGGATTATAGAGATTTATAAAACGAAGGTGCACACCCTGCCATGCACCATCTAAAATTAATACCCGTCCTGGTATTAAATCAATCAATTTATAGAGAGTAAAGACAGGCTTACCAAACAGGATTCCAATACCATCTGCCGTGTCTCTTCCAAAGGACCAGAATGTCGGCCTCCAAGGCCAGTCATTCTGAAAGGAGAGTACCTGAGCCTTTGAAAACATCCAGGTTTCCTAAGCAAAGCATAAAGAAATATTCTTGTCATGGAACAACTGAAAAAGTGCTCTACATTTCAGTGAATTCAACAAACTATGTGTGTTCAAGGAAGCCCAAGTGAACCTCATAAGACAGCCAGCAAAAACAACTGCACACCTTACTTTTTCCTACGTTTCTTCTTTTTTTCTTTATACTCAGTACACAGCCCTCCTGGCACAGATTTTTGTGAATCAGAGTCCCCCAGATCCATCTCCGAATCACCCCAGGCAGGAAAAAGGGCTGCATAAGTATTATGCGTTTCCAAGTCTAATTTAACAGGAGCAGCAATGGCCTTAAAGGTCCTACTAGACCGTCAGGGGGCAAAGTAATGGGTGCAACTAATGCAGCATCTTGTTTCTCCTCAGAATCTTTATAACATACTGGTTGCAACAAGACTGGGTCCTGGACATAATCCAACACTCCGGGCGATGGGACAACAGAGGTGGGGGGAGGGAGAGGAGTTGCCACATTGTCTGAAGTTGCCGTAGAAAGCAACATACTTTTTTTTCCCACTTTAGAAAGATCAAAGGTGGGAGAAACAACAGGAATCTTTTTGACAGCTGTAAGGACAGCCTCCTGGGCATGTTGAACTAGCAGATCAACATTGCTACTAGAGCTTTTATTCTTAGCCACCCAGACACAATCCTTGAAAGCGTGGCATAAGTCTCGCAGAGATCACATCTGGTGGGGTTAGCACACTGCTGAATACCATGTCCCAAATCCCTGCAGTTATCACAACGGGGCCGTTCACAGGTGCTAGATAAATGGGTTCTTGAGCCACATTTATAACAAGCACGGGTTTGACCACTGTAAAAACAAACTCCCCTATCCCTCCCCAACAAAAAGGAGTTCGGGATGTGCTCTATACCTTTCTCTGTTTGTCTCAATTTGACTTTAAATTTCCAGCCCCCTGTCCAGAACTGTTCTGTATCTAATATAGGTTCTGGGTCACCTTGTAATTCACACTTTAGGGACAACCAGTGGGTAATGTCTTCAACATGTATGCCTTCGTTACAGAACATGATTGTTACATATTTGATCAAAGGGGTAGAAAGGGGAATAACCAAAAAAGGAGACCACAATGGGGAAAATTTCACCTGTGCATATCGTTCCCAAAACAATTCCAATAAGTAAGCTGAGCAAAAACTAATATCAAAGTTATCCTCTCCTGATATGTGAATAAAAGCAAAGACATCCCATGCAGAAAACCCCAAGGATTCCTTAATAAGCAGTTTCCCTACATGATGTCTATCTGGTCTGTCAGATAAACCCCCTTTGTAATGAAGTCTAACAGCATTGCGCCGTCGCGCAGCTTCCCTTTTAGCATTTACAAACAGAGCTGACATCAATGGTTTATCTGCTGGAGGGAGTGGAACAGCCCCTTCTGTACCAGTGTAGACATTTCAGGCTCAGATCCTATAATATTACCTCCCCCTTCAGTGCAAACAGAAGAGTTATTGATCAATGGCATACCATCCCTCTCAGTAGCCCCCCTCTTCCCTTCCTGAGGGTGCCAAACTGGAGATTGATTTTTAAAGTCAAAAACTGGATCCCAGTCCTGTGAAGGAGTCCAAACACCAGACCCTGATTGTCCCCATCCTGCAGCTTTTAAAGCCCGTTTGGGAGACCAGGAATTATCGTGGGCCAAAGGAACCTCAGCTTTTTGAATATCTGCCCCCAAAAAAGGAGTTTTTAAAGTATTTACATCAATTCTTGGTGGCCTCAGGCCCTGATCAGCCTGGAACTCCATTGTGAGTTTTTTTCGATCTCCAAAGCAAAATTCTGTCACTCCAGTCTGATCTCCCGGTGTAGACTGAAACAGAACAGAGCCCTGTATGGGGTTGAGGGGCACTTCAATGGACAAGGGTTGGAACACAAACCCAGTGTCTTTACGTAGGGCAGAATCGGTAGTTGTACTCACCCCCATATTGTTTCTCTGTCCAGGCTCCGGTGACTCGATTGTCGTGGATTGAAATGCTTTAAAAGACGTCTGAGCCGTATCGGGTAGATGGTTAGCAGAAACTAATGGTAAAGCTGGAACTGCCTGTATATTCCAAAAAGGGCCACTCGAAAACGATGCTGCTTCCTCCTGAAAAACTTCTGCATTGTTGTGCAGCATAATGGGGTCACACGAATCACTAGACCTCCCCCCTGGAACTCCGTCAACCGCTTCCGCATTCAGCGCCACCGGAAACTCTACAGCCCGGTCCTCCACAGGATCTGCCCCATGATCAGGTACAGCAATTTCATTTTCTGTTACAAGATCCGTATCAAGCACCGAATGTGCTTCATGAAATACTTCTTCTGCCACAGTATTCATCGGAAATGCCTCCAAAGCCTGTTCTCGTAACAGACTATCTGTGCTCATCAGCGGTTCCCCCGCTAGCTCCTCCGAAGTGCTGCCGAATGCAGCAGCCATCTTGCCAGCAGCCTGCCGGCCTCCTACTGACAATCAGTAGGGGAATTTCCCCGGTGTCCTGGCCAAATTTCCCTCATTCACTAAAAATACTACCAACAGCTTAATCTGGTTCAAGGTCAGTTGCCATTCATCTGTATCCCTCTTTCCCGGGTCATGCCTGAAAATAGGCAGGATTTGTCTAGTGCACTTACCTGGTCAACAAAAACTAAAATAAAAAAAAAATAAAATAGTGACGTATTGAAGAATTATGCACAAATAAAGTGTGAACGGTAATAGTGCAACATGGTACAACTGCAAATATCTATAACAGGAGGCATAGGTAGGAACTATGAGCATTATCACAGCCCTGTGCGATAAGGCAACCTCATGCTGAACATTTCTGTGCAGCGAATTTTGGAGCTATGAACCGATCCCAGAAAAGGGACTAAAGAGGATAGTAGAGATGACTAGGCGGATCAAGTAGGGGACATACAGGAGCAGGATGGGGTGGAGAGGAGTTTATTCAGGTGTTTAAGAAAAGTGGGGGAGGGTGAACAGTGAAGGGAAGAGGCCAGTTGATTCCAGAGGGAGGGAAGGCAATAGAAGAAGGCTGACTTCCCAACAGAGGCGTGAGAGTGGGGGAGGTAGAAGCACAAGCATTCCTGGAGCAGAGGGAGTATAAGGCAAATGGAATGGGAGAGATGAGTGTGGATAGGTAATTGGACAGGGACCCATAGCACTATTTGGAAATGAAGGATGCACAGTGGGACTGGCAACAGGATAGAAGGAGGAAGAGGGGGAAGATGAGAAGAGGGAGCAGCGGTGCTTTGGGGGGGAGTTGACAGTAAAGTGACAGAAGGTGTTACAGAGGGTGTACAGTTTGGCAAGGGAAGAGGAGGGGACAGTACTATAGATCACATCTGCATAGTCAAAAACTGGGAGCACCATTTTGGTAACCAGCTCCTGGCAGATTTGCAGAGACATGCAGTCTTTGTTATGGTACAGGGCACCAAGCTTGGGGTGGAGTTGGGTGTGGGTGACACTCATGTGGGCAGAAAAGTCAAGCTGACTGTCTAGCAACATAATGAGATACTTGAAGGAGGAGACCAATTAAGCAGAACTATCCGGGTTGGAGAAGATTGGGAGTGAGTCAAGCATGGCCAACTTCTGTTGCCAAACATTGTGGACAGTGCTCTTTTAGTGTTGATCCAGAGTTGACAGGACAGGAACCAGCACTGGACATTGTGAAGGTTATGCTGGACATTTAAAAGTGACACATAATACAGTCAGATCTGGTTAATTCATAAACATTTGTTTTTTTTCCCGTTGTGTTACATAATAAAAATATTTATAGTAACCAGACAATGACCAGAGGATGTTATTTTGGTTTACTTTATTAGAAAATTGAAAATTTGGAAATGCAGTTCTGAGATGTTGAAAGCATGTAATTTTCCTTTCTTGAATCATTTATTAATAGTTAGTTAATGCTCAGCTGAATTTGAAATAATCCATAACTATTTTCATTTTGATTAGAAGTTTCTGCCCCTTTGCATGTATTTTTTTATGTCGATAACTCAACGCTGCAGTTGAGAAACAAAGAAAATACATTGACATGCCCAGTTGAGGCTAAGCATCCTACAGGGAAAGAAAGCAGTCACTCAGGACTGTGTGTAGGATGTTATTGAATAGATAATGGCTGCTTCAGTTGATGGCATGCAGTCACTGCACAGGTAATATACACTGTAATAACAATCATTTATTTTATTTAGTAAATGCCTTGTAAAAGGGGTCTCAAAGAGCGACATACAAAGCAATGCTGAACAAAACTATGAAAGTAGAGAAAATCGGTTTAAGGCTTTAGAAAACAAATAGGCCCCAAGTCTTCTTTAATAATGCATCAAAGGCTCTGCCAACCTGATTGACATATTCATGGCATTGCAGATCCTGAGAGTTCAGCACTCAAAAGCTCATACACCTGTGGTCTGAGCTGTAACTCAAGGGAAAGCCTGACTTTCACAACTGATGTACCTTTTCAACATCATTACTTTGCAAAGTTCTTTGAAGTACTTTTGTATCGATTGTGTTAGACATTTCAAATTGTGTTCTTTTCCATTCTGTTCTGTACTCCAGCTACTTTATGTTAGTACAGTGGTGACCAGTGTAAGTTTCCATCATGACTAGAGATATTATGATACTACTCTCAAAATGTCCTCAGTCACAACCAGTTGTAATGCTTTGTGTCACTTTTTTAAAAGCTGTAAAATATAGATCATCATCTAAAGGGTTCAGAGGGTGCTGCTGTACAAAAATTGTACAGTGCATGTGTGTGCCTTCACAACTACTACATCCTGCAGATTCTAATGGCAGCTGGCAAATTGCCAGAAGACAAGCAAAAGCAAAGTGATGGATGGGGTTATTCTAGATGGTTTTTCACTCAAGGTACTGATTGACATAATTAGACATGAGGGAACCTGATGCAGGGCATCAACACTTTATGTAATGGCTGAATAAAAGAGGCAAAGTTGATAGAAGTTTGATGAGTTTAGTAATCCAGACCAATTTACACATACATTTGTTCTTTCAAACTATATACTATATGAAATAACACATAGGGAACCATGCATAACTGAGCTGTATTTCCATCTTGGTGTCTTGATGACATCAGGAGCATCTCAAGTATTGATCTTGAGGTTCCAGTGATGTTATCAGAACCCTAAAATGGAAATACAGCCTTGTTGTGCATGATTGCCCATGCATTATTTCCTATGTTAAATGTATAAAACTCAATAAAATAAGTAGTAGACTAAATAACTCTGAAGCATGGTTGCACATAATGACTGCATGGTAATGCACATGGAATATAAAGATAAATGGTAAAATATTTCATACAGTATATTGTATTATTATTATCAATAGTTACTAAAAAAAGCAATGTTTTGAGTAAATAAAATCAATTATCTAGGCTTACAATGGGGTTCATCTCTTTTTTTGATCTGTTAGAAGCATAACATTATGATGATTGATTTAAAGTCATTAGTGTCCAATTATTTCTACTCCCATTATTTTATTAAGCATTGTTTTTTTAAATATAGTGAGATTTATATTTAGTGAAATACATACATGCAGGTTTGGGGAAGGGTGAAGACTATTGTTCCATCCAGTTCCTCACTTCCACCTGCTCAGTAGCACCACTATGACCCCTTTCTCTTAAAAAAAAATTGCTTTTCTATGCGTGTGTGGGTGGAGGTCCGCAGACATGATGCCAGTACCTGAGAAGAGCACTGTGGAAGCACATGACTGGACCACTGTCCAGTATGCTTCCTCAGTGCTGTGGCACAATTTCCAGTGCTTGTGTTTATGTGGCCCTTACCCTCTGCCAGCCACATAAAACACCCACTTCAGGGACACTTCTTTTTCTTCAACAACTGTGGGAGTGTCGGCCACCGTGCACAACATGGCAGTGCTGAGTCAGACCATGCATGCGTGACTATCGTGCATGCACTGTTCAGTCATCACCACCATCTCATGCGTGGCGGTTCTTGTGAATGCTTAGGAAAGCCATATCAGCTCTGACTAGTGGTGGGCGAAGTGCCCCAATTCACTCCATAAAGTGATCCTTGGAGTGAAGGTGAATTAGCGGAGTGCTCTGGCGAGCAGTGGAGTATCCGCATGCAATGGGTAACGCAAAGTCCATTGAAACAATGACTTTGTTATTACTTTGCCTTCCCAAACCACTACTCCACCAATTCTTAAGGCGAAGTACATTGAAAACAATGTACTTCACCTTACTTCACCTTGTTTTTAAGCTCCAAAGGCGAATTTTGCAGTGTTTCATGGGATTTCAGGTCACATGGGCTCTAGATTGTTCTGCACAGCTTCAGTTTGGGGTAGTGTGTATGTAAGAAGCTGTAGGAGACAATCTGCTCTGAGAGCTCTCTGCAATTCAAACCTTCAAAAAGCTGTTAAAAAAGCCTTTTTGAGTAATTTCTTTTTGCTGAAACTTTAGTTCATCGATTATAGAATACCCTCTTGTGCTCATATCATTGAGCATTTATTGTTTGTGTATGGATTTTGAATATTAATGTACAACAGTCAGTCTGTGTACTGAGAGACAGTGGAAGTGTGCTTTGGGGGAGGGGTGTATCTGTGGTGTAGGTAAATTAACTTGGAGAAAAAGACAGTGCTTTCTGTTTTGGTGATATTTTTCTTGTTTAACTGTGTTAATGTACACACAGTAATATTTTCAATATTTCTTGCCATTTTTTTGCTGATTGCTGTGGTGCAGCACTGCATAATTTTAGTTTGTTTAAAATATGTGGTTATATTACTGAAGTGTTCAATTTGCTATGCATTATTTAGTATGTGTGTGAGTATGTGTGTGATGCTTGTCATCGAATCAGACACGTCTTATTGTGCCACATAATAATATCAGCAATGTGAAGCTGCTATCCACTGCAGCTGTGTGATTTTTGTACTTCTTTGTGGTATCTTTGCTGGTACTGGTACTGGTACTAGTACTAGTGACTGTTACTGCAGCAGTACAGTACACTGCCTCCCCCCACGTGGCCCGCCCAACCGGTAAAGGCATTCTTTTCCAGATTTGAATTTCTGATGGTGAGCACTGGTTAGATGTTGTGCCTTTGTGTCTGCAGCTCTTCAGTGCATCGCGCAATCTTAATCTGTCTGTGCATTTGCATCTCTTTAGGGCCAAATCTCCATCTGTAAGTTAAGTCACAGTTGTTTCTTTGGCTTCCCTTCAGAGTACTGGACAAGTGTGGTGCTTAATTCTGCATGAACATTGTACTCATTAATATGCATTTTAAGTCAAGACCATCATCACGAGTCACTCGTGATACAAATCACGTTCTTCATCATCACAGTCACAAATGCAGTCACAAATCATGATTCATGATCATTCACATTACGAAACACATTCATTTTTTTTCTAGTTACGTGGATGTATTGTAAGCCTGTTTTGTAGTATCTCTCCAGGCTTCACCACCCCACCATTGTACTCATTGATATGTGTTTTTAAGTCTGGGAGTTTTAAGCTACAGCTCATCAGGGAAGTACAGCCGTAGGTAGTAAGCATTCACATTTCTTCATCATCATGGTCACAAATGAAGTCACAAATCATGATTCATGATCATTCATGTTACTAATCACAACATTCTTTTTTTTTCTAGTTACTTGGAGGAGGTATTGTAAGCCTGCTTTGTAGTATCTCTCCAGGCTTCACCACCCCACCGTTGTACTCACTGATACGTGTTTTTAAGTCTGGGAATTTTAAGCTACAGATCATCAGGGCCCGGGGAACTATAGCCATAGGCATTCACATTTCTTCATCATCATGGTCACAAATGCAGTCACAAATCACGATTTATGATCACATCATGAATCACAACATCAATTTTTTTTAATAGTTACTTGGATGTATTGAAAGCCTGCTGGTCACAGTGCTGAACAGGAATGGGATCCACATCTGGGCCCGGGGGAACAGGCACATCCTGCTCCAGAGGACCCGGTGCTGGACTTGGTGGTGGTGGTTCAACTGCCTCAGAGTCAGAACAAGAGGCGGTGCTGGTCCTGCTTCGGAGGGGCACTCACAAGTTTTGAACAGTCCAACAGGAATGGGCACCCATGCCCTCCACACATGCACATGGTACGATGCTTACCACTACCACGCTCTCCCAAAGCTTCCCCGTCCCAGACATTCCCTCACCCTGGTCCATCTCTCCTACTAAACTCCCTCAGTCTGAGCAATCACTACTCACACTGTCACACAAAACACACACACAGTCACACACGCACAGACAAACAACTAACTACTTATAAAGGTAAGAAAAATATAATTTACAGAAAGAACAAATTAAATAAAAAAGAGTACAGAAAAGACAAAAAAATGTAGCTTTTAAAAAAGCTGTTGGGTCTAAATCAAAGTTTAAATCTCCTCCTTGCTCTGATCTAAAAGTATCAGCAGTCACAAAGCACACTACTCTCTCTCCATCTGCACAGGAGAAAGTAAAAGTGTCTGCCTGAATGACTCACTTTCCTCCTGCCTAGCTAAAGAGCATGTGACTTACAGTACTGTAAGCCACGTGATGTGTGGGGGTGGGGCGGCCAAATCTGAAACATCAAGTGGATCACTTAGAATCCTAATGAGGAACGCGATGTCCATTAAAAAAAATGACTTTGCCTTACTTTGCATTGCCATTCCGCCTTAACGCAAAGTGGTAATGACAAGGTGAAGTGAGCACTTTGCATTGCCCACTTTGCGTAGCAGAGTAGCAACGTGAAGTGCCCACTTCGCGTTCACTTCACCGACGAATTTTAAATTCGCTGCATCTCTAGCTCTGACCAAAGCTTGTATACATAGGTGCTGCATTTGTCAGTTTGTGGCAGAAGTGAAGCTATACCCTAACCTAAATGACATTGTATTGCTTTCTACAGAATGATGCAGAACTAAGAAGAACACTCTGGGAAAAGACAGCAGTGGCAAAAACCCTGTTCAATGGTTTAACTAAACATGATTTTCATTTAATAAAGAGTAATTTGTTAAAACATACCTTCCATATACTGTATGTTAAAATTGAACACACAATGCAGCTAACTTTGTAGACAGTGGTATAACTCCTTATAAAATGGAGCCTAAAAACAGATCCATGTGAAGTGGTCAACAGTAATAACAATGTGGTCACACATTGCACAGCAATACAACTCACAGTAAACACTGCACTTGTACAATACCCCAATACCCCCAAAACCAGCCCAGTGAAACCCAAAAACCTTGCACATCCCCGACGCGCAAACTAATACAAGTAAACTCACTGTACATGGAACAGTCCCCATATCCCACTTTGTAGGGGGTTTCAACCGACACCCCACCTTAATTATATATACTAACACCAAGCCATACAAATGCCAAGAAAAAGGGGAAAAAAAGGGTAAAGAAGACTTGAATCATGCCACAGGAAAGCCCCAGATATTCACAGCTATCACTCTTACCTCTGAGCCATGCTGTCAGCACACTGACATCAGCACACATCCGTGGACTTAGAGTGATCGGCCGAACCAGAAGCACAGTGCTATGTGGTTTTGTGAGTGCAAACATATGTGGTACAACACAGCACTACTCTTTCCCCTTAGCGCATACACCTTTCGTGCTTTTGACTACGCTGTATTCACTATGCGCTAATGACAGTAATGGAATACGGGTGCTACCTAAAAAACAATGATCAAATTGAATGTCATTTGTTAAAATACAGAACTTGACCAATATTTACCTAGAAACTGCACAATTCATAACTACTGAAATTGTGCCCAATCTACCTAGCAACAACCTATCTAAATGAAAATACAACCTTTTTCAATTAAAATTATTTTCCCCACTTTCTAAAGCACAAAACCAACAACAGAGCATAGGTTTCTTCAAATAAATGTGGTTCTTGTTTCCTTCAAAGGCACATAGCCTTTGTTACCAAACACACCTGTTCCACCTATCAACAAGGTAACTGAAGGAAAATAAAACCGCTTTCCACTAAAAAAGACATGTTCCATTTTATAAGCATAATAACCAACTCCAGGGCATGTGTTTCTTGAGAATGAATACAAGTTTGCCTCATGTCTTCCAGTTCACCTGAGCATGCATTAATTCTCTAGAAACATATGTCCTGTTGTTGGTTATTACTTACTTAATGGAAAACTACAAGCACAAATTAAGGATACAGATTGTATGCTTTCTTTTTGTTTATACTGTCTAGTTTTTTCTATTTATTTTTTTTTTTACCTTTTCAATATTATTTCAACTTTGAGCATTGTCACTGTCTGCCAGAAGTGAAAGTTGTAACTACTGACATGAAGTTGAATCAGACTGGAGACTAGGTAGTCAGCTGGTCAGTCATGCCATCACTGTTGAATTCATGGTGAGTGTATTGGAGTGATGCCTGGGTCTTAGTTAATTAATAATGACTTTGTATGAGTAATAGTCAAATACGATCATATAAGTATTGAGCTTATTGTTAATGATAGGGTAAAAGTGTTTGCAGTGTGACCAGGAGGAGGAGGACCTGTGCTTTGGGAGTGCATCAGAGTAGAACCTGTGCTTTTGCTGCTGCAAGGAGTGGTGAGTCAGGCTGTGGTGCCAGTGCAGGTGGAAGTATGGGGAGACTTGCCACCAGGAGGTGTAGGAGTGAGAATAGTAGTAGGTATCACTTATTGGTCATGTCAATAATTGAATTGATAGTGTAGGAGTGGGAACTGTAGTATATGTCACTTCATGTTAATAACTGACTCAATAGTTAAAGTTTATCCATGGTAAGTTGAGTTTGAGAAGGGCTAAGAATTCAGGATTCTCTGGATCTAGCCTTGAACAATCTAATAAAACAATACCCCCCGCTGCACCGAAACATCTTCCTTAAGCAATCCATGTTGAAGAGTGTCTGACAAAAAAGCCAGTTTAGCCAATGCAGTGCAGATGACTTGCTTGTTTTGCTAGAAATTAATTGGATCGTTATTCCTGCTAGACAGTGGCTGTGCTATATAAATCAACATTATGTACTCTGGTAGCAAGACTAAGTCTTGCACCACAATATCTGAGCGGTGCAACCATTCACTATCCAAAAGTTCCCAAGTATAATTTTTTTGGGATCATCACTATCCAAGTTGACTAAGTCATATCAGTCATGCAAGGCACTGGTACCATGAGAAGTCAGAAAAAGAGGATCAGAAGTATAACCGGAAGGTCCTGTATCTACATTCTTGCTGGTTTCTTCAAACTATCCTTGCTGCTCCAGCAAATGCCTATGCAACAGTTGCTCTTTTATATACTCTATGTGTCCAGTAGAATAAACATGTCTTTATACCTGGTATCCAGTAGTATTGCTATGCCAAATTGAAGACCTAATCATATGTTATCAAACCTGTCAGTATGACGTGTAATAACATATCTGCCAGTTCTTTAATGAGTACTTCATCCTGCTGCTGCTGCTCTGATGATTTAGATGAAATAATGATATCATCTCCTTATCCATCAACATAACTACAGTCATCTTTTCTGTTGCCAACAGTATCATCCCTATGGCTACCTCGAGTATCAGCCTTACTTCATTGAGTCGGTGTAGAAGATCACAAACATCAGAGTGTGTGTGATGTTTAAGTATACTCGCCATGGGATGGAGCATGCTAAGGGTTGATGAGCCACAACTGAAATTTTCAGTGCCCTGTTTATATGGTCTTGGAATGTTCTTTTGCAAACCACACCACTGCATCAATGACACACATCCCCCAGAGGGCACACCCATGAATTCCATAACCCAGAACATAGGGTTTTGTTCCACAAGTCTTTCAAACATATAAAAGTTGAGGATTCACTGCGTGCAAGCATCTTTAATTTTTTATTTATATATTGAAATGTTTCACCAGGAAGGCACACTGAACAACAGGTTGCTCATCTCCTGGTGTGACTTGGGAGGGTAGGGGAACATGAGGATTGAATACAGAGATTTGGTACAATATTAAAAGATTTACATTTCAATACATTCAAATAAAAGTGAGTAGATTGTACAGTGAGCAATGAAATAGCATAATGCTAACAGCTTTGAACTAGGGAGCTGGATAATAATCAACTGAGCAGTACAATGGTACAAAATTAACATTTAAATGCAAGCACTAAGTGACTCATAACTGTGTATCTAGAAGATGACTGAATGGAATTCTAGTAGTTTGATCTAGGCCAAGCTAGCGAGGAGTAACACAGACGGTATAAGTTAGTGAAGGTGTATCAGAAGTGCAAATAGTCTACAAGTGCAATAGAGATTAGGGCTAGCCATCAAATAGGGCTGAGAAATGGAGGGGGGGAGAGGAGGGGAGGAAAAGGGAAGAGGTGGGGAGGGAAAGAGAGGTGAGAGACATAACAAGTTTCAAACCTTTCAGCATACTAAGAACCCTGCCAGTGGTTGATTCAGGGCAAGGATGGGGTGGTGATGAGTGCAAACTAGGGAGGCAGAGAAAGGGGTGAATGGAAGAGGATCGGGAAGGTCGAAAGGATTGAACAGTTCTGGCCCCTTCAGGATGCTGAGAACCCTGCCAGGGGATGAAGCAAGGCAGGGATAAAGATGACTTTAGAGCCAAGTAGTGGAGGGAAGTAGGAGGGAGGTGGGGAAGGCAGTAGAGAAGGGGGGAAGAGAGGTAAGGGCTTTCCAAGAGCTAAAACCCTAGGGGAGCTGAGAGCTCCATCAGGGGTCAGGACAGGCAATGGAGAATGAGGGTAAGGAAGAGGAAGAAGGAGAGAAGTCTGCTGGGGTATGTCCCATCCAGGATTCTGAGAACCTTGCTGCACAAGGCAGAGGTAGAGCACATCTGGAAGGAAGCAGTAGTAGTAGGCAGTGAGGGGGAGTAGACTTCTGGATGCTGAGAACCCTGCAAGGGGTCAGGAAAGGCTAGAAGAGAGGGTAAAGGTGAGAGAGAAGAGAGGCTGAATCCCAGAAGGAGCCCTTCTGGATACAGAGAACTCTGCAAGGGGAGTGAGATGGCATGGGAGTTGGGAGGGAGAACTGGGTTGTGGGAGTAGGGAGAGACTAGGGACAAGCCCTTGGTACAAGTTTGGATGTTGAGAATCAAAGTTAGAGTGCAAGGGAAGGTCAGTAAGGGCAGGAAAAGGGTGAAGAGAAGGAGTACTGGTACTTAGGGGAGAGGGAGGGAGTTGGAGGTGCATCAGGGTGTGGCAGTGTGTGGGTACTGAAGCAGGGTAGGATTTGACAGGGGCTTAGAAGAAGGATGTAGGAACGGTCATGGCAGGAACAACTAGGTGGTAGGTAGTTATTGAGGGCAGTGCTGATGGAGTAGTAGGAGCATGAGAGACAAGTCTGAGGGTGGAGGACATTCAAAATTTTAGGGAGACAGTGAGAGTAGCTAGATTGGCCAGTGAGGGTGGATCTGCAGGAGACATCCAGAGTACGGGAGTCGGCATATCTAAGGGAGTAAGAGGGAGTGGGAGGTGTTATAAATAAGGAGGAGAGGTAGGAATAAAGCAATGATCAGAATCCTTGTGCTTCTGTTGGTAATGGAGGGGAGCTCAGCATGTTTGGGGAACACTGGAAATGTTACATAATGTTCCATACAGTATTACATGTTTCTTTAAACTGCCTGTTTGTCAATCACATGATTCACTACCAGATTTAGTGTGTGTGTTAAACAACGCATGACACAAATCCCCATCATCTATCACCTTCAGCATGTTAATGCCACTCTCACTCAGAAACACACCCACCTTCTGTAGGGGTATATACAGATGTCCAAAGACCTTTTTGTTCTTCTATTTTTCACAGTAACTCCAATAAAGATCACAGAATTCTGCTTGGTTTGTGGATTTTGAATTCTTCCACCAGTGCCTCACAGAAATCACATGTCACACAGAATCTCCAAGATTTCAGCATCTTAAAATGAATGCTGCTCTGTTGTGCATTCTTTCTGCTTTGCTGCTTATAGAATCAGTAAGGAAACCACCCTCACTGCTTTGTTGTAACCACCCATGGTTCAGTTTATGCACCCATGCTTCCCTCCAACCTTTCTGTCAGCTGAGAACTGTTCTCTACCCTGAAAGTACAGTTTTCATTTAGTATGCACCTAAACTTCTTTTATTATTTATATTACACAAGCGATCTAAAAACAATAAAGATAAGTAACAGCCCACTCAGAGAATTTGGACTAGGCAGCGGAGGTGGAAGTGTTAGGTTTAAAATTTAAGTGATCTGCATCTAACAAGATGACAAAAAGCCATAAGTCTCCAGCAGTTCATAGAGTCATAATAGGATCCAGGTGTCTTAAAGCACAGATGGTAGTACTTTCCTCTCGCTCCAATCCTGATAGTAATTAAATATTAGATTATATATACTCCCTCAGGCACACGGGAAAATGATTAAGAAGCCCCCCCATCCATAATACAGTTCTCCTCTACAGTGTCACGGGCATAGGCCCAAAAAACATTAAAAGAGTATAAAAAGACATTGTCTGACTAAATAGGGGTGGTGATACCACATTAATTAAAGTAAAACTCCAAGAAAAATACTTTTCTATAATTTACTGCATAAATTTCACCTCCATATGTCCTGTTTGGGTGAGACTTAAAAATATTGTCACTTTGCTACCCCTTAAAAAATATTTTCCAAAACCTGCTAGCAACAAACCTAAAATCTAAATGCGCCCTGGTCACACCCACGGCACTGCCTCCTGCACCGGGCACATTCACCCATTGTATTACTTGTATACTATGCCCACGATATCCTGTGACTTTGGCAACCATGAATGGGTGCCTACCGAAAGGGTGATTCAATTGCGGTGCCTGTCATTGGGGTGACTGGGGAAGGTGGGCAACCGGATGGGGGGCGGGAGCACAAAATAGTCATATGCTGTTACTACATGCCTACATGTGTGTGAGGGGAGTGAGTACTCTGAGTATGGGGTGGGAGGGGATGAGAGGTTGTAGGGGTGGTGCCGTGGTGAGTTGCCAAGCTGCTTCTGTGGTGTGGTGGGTGGGTTCAGGGCTGCAGTGGGAATGGTGCTGGGTTCAGGTCCAGGTGCAGGTATTTTTTGTTGCTCTGTCCCAAATTTTTATTTTTCCTCGTTTACCCCCACCAGCATGCACCCTTCTGGGTTGAGAATCCATAGGTGGAGGGGTGCAAAGGGGTGGATTCCCGTGGAAGTGCTACTGCACAGCCCCACATAAAGCTGAATATCCCAACCCCGGTGCCATTATCCTATGTGCAGGGAGACATCACCAAAATAATTTTTCTATGCATGTGCCACTACCCTAACAGTGATCTCCATTATCACATACATCCTATGCCAACTGATAAGCTACAATTTTAGGAGCTACATTAATAGAAACAAAAATATTGTAGGGGCCTAAAGAACATTAAACCAAAATGTGTAGCTGAATTGATTACTACCAGTAATTCAACATCTGTGCTGGTCCCTACTGCTACTCATACCTAGGGATATCCCGGAAAATAACAAAAGTCAAACCAAACAGGCCCCAAAAAAGAGGGATAGCCATCATATACACCAAGAATTCACACTGATAGGAGAAACATCTGCAAATGCAACCATAGAAGATGGCTGGGATGAAGTATTATGATATATAGACCCACTGAAGTGCACAGAAGAGTACTGAGAAGCTCGTCATCACCCCCCCCCCGTACAATTCATCACTGGAAAACCAGGAGCATTAGCTTAGAAAACTCAAAAGTAATGTAAAAATAAGACATCATCGAACAGATTAATATGGGAAGAGGTTATAGACATATTAATATCCAAACAGCTATAAAAGTATTACTCATTATCCTGAAACATAAATTTCCGCTCCATACGTACCTGAGTGATACCCTAAAAAAAAGTAGCTGACTCCCTGTGATAACTTACAGCACAAAACTCCCCAAAATGGAATCACCTAAACCTCCTCTCCCCATCTCCCCAGTCACTCCCACGGTGCTGCTTCATGAAAGGGAATCCATTCAAACTAACAGATACTGGTAGACAAAACCCCTTGATATGATATAGAGTAGGGGCTACATTAATTGAAAAGTAGGTTAGTTACCAGGGCAGCATTAAAGCAAAGTGTGTAGCAAAATTATTTTCCAACAAGAACTCAGAGCCTATTTGGATCTCCACAGCTACTGTACACAGCCTGAAAAGTATACCAGTAGATAAGACAGGGAATTCCCCACCAGCTCCAAAAGTCTAAATCAACCTGACCAAATTAGTGGGAGCAGCAACCGCAAGAGTGGCCAGAAAATTTGGTGGAAAAAAATTCCATTATAACATATCCAAATAGTGATTCCCCCTCCGCAGCCCTAAACAACATTAGAGACGAGCAAAATAACTTGTAGATTGCATGTACAGACTGAAAAGATTAAGTTACAATGGCTCAGTTAACATATGTTAAAACATTAACTGGCAACCCAAATGACAAAAACTGATGGCTCCCTCCATAGATAATAATTAAACACCCCCCCCAAAAAAGAAAAGAAGTCCTTCAAAACAGGTCTAAATTATATAGAATCAAAACAGACTAAATGTCCTGCCCTCGGCCTGCCCACATTCTTCCATCCACATGTATGAGGACGACTCGGTACTGTATTCATCTGGCCCCTCCATTACTGAATAGCAACCATATTGCAGCAGGACTTCAACAGTGTCCAGTGCTGGTTTCACCCCAATCAGCTTCATCTCAACTCCGAGAAAACAGTCTCCATGGCCTTTGGTACAAGTCAGAGACTTTCGCAGCCCCACTGCCCCACCACCTTCCACACCCTGGATGGGATTTCTTTGGAGGCCTGCTCCTTCTTCAGGTACCTCTGGGTCTGGCTCAACCTGCACCTTGACTTTTCTGTACATTTCGATGCCATCCACAAAAAAATGCACCCCAGGCTGGGTGCACTCTACCATAATCATGGATGCATCCTGCTGCTGGCTCACTGTGTACTTGTACAGAAAATGATCCTGCCTATCTTTGACTATGCTGATGTGGTCTATAGTGCTGCCCTCAAGTCTGCCCTGACTAGACTGGACCCCTCTTTCACTCCTTCTGTCATTTTGCCCTCGACTGTCCTTACACCACCCATCATTGTACCCTATATCAATCCTTGGGATTCTCCTCCATTCAGGACCACAGATCGGCCCACTGTGCACTCCTAGCTGCCAAATATTGGAATCACTCCTTGCCCCACTACCTCTCAGTGGTCCTGTTCTATCACTCCTCTCCAGCATATGTACTCAGAAATTTTGATGCTTGTCTCCTTCATATACCCCACAGGTCCACCTTGTCTGGACAAGCAGCCTTCAGCTACCGTATGCCTAAACTATGGAACTCCCTACCTCCTGATATTTGCTACTCCTCTCCCTCCCATCACCTTAATGGTCTTCTCGCTGACCATTTCTCCACTACCTGCTCTTGAGTCTAACATACCTTCAGACACCTGGTCATTAAGCCCCCCTGGACTTACTCTGCTCCACTCTTTTAACCATGATGACCTGCATCTGACTTCAGCCTCACCACTCCCATTTTATAACCCTTGCTAGGTTGCTCTATCAATTAAACTCTGACCATCCCTTCCCTCAGACAAATCCAAAATCCGCATATGTGTAGGTTTTTGGTCATGATCTCATTTTTGCTGGCTATCTCGGTAGTTAGTCCTACTGGCCTATATTCAGTGTATCTCCTAATTACCCTTCCTATAAAGTACATGATGTCTATAACAACTCACCTGTAAATACTGAACTTATGCATTCAATGTTTTCACCTGTAGTTTGTATTTATTGTTGTATTTAGATTTCTGTTTGTTGTCTACCCAACTCCCCATCCCCCAGATCGCATCTGGAATTGAGCAGTGTTCCACTCAGTATGCTCTCCTGATGAAACTTTTAAATAAACAAATAAATTTAAAAATGGGTGAAAAACATTGCAGTTAATTACATATAACATAGGGACCTCCAGAAAAGGAATAAGACAAGATGTTACATGATAAAAGCTGTAGTTCCATAATGTTTTTCTAAACAAGTTTAGGAGGAGCATTGAAAGTTTTATGTATGGGCTTCATCTGCAGAGTAAAAAGATTTTGGGCCACTATCCAATTGCACCTTAAGTTTAGTTGGGTACTGCAAGTAAAATTTGATCTGTGCTGCCCAAAGTTTGAACTTTAAAACCTGGTATGCCACCTGCTTCTCCCGTATTTTGTGCTCAAATCTTGAAAGAAAGAAATCCTGTGGCCATCCCAGAGAATCTTCTTTTCCTCCTGAGCTTTTTTCAGAATATGTATTTTGTTCAAATAATTGAATAATCGAAAGATCACTGGATGGAGTTTCTCACCAGCAAGGGGCATCGGCCTAAAAACCCAGTGCACCCGTTAAATAACATAACAAGGGACATTGGGAGAGGGGCCTGCTATTTTTGTTCAAAGCTTCTGTACAAAAGGGAGAGTGTCCAGACCTTCACCTTGCTCCGACAACCTGACAACAACAATATTTTTCCATTGGAATCTATTCTCCTGGTCAGCCAGACATTCTCCTAAATGGGTAACCTTTCTCTGAAGAGACATAATTTCAGGATCAATGTAATACTGCCAGTCGGCCAGTCGTCAACTGAACTCACACAGACATTAGCATCCCCTATACGCTGCATGAGTTCTTCTAAAGTCAGTCTAATAGTTTTGACATCAGCTGTTACAGATAATATAGTATTTCACAGTGGTGCCAGCTCTTGTAAAAAAACAATTCAGGGTGAATGTTTCTGCTATGGGATCCAATTTGGAACCTCTAGAAGAATCGGCAGACACAGTGGTTTTATTGTGCTTATGTCCTGGATCTCAAATGGGCAGTGGTGATGGCATGTGTGTCATTTGTTGTATCTCCATCCTCGTTTTTATCTTCTCCATCATTATTGTGGCAAGAGAGGAACTAGAGTTCAGAAAACTGTAATTGGAAGCAGATCTCAACAAATCTACAGTTTGACCATAGCTGTACACCGGAAATTGACTGTGGGTGTTAGGGCTGCTTAAGAATGCTGGCACTAGCTGCAGCTTATCACGTGACCACCCATTTCCATGGCTAGCTCCTTCTCCACCACCACCACTTGCAGAACTTGTACTTGATAGAACTAGCCTGGTGTAACCTTTCTCTGCTCCTTTCCTACACCCTCCATCCTTTTGTACTGCTTTTTTCCCCCTCACATTTTCTATGTGCCAGAGACATAAACACAACAAATGATGACATGATACAACCTCCCCTGGACATTAATAGCTGTGATGACTCAAAATAGCCTACAATTTTTAGATGCCCACATGATAGACAAGTGTGGCACACTGCAGTACTATAGGACCTATGAGGTGACAGGGAAGAAAAACACTGCCAGGCCACAAACCTGGTAGATCATTGAGTGTAGGGTCCAAACAGATTCAAATAGTGACCACTGCCTGATCTTTTGTAAGTGGACAACTAAACTAGTGGGAAGCCCCCCTCATTATATAGAAACCAGAAATTTAAAAAAGAGTTAATACTCAGAAAATGAATGAGGCCTGTAGAGAAATTGGCTGGTCCTGTTTGGAGACACTTAATAATATTGATGGTGTATTGGACAGTAGTGGTGGGCAAAGTGGGCTCAATCGTTCCACGAAGTGATTCGCGGAGCAAAGGCAGATTCACAGAGTGCTCTGCAATGCGAAGCGGAGTACTTCACGTTATAATGAGGAACACGAAGTCCATTGGAAACAATGACTTGCGTTAGTCCGCCTCCTGAGACCACTACTCTGCCAAATTTAAGGCGAAGTGCATTGCGGGCAGTGCACTTCCCCTCACTTCACCTTGTTTTGAGCTCCGAAGGTGAATTTTGCAGTGATTCATGGGATTTCAGGTCATATGGGCTCTATATTGATCTTCACCTCCTCAGTTTGGGGTAGTATGAGTAGGAAGGAGCAGGAGACAGTGTGCTCTGATAGCTGTCTATGATAGAAATCTTGTAAAAGCTATTCAAAAAGCATTTTTGCGTTTTTGTTTGGGCTCATGCTTTAGTTCATTGATTGTAGGAAACCCTCCTGTATTCATATCGTCGAGCATTTTTGTTTTTGTTTGGATTTTGAATGTTAATCTAAAACATTGAGTGTGTTTGGTGAAAGACAGTGAAAGTGTGCTTTAGGGAGGGGCGTACCTGTGGTGTAGGTAGATTTAAGTTGGAGAAATAGTAATTTCTTTGTTTTTTAGTTATATTTTTGTTATGTAACTGACTGTTAATGTACACACAGTAATATTTTCAGTAATAGTTTAAATTTGTTTTCTGTTTGTTTTGTGGATGTGGTGCAGCAGTTCATAAGTTCAGGTTGTTTACATTACAAATTTACAGTACTTAACGTGGCACAGTACTGAACTTTATCATTTGCAACGATTCCTCATTCAGCATTGCACACAAACTGTTCTGTGTGTGAGTGTGTCTGCAGTGTTGCGTGCATCAAATAATACACCTTTTATTGTTCCACAGACTAGTGTAATTGCAGGCGCAGCAGTGTGAACCTGCTATCCACTGCAGCTGCCTGCTTTTGTACTGCAATCGTGGTATCTGTTCTTAGTTTTGCTGTTTGTAGTGCCATAAAAATCTGCACTGTCTGCATTCAGTACTCCCCCCAACCCCATGTTCAAAAGCTGTTTTTTACCAGATTGGATTGTTTTTGTGACCTCATCTGCACCACTGGTTACTGAAGTTGTTTTAATTGCATGACAGTCTCAGAGTAGTCTCTTATCTGTTGCTGAAGCCACAGTTGTTTATTTGGCTTCACATCCAGCTTCCCTCCAATCAGAGCGTGAACGTATCAAAATCTGAATTTGGTTATAATATTGTGGTTGATCCCCCAAAATGCCTGCAAAGAGATGTGCAAGCAAAGTTGTTTCTCGCCATGGCGATGTTAGCAGTAAGATGATCTGTGGGCATGGTAGTAATACACAGACACAGAAGTGCATTGCTGATGTGAAAAAAGGTATTTCTCCTGCAATGTTTTTTTACAGTCCAATCAGTAGCTTCACTCATAGTTGGAGGAAATGATGTTTTTCCAGCCAGTGGTGATAGTGTTACTGGTGTTAGTGGTGGTGGAGGAAGTATTAGTATCATTGTATCAAGTTCTAATTCTGACCAGTGTACCATATCCAAAAATATTGAGTGTGAAGGAGTGCAAGTGAGTGGCAGAGTAGATGATGTCATACTTCCCAGAAACATCCCAGTAACTGAACCTGAGGATTCTAATAATCATGTCAACGATAGCACACAATGTGAGATTCCATCCACCATGGCAATTAACGTCACACATTTTCCATGCAGTGATGCACGGTGTGGTGAAAACATATCAGGTGATGGTGGTGTAGATGCTGATGATGAATGTGATGATGACGATGATGTTGCTGTTGTTGCAACATGCAGTCCACATGCTAGCATCCAAGCAGAAGATGTGGATGTGTGTGATGTTGAAGAATATGATGATGATGTAATTGTCCCCAGTTGGGAACCGGAGAAAAAGAAATTCAAAGCGGCTGTGTCTGAGTCTGTTTGCAGAAATCCCCCCCCCCCGTAAAAACTTGTGATCTACCAGTTTTAGTTGATGATGATGACCCAGTAATCAATATGATAGGTAGTCGTGGTGGTCAGTTGTAGTCCAGGTGTCAGTGCCAGAAATATCACACATGCCCCCCACCCCACTTCAGTGCTTAAAGTAATGGACTTAAATAAGCCACATCATGGACATGTTAAAAGCAGAGCATCACAGTCCCTTGTTTGGGATTTTTTTCTTCAAGATGCAAATGATTTGTCAGTTGCAATCTGCCAGGTTTGCCATGTGCGTGTGAGTCGTGGTAAAAAGGGGAGCCATCTGGCCACAGGAGGACAGCATAAGCATCTTAAGAATAGGCACTTGGCACTGTGGAACCAACACAAGCTGGCAGCTAATACCACAGTGGGGTGTTCACCCTCATCACCGGCAACCATAGCCAGCATGTTCTCCCCTTCCATGACTGTTAAATCAAGTAGTAAATTAAACGTGTGCAGTAGTGAGGTAATAAGAGCAGAGGATTACTACAGGCATGATGAGGTGGAGGACCATAATGACTTTGAAATGTTGTCCAGTGCTGGTGAGAGTAGCAGTTTTTGTGGTGGTGGTGGTGAATGCAATATGTCTAGCGCAAGTGGTACATCAACCCCGGTTGGCAAATCTGGGAAAATAACAGCATTTCTGGGTTTGTCATCATCACCTGTGCAACCGTCTTCATCAAATGTCCACAGTCCACCCCCTGCCAATGTCATTCATCACAGAGCACAACTGTTTGTGATCAACACACCTCATGTAAAATGTTTAAGTCAGCCCACGTTACAGAGTGTTTTAGCGCATAAGCTGAAGTACCCCCCTGAATCATACAGTGTCACGTGAACTCAATGCTGCTGTAGCGGAAATGCTGGCAAATTATCTTTTGCTCTTCTCCTTTGTGGAGAATTCTTGGTTCTGCTGCATGTGCCTGTCCAAAATGGAAAGTTCCATCCAGGGCATACTTTTCTACCCTTGCTGTCCCTGAGTTGTTCCACACTGTGTCTAAACCAGTAAGACATGCCCTTCAACATTCCTCCTCTCCATTCATCCATTTAAGTATGGATATGTGGACAAGTAGTAAAACAGAGGAGAGTTCATATTTGTGTATAACTGCACACTGGGCACAGGTGTCGGCTGTTGTTTGTAATGCTGGTAGAGTGAATAATCAGTGCAGTAAGGTGGATTGTCGTGGTAGCAATCTTCCAGGAATTCGACAGCATGCAACGATTGCTATGCACAATGTGACCTGTTCACACACTGGTGAGAACATGTTGGATGTGGTACTGACTGAAATTGACAGATGGCTAAACCCTCTGTCCCTGAGAGCTGGGTTCATAACAAGTGACAATGGGTCAAATGTGGTGAAATGCATCACGAATGGTGTTTTTCTTTCGTGTACCATGCATGGCCCACTGTTTAAATCTTGTGGTTCAGGAGTTTCTGCAGTACCCTGATATAAAAGAAATGCTGACCGTTGCACGATGTACCTGCTCTCACTTTTCAAGATCTGGAAAGGCCCGTGACCAGCTACGGCAGTTACAGATACAAAACAGCCTGCCTCAGCACTGCTTGAAGCTGGAAGTTGTCACCAAGTGGAACTCCACTTTATACATGGCAGAGAGGTTGTATGAACAATACAAAGCCATCTCAGAATATCTTGTTATGCACACTAGCCGTGACAGTTTCGGGGCCTCCATGTCTACGACGACTGAGCAGTGGCACTTCATGAACTCTATAATAACAATTTTGCAGCCTTTTGAACATGCCACACAGGCTGTGAGTGGCGAGTCTGCCTCCATTAGCCAATCAAATACACTGATGCGGGTGCTGAGGCAGACATTGGTAAACGTACAGCATAGTCTTGATGTTGCTGGAGACAGTGGTAGCAGTATGTTGCTGCAATACAAGCTTACAGTTTTCGACCAAAATTGTCACGTTGTGAGCATTCAGCATAGTGACAACTTTACCTGAGCAACAATGCTGGACCCACAATACAAATGTGGAATTGCCTCAGTACTGGAGGGAGGGCCTGAACAGGTAAAAAATATCAGTGGTCAACTGGTGGGCCTGGTTCATGGGGCACAGAGGTCACGTGCCAAGGTCAGCAAACCTCAGCAGCATAATCTGGCTGAAGGTGTACTTGGAAGACCATCAAGCAAATCCTGCAAGGGGAAGAGGACTTCAGTTCCAGGTGGTCTGTCATCCAAAGTGGCTGGCATCTACCCATTTTGGGAGGCTTTCTCCCAAGTGAGTATTTGTGAAATAAATGATTCGGGAGAACAGGAATATGCATCAACAACTGGACTTAGTGCAGCATAGAGAATGGTTGAGTCATATTTGTCTGAAAACAGGCATCTGACAATAACTGAAGATCCTCTTTTGCACTGGAGTGGAAACGTCAGTGAATGGCCAGAGCTGACTGCAGTGGCACTGAAGTACCTCACATTCCCACCCTCCAGTATAAGTGTTGAGAGGGTATTCAGCTCATCAGGTGCAATAGTCAGGGATCATCAGACAAACCTGTCTCCTGCAAATGTTAGTTTGCTAACATTCATTAAAATGAATGACAGGCACATACCGGCACAGACTGCAACCTCGGTATTCATAACCCGGCCTAGTCATGGTGGTCTTGCTGATGTGGAAATGGAGCATCCTGGTGGCACTGGCAGTGGCTGCCTGAAATGGTCCACCACTGACATAGACGATGACACAATGGAGAAAGAATTTCCCAGTGGTCAGACTTCAGACATTGATGACTGTGAGGGCAGCTTTCTTTATGAGGATGATGATGATGTGGTTAATGTTGGCAGGTTTTAACTGAAGTTTTTAAAAGGTGGTTGGCCTCCCCCGGACCAGCACCACCAGGACTGATGTTAGCCACTGCCACCACTGAACCCGAGTCTGTCCACCAATGGACCACCACCACCGGGACTGATGTTAGCCACTGCCACCACTGAGCCTGAGTCTGTCCGCTCCTCCAGACCACCACCACTGGGAATGATGTTAACCACTGCCACCACTAAGCCTGAGTCTGTCCAGACCACCACATCCATCAGCCACAGACACAAAGATTCTTAATATTTAAACCATAAAGTGAGTATGTGTACTCATGTTTGTTATGCTGCTTCACTTACTTTAGTTGTATGTTTTGTTTTCTGTAGCTTTTCAGAGCCACAATGGCAAAACACATACAGTACACTTATTTTGTTTCTTTTACAGGGTAACAAAAAAAGGCTCCATTGCTAAAACTCATTGGGAATGGTACTGTAGCTGTACCATACAGAGATGAAGCGATGTAATATCCATGTGAAATCCATTCTGGTAAGTATGAAGATTTTATTTCATCCATTTCATTGTTTTGGAAAGACTGCAGCAAATATTGCACACAGGTTGTGTTAGTTGACAAGATGTGGGTTTGAAATGTAACTTGACTTTAGATAGATTGAGATTTGAGAACCAGGGAAGGACAAATAACAATTAAGTTGTAAGAAGTCATTCATTTCTTTTTTTAGGAAACTTCCAGATGCTTTGTTGTTCTGTCAAAGTTGCCTTATCCAAAAATGTTTTTCAACATCAGGCACCCCGCCAAGCTTGGGCACACTTGCAACACGCAGAAGTTGTTTCATTAGATGACCATGACCATCATTAACAACTGGACTCCAGAAGGATCCTGCTGAAATCTGTGAAGTAACAAAATAAGAAACCATTACAGACAAACCTGCAAATATGACTCTCCCCACCTCCCCAAAAAATACTTACCTTCATGTGCTTGAGAGTTATCCATTTCCAATTTCAGTGCAAAAAAATGCTCATTCAGCACTGGAATGTGCACACCAACAGTTGCTGTGTAACCTGTGATGCAGAATAATACCATGAGCACATGTCCATGTCAACCCCCTCCTCACCTACAAAATACACAACTATATATATATATATATATATACACACACTCACCAAGGCTATTAGTAGTGTACAGCCAAAGGGCACCCTTCAGTCCAGTTGAGATGATTGCATTGCATTTGCTCGAATCATCTCGCAGAACACATTGGACCAGCAGCACGACGCTCACAGTCATCATTTTATACTGGGGTATATGCCGAAACAATCTCATTCCACTGTGTTACCACTTATCAATTTTCTGCACACAAGGAGAATGCATTGTGGGCATGCAGAAAAAATCTGGGGGACTCTGTGCCACTACTTCACACATGACTGAGTGTGCAATTAATTCTGGGGGACTTTGTATGTGCTGAAACGATCCCATTTCACTTTTTTACCACTTGTAAGTTTTCTTCACACAAGGAGAATGCATTGTGGGCATGCAGGAAAAAAATCTGGGGACTCTGTGCCACCACTGCATGCATGACTGAGTGTGCAATTAATTCTGGGGGACTTTGTATGCGCTGAAACGATCCCATTTCATTGTGTTACCACTCTCAATTTTCTGCACACAAGCAGGATATATTTTGGGCCTGCAGAAAAAATCTGGGGACTCTGTGCCACTTTTCTGTGTTCTGTGATTATTGCTGTGAGCTCATGATATCATACTGACATTTTTACAATTAAAGCAGCATTGCAAGAATGTCCTGACAGTTTTGAACTGTACTTTTTTTTGCTACTTTACATTGCCACAGCCACCACTAGTTACCTCCGAGTCATGACTTAAATGATATGCTTCTTTTCACAATTTATGTTTGCTTTACTTACTTGACTACTTTTTTTCATGTATGAAAAAAATGAGCACACCTTCCAATATTGTTCGGACTAGGTTTGTATTTATTTGCAGCTACTTTTCAATAACTATTGTTCCATGGTGTCATAAAACACTGCCTGCTGCATAACTGTTAATTAATAACAGAAGTGATATATAACAACTAATTTATGTGATGGAGAAAAGCAGAGGGAAAAAATGATGAAGACCTGGTCAGCACCAATTTAAAAGGAATGTTCCTTTCATTATTTCATACATGAAAAAAGGTAGTACAGCAGACTCAACTACAGCAAATTCTCGTATCATTCCAGTCAGTCAGGATGTAAGTAAAGGAAGTTGTAACATAGCATTAAAAAATATAGGTCAGAGTTCTCAACAGATTGTTGCACTGCTGTTTTACAGAGATTCACCACATTACATAGTTATGGTGATGCACATAAACTAATATGCGGTGGCATTACTCCCACTGGAATATTTCTTGCTCCACAGAGTGCAATATATTTCTGTGAAAACCACCCATAATTTCATTACAGTGTGTCACGTGATGGAGGAATTACCAATCAGAAAAGCCACCCCCATTCTGCCCCCCGTTCTCAGCAACGCTAGTATGTGATGTCAGGGGGAGCGCAGGTGCATGCTCCACTATAGTGAATGTCCAGCAGCTATCCCAATGTTTCCTTATGTTATAAGATTGACTTTGTGGTGAAATGTGGGAATGTTTCCACTAAAAAGGCTCTCCTTCCTGGAAATGTGCCTACACGTTTCACCACAAACTGACCATTATAACATAAAGAAACATTCAGAAAGCTGCAGGACAATTGTATATTCACTGTAAGGATCATGCACACATGCTGTCCCTGGCATCACATCCTTATGTTGCTGAGAAGGGAGGCAGAATGTTGGTAGATTTTCAGAAAGGGAATTCCTCCATCACGTGACACACTGTAATGAAATTGCGGGTGGTTTTCACACAAATATATTCTACTATGTGGTGCAAGAAAGATTCCCCTTGAAGGGAAAATGTGTATGATTAAACAATAACAAAGAAAAAACACACAAAAACAGTACAACACAGTAGTGGGGTGGGGTGGGGGGCAGAAAATCCCCTAACTTACTGTGGCTGTGAGATGCCGTGGTGGTGCAGCATTGAAACTATTTGCTGCTGCTGTGCTTCTATTCTGTTCACCTGCTGCTGCAAAGCACCAGACCGCTCATTGTTTTTTTCAAGAGCTGCCCACGCCAGGGCAATGTCACCCTCTGTTGGAGGGACTGTGGTGGGGTCCACTGCAGCAGAGAATCCAGCTAGTGGTGGTGGTGGTGGAGAGGGTGGTGCTGGTGGCTCTGGTGGTGGTGATGATGATGGTGGAGCAGCTGCTGTACCAGCCTTCCTCCTGCTGCAGCAGTGATGAGGCACAACACAACTCCCACCCCAGCAGCACCATCGGCCACTGCCACAGAAGGGCCAGCAGGTGGACAACTGGCCCCTTCTCTGGCAGCCTACCACTCTGCCCTGTGGTGATTCAGCAAGTGCATACACTTGCCACCAGTCCCTAAATGTGTCCCACAGGGGTCACAGTGTACCACCACACCACACAGATGGCACACCACCACTGTGCTCTCTCCCCAACAGAGTTAAAAAACTCCCACACTGGGGAGCTGCAGGGGGGACCAGACACAGTCCTCGCATGAGTCACACCACCTACATTTTCCAGGTCCACCTCCTGTGGCTGTGGAGGTGGTGGAGGGGGTGCTGCTGGAGCCCCTACAGCTGCTGATACCAGTGGTGGTGGTAGTAGTGGCAGAGAAAGTGAATGCACAGCAGCCACCGGTGGTACTGGTACTGTTGCTGCTGCTGCTACTGTTGCTTAAAAATGGGGGAAGCAACACCCAGGAGTCGGGAGCAGTCCAGCGTGACATGACCACCCTGCCCTCCATGGGTCTGCACTCCCCTCTGACTGCGCCCATGGGCCAGTGATTCATCTTCTCCTGGGTACATCCTGACATACACAACACGTCCCCAGGCTGACACACACAGACACTGACACTCACTGACACACACTGTCAGTCACACACACAAAACAAAACAAAACTTATACAAAAAATTCACTAACAAAAAAACCCACAAATACAATACAAAAACTAAATAAAGATATAGCTTCTAAAAAAAGCTGTTGGTTTTCTTCTGAAATGCAAGTGGCAAGGCAATCAAGCACTTTAACTCCTAGTCTCCTCTCACAATGCTTTCTCCCTCTACGAATGCAGAGGAGAAAGTGAAACTGCTTCTCTGACTCCCTTCCTGCCTGGCTAAAGCATGTGACTTACAGTACTGTAAGCCATGTGATGTGTGGGGGGCTGCCTATTCTCTTCTCACTTCGCCTTACTTCACATTAAGGCATAATGGCAACATGAAGTGGTGATAATAATGACACAAAGTGAGCACCTTGCAGTGCCCACTTCGCGTTGTGCTCCACTAACGTGAAGTGGCCACTTCACGTCCACTTCGCCGGCAGATTAAAAATTCACTGCATCTCCATTGGACATATTTGATAGGCTGTTTACTCAGGTAATAGATAAAATTGCCCCAAAAATGAAAATGAGAATTAGGGCCCTTAAAAACAAATGGATTACTTCTGAGCTCTTGGAACCGATGAGACAAAGAGATAGAATGTGGAAAAAACATAAGGTGGACAGGAATTCAGTTACATTAAAGAATTAAAAATCCCTATGAAATAAGTGTGAAACTGAAGTTAGAAATGCTTAAAAAACAGTTATTTGTTTTATATTTCTGAACAGTTTAATTCCCTTAGGGATTTCCCAAAAAAACTAGCAAACGTTAAACTGCGTATTAGGTAGGAACTCAAAGGAAGGCAGTATTTCATTGCTTGATGGAAACAATCTGATTAGCGATGCCTCTATTGTGGCTGGGATGTTTAATAATTATTTTAGTGATTTGGATAGTTTTAGCAAGAATTTTAACATAAGTCCAATTGTTGACCCACTTAAAAACAGTAATATTAATCACCCTAAATTCTATTTTTGGATTGTCACACCTGATTTAGTTAGAGACTATGTTTTAAAATATAACCCTCATCCCTATATTGGTCCTGATAATATAGATTTTAGGCTTATTAAGTTGGGAATTAATGAATTGGCCTCCCTTAGAACATATTTATTTAATCACTTTTTGTGCAATGGGTTTTTCCCAAAGACTAGAAACTTACAACTATAAAAGCCCATATTTAAATCTAGCAATAGGGAATGTGTTTCCAACTACTGTCCAGTTTCATTACTGGCTTCTTTATCAAAAATTCTTGTGAGGATAATTTTTGAACAAATAATTGACTATATGAAAAAATATGATTTAGTGATAAGTTCACTACATGGTTTTAGATCAAAGCATAACATGGAGACAGCCGAGTTGTGTGCAGAGTGCCACTGATAAGGGGCACTCCATCCCAGAAGTATTTGTGGACCTCACCAAGGCCTTCGACCTTGTAGATCATGGCTTATTGTTAGACTCTTTTTTGGGACTAAATTGTTCAAATTATGTTATAGAGTGGTTTGATAACTATTTGGGTAACAGAAGACACAAAACAAAAATCTTAGAAAGCATCTCAGATTCCCTGCAGATTAAATATGGGGGGCCACAGGGCTCAATTTTGAGCACTCTTCTTTTTTCATTACTTATGAATTCTGCCTCCCTTACTTGTAAAGAATCTGAGATGACCCTATATGCAGATGATGCAGTCATTTTTAATGCTGCGACACAGTCTGAGGATGCTCTGAGGATTGTGCATAATCATCTCAATTCTTTTCAGGAATGGTTTCTGTCAAGGTGTATGGTGTTAAATACGGAAAAAACAAAGACTGTGGTCTTTTCTGAACCACGTAAAAAAAGAGAACAGAATCCCATGATAGTAAATTTAAAAGGAGAACCTATTGAAGTAGTTGAAAGTTTTAAATATTTGGGATTGAACTTTATGTCAAAAATGTTATCAAATTGGTTCATCAGAGATTAGGACTTTTATTTAGAGTACGAACCCATCTTGCCCCATGGTCTTGTAGACGATTAGCACATAGTTTTTTATTTAGTGTTTTTGATTATGGGTTGAGTGTGTATTCGTCCACTAGAAACAAAATGTTTGATAAGTTAAAAGTCGCATATAACAGTGCTCTAAGATTTATGACTAATTTGCAAATAGGACCCATCACTGTAAATTGTTAAATGATGATGGCTGTTTAACACTTGAAAATAAAGCCAATTTGAAGATGGGTACCATGTTACATAAAGAAACATTAGGTCAGTTACCTCATATAGTCCTATCATTGTTTCCCAGAGCTATAAATTCACAAGGAACTAGATCCCAGAGTAAATATATGCATAAAATTCAGTTTTAAAAAAAAGTGATGGGGCAAAAGTCAGTGTTATGTAAGCATCTATATTTTATAATTCTATGTCCAATGAAGCTGCCAATTGCACAAACATTAGAACATTCAGTACTAAACTTAAAAATTGGTTGTTATTCAGGAATGAATGTACATGCACTTAATGTTTGTTTATTTCATTAGTATTGACATAATTTTTATACCGTATTTTTAGGGATCTGTACTGCATTGTATTCATGTTATATGGCTTAAAAAAACCTTGTCACTTAAGGAAACAGGCAAAATTGCTCATCAGCTCACAAGTATAAAAAAATAAACACTAAACAATAAAATAAATAAACTCTGCCCCCACTGACAGACACATCCCACCCTACTGTGAGATGTTGAGAGACCTAGGGCCGGATATTCAAACTGCGCCCAAAAAGTGCGCAACAGCAGGAGCAAGCGCAAGTCACTTGTGCACATGCGTAATTGTCGCGATATTCAAACATGGAGCAGGGCCAATTGCGCATCGAGCCAACAGCTGAATATCGCACAAACTATGCCATACCGCAACCAGGAAGGGGAAGCTGAGCAGTTATGATGCGCCATAGTGCAACCAGGAAGGGGAAGCTGAGCAGAGACGATGCGGTATGGCGCAACAAGGGCTGCACAGCTGAGCAGCCCAGAGATGCCATAGTGCAAGCAGGGAGCCCCCCAGCAGCAGAGCAATGGAACTGCATAGCCAGGGTGGTAGGCAGGAGCCCACCACCCATGCCACAGATGGGCACAGGGACACACTGCAGATCCAACAATGTACCCCCACACCCCAAGCACAGCATAACTGGGGGAGGGATAGAACAGCCACCAGACCATGGGGACAAGCAAACAAAGCACAGCTGGGCCATGGTGCCCCAGCACACTGACCGGCAAGCCGAGACTGCCACACAAGGAGGGCGGACCACCCCATGGCACAGCAGCCCCCCAAGTGCACAGCACACCCTGCACTGTGACCCCAAGACACCCCCCATGAGCAGTGACCACCACTGCGGGAAACCCCATGCATACCACCACTCCCCACTGCCACACTGCAACCTCAAGCCAGACCCACCATGAGCCACAGCAGCCAGCACAGACACCCACAGTGGTGTGTGGAAGCATGCAGCACACTGGATTCAACACAGTGCAGGGGCAAACACACGCCCATACCCACGGGGACACTAACACAGGGATGCAGTAGTGTGGCAATCAAGCCCCCAGTGTGGGCCCATGAAAACTGTGCACACACAGCCTGCAGTCCCTCATGGCACAGGGATGACACCCACCCTGTGCATGAACTGTGGCCCTGTACGCCACCAGCATCTGCCTGGATCACAAGTCACAGACAGTGGTGCACAGCCCTGCAATACACAAGCCACAGCATGGAGGTGGGACAGCAACTGTGGAGGCCATAGTGTCACCCGAGGCAAACATGCACCACACCATTGACAGGAGGCAACCCAGCATTGTGACGGTCACAGTGGATGACCTGCAGGGACAGCCACCACTGACAAGGCAGCAGACCTCGCAGGCCACAGACATGCAAGGGTGTCAGCTGCACAGGCTAAGGATGGATCGACAGGGCACAAAGGACACAGAGCAGGCACCATGGACCACTGCACACAGTAATGCAATGTATGGAGAACAACACACACACCAAAAACACCGACTGATAGCCACTCCCACACCAGAGACACTTCCCCACGCACACACACACATACCCATGACTGAACCACCCCAGATGCCATGCACACCACTGCAACTGAGCACCCATAGCCAGCTGCAAAGCAGAGACCACCACAGTAGTCATATCAAAATAACTGTATTCAAACAAATAACAACAACTATTTACAAATATGTACAAACATGGGGTGGCGGTACAGGAACAAGGTGGGGGTGGGTAAGGGGCATGGGTGAACATATGGGAGAGGGAAGTCGGGGTGTGAGGGCTGGTCAAAGGGGGGAGGTCATCCATCATCACTGGTGGCCAGCCTGGTCCTCTGCTGCCTGGGGATGTTGCCTGGGTCACCTCCTCCTCCTCACGCCATGCCGCTGCAGATCCCACAGGATGTCAAGGGACTCATGTGCCACCCGCACAAGGTCCTGGATGGAACGCTGCATTTGCAGGAGTATCCGCACACCTAGGACAAGGGATCAGAGTCAATGGGTGTGACTGACCATCCCCCTGCAGCCCACCCATTATGCATGGCAGACAGCCATGTGCCACGCTCCTGTGATGGTGTGCGCCCACCCACAGTGACCGTGTCCACAAGACATGCCCAACCAGGCAGAAACAGCCATGTGTACCACTGCACACACCCACTGCCCATGTCCAGCACAGCACAACCAAAGCCGTACAGTAACATGGCTATGCGGTGAGCAGGCAGTGCCACAGCCATGTGCCCAGTGCATGCATGGTCCACCATTGACGCACTCCCAGACATGCAGTGCCACTGGACAGTGCTGACTGTCACATGTCATGTGCATGGCAGTGATGTCCATGGATGGTGGCCATGCCCTGCCTCCCACCCTGTCACACAGCCTGCAATAGCAATCATGGTGTCATGGCACTCACCCTCATCGGGATGTTGCTGGCATTGGGGTTGGTCCCCGACATGCCCCCGTGCAGTGTCCCCCACCCTCCACTGCTGCTCATAGTTCCTCCTCCGCTCAGCCACGCCTGTGGGAGACAAAAGGAGAGAAACACATCAGTACAAACACAAAGCATATTCCCCCTGCCCCAATGTGTGTGCCCACCCACCCAGCCAGGCCCACCCATCCCATACCCTGTAAACACCACCACAGCCAACCCTAGACCATCCGTCCCCCATGTGCTGGACGCATGTGACAGTGTTACCCATATGGACCATACAAGTGTGTAGACATATCACCCACCTGGACCAGGCACCACACCCCCCTCCTGGCACGCGACCGCAGACGTGCCAGTAGCTCCGGCTCCCTCCGTCTCAGGTCCCCATACCGGTGCCTGCACTGTTCTGCCATTCTCCTGCGGCCAGTGGCCACCTCCAGGTCAGTGGCCACCTCCTTCCAGACCTGGGACCTGGTCCTGTCCAGTGGCACCTCCCCAAACAGTGAGCCATAGTGTGGCTCCACAGTGGCCACAAGGTTGGCCAGCTCAAGGGCATCCCACTGAGGGGGTTCTCCTGCGTGCCATCTGAAATGCTATAGTAGACAATATGGCGCTCTGCAGCGCGGCAACCCCACATGGAAGTGCTGTGCTGTACATTGCCGCCATTCCCTATTGTGCTGTCGGTACAGCGCTGCCATTCCCTATCGCGCTGTCACCGAACAGCGCGATAGAGCCATACACATGCCAGACGTACAGTGCCAGGGGTCAAAGGTCAGGCACAAGGTCAGGGGTCAGTGGCGCAAGGACACGCACGGCATCATAGGATGTCTACACGTCCTGCGTGAAAGGTCACCTGCATGCCAGTGCCACAGTGGACTATTGCGCAGTTGTGCCACAGTGCCATTTGGTGCCCAGTGCTGTAGCACCACTGGCACAATGGTGGCCGTGTCCTGTATTGAAGATCATGCTCAGCACGTCATCAGCGTGGCAGACGCCTGCATAAGCTACCTGGGCAGGCACAATGCGGTGTACTACACAGTCACAGAAATGCGCCATTGGCTCAGCCGGCTCAACCGTAGTGCACAAAGTGCAACGGCACAATATTCAACCGACACATGCAAATCATCTGATCAGCCATTCAAAGGTGCAGTGGCACAATTTACATCCCATTAAAGTTGCTCCCCACCTAATTTGCATGCATTGCGCTACAAATGTGCGACAGTGGGCTGCGGTGGCCAGAGTCGGTTACTGCAGCTGAGAGGTGAGTTGCATGCTGTGTGATGTTCTGGGATATGCTCATGGGAATATGCTGTACACTGCACAGTGACAGGTGTTCACTTCCACCCAAACAGACCGATATGGCTGAACAAGGTGCGGGGGATGAGGATGATGGTGGGCGAAAGAGGAGGCCGAACTTTACCAGGGCCAAGACTGAGGCACTCTTCCAGGCCTACCTAGAAGAGGAGCCACCCCTCAGTGGACGGCGGGGTACCCCGCAGGCCCGTGCTGCTGCATGGGAGGAGGTGGCATGTGCCGTAAACCTGCACAGAAGCCACCAGCACTCCGTGCAGGAATGCAAAAAGAAGATGGGGACAGACAGACGACGGGGGAAGGAGAAGGTGGCAGCCCTCAGGGCGGCGCACACAGCCACAGGCGGGGGACAGCCAGAGGTGGTGCAGCTGACCCCAGTGGAGGACCTTCTGGCTGCTTCCATGCAGCATAGTGCCATCGAGGGCGTACCTGGTGGTGGCTTCCAGATGGGTGGAAGCCCATCACTGCACAGTACGACATGGTAGTGGTGTTGGGGGGGGGGACGTTGATCACATGCACTAACGTGTTCCCAATCTCTGTTACAGATCCTGTGCGGATGCATGGGACAGTGGTGGTGGCTCCAAGCAGTGTGGACGACCTGCTGGAGTTGGAGGAGGGTCCATCCACCTCTGCATCCAGCCGACTAGCTCTGCAGCAGTGTGCACACCTGGCTGCCATCCCCCGGTGTCGGTGAGTCAAGTGTGGGGGGTGCACATCCTGTGTCCCTGCAGTCTGGCATGCAAGCATGCCAGCACGCTGTGACTGTGGCTGTTGCACGGACCTGCACCATTGATGATGCAAGAACTGCAATGGGCAGTGACACGTGTGTGTCTCGGAACAGACACACAGCAGGACAGCATGTGCCCCTGGACCTAGCTGGTTCCAATGTGTGTGCCAGCATGTCAGCACAGTCCCAGGCTGGGGCAGCACCGGTGGCTGTGCAGGTCTCTGGCACTGTTGCGGACACAGCGGTGGAACGACTGGTCCCTGGGGCACAGCAGTTGGAGGGGCAGCAGTAGCAGTCACCCACCAGGTCTGGGGGTACAGGGTTCAGTGGTGGCCCCATGCACACCTCCTGTTGACATGGCCATACCTGGTCCTGGTGAACAGCGCCCACCCTCAAGGGGTGTTGAGCATCAGGGCCTTCCACACCCTGGGGACAGATTGCCGATGAGGCAGACGACCCATTTGATGAGCACACCCGCCTGCTGCAGGCATCAGTACAGCAGCAGATGCGGGTTGCAACGTCTGTGGATGCACTGTGCATGGCTGTGCAGCAGCACAGCAGGGACACTGCAATGATTCTTGCAGAGATGGTCCAAATGCGGAGGGATGTGACCGCCGCCATTGACAGGCAGACCCAGGCATTGGTCACTGTCATGGCTGCATTAGGCACACAGTCGGGTGCCCCTGTACCGCACACCCCACACAGTACGCTCTCCACTCCACGTTCCTGGTGTCGTGCGACACCCAGCCAGCCGACTCCGGGTTCTGCTGTGGGCATCCCGAGCACACCTGGTGCAGGTATGTTCGGCATGCTGCAGACACCTGTGCGGGCGAGGTCACGCTCATGCAGTGGGACCCCTGGTGGTACGGTGGTGCCACTACATGTGGCTCATGCTCGGATTGCCAGTGCAGCTGGGCCATGGTGGGGCCACCCATGCATCTGAGGTGGCCGTGGTGCAGTACCACATGACTGAGCTGTCTCCCAGTGTGGGCCCTGTCTGGTGCTGCCCTGTGTGCAATGTGTGTCATGGTGGGAAGTGCACTGGTGGGTGCCCTGCCCAACACGCCGACGCACAGACCACCTGCACACCCACCCGACTGCTGTCCACAGGTGCGTGTGCATGATGATGCCTGCATTGTACTGTACAACAAGGTGCAAAGGTGCCCAGCTTCTGACACATGTGCTTGGACAGTACAGGTGGTGTGGGTGGTCCGTGGATCTGTGTGTTTGCCATGTCTGTTCCTGCTGTGCTGTGCACCTGCCCATGTACGCTGTGTGCCTGGTGTGTGTGTGTGTGTGTGTGTGTGTGTCCATATGCATGTAAGTATTCACCCCTCCCTGATGGTGTGTTTGTGCGCCTGGACCCTTCCACTCCCCTTGCCATCATGCACCCCTGGTGTGTCACACTGTGTGCCTGTGGGTTGCGCCTGGACAGTGTTGATTGAACATGGCACCTTGACTTACCTGTGATGTGCAAAATGCTCCTCCGTTATGGTATTCTGGTGCAGCTGGGCCTGCCGGATCAGCCGGGGGTCCCTTCGTCCATGGGGGGGCTGCTCATCACCATCATGACCGGCGTCGCTGGTGTCCCCATCGCTGTCCCCCTCCTCGACCTGTACATCTATCCCACAGTCTTTGGCCATGTTGTGCAGGATACAACAGGCCAGGAATAGTGCACAGGCCTTTGAGGGGCTGTACTGTAGCGCACCGCCAGAGGTGTCTAGGCATCAGAATTGTGCCTTGAGCAACCCAAACACCTGCTCGATGATGTTGCATGTGGCGACATGTGCCTCATTGTAGCGTTGCTGCAATGGGGTCATGGGGCGCCGGTAGGGTGTGAGCAGCCAGGGTTGGAGTGGGTATCCACAGTCACCTGTATGGAGATGGTGGTGATTAGTGACATGTTCAGGTCCATTTCGCCCACATCCCTGTGTGCCACTATCATGGCACCTGTGGCATTCCCACCCTTGACCCAGCATTGCACTTCCCACATGTGTACTCACCCACTAGATGGCCTGTGGGGATGTTCCCACTCTTGAATCTATGGCACAGTGTGGACTGGTGCCATATGAAGGCATCATGTGCTCCACCAGGGTGTGTGGCACAGACATTGATTATGCGCCCACTGGCATTGCACTCCACCTGGCAGTTGACACTCGAGAAACCCTTCCTGTTCCTGTAGGTGGTTCCATCGGGGCCAGGTGGTGTGTGAATAGCCACATGGGTGCAGTCTATTGCCCCTAGCATGCCAGGCATACGTGCTACCCTGTGGAACTCCTGCATGTTTGCTGTACGCTCTGCCACGGTGCTGGGGAAATGGATGTGCTCCGCAGCATTTGGCAGCAGTGCACTAAGGAATTGGGTGAGGATGCATGACGTGGCCGACTGTGTAATGCCTGTGGTGTCCCCTGTCGGCCTCTGGAAGGTACCCGTGGTGAGCAGGCACTTTCAGGCTGTTACCTTTGTCTCCACTGACAGAGCGTGACTCCGTCGTGAGGGTGCCTGCATCACATCACTGCACAGCTCACAGAGCTGCCTCAGTATCGCCCTGTTCAGGCGGTACCAGCCCACGATCTCTACATCTGTGTACAGCTGAAAGCTGATGCGGGCATGGTACTGCCTGTTGGGGGCGTACCACCGATGGGCCCTTCCATGGCCACGTTCCCCTGCAGCATGCCTTCTCACCCCCCTCATTACAGCTTCCATGTGGAAGCTGGCACTGTCCATCTCCCTGGCTTGTGACCCCCCTGGCTGCTCTAGCTCTGTTACCCCCGCTGTCCTGACTGCTACCTCCACTGCACCGGGTAACCCCACTGGCCCCTACGGCCTATGGCCCACGCACCTTCCCTTGCCTGCCCTGTTCTTTACTTTCACTGCCTCTCTCTCTGTCTCGCTTGGCATCCCTGTGTCATTCTTGCACCTCTTCCTTGAGCCTTTTTATATTGGCTCATTTCCGGTGTGACGCACCTTCCAGCTCATCCGCTGTTGTGCATTGTGCAAGTCTTTGAATATCGCATTGAGCTGTTTATGCATGGGTCCACCCCCTTTGATTGCGCATTCCTTCATTTGCATTGCGCTACTGCTCAGCCTGTTTTCAGTGGCGCAACTGCCTCCTGCTGAATATCGCAGAATGGCGCAATTTCTGACTTGCGCATGCGCAACCCTATTGTGCATGGCACAACCCTTTTGAATATCCGGCCCCTAGTGTCTAACACATCAGAAATAATCATCAGAGAGGAAACAAGGAAGCATGAGGAACTTAGAAATGAAAAACAATTATTAAAGCGAGAACAGAACAAATTTACAGAGCACCCTCAATTTAAAGAGTCATAAAAATTTAGAAACAGAAAAAAAGCAAAATAGGAGCAACTCTTGATTGAACAAAAAAAAGAAGAAATAAAATGAGACAAGGGAGATTATGTATAGGGACCAGTCTTCAGCTGGCTCTGACAGACTGTTAGTACCCCATATAAGAGAGAAATTGAGAACTAGAAGGCACTTCAATAATGATAAGTCAAGGACAAGGAGAACAGTCTCATTTGAAAGTGGCAGTAACTCTGAAGTGAGGAAGGACCTCAATATGTATACCCTAGAGGAAAGGTGGGAGAGGAGAGGATATGATAGAGACATTCAAGTACCTCAAGGTGATAAACAGGATTTCAGGAGGGCAGCATCTTTCTGAAAAACAAATGTGCAAGAATGAGGGGTCACAATATGAGGTGGGGGGAAATCAGGGGTAACATGAGAAAGTATTGTTTTCACAGAAAGGGTGGTGGATGCATGGAATAACCTCCCTCCAGAGGTTGTAAAGTCTAAAACAATAGGGGAATTCAAGAATGCATGGGATAGACAGAAGGCAAACATAGTGGTAAGAAAGAGAAAAAAGGAAAGAAGGATGTGCTAGGGCTGGAGGGGAAATGAAAACACAGAGGAAGGCCTGCATAGACATCCAAAGAGGAAAATAGCAAGAAAAAATAATTAATATCTCTGCAAGAACCCTATCACCAGAACAAATAGCTGTATTAAAGAAATGCCTTTCCTTTGTTTCAACTCCAAACATAAATGACTTTTCCAGTATTTCAGGTACATTCATCAAAAGAAATACTATGTGATTAAGGAAACTGAAGATTTTGATGATACACAAACTGAAGCATATTGGAGGAAGAAGCAGCAGACATGCAGGATAGTATAAATCTCAACATCCTTATTGAAGTATATTTTGAAGCACAGAGAAATGTGAACAGTGTTGATATTACATCTATTTGTAATACTTTAAGTCAGTAAAATCAGTATAATAATGTTAAAGAGACACGGATTAATCAAACTATTTAAAATACAAATGTTATTTGGGGACCAATAATAATGATGTGATTGAAAGAGATAGCACTAGTGAACTATGGATAGCAATGAAACAGGCCATAATCAATATTATGTCCAAAATATCCTTACCTTTGAAAAAATAGTTTAAACAGAAGCCAAAAACCTTATTCAAAAAAATTTAAAAAAAAATGAAAACTGGGGTAACCTGTCAAAAAAAAAGGCAGCACTGAAGGAAATTGAGAATTGATAGGGTGTAGAATCAAGTCAGTCGATATAGTAATTGGTGATTGACATGTCACTGTCATTGGATCATACTCTATATAGTACGCCGTCATTGAGAGCTCTGTCAGCTGCCAGTGATAGTGGTAAGTGGTGGGCTGCACTGCTTGCAGCAATGGGTTAGTCGGGGCTAGGAGAAGAAGAAGAAGAATCTGCATTTATATAGTGCTTTTCATACACAGTGTATCCCAAAGCACTTTACAAGCAATGCTAGACTGATAGTGAAGTGACTGAATGTGTGGTGGCGGCCATATCGCACATCATCACCCACACACAGCCTGGATAATTGCATGAACTGGTTTATGGGAAGGGGAATGTTGGCCAGGACACTGGGAATGTTCCCTCTTCTCTTTACAAAGAGTGCCCCAGGTACTTTTACTTCCACCTGGACACCCAAAAGGACAGCACCAGATGGGTAGAAGAGACCTCGGTTTAATGTCTCATCCGAAGGATGGCACACCCCAGTGGTACACCTACAGTGTGAGCAGGGTGGCCGTACTCTCCATTAACAGGTAGGGGGGTGGGGGATTCACCGATTGCCAGGGAGTTTTACTGTTTCACCAAGTCGGGGATAGGGGAACAGGGTGGGGGAAGGAACCACTGGACTACCAGGAATACGTTCATTTTTTATGTGTCCAGTGATCAGAGAATGGGAAGGGGAAAGGCAATACTGGACCACCAGGATTATGTTCATTTTTCACGGGGCTGGCAATTAGAGAATGGGAAGGGGGGGACCACTGGACTACCAGGATTATGTGCATTTTTTACAGGGATAGCGATCGGAGAACAGGGAGGGGGTAGGGACCACTGGACTACTAGGATTATGTTCATTTTTTACAAGGCTGGTAATTGGAGAATGGGGAGGGGATGAGGGCCACTATACTATGGAAAATTATGAACACCTTAATTTACAGTGACAGGGACTGGGGACTGGGGAGGGCTACCATACTATGGAAATTTATGAACACCTTAATTTACAGTGACAGGGATTTGGGACCAGGGAGGGGGGAGGGACCACTGGACCACCAGGGAGATCTTTATCTTTTACAGAGTCTGAGTCGGGGAACAGGGGCCGCAGTACAACCATAAACCACTAGGGTTGCATGGATTACTGCCAGGGTTTTGCCAGTGGCATTTTCTTCACACAAGGGCTGTCGCAAATGGCCTTTGCATGGATTGCAAGTTTCATGAATGGGATTGTGAGGATATGCAGGTCCCCTCTCCCTTGTTTGCGTTGCGACCCCCCTCATTGCATTGCCCAGGTGCAAACCCAGTTTGCCTGTGCAAACTGGGCTTTGTGAATTCCACCTCTGGGCAAAACCCAGTTTGCCCCATTCAAACCTGTTTTTCGCCTGGCAACACTTTGTGAATCCTGGCCCAGGATGGAATTCAGCTTGCTAATATTTTTGTGGATCCAGCAACACAGCAACACCTAGTAAATTCATTACAGAGAGTGTACATTTTCTGCTAAACCACAATGTCTTTGAATTTAACAGGGAATTCTATATGCAGATTATGAGGAGGGCAATGGGGACCTGTATGCCCCTTCTTATACCACTACCATGATGGAGTTGTGGGAACTTAATTCAGTGCTCTCCTCTGACTTCCATATGCTGATGACATTGTTTTATGGTTTCAATATATTGATTATGTAATCTGTGTATGGAAAAGCAAAATGGGAAGGGCAGTAGAATTTTTAAATTGGCTAAACCAGAATGTGGTAAACTTGTGATTTACAGTGAAGCTTCAACCTCCTGTATTGGACTTCTTTGATCTCATTCTCAATAGGAAAGCAGGGAAGGGATTAGAACAAAAACACACAGGAAACCTATTTCTACAACTCTGTACTCCATAATGAAAGTGCACAGTGAAGAACACTTAAACATTCAGTTCCATTCTAACAATTTGCCTGAATTAAAAGATCCTGCAGCAGAGAGCTGGAGTTCATAAAATAAGCAGATAGACTAGAAATAAAATATTTATAATGTAAGCCCTTTTTGGAGTTTACTAGTTAATTTATTGTAGCCACATTATCTGGAGCTGGGGCCTCAGCCTAAAGGGTATAAAAGGGGAGGTTTTGGCCTTCGAGGAAGAGTCAGTCCTGGTGGAGAGAGAATGAAGAGAAGATGGTCTGAGTAGTGCTAAGCCATGAGGGCCGAGCTTCAGGGCCGTGGTGGGCTGCTTGCCACCTGGTCCTCTGCCCTCGAAGACTGGTGGAGAAGTGTAGCAGTCAGGAAGTCCTGGGGGTCCAGAGCCTGTAATGGGACCACCTGTGCCTTTTGGGGAGCCACAGTCTGGGAGGAAAGTAAGTGGTCCACCTCTCAACCTCTGGCACCTTGGTTGGGTGGCACAGTTGGATCCCTTGTGTTCTTGTCTGTGGGTGAAAGTGAAAGCACTGTGCAGGTCATTAGGGCAGTGCGGTGGTGGCTGTTCCATGCTGCAGGGAAGACAGTGGTGGCAGCATGTCTCCCTTTCTGGCATAAGACTTCTGAAAAAGGACTGGTTGGTCCAAAAGCTAGAGCATTTTGTTCTGGTTGTTACTTCTCTGTTGGCCCATTAAAAAATATCAACTCATTTAATCACACGTATAATTATATGAAAAATATAATCTAAAAAAGGTATTAAAAGGTATCAAATCATTTGCTTCTGGATCCTTTTCCGGTGGCACTTCGGCCTGGCAAGGAGGCATCTGGGAGCATATGTAGCCTAAGAATGGAGAGTGAATGGGCCTCCAGGATCACCATGGCCCTTCAGATGTTGCCCTGGGATGAATGATTGCCAGTAGCAGAGGCCATCTTAGTGGGAACCCCAATTTGAACTACAGGCATTGAGAGTTACTGCTCAACCTTTGCAGCTACTCTTTATCCAGTAGTTGTAAGTTCAGTGTGCACCAGTGTGTGTTGCATCAAGAGAAAAAAAGAAAGCCAGTTTGTACAGGACAGAACATTTGGGAGAAAGAACCTGGAGCCTTGGTTTTCAGCCTTTATTGTTGCTGCTGCTGCTGCTGGGATTATAGAAGCCTGTTCAGACTTGAGGGAGTACAGCAATTAGTAGCTTTTGGGACATGAAAGTTTACTGCAGACTGTATTGGACAGCTCACCCTGAATGTTACCCACTGTGTAATTTGCACCCCATGCTCCATGGAGTGATTTAATCAACTTTATGCAATTCAGTCATTGTTCTTCTTCTTTTAACCTAGAGTGGACAATAGATTTTATTTATGGCCTTGTGTGGTTCCCCCTAACTAAATATGCCCTCACCGCTGCTCACACCCCCTAGCTGCTAAGTATAGCCTGTACCCCCTGTGAAGATATCTACTAAGAGCCCAGGTAACAAGTTTAATTTTCTGGGACTTTGTTTCTGGCTGCAAGTGTCCTCCTCCCCCTAATTTACCATCTGGCATACCTCTAGACATGGGGGGGGGGGCCTACATGTAGAAAGGTAGTACAAAAAGCAGTCTTGAAGAAGGCAGGTACAGAAGTTGAGACACTTAATTGAAAGGAACATGCACAGACAAAACAAAAAACAAGAGGTAGACATGTCATTATCTTTTGTATCAAGTATAATAGGATAGCAGGCTAAATTGGTGCAGTTATTCACTGTCTTTGGCCGATTTTGGAAAACAACAAAACATTGGCAGCAATGATTGGTGAGAGGCCGAAAATCACAAATCATAGACCTCCAAACATCAAAGATAACATTTTTCATAGCCATTTTTTAGACTCGGGGACAAGAGGGATCACCTGGTTACCAGCATTGCTGAAATGCTTTCTTGTTTGTAAGTGTTGCAATGTTTGCAAATATGGACTGCAAACAACAAAATGTGTACATCAAGAGAGAGAGCGAGAACATTTATCATGCAAACAAAATTTAGATCCTGATACCAGTTTTGTAGTTTACTGCCTGACATGCTCCTGTAACAAACTGTGTATAGGACGATCCATGTGTTTATTAAAAATGAATACTGGGCATGTCAGAAGTATCAGTAATGGGAACAATGGTATACCAAATGGAATACATTTTAAACAATATCGTAATTCAGCCCAAGACATCTGAAATTTCAGGGTCTGTAATTTATAAGACAAAACATCAGAGTGTGGATTATCTGCAAAAGTTGCTCCAAAAAAGTCAGAGTGGATCTGGGGACTCCAAAGCCTGAAACCTAAGGGACTCAATGGTGACCTGAATTACTGTACAAACTATTTTTATAGCAACTGATACATGAAGATGTTGACTAGAGATTAAGCCCCATTTACTCTGTATCTGGATATCACTCTGTTTTCATCTTTTCTTATGTTATGCTGTATTACTCTGATCAACAAACCATGCTCTCAAAATGAAAATGATTAATATACAGTACATGCTAAAAGAAATACCCAACAAAAATCCACCATCACCCCCACACACTCACAATTTTGTTGACTCCGGTACATATTTTGCTCTGTATTGTAAATAAAAATAGTGTCCTTCTTGTAAATGTCAAGAAAAAGAATAGCATATGCTGCGATTATTCCTATGTGTTTTCTGTATTATTTACATGAGATGACACTATACATGATGAAATTATCAGAGCCACGAAGAAGCTACGGGGGTAGTTGATTTCCAATAAGAGCTGAAGAGACTGATGCAAAGTATTAAGAAGTTTTCCAGGAACCACAGGTGGCATTTCAGCTTGGCTCAGCATGCAAATAATGAACAGGACTATCACTTCAGTTTTGCCTGTCACGGATCACTGTATATACTGACAGGCTGAAGAAGATGTAATTACTAAAGCTTTAGACTTATGAATACCACCACACAGTTTTAAGAGATCCAGCATATCTGTAACAAAAGCCCTCAGTAAAACTTAAGTTGGGTGAAGGCTTGCTGTAGAAAATTAGTTGAATATTCAGGTAAATTCTTGGCTCCAGAGTCAAAGAATCTTCTGAAATTTGTTGGTAACAATATGGACACTATAAAATTGATTATTAATGTTATGGACATTAAGTTTTAATAATGGATATCTCGACATACAAATGTTTTGTAAATAAGATTGACACAATATATGCAAAACATTTTTGCCAATAATTTATACGATCATGAAGAGTAATCATGTATTACACCAAGCAGCTCACACAGTACTTTGCTAATGCTGCCTTCTATTAGGAATTATCATCAGCAATTGATCAATTTCAGTAAGGTATTTTGATAAGTGCATTTAAAAGAGCAAGTATACTTTCTGTTTTTAACTATTTTGATGAGATTGCTACTCTACTAATCAGAATTGTCAACCTCTTCTTGCAGTACTCACAGTTTCCTAGTGTCTGGAAAATGGTGCTGGTAACTCCAGGTCACAAAGGGGGTGACTGCTCTACTGCATCTAACTACAGGCCTATTTCTATACCTTCACCTATCTCTAAAGCATTTAAAAAAATAGTTTCAGACCAGCTTGTACCCTATCTGGAAAAGTACCAGATCCAATGCCCACAGCAGCATGGCTTCCAAAAATATCATACCACCAACACAGCTTTAATTAGAGGTGTGTGAAAATCTGACTTTTGCTTCCGTGAAAGTTAAAAAAATCTGTTTCTGAACTTTTGCAGAAATTCCACTTGCCTGCAGCTTGCACTCTGATCTCCTCTCTGGGTTCTCTCCTTTACTTTTTGTCCCCTCTTCCTTCCTTTATCACTTGCCAAAAAACTGTTAACTGGCATCTTACGTTTCCCTTATAACGGTATGCCACAAAAAGTTACATACTGGTGGTTTTCTGACCCATTCCTCCTGCAGGCCTCCATGATCATATTACTTTTCAGCAAAACAGCAACAAGACAACCTCCCTCTCTCTGTCCTGTCAGCTGTTGCTTATAAACCTGAAATTCTCCCAGTGAAAAATTTTATTGAAGCACACAAGTCACATTGGTCCCCTACCCTGGAGGTTTTGCTTTTTTATTTTGACCAGTGCAACAAGATATTGATTGCTTTGTACAAGGCAATTACAGGCTTAGATCTACAGTAGTTTGGTTTCATGACTTTTAAAGAGAGAGAGAGAGATAGAGAAATCAACTATTTTCAACATTTTATTCAAGATAGCCCAGCTGAAGTGCAATATCTTATTTTCAATGGGGTTCCGCATTTACCAGTTTTTACAGCTGAGTGGAGTGAATCACTGTTATATGACTTGCTGAAGGGCATGTAACATGTAACTGCTCCTAAAACTGACTTGAGTCATTATTAATTATAAGTCTAAACATGTTGGGCCCGATTCTCAAACAGGGCTGCATTTGGCGCAAGCTGTGGTAAATAGTAGCCTGCACTGAAGCCTCATACACCAGGGACCCTGCAACAGATTCTGGTGCAGGAGGGGTCCTGGCATTCAAGTCCCCACACTTGCAGCAACCCCTCCCATGCACCTTACCCTGGTGCATGGGACAGGGCTGCCACAGCCGGCTTAAACAGCACACCGAACATCACTGTGCCCCTATCCGTAGGAGTGCCATGAGCCTTAGAAGGACATATAGTGCCCCCCCAACTCAAACAAGCAATGCCCATCCCCTCACCCACCTCCCAGCCTGAACAATGGCCAGTGCCAAGCACAACCCACCATCACCACCACATCCAAGCACTGACAGAACTGTCACCAGTAGCGTGATGTACTGTGTATGAACTCAAATGGCACTGAGTGCATGCACTGTACAGTACACAACCCTGTTGGTTTAGTCGGTGCTCAGACATGGAGGTGAGGGGCGGGCTATGCCTGGACACTGGCTGATGTTCAGGATGGGGATGGGTACTACCTGTTGGTTGGGTGGGCACTATTCCACCATGTGGAAGGCACTAGCATTACATGTTACTGGGGCAGCATCAGGGTTTGAAGTGGGGAAGGTACAGTACTACCATATATACCATGGACAGCATAGGGGATGGGGGGCTGTACAATACCATGGGCATGACATGGGCTCTGGCAACACTGGAGGACTGCGACAGAGTGCCGCATACAGGGGATGCACCCAGCAAAGCATATTCTAAGTCCCCTTAGACCAGCTCTGGCTGGTCTAAGGGTGCTTAGAATTTTGCCTTCAGGGCACAGTTTGTGAATCCTGTTCCCGGGCTGGGGCAGCTTGAGTCTGCCGCAGTGTCTCTTGCACCTTGTCGCAGCCCATCTCTGGACACAGGGATGGTGCAAGCCTTGTTTGGGGCAGGTGGCCTGTGGTCGACGCAGGCCACCTTTGTGAATTATGTGGAGGCTGCCATGGACATAAAGTGCACCTTGTACTATATCTCTTTGGTACAAGCACCTTACTTCAGACACGGGGCTTTGAGAATCGGGCCATTAAATCTATGTTCTCATCATTTTATTTCTTGAAAAGGTAAGCAGTTTTTGCACTGTATCAGTAATGTCTAACTGGATGCAAACCAAAAGAAACCCATGTAGCAAAATGCTTTGTACCCCCTCCACACAATGAAAAAGAATAGTTATGGTGCATGTCAGTCATTGCCCTGTACCTTTTATTGGCAAACTATGCAGTGAATTGAATTTTAATGAAAGACAGATGAATGATTCAAGTCTGCAGGCAATATAGTAGGTTTGTATATGAAATGGATGAATGTGAAAGAGAGTGTGTACAGTATGTGTGTTATAAATTAAAGCTTGTGTAATAGTGATTAAAATACATTTATGTTTGTGTGAGATAAAATTGTGTGTGTGTTTACAGAACGACTGAAAACACACTAATCCATTATACTATGTGACAACAGTTGTCACAGAACAGAAACCAACAGACTACGTTTTGGTCTGGGGTTTTTGATGATGTCACAACGAGTAAAAATATTTCCTGACTTCCTCTCAAAGAGGGTTTTCTTAAAGGAGAAGTCCACCCAAAACTTGAAAAAATATATGTTGTGCAGAGGGTTTTAATTTCTATGTAAAGTTCTAGTGTTCCCTTCTTTCTGACTGGTATTAGGAGTTTTTCCTAAATTAGCCTGCTAACTTTATGCTAGTTTTATGACTCCTGGGAATCTTCATCCCTGACAATGTAATTGTAATTCTTGTTCCCACAGTGCATCTTGTCTCATGTGACAGTGATGTAAGAGAGACCCAACATTCAGCACACACATGCCAAACAAACTAAATATCTTGGAAGCTTTATAAGCTGTACAAAAATTACCAGCAGCAAAGTTTTCCAGGATAGTAAGACCTTTACGATGAGGGTTGTCACCAAGCTGAATTCTACAGATTTTAAAATTTAGCCATCTCTACTGTTGTGAACTGATTGTAAAGTAATGCTTTCTGCTGGATTTATGGCCTCTGCTTCATCACCATTACATGAAACAAGGTGCATTGTAGGACAAAGAAATACAATTAAGCTGTTTGATATGGAGATCTCCAGGGGTCGTAAAACTACCTTAAAGCTAGCAGGCTCATTTAGGAAAAACTCCTAATACCAGTCAGAGGGAAGAAAACACTAGAACTTCACATACAAATTCAAACACTCTGCACAATATGTATTTTTTCAAGTTTTGGATGGACTTCTCCTTTAAGCAATGCAGCAGTCATCATGTCATGGCAGAAATCACTACTGAAGTGGTCCCCCTTGTTGGTGCATGAGTGTATGTGGTGTTGTGTAATGCATCTGCTTGTTGCGATATGGGGGAATTGCAGCAGCGCCCACTAAGAGCAGACTCGGGGGTGGGAGGATGGAGGAATTAGGCAAAGAATGGCATTCTCCTCCATCTCCTCCTCTCGACATGAAGATACTGTAACATGGTACCCAAGTCATTCAATTAGGTGGCACCACTGAGAGACCATTACTCGGTACCAGCGAGGCCACCTCCCAAATCAAAGAAGAAATACACATGGTTGCTTTAGGGTACAATGACCACAGCATTTACTCCAAAATTAAACAGTTATTTACATTAGTTACAGAGTCAAATCAAAGTAAGATAATAATACATTACATAGGCCCCTGGGGCAGCAGGTAGATTTATAATCTTTTGACACTGACATTACAGGTAACTTCCCCACACTAGATTCCACACTTGCCACATCTGGATTGCCCATGATCGCATAGTGACCCATACCAGTACCTACACTGAGTTTCACATCCTATGTCACCATATCTCACTACTATAATTCTGGCACTGACAGGTTTTAACAAATCAGGAGTACCTGCACTAGACCACATCTACCCATCAGGGCTCACCCTCTGTCTTTTATAATGCAGGAGCATTACCACTGGCATGTTCACCCCAGGAGTCCCTGTACTGAGTAATGCCTGAGTTCCATTAGTCCAGTCCTTATATAAAAAATGTTATTCCTTTTGAGCTGCATGAATTCACTCCCAATAAGCTATGACTAAGTAACATTTCTATGCTATGGCTAGTATCCTCAGGTGTTAGTCAGTGGGGTAGATTAATCTGCAGGTACAGGCAAAAAGAGTCTGTTCACTTTTTCAACTTGGTCTTGTAAAGCACTATTTTTGTTACACAACTGAGATATCAATACATAGACAGTTACATGTTGTTGGCAGATAATGGCCTTCGGGCCACCCAGTCTGGCCTTGAGTGCTAGTAACTGTGCTTCTTCAAGCTTCCATGGAACTAGATTTCTCCCTTCCCTTGACTATCAGAATCCCACTATGCCTATCCTATGCAATCTTTTCTGCCCCACCACCTCCTCAGGCAGGCTGTTCCATTTGTCCACCACCCTCTTGGTGAAGAAGTACTTACTCACTTTTCCTCTGAATCTGTCGCTGTCACACATGCACTCATTCATTGAGATCTCAGTGGGCTGCCAGCAATGGAGGAGAGTGGAGGGCTGTGCCGGTGGTTTTTGTTCTGTTTCAGAATGGGAGGAGCAGGGTGGGACAGTACATGCCTGTTTGGGGGTGGAGAGCCACTAGACCACCAGGGAATAAATAAAAAAATAAATAAATACATACTGGGTGGCACTGAGGAGAGGGAGGGAGCGGGGCTCAATAAATTACCTGAGACAATATTTTACAATACGGGGGACAGGGATGGGGGGTTTAAATACACGTTGGGCAAGTGATCATATGTGCTGAGGCACCGCTAGCCACTGGGGGGGGGTGACATTGGGTGGAGGGAGGGACCACTACACATGGGGTGGCAATTTAAAATGTGAAGCCTGGCAGAACAGGGTAAAATTTCTCCCCAAACATTCAGACGTTTTCTGATCCTCCACAGAGGGAAGCTTAGAACTTCAAGAAAGTTGCCAAATTTCATGAAAATTCCATTAGCATAGAAAAGGCAACTTTCGCCCACCTCTAGCTTTAATTGGATATATAAACTTTATTCATGATGCCCTCGACTGCAGCCACCTTATAGGCTCTATTTATATTGATCTTACAAAGGTTTTTGATTTGGTAAGTCATTCCTTTCTACTGCACAAACTCCACTTCCTTGGCCTCTCTACAGATACGGTGGCCTGGTTCTTCCTACCTTTGCAACAGGGCCCAATGTGTCAAAATTAAGAGGTTCTATCATACACAAAGTCAGTAATGATCAGCGTGCCTCAGGATTCCATCTTAGGACCCTTGATGTTTATCTTATTTATCAATAAGCTACCTAAAGAATGCCCTACATCCCAGGCACTTCTGTATGCCAAGGATACTGTAATTTTCAACAAAAACCTTTGCATCGATACACTTACTCATGACTTGCAGTACAGCTTCAAATCACTAGAAGCTTGGTTCAAGGCTAATGAACTTGTACTAAACTACAAAAAGACAGAAGTGATGCTCTTTGTAGGATCCCAGAACAAGAACAGGACAGGTCCATCTCTATTCTAAATGAGAACGTTTTTTCTCTGGAACGAGTCAGCACCTTTAAGTACTTAGGGGTCACAGTCCATGAAACACTCTCCATTGCTCACAACATGGACAACATGGTCAACTCTGCCAAGAAAAAACTTGGGACTCTGTATAGGCAGCAGCACAACCTAGCCCAGGAAGCAAGGACAGTGGTGAGGATTAGTTTCAAGCTCCCAGTTATTGACTATGGAATAACAATGTATGACGGCCTCAGACACAGCCCTGAACAGGATCAAGCTTGGGCTGAACAAGGGTTGTCATTTTGTGCTTGGTGCAGGCAGGTTTACCCATACCTGTGCTCTCTGTATTCGGACTGGGTAGCTCCCCCTTGAGGACAGGATCAAATTTCACTCATGCCTCATGGCCAAAACAGCCCTCCTAGGGATCACACCTCTATCAATTTTGAGCCTCCTACTTCCTATCTCAAATAATGAGTCTAACAGGAGGGTGTCTAGGGATGTTCTGATTGTTTCTTTCTGCCATATCAAGCTAGCCATGCAATCTTTTGCCTTCAGAGCCCTGCTATGGATCAACAACCTACCTGAGTCACTAGTCAACCTCTCCAAAATGAATCAGTTCAAGGCTGGGCTGAGGAAGCCCTAACACACACAGACCCTTTCAGTTGTCACTGATTCTGCCTTACATCCCTGCTCCATCTTTTGAGAAGGCTCATTAAGCTGCTTCACTGCCCTCCCCCTCCCTACTAACTGACCCTTTCTACTCTCAGATCCCCTATCCAAACTCTTCCTCTAACCATGCACTTTACCCACTATCCTAGACCCTACACTTACTCCAGCCTTTCTCATCTCTCTTACTCCTCCCTGATTCTCTGTTCCCCTGATTATTGCTCCATTGTACTACAGTATTAATGCACTCTAATGTCTTATAGTGTATGGTGGAACGTCGTTCTCCACCAAAATCCATTGCTGTCGAAATGTTGTTCTCCTACACTAGTGACGTTCGCAGTGCAGCAGAATGATTTTTTGTTCTACTGCACTGTACACGTCACACACTGTGTCCTCGAGCAGCATTTGACAGTTAGGGCTCACTCCATAGACAGGACACATAGCGAAAGCAGCAATGTCGGCAGCAGTACTAATGTTTAGTGTTAAAACATTCAAAATGTAAAGTTCTTAAACAGTTAAAATGTCAAGCATGAAAACGTTCAAAATGTAAAGTTCTTTTTTCCTTCTAGTAACCCAGTAAAAATGTTTTGAAGCAGAAACATGATGTAGTGATTTTTTTCCCCAAAAAACAACGTTCTACCATACACTATAAAGAAAAGTGCATGGAGAACAGTTGATAACAAAGGCTAATCTTTCACCTCGTTGGCACTATGATGGCGGATTATCTCTTTGCTATGCTCGAGGTAATGCCGTGCCAACTCGTGAAAGAATAGCCGTGGTCGCCAACTGTTCCCTCATGCATTATCCTATCTGTTACACTATCAGCCCATCCTGTACCACACCATTTTTCCAACCTCTCTCATCTCTCTCTTACCTTTCCATGATACTCTCTTCCCCTGATTATTGCACCAATTAATACTTATGCACTCTAAAGTCTTGTTGGTTTGATTTTTGTTTAAATCCTTTACTGAAAGTTATTGTACTCTCCATATGATGGGTGATCTGATTCTCTAGTCTCCTGATTATTACTTTGATGTACTGTGTATGCCCTCTAAAGTATTATTTAAATGTTTGGGTTCAATCCTTTACTTTAAAGATTTGTCCTCTCCATCTGATGTGGAACATTTGTAAATGCTCCCATTGGGCTCAAAGGTGTTATCAGATTATTACAATAAATAAATAAAAAAAAAATGTTTTAAACATGATAGGACAGTATGTATTATGTTATTATGGTGCTGACCTGGAACCTTTGTAAATGAGCTTCCTGATCAAAGGCGTATCCTTAGATCTGAATAAATAAATAAATAAACAAATAAATAAATACATAGCACTAGCACTTTAAGGCAAAAAAAAGCCTTTAACCTGACATCTTATGATTTCATTATGATGATCAATCAGGTGGATTTTGTTGGTGCAACATAACATTGGGAATCTTATTACAAAGTCACGCCCCCCCCCGACAAAACTTGGTTAAATTGAAGCACTAGGGGTGTATTGGTGGGTGTTCTATTTAAGGTAAGTAGCTCTTTTTGCTGCAATTGAAGCAAAAGATTGCTTCAGGTATTATTGTTAAGCAATCAGAGATAAAGGCATCCCCACCACATCAGAATTGCACCTTAAGAAATAAACTGAGTAAGTTACAATGTTTCTGTGCTGTGGACAGCAAATTAAAATAAACAAAATTCAACGAAGGCTTGAATATCTGGCACCTATAGAATGCCCTTTACAAATCTACATGATCTTTTATAAAATGTGGGTCAATTTGTGATGAACAAGTGCTTATCTAGTGCTCTCTTCTGTTCTTTTTTTTTAAAACAGTATTTTGGTTTGGGGCTTTGCTGGCCCGTTGGAGATGTACCATACCAGCAACACAGGTAACAGGTGTGTGTAATATTTTTTTGTTTGTGTCTGGCACAGCAGCCTCTTTCAGTTTTCTTTCTTTCTTTTTTTGCCATCTTTGGTGTGCCCAAAACAACTCCCAGGAAACCCCATCCTAACACTTCTCTTGTGATTGCCATTGCCTCTGGTGCCAAAATGCAGCTCCTATGCTGTGGTTACTCTGGCCTGTTAAGTGGGCAAGGCACAAGAGTACCTGCTTGCTGGTTTGACCCACTGTAATGCTGCTTGCTGGGGCACAAATGTGTGGATATGGATGAATGTGCATGACCACCCAAGACAAAGTCCGCACCATTCGACATCACCCACCCATGGTACTTCCTGTGGTCATCCAGGTGGCAATGTACTAATGGGAACTACAACTCTCCCTCCCCAGTGGACATTGGCATCCACTAGGATGCTCAATCCTCCTGCTTCCAGCAGGGCTCCAGCGTCTCTGCCTCATTATGGAACAAAACAAATTAAAGAAAGGTGCACCCCCCCGTTAAGTGGTACGTAAAGTGAAAATACTATACCAGCCTCAAGAAAAAAACTCATACTCACAATGCCATGAGCAGTTGAAAAGAAAAGATACACAAGCAAAAAATGCTACAGTAGTTCAAATCTTGGTTATGCACTCGTATTTTACAGATAAGAATACGGCACAGGGTCATAATGTTGCAAAACTTTATGCCACATGCAAAAATCGTGCTGTCAATACAGCACGATTTCATGCATGAGGCATAATTTTTCCATTGAGCCACAGCAGTTGCTCGGCAGAACCCCATCCCTGCAGAGGTCTTATCCTCTCCCTGGGATAGTGTGAGTGGTGCAATACCACATACAGCAGTATTCGCTGTATTGCACAACTATCTGTCTCGTACAGCACTATTCCAGGTTAGTGCTAACGTCGTATGCTATTAAGCATATGACATATGACCCAGTAGGCAAGTATACTGGGCTTTGAGCAAAGGTTGCATCCCCACAATGTGTCAATAAAAACCCAATGGCATTTCATGCCCTAAACAGAACTTTGCTTGAAGCTCATCATTCTTGTCTGTAAAATGTAAGTACATATTAAAGCTCTGCACTGGCATTTTTACCATGTGTGTTATCTTTAAACTGCTTATGGTATTGTGAGTGTAAGTTTCTTCTTGTTAGTGGTGATGATGGTCTCATTAAAGAAACAGGTGGTGTCATGAATGGTAGTGCTCCTGCTGCATAGATGGTCTTGGTATACCTTTCACTCACTCACTCACTGGCGGGCAGGATCACACATCAAAACAAATGAAAAGATGTATTTCAATGACCTGCACCATCTACAGTCAGTAAAAATAAATGTGTTACCTGGCTCATGGCACAGAGGATTGAGGTGCCATGTGCCTCGCCTGCCACCATGTCAGTGACCTGGATTGGAGAGTGGACTCTGATAACCAGGGGTCCACTGAGGAGGAGAGGATCGAGTGTTTCAGGGACTGCTCTTCTCTCTCCTAGGGTGGGAGGACTTGTTGCTCCACTATCAAACTGTCACCAGGTAGATGCCTGCTAGCACTAAAAGCTGGGATGCCACAAAGGGAAGGGCTTAGGATCCATGCAGTGCACATGTACCTGCACACAGCACACACTGTTGTCCTCTGGTTGTAGCTGGGGTCTGGCAGAAATGTGGAAACATGGCTGAGCAGGCATGTGAAGCCTTGTCTGCCTGTGCCGACCTGCACCATTACCTGAGGATCAGACCAGCAATCTGAACTGTGTCTCTGGAGGGAGGAGCATGCCCTTCCCCTCCTGGCCCTGCCATGGGAGGAAGATGTGGCTGACTCTGTGGGCTGGTCAATAAGGGAAGTGGCAGTTGGTTGGGGGCGTGCATGGACAGAGCTGCTAGCCTGCTTGCTTGCTCAGGCATGTGGGATAAACACCGACATGAAATATATATATATATATATATATATATATATATATATATATATACTCTATATTTGTCAAATAAATCCTTAGTAGCAATTAGGCAATTACCAATTAAAATGGGGGAGTTAGAAGGTATCTGGAGGTTGAGGACCTTTCATGGAAGCAGCATAAAACAATTTTATATGCTGATGACCTGCTGTTTGTGATAGAGTAACTCACCTCTATACTAGCCATTCTGTGTTTGATGGAGGACTCTGTCCAGTTTTCTGGGTATGTTTGAGCCTAAATAAGTCTGAGTTGCTGAAGCTGGGAAAATGCCAAATGGGTATGGAGGTGTGACTTAGGCCCTTTAAGGTAGTAAACCAGTTTCTCACTTATCTTGGAGAAAAGTGGGAAATAATATTTTAGATCTATACTCTCTAAGTTACAAACCACTGTATCATAAAATTCCATAGGTGCTGGAAAGATGGAGGGCTCTCCTGCTTTCTTGGTTAGGAAGGATAGATTTCATTAAGAGAAAAGTCCTACCTTGCATCTTGCCCTTGATGCTGATATTACCAATGGGACCCACTAAGACAGACACCCAGAACTTAGATCAAGGGTTTACAAATTTATGTGGCAGAACAAGAGGCTTAGAGCTAGCCTGAAATTGCAGAAAGGTACAGTAGAGAAATGGGGGGTTTAATTTCCAAGATATTAGGGATATTATCTATCAGTACAGTGGTACCCAGTTAGAATAGCATTACACAAATAGCGTCAGTCTACAGGGCACTAGTTCATGTAGCACTACAGCATAAGAATGAGCAGGACTGGATAACATGGAGCCCTGGAGTCAGTTTAGTAGACCTGAAGGGAAAGACTCCTCTGGTGAGATTGTTGCTCTGTTTGGCACTGGACAGGCATCATGCTTATAGGGCAGTAATAGCTCATACCTCATGGTGAAACATCAGCTGGAGGCCTGGCATAACATATGCCAGTGAAGGGTGGTGCAAGGGGCCAACCCCTATTGGTACCTATTGCAGAAAATCTGGCTTTCTGTCTGGGTCTGAAAGATGGGGGATTCTGGAAGTGGGAATCACATTCAGATGATGTAGGCAGGTAATTGATTGGACAAAGGAAAACAGCAGCACCACAATGGGGGAACAGTAGAATGACTGAAAGTAGAAGAATTGTAAATCATAATGTAAAGGATTCTACTGATGAGAAGGGATGGAAGAAAATAACACCGCAGTTTTATGCTTCAATCTCATCCAGGAAGCAGCCCTCACAGTCTTCCAGACTGGAGTTGTCACCACATGAGAATCCTTTCTCCATTACTGCTTCATCCACCTCGGTAGAAGGCAATTTGCTAATGCTGACTATACCTTGCTCTTCATCTTCACCACCACCACCTCCTCCTTCATTTGGTAGGAACATGGACATGAGTGTGCTATGCAGAATGTGCCCATCTTTCATTTTAATAAATGTTAGCATGCCAAAATTTTTAGGTGACAAATTGGTGCACCTGTCCCGCACAATGGCTCCAGTTGAGCTGAATAACTTCTCCACACTGACATTCGGGGGTGGGCAGCTGAGGTATTTCTTTGCAATTGAAGTCAGTGCTGGCAACTTGGTGACCCTGCTACTCCAGTACAGGAAGGGTTCATCTGCAATGGTAAGGTGCTTTTGTGTCCACCAAATATGCATCTACCATGTTTTGCACTGCCCACAGTCCTCCTGCCTCAACAGCCTCCTCCTTCTTTTCCTCTATGCATTCAACTTCCACTTTGTACAAAACAAATACCAAATGAGATTTGTTGGGATTTTCTCTTTTGCCTTGCATGTTTTCTCAGCCCGTTTCCCATGTGTGGTGGTGGTAGTAGCAGCATCCATTATCTGTGGAGTATCATGCTGTGTCTTAGATAACTGGCTCTAGCATTTGTGATCCACATACCCTTCTTATTAGAAGATCAAAAAAACTTCCGGATATGCTCATACCCACCTTCAATTATTGATGCCAGCACACTTTTATAATGTGAGTCCAGCTTGGTGTCAGTCCAAAAATCTCCACACTGCAGATGACAGAAATATGTGTATTGCACTCTAAGATGTGGAGCATATGTTCCATTAACCCTTGCTGAGCCGCAGACTGATATATCAGTCCAGAATTTCTATACTTTCTAATTCTGTCAGCAGCCTAGGGGTTAAGGCATAACTTCCAGTATCACCACCTGTCTCTAGCACTTGCTGAACATTCACCACTGTCTGCCTCAGCACATGTACTAGTGGAATGGCCTGACTGATACACGCAGTGTTCCCACTCACTGTTGTGTTGGATGTTTGAATGACACAGGAATCATGATCAGGCCATCCATTTATCGCCACTGGTCTGTTTTAAGACACATGGATACTCTGGAACTGTTACAGTTTGTATGTAGCAGCTATGGCTTTATATTGCTTGTACATGTGTTCAATCATGTAAAGTGCCGAGTTCCATCTGGTGATGACATCCAGCTTCATACAGTGCTGAGGCAGTTTGTTTCATATCTGCTGATGCTGGAGCTGTTCATGAGCCTTTTTGGAATGGGCAAAGTGGACACAGAGGCAATGGGCCACAGTCAATACAGATTTGATATCAGCATGTATTAGAAACTCCTGCACAATGAGATTAATATAGTGTGCCAGGCATGAAACCCTGACAACACCCCCCCAATCACAGATGCATTTCATGATATTTGAGCTATTATTGCTAGCAATAAAACCTGCTTTCAGTGAATGGGGTGAAGCCACTCTTTAATCTTGGTAAGGAGCACTTCCAGCATTTTCTGACCTGTGTGTGGTCAGCTTAAACTCTTCATTGTCAGCATGGCATGATGTCAAATACCTGGAGCATTGCTACCACCACAATTGGGCTTAGTGCAAGTTTTCTCATGCCCAGAGTCAAATACTACCCCAGGTACCTGTGCCCAATGTGCGTTAATGCACACATAGGAACTGCCAGTTGTTTGGCCATTGATCCACATATCAATGATCAGATGTATGTACAGTATGGTGATGCTGAATGCTTCAGGGCATGGCTTACCATCTGTGAAACTGTCCTATGCTGTTCAGGAATGGCACATTTAGAAAAGTATGTTCTTGATGGAATCTGCCATTTGGGACAGGCAGGGGCCATCAACCTTTGAAATTCAACATTCTTAACAAGAGAATGGCAAAAGGTCATTTGTCAGCATTTCAGCTGTTGTTGCATTTAGTTTGCATGCAATCGTATAATTGGGAGGGAATTTGGACTGATTCTCAAAGATGCTCTGCAGCGTAGGCTGCATCTTTCTTGGGGTTGGACTACTAAACAGCTGGACTCATTATGGTGGCATTATTGTGTGGGGGGTAGTATTTGACTGCTGAGGATTCACATTGCTGCTGCTCAATGAAACCAGTGATTTGGGAGGTTTCTACAATGACATTACTGTACTTTTCTGCCTATGGGTGGTACTACTCCATCCACCACTTCTGCTATGCACGCTACTGGGCATACCCACAGAATCCTCCTCCTCCTTCTCTCCACAGATGGTCTTCCTTGACCTAACCCGTCATCTGTGGTGCCAGATGTGGAGACCAGTGCCGCAGTCCCACCCTGGGGGGTAAGTCAGGGGGTATCAAGGTGTCTGATATGGAGGTGGGAGTGAGGGTCCATGACCTGGCAGAGTTACCGAGCAGCTGGTGGCCACAAAAAGCATAGTAAATTAAAAAGAAAATCCTAAACTAGGGATTCCATACCCTTTGATTTACCACAGTGGTAGAAGTGGGAAAGGTGAGGGGAAGGGGTGGAAATTTGTATTTTTTGGGGGTGATTCATTAAGTTCAATACTATTGTGGAAGGGACTTCAGTAATAAGATGATTGCAAACCCCAACCCCTGCATCACCTGCAGCACTGCCCTTTCTTCTGTTGTCTTCTGGGTCCCGCTAAGGATACTTGGTCTCATACTTAATTTAATAGACAGGCAGAAGGCCTATAGCGTCTGTCTCCTGTAATAATGGGACATTCTTACCCTGATCATTGTAACAGGTGCTTGTTGAGTTTATTTTTAAAAGCCATGAATGAGCTTGCCTATACAATCTCTTTGGGCAGTTCATTCCAGAGGGGTACAATTCTCTGTGCATAGAAGAATCTTCTCAGGTTCTTTTAGGATATGTGAGTTTAAGCTGCTGGTTATGACTTCTTAGAAAGTTGTTCCTAGGGCCGGCCCGTCGGCGCAGCGGTTGGATTTCCGCATGCGACGCCAGCTACCCGGGTTCTGGAACGGACCTGGGGGCACTGGACGGCTGGTTGGGGGAGATGGATAGAGCATCCCATGGACTGCTCTCCTTCTCCGGGGGGAGGGTGGGGAAAGTGCTCGGAGCATTGGTGACCCCTGGAGGAGGCCGGGAAGTCACGCAGCTACCGGCACTGGCACGTTCAGGAGGCGGGGCAGACGCTGGGCATCATTGCACGACCCCGCCTCCCCAGAAAAACGGAAAAAGAAGACAGCTGCCTGCCGCCTTCCATGAAGCCCGCCATGGCTTCAATTAGCTCCTCAGGCCAGCCCTCTGACCTATCCCGATGTCTGCGGCATGCAAAGGGGGAAGTGCCGCAGCCCCGCCGTGGGGGGCAAGCCACGGGGTTTCGTAGGGCTCACGGCAGATTTGAGGAAGTGGAAGCTCGTGGTCTGTGACTGGGCAGATAGTATCGGGCGGCAGGCAGCTTGGGAGGAAAATAAAGAATTTAAAAAAAGAAAGTTGTTCCTCTCTGCCAGAGTTATTCCCAGGCTAGTCATAAGGGAATTATCTCTGACCAGTTTGTACATTAATAAGAGATCTCCCCTAGTACATCTCAGTTTCAATGGGTATAGTCCAAGTTTTTGTAATCTTGACTCATACGTATCATCCCTTGTGCCTTCAATCATTTTGATTAGTCTCCTCTGTACCCTCTCTAAACCCACCACATCCCATTTTAGGTATGGGCTCCACAGAGGGGTACAATAATCCATTAGTGGCCTAACCAATGATCTAAACAGAGGCACTATGCAAATTGTGTTTCTGGATACAAAGGCCTTTCTAATGCACCCAATAATTTGATTACATTTATTAATGACTTCATTAGAATGTTCACTGAATGTTAGGTCATTGAAGATTAATATACCAAAATATTTCTCTTTATGTGTTGATTTTAATGGTACCCCATTAACCAATAGTTGCTTAAATTGTTTTAACCAAAGTGCATGACAATGCATTTGCCGATGTTGAAAAACATGCCATTGTTCTGGGCCCATTTTTCCAATTTCCTGAAGTCTTGCTGTAGTTGATGGGTACCATGTGTGTCCTCATCTTCTGTCTTTAATTTGGTATCATCTGCAAACTTAATACATGTACTGGTTACTCCTATACGCATATCTGCAACAAACAATGAGAACAATGTTGGCCCCAGGACTGATCCCTGGGGAACCCCATTTGTCACACATCCAACATCAGACACATTTCCTCTTATTAGTACTGTACCTTCTGTGACCAACCATGCATCTAGCCATCTAACCAGTGTCCCATTAAATCCTAATTTGGTCAGTTCTGTTGATAATAGGGTATGTCATGCTATACCTTGTCAAAAGCTTTTTTGAGATCAAGGTATATGACATCAACCAGTTTTCCGTTACCCAAGCATTTATTAACCTTTTCATAAAAAACTAGATTGCTCGTGAGGCAAGACCTGTTCTTCCTGAACCCATGCTGCGTCTCATCCCTTAGGTTTTTGCTCTCAATTTCTGCCTCTAGCTTGTCTTTAATGGTGGATTCCATTAACTTACATACAATGGCTATTAGACTGATAGGTCTATAGTCACTTGCTGCAGCCTTATCTCCTTTATTGAAGATTGAAACCACTAATGGGGTCTTCCAGTCATTTGGCACTTCACCCAATTTAATAGACAGGTTGAAACATTTGTGTAGTGGATTGGCAAGCCATGAACCAGCTTCTTTTAGCAGTCTCGGGTGGAGATTGTCAGGGCCTGCTGATTTGGATGGGTTTAATCCTCCTAGTTTCTCAACTATGTCTTCTTTTGTTACATTTACGGGTATACTATATTCCTTATTATAGTAATGGGACTCAGATTGCCATTTTCTGATTGGTTGGCATAAAAAAATCAGCCCTATGTTAATCTTTGATTAACATGTTTGTTCAGCCCTATCACAAAAGCAGTGATGCATATAATGGAAAAGTATTCTATAAAAAATTCTAAAACTGTTTAGTTGTCTGCCATTGTTTAGTGACTGCACCGTAGTAGCAGTGACTGTCTCTGTTAAACTGTACGTCTCAGCAAGTAATCATATGTAAAATTCACCTTAAAAATAACTCTTTCGTAACTTGTAGTAACAGAATACCGGGAAAAAAAAACAAACTTCCATCTGTCTGATACCTGGTAAAAAATGGATCTCTCATACGAGCTAATGGACATCGAGATGGACTTGTTTGTGGATAGCCTTCATGAAAATGACAGTCGTGACTCATCTGGATTTGACAGTTGGATACCAGATGAAGCAGCAGCTGTCATCAATGAAGTCAAAGCAGTTTCGCAGTCACAGGCAGCGGCAGTCACAGATGTAGAAATAGAAACTCAACCGCCAGAACGTATATTAGTTGACTAAATGAGTGTAACCTCGAGCATAACAGCACCCAACCCAGTGACACCCACAGATGATATTGAATTATCTCAACCGTCATCTAATGTGCCATTGTTGGATCAAAGTGAGACGACCGATAAAACAACACTGCAGTCCATAATCGAAGAAACTGAGTCCATACCTGGCACATCAGTTGTAAATGTGTATAATGTGCAATCATCTCAAAATCCAGTAGTGTCACAACAGGTACGTAGAACAAATAATGAAAATAATTTTTACAATCATGCAGCCTGGCTGAAGTCCCTCAAGCAGACCCACATAAATGTTTCACCAGCTGTTCTGTGTAACAGAACATAGAAAAGTAAATTAAAACAAGCACATCCTTTTATGTCAAGTCAGTAGTCAGGGTATAACGATCCAATGTTAGTCCACGGGAGCAATGGAACAGTATGAGGCTGTAAAATGTCAGCTGCTGTCACTGGCTAAATGGGGATAATCTCCCCAGAAGTGAATTGTACACATAATGGTAAACTAATTTGCCTAGAAGCAAAACATTCATACCATCGCATCCAATCACCTAGTAAATTCACAAACAAGTAAAAATTCATTTCACACCTGCCTGGCATGATACTGGCTCCCACGGAAATCTAATTGACGGCACTTGGCAAGCCCACAGTACCCATGGCAACAGTATAACCATTAAAAATGTAATAGGATGGCACAATGCGAAGTGCCCTAAAACACAATAATACTGACAGAAGTCCTGTGTCAAGCAAAGGCTGAATATGACAGAATTCATATATTTTTGCACAAAAATCCATGAGATAACTCACATATGTCACAGATGTTCTCACTTGCTCTAACTAAGCTGTCTGACGAGACCTATTAAAAAATTAGTGTAAACAGATCCCTGCAACGGTAACTGAAATGGAGCAGTTTTTAATAAAGAACTCCTGGTGCCACTGAATATATGCACTGCAAAACTTGTAAATGCAACAGGTTTCACACTTCCTGTACATAATTGATAGCAGCTGCCTATTCAGAGTAAAATAAATAAATAAATAAAATCGAGTGTAAAACAGTCTCCCACCAAAAAAACCCCACAGATAGGTTGCAAGGTATCAGTACACTCTTGCAGTGTGCCAATTAAGTATTGCAATGAGCTATCTTATCACAATAACCCCAGCAGTAAAATCTTGAACCACCAACACGTTGCTTGAACCAGCATTATAAAAAAATCACTGTCTCCTAGGTGACCACCAGCCACACGTTGCAACCTGCTTAAAGGACATGCAAGAAAGCATTTAGGTAAAAAAAAATCAAAATAAAAACAGCATAAAGTGACAATAATGTAATTCGTGATCCTCAGGCATCAATGTAACTCAGACCACATTTTGCCCCCCCCCAACCCCCATGCACACAAACAGTAAGATAGTGGTCCTTCTTTTGGAGTCTAGATGTAAAAAAACACATGAAGAAATCTCCCAACCCAAAGAAACCTACACATAGTAAATTAAACTGTTAATAAAAGAAGAGATTGAGTACTCCATTGTCCCATACTTTCCACAAGCCTTTCCCACCTTGTGTTTCCACAAAACCAACAACACAAGCCTGTAATAAATGATAAAAATCATCATGACAGTTAAAATATGTACATTTATCACCTCTTTGTGAAATAAATGTTAAAATGATGCAGACTAAGCAGGGCTAAAAAATGTGCTTTGTTCACATACTAATTAATACAAGTGTGTGTTTTGTATAATGTTTGTCTCTGTGTAGGATATTCAGACTGAGACAGGCAGTGTTTTAAGTCTGGGTGCAGTGCAACTGAGCTGTGCCAGAGCATGGCCTATGCAATATTCAACAGTGCTGCACCATGGCTCAGCACTGTTGAATATGGCACTGAGGATGGACGCACTGCTCACGGTGCAGTGTCACTGTACCAGTGCAAGTGGCAGGAGGTGAGTCAGGGGATGCGGTAGCACAAGTGTGGTTGTGGCAGACGCATCTACTGCAATATTCAGCACTAGGCATCCAAATGAGGCCATTATGCATGCAAGGCAAAATGATGCAATATATATGTCATTATGGCCCAATTTGCATGTGGTGCTCAGAGCCCCGGCAACTTGCAGCTGGTGCCCTGCCAGGCTGCAGCTGCTGGGGACCGATGCCCTGCAGTCCCTTGGCAGAGCCCGAACCCATACACCCGATCACAGACATCTGTTTGAAATATCCCTGGTAGTCCAGTGGGCTGCTCTCCATTGCTCAAATATGGGCAGATGCTCAGAATATCCCTGGTGGTCCATTGGCACCCCTCTACGTGTTCAGTCACATATCGGGTCTGTGTAGTACAGTATGGTCTGTGTGCCCATTGGCCCATGCAGTGTACCAATAGGTGTACAGACAGTACTGTATGCTGTCAGTCAGTGGGTGGGGGGGTGGCATGCGGGCGTGGTGTTGCTGCCCGCTGCTGACTGTGGGTGGATGCTGAGTGGTGGGGTACCTCAGTGTGCGGGTATGGAGGGGGTACCATTCGACCACCAGTATTGTGATTGCTATTTCCACCTGTGATCAGGTCCTGGGGGGTGATGGGGTTTCATCTGGACCACCACGGATATTATGAACATCAGCCCTTGTTCGGGAATTGCATAGCAGTCCACTGGGCCACCAGGGATATATTGAACATATGCCCGCAGTTGGGCAATGGTGAGTGGTCCACCGGACCACCAGGGTGTAAACTCACTTATCCCCATGATCGGGCGATGGTGTGCAGGCCACTGGACCACCAGGGTTGTCATTTACTTATGCCCATGATCAGGCAATGGGGGGCACAACACTCCCAGGGCAGGGAGCTTGGGGACAGTGTTCTAGGTGGGCGGGGGACCACCCACAGCTGACAGCAGCCGTGTTGCACCCTGCAATATGGCAGCTCTCCTATGGGTGGGAGGACTTGCTCCTGTTTTTCCCAGGTACAACTTTGTTGCACCCTGAGTATTGCAAGGTGGGGTGTATGCCACCATATGTGTTGTGCATCCTGGGTTGAATATCAGGATGTTCCGCATATGAATGGGACACCCACCACATGCTGCATACATCACCCACCACCTCCACTCCTCTCCTGGTATCTAATTAAATACAGGTTGCAAGTGGTGTCACAAATAAGAGACCTCAAAATCATTAACATACAATGCACTACCATTTACCTCAATATGCCAGATTTGTTTTTTCAACTCACAGCTCACCCAACCACCGCCTCGTCCCTCAGCCACATCTCCCCGATGACAAAAAACATACTGTAAGGCTGTAATTATTGTATGAATTATCTGCCTGTACGAACTGCAGTATCACTCTAAAAAACAAACTGGAAGCCTGCCTCACCCTCTCAGATCAAACCCACTAACCAGACATCTCAGCTTCACTGACTGACTGGGCTGCTCTTTGAGTTCCAGGATTAGACTGGGTCAGCAGGGGATACAACACCTGGAAATATAGAGAAGAGAACTGTTCTTAAAAATGGTTTCTAGCAGGTGTAGTAACTATTATATGATCCCAATACTACCATAGCTTTCATTTCTGAAGATAACACTGTAACAGTTGTCAGCATGAGCAAATCACGATGCCTGGAGTTGCTGAACTCCCACTCCCCAACACCAATTACATGAAAGAGTCTAAAAAGAGCAGTGAACTAAATAGAAATAACCTATGTAAATGTATAATATATGTATTTAATGCTGCATTGTTAAGAGCTGTAAAATTAGAACATAGGGTCACCAACCCTACCAGTACACACCCATTGACCAAACAAGAGCAATAGTCGTAGTGAACCTTGTAGTCATCGGGTCTAACTCTCTTTCCATACTCCTATACAGATCCATCTCATCTTATCTACACATGTAACATAGTGAAACATTGGTTTGATGACAGCAAGGCACACCCAAGTGGGCATTGTTAAATGTAGGATGGCTGATGCTAATGTGGTGCTAGTGTTGCAAACCCTAATGGAATTCTGTGAATTACACCAGTACAGTCCATGTACAATCCGTCCTTGACCGGTGTCACATAATACCTGTGTGTGGGGGGTGGGGGGTGAGCCACATGTAAGGAAACAATGTAAATGGCTTGCAACATACCTCAGTGTATAATAAAAAGTTTCTGGGAAGTAGAGTTTTCTGATTAGTTACAAACATTCTATCAGCCCTATGTAAATTTTTGATTAACATATATGCACAGCCTAACAATATGTTGGACAAGTTTAAATACTATAAAATAGCAATAAGATATTTCTTAGGGTTATGTTAATACTATGTTACTCACACCCTGGTGGTGTTATGTGGCACGAGGCATAGAAAACTCTATTTCTCAGACGCATAGCATAATACTGATAGTGCAATTGGCAGTGTAGAGTTGTGTAACTGTGTACCTGCATGTTTCCATTAACATGCATCCTTATCTTGGCCTTGGCATTTACCAATCTAACACCAAAGAAAACATGTGTAAGCCTATACTAAACTCTAAATTTGTCTTTCCATAAAATGTAGCTGGAAAGTAATAGCAAACATCATGTAACAGAAGTATCACAGACACAAATGTCACCAGGAAGGCATGAACCAACCACTAATGAGGAGCTGGATATCCTTGAGGGAAATCACAATGAACAAAACACAAGGAAGGCAGCACAATGGGCAGTAAAACTGTTCAGGGAGTGGTTGAATGACAGAAAATAGACCCTGACTTTGAACAGTGTACTATAGTACAACTGAATGGTACACTTTGTGAGTTTTATGCATCAGTGAGAACAAAGGACAAGACATACTACAGTCTGGGAAGTTAAGTCAGTATACAAGCTGGACTAAACAGGCATTTCAATGACCCACCATACAGTAGGAAGGAAAACATCATGCATGGTGAAGATTTCACAACAGCAAACAATGTATTCATAGGTCTCCTAAAGACAATTTTTAAAAAAGGAGATGATAAATCAGCACACTATCCAAGGATAAGTACCCCCGACCTTAAAAAGCTTAAATCAAGCGATGCACTAAGCACAAATACTGCCTCGGGGCTAGTGCAAAAGGTGTAGTTTGATGTTCAGCTACACTTTGCACATCGAGGCCGTGAAGGACTCAGAGAACTGAAGCCATCATCATTTATTATCAGGCAAGATGAGAATGACAATGATTATGTAACACTAGCATTTAATGAGGACACAGAAAATCACCATGGGTTCCATGAAGGAAACAAAGGGAAGCTCAGGGGTTATATGTATGAAACCCCAAATGACCCCATGTGTCCTTTATCATCATTTAAAAATTATATATCTAAAATCCCCTCAAATGTAGATGCATTTTACTTACACCGAAAAGACAGAATCAAGACTTTCTGAATACACAGGAAATATGGTACTCCAGATCACCCATGGGAGCTTCATATCTTGCTGGTATGATGCCAAGACTCAGCAAACTAGCCTGACTAAGCCAGAGGTACACCAACTACTCTGTGCGCAGCACAGCAGTGCACCTACTCCATGCGGCTGGTCTTGTCACAAAGGAGATAATGTCAGTAACTAGACATAGAAATGAATCCTCAATCCACAGTTACTGGAGCGCTTCCACTTCAGATAGGCAGAAGTGGTCCACTGTTCTCAAAAGTGAAAGGAAGCCATTAACCACCACCACAATCTCAACTGGCAATGCTCTTAATTTTCAACTTGCGAAGTACCTACCAACCAACGACAAATATGTAAATAACTGCAGCATAAGTGGTGGAGTGCACATACATGTGCATAACAATTCAAGCACCTGTTAATCATCAGTGTTTCTGTTGCTATAATTGAACATAAAATCTATGAAAAATATTTTCCCTGCATAACTATGGACATACATTTACAACAGTGGTATACAATAATATATATGGCTAGGAAACGTTGCATACTAAGATAGTAGGCAACATTAAAATGCAGAACTTAAGAAAGTATAGTAAACGTAAGTGATAGTATATAGGCAAAACTACATAGAATTGTATTTAGAGTTTTTCATACCTAGTAGTCACCATATTAGGCTGAGACACCTTATAAGTACTGTTGTGAGAACTAAATATTGAAAAATGTGAAAGCATTGAAAAACTTACACAGCATAGCAATGTAACTTTAGTAATAAAGCAACAAATGACCATGTAAGTATCAAAAAAATGGTACTGCTGGAATTGATAAGTTATTGTATTTGTATTAAGAAACATTTCGTGGTGATGGTTGAAATAACAGATAAAACAGAATGAAAAAAAAAACCCTTAATAGAACATAATTAACGTACTATCTTAGGAAAATGAAAATAAAGGGCATTGTATGTGCTGTAAAAAATTAAAAGTTCCATGTCCACATATTCGTCAGCAACCATAATTTAAAAGAAGTTTGCACTGTTTACAAAAGTGGCGTTGCCCATGATGGTATCCTTATTTTAACACAAGCACTTTTCAATGCCGATTGTTGTCTTGCTGGAATTGGTATTGGTAGTACACTAGCTAGAGACGCATGGTAGCACTGGCAGTGAAGTATTGAACTGCTGCCGACTTCAAACCACACCTGCAGAGACTGACAGGCATTGGGGTGTGCCATTGGATGTCAGCCATATATCGCATGTTATTTTACCTCACCCTACCATATAGAGACTGACAAGAGTCGTGGTGTGCTTTAGGGTCATTTGGCATAATACCTATGGCATTCCATAAGGAAATATGCAAAGGTGGGAGGAGTATAGTAGAATGGGGTGATCTTAGTGACTGAACACTCCAAGGTACGCCTTGATGGCTGTCAGTGAGCACAGGATGGGGGTGCAGTGTGATGTAGGTAGTATAAGATCTGATGAACCAAAGTGACACCACTGACATCTGCCAGTTTCCACAGGGTGGGGTGCAACAGTTTAAAACTGTAATGCTGTAGGCGTGTGTTGTTATTTGTGCTCCAAGTTAGCAACCAGTTATTTTTGTGACCTCAACTCATGAAGAGTGGCAGTGTAAGTTTGTTAGTTGAACGGTGATTCAGCACTGTGACTGTGGCATTTGGAGGTACATAATCAGAATGACACTGTGGGCAGCATGTGAAAAATGACAACTGTACTGTTCATGAAGAGGTGTGAAAAAATGTAAGCGTCGAAAACATAGTACAAAAATAAGGAATTTTTAGTAAATAGCCATTATAAAACGGGTCCGAGAAACAGAACTTTCTGATTGACTGCAAACAGCCTTATGTAAATCTTTAAATATTGACATACTTGTGGGCCCCCTTCACACAAGCAGTGATTTAAAAAACTAAGTCCCGCATCCAATGTAAATTTTCCATAAAAGTATCATAGTTCCACAATTGTATACCCATATTAGCCCTCCATGATCCTGCCTCCTGTTCCACCCACCCCCAACCCCATTTGCTCACTGACATTCTAGGTACAGTATTTGATGCTCCCGAGTCTGTAACTGCCAACACATAACATGTATCTTTTTTAAAGAGTGGTCGTAAATGTAAAAATGTGTAGCTAATGCATCCACAGCGAGACTGTGTGAACAGGACATTTATGCACAGGAGATAGCACGCATCATTTTTCTCACTACCATTCTGTTACATGACAAGCTCACCTGATGGGCCTGGATCATGAGATAAATTAGATGGGCTCCGGAGACATGAGTAAGGTGGTGTAAGAGCAGCGAAAATAGTAATGTAAAGAGGTGCAATGATTCTAGTGGTTCTTAATATAAACATATACATCAAGTTCACATGAATACTAATAATCTTAGTCTGCCTTCTTCACATGACCTGTCTTTTAAAAAATGTTTTTTTGTCTTCTCATCACATTCCTCATGTCTCCTAATCCCAAGTAACTCATCTTGAGATCCAGAAGCAGTGGAGAAGCCACTGCAGCACATATTAAGCAGCGAAAAAATGGATGCTTGCAACTGAATATAGACGTACTACCAAGTCACACATTCTTAGTGTGGTCACAAGCAGTTTCACGAGTTTACTTCTCCAGTACCTCCTTAGAATAGAAACCATAACCTGAGGTCTAATTTAAGCTCTGGGAGCATCAGAGAGTCGAGCCAATGCATCAGTGAACAAACAGTGGAAAAAGTGATATAGTAACATGAGTTTAAAAAGCCGCCATTGTCTGATGAGATAATAAAGTAGCCATTGGCACAGTAACTGCCACACTCACATGCTACACTGACCAAGACAGCACCATTGCAGAAATTATTTCATCACATTTTCGACTGTAGAGAGTAAAAATAAGTCAACAAAGCATGAAGTTACTACAGCCAAAATATGAAGGCCTACCCACACTATGTATGCAATGAGGTACTCCCATGACTTTATATAAATACTAAAGTTAATCAATCCCAAGTGGCAATATGACAGACAGCTAGGCCTCATGCCTCATCACCCCACAGAGGGTAATGAACTATGAGAGTAACATAATCCCGTCCACACCTTTTTGCTTAATTTATTAACAAGAACAGACACAGAAATCCCAAAGATTGTTTTCAACTGCAACCTGCTATCACTAGGAAGCAGAGCGAACTGACAAGGATCAAACTTAATCAGATTGATGACTGTGTGATAAAAAAAAAATCAAGATCTCCAGGTTAGCAGTTCAAAGACTCATCCCACAGTGCACAACTGCCTCCACATTGTAATAAACTGTCTGTCATAAGAGCCATGTAACTGCTTATGCATCATATGAATGACTATGTGTTGTGGGGGTGTGGGGTATGGGGGTGATTTACTCGGCTGTGCCTCATGCCACATTACACCCCCCAGGGTGTGATTAACAGGACATTAACATAACCCTAAGAAGTACCTTATTGGTTAATTAGTTCCAGTATTTTCATTATGCTTACTATTTCCAGGTTTAGGTGTTCTTTGTTCATAGACGAAACAAAAGTATTTATTAAATATAGATGCCTGGTCCTTTGGATCAGAATATTCAAAGTTTTGGGAGATAATGAGTCCTATAGTTCTATCTGGCATTTTGTTATTTACATAAACAGCAAAAAGATTTGCCATTATCCTTAGTTATGGCCAATCTAAATTTGACATTACATTTTCCTGTATAATATATTTTTTGCTTAAACGTAGATGCTGTCGTTATTTATGGATGTTGTAGATATTATTGTCCTTTTTCATGGCCCTCTAGGCCCGTCTCCTTTTTTGTAATTGCATTCTAACTTTGTAGGTGTACCAGATGGGAACTTTCCCTTTTAGATTATATAGGGATTTATCTGGAATAAATTTATTTTCTAGCTCAGGTAATTTACCTTTGAACTTTAACCATAAATCCTTTGATGAGAAGTTATCGTCCTCCTATTCCCAATCATCCAGTCCTCATCTGATAGCTTCAAAGTCGGCTTTACTATAGTTTTTTGTTGTAGTACGCCCCTTGATTTTTTTTGTTTTGGCAATAACTTTGAGTGGGATTATATAATAGTCCCCATTTATTAGGGGTTCATGGATCTCAAGGTCTTTTATAGCTGCTGGTATGTCTGTGAGAACTAAATCCAGAATATTATTTTTCCTAGTTGGTTTATCTACCATCTGACTTAATCCTAATTCTTGACAGACATTCACTGGTAGTTGTTACTGTTGATGTAATACTGCCCCAGAGGATCATCTTATTCCTGGCTTATTCTTGTCTCTCAACAATATAACATCCTTATTTTTGACAGTGTCTTTTATCTCTTCTGTTAGACTAATGCGATTGTTTAGATCAGTGTCAGGTGGCCTGTAGCATACTCCCATCAGAAGGTTTTTCCTATTGGTCATTTTAATCTCCAGCCATAGTACTTCATTACTGTTGTCCATGTATTGCCCTCTATTAATCTGAGTACACCGTATTTCATCCTTAATATATAATGCCACCCCACCGCCCTTTTTATTATCCCTGTCCTTGTGGAATACTGTGTACCCTGGGATGGTCTTTCTACAGGTTACAGTGCCTGACCACCAAGTTTCAGTAATGGTGGCCACATCAATTTCTCTTTGTTTTATAATTAATTCAAGTTCGTCTTTTTGAATGTTGTTAAGACTCCTAGCATTTGCCAGTAGTATGTTCAGTTCTTGCTTATTTTTGGCCAGACTCCTTTTGTGGTAAATTTTAGTTGTTGTTATGCCTGTAGTACTGTAACTCCCCTACACCACATGGTATCTAGTTTTTTTTTGGTTATCAGCTTAATTATTTACTTTCTTATGAAAAATATTTTCTAATAAACATGCACCTTTTGTATTTTTTTTTTCTATTTATTATTTATTATACTTTTTTCCCAACTGTGGATGGATGACCTGGCAACTCATACTGGTCTGGGACCCCAACCTCCACCTCCACATTTTAGACCGCAGCCCCTCGGATATCCCCTGGCTTGCCCCCCAGGGTGGAGGTGCGATGCTGAGGCTCCCTAGACAGTGCCACACACTGGGACTTGGTCCGAGGGTCAGTCCTGGAAGCTGATGAAGGCCAGGGCATGTTTTATCAAGGGTCATCCACAAGAGTGATTTTGTGTGTACTGTACGTGGGGCGGCAGTAACATGCAATGACGTCTGTCCTGCCCCTCTGAGTCACATCCTGATGTCGATTGCTGTGGTACCTCTGGCCTCCACCAGGGGTCCATCAAGCATCGGACATTCACCCTACCCTCCTCCTGGAGAAGGAGAACAGTCTCTGGGATGCTCAATCCTTCTCTGCCTGGCTGGCCCTCTGATGACTCAGATCTGTTCCTGAACCCAGATTGCTGGCGTCATAAGTGGAAATCCAACCGCTGCGCCGATGGGCAGGTGCACCTTTTTTATTTAAATGAGGACCATCATAACTATATAAGACAAACCTCAAATAAAATATTTCCCATGTTCTGATGCATTTAATCCCATTAGCGAGACACCACCTTCTTAACCAGTTATTGTATGTGTTTATGCATTTGGTTCTTTCATACTCTGCCCTTGGGATGGGAAGTATTTCCGAAAAGATCATTTTTGTATTGGTTTGTTTTACCACATTATACATAGTTTCTGTATCTTTCACTAGATTATCAACAGTTCTGTGCCCCAGATCATCAGTCCCTGCATGGATTAGTATGTTTTGTTTTGTACTTTTACTTCCTTCAGGACAGTTGGAAGCATCTCAGTGATATCTGCTGGCATAGCACCCCTATTACAGCAGCTAACTGTATTTATTTTATTATCATATGTTGAATACCAATCTATATATTTGATCATTGAGTCCTTGAGGATAAATATTTGTTCAGCTGTGGTATCTTGTTTATTATCTCCAGGGGTTTCATTTACTAAGCCTAAGTCTGACTTTGGTTTATTCTGCCCTTCCTCACTGAGCTGGCATTGTACAGTAGGGGGTTCTCCCCTAGCTATATCCGTAATTTCTTGTGTTTGTGAATCAGTAGTATTCATTAGGTTAGCTAGTGGTGTATACATGTTATTTCATTTAATTGTGCCTAAAGCCCTTCTGCTTTTTTTGTTCTTCTGTCTTGTTGTTACAGTAGTCCAGCCCCCCAACCCTATCCCCCTTTGTTTTCTTCCACCTCCTCTCCACCTCTAGGTCTCTTGTGGCTTGTACCTTCACTAATTCTTGATTTAATTATGATGTTCTTTTTAATTTCCTCTAGCTGCTTGCTGAGCGCCAACACCTTATTATCTTTGTGTAATAGTTGCAGCTTTAAATCATTTACTTCTTTACACAGTATACAAGTAAAGATTTCAAGTACTACTTCTGATTTTATTGTGAACATATCACAAGACACACACTTTATCCCCATCTCCCCCATATTCAGCATGATTGTATTTAAATACATGCTTTATATTTACTTGTCTTGGCATAGTGTTGCAATGTCTCCCAGAGTACTAACCTTATGGTGACTAAAATATCTGCCCCCATCCCACTTTTCTCATGGAGGCTTCTACTTATACCCCACATGCCCAGAAGTGCTGTTCTGAGTCACGTGACCCCCTCGGTTCCCACACCAGCTATGCTTTAAAAAAAAACCCAGCACAAATATATACTGTTCTCCAGATTTCTCGGCCCATTAAGGAGCATACGTCCCTTCTATTTCCTATTACATAGGTGTAAAATACAGTTCAGGTATTTATGTGGGGTTGTATTCCTGCACTAAGGCCATTGGACTACACAACCCAGTAGTTCCCTTCTTCTGTGTCCTGTGACCTCACAACCAGTCCGCTCACAGGATAATTGAAATATTGAAATAGCAGCCCTCCCTGTTCAATGGTGCCTCAGTACAACACACTCACAGTTCAGGACCAAAAAATAAAATCCAACAAATCAGCAGCTGCACAGCCACTGATGCCCTCCTCCTCCTCCTCCTCCTCCACAGTTCTGTCCTCATCACCATCACCGTTTCCAGGCTGTCAGACCCTCTCATCATCAGGAGTGTGAGTGTGATACACATTTGCTCAGATCTCTCTTCTCAAGCATTGTCTTCAGCTCCAGATTATCAGGCACAGCACCACCACCACCAGCCACGGGGACACCAACAACCTCTTCCTCGACCACTGTGCCGTGTTTACTGCTGCTCCTCTTGTCACTTCCCATGTCCCCCACCAGCATGGATGCCACAGGTGTGGCACAGAAAAAATTGTTCATGTAATGCCACTGCTGCCAACTACTCGTTTGAAGCTATCAGCCCATAGAATATAAGCTGCAGACATAGGTTTTTTTTAACTGCAGCATTATTTTGCCACTCACACTTTAAAGACTTATTTGCTGCCTTACCGGCATCTCTTCCTTTACTAGAGCTTCTTTTTCTGTCATTTGTATATACCTTGTAACTTAATTTGGGATGAACAATGACAAAATGTAAATAAAGCCCAAAGTACATTTAAGTACCAGAAGCAGGCAACACCTCCCCTAAGGAATCAGGGATCAACAGTGTGAACTGTAAAAAATTAAACACCATGCAGATTAATATGGCACACACAACAGGGGTAAAGGGGATAAACAAGTTCTTAACTATCAGTAGAACATATCACATCCCTTAGAGACTCAGGGTCAGCAGCGTGATCTGAAAAAAAAATACTATATTGAGGTAATAGTACCTTGCAAAACTGACCAAAAGAGCATTTTTTTTCAAACCATAGAGATTAATAAAATAACATGACACTCACAACAGGGGTAATTGAGTAAATGGTTCCATGTCATAATGTCGATCGCAGAAAGGTGATCGCTGTTAGGGAGAGTGTACATACACTCCCAGCGTACAGCAAAAGGGTGCCAGAGACTTAGCTTTTTCTTTTTATGCAGGGGTCTGTGCCCCCCAACCCCTCCACTAAAGGATTCTCAACTCTAGGGGGGTGCATGTCAGGGGGGTGCAAAAGATGACAAAAGAATAAAATGCCAGACTGGTGCAAAAAATGAGCCTGTGCCCAAAACTGAACTCTGTACCTGCCCAACCCTAGCCTGCTATCAACCCACCATGTCACATGACCAGCTCAGCAGCCCACTGCCTCACTACACCCCAAAAACCCTCCCTCCCCTTCTGCCTGCAGCACAGCATGGTCGCCCCATGAATGTGTATATACAGTGACATCCTGTTGCTATATTCACCAACCCTCCCCATCAAGTCACCCTTCCTGCTCGGTAGCCCTGTGCACAGGTGCTGTGACTGAGTTGCCCTTTTTGAAAGCACTCAATCGCGGCTGCCATCATCACAGGCTACTGCAGTAAACAAATTATTAACTATCAGCAACAGCAGACAACACCTCATTGTAGAGAATTAGGGATCAGCAATGGGATATAAAAGAATACTACTAAAACCAACCAAAAGAGTGTTTTTCTTGCTTTTAAACACCAAAGGGATTAAAATGACAAGGATAACAGGGTACTTTAATATTAAGTATGACAAAAAGTGACAGAGCACCATATTTTAAGAAAAATATAACTAAAAAATGACTAAAACTGCAAGATAAAGACACTGACAAAGTGCTTCACTTGAACACACCAAACTAAACCATAGAAATAAGAAGCTGTGAGCATAGCCAATGCATCAGCAACATGATGGTAGTGATGAGTAAGAGAGAATAGGAAAAGAAAGTAAGAGGCTGCTTTAAGCCACTTTATGACCCTCATAGCTGAAAATGTTGAAATCCCCACTGAAATGTGATTCCAAGCCAGTGAAACTTCATTCCACGCCACAGGTGGGAAAACACATTTTTGGCAAGAAGTTTGAAAAATGACAGCTGTCACATTCAAAAGATGGTATGAAAAAATTAATAGTTTGAAAATTTGGGGTGAAAATATTGAAAATTACTCAAGTTATGAGCAAGCATAGAAAAATTCTAATGTGCACTCATAAGTTTGTACTTTTTACATATTTTGCCACCAAATTTTCAACATAGCCTTCTTATGACCTCAGCTGATGAAGAAGGGCATTGAAAATTTACAAATCCTGGGCAAAAGGTAATTTTACAATGTGAGTGTGAAAATCATCTTTCAGGCCTGATTTGCTAATTCCACCACCATTGATCATGAGGTGGGGTCATAAAAAGGCAATGTTGAAAATGTGGGGCCCAAAATATGCAAAAATGACAAAGTTATGCATCAAAATTCAAAACCCCATTGGAATACATTGAACAGCACTTACTTTAGTTTCTCATATTGTAGTCGACTGTTCCAGCAGCAAAACATTCTTCAATCGGAGAGTGGATCTTCTCCATGGGACCTGTCCAGGTGAGAGAGGGGATGTGGGAGTGAGGGGTGGTGACTGCTGAGTGGGAGGTGAGGGGGGTCAGATCATTGAGGGACCATTTTCTTCTTTACAGATTAAAAAAAGTCATCAAGGAATGTTTTTCCTTTTTACAGTTAACAGTGGCACAGTATGGGGGTGGCAATCAGAGGGTGGGGGCTCACTAGACACCAGGGAAACAATATATCATTATGGGGATGGTGATCGTAGGCTTGGGAGTGCCACTAAACACCAGGGAAACAATGGAACATTACAGAGATGGTGACCTGAGGGTAGAAGGCCACCACTAGACACCAAGGAAACAATGGAACATAACAGGGATGGCATTTGGTGGGTGGGGGGTGCCACTAGACAACAGGGAAATAGTACATCATTATGGGGACGATGATTGGGGGATGGGGGCACTAGACACCAGGGAAACAGTACAACAATACAGGGACAGTGATCGTAGGTTGGGAAGTGCCACTAGACTCCAGGGAAACAATAGAACATTATGGGGACAGCGATCAGAGGTGGCGGTGGTGCCGCTAGACACCAAGGAAACAGTACAACAATACAGGGACAGTGATTGGAGGGTGGGGTGTGCCACTGGGCACCATAAAACCAGTACTAGAGAGTGGGGATGGCAACTGGGCACCAGGGAAACATAATTACACATATAAGGGGAGGAAAAGATGTGCTCACTCCAAACCCAGAAGTGAATCAGAAGTGAACGCGGAGCAGGAAAATAGTGGTGGTGGGGGGGAGAAACAGCACTGTACTAAATGAAGAGAACTGCATGTGCTTCGACTCCACTGTGGAAGGACTCAGTCGAGGTATCCGGTCATGTGCTTCCAGAGTCCACTCTCTCATCTACGTCATAGCAATATGTGAGCATAGCTTTGCTATGCAGACATAAAAATAAGAAATTACTGACTACAGATTAAACATAATGAACAAGAAAGACTGAGAAAACTAAAATATAACACAAATCTCTTGATTAATCAAAAAAAGATCTTGTTCTTTCTGGGCTGTCTTGCTTTACACCTACCCTCCCCCACATCACTGCTTCAAGGACAGACAAAACAGAAACCACCACTTTAAAGAGCAGCTGACACCTTCAGGATAACTTTTACCAAAACATCATATTTAGATACAGTTCGGCTTGTATTTCACATTAGTTCTGTATTCCTCCTCCTCATTATTTATTACTGATGTAATCTGGGCATACTAGGTGGGCCAAGCGGTCCTTATCTGCCATCAAATTCTATGTTTCTATGCATGAAAACAGGATCTTTGCTCCTGAATAGTTTATCTATTCCTGTTGCTTTCTTCCTACATGAAGTCATAATGCACTGCTTGTGACATCATAGTTAGTGCCATGGCGAAAGATTGTGATGTCACAGCAGAGGATTATGACTTGAGGTAGGGAGTAAGCCATAGAGGCAGATGAACTCTGAGGTATAAAGATCATATTTTCATGCAGATTTCCTCAGCAATAAATAATGTTGAGGAGAAATCTATAGAATATATATGGAATGGAAGCTGAATTGTATCTAAATATGTTTTTCAAAGTTGTCTTAAAGGTGTCAGCAGCTCTTTAAAGTAAATAATCAGCAAAAAAAATAATAGAAAATAAATCTAGCAGCACAAGACCATCTAGAAGAATCTGTGAGTGATTTGCACTCAAAAAGTTTAAATGGTTTTCAAACATTTGTTTCTCTCAGACAAGTACACAAGACTTCTTTCTTACTCTGTCTTCAGAAGACTGTACTGTAGACAGCCTCCTCATGGTGTGCAGCTTGTTTCAGCAACATCTGACCTCCAGTTCCATAGTACATTGCAAACCTCACCTTTGTACCAAACTTCACTGGCAAAGTTCTAACTTTGCATTTTGCAAAGTTATCACAGCACTGTGAATTCGAACTTCTCAAGGTGAATTAACTTCGCCTAATGAGGCAACATTGCAAATTAATTAATGAAGTGAAGTTTTCCAACTTTGCACATCACTATTCTAGAGTGGGTGAACCCAGGATTACACCAGAATATGAGTTGCCCTCATGGAACCTTGATGTGCTACTTCAGCTACAGCCATACCTCTCAACTGCTATGAACTCCGCATAGCGCTATGATTTTCACAATCAAATTTACCCTTGCTCCTCAGAAGTTTACCAACGTTCCTTATAATGTTAGAGATATTTCTGGACACACAAACTATTAAATCATTGACCTAAGCTGATAGAAACATTCTTTATCACTTATTATATGGGGTCTACCATCTGTAGACATAATATTGTTTAAAATAAGAAAGTGCTTCACATTCTGACCCTTTGCTATGATTTTTAATGCTGAAAGGTTGAGAAGTATGGCTACAGCAGGTTTTTTTTTCCACTTTTTAATTCTGCCTCTGCAGTCTCATTTTCTATGTCAGGCAAATCTCCCCTTCCCCCAGAGTAAATAATGGCAGAAAAACTCTCTCCTCCACTCCAGGCCAAAAGGCTGCAATGCTCTCCACTCTCTACTCTCTTCTCCCTTGTCCTGCCCACAACCTACTGAGCAAAAAGTTTTCTCCTTCCCCACCCCCACCTAACTAATGGCAGCAATGCTGTCTCCTCCACCAATACAAATATTGGCAACAGTGCCTTCTTTTCTTCTCTCTTCCCATGGACCTAAGGCCACAGCAGTGCTCTCTCAACTCTGTCCCCCAGTGATAGTAATGCTGTTTCTCTCCTCCCCCAGCCCAGGACCTAATGGCAATAATGCTTTCTCTCCTCTCCCTCCCACACTGGGGTTGATTTTAATATTGTTTTACTAGCCCAGGCCTAGTGCAAATTGACCAGGGTTAGTGCTACTCTCTACTTTTCTGTCTTGACTAATGCAGGTTTTCCATGGCTGTTAATAAAGTTAACAAAAATCTCTACTTTAGCAGGCTCTAGTCCTCATGCTAATCCCTCTCAGTGTTCCAGATGGCTTGGTGTGATTAACAGCTCATAAAGATCTACAATTATCAAACAGTTGAAGTGGGGGATCCCTTCAAAGATTCAATGCAAGTTATTATCACTCCACTGTTAAGTCACTGACTTCCAGTTTTCTCAATGTGTCTCTGTCTGATGACTTCTCCAACATTATTAAGACCAGTGCCCCTCATTTCCCTACCTTTTGAGTGTCTGTATCCAACATTTCAGTGACAAAATGCTAAGAGGTATACAGAGTCTGTCCTGAGGGTGGTGGGTTTTATCCCATCCTCACCATAGCTGCTCCCTCTCCCCTCCAAAGCACTCCATTTTATAGTTTTCCTGGACACTACTGCATACCAGACTCTGCAATGACCATCAATAGATCGATATTTGCCATTGCTGGCTAGTGTAGGTGTCTCCAAATCTTCTAAATGGACCATGCCAGTCAATGCCATTCATGCAGTCCCACTCTTATCCCACATAGAATATCCTTTCATCCTAAACACAATTCTTTGGAGCATACATGGTACAAAAATAAACTTTACTAAAATATATAATTTGAAAGGTTAAAATAGGCTTTCATGGGGTGCCTAGTTCCTCCTAAACAGAAATATTATTTTATTTGAATTTTGTTGACCAGGTAAATCCACTGGGCCTTGGGAGGCCCTTTATCAGGTGCGACCCAGGAACAGAGGTAATATAACATCATGGCTGTGTACTGGTTCCCCTGAGGTGATAAAAGGATAATGTTTAAAAAAATCTGTTATTGTTGGGGAAGAGCATGTTAAAATCAGTACCTTTAAAAATAAACGTCATATTGTTTGCTAGTTCCAAAGCCCCTTAGATTTGTGTAGCCCCCCTCCCCAAAGAAACCCTAGATGTGCCACTGGCTCACTTGACACTGTATGAAAACTTTCAGAAGTGCAGGTCTTCGGTTAATCATTGGGTGGTGGCTGAGAATGAATGTCTTTCTCTGCCTGACTATGTTCATTGCCCTGTAGGTGGGGTGAGAGAGTGGTCAGGTGCATGATGATGTTAGGGGTGCAGAAAGAGGAAGAAAGGGGGCCATATCACATAATAATGGGAGGGGGCACACTGTGTGCGATGGCATTGCGGTCTATTTCTGGAATAGGAGACAATTTAGGAACAGGATAAATGAGCAATAATCAGTGTATTTCTTGGCTTGCATTTTTTCATGTAAAAATTATCAAAATTTGCCATTACAATTGTGGGCTAGTGCAAGCATCTGCTGGCTACTACAATTGTGCATCAACATGTTCTGCTGGCTAGTGCAGGAAAAAGGTTAAGGTTGATACCTGCTCACAGAGTAATTCATTCTCTCTCTCTCTCTCTCTCCCTCTCCCTCTCTCTCTCTCGCTCCCTCGTCCCTCTTTCCCTCCCTCCCTCCATCTCTCTCTCTCTCTCTCTCTCTCCTTCCCCACCCCAGACCTAATGGCAGCAAGATTCTCTAATATTCCATATGTGAGCCTGCCTTTCTTCCCTCCCTCTCCTTCAAGAGACTTGCCTGATTGCAATTATTGAAATCCAGTGCTGCCTACTCCACTGATCTCAGCCTTACCACCCACCCCAGGAAGGTAAGGGAAGGAACTATGTTGCTCATGTTTTCTAAATAATTTTATCACAGAATATTGATACATTGGGGCTAGCAGTCAGACTAGGAAAGTGAGAGACTAGGCTGTCAGTTCCATAGTCAAAATTTTTTTGCAGTTAATCTTTTTATTGATTCACAGAGATAAGCATTGCACAGTTTGCAACAACAACAGTTTATATTCAGAGTTACATGTTTTGATAAAACTTAGTTGATCAATTACTTACAGTAGAGAGACTTCACATAGTGGTCAGATACTCAACTGGTGTGATGGATAACTTTCAAACTTAGGGGCAGGATGCTGTTCTTCAGTGCAGAAACTTATCTAAGGTGAGGGTAGGTGCTGGGTTTGGTGTTTAACATTAAAGGGTGGGTGTGTTACTATGGGTTATGCAGGCCTGAGTTAACCATCCGACTAGAGGCCTGTTTTGACCCTGTTCTGCTTTGATTAGTTCACTTAGATACAGGAAGTCCCATTCTCAAATATTTTTTGAGTAACTTGACTACTGTACTAAGAGGTCAAACAATCCGTGTCAAAAAAACAACTTTGAAGATGCATTGGTGTTCTTCTAGTAAATCTACTTGTCCCTCAACAATATCTTTAGCTGAGATGCTGTGAGCTTGAAATCTCTCTCTTGCTCACACACTCCTTATCCACCCTTGCATTTTGTACCAATATCAGTATAATATTGTCCAAGAGAAACATATAAATATGAAAAATAAAAAAAAAACTATCAAATGCAGTGTTGTTTTTTCCTCTTTTTTTCTCTGTTTCTGTCATCCATTTTTAATTTCCTCATTTTGCAGAAATAATGTTTAGCTTTGTCTTCTTGCTTTTGTTACCTTGCATTCATCTTTTTAATTTCTGCAGTCTAGCCAGCATTTTCTCTCATTGTTGTTTTTTTTTTTGCTTGCCCAAACAATTTTGTTTACTTAGCTGTCCATTTGCTTTATTTCTTTATTTTTTTATAGTTCATAGTTCTCCCTCCTAGGCACTAGAGCTGATCCATCAGGTTGGCAGTCTCCCATCCCCATCCACTGCGACCTCTTGTTCTTAACCACATAAGGATTGCAAATTGTGTACCCCCTCCACCAGCATTTTTCCATCTCATGGTTTTAATATATGAAAAACCCACCCCCATCCATCACAGCCCTACCACCTTCCCAACCAACCTTGTAAGAGCCATCGAATGGCCTTGTAGATACATAGATATATAGACACTGTTGGCAGATAAGGGCCTATGACCCACAGAGTCTGCCCACTTGAAATGGTAAGTTCACTTTATGTTTTCCTGGAAGTCTGTTACCCCTTACCCCTGACTCCAGACTTCCCTTATGTCTATCCCATGCATTCTTAAATCCTGTGATTGCTTCAGCCCCCACCACTTCCTCTGGCAGGGTGTTCTACTTGCCCACCACCCTTTCTGTATATAAATTCTTTCTCACATTTCCTCTGAATCACCCTCCCTCCAACTTCATCCTATGCCCTCTAGTATCGGAACATCTTTTTTTGCTGGAAAATAGTGTATTCCTGCATGCTGTTCCTCCCTGTAATGTACTTGTATGTCTCTATCATATTCCCTCTCTCCCTTCTCTCCTACAGAGAGTACATAGTCAAGACCTTCAACCTGTCCTTATAGGAGTTGTGATGCAGTCTCTGTACCGTCTTTGTTGCCCTCCTCTAAACCTTCTCTACCCTGTCTATGCCCCTTATGTAGGTAAGATCTCCAGAACTGTACACTGTACTCCAGGTGGGGCCTCACTATTGTCTTGTATAGTGGAATCATGACCTCTCTTTTCCTGCTGGTGATGCCCCTGCCTATGCATCCCAGCATCCTATTTGCTTTACCTGCTGCCTTGTCACACTGTTTCCCTTCCTTGAGGTCATCAGAGATGATAACCCCAAGATCCCTTTCCTGCTTGGTGCATGCTATAGCCTTACCCCACAACTGATATATTGTTCCAGGGTTTTTGTGCCCCATATGCATTATCTTGCACTTCTTTTTATTGAATTTCAACTGCCAAACCTTGAGCGCTCTTCAAGCTTCTACAGATCCCTCTTCATTCTGTTTACACCTTCTGGCTTGTCCACTCTGTTACAGAGGTTCGTGTCAACAGCAAACAGGGAAATCCTGCCTTCTAGGTCCTGCGCAATGTCACTGATGAAGACGTTGAATAGGACTAGTCCCAACACTGATCCCTGTGGTACTCTACTGGTCACTCTTCCCTCTGTGGAGTGACAGCCATTTACCACCACCCTCTGTGTCCTGCTGCCCACCCAATTACCTACCCACCACACTACTGTCCTGCTCACTCCCATATTCCCCAGTTTGTTTAATAGCCTTCTATGTGGCACAGTGTCAAAGGCCTTGCTGAAGTCCAGATAGACCATGTCCACTGCCCTCCCTGATCCAGCTCCCTTGTCAACCAGTAGAAAAATTCAATGAGGTTGGTCTGACATGACCTTCCCACAGTGAGACCATGATGCCTTGGGTCCTGTAGTCCATTGGCAACCAGATGTTCCACCAGTCTTTCCTTCAGTAGTGCTTTCATGATCTTCCCCACTACTGAGGTCAGGCTGACTGGTCTGTAGTTCCCCGCTTCCTCTTTGTTCCTGCTTTTGTATAAGGGGACTACATCTGCTGTCCTCCAATCTTTGGGTACGTCCCCTGTTTACAATGATTGGCTAAACAGCAGTTTTGAATTTATGTTATTATCCAGTCCAAAACTGTACAAAAATCCTCTGCCTCTTCCTCCCTCACAGGTATTGTGTGGTCTTCTCTTGGACATTGCTCTACCCTCCAATAAAACAAGGAAAACTCACACTGCATATCTTTGCCCACAAAATCAGTCCACCCAAGGACTCATCAAGTCATTTTTTTTATATTGGCACCTTTTCTGGCCCAACACTGCAGGACAATCCTGTACTTCTCCCTGTTACTGCTGGACACAAAGGGTGACTTTCTACCCCATTATGGCTTTGTGTTGGTCCCAGACAGCACTACTGAGATGACAAATAAGCATTCTGGCCCACAAGCAGTGGCAGAGATAAGGAAATCTCAGAACTCAACTCATGACTCAAGGACTTGTGTGATAAAAAATGGACATCAATTCATAGGGGACTGGATGGACTTCTGGGAACAAGAGTTCTTCAGATACAATGGCCTACACCTCTCAAAGGAGGAAGTCCATGCATTAGGCCAAAATTTTGATGTCTTTTACAGTCATTTAAACTAGTGGGGGGCAGGGCACTAGCATCCTACATGATGCATGAGATAGCTAATGCCCCTCCCTCATCAACAAACAGCACATCTTTCTTTCATCCAGCCACAGAACCATCTAGTACAACACTGCATAATGCAGGATACACTACAAAAAACTGTAAAAGGTAAAGCCCAAACTAAACTAGATAGGATAAGTAGCCAGGCATGGAGGGCAATGTGCATCAATGCTTGCAGCCTGGCAAACAAAGTTCTGGACCTCATCATGATGATAACAGAAGCTAAACTATATTGGGTAGCAGTAGCAGAGACATGGTTTACCAAGAACTACATCTGGGATGTTGCAGTCTCAGTCTACACTCCATTCAGGAGGGACAGGAAAGGCATAAAGGGTGGGGGAGGGTAGCGATGTATGTCAAAGAAGAAATCAAAGCCTCTGAGATGCATGGGAATTGCAACTCCACTGAAACCCTATAGGTCACCCTTGACACTGGAAAAAAGGCCCCAGTAAGGGACAGAGTAGTCTACAGGCCCCCATCACAAGACATAAAAAAAAGACAAGGAACTTCTTGAATCCATTCCTATGATCACAGACAAAGGTGAGCTCCAAGGCAAGCTACTGCCGGTAGGAGATTTCATCCTGCCAGATGTGAACTGGGTTTCCTACATGGCCTCATCAGAAAAAGTAAAGAATTCCTCATAGCTCTGCTGGAGGTAGGTCTAACACAACTAGTTGACTCACCAACATGGGGGGATGCAATCCTTGACCTTGTACTAACGAACAGCACAATGATATCAGACGTTACTGTAGGAATAAACCTAGGGTCCAGCGACCATAGAACAATCTGGCTCACAATCAACATACACAAGGAAACCACACACACTAAGCTAAAAATCCTGAACTTCAGGAATGCGAACTTCAAAAGAGTGTATAACTGCAGAGCACTCAAAGGTGTAGAGAAAAACTGGGAAACACTAAAGAGCACACTAACCTGTGTAACAGAAAAATACTCAAGGGTGACTAGTGAAGCAAAATGAAGAAAAAAGCTGCTGTGGTTCACAAAGGAAGTGGCATCAATAATAAAGGCAAAGAAGAGAACATTCAGAAAGTATAAGGAGACAAAAACAGATACAGACAGAGAAGAATACAAGGCCAAGCTGAAGGAAGCCAAACAAAAAATAAGAGCTGAGAAGGCACAAACCAAGGAAAAAATTGCTGAGGAAATTAAAAAAGGCAACAAGACTTTCTTCAGGTACATTCAGGAGAAAAAAAGACCAAGGGGGGAATTGTCAGACTAAAATCCTCACAGGGGCAGCATGTGGAGGAGGATGCCAAGAAAGAGGAAGTTTTAAACACATTTTTCTGCTCTGTGTTTACACACAAAGACAGTGGAAATGATTTAGCACTTGGTACTGTACAAATGAACACCATACCCAAGAGGCATAATAGTAGCCCCATTACAAAAGACAGAGTCCTACAGGAACTAAACAAGTTAACAATGGACAAAGCCATGGGGCCAGATAGAATACATCCATGTGTCTTAAGAAGACTCAGAGAAGAACTCGCTGCTCCACTGACTATACTCTTTAACAAATCACTACAAAGTGGACAGATACCAGAGGACTGAAAAAGGGTCACTGTGGTGCCTCTACACAAGAGTGACAGCAAGGAGGAGGCAGGGAACTAGGGAACCTGTCAGCCTCACCTCCATTGTAGTAAAGATCATTGAATCTATACCAAAGGAAAGGATAGTAGCATCCCTGAAGGCTGATGGGAAGCTTGACCCTAAACAGCATGGCCTCTCAACCTGATGATCTTGCCAAACAAACATGGTGGAATCTTTTTATTGGATGACTAAAGCAGTGGACCAGGGCAGGTCCATAAATGTTGTATATCTAGACTTCAATAAGGCCTTTGACTCAATCCCACATAGAAGGCCCATCAACAAACTACAAAATGCAGGTATAGGCAATAGGATTGTAAACTGGGTGAGAAACTAGCTACTAGGGAGGACCCAAAACATTCTGGCAAATTACGCTGTCTCACAGGAACTGAAGGTAACCAGTGGAGTTCCACAGGGGTCAGTGATGGGACCAATACTCTTTAACATATTCATCAGTGACAATGCAGATGGATTGGAGGGAAAAGTATGCCTGTTTGCAGATGACCCTAAACTCTGTAACAGGGTGGACATACAGGAAGGGGCCATAAGAATGGAGTCAGACCTTAAGAAACAGGAAGAATGGTCCAAAACTTGGCAGTTGAAGTTCAATACCAAAAAATTTAAAGTCATGCACCTGGAGAATAGAAACCCAGGAACAAAATACTCATTAGGTGGAGAAACAGTAGCCATCACAGATGTTGAAGGAGACATTGGAGTTATTGTATCAAATGATCTGAAGGTGGGAAGGCAATGTAAGAAGGCATCACAAAAAGCCAGCAGCATCCTTGGATGCATAGACAGTGGTATTACAAGTAGAAAGTGAGCGGTGATAATCCCATTGTACAGGTCCTTGGTGAGGCTAGAGTAGTGTGTCTAGTTCTGGAGGCCACACCTTAAAAAGGATATAAACTGATTGGAGGCTGTGCAAAGAAGAGCTACAAAGATAGTCCAAGACTTCCATCATGAACACTGAAACTAGGCTTAGACAATTAAACTTGTACTCCTTGGAACAGAGAAGACACAGGGGACACATGACAGAAACCTTTAAATTCCTCAAGGGAATCAACTCATTACATGGTCAGAGCCTCTTCCATGAAAATAAAGAGGTATGAAGCAGAGGACACAACAGACAAATGGTGGAGGCAAGAATGGTTAGGTAATTCAAACTATCTTAGGATAGGAATTGTGGGTTCCTGAAACAAAGACGTATTCTCTGAGTGGGTTGTCAAGCAAACAAACAGGCAAACTAGATGGATCAAGCGATCCACTTCTGCCATCACATTCTTATGTTCTTATTCTTAAAAAAAATGTAGTGGATCATCATGCAGCCTTTGACCACAAAAGTGTGTCAATATATATATGTAAAACACTAGGGTGACTAATGGGGCTCTGAGGTAAGGGTGGGAAGGGTCTGAAGGACTGAGATGGCTGGTTGTGAGGGAATTTAGTTTGCTAATTTATTGATTTATTTCATCATTCATATTACAACTTTGAGCACAAGTGCTCATTTGCAAAGGTTTCACATCTGAATCAAGAAGATAACAATAATCTCGAGTTCATTGCAGTTAGTAATACAGTAACGGCAGCTCCCATGGATCATAGACAGCAGCAGAAAACAGCAGCTCATTTACAGCATTGTCAACAGAACAAATGAAAAGTACAGTAACTAGAAAATTGAAGCTCCAGGGCAGCATAATCAGCAGTGAGCATTCAAGGCCCTTATAAAGCTACAAACAGGCAGGGTATGTGGGGGGAGGAGTGGAGGATGTCTCTTTCTAACTTACTGGGGTAGTTTCTGTGTAATTTCTGCAGCCAGCCTCAAATTCCTCAGTCATCCCCGAATGTTGCTGCTTCATTTGACTTCAGTGGCAATTGCTATGTGCTGCAGAACCACGGAAAACAGTGGGTCTTGCACATAGGTATCAAAAGTAACACCCACTACATGACAATGGAAGAATTTAATACACAACATTTTGTCATTGGGAAGGTTAATGCATGTGCTAAAGAGTCAAGAAGAGCTATTTCAGAGGGTATGGGGAAGGTTTTCAGACTTGCTACCTGTTGCTGTGATGCTGCTATAGCAACAGGGTTTTTTAATAGAGTGAAGGGGCATTGGGTTGACACTGGGTCTCTGATATGGGTATTACTTTACTTTGGTTAGTCTCTGGCTCACCTTAATATATGAACTGTGAATATTCTCTATAACTACTGTACTATAGTATGTTCATGTACGGTAGAATGTAATGGGTCTTTGTCAAGTTGTCTGTAATCTAAGTTTGAATACCTCTGTCTGTCTAGGTGTGAAATTTGAAAATTTAACAAACATATACAAATAAAAATTAAAATACTAGTCGCCTCTGGGTGCCATACCTCAGTGGCTCTCTAGACACCCCTTTCTAACATAGGGTGCAGTTCCTGGTTTCATTTCAATTGTTAAAAAAAAATTGCCACTGGGAGCTATCTTCACATCCCTACTCAGACATCAGATGCCCAATGCTGGTATGATGTCAATTGTTAAAAAAGAGAAAAACAGTATGGTAAGTGGGCACTCATCTTGGTAGCATGTTTCTCCCATACCTGGAGCCCAGCACCATGGCCCCCAGACTGTGACTGGCACAGACCCTTAACTTACCTCCTCAGTTGGCCACCATCTGAAATCAGTTGCAACCATTTTTTTTGTTAAAATGTTTTTTGTGTGTGAATTTAATGCTCATAAAATATGCCAGATTGATGGCACTGGAAACTGAAGCACTCAGTTTATCCATATGATGGATACAGCAAGGGCTATCACAGTTCCAGCTTCCCCACATTGCCCTACCCATGTGCCTCATCTTGGCCATGGAGTGACCACCACATAGGTGAGAGGGTAATTCAGAATCCATGTCCAATTCAATCCTTGACATCTCATGTGATAGAGATACCAGTTAGTGCCTATTGTGTTGGTGGTTTTATGATGTGGGCACTTGCTCACTAGGAATTGAACTCATACCACCACAATTTTCATATAGTCCCATAAAGAATAATGAGGTGATAATGGTTTTCAGACACAACTGACCTGGGCTGGATTTGAACCAGTGTCATAGCCATGAAAGGCTCCTTAACCAGCTACCAATCCACTGAGCCATCCAGCACAATCTGCATTTCGTATATTTCAGTTTGCGATAAATTTCACAAACTAGGATTTATGAAATGCATGCTCTATGTCAGTATTTTATCAGTTATTGTTGCAATTGATTAAAATGGTTGCTGGCAGAGTTGGAATGGTGAAGTGTTTGTGCCAGACACCATATTCAGGGGGAACTTAGTGGGGGGGGGGGTCCACTAGACAGTTCCATGTGAAAACAGCTAATCAGTATGAGCGACTGTCACAATGGCAAATCAATTACAGTGACAGTCATTTCAGTGATGGTACATGAGGGCGACACACATAATGGCTACTTCACAGAATTAAACTCGGAGCTGAAACCTCTTTATCGAAGTGATACAAGAAACTGCCATGCAGGACAAGCAGCATCCCTTTCTGACTCCTAAACAATTTGACTCCCATCCTCACAGCCTGCCAAGTCACATGTAAGTGTATTTCCTTCGCATACTGTACGCTCCCTTTCAATACCTCATGCTCCTGTATCACAGGTGCATCCCACCTCTGTTGGTCTCCACGTTTCATGCAGGGGCTCTGCCCCACCCTATTATTTAGATTCTAACTCCACACCACACCTGGATGGTGGGGATCGCTGTTTCAGTGCAGTCACCATTAATGGGCAGTCACCATTAATGCTGTCACTCCAACTGAGTTACTCATTTGACTTCTCTATTTTAACTTCACCCTTTTTATGTGATACCCACTAGGCAACTGAATATTTGGGCATGGAGCAGGGAGAGAGTAGGGGTCCACAAAATGGTAAGGATACTTAGCCATAAGGCAGAGCGACGGTGGGGGGGCACTAGATGCCATGAATACCTGGCCATGGGGAAGGATATGGGAGAAGTAGTACAGTACAAGTCACATTAAATTGTTCCACCAATGAGTTAGTTTAGCATTGTTTTAACAGTTGGCAATGCACTGGCAACTCATATTGCATCATTTTTCAGTGCTTAAGCAGCTGAAAAGCAATGTTTGTAAAATGTTTTGAAGCTCAGTTGGACTGCATCTGCAGTCCAGTCACAATGCAATGCAAAACTGAGTTTTATCTCTTAAGAAACAGTTTGTGAAAGGCTTTGTGTTGGATCCAGCAACAAGTATGTAACTCAGTCAGAAATGCTAAAACAACTCATTGGATGAACAGTTTAATGTGACTTGTACTGTACCACTGGACACCAGAGATACTTGGAAACTGGGCAAGGTGGGGCAGGAATGTGCAATTGGATACAAGAGATATCTGGAACTGACCCAAGGTACTGTATAGGATGGCATAGCTATGGATTCAAGGGATATTTGGATATGGGGCAGAGTGTGGGAAGGAGTACCACGGATACCAGGAATTGATGAGGAGTGTTAGGCATGGGGCAGTGTGAGAGTTCCTGTACTTTGCTAACAGCCCCCAAGGCTATTCACAGAGCTATTCATAGGTACAGGTCAGCATGAGGCGTTCCATGCATTGTAAGTGATCTGCATGCCCATTCATAAATAATGCAAAAGACCAGTGTCTCTGAGACAGGTCCACTTTCATTTTATATTTTTTACAAAAAAATGGAGTAAATTAATTACAAAAGAAATATGCTAATGCATCAGTTTAGATGAAAGCACAAGTCATAAAAAATAAGAAAATAAAAAGCTAGGTTTAAAGTATCTGGAGCCTTTGTAAATCTGGAGTGTGGTGTTCCTTAAATTTTGAAGAATTGCATGACACAATGTTAATGTTGCCCTGACTTCAACCCCTTCCATCAAAGCATTGCTGTGTGAACATTTTTCTATGCCTGGAAAGACAATGACAAAATCATGGTAAAACCATTGCTACATCACAGGATCATTCATACACCAAGGAACACCACCCCACAGATTCCTCAAAGCTCAAGGGACTTCTTCCCCTAATTTTATTTTTTTACTTTTTATAGCTTGTGCTTGGATCCTAACTGATGCATCAGTATAGTGTTTTGCAAAATATATCTATACCTATAAATCTATATTTATCTCCATATCTACTTCCATTGCAAAACACTGCATTAATATAGAGATTAGGGTTCCCAAAAAGTCAAAGTGCAACAAGTAAGGAAATGAAAACAGGAGTTTGAGCATCAGGAGTCTTGAAAAATTGGTGTTGTGGTGTGTTACTTGAAATTGTGAACCCTAATCACCACTCCTCCCCCTAGCTCCTAGCCTCCTGCTGGAGCACAAGGTACAAGTCCAAGATCATGCTTAATAGTCATATACTGTTTGGAGTTACAGAAGTATGGCTAGCCACGTGGCCAACAGAATAAGTCATAAGTTCCTTCATGCAAGGCCCTGCAGGTACTGCCTGAAGTAAGAGATCATGTATAACTTTCTTTGCTCAGGGGATGGAGTGAGTATTAGGGCTGAAAACCTCATGGAACACCACACAGCCATTTTGCCAAGACTCCTGAGGCTCCAAACCTTAATGTTTTCATTTCCCTACTTTGTGCACTTTGAACTTTTGGAAACCCTAATCTCTGCATTAACTGCATTAACTCAGTGTATAGTGGGAGGGAGCTGAAAAGTAGAATGCAGGTAAGCTAGAGAGGCTCTGTGTGTGTCACGAAGGAGCCCAAAACATGGAATGCAGATAAGCTAGAGAGGCTAACACAGAACAGCTGTATATCACTATTTCCTGCTAGGTTTTTACTACATTTTTAGAAGAAGCTGAGTGCAGGTTTAGAGTTTCAGATGCAAGCGACAGACATCATAAGAATGGCGGTGATGGAGATTACACAGCAGATCACTTGATCTCCCACAGCCAATTGGGTCTGGCAGGAAGGAGGAGCAGGGTGATAAAAAGCCAGTGTGTCAGTGAAACTCAGTGCTCAGTGAGAGGCCAGTGGAAGCTAAAAATATAAATGTAACACGCTAAAGAGGCTTACACCTGAGAGCTGGAAATTGCTATTTGCTGGTATTTTTTTTTATAACTTTTCAGAAGCAAACGAGTGCAAGTAAAGAGGTGGGGAGGCAAGGCAATGGTCAAGTTAGAGACAGTTATAAGGAAGAATGCATGGCTGACCATAAGACCCCACACAGCCAGTCAGGAAGGGGCTGTTAAAAGATAACTCACCCATCAAGTACCATCAAGCTCATGTCCCAGAGCATAATTGGCATACAGCAGGAGTGAAGCAACTATTCTAATGTATCTGCAGGTGTCCACAGGTAGTCCGTAGTCTTCAGGGAATGCTACAGGGAGACACCTGACCAAGGTAGGAGATAACACAGTACTTGTTATGGATATACTTCAATAGATATCTTAAGGTTAGGTTGGTGCATGGAGTGTGGTAACAGCTAGGGGGTAGGAAGTAGTAGACATCAAGAAAACAGCTAATGGTAGAGGTGCTGAAAAGGGAAAGTAGGAGACGCTCTATCTAGAGTAGGGTAACAAATACATTTCAAACAATTAAAGGAAAAGATAGAAAGCCAAATGACACAGAAAGAAGGCAGGAAGGTACAGAGAAGGTTTGACAAAAAAACAAACAACAGACAAAAAGGTTACAAAGAAAAAAGCATGGGAGTGGTACAGGGCAATTGATATGGAACCACAGTCTTACAGAACACATTCTGGAGACTGAGATGCTGTGCCATTTGCACGTACCTATTTGGGTTGAAGGCAGAGGGTGTTGAACTCGAGACCAAACTGGCAAGTGTACAGAGAATCTTCTTCCTACCCCAGGGGCTACCAAGTCTGCTGTTGCTCTCCCAGAGTATGCCTAGACAGAGGCAGAGTGGTTGGACCTTGGTGAGCAGTGGGAGGATAGGGGTGGTAGTAAGGGTACACACTTCTAAGTCTGTACCACTATGCAATTCCTTCACCATCTTGATGGGATGGGGCAGCCGGGAGGAGACACTCACAGAAATGGGAAGGGATGAAGAGGGGTCCACAGAAAGTGAAACCCCAAAGGGGGAGGAAGAGGCCCCAACTGAGGAGGAAGCAGCTGTTGATGTGGGACTCTGCTGTTAGAGGAATGGACTTGGGAGCAGATGGAGGTAGGATGAGGGACATGAAGTGCTTCCTCAGTGCTTTGGCTTGGAAAGATGAAAATTTGATCCCAAGCATCAGTAGGGCAAAGGAGATGAGAGTGAGCTAGATGTTATAGTTCACCTGGGGACAAGTGAGCTGGCAAAGGATAGAGCAGGTGTAGTGCAGGGTACTTCCAGGGAGCAGATTAGGGGCCTGAAGCGTGTAGCATGCAGAGTGGCATTTGCCAAGGTGTTAGTTGTTCATGTCCAGGGAGAGAAAAGAGCATTCTGCACCATTGTTCTTTACAACTGGTTGAAGGCATGGTGAATGGAGGAGGGCTTCAGCTACATTGGGGACTGGGAGTCTGGGCTAGGAGGAAGTGGGCCTCTACAGGGGAGATGGCCTGCATCCTTCTAATAGGGGGACAACTGTCCTTTGTGGGAGGTTTAAATGCTACTTGGATAAACATTTAATCTAGGCAGGGGGAGATGTAATATTAAAGGAGGCAAAAATTGCCCCTTGAGATGCTGAAGCAACAAGGCAGGAGGGCCCAAGGTAAGGAGTCTCCCCCAGAGCAGGGGCACAGTAATACAGGGGCAGGGATGAGGTGGAGGACAAGGGAGGGTATAGATTCAGAAACACAAGAAGAGAGGAGTAAATGAGACAGGTAACAGAGAGGGCAACAAGGGAAGGGGGTCAAGTGGAGCTTCAGGAAACAGTACAGGCATGAATGGGAGAGAATGCATTGAGACAGGCAGGGAGGGAGCAAGGTATGGAGAGACATAAGCACAAATGCAAGGGCTTAGGAAAATAACATTCTAGACCTGAAGGCCACCATGGAGGAGGCTAGCTTGGATTTGATGGAAATAACAGAGTCATGGTGCACCGACTGGGATATGGTCATACCAGGCTACTCTCTTTTCAGAAGATACAAGTAAAGGAACAGGAGAGGAGGGGTTGCACTACATGTGAGGCAGGGAATCAAGGCTATGAAATTACAGGGGCCCCCAGGGAAAAGGAAAGACTGGAGGTGCTGAGGGTCATCATGGAGACAGGTGCTGAGGCCACTACTCACACAGGGGTTACAGACCAACACAGGGAGAAGAGTGGGTCAGGTGCTATGAGAAGACATCATCTAGATAGCAAATAAAAAGGAGGTGCTGTTAGTTTGTGACTTTAATTTGCCAGATGTGGATTTGAATCTTCCAGCTGCAGCTTCAGCAAGGAACAGGGACACTTGTCACCCTACAAGGGGCCTTTCTGAGGCAGCTAATCAATGAGCTCACTATGAACAAGGCACTGCTGGAACTGGTGGTACAAACAGGGATTGCATTGCAGTGGGCAGTCTCCTAGATATCATTGATCACTGTACAGTGTGGTTTGGTATTAAATCAGGAACATGGGCTAACCACATCAGGATGAGTGTCTTGCACTTTAGGATAGTGGATTTCATTGGAATGGGAGTCTGTCTCAGAAACAGTCTAGTAGAGGAAGATTGCCAGGGAGGGTTAGAGGAATATGAGGAAAAGAAAGGAAGGACATACTTTAGATAATCAGCCTCTACATGATGGAAGTGAGTAAAAGCAAAAACAAACAAGCATTTGTCAATGTCGAACGTTTGCTTACAGGTATTTGCATTGGCGTTTGGCATTTATGCAGGCCCCCCCCCCCAGTTGTATCCATGTCCCTTCAGCATCCATATCCCAACAGAGTACATCTCTGCAACTCCTCTTGCATGTGATCAACATTTCACCCTCATGCTTCTTAAGTGTCTGTCTTAGGAATCATAGCACCCTGGGCATGCTCAAGGGAACAAGTCTGTATGGAAACTGCCAAACTCTCGCTTGTAACATAGTCAGTCAGTGGAATTATTTCACTAAATTCTCAACATAGGCATTTTGTCACCTCTGGTCATGAACATCATCACTATTCTGCATCGGAAGTGTGAAAACACATTTCAGCCAGGATGTAAAAAATGACAGCTGAACTGTTCATAAGGAGGTGTGGGAAAATGCAAATGTTGGAAATCTGGAGTAAAAATATGGCAAATTTGCGAAGTTACGAGTGCGCGTGGAAACTGTGCAATGCACACTCGTAAAACAGTCATTGTTTGGAATTTTTGCACCAGATTTTCAACATAGGCATTTTAGGACATCTGCGTATGAACAGTGTATCACTGTAATATTCTTACTCTGTACCGAACATGATTTCCTACAGCGGCCACGCTATTGTACACCAGAAGTGTGAAAATACATTTTGGCCAGGATGTGAAAAATGACAGCTGTACTGGTCATAAGAAGATGTGGGAAAATGGCAATGTTGAAAATCTGGAGTGGAAATATTACAAATTCACACTCATAGCACAGCCATTTTATGGACTTTTGCCACCAAATTTTCAACATAGGCATTTTAGGACCTCTGCTCATGAACAGTGTTGCTGTGATTGTTTTACTGTGTAGGGAACATTGATTTCCAACAGCAACCATGACATTTTGCGCCGGAAGTGTGAAAACACATTTCGTCCAGGATATGAAAAAAACAGCTGTTCTGTTCATAAGGAGTTGTGGAATTATGCCTACATTGAAAATCTGGAATGAAAATATTACAGATTTGTGAATTTATGAGTGTGAGTGGAAACTGTACAATGCACACTCATAAAACAGTCATTGTTTGGAATTTTTTCACAAAATTTGCAACATAAGCTTTTTGAGAGCCCACCTCATGAATTGTCATTTCGTTAATCAGTCCCAAAAGGTGATTCTGTGCAGTGACTGTGAGATCACCTTTTGGGACCGAATAACACTATGACCGTGACTGAATTCATGAGAAGGGGTGTCAAGAACCCCATGTTGAAAATTTGGTAGCAAAAGTCAAAAAAATGGCTGAGATATCCACCTAAGTTGGAAAAACCCTATTTATTCCATTATACAGCTTACCAGCATTTCGTCAGTTCGTGGTCAGCTTTGAAGAGTGCAGACATGTTCCCGGTCCACCAAAGATCATTGTGCCAGCCTCCGGAGGTAAGTATGGGGTGAGGGGGTGTGGAGAGGTGGGTGCACAGAGGGTGGGCACGGGTTGGTTGTTGTTTTTTTGGGGGGGGCTGCAACCGATGAGGGATTGGGCACCCCCATCGGCTACACAGTTTGCTGGAGGGGTTCATGAGCCAAGGGGGATTGGGCATCCCCTTCGGCACACAAGATTGGGGCTGGAGACAAAAGGAGGGAAGGGGAGGACATTAGTAGAGTGAGGAAGTGGGAAGGATTGCTGAGTTGTGCATGACAGCAGTTCGGCTATGAATGCTAATTGCATACACACTACCACCGCTGATTGCAGCAGACCTTTTCTTTGATGTGAAGACCAACACAGCCGAACTGCTGTCATACACAGCTTGGCTTGTATTGGTCCCCTAGGGTTGCACCTGACACACTGATCACTGCATTGGGGAGGACGGTCACACACCTCCAAAACTCATACCGTTGCAAGACGTTCCTTGCACATGTGCACAAGCAAACATAAAAAGAGATTGCTATGGTACTCCAAGGAAATGGCCAGGGTGGTGAAGAAAAAAAGGGTGGCATACAGAAGGTATAAGGAACACAGAGGGAGGAAGACAGAAGAAGTGTAAAACAGAAAGTAGCAATTAAAACAGTGAGAGGAGCAAAGGCACAGACACAGAAAATGATAGCCAAAAGGGTAACAAATGGGTATAAGACTTTCTTCAGGTTCATAAGTGAGAAGAGAAAAGCAAGGCAAAGAATAGGAAGAATAAGGAGGGTGGCAGAGAGAGACTGCACAGAAGAGGACCAAGAAAAAGAAGACATCCAGAACAGGTACTTCTGCTCAGTCTTCACAGTGGAGAGAGGGGAAAGGACCAACAGTGATCAGCAGAAACAAAGGGGGTGATAGCCACAAGCCAATTTTCAGAGAAAAGAATTCTGAAGGGACTTGCAGCTCTAAAAGTGGACAAGGCTACAGGACTGGTCTGAATACACACAATCATAGACCTGTACACACCCACAACCCTATATTTAATGCGGCATATGGTACACATGCCAAAATAAAAATAATCTCTTCCCATAAGGTATAAGCCTAACTGGATTCAGATTTCAACTCCTTTTTCAGAGTTGAAACCTTAGATTCCAATCTCTGATATGAAACATACAAAGCAGAGGCCATCACACCCTTTTGGTCATGTTTCTTACTTTTAGACTTGACCTCAGTATAAAGCTTTTCTACATACTATATTGAGTCAGTTTAGCATTCCGCATTAGATGTGAGGTCTTTCCAACCTCCATGGGAGGTAAGATACTGTAGGACATCCCAGTTGAGCTCATAATTATTGGCCATTGTATCAGGGTCTTCCCATTGTAAACTGTACTGACTGGAGAGCTAAGGTGTGTCGGCTCACCTCAGTCTCAGCAGTTAGACAGACATGTGTTCTGACAGCGGAGTCCACTAACGACTGTCCCATGAACCAAAGAGTAGCGAAGGTTCTCAACACCTGTTGTTATCCCACCTTTATACCTGTGGTATCCTGGTGTCAGTTCCATCCAAACAGGTCCTGCCACAGTCGTCACTTTGTTAGAAGGAGGATTCTGGTCATATTAGCAAAACATGACACAGAGCCAAGGACATGGCAGGAATAACTCATTTATTACCAGAAAACACAAGATACAGCAAATACCTGTTGGGAATCAGGAACAGGACCCCAGATATCATGATATCCCTCCAAACTGGAATCAAACACAACTTAAAACAACCTAGGTGGCATTCTTATAAACTTAGATAAGAAATGTATGTTACTAGGTAATGGTCTGCCAAATAAGGTAAAATTACAAAATACAGAAATCTCATTGGTAAGAAGGTCAGCTCAGAGGACAGTTAGCTCATTGCTCTCTCTGCACATACAGTACTCTCTGATAAGAGTAAAACTAGCTAAAACTAGTTTCGGATTACAATACAAAAAATGCTTAGTATTGCATAATAATTGCACAAGCATAGCAAAGAAAAAGAACTGTGCCAAAAGACCTGCATAAGCAATGCTAATACTGTTAGGCCCAGAGGTTACTAGCACATAGCCCTGTTGGGATCTGGTCTTTACCACCAGTCGATGCTACAAATCATATGCTCATGTCTTATTACTATATCACATGCAATCGTACTACACTGCATCCTCCCCGACTAAATATATCATGAATAAATGTATGTGTACCATAATCTACACTAAATATATGATTACGAGGGTGTCCAGGTCTACACAAGGGTACTGAAAGAATGTTGTGTAGTGTTAGCTGCCCTGCTGATGGCCTTTTTTAACAGCTCACTGGAATCAGGCATGGTTTCCGAGGACTGGAGGAGAACAGTTATGGTCCATCTACATAAGGTTACAGCAGGGAAGAGGCTAGTAACTACAGGCCAGTGAGTCTTATCTCATTGGTGGGGACATTAAAGAAAACACTGTTAAAGAGCAACTGTGTACATCAACGTGTGTTTTCATAAATAGGATGTTTCAGCTGTTACAAATTACTAGAGAATACATTTTTTTTTTCATTTTCAGTATTCCTTTCAAAGATTTACAGCACATCTTGATAGTCCATTTAAAAAGTCTATTTAGATTACATTTTAAAACATTTGCCTCTCCCCTACTAACCTCACAGTGTTTTTGTTTATGGCATCATAGTGCTCCCCATGACAACAGACTGTGACATCACAAACAGCAATTGTGTGGTTAGCAGGGGAGAGTCAGGTTCATTTTGAGAGACTCAGTGAAATAACTCTTGCATTATCTACAATATTTAGTAGACGAAACAATATTTTGTAGATGGACAGCAGGGGAAAGTAACAAGAAATGGCCAAGAACCAGAAAACAATAAAGTTAAAACATAATTGATGCAACTCTAGTGTTTTTTAGCTTTTTATTATAATAGACAGTTGCTTTTATAAAGAAAGATTGGTAGAATCCAGTGGGATGCAAGACCAAAGATAGCATGGATTCATGAGACGGAGATCATGCCAGATAAATCTGACTACATTCTTTGAAGGAATTACAAGAGAAATAAAGAGAGACTTTTGGATGTGGCCTATCTGGACTTCAGCAAAGGCTTCAGTTCTGTGCCGTATAGGAGACTGATTAAAAAATTAAACAGCCTAAGGATGGGTTCCAAAGTGGTGAATTTGGATTGATGCTGCTTAATGGATAGGCAACACATGTCGGTGGTTAACAGCACTCACTCTAAGGATGGGAAAGTGACCATAGGGGCGCAGAACCTTAGAAAGGGAATATACAAGGAAGAGGCAGTCCAGAGGAGGACAACTAAAATAGTGCAGAGGTTGTACCAAAAAACATGAGGAGAGACTGGGTGACCTCAACATGTACACCCTGGAAGAGAGGACAGTGAGAGGGAACACGGTAAAGATCTACAAGTACATCATGGGATGAACTGGCTGCAGGAGAGGAGTCTTTTTCAAATGAGAAAGAGCACATGAACCAGAGGGCATGTGATGAACTTGAAGGGGGAAGCTTAAAAGGCATGTGAGGAAGTATTTCTTCATAATAGATGGGCCATTGACAGAGTAAAGGCCTATGGCACATTCATAAGGTAGAATAAATGGGCAGACTGGATGGGCCTTGCAGTCCTTATCTGCAGTCAACTTATATGTTTGTATGTTTCACTGAAAGAGTGGTAGATTCCAAGAACAGACAACCAGCAGAAGTGGAAGAAACAAAAATAGTAGGGGATTTTATGCACATGTAGGAGAGACATAGGGGAATATTAGCAAAGTGACAAGGAGGAGGGTTGGTTGCTGAGATTGAAGAATTTTTAGATTACAGTATATCAAAAGGTTGCATCAAAAATCCTACTGAGCAGGCTCACAAGTCAAATTTCAAAACCTTAAACTCTAAATTTATGTAAGGAAAACTTTCACTAAAGCAACATTTTGGTGCTGTATCAAAGTTTAATACTAAAACCCTACTGAGCAGGCTCAGAAGGCAAATTTCAAAACCTTGTAACTCTGGAACCTATTTGATATTTTCACAAAACATGCAAAAGGGATACACTTAGCACAAGTTCATTCATCCCTGAAAGTTCCAGAACAAAATTCCATAATGCCTTGGCTGTAGGTGAGAGCCAAAAACAACCCTGGTGGAGTATTGTGACCAACCTGTCAGACCAACCCGGTGGAATACTATCACTGGGTAACCAGGCAATTAGAGAGGGGCCCTGCGGTGGATGTCCTGTACCTGGACTTCAGTAAGGCATTCAATTTGGTGCCACATAGGAGACTAGGAAGTAAGCTGGAAGGCACAGGGGTGGGGGCGAAGATGGTGGGATAGGTAGTGAACTGGCTGCAATGGAGACAGAAGAGGGTGGTGGTGGGAGGGGAGCTCTAATCTCCCAGGGTGGTGACAATCAGGGTGCCACAGGGCTCTGTACTGGGGCTGGTGTTGTTTGGGATCTTCATAGCAAACATCTCAATAGGCATTAAGAGCAAGATTAGTCTGTTTGCAGATGACACCAAGATGGAAGCAGTAGTAGATGACTTAGAAGGGTGGCAGGAGTTGCAAGATGATCTGGCAAAATTGGAGGCCTGCTTAGACACTTGGCAGCTAGAGTTCAGTGTCAAGAAATGCCAGGTGCTACATTTTAGTGCAAAAAAACCCAAGGAGGAGCTACTAGCAAAGGGGGATTCAACTAGCCAAGATGGAAGAGGAGAAGGCTCTGGGGGTGATCATAACAGGAGCAATGAACAACTCAGCACAGTGTAGAAAGGCTGCTGCAAAGGCCGACAGGATGCTGGGTTGTACTGCCAGAGGCATTTCCTCCAGGAGAGGGGAGTTGATCCTGCCGCTGTACTGGTCACTGGTTATACTGCACTTGGAGTATGGCGTGCAGTTCTGGTGATCATACCTGATGAAGGACGTTAGGTTACTGGAGGAGGTGCAGTGCAGGGAAACACAAATGATCCAAGGGCTAGGGGACTTACCCTATGACAGCAGGCTGAGAGAGCTGAACATGTATTCCCTGGAGGAGAGGAGGGATTGGGGGACATGATTGAAACCTGCAAGTACATGAAGGGAATACATAAGACTGGCATGGAGGGGCTTTTCAAATAAGGAGGTGGAGGGGCACTCAAGTGAATGATCTGAGATTGGAAGGGGGAATGTTCAGAAGGGAAATGAGGAGACACTTTTTTTTATGGAGAGGATGGTGCCTGGGTGGAAAACAGTGCCAGAGGAAGTGATAACCTGTAGAACAGTGGGCTGCTTCAAAAGGGGATGGGACAGGGTAAGGGGAAGGTCACTGGATAGGGGGAGGGTCAGCTGCAGTATAAGGGCTGCTAGCTACACAATTGAGCAGACTTGATAGACCATAAGGCCTTTATCTGCTGGGAGTTTTGTATGTTCATATGTATGTGACCCAAAACTATGCTTTTTAAGTATTTTTTACATTTCTGGATTACAAAATCAAGTTAAGTGCCCATCTCAAAACTTCCCACAGCTCCAGAACTTGCCACCTGTACCATTCATGCCAAATAGAGCTGTGTGAACCTTTCAAACTTTGACCTCACAAATTTTGACTGTTGAACCATATAAAGTTTGTGTCATCGAGACACAGGTAAGGAAGTATAGTAAAACCGGGAGCAGTTTCAAAATTCGCAAATAGCATTTAATTTTTCTCAATAAAAGCAAAATAAAAAATAAACATTTGTTCAGTATAACTATTTACAAAGGCAGTACAGAGAAAACAGTCCTCCTTCTGATTGTTTCTTCTCAGTTTCAAACCTCAATCTCCCTGTCTCTCATTCTCCTTGTCTCTCTAGCAAAAGCTCTTTTTAGAAGTCCTTGTCTGGGAACCTCATTAAGAGATCTTGCTTCTTACAGAATGTTCTTGTAAGTTTCAGTGCAGGTGCAGCAGAAAGAACATAGTGACCCAGAACTGGCCACTTGTTTACAACTCTGCAAAGGACTTAAAAACTGCATCTCAGGTTAACCCCTTGAGTTCCAAATAGCTTTTTGCTGTCATTTCAACAGTATAACTATATATAGTTTTAAACAAAGGGATCCCAGTTTCACATACAGATTTACACAGAGATTCACATATATTTTTTATAACTGCAGATATGCAAGGGGGAAAAAGAAATAGCAAGTGAAGGCAGTGAGATAGTGAGAGGCGTAGAATTTCAAAACCGTCAGAATGATCAGTTCCTAGGTCTCACAAGAAAATCTGGTTCTACAACCAGATGGAGAAGATGATAGAAAAGGAAAGGATAGAACAGACCCTTGAGGTTTAAACTCCTTCTGCATAACCAATGGGGCAGAGCCTTATTCAACCCTGTCACATAACCCCCTCTTTAAGAGGGAACCTATTTTACAAAAAAACATGTTTCCAAAATGTGCTATTTAAATTCCATCTATCATTATCTTATAACCTTTACAGTTCAGTGCACATGCAGTATAGCAAACAGTGAAATTTAAACTCACACTTTTTTTCCAACTTCAGAATTCTCAATTCCTGATTCATATCTCAACAGAAAATCAGCACTGATATTCTCTTTCCCAGATTTGTGCATCACTTTAAATTTAAATGACTGTAGTGCCAGGAACCACCATGTGATTCTGGAATTGTTATCCTTCATTTGGTTAAGCCAACAGAGAGGATTGTGATCTGTTACAAGTACAAAATCAGCTCCTAGTAAGTAAAAAGTAAGGGACTCCATGGCCCACTTCGCTGCAAGGCACTCCTTTTCAATGGTACAGTACCTTTTCTCTCTGTCATGCAATTTCCTACTGATGTACAGAATAGGATGTTTTTTTCTCATCTATATGCTGACTCATGACTACATATAGGACTACCTCTGATATATCTATATGTAACAGAAATTGTTTCTCAAAGTCTGGGCTTCTTAAAATAGGGACTGAACATAATGCAGCCTTTATGGCCCCAAAAGCCTCATCACACTCTGGGGTCCATTTCACAGAATTTGGACACCATTTTTTCAATGATCTGTGGGAGTGTTTTACCCTCTGGTTGGGGCCATTTCATAAGGAGTTTTCTGAGTTGGGTGATGGCTTCTCGAGGATTGTTGACTGAGTTGTACTTCAGAGACTGAAATCTCTGCCTGTAGATCTATCTTGAGATGTCATATCTTTTAAGAATTTCACTTTTCACCAGGTCATAGTTTTCTGATTGTGCAGTTTTGATATTGCAATACACAAGATAGGCTTTGTCTGTCATGTAAGGTACTAGTCTAATTGCCCGTTGCTGCTTTGGCCACTGGCAGGCTGCTGCAACCCTTTAAAAAGTTGTCAAGTGTCCTTTGATATCATCCGAGGGACACAACTTTGTAAGTTTAATGTATTTTAAGTTGTTTGCATCTTACTGCCCTGCTGGTCCAATGCCAGATCCTCAAGCTTTGATAACTTGCAAGGCATTCATACATTGCTGCATCTCTTCTTTTCTCTGCTTCTGGAGTTGTTGCATTTCTTCTTTTCTCTGTGTCTCTAAATATTTAATCTATTTTTTTCCCTCTACTGCATCTCCTCCCTTCTCTGTTTCTTTGTCTTTGTTTGTTGTATGGCCCACCATTTGAAAGAGGTAGTCAGGCTTTCAGGTTCTGTCACAGTCTGCTTTTTTTTCCATCACTGGCACTTCCTGTACAGTCTTAGCTTGGGCATTTATTTTTGCTTCTAGTTTGGCTGCCATTCTTCTGGTAATCAACCCAGGACTTGCTGCTGCAGAATCCATATCTTTCTGCTATGCTTCCCTGGTACCAGGTCTAATAACCATGCAGAAAACTCCTGGCTTAGAGTAGGCACTGCGTAAATCCCAGTTAGGCTGACACCATCTGTCATCGAGGCATAGGTAAGGAAGCATAGTAAAACCAAGAGCAGTTTCAAAATTCACAAATAACATTTTTTTTTTCTCAATAACAGCAAAATAAAAAATAAAAATGTGTTCAGTATAGCTATTTACTAAGGCAGTATAGAGAAAACAGTCCTCTTTCCGAGTGTTTCTTCTCAGTCTCCCAGTCTTTCATTCACTTTGTTCTCTATTAAAAGCTCATTTTATGTCCTTGTCTGGGAACCTCATTAAGAGAGCTTGTTTCTTACAGAATGTTCTTGTAAGTTTTAATGCAGGTGCAGCAAAAAAACATAGTAACCCAGAACTAACCTCTTGTTTACAACTCTGCAAAGGACTTAAAAACTGCTTCTCAGGTTACTCCTTGAGTTCTAAATAGCTTTTCGTAGTCATTTCAACAGTATAACTATATACAGCTTTAAATAAAGGTATCCCAGTTTCACACACAGATTTACACAGAGATTCACATATATGTTTATAACTGCAGATGTGCAAGGGGGAAAAGACAGAAATAGCAAGTGAAGACAGGGAAATAGCGAGAGGCATAGAATTCTGAAAACATCAGAGTGATCAGTTCCTAGGTCTCACAAGAAAATCTGGTTATGCAACCAGACAGAGAAGAGGATAGAAAAGGAGAGGATAGAACAGACCCTTGAGGTTTAAACTCTTTCTGCATAACAAATGGGGCAGAGCCTTATTCGACCCTGTCACATACCCCCCCCCAAGAGGGAACCTATTTTACAAGAAAAGACAGAAATAGCAAGTGAAGGCAGAGAGATAGTGAGAGGCGTTGAACTGTGAAACCATCAGAGTGATCAGTTTCTAGGTCTCACAAGAAAATTTGTTTGTGCCACCAGACAGAGAAGAGGAGAGAAAAGGAGAGGCTAGAACAGACACTTTCAATTTAAACTATTTCTGCATAACAAATGGAGCAGAGCCTTATTCAACCCTGTCACAGTTTGCAAAGTTCTGTTAATGGCAGACCAGTTTACACTGGTTTGAACATTAAAAAGCATTGGGGGTGTGGCTAACAACTGACAGAACTGTATGTGTTCCTGAGGAGCTCCACATTGTCTCAGCTGAAATTTGCACAATTAAGAGTTTTCTTGCCTCAAAGTATGAAAATAAGTAACACCATTGTACTCTGCATCGAGGATTTGGGTAAAATCAGAATTTCTTGCATTCTGAAATATAGGGAATCCACGCAAAACCATGAGTCAGGATTCTGGCATGGGATGCCTCTGGGAGTAGAGGGGGAATTGCCAAAAAGTGCAGTCCTCAAAGCAGTTAAGGACTTCAGAGATTTGTTAAAGACCTTGAAAAAAAGATGAACCCTTTTACTAGTAGGATTGCCATTTTAGAATCCAAATTAAATTTGATTACAGTAGACTTGTATCAAACTATATCTATGGCAGAGAAGGCAGTTACTGCCTCATCTGAGGTGGTCCAAGAAAAAAAAATTCTAAGGCTGTGTTTAGAGCATCTTGAAAACGGTGTTCATTCTGTAAATGATCAGCTCCTAGGTGTACTGGAGGGTTGGGAAGAGCAAGATCTTCTAGCATACTAAATCATATCACAGAGATTACCAGCCCAAGAAGACATGCCTCAAGCTATTCTGGTAGTGGGAAGGGATCATGTGTGAGGGACTAGATTCTCACTGCAGCTAATGAAAATGGACAACTCTAGCTATCCAATGACACCCACATTTTCTGCTTCCCTCATCTCTCATATGCCACAGGGTAACACCAAAAGTATTTTGATTCCATCAGGTCAGACCTCAAACAACTTGGAATTACTCATATTTTACTTTACGCTGCCAAACAGAGACTGACATATGTGGGTAAGACTTATTTGTCCATTGATTCTGAAGAGGCAGAAAAGAATCTTTTAAAAATAAAAGACTTTGCTAGTAGAGAGACTGGTCCCACTTTGCATTTAGAGGAGGACCGATGAGTAAATGTTAAAAGTAGAATGTTAATACATTGGTTTATTAGTCCCTGGTGCTTTCTACTGTATTGATTTAGTCTTCTGACAGTTTGCTTAGTTCTTTATTTGGGGAGTGTGTTTTTTTATCAGTAACAACTGGACATGTGTTTGTATTTTGTCAAATACAATATAAAGGAAACACTGGATGTGGTCATGGGAATGTAGGTATCTTTGATTCATCTTCTAGGCATGATTGTTGAGCTATTTTTGGGATAGATGGGTTACACTGGTGCTCACAAGATGGCCATGACCGCACGGCCAGACAGTCATGAAGTGTTATGTACACCATACCCCCTCCCCTTGCCTAAGCAATATTTTTATACAGAGACCCCTTGGGCTGAAATTAGCACATGACCTTTTCCTCTCTGGTAAATCCTGGTTCACTGATGGGAGTAGGGCATAACTTCCTATTATTAATTCCTCTGTACTGAACATTTTGTTTTAGAAGCCTTATTACAGCATACATGTGAGTGGGAGGCTTGGTATTTAAAGGAGGAAACCACTGCAGGTGGATTTCTAATGATTTTTTGCTGTTAGCGTGGCTCAGCTGGTAGCACATCCACCTCTGGACCAGAAGGTAGTGGGTTCTCATCCCACACCGGGATTGGACTTGCACCTAAAAATCACTGGCATTCGAGGGCAGTATTGGGGGGTGCTGTACTGTTGGGGTGTGCCATCCTTCAGATGAGACATTAAACAGAGATCCCTTCTGCCCATCCTCGTGTTGTCCTGGTGGGTGTCCAGGTGGAAGTAAAAGAACCCATGGCAATCTTTGCAAAGATCAGGGAAAATTCCCGGTGTCCTGGCCAACATTCCCCTTCCCATAAACCAGTTCATGCAATTATCCAGGCTGTGTGAGGGTGATGATGTACGATATGGCCGCCACTACACATTCAGTCACTTCACTACCAGTCTAGCATTGCCTTATAAAGTGCTTTGAGATACTGTGTATGAAAAGCACTATATAAATGCTGATTCTTCTTCTTCTTCTTCACCATCCTGCATATAGTCTTAATTTTATGTAATCTAACTGCAATACATGCCTTTGTGAGTTAATGCTTGTGCAGCATTCCTGGAGGAACCTTCTAACCTTTTGCGGAGGACATTTTCAAATTCTTGGACCTTTTTAAGGTCTCTGGTAAGGTTAATCAAAGAGTGTGTATCACTTGAGGACTAAACATGAATACTGTACCAGTTTAAAGAATGAAGCCCCAGGTCTTGGTGCTACAGCATATAAACTATTTGAGCTCCTTTCAGACATTACTAATTTTGTCAACTATTAACATCTAGGTGAATAATTCATGTGTAATGAAGGGTGAAAAGAAAATGAATCCTTGGTAAAATCTATTGTGGGTGTAATTCTGATGTCTTTGAACCTTGCTAGGGATATTGTATATGCTTTTTTCTGAAAAAATAAGTAAACAGTAATAAAAAAATTAGGAAATGGAGTAAAATACAATAACATAAATCACTGGGCTGATGAAGCACCCAAAACTGCAAGATTGTGGAGTGTTTTACATTGAAGGGTACTGGACGGTTACAGGAATTGTGTCCATGCAGTCTGTGCCAAACAAGGACAATGCTAGAAGTAATAAACAGGAGTATGTGGCTAAGTAACAATGCTAAAATAAAAATAAAAAAATGGTTGTAATTGTAAGACCATTTGTATACCCACTAAATATCAGTACATAATCTTACAGCATAGGCTACTGGTTCCAAAAATTGTGTACCTGCTGGGACATTAATAAATCGGCAGTGTCAGTGGCTCAGTAGGTAGCACACTCGCCTCTGAGGCCGGGAGATCAGAGGGCTGTGGGTTCAGTTCCCACATCTGGCACTTGGGTTAATATCCCAGTACTGACACTGTAATGCAGCATGAGAGGGGTGCTGCATTTCTGAGGTGCCGTCTTTAAGATGAGATGTTAAACCAAGGTCCCATCTGCCTGGATTGGTGGTAGCTCAGGTGGATGTTAAAGATCCCATGGCACTTATCGAAAAGAGTAGGGGAAATTTCCCGGTGTCCTGGCCAAATTTCCCTCATTCACTAAAAATACCACCAACAGCTTAATCTGGTTCAAGGTCAGTTGGCATTCATCTGTATCCCCCTCCCCCGGGTCGTGCCTGAAAATAGGCAGGATTTGTCTAGTGCACTTACCTGGTCAACAAAAACTAAATAAAAAAAAATAAATTAATTAATCTGAAGTAGACTAAGTGAAGACAACAGTGAGTGCAGCATCCCACATTGTGTGTTACTGGTTCCATAAATTGTGTGCCCAATGTCCATAGGGATAGATCCACACATGAACAAGGCTTCCCAGTCTGCCATGGATAAGTGCTGTACACACTGGTTTCATGGGAAATGTTGCTCCAAAAATTATTTGACCTGTTTAGGTCTGGCAAAAACTCACCAAACATTAATCTGAAGATGACTGAGTGAAGGCAACAGTGCAGCATCCCAGAGTGTGGGCTACTGGTTCCAAAAATTGTGTGCCCTTTGGGACAGAGCCACACATGGACAAGGCTTCCCATTCTGCTATGGAAGAGTTGTACACACTGGTTTCATGGGTAACCTTGCCTCAAAAAATACTTATTTGGCCAATGTAGACCTGGCAAAAATTCACAAAATGTTAATATGAAGAAGACTGAGTGAAGATAACATTGCAGCATCCCACATAAATTTGAACAGTGTCATGCATGGACAAGGCTTCCAGCTCTGCCATGGATAAGTGTTGTAAACATTGGTTTCATGGGTGACATTGCCCCCCAAATATTTATTTGTCCTGGGTAGGCCTACCAACAAGTCACCAAACATTAATCAAAAGAAGACTGAGTGAAGAGAACAGTGCAGCATCTGACAGTGTGTGTGTGTGTGTGTGTGTGTGTGTGTGTGTGTGTGTGTGTGTAGGCTACTGGTTCCAAAAAAAAGAAAACTAGTAGACACGGAGGCCCAGATATTCAAAAGGGTTGCGCCATGCGCAACAGGGATGCACCAGCACAAGTCCAAAAATGTGCCATTCTGCAATATTCAGCAGGAAGCAGATGAGTCCACCAAATCACAATGTGCAAGAGCGCAATGGTAATGAATTCATGTGCAACTAAAGGGGGAGGAACCATGCATAAATGGCACAGTGCGATATTCAACAACATGCGCCATGTGCAATAGGGGAGCAAGCGGAAGTTGCGCGATAGTGGAAATGAGCCAAAATAAAAAGGAACAAGAGAGAGGTACAAGAATGCTACAGGGAAGGCACATGTTGCTGAACCTGAGGCAGCCACACAGGCACCAAACACTGGGAGCAGGACAGGGCAGGACAGAAACAGAGCACCTGGAACTCCCAGGAACAGAGAAGGTGTGGGGAGCCTCTGCCACAGTGCAGGCCAAAAGGGGGAAGTGCCAAACAACACTGAGGCCACTACAGGGAGGTGTTCCCGGTACAGGGGAAGTAGCAGCAAGGACAGCGAGGGGAACACAGAAACAGCTGCTGGGGGGGTAACACAAGTCAGGGACATGACCAGTGCCACCATCCAGATGGAGGCAGTTATGATGGAGGTGAGAAGGCAGGCAGCAGGGGGGCGTGGCTTTGGAAGGGCCAATCGGCGGTATGCCCCCAACAGGCAGTACCGAGCCCGCACCAGCTTCAAGCTGTACACTGATACTGAGATTGTGGGCCCGTACCACCTGAACCGGACGATTCTGAGGCGGCTCTGTGAGCTGTGCAGTGATGTGATGCAGGCACCCACATGTCGGAGACCAAAGTGACAGCTTGCATGTGCTTGCTCACTACGGGTACCTTCCAGAGACCAACAGGGGACACGACAGGCATAATCCAGTCGGCTGTGTCACGCTTCTTCACCCAATTCCTCAGTGTACTGCTGCCACATGCTGTGGAGTACACCATTTCCCCAGCACACTGGCGGAATGCACAGCAAACATACAGGAGTTCCACAGGGTAGCACGTATGCCTGGCGTGCTTGGGGCAATACATAGATACACAGATACATAGACAGTGTCAGCAGATAAGGGCCTATGGCCCACCCAGTCTGCCCATTTAAGTTTCTAAGTTCAGTTTATGTTTTCCAAGAAGTTCTGTTGCCCATTACCCCTGACCTTCAGAATTCCTTTATGTCTATCCCATGCATTCTTAAATCCTGTGATTGTTTCAGCCCCCACCACTTCCTCTGGCAGGGTGTTCCACTTGTCCACCACCCGTTCTGTGAAGAAATTCTTCCTCACGTTTCCTCTGAATCATCCTCCCTCCAACTTCATCCCATGCCCTCTAGTCCTGGAACATCTTTTTCACTTAAAAATAGTGCATTCCTGCACACTGTTCTTCCCTGTAAGATACTTGTATGTCTCTATCATCTCCCCTCTCTACCTCCTCTACTCCAGGGAGTACATGTTCAGTGCCTTCAACCTGTCCTCATAGGACTTGTGATGCAATCCATGCACCATCTTTGTTGCCCTCCTCTGAACCTTCTCTACCCTGTCTATGTCCTTACGTAGGTAAGGTCTCCAGAACTGCACAGTGTACTCCAGGTGCAGCCTCACTAGTGTCTTGTATAGTGGAATTATGACCTCCCTTTTCCTGCTGGTGATGCCCCTGCCTATGCATCCAGCATCCTATTGCTTTACTTGCTGCCTTGTCACACTGTTTCCTGCCTTGAGGTCATCAGAGATGATTACCCCAAGATCCCTTTCCTGCTTGGTGCATGCTATATCCTCACCCCCCAACTGATATATTGTGCCAGGGTTTTTGTGCCCCATATGCATTATCTTGCACTTCCTTGCACTGAATTTCAACTGCCAAACCCCTGACCATTCTTCAAGTTTCTGCAGGTCCCTTCTCATTCTGTCTACACCCTTTGGTGTGTCTACTCTGTTACAGAGCTTTGTGTCATCAGCGAACAGTGAAATTCTGCCTTCTAGGTCCTGCACAATGTCACTGATGAAGATATTGAATAGACTGCACCCCATGCGGCCATCTGCATACCACCTGGCCCCAAAGGGGCCGCATACATGAATCTGAAGGGGTATGCAAGCATCAACTGCCAGGTGGTATGCGATTCCAGGGGGCACATCATCAATGTCTGTGCCACGCACCCTGGGGGGAGCACATGATGGCTTCATCTGGCACCAGTCCACTCTGTGACACAGGTTTGAGAGTGGGGACATCCCCACTGGCCACCTAGTGGGTGAGTATGCAAAGCACACAGAAAGACATGGAGCTTGCGAGGGGCATAGTCAGAGGTGACATGGGTATTGGCCTAGATGGCCCAAGGCAGGGCGACGCTGATCACCAAACTAATGTCCACCCTTTACATACAGGTGACAGTGGACACCCACTCCGTCCCTGGCTGCTCACACCCATACTGGCAGTCCGTGACCCCATCGCAGCAATGCTACAATGAGGCACATGCCACCACATGCAATGTCATCGAGTGGGTGTTTGGGATGCTGAAGGCACATTTCTGTTACCTGGACACGTCTGGTGGTGCCCTACAGTACAGCCCCTCAAAGGCTTGCAGGCTATTCCTGACCTGTTGCATCCTGCATAACATGGCCAACGACTGTGGGATAGCTGTATAGGCTGAAGAGGGGGACAGCGATGGGGACAATGAGGACGCTGGTGAAGATGGTGATGGGCATCCCCCCTTGGTCGAAGGGACCCCCGGCTGATCGGGATGGCACAGCTGCATTGGGAAAACCATCACAGAGGAGCACTTCAACCAACCCAGGTAAGTCATGGGGCCATGTGCAACCACCAGTGGCAAAGGCGCAACCCACAAACATGCATGGACAAATCCCAGGGGTGCATGTCGTTAAGGGAATTGGTCGAGCATGGAACCACACATGCCATCAGGGATGGGCAAGGTCTAACACGGCATGCAGTCACACACACACGCACACACACTCACCTCACAAGACATGCACAAAGGGTAGGAGGCACGCCAACCTCAACTGCCACCCCTAGTCACACACACATCCACAGACCATCATGCCCAGTGTCTGTCATTGTGCGTGTGTCAGATGCTGGGCACCATTGCACAGTAGCGAACAGAGCAATGCAGGCATCATCATGCACATGCCACAGCGGACAGCAGCCAGAAGGGTGTGCAGATGGAATGTGTGTGTGTGTGTGCAGGGCCAGGTACCCCACCCGTGCATTACACGTTGAACAACACAATGCACACAGGGCAGCATCAGACAGTAGCCGTGCTGGGAGACAGGTCGGTTATGTGTCACAGTGCCATGGCAGCCGTGGATGCATGGGCGGCCCCGCCGAGACCTGCCAGCAGTGACAAGCTGACCAATGGCCTCATGGGGTAGCACCAACGGTCCCCCAGGGGTTCCACTGCGTGAACGTGACCGTGCTCGTGCAGGAGTATGTAGCACACCGAACATGCCTGCACCAGGAGTGCTCGGGATGCCCACAGCTGAACCCGGTGTCAACAAGGAGGGTGTCACACGATGCTGGGAATGGGGGGGTGGACATTGCACTACGCTGTGTCTGCGACGTATGGGCAAATAACTGTGTGCTCATTGTGGCCATGACAGCTATGATTGTCTTCATCTGCCTGTCAATGGCAGTGGTCACATCCTCCAGCATCCGGTCCATCCCAGCCAGGAGCAGTGTGGTGTCTCTGCTGCACCGCTCCTCTGCCTGGCTCAGAGCCACACTGAGTGCATCCACTGCCGTCACAAGCCGCACCTGCTGATTGACTGGTGCTTGGAGTATGCGGGTGTGGTCATCTAAGAGATCATCTGTCTGATTGGCTTGCTGTCCCTCATAGTGTTTGTGGCCCTGATGATCAGCACCCCTTGAGGGTGGGTGCTGCACACCAGGGACAGGCCTGGGCATGTCCACAGGCAGTGCACTGACGCTACCCCCTGACACTGTACCCCCATGGCCATTGGCTGACTGCTGACACTGCCCCTCCAGCTGCCACTCTCCAGGGCTCAACGGTGCCACTGCAGTGGCTGCAACAGCTCCACTGTCCTGGACAAACACCAGTGCTGCCCACTGGTGCAGACAGGCACAGGCTAGGACTGTGATATTACGCAGGTCTCCACGGCTGCACCACCCACGGCCATGCCCGTGATGTCACCTGCTGTGTGGCCGTCCTGCGGCCCACATGTATCACTGTCCATGGAGTGAGCTCCATCATCATACTGTAAGTGACGGATCTGGCACCAGCCCACGTCTCAGCATGCTGGCATCCATGGACACCGGCACGCTGGGACAGGGGTAGGGCCTCCTCCGCACCTGCTCCACCAACATCAGTCTGGACGTCCAGGTAGGCCCACTGTTGCCATGACCCTCGTATGCCTGTGGAGGTGGATGGGCCCTCCTTTATCTCCATGCTACCACCCACAGTGGACAGACCCACCACCGCTGACCCATGTAGATGCTTAGGAGCTATAAGGGAACACAGTAATCTATCTGCCCTACCCTGTCCCCCCCCCCATTGACAGACCAGGACCTACCATGCAGTGACAGGCTACCACCCATCTGGAATCCACCACCCGGAACATCCTCGATGGCACAATGCTGCATGCTGCCAGCAACCCGCTCTTCTTGTGGGGTCAGGTGTTGCACGTCTGGCTGTCTCCCACTGGTCGTAGGCCATGCTGCCCTGATGGCAGCCACCTTCTCCTTAATCCTCCGCCTGTCCGTGCCCATCTTCTTTTTGCACTCCTGCATGGACCGCTGGTGGCTGCCATGAAGGTTGACGGTACGCGCCACCTCTTCCCATGAAGTAGCACAGGCCTGTGGTGTTCCCTGGTGTCTGCTGAGCAGTGGATCCTGGTCGAGGTAGGCCTCAAACAGGGCATCTGTTTCTGCCTTGGTGAAGTTAGGCCTCCTGTTCCACCCAGGTCTCTGTTCCTCTTCCTCCATCTCATGATCGGTCATTATTCATCCTGTGAGAATGACAGGTGTTACCTGTGATTGTGCAGTCCCATGCATGTCCCACACACCACAGTCCACACTCCCAAACAGCATGCAACTCACCACAATAGACTGCAGTAACCGACTATGGCCAGTGCAGCTCAATGTCACATTTTTATAGCGCAACGCATGCAAATGAGGCGAGGCGCATTTTTAAATGGATGCAAATGCAGTGTCTGCACCATTGAATGGCTGATTAGCTGATTTGCATATGCCGGCTGAATATCGTGCTGTTGCGCTTTGCGCAATTGTGTTGAACGTGCTCAGGCAAGGGCGCATTTCTGTGACATGCACAGAACACACCGGACTGCACATGCCCGTGCTGCTGACGTGCTGTGTGCGGGATGCAATGCAGGGCATGGTCACCATTGTGCCAATGGCGCTACTGCGCTGTTCACATATATGGCGCTGTGGCACTGGGGCGCCGTAGGAGCACTGGGGCCACAGCACAGTAGGCCACTACAGGAGGTGGCACACAGGCACCCAATCGCACTACATGCATTGAGTTCCAATCAAGCTGTGGCTGTCCGTGCGTGAGAGACCCTTGACCCTATGCCCTACCTTTGCCCCCTAGGTGCCATGTGTCCGCATGGGTGCACCACTATCGTGCTGTTCGGTGACAGCACAATAGGGAATGGCAGTGCTGTACTGCGCAGCATCTGCATGTGGCATACTGCACTGCCGTGCGCCATTTTGACTCCAACTAGCTGTTGAGATGGCACGGAGAAGAGCTGCTGTGTGGAGCCAGGTTGAGTTGGCCAATTTGGTGGCCACTATAGAACCCCATGCTGAGGTACTTTATGGTGATGCACCCCTGGATAGGGCCAGGAGTGCAGTATGGGAGGAGGTGGTCGTGGTGCTGGAGGAGGCCACAGAAATCGGGCGCATGGCAGAGCAGTGTTGCCACCGGTATGGGGACCTCTGGCGCAGGGATCAGGAAATGCTTGCCTGCCTGTGGGATGTGTCAGGAGGGGCATGGTGCCACGGCCAGGTAGGTGCCCCATCCATACACTGTTAATGTCCATATGGGTATCACGGTTGCACGTGTCCGGCACATGGGGTGGGGAATCCAGTGTTGGCCGTGGTGGTGGTATTGGGGTGGTGGGTGGGTGGATGAGTATGGCTGTGTGAGATTGCACACACATGGGGGTGGGGGGACTTTGCTACTGGATTGTACTGATGTTCCTCTCTCCATGTTTGCACCTTAGGCACAGAGGAGCGCCGGTGGGTGAAAGAGAGGAGGCACTGCCAGGAGGACCAGCAGGCCGGGAGGGATGAAGGTCCACAGAGGTGCAGGGATAAGCCTGATGATGGTGAGTGCCTTACATCCATGATTACTGTTGCATGCTGTGTAACAGGGCGGGCAGCAGGGCATGGCCACCATCCACTGACACCACTGCCATGCATGCAACTTGTTACAGTCAGCACTGTCCAGTGGCACCGCATGTCCGGGAGTGCATCAATGGTGGTCCATGCGTGCACCGGGTACGTGGCTGTGACACTGCCTTCACACCGCATAGCCATTTCACTGTATGGCCATGGTGGTGCTGTGCGGGACATGGGCGGTGGGTGTGTGCAGTGGTCCGCATGGCTGTGGGTGCCTCAGTAGGCAGGTCTTGTGGATGCGGTTACTGTGGGTGGTCACACACCATCACAGGGGCTTGGCACATACCTGTATGCCATGCACAATTGGTGGGCTGCAGTGGGCTGGACAGTCACACGTATTAACTCTGCTCACTTTTCCTAAGTGGACGGTGACTACTGGCCATAGAAAGAGGAATGCAGGAGTCATTGCAGCTGGCAAGGGCGTCCCTGGAGATCCTCCAGAGAATGGACTGGCATGGGGTCAGGAGGTGGAGGACATATCAGCGCCACATGACTGGAGAGTGGGGCAGACAATAGGCCCTCCATGCCCCTGGAAAAACCTTACCTCCCTGGACCAACCCTCACACCCCTTCTTACCTCTCCTATATGTGCACCCCTGCCCCTTACCCACCCCCACCTGGTATGTGGCCCTTCCCCCCATTGTAAATATTTGTAAATAGTTTTGTTGCTTACCTCTTTTTAATACATTTGTTTTGTTATGACAACTGTGGTGGTCTCTGATTTGCAGTGGGCTACAGGTGCTCAGCTGCAGTGGTGTGCATGGCTTCAGGGGTGGTGCAAGCATGGGCGTGTGTGTGTGTCTGGAAGGGAACTGCCTATGGTGTGGGCGGGGGATCAGTCACTGTCTGTGGTTTGTGTGTTGTTCTCTGTGCACTGGATGCCTGTGTGCAGTGGTCCACGGTGCATGCACTGTGTGCAGGCACCTCTGTCAGACCGTCCATGGCCTGTGCAGCTGACACCCTTGCATGTCTGTGATATGCACTGTCTGCTGGCATGTCAGTGGCGGCTGTCCTTGCTGGACAACCACTGTACCCGGCACAATGCCAGGTTGCCTCTCATCTCTGGTATGGTGCACGTCTGCCTCCGGTGGCACTGTGGCCTCCACTGTTGTTGTCCCCCCATCATGCTGTAGCTTGTGTCTATGCACAGGATGTGCTCCACTGTCTGTCACTTGTGCTCTGGCCGCATGCTGGTGGCATACAGCTTCATGGTGCCTGCACAGGGTGGCTGGCACACCTGTGCCATGTAGGGGTGCTGGCTGTGTGTACGTGGCTGCCATGGCCACACGCCAGTGGCTTGGTTGACCCGCTACTGTGTCCCTCTGTTGGTGTGCCCTTGGGTATGGGCGAGTGTTTGTCCATGCACTGTGTTGCATCCTGTGTGGCACATGCTTCCATGCAACACTGTGTGTGTCTGTGCTGGCTGTTGTGTCCAGTGCTGGGATGGGATGTGTCCTTGGGAGGGGGTGCAGGGTGCTGTACCGCTGATAATGGGGTCCAGGGCATGCCCTGTCACATGTAGGGTACCTCGTGTGATGACGCATGGTTGGTCTCTCAGCTGTACCTGGGGGGGATGTGCAGGGTGGCACTGTGTATGCAGTTGTTGCATTGCTGTCTGCTGCTGCCCACTGCAGGGTGTACAGGGTGGGGCTGCCTTGCATGGCTCCATGGTTCACAGGGTTGCATTGTCACAGTGGGCTGGTGGCATGCATGGGGTGTCCTGCACTGTTGGGCACTGCTCCTGGGCAGGGTGTATGGGGATCATGGTGCAGGGTGTGCTCTGCATTGGTGGGATGGTGTGGCATGGGGTGGTTGGCCCTCCTTGTGTGCTGGTCACAGCTTGCCAGGGGGTGTGCTGGGGCACCATGCCCCAGCTGTGGGTTGGTTGCTGGTATCCATGGGCCGGTAGTTATTCCAGCTGTCCACCAGTTGTGCAGTGCATGGGGTGTCAGGGGTGATGTCTGTTCTGCTGTGTGCTCCTCTGCCCATCTGTAGCATGGGTGGTGGGCTCCTGCATCCTGTCCCTGCACATCCCTGGTTGTGCTGTTGCATTGCTGCCCTGCTCCACGGGGCATCCCTTGTTGTGCTATGGTACATCTGAAATGCACAGCTGCACATTCCTGGTTGCACTATGGTGCAGGTAGCACAATATTCAGTCATATGCCGCTGGAGCATCTTGGTCAGTGTAGTTTTTGAATATCGCGCTTCTTGCGCATGGGCGCAGTGGACTTGCACTTGCTCCTGCTGTTGCGCACTTTTTGGGCACAGTTTGAATATCTGGGCCAGAAAGCCTCCCTATCCACCTCATATTCCTCCTCTGTCTTTAACCCAGCTGGATGTATAGAGTTATCATCCATAAACTATGGCAAAAAGGACTTTGGAAAAATGGACAGGTTATTTTTTTTTTTTAAATGAGTATGTCTACATTTTGGGTAGAAAGACATGTTCAGTTGGTGACAATATTACCTGCAGCACTGAAAATCCTGTCTAGGTATGTACTTGCAGGTGGGCAACTGAGGTTTTCAAGAGCTATCTGTGTCAAAGAGGACCAAATAGTCTTTTTTTGGTACCAGTTAGAGGCTCATCTACTTCTATCTGTGCCAAATTCTCATCCAAATGATCCATCACCATTTTGTTTGCTAGCATCTCAGGCACCACTGCGTCAGAAAGTGACTTATGCTTTTTCATCAAGCCATAGTCAGACAGTTGTTACCAAAGTGGTTTGTCATCCATAGCTGTCTTTAGAGGTATGCGGAAAAAAAACTTCTGGAGGAGGACACCCCCACACGCACATGCCAGTTTCTGACTGCTGCCTGTTGGTGTAATGTAATTCCTGGTGTCTAGTAGAGATGGGCGAAGTGGGCACAATTTGCTCCGTGAAGTGATTTGCGGAGTGAAGGTGAATTCGCAGAGTGCTCCACGATATGAAGCTGAGTACTTCACATTATAGTGGGTAAGGCGAAGTCCATTGCAAACAAAGACTTTGCGTTACTCTGCCTTCCCAAACCACTACTCCACCAAATCTTAAGGCAAAGTACATTGAAAACAATATACTTCACCTCACATCGCCTTGTTTTTAAGCTCCAAAGGCAAATTTTGAAGTGATTCATGGGATTTCAGGTCACATGGGCTCTAGATTTTTCTGCACAGCCTCAGTTTGGGGTAGTGTGTGTAGGAAGCTGTAGGAGACAAACTGTTCTGAGAGCTCTCTGTGATTCAAACCTTCTAAAAGCTGTTAAAAAAGCCTTTTTGAGTAATTTTTGTTTTTGGTGACACTTTAGTTAATCAATTATAGGAAACCCTCCTGTGCTCATCATTGAGCGTTTATTGTTTGTGTGTGGATTTTGAATGTTAATGTACAACATTCAGTTTGTGTACTGACAGACAGTGGAAGTGTGCTTTGGGGGAGAGGCATATCTGTGGTGTAGGTAGATTAACTTGGAGAAAAATACAGTGCTTTCTGTTTTGGTGATATTTTTCTTGTATAACTGTGTTAATGTATACACAGTAATATTTTCAGTAATTCTTGCCAGTTTTTTGCTGATTGTTGTGGTGCAGTAGTGCATAATTTTAGTTTGTTTAAAATATGTGGTTATATTACTGAAGTTTTCAATTTGCTACACATTACTTAGTGTGTGTGCGAGTATGTGTGACACGTGTCATCAAATCAGGCACCTTTTATTGTGCCACATAGTAATTTCAACAATGTGATCCTGCTATCCACTGCAGCTGTGTGATTTTTGTACTTCTTTGTGGTATCTTTACTGGTACTAGTACTAGTGACTGTTACTGCAGCAGTGCAGTACACTGCCCCCCCATGGCCCGCCCCAAATGACAAAGGTATTCTTTTCCAGATTTGAATTTCTGATGGCAAGCACTTGTTAGGTGTTGTGCCTTTGCATCTGCATCTCTTCAGTGCACAGCACAATCTTAATCTGTCTGTGCATTTGCATCTCGTTAGGGCTCAATCTCCATCTGTAATTTAAGTCACAGTTGTTTTGTTGGCTTCCCTTCAGAGTACTGGATAGGTGTGGTGCATAATTCTGCATGAACATTGTACTCATTGATATGTATTTTTAAGTCAGGACCGTCATCACGAGTCACTAGTGATACAAATCACGTTCTTCATCATCACGGTCACAAATGCAGTCACAAATCATTATTCATGATCACGTCATGAGTCACATTAATTTTTTTTCTAGTAACTTGGATGTATTGTAAGCCTGCTTTATAGTATATCTCCAGGCTTCACCACCCCACCATTGTACTCATTACTGAGAGTTTTTAAGTCAGGGAGTTTGTGCTACAGCTCATTGGGGAAGTACATCCATAGGCATTTGCGTACCCCTCCCAACACAGTTCCATATTGTTTATGTCACACCATTGACACCAAATCACGTTCTTCATCATCACGGTCACAAATGCAGTCACAAATCATGATTCACGATTATATCATGAATTACAAAACAAATTTTTTGAGTAGTTACTTGGATATATTGTAAGCATGTTTTGTAGTATCTCTCCAGGCTTCACCACGCCAGCATTGTACTCATTAATGAGCGTTTTTAAGTAGGGGAGTTTATGCTACAGCTCATCGGGGAAGAATAGGCGTAGGCATTCACATTCCTAATACAGTTTTCATATTGGTTATCTCACACCATGGATACTGAATCACATTCTTCATCATCCCAGTCACAAATCATGATTCACAATCATGTCATGAATCATAACATTCATTTTTATGTTGATTGTGCGCATGTAAAGAAACATATTCGCGGCAGCTTCTCCACAAGCAGGTTGTGGAGGTGTGACACTGTTGTGGCCAATGCCCCCACAGCCTGCAAAGGCTTGTCCAGCATCCCCCAATGCCATGGTGCACTGCTGCTGACACTAGTTCAGCCAGCGTGCCACCAACTTGTAAAAAATCAGCCACTGCAATCAGGAGCCACCTCATCATTGCAGCATAAGCCATTCAGTGCAATGAGGGGGTGACCCGTCATTGCAGGCTGGGATTTTGTAAACCCTCCCACTCCCTTCCACTGCCTTCTGTCCACCCTGCTCCCCCCAGTCCCCATCTTGGCAACCAGAATAAAAGTAAACCCCCCACTCCCTCCCACTGCCTGCTGTCCACCCCGCTCCCTCTGTTCCTCATCCCGGCACCCGGAGTAAATGTAAAGCCTCCTGCTCCCTCCCACTGCCTTCTGTCCACCCCACTCCCTCTGTTCCTCATCCCGGCACCCGGAGTAAATGTAAACCCTCCCGCTCCCTTCCACTGCCTGCTGTCCGCCCCACTCCCTCCATTCTCCATCTCGGCAACCAGAGTAAAAGTAAACCCTCCCACTCCCTCCCACTGCTTGCTGTCCACCCCGCTCCCTCAGTTCCCATCTCGGCAACCAGAGTAAAAGTAAACCCTCCCACTCTCTCCCACTGCCTGCTGTCCACCCCAATCCCTCCATTCCCCATCCCGGCACCCGGAGTAAATGTAAACCCTACCGCTCCCTCCCGCTGCCTGCTGCCTGATCCATTCCCTCCTTTCCCGGTCCCAGCACAAATGGAGAATTTACAGGCGGTGGCTCCTCCATGATGCAGCCTCTAAGTTGGCAGCAAGCCTGCGAGTGGTAAAGACCCCAGAACTCCAGATCGGTGGTTCCCCAGTGAGCAAGTTGGCCTCAAAGCTGCTCTGTTCCTCACTGTTCCCGGTATCCCGCCTGTAGTGTTTGCTGTGAGTTTTTAGTTTACAATTAATGTTTTATGGGCTTTGAACCTGAACTCAATGAATGAAACTTAAGTTTATTTACCACATAGTGTGTAATATCGAGCTGTCTTTATTCCCTGATATTTGGGAACCACTGAAACTGTTGTTGGCCTGAGAATAATTTTATAATTATCGTTTTGAACTGCGGCTTTTCTCGGCAGGTTTGCAGCACAACTAAGGACTGCTTTTGGTATGCAGAGTGGAGAAGATTGCAGTGCTTGGTTTTAATTAAGGCACACTAGTGCAGTGTGGACTCTACAAGGAGCCCTATAATGGTAATTGGTTCGGGGCGGCCTCAAACAGAAAAGTAGAGACCTGTAAATATGAAAGCACTTCATTCTGATAGGCTAGTCTTGGCCTTTTAAAAGTGTATAAATTGTCAGAGATTATAATGGGAGATGGCAAACCACTGGAGGAATACTCTGGTCAGTGAATGGTGTATTGTAATGAACCACGGACTCCTAGGTTGGGTACGGCGGTACTTGAAGCTAGTGAAGGAGGGCTGGAGAAGGTGCGACTGACATGTTGGAAACTGTTTTGGAGGATGCTTACTCTGGAGAAATAGGGGAGATTTGTTTGGAAGAAGTAAAATTCATGAGCTTTAGAGAAACCTGTGGAGCCGATAGTTCTTATGAACTCTGAGGTTTGGAGCATGGAGCTAAAGTTGAAAACTCTTGCATCACCTTTTATTGAACATGCTTTTATTTTTCATTTCAGCTAGACTGTAGAAAAAATGCTGATTTAGCGATAGGTAGTGGCTGCCTTAAAGATGAATTTTTAAGGGTTCATTTAGTTCATTTTATAGTGATACCGCAGCATTGCTTTAGTGTGTTTCAATGCGCCACATGTTTAAACTATGGAACCAGAAACATAACTGCATATGGCTGAAAATGATTAATGATTATTACACAGAACTCTCATGGAGTCTGACTTGTTGGCAGTTATATTATTTATATCAATCCCTTCAAGTTTACCTTTTTTAGTGAACTATTTATCAGTGTATTGTGATTCTAGAGAGAGAGAGTCCTAGGCCCCACTGACTTCCGACTTAAAGAGAGGTGAGCCAGGCCTTGGATTCATTTGTTGGGAATTTTACCACTGTAAAATCTCTTTCTAAGAGATTCTGTTTTGTGATAAGATAATCTTCCTCAAGAGGTTTTGCCTGGCTTTTTATGTCTTTTAAGGAGTTCAGCACTTAACTGGAGCCTTCTGGTCCCAAGCTGTAAACATATGGAGCTTTTAAATCACTGTTCTAATGAATGGATTACTAAATGAAAATAACTGTACATGGCTTTATATTTATTTTGATGTGAGGTGATCCAGGGAAAATTGTGGTCTTTGCCCTGCGGACCCTCATGACAGTGAAATATTAGCGGTAGGCAACATAGACTTAAAATGTCCTATGAGGATTAGTAATTTAGAAGAGCTGATTAATAATTATTTGCCATTTTATTCTTATTTAAACTCTTAGGCTGTATATTTGGGATGTTGTAGTATGTCTTTTTATGCCATGTATTTATAGTAAGGCATGCTTTAGCATACAGTACCTATCTGGATTTAAACTAAGGAATTTCAAACTTTTGTTCATCATCTATGACAAATCTTCCCATTCCTTAGCTATGTGGGACCTGTTATCAGTTACTTCTGATGGAGTGGAGATTGAAGATTTTTTTCAGCCTCTGGGCACGTCTGCATGTTACAACTCACAGGTTTGCTTTCTAAGTTAACTCACTATGGGCAGATTTGGCCCTCTGATGGGGATTTATCAGTGCTTAAGTTGGCCTCTTCATAATGGTGGTTTTCTTGAAGCAGTAGGCCACTTTGGAATAGTGGCTTTGGGAATTTCCTATCCTTAGATATGGAATAAGTTAGGGACACAACTTGAATATTGCTAGGCATATAAAGCCACAAACATTAAATGTTGCACAGGTTGTCTCCCATGAATTAGGCCCATCTGAGAAGGGGATTTAAACATTGGCCCAAGTTTTCATTCTGTCAGTAGCTTTCTTTGGGTAAGTGATGCCATGTTTGTTTGGGTATACTTGAGACTCTGGTCATTCAACAGAGTGTTATGGAGTCTCATGTGAATTTTAATGACTCAGACCTTCTGAGTGTAATAGAATCATCTTGCTTTTATGGGAGGTTCAGATATGAAGTTGTTCCATCATATCCAAATGAAATTAAGATATTTTTTGTTTGATTTATCTCACATTACAAGGTTAAATGTGTTTGTCCTAAGATGGATTTGAGTATTTTTAGCAAAATCCAAATCAATCTCATGTAAGGATTATGCACCCTCCCTCACTCTAACCACACAACACTGAGTATTACATGAAAACCGTAGAGGTACAGTACGTGGATACATTCAGGTGAATATTCAGCGAGTGTTCTTATTCAGGACTACAAAATTGTTATTCTTTATTCGATATTCGTTATTTGAACCAACAATTAGATTAAAAAAAAACTTTAAATCAGGAGTTTATGATAGGGTGCTAATTTTGATCTGTGCTATGTTTTTTTTTTATTCCATTTTAGATTGCCTCTTATCTCCAGACTTGTATGATACTTTTTTTTCCAACTGTACTTTATTCTCCTTGCTAGTGCCATTCTGATTTGACCCAAGCCCTGTTACTCCACCTCTAGAATTTTCTACATCTGAATGACTACCTCTTAATACATCTGAATCCTTACCTCGATGGGTGAGTGCAGTGCCTGTAGGGTAGCAGGATCATCCTGCCAGTAGGGGTTCTAACCTCTACTTTCTCCCCTTGATTCTGAGGCAGAAGTGTGCAGTAGTGCACGTAGATAAGGTACAGACATTGCACACCTGCCATGCTTGACTCTGATTTTTGATCCTGTGACTGCTGATGCACCACCTACCCTCTGCTTGGTGGCAGCCAAGCAATGATGCATGCTGTCCCCCCAATCCGAAGGAGGACATACATCAGTGGACACTCAAACCCTCCTTTGCCCAGCCAGTCCCCAAATGGTCCAAGTCCTTTTCTTGTTTTTTTTTTATTAGTAGGTTCTGCAGTTTTTTGCTCCCTGCCCCCATTTTCTCCCGTTGCTCCTGCGACCCCAGCAGACATGGCAGTGCGTGCACGTGGAGGCACACATGCATTCCAGGCTCCAGCCCAGCCCCTTCCACTCTTCCCTGGCAATTCCCAGGCTCCCCACTAGCTGGAACTGCCATCTGTCCTCCACCAGGTGGGAGTCAAGGGCTGGGGAAACCTCTCATCTCTCTGTGGGAGAGGATAGCCACCTCACATCAGCTTAGTCTTGCTCCATGCCCCCCCACCAACCCCCACCAACCCAGACTCCTACCAAAACCCGGGTTGCCACCATGGTGCAAAATGTGGTGTCCAGCACCTCGACCATCAGCACCACTGGGCCAGCTTCCCAGGTCCCTTTTTGAACCTGGTTTGCTAGTGAGGTGTCCAGCACCTCAGCCCTCTGCCTCACTTGGCTGGCTGTATGATTCCCTCTTTTTCTTTTTTTTTTTTTTTTAACCCTTTTGAGTCTGCTTTAGCACAATTTTTATGTTGATTGCATGCATGCGTAAGAAACATATTGCAGCAGTTTTCTCCACAAGCAGGTTGTGGAGGCATGGCACTGTTGTGGCCAATGCCCCCACAGCCTGCAAAGGCTTGTCCAGCATCCATCAATGCTGTGGCATGCTGCTGCTGACACTAGTTCAGCCAGCGTGCCATCAACTTGTAACAAAACAACTGCTGCAATGAGGCACCACCTCGTCATTGCAGCAAAAGCTATTTGCTGCTATGAGGGGGAGACCCGTCATTGCAATGTGGGATTTTCACACACTGATATTGTTTGTTAACATGGCGGTAGTTTGCTGCTGTGTTCACAAACAATATTAACTCCCCCACTGTGTTTACTTGCTGACAGGGGCCCCAATCCCTGTCGGCTTCATTGCCCCAGTGTCTCTGTTGCCGACGAGGGAGCCCACTCCCCGTCGGCATTACATTAACCCCCTTCCCCCATATACTGTCTGTTGATGGGGTACCCAATCCCCATCGGCATAATGTAACAACCCGCTCCCCCCTTTCTTGTGTGCCAACAGGGGTGCCCAGTCGCCGTCGGCATAATGTAACAACCAGCACCCCCTTTCTTGTGTGCCGACGGGGGTGCCCATTCCCCATCAGCTACAGCGGCCCCCAGAAAGGAAGACTCCGTTGGCATGCTGGGAGCCCACCCCAGTGTGCCACATGCCCCTAAAAAAGCGGTTCTTAATGTCTTTATTTTTTCCCTGTAAAGAAGGAAATGATCCCTCGACGGTCTCCCTGACCACCCCCACAACCTGCACACACCTACTGCACACCCTGCCTCCCCACACCCCCCTCACCCCGTACGTACCTCCGGAGCTTGGTGTGATGATCTTCAGTGGACCGGGAACACGTCTGCACTCTTCAAAGCTGACTGCGAACTGAGGATATGCTGGTAAGCTGTATAATTGAATTAAATGTTTTTTTTCCAACTTTAATGCATATCTCAGTCATTTTTTGGAATTTTGCCACAAAATTTTCAACATAGGGTTTTTGGGACCCCTCCTCATGAATTCTGGAACTATCATGGTGTTAATCAGCCCTGAAAGGAGATTTTGCAGTCACTGCATGGAATCACCTTTTGGGGCCGATTGATGAAACAGCAGTGCCAGTGTCCATGAGGTGGTCTCTCAAAACACCTATATTGCAAATTTGGTGGAAAAAAATTCCAAAAATAACTGTTTTATGAGCGTGCATTGTGCAGTTGCTATGCACACTCATAAGGTCATGTATTTGCAATATTTTCACACCAGATTTTTAACATTGGCATTTTTCCACACCTCCTTCTGAACAGTACAGCTGTCATTGTTCACATCCTGGCTGAAATGTGTTTTCGCAGTTCCGGTGCACAATGGCACAGTTGCTGTGGGAAATTAGTGTTCGGGACAGATTAAGGGAATGACAGTAACACTGTTCATGAGTAGAGGTCCTAAAATGCCTATATTGAAAATTTAGTGACGCTACTCCATAAAATGACTGTGTTACAAGCGTGTGTTGTGCAACTTACACGCACGCTCTTAACTTTGTGAATTTGTAATATTTTCGCTCCAGATTTTCAACATTTCCATTTTCCCACATCTACTTATGAGCACTACAGCTGTCATTTTTCCCATCCTGGCCAAAATGTGTTTTCGCACTTCCGGCACAGAATAGGGTGGTCGCTGTGGGAAATCACTGTTCGGGACAGATTAAGAAAATGACACTGATACTGTTCATGAGCAGAGGTCCTAAAATGCCTAAGTTGAAAATTTGGTGATGATAGCCCATCACATGACTGCATTACAAGTGTGCATTGCGCACTTTCCACGCACCCTTGTAACTTCGCAGATTTGTAATATTGTCATGCCAGATTTTCAACAGTGGCATTTTTTCACACCTCCTTATGAGCAGTACAGCAGTCATTTTTCACATCATGACCAAAATACATTTTCACAGTTCCGGCACAAAATACCAAGGTCACTGTGGGAAATCAGTGTTCAGAACACCATTAAGACAATGACAGTGGCACTGTTCATGAGCAGAGGTCCAAAAATCCCTATGTTGAAAATTTGCTGATGAACCTCCATAACAGGATTGTGTTACAAGCATGCATTGAACTGTTTCCATGCACCCTTGTAACTTCACAAATTTGTAATATTTTCACACCACATTTTCAGCAGTGGCATTTTTTCACACCTCCTTATGAGCAGTACAACTGTAATTTTCCACATCCTGGCTAAAATATGTTTTTGCACTCCTGCCAGAGAATAGCACAGTCGATGTGGGAAATCAGTGTTTGGGACAGATTAAGATCGAGGGAGTGAGAGGGGGGAGTGACCAAGATCAACTGAGCTCTGTCGGGACTGCTGCGGATTTGTTTGTGGGCAGAAAAAGGCCCCAATGCAAGATCCCAGTACAAAAGGGAAGCCTGCAGCACTAGGAGAAACAGAACAAGGGAGCAAGTGAGAGGAGGGGGAGTGAGCGAACTCACCAGAGCGCTGTCAGGACTGCTGCGGATTTCTTTGTGGGCAGAAAAAGGAGTCAATGCAGGCAGAGGCCTAGTACAAAAGGCCAGCCTGCAGTGGTGGGAGAAACAGTATGAGCGAGTGAGACAGGGGGACTGAGTGAGCTCAACAGAACTCTATCAGGACTGCTGCAGATTTCTTTGTGGGCAGAAAAAGGCACCAATGCAGGCAGGGGCCCCGTACAAAAGGGCAGCTTTCAGCACCAGGACAAACAGAATGAGCATGTGACCGAGAGAGACTGAGTGACCTCAATGGAGCTCTGTCGGTACAGCTGCGGATTTCTTTGTGGACAGACAAAGGTGTCAATGCAGCCAGGAGCCCCGTATAAAAGCTCAGCCTGCAGCGCCAAGAGAAACAGAACAAGTGAATGACAGAGCGGTAGTGAGCGAGCTCAACTGAGCTCTATTGTGACTGCTGCGGATTTCTTTGTGGGCAGAAAAAGGTGGCAATGCAGGTAGGAACTCGGTACAAAAGACCGGCTTGCAGCCCCGGCAGAAACGGAATGAATGAGTGAGAGAGGGGGAGTGAGCAAGTTCAATGGAGCTGTTTCGGGACTGCTTCAGATTTCTTTGTGGCCAGAAAAAGCCACCAACGCAGGCAGGAGCCCAGTACAAAAGGGTAGCCTGCAGCGGTGGGACACACAGAACGAGCGACTGAGGGAGCGGGAGTGTGTGAGCTCAACGGAGCTCTGTTGGGACTGCTGCAGATTTGTTTGTGGGCAGAAAAGGGCAGCAATGCACACAGAGCCCCAGTACAAAAGGGCAGCCTGCAGTGGTGGGAAAACCAGAATGAGAGAGCTAGCTCAATGGAGCTCTATTGTATCTGCTGCAAATTTCTCTGTGGGCAGAAGAACGCGGCACCGGAAGCAGGAGCCCAGTAGTAAGGGCAGTCTGCAGCGCAAGCAAAAAAGGAATGAGCGAGTGAAAGAAGTGGAATGAGTGAGCTCAATGGAACTTTGTCGGGATTGCTGCAGATTTCTTCATGGGTAGAAAAAAGCACCAACAGAGGCAGGAGCCCAGTACAAAAGAGCAGCCTGCAGCACCAGGAAAAATAGAATGAGTGAATGAGACAGGGGGAATGAGCAACCTCAATGGAGCTCTGTTGGGACAGCTGCGGATTTCTTTGTGGGTAGAAAAAGGTGCCAATGTAGGTAGGAACTCAGTACAAAAGGGCAGCCTGCAGTGCCGGGAGAAACAGACTGAGCTAGTCACAGAGGGGCAGTGATCAAGCTCAACAAACCAATGCAATCAACATTCGGCATTGACAAATGTTTGTTTTTACTAGTTACTTGGATGTATTGTAAGCATGTTTTGTAGTATCTCTCCAGGCTTCACCACTTCACCATTGTACTCATTAATAAGCATTTTTAAGTCTGGGAGTTTTGTGCTACAGCCCATCAGGAAAGTACAGCCATAGGCATTCATGTTCCTTCCCATACAGCATGTGACTTACAGTACTGTAAGTAGTGGTGGGCGAAGTGGCCCCAATTTGATCTGTGAAGTGATTCACTGAGTAACGTGGAATCCGTGGAGAACTACACAATGTAAAGTGGAGTACTTTGCTTCATAATGAATAATGTGAAGTCCATTTAAACCAATGACTTTGCATTATTCCACCTTCCCCAAATCACTTCTTCACCAATTTTAAGGTGAAGTACATTGAAATCAATGTAATTCACTTCACTTCACCCAGTAATTGAGCTCCAAATGAAATTCTGTAGTTATTCATGGGATTGCAGGTCACATGGGCTCTAGATTGTTCGGCACAGCCTCAGTTCTGGTCTGGATAGTGTGTGCAGTGGTAGCTGGAGACAATTTGCTCTCAGAGCTCTGCGATTCAAAACCTCTAAAAGCTATTTAAAATGCCTTTTTGAGTAATATTTTTTGCTCAAAATTTAGTTCATAAATTGTAGGAGACCCTTCTGTGCTCATATCATCGAGTGTTTATTGTTGTGTGTGTATTTTGAATGTTAATTTAGAACAGTCAGTCTGTGTACTGGTAAGTGTGCTTGGGGGGAAGGGTAAATTTGTGGTGTAGGTAGATTAACTGGGAGAGAAAGAGAGTCTTTCTGTTTTGGTTATTTTTTTTTGTATAATTGTGTTAATGTACATACAGTAATTTTTTAGTAATTCTTGAAATTTTTTTGCTGATTGTTGTGTTGTGGTGCAGCAGTGTACAATTTGTCTGTTTGAAACATTTGGTTATATTACTAAAGGTTTTCAGTTTGCTATGCATTACCTGAGTGTGCGTGTGAGTGTGTGTGCAATGCGTGCCATTAAATCAGACCCCTTTTGTTGTGTTACAGAGTAATTGCAGCAGTGTGAACCTGCTATCCACTGCACCTGCAAGAATTTTTTATACTGCTTTGTGGTATCTTTACCGGTAGTGGATTGTTACTGCCGTGCACTAATCCCCCAACTGGCAAAATGTATTCCTTTCCAGATTTGGATACGTGACTTGGAAGCACTGGTTAGGTGTTGTTGTGCCTTTTGTATGCATCCTTTGAGTGTGCAGCGCAATCTTAATCTGTCTGTGCATTTGCATGGCGTTATTAATTCTGGGAGACTGCATTTCTTGTTATGGTCTCATTTCACTTCGTCAGCACTGGGGAATTTTCTGGACACAAGACAGTAGCATTTTGGGGATGTACATTAATTCTGGTGACTCTGTGTGTGACCTGACCACTGCACGCATGACTGAGTGCACCATTAATTCTGGGAGACTTTGCATTTTTTATTACACTCTCATTTCATTTCATCAGCACAGAGGAGTTTTCTGTACATATAAGACAGTAGCACTTTGGGGATGTACATTCATTCTGGTGACTGTGCAGGTGGGATGCTACCAATATTGTTGTCACTCCACCTTACTTCGCGTTTAAGATGGAATGACAATGCAAAGTAATAATAACAAGGCGAAGTGAGCTTTTCCTATGGGGCATTCCGCATAGCAAAGTGCCAACGCGAAGTGGCCACTTTGCGTTCACTTCACAGGCGGATTTTAAATTTGCTGCATCTCTAGCGTCTAGTGGTCCCTCCCCCCACCCGATCACCAACCCAACATGGCCTGGTAGGTAGTAGTCCCTTACCCCACCCAATCACCTGCCTGACCTTTAATAAGACAACCACTGGTAGCAAGTGGCCCCTCTCCACACCTGATCACCCCCACATCTTTTATAAAACAAGCCCTTTTGTTTGTTGTTCCCTCCCACCACCCGACTTTTAATAAAACAAGCTCTGGTGGCTAGCAGTCCCTCCTCCTACCCAATCACCCACCAGATATTTTAAAAAAAACAACCCTTGTGGCTATCGGTCTTTCCCTGCACCTGACCACCCACCCAACTTGTCCAGTGTAAGACCCCCCAACCTTATCCCCCATGTAGTACAGTAAAGTATTAGTAATACAAATAAACATTTCTTCCCTGGTGGTCTTGTGAACCCCCCTCCCTATCCCCGATCCTCAGTATATGATGTTATTCCCTATCCCTGGTGGTGAGGGTGTACCACCCGCCCCCCACCCAGGCAGGTTGTGTCCCACTACCCCACTACCCCCAATCCTGAAGCCCGGGGGTAACCGGCACAGCCCTCCTCTTTCCACCATGGCCAGGCCACCCACTGCTCTGTCATTAAATGAGCATGTGTTTGTACAAGGAGGACGGGGGGAGGGACAGCTTGCCACCAGGGCTTGTACAAGCATGCGCTCATTCATTGACAGATCCATTGCCAGTCTGGCCATGGCAGAGAGAGAGAAGGGCTGTGCTGGTGTCCCACTGAGGTTCAACATTGGGGGAGCAGGGCAGTGGGACACTACGAGCCAGGATGAGGGGTGATGGGGTTCACTAGATCACCAGGGGTAGAGAATAACTTCAGTTTCTGGGGATCAGGGATAAGGAGGGGGGTTCACTAGACCACCAGGGAAAAATGTATATTTATATTACTAATACTTTACTATACAAGGGACAAGGATGAGGGTGTTACACTGGACATATCAGGTGGGTGATTGGGTTGGGGGAGGGGCCTCTAGCCACCAGAGCTTTTATTATTTAAGGCTGAGTGAGGGATCAGGAGGGGGGAGACAGCTAACCACCAGGACTTGTTTTATTAAAGGTCAGGGTGGGTGATCGGGTGGGAGGAGGGGCTGCTGGCCACCAGGGCTTGTTTTATGAAACGTTAGGGTGGTAATCAGGTGGGAGAAGGACTACTAGACACTAGGGATTTCTTATTTTTATTTCAGGTGGTGCTTAGGGGGTGGAACTGGACTCTAGATTGAGTTTTGTTTGTTTCTTTTTTTTCCACCTATAGGTGAGTGGAACAGGGCAAACATTTGCACAAAACATTTCCAGTCTGCCATAGGTGGAAGTTCAGAAACTTCTGTGAAGGTTGTAACATTTTACAAAAGTTCCGCTAAGGCAGAAAAAAAAAACCTTTGCACACATCTAGCTGTCCTTCAGGGGGGTGGGGGGAGCAGCAGAGACAGTAGCAACAGATTGTCTTGGAGACAAAAATGAGTGACTCCTGTGATGTTCAGCAGTGACAGTGGAAACACATTGGGATCCTTCCTCTTCCATCTCCTTCAGTGTTTAATGGCAAACCCCAATTTTTGCATCTTGATAACTTTAGTGGTGTTTGACAGAATTCCCCGGAATGTGGCATGCATTGTGTCGGAAACAAGTTTTCAAGATGTGAGAAGTTTCATCATAGCAGCTTGTGTAGTTTCCAAGATATGGAATGCGAATTTTAATGAAGTGTAGTGTTTTCTTTTTTTTTTCCTATTCTTATTACACGTTTTGCTCTCATGTATATCCTAGATGGTAGAGGAATTTTAGTGAAACTTTTAGGGTAGAAGAAGCATATGCCAGGGTAGTACCTTTCAAAGGTTTCATGAAAAATATTACTCCATTCCAGAGTTATAAGGATTTAAAGTTTTTTGTTCCCCGAGCATGCTCAGTAGGGTTCCTGGATAACACTCTGATACAACCAGAAAATGGTGGGGTTGCAAGATTATTTTGCATTTGTACTACTTAGTTGTCATAAACCAGGAGCCAGTTTTTCAGGTCACGACTGTTGCCATCTTTTTTTTTTTTTCAAACTAAAATACATGCAAAATACTTAAAACTGATGCATTTGTAAAAAAAAAAAAAAAACACCTGAACCTAGCTAAACAGGGTCCATTTAGTAATATTTTTGTGTTTATTTTTTAACATTAGGGCTTAGCGAGAGGAGACTTTTTTCATGTTGTGAGCCGAGAATTCCCCGTCACACACAAGTGGTGCAACAGGAGCATTCATTTTTCAGCTTGTACCCGCCAAGTGATTTACATGTTTCCTCCCCCTTCAAGCTCAGCCAACCCTCCCTCATCATTCCCCATACAGCTTTTAAATTAAAATGCCTCTCCGTCCCAGCTCAGAAAGCCCTAACTCATCCTTTATGATTCAGTTTTACTTTACTCTCTCCCTATTCTAGCTCAGACAGGCCTCGTGTGCATCCTGATTGCTTTATCTTTTATGTTATACTAATATAAGTGGAATGGGGTGCCCACCCCCACGACCGCTTTATCACACCTCTTCTCCAGATCACCCACATAGAAACATAGATTGTGATGGCAGATAAGGACCACTTGGCCCACCTAGTCTGCCCATTTTCCTACCTAACAGATAAGATGCAGATCCTAGTTAACCAACAGCTTACTTCCTCCTACCCCCCAATAGATAGGTGGCAACTCCAGGGTTCCCATCCCTGGTGCCTGCATATAGTTAAAACTGACACTGGGGTACCCAATGCCGAGTGTTGGGTCCAGACAATGAAAATGAAGAAATTCATACCTAATTTTTATTATTATTAAATCTGCAAAGAAGAAAATGGTCCCTCCCCAATCAAAGCCCCTTTTCTTACTCACCCTACCCTGATCCCCCACACAGCACCCAAAACCTCACACACACTCACACTATCACTCACCTTAACATGTCCCATGACATAGAGACATTCTCTGATACAAAATATATCCTCCTGCTGGAACTGCAACTGAGCTATAAGAAAATAAGGAAAGTCCAGTTAATGCATAGAAACAGAGAAACATAGAATTTGATGGCAGATATGGACCGCTTGGCCCACCCAATCTGCCCGTTTCCCTACCTACTGGATAAGATGCAGATCCTAGTTAACCAGCAGCCTACTTCTTCCTACCCTCATCCCCTAGAATGGCCTTATGACTGTCCCATGCATGCTTGAATTCCACCACTGATTTTGACTCCACAACCTCCTCCAGAAGGCCGTTCCATGCATCCACAACCCTCTCTGTGAAAAAATACTTCCTTAAATTACCTCTGAGCCGCACTCCCTCTATCTTCAAATTGTGCCCTCTTGTTCTTGCACACCTCTTTTTTTGAAAGATGCTACCCTCTTGGACTTTGTTGATTCCCTTGAGGTACTTGAATGTTTCTATCATGTCCCCTCTCCTCCTTTCCTCGAGGCTATACATATTAAGCTCCTTTCATCTCTCTTCATATGTCTTCCGTGCAGACCCTGCACCATTTTAGTTGCCCTCCTCTGACAGCTTCCATTCTGTCTATGTCTTTGTGGAGATTGGGTCTCCAGAACTGCACAGAGTACTCCAGATGGGGTCTCACCAGCTGTCTGTACAGAGGGATAATAACTTCCTGTTTTCTACTGGTGATGCCTCTCCCTATGCATCCCAGTATCCCCCAACCCTCCTTGCTGCCCTCTCACATTGCTTGCCCACCTTTAGGTCATCTGATATGACTACCCCAGGTCCCTTTCCATTTTTGTTGTTGTTAGTATCTCACCCCCCATTGTGTACTCTTCCCCTGGGTTTTTGTTTCCCAGGTGCATTACCTTGCACTTCTTAGCATTGAATCTAAGCTGCCATACATTTGACCATTCCTCCAACCTTGCCAAGTCCCTTCTCATCCTTTCCACCCCCACCCTGTGCATCAACTCTGTTGCAGATCTTTGTGTCACCTGCAAAGAGGCTTACTTTTCCTTCCAGTCCCTCTGCAATGTTGCTTATAAAGACATTGAAGAGGACAGGTCCTAATACTGACCCCTGTGGTACCCCACTAGTAACCCTCCTTTCTTCTGAGTGGACTCCATTTACTATTACCCTCTGTGTCCTATTCTCCAGCCAATTATTTACCCAGGCTGTCATCTTGGGTCCCACTCCCAGGCTGGCTAACTTGTATATTAATCTTTTGTGTGGGACTGTGTCAAATGCCTTGCTAAAGTCTAGGTAGGCCATGTCCACAGCCGATCCCTGATCTACTACTTTGGTCACTCAGTCAAAGAAATCTATCAGATTCGTCTGGCATGACCTTCCCGCTGTGAATCCATGCTGCCTTGGGTCCTGTGCCCCTCTGGCCTCTAGATACTCGACAATTCTTTCCTTCAGAAGTGATTCCATTATTTTCCCTATCACTGAGGATAAACTAACAGGTCTGTAGTTTCCTGCTTCTGCCTTGCTCTCACTTTTGTGAAGGGGAATCACATCTGCCCTCCTCCAATCCTCGGGTACCACCCCATCCTCCCATGATTTGTTAAAAAGGATAGTCAGTGGTGTGACTAGTTCTACCCTTAGTTCTTTTAGAATTCTGGGATGAATCCCATCAGGCCCCATTGCTTTGTCCACCTTCAGTTTTAAGAGTTCTTTCAGAACCCTTTCTTCTGTAAATGGGCTGGTATCAACTTCTGTATCCAGAGTGTTTCTACTGTTTGTTTTAGGTACATCCCCTCTTCATTTTGTAAATACTGAGCAAAAATATTTGTTTAGTATCTCTGCCTTTTCACAGTCTCCTCTACCACCCTCCCTCCCTCCCTTTATTAAGCCTCATGCATGTCAATGTGTTTTGAATGTTTACCCATGACTTTTCATTTTCTGTTTGTTTAATCGGGAGTTGATACCATCTCCAGCCAGGGGTGATGGTCAGATGTCTCCCAGGTACATCAGCATGGAGAGACACTGACCACATTGCTAAAACTGTTCACAAAGCAGGAGAAAACATTGATGTCCTAGTACACATAGGAGCTAATGATCTCGCCAGCCGGTCAGTTGTGGAGACCAAGGAACACCTGACTAGGCTGGGTGACAAACTATCATCTATTTCATCCGGCATCTCCTTCTCTGAGATCCTGCCAGTCTGGGAGAGGGGAGCAGATGGACGGAAGGTCAGAGAAGGGAGATAGAGGGCTAAACACGTGGCTCAAGGGCTGGTGCCAGGAAAAGGACACAGATTTGTAGGAACGGCAACAGTTCTGGGGCGAAAGTTCTTTAAATTTGATAGACTGCATCTGACTAAGGAGGGAGTCAGTGCATTGGGGCAGAAGTTTGATGTCTTTGCAGAATATTTAAACTAGCAAATGGGGAGAGGGGTGCAGCACCCCATACATCGAATGGGAAGAACACCCCTCCCCCCTCAGCTAGTGGTCAAACAGGAATTCAGCATGTTTGCCGTTCATTTGCATCACCAGGTAAGAAAAAAGGTTTGTCTCCCCATACGACACCCAGGGGTAATGCCAAACTTCACTCAACAATTAACACACCAAAATCTGGCCAATGGAAAATCATGTACACAAATGCTCACAGCCTGGGAAATAAGATCCCAGACCTGCAGGCAATAATGTCAGAGGCTAAACTGGACATAGTAGCAATTAGTGAGCGTGGTTTACAGTAACCACACTTGGGAGACTTCAGTACCTGGCTATGTATTGTTCAGAAGAGACGAGGTGCAAAAGGGGGAGGTGGCCCTGTATGTTAATGAAAATATCAAAGCTACAGAAATTCAGAATACACATAAGGAGCCAGAAGAACTGTAGGGTCACCCTGGAAACAGAAATGGGACAGCCATAAGAACTGGGGTTGTCTACAGGCCCCAGACGAGAGGAGGACATAGACACATTACTGTTAGAAGATATACAAAACATGACAGCTAAAGGGAGGTTCTGATAATGGGAGACTTCAACATGCCAGATACAGATTGGTCAATACCATCAGAACATCTGCCAGAACTAGACTCATAGTGGATTCCTGCAGGAGGGCCTCAAACAACTGGTACAGCAACCCACAAGAGACAGGGCTATCCCTAGATCTAGTACTGACTAACAAAGAAGAGATCACAGATCTCCAGGTAGAAGGTCACCTGGGGCCAGTGACCATCACATGGTATGGTTCAATTGGCTACTACATCTAAATCATCCATTCCAAGGCAAAAATATGGGACTTCAGAGGAGCTGACTTTGATAAGATGGCCAACAGAGTTAAGCTAGCCCTGGCAAAAAGAAACACAGGTGAGGGGGTACAGGCAAAGTGGGCAAGCATTAAGGATGCAATACTTGAAGCAACATCCCATTGTGTTAGACAGAAAAGGAAGTGCAAAAGAAGAAGGAAACCACTTTGGTTCTCAAATACAGTATCAGAAAAGGTCAGAGCCAAAAGGCTGGCCTTCAGGAAATATAAGGGAACACAGCAGGATGAAGATAGGGAGGCATACCAAACTGCCCTAAGGGAAGCAGGTAAGGCAGTAAGGCAGGCAAAGTCCCAAACTGAGGAAACACTAGCAGAACAGTAAAAGAAGGTGACAAGACTTTCTATAGATACATTAGTGAAAGGAGAAAGTCCGAGGGGTATTGCTAAGCTTAATGGAGAAAAGGGAACATGTGAGGAGGAGGACCCTGTAAAGGCATCTATCCTAAATAGATACTTTTGCTCAGTATTTACTGAAGAGAAGGTAGGGCAGGGCCCACAGCTCAGCATCATGGACATAGTGGGGAGGGAGGTGAGCACTACTCCCTTCACAAAAGAAAGGGTTCTACAAGAGCTTGCTGAGCTCAGGGTGGATAAGGCAATGGGACCTGATGGCATACATCCCAGGGTACTTAAGGAGCTAAAGGAGGAACTAGCAGAGCCATTAGCAGAATTGTTTAGTGAGTCTCTGAGCACAGGAGAGGTCCCAGAAGACTGGAGAAGGGCTCATGTGATCCCACTCCACAAAAGTGGTAGCAGGAGGAGGCAGGGAACTACAGACCGGTCAGTCTTACCTCAGTAGTGGGCAAGATTATGGAGGCTCTCCTTAAGGAAAGAATAGTGCAACACCTGGAATCCATGGGGCACAGGATCCAAGACAGCATGGGTTTACAAAGGAAGGTCCTGTCAAACTAATCTCATAGATTTCTTTGACTGGGTAACCAGAGTGGTGGACCAGGGGAGCAGTTGATGTCGCCTACCTTGACTTCAGCAAAGCTTTTGACACTGTTCCACATAGAAGATTGATAAATAAGCTGGGTAGGCTCGGGGTGGGTCAGAAGTTGGTCAACTGGGTGGCAAACTGGTTGCGGGCAGAAAACAGAGAGTGATGGTAAGTGGTATACAGTCAGAAGAGATGCAAGTCACAAAGTAGGGTACCTCAGGGATCAGTCCTGGGGCCAGTCCTCTTCAACATCTTCATTAGTGACCTTGCAGATGGACTGAGGGTAAGGCTTGTCTGTTTGCAGATGACACCAAGATCTGCAACAGAGTAGATGATCCAGATGGGGTGGGCAGAATGAGAAGAGATCTGGATAAACTAGCAGAATGGTCAGAAGAGTGGCAACTGGGATTTAATCCAAAGAAGTGCAAATCATGCACATAGGAAGAGAAACCTGAAGCCACCTATAGGCTGGGAGGAGTTGCTAGCAGTCACAAAGGAAGAAAGAGACTTGGGCATCATCATCACTGATGACCTAAAATCATCCAAGCAGACCTCTAAAGCAGTAGGTAAGGCTAGGGGGTGTTAGGGTGTATTAGTAGGGTATCACAAGTCGTAAAGAGGTAATAATCCTCTGTACAAGACACTGGTTAGGCCCCATCTGGAGTACTGCATGCAGTATTGGAGGTCACACCTTCACAAGGACATTAACCAAATTGAGGCAGTCCAGAGAAGGGCAACCAAAATGGTGCAGGTACTGCATCAGAAGACATATGAGGACAGATTAACGGAGCTCAATATGTATACCCTTGAGCAAAGGAGGGAGAGAGGTGATATGATCGAGGCATTCAAACACCTTAAGGGCATAAACAAGGTTAAAGAGTCTAACATGTTTAAATATAGAAAAATAGCAGGACAAGAGGACACAGCATGAGTTAGAGGAGGCCAATTAAGGGGAATGTGAGGAAATTCTTTTTCACAGAAAGGGTGGTGGATGCATGGAATGGCTTACCACAAGAAGTGGTGGCTATGAATACAGTGCAGGGCTTCAAACAGGCATGGGATAGGCATAAGGGAGCAATACAAATGACTATGAATAGATAGGCCACTGACAGAGCAAAGGCCGATGGCACATTTATAAGGTAGAAAAAGAAATGGGCAGACTGGATGGGCCTTGCGGTCCTTATCTGCCATCAACTTCTATGTTTCTATGTTTCTATGTTTGCATCACAGTTTCAACATGGCCTTTTTGGAACCCCACACCATGTACAAGGCGAGTGAAATTTTTCAGAACAATTCTAAAAGATGATTTTGCAATTAGTCTGTTAAATCACCTTTTAGGTAGAATTTGAACATTTTCACCAACTGGGTTCTTGGGGCAGGGTCATAAGAAGTCTGTGTTGAAAATTTGGTGGAAAAACATGGTAAAATTACTAAGTTATGAGTGAACATTAAATAATTTCAATGTTCACTCATAACTTTACTGATTTTAACATTAACATTTTAACATTGTAACAAAAGAGGCAGCTGCATAGCCATGTACATCTCACCCCTGCTCCAGTTCCCACCAGTCTCACTAACCGTGCCCACGCTATCCATTGATGCCTTGCTAATAAAAATCTCTCTACCCCACTCAGTTCCTATATTTATAGCAGGCTCCAGTTGTTCCCCCGACTCCTCAAAGCCTGCTATCGTAGAGCACCTGGGTACCCTAAAGTCCCTCACATCAGGGGGCGAACTTCATATCCTTGGGGACTTTAATTTGAATTGGTTCTCAGGTGCTAGCACCAAGCTCAGCAGCCACGTGGCAGTACTGAACCTGTTTCAACAGATCACTGAATCCATGCTTCTGAACTTCAAAACCAAAAAACACTCCCCCTTGGACCGGGCCCTTACCTCACAACCCCATCGGATACTCACCTCTGGCTTCCTACCGGACTCTCTAAGCGATCACCACATGATATACTTGGTACCTATAAGGAAAATACTTAGAGCCAAGGCACCTCCACCAAGATCTCTCCTCACAAGGTCCTATAATTCCCTGAACATTGATGCACTCCTAAATGACCTAGCAAACACAGACTGGTCATTCATCCCCAGGGCAACCTCTATTGATTCCACCCTGGATTGCTTCAAGTCCAGATTCCTTGACATTTGGGACTGCTATTCCCCTCTCAGAAGGGCTCAAGTAAGGGAAGCTCGCCTTCTCTGGATCTCAGCAGACCTCATGGCCCACCTCTGAGAAAGGGCCAGGGGTGGAAAGCCTACAAGGTATCATGCACCCCCCATGGAGCACCAACACTACCACACACTTTGAAATGCCTATACAAGGCTTATCCAACAGGCCAAAGCCAACTACTTCAAAGCCTCCTTCCACAACAACATAAATTGCCCTGCTAAATTTTGGAAGGTGATGAAATCACTCTTCTCCCCTCCTGCCCAACCCCGCACCCCTACCCTAGATGTAGGCAGCTCCACTGTCTCAGAACCCCAAGCAGTGGCTTCTGTTTTCAACACCTTTTTCACTAACTGTTCAGCCTTTCTCTTATCCACTCTCCTGCCTGCCCTATACCCTTCTGTGATCGCATCCCTATCCACCCAAACCCCCCTCCCGTCCTTTTTCTTTTACCTGGTTACCCCGTCCAAAGTACTCAATGCCCTGCTCACCCTCAATCCCTCCAAGAGTAAATGCCCTTTGGGATTAGACTCCAGAATGCTCTACCTATCATCCTCTGCCATCTCCATCCCCCTGGCGACACTCTTCAACCTCTCTTTCTCTCTTGCCTCTATCCCTTCATATTGTAAGAATGCTACAGTCATCCCCTTCCGTAAAGGTGGTGACCCCTCCTCCCCTTGCAACTACCTCCCGATCTCCCTCCTCCCCATATTAGCCAAAATCCAGGAGCACCTAGTCCTCTCACAAATTTCATCCTTCCTCAACTCTTCCTCTTTCATCACACATTACCAGTCTGGATTTAGGAAATCTCACTCCACCATTACTTCACTTCTAAGACTCACCAATTCCATTCTTACTGGCATGGACAAAGGTCACATCACCTCTACTATTTTTGCCAACCTAGCAAAAGCATTCAACACTGCCTTTCACTCCCTTCTCCTGTCCAAGCTCTCCTGCACAGGGCTCTCCAGTGCAGCCACCAGCTGGTTCCAATCATACCTGGCAGGCAGGTGCCAATCAGTCAGAATTGGCACTTCCAATTCTGACTCCCTCCCTTTCACAACTGGAGTTCCCCAAGGCTCAGTCCTTGGCCCGATCCTGTTCTCCATCTTGCTTAATGAGCTGCCCTTGGCCTGTCCACACATATCCATTCTCATGTATACAGATGATACGGTACTGTATACATCAGGCCCCTCTCCCTTGGAAGTGGCGTCCTGACTTCAGCAGGACTTCAAAGATGTTCAGCTCTGGTTTCACTCAAATCAGCTTTTTTTCAATGCCAAGAAACTGTCTCCTTAACCTTTGACATGAGGCAGAAACTTTTCTGACTCCCCTCCATTCTTACCTTCCACACTTTAGATGGGACTTCCTTGGAGGCTTGTACCTCATTTAGATATCTCGGGGTCTGGCTTGATCATCACCTCAACTTTTCTGGACAAAACAATACCACCCACAAAAAGCAGCACCCCCGGTTGGGCCCCTTATACAATAACCGTGGTTGCATCCCTCTTCCAGCTTGCAAGGCAATTGTACAGAAAATGATCCTCCCTATTTTTGACTATGGGGATGTAGTCTGCAGTGCTACCCCTAAGTCCACTTTAGGCAGACTGGATCCACTTTTCCACTCCTTCTGTTGCTTTGCTTTAGACTGTCCTCTTACCACTCATCACTGCGGCCTCTACTGGTCCCTGGACCTCCCCTTGCTCCTGGATCAGTGTCAGTCCCACTGTGCTAGGCTCATGGCCCATTTCTGGGCTCAATACTTATTTATTTATTTAAATGTTTCACCAGGAAAGGCAGACTGAGCAAAAAGATGCTCATCTCACGGCATGACCTGGGGGGGAGTTAGAGAGGAGTTCAACTGTATACATTTGTACAGGAAACAAAATACACAAGTGAAATTACATGACAGTACATAGGTATAACACCCCAGGAACATGAGGTAGCAGGAACATAGGAAACATTGCCACAGGGAGGTATCCACATTGTTGTCCACATTGTTACATATATATACATAAAAATGTCTCCATACATGCCGGCTACTAGCTACGGTAATGCAGAGGACAGAAAAACAGGGTTAGAAGTACAGTAGGGGTAAGTGCAGAGGTTGGGAATATATGCCAGCGTTTGTAGCTGTAGCTGTAGCTAAGGCTGCTGGTCAGGCCATACAGGGTCTCCAAAAGGGCAGGGAGGGAGGAAGGGAGATGGTAAGAAGGGGGAAGAGGTCATTGGCACTGGCAGTTTACGGCGCAGTAGTTTGCCCTCTTACCTCACTTCAGCCCTAACAGCCCAAATCCCTCCTGCATACTCAGTCAAGAATTCTGATTCCCAGGTACTGCATGTCCCACACATGGCCATCTCAGCAGGCCAGTCAGCCTTTAGAGCTCACATGCAGAAACTATGGAACTCCCTGCTTGAGGACATTTGGCATGCTCCCCCTTCACAACACCTCAACTCCCTCCTCAAAGAGCACTTCTCCTCCACCTGCACATGCAGTTTAAGTTCACACCAGTTCAAGGGCTTAGCTCTCCATTTGTGATTACTCATAGTGATGTATCATTGATCATAAGTTGTTGTGAATTGCACAATCTACCAATTTGCTACCTTAATGTTTCAGTATGTTTTGTATGCTTGCTCATTGTACAATATACTATATATGTATTCCCCCCCCCCCCCCACAGGAAGCATCTGGAATTGAGATTTAGTCAGCTCAGCATGTCTTCCTGGTAAAACTTTTAAATAATTACATTTTCATTATTTTTTCAGCAAACTTTCAACATGGCCATTTTTGGATCCCAACTGTTGAACAAGGCAGGTGAAATTTTTCAAATCTGGGCCGAACAGTGATTTTGCCATTGCTTCACAAAAATCACATTCTGGGCAGGATTTAAAAATGTTCACCTACTGGGATCATGACATAGGGTCATAAGAACACTATGTTCAAAATTTGAGGTCATAATATTTGAAAACAACAAAGTTATGAATGTACGTTGAACTGTTTCCATGCTCACTCATAGCGTTGGTAATTATTAGTGTTTTGATTTCAAACTTTGAACATAGCCATTTTTTCACACCATCTCATATACATAGCTGGCGCTGTTTTTTCAAATCCTGGATGAAGCATGTGTTCACACATGTGACGTGAAATGACATATCGCCCATTATTCTATAAATGCCTCATGCCATGTTTATAAGGGGGAATCATAAAATAACTCTTGAATACCTGAGGTTAAAATTAAAAAAAATATATATTAATAAGGAAAGTTTTGTGTATTTCTAGCCTTTACCCCAGTGTGCAGTGCTTTGCGTTTCTGTGGCAGTGATCAGAGTTCAGGGATGAGATCAGTGAGCCAGCTGGATGGGCCCCGGCTTGTTGGACAGTGCTGTCATGCAGCACCGCCCCCCCCAACCCCAGCTTGGGAAGGGAAGATTCAGGGTTGCACACCTGGGCCCAAGTACCATATAGTAAAGAGAACTCTACTTATGGCATAGGTTCTTGTACCCCTGCACCCATGGGTGCCCCAGGGCTGTGCGCTTCAGTTGACAAATGGGGTAATTGCCCTGTGCATCTGTGTCTGTTGGCACATTGAAGTGCAGGACAATGAGAGCCCTGCACTTGTGAAGCTCAGCAGATAAACCAACAAATTCTTGATTTCTGCAAGCAGACAATATCTCCCCTTGGCATAGGACCTAGGGAGCCCTGCACATCTGCATCTGTTCATGCAGTTCCCAATAGGCTATATATAGTTATGCAATGTTTGTGAGAATAAATTCCAGCAAATATTTTCAGTATCTAAAGGGTGATCAGATCTAGAGTGAGGATATTAATTCAATCCTTATTTTAAGTCCCCCCATGCCAGAATTTATCCACACTATAGGTGGCAACTGCTTGGAACTGGCAGTGCGAGCACCTCAGATTCACTTTCACTGGCTGTAGCTGACCTGTGCAGTGGCTCCAGAATCCCAGCATTATTAGTTTCCATAAAGCCTCTGACCTAGAATGTGCTCTCCACTGTTTTTTATTTAATTTAAATGATAAACAGGCAGCACAGTCTGCCTAAAAGCACTTGCACTTACAAAATGCCCAAACTGTTCCCTGATGAGCTTTCAATATCTCTTTCCCCCTACAGACCCACCTAACAAAGGTTCCATGATGCTGGTTCTACAGCAAACCTGTCAACCAGCTTTACAGCGATGGCACAGATGTCAGCTGTGATTGCGGTCCACATTGCGCTGTCAGGAATACCACTGTGTTTTCTGCAGGGGGATGCGATCCCTGCAACCCCCAGATCTTACTACAATCACCTCCATGGCAGAGGTGTTTTGAGGAGGGGGGATCAGCTTAGAACAGCTGCAACTTGCTCCAACAACTACACTTACTACAGTTTGTGCTGATACACACTGATGCATAACATCAGCACTAGCATCAATGCTCACTCACTTTCCACTCTGTCATCCTGAACTGAAACAATTATATCAAAAAAAGTAATGCTTCAAATGAAAAAAAGCTACTACACAGCAAAAAGAAACTAATCCTTGCATTAATTAAATGTGGCATGGCCCACAATTGTGAATATTATTGCTATTCTCCCATCATGCAGCCTGACCTTTGGCATCACTCATTGCTACACCTCTCGTGATGTCATAAGGTCAAACTGCAGTCTAGGAGCTTATCAATAATATTCTCAGTCAGGCTGTGGGATTTGCCTTATATTTATATCTATCTATATATTTGTCTATCTGTCTGTCGTTCTGTATGTCTGCCTGCCTGTATTTCTGCCTGTCTGTCTAGTAGGCTGATTAATGTTAAACCCCAGTCTTTGCACCTTTAATATCTTTAGTGTCCTTTGATGAAATAGACCAAAATGTTGTGTGCATGGTCAGGCTGTGTGTCTCATGATGTCAAATGTTTTCCTGTGGTACCTTGTTAGGTTATTGAGATACAGAGTGCCAAATACAGAAAAAAAACATGTTTACTTTCCCTATACTTAACATTGGGTGTTGATAGTTGTCACCTACAGCCTAGACAGTGTGTAATTGTTTTATAACATTTTCAGGGTTGAAGGGGCCCCAGCTAGGATTGTGCTTTTGGAAGGTTGCATGAAAAAATATTGTATGGTTCCAGAGTTATAATGACTTCTGTGTTAACATAAAAAAGCAAATGATAAAAAAAATGATTGTGTGTGCTTATTTTCATAATTTCCCTGTTGTGCAGAAAAAAAATATAGATCTTGATAGCCGCCTTTTTTTTTAATTTTTAAACTCACAAACATTGAAATGATTACATTTAAAACCAAACAAGAAATAACACCTGAACCTAGTAAAAGAGGACCTGTTTACCTTGAGTCTGCAGTTTGTTATTTTAAAACATAAAAACATAGAAACAGAATTTGACAGCAGATAAGGACCACTTGGCCCACCCAGTCTGCCCATTTCCCTACCTAATGGATAAGCTGCAGATCCTAGTTAACCAACAGCCTACTTTCTCCTATCCCCACCCCCTAGAATTGCTTTATGTCCGTCCAGTGCATTCTTGAATTCCCCTACTGTTTTTGACTCCACAGCATCTTCAGGAAGGCTGTTCCATGCATCCACAACCCTCTCCATGAAAAAATACTTCCTCACACTACCTCTGACCCATCCCTCCTCTATCTTCAAATTGCACCCCATTGTTCTTGCACACCTCTTTTTCTGAAAGATGCTACCCTCTTGGACTTTGTTGATTCTCTTGAGGTACTTGAAAGTTTCTATCATGTCTCCCCTCTCCCTCCTTTCCTCGAGGGTATACATATTAAGCTCCTTAAGTCTCTCTTCATATGTCTTCTGGTGCAGACCCTGCACTGTTTTAGTTGCCCTCCTCTGGACTGCATCCATCTTGTCTATGTCCTTATGGAGATGGAGTCTCCAGAACTGCACGCAGTACTCCAGATGGGGTCTCACCAGCTGTCTGTACAGAGAGATAACAACTTCCTGTTTTCTACTGGCGATGCCTCTCCCTATGCATCCCAGTATCCCCAAAGCCCTCCTTACTGCCCCCTCACATTGCTTGCCCACCTTTAGGTCATCTGATATGACTTCCCTAGGTCTCTTTCCATTTTTGTTGTTGTTAGTATCTCACCCCCCATTGTGTACTCTAGCCCTGGGTTTTTGTTTCCCGGGTGCATTACTTTGCAGTTCTTAACATTGAATCTAAGCTGCCATACATTTGACCATTCCTCCAACCTTGCCAAGTCCCTTCTTATCCTTTCCACCACACCTTGTGTATCAACCCTGTTGCAGATCTTTGTGTCATCTGCAAAGAGACTTACTTTTCCTTCCAGTCCCTCTGCAATGTCACTTATAAAGACACTGAAGAGGACCAGTCCTAGTAGTGAACCCTGTGGTACTCGACTAGTAACCCCCTTCTTTCAGAGTGGACTCCATTCAGTATTACCCTCTGTGTCCAGTTCTGCATCCAATTTTCTACCCAGGCTACCATCTTGGGACCCACTCCAAGGTTAGCTAACTTGTATATTAATCTTTTATGTGGGACTGTGTCACATGCCTTACTAAAGTCTAAGTAGCCCATGTCCACAGCCCCTTCCTGATCTACTACTTTGGTCACCCAGTCAAAGAAATCTATTAGATTCGTCTGACATGACCTTCCCACTGTGAATCCATACCACCTTGGGTCCTGTGCCCCTCTGGCCTCTAGGTACTCAACAATTCTTTCCTTCAGAAGTGATTCCATCATTTTCCCTGTCACTGAGATCAAACTAACAGGTCTGCAGTTTTCTGCCTCTGCCCTGCTCCCACTTTTGTGAAGTGGAATAACATCTGCCCTCCTCCAGTCCTCAGGTACCACCCCATCCTCCCATGATTTGTTAAAGAGGGTAGTCTGTGGTGTCACTAGTTCTCACCTTAGTTCTCTTAGAATTCTGGGATGAATCCCATCAGGCCCCATTGCTTTGTCCACCTTCAGTTTTAAGAGTTCTTTCAGAACTCTTTCTTCTGTGAATGGGCTGGTATCAACACCCCTATCCAGAGTGTTTCTGTTGTTTGGTTTAGGTACCTCCCCCTCTTTGTTTGTGAATACTAAGCAAAAATATTTGTTCTGTATCTCTGCCTTTTCACAGTCACCCTCTGCCCACCCCCTCCCTTTATTAAGTCTCACTATCCCTCCTTGGTCTTCCTTCACTCCCTGATATACCTATAAAAGATTTTATCCCCTTCTTAACTGAATTGGCTATCTTTTCCTCAGTTTGGGCCTTTGCTATTCTGACTGCCTTCCCCGCTTCCTTCTACTTTAACTGATACAGTAATCTGTCCTGCTCCTTCTGTGATTCCTTGTACTTCCTGAATGCTATCTTTTTCTCCCTAACCTTCCCTGCCACCTCTTTTGAGAACTACAGTGTTTTTTACATAGTTTCACACAAAGGCTTGTTGCCTCAGTGATGGCAGTTTTGATTATTTCCTATTGTTCTTCCACCCCTCCTTCTTGCCCATTTCCTATTGCATTCCTTAGGCACTCACCCATTTTGGCAAAGTCAACCCTCCTAAAGGCCAGGACCTTTGCCTTTGTATGGCTTGACTCTACTGCTATGTTTATCATGAACCATACTGTTTGATGGTTTCTAGTTTCCAAATGGCTACCTACTTCTAAATCTGTGATCCTCTCTCCATCTCCATTTGAGAGTAACAGGTCTAAGACTGCTCTCTCCCGAGTGAGTTCTAGTACTAGTTATCTAAGGCATGCCCCATGCAGGGCATCTAGAATGATTGCACTCTTTGATGTGGCTGCATCAAATGCACTCCAGTTAACATCTAGCATATTCAGATCCCCATCAACAATATTGCCCCTTTTTCTGCCATTGTAAAGATACCTTCTATCATTTCCTTGTCCATTTTCTTCCCCTGAGATGGGGGTCTGTATATAACCCCTGTGTGGATTGTGGTGCCAGTGCTGGTCTCCAGAAATACCTTTTCTGGGCACCCCAAAATCCACGGTGCCCAGCTTAGTGAAAGGAGCTATTCACCTGCATTCTCTGTATGAGAACACTGGAACATTCCTGAGTTCTGCAGCTGCTGCTGAAGGTCGTGCTGTGGGCTTCAGTGAGAGCAGTGAGCCACCAATCTCCCATTAATTCTGCATGTCTATTTCTCTCTTTTTCTATCCATCTATCTATCTATCTATCTATTTATCTTCCTGTTTGTCTGTCTGTCTATCTATCTACTAATATAAGTATTTCTCCAGTAGACTGGAGCAGTACCTCTTCTAGTTTCCCCCTCCCCTGCAGGTCATCTGCTCGCCCTTCCCAGTCTTTAAAATATATGAAATATTTTTATAATAGAAACTGGGGTGCCCAGCCCTGGTACTGCTTCTTGTATTTACCCCCGCTCCACTCTAGCTCATCTTCCTGTTCCTACTAAGTAGGTGGTAGCACTGGGGTGCTTACCCCCATTGCTGCTGAACAGGAGCCCAAAACTGGGGTGCCCACTCCCCAGTGTCAGAAATTACAGCATCTCTTGAAGTAAAAAAAAAAATTCCTCAATGTTTTTTTAAACCTTTTAAAAAAGGAAAATGGTCTCTCACTGATCTGACCCCCCACACACATCTCATCCCACCCCACCCCACCTTGACCTCGCACTCAGCACCTACCACCCAACATCCCACCACACCTCCATGCACTATCATTCACCTAAACATGCCCCATGGCATAGAACCACTCTTTGATCAAAGACACATTCAGCTGCTGGATTGTGGGACTATGATATGAGAAACTAAGGTAAGTGTGGTTCAAAGTATTTGAATGGGGGTTTGAACTTTGATTTGTATCTTTTTTATTTTTGCATATTTTGTCCCCCAGTTTTTAACATGCCCTTTTTGGCACCCCACCTCATGATCAATGATGGTGGAATTATGAAAATGTGGCCTGAAAGGTGATTTCATAGTTGCTTAGTGATATCACCATTTGAACAAGACTTGAAAATGTTCACTGCCTTTGTTCATGAGGTGGGGGTCTTAAGAAAGCTATGTTCAGAATTTGTTGTCAAAATATATAAAAGTGACAAAGTTGTGAGTGTACATTGCATTTTTTTACACTCACTCATAACTTCTGTAATTTTAAATATTTTGACCCCAAATTTTCAGCATAGCCATTTTTCATACCACCTCAAGAACACAGCTGTCGTTTTTCAAATCCTGGCTGAAATGTGTTTTTGCACCTGTGGCACACAATGAAACTTTGGTGGGGATTTGAAAATTTTCACCTACAGGCTCATGAGGTTGGCTAATAAGAAGGCTATGTTGAAAATGTGGTATGGGTAAGTTCATGAAATAGGGGTACCAATGTGCCCAATACTTTGTATGTTGATTTAAAAAAAATTTAACAACAGCCACTGCAGTCATGATATGTAAATTTAAAAGATAGCCACAAGTACAGATACATTTCATAGTTTGAGAAACCTAGCTGCAATCATTTTATTTTTATTCCATGTCCAGCTCCAGAATGACACAGATTTTCCCTAGCAATATGTGACATACAAAACCACAGTACATTCCATTGCTTCTATGAAGACTTTATTTTAGTTGCACTTCAGTAAATTTATGTTAAAAACTGCATTGGGTGTTGTCTTTTGTTAATGAAAACATTTTCACCCTAGTTTTCAATGCATATAAAATTTCTGGTTCCTCAAATTTTGAGTGGCGCGTGCAACTGTGGTGTCCAAGCAAACTGCACTTTTTACATGTTCCCAAATTTTCAGCAAAAGCATCCAGCTTTTTTTGAGTGGGTGATTTTCTTTTCAGATAGGGTCTTAAAAGTATTGGAGGACATTGTTGAGAGAGGGGTGAAGGCAATGTTTTTTTTAACTTAAACATTTGTGTGGTGTCCACTGTTGCACTTGCAACGCTTGGTGTCCCTGTTGCATGTGCAACGCTGAAATTGCTTTTCTCTTATACCTGATATGGAGTTATCCCACAACATAGTCCTTTTTTCACTATTGAGTCATAGTGTCTTGAAATGCTTAGCAAAATAAATAAAAAATGAAAGTATTTTTTTCAAGTTAAACACCCTCTTGCACATGCAATGTTTGGTGTCCCCGTTGCACATGCAACACTGAAGGTGCTTTTCTCTCAAGTATGATATAGAGTTAGCCCACAACATACTCCCATTTTAACTCTTTGGTCATAGTGTCTTGAAATGCTTAGTAAAATAAAGTAAAAAAGAAAAGTAACATTTTTTTTTCAAGTTAAACACCAGTTGTGTCCACTGTTGCATGTGCAACATTTGGTGTCCCCGTTGCACATGCAACACTGAAGGTGATTTTTCCCAAATCCCTGTTACAGAGTTATCTCATAATCTGGTTCCTTTTTGACTCTTCAGTCACAGTGTCTTGACAAGCTTATTAAAATTGATCTATTGTTGATTTGAAAAATTCTTCCTCATGTCACACTTTGGTAACCCTGTTTCATGAAGTTACCCATGTACAAATACAATAAAATGCCCATGTTATCAGTAAAGATTGTAGTATTTCAATGTTCACACATAACTTTGCTAATGTTCATTATTTTGATTATAAACATTCAACATAGCCATTGTTCTACTCCTTCATCATCATTACCTCATCCCAGGTGTCATTTGTAAGATCCTGAATGAGACGTGTCTTCACACTTCTCAAGAGCAATGACATTTCTGCCAGTATACTCTAAATGCTATGGGCTTGATTTTTAGATGTTCTAGAACTGATGCAAGCCTTGCCAAGTGGCCACTTGTGCTGCAGATGGGTGCACTAGGGACCACGTGTCATATTTTGCAAGATGTGGGGTTCAAGCACCAAACTCCCAAAGGTTGATGCAATCACTCCTGCATGGCAAACCAAAGTCACATGGGAGGTGTTTGATGGAAGCTGTGGCACAGCCCATGGTAGTGCCACCAGGGATATCTGGAGCCCACTGCAGCCACCACACCTCCCACTGGGTGCCACAATGTGATACTGGGCTGTTCTGGGAGGGGGGTGGCAGGATGACGCTTCAGTTTTTTAGAGGCTGCAGTGTGCAGCTCCAGGCTGCTGAAGAGCAGCAGGCAGGTGATGGTGGGCAGAGTGGCAGCCATTCATCCATGTGAGTTGCTTGCTCAGTCAGCACAGCAGGCAACTGACATGACTGCTGCCACACACAATGGAAAAGACAGTGCATATGGCAGGGGCTTAGTAGGGATGGTTATTCCACTGGCACAACACCCACTTGTGAGGAAGCACAGTCTGCTGGTCCCTTGAATGCTTTACAGGTGCAATGCAGTGATCACAGACCATCCAGGAATACCTGCTAGCATGAGTTAGGAGGCAGTGAACCAAGAAGCAGAGTGGCCAGTGCTCCTGAACTAGACACATATCTGTGGCAGATGACCCACCAATGACAGATCTATGGACTGTGGCTGAGTACAGTAGGTTGGCTTGGTAACTGCATAGCAGACCACACACACACCCCTAACACACTACACAACTCCCACACTGCTGTCACTGCAGTCCATAGCCATAGCCCTCACTGGAGGGGCACCATCAAAGGGCTTGTGGATAAATGTTGAGGCCCATTTCTGTGCCTAGCTACTATACGTGCATCAGGGTGGCCATACAGGGACTGGGCATGTGCTGGAGTGGCATGCTGGCTCTGGCAGGAACTGCTTAGGTGGAGCAGCTGGTGTGGTTCACTGGACATGTCCATTTCTATGCCTAGCTACTATGGGGGCTGCAGGATGGCCATATGGGGACTGGACATGTGTTGTAGTGGCATGATGGCTCTTGCAGGCACTGTTTAGCTGGGGCAGCTGTAGTGCACCAGACAGCAGGTATACCACTGCAACAGATGGGCACAGGATCTGCTCCCACCTGAACCTGACCCACGGTGTGGTGCAAGGGCTGGTAGACCAGCTGTTTGCTGGTCTAACTGTTGCAGTCCATGCAGTCCTTGGGGGGCCTTTGAAAATCCCAATGTAGGGGATGGGGAAGCCCCAGCACAGCACAAGCCCTCTTCTGCCATGGTGCAGCCATGCATCTACCACAAGCATGGCAAAAGCTGGTCTGACACAAGGGGCCTTGGTTGTGCTGTAAGTTGCCGAAGAAAATTGGGTTTGCTGCAAATTCTGATGCAAGGTGCCCCTTGCATCAATTTCTTTTAATGCAAGGTTCTTGCATCAGTCTGGGACCTTTGAAAATCTGGCCCTACACATCATGTTTATAAGAGCAGTCATAAAATGACTATCTTGAACATTTGGGGTCAAAATTAAAAAAAAATATCTATATAACTGTTAAGAAACTTTGTGTGTAGTGCTAGTCTTGATGCCAGGGGTATGCTTTGTGATCCCATGCAGGTGAGCTGAGTTCAGAGGTGAGCTCAGTGACCCATATGGATGGGATGAGGGTGGGGAGGTGCTGTTGTTATGCGACAACCCCCAGACATGGTGTGCAAGCTGCAGGGTTGTCTACTTGGGCCTGAGTACCCTATAGTGAAAACAACTGTGATCTTGGTACACAGCCTTGCACCTTTGTCCTGATGGGTGGCAGAGGGCCCTGTGCCTTAACTGGCAGATGGATTCTTTGCCCTTTGCATCTGTATCTGTATCTGTATCTGTATCTGTGGCTTAATGCAGGAGGGTGGTGGTGACAGGCTAAAAAGACTCCTACATCACGAAACCTACTGAATCTTTACCAGGGGAATGCTTTCACCAAGGAATTGGAATCATGACTGGGATTTGAAACCATTTCCTTGAATAGCCACTAACTCTGAAGTGTTCTTTTTGAAAGTTCTGGTAGTTTAACAAATAAGAGGTATAATTAATATTTTCATGTCCACATTGTCTAATTTGCTCTCTTTTTCTCCTTTTGTTTTACAGAGTGCCTAATATACCAAGAATTCAGTTTTAAGAGCACTCTGATCCCCCGTGAGAACTAATATATTCATATATTTGATTTATTTGGGGAGATCACAGCTACAGTACCACACTTAACTGTGCTGTACAGATCTCTATATTCAACTACTATTGTGTTCTTAATGTTTCCTTCATACTGTCTTCCTATACATAGTTTATTTACTGTCATGATTTCTTTCCAACTATTCTATTCCCTCTCCACATTCTCACTTGACTTATTTTGCTTCCTTTTTATTTTTTCTCTAACACTTTCCCATTCCCTCCCCACATTTTTCCCTACATCCTCCTACCTAATACTGCCACATTCACTCTACACATTCCCTTTGTTCTTCAAGATCTCCTCACTTCTTTACTCTGTCTCCCTCTTTTTCAATTCTTTAAGAGTAGTAAAGTAACTGATTTTTCCTTTTCTCCCTTTTGCTTATTAATTCATAAAATTGCTTGATAATTTATGAGAGAAAAGAATACTATTTTAATGTGTCTTGTAGCACTGTTTGTCTAAAAATCATTTCAGTAGTTTACAAAATGGATTTGAATATAAATGTCTGTATATCCAAGGAGAGCAAATTGAGGTTTGAATCCCACTACTCCCCAACACTTCAGTCATTTGTAATTATGTAACACAACTGGTCTAGACCATGATGTGTGGGTACTTAAGGAATGGGATTACACCAGAAGCCCACCCCCAGACAAAAACTGTGGTTGAAATGCCAGGGCAACTGGTGAATTAGCTAATTAGTGCTACAACACCCTGTCTTTTTGCACCGATTTTTGATACGGTATCAATAAAGTCTGCACTTTTGCTCACTAAAACCAAGGCAACAAGTTTCCTGAATGCAGTAGCTACTTGTCTGCTCTTATATCTGTGATCGCATGGAAGCGCTGGGACCAGAGGGCACTGTACTTCAGCAGTCCATCACAGAGCTACATGGATTCTTGACATCCATCACTGCATGGAAGAGCAGCACTCAAAAGGGCCCAGCATTTTTCTAGGTGGTCAGAGTCTTACCTTGGCATAAGGCCCAATGGGACCTGCTGATCTGCACTTGTTCACATGTGAATGAGGTTACAATTCCACTATTTTGAAAAGAATGGACATTCGTTGCAAAAACAATCATTAATGCACCAGTTAGGGTAACTTAATGCCACTAGGTAGGGAAATGTGGTGTTAGGGTTTCCAACCCTAACTCCCCACCAGCAACCCTCAAGCAGCAAAGGGGGAAAAATCAGCTTTTTTGGTCTTCAGAGTCTTTGCAAATCAGTAGCAATGTCTTTATTATGGTTTTCAGCCCTAATGCCAACCCTGTTCCCTGAGCAAACAATGCCACAGATGATCTCCTTTCTTCATGCAGGGCTTGCAGGGCCCTGTGTGAAGAGAGCTAGAACAAACTGTGATGGCAAGACATACTTTTCTGCATTTTGAAGAGTGTATCACTATCAGGTACCGGCTTGGAGCTGTACCTTGTTTTTTGGACTAGAGGTGAGGGAGTGGGGGGAAGGGGAACATTAGGGTTGACAACACCAAGGAAGAACCCACCATTTTATTTATTTATTATCTAGGAAAGTACCTGTGAGCCAAAGGTTCTTTTACAGAGGTTCCACGTCATAGCAATCACATATGTACAAATTCAAAATGCAGAGGTTACATATACACAATCATCAAATGTTCAAGTAGGGCAATGTTAGAACCAGTAAACGTATAAAACAAGGAGTACAAAATACTTAACAGAAAATGCTAGAACAGGTTCAGCTGGTAAAGTTATGTACTTTTGCAGATATAGACAGTTGCTTTGGGGTGAGGGTATCACACTGTAGTATAACCAGGACAAGGTCACTTGGCCAAGTTAAGAAAAAAAGGCATTTAGCAACATAGAATGTTTCAGGAAACAGGGTGTGCATCAAAACTAAAATTAGGAATGGAAAAGAGAAAGAAAAACTGTGGCCCACTAGGAATTGCACCTCAGACCCCTAGTATGCCATTCCAGTGCTCTAACCATTAAGCTATAGGCTCACATGGTCAGCTGGCCTTGGGTCTTTCCTTAAATCCACACATTCCTTTCTCAAGTGTGTTGCACAATCCTGCAATATAGGAACACATTAGAAATACAAACAGACCACCTCTCTGTGCAGTGCCAGATGCCTGGCAGGAGCTAAAACTGCACTGAGAGGTGGTCTGTTTGTAGAACTAAAATTAGATAAGCTATGAAAACACTTATCTAGGTTGCCAGAACATGTTGAAGCATCAGTAATATTGTCTGACATGCTAATAAGAATAGACAGCAGGTAGGACCATCTTACCAGGGTGAGAAGTGACAAGGGAGAGACACTGAAGCCTATGGGGGGAGTGACTTACCAGGGTGGGAGGGGGAGATGAACAAAAGTAAAATGAGGGAGATGGTGAACAAAAAAAAATGAGGGAGATGGGAGGTTGGGAATTGAGAAAATGGGGGAGGGAGAAAGAGGGGCACAGAGAGTGGAGGGAGGGACAAAGGGATGATTATGGGGAGACAGGGGTGGGGTGGGAGGATACATGGGAAAGCCAGGGGCAGAGGGGTGGGGTGGAAGGAAGGGAGAACAAAGGGAAACAGGGAGGAGGTACACGGGGAGGGAGAGGAGAGGGGATGAAGGAATAAGAGTGTCACTGAGATGCAGGACAATGGGGGGTGGAAGGGAAAAAGGGGGACATGAGAGGGAAAGATGGAAGAGAGCCAGGGGGTAGAACAGAAAGTAGGAAGGGGAGTGGGGCAAGATTAGAGGGCAAATAGGAAGGTGGATGGCTGATAGGAGGAGAGTAGATTGGAGTAGGAGAGTTGATTGGAGGGGGGACCATTGATTTGACAGACTCTGGACCTTCTGCTGTATTGGGGTGGGGGGAGTTATGATTGGAAACCCTAATACCACATGTCCCTACTTTAGTGGTGTTATGTTACCTTAACTGGTGCATTACTGAAGAATATTGGAAAGCTATATATATATATATATATATTAGAGGCAAAAAACTCCATTTAATGCATTAGTTAGGGTTGTTCCACAGCGACAAAAGTGAGGAAATTTGCTGTTAGGGTTGAAAACCCCCCTTGGACCCCCAACCAACATTGGGGTGCGCATTGGGATAATCAGCCCTAACTCTCACCCCATGACATGTGAAAGCAGCAGAAGTATAGGAGAATGGGGTGAGAGTTAGGACCCACGATCCCAATGCACACCCCAATGCCGGTTGGGGGTGGGCAGGGGTCAAGAAGGGTTTTCAGCCTAACAGCCAATTTCCTCACTTTTGTTGCTGTGGAACAACCCTAACTGATGCATTAAATGGAGTTTTTTGCCTCTAATTTCCCTTCTTTTTGAGAATGATAACGAGAAATAATGAATGTAATGCAGCGGCGGGAAGCTCCCGCCACATGATGTCTTGTGGCATACTAGCAGGGACAGCAACACAAACAGAAATGCTAACAGTGGCGCACATGGTAACACAAGCGTGAATGAGAACAGAAAGGGTAACGCACATGGTGGCGTAGAAGGGAACGGTCTGCCACGTGATGTGTTGTCACATAGTAACATGGTGCCTGCAAACAGAAATGTCAATGGGCATGGTGATGTAAAGTGAAACAGAAAGATAAACAGTACTGTAGACAGAAATGGCAAAAATAACAGAAGCGAAATTACAAATAAGCATAAAGGATACAGCACATGGTGGCGCAGGACGTCAGAGAGAGTGAAATAGTCACTGGAACACTAGCGGAAAGGGCAAAAGTAACAGTAATGTAATGCAGAGGCTGGTTTCCCCAAAACCTGCATAGAAAGACAGTGAGTACAAATAATGTATGCATAATAATGAGTATCGGTGAAAATGAGAACTTGGAATACTAAATACGTTATATCTCAGGAACCGTACGACGTAGGAAAAAAAATTTGAAAGTTGTATTATTTACAACTGTCCTGGCTAATTTAAGAATTTTTCCAACGAAAAGTCCGTATCTCGCACCGTTTCGAGATCGGGCCTGCTAGGCCGAAACGCCGTAATGTTATCCTATGGGGAAAAAAGAAAAGTTTGGAGCACCATAACATTCCATCCCTGTAATGTTTTTTCACCAAACCACTGAAAGGCACATCTGTGGGCTGTTGGCTGTCTTCCCTTCAAATTTCAGGAAAAAAGACCAAACCGTTATTTTGCAGCAGGGATCCAAAGGATTTCTGTAATGTGTCGGGCGCCGTAATGTTATCCTATGGGAAAAAATATCAACTTTGGAGTGCCGTAACTCTGCCGCCGTGTAATATTTTTTAACCAAACTACTAAAAGGCACATCTGTGGGCTGTTGGCTGTCTTCCCTTCAAATTTCAGGAAAAAAGACAAAACCGTTATTTTGCAGCAGGGATCCAAAGGATTTCTGTAATGCGTCGGGCGCCGTAATGTTATCCTATGGGAAAAACTGTCAACTTTGGAGTGCTGTAACTTTGCTGCTGTGTACTATTTTTTCAATACAACACTGAAAGGCACATCTGTGAGATGTCAGCTCCGTTCCCTTCAAATTTCAGCCCAAAACTCCCAACGGTTCTTTTGCAGCGCAGTGCCAAAGAATCGCTGTTACTTCCACAGATGGAAAACTACTGTTGCAATTTGCTAGACTTTAAAAAAAGTTTGACACTTTCGTGAGCACGAAAGTAATTTGCAATACTTTTCCAGAAATTTAAAAACATATTTCTGGGGTCTTTTACCACAAAATAAAGACATGGCAAGCATCCTCAGGGTCCGACTAGGTGAATACAAAAAGAATTAGGTTGCTAGAGGTCCCAAATTTAAATGCCAACCATTTTCTGATCACCAACTGAAAACAAAATGGCCGATTTGTGAAAGTAACAGGCCCATTGCGAAAGTAAAATGCATTTGTGAAAGTGTTGAACTTTTTAACTTTCCATTGACTTATAGTGGAAACTGTTTTTTGAATAACTTTTGAACCGTTAAATATTTTTTCATGAAATCTTCAAAAGGCACATCGGGGACCCTGGATGCATGTTTCCTGAAGATTTTGGGCCGGTCGCGCAAACCGTACGACCTGTAGGCGCGACCGTAGAATTCCAGAAAAAGCGTAAACGTGTGCACAGATCATGCTTAATAACTCTGCAGCCGTATATCTGACCAGTTCGAAACTTCGCACATCCTAAGGCCTATGGTTCTTGATTACAAATTCCAGATTTTAGCCAAATCCGTGAAACGGTTGCAAAATTTTTAAGGTGCAAAGTTTTGGAGTTTAACATAGAAATGGCTCCTCAACCCTAACTATAGTGGCACTACCGTGCCACTAAAATATATATATATATATATATATATATATATATATATATATATTCTAGCAAAAACTTTGTTAGTGTATCAGTTAGGGTTCTTCTACAGCAAAAAGTGAGGAAATTCAATTTTAGGGTTCCCACCTCTTGCACCCCACCCACCCCCAGACCAACAGGCATCGCGGGGTGTGCGTTGGGGTCGTGGCTAACTCTCACCCCATCCCATGTAAACAAGCTGAAGTGGTGCAGTGTAGCAGAATGGGTTGAGAGTTGGGCCGATATTCTAGCCGTTCCAGAAAGCCAATTAGAAGTGTGAAAAGCGAAACCTAAAATCAAATTTTCTCCACTTTCAGTAAGAACCCTAACTGATGCATTAATGAAGTTTTGCATAGAATTTCCTTACTTTTTAAGAAAGAATAGAAAAGTACAAAGCTGCACAAGTTGGTGGGCCACATTACACACCTAATGACTAAAATGTACATTCACAACAGCAAAGACAGCCATCAAACAAATGTTAACCTAGTAAAACAATAGAAAATGCTGTCCACAAAATCTAAACTGTACCACACAATATCTCAGCAAAATATATATTGTCCAACATTTAAACACCTCTATTGACATCTACAGGACATGCCGCCAACACCCTCCAAATCTGAAGTAAAAAGACCAAACCGTGTCCAAGATATGACATGTAAAATTTTGAAATTTTCATTCATCAGAGTGGCACAGTTCCACACTGCTGACATTTAACACACATGACTATAAACTACATCCATGACACTAAGGGTAGGTATCCTATCAATTTCAACCCACCACCACAAGCAAAATGCTGTCCACAGAACATAAATTGCACCACGCCATATCTCCGCCAAAAAATATTTTCCTACATGGAAACACTGTAATTTACATCCACAGGACATGCCGTCAACACCCTCCAAACTTCAAGTGAAAAGACCAAACCGTGCCCGAGACATAATATTTTAAAGTATGAGATTTTCATTCGTCAGACTGGCACAGTTCCGCACCAGTTGACATTTAACACACACAATGACTGAAAACTACATCCATGACACTAAGGCTACGTATCCTATCAATTTCAAGCCACCACCACAAGCAAAACACTGTCAGCAACATGCAAAGTGTGTCACGTAATATCTCTGCATAGAAATTATTCTCTGACACATAAGCACCATAATTCACATCTACAGGACATGCCTTAAACACCCTCCAAATTTCAAGTGAAAACCGTTTCCGAGATATTCTACGTTAAATATTGGTAAATATTCCCTATCTATTCCATTATAAAAAATCTGGCCATCTTGTCCTGCCCTTGCGATCAAAGATGGAGATCAAAGAATCTCATGATCAAAGAATTTGCAGGTTCGCAATCAAAGAATTTGCAGAGTCACAAACAAAGAATTAAAAATCTAATAAATCAAAAAATTGATGGAATTGTGGTACACCACCACCATGGTTTGACAAAACGAAGCCCCCGGAGTAAAACCCACCCTCATTTGTCTTCCTAGCACACTCCTAGACTGAGAAAATAGATTTTTTCATCAGGCCATCTCATCCCTCACTCGCGATGCATGATCGCGATCAAAGAATCTCGCAATAAAACAATTTGCAGGCTCGCAGTCAAAGAAATTGCTCGATCATGAACAAAGAGCAAAGGATGAGAACCAGATTTTAAAATAGATTTTTGTAGCATAGGGGTGCCCTAGAAAGTAATTTGTGGGTGGGTTTTGCTCAGGGGGCTTCGTTCTGCCCTATGTAAATAAAAAAAACATAAGTTTTCATTGTACTTGGTAGTCTAGCAGCCCCCTCCCCCAGATCATGATAATGTACATTAAGATCTCTGTATCCCTGGTAGTTTAGTGGCTCCCCCAGTGTGTATTTCATTAATATCTCTTTATTTTATCCTTGGTAGTCTAGTGCACCCCATGTGTATTTATTTATATTTGTTATTTCATCCCTGGTAGTCTAGTGCCCCCAAATCTGTATTAAATGAGTATTATTATTCATATCTCTGGTAGTCTAGTGACCCCCCATCATTATGAAAAAGATAACCATTTCATATTTCCTGGTAGTCTAGTGGCCCCTACCCAGCCATGCCAGTCCATCCAGCACCCCCCCACCCTTCCACAGCCAGCGACTGGCACAGCCCACCTCTCACCTCCACTGTCACCCACCGACTGTGTGTATTACGAGTGCTAATTCAAACAGGCCTCAGAAATAATTTCAGAGCACCTCTTTGAGATTAGTTAGCACTGCAATACACAGTCAGCAAGTTGGCCATGCATATGAGAGGTGGGCAGTGCCAGTCACCAGCTGGGGAAGGTGGGTGAGTGCAGGGGTGAACTGGCATGGGTGCCACTAGACTACCAGGAAATATGAAACAGTTATCTTTTCTTACATAATGATGGGGGCCGCTAGACAACAGGGCTATGAATAATAATACCATTTAATACAGAATCGGGAGGGGAGCACTAGACTACAACAAATAAACTAAACAACAAATATAAATAATTACACATTGGGGGTCACTAGACTACCAGGGCTACAGAGATCTTTGTGTATTATATCATAATCAGGGGAGGGGCTGCTAGACTACCAGGGATAATCAAAACGTATGTTTTGTTATTCACATAAGGCAGACAGAAGCCCCCTGAGCAAAACCCACCCTCATATTACTTTCTAGGGCACCCCTGGGCCACAGAAACCAATATAAAAATCTGTTCATCTCGTCCCTCGCTCGCAATGCATGATCGCGATCAAAGAATCTTGCGATCAAAGATTTTGCAGGCTCACTATCAAAGATCGTTAGCGAGCCGTGAACGAAGATTTCAAAAGCTCAAAACTCTATTTTTTTTTACCAATTTACACAAAACCAAAGCCATGGCTCGATAGATCGGGGTCCCCTGAGTAAAACCCATCAAAGTTTTACTTCAGAAGTGACCCCTGAGCTGAGATATTTCTGTTTTTCTGACTGGAAAACTGAAAACAAGATGGCTGACCTCGAGATCAAAGAATTTGAAAAATCCTCGGGGACAAAGATTCTTGAACCATGAGGCTGCAAATTCTTTGATCGCCAGGTGGGACCAGATGGCCAGAACATGATTCTTTGTTCGCAAAACATACATATAAATTTTCCCATTGACTTATAATAGGAACTTAAAAGTGGCATAACTTTTGAATGCCTCAATATTTTTTCACCAAACAAAAAGCGGCATATTTGGCCACCAAAGCTCTTTCAAATGAGCCATACTGCAGAGCAGCATGCCACACAATGGCTGTGCAGGGCACATCCAAAAACCCAAAAGCTGACTCTAAAAATGGATAATTTTGCATTTTTCAACACTTTCGTATGCAAAGACCATAAGTCTGACCAAAACACAATTTACCAAATCAAGAGATCTACCATGCCCCACCAGGTGTTCCAAATTTCAGGCAAATCCGTTGAAAGGGTCCAAAGTTATTAATGCCCAAACTTTTGTCTTTAGTGTGTAACTGGCTGCTGAACCCTAACTATAGTGGCGCGTATATATATATATATATACACACACACACACACATACATACAGTGACGTCCCCCAGGATGAAACACAATTCTACATCATTTTGCAGCACTCTGTAGAATGTTGCAGAAGACCTACTGAATAAAGCAATGCAATTTCAAAGGTAATTAGATCCCTTTGTCATTCTGGAAAATGTGACACTGACAGGATGAAGTGAATGTCACAGTTTCCTGCATGACAAAGAGGACTAATTGCCATGGAAATTACATTGCTTTATTCAATAGGTCTGTTGCAGCATACTGCAGAGTGCTTTAAATGTGTGTTTCATCCTGGGGACACCACTGTATCTATCCATATATATATATATATATATATATATATATAATATACATACACATATTATTTATACATATATATATATATATATATATATATATATATATATATATACACACAAATGCATACAGTATAAACTAGACTAACTAGACAGGAGGATAGATTGAGTGGGGAACTTCTATGCATGTTCAAGATCAGCAGAGATGATAACTTGCTAGGCACTTACAGATGGAGTCAAAAACTTATGCATATAAAGTACAGAGGACATAACAGACAATTTAAAAGGTTGTTCTTTACAATGCACAAAGAAAATACTTCTTCACACAGAGAATAATAGGGCTATAGAATAATTCACCTGCTACTGTAATAGTCAGTAAAAATAAAAATGTTTTCAAATGTGAAATAAACCCCTTTTTGCTTGAGGGATGAGGACTGATATTCTACCACTCTGTAGTTGGGGCAGTCCTGATAGGCACCATGGCCTGCTTTTTCCATATGACCATAGGAATTAAACATAGTAAAGAAATCTAGAATAACTTCTTAAATAGTTGAAACTAAGGAGAAGGATCTTAAAATTCTCATGGCGAAAACTCAGAAAGTCCCTAAAAATAGGAATTTGCAAGATAATAAGAACTTTTCTTACTGCTTTCCATGATAAAAAGAGTATTTTGATTTGTGTTCATGAGGCTGATTTGTTTAAATGTAAAATAAAATGTAGTAAGGAAGTTTTTAAATAAAGATGAACTTTAAAGAGGTGAAAATTCTCTAGTGGAATTGAGAACTTAGAACTATTTTTTTTCCGGCAAAGGTACAATTGTTCATTTGTGATAAGATATATCTTTTTGGAGATCCCCATACTTCCACAGAAGTTCTTAAATCCCATGGTATGTGTGTAACAGTTGAAGAGAAATCTGAGGTTGAAGGTGTTTTAATATTCTTAAAATAGTCTTCTGAAATGGCAAACTAGTGTATGTGATATTAATGTGAATCCTGCTGAGTCTTGTTAGACCCTCCCTCACCTATTTTCCTAATAAGAGTCTATTTTTCAGTTGAATGCTAACCCTTCAATAATTTAAAAGTTGTCTCAGAAGAAACTGTGTTTGATATACTGCTGGTTAGGAGAGCTATTTTTGAATGAAAGAATGAGGAACCTGGTCATTTTTTTCCAAGGTTTATTATGATAGATATTTAGGATGCACTTTTAAGGGACCAGTGAGTGCCTTAGGAACTTAAAGCGTGCAGCCTGTTTTTACTGAGGCTTCACGTGATGCAATTTTTCCACTGCATGTAGCCAATTTTAATAGAAACACTGCATTTGTGATATAGTTCTGGTCCCTTGCAGCCACTTCCATTATAATGGATGCTGTATCAGGATAGAAAACCTAGTGTCTGCATGCTGCTGGCAAACTGGACAGTCACATGGATAGTGTTGTGAATGAGGTGATTGCAACCAAGTCTGTCTCATTCATTTAAATATTTTAATAAAGCACATTAACATTTGTGGGTGTGGCCAAGACATGGAGCAGGCAAATGACTTAAAAAAATAACTACCATTTAAAAGGTGTTATAACTTTATTACAATCCAAGTTTGAATACTGAATCTAGTGAGATATGCCAATTAAGAACATCAGTGAAAAAACAACTTTGATGCACAACTGCAGAATTTTTTTGTTGCTGTTACACATTGTGCTAAAAAATGGATGAGTGATCATTTTCCATGCTGTTTTGCAGTGTTCTTAACAATTCTTTGCTTTTATTAGTAATGCCAATATTTGGATCTAGCAGTTCGAGTTTTTGCATAGAACTCACTAATATATTGTCCAGTTGTGATAGGCAGAGCTCTGTATTTTTCATGAGAGGCATGCATCCACTCTATAAAGCAGTTTTTTCTTCTTCTTTTGTTATTGTATAACATCTGATTAGACAGCTTTGCTTTGGGGGCACGTGAGCAGGTTCTGGTCCACAAATACTATTACAGGAAGGTGGTTTGGGTTTAATAGTTAGTGAACTAAAATTTGAAACAGGAGGTTCTGTGTTTGTGTTCAAGTCCCAGCAATGGGAACAAGATGGCAGCAATCATAGCAAACATGTTTTGAAAGAGCATGCTCACTGTGATTCTAACTGTTTGGTTTACCCTTGTAAATGTGGTGCTTTTATTTATTTTAAATACATCAGAAAAAAGGAAACAAAAGGCCCTATTCTCATCAAGTGAGGAGTTTGCCTCATATACCATTCATCCTTTTGAGAAGATTCCATGGCCAGGACTCAGCCCATGGAGTGGAGTGCATAGCAGTTCAGCCACTCCCTTGGCAGCCTCCTCATCTGGATCAGAAAATGTGCCATTATCAATGACGCTAGCATACAGGTTGGTGTCAGCATTGCCTGCTGCATTGAGCTCTTACTCTCACTCTCAGCTTAGTCTAATGGCTGAATTAGGTGTTGATGTGAAAGTAGTGACTGATTCAACAAACTCTAGTCATGGTGCTGAGGGTTGAAGTGCTGGACGCTACACCTCTTGCCACGCTGGTGACCTGAGTTCGGTAGTGAGTTTGGGCTTCATGAGTCAGCAGGGGAGGGATCATATTGAGCACCTGGTGGACTGCTCTACTGTCCTGAGGGAGAATACTGGGATGCCCCGCACTCTGGTGGCCCCTGGTGGAGATCAGGGGCACTGCAAAGCACAAGCGGCATGCTACAGCATGCCCGATAGTGGCAGGGTTGCCATGCACCAAGCATCTGGGTTGAGCATGCAGGGGGGAAGGGCCAAGAAAAAGGAAAAACCCGTCTTGGAGGGATAGGCAATGGCACCTTTCATCCATGCCCAGCGCCGGATCTGACTCAGACAGGCCTCATCACTCCTCCACCTGGGTCCCGCCCGCTTGCCAGAGTCTGCCTAAAATAAGGACCCTAACAAAGGAGTCGGGCTACCCTCCCCGGGTGGGTTAAAGCAGGGGTGCTGGCAGCGGGGTGGGGAGAGAGGGCACTAGACTGCAGAGGACCTCAAGTGGGCAGGCACAGGGAGAGGATGCCTTAGAGATGAGGCCAGAAGGAAAAAGAGTTGACAAAAAAAAAATTCTGTTCAGAGCCTATACAGCTTCTCAGAGCAACTGGAGTGTGGCAAAAGTGAGTAAAAGAATACTCTGAGCTTTTGCCATGCTTTCACTGCACCATTGTCTGTCGTGCATGTGTGGAAGTAAATGCAGAATTACCATATTAAAGTACTATCGTGCTGGCTGACTATATAAGTGAGCTCACCAATGGTCAGAAGTATATTGTTTTTAGAATGTATCAAAAACTAAACAGTAGCCATTCCATTAATTATGGAATTAAGAAAGAATGGGGAGGAGGGAAAAGGGCAAACTCGATAGGCCAATGGGTCCTTTTCTGCCGTCAGATTTCTGTGATTCTGTGAATATTCACACTTGACACTGAATTATTAAAAAGAAAGTAATCTAAAAAGTATTATTAGAAAGAAACATTGGAAACTTTTTAAAACAAATGACTATGTACAGTCAAGCTCAGTAATTATAAACATACTGGCATGGTGTTTTACTCTCTATGAACTGCCATGGACAGAAGTGTGTAGGAGCACAACTCTGTTATATTAATTTTTATGTATTTTATTTCAAGAAATTGGATTTACAAACCTTTGAGTCAAAGACTCATTTACAAAGGTACCTCGTCACAGGGAGGGGAGACAACATATTTGTAATGCAAAGACAGTGGAGAACAATACAGGTGAGATACAGAAGAGTAAACAAAGCAAGGCAAATTACACATGAGCATAACAAATTAAGCTATTTAGCATCCCAGTGGAGCACTCAGGTTACAGTACGAGTTGTACAGACTACAGCAGGCTATTTTAAGTGGACTAGTGCAAAACGTCATGCTATGGGAGGCAGATTGGTTTAGGACGGTGCACTCGGAAAGTCTTACAATGGGCATTTACAGCTTCGAGTGTCAGTGAGGTGTTTGCGCAGGACAACTTTGAAGGGGCCGATTTTGGGGATGTTTGAGATGTGCAATGCGAAGGAGTTAAACCAGCAAGGTGCTCTGTAGTGTAATGCCCTTTGGGCGAACGAGGTCCTGGCTCTGGGCACCTGGAAGGTGGTTTTGGCAGTATTGCAGGTGACTACCGAGGGGGAGGCCCATTGAAGGAGTGCAGCAACTCCTGGGGGGCAGAGCACAAGTAGAGCCTTTTTTGTCATATGCAGGTGTGGTATTGCAGTCATTCATCAAAAGTGAGTAAGTTCAAGGTGGAGTAGAGCTGGCATGTGTGAGTTCTACTGGAGGCGCTGGTGAGGAGCCTGCAGGCTTTGTTAATAGAGGTCCGGACTTTGCTGAGGGCAGTGGGGTCAGCAGCTGCATAGATAGTGACTCCATAGTCCACCAATGACAGGATGGAGGAAGTGATAGCCAGCCATAGGGCAAACTCAGGGAAACAGTCTTTGTGGTGGTAGAGGAGTCCAATCCGGGCATTGATGGCAGAGGACAGATAGTTAATATGGGCATGGAAAGAGAGAGCTGAGTCGAAGGTGATGCCCAGGTATTTGTATGTTGATACCTGTTCAAGGGGGTGGAGGGTGCTGAGAAAGATGTGAAGGGGAGCATTTCTGGAGTGGCTTTGGCGGTGTGCAAAAATCATAGATTTTTGTCTTCTTGAGGTTCAGAACCAGACGATGGTCGAGGAACCATTTATCAGCTTGGCTGAAGGTGAGATGCAGGGAGCTCTGGAGTGTGAGTGGGTCGGGGTGTGAGGTGACGAGGACTGCGTCATCGGTATATAGAAGCATTTTGCCTGTGCAGGAGCTAGGGAGGGTGTTTAAAAAGAGATTGAACAATGTGGGGCCCAGGATGGAGCCTTGAGGGACCCCGGAGCATACAGGCAGGGCAGTTGATAGGATACCATTTAGTTTGACCTGTTGGGATGTATCCAGGAGGTAGCTGGAGAACCAGGCCAGAGGGCCGGATGAGAAGCCCAGCTGATGGAGGGCGTCAAGCATTAGGTGGTGACACACAGTGTCAAAGGTCTTGGCTAGGTCAATGAACACTGCCCCGGCGATCTCCCCAGCATCAAGTGCAGAGTGTATTTGGTGGGAGAACTCCAATAAGGCTGTAGTGGTGCTGTTACCAGGGTGGAAGCCATGCTGCTCTGGGCATAGTATGTTGTACTTGGATAGGTAATCCACGAGTTGGGTGGATACTATTTTCTCCAGGGCTTTGGGGGGGAGGAGGATGGAGATAGGTCTGTAATTGTTTGGTAATACGCAGTCTCCATTTTTATGTATGGGGATAATTTCCGCCAGTTTCCATGTGCTCAGGAATTGGCCGAGGCATAGGGATCAGTTGAGAAGGTCAGTGAGGGGGACTAACATGACATCAAGTGTTAGGCGGAGTATCCTGGAGTCAAGGGGGTCACAGCTCGGGTTGTGGGAGGAGAGGGCTTTTAGGAGGAGTGGCTGGGCATCATGAGTAGAGATGGTCCTAAAGAGAAATGGGGGAAGGGAAATAGGTGGGGCATAGGCTGCAGGGATGGGGTCAAAGAAGTGGGCAGAAAGGACTGCACTTAGGTCAGAAAATGTTGTGTTGAGGCAGTCAGCAACACGTTGTAAGTCAGTATTAATTGTGCCGTTGATAACCATCTGGGTGGGGGGGAGAGCGGGTCTTCCCATTAAGCTCCTTTATGTTATCCCAGAAGGCTTGGGCAGAGCCCCAGGATGAGGTCAAGGCGGTTTGATAGTGATGGGCCTTGACTTGTCTTATGGCCCATGTGCATTGGTTGCGAGTGGCATTATAGGCTTGCCTGTCAGCTGTCCTGCCAGACTCAACAGCAGTGTGCCACAGGTTATCCCACTGCTTCAGTTGCTGGATCAGCGTAGGGGAAATTCATGCAGCATTATGTCTTTTGGAGCGGGCGTTGGTGACCGGGGCAAAGATGTCACAGGCCTTGCAGAAGGCACTGGTGAGGAAGGCTACAGCTGTATCTATATCCGTTAAGACCACAGGGAGTGGACTACAGCTACCTTTGATGCCATAATTAATGTGGCTTCCTGCCTGCCACACATTTGTATTTGCTTTCTTAGAGAAAAGGGTCCATATTGATCTTCTCATCTACTGTAGGCCTGTAAATGGGTGTTGCAGGCCCCCCAATATGAACAACAGTTACCAGTTCTTCCCCCTATCCCCACCAGCAATTTGAGGTGAGATCCACAGCCCTAGCACCTGGCAGGTAACAGAACAAGCAATTCTCTGGATAATGCATGAACATCTTCCAGTCTGTAAATCAAAAAACTGAGTCCCATACCACCAGAACCTGATGCTAGCTTGTACTAGACTCAGGCATCCCAGTGTGCAATCCATGTCTCTTGGTGCATGACTGTCCAGTTGCCTAACCTCTTCCCCTATCTGTCATTGCCAGGCTCTGTCAAAGGTGCAAACCTGTTATGGTGGATGAAAGAAAGAGAAAACAAAAAAACTGGGTAGGAAAGGAAGGTATAATCTAAGTTCTTTAAAATAACTTATGTAGTTCTTACAAGCATATGTATTGGAATCAAGTAGACATGAACCTGGTTAGGATAAATCAACTTATGTGACACAATCTACTTTCAGCTGCACAAAACAATTTGAATTGAGGACTATTTTATTGACTGGTGGCTACATCCCATCATTATGTATTGAATAATAAAACATTTATTAATTTTGTGTGTTAGTGTTTTTACAACTGGGTTCATGTTATTGCAAAATAATGCACTCCATGACAAGGGCTGTTCTGGGATTTATCCATTTCCTATGCAGTTTAAGGCACATGACTGCACCTCATGCCACACCAAAACAGGAGGCATAGGTAACTTCCCCAGTGACCAACACCCTGTGATGTCTTATTGCTTAAACATCTACTATTAGTCCCTCTCCTATATCTCCTGGTGGCAAGTCTATCTGGACTTTTCCCACTGGCACTGGGCCCATAGTCTGGCATACCACCCCAGCAGTAGTCAGGCAGCTCCTTCCTCTGATGACAACGCTAAAAACTCTCACATTGTCATCACCAACAAGCTCCATATGATCTGGTGTGCCACTGAGGATACAGAGTACACAGAGCTGTTATCAGCTAATGAAGACCCCTCACATGCAATGTAATGCCCTACATTTAATATCTTTTAATTTTTAGGATTTTTGATGCATAGCTTGTGGGGGGTTTTTGAGGGGGGGGTATGCTCATGTAATTTGAAAATCAATGTAGCCAGACACAGACACAGAAAAAATATAGAAACTGGCACACATGTAAAGCAGCGACTACATAGGGATATACAGTATGTCTTCAGGTCAGTGATGCATTATAACTGTTACTGTAGCTCACACTGGGCTCTGGTTGTCTGGTGGGATTTGAAGGCTCTGTCACAACATCACAAACAGCAATCCACAACAGATGCATGCTAACAGCACCTGCAAATAGTAAGTGATAATAATTCATATTCATTGCTGACCTAAAGACTTTCTTACCCCCTATTTGTGATCAGATTGCACCATGACAATTACTGTATTTGTAGATGAAACAGTCTTGCTGAATTCTGGAAGCTGAACCAAACGTATGGGTTTAAAGCCAAATGGAAGTTACCAATGGCCTATTTTTATAACCATAAGTGAGAAGACTGTTTATAATACATTAGAAAATGGCAAGAATTAATTCTTAAACCTGATTGGCTGAGACAGGCTCCAATCTAGGCATTTATTTTTCAATAGTTGACCAGCTAGAAATAAGAGCCAGTCCAAGTGCCACTTCACAGAGTAACATTCTCCAGTGGTGCCCAGCTTGCTCTGTAACTGGCTGAAAGCATCCCAGAAAATTTGAAATGCCCGCCATGTTTTTTCTCTCACTAAGCGAGAGCTACAGGTCCTCCCCCACTACTTGCTTCAGTGCTGGCTACCTACCTCTTAATAAAACAAAAAAAAAGGACGATGATTTTGAGATCGGAAGAGTGAAGACATTTTCATACCTGTATTCTTTAGTATGGCACGACTCTCCTGACTGCCATCTCGCACTACTGAGCGGCATGACACCTTTACAGAACAACAGACAACACTGCAGCTCCAGCCCCCTTAAAAGCTAGCCGATGTAGTTTGAAGCAAGCCAGCAAAGACTCCATGCATCTGGGGGGCAAAATTCAAGAAAGTGCCTCTTCTGTTCTTCACCCCAGTTTGCCTCACAGCGTGCATACTGTCCATAGTATTGCTTACCTCCTCCTGCATGCTGGCGTTACTATGCAGTCTGCTCCTCTGTTTTTTTTTTTTTAACCATACCCATCTTGTTGCAGTCACCACTCCCAATGGCCGATTCCTCCCCAATTCTCAAAATGATTGTACCAACCTATTCCTTTTCTGTTCTGCAAACCAGCAGCACTGCTGATTCCTTGCTTGATCTCCAAACCAGCAGTACCGGGTTCCACATACTAAATCCGCACATAATTTTACTACATGGTCTTGAACCTATCAATACTTTACATACGGGACTACAAGTCCCATATACCAATTGGGCAGTTCTATACCTCATTCAAGCAAAATGACATAGATAACATCACCCTCCAGTGACACACATGCAAATATATTTTATTGTTTTTCTAAACATTCATTAAACAATTTTAAAACATTTTTTTTCTATTCTACAAAAAACTATTACTGATGGGCCATTTTCTAAGCTCAATAATACCCTCCAGGGTGGGCATTATTGGGAAATACCAGACCTTCCAGGGGCTATAAGGCCCTCCATCTGCAGTGTCGGGCCTCATTACGCTCCTGAGTGGTCCAGTATTTAAGCAATAAGGCACGACAGGGTGTGTGTTATTGTGTAATAACGTCACTCCTGGGGTGGGTTGAAGCACGAGGTGAAGCCAAGTGCTTCCAGCACCCCAGGAGAGACATTATTACACAACAACACACACCTTGGAGTGCCTTATTGCTATTATACAATGGCTTGATGTTATACAAAATAAAAAAAATATTTAAAAAATGTTTTTAGTAGATTTTTAGTGAGTTTCTTAAGAGAAGAGAAAAAAAGGTACAGGTGCTCAATGGCAATGGGAAGCAAAGCTAATGCTAATCAGTGACAGTGATGTTATACTGTAATATCATCACTGTCTCAGACACACACTGACCAATCAGAATCCAGGATTCTTTCTTACCATTGTATAATTCCCAATAATGCCCACCCTGTCGGGTATTATTGCTTATGTATGACCATACTTGTGTACCACCAGTTAAGTGTCTTGACTGGCTGCAGCTAATTCTTTGATTTACTAAATACTATAAAAATTATTTTTCTGTCAAGGCCTGTAGCTGATGATTCTGTCTTAAACATTGTCCAGTGGCAGCGAGTAGAGTAGAAGACCATATTTCTCAATTAGATGGAGGAAGTGGGAATTTGGTAGAAAGGCCCTTGAATTTCCATCATCATATACAACATGTACTTTGCATACTTGCCTTTGAGGTGTGAAGTGCATATGTCTCTATGCTTGTCTCACTGGAGCTCCCTCTGTGTCTCTGTGGCCCACATACCTTGAAGTAGATGACAGAGCCACAGCCACACAGACACAGCTCACAACACTTCACTGACATTGACTTTCCCAGAATTGCTGCTATAAGGGAAAAGAGAGAAAGTGATGCACACACACACACACACACACACACACACACACACACACACACACACACACACACACACACACACACACACACACACACACGCACACTTAATTTCTTCAAAGCATGCAACAGCTGAATCTCTGTCTGTCTGTAGGTCTCACTCTCACTCGTTCCCTCAGCTAGTAAAGGCTTTGACCTGCTGGGGCCCCATGAAAAGCTCATTGGTGGGGCCCCCAACAGACAGTGCTGCCAGTGGGGGGGGGACAGAGCCATTTCTCCCAGCCGTAAGGGTAAATCACCACCACTATCTTTTTTTCTCCTCTACCTTGTCCCTAAGAGCTCCCCTATATTCTGCTGGGTACCACAGTTGTTGAATCATCATAGATCTACAAGTCTCTCATGTGACAATGTCCGCTGTGACACATTAAAGAGCCACAGCATGCAACCTGCAGTTACTGCACACCAAAGAGTCCAGCATTATACATCTGAAACCTTTCAGGGTCTGATTTGATCTGCATACCATGAGTACTGAATCAGACCTTCATCCCTACAATCCGTTTAGTTAGATAGTTAAGGCAGGACTGGACTATCTCTTTTGGGAGTACCCAGATAGATTACCTGCATTTTGGCCATTAGGCCTTGTTTTGGTATACAAATAGTGATCTCTTTAATTTTAAACTTACTAACTATGCAGGTTAAATAGCTGCAGCTATATCAAACATTGGGCCAATAATGATTTAACAACTGTGTTGCCCAGTAGACTACCGGTAGCTTTTAGGGACTGTGGGAATAATATAATTGCTGTGCTTGTTAGCTCGGACTATGAGGGACTGACAGGGCTGAGGGGTGATGGGGAGGTGGAGAGGGGATTTCAGGGATTGACAATTATTTGTTTATTTTTCAACACTTCTCTTTCCTTCCCCAGAGCCTTGCTCCTGCCTTCCCTAATAAACCTTGTCCCATATCCCAAGTTCGTGTTTTACTCCTGTGTGCTGTTTTCTATTGCTTAGTCATTGTGTTATTGCACTGTGTAGTGGGACTGTGTGGGGCTGTTGAATCACAGCATACGGCTGGCAGTACAGCCTAGACATTAGAGCAATGAGCTGTGGAAGAACTTGATATATCCAGCAGAAGAGGGTTTAACACCCACAACCTCCTCTTACATACTGTGTGACCCCGAGTAAGTCACTTAACCTTCCTAGTGTCCTTGGGTTGCCCCTGAATACAGGCCCTGGGCTTAGTAGGACTTTCCTTGTTACCAAAAGAATAATAAAAACAAAGAAGAAATATACTATTTCTCGGGGGGGGGGTAACTTTATGTGTATCAGCAGGTGTTTTATGGACACATGAATATGTTACAGGATAATGTAATGGTAATGGAAGAAAAGGCTGTCGAGGGGGTGCCGATAAAGGAGGGACTCTGTCTCCACCCCCCCAAGGAGCTGGAGGAATGGGGGAAAAGGCCGACTTGTAAAGTGCAGACCAGGGGAAAACAGAATCCCTATGGGAACATGAGCAGGGGAAATGGAAGTATAGGGAAAGGGTGGAAGGTAGTCCTGCTAAATGCCAGGAGCTTGGGCAATAAAATGCCTGAGCTCCAGGCGATGCTAACTGAGGGAGCGGTGGATCTGGCAGCGGTCGCTGAGACCTGGGCCACCGCAGGACACAACTGGGACCTGAACCTGGAGGGTTACAGTATGTTCAGGAAGGACAGGGGGGAGAGAAGGGGAGGAGGGGTAGCAATGATAGTCAAAAACTGCATTGGCATAGGGGGAGTAGAGGAGGCGGAGGGAACCGTGGAGGAGATTTAGGTCACCTTGATAACAAGGGGGGGGCAAGAGAGTAAAAATAGGAGTGGTTTATAGACCCCCTACACTGGCGGAGAAGCTGGAGGAGAGTCTGGTGGCAGATGTTGGGAGACACTGCAGACTGGGCAGGGGAAGGGTGGTGGTGTTGGAGGACTTAAACATGCCAGGAGCAGACTGGGAGACTATGATATCCTCGGTGGCCAGGGAACAGAGGTTGTTGGATGTCTTTCAAGACGCGTTCCTAACTCAGCAGGTGGGGGAACTGACCAGGGAGATGTGGGTAGTGGATGTGGTCCTGGCAGACAGCAACCAGATTGGGGGCCTGGAGGTAAGGGACCCGTTGGCGGGGAGTGACCATGCCATGGTCTGGTTCTGCCTGGACCTAGGAGGAGTAGAAGACTGCACAAAGATGGAGGTAACTGACTTCGGGGGGGTGGATTTTAAGGAAATGGGAAGGATCCTTAAGGAGCATTTGGATGGGATTGGGTCAGACATGGACGCTGATAGTAGGTGGGAAACAATCAGGAGAGGGGTGCAGGATGCTACCAGCACCTGTGCAAGAGTAAGACAAAAATGCAGTAGGGCCTGAAAACCCTGCTGGTGGACCAGGGAGGTCCAGGAGGTGGTGCAGGGAAAGAAGGCAGCCTATAGGCAATTCAAGTGCTCAAGGAGTGAAAGGGATCAAGGGGAGTACGAGCTGATGGCTAGAAGGGCCACTAGGGTGATGAGGGTGGCTAAGGCAAGGAAAGAGCAGAACCTGGCCAGGGAAATTAGGAGAGGGAACAAGGGGTTCTTTTGATACATTGGGGAGAAACGAAGGGTGAAGGGGCAGATTGCCAGGATTAAAACAGGGGAGAGATGGGCACAAGACCTGGGTGAGCAGGCTGAGGTACTAAATGAGTACTTCACCTCAGTTTTCACCAAGGAAAATGGGGGTGCTGCATCATATATGGGAGGAGACAGTGATACTGAAGAGGGGGACCCTTACCAATCGGCAGGTCTGGGGAGAAGGGGAGGCATCACTGGCAGGAGGGGGGAAGACTAAGCAGGGAGAAGAGGTAGCGGAATTGGAAATCACAGCAGGGAGAGTGAAGGAAGCCCTCAGGTCCCTTAAGATAGAGAAAGCACCGGGACCAGATAAATTACATCCCAGAGTGCTGAAGGAACTTGCGAATGTCCTGGCAAAACTCCTGGCGGAGCTTTTCACCATCTGTCTGAGGACAGGGTGGGTGCCCCAGGACTGGAAGGTGGCTCATATAGTGTCTATCCACAAGGGGGGATCAAGGGAGGTGGCAGGGAACTACAGGCCTGTCAGCCTGACATCGGTGGTGGGCAAGGTGATGGAGGGCATTGTCAAGGAGAGGCTGGGGGGGGTCTGGAAAAGTCAGGGTGCCAGGACAATAGACAGCATGGATTCATCCCAGGGAAATCATGTCAGACAAACCTTGTAGAGTTCTATGACTGGGTGACGAGTGCCTTGGACCTGGGTAGACCAGTGGACGTCCTCTTTCTAGACTTCAGCAAGGTATTTGACTCTGTTCCTCACATGGGCCTGTTGGATAAGCAGGGAGAAATGGGGGTTGGGAACCAGATGATCAGATGGATAGGCAGTTGGCTCCAGGACCGGATCCAGAAGGTCGTAGTTGGTGGGATAGTATCATCCCCAAGGAGGGTCATTAGTGGGGTCCCACAGGGATCAGTCCTTGGGCCCCTCCTGTTCAACATCTACATCTCTGACATAAGGACAGGTATCAGGAGTGAGATGCGTCTCTTTGCAGATGACTCAAAACTGGGGGTGGTGGTGGATGGGGAGGAGGGGAGGGTGGCCCTACAGGGGGACCTGGAGGCTCTGGAAAGATGGTCTAGAAAGTGGAAGCTGAGGTTCAATGCAGGGAAATGCAAGGTACTGCACCTGGGGGCCAGAAACCTGGGCCAAGTGTACACCTGGGGGGGATATGCTACAAGTCTTGATGGCTGAGAGGGACCTGGGGTGGTGGTGGATGTCAAGATGAACAACTCGGAGACTTGTAGGAGGGCAGCAGCCAAGACCAACGGGATGCTAGGATGCATCGCTAATGGGATCAGTGACAGAAGAAGAGAAGTGATACTCCCTCTGTATAACTGCTTGGTGAGGCCGCACCTCGAGTACTGCATGCAGTTTTGGAGGCCACACTTAAAGAGGGACATTAGACTCCTGGAGAGGGTCCAGAGAAAGACAACCAAAATGATTTGGGGCTTGGGGGACAGGACCTATTAGGAGAGGCTCGAAGAGCTAGATATGTACACATTGGAAGAGAGAAGGGACTGGAGGGACATGATAGAGGTCTTCAGGTACATGAAGGGGTAAATAGGGGAGGAGCAGTCAGGGTGCTTTGAAGGAAGGAGGAGGGGGCCACTAGAGGCATGGGTGGAAGCTGGAGGGGAAGATTCAGGGAGAAAGGAGGAGGTGCTACTCACTGAGAGGGTGGTGGAGCATGAGAATACTCTGCCTAGGGGCTGGTGGAGGCAGAGACGGTGGAGGGGTTCAAGAGGGGGTGGGACAGGTACAGGGAAAGGGTTCTGGAAGCAAAATCCAATGCAGTGAGAATATCCAGAACTGGGAAGGGAGAAGCCAGAGAAAGCGAGGGAAGCAGCAAGGTCAGCTCCCAGGGTGGGGGCTGACCAAACAAGCAGACGTGAAAGACCGTTAGGCCTATTCTGATGACATTTTAGTATGTTAGTATGTATAATAAAGCATTAATAATGTAACATATTAAATTAATGTAATTAAGGCTTTCCAGATATACCCTTAGACCTTCAAGTTTTCTATGCTGAGGGAAACATTTGGAAGGAAAACAGGCTTTTTTTAAATTATGTTTTGCCTAATTCATACAGTCAGAAATCTAAAAACTCTTGCTTAGCACTAAACAATTTATTTGCAGCAGAGGGAAACTTTAGCAGAACACTTAAGGCTTGAAGGGCTGATTGGATAGGATTTCAGGTTTCAGAGTGGGAAGTCCATAAACTATAACATTGATGGAGGCTAAAGATAAGTCAGGTGTCAGCGTGGCTCAGTTGGTAGCACATATGCCTGTGAACCAGAAGGTTGTGGGTTCTCGTCCCACACTGGGATTGGACTTGCACCTAAAAATTGCTGGCATTCGAGTAAAGTATTGGGGAGTACTGTACTGCTGGGGTGTGCCGTCCTTCAGATGAGATGTTAAGAATGAGGTCCCTTCTGCCCATCCTGGTGTTGTCCTGGTGAGTGTCCAGGTGGAAGTAAAAGAACCCAGGGCACTCTTTGCAAAAGAGCAGGGAACATTCCTGGTGTCCTGGCCAACATTCCCCTTACCATAAACTGGTTCATGCAATTACCCAGGCTGTGTGTGGGTGATGATGTGTGATATGGCTGCCACCACACATTCAGTCACTTCACTACCAGTCTAGCATTGCTTGTAAAGTGCTTTGGGATACTGTGTATGAAAAGTGCTATATAAATGCTGATTCTTCTTCTTCTTCAGTGGAGCAGGCAATGCTGATTTCTAAATGAGAGAGAGAAACATTCTGATCAGAGTAGAGCACTACTTACAGAAGAGACTGACTTAATAACATTGTTCTAGTACTGACATCTGGAGCTGCATGGCATAGCAAAGTATTCATTTATCAAACAGGGCTCAGACACTTATAAACAGATAATTATTTTGGGCCAGTAATAGAAAACAAACAAAACAAAAAAAATTCAAGTCATTATTCCCTCCGTATGACTGGTTTTGTAGTTCTAATTTATTTTTGAACTACTTAACTTAGACATGTGGGAGAGTTGACAGCAGTAGAGAGTAAAAACTCCTACATGATGACTCCCAGTCAAAGATAAATTAGCATCTGTAATAATGTTCAGCAGCGGGGGTTCCCGGGTCTACTTCTTAGAATGCTGGGGCTTAGCTTACTGTTGTAGAAAGGAATTTGTAATTCAGCACAGTGTTGCTAAACTGAGATTGTGATTTGCCCCTGCCTAATAAGCCATGTGCCACTGGGTCAGTATTCAGTCAAAATAATTCCATGGTTAATCTCACACAGATTTTCCAAAGATATAATAAATTAACCCCTAGGCTGCTGAAAGAACTAGAACGAATCTATTTGATTGAGCTGGACAGATGCTCAGTCTGTAACCCTGCAAGGGTTAAATTGAGAGGCTACAAAGACAACAGCTTCAAAACTTTTTTTTTATATCCTGAGAGGCTGGGAGGCACAGTAGCATCCCCCTCCCTTCTGATGCCATTAAGACAAACCAGCAAATAAAAATCAGAGCACACTATTTTGTAATTGTGCACGGATACTTCCAAAAGCCCAAAAATGAAGTTCCATTGTAGCACGTTTTTAGAGCTACTGCAAGACGGCTGCAGGCTCTGCATACCTGCAGCCATACAAATGGAGAGTGCAAAGACTGAAACACCAGTGTCTCCTCAAGTTCTCACATCTACTTCCAAATCTATGGAAATATTGAGCATAATCAAGCAAAATATTCCAATGGCAAATGTCACTGGGGGTCCGTCTGAGGGCATTGGGAATAATTTGCCAGGAGAACCGTATTCACAGCAATCTCAGCATTACGCATTGGAATGACTTGGTAAGTCAATCGATCTTGTTCTAATTGTTCTGGAAACACAAGATAGAAAACAAGACACCTCTAGTGCTAAACTGGACTTTTTGCAAAATGATATAAAAGTAACAAAAGTAAAACATGAAAACCAAACAGTACAAATCAAAAAATGTAATGTAATACACAATTGCTTTCCTTTGACAACAAGATTCATTTATTGAAAGGATTTTTGCAATGCATTAGTAATCAAAGAAAATTTCAACCGGCACTCAAAGAATGAAATTCTGGAATACTAGATTAGATATAAAAATCTTAGAATTGTTGGTCTTCCTATCAAGTTGGATGCGGCTTTTAAAATAACAATGAACCTAATAAAAGACATGTTTATTGATGTCTTTAACCCCTCAAAAAATCTACCATTTATTATGAAGGCCTTTCAGATGCATTAAAGAGTCTAAGATAAAGCTATAATGGAGAACAAAAACTTTTCAGCAGATCAGTCTCTGGAGATTGATTACAAGCCAACAAAACTGACAATTTGTTGTTTTTTTTTAGTTACATTTTTCTCCCCTGGGCCCTGCTGGCTATCATTCTGACATCCCCCGCACTGCTTCTGAGCATCAGACTCCCTTCCTAATGCCCCCACAACTTACCCTTCATGGCAGGGGATGGGAAGCTACTCGACCCACCAGCACAGATCCAGTTGGGAGGTGTTCTTTCAGGGTGGTGCTGTGGGGGGACTATTTGTCATCCTTTGCTGTGGCAGGAGTCCTTTTTTCCATTTCCTTGTGTGGCCAAGAGCATGCAAAGCCATCAGTGATGCCCAGCATGTATGTCCACACACTGTGCATCGGGCAGCTGCTCTACCACTGCCCCCACATTGTGGGACCTGGCATGCCAGCACCCCCCTGCCACTGATAGAAATCAGGCAAACACCGACCCATGTCCCCACCCTCCCTGTGAAAGGATAACTGTCCTCTGGATGCTCAATCCTCTCCCTCCCTGGCCGATCACCAGTTACCCACTCATACCATGAACAGGGGTCGCCGGCGTGGCAGGAGGTAGGGCAGTGAAGCCTCAGCCTTTCACGTCACTGGGCCGGTGAAACAGATGAGGTTTGAGTTCAACTTGGAGTCATCAAGCTCTATAGAATAAAAGGGATTCTGACATATAAATCTTTCAGGTTCTATAACTACCCTGATTCTTCCTTTCAGACACAACACTGTCAAAGGAAATTCCTAATGTATTGGCAAGAGATACTTGAAACTGAAAAGACCTTTTAATTACTGGTACATGCCAATGTATGTGTTCCTTTCCAAGGTAAGTATATATATATATATTTATATATATATATATATATATATATATATATATATATATATATATTTTTTTTTCCCGAGATAGACAAATTGGTACTGTTCATCCAAGCTCATTATGAGCAAGAGTCATCTTGTGAAGGAATCTCTTTAATTCAGATGAGGAATTGTCTGCTATAGCACAGGACATTGAGGATGGAATATTCTGAATAGACTAAGAATGTGAACCTGAAGATTTATCATAATTAAATTATATTAATTTATATATATATATATAGAGAGAGAGAGAGAGAGAGATATGTATATATATATATATATATATATATATATATATATATATATATATATATAATGGTTATAACTTTGCCACTGTTCAATGGATTTGCCTGAAATTTGCCAGGCTCAGGGCATAACCATTGATCTTGGGGTCTGCCAACTTTCATAACAGTTGGATATACACTACCGGTCAAAAGTTTTAGAACACCCCATTTTTCCAGTTTTTATTGAAATTTAAGCAATTCAAGTCCAGTGAATAACCTGAAATGGTAGAAAGGTAAGCGGTAAACTGCTAGAGGTTAAAAAAAAAGTTTAGATTAGCAAAAACTGCTGTAGAGAAATTGCAAAGAAAGCCAAGGTGTCAGTGAGTACAGTTTCCTACACCATCAAAAGGCACTTGAAACTGGAGGAAACTCTGACAGGAAAGGTCTGGCAGACCCAAAGCCACAACAGAATCAGAAGACAAGTTTCTGAGAGTCAACAGCTTGTGTGATAGGCGGCTCACAGGACAACAGCACAGAGTGACTGGCACCTGACCAAAAGCTACCACAGCATTTTGCAGTGCCATGCAATACCCTCTGGTCTATGCCTAGTTGGTCAGGGTTCATCCTACAGCAAGATAATGACCCAAAACATACCTCCAGGCTATGTCAGAACTACCTTCGAGGAAAAGAACAAGACGGTAGGCTTCAAATCATGGAATGGCCAGCACAGTCTCCAGACTTAAACCCCATCGAGCTGGTTTGGGATGAACTGGACAGAAGGGTGAAAGCAAAGCAACCTACAAGTGCAACACATTTGTGGGAACTTCTGCAACAGTGTTGGGAAGAACTTCCCGAACAATATTTGATGTCCATTGTAGGAAGAATGCCACGAGTGTGTTCGGCGGTTACAGTATATCTGCAAAAGGTGGCTACTTTGATGAGTCAAAACCTTAGATTAAATTTTGTTAAACAAAATGATTCTAGGATTTATTTTTTATCTCCAATTGTTTATTTGTTCTATGCTTTAATTTCAGAGTACATTGAGACATTAACCTGCGTAAATTTCAATAAAAACTGGAAAAATGGGGGTGTTCTAAAACTTTTGACCGGTAGTGTACAGCTGCAGAGTTATTAAGCCACATTCTGGGGCACATTTACCTTTTTTTGAGCATTCTTTGCTTGTGCTTACAGGTTGCATGGTTTGCACAACTGGTCTGAAAACTTCAGGGAACGAGTCCCCGAAGTGCCTTTTGAAGATTTTGTGAAAAAATATTGAATGGTTCAAAAGTATTTCGAAAAACAAGTTTCCCATTATAGTCAAAGGGAATGTTAACAAAAAGTTTGACCATGTCACAAATGTAGTTTTTAGTGTTGCAAGTCAGCCATTTTTTTTTTCAGTTACTGATCACGTAAATGCTTGGCATTTAAAATTGGGACCATCTAGGGACACAATTATTTTTGTGTTTGCCTAGTTGAGCCCTCAGGAAGCTAGGCTTATCTTTATTTTGGGGTTAAACACCTCAGAAATATGCTTTTGAAATTTTTGGGAAAAGTAGTGTCGCACCTGCCACACTTCTGTGATTTTTATTGTGAAAGTGTCACAAATCACGACACTACTTTGCAACACTATGGCCAAAATGACAGGAATTGTTTGCCACCCTGCTGCAAAAGAATGGTTTTGTCTTTTGGGCTGAAATTTGGAAGGAAGAAAGCCAACATCTCGTAGATGTGCCTTTTGGTAGTTTGGTGAAAAAATATTGCAGGGGTGCAATGTTACAGTACTCTGAAGTTGATGCTTTTTCCCATAGACTAACATTATGGCATCTGCCTCTCCTTTCCGGACCCGTATCTCGGAAATGGACTTTTCGCGGGGGTTGGCGGCCACTAGACTACTAGGAAATAGCAAATGCTTATGTTTTTCATTATGATGGGGGAGCCCGCTAGACTACCAGGGATATGAAGAATAATAATAATCATTAAATACAGATTGGGGGGGCACTAAACTACCAGGGGTGTAAACAACAAATATAAATAAATACACATGGGGGGCACTAGACTACCAGGGATTAAAAAAAAGAGATATGAATAAAATACACATGTGGGAGCAACTAGACTTCCAGGGATACAGACATCGTTATCTGTATTACCATGATCGGGGGGGGGGGCCGCTAGACTACCAGGAATATTGAAAACGTATGTTTTTTTTATTCACACAGGGCAGAACAAAGCCCCTGAACAAATCCCACCCTCATATAACTTTGTAGGGCACCCCTGGGCTACAAAAATCAATTTAAAAATCTGGCCATCTCATCCCTCGCTCGTGATGCACGATCTCGATCAAAGAATCTCGTGATCAAAGATTTTGCAAGCTCGTGTTCAATGGTCATTTGCGAGCTATGAACAAAGATTTTAAAAGCTCAAAAATCTATTTTTGGACCAATTTGGATAGAACCAAAGCCATGGCTCAATAGATTGTGGTCCCCTGAGTAAAACCATCCAAGTTTTACTTCAGAAGTGACTCCTGAGCCAAGATACTTGTGTTTTTTCGATCGAAAAACTGAAAACAAGATGGCAGACCTCACGATCAAATAATTTAAAAAATACTCATGGATAAAGAGTCTTGAACTACGAGGCTGAAAATTCTATGATCACCAGGCTGGACCAGATGACCAGAACCTCATTCTTTGTTCACAAAACATACATATAAATTTTCCCATTGACTTATAATGGGAACGTAAAAGTAGCATAACTTTTGAATGCCTTAATATTTTGTCAACAAACAAAAAGCGGCATGTTCAGCTACCAAAGCTCTTTCAAATGATCCACCTTGCAGAGCAGCACACCACACAATGGACATGCAGGGCCACATCCAAAATCCCCAAAGCTAGCTCCAAAAATTGATAATTTTGCATTTTTCAGCGCTTTTGTATGCAAAGACCATAAGTCCAACCAAAATGCAATTTGGCAGATCAAGAGATCTACCATGCCCCACTGCGTGTACTAATCCATTGAACGGGTCCAAAGTTATTAATGCCCAAACCTTTGACTTTAGTATGTAACTGACCGCTGAACCCTAATTATTTTGGTGCAACCACGTCACTGTGATATATATATATATATATATATACACACACACACACATATATATATATATATATATATATATATATATAATAACTGGAGATGCCCAATAGCAACCTGTTTTCAGAGACTTTCAAAAGTCATAGCAACCCACAGGTTGATATGAAAAAACTTGTATCAACCTGCGAGTTGATACGACTTTGACATCCTCATGCCGAGAATCATAACAAACCAGATGACACAGTCCCAGGCAGCATGAAACTGTTCTCCAATAGCAAACACACACAGGCAGTTCGCATATCACTAAAAATAAAACAAATAAACCAGGGAGAGTCCTAATCTAAAGAGCTAGCACAATGGAGAATTGTTTTGTAGCTGCGTGCAATAGTGACAGAGAAAAATTCATAAGTGAGCAAGAAAATCAAAATACTACTCGTAAGACAGCTAGCAACCTCAGAATATTTAAAAGTTACCTTGCTCACAGAGAAGACTGTCGAGATGTCCACACCATCCCACCCACAGAATTAGATGTAATTATCACCGATTTCCTATTCTGTGTAAAAAAATCAGATGGATCTGAGTATGAGCCCGGCAGCATAAGGGAAATAATAGCAAGCACTGACCACCATTTACAGGGTAACAAATACACCGCCTCAATTTTCCGGGGCCTAGAAACTGATTTTCCAGAAACAAAAAAAAACACTGAAAGCTAAATCAAAATACCTAAAGAAACTTGGAAAAGGAAACAGACACCTAAAAGCCCAGCCATTGTCCGAGGAGGACATAAATCTATTGTATTCGACAGGTACAATTTCCTTAAGCAACCCAGTCCCATTACTGAATTTCCTATTTTTCCACATCAGCATGCATTTTGCTTTATGTACCAAACAGCAATATGATTTAGCATGGGGTGACATCATAGAGAGAAGAGACACTGAAGGCTACAGGTATCTGGAGTACAGGGAAGAACAAACCAAAACACGTACTGGTAAAAACCCTTGAGATGCCAGGCCAGTAAATCCCCACTTGTATGAAAATCATGGCAACTCAGATAAAGATCCACTGTTGGCATATGGCAAATAAAAGACAAACAGACCTGTAACTATGCAAACAAATGATGCCCCATTCTACTTAGCTCCCAATGTGTATCAGAAACCAGGCCTGTCACTTTGGTACAGAAGCATGTGAATAGGGATGAATAAATTGTGACAAATGATGCAAAAAATGAAACTTTCAGCTGGGCTCCCTGATGAAAAACGCATCACCAACCACAGTACACGAAAAAAACAGTATTCAGCAACTCATTGATGCTGACATCCCACCCACTGAAATCCAGCAGATTTCAGGGCATAAGAATATACAGAGTATAAATAATTACTCTGTTTTAAGTGAAAAGAAAAAGAGATACATTGCCAGTCTGTTTAATCAAGCACAAGAAAGTACCTCATCTGTTGTGGCTGATCATAAAGAAGCAACTTCTGTGGTGAAGAAAAATGCCCAGCATGTAGTCCCCTCAACTGCCAGCCTCCACATCGGTGAGAAAACATGAAACCTGCAGACCTTGTTTTGAAAAAAATGCATGTTCCACCAGGGAATATCTATAAACATCTACAACAACTCAAAGGTGCCACAGAGACAACGTCCATGTGTGCTGGCAGACTAACAGGTATGCATCATAAAAGTTATCTAAAAGCAGAGAAGTCATAGTTAACATTGTAAAATACATTCACAATCCTAAAAAGTGTTTCCCCGAACACATGCTTTCACCACTATCCCTTTCTCTTTCCCAGGTTTGATGACCTTTCACCTCAGATCTGAGGAAGCAACACTGGAGGATTTCTACAAATGACAAGTTTTCAGTTAATTTAAATGTAATTTAATAAAGATATTATAATAATTTGTTAAAAAGTAAGTTGTCTCCTACTGATCTTATCAGAGTTAATCTTAAGTCGCATGAACGTTCCCCTTGTACTGAAACTATCCTGAGACATCTTGATGATAGCAACCACGATGTATTTGAACTTTTCCATGAAACAAACATAGAAAAAGGTACAATTAAATTGTTATTGCAGTCTGTTTACTCCACTGGATGTAAAACATGAAGTAAAATCTGCTTTGTCTGCTTTCTGTTATAAGAAATCAAATATACTGTATGTAGGTGCTGCATATGGAGTGATTTGATAACTATTTTTTTTCTTTCACCAGTTATTATTAGTTATCCAAAACTAAATCAGAGCTCCGGAATTTCACCATGGGTCTAGATCATGAGGGCATTGCTGGAAGCCCTCCTCCCCACCCCTGAAACAAAATGAGGTACGGAGTCCTCCTGCTGTGCTCCGAGGACAAAGAGAGGTGCTACCAGCACTAGCTAGTGTTTGACACCTTTTAGGATTTGAAATCTGTGTATATAGTTGTCGGCCCAACAGTGAAGATAGTTTTTTCTTTGGCACTTTCTACTTATTGAGAGTTTGTAGTCACTATTGCCTAGTCACCTTAATGGGCTCTTGGTGAATTTATTGTATTCTGAACTGCTGGTCTGTGCACCTTAAGTGCGTCCCTACTAAACATGGATAGCTTAATGTTTGTCAGCTTCTGTTAGGAACCTGTATTTTCAGTTAGGAACCTTCTTAATCTCTTAACTGCAGCATTTGCATGAATTAACTATATGCTCTAAATCAGCAACTGAAACTGATCTTAGATTAGGAAGTTTAACGTTTAAACTAGGATCCTGTCCTGTAATACAATGCTGCTTTCCGTTTGATTGGCCACAGTCCTTGTGGCTCCATTTTAAACAAGTGACGCACAATACTTCTGGTGTCTGGTTATAAATTCCCTACCTTCTTTTACTCTACAGAGCTCCAGAATTTCACCATGGGTCCAGGTTGTGAGGGCATCGCTGGAAAGCCCTCCCCCACCTCCCAAAATGAAATCAGGTATGGAGTCCTCCTGCTGTGCTCCATGGACAAAGAGAGGTGCTACCAGCACTAGCACACCCCGCAGTCACTTCGTGACTGCTCTCCGCCCACCACCCAATACCCTCCCTCCCTCCCTTAGCTGGTGTTTCTTTTATACAGTGGAGCCTCACGATACCTACAGTGCCTCGTGATATGCTTTTTTTTAATAAATCAATTGTTTCCCATCTGCTCCTTATACTCTCTTGCCACTGCCACTAGAGGTTGCCTTAGCCCATCTTTCGTGCTGACTCCTAGGCTGCTCTCAGTTTTGGTTGCTACTGTCTTCTTTATTCACCCATCACTACACATTTACTCTCTGCCCCCCCCTTTTTTCTTTGTGTCCTCTCTTACCCCTTCCTTTTTTTTTGTTCTCTTGTAATACTCCTACTCATTATGGCTCCCACGTCACTACTCACCCTTCTCTCTGCCACTCTTATGGTACTGACACGCTCAGCTCTCACCTTTCCTGCTATGTTTACTACACCCCACTATGTATGCTCTCCTGATAATTTCTGTTTCTCCAACTTTCTAGCTGACCCCATTTCTACTCTTCTTCCTCCATCTGGGCTTATCATCAAGCATCTGGGGTTGCTAATTAGACTTATCCAGTTGAGGTTCACCATATACGCTGGTTGTGCAACAAGGTCGTACATTATAGCTTCACTCTGGATAATTACCCTGTCCCTTACTCTAGCGGGGGATGTGGAGACTAATCCTGGTCCCACACAGGCATCTAATCACACACAGTCTCTCCCTGTGCACTGCCTGCCCCAAACAAACGGTCTCACCTTTCCTCACATTAACACTGGGAGCCTACTTGCCAATCTCCCTGCCCTTGAGGCTTGGATCAGAGTGAATAGCCCTGATATCTTAGCCATCTCTGAAACATGGCTTAAGCCCTCAGTTACTGATTCCCAGTGCTCCCCTTCATGGATATAAAATGCTTCGTGTGGACTGCATGGGTGCAAAACGAGGCAGTGTCCTGACGCTTTACCACAAATCTCACCTGAACAACACCTTGTTGTATGACTCCCTTCTGGCTAATTGTCATATGCTTCATACCCTCCTCCTGATTGGGGGTGTTAAAAAACTCCATATTTTCTGTATATATATTCCTCCCAAGAACTCTAAGTTGGGGCTCGGTGAGTTCATTGACTATTTGCTATCAGTAACTGGGAAAAGTGACATACTCTGTCTTGGTGATTTCAACCTAGACTAGGCCAGACCTAGCTCCTCTCACCTATCCTCCATGGTAAGCAAGGCCAATCTCTCTCTCAGCTTATTCATGAACCAACTAGAATCTCCCACAGAGGTCCCTGTGCCACCCTACTTGACTGGATCCTTACTAATAGGAAGGAGCTCATTACCTCGTCAGGTGTACTCCCAGACACCATAAGTGATCATTATCCAGTCTACTGTTTATGGGATACCTCCTCCCTCCTTTCCAGCTAAAGTGGTAACTTTCTCCAATCTCTCCAACCTTAATTCCTTTGCCTTCATTCATGATCTCGACCTAGTTGACTGGTCTCCCCTCTTCTCTACTGATAACATAAACTTCGCTACAGGCTATTTCAACTCTACCCTACTCTTGCTTCAAAACAAACACATCCTGGTCACTCGCGAAGGGTAAAAGGAAAGGTTACCAAATGGCTTATGCGTCCCCTGCTCCATCTTCTGAAATTCAGGGATAAACTATGGTCTGCATAGAAGGCCTCTCATCTACTTACAGATTATGAAGCCTATAGAGCTTTACAGAACACATGCAAAAAGGAGATACACCTGGCTAAAAGTTCTTATTACAGGAATCTCCTTATGTACTCTGCCTCCAGCCCTAAATGGTATTGGTCCCATATCAAGGAAATACTTGGTAACAACAAGCCTCAGACACCCACAGACATGGATATAAAGGGTATCCACTGTAACCATTCATGGACCATTGCCAAAGCCTTTAACTTCCTCTTTTCCTCGCTACCTTCTCCCTCACCCTCTGTGCCTCAAAAAGCCTGGCCTGTTGCTTCTTCCAAAACTCCCACTCCCTCTACCCTTGAGCTGGCCCTGGTCACATACCACAAAGTTTTAAAGCTACTCAAAACCATTCCGGCTACTGGCAGCCCGGGCCCTGATGGTATTCATACTGGGATTCTTAGGCAGTTTGCTGCCTGACTTGCTGCACCTATTACTAGGCTCTTCAACCTCTCTATCAGTACTTCCACTGTCCCTCTGGTCTGGAAATCAGCTAGAACAATTCCCATCTATAAGAAGGGTGATGATAAACAACTGTCCAACTACCACCCCATCTCACTTCTCCCTACTCTCAGCAAGCTACTTGAGAAACTAATCCATCGACAGGTCTCTGAGTACCTTACCAAGTTCAAACTTCAATCCCCTTTTCAACATGGCTTTAGGACTGGGCACAGTACCACCACTGCCCTGGCCCAACTTGCCAGCGATGTCAAAGGTAATATGGACAAGGGCCTACTCACAGGTGCAGTTTTCATCGACCTTTCTAAGGCATTCAATATGGTCCATCACCTATTAATGCTGATGAAGCTTCAAGCCCTAGGAGTCTCTGACTCTACCCTATCCTGGTTCGACAGTTATCTGGATAACCACACTCAGGCTGTTACATTCCATATGCCTCTCTCCTCCCCCATTCCTATCACCTGTGGTGTTCCACAGGGCTCCACACTTGGGCCTCTACTCTTTTCCCTTTTCCTTAATGCTATTCCCAGTCCTTCTCTTCACAGTAACATGCTAATGTATGCTGATGACCTGGCACTTTATTTCTCATCTAAATCTGTTGATGACATTAACCACAAACTTTCTCAGGACTTTCAATCCCTTCAATCATGGATCTTGGATAACCATCAAATCCTAAACATAGGTAAAACACAGTCCATGCTTTTCGGTTCCTCAAAAAAAGTGCCCTCTGAGATCCCTAAGCTCCTTGTCCACTGCAGTGATGAAATTGTGGTTACTACCACCTCTACTTTCAAATACATCGGGGTTACACTCGACCCTGCTTTTGATTTTTCAGCTCATGTCAACGAGGTTTCTCGGACTGTCAATGCAAAGATAGGTCTGGCCTATGATGTGCGCCACTCTCTCACACCGTCAGCCAGACTATCAGTAGCTAGAGGAGTACTTCTCCCACAGCTCCTTTATGCCCTCCCAGTTCTTTACTCTGCCACTGCCTGTGTGCTATGTAAATGGGACACTTCCTACAACGATATCTGTAGGTTTGCCTTATCAGCCCCTCGCCTAACGCATCACTGCCTACTTTAATCTGACTTGAACTGGCCGTCACCTAAAGACCTCTGGGCTTATTCCCTAGGATGTCTTATTGACTCCTTTTCTTGTCCACCTCATCCGGACTCCCTGGCAGACTTTCTAATCCCTGCCTCCCAATCCCGCACCCTTAGGTCCTCTTCCATTCCTATGCTCTCAGTACGACCCTGTGCTACCAAAATGGGTGAACAGGCATATTCCAATTTGTGCTCCTAAGTTGTGGAACTCGCTCCCCTTGCAGGTTAAAAACTCCACCTCCCACCTTGCTTTTAAGCACTCACTGTTCTCTCACCTCTACACCCTTGGTAACTGCAAATGCACTTACATGTAACTGCCACTAGGTCCCCTTGCTGGTTTGCAGTCTATGTATAACTTACCTCATGATATATTATTTACAGTGTTTTCGTTTTTGTTCACTAGATGGGCTAAGGATGGATAATGTGCAAGCTCATCCACCAGCCTATTCACACCTCTTATTGTGCCTATATAATTGTCTACTTGTCCTATCCTAAGATGTATCTCGACCTGTATTCTATTGTTTGTACTATGTTGTTGTTATTATTTTACCATTTTGTACAATTGTGCTTATCTGTATTCTGTCTTGTACTCTCCCGGGTCATGCCTGAATATAGGCAGAATTGTTGCCTAGCACACTTACCCACTTACCAAAAGCTAATAAATTAATTATTTAAAATAAAACATATGTAGGTGATTGATATGGAGGTTTTTTTTACATACCTTCGATGTGTGATAGTATCTAAACCTCTTGAGCTATGCTCTCGAGGTTTAGATATTATCACACATCTTGGGTGTGAAAACTCCATCTCAACCACATATATATGCATTATTCTCTCCCTCTCTCTCTCTATATATATATATATATACTATATATATATATATATATATATATATATATATATATATATATATAGTGTGTGTGTGTATATATTCTATGCAAAAACTTTGTTAATGCATCAGTTAGGGTTCTTCTACAGTGAAAAAAGTGAAGAAATTTGATTTTAGGGTTCCCGCCCCTTGCACCTTACCCCCACCCTACCCGCACCAACAGTCATCACATCAACACTTATTATTTTTTTATACAACTCTGGGGGGCCACTAGACTGCCAAGGATTAAAAAAAAATCATTGGGGGCCACTAGAATACCAGTACATTATATATCATTACATTATTTACTATGATGGGGGGCACTAGACTACCAGGGATATGTCATACACTATTATAATTATTCAGATTGGGCAGAACAAAGCCCTCTGAGCAAAACCCAGCCTCATATATGTTTCTATGGCACCCCATGGCTCAGAAAATGAACTTTTAAATCTGGCCATCTTGTCTTTCCCTCGTGATGCACAATCGCGATCAAAGAATCACGCTATCAAAGAATTTGCAGGCTCACGATCAGAGATCATTAGCGAGCCGCAAACGAAGATTTTAAATGCCAATAACTCTATTTTTTGACCAATTTGGATGCAACCAACTGTATGACTTGATAGATCAGAGCCCCCTGAGTAAAACCCATCCAAGTTTTACTTCAGGAGTGACCGCTGAACCAAGATATTTGTGTTTTTATGATTGGAAAATTAAAAACAAGATGGCAGACCTCGCAATCAAAGAATTTTGAAAATCCTTGGGGACAAAGATTCTTGAACCGTAAGGCTGCAAATTCTTTAATCACCAGTTGGGACTAGATGGCCAGAATCCCATTCTTTGTTCACAAAACATACATATAAATTTTCCCTTTGACTTACAATAAGAACTTAAAAGTGGCATAACTTTTGAATGCCTTAATATTTTTTAACCAAATGAAAAGCGGCATGTTCAGCCACCAAAGCTCTTTCAAATGAGCCATCTCACAGAGTTGCATGCCACACAATGGCTGTGCAGGACACATCCAGAATCCCAAAAGGTGCCTCCAAAAATGGATAATTTTGCATTTTTCAGAGCTTTCGTATGCAAAGACCATAATTGCTACCAAAACACAATTTGGCAGATCAAGAGATCTACCATACCCCACCAAGTGTTTTTAAATTTCAGGCAAATCCATTGAATGGGTCCAAAGTTATTAATGTCCAAACTTTTGACTTTAGTATGGAAGTGACTGCTGAACCCTGACTATAGTGGCACGACCACACCACTATAATATAGATATATATATATATATATATATTATATATATATATATATATATATATATATATATATATATATATATATATATATATATATATATATATATATATATATATATATATGTATATATATATATATATGTATATATATTTATTCATTACAAGAAGATTGTTAATGCATCAGTTAGGGTTGTTGCTAAAGCAACAAAAGCAGGGAAATGTGGTGTTACCCAACTCCCAACCTGCAGACACTGACAGGCATCAGAGGTATGCCTTATGTTTGTCAACCCTAATGCTCACCCCATTCCATAAGTAAATATGCTGACATGAGTACAGTATAGGAGAATGTGGTGAGCATTAGGCCTCATCGGGGCCTGAGGAATCGAATTTTGGGTTAGATTGCTCCAAAAATGCCCAGAAATGTTATTTGTTTCCACAGTTGTATTTGTGTTGCAAATTGTGGCAGCTTTTTTTTGTGACATACCCTTCCTTGTTCTGCAAAACAATGGGATTTTGCCACTATTTGCAGCACAAACTCCCTTTGTTTCACAGAACAACTGCCACAATTGGTGGTACAAATACATCTGCAGACAAAATTGACATATTTCTGGACATTTGAGGGGAAACTGATCCCAGAATATGATTCTTCGGGCGCCGATTAGGTAAACACAACTGTTGGTGTTTACCAACTGCAAGTATTTTTTGAAATATTTAAATTTGTTTGCCTCACTAATGTAAAACAAGATGGTGGAATCTTGACACTACTTTCCCCATTTGCGATTCCTAATATTGCTTCCATAACAACAAAACAGTTGTTTCACATGGCACATCTCATTTTTTCCATATGAAATAATGGGAAAATTGAAATTTTAATAACTTTTAAACGGATAACTATCTTTCCACCAAACTTTCAAAAGGCATATCTGTAACCCAAACCTGATATACGCAAAACATTTCAGACCAAATCCCCAAGCTGTTTCTGAAGAACAGTGTGACAAAGAATTGATACAAAAATGGTAATTTTCACATTTTTTGAGATGCTGCATATCTGCACTTGCACATCTGACTGGACCAAAACTTGCCACATCAAGAAAGTGTTGGTCCCTGACTGTGCATGCAGAATTTCACATGAATCAGTTGAATGATAGCAAAGTTATTAAAGTGCAAACTTTTGGTTTAATATGGATGTGACCGTTGATCACTAACTATAGTGGCGCTATCACACCACTATATTATATGTGACTTTAGATACCTGAATTCAGCTTATGAGACTGTAAGAGAAATAAACTATACAGATTAATCTGGTTAGCATGTTTATTTTTGCAGTTTGACTTTAAATTTAGTACTCCGGATCCAGCATCAGGAATTTTGTTACCTTTGAATGGTTAATATGTATAAGGCCTAATTATGTAAGATTTAGTGTCTGTTGCTCTAGAACCATCAACTTATAGTATATGGATAGCCTTTATTGTCCACGGAAACCAGTGGCTTTCTAAATGTTGTTGTAGGGCAACTCAAAGGTCAAAAAAGCTGTTGTACTATCGTTCTGACATCACAGACAGGGAATTTGTTGGTGTCTGAGTTAACTTGACTCATTGTTTAAATTTTAAATTAGAGGGTTAAGCTATATCTATTTATGGATATTTATTATATGAAATGTTATTAGTGTTGTTTATGTACTTTCTTCAAAAGATAATTTGGTTTGGAATTGTACATGACCAAGTTTTATTTCTATTATAGAGCTTTAAGATACAATACTTTTGACAGGAATAGCATCTATCAGAGGTTTGCTCCTGTTAAATTGAGGTATCTTTTAATTATTGCACTTGAATTAAAGTTGTTAGATCAATAAGGAGGTAAAGATTTGCAATAATGTCAATGTTATGGTGGGGCATTGTATTAGTAGGGTGCCAGTTACTTTCATATGTAGACCCTACCCAGAGAGAAAAAGATGTTGCAGCGTATTCATATATGGCAATAGAACATAAAAGTACCATGTCAGGAGAGAGAGAGAGATGTTTTAGTTAGGTGTCAGGGGGATATTCATTCTTCTTTGCTGGATATGCACACTGAGACTATTTTGATTAAGGGGGTGTGCATATGTAGCAAAGTTTTAAGTGGTTCGGGACAGAATGCCATTCTTGAGGGTTCTAATATAAGAAACAATGTAAGGAGGGGGAGACAAATAAATCCTAAATTGTATAGATTGGGTAAATTGATAGTAATTATGGGGTTAATGTTAAGTGGGGATGTTCAATTAAACCCTGGGTCTGTAGTTGATTTGAATAATGATTATACACTAGAAATGTTGAATGAAAAGGGGTTGAAGATTGTACATATTAATATTTGTAGTTTGTTTAAGAAAATTGAGCATCTGAGAGAGTGGGTAGTGTGTTATAAACCTGATATACTAATAATCACTGAGTCATGGTTGCAATTAAGAATTCAAGATAATGATATAGCTTTGGAAAACTTTAACGTGTGGAGAAAAGATAGAGCTAAATGGGGGGGGGGGGGGAGTTTGTAGTAATTTATGCCAGAAATTGGATTCAAATTAAGGAACAGCAAAATCTGCATAATTGGACTGATGCAGAGATTCTGTCATTGGAAATAAAGTTATCTTACTCTGAACCCATATTATTGTTTGGCATATACCGTCCACCTAAAAGTAGTTTAGTAGTTTTCTCTGAAATGCAAAATATACTGAAGAATTACCTAAATTCACATGAGTTAATGGTAATTGGGGATTTGAATGTTGATTGGGGAAAAAATAGATGCTCATCATAGTTTAATTGATATGGTCACAACCTTGAATTTAGAACAATTGATAAAAGATGTAACCAGGTTAAATGCAACTAATCCCAGTAATTCAACTATTTTGGACCTTATATTTACTTCAAATCCTGATAAGTATGTAAAGAGTGGGGTGTTACCGGACACACTATCTGATCATCAGATAACTTTTTGTCTTAGAAATCAGAAAATTAGAAAGGTACCTGAAAATATCATACATACCAGGGTATTTAAACACTTTGATTATATCTCATTTATGCAAGAAGTAGAAAGTTATAATTGGGAAAGATTAGAATTAATTCCCAATGTGGGGGATGCATGGGATATGTTTTAAAAAAGATTTAACACAAATTTGTAATAAACACGCCCCTATAAAAATTAGGTTGATTAAATCAAATAATGCACCATAGTATGATTCTAGCCTGTTTAAAATTAAAAGAGCTAGAGATAAGGCATGGAAACATGCTAAATTAATAAAAGGAAATCAGGAGTGGATTAAGTACAAACAATTAAGAAATTTGTATACCAAAGAAATTAGGAAGGCTAGACAGGTGTATTCCAACAAAAAATTGTCTAAAGAAGTGATGGAAAATCCAAGGGTATTTTGGAATACAATAAATAAGTCACATAAGGGTCCAAATATGGGCTATCCCAGTCATTTCCTAATCAATGGAAATAAATTGGATATAGGAAATAAAGTAGTCAATGAGTTTAATACATTCTTTATTAATATGGGTACTGATGTAATAAAATCGGGAGGGGAAATTGTAAATCAGGCTTTACAAAGAAATTATGAGATAAACAAGTCAGATAAATTATATGCACAATCTGGCGAACAAGTTGAGTTTGAATTTACCCCTATTATGAGAGGTGAAGTTAGAGATTTGTTATTTAAAATGAATATCAACAAAGCAGAAGGTATGGATGGCATTCCCAATATTTTATTAAAGTTTGCAGCCACCATCATAGATCAACCCTTAGCAAATGTATTTAATATGTCTCTTTTTTCTGTGGAATTACCCTCAGTTTGGAAAACTGCTAAGTTTGTACCAATTTATAAGACAGGATCTAGGATGCTTTTGGAAAATTATAGACCAATTTCCCTGTTGCCAACAATCTCTAAAATTTTGGAAAAGATTGTTGCAAAACAACTACAGGTATTCTTGAAAGATAAAAATATTCTTAATAGATATCAATCAGGTTTTAGACCAGAGCATGGAACTATGACAGCTTTATTAAAGGTCATGAGAGATATTTTATTTATTTATTTATTTAGTTTTTGTTAACCGGGTAGGTGCACTAGCCATAAAATGACTATTTTCAGGCATGACCTGGGAGAGTACAACAAAAGGAGAACAGTTAAACAACAGCAACATGGGTACAATAATACAAATAGAGGAACAGTACAGCAGTGCTACCTACAAAAATACAATGGGTAGAAACAACAAAAAATAATGGCAAGCATTATACAGATAATGGCAGTAAGATATATAATAAGTGCAGAAACCATGGACCCGACCTGTGGAGTGAAAGGGTTAATAAGATAGTAAGGTTATATAGAGAGAAATGTGAGGAATGTTCAAACATAACACGAAAGACTGCCAGAAGGAAGGTCAGGGGTGGTAATTGGCAAAACAACAGTGGATGGTCAGCAACAAGGTTCAAGAAGGAAGAGAGCTAGTAGTCAAGAAGTTATTTGCAAAGAGAAGGAAAACATTGTGGAGGGTCTGGACAGGGGGATGCCACTGGGAGCAACCTTTGTTGATCTCTCAAAAGCATTTGATACTTTGGACCATGACATCCTCCTGTCCAGACTGAAAACCTGTGGTATGTCTGAATCGGTAAACTGGTTCAGAAATTACCTTGATTCAAGACAACAGCAGGTGACCTTTAAGGAGAGGTCATCCGATTTGAAAATGATTGTTTCAGGAGTCCCACAAGGATCCATTTTGTGTCCTATATTATACAATCTTTACATGAAGGACTTGAGGTTGAACAACAGGGGGTGTATTATCATCTTTATGCTGATGACACAATTGTATATTTTGCTGATTTATCAGTGAAACTTATTCAGCCAGTACTGCAGCAGGCATTTGATTATTTACAGGACTTTTTGCTCAGATCTAAACTAGTTTTAAATGAAAAAAAATCCCAGGTAACGGTATTTCATAGGGGAAATGGGCCTAAATTTGAACAAGATGGATTACAAATTAAAACATACTCTGGGGGTATTTTGCAACAAGTTGACAAATATAGATATTTGGGGGTCTATTTAGATATAAAACTTGAATGGGATAGTCATATAGAAAAAATTTTGACAAAAGTTGGAAAGTGCTTGGGTTCATTATATAGAGTAAGGAATAGTATGCCTTTGGAAATCAGAAAATTAGTAGTAACAGTTGTGGTATTACCCATATTGGAATAAGAAAACTTGATCTATATGGGTGCCTCAAAAAAGCAGCTATACAAGCTTGATGTCATGTATAATAAATTGGTCAGATTTGTATTAGGTGCACCAACAATGACACATAGAGTGGATATGTATAAGGAATTGGACTGGTAATACTTTATCTCAAAGGCGAGGTCTTAGTACAATTATACTTATGTTAAAATGTATTTCAGGGAAAGTTCTTAAGTACCTGGTTGAGAGTATTGACTTAAAGAATCCAGTTAAGGGATTGCGTTCTGCAAGTAGTTTAGAATTTTATGTTCCAAAACGGAGAACGATGTAGGGGGATGATCATTTTTTAAGTATGGGACCCTCCCTATGGAATAACCTACCTGGGAAGTTTAGACCCCTAGATAGGCATTTTCAGTTGAATCCAATAAAAGAATGGCTTATTGAAAATATTAATATTGAGGGGGATTTAGTTTAGATAAATAATGGATAATGGAATGGAACTTTTTGTAATTTGTATTTATTGTCCATGCACTGAGCACTTTGTTAGTTAAGTACTGTGTTTTAGACACATGTATATGTTGATGTCTTGGAAATATGTTATATTTATTGATAAAGAATTGTGTTGTGGATATTGTCCTTATCATGTATATTATAATATGTTGTAAGAGTAACTGGAACTAGCACCTTGGACCTCTCTGTAAAGGAGCTTAGGCTCAGTGGAGTTGTCCATATTCATTATATTATGAATAAAAATTTTTACTACTTTACTACTACTACTACATCAATAGTACAACAGTTTTTTAGCCTCATTCTCTCACCTGATCGGTTCATTCATTGAGGACCCACCAGAACCAAAAAAGAAAACATGGCAGTGCAATTTACCAAGCGCTGAGTGGTAGATGGTCCATTAAGTGACACCCATAGAACTGCACACGGCTGTTTGTCAGAAAAAAAATTACTTTTCTTTAATTTAAAAATTAAACTGCTCAGCCACAGAGAAGAAAACCAAAAGGAGGAGTTTATTCAGTCCAATACGGTCATACTGTGAGAAGATGGAGCAAGCAGAAGCAGGAGAAGCCAGAGCAAGCGGGACAGGGAATGGCACCAGTAAAAAAAAAAAGGTAAAACATCCAAAAGGCCACTGGTTTCTGTGGACAATAAAGGCTGAACATATACTATATAAAACAGTGGATGATCGGGACTTCCGGTCTGGTCAACTTCCTGTATGGCAGCTTAGCTTTTTAGCTCCGTTACAACCCGACCTAAATCCATTGTAATCAAGTAAAAAGAAAACCCATCCTGTCGTACAAATGAAGAATAACGGACTACCTGATGCCGGCCAAAACACAAAATGAAGCAAAATTGTCCAGGTGGGGTGAACAAACAACAGAAAACGCTGACAGAATTAGGCCCGCGAGTGATGGCGCAGCTCACGATGGAATCACAGCATGACAATGTGGAGGGGGCAAATCAAGGAGAGGAGGATTATATGATAACATCTAAACAACTATGCTCTACCCTAAAGCAGATGAATGAAACTTTATTGTGCCTGGATAAAAATGTCTCGAGCCAAAAACAAGATATACTGGACTTAGCACAGAGGACAAGTTTAGAGACTGTGATGTCGGATTATACCCACACAACAGATACCCATAATACTGCACTCTCGACCTTCACCAGAGGGTAAATAAATTAGAGCAAAAGCTGGAGGAACTTGAAAATAGAAATCGCCGCAATAATATTCACATCCATGGTTTACCGGAAGGTACAGAGTCCAAAAACATGGTAGAATTCATGAGTTCTTTTTTACATGAGATCCTGAACCTCCCACAGGAGAAAGAACTAAATATAATTTGGGCCCACAGATCCTTAATCCCTCACCCTAGGGATTTGAAGGCAAGACCACGCTCCATAGTGATAGCTTTTCTAGACTACAGGGTAAAAGAAGAGGTTTTAATGTTAGCCTGGGGGAAAAAGGAAATTCACTTTGGAGATGTCCATTTGTACTTCGATCAGGACTATACCTCACAACTGTTAAACAAACAAAGGCAGGTCTTAGCGGTTGTGAAGTTGTTGCAACAGAAGAATCATAAGGCTTTTGTGGAATACCCTGCTAGGCTAAAGATAATGACAGAGAAAGGCCCAATCCATTTTCAAGAGCTAGAAGCAGCAGAGGAGTTTCTACATACTTTAGAAATCAGCATACTGCGTTTACCTGCTGAACAAAATCAGAGACAATTACAAAATAATAATTGGTCAGTTGTTGGCCCCAAAGGTCGGGGGACAAAGGAGAAGGGGGACACTTCCGCACTGTGGAACAAGATTGGCATAAAGAGATACATGGACAGGAGCTCGGAACAACAGGGGGCTTGAGAGGAGCGGGGCGTTCTGACATCGCGGCTGCAAGATGTGATAGAAGAGGAAGGAGGCACCTGAAATGGCAGTTGTTTTCTGGGGCATGAGCATTCGAGATCTGGTGGTGGACTTGGTCTTTTAGGACTAATACGGCAAGTCGATGATGAAACTAAAAGGAACTCTTTATTGTTTTCCTTTTTCTATGAAACTGTTGCAGATCAAATGTATTATTTGGGTTGACTGTATTCAAAAACTGACAATGGTCTAACAAACAGATATATATTGGGAAGGGATGGGGGGAGCGATCGGTGTCGGGGGGCGCTGCTGGGGCTCTCGTCCCTGGGAGGCCGGTGACTGAAGCATGTTGGTGCAAGCAACTAGGGGCCAAATAACTTTGGGAGACCAACGTTACAGCAGGGAATGATGTGCTCAGAGGGGTGTGAGCCTTAATCTATGACCACAATTCTGGCTCATAGAAACATAGAAGTTGACGGCAGATAAGGACCGTAAGGCCCATTCAGTCTGCCCATTTGTTTTTCTACCTTATAAATGTGCCATCGGCCTTTGCTCTGTCAGTGGTCTATCTATTCATAGTCATTTGTATTGCTCCCTTATGCCTATCCCATGCCTGTTTGAAGCCCTGCACTGTATTCATAGCCACCACTTCTTGTGGTAAGCCATTCCATGCATCCACCACCCTTTCTGTGAAAAAGAATTTCTTCACATTCCTCCTTAATTGGCCCCCTAATCTCATACTTTGTCCTCTTGTCCTGCTATTTTTCTTATATTTAAACATGTTAGACTCTTTCACCTTGTTAATGCCCTTAAGGTGCTTGAATGCCTCGATCATATCACCTCTCTCCCTCCTTTGCTCAAGGGTATACATAGTGAGCTCTGTTAATCGTCCTCATATGTCTTCTGATGCAGTCCCTGCACCATTTTGGTTGCCCTTCTCTGGACTGCCTCAATTTGGTTAATGTCCTTGTGAAGGTGTGGCCTCCAATACTGCACGCAGTACTCCAGATGGGCCTAACCAGTGTCTTGTAAAGGGATTATTCCTCTCTTACGACTTTGATACCTCTACTAATACACCCTAACACCCCTAGCCTTACCTACTGCTTTAGAGGTCTGCTTGGATGATTTCAGGTCATCAGTAGCGATGATACCCAAGTCTCTTTCTTCCTTTGTGACTGCTAGCAACTCCTCCCAGCCTATAGGTGGCTTCAGGTTTTCTTCCCTATGTGCATGATTTTGCACTTCTTTGCATTAAATCCCAGTTGCCACTCTTCTGACCATTTTGTCAGTTTATCCAGATCTCTTCTCATTCTGCCCACCTCATCTGGATCATCTACTCTGTTGCAGATCTTGGTGTCATCTGCAAACAGACAAGCCTTAACCTCTAGTCCATCTGCAAGGTCACTAATGATGATGTTGAAGAGGACTGGCCCCAGGACTGATCCCTGAGGTACCCCACTTGTGACTTGCATCTCTTCTGACTGTATACCATTTACCACCACTCTCTGTTTTCTGCCCATCAACCAGTTTGCCACCCAGTTGACCAACTTCTGACCCACCCCGAGCCTACCCAGCTTATTTATCAATCTTCTATGTGGAACAGTGTCAAAAGCTTTGCTGAAGTCAAGGTAGGCGACATCAACTGCTCCCCCTTGGTCCACCACTCTGGTTACCCAGTCAAAGAAATCTATGAGATTAGTTTGATAGGACCTTCCTTTTGTAAACGCATGCTGTCTTGGATCCTGTGCCCCTATGGATTCCAGGTGTTGCACTATCCTTTCCTTAAGGAGTGCCTCCATAATCTTGCCCACTACTGAGGTAAAACTGACTGGTCTGTAGTTTCCTGTCTCCTCCCTGCTACCACTCTTGTGGAGCTGGATCACATGAGCCCCTCTCCAGTCTTCTGGGACCTCTCCTGTGCTCAGAGACTCACTAAACAGTTCTGCTAATGGCTCTGCTAGTTCCACCTTTAGCTCCTTAAGTACCCTGGGATGTATGCCATCAGGTCCCATTGCCTTATCCACCCTGAGCTTAGCAAGCTCTTGTAGGACCCTTTCTTTTGTGAAGGGAGTAGTGCTCACCTCCTCCTCCCTGTGTCCATGATGCTGAGCTGTGGGCCCTGCCCTACCTTCTCTTCAGTAAATACTGAGCAAAAGTATCTATTTAGGATAGATGCTTTTACAGGGTCCTCCTCCTCACATGCTCCCTTTTCTCCATTAAGCTTAGCAATACCCCATCTGGACTTTCTCCTTTCACTAATGTACCTATAGAAAGTCCTGTCACCTTCTTTTACTGTTCGTGCTAGTGTTTCCTCAGTTTGAGACTTTGCCTGCCTTACTGCCTTCCCTGCTTCCCTTAGGGCAGTTTGGTATGCCTCCCTATCATCATCCCGCTGTGTTCCCTTATATTTTCTGAAGGCCAGCCTTTTGGCTCTGACCTTTTCTGCTACTGTATTTGAGAACCAAAGTGGTTTCCTCTTCTTTGCACTTCCTTTTCTGTCTAACACAATGGGATGTTGCTTCAAGTATTGCATCCTTAATGCTTGCCCACTTTGCCTGTACCCCTCACCTGTGTTTCTTTTTGCCAGGGCTAGCTTAACTCTGTTGGCCATCTTATAAAGTCAGCTCCTCTGAAGTCCCATATTTTTGCCTTGGAATGGGATGATTTAGATGTAGTAGCCAAATTGAACCTTACCATGTGATGGTCACTGGCCCCCAGGTGACCTTCTACCTGGAGATCTGTGATCCCTTCCTTGTTAATCAGTACAAGATCCAGGATAGCCCTGTCTCTTGTGGGTTGCTGTACCAATTGTCTGAGGCCCTCCCCCTGCAGGGAATCCACTATGTGTCTAGTTCTGGCAGATGTTCCTGCTGGTATTGACCAATCTGTATCCGGCATGTTGAAGTCTCCCATTATCAGAACCTCCCCTTTAGCTGTCATGTTTTGTATATCTTCTAACAGTAATGTGTCTATGTCCTCCCCCTGGTCTGGGGCCTGTAGACAACCCCAGTTCTTATGGCTGTCCCATTTCCTGTTTCCAGGGTGACCCACAGTTCTTCTGGCTCCTTAAGTGTATTCTGAATTTCTGTAGCATTGATATTTTCATTGACATACAGGGCCACCCCCTTTTGCACCCTCGTGTCTTCTGAACAATACATAGCCAGGTACTGAAGTCGCAGCAAGTGTGGTTACTGGTAAACCACGTCTCACTAATTGCTACTATGTCCAGTTTAGCCTCTGACATTATTGCCTGCAGGTCTGGGATCTTATTTCCAGGCTGTGAGCATTGTGTACATGATTTTCCATTGGCCAGATTTTGGTGTGTTAGTTGTTGGGTGAGGTTTGGCATTACCCCTGTGCATTGTATGGGAAGACAAACCTTTTTTCCTACCTGGTGAAGCAAATGAACTGCAAACATGCTGAATCCCTGTTTGACCACTAGCTGAGGGGGAAGGGTGTTCTTCCCATTCGACGTATGGGGTGCTGCACCCCTCTCCCCATTTGCTAGTTTAAATATTCTGCAAAGATGTCAAACTTCTACCCCAATGCACTGACTCCCTCCTTAGTCAGATGCAGTCCATCAAATTTAAAGAACTTTCGCCCCAGAACTGTTGCCAGTTCCCTACAAATCTGTGTCCTTTTCCTGGCACCAGCCCTTGAGCCACGTGTTTAGCTCCCCTATCTCCCCTTCTCTGACCTTCCGTCCATCTGCTCCCCTCTCCCAGACTGGCAGGATCTCAGAGAAGGAGATGCCGGATGAAATAGATGATAGTTTGTCACCCAGCCTGGTCAGATGTTCCTTGGTCTCCACAACTGACTGGCTGGCGAGATCATTAGTCCCTATGTGTACTAGGACATCGATATTTTCTCCTGCTTTGTGAAAAATTTTAGCAATGCGGTCAGTGTCTCTCCATGCTGATGTACCTGGGAGACATCTGACCATTACCCCTGGCTGGAGATGGGTATCAACTCCCCGAATCATGGAGTCTCCCATGATCAGAAGTTTTTGGATTTCCTTTTTGCTTTCTTTGTTTTGGTTCCTGATTTGAGTGAGTTTTGTTGTGCTAGCTCCTGTGCTGCAGTGTCCTGCTCTGCAGTGTCTTCTGCCTCTTTGTTTGATTTCAGAGATAGAGGCAGATACTTGTTTGTAGTGTTTATATGGTTTATGGAGGTAATATGTTGGAGAGCAGAGAGTGATGGGGCACCTGATTTGCCCCTCCTAACCACCTGCCAACCTCCTGGACCAACTACCCTCTGCAGTCGAGGTTTTTCTGTTGGATGCTGGGGAAATGGCTCAGAGGTTCAGGGGCTAAATAGACCATGCAGAGGCCTAATTACAAAAGGAAAAAAAACTAAAAACACAAGGAATGGGCTGGTTTGCTCTCAGGGCCTGACAGCTCTCAGGATGGCTGAAACCCACTGAACTAGAAATCAGGCTTATTTCTGCTACGGCCAGCCAATGCAAGGAAGGCTCACTCGAATCATTGGTACACTCTCCCTAGCATGAGGAAAGGAATGTAAAGGGTCTCTTTGGATGGAATGTGGATACTGGCCCCAGCTGCTGCGGCCTATCATGCAGATGGCACGTGGCCTGCCCGGGGGGGCACCCAGTGGTGTCACTCTGGCACTGTCCTGCTTTCCTAGCCCATACCCTCATAAGGCAAAAGAGTATATGCAGTCCAAAACAGGTTGAAGGTTGTCTGCCAATGGGATAAGAGACCAAGCAATAACGGTGGTGTGTTGCGCTTTGTTTTATTTTTATTTTTGAGCCCACCTACTGTGTTGACACCTTTTAAGTTGCTAAACTGTGGGGTTCAAACTTTCTAACAACTGCTTTTTATCACAACACATTAAAAGTCAAGGGAGAGGCCTCCACCCTCCTCTCCTTGATAATTCTGCGGCGCTGAATAACCCAATAGGGTGGCTCCAGAAGAGGGCTTCTGGCACAGGGCAAACATACCTCACCTTACTCTCCACTTTCATTTAAGACCTATAGGAAAGAGGTGTGAGGGTAACAAGAGATTCTTTACCATGAATCTCCTACCTTGGAAGTCAGCTATCTTTTGCTTAAAATGTTGGATAGAAGCCATGTTGGCTGACAATGTTAATGAAAATGTTAAGGATTTAATTTTATTGTACCAGGTAACTCTTATTATCCTAATTGTATTAATGGTGCTCATATTAATGACTTTAGCCAGTTTGGGAGACAGCTTAATAAGGCACTCAGGTATTGGCTTTATGAAAGCCAGTCTGTATCTCATTTACAGGAGTGATGGCTGGGACGGGCTCGCTGTTCTGTTCTTTTAATGTGAATGGCCTCACCAACCCTGTTAAACGTAGAAAGGTTATGAGTTTTGTAAAGAAGACTACAGTTGACTTTATCTTTTTACAAGAAACACACTTGTCAAAGCAAGAACATGCCAAACTGCTGAAATTTGGTCTCGGGATATGGTGGCATCTTCATATAAAAAAGGTAGAAGAAGGGGGACGGTGATTCTGGTGCCAGCCAAAACTCATTTTGAATAGATGGATACTTTGGCAGATAAAGAAGGTTGCTACGCCCTGATGAAATGCAGATTAGGGGGAGTGATGGTCACCTTGGCCTCTGTGTATTTCCCACCGGGTTCTAGATATAAAGAATATAGGACCTTTTTGACCACCCTTTTGAGTTGGGCCGAGGGCACCATAATATGTGGGAGAGATCTTAATTTGGCACTGAACCCGGCTCTAGATACTACTTCACAAATGCCGAGAGCGATACATGGAACAGTGAGGAAGGTGCAGAAATTGGTGAGGGAACTGGGTTTCCAAGATGTATGGAGGTATTTTAATGGGAAAGGGAGGAATTATACTTTCTTCTCGGCTGCACATCAGATGTATTCCCAGCTAGATTATTTTTTGGTGCCTGGGGAAGATATGTACAGAGTGAAGGAGAGTTGGGTGGGAGTCTTAGGTCTATCTGACCATGCTCCTCTTTTCATGAGGACCGATATAGGAGAGATTAGAAGGAATACATTTTGGCGTCTCAATCTATCGTTGCTGAATGATCATGAGGTTAAGGAGAGCATTAAGGAAACATTTGATAACTTAATGGCTGAGAATTCACCTCAAGATACTTCTCAGGCAATAAGGTGGGACGCTGCAAAAGCAGTCTTGAGGGGGAAATTCATTTCGATAGCATCTAAAAAGGAAAAGGATAGGGAGGCTAAGAAGCTAAGGTTAACCATACAAATTAAGAACTTGGAAGATCTCCAGAAAGGTTAAATAAACAAAACATGGACTAAGCAGCTGAAGATACTTAAAAAAGAATTGAATGACATCTTAGACTCCCAGGTCAAACAAAAGCTACATTTTTTAAAACAACAATATTATGAGGGAGGGCTGAGGTCATTGAAATTACTGGCTAACCGGCTTTGTGCTCAGAGGGCTAAAGCCACAATAACATCAATATGGCACCCACAGAGAAAAGAAATGGTCCATGGGGTGAGGGAGATAACAGACGCCTTTGAATAATTTTATGGTAAGCTACATACACCAGATAAGGCACCGTGTCTACAAAGAATACCAGCTTTTTTGGAGGGACTAATGATACTGGGGCTATCGGAGGAACAGGGGAGGTCATTACTAACCCCTATTATGGAATCGGAGGTGACCGCAGAAATTTCAAGATTGAAAGTACGTAAATGCCCAGGTTCAGACAGGTTACCATCAGAGTTCTATAAGACATTTAGAGGGATGGTACTCCCAGGCCTTTTGGGTCTATACAAAGCTGTGCTTAATGAGGATGGGCAAATACCCCCCTCATGGGATAGGTCTGTGATCTTGGTGCTCCCCAAACTGGGACAGGACCTTACTAAATGCTCCTCGTATCAACCAATTTCCTTACTAAACATGGACTATAAAATGTTCACATCCACCTTAGCTAAAAGAATACAACAATACTTCCCTGGTCTTATTGGTATGGACCAGGCCAGCTTTGTCCCAGAGCGCCAAGCTCAGGATAACCTGAGAAGAACATCTCATGTTATAGATTGGATTAACTATACAAAGACCCCCCCCCATGAGCCTAGATGCTGAAAAGGCATTTGATAAAGTCTCTTGGGCCTTTCTAAGCCAGATCCTTTCCCGGTTTAGTTTCCCTCAGCAGTTTGTGAGGGCTCTGTTTGAGATATATAAGTCCCTTTCGGCTTTTATAAGTGCGAATGGTCATGTTTCAGAAGCAGTCCATTTAGGAAGAGGAACAAGACAGGAATGTCCTCTCTCACCACTGTTATTCACTCTTTATATAGAGCCCCTGGCCCAGAGATAAGACAGAATGGAGGGGTTAAAGGAATTTCAAGTGGGGGGGGGTGAGGAGCAGAAATTAGTTTTATATGCTGATGATGTCCTACTGCATTTGTCAGACCCAGATAGTTCACTACCAGAGGTGTTTGGACAGATAGAGGCCTATGTCTCACTTTCAGGCTTTACATTGAACAGGAGTAAGACTGAGGTCCTTAGTATTTTCAGCACCCCATCTGCTGAAATTAAGCAGAGATACCCAATGAAATGGGACATGAAAACTATCAAGTACTTGGGAATCAAGATCAGTAAAAACACAGCCAACCTATTCAATTTAAATTATCCCCCACTAGTGCAACAATTAAAGGTAGATTTTAGAAGATGGACATTGCTCCCCCTAACATTGCACGCAAGAAATCAAGCATTAAAAATGAATGCCTTGCCCAGGATGCTTTATTTATTTCAATGTGTCCCTTGCGTTGTTTCCCAGAGGGATCTTGAATCCTGGCAAAAGATGTTTATAATCTTTTTGTGGGGAACAATGTGACCAAGGGTTAAAAAAAAAACTTTTATTTCTCCCCAAAAACAAAGGAGTCTGGCTTTTCCCCACTTGCAGGGATACTGGATAGCATCCCAAATGAGGATTGCATTATTGTGAGGCAACTAGGGGTACACATCCCATTGGAAGAGGCTTGACCTGGCGGAGGTTAGAGAGGTCCCCCTACAGGTGGCCATTTTTGCAGAGGGGAGGGTACAGGGAACCACGACTTATTCAGGGATGGCAGCGGTTTTAGAGGGTTGGAGGAGGGGCATTAGTAGAGGTAACACCAAAAGACAACTATGGAAATACACATGGTGGGCCTTTGACCCTAATTTTGTGCCAGCAAAACTGGACAACTAGTTCCTAAGACAGGCAAGAAAAGGATTTCAGGCACCATATCAGCTTTTTCATGGCTCCTCCCTGATGTCCTTTGAGATGATACAGTTACGAACATACGAACATACAAAAGTCTGGTAGTGCCTCACAAGATGGATTAAGATTCTACCATTTAAGGGACTATATAAATAATCAGCTGGGCAAAGGAAATGAGGTGAGGGATCGGGGGGGGATCTACCATTCCAACAGATTTGGATTGCAACTAATGTAAGGTACATGCTCACCATGTTATATAAGAATTTTTTAAATGACCTTAGTATCTCCTCACAGTATATTAAGGAAAGATGGGAGAGGAACATGAACATATCTATTACAGACCGACAATGGTCTCAGGTATGGAGGAGCAATTGGGGTACCACGTCCTCCCCATTATGGAAGGAATTCGGTTGGAAGGAAAGGACCTGGTTTTTCCTGGTTCCTGTACAGCTGGGTCACTGTATCCTGGGGATAGGCTAAGAGTATTTGAGGCAATATGGAGAGGGTAGTGCATCCCAGGCACATATCTTTTGGGCTTGCCCGGAGATTATCTTATTCTGGGAGGGTGTCAGGTGACACATTTCTAGAATATTTGAGGTCCAGACACCTTTGGGACCTGAACATAAGGTGTTAGGTGTTGTCCCACAGGAGATAAAAGGGAGAGAAACAAGGTATTTGTGGTCAATACTTGTAGTTGCTGCTTTGAAATCTATTACTAAGAGGTGGCGAGAGAGAGACAGCCCAGATCTGAAAAGGTGGGCCAAATTAATAGAAAATAAAATGGAAATGGAGAAAATCACCTTTTCTCTTAGGCAACTAAACCAGGAATAGCAGAATAGATGGACAAGATGACTTCTATATGAGGGAAAGGAAGAATGGCAGACCCATTAGAGAGATGAGACTGGAAATCTTGACCACAAAAGAATGACCAGAAGTAATGAAATAAGTCTGGAGGGAACAAGAGAGGAACAGGGGTTTGGAGCGGAGGGAAAACTTGACCATGTCAAGGGGAGTGGTTTTCTCATGAGAACCTGGCGCTCTTGCAAGACCATAAGGATGATGGAGAATTACGTTAAGTAATAACCTGGTAATTAGTTATTGTTAATGGTTGCTAGAAAAAAAAAAGAGAAAGATGTACCTAGATCTTTTAATATTATAACACAGAGAAGAATGATGAGATACCATTTGTTTATGGATTTCTAGTTTGTCATCCTATTAAAGATGTATTAACTGTGTAAAACGTATGTACAATGGGATGTGCTTGGAAACTGTGAACTACAATAAAACAAGTATAAAAAAAAAATAGTGGATGATCGCACATCCACAACAAGGCTATTTCCCTCTCGGGAGTTGATGACATCAGTGAGACCTCTCGAGGTTCACTCTTGAGGTCTCTATGATGTCATCAACTCCCTCAAGGGAAACACAGCCTTGTTGTGGATGGGTGATCATCCACTATTCTATATGTTATATTAATGTATCCTTATTTTTCCTTCTTGTGACCTCCATTACTTTGGACTGGATATCACCCTATATGTATGCAAGGTTATTAATAATAAGTTTGTTTAAAATAATAACTAAAAAAACATAAAATCACAGCCTTCGGCTTACTGCGTGACTTTGAGAAAGTGTGTTGACAGTGTTCGTGCTTTAGTCCATTAAGGTGTAACACCATGTAGGCGTAACGACCGGCTGAATACCCAAAGCTTTATCTCAGATATATTAGAGAAGTAGTACAATTAAAATAAACAAAAAAATAATCTGTTTGAACCACGTAAAAATAAACACATATTATTGTCTTTTTTTTTCTTTTCATCTTCCTCAATCCTCCTTTTTTGGAGTCAGTATTTCTTCTCTCCCTATGTTGCTTCATTTTTTTTTTTCACTCAAACTTGTTTAAAGCAGCAGTACTAGATAATCCTGAAGTGATTAATTTCCAGTTTTGTGATGCCGCAGTAAATATGGCTGCTGCCTAATTGTCAGCTGAGCTCCCTCTTCATGTAGCATCATGTCTTTTGTTTACTTCAGTGGGACCCTGTGCTGCACATTCCCACTGTCCATGTGTAGTACTGAGAGTCATACACATGTGTGGTTGTCAGCCGAGGGTTCAAGCTCAACATGGCGGGTGGAAGAAATGTAAACAAAAACAATAAGAAAAATGGAGCAAATTATGGGGTGATAGTACGATGAAAACAAAAAAGATTACCAGGTAAATGTTCAACAGAGCACAGGGAACAAACTGTTGCAAAAGATTCAATATTTGTTATCTAGTACTGCTGCTTTAATTTAAACTGATGTTATAGTTCTGAATAATTTAAGAGTCTGGTTGAACCTTTTGACCATTTCTATTTATGATCTGCAGTTCTCTTAGATTTTGAAAGATGTTACATGTTGAATATAAAACTAGGATGTGCCATATTTTTTAAGTACAGCCCCCGATGCTTATAGCGGGCTGGCAGGTATCTCGGGCATCTGTCCGCTACAATGCTTGGATGGCATAACCATAGAGTACCACTTTAATGTTCATAACCACTAGCAATAATGCAGACACTGCTTAACTTAATATGTAAATTAGGCTCCCTGCTTGTTTTCGAGCTCCAATTAATTTCTCAGCTCAGTAAGCCCCATGAATGAAAATCAAAAGCAAAGTTTCTCTCTGTTAGTTCAGATAGCTCTTTGATTGAAAATAAAAAAAACAAAGTTTCTGTCTCTCAGCTCAGTAAGCCCCATGATTGAAAATCAAAACCAAAGTCTCCTGCATTATTCTGCTTTGTCATAGTAGTAATAGTAGTAGTCTTTATTTGTTTGTAGTGCCCTTCCCTGGAGGCCCAGGGCACAATTATAATATGGTAGTACTACATAAAGCCATAAATATAATTAATCCAACCACTTTAAAACCACAAGAATAAATAGCAAATAACTATACATAACTTATATGACACAATAGACAAAAGCACAACTTAACAATTTATGATGTGCTCAGGTAAAAGATCAATAGCATTCCCCAAATCCTTATTGAAACAAATATGTTTTCAAGACCCTCTTAAAAGCCTCCAATGAGGAGGCCTCCCTAAAGGCTCAGGGTAGATAATTCCAAAGGACTGGGCCTGCTAGCTCTAAAGCTCAAACCCTAGAAGCCTTCAATCCAACCCTTGGAACCATCAGAGAGCCCTCCCCAGTGGAGCAGAGTGGGTGAGCGGGGATGTGCGGATGTACAAGCTCAGCCAGGTAGTCTGGGTCCAGCCCATGTAGAGCATTGTAGGTCAACAAACCCACTTCAAATGAGATATGCCACTTAACCAGCAACCAGTTTAGATCCCACAGTGATAGCAAAATATGGGACAATTTAGATAGGCCCATAAGTAAGCAGATGGCTGCGTTCTGCAGAGCCACAGGATAGTATACCCCTGCTAACCCCAAGGTAGAAAGCATTACAGTATTCTAACCTGGAGGTCACAAATGCATATTCCAATGTGGCCAGATCACTGTGATGAATAAGGGATCTAATCTGGCAGACATTCTGCAGATGGAAAAAGTCATTATAGACAACAGTCAATACTTGAGCCTCCATTGTCAGGTCCTTATCCAATATGACTCCCAGATTCTTCATATTAGAAGCAGCGGAAAGCTCAAATGGACCAAGACAAAGCCCAGTGTCTCTCATGGCAGCTGTCAAACTCCTCCATGTCCCAGTTTGATCACTAAGATGTCAGTTTTCTCAGGGTGAAGTCTCAGCTTAATGACATCCAGTCTTGGATTTCAGACAGGCATCTACTAAGCATGTCAACAGCATCTGGTGTCCCTGGAACAAAAGACTTATAGAGCTAGGTATCATCTGCACATCAATGAAATCCAGTCCCAAAATATGTAATAACCTTTCCCAAGGGTAATAAATAGCCCGCAAAAAGCATGGGCAACAGAACTGAGTCCTGGGGTATGCCACAGAACAGAACCACTTGCTGTGAGCAAAATCTTCCTAACACTACCCTCTGGGTTCTGTCCAGGAGATAGGACTCAAACCAGCTGATGACCATGCCAGTGAATCTATGCATATTCCCTGAACCAATTCCAAAGCAGTCCATGGCTCATGGTACCAGATTCTGATGAGAGATCCAATAGAATCTCTTATCATCAAGGCATATTGGGTAGATCTTGTCACTACAGGTAATGAGAAAGAATGAGTAAGTTTCTCTAGCAGGTAAAACTCTGTCTCTTAATGCTTCATTGATTCTACCATCTGAATAGTGATGAGCCTCAATGGAGAACGCTCTTAAATCAGTAAGCACCGCCAATGTGGGCATTACTGTATGCATCTAAAACCAGACACCAACATCCAGGTGGAAATAGACACTGAAATTAGTGTCATTCAGACCTACTGGCAAAGCCATTTCACACCTGCTGATAGTGTTACATTTGGTTAAATTTGCCCAATATAGGCAGCAGATCTAAGATGCTGTAACTAGTAATGTTTACCATATCATCTGGGACTGGTAAATGGCAAGCAGAAAATGCCTGAAATAACTGACTGCCCAGGATAACCACGGGCGGTATAAGTGGAGTGGACTGTTTTTTTATTTTTCTAGACTACCTTCCTTCAAAGTTTGATTCTACCTTTCCTTTCACCCTATTTAAGCCAAGAAGCGTATGTTCATAGGGGTGAGTTCTTCTCAAGGTAACTTAGAGATCTTGGGCCTGAAAGGTGTTACATACGAACACACAAACACACAGTACAAATTTGCAGCAGAAGAAGGCTATATGATCTATAAGTCTGCCTGAGAGGGGCCTCCTTTTTGATTGCTTACTGTGGTCCCCAATCCCCCTTAGCTGAAACTGCCCTTTAACTCTGTCCTATCTCCTCTTGAATCTGCCACCCATCTTCTGGTTGATGACATCTGTTGGCAGTTCATTCCATCTTAACACCACCAGCTCCATAAAGATGAATCTCCTGACTTTCTTCTTGAACCTGCCCCTCCACCAGTTTATAACTGTGCCCCCTTATGATCCTATTATCACTTAAGCTAATGAGGTTCCTGAGAACACTTTGTTTATACCTTTAAGGTTCTTGAAGGATTCAGTCTTGTCTCCTTTCTCTTTTCCATCCTCCAGTGAGTATATATTAGGCTACTCTGCCTGTTTACATTCAGGCTATCCTGCTGACCCAGAATAATTTTTGTGGCCCTTTTCTGAACCCCATTCATGATGATTTATGCCCCTTTTAGGTAGGGACACCAATACTGCTCACAGTTTTCCAAGTGAGGCTGCACCATGGATCTGTAAAATGGAAGGACCACCTCCATCGTTCTGCTCTGAACTCCCTAGATATATGCACCCTGGCATCCCATTTGCCTTGGCTGGTGCCTTTTTGCATTGCACAAACTCCTCAAGGTTGCTGGTTATAGCTATCACCAGATCCTTTTCCTCCTCAGACAACATGACCTTCCCCCCTTCCAACCTGTATTTGGCTCTCAGGTTCTTGCAGTCAATGTGCATGACTTTACATTTTTTCATGCTGAACCCCAGTTGCTAGATAACAGACTATCTTTCTAGCATTGAAAGGTCCTCCCTAATGTCACTGACCCCTCTTCAGTATCCACCCTCCCACAGAGTTTGGTGTTATCCATAATGAGACCACTCTTGCCACCAATGCCTTCCCCTATGTTCTTTATGAACACATTAAACAACACAGGTCCACATATCAATCCTTGTGTGACCTTGCTGGTATCTTCCCTCAGTCATAAGAGTTTTCTCCTCCACCATCCCTTGTGTCATCACACTGATCCAATTTGACACCCACTTGGTCAATTTGCTACCCACCCCTAAGTCCTTCAACTTTTTGATCAACCAGTTATGTGAAACCAAGTGAAAGGCCTTATTGAAATTTATTTATTTAAACATTGGCAGGTGTGAAAGGCACACTGAGCTGAGACTCATGTCCAGGTGTGACCCAGGGAAGGGAGACAAGAACCAAAACAACAGTATGCAATAGCAAAACAAGATCTGAAAAGAGAGATGAGCAATGTGTTACAATAATAGAATATCTTAAGAAAATTTGCATATACCACAATTAAAAAAAGTACAGTGAACTTCAGCAGTGCTTAGAATCACAACCAAATACTTGTATGGGTTAAAATGAAGACTTTAATGATAACCAAAAGAATGGTAGCAGGAGCAAGTGCGGGAGTTAAAGTTTCAGTAAGTTTTTGAAAAAGTTAAAGAATGTGGAGAGACAGAGGGATAAGGGCATTTTGTCCCAGAGACAGGGCATCCTATATGAGAATGTAGATTGTCCAGCAGAGTAGAAGACAGATGGAGGGGAAGGATGTTGAACCAATATTTGGAGATGAACGTAGCACAGTAGGCCTGTCAGTGAGATGGCAGAGGGATGATAGAAAGGGAGGAGTAAAGCTAGCAATGATGTGTTTGTGGAGGAAAGTTAGATGCAAAGAGACAGACAAAGTTGAGGAGGGTATCCAGTCTGGCAAGGGAAGTGGAGGGGCCAGAGCCATAGACTGCATCTGAATAGTCGAAGACAGATAGTACCATTTTGGTAATCAGCTAGACAGAGAGCACTATTTTGGTAATCAGCTTCCTGTGAACATGCAGAGATAGGCAGTCCTTTAATGATAGATGGCACCAAGTTTGGGATACAGCTTGGCATGGATGGCATCAATGTGGGCTGAGAAGTCAAACTTACTCTCAGACCACACCTCCAGGCACTTAAAGGACTGAAACACTTCAAGTGGTATGCCATCCAGAGTAGTGAAGGTGGTGGGACATTAAGTCTGGCTAGTTTCTGATTGAAACCAAAGGTCAAGGAGACAGTCTTTTTGGTGTTAAATCTAAGCTGGTTAGAAGAAACCCGTGGAGGACATTGTTGAAGTCCTGCTGGAACAGGTTTTCTACAGCTGCAGATGAAGGACCAGAGGTGAAGATGATTGTGTAATTTGCACATTTGTGTATATGTGAGTCTGACACAGGTGGAGGGGAGCTCATTCAGGAAGACTGAAAAAAGGAGGGGTTCAAAGATGGAGACTTGTGGAAACACATATTGGATAGGAAGGAGAGGTGACAGGGAACCATTAACCCATACTGACTGTAGATGGTTGGTTAGATAAGAGCTGAATCAAGCCACTTTGGTGGAAGAGAGGCAAGCATTTCTCAGCTTGTCCAAGAGAAGTGGGTGGAACACAGACTCAAAGGCTTTAGACAGATAGACAAAAACTGCTGTTGTAATGAGCCCCTGGTCCATCCCAGAGATGATGGCATCAGTGACATGCAGCAGGGAGGTGAATGCTGCTTCTGGAATCCAGGCTGGAAAGGTTATGGAAGTTAATAGATGTGAAGAAATCAATGAGTCTAGTGTGGACTAGTTTCTTTCACAATTTAGAGGTGGATGAGAGGAGAAAGATAGGATGGTATTTTCCAGGAAAAGATGGGTCACCCCTTTTTGAATGGGAATAACTTTGGCCATCTTCCAAGTCTGGGGAATAGTGCAAAGAGTGAAGCAAAAGTTAATCATGTGAATTAGGGGAGCTGCAAGAGTAGGAGCTGAGAAGTGTAGTAACTTGGAGCTAAGACCATCAAGATTAGACTTTGATGGGTTGAGGGAGGAAATGACAAATAGCATTTCCTGGATGGTGATGGGGGAAAATGGTAACCTGGAGGGGTATGAGAAGGGGAGGAGAAGAATGAAGGGGGTTAGTAATGGAGGAGAACAGAAGGGCACAGGTTGTGAAGAACTTGTTAAAGAGAGCTGCAATAACAGCATGGTCAGACACAGGTGAACTCTTATCCACAGAATGAGGTGGCTGAGGGGCAGAGGAGTCAGAAAGGGATTGTATGAGATTCCACAATTTAAATGGGGAATTTAGGTTAAACTGGAGGTTGGCCTTAAAATACTGTGATTTGGTTGATGGGACAGCCTTAATGCAATTGTTCCTCATAGTCCTGTAGAAGATGTGGTCAGAGAGGGAGTGGGATAATTTGTAACAGGCCCAAACATAGTCCTGGGACTTACACAAGTCTATGACTTCAGAGGTAATCCAGGGATGGTGGGATGTTTTTACTTTGAGTTTTCTGAGGGGGGTACGCCTGACCCAGACAGTGGAAAATTTGAAATGAAAAAAAGCAAGAAAAACATTGATATCTGAGGCAATAAGAATGTCAGATCAGTCAGAAGCAGTAGGATCACTTGGCAGAGTATCAATATTTAGTGAACAGGGAGGCCTAGCCCAGATATATTTAGTTAGTGAGAGGGGATATCAAATTTTGCTGAAACAGAAGGTCATACAGTGGTTGCTAAAGGTATCTGGCAAAATACCTGCAGCCACGATGCGGTGGGAGTAGAAGGTTAGAACCCAGTCCAATAGGGAGTGATTAGAAAAGTGGGGACTGGGCTGAGTTGGTTCTGAAATAACCTGCGTTAAATTAAGTGACTCAATCTTGTGAATGGTAGGTCTGGAGGATGGGCAAATCTTATTGATATTAAAGTCCCTGAGGAGGATGCGTTCACCTGTGAAGGAAAAAGAAGCAATGGTGGAAAGAAAGTGTACCCTGAAAGAGTGAGACATATTAGGAAAGGCATAAAGAACACCAATGAAAATAAGTACTGAGAAGGGGAAGGAGAGTTTGACTAAAAGATAATCGAGGGAAGAGGGAATAGCCTCCCTGCTGGTCACAGTGCATGTCAGACACTGACAAATGTAAATGGCCACTCCCATGCTATGTTTACTCTTATCTTGTCTGAAAAGATGATAAGCAGAAAGTGACAAGTTATGGTCAGGAATCCTGGAGGACAGGACATCAGGGGAGTGTAACTGCAACTAAACAGAGAGGCGGTCAAGTTTCAGTAGCAGGTTCCTAGCATTTAGATAGAAGACTCTAAGGTCCTTCAAGGTGGGGGAAGGGATCTAAGTACATTATGTCTACTACCTGCCCCCTCTGAGCAGCCATTATCACTCAGTCAAAAAAGTTGATCAAATTGGTTTGGCATGGCCTTCCTGTCATGAACTCATACATTCTCTCATCCTGAAGTCCATTAACTTTAGGAAATTCAGCCAATGTTGCTTTCAGGATGGTCACCATCAACTTGCCCACTATAAATATCCAACTGGCAGGCCTGTAGTTGCAAAAACAGACTGGAAGATAAGACTCACTCACCACATTTTATATATTCATTGCAAAAAAACTTTGTTAATGCACTAGCTTGGGTTAAAGTGAAAAAAGTAAGTCAGCACAGTGGTGCTGAGGGTTGAGGTGCTGGATGCCACACCTCATGCCACTCTGGCAACCCGTGTTCGGGAGTGAGCATGTGCTGCCAGAGGATGCAGGGGAGGAAAAGGATTGAACATCCCAGGAACAGCTCTCCTTCTCTGAGGGAGGGGGTAATCAGACATTGGTGCATGCCTGGTCCCTAGTGGTGGTTGGGGGTAGGCAAGCCAACACTGTAACAATTGGGTAAGATGAGGGGCAGACACCTGATGGGGTGCACGCATGGGAGTGTGAGTGGCACTGGGGTCCTTGCATGCTCTGCCTCTGGGGAAAAAAACACTGGAAAAACAGGGGCTCCTGCTTGGCCAGCAAGAAAGTCCATCCTCTGCAACACTGAACCTGAAAGGTATTTCCCCCAAGTCCCCAAGTCTGGATCTGTTTCGGGTGAGTTGAGCTTGGGGGGAGGGTTCCTCACTACCTTGCCATAGAGGGTAACTTGTGGGGGATAAAGGAAAAAGTTTGCTTGATGACAGGGTGTGGGCTGGGAAGATGGTTGGGATGTACAGCCTACCAGGGCCCAGAGAGAAAATAGTAGCCAAAATAAATAAATAAATAAATAAATAAAGTAAAAAATGTAGGGAAATGGGACATTAGGATTTCCAACCCTAACTCCCCACACTCACACTGTAGGCAGCAACAGGTGTAGGGTGTGCCTTGGGGTTGTCATCCCTAACTTTCACCCAATTCCTTGTGTATGTAGTGTGATATGGGTACAGTATATGAGAATGGGGTTAGTGTTAGGGTTGACAACCCTAAGGCACACCCCACACCTGTTGTTGCCTGAAGTGTGGGGTGGGGTGTTAGGGTTGGAAATCCTAATGCCACATTTCACTACTTTTGTCACTTTATCCCTAACTATTGCTTTCAGGATGTTTTTGCAAGAACTTCCTTACTTTTTGAGATAGTATAATGGTATCCTTATTTGCTTGTGGGAGTACAGGGCACTCTGGGCCCTGTGCTCCAATCCATCCATAATATTTGTGGTAGTGTAACTGTATCCTTATTTGCCTGGGGGAGCACAGGGCTCAGAGGTACTTTTAGATATTTTGAACACAAATTTTCAACATAACCATCTTATGATCCTACCTCATGAACAGGGGGGTGAAAGTTTTCATATCCCAATAGAAAGGTGTTCTTGACAACCAACCATGAAATTGCTTTCTGGGTTAAATTTGCATAATTTCTCTGACATTGTTCATTATGTGGGGTCTCAGAAAGGCCATGCTGAAAATGTGGTATAGAAATATGCAAAAATGCCAATGTTATGCATCAAAGTTGAAAATCCCATTGGAAATACATTAGTCTGAAATCCTTTTTCATGACAATGGATCAATTTTCATGAGAATGAAAATAGCTCACAAAAAAAGATCCTTTCTCATAAAAAAGAATCAGTAAAATATTAAAACAGAAATCCTTTTTTGTAAGTAGGGATCCTTTTTTGTAGAAATGAAAAACAGCTCATGAAAAAGGATCCCTTATCAAGAAAAAAGAATTGGAAGAAAACTAAGTCCAAAATCCTCTTTCATAAGAAGGAATCCCTTTTTTATGAGAATGAAAAAGGACTCATGAAAGAGAATCCCTTCTCATGAAAAAAGAATTGGGATAAACTAAATCCAAAATCCTTTTTATGAGAAGTGATCCTTTTCATGAGAATAAAGAGACTCATGAAAAAGGATCCTTTCTCACAAAAAATAGAATTGGGAAAAAAACCAAGAGTGGGATATTCAGGCTGCACCAGGCAGGGGCCCAAGCCTGGGCTCAGCACAACTGGGTTGAGCCAGGGCATAGCCCAGGTGATATTCAATTGTGCTGCACCATGGCTCAGCACCATTTAATATGACACTGGGGGCACCCGCACTGCACATGGCACAGTGGCACTGCACCAGTGCAACTGGCAGGTGAGGAGCAGGGGCTGTGCCAGCACAAGTGTGGTTGCACTAGGTGCAGCAAGAGCGATATTCAGCAGTGAGCATGCAAATGAGGCCATTATGTATACAAGGTACAAATGGGACCATTTGTATGTCATTATGGCTTCATTTGCATGTGGTGCTCCGATCCTCGGTGACTTGCGCCTGGCACCCTGCCAGGCTGTAACTGTCAGGCACCGACGCCCCCAGCCCCTTGGCGGGCAACGCACCCCAATGCCAGATCATGGGCATAGTACATATATATCCCTGATGGTCTAGAGGACCCAATCTCCTGCCCGATCGTGGGCAAATGAATAAAATATCCCTGGTGGTCCAGTGGACCCACTCCCCTGTTCGATCATGGGCAAATGAATACAGTATCCCTGGTGGTCCAGTGGACCTACTCTCCTACCCGATCATGGGCAAATGAATAAAATATCCCTGGTGGTACAGTGTACCCAATCTCCTGCCCGATCATGGGCAAATGAATAAAATATCCCTGGTGGTCCAGTGGACCAGATCTCCTGCTTGATCACAAGCAAATGTAAATAATAACCCTGGTGGTCCAGTGGTACCCCTCCCTACCACACTGAGCCCTGCCACCCTGCCTCCTGGTCAGCGGTGGGTGGCAGCTTCCTGCAACAAGCTGCCCGGCCACCACCGACTGACAGCATACAGTACAGCTGTATGCCTATTGGTCCACCATGTGGGACAATGGGCATGCAGACCATACTGTACTACACAGTCCCAAATTGTGAATGGTTCATTCACAGTACAGGACTGTGTAGTACAGTACGGTCTGCATGCCCATTGGCCCATGCAGTGGACCAATAGGCATACAGCCGTACTGTACTCTGTCAGTCAGTGGACAGCCAAGTGGCTTGCGGTGGGGAGCTGCTGCCCACTGCTGACCGGGGAGGATGCAGGGTGGTGGGGCTTAGTGGGTGGGTGGGAAGGGGGTACCGCTGGACCACCAGGGTTATTATTTACATTTGCCCATGATCAGGCAGAGGAGTGGGTCCACTGGACCAGCAGGGATATTTTATTCATATGCCTGTGATTGAGCTGGGCGGACACGATGCCCGGACTTTATCCTTGGAGGTCAGGTGACCACCTACAGCAGGCAGCTGCCATGTTGTGCTCAGCAATATGACAGCCCACCTCTGGGTGTCCCCCGACATGTTCCTGATTTTGACAGGCACATTTTTGTGCCCCCCTGTGCGGCGCAAGGCTGGTATGTGCCTGCATATGCACCCACATCCCAGGCTGAATATCGGGTTGCGCTGTATATGCATGGGCACGCCCCCCCACACTTGTGCTGCGTACATTACTGGTGTGCCCCAGTGCATTGGGGATTGTGCAGAGCAACCTACCCCTTTGAATATCGCGCCAGGGTGCATCGGTGGGTTGCACATGGTGCACCACTGTTGTGCCACGCGCAACCCCTTTGAATATCCCACCCTAAGCCTAAAATCCTTTTTTTTGTGAGAAGGGATCCTTTTTTGTGAGAAGAGATCCTTTTATGCTCTCATGAAAAAAAAATCACGAAAATAGCCAGATAAAAACTAAGTCTGAAATCCTTTTTCGTGAGATGTGATACTTTTTCATTTAAATGAAAAAGAATTCATGAAAAAAGTGCGAGTGAATCACAAAAAAATATTTTTAATGTTAAAGAAAAACACATTCAGAGGTCATTTTTCCACCCAACAACCACAGAATCCTCTTAATGGAGTCCTGATAAGCAAGCTATGGGTTAATGGTGTGGGCAGACTATCATTTTTATGACTTTTCAATGTTTAAAGAAAAACAGAAAACAAGATGGCAGTTCATGAAAAAGGAATTTTTCCTCACGATAAAGGATTGGCCCCCTCATGAAAAAGAATCCTTTTATGTTTGACCAAATTCTTTTTCATTCCAGGACCCTATCCTGTAGAGTGAAATTCCCATTGAAAGTAATGGGTACTTTAAGATGTGATAACTTTGGAATGGATTAATATTTTTTTTTTTTTTTTTTACTGAAGAAGTGACAGGCACTTCTGTGACCCAAGACCTTTCTACCATGAACATTTCAGACCAAAATTCCAAAGCATCTGGGCACAAGGTGATGAGTAATAAACAGCAAAAAATTGTGATTTTTAATGTTTTTCACTATCCAGATTTCGGAATCTACACATCCAACTGGAACAAAACATGGCACGTCAACCATGCATGTAAAATTTTGTGTAAATCCATTGAATGGTTGTAAAGTTATTAATGTGCAAAATATGAGGTTTATCATAATAAGCCCAGCTCAACCTTAACTATAGTGGTGCTACTGCATCACTATAATTAAAGGTAAGCATTATTTTTTTCTCATAACATCAACAACCGGATTCAAATTAGTGCATTGTTTATCCTCTTTGCTTAAAAAATAGAAAGAAATATTTACATTTATTATGTTTATGGCATTGCTCTTTTAAGTTTCTCTGTGCCATAAAATTCCAGGTCACCATTTCATATATATATATATATATATATATATATATATATATATATATATATATATATTTATATATATATACACAATTACATATATGTGCACAGTGTAATTATAAGTTTGCATCTCATTATTTCACCCTTTGAGCATAGTTATTGTCTTATAAAAGCTTGCTTTTAAAATGTTTAATTTTAAATGCTCCTGTGAGTTTCCTAAACCAAACAGCAATGGGGTTTCTCCACACAACCTATTACAAAGCTAAAATGTTTAGTTTTATCTTTGTAACTTCTCAATCCAAAAGAAAGCACATGTTTAAATCATACAAGTTTTTTTGTGTGTTTTAAAAAGTTGACTCACAATATATTTTCTTGTCTGCTACTGGGCTTCCTCTACACTTTGTTACAGTTTGTCCCCCTTCATAATTTACCTAATGTCTCTATAGACTTGACTGCCTCTTTGACCCTAGACCCTTCTAGGTACTAGTTCTCATACCTTTCTCCCTTCGCCTACTCTCTTCCCCTATTTCCCTAACCTTCACACAGCGCTTGCAAGGTTCTCAACATCCTGAAGGGGTCCTATAGTGCCTAGGCTTGCCACCTTTTCTTCCACCATCTACCTATCCTTGGTCTTTCAGGTCCCCTTGGAGGGTCCCCAGCATCCTGGAGGATTCCTTGGCTCAGGCCTCATCATCTCTGAGGTGTTATTTCTCATTCCCTCCCTCTCACTATCCATCTATAATTACAACACCTAACTGCAGGAGGGTTTACAATCACCTGAATGTCCCTGCTCCCTTGCAGGGTTCATCACATCCTGAAGGGTTCTCTTTTTGGATCAAGCCTTATTTCCCCTCCTAGGTGTTAATCACACTTACTCCCTCTATCTCTCCCTCTCTAATCCCTATTCCAGTCCCCTGTCCCCTTGAAGGGTTACTCGCATCCTGAATGGGTCTCTCTGGTACACAAGTCTGCACTGTCATCTCGTCCTCTCTCTCTCTCTCTCCTTCACCCCTTATTTCATTATAGCACTTGTTCACTTATTACCATTGTACTTATTAATTGTTCACACAAATTACAAATGTATATAACACTATTTGTAACAACTTCCTTAATTAATTGTATGCTATGTTGATCTTTGTAACCTGAATGTAAAATGACTCCTCCCTATTGTACTCCTTCCCCCAGGTCTCACCAGGAGATGAACAACCTGTTGCTCAGTGTACCTTCCTGGTGAAACATTTCAATAAATAAATAAAAACTTCTTTCTTGTAGCAACCAGCACATTTTCAGACTGAGTTTAAATACTTAAATTCTGGAATCTGGCAGCATGGTAGCGGTGTGTGCTCCTGAATGTGCCTGATCTGCTCTTAAAGCAGCAACTACCAGCTCTGCTCTTAAAGAATAAACTGCAGTTATATAAGTTTTTATCAGCAGTTGTCTATTTCTTCATATAAGGATTGCATCATTTTTGAACAACTTTTTGCATTTCATTCAGATTCTACAATTTGTTATTTACTAAAACCTATAGATCTGCCTGTAGTTCCCCAAGTTGCCCCAAATCCTTCTCTTATACAGCAGTACCACATGTGCAGTTCTCCACTCCAGTGGCACCAACTTGATGTACAAGAAAGTGTTAAACATGTTCACCAGTGGGCCTGCCATTTCTGCCACCAGTTATCTTAATACTCTTCAGTGCTTGCCAACTGGGACTGTGGATTTGTCCACCTTTAGGGTCGTGAGCCCCTTCATGACACAATCTACTGTGATCTTTTCCTCTAGCAGACCCATTGCCCCCTCTCCTTGCCCATCCACCCTTGTGGGACTGGTCCATTTTGTTCTTTAGTAAAGACAGAGCAGAAGTAGTCATTCAGTACCACTGCCTTATCCTTACTGCCTTCAACCAACCCCTACCCCTTCTTTAATTTAACTATACCCACCTCCATAGCCCTTTTCCTTTATATATAAATATATATATATATATATATGATATATAATTTATTTGGATTTTGTTGACCAGGTAGGCTCATTGACACTATAAGTCCCTTTCAGGCATGACACAGACTTAATTACATTCAACAGTCATATATTAATACAGGTAACAGTCAATGGTACCAGGGTCAGTGGCTCAGCAGGTTGCCAGAAGATCAGAAGGCTGTGAATTCTGTCCCCACACCAGGCCCTTGGGTTAAATCCCAATACTGACACTGTGGTGTAGTATGAGGGGGGTGCTGCACTCCTGAGGTTCCATCTTTCAGATGAGACATTAAACTGAGGTCCCATCTGCCTGTTCTGGTGGTAGTTCAGGTGGATATTAAAGATCCCATGGCACTTGTAGGTGTGTTTATTAGCGAAATTGATCAAACAAAACCATACATCACTAAAAGGTACATTCTAAAGTGATTTCATAACTATCCAGGTGCTCAAAAAAGAAAGAAAATGGGAAACAAAAGACAATATTTCTCTTGATACATTGGTTCTTTTAAACCCCTAACTTATGAATTAACAGAAACAAAGCAAAAAAACAAAACAAAGTTTTGTCATATTTTGATAGGAAATAAGATTTTGCTGGATAACAAAATGAAAAACCAGTACTTCCTGTCTGGGCTTTAACATCATAGAAAATCAAAGAAAGAGAAAAGGAATGGGAAATGTTCTAATATTTACATCTTTAAAAAAATTCCTATAGTTAATACATGTTTAGGCAACTGGAACATCTGTATCCATTATCCATGGCATATTCCTCCACACATTAAGTAAATGTCTGCGAGTCATCTCCTTAGCTTCAATATGATACAGGGTTTTCAATTCTGTAGTGATTTTCTGGATCATTTCTATGTGTGATATAATTTTTTGCTGGAGCATATGAAGACTTCTACTATTCCAAATATGCCACTTTATCACTAGTAAGATCACATGCAGTGTACTGGTGTTCCATTGATTCCCTGAACTAGCATAATAACCAAACATATATGCTTCATATCGAACTGACTTAAACCAGGGAGTCTTCCCTGTGTTAGCTAGTGTCAGCCTAAAGTTATTAATATCTGAGCATGTTATAAAAAGATGTTCCCTAAGGGAAGCAGGGAAGGTAGTAAGGCAAGCAAAGGCCCAAACCGAGGAAAACTAGCATGAACAGTAAAAGAAGGTGACAAGACTTTCTATAGATACATTAGTAAAAGGAGAAAGTCCAGAGGGGGCATTGCTAAGATCAAAGGGGATAAGGGGGCATGTGAGAAGGTGGACCATGTAAAAGCATCTATCCTAAATAGATACTTCTGCTCACTATTTACTGAAGAGAAGGTAGGGCAGGGCCCACAGCTCAGCACCATGGACACAGGGGGGAGGTGAGCACTAGTTCCTTCACAAAAGAAAGAGTCCTACAAGAGCTTAATAAGCTCAGGGTGGACAAGGCAATGGGACCTGATGGCATACATCCCAGGGTACTAAAGGAGCTAAGGGTGGAACTAGCAGAGCCATTATCAGAAATGTTTAGTGAGTCTCTGAGCACAAGAGAGGTTCCAGAAGACTGGAGAAGGGCTCATGTCATCCTGCTCCACAAGAGTGGTAACAGGGAGGAGGAAGGGAACTACAGACCAGTCAGTCTTACCTCAGTAGTGGGCAAGATTATGGAGACACTCCTTAAGCAAAGGATAGTGCAACACCTGGAATCCATAGGAGCACAATATCCAAGACAGCATGGGTTTACAAAAGGAAGGTCCTGTCAAACTAATCTCATAGATTTATTTGACTGGGTAACCAGAGTGGTGGAGCAAGGGGGCAAGGGGGCAAGGGGGAGCAGTTGATGTTGCCTACCTTGACTTCAGCAAAGCTTTCGATACTGTTCCACATAGAAGATTGGTTAATAAGTTGGGTAGGCTTGGGGTGGGTCAGATGTTGGTCAACTGGGTGGCAAACTGGTTGACGGACAGAAAACAGAGAGTAGTGATAAACAGTATACAGTCAGAAGAGATGCAAGTCACAAGTGGTGTACCTCGGGATCAGTCCTGCCACCAGTCCTCTTCAATATCTTCATCAGTGACATTGCAGATGGACTGGAGGGTAAGGTTTGTCTGTTTGCTGATGACACCAAGATCTGCAACAGAGTAGATGATCCAGATGGGGTGGGGTGGGCAGAATGAGAAGAGATCTGGATAAACTAGCAAAATGGTCGTAAGAGTGGCAACTGGGATTTAACACAAAGAAGTGCAAGATCACGCACATAGGGAAGAGAAACCCGGAAGCCACCTATAGACTGGGAGGGGAGTTGCTGGCAGTCACAAGGGAAGAAAGAGACTTAGGCGTCATCATCACCGATTACCTGAAATCATCCATGCAGATCACTAAAGCAGTAGGTAAGGCTAGAGGGATGTTGGGGTGTATTAGTAGGGTATCACAAGTCGGAAGAGGGATGTAATAATCCCTCTTTACAAGACCCTGGTTAGGCACCATCTGGAGTACTGCACACAGTACTGGAGGCCACACCTTCACAAGGACAGTAACCAAATTGAGGCTGTCCAGAGAAGGGCAACCAAAATGGTGCAGGGACTGCAACAGAAAACATATGAGGACAGATTAACTGAACTCGATATGCATACCCTAGAGCAAACAAGGGAGAGAGGTGATATGATTGAAACATTTAAGAAAAATAGCAGGACAAGAGGACACAGTATGAGATTAGAGGGAGGCCAATTAAGGGGTAATGTGAGGAAGTTCTTTATCACAGAAAGGGTGGTGGATGCATGGAATGGCCTACCTCAGGAAGTGGTGGATATGAATACAGTGCAGGGCTTCAAACAGGCATGGGATAGGCATAATGGAGCAATACAGATGAGTATGAATAGATAGGCCATTGACAGAGCAAAGGCCAATGGCGCATTCATAAGGTAGAAAAAGAAATGGGCAAATTGGATGGGACTTGTAGTCCTTATCTGCTGTCAACTTCTGTGTTTCTATGTTTCTATGTTTCTAACTGTTGCATACATTGTACTCTAATTCACATTGAGCATGTTTGTGCTTGTGAAATTATTGTTTTGGCCACTTTTAAAAGCTGAAGATTCAAGATTTTTGCCAACATTTTATAATCATTGTTTAGGATAGAAATTGGTCTCCAATTATTAATATTTTGCTTATCCCCTTTTTTTAATATAAAGGGGATAAGCAAAATCAGAAATGTTTAGTGAGTCTCTGAGCACAGGAGAGGTTCCAGAAGACTGGAGAAGGGCTCATGTCATCCTGCTCCACAAGAGTGGTAACAGGGAGGAGGAAGGGAACTACAGACCAGTCAGTCTTACCTCAGTAGTGGGCAAGATTATGGAGACACTCCTTAAGGAAAGGATAGTGTAACACCTGGAATCCATAGGAGCACAGTATCCAAGACAGCATGGGTTTACAAAAGGAAGGTCCTGTCAAACTAATCTCATAGATTTATTTGACTGGGTAACCAGAGTGGTGGAGCAAGGGGGCAAGGGGGAGCAGTTGATGTTTGCTACCTTGACTTCAACCTTGACTTGACTTGGGAACCTTGACTTGACTCGGGAACTTAAGCTGCAGGCTGGTAGGACAGAGGTCTGGGGTTATATTCTGTTTAACTGAAATATTTGAATAGTTTTGTAAGTAAAATTAGTTCTATGTGTTAAAAATTATTACCTTGAATTAGAACTGTTACTTGGGCTATGATATTGTAAAGTTGGAGGCTTGGGAACAGTTGTTTGGCAGGGTTAATTAGAAATTTAAATGCGTTGTTTACCTGGTATTAGGGGGAGGGGACATTAGCTGCAATTACTTTGTCTTTAAACAGGAATTACCTTGGCCTTCATTGTTCACTTGGGAACTTAAGCTGCAGGCTGGTAGGACAGAGGTCTGGGGTTATATTCTGTTTTAACTGAAATATTTGAATAGTTTTGTAAGTGAAATTAGTTCTATGTGTTAAAAATTATTACCTTGAATTAGAACTGTTACTTGGGCTGTGATATTGTAAAATTGGAGGCTTGGGAACAGTTGTTTGTGGAGGATTAATTAGAGGGAAATTAAATGCGTTGTTTGCCTGGTGTTAGGGGGGGGACATTAGCTGCAATTACCTTGTCTTTAAACAGGAATTACCTTGGCCTTCATTGTTCACTTGGGAACTTAAGCTGCAGGCTGGTAGGACAGAAGTCTGGGGTTATATTCTGTTTTAACTGAAATATTTGAATAGTTTTGTAAGTGAAATTAGTTCTATGTGTTAAAAATTATTACCTTGAATTAGAACTGTTACTTGGGCTGTGATATTGTAAAATTGGAGGCTTGGGAACAGTTGTTTGGCAGGGTTAATTAGAGGGAAATTTAAATGTGTTGTTTGCCTGGTGTTTGGTAAGAACCCTCCTACCCACCCTGTTTTGTAGGCTTTCTTAAATACTGAAAAGCCACTGGGGGTTGGGATTGAAGGGCTGAGTATTTCTGTTTGGGACTGAAATTCGAAGCAACAGGAGCTGGTGGGCCTGTGACATCATACAGTACCTGATGTCTGCTTGCACACACTGTTAGTGGGACCGAACACATACTGGACTGTATGTGTTTGTGAGACTTGGGAACTTTATTGGTGGGGTTGAAATTGGGTTTGTAAATAACTACAGTCAGTATAGAGAGAAACTGTATTCCAAGGGAAAGGGACTCAGAAAAGGGGGTGTGCCATTATAAACAGAGGGGGATAAACAGGGTGGCCATATTCCACCATGGCAGGCATCTTCGGAAGGGTTGTAGGCTACACAGGCTGTGGGATGGCAATAATTCTAAATTGGGCCTGGAGAGAGGGAGGCTGCCCACTCTGTAGACAGCTATCTTGTATCAGGAGTGAGGTATATTGGTTAAGGAGTAAGCTGGGGGAGCTGAGGGGTTGTCCAAGGATAAGGGGTGTGGATATGGGCAGCAGAAGGGTGGGGCTGAGGGGAGGCTGGGGCAATGCTCTGAAATTACAGGACGTTATGTTACAGCAAGCAGGAGGGGGGATATTAGGGACAGAGGACCCTTAGATAGGAAAGTTGGTGCTAAGGGGAAAGCATACGGGGTGAACATTCTGAATACAAAGAGAGTGGAGGGGGAAGAGTCAGGAGGGGCTGTTGTGCAGAAGCCTAAAACAGCAGACTGTGGGAAGGGAGCTCCTATGGTGAACAGAGCAAGAGGGGAAGAAGAGGGCAGTTTAGAGGTGCAGTCAGGGAACTCTAGTTGATTTGATGGAGGCTGACATAGAGTGTCACAATAAATTTGAGCTACTAAGCAACCTAGAGGGGAGGAAGGGTTGGTGGAAATGAGGAAACTTATACAGAGGCTGGGAGAGTCGGATACCCATAGGGCATCACCGACCAGCTATGGAAAGGATAGAAATAGTCCCAGAGGTAGAAGGAAACATATATGTTAAGCAAATGGGGAGATGCAACATATTCCAGACATGAGGGAGGAGAGCACGATTGGAGAAACTGGGAGACAAGGAGGTGGGAGAGAGGCCCTCTTCAGCAGGGGGTCAGTACCAAGGATGGGTCCCTAGCTAAAGGGACCCACAGAGAGCCTCTGGGGCAGGGTACTATTACAAGGGGAGGATGGCGGTATGGAGAAGGGAAACCATCAGGGCCAGGATAAATGGTTCAGATAAAGAGGGTTAAAGGGGACACCTATTCAGAGGGGGTTTGAGTTAAGTGGGCAAAATAGCAAGGGAGGCAGAAATGGGAGGGTGACAAGGGGGTCTCTAATAAGGCAGGAAGACTCCCATGGAATTGAGATCATGAATAAAGGGGGGAAGGGGGGCTGAGAGGGCATAGTGGAGGTAACCATAAGGATGATGGCGGTGTTAAGGTTCTGTTATTGGAAAACTCAATGATTAGAGGTATCCAGTGGGAGGGACGAGGGGTGGATGCCATAGCCAGGTGAAGGTAGTGAGTATCTCTGGGCTGACAGTGCACAGAGCAAAGTTCATGGTGTATGAAATGGTTAGGGATTGTAGAGGGAAGCTGGATTTTCTGGTGCATTTGGGAACTAATGATCTAGAGGGAAACAGCATTTTGGAAATCAAGCAAGGTTCAAGAACTTGCCAGAGTCTGTCAGAATAATGGATGCAACATTTCCTTTTCAGAGATATGCCAGTACCAAAGGCCTCCAGTGGAGAAAAAATTAAGCTCACAGGGTTAATGACTGGCCAGAAGTGGGGTGAAGAGAGTGGGTTGGGGTGTTAGGGAACTGGAATGGAGTTTGGGAGGATAAGGGACTATATGCCAAAGACAGGTTTCATCTTGCCCCATTAGGAAGGAAGTCCTTAAACAGGGATGGCTGACTACATACAAGAAAGGTGGGGTTTAAACTTGTGAGGGGAAGGGATAAGGGAGGGGCTGACCAGAGCCCTCTCCTCAGATGAGGGAGTAGCCTTCAAGCCCGGGGGGACAGACTGGGGTGGAGTTTCAGGAGGAGCAGAGGAGGATGGAAGTATAAGGAATCTGGGTGGGGTTCGACAAAGAGGATCAGGGATAAGGGTGGGGGTTGGTGTTAGTAATGCCAGGAGCTTGGCAAACAAGTTGCCAGAGTTCCAGGCCATGCTGTTCAGGGGTGGATGTGGCGGCGGTCACGGAGGCGCAGACCAACAAAAACCATGACTGGGACCTAAACGTGCAGGGTACACTATGCTTAGGAAGGATAGAAAGGAGGGCAGAGGGGATGGGTGGTTATGGTCATAGAGATGACATAGAAATTGCTAGGGTAGAAGAGGCAGAGGGACGTGGAGGCCTTATGGGTCACCTGATCCCCAACAGGAGATAAGGTCAAGCTGGAGTAGTATATAGGCCCCAGGATGAGTGATGTTCTAGAGGATGGTTTGCTGGACAACATCATTGCCCAGTGTGGACAAAAAGGGGAAGGAGTGGTGTTGATGGGGACCTTAATATGCCAGGTACAAACTGGGGAACCATGTCCTCTATGGTGGCCAAGGAGCAGAGGCTGCTGGATGGCTTCCAGGATGTGTTCTTAATACAGCATGTGATGGAGCCCACAAGGGAGGGGCATGTCCTGGATGTGGTTCTGGCAGATGGGGATCTGGTAAGGGATATGGTTGTACAGGACCCCCTGACTGGGATCGACCACAATACTGTCTGGTTTCAAATAAGCATGGGGGGGGGGTGAGATCTAGGACACTGGCAGTGGACTTCAGGGGGGCAGACTTTATGGGCATGGGAAATATTCTCAAGGATCACTTGAAGGGGATTACCTCAATGACAAGTGTGGAAAGGAGATGGGAGGTCATAAAACGGGGACTTCATGAGGCAGTCAGGATCTGCACTAAGTTGAAACGTAAGGGAGCAAGGTCACATAAACCATGCTGGTGGTCCAGTGAGGTACAGGTAGCAGTCAGAGAAAAGAAGGTGGCCTACAAAAAATATAAAACAACAAGAGGGGATAGGGATAAGGAAATGTACCAGCTTGCATCTAGAAAAGTCACCCGTATGGTGAGGGGAGCAAAGTCCAGTAAAGAGCAGCGGCTGGCACAGGGGATACATGGAGGGGAAAAGGGGTTCTTCCGGTACATTGGGGAGCAGAGAAAAACTAAGGGCCATCTCAGCAGATTGAGATCAGAAGAAGGGTGGGTGGAAGAGGTGAGGGACCAGGCAGAGGTATTTAATGAGTACTTTGCCTCTGTGTTCACTAGGGAGGGGGATGGGATATCTACAAAGCAAGGCACGAAGGGGATAGAAGCGGCAGTAAGTGGGATCAGGGGAGCAATAGAAATGGAGCAAGAGGGAGGGAGAGGTACCCCAGGGGTGTCACATCTGGGTAAGGATAAAAAGGCCAGTAAGGTGGAGGGGACGGATGATGCTATCTCCGCCAAAGGGTGGGTTAGCCCTCAAGGCCCCAAAGAAAGACAAAACTCTGGGCCAGATGGCATCCATCCGAGAGTACTATGGAATTGGTGGACATACTGGCTGCACCTTCCTGGGAGACTTTTCAACAGGTCACTTGAGACAGGAGGGTACCTAGGATTGGCGAGGGGCATGTGGTGCCAATCCATAAAGGGGGGGGAAGTACCAGGTAACTATAGACCCATCAGTTTGACCTCGGTGTTGGGAAAATTAATGGAGAGAATACTAAAGGAACGATTGGGGGTGTACTTGGAGGAGGTGGGAGGTCTGGATAGTCGGCAACATGGGTTTGTGCCAGGTAGATCATGTCAAACCAACCTTGTGGAGTTCTATGAATGGGTAACATCAGAACCGGACAGGGGTAAGCCTATGGATGTATTATTCTTGGACTTCAGCAAGGTGTTTGACTCTGTCCCCCACAAGGGTCTGGTGGAGAAACTGATGGGGTTAGGAGTAGGCCCTTTGATGGTGAGATGGATTGAAAACTGGCTAGCTGGATGCACCCAGAGAGTAGTGGTCTGTGGGGAGATCTCGAACCCTAGAGAGGTTGGTAGTGGGGTACCGCAGGGCTCGGTCCTGGGTCCGATTCTGTTTAATGCATACATATCGGACATCAGGGAGGGTATAGGGTGTGAAATGAGTCTGTTCGTGGATGACTCCAAGATGGGAGCAGTAGTTGAGGGAGAAGAGGGGAGGTTGGCCCTGCAAGGGGACCTGGACACCCTGGAAAGCTGGGCTCACACATGGAAATTTAATTTCAATATCACCAAGTGCAAGGTGTTGCATCTTGGTCAGGAAACCCTAAACACAGGTACACCCTGGGAGGGCGCTGGAGGCCTCAATAGGGAAAAAGACCTAGGGGTCATGGTGGATGCATGTATGAATAACTCTGAGCAGTGCAGGAGAGCGCTAGCAAGGCAAACAGGATGTTGGGATGCATCATTAGGGGATCACCTCTAGGAGCAAGGAAGTGATTCTGCCGCTGTACAATGGACTGGTTAGACCACACCTTGAGTACTGTGTACAGTACTGGAGACCACACTTGAAGAGGGACATACAGCTCCTGGAGAGGGTACAGAGGAGGGCAACAAAGATGATACGAGGGCTAGGGGATTTGACGTATGAGGACAGACTTGAGGAGCTCTGCCTGTTTTCATTGGAGGAGAGGAGAGACAGGGGACATGATTGAGGTCTTCAAGTACCTCAAGGGAATAAATAGGGTAAACATGGAGGGGATCTTTAGACTAAAGCAGGGAGGTATCACCAGAGGGCATGGTTTGAAGTTGGAAGGTGGAAGGGTGAGGGGGGAAAAGAGGAGGAGGTTTTTCACTGAGAGGGTGGTGGACCCTTGGAATGCACTGCCTGGTGAGCTGGTTCAGAGATCCACAGTGGAGGGCTTCAAGAGAGGGTGGGACATACACAGAAAGTGGATGTATCAGATGATGGCCTGTCCCAGGGGGGTTGGGATGGATGATAGGGGTTTCTGGAACACAAGGGCTGGGAGGGTCTCGGCACCCAACTAAGGATCTAAGGTTCAAGCAGACTCGATAGACCGTAAGGCCTAATCTGCTGGCAAATAGTATGTTAGTATGTTAGTATATTAATATACCACTAGTCATTCTGAGTGATGGATTCCCTGTGGCCAGTATAGTAGTGAATACAGAAGCCAGTTCTATTAATAAAGGTGGTCCTATATCTTTGTGTACTGTAATTCACTAGTCATACCATCTCCCCCTGGTGCTTTATTTGCTTCTAGTGAGAGGATAGCATGTTCTACTTCTCATGGAGATATCTTTATCAGTTGGTTTGTAAGATCCACTGGAATTTCTAAAGTGGCACATGAGTCCAGAAAAATCCTAATGTCTAATGATTAATGTATAGGTTCATAAAGCTGTGTGGTGTACTGAGCTACTATCTGCAAGATACTTTGTGGGTCAGTATGTATTATATTGTTTGACTTCAATAAACTGTCCATATGTTTTGCTGATTCTGATATTACATCCTTCATAGGGGCATATTTTTCCTTTGTTCCCTTGTATTCCAAATTTTTGTTGATGTTGTAACCCTAGTGCTTGTTGAATATGAAATTGCATCGTTTGATCTGTATCTGAGGTATAGAGTTCTGTTTAGTAGTGATTGATAATGTTATCATTTTTGTAATTGTTTTCTATTTTGTAAGTATGAAAAATAAATGTCTTTGCATACTGTTTTACTGTGAGTCTGTAGCAAGGTTGTAAGATCTGTATTTGTATCCTCCTACTAAGAAATGGGGTCTTATACATTAGATACGAACATATGAAATTCCAGCAGAAACAGGCAAAATGGTATGAGTCTGCTCGATTGTGCAACTAGCCCCTCAACTTGCAGCTGCCCCTTGTCCCCCCCACAGTACTTCCCCTTACTTTGTCCTCCCTCTCTTGAAGCAGCCCACCATCCTACATGAAACCACCTCCTCTGTTAGAGTGTTCCACTTGTCCACCACCCACTCTGTTAAGTAATGTCTCCTGATTTTTCTCCTGAATTTTCCCCCTTCAAACCTCAATCAGTGCCCTCTGGTATCCCTCCCTCTTCTTATCCAAAATATCTCCCCTGTATTAGCCTTATTTATCCCCTTCAAGTACTTAAAGGTCTCTATCATATCCCCCATCTCTCTTCTCCTCCAGGGAATATATGTTAAGCATGTTCAGCCTCCCTTCATAAGATGTTCCTCCAAGCCTGGGTCATCTTAGCTGCCCTCGTGCACCCCTCAATAATCTGATGCCCTTTTTCAGAAATGGGCACCAGTATTGCATGCAGTATTCCAGGTGTGGCTGACCAGAGACCTGTACAAGGAAGGATCACCTCACTCCTTCTAGTGGAGATCCCCCTTGCTATGCAGTCCAACATCTTGTTGGCTTTTGTGGCTGCCTTTCTGCACTGTGCTGAGTTGTTTATACTTCCCATTATAATCAGCCCAGGTCCTTCTCCTCCTCTGTGCTCCCTAACTGTACCCCTTCCAGCTGATAATCCCCCTCTGGTTCCTAGCTCCAAAGTGCGCTACCTTACACTTCTTGGCATTGAGCCCCAGCTGCCATGTTTCTGACCACTTCTGTAGCTTAGTCAGGTACCCCTGCAGTTCTTTCCACCCGTTGATGTTATCCACCACAGCTCCCATATTGGTATAATCTGCAAACAGACTGATCTTACTCTGGGTCCCATGTGAGATATCTGCTATGAATATCCCGAACAGTACTGGTCCCATCACTGACACCTGTGGCACCCTGCTCGTTACCACTTTTGGTGATGGGAGTTTCTCCTCCACTACCACCATCTGCTGTCTGCCCTTCAGCTAGTTAGTGATCCACCTGACCATTCCAGTACTAGTACCCACTTCTACATATTCCAGCTTCCCCCTAACCTCACATGTGGCATGGAATCAAAGGCCTTGCTGAAGTCCAAGTAAAGGACATGCACTGCATGGCTCTTGTCCAGCTCTCTGTCACCGTGCCATAGTACTCTACAAGGTTTGTCTGGCAGGAACTTCCTGAGACAAACTCATGCTGTTGCCAGTCCTGGAGGCCATTGTTCTTCAAAATGTCAACAGCCTCTCCTTGAGGATGGTCTCCATGAGTTTTCCTACAATTGATGTGGAGGCTCACTGGTCTGTAGTTATCTGGATTATCCTTTGGGCCACCCTTGTGAATGGGCACTACATGGGCTAACCTCCAGTTCTGTGGTATACATCTTGTGTGCATAGAGGTATTGAATAGGTCAGTCAGTGGTCCCCCAGGCACTCTGCCAGTTCCTTGAGTATCCTCGGATGAATGCCATCAGATCCTGGTGCCTTATCTACCTGCAGTGCCTCAACCCTTTCAGTACTCTGCTCTCTGTAATATCACCATCCATCACCCCTCCCTCCCTTTCCCACCCCACCCCTCCTCTTTGGTAACTGTACCCTCCTCTCTACCATGAATACAGAGCAGAAGTACTCATTTAATGCTCAGCATGCTCCTCCCCTTCTCTATTCACCCCATCCTTCTTAATCCTAACTATCTTGTCCCTGTTCCTCCTTCTCTCCAATGTATTTGAAGAGTCCTTCTCCCTGTCCATGATTCCTTGTACCAACCTCAGCTCTCTGGCTGCCTGTGTGACTCTCATCAGCCTTCTAACCTCCCTGGACTTCTTCATATACTCCTCTCTGTCTTCCCCACTTCCTGATCTCTTGTATATCTGAAAAGCTCCCCTCTAGGCTCTCACCCTATCCATGACCTCCTTGGTCAGCCAGTTGGGCTTCTTTGCCCTTCCCTTCTTACTCTGTGCCCTAGTATATGTCTCCGTGGCCTCTGCCAGCCCTACATTTATAATTCCCCATTTTTGGTTGGCGTCCATGGTTGGTTGGATTCCTTTTAAGTGATCTAAGAGAATTCCCCTCATCTTGTTGAAGTCTTCCACTAAACTCAACCACCCTGGTACCTGAACCCCCAGACTGCTGCCCCATTCTTAATTTTAACCACATTGAGCGGTGCTCACTCCTAGTCAGTGGGTCCTCAACCTCCAGTTTCCTTATGGCCTCCCCATTTGTTAGCACAAGATCCAGAGTCCTTCCCAACCTAGCTGGTTCATGCACCAGCTGCCAAGAAACTATCAGTATAACTTGCTCTAGCAGTTGTGGTGGTTGGTGTGCTCAGTCCACTCCAGGTAGGTGAAGTCACCCACCATCACTGTGTTCCCATTCCTGCAAATCCTCCTGATCTGTTCTGCCATCTCCATGTCCAGCTCTTCCCCTTGAGTTGGTGCCCTATACACTACCTCTATCCTTAGTACCCTGCCCTTTGAATCTTAAATTGTGTCCACAGGGCCTCTGTTCTGTCTCCTCCCCTCATGCACCTTATTCCCTCCCTTACATAGATGCACTCCCTCTTTCTGGTTTGCCCTGTCCTTTCTGAACAGCTTGTATTCAGGGATCATTATATCCCAGTCTTGGTACTGGGTGGCCCAAGTTTCTGTTTTGACAATGTCCACCTGCTCCACTGCCAAGTGGGCCTGAAACTTGATTTTTTTTCTCGAGGGCTCCACATTCAGTGACACTACCTTCTACTCTGCTCCTTTCCCTTCCCATCCCTGAATTTCTTCCCTTTTTGCCTCTCTCCTGCTGCCTTCCCCTTTAGCTTGGGGGGTAGGCTCATCTGGCTCCTTCCCTGGGAACCCTGCCTTCCAGTTGGGATTGTACAGCCACAGACTTCTTGGGTTGTAAAAAATATTGCAGTGTTTGTTGGGTATCTGGTTGTGATAATATGGATAAATTAAATTTCCAGTATCCTGGACCATGTGGGGGTGTGGTGACATTTCCTATCTGTATGTGCAGAATATTGTGATCAGAGAATTCTGTGGGTAATATTTTAGCATTATTGATACGTAGTGTGGTGGTAATTAACAAGTAGTTGATTCTAGTAGCTAATGGTCCTTTATGAAAAGTGGGGCCTGATTTTTCTGTTGCTATTAAATATGTATCAAAAAGATCTGCATTTGTAATCATATTTCTCAAAAAGGCCATATCACAAAAGACTTTCCTTGTGATAGTTGCCTTCCCTCTATCTGTTAGACTTAACCCATAGTTAAAATCCCCTCCTAATAATATGTTTTGTGCTGAGTATTGGTATAGTTGTATCAGTTGAAACAGTTCTATTCTTTCTACCTTTGTTTGTCCTGTGTAAATATTAATAAAATGAAATAGAACATTATGGATTTTAACATCCAAAATTAGGGCTCTCCCAGGTGCTATATCCACTAATTTTATTAGATGCATATCAATATTCTTAAAAAGTATGGCTACCCCAGAGCAGGTGTCTGTTCCAATGGACCAGTAAGAAGGACCAGTATGCCAATGCCCTATGGTCTGCTTTAACTCAATGGTTGTATGGAGCCTTGTATACTGTAACAAAAAATACCAGCAGCAAAAGATTGTAAGTGGAATATACAGCTAATCACTTTCTAACACAATGCTATTCACATTACTGGCACAAAGTTAGATAGTGGGCTCCATTTAGGCAGGTAGTAAGAAACTGAAATTCCACTGTAATGCAATCATGGGATTTCTTGGCTGATTTCCTTATTAATACTCCTATGTTTCTGCTTGCTTTTAGCTTTCTAAGGAGGGGTTTAGTGGCTTCCTCATTAGCTGGATGAGTGGGGTCCTTTATTTCTGATCCAAGGTCTACAGGTAGTAAGGAAGATCATAGAGAGGAATCATCAAAGTCATTTCCAGACACTGGGCTTTCTTCAGCCAAAGTCGCAAATCTGTTGTCTTTATTAAGCTCTGATGTTTTAGGTATTTTGGGGATAGGCTGTTGCCAGGAGTATCTACATCTGGTGATCCTCTGGTTTTGTACTTGTTCTCAGTGTGGTTGGGGGAGGAGTTGAGGGGACATATCCTTAGGAACACTGGGAGAGATCATAGAATCAGTGATTACTGTCTCTCTTGTTTCTGGCTCTTCTGTAATCATGGAAGACTCTCCCTACTTTAGTTCTTCTGATACTGTGAGATCTGGTTCTGTCATCTCCTGCAAGGATGTAGTTGCTTGTGGGAGAGGTGTCTGTCTAGGGATGGGGGTTGCCAGATTAGTGCTGGCTCTTTGTGCAAGAGCTACTAACAATCTCTGCTCTTCACTGTCTGCCTATTCTGGCTGATTCTGTGCAATCTAGTGTGATACGTGTGGCCTTTTTTATCACATAAATTACATAACTGGTCATTTCTGCATTGACCTGTACTATGGCCTAACTCATTACAATTTGTGCATTTAAGTCCATTACAAAGACTGCTTAAGTGACTAGTAGACCCACAGCAATAGCAGGACTTCATTTGTCCTGCATAGAGTAAAATAACTCTGTCCCTCCCTAGGAAAGAACAGCTAGGCAGATGCTGCAGGCCTGCATCAGTTGTATTCATTACCACTTTTACCCTTCACCACCAAGTCCAAATATGATCCTTATTGAAGATTGCTTCTGAGTTACTTTGTATTGTACATCACTGCTTCAACCAGTAGATGAGGTCAGTGATGCTGATCCCTTCATTACGAAAAATTACTGCTATGTACAATGAGCAGGTTTAGTCAGTGATACCAACTCAAAAGGGTACCACAAAGGTGACGATTTTAGTGTTCGTTGTTGTGTTCAAAACGTCTGCACACCACTGCCCAGTTTGAAACATGTCAAAAATAGGATCTCCGGACACATATATAAAAGCATACAATTCAGCTGAAGTGAAGTGCATGGATTCTTTCAGAGGAGTTCTAGCTACATACTTGCAGTCTGGAAATCATTCTAGGCCTCCTTTATATAATAGTCATACAGTATTATGCCATTTAGCATGATAGACCAGAGCCTGGAATAAAGAGGTGTTGATCTAGTGTTTAGAGTAGCATTGGATTCAGTCTGAATTATAGAAAAAGTTGTTGAAAAAGGATGGGAGTTTAATTCTGTTGGTATGACTCGTACGCCTGGGGTTGGCCCCAGACTTTCAGGTCTATTTGTTTGTTTGCATCCAAATGACTTCAGTTTGGGTGAAGGGTATAGCTTTAGAAATGTCCATTCTAGGATTCTAAGTGAGTTCCAGACCCTCTGGTATATGCAATGGGGAAGCTGAAATATCAAGCAGAATTCTGTCAGAGTCAATGGTGTCCATAGTGGAACAGTCTGGTGTGTCTGGATGAGTTTTTCTATTGGTGTTTTTGGGTGGTCTTATAGCTGGCCCGTTAGTTTTAATAGGCAAAGAGCCCAATACCCTTGCCCCTGTTGCTGTGATATTTCCCAGCCTACTGCTAGTAATGCCGAGTCCACAGACCATTGCTCAGTGCCCGTAACATCAATTTTTGAATTTTCAGTGACCATGGAGTCTCTTCTTAGGTCAGGCTGTACAGCGACCGAACTTGCCTTTCCTGGCGAGACTCCTGCATTTACATTTGTTAAATTTCTGGCAAAGACAAATAATGGAGTTTGACTGGTACCTGTTGTGAAGTTGTAAGATGGTTGTTTCTCTGTTTTCACTCATTAGCGCTGTTCCTGATGGTGTAATCATCGGTAGTGTTTTCTGTATATCAGGCTTAGCTGCTGCATCGAGCAGTTGACAGCCTGCCACTCAACAACAGAGATGCCCTTAATCCTGCCTCATTCTGGTGTCCTTGCTGTATGGCACTTGCAATTGCGGCTTTTAGTTCTTGTTGCCTATCTTTAAACCATTTCTTCCTCGTATAGTACTGGTTTTAAATTGTTCTTTTCTTTACTCTCTTTTTGCTGTGTCACTGTTTCATTTATTGAAGAACTAGTATGCAGTTTTGTGCAGGGTTCTTGTGGATTTTCCTTCAGGTTCTTATCCATCGTTGCTGGAGTATCTGTTACCTTATTGAACAATCGGCATTGTAGAATTATTCAGTCTCTGGGTTAGGAGGAACAGAAGAGGAGACCAGCTCCTCTGCCTCTTGGATGTCCATCCTCTCTGGTGGATCTGCTGAAGTGATCATCCTGATGGATGGCATTTCCCCTACAGGTGAGTGGGGCATTTCCTGGTGTCCTGGCCAAATTTTCCCATTCACTAAAATACCACTAGCAACTTAATTTAGTTCAATGTCAGTTGGTATCTATATATCTCTCCCCCACACACACACAAGGCTGAAAATAGGCAGAATACTCTAGTCCTCCTTTCATGGTCAACAAAAACTAAATAAATAAATGGTAACAAAATGCTAACACTGACACTTTAAAACAGGTAACAGTCCAACTTCGGTGACGTCACCCGACGGCATGGCAGCTTAGGCAAGAGCTCCGGGACCACAGTGATAAATCTGAGAAATCCGGTGTGGCTAGCCTCCAGAAAGACCCAAAAGAGCAGTGTGCAACAGCAATGAGTCAACCTGGCAAAATGAGAGGAGATTTGCAGCAAAGAGGATAGCAGACGCAGACCCAGAGCAGACCGTGAGCTCCTGCAGCCCCCCCCTCTCTCATGGGCCTCTGAATCGGGTAGTGGCCCAGGAGGAGAAGAAGATGAAATGCCCTCACGACACAGTTTTTTAGATGGCAGGGCAATGGCACATATCCTAAAAATGCTGCAGAGAATAGATTCCAACGTCAAGGACATCAAACTAGACCTGAAGCATCCTGAGAGATGAACAACTGACCTGGAGACACACATGGATGGGCTGAGGGAGGAAATGCTTAAATTGAGCTGTGTGGTGGTGCCAAACGGGACTAAGAGCTAACAATAAGAGCAGAGGACACTGAATCGAGAGGTTGTAGGAAGACTATCCATATTTTCGCTTTCCAGAAGGCAGTGAGCAGGACAATCCTCCTGATTTCATCAGATCATGGCTGAGACAGAAGCTAGATATCCCAGATTCAGAGCCCCTAGAACTGGAGAGAATGCACAGGGCCTTAGGCCTCACCTGAAGAACTATGCCCCGATTGATCCTGGTAAAATTCAACAGGTATTCTGTAAAAGAAATGGTACTGAGAAAAGCAAGGGCTAAAAGGATCTTAACTTTTACGGCAAACGTGTGTTTATGGATCAAGACTTTACACCGCACTATGCAGAAATGGAAGAAAGTTCTAGCGGTGATTAAGCAGCTGAGAGAAAAACAAGCTAAAGCTCAACTCCGTTATCCAGCCAAGATTTTTATAAATTGGGAGGAGGGAAGTAAGCTCTACAACTCGCTGACTCAAGCCAGAAAACCTCTTTCCAAGCTAGGCATCGAGATTCCAGATTGTCAGCAGGAATCCACTCAGCATACTCTTCTTCAGTTGCAATGAACAGATATGGGTAAGAAAGGGCAGAAGGCAGGGACCGAAAGAAGTGCAAAGCCTGATGACCAGCTAGGCAAGGACCTGATTCACCTCAGTAAAACTCTATCCAAGCAAATAGCCACCTGACATGTAAATTTGTCTTTTCAAAATTGTGGTTCTTGATTCGGGACTCGCAGAGTCAAATCGAAGAGACAGTAAGGGAGTTTGAGACTGTAAAAATGTTAATTAATGTTGCCGCCATGGCAATATGAGTTCTCTAAATGTGAGGTGGGGGGACAGGATTGTATTTTGAAAAATGGGTCACTTTTGTGTTCTAATGTTGATGATGAATTTAAAAAGGGGATAGCCTGTTATTTTTCCCTTTTTGTAATATGTTGGAGTTACAGGCACTAAGCATTTATTTGTCTGAACCAAAGATTGTGAAGAGTAGAACTGAGGCTGTTGCTGGGCAAGTTTAAACTCTGCCACGGGAGTGGGGTTTAGTGGTAGCTGAGCTTGCAGCCTGTAGCGGCCATTTGGCTGTGGGGAGAAATTGGCTCGACTCCGCTAACCTGTACTCCCTTGGTGCTAAGCGGACCTGATTTTCTCAGCAATGATGTATACCACTCATAGAATAGGCCCACAGTGAGCACTCCACTATATCATGGCATAAGGGGAGGAGATATGTGGACAGCTGCTAAGATAAGGTAGTGTCCTGCAACAGCCAATAATAATATTAGTGCCTACACAAATGTTTGTATCAGGTTAGACCTATACTTTTTTCACTGTTCTAGATACAGTACATTCACATTGGGAGTATCACATCTGGAGGCATGTGATGCCGGAAGGACATGGGAAGTTCTGAAAGGGATCCTCTAGAGATGCCTTGTTGAGGAGGTTCCACCCCTTACCCCAGATCACAGTATGAGTCACAGGAGATCTGCATGTGGTCAAGCTCCACCGCACTGAACACTCATTAAGATCGACTGGAAAGCTCGGGGAGGAGTTTAAGTGACACACATTCCACCCTGGAGACCACAATCTCTCACTACCCAGGTGTAGGTGGGTGAGGCCAGGGGGTCACAGTTGGCTCAAGCTCCAGGTCAGAAGGAGATTCCTTCTGTTATGCTCTCTATTGAAAATAAGATGGTTGAGGAGGGAGGGTGGGAAGGGTTTTGCTGTTCTCTGTAAATAGTTCTGGTGTTATACTGCTTGGGGATGCAGGGAAGAAATGGGGATGGGGATTTTTGAATATGTTAGGGAAAGGGGAGGGGTTATGCAGTGCTACCATGCCAAGAGGGATTGTGCCTATATTTTGAGTGTTAGGAGTGTGGAATGTTTTTGGCAGTTCACAGAATTGGCCAGGAAGGGGCCTGGGGAGGGCCCTGAACCAGCGACTGGCAGGAACAACTATAATGGAGTCTGATGGGATCTTTAAGGATTCAGTCCTGAATGTCAAGGGACTTAATTTTTTTTTTTATTTAGTTGTTTAACCAGGTATAGCACACTAAGCTGAAAGCTTTTTTACAGGAGCAACCTGGGAGCACATGTACTACCCCAGTGAAGAGATATTCCATTCTAAAAGACCTAGCTAGATCTAGATGTGATATAGGGCTGTTACAAGAGACTCATCTCTCAACCTCTGAACATACAAAGTTGAGACTCGTGTGGGTGGGGGATGTGGTGGCGTCATCACACCCTAATGCAAAAAAAGCAGGAGTGGCAATCCTAATCTGAAAGCGTCTTAGTTTCTTGAAGCTTAGTACGCATACTGATGTGGAAGGGAGGTTGGTGACTATCACAGGGAAAATAGCAGACAAGATTATTCACATGGTCAATGTTTATGCCCCCATGCCTTGTAACCCACAATTCTTTAGACAAGTATTTTGTTATTTAGCATCACTGGATCCAGGCCAAGTTATCATGGGAGGGGACTGGAACTGTGTAGAAAACCCTATGCAAGACAGATCTGGCCCTGGGAAATCAGTCGCGAGGATGGCAGCCAGAGTCCTCTCAAACCTAAAAGATGAAATTGCCTGGTAGACATTTGGAAGAAGAAAGTCCCCACAAGCAGAGATTATATATTTTATTCCCATGCACATAATTCCTATTCTCAGATAGATAGGTTTTACACACAGAAAACCTGGCTTCATTCAGTTTCAGATCAAGAAATCTACTCCATTTGCCTTTTGGACCACTCCAAAATAGGAATGACTCTGAAGTTGGGCCCCTCATACAGGCAACCAATGTGGCATCTCAATGCAGGGTGGTTAAAAGACCAAGCTTTCATTTCCAAAATTAAGGAAGTCATTACTAATTATATAGCAGAGAGCACAGGTACAACTTCCAAAGTTAAATATCTGTGGGATGGGTTGAAGGCGGTAGTGAGGGGGGAGGCAATCACATATGCCTCCAGCAAAAAGAAAGCCTCACAGTTACAGCAGGATGACTTAGACTAAATAATCAGAGAAGTTGAAACAGAGCACAAAAAGGCAAGCTCAGCTGCCATTTTACGAGAACTCAAGGGAACAAGGGAGAAATTGCAGTAACTGATAGCAGCCAGGATGGAAAACTTGCTTAGATTTCTGGCCCAAAATATTATGAAGGGAAATAGAGCTGGATGACTGCTGGCCTTTAGGCTGCAGACAGATGGCAGATAGGCATGTACCCCTGGTTATCAATCCAGATGCTCCTGGGCAACTAGAAACCAGAACTCAGAGAACAGCACAGTGCTTCCAGAGGTTCTATCAGAACCTATATACCTCAGAGGCCCTCATAAACCAGGAGGAAAAAATCAAAGGGTTTGTGGACAAACTGAATTTTCCAAACATTTCAGCCCAACAGGGATAATTGCTAGACTGCCCATTTACCCCGGAGGAATTCTGGGTGGTGGTCAAAGGTTTAAAGCATAATAAATCCCCGGGCCCAGATGCCTTCATTAGTGAATACTATCAAAAATTCCAAAAGGAAATATCCACTACCTTGCTTCAAATCTGTAACCTAGCTCACGAACCCCAGGAAACCCCAGACACCTGAGCCAGAGCCCTGATATCAGTCTTACCTAATCAAGGAAAAGATGGGACTTTCTGCAGTAGTTATCAGCCTATTTCACTTTTAAATGTGGATGTCAACATTTTTGCTAGAATGATTGCCAACCGGCTTCAGTCTGTGGTCACCCAGCTGGTCCACCCCAACCAGGCAGGCTTTATGCCAGGGAGACAACTCCATGACAATGTTAAAAGACTGCTAGCAATAATGTCTCTGACCCATAGGGGGCAGGGGGATCCTTCAGCAGTGGTAGTAACTTTAGACACTGAGAAGGTGTTTGACTGCCTGGAGTGGTCCTTTTTGACAGCTGCCCTGAACAAGTTCAATTTCAAGCCTAAATTCAGGGTGTGGGTGGAGGCCCTCTATTCTCATCCCTCAGCACAAGTCAGGGTAAATGGGGCACTATCACAACCCTTCTCCATCAGAAAAGGAACAAGGCAGGGGTGTCCTCTATCCCCCCTGCTCTTTGCCCTCAGTATGGAGCCACTGGCTGAGGCCTTTAGGTCCTCCCCCAATATCAAGGGTATACAGATAGGCTCAGTGGACAACCGTATTTCACTCTATGTGGACGACACCCTTCTCTATCTGGTGGACCCCAATATCTCTGTCCCGGGAGCAATGGCACTACTGGAGGAGTATGGCAGTGTCTCGGGTTTCAAAATCATTGAGACAAAATCAGAGATTTTGCCAATTGGTTCGGGGGTGTCCCCAAGGCTAAAATCCTTGACCAATTTGAGGCGGGTGTCAGGGAGCTTCAGATAGTTGGGCATTCAAATTCCCCTAGATTCAAATAAACTTTATCAGCTAAATCATAGAAGTCTGCTGAAGGAGATAAGGCAAGACTGTGAGACATGGTCAGTGCCCCTTTGTCCATCACCGGCAGAGCTGAGACTGTATGAATGAACATTCTGCCCAGAATGTTGTTGTAGTTGATTCAATCCCCAAACCCTCTGAAGAAATTCTGGATGGATGCTCATAGAATACTCCAAAAGTTTATCTGGGCAGGGAGGAGACCCAGGATAAAATGGGTACTACTTAAATTGGATAAGGGCGTGGGGGCTGGGGGTACCAGACCTAAGGGGATATTACAGAGCTGCACAACTACAGCACCTGGAAGCCTACCAGGCAATTTGAGAGAAACCCAGCTGGGTGACCATGGAACTGGAGACTGCTAGGGGAGACAACTTGGGGGAAGTCTTGTTTAATAAAAAGACTTCAGGGTGGCTAAGTGCTCTTCCCACACCCTGGCTTAAAAATGCAGTGAAAGTATGGTATGCCTCATTGAGGGATTTTAAACTGGAGGGGGTCATTCCCCTACATGGGCTAATTTCTAACTCCTTGGATTTTATTCCAGGAAGGAACAACCCAGTGTTTAAGAGATGGAAGGGGGAAGGGGAGGCCTGGATACCTTTGCACAAGTATATGAAGGAGAGATTCTGAAAAGCTATGCATGATTAAGGCTAGAATTTAATCTAACCCAGGCTGATTTCTTTGCTTACTTACAATTAAAATATTTCCTGCAAACAGGAGCCAAGAAAGGATATTTCCAGCCTCACCCTGAGCTCAAGCACTAGAGTTTCTTTTGGTATGCCAGGGTACTGGACCGAAATCACATTTGAGATCTATTACTTATAAGATGTGCAGGGTCCCCAGTCCAAATCCCAAGTGACCCCCATTATTTGCTCTTGGGGAGCCCAACAGGGTGAGAGGCCACCAGGCTGAGATACTTGTTCCCTAGTCTGATCGCAGCAGCCCAGAAACCCATAACCAAGCTGTGGTTGACAGACAAATTGCCAACAGAGGAACAGTGGCTGGCCATTTGTAGTCAGATCAAAAATATAGAGCAACTAATGGCCAATCTGCAGTTACAGCCAGACAAACATAAGGTTCAATGGCTTCCCTTTCTGGAATTTCTGAGCAAAAGGGAAGGCATCACCATTATTGAGATGCTGGCCAGAGAATCCCTGGATAGATAATCACATCCTTGGAAGGGACCTAATGGGAAGGAGTTATATCACATGAAGCTTTTCATCAACTGAATTATACTGATAGGGAAGGAAGTAGTGCTGCAGGGTGTGAGTTGATAAGGGAGGAGGGGAGTGTGTGTTGTGTTTTTATGTTGTATGTCTGTTTTTACACACTAGAGCTGATATCAGATCAAGTTTCAAGGAGATGTTCACTATACCACCAGCAGGGGGGACTGGTTCAGTCCCTTCTTAAGGCTATTGCTTTTCTTTAATGTACTTTTTTTGACCCACGGTCCAATGCCTAGGGTAAGATATGATATGGAATGCACATTTTAACACCCACTTGTGTGTATTGTTTGTCTGAAACTTTGGAAAAACTAATAAAATGAAAGCAAAACTCTTGGGATTGGAATTAGAACTTAAATGTTTAAACAGGTAGACCCATCAGCAATCTAGACATTGGCTCTCTAAATATGCTGAATGAGCAACCTATAAAAAGAAGTAGGAATCAGATTGAACAGGATAGTGATTGGGAAGTGTAGACAAAAGCCAATAAAAAAAGAAAGGGAGAAGGGCCTTGAGTTTTGATATCCCCCTACAGAATTTGCTTGTCCCCTAACACATCTTGTTGCAGGAGATAAGGATCAGATACTGGTACAAGAAAACACAGTGAATGTTGAGGATAAGCAGGTTATAAATGTGAACAACATATAAACACTAGATAGAGAGGACATACAAAATGCAATATCTATGCAAGGAAATATAACTGAGGTTGACAATAGGCAGGTTACAAATATGAACAGCACACAAATACCAGATAGTGACAGCCAATATAATTCAATGGAAATAGAAGCTAGAGGCATGGAGCATACCAATAGAGCTTATGTAATAGGGGATTCAATTATTAAATACACAGATGCCTACACAACTAAAAATCTAAAAGAGGTAGTTACTAGCTCATACTTACCAGGGGCTAAATTGGACAACATAGTATCACTTCTCCCCAAAATGGCGAAAAACATAGGGGATACTCCAACAATCCTGGTCCATGTGGGAACAAATGACTTGAAGTATACAAGGGAAGACCAAATGTACTTAGATTTTATGACTGTAGGTAAATTGGTTAAGGAAATTAATGGGACCTTGCTATTGTCCGAAACTTTACCAATTCCTAGGGCAGGTGTAGAAACAAATATGAAAGCAAAAAGGGTGAATAACTGGATAAGCAAATGGGTGATGATGGAAGGTTATGACTGCGTTAAGTCATGGGAGATATTTGAACACAGGCTGGAACTGTTTGGAAGAGACGGGTTACACCTGAGTAGAAAGGGGAAAAAGGAACTGGGACATCTTTTTAGGGAAGTGATTGACAGTAATTTAAACTAGCACAAGGGGGGGGGGGAGATGACTCTATGAGAACTAATTAACTAAACTACCCACTAACCAAACAAAAAAAGGACAGTGAAAGAATACACTAGGAAGGTGCTGAGAAATGAACCCAAATATTGCTTTTGAATGCAAGAAGTATCAGAAGTAAACTGGATGAACTAAAGTATATTTTACTAAGAGATGGGGTGGACATATGTGGAATTATAAAGACTTGGAGTAAAGAGGGAGACTGGGGAAGTGGTCTTGCAGATCATGACTACTTCCAAAAATCATGGAAAAATAAGATTAGTGGAGGTGTTGATCTATACATTGCTAGCCACTTGTAAGCATACCTTTACGAGAAACATGACAATGGTGTGGTAGACCAGGAACAGTTGTGGGTAAGGTTTCAAATAAAGAATGAGACTTACACATTAGATGTATGCTATCAAGCACCTAGTCTGTCTGATATTAAAAATGAGAACTTTTTTCAGTTTGATTGCGGACAGGACCCAAAAGAAAAACACTATATTAATGGGCGACTTTAACATGCCCAATATTGATTAGACAACTAATCAGGGAAAAAGTAGTGCTGATAAGAAATTTTTGGATTTATGCCTTGTTAATGGGTTACACCAATATTTATTTACTTTATTTATTTATTAAATTTTGGTGACCAGGTAGGCCCGCTGAGCCCCGGAGGTTCCTTTTTTAAGGGCGACCTGAGATTACATGATAAAATAGGACATACAGGGAGAGTACAATAAATATGTTGGAGCAGCTGAGACACATCGTAGCTGTAACATGTTTTGTAACAGAGTTAAGATTTACAAACATTTAAACACAGGCAATGCTCAGACTTTGAGCAAAATGAACTGGCATAGGGCATTCAGCAATTAGAGAACCCTGGTGAGCATAAAAGGTGCATTAAGTAGGTGAGACCAGCTTATTGTAGGTCGAGGCATATACTTGGATAGGAGAGAAATGGGGGCGGGGTTTCAGGTACCATGGCAGTGGCAAGTAACAGCAGCGAGCAAGTGGGCTTTGAGCCTAGTGAGGAAGGTTTCGATTGAGGGGGCATCCTGCACCCGAGGTGGAAGTTTGTTCCACAGGGACGGGGGAGTGTAGGAAAAGGACTTTCCCCCTGCCTTGGTCCTAACTCTGGGAACCTCAAGAAGAGTTTTGCCTGAGGTCCGAAGGTTATAGGGGTTTAGCTTGGTGGTAATGAGTCCAGAGAGACTAGGTGGGGCGGTGGAGCCAATTACCTTGCATGCTAGGCAAAGTATAGGGTACTGGAGGCGAGCTTCAAAAGAAGGCCAGTTGATAAGTACTAGAGTGTTGCAGTGATGACTTCTGGACTGGGACTGTGTGGCAAAGTGAACCACCTTGTTATATAAGACCTGCAGTCTATTGAACTCAAGCTTCATCATGCCGTGAACAACAGGGGCAACATAGGCCAGTGTGGGGAGGAGGACACTGGAGGCAATAGCAATCCTAGCTTCAGGAGTCAACTGGTCCTTGAGGTGGTAAAGGGTGCCAAGTTTCCCATGTATGGTTTTGGTAGCTCGGTTGACATGGTCCTTTAGTGTGAACCCTTGGTCCAGTGTGAGGCCTAAGTATTTTAGGGAGGCTACCACCTCTATGCGGTATCCAGCCCTAGAGGTGAGTTGTAGGAGTTTTGTTCTGTCTTTGCCAAGGGATCTAGGTCCAAACAGCATGGCCTTGGTTTTAGCATTATTCAGAACCATTCTGTTCTCTGTTAACCAGTTCTCCAGTGACAGGAGTTCTTCTTGGAGGAGGGGCAGAGGGCCACCAGGTTGTCTGAAGATTGGTAGATAACAGCACCGTCAGCATACTGAACAACAGCTCTGCTCCTGCAGTGGCCGTTCAAATCATTTGTAAACAAGGAGTAGAGGAGGGGACCAATGATGGACCTTGCGGTACTCCCTCACTTAGCTGAAGTGGATCCGATATCTCATCCTTCCATTTAACCCTCTGAGTACAACCAGTTAGATAGCTTTCAAACCACTTGAGAGCATGGGGGTCGAGACCTATGTTACACAGCTTGTGTAACAGAAGGTTGTGGTCAATGAGGTCGAAAGCCTTGGAGAGGTCAATGAAGACCGCCCTAGTATGGATCCCTTTGTCTGTATCTCTAAGCACATCCATCAAGAACTTGGTCAGGGCAGTGTTGGTTCCATGTTTTGCTCTGAAGCCATGCTGGGACAGGGCAATAAGCTGGTGCACCTCTAAATAGTCGCGAAGCTACCCATTGACCAACTTTTCCTGGATTTTTGCCAGGATACAGAGCAGGGAAATTGGTCTGTAGTTGCCGATGGGTTCATGATGGCCCCCCCTTGTGAATAGGGACCACATTGGCCTGTTTCCACTGGTTTGGGATGGTACCCACCTGTAAGGACTGGATCATGAGCCAGGTCAGAGGTCTTGAGAGGGCTAGTGCTCCATCCTTCAGCATTCTGGGGAGGATCCCGTCAGGTCCTCCAGAGCCCCTAGTTTGCAGGGACTTTAGGAGGACGAGGACCTCTTTCATCCTGACCAGTCTCAGTTGAAAATTTGGACAGTCAAGGTTGGGGGACCCTTGTGTATTGGACCCCATATTTGGATCAGGGAGTCCAGCCTTGACGGAATATAGGTTAGTGAAGTGGTGGTTGAAGGCCGAGGCAATAAGGGGTCCATTATTCAGTAGCTGTCCATTGACATCTATTGGGCCATGTACGGACTTGCTTTTTCCCTTTAGCAGCTCATTAATATAAGACCACAATAGCTTTGGGTTGCCTAGATTGGTTTTCTGGTGGTGGGTGATGTATGCCCTTTTTGCGAGTTTGATGGCATGCTTGAATTGGTTTCAAAGGGCTTTAAACATCACTAAGTCAGCAGGGATAGAGAAGCACTTGAACTTTTTCCAAGCTTTGTCTCGGCTGATCATCATAGCCTTTAGGAGAGGAGTGATCCACTTATGGCAGCTGTCTTTTGCTCGAAATTTCTTCGTTGGTGCAAAAAGGTTTGCTGCCTTCATCAGAGATTTCTGGAAGAAGGCAACAGCATCATCCAGAGTAGGGAGGTGCCTTAGTGGACTCCAGTCTGTGTTACTAAGGTAGGTATTGTATTGATCAGCTGAGAAATTTGAGTAATCACGTGTTGTGATGATTCTGGGTTGAGTCCTGGGCACCCTGTTCTTCCATACACAGAAAATCGGTGAGTGGTCGCTCAGGACATCAGCCATTGTCCCTGCTATCTGAATGTTAGAAGGGTTTGACACCACAGCACAGTATAGTACAGTGTGATTTCCCATTTTGTTATTTATTCTAGTAGGTTCAGTGATAACCTGAACAAGATTAGCCTCTTGTACCAGGACTTTAAGGGCTGCGCTTGAGTCCTGGGCCCAGTTTAGGTTGAAGTCCCCTAGGATGAGGAGTTCAGTCGAAACATCTTTGGCTAGGGCTTTAGTGATTTCCTACAGAGATTGGAGAGCATTATTAGGGGGATTGTATATGCACCAAATGGTGAGGTGCTTAGCATTGCCCAGGGTGAGATGTATAAAGACAGATTCATTCTCAGAGCTGGTGCTATACTGCTTGCAGATCTGTGAGGAGCTTATGTGTCCTTCACATAGATGATCACCCCACCACCTCTTTTGGTTACCCGATCTTTGTGATAGTAGTTGTACCCTGAGCGGCACCTTGTATCCAAAGACATGAGGTTTAAGCCAGGTCTCAGAGACAGCAAGGACATCTGGTTTGTAGAGGGCTAGCCATGCTTGTACTTCATGGATCTTTAGTCAGAGACTGCAAATATTCATATGGGTGATCCTCAGCCTCTTCAAGGACAGCCAGGAAGTGTCCTGGGGTGAGGATATCAAGAGATTTGCAGCTGGGCTGAATATCTCCTGCTAGGAGCAATAAGGCAGTTACCAGGCATAGTATGGTCAGGTTTAGGGAGGGGAGTAGATCTTTTCTGAGCATCCTCCTGGTATAGCTAAGTGTTCTGTAACACAAGCCTTTCTTTGTGAATTCATAGGCAACATGAAGGGAGTTGGTCCTAAGGGGATGGGGCAGTAGTAGTGATAGGTGGTATGGGTGCCAGGTCCCTGTGGTCCTTTAGAGTCAGGGTCTTGTTGACAAGAGGCCAGTCAACCCAGAGGAGGTCAAAATATAAATACTGGCAAGGAGGAAACCTCTATTTGGATTGTAAAGGTAAGGTTCCCTGGTCTGGTGGACAGCTGGATTGGGGGCATTGGACAGGGTGCCGACCTCGTGATGACATGATGGAAGGCAACCTCAAGAGGTGAGGTGCCAATAAGCCAGTCAGAGCAGAGAAAATGTTCGGCCTAAATGGACTAGTTGATATAGGCTGGAGAATAGCGAAGGGTTACCGAATGCCCTGTTGGCCCAGGCAGTACTTAGCTACTAGTTCTGTTGACAGAACAGAACACCAAGAGAAAGCAAACAAGTAAAAGCTATCCTTTCTGCCAATGAAGCATTCAGATAGTCCGGGTTGCTCCTAACTAGAGGCAGCTGCTAGCATTAGGCTTCTTTCTGGTCCATCAGTACAAACGAGACTTTCTGCTAAGGTTTACCTTAACTAGAGGCATCTGCCAGCATCAGGCTTCTATCTGACCCATTGGTACAAGAATGACACTTTCTGCTAGGTATAATACAATTCATAGGAGTAAGCTTGAAGAACTTATGGCAGGCAGCGTCTGAGTAGAGCAGACGTTGCATCTGGCGTCTATCTAAGCCAACAGTTCACTGATGGCACTTGCTGCAAAGGTGTAACGCAGAACAGCAAACACTATGTATAAAGACCTTATAACAGACTAGCATCTAGGTAGGACAGTATAATGCAAGTCAGCTCTGTAGCAAGCTGCATGGTGGAAGACAGTAAATTAGTTCAGAAAATCAATGCACATATACATCACATTGGAAGATTATGTTTCTGTAAGGGACAGCTCAACAGACTTTAGTTTGCTGCACATAGATCATGGGGTAATCCGTTTCAAGCAGGTAGCACCTTGATTGACAGTTAAGCTGATATCTAGCCCAGAGCCCTCGCGATTGGTCCCTATGTGGTAGTGGGAGGAGAGCCTGCATTTAACGGGAGGAGGGAAGGGGTGGGTGGGCTGGAAATTAAGTCCGTAGTCTAACAAGTTCAGTCCTGCAGTCAGCTCTTTCACTGGGGAGGTCTGCCTGGCACAGAGCAGCTAGCCAGCACCTCACCCGAGGTACAATCCACTTTACATGTGGAGGAGGGGAGACCCACTTCAGGAGGTCACCCTCACTGCCCTGGATGATCCGAAAAGTGTCCAAATGGGAGCACTCCTCTGGTGCTCATTGCAGTCTTTGACCAAGGCTAACCTGAGTCACTGCTTGTCTGGACCAATAAGGCACTTCTGCCTTATTTAAAATTTGGCACCCAAAGAAACAGCAAAAGGCACCGTCGCAAGGACTGTATGCACATCCCAAGAGATTAAGTGGCTGTAGGGGAAAATCCAGGTAACACTGAGCTCCAGCCCTAGAGCAGTGTGCGGTAAACAGCTGTGCGCCACTTTTCGATCAGGTTTAGTCCCATAGTCTAACAAGTTCAGTCCCACAGTCAGCTCTTTCATCGGGGGAGGTCCGCCTGGCACAGAGCAGCTAGCCAGTGCCTCACCCAGAGGTATGATCTGCTTTACATGTTGGGGGAGACCCACTTCAGGAGGTCACCCTCGCTGTCCTGGACAAGGGCGTACATGTACATGAACCAACAAGGGGGAAGCCATATCCTAGATATTATATCGGGAAGTAGTGATAGTCTAATAGAGAAAGTTGGGATAGCCCCACCGCTGGTGAATAGTGACCACAATATGGTCAGTTGTAATATAAAGACAAAGGTTGACAGAATAGTGGGTAAGACAAAGATCTTGAACTATTCTAACGCTAAAGCAGTTTTTGCATGCATGGAATTGGGAAGCAGACTTAGAATTGTTAGACGCGGAAGAAACCTGGGATAGAATAAATACAAAAGTGCAGGAATGCATAAAAACATTTGTAGCTGAAGTGGTTAAATACAATGGTAAAGACTGTATACCCACATGGTTTAACAAAAGTATACATAGACTGGTAAAAAAAAAAAAAGAGAGTGTACAAAAAGTTTAGAGCAGATCCCTTGGAAAGTAGGAAATTGAAATTCACACAGATATCAAAGAAGTGCAAACTTCACATAAGAAAAGCTAGGGCAAAAGCGGAGCTGAAATTTGCACAGTGTAACAAAAATAATTATGCATTTTTACAGTTACATAGGGGTTTGAAGAAAAGTAACTACCAAATAACTAATATAATGGTGGGTGATAGAATTCTGGTAAAGAAGATGAAATAGTTAAACCTTTAAAGAATACTTTATGGGAGTATTCAGGCCAGATCCACCTGGTAGTGACTTTGATGTAGGGCAGACAGAATGGTTGGAGGAACATTTAGATTTAGAAATTACAGAAATGTAAATCAGAGAGGAGTTAAATAAATTGAAGACTTCTAAGTCATGTGGACTAGACGGATACCACCCACTGTTCCAGAAGACTTTAGTGAATGAATTGACTTGACCACAGAGTGTGTTGTTTAATAGGTTACTAAGAGAGGGTAGAGTACTTGAGGAGTTGAGCTCTGCACATATTACACCCATATTTAAGGCTGGGGACAAGTTGCAACTTAATAACTAAAGTGCCATCAGTATAACTTTGGTGGTGGGGAAGTGATAGAGAGTTGTGTAAAGGATCTCTTGGAGCAGGACTAAAGACATCTCCAGGTAACAGATATCAGTCAGCATGGATTCGAGACTCGTAAATCATGTACTAGCACTCTGCTACATTTTTTCAAGACAGTCAACCAGGCCTTGGACAGTGGTCTACCAGTGGACGTCCTCTACTTAGACTATGCCAAGGCTTTTGACTCTGTCTCACACCAAATATTGATGGATACCCTAGGGGTACATTGGAAGTTAAGTTTATGGATAAAAACATGGCTTAGTGAGAGGTCTCAGAGGGTTCAACTCAGGGGTTTCTTTCAGATTGGGGAAGAGTGACAAGTGGGGTTCCTCAGGGCTCTGTTCTGGGTTCCTTACTAGTTACAGTAAATTGTTCGTTGTTTCCATGCAGGTCTCGGACAGTGCATGGATTTGTAAATTTGTGGATGATACAAAAGTGGGAACAGTGGTTAATTACCAGGAAGCAATAGTCAGTCTCCAGGACCAACTGACGAAATTAGAACTCTGGGCTGTTAAGCACCATTTGAGTTTTAATGTGGACAGGTTTAAAGTCATGCACTTTGGGGCTAATAATAAAAGAGCTGAATACAAATTGAACAATGTAACAATTGTTAGTACCAAATCTGAAAGAGACCTGGGGGTCATAATATCTGATATGTTAACATTCAGCAAACACAACTCAGAAATGGTTAAAAAAGCTAATAGATTAATGGGAAATATTCTGAGAAATATTAAGAGTAGTCATGAGGGAGCTATGTTGCCACTTTACAGATCTCTGGTAAGGCCAATATTTAAGTATGGTGTACCCCTAACTGCTCCACAGGAAATAGGTACTGGTAAATTAGCTGAAAGAGTGCAACATAGACACACCTAGAAAACTGGTGTAGTTAGGGACATGGATTATAAGGACAGACTGTGTAAACTAGGCCTCTATTCCATGTCCTGTCGTTACCTGAGAGGAGGCCTATGCTACACATACAGATGCTTCCATGATGAAATGTTATGGAGTGTGCTGAAGTAAGAAAAAGGATGTAATAGACAGGGCAACTTGATTATATCCATACCAGCTATCAGGAGAGAACTTCAGAATGCAGAACAGGGGGGAGATGGTATAACCAAAGGGAGGTTAAAGAGTGGAATAGGTTGCCACTTGATGTTGTGAGAGCTACTACAATGGACAATTTCAAACGTATGCTTGATGAAAATATGCAGGAAAGAAAATGGGATTATCTCCACTAATGTGGCAAGTCTGTTTATGGCCTATGGCTGATAGGACTTGAAACACAAACTGAAACTATGAAACTCACCTGGGGTATGCTGTAATTTAGCATTACTGCACACCTCAAAATGTGTTATAGCTTATTTCAAATTTACAATGTCATCCTTTGGGAGTTTTGTATCACACTTCCCAGGTGGCTGAAGACACTTGACTGTGCCTTATGCCTTACAGCCCACCTGGGGCATGCAGCAATTCAGCCTTGCTGTACACTCTGCCACGTGGTAATGATCACTTAAAATTTATAATATAATCTTAGTCTAATTATATACCACATTTCTCAGGTGGCTGAAGGCACCCAACTGCACCACCTCATGCCTTACAATCAACCTGGGACATGCAGCAATTTAGCACTGCCACACACCCTGCCATGTGTTATTGCTTACTTACAATTTACAATGTGATCCTATGGGAATTTTATATTGCACTTCCCAGGTGGTTGAAGGCACTCAACTGTGCCTAGTGCCTCAAAACCCACATGGGGCATACAGCAATTTAGTATTGTTGCACAACTTGCCATGTGTTAGTGCTTAGTTATAATTTACAATGTGATCCTATGGTAACCATATACAGCACTTCCCAGGTGGTTGAAGGCATCTGTGTGCCTCATGCCTCACAACCCACCTTGGGAGTGCAGTAATTTAGCATTGCCTCACACTCTGCCATGTGTTATTCCTTGCTTGCAATTTACAGTGTGATTCTAAGGGAATTTTTTTACCACACTTCCTAGGTGGTGTGCAAGTGTGCGTGTGTAAGCATGGCTACAGAAGCACTGGACCATGATAATGGATGTCTCTTATGTCATTTGGAAAGAGTCCTATGCTGTTGTCTTACCTGTTGATGGATGTCTGTGGTTGCTTGTGTTGCTTTTCCTCCTTTGGCTGCTGGGAGGGATGCGGAGTTAGTATTGAAAACCATAACATTGCATTTCCATACTATTTCCACTTTAATAGCAACTCAAACTGATGCATTAACTGAGTTTATTTGTTTTTATTTTTGCAAAGAATATATAAGAGATATGCAACCTCCTACTGGAAATATTGTTCATATTTTTTGATTGAGTGCCGATTGACCCGATGACATCACGTGTGCCAAAGCCACAAGTGATGTCATTGGATCAATTGGCATGAGAACAAAAAGTTTCAAGAATATTTCCAGTAAGGAGGTAGCATAATCCATTTATGCCATACCTCACAAAAAAAGTGAAGAAAAAAATTGAAGTTGCTGCCATTTTTGCTGATTATAAAAACAAAATCTAAAAGGCATCTATAAATAGAACACTGCTCATTTGGTAGATATTTTTAAACTAAACAATGTTTGTGCCCAAAGCAGCATGCTGTAATTTTTGTTTTAAAGCTATTTGCATTTGTTGGTTGCAAAAGGTAAAAAAAAATTCTGCTGTTTTTGCTTATTATAAAAAAACTTAAAGGTATATATAAATGAAGCACTGCTCATTTTGTAGATATTTTTGTGCTGAACAAATGTCATGTTCACAGTACCATGCTAAATTTTTTTTTGTTTTTAAGTTATTTGCATTTGTTTGTTGAAAAAGTGACAAACAAATTAATTTTCTGCTGCTTTTTAAAAAAAAACAAATAAAAGATGTCTATTGATGAAACACCACTCATTTTTTAGATATTTTTGTGCTGAGCAACTTTTGTGCTCACAGTACCATCCTATCATTTTTCATTTTAAAGTTATTCGCATTTGAATACAGTAGTAGAGTTAGAATACATCTGTACAGCTGGCATCTCTCTTATGTATGACATCACAACAGTTGCCATTTTAGGATACTGAGAGCAGGCTTTCTGAATCAGAACAGGCTGTGTTTACAATTTTCAAATGCTATGAAACTGCATTTATCCTACTTTAGTAAATGCAATTTCCATATAAATGTAAACAGTCTCTCCTTTACAAGCCAATGGAGTAGTTTACACAATTTTAAAAAAAAAGATAGTTTAGGTATCCTTTAAGTTCAAGGATGGTGGCAAGGTTGGGGGAAGGGAGTGTATAATCTTGTGCACCAGGCAGAGTTGCATAGTGGATTGTGCTTTCCAAGGCGGGGCCAGTTTAACATTAACAGAGCTTGCAGTGGTTCTTCTTTTACCAGCACTCACTGCAAAATGGGATGCACAGCGTTATAAGATTTTGAGCTTAGTGAGTTCAGTATCTTTGAGAGAAGAAAGGACGGGGCACCATACAAGATGGCAGGTATAAAACAATGTTATCTGTGGTTACTCTTGCTTCAAAGGCAAGGCAGAGGTTTAACCAGTAAAGAAGTCTTAACTTCTGGTTTATCATCTTGGTCACCCACCCAACATGAAGCTTTCACAACATTTTCTGATTATGATTTCAAGGTATTTTTAATTGACCTGACAGTCTCCATGGTGACATAATTAAGTGAACACATTTCAGGTAATTTGATGCTACCGGGGCCAAGGCAGTGAGGGCCAAAGAGAATGGACTTTGTCTTTTTGGCATTTAGCAATAATTTATTTGCCTTAAACTAAATTTCCAGACAGTGGAAGTTGGCTTTGAGGCCTGGCTTGACTGAATCAGTAACTGAGTGGCTTCTGAATAGCATCATGTCGTCTGCATATAGAAGATCCTGGGGACTGCCACAATGTTTTTATGAGTCATTAATGAAAAGAGAGAACAACATCAGGCCAACGATAGAACCTTGGGGAATCCCATCCATAATTTCTCTCATGGTGGCATGGTTACCTTCCCAATTAACCAGCTGCTTACAGTGAGTTACTGTAGGTAGTTACTGAACCAGAAGCAGGAAAAATGATCAAGACCTAGTCCCTTAAGTTTATGCAGGAGCAGTTCATGATTGACTAGGTCGAACGCATTAGTCAGGTCTATAAAGATTGCACCTGTGAATTTTCTGGTCTCTTTGGCATCACAAAGGTTTATCATAAACCATTCTATGACTGTGTCTATTCAGTGTTTCTTCAAGCGTTTGTTATTGGTAACCAGTTAGTGGTGTTTAGCATAAGACTGGACCTGGTTATAGATCACTCTTTCAAGGACTTTGGATAAGGTAGAGAGAATGGAGATTGGCTGGTACTGCTCTACAGGTTCCTTAGCACCCCCTTTATGTATGGGAAATACATGGGCCACTTTCTTGCCGGTAGTTCATTCTGCTGTATGGACAAGTTGAATAGCACTGCAGTGGGGGAAGCTAGAATCTAGGCTCCAACTTGAAGCAGCCTGGCTTGTAGCTTGTCATGGCCTGCAAACCCTTCCACTTTTATCATCAGTAGTTGGACTAGTACCTTCTTTCAAAAGAACAACTTAGAGTGGAATTCAGGCCAGGATGGGGGGGGGAGTCAGAGCCTGAGAGAGGAGGATACAAGGAAGGGCCATCAAGGGGTGCCTTAAGCAGTGTTAGATCTGTAAATAAGTTGTTGATAGCATCTGCTGCAAAGACTGGGTCTCTGGTGGATTTGCTGTTGTACAGTATTTCCTGGGGGTGGGGTGGTACTTACTTTGCCTTTAAGAAGACTATTAATCTGAGATCAGAGCAACTTGGGGTTTTGCAGGGTTTCGGATAACAGTTTTTTTTTTTTTAATACAATTGCGTTGCTTTCTTAAGATTGGTATAGCACCTGCCTGCACACAGCTTTCACCTACCTGGGTAATGGACTCCAGCTTGCTGTAAGGAAGGTTAGTTACAGGGCTGGCAGATATTACTTTGGGGTATGACCCTCTAACCATAACAACAGTGCTACAGGAATTATTACAGAGGAAAAAATATCTTTAAATTAGAGCCAATTTATTTAGTAAATTGTAAATAACTATTACCTTTACTTCAATAATGCTCTAAAAAGCCAAACATATGGCTGCTCAGCCTAAACAATAAAATATCATCAGCTTAAACAGTATAATTTGTCCTTTTCTGACAAAAAAAAATCTAAGCTTGATTGCAGCACACATTTCTCACCCCACCTCAAAATAAACAGTAAAATGTCCTCACAATTATTTCAAATCTCTTTTAAAAGTCACAGTCTCTGATACCTTAACCCAAAATGGGTGTCATTCATTGGGTGGTGAAATCCTTTGTTTTGCTGCCCTGGCCAAGGGTTGATGAGGTGTCCTCTGCAGATGTTCAGCTGCTCCTTTGGTCCTTCCAGGTTCTGGTTTTGTTCAGCTGCACCTCTGGTCCTCTTTGGTCCTCCATCAAACAGGTAAATCCTCCATACAACTTTAACTCAAAAATAACAAAGTCTTTGCAGGTTTTTACTGCAAGAGTAGACTTTAAGGGTGGTGTAGAAACTGATGTTAATTAGCAGCTGTCAGTGTTACTACTAATAGAAATGAAAGATTTGCTTCTCCAAATGAGAGAGTTGAATTGTATCTGAATAACTACTGATATGAAAATTAGAATTTTCATTGTTTTTTATGGACAATATTCTGCACAGTTCTTTTTCATGGAACTAGTAATTTGAGTTTTACTATGTCATTGTTTGAGTACAGAATGCTAAACATAAGCTATTGTCCTATCATAACCATGTTTAGAGTTCTGTTCTCAAACCATGACATAGTTAAAATTCTAGATTGCTGGTTCCTGGGAAGAGAACTGTAACAGAATGCTGCCCATAAAACAAAACAATGCAAAATGTAGTTTTTCAGATCACTTTTATGCAGATACAGTTACATATGGATCATTTAGGCTTATGGATATAATTTCTACAAATGGGAACATCATAAACAGCTGCAGATTAGAAATAATTTCTGTTCTCTTTAATCATCTGCCTTACTTTGTTTGGTCTATCAAGGCCAACCCTGCTACTTGCTCGAGCTCAGAGAATAGAGACCACCAAAATGCTGCTCTACACCGAGCACTCCAGATCACCTTTTTTGTACCTGATTGGAACATTTGGTGCTGAGGTCACTGACAGCCAATCAGGAGAGAGCTTGTGCCCTTTTCAAAGGTAGAAACTCTTTTTTTGAACAAGTTTCTGTCCCACTGCTGTTGTGCCCATCCCCAGAACACTTCTCCCTTCTTTTGATTAAATCTTTTATCAAGTTGGTTCTACCTCCTGCTGGCCTAGTGACATCAAATCCAACCAACAGACATCTCACAACATGGCCTGCCTGGAGCTGGCTATGAGGACTGTTTTCCCCCTTCCCCAGGTAACCATTTTATCTTTATAGATCTTATTTATTTATTTATGTCCCTCTAGGCTTTGCTTCTCACTTAGATCCTCTCTTGCTTGATTCTACCTCCCAGTTCACATAATAAAGGCACTAGCTACCCACTAGCCCTCACTAGCCACTTGGCTACTAAATAAAATACTGGCTGCTCAGCCATCATTGTGGAGCAAAGGGTTTTAGCAGAGTCCCTTCCCAAACCACTTCCTTTTCTTTACGTGTGCAAACAACCTATCCCTAGGACTACACATTGGCACCCTAACACTCAGGTAAGTTCCTATATTTTGCATTATATTTGGTGGGTTGACTATAATGAGTGGTCATGCCTGTTACATTGGTCTGGCAGAGGTTTTGTTGTGACCTATAGTTTGGCCACTCTGAATGCAGTCTGACTGTCTAAAAGTGTCCCAAGCTTTGCCCTTTTTTCATGAGTTTATGAAGATCAGGTGTAAGCCATTTTGAGCACAAGCCCTTGTGGGAAGGTCTTGTTTCCTTCGCCTCGCCACCTCAATAATTTGCAGTTCCCTTACTGACTTTGCCTGCTGACAACCTTTCCAGACACCCTCACCTTTTCCCTGTAGGATTCACTGCTACATTCTTCTGGGACATCCTGTGCCTCCTACATGCAACAGCCCTTTTTCCATTAACCACCCTGTCCACCTCCCTATTAAAGCAAAGTGGCCTCTTGGATTTGGCATTCTTTCTCTTCTGCATAAGGCAAATTTCTGAGGCTGGCCCGATTCCATCCTTTATTAAGGTCCACTTTTGGTCTACATCCAGGTCCTCCCTTTGGCTAGCCAGCCTCTTCTTTTGTATACTACTCATCCTGTTGAAGTCAGCCTTCTTAAAATCCAGTACACATGTTTCTGTGTTTAGGATCTCTTTCAACATATCTATGTGGAATCATACTGACTGCTGGTTGCTGTCTCCCACTGGTTCCTTTACCCTGATAGCCCTGTAATAATAGTAATAATAATACATTTTATTTCTTAAGCGCAATTCAACAAATATCAAAGCGCTTTGCAGTGCACACAGTCTCTAAAATAACTAAATCACAAATAAAAGTTAAAATCTGATAAAATATTCATAGAATATGTCAAGCAAATAATCTATAATTAAAAATCAGGAAAGGCACATGAATATAAACAGGTTTTTAGAGCAGTTTTGAAGCTCTCCTCATTTGTTAGCACCAGACACAGGATGACTGCTTCTCAGGTTGGTTCATTTATCCTTTGAAGTAAGAACTCATCCTGGAGTGCTTCCAGGAACAACTGGCTCCTATTGCAGGCTGCAGTTGTGACACCCTAATCCAGCTTGTGCAAGTTGAAGTCCCCTACTTTTACCACCTCGCTCTTTCCTGCTGTTTGCTTGATCATGTCTGCTATCTCACTGTCCTTACCCTCACCCTGCTATTTTGGGAAATATAGCACCCTTAGCTTTAAATTTCTTCCTGCTGCCATATGTAACTGTACTGACAGTGGCTCTAGACCCCCTGCCCCATGTCCTCGCTTGTGATTGTTATGCCATCCCTAATGTACAGTGCCATTTTCCCCTTTTCCCTTCTCCCTATCCTTTCTAAAGAGGGTGTGCCCCAGGATGGAGGGATCCCAGTCATGGATTGGGGTGGTCCAGGTCTTGGTAACATCAACCAAACCAGCTTTCACGCTGTCATCATGGCCTGCTGGTCATCCATTTGACAAAGATGCAATTACATGATCTGCATTTACCTGAATCCTCTAGCATGTCTGAACTGTTTGCCACCTGATTTCTTTTACAGATTAATAGAGCCTCTGAGGGATGTCTCTAATGGTATAATAGACTCCAAGTCTAAGGTTTTGGAAAGAGAATCACAAGGCCAATTGGAGCAGTTTTATTTGCCCAAACCTCATTAGAGGAGTCTCATATACCATAAGACACATCCCTTGAGGATTTATTATCTTATTATTTAATTTCATTTTCAAAGGCCAGTAAGGTGGAGGGACGGATGATGCTATCTCCGCCAAAAGGGTGGGTAGCCCTCAAGGCCCAAAGAAAGACACAACTCTGGGCCAGATGGCATCCATCTGAGAGTACTATGGAATTGGTGGACATACTGGCTGCACCCTTCCATGGAGCTTTTCAACAGGTCACTTGGAGACAGGAGGGTACCTAGGATTGGCAGAGGCACATGTGGTGCCAATCCATAAAGGGGGGTCGAGGGAAGTACCAGGTAACTATAGACCCATCAGTTTGACCTCGTGTTGGGAAAATTAATGGAGAGAATACTAAAGGCGATTGGGGTGTACTTGGAGGAGGTGGGAGGTCTGGATAGTCGGCAACATGGGTTTGTGCCAGGTAGATCATGTCAAACCAACCTTGTGGAGTTCTATGAATGGGTAACATCAGAACCGGACAGGGGTAATCCTATGGATGTATTATTCTGGACTTCACAGGTGTTTGACTCTGTCCCCACAAGGGTCTGGTGGAGAAACTGATGGGGTTAGGAGTAGGCCCTTTGATGGTGAGATGGATTGAAAACTGGCTAGCTGGATGCACCCAGAGAGTAGTGGTCTGTGGGGAGATCCTCGAACCCTAGAGAGGTTGGTAGTGGGGTACCGAGGGCTCGGTCCTGGGTCCGATTCTGTTTAATGCATACATATCGGACATCAGGGAGGGTATAGGGTGGAAATGAGTCTGTTCATGGATGACTCAAGATGGGAGCAGTAGTTGAGGGAGAAGAGGGGAGGTTGGCCCTGCAAGGGGACCTGGACACCCTGGAAAGCTGGGCTCACACATGGAAATTTAATTTCAATATCACCAAGTGCAAGGTGTTGCATCTTGGTCAGGGAAACCCTAAACACAGGTACACCCTGGGAGGGGAGGCGCTGGAGGCCTCAATAGGGGAAAAAGACCTAGGGGTCATGGTGGATGCATGTATGAATAACTCTGAGCAGTGCAGGAGAGCGGCTAGCAAGGCAAACAGGATGTTGGGATGCATCATTAGGGGATCACCTCTAGGAGCAAGGAAGTGATTCTGCGCTGTACAATGGACTGGTTAGACCACACCTTGAGTACTGTGTACAGTACTGGAGACCACACTTGAAGAGGGACATACAGCTCCTGGAGAGGGTACAGAGGAGGGCAACAAAGATGATACGAGGGCTAGGGATTTGACGTATGAGGACAGACTTGAGGAGCTCTGCCTGTTTTCATTGGAGGAGAGGAGAGACGGGGGACATGATTGAGGTCTTCAAGTACCTCAAGGGAATAAATAGGGTAAACATGGAGGGGATCTTTAGACTAAAGCAGGGAGGTATCACCAGAGGGCAGGGTTTGAAGTTGGAAGGTGGAAGGGTGAGGGGGAAAAGAGGAGGAGGTTTTTCACTGAGAGGGTGGTGGACCCTTGGAATGCACTGCCTGGTGAGCTGGTTCAGAGATCCACAGTGGAGGGCTTCAAGAGAGGGTGGGACATACACAGAAAGTGGATGTATCAGATGATGCCTGTCCCAGGGGTGGGGATGGATGATAGGGTTTCTGGAACACAAGGGCTGGGAGGGTCTCGGCACCCAACTAAGGATCTAAGGTTCAAGCAGACTCGATAGACCGTAGGCCTAATCTGCTGGCAAATAGTATGTTAGTATGTTGTATATTAATATACCACTAGTCATTCTGAGTGATGGATTCCCTGTGGCCAGTATAGTAGTGAATACAGAAGCCAGTTCTATTAATAAAGGTGGTCCTATATCTTTGTGTACTGTAATTCACTAGTCATACCATCTCCCCCTGGTGCTTTATTTGCTTCTAGTGAGAGGATAGCATGTTCTACTTCTCATGGAGAGATATCTTATCAGTTGGTTTGTAAGATCCACTGGAATTTCTAAAGTGGCACATGAGTCCAGAAAAAATCCTAATGTCTAATGATTAATGTGTATAGGTTCATAAAGCTGTGTGGTGTACTGAGCTACTATCTGCAAGATACTTTGTGGGTCAGTATGTATTATATTGTTTGACTTCAATAAACTGTCCATATGTTTTGCTGATTCTGATATTACATCCTTCATAGGGGCATATTTTTCCTTTGTTCCCTTGTATTCCAAATTTTTGTTGATGTTGTAACCCTAGTGCTTGTTGAATATGAAATTGCATCGTTTGATCTGTATCTGAGGTATAGAGTTCTGTTTAGTAGTGATTGATAATGTTATCATTTTTGTAATTGTTTTCTATTTTGTAAGTATGAAAAATAAATGTCTTTGCATACTGTTTTACTGTGAGTCTGTAGCAAGGTTGTAAGATCTGTATTTGTATCCTCCTACTAAGAAATGGGGTCTTCATACATTAGATACGAACATATGAAATTCCAGCAGAAACAGGCCAAAATGGTATGAGTCTGCTCGATTGTGCAACTAGCCCCTCAACTTGCAGCTGCCCCCTTGTCCCCCCACAGTACTTCCCCCCTTACTTTGTCCCTCCCCCTCTTGAAGCAGCCCACCATCCTACATGAAACCACCTCCTCTGTTAGAGTGTTCCACTTGTCCACCACCCACTCTGTTAAGTAATGTCTCCTGATTTTTCTCCTGAATTTTCCCCCTTCAAACCTCAATCAGTGCCCTCTGGTATCCCTCCCTCTTCTTATCCAAAATATCTCCCCTGTATTAGCCTTATTTATCCCCTTCAAGTACTTAAAGGTCTCTATCATATCCCCCATATCTCTTCTCCTCCAGGGAATATATGTTAAGCATGTTCAGCCTCCCTTCATAAGATGTTCCCTCCAAGCCCTGGGTCATCTTAGCTGCCCTGCGTTGCACCCCCTCCAATAATCTGATGCCCTTTTTCAGAAATGGGCACCAGTATTGCATGCAGTATTCCAGGTGTGGCCTGACCAGAGACCTGTACAAGGGAAGGATCACCTCACTCCTTCTAGTGGAGATCCCCCCTTGCTATGCAGTCCAACATCTTGTTGGCTTTTGTGGCTGCCTTTCTGCACTGTGCTGAGTTGTTTATACTTCCCATTATAATCAGCCCAGGTCCTTCTCCTCCTCTGTGCTCCCTAACTGTACCCCTTCCAGCTGATAATCCCCCTCTGGTTCCTAGCTCCAAAGTGCGCTACCTTACACTTCTTGGCATTGAGCCCCAGCTGCCATGTTTCTGACCACTTCTGTAGCTTAGTCAGGTACCCTGCAGTTCTTTCCACCCGTTGATGTTATCCACCACAGCTCCCATATTGGTATAATCTGCAAACAGACTGATCTTACTCTGGGTCCCATGTGAGATATCTGCTATGAATATCCCTAACAGTACTGGTCCCATCACTGACACCTGTGGCACCCTGCTCGTTACCACTTTTGGTGATGGGAGTTTCTCCTCCACTACCACCATCTGCTGTCTGCCCTTCAGCTAGTTAGTGATCCACCTGACCATTCCAGTACTAGTACCCACTTCTACATATTCCAGCTTCCCCCTAACCTCACATGTGGCATGGAATCAAAGGCCTTGCTGAAGTCCAAGTAAAGGACATGCACTGCATGGCTCTTGTCCAGCTCTCTGGTCACCGTGCCATAGTACTCTACAAGGTTTGTCTGGCAGGAACTTCCTGAGACAAACTCATGCTGTTGCCAGTCCTGGAGGCCATTGTTCTTCAAAAATGTCAACAGCCTCTCCTTGAGGATGGTCTCCATGAGTTTTCCTACAATTGATGTGAGGCTCACTGGTCTGTAGTTATCTGGATTATCCTTTGGGCCACCCTTGTGAATGGGCACTACATGGGCTAACCTCCAGTTCTGTGGTATACATCTTGTGTGCATAGAGGTATTGAATAGGTCAGTCAGTGGTCCCACCAGGCACTCTGCCAGTTCCTTGAGTATCCTCGGATGAATGCCATCAGATCCTGGTGCCTTATCTACCTGCAGTGCCTCAACCCTTTCAGTACTCTGCTCTCTGTAATATCACCATCCATCACCCCCTTCCCTCCCTTTCCCACCCCACCCCTCCTCTTTGGTAACTGTACCCTCCTCTCTACCATGAATACAGAGCAGAAGTACTCATTTAATGCTTCAGCATGCTCCTCCCCCTTCTCTATTCACCCCCATCCTTCTTAATCCTAACTATCTTGTCCCTGTTCCTCCTTCTCTCTCCAATGTATTTGAAGAAGTCCTTCTCCCTGTCCATGATTCCTTGTACCAACCTCAGCTCTCTGGCTGCCTGTGTGACTCTCATCAGCCTTCTAACCTCCCTGGACTTCTTCATATACTCCTCTCTGTCTTCCCCACTTCCTGATCTCTTGTATATCTGAAAAGCTCCCCTCTAGGCTCTCACCCTATCCATGACCTCCTTGGTCAGCCAGTTGGGCTTCTTTGCCCTTCCCTTCTTACTCTGTGCCCTAGTATATGTCTCCGTGGCCTCTGCCAGCCCTACATTTATAATTCCCCATTTTTGGTTGGCGTCCATGGTTGGTTGGATTCCTTTTAAGTGATCTAAGAGAATTCCCCTCATCTTGTTGAAGTCTTCCACTAAACTCAACCACCCTGGTACCTGAACCCCCAGACTGCTGCCCCATTCTTAATTTTAACCACATTGAGCGGTGCTCACTCCTAGTCAGTGGGTCCTCAACCTCCAGTTTCCTTATGGCCTCCCCATTTGTTAGCACAAGATCCAGAGTCCTTCCCAACCTAGCTGGTTCATGCACCAGCTGCACCAGGAAACTATCAGTATAACTTGCTCCCTAGCAGTTGTGGTGGTTGGTGTGCTCCAGTCCACTCCAGGTAGGTAGAAGTCACCCACCATCACTGTGTTCCCATTCCTGCAAATCCTCCTGATCTGTTCTGCCATCTCCATGTCCAGCTCTTCCCCTTGAGTTGGTGCCCTATACACTACCTCTATCCTTAGTACCCTGCCCTTTGAATCCTTAAATTGTGTCCACAGGGCCTCTGTTCTGTCTCCTCCCCCCTCATGCACCTTATTCCCTCCCTTACATAGATTGCCACTCCCCTCTTTCTGGTTTGCCCTGTCCTTTCTGAACAGCTTGTATTCAGGGATCATTATATCCCAGTCTTGGTACTGGGTGGCCCAAGTTTCTGTTTTGGCCACAATGTCCACCTGCTCCACTGCCAAGTGGGCCTGAAACTTGTTGATTTTTTCTCGAGGCTCCTCACATTCAGTGACACTACCTTCTACTCTGCTCCTTTCCCTTCCCATCCCTGAATTTCTTCCCTTTTTGCCTCTCTCCTGCTGCCTTCCCCTTTAGCTTGGGGGGTAGGCTCATCTGGCTCCTTCCCTGGGAACCCTGCCTTCCAGTTGGGATTGTACAGCCACAGACTTCTTGGGTTGTAAAAAATATTGCAGTGTTTGTTGGGTATCTGGTTGTGATAATATGGATAAATTAAATTTCCAGTATCCTGGACCATGTGGGGGTGTGGTGACATTTCCTATCTGTATGTGCAGAATATTGTGATCAGAGAATTCTGTGGGTAATATTTTAGCATTATTGATACGTAGTGTGGTGGTAATTAACAAGTAGTTGATTCTAGTAGCTAATGGTCCTTTATGAAAAGTGGGGCCTGATTTTTCTGTTGCTATTAAATATGTATCAAAAAGATCTGCATTTGTAATCATATTTCTCAAAAAGGCCATATCACAAAAGACTTTCCTTGTGATAGTTGCCTTCCCTCTATCTGTTAGACTTAACCCATAGTTAAAATCCCCTCCTAATAATATGTTTTGTGCTGAGTATTGGTATAGTTGTATCAGTTGAAACAGTTCTATTCTTTCTACCTTTGTTTGTCCTGTGTAAATATTAATAAATGAAATAGAACATTATGGATTTTAACATCCAAAATTAGGGCTCTCCCAGGTGCTATATCCACTAATTTTATTAGATGCATATCAATATTCTTAAAAAGTATGGCTACCCCAGAGCAGGTGTCTGTTCCAATGGACCAGTAAGAAGGACCAGTATGCCAATGCCCTATGGTCTGCTTTAACTCAATGGTTGTATGGAGCCTTGTATACTGTAACAAAAAAATACCAGCAGCAAAAGATTGTAAGTGGGAATATACAGCTAATCACTTTCTAACACAATGCTATTCACATTACTGGCACAAAGTTAGATAGTGGGCTCCATTTAGGCAGGTAGTAAGAAACTGAAATTCCACTGTAATGCAATCATGGGGATTTCTTGGCTGATTTCCTTGTAATACTCCTATGTTTCTGCTTGCTTTTAGCTTTCTAAGGAGGGGGTTTAGTGGCTTCCTCATTAGCTGGATGAGTGGGGTCCTTTATTTCTGATCCAAGGTCTACAGGTAGTAAGGAAGATCATAGAGAGGAATCATCAAAGTCATTTCCAGACACTGGGCTTTCTTCAGCCAAAGTCGCAAATCTGTTGTCTTTATTAAGCTCTGATGTTTTAGGTATTTTGGGGATAGGTTGCTGCCAGGGAGTATCTACATCTGGTGATCCTCTGGTTTTGTACTTGTTCTCAGTGTGGTTGGGGGAGGAGTTGAGGGGACATATCCTTAGGAACACTGGGAGAGATCATAGAATCAGTGATTACTGTCTCTCTTGTTTCTGGCTCTTCTGTAATCATGGAAGACTCTCCCTACTTTAGTTCTTCTGATACTGTGAGATCTGGTTCTGTCATCTCCTGCAAGGATGTAGTTGCTTGTGGGAGAGGTGTCTGTCTAGGGATGGGGGTTGCCAGATTAGTGCTGGCTCTTTGTGCAAGAGCTACTAACAATCTCTGCTCTTCACTGTCTGCCTATTCTGGCTGATTCTGTGCAATCTAATTTGATACGTGTGGCCTTTTTATCACATAAATTACATAACTGGTCATTTCTGCATTGACCTGTACTATGGCCTAACTCATTACAATTTGTGCATTTAAGTCCATTACAAAGACTGCTTAAGTGACTAGTAGACCCACAGCAATAGCAGGACTTCATTTGTCCTGCATAGAGTAAAATAACTCTGTCCCTCCCTAGGAAAGAACAGCTAGGCAGATGCTGCAGGCCTGCATCAGTTGTATTCATTACCACTTTTACCCTTCACCACCAAGTCCAAATATGATCCTTATTGAAGATTGCTTCTGAGTTACTTTGTATTGTACATCACTGCTTCAACCAGTAGATGAGGTCAGTGATGCTGATCCCTTCATTACGAAAAATTACTGCTATGTACAATGAGCAGGTTTAGTCAGTGATACCAACTCAAAAGGGTACCACAAAGGTGACGATTTTAGTGTTCGTTGTTGTGTTCAAAACGTCTGCACACCACTGCCCAGTTTGAAACATGTCAAAAATAGGATCTCCGGACACATATATAAAAGCATACAATTCAGCTGAAGTGAAGTGCATGGATTCTTTCAGAGGAGTTCTAGCTACATACTTGCAGTCTGGAAATCATTCTAGGCCTCCTTTATATAATAGTCATACAGTATTATGCCATTTAGCATGATAGACCAGAGCCTGGAATAAAGAGGTGTTGATCTAGTGTTTAGAGTAGCATTGGATTCAGTCTGAATTATAGAAAAGTTGTTGAAAAAGGATGGAGTTTAATTCCTGTTGGTATGACTGTCGCCGCCTGGGGTTGTTCTGAAGACTTTCAGGTCTATTTGTTTGTTTGCATCCAAATGACTTCAGTTTGGGTGAAGGGGTATAGCTTTAGAAATGTCCATTCTAGGATTCTAAGTGAGTTCCAGACCCTCTGGTATATGCAATGGGAAGCTGAAATATCAAGCAGAATTCTGTCAGAGTCAATGGTGTCCATAGTGGAACAGTCTGGTGTGTCTGGATGAGTTTTTCTATTGGTGTTTTTGGGTGGTCTTATAGCTGGCCCGTTAGTTTTAATAGGCAAAGAGCCCAATACCCTTGCCCCTGTTGCTGTGATATTTCCCAGCCTACTGCTAGTAATGCCGAGTCCACAGACCATTGCTCAGTGCCCGTAACATCAATTTTTGAATTTTCAGTGACCATGGAGTCTCTTCTTAGGTCAGGCTGTACAGCGACCGAACTTGCCTTTCCTGGCGAGACTCCTGCATTTACATTTGTTAAATTTCTGGCAAAGACAAATAATGGAGTTTGACTGGTACCTGTTGTGAAGTTGTAAGATGGTTGTTTCTCTGTTTTCATCGTAAACGCTGTTCCTGATGGTGTAATCATCGGTAGTGTTTTCTGTATATCAGGCTTAGCTGCTGCATCAGCAGTTGACAGCCTGCCACTCAGCAGCTTGAGATGCCCTTAATCCTGCCTCATTCTGGTGTCCTTGCTGTATGGCACTTGCAATTGCGGCTTTTAGTTCTTGTTGCCTATCTTTAAACCACATTTCTTCCTCGTATAGTACTGGTTTTAAATTGTTCTTTTCTTTACTCTCTTTTTGCTGTGTCACTGTTTCATTTATTGAAGAACTAGTATGCAGTTTTGTGCAGGGTTCTTGTGGATTTTCCTTCAGGTTCTTATCCATCGTTGCTGGAGTATCTGTTACCTTATTGAACAATCGGCATTGTAGAATTATTCAGTCTCTGGGTTAGGAGGAACAGAAGAGGAGACCAGCTCCTCTGCCTCTTGGATGTCCATCCTCTCTGGTGGATCTGCTGAAGTGATCATCCTGATGGATGGCATTTCCCCTACAGGTGAGTGGGGGCATTTCCCTGGTGTCCTGGCCAAATTTTCCCCATTCACTAAAAATACCACTAGCAACTTAATTTAGTTCAATGTCAGTTGGTATCTATATGTATCTCTCCCCCCCCCACACACACACAAGGCTGAAAATAGGCAGAATACTCTAGTCCTCCTTTCATGGTCAACAAAAACTAAATAAATAAATGGTAACAAAATGCTAACACTGACACTTTAAAACAGGTAACAGTCCAACTTCCGGTGACGTCACCGACCGGCATGGCAGCTTAGGCAAGAGCTCCGGGACCACAGTGATAAAATCTGAGAAAATCCGGTGTGGCTAGCCTCCAGAAAGACCCAAAAAGAGCAGTGTGCAACAGCAATGAGTCAACCTGGCAAAATGAGAGGGAGATTTGCAGCAAAAGAGGATAGCAGACGCAGATCGAGAGCAGACCGTAGCCCCAGCCCCTCTCTCTCATGGGCCTCTGAATCGGTAGTGGGCTCAGGAGGAGAAGAAGATGAAATGCCCTCACGACACAGTTTTTTAGATGGCAGGGCAATGGCACATATCCTAAAAATGCTGCAGAGAATAGATTCCAACGTCAAGGACATCAAACTAGACCTGAAGCATCCTGAGAGATGAACAACTGACCTGGAGACACACATGGATGGGCTGAGGGAGGAAATGCTTAAATTGAGCTGTGTGGTGGTGCCAAACGGGACTAAGAGCTAACAATAAGAGCAGAGGACACTGAATCGAGAGGTTGTAGGAAGACTATCCATATTTTCGGCTTTCCAGAAGGCAGTGAGCAGGACAATCCTCCTGATTTCATCAGATCATGGCTGAGACAGAAGCTAGATATCCCAGATTCAGAGCCCCTAGAACTGGAGAGAATGCACAGGGCCTTAGGCCCTCACCTGAAGAACTATGCCCCCCCCCCGATTGATCCTGGTAAAGTTCAACAGGTATTCTGTAAAAGAAATGGTACTGAGAAAAGCAAGGGCTAAAAAGGATCTTAACTTTTACGGCAAACGTGTGTTTATGGATCAAGACTTTACACCCGCCACTATGCAGAAATGGAAGAAAGTTCTAGCGGTGATTAAGCAGCTGAGAGAAAAACAAGCTAAAGCTCAACTCCGTTATCCAGCCAAGATTTTTATAAATTGGGAGGAGGGAAGTAAGCTCTACAACTCGCTGACTCAAGCCAGAAAACCTCTTTCCAAGCTAGGCATCGAGATTCCAGATTGTCAGCAGGAATCCACTCAGCATACTCTTCTTCAGTTGCAATGAACAGATATGGGTAAGAAAGGGCAGAAGGCAGGGACCGAAAGAAGTGCAAAGCCTGATGACCAGCTAGGCAAGGACCTGATTCACCTCAGTAAAACTCTATCCAAGCAAATAGCCACCTGACATGTAAATTTGTCTTTTCAAAATTGTGGTTCTTGATTCGGGACTCGCAGAGTCAAATCAAGAGACAGTAAGGGAGTTTGAGACTGTAAAAATGTTAATTAATGTTGCCGCCATGGCAATATGAGTTCTCTAAATGTGAGGTGGGGGGACAGGATTGTATTTTGAAAAATGGGTCACTTTTGTGTTCTAATGTTGATGATGAATTTAAAAAGGGGATAGCCTGTTATTTTTCCCTTTTTGTAATATGTTGGAGTTACAGGCACTAAGCATTTATTTGTCTGAACCAAAGATTGTGAAGAGTAGAACTGAGGCTGTTGCTGGGCAAGTTTAAACTCTGCCACGGGAGTGGGGTTTAGTGGTAGCTGAGCTTGCAGCCTGTAGCGGCCATTTGGCTGTGGGGAGAAATTGGCTCGACTCCGCTAACCTGTACTCCCTTGGTGCTAAGCGGACCTGATTTTCTCAGCAATGATGTATACCACTCATAGAATAGGCCCACAGTGAGCACTCCACTATATCATGGCATAAGGGGAGGAGATATGTGGACAGCTGCTAAGATAAGGTAGTGTCCTGCAACAGCCAATAATAATATTAGTGCCTACACAAATGTTTGTATCAGGTTAGACCTATACTTTTTTCACTGTTCTAGATACAGTACATTCACATTGGGAGTATCACATCTGGAGGCATGTGATGCCGGAAGGACATGGGAAGTTCTGAAAGGGGATCCTCTAGAGATGCCTTGTTGAGGGAGGTTCCCACCCTTACCCCAGATCACAGTATGAGTCACAGGAGATCTGGCTTGTGGTCAAGCTCCACCGCACTGAACACTCATTAAGATCGACTGGAAAGCTCGGGGGAGGAGTTTAAGTGACACACATTCCACCCCTGGAGACCACAATCTCTCACTACCCAGGTGTAGGTGGGTGAGGCAAGGGGTCACAGTTGGCTCGCGCTCCAGGTCAGAAGGAGATTCCTTCTGTTATGCTCTCTATTGAAAATAAGATGGTTGAGGAGGGAGGGTGGGAAGGGTTTTGCTGTTCTCTGTAAATAGTTCTGGTGTTATACTGCTTGGGGATGCAGGGAAGAAATGGGGATGGGGATTTTTGAATATGTTAGGGAAAGGGAGGGGTTATGCAGTGCTACCATGCCAAGAGGGATTGTGCCTATATTTTGAGTGTTAGGAGTGTGGAATGTTTTGGCAGTTCACAGAATTGGCCAGGAAAGGGGCCTGGGAGGGCCCTGAACCAGCGACTGGCAGAACAACTATAATGGAGTCTGATGGGATCTTTAAGATTCAGTCCTGAATGTCAAGGGACTTAATTTTTTTTATTTAGTTGTTTAACCAGGTATAGCACACTAAGCTGAAAGCTTTTTACAGGAGCAACCTGGGAGCACATGTACTACCCCAGTGAAGAGATATTCCATTCTAAAAGACCTAGCTAGATCTAGATGTGATATAGGGCTGTTACAAGAGACTCATCTCTCAACCTCTGAACATACAAAGTTGAGACTCGTGTGGGTGGGGGATGTGTGGCGTCATCACACCCTAATGCAAAAAAGCAGGAGTGGCAATCCTAATCTGAAAGCGCCTTAGTTTCTTGAAGCTTAGTACGTATACTGATGTGGAAGGGAGGTTGGTGACTATCACAGGGAAAATAGCAGACAGATTATTCACATGGTCAATGTTTATGCCCCATGCCTTGTAACCTACAATTCTTTAGACAAGTATTTTGTTATTTAGCATCACTGATCCAGGCCAAGTTATCATGGGAGGGACTGGAACTGTGTAGAAAACCCTATGCAAGACAGATCTGGCCCTGGGAAATCAGTCGCGAGGATGGCAGCCAGAGTCCTCTCAAACCTAAAAGATGAAATTGCCTGGTAGACATTTGGAAGAAGAAAGTCCCCACAAGCAGAGATTATATATTTTATTCCCATGCACATAATTCCTATTCTCAGATAGATAGGTTTTACACACAGAAAACCTGGCTTCATTCAGTTTCAGATCAAGAAATCTACTCCATTTGCCTTTTGGACCACTCCAAAATAGGAATGACTCTGAAGTTGGGCCCCCTCATACAGGCAACCAATGTGGCATCTCAATGCAGGGTGGTTAAAGACCAAGCTTTCATTTCCAAAATTAAGGAAGTCATTACTAATTATATAGCAGAGAGCACAGGTACAACTTCCAAAGTTAAATATCTGTGGGATGGGTTGAAGTGGTAGTGAGGGGAGGCAATCACATATGCCTCCAGCAAAAGAAAGCCTCACAGTTACAGCAGGATGACTTAGACTAAATAATCAGAGAAGTTGAAACAGAGCACAAAAAGGCAAGCTCAGCTGCCATTTTACGAGAACTCAAGGGAACAAGGGAGAAATTGCAGTAACTGATAGCAGCCAGGATGGAAAACTTGCTTAGATTTCTGGCCCAAAAATATTATGAAGGGGGAAATAGAGCTGGATGACTGCTGGCCTTTAGGCGCTGCAGACAGATGGCAGATAGGCATGTACCCCTGGTTATCAATCCAGATGCTCCTGGGCAACTAGAAACCAGAACTCAGAGAACAGCACAGTGCTTCCAGAGGTTCTATCAGAACCTATATACCTCAGAGGCCCTCATAAACCAGGAGGAAAATCAAAGGGTTTGTGGACAAACTGAATTTTCCAAACATTTCAGCCCAACAGGGATAATTGCTAGACTGCCCATTTACCCCGGAGGAATTCTGGGTGGTGGTCAAAGGTTTAAAGCATAATAAATCCCGGCCCAGATGCCTTCATTAGTGAATACTATCAAAAATTCCAAAAGGAAATATCCACTACCTTGCTTCAAATCTGTAACCTAGCTCACGAACCCCAGGAAACCCCAGACACCTGAGCCAGAGCCCTGATATCAGTCTTACCTAATCAAGGAAAAGATGGGACTTTCTGCAGTAGTTATCAGCCTATTTCACTTTTAAATGTGGATGTCAACATTTTGCTAGAATGATTGCCAACCGGCTTCAGTCTGTGGTCACCCAGCTGGTCCACTCCCAACCAGGCAGGCTTTATGCCAGGGAGACAACTCCATGACAATGTTAAAAGACGCTGCAATAATGTCTCTGACCCATAGGGGGCAGGGGATCCTTCAGCAGTGGTAGTAACTTTAGACACTGAGAAGGTGTTTGACTGCCTGGAGTGGTCCTTTTGACAGCTGCCCTGAACAAGTTCAATTTCAAGCTAAATTCAGGGTGTGGGTGGAGGCCCTCTATTCTCATCCCTCAGCACAAGTCCAGGGTAAATGGGGCACTATCACAACCCTTCTCCATCAGAAAGGAACAAGGCAGGGTGTCCTCTATCCCCCTGCTCTTTGCCCTCAGTATGGAGCCACTGGCTGAGGCCTTTAGGTCCTCCCCAATATCAAGGGTATACAGATAGGCTCAGTGGACAACCGTATTTCACTCTATGTGGACGACACCCTTCTCTATCTGGTGGACCCCTAATATCTCTGTCCCGGGAGCAATGGCACTACTGGAGGAGTATGGCAGTGTCTCGGGTTTCAAAATCATTGAGACAAAATCAGAGATTTTGCCAATTGGTTCTGGGGTGTCCCAAGGCTAAAATCCTTGACCAATTTGAGGCGGGTGTCAGGGAGCTTCAGATAGTTGGGCATTCAAATTCCCCTAGATTCAAATAAACTTTATCAGCTAAATCATAGAAGTCTGCTGAAGGAGATAAGGCAAGACTGTGAGACATGGTCAGTGCCCCCTTTGTCCATCACCGGCAGAGCTGAGACTGTATGAATGAACATTCTGCCCAGAATGTTGTTGTAGTTTGATTCAATCCCCCAAACCCTCTGAAGAAATTCTGGATGGATGCTCATAGAATACTCCAAAAGTTTATCTGGGCAGGGAGGAGACCCAGGATAAAATGGGTACTACTTAAATTGGATAAGGCGTGGGGGCTGGGGGTACCAGACCTAAGGGATATTACAGAGCTGCACAACTACAGCACCTGGAAGCCTACCAGGCAATTGAGAGAAACCCAGCTGGGTGACCATGGAACTGGAGACTGCTAGGGAGACAACTTGGGGAAGTCTTGTTTAATAAAAGACTTCAGGGTGGCTAAGTGCTCTTCCCACACCCTGGCTTAAAATGCAGTGAAAGTATGGTATGCCTCATTGAGGGATTTTAAACTGGAGGTCATTCCCTACATGGGCTAATTTCTAACTCCTTGGATTTTATTCCAGGAAGGAACAACCCAGTGTTTAAGAGATGGAAGGGGAGGGAGGCCTGGATACCTTTGCACAAGTATATGAAGGAGAGATTCTGAAAAGCTATGCATGATTAAGGCTAGAATTTAATCTAACCCAGGCTGATTTCTTTGCTTACTTACAATTAAAATATTTCCTGCAAACAGGAGCCAAGAAAGGATATTTCCAGCCTCACCCTGAACGCCAAGCACTAGAGTTTCTTTTGGGTATTGCCAGGGGTACTGGACCGAAATCACATTTGAGATCTATTACTTATAAGATGTGCAGGGGTCTCCCAGTCCAAATCCCAAGTGACCCCCATTATTTGCTCTTGGGGGAGCCCCAACAGGGGTGAGAGGCCACCAGGCTAGATACTTGTTCCCTAGTCTGATCGCAGCAGCCCAGAAACCCATAACCAAGCTGTGTTGACAGACAAATTGCCAACAGAGGAACAGTGGCTGGCCATTTGTAGTCAGATCAAAAATATAGAGCAACTAATGGCAATCTGCAGTTACAGCCAGACAAACATAAGGTTCAATGGCTTCCTTTCTGGAATTTCTGAGCAAAGGGAAGGCATCACCATTATTGAGATGCTGGCCAGAGAATCCCTGGATAGATAATCACATCCTTGGAAGGGACCTAATGGGAAGGAGTTATATCACATGAAGCTTTTCATCAACTGAATTATACTGATAGGGAAGGAAGTAGTGCTGCAGGGTGTGAGTTGATAAGGGAGGAGGGGAGTGTGTGTTGTGTTTTTATGTTGTATGTCTGTTTTTACACACTAGAGCTGATATCAGATCAAGTTTCAAGGAGATGTTCACTATACCACCAGCAGGGGGGACTGGTTCAGTCCCTTCTTAAGGCTATTGCTTTTCTTTAATGTACTTTTTTTGACCCACGGTCCAATGCCTAGGGTAAGATATGATATGGAATGCACATTTTAACACCCACTTGTGTGTATTGTTTGTCTGAAACTTTGGAAAAACTAATAAAATGAAAGCAAAACTCTTGGGATTGGAATTAGAACTTAAATGTTTTAAACAGGTAGACCCATCAGGCAATCTAGACATTGGCTCTCTAAATATGCTGAATGAGCAACCTATAAAAAGAAGTAGGAATCAGATTGAACAGGATAGTGATTGGGAAGTGTAGACAAAAGCCAATAAAAAAAGAAAGGGAGAAGGGCCTTGAGTTTTGATATCCCCCTACAGAATTTGCTTGTCCCCTAACACATCTTGTTGCAGGAGATAAGGATCAGATACTGGTACAAGAAAACACAGTGAATGTTGAGGATAAGCAGGTTATAAATGTGAACAACATATAAACACTAGATAGAGAGGACATACAAAATGCAATATCTATGCAAGGAAATATAACTGAGGTTGACAATAGGCAGGTTACAAATATGAACAGCACACAAATACCAGATAGTGACAGCCAATATAATTCAATGGAAATAGAAGCTAGAGGCATGGAGCATACCAATAGAGCTTATGTAATAGAGTTCAATTATTAAATACACAGATGCCTACACAACTAAAAATCTAAAGAGGTAGTTACTAGCTCATACTTACCAGGGGCTAAATTGGACAACATAGTATCACTTCTCCCCAAAATGGCGAAAAACATAGGGGATACTCCAACAATCCTGGTCCATGTGGGAACAAATGACTTGAAGTATACAAGGGAAGACCAAATGTACTTAGATTTTATGACTGTAGGTAAATTGGTTAAGGAAATTAATGGGACCTTGCTATTGTCCGAAACTTTACCAATTCCTAGGGCAGGTGTAGAAACAAATATGAAAGCAAAAAGGGTGAATAACTGGATAAGCAAATGGGTGATGATGGAAGGTTATGACTGCGTTAAGTCATGGGAGATATTTGAACACAGGCTGGAACTGTTTGGAAGAGACGGGTTACACCTGAGTAGAAAGGGGAAAAAGGAACTGGGACATCTTTTTAGGAAGTGATTGACAGTAATTTAAACTAGCACAAGGGGAGATGACTCTATGAGAACTAATTAACTAAACTACCCACTAACCAAACAAAAAAGGACAGTGAAAGAATACACTAGGAAGGTGCTGAGAAATGAACCCAAATATTGCTTTTGAATGCAAGAAGTATCAGAAGTAAACTGGATGAACTAAAGTATATTTTACTAAGAGATGGGGTGGACATATGTGGAATTATAAAGACTTGGAGTAAAGAGGGAGACTGGGGAAGTGGTCTTGCAGATCATGACTACTTCCAAAAATCATGGAAAAATAAGATTAGTGGAGGTGTTGATCTATACATTGCTAGCCACTTGTAAGCATACCTTTACGAGAAACATGACAATGGTGTGGTAGACCAGGAACAGTGTGGGTAAGGTTTCAAATAAAGAATGAGACTTACATTAGATGTATGCTATCAAGCACCTAGTCTGTCTGATATTAAAAGAGAACTTTTTCAGTTTGATTTGGACAGGACCCAAAAGAAAACACTATATTAATGGGATAACTTTACCAATATTGATTAGACAACTAATCAGGGAAAAGTAGTGCTGATAAGAAATTTTGGATTTATGCCTTGTTAATGGGTTACACCAATATTTATTTACTTTATTTATTTATTAAATTTTGGTGACCAGGTAGGCCTGCTTGAGCCCCGGAGGTTCCTTTTTAGGGCGACCTGAGATTACATGATAAAATAGGACATAGGGAGAGTACAATAAATATGTTGGAGCAGCTGAGACACATCTAGCTGTAACATGTTTTGTAACAGAGTTAAGATTTACAAACATTTAAACACAGGCAATTGCTCAGACTTTGAGCAAAATGAACTGGCATAGGGCATTCAGCAATTAGAGAACCCTGGTGAGCATAAAGGTGCATTAAGTAGGTGAGACCAGCTTATTGTAGGTCGAGGCATATACTTGGATAGGAGAAAATGGGGCGGGGTTTCCAGGTACCATGGCAGTGGCAAGTAACAGCAGCGAGCAAGTGGGCTTTGAGCCTAGTGAGGAAGGTTTCGATTGAGGGGCATCCTGCACCCGTGGAAGTTGTTCCACAGGGACGGGGAGTGTAGGAAAGGACTTTCCCCTGCCTTGGTCCTAACTCTGGGAACCTCAAGAAGAGTTTTGCCTGAGGTCCAAGGTTATAGGGTTTAGCTTGGTGGTAATGAGTCCAGAGAGACTAGGTGGGGCGGTGAGCCAATTACCTTGCATGCTAGGCAAAGTATAGGGTACTGGAGGCGAGCTTCAAAGAAGGCCAGTTGATAAGTACTAGAGTGTTGCAGTGATGACTTCTGGACTGGGACTGTGTGGCAAAGTGAACCACCTTGTTATATAAGACCTGCAGTCTATTGAACTCAAGCTTCATCATGCCGTGAACAACAGGGGCAACATAGGCCAGTGTGGGGAGGAGGACACTGGAGGCAATAGCAATCCTAGCTTCAGGAGTCAACTGGTCCTTGAGGTGGTAAAGGGTGCCAAGTTTCCCATGTATGGTTTTGGTAGCTCGGTTGACATGGTCCTTTAGTGTGAACCCTTGGTCCAGTGTGAGGCCTAAGTATTTTAGGGAGGCTACCACCTCTATGCGGTATCCAGCCCTAGAGGTGAGTTGTAGGAGTTTTGTTCTGTCTTTGCCAAGGGATCTAGGTCCAAACAGCATGGCCTTGGTTTTAGCATTATTCAGAACCATTCTGTTCTCTGTTAACCAGTTCTCCAGTGACAGGAGTTCTTCTTGGAGGAGGGGCAGAGGGCCACCAGGTTGTCTGAAGATTGGTAGATAACAGCACCGTCAGCATACTGAACAACAGCTCTGCTCCTGCAGTGGCCGTTCAAATCATTTGTAAACAAAGGGTAGAGAGGGACCAATGATGGACCTTGCGGTACTCCCTCACTTAGCTGAAGTGGATCCGATATCTCATCCTTCCATTTAACCCTCTGAGTACAACCAGTTAGATAGCTTTCAAACCACTTGAGAGCATGGGGGTTGAGACCTATGTTACACAGCTTGTGTAACAGAAGGTTGTGGTCAATGAGGTCGAAAGCCTTGGAGAGGTCAATGAAGACCGCCCTAGTATGGATCCCTTTGTCTGTATCTCTAAGCACATCCATCAAGAACTTGGTCAGGGCAGTGTTGGTTCCATGTTTTGCTCTGAAGCCATGCTGGGACAGGGCAATAAGCTGGTGCACCTCTAAATAGTCGCGAAGCTACCCATTGACCAACTTTTCCTGGATTTTTGCCAGGATACAGAGCAGGGAAATTGGTCTGTAGTTGCCGATGGGTTCATGATGGCCCCCCCTTGTGAATAGGGACCACATTGGCCTGTTTCCACTGGTTTGGGATGGTACCCACCTGTAAGGACTGGATCATGAGCCAGGTCAGAGGTCTTGAGAGGGCTAGTGCTCCATCCTTCAGCATTCTGGGGAGGATCCCGTCAGGTCCTCCAGAGCCCCTAGTTTGCAGGGACTTTAGGAGGACGAGGACCTCTTTCATCCTGACCAGTCTCAGTTGAAAATTTGGACAGTCAAGGTTGGGGGACCCTTGTGTATTGGACCCCATATTTGGATCAGGGAGTCCAGCCTTGACGGAATATAGGTTAGTGAAGTGGTGGTTGAAGGCCGAGGCAATAAGGGGTCCATTATTCAGTAGCTGTCCATTGACATCTATTGGGCCATGTACGGACTTGCTTTTTCCCTTTAGCAGCTCATTAATATAAGACCACAATAGCTTTGGGTTGCCTAGATTGGTTTTCTGGTGGTGGGTGATGTATGCCCTTTTGCGAGTTTGATGGCATGCTTGAATTGGTTTCAAAGGGCTTTAAACATCACTAAGTCAGCAGGGATAGAGAAGCACTTGAACTTTTTCCAAGCTTTGTCTCGCTGATCATCATAGCCTTTAGGAGAGGAGTGATCCACTTATGGCAGCTGTCTTTTGCTCGAAATTTCTTCGTTGGTGCAAAAAGGTTTGCTGCCTTCATCAGAGATTTCTGGAAGAAGGCAACAGCATCATCCAGAGTAGGGAGGTGCCTTAGTGGACTCCAGTCTGTGTTACTAAGGTAGGTATTGTATTGATCAGCTGAGAAATTTGAGTAATCACGTGTTGTGATGATTCTGGGTTGAGTCCTGGGCACCCTGTTCTTCCATACACAGAAAATCGGTGAGTGGTCGCTCAGGACATCAGCCATTGTCCCTGCTATCTGAATGTTAGAAGGGTTTGACAACCACAGCACAGTATAGTACAGTGTGATTTCCATTTTGTTATTTATTCTAGTAGGTTCAGTGATAACCTGAACAAGATTAGCCTCTTGTACCAGGACTTTAAGGGCTGCGCTTGAGTCCTGGGCCCAGTTTAGGTTGAAGTCCCCTAGGATGAGGAGTTCAGTCGAAACATCTTTGGCTAGGGCTTTAGTGATTTCCTACAGAGATTGGAGAGCATTATTAGGGGGATTGTATATGCACCAAATGGTGAGGTGCTTAGCATTGCCCAGGGTGAGATGTATAAAGACAGATTCATTCTCAGAGCTGGTGCTATACTGCTTGCAGATCTGTGAGGAGCTTAGTGTGTCCTTCACATAGATGATCACCCCACCACCTCTTTTGGTTACCCGATCTTTGTGATAGTAGTTGTACCCTGAGGCGGCTACCTTGTATCCAAAGACATGAGGTTTAAGCCAGGTCTCAGAGACAGCAAGGACATCTGGTTTGTAGAGGGCTAGCCATGCTTGTACTTCATGGATCTTTAGTCAGAGACTGCAAATATTCATATGGGTGATCCTCAGCCTCTTCAAGGACAGCCAGGAAGTGTCCTGGGGTGAGGATATCAAGAGATTTGCAGCTGGGCTGAATATCTCCTGCTAGGAGCAATAAGGCAGTTACCAGGCATAGTATGGTCAGGTTTAGGGAGGGGAGTAGATCTTTTCTGAGCATCCTCCTGGTATAGCTAAGTGTTCTGTAACACAAGCCTTTCTTTGTGAATTCATAGGCAACATGAAGGGAGTTGGTCCTAAGGGGGATGGGGCAGTAGTAGTGATAGGTGGTATGGGTGCCAGGTCCCTGTGGTCCTTTAGAGTCAGGGTCTTGTTGACAAGAGAGCCAGTCAACCCAGAGGAGGGTCAAAATATAAATACTGGCAAGGAGGAAACCTCTATTTGGATTGTAAAGGTAAGGTTCCCCTGGTCTGGTGGACAGCTGGATTGGGGGGCATTGGACAGGGTGCCGACCTCGTGATGACATGATGGAAGGCAACCTCAAGAGGTGAGGTGCCAATAAGCCAGTCAGAGCAGAGAAAATGTTCGGCCTAAATGGACTAGTTGATATAGGCTGGAGAATAGCGAAGGGTTACCGAATGCCCTGTTGGCCCAGGCAGTACTTAGCTACTAGTTCTGTTGACAGAACAGAACACCAAGAGAAAGCAAACAAGTAAAAGCTATCCTTTCTGCCAATGAAGCATCTAGATAGTCCGGGTTGCTCCTAACTAGAGGCAGCTGCTAGCATTAGGCTTCTTTCTGGTCCATCAGTACAAACGAGACTTTCTGCTAAGGTTTACCTTAACTAGAGGCATCTGCCAGCATCAGGCTTCTATCTGACCCATTGGTACAAGAATGACACTTTCTGCTAGGTATAATACAATTCATAGAGTAAGCTTGAAGAACTTATGGCAGGCAGCGTCCTGAGTAGAGCAGGCGTTGCATCTGGCGTCTATCTAAGCCAACAGTTCACTGATGGCACTTGCTGCAAAGGTGTAACGAGAACAGCAAACACTATGTATAAAGACCTTATAACAGACTAGCATCTAGGTAGGACAGTATAATGCAAGTCAGCTCTGTAGCAAGCTGCATGGTGGAAGACAGTAAATTAGTTCAGAAAATCAATGCACATATACATCACATTGGAAGATTATGTTTCTGTAAGGGACAGCTCAACAGACTTTAGTTTGCTGCACATAGATCATGGGGGTAATCCGTTTCAAGCAGGGTAGCACCTTGATTGACAGTTAAGCTGATATCTAGCCCAGAGCCCCTCGCGATTGGTCCCTATGTGGTAGTGGGAGGGAGAAGCCTGCATTTAACGGGAGGAGGGAACGGGGTGGGTGGGCTGGAAATTAAGTCCCGTAGTCTAACAAGTTCAGTCCTGCAGTCAGCTCTTTCACTGGGGAGGTCTGCCTGGCACAGAGCAGCTAGCCAGCACCTCACCCCGAGGTACAATCCACTTTACATGTGGGAGGAGGGGGGGAGACCCACTTCAGGAGGTCACCCTCACTGCCCTGGATGATCCGAAAAGTGTCCAAATGGGAGCACTCCTCTGGTGCTCATTGCAGTCTTTTGACCAAGGCTAACCTGAGTCACTGCTTGTCTGGACCAATAAGGCACTTCTGCCTTATTTAAAATTTGGCACCCAAAGAAACAGCAAAAGGCACCGTCGCAAGGACTGTATGCACATCCCAAGAGATTAAGTGGCTGTAGGGGAAAATCCAGGTAACACTGAGCTCCAGCCCTAGAGCAGTGTGCGGTAAACAGCTGTGCGCCACTTTTCGATCAGGTTTAGTCCCATAGTCAACAAGTTCAGTCCCACAGTCAGCTCTTTCATCGGGAGGTCCGCCTGGCACAGAGCAGCTAGCCAGTGCCTCACCCAGAGGTATGATCTGCTTTACATGTTGGGGAGACCCACTTCAGGAGGTCACCCTCGCTGTCCTGGACAAGGGCGTACATGTACATGAACCAACAAGGGAAGCATATCCTAGATATTATATCGGAAGTAGTGATAGTCTAATAGAGAAGTTGGGATAGCCCCACCACAGGAATAGTGACCCAATATGGTCAGTTGTAATATAAAGACAAAGGTTGACAGAATAGTGGTAAGACAAAGATCTTGAACTATTCTAACGCTAAAGCAGTTTTTGCATGCATGGAATTGGGAAGCAGACTTAGAATTGTTAGACGCGGAAGAAACCTGGGATAGAATAAATACAAAAGTGCAGGAATGCATAAAAACATTTGTAGCTGAAGTGGTTAAATACAATGGTAAAGACTGTATACCCACATGGTTTAACAAAAGTATACATAGACTGGTAAAAAAAAAAAGAGAGTGTACAAAAAGTTTAGAGCAGATCCCTTGGAAAGTAGGAAATTGAAATTCACACAGATATCAAAGAAGTGCAAACTTCACATAAGAAAAGCTAGGGCAAAAGCGGAGCTGAAATTTGCACAGTGTAACAAAAATAATTATGCATTTTTACAGTTACATAGGGGGTTTGAAGAAAAGTAACTACCAAATAACTAATATAATGGTGGGTGATAGAATTCTGGTAAAAGAAGATGAAATAGTTAAAGCCTTTAAAGAATACTTTATGGGAGTATTCAGGCCAGATCCACCTGGTAGTGACTTTGATGTAGGGCAGGCAGAATGGTTGGAGGAACATTTAGATTTAGAAATTACAGAAATGTAAATCAGAGAGGAGTTAAATAAATTGAAGACTTCTAAGTCATGTGGACTAGACGGATACCACCCACTGTTCCAGAAGACTTTAGTGAATGAATTGACTTGACCACAGAGTGTGTTGTTTAATAGGTTACTAAGAGAGGGTAGAGTACTTGAGGAGTTGAGCTCTGCACATATTACACCCATATTTAAGGCTGGGGACAAGTTGCAACTTAATAACTAAGTGCCATCAGTATAACTTTGGTGGTGGGGAAGTGATAGAGAGTTGTGTAAAGGATCTCTTGAGCAGGACTAAAGACATCTCCAGGTAACAGATATCAGTCAGCATGGATTCGAGACTCGTAAATCATGTACTAGCACTCTGCTACATTTTTTCAAGACAGTCAACCAGGCCTTGGACAGTGGTCTACCAGTGGACGCCCTCTACTTAGACTATGCCAAGGCTTTTGACTCTGTCTCACACCAAATATTGATGGATACCCTAGGGGTACATTGGAAGTTAAGTTTATGGATAAAAACATGGCTTAGTGAGAGGTCTCAGAGGGTTCAACTCAGGGGTTTCTTTCAGATTGGGGAAGAGTGACAAGTGGGGTTCCTCAGGGCTCTGTTCTGGGTTCCTTACTAGTTACAGTAAATTGTTCGTTGTTTCCATGCAGGTCTCGGACAGTGCATGGATTTGTAAATTTGTGGATGATACAAAAGTGGGAACAGTGGTTAATTACCAGGAAGCAATAGTCAGTCTCCAGGACCAACTGACGAAATTAGAACTCTGGGCTGTTAAGCACCATTTGAGTTTTAATGTGGACAGGTTTAAAGTCATGCACTTTGGGGCTAATAATAAAAGAGCTGAATACAAATTGAACAATGTAACAATTGTTAGTACCAAATCTGAAAGAGACCTGGGGTCATAATATCTGATATGTTAACATTCAGCAAACACAACTCAGAAATGGTTAAAAAAGCTAATAGATTAATGGGAAATATTCTGAGAAATATTAAGAGTAGTCATGAGGGAGCTATGTTGCCACTTTACAGATCTCTGGTAAGGCCAATATTTAAGTATGGTGTACCCCTAACTGCTCCACAGGAAATAGGTACTGGTAAATTAGCTGAAAGAGTGCAACATAGACACACCTAGAAAACTGGTGTAGTTAGGGACATGGATTATAAGGACAGACTGTGTAAACTAGGCCTCTATTCCATGTCCTGTCGTTACCTGAGAGGAGGCCTATGCTACACATACAGATGCTTCCATGATGAAATGTTATGGGAGTGTGCTGAAGTAAGAAAAAAGGATGTAATAGACAGGGCAACTTGATTATATCCATACCAGCTATCAGGAGAGAACTTCAGAATGCAGAACAGGGGGGAGATGGTATAACCAAAGGGAGGTTAAAGAGTGGAATAGGTTGCCACTTGATGTTGTGAGAGCTACTACAATGGACAATTTCAAACGTATGCTTGATGAAAATATGCAGGAAAGAAATGGGATTATCTCCACTAATGTGGCAAGTCTGTTTATGGCCTATGGCTGATAGGACTTGAAACACAAACTGAAACTATGAACTTCACCTGGGGTATGCTGTAATTTAGCATTACTGCACACCTCAAAATGTGTTATAGCTTATTTCAAATTTACAATGTCATCCTTTGGGAGTTTTGTATCACACTTCCCAGGTGGCTGAAGACACTTGACTGTGCCTTATGCCTTACAGCCCACCTGGGGCATGCAGCAATTCAGCCTTGCTGTACACTCTGCCACGTGGTAATGATCACTTAAAATTTATAATATAATCTTAGTCTAATTATATACCACATTTCTCAGGTGGCTGAAGGCACCCAACTGCACCACCTCATGCCTTACAATCAACCTGGGACATGCAGCAATTTAGCACTGCCACACACCCTGCCATGTGTTATTGCTTACTTACAATTTACAATGTGATCCTATGGGAATTTTATATTGCACTTCCCAGGTGGTTGAAGGCACTCAACTGTGCCTAGTGCCTCAAAACCCACATGGGGCATACAGCAATTTAGTATTGTTGCACAACTTGCCATGTGTTAGTGCTTAGTTATAATTTACAATGTGATCCTATGGTAACCATATACAGCACTTCCCAGGTGGTTGAAGGCATCTGGCTGTGCCTCATGCCTCACAACCCACCTTGGGAGTGCAGTAATTTAGCATTGCCTCACACTCTGCCATGTGTTATTCCTTGCTTGCAATTTACAGTGTGATTCTAAGGGAATTTTTTTACCACACTTCCTAGGTGGTGTGCAAGTGTGCGTGTGTAAGCATGGCTACAGAAGCACTGGACCATGATAATGGATGTCTCTTATGTCATTTGGAAAGAGTCCTATGCTGTTGTCTTACCTGTTGATGGATGTCTGTGGTTGCTTGTGTTGCTTTTCCTCCTTTGGCTGCTGGGAGGGATGCGGAGTTAGTATTGAAAACCATAACATTGCATTTCCATACTATTTCCACTTTAATAGCAACTCAAACTGATGCATTAACTGAGTTTATTTGTTTTTATTTTTGCAAAGAATATATAAGAGATATGTAACCTCCTACTGGAAATATTGTTCATATTTTTTGATTGAGTGCTCGATTGACCCGATGACATCACGTTGTGCCAAAGCCACAAGTGATGTCATTGGATCAATTGGCATGAGAACAAAAAGTTTCAAGAATATTTCCAGTAAGGAGGTAGCATAATCCATTTATGCCATACCTCACAAAAAAAGTGAAGAAAAAAATTGAAGTTGCTGCCATTTTTGCTGATTATAAAAACAAAATCTAAAGGCATCTATAATAGAACACTGCTCATTTGGTAGATATTTTAAACTAAACAATGTTTGTGCCCAAAGCAGCATGCTGTAATTTTTGTTTAAAGCTATTTGCATTTGTTGGTTGCAAAGGTAAAAAAATTCTGCTGTTTTTGCTTATTATAAAAAAATAAAGGTATATATAAATGAAGCACTGCTCATTTTGTAGATATTTTGTGCTGAACAAATGTCATGTTCACAGTACCATGCTAAATTTTTTTTGTTTTGTTATTTGCATTTGTTTGTTGAAAAGTGACAAACAAATTAATTTTCTGCTGCTTTTATAAACAAATAAAAGATGTCTATTGATGAAACACCACTCATTTTTTAGATATTTTGTGTTGAGCAACTTTTGTGCTCACAGTACCATCCTATCATTTTCATTTTAAAGTTATTGCATTTGAATACAGTAGTAGAGTTAGAATACATCTGTACAGCTGGCATCTCTCTTATGTGACATCACAACAGTTGCCATTTTAGGATACTGAGAGCAGGCTTTCTGAATCAGAACAGGCTGTGTTTACAATTTTCAATGCTATGAAACTGCATTTATCCTACTTTAGTAAATGCAATTTCCATATAAATGTAAACAGTCTCTCCTTTACAAGCCAATGGAGTAGTTTACACAATTTTAAAAAAAGATAGTTTAGGTATCCTTTAAGTTCAAGGATGGTGGCAAGGTTGGGGGAAGGGAGTGTATAATCTTGTGCACCAGGCAGAGTTGCATAGTGGATTGTGCTTTCCAAGGCGGGGCCAGTTTAACATTAACAGAGCTTGCAGTGGTTCTTCTTTTACCAGCACTCACTGCAAAATGGGATGCACAGCGTTATAAGATTTTGAGCTTAGTGAGTTCAGTATCTTTGAGAGAAGAAAGGACGGGGCACCATACAAGATGGCAGGTATAAAAACAATGTTATCTGTGGTTACTCTTGCTTCAAAGGCAAGGCAGAGGTTTAACCAGTAAAGAAGTCTTAACTTCTGGTTTATCATCTTGGTCACCCACCCAACATGAAGCTTTCACAACATTTTCTGATTATGATTTCAAGGTATTTTTAATTGACCTGACAGTCTCCATGGTGACATAATTAAGTGAACACATTTCAGGTAATTTGATGCTACCGGGGCCAAGGCAGTGAGGGCCAAAGAGAATGGACTTTGTCTTTTGGCATTTAGCAATAATTTATTTGCCTTAAACTAAATTTCCAGACAGTGGAAGTTGGCTTTGAGGCCTGGCTTGACTGAATCAGTAACTGAGTGGCTTCCTGAATAGCATCATGTCGCCTGCATATAGAAGATCCTGGGGACTGCCACAATGTTTTATGAGTCATTAATGAAAGAGAGAACAACATCAGACCAACGATAGAACCTTGGGAATCCCATCCATAATTTCTCTCATGGTGGCATGGTTACTTTCCCAATTAACCAGCTGCTTACAGTGAGTTACTGTAGGTAGTTACTGAACCAGAAGCAGGAAAAATGATCAAGACCTAGTCCCTTAAGTTTATGCAGGAGCAGTTCATGATTGACTAGGTCGAACGCATTAGTCAGGTCTATAAAGATTGCACCTGTGAATTTTCTGGTCTCTTTGGCATCACAAAGGTTTATCATAAACCATTCTATGACTGTGTCTATTCCGTGTTTCTTCCGAAAGCGGCGTTTGTTATTGGTAACCAGTTAGTGGGTTTCAGCATAAGACTGGACCTGGTTATAGATCACTCTTTCAAGGACTTTGGATAAGGTAGAGAGAATGGAGATTGGCTGGTACTGCTCTACAGGTTCCTTAGCACCCCCTTTATGTATGGGAAATACATGGGCCACTTTCTTGCCGGTAGTTCATTCTGCTGTATGGACAAGTTGAATAGCACTGCAGTGGGGAAGCTAGAATCTAGGCTCCAACTTGAAGCAGCCTGGCTTGTAGCTTGTCATGGCTGAAACCTTCCACTTTTATCATCAGTAGTTGGACTAGTACCTTCTTTCAAAAGAACAACTTAGAGTGGAATTCAGGCCAGGATGGGGGAGTCAGAGCCTGAGAGAGGAGGATACAAGGAAGGGCCATCAAGGGGTGCCTTAAGCAGTGTTAGATCTGTAAATAAGTTGTTGATAGCATCTGCTGCAAAGACTGGTCTCTGGTGGATTTGCTGTTGTACAGTATTTCCTGGGGGTTGGGTGGTACTTACTTTGCCTTTAAGAAGACTATTAATCTGAGATCAGAGCAACTTGGGGTTTTGCAGGGTTTCGGATAACAGTTTTTTTTTTTTTAATACAATTGCGTTGCTTTCTTAAGATTGGTATAGCACCTGCCTGCACACAGCTTTCACCTACCTGGGTAATGGACTCCAGCTTGCTGTAAGGAAGGTTAGTTACAGGGCTGGCAGATATTACTTTGGGGTATGACCCTCTAACCATAACAACAGTGCTACAGGAATTATTACAGAGGAAAAAATATCTTTAAATTAGAGCCAATTTATTTAGTAAATTGTAAATAACTATTACCTTTACTTCAATAATGCTCTAAAAAGCCAAACATATGGCTGCTCAGCCTAAACAATAAAATATCATCAGCTTAAACAGTATAATTTGTCCTTTTCTGACAAAAAAAAATCTAAGCTTGATTGCAGCACACATTTCTCACCCCACCTCAAAATAAACAGTAAAATGTCCTCACAATTATTTCAAATCTCTTTTAAAAGTCACAGTCTCTGATACCTTAACCCAAAATGGGTGTCATTCATTGGGTGGTGAAATCCTTTGTTTTGCTGCCCTGGCCAAGGGTTGATGAGGTGTCCTCTGCAGATGTTCAGCTGCTCCTTTGGTCCTTCCAGGTTCTGGTTTTGTTCAGCTGCACCTCTGGTCCTCTTTGGTCCTCCATCAAACAGGTAAATCCTCCATACAACTTTAACTCAAAAATAACAAAGTCTTTGCAGGTTTTTACTGCTAAGAGTAGACTTAAAGGGGGCAGGAAACTGATGTTAATTAGCAGCTGTCAGTAATGTTACTACTAATAGAAATGAAAGACTTGCCTCCAAATGAGTCATATTGAACTGTATCTGAATAACCACTGATATGAAAAATTGTGTTTTCAATTGTTTCCTTTTTATGGACAACATTCTGCACAGTTCCCTTCATGGAACCAGTAATTTGGAGTTTTTACTATGTCATTGTTTGAGTACAGAATGCTAAACATAAGCTATTGTCCTATCATAACCATGTTTAGAGTTCTGTTCTCAAACCATGACATAGTTAAAATTCCAGATTGCTGGTTCCGTGAAGAGAACTGTAACAGAATGCTGCCCATAAAAACAAAACAATGCAAAATGTAGTTTTTCAGATCACTTTTTATGCAGATACAGTTACATATGGATCATTTAGGCTTATGGATATAATTTCTACAAATGGGAACATCATAAACAGCTGCAGATTAGAAATAATTTCCTGTTCTCTTTAATCATCTGCCCTTACTTCTTTGTTTGGTCTATCAAGGCCCAACCCTGCTACTTGCTCGAGCTCAGAGAATAGAGACCACCAAAAATGCTGCTCTACACCGAGCACTCCAGATCACCTTTTTTGTACCTGATTGGAACATTTGGTGCTGAGGTCACTGACAGCCAATCAGGAGAGCTTGTGCCCTTTCAAAGGTAGAAACTCTTTTTGAACAAGTTTCTGTCCCACTGCTGTTGTGCCCATCCCCAGAACACTTCTCCCTTCTTTTGATTAAATCTTTTATCAAGTTGGTTCTACCTCCTGCTGGCCTAGTGACATCAAATCCAACCAACAGACATCTCACAACATGGCCTGCCTGGAGCTGGCTATGAGGACTGTTTTCCCCCTTCCCCAGGTAACCATTTTATCTTTATAGATCTTATTTATTTATTTATGTCCCTCTAGGCTTTTGCTGCTTCTCACTTAGATCCTCTCTTTGCTTGATTCTACCTCCCCCCAGTTCACATAATAAAAGGCACTAGCTACCCACTAGCCCTCACTAGCCACTTGGCTACTAAATAAAATACTGGCTGCTCAGCCATCATTGTGGGCAAAGGGGTTTTAGCAGAGTCCCCTTCCCCAAACCACTTCCTTTTCTTTACGTGTGTGCAAACAACCTATCCCTAGGACTACACATTGGCACCCAACACTCAGGTAAGTTCCTATATTTTGCATTATATTTGGTGGGTTGACTATAATGAGTGGTCATGCCTGTTACATTGGTCTGGCAGAGGTTTTGTTGTGACCTATAGTTTGGCCACTCTGAATGCAGTCCTGACTGTCTAAAAGTGTCCCAAGCTTTGCCCCTTTTTTCATGAGTTTATGAAGATCAGGTGTAAGCCATTTTGAGCACAAGCCCTTGTGAGGAAGGTCTTGTTTCCTTCCTTAACCACCTCAATAATTTGCAGTTCCCTTACTGACTTTGCCTGCCTGACAACCTTTCCAGACACCCTCACCTTTTCCCTGTAGGATTCACTGCTACATTCTTCTGGGACATCCTGTGCCTCCTACATGCAACAGCCCTTTTTCCATTAACCACCCTGTCCACCTCCCTATTAAAGCAAAGTGGCCTCTTGGATTTGGCATTCTTTCTCTTCTGCATAAGGCAAATTTCTGAGGCTGGCCCGATTCCATCCTTTATTAAGGTCCACTTTTGGTCTACATCCAGGTCCTCCCTTTGGCTAGCCAGCCTCTTCTTTTGTATACTACTCATCCTGTTGAAGTCAGCCTTCTTAAAATCCAGTACACATGTTTCTGTGTTTAGGATCTCTTTCAACATATCTATGTGGAATCATACTGACTGCTGGTTGCTGTCTCCCACTGGTTCCTTTACCCTGATAGCCCTGTAATAATAGTAATAATAATACATTTTATTTCTTAAGCGCAATTCAACAAATATCAAAGCGCTTTGTGCAACAGTCTCTAAAATAACTAAATCACAAATAAAAGTTAAAATCTGATAAAATATTCATAGAATATGTCAAGCAAATAATCTATAATTAAAAATCAGGAAAGGCACATGAATATAAACAGGTTTTTAGAGCAGTTTTGAAGCTCTCCTCATTTGTTAGCACCAGACACAGGATGACTGCTTCTCAGGTTGGTTCATTTATCCTTTGAAGTAAGAACTCATCCTGGAGTGCTTCCAGGAACAACTGGCTCCTATTGCAGGCTGCAGTTGTGACACCCTAATCCAGCTTGTGCAAGTTGAAGTCCCCTACTTTTACCACCTCGCTCTTTCCTGCTGTTTGCTTGATCATGTCTGCTATCTCACTGTCCTTCCACCTCACCCTGCTATTTTGGGAAATATAGCACCCTTAGCTTTAAATTTCTTCCTGCTGCCATATAACTGTACTGACAGTGGCTCTAGACCCCCGCCCCATGTCCTCGCTTGTGATTGTTATGCCATCCCTAATGTACAGTGCCATTTTCCCTTTTCCCTTCTCCCTATCCTTTCTAAAGAGGGTGTGCCCCAGGATGGAGGGATCCCAGTCATGGATTGGGTGGTCCAGGTCTTGTAACATCAACCAAACCAGCTTTCACGCTGTCATCATGGCCTGCTGGTCATCCATTTGACAAAGATGCAATTACATGATCTGCATTTACCTGAATCCTCTAGCATGTCTGAACTGTTTGCCACCTGATTTTTACAGATTAATAGAGCCTCTGAGGGATGTCTCTAATGGTATAATAGACTCCAAGTCTAAGGTTTTGGAAAGAGAATCACAAGGCCAATTGGAGCAGTTTTATTTGCCCAAACCTCATTAGAGGAGTCTCATATACCATAAGACACATCCCTTGAGGATTTATTATCTTATTATTTAATTTCATTTTCATTTTTTAATTTGTTAGCATATGTGTATTACTACCATTTTTCACAGCAACATAAAATATAATAATGCAGTAAATTAGACGAGACATTAAACAAAGCACATACATTCAGATCCTTCAGTTGCAATTTATAATATTTGAGTTTTTAAATAGTTACAATTTGTTACAAGCCAATAAAGGACCTGGTAATTTGTAATAAAAAGTAACTGCTTTAAATTTAAATGTTCTTTGATCAAAAGTAGAAAAAAGAGTGTGGTTGCAAACACAAATTTTGCTTGATTCCTAGTAAAAAAAAATATTTGTAAAGCTGGGAAAAATGTCCTGAACAGATTGTGGCATTAAACCAAAACCATATACCGATGGTAGATTGAAACCACTAGCACGAAGCCCATTACTGTGACAGGAATTGAGGAAATACCTCTGGTCACTGTGATGGTCTCTGCTGGCAGTGGGACTGCCTCACCCAGTGTTTCACCTTTTCCCCCCCGAGACAACTATGACTCGGAGTTGTATCCCTTGAGACCAGGGTGTGTGGGGGTGGAGCCTCCCACATGGGGGATTCGGGGGGCACAGCCCCCTAATAAAACCACTGAGACATCCCCAACAGTGCAATGCCAACACTTAGCATTGTGGCTGTTGCTGTCAGGTATGTCGACATGGCGGATGTTGCACTACTATCGGTATACCTACCAAAACATATTTTATGCAGAAAAATTGAAACACTATAGTTAAATTGATCTTCCAGTGATAGGTAGCCCATTTCCTTATATAGAACTCAATGGTAAGCTGATTTAGGCAGTCCCATGGGAAACCTATATATGCTATTATAAACTGGATTTAACCTACTAAAAAGTTTGTCAGTGGCAAAAAAAAAAAAAACCTCTCATAATCAGATTCTGAAAGTAGCAAACTAACTGCAATCAGTTTATAAGATTCAGGTATGACAAACTGGTAAATTATGTAAACAATGCCAACTTTTTGTGTGGTATAGATTAACTGATTATCATGAATCTCAAAAGAAAAACAGTTGTCCAAATGTACACTCAGATAACAGAAATGTATTTATTTATTTGTTTAGTTTTTGTTCACTGGGTAAGTGCACTAGTCAATTCCTGCCTATTTTCAGGCATGTAGGGGGATACAGATGAATACCAACTGACCTTGAACCAGATTAAGCTATTGGTGGTATTTTTAGAAAAACTCTTTCTGTTCATTCACATGTCAGATTGAAAATGTAAAAACCGTGGTGAGAACATACCTGACCATGAAACAACATAGATCTGGAGCTTTTTTGGGGGGCTTTTTTTTTAAATTTAGTAACAATTTGTATTTCAGAACTAACTGTGTAAATTATTAAAATAAGATTGAATTTTTTGGGCATGTTTAATATAACCTAATCAGAACTAAAAGGAATGGCATTATCAGCATAACCAATAAATTTATTGTGAAGTGCAAGCTAATTACAGAACTTAAAAAGAGAGAGAGAAAAAAATAAGGGGCCCAAAATTTACCCTCTGTGGTACTCCATACTTATCAAGTTGTTTTTTTTCCTGAACTAATACTGTCTATAACTGTGCAGTGCATTCTTTCAGTCAAGTTAAGGACCCTCCAAAACCAGAACTCAGCATCTTCCCCCAAAAACAGTATAGATACGGAGAATAAATGGTGCTCATGATCAAAAAGATCAAAGGCCTTGGGGAGATCCATAAAGACTGCTGCCACGTGGAGCCCCCTATTAACTGCTCCTTGGACATAGTCAGTGAACCTCACCAATGACATTTCTATGTTATGCTTTGCTCTAAACCATGCTGTGTCCCAGTGAGGAGGTCGTACGTGGACAGATATTCATTAATCTGATCAAACACCATCTTTTCAAATAACTTAGAAAACTAGGGTAAAAGAGAAGAGGTCAATATTTAGAAACTGAATTAACAGAACCAGATTTGTATATACATCATAGGCTTAATGATTCCAAATGTTGAGCTCTTGGGCACAACTCCAAAACAAAGTTAATGATTTCTAATGCAAGCTATGGGATAAGACAATGTCATAGTAGCTGTTTTAACCAGTCAGAAATCAATATTATCAGAACCAATACAAGATTTTAGGACTCATTATTGACATATATAGAAACGTAGACAATGATGACAGAAAAAGACCAGAGGTCAGTTTAATTTGCCCATATTCCCTTTAATCCATGGAACTCTTTCTGAAACATATTGTTCCCCAGGGTACTAACCCTCCCCATCCTATTCCCATTCTCTTCCCTGGTCTTGTTGCTCTGGGCAACCACTATTCCCTTAATTCTATCCCAGGCCTCCTTGAATCTGTTGACTGTATTTGCACCCACCACCATGGCCAACAGATTGTTTCAAGATTCCACCATCTCTTCCATGAAGAAGTACTCCTTCACATCCCTCCTGAACTTCTCTCGTGTTAATTTCCACTCGTGACCACATGCCCTCAAGTTGGTATTCAGGGTAAACAAGTTCCCGCAATTTACCTTGTTGATTCCTTTAAAGAACTTGAAGGACCCTACCATATCTTCCCTCTCCCTTCTATTTTCCAGTGCATACATATTTACTGCCTTGAGGCACTCCTCATAGAATCTGCTCTGCTGACCCTGAATCATTTTTGTTACTCTGTGCCACACTGTTTCCAAGGTGATGACTCCAGAACTGGATTCAGTACTCCAGGTGAGGCCTCAACAGGGATCTGCACAGGGGAAGTATTACATCTTTCCCTCTGTTATCAGTACCCCTCCCAATGCATCCCAGCATCCTGTTAACCTTCTTATAGGCCTTGTTGTACTGATTTGTTTAAGGGAGTCACTGATGATAATTAACAGATTCTGTTCTTCTTCTGTAATGCTTAGCTTATCCCCTATCCATCCAGTAATACATCTTGGGGTTCCTTTTCCCAAGGTGCATTACCTTGCACTTTTTGGCATTGAATTTTAACTTTGACCAGACCTTTGACCACCCCTCTATTTTTTTAGGTCCCTCTGCATATCCCTTATTCTGCATCACTATACCCCCCCCCAACATAGTTTTGTGTCATCTGCAAAGGGACACAGCCTGTCCTGGATTCCCCCACCAATGTCACTAATGAACATGTTGAAGAGGACCAGACCCAGGACTAATCACTGTGGAACACCACTCATAACCTCCATGTCCTCTGATTTAAGCCCATTAACCACCACCCTCTGCTGTTTCCTTCTAGCCAATCACCCACCCAATTCACTACAGTTTTAGCCACACCCAGATCTTCCATCTTTTTGAGTAGTCTTTTGTGTGGTGCCAAATCAAAAGCCTTGCTGAAGTTGAAGTATAGCAAAATCTACATCATGGCCCTTGTCTTCGTTCTTGGTTATCCAGTCAAAGAAAACTATCAGGTTAGCCTGACAAGACCTTCCCACCATGAAACCATGTTGTTTGCTATCCTGGAGCCCATTGCTCTCTAGGAAGTTTACAAGGTCCTTTTTGATTAGTGATTCCATCAGCTTCCCTAGGATGGAGGTCAGACTGACGGGCCTGGTTGCTCCCTATCCCCCCCCCATGAAGTAATATGATGTCGGCTATCCTCTAATCCCTTGGAACCTCCACTTAGTTAAGTGAACTGTTGAAAGGCCTAGCCAGTGGTTCAGCCAGCTCTACTGCTAATTCCCTAATTATCCCCAGATGCAACCCATCTGGTCCCAGGGCCTTAACTACTGTATCTTAAGTTCTGCCAGCCCTTTCAGAACCCTCACACTAGTAAGTATTGGCTGCCTCATTTCTGAGACTCCCTTAGTGACTGCTTTGATGACACTTTCTGGCATGGACCCACGGTCCTTCATAGAGAATGCTGAGCAAAGTAAGTCATTCAGGATGGTGGCCTTTTGTCATAGAAACATAGAAAATTGTCAGCAGATAAGGACCAATAGGTAGTGCCATACGGACTGCAGAATTCCACCGATGGAATTAACACAGAATGACCATTCTGCTGACAGAATTTCTGCCAGATTTTGCTGGTTCTTCTGTGGAATTCCACCTACTGTGATCCATGGAAAAATATTCCAAGTAACAGTATTTTTCTCCATAGAAAATTATTCCACAACAATTTCCACGGAAAATATTGAGATCTGCAGAATAATATTCCACTGAATATCATTTTTTTCCATGGAAAATAATTCTGCAACTATTTTCTGCCGCAGAATTTCACAATTCTGTTTCTGGTGAAATTCAGCAGAATTTCACTGGAATTTTGAAAATTCCACAGAACTTCATTCCGCACAGCACTACTGCTAGGCCCATCTAGTCTGCCTTTTAGCCACCCCCCTTGTTTGCTGCCTTTGACTCTATGAGGTCAGTGGCTTTCTCCTCTCCTTCCTTGTCTATCCCCCTCTATCACCCTACCGTCTCTCAACTAGCCATGCGATGCCCCCCTTTTTTCCTCTTATCACTGATATATCTAAGGAACTGCTTATCTCCATTCTTGACACCTTCCCCAACACTGAGGTCCATGTCTGCCTCTTTGCAGCCCTATTTTTTCCATATATAATCCTCCCATTCTGACTCCCCCTGCTTTTCTTTGTATTTATGGAAGGCTATCTTTTTGGCACTAACTGCTTCCCTAACCCGAGCTGAGAACATTAGTGGCCTCTTAAACCTGTTTTTTCAAATACAATTCTTATGCCTGCCTTTTATGCTTTGAGGATGTCTTCCTTTATTGCCCCCATCTCTCCTTTGCCCTACCATGTCCTCCACCCCTATTAACTTATCCCTGACCAGTTCCTTCAGTCAATCAAAGTCCACCTTTCTTGAGTCAAGGACTTTGGTTCTACATAGCAGATTGGTGGCCATGAGAGCCAATTCAAACCACACAGAGTTGTGATAGCTAGTCCCTAGCAGCTCCACTACTCCCATATCACCCACCATCTCTGAGCTGGTGAGCACCATATCTAGGATTGCATTCTGCCTGGTAGGTTCCTTGACAAGTTGCAGCAGTTCACAGTCTATGAAGGCATCCAGTAATGTCTGACTCTTGGCACTCTTGGCCATCGGAATCTCCCACTTGATGTCAAGCAGATTCAGGGCACCTACCAACACTACATCCCCCTTCACAGACCCTCTTTTAAGTTGTTCCATGAGTTCTCTGTCCCTTTCCTCCCCTTGCCCTGGAGGACTATAGATCACCCCTAAGTGCACTTTCTTGCCTGAGGCTACCATGAGTTGCATCCATACCAACTCAACATCCCAGTTGCAACTCCTAATACTTTCAGGTTCTAACATTTTAGTGTGCTCCTTAAAAAAGGGCAACTCCCCCACACCAGTTCTTCTATCCCTCCTGAACAGTGAATACCCAGGGACCATCATCTCCCAGTCATTTTTATCTCTGGCCCACTTTTCTTTGATGGCACCAGGTCCACTTAAGTGTCTGCCATCAGCCCCTGGAGCTTGCTGAGTTTGTTGCCTAGACTCCTGGTATTAAGGCACACCCCCCTCCATTCAACCCCCACTCTAAGTCTGCTACTGTCCTCTGGGTTTTGTTCCTCCCTCCTTGTTAGTGCTTATACTTTTTACTTTCCTCCTCACTGGTATTCCTCCCTTTAGTTCTGTAAGCCCTACTGCATCCCCTGTACACTCTTTGCAATTACTGTCCCCAGTATGTGGGGGAGTTCTATCTAAGATCCCCTTCTGCTCAGCATCCACCATGGATCCCCAAGACCTGGACTCCCCCATAGTCAGTTTAAACATCTGATGTACTGTAGATGTCAAACTTCTGCCCTAATGCACTAGCCCCCTCTCTTGTCAGGTGAAATCTATCACTCTTCAAGAATTTCTTGTCCCAGAAATCCCTCCAATCCCTGACAAGATTGTACACCATATTGCAACACCACCCCTTAAGCCAACTGTTAAACTATTCAATTTCATTTCTCCTAATTCTGTTCTGCCTCCCATCCCTGCTCAACATAGGGAGGAATTCAAGGAGGAATAGTGTGCCATCAATCTATAGCCCCAGTCTCTGGAAGTTCTGCTTCACTGTCTCTACCAGCTGTTCAGCCAGATCATTGATACTCAGTTGTACCAGAACCCCCAGCTTCCCCCCTCTCCACCATCTTCCCTATTCTGTTTAAATGCCAGTTGGCTGATGTGCCAGGTAGACATTGTTCAACCTCTACCCATCCAACCCCTCTCTAGTCACCTTATCTAGCCCCCTGATCATTGAGTCCCTGACCACTACAACCTTTCTGTTAGTCTTGTTCCCCTTTGGTACCAATGTGATGCATTACCCTTTACCCTTGACTGATCCCAGAGTCACCCCTGGCAGAGTCAGGAGTCTTAACCTCCTCCAGGGGTGTGAAATTATTTGCCATCTGGATGGTACAGAGCCAGACAACCTCCTTATGGCTGTCCCTCCTCCCTAAGCCCACCACCTTCCACTCCCCTAGACCAGGGGGGTCTCTGGGGAAGTGGGAGGTAGGGGGACAGCTCCCACTAAGCTAGGTGCACAGCTGAGATATCTCTGTCTTTGCTGTACTATCTGATCGTAGAGCTTTGCTATGGTCAAGCAGAGGGAGCAGTGCCCCTCCTCCAGAGGACATCTGAGAAGAAGAATGCCCCACAATCCCTACAGCTGAGTATCTCACCCCTGAACCACATCCTACAAGGAACTGTATTGGTGAGAGAGAATTTTACTTAGTATCACTTAGTTTAGATCCCACTTCCTTCCTCCCCCCCCACAGATGGGGTAAATCTACCACCGACTAGCTGTTACAGACTTACCATGTAAGATACAGTGACAGTGCATGATTCAAGTATCACAAATACAACCCTGATGTTGTCAGGTAATCCAGCTATACTATAGAAATAGAGGTGAGAAAAATGAACCTTGAGAACATAGAGAATAACAAATGATGAAATTAACTCCTCACACAATGCAATCTTCTTGGCAACTACATGGGTTAATTCAACACCACAGTGCCACAGTACTACAGGGATCCATGCTGGGACCAGTCCTCTGTAATGTCTTCATAAGCAACATTGCAGAGGGGCTGGAGGGGAAGGTATGCCTCTTTGCAAATGATACTATGATCTGCAACAGGGTTGACACTCCAGGGGTGGTGTGAAAAATGAGGAAGGACCTAACCATGCTTGAAGAGTGGTCAAGAGTGTGTGACAGCTAAGATTCAATGCAAAGAAGTGCAAAATCATGCATTTAGGGCACAGAAATCCACGACAGGAGTACAAGATGGGGGAGAGGTACTAATGGCTGGCATTTGGTCATAATGTAGCAAGACATTATGATGCATGCATATAGTGTGCTGCTAATACAGCGTGATTTCTTGCATGTGGCATGTCTTTTTTTTTTGCTGGGGGCTCTGCCCTACCCCCCCATTATGAGGGGCTGTGCCCCCGAACCCCCCCAGCTAAAATAACAAACTCTGGGGGCTAAAGTAAATATCGCAAAACTGCAAAAATATTCTATGCATCTGGGACTGAGAATTAAACCCAGTCCCAAATGCTTGGCCTGCATCCCTTGCTGCTAGTGGCTCATCTTGTCAAGCCATGGCAGCTGCTCTATGGAAGCATCTCCCAACAGAGGTCTTATCCTCTGCCTGGGACAGTGAGAGGGTGCAGTACCACACACAGAACCATTCATGATATTGCACCCTCTCGCTGTCATGTACTGTGCTGTTTCTCTTTAGAGCTTCTGTCGTACGCTAGTAAGCATACAACATATTGACCTGGTAGGCTGATGGCCACCAATCAAGAAAGGGTCCTGGGACTAATCATATCTGATGACCTAAAGTTAACCAAACAATAAGAGAAGGCTGTGGGGAGAGCTAGTGGGATGCTAGGGTGCATAGGGAGAGGTAACACCAGCAGAAAAAAGTAAGTGGTTATGCCACTGTACAGATCACTAGTGAGACCTCATCTGGAGTACTGTGTCCAGTTTTGAAGGTTGCATCTCTGGAAGGACACAAACAAAATAAAGGCAGTCCAGAGAAGGACAAGAAAATGCTGCCAGGACTGCACCAAAAGTCATATGAGGAAAGACTAGAGGACCTCAATATGTATTCCCTGGAGGAGAGGAGCGAGAGGGAGAATTCAAGAATGCATGGGACAGGCATAAGGCAATTCTAGCGGGGGTTAGGGGGAAGTAAGCAGTTGATTATCTAGAATCTGCAGCTTATCCATCAGGTAGGGAAATGGACAGGCTAGGTGGGCCAACCAGTCCTTATCTGCCATCAAATTCTATGTTTCTAAGTTTCTATTAGAGGGGTATATGATAGAGACATTCAAGTACCTCAGGGGTATAAACAAGGTACAGGAGGGTAGCATCTTTCAGATAAGAAGGTAACAAGTAACAAGGGGGCATGATATGAGGCTAGAGTGGAGCAGGCTCTGGGGCAATGTGAGGAAGTACTTTTTTACAGAAAAAGTGGTGGATGCTTGGAACAGCCTTCCTGTGGAGGTGGTGGGGGCAAAAATGGTAGGAGAATTCAAGATTGCATGGGATAGACATAAGAGTACTCTTGAAGCAGGGAAGAGAGGGCAAGTTACAGATCAACTAGGGTCTGCAGTATTGCATTAGGTAAGTAATAGGGGCAGACTAGGTGGGCCACATGGTCCTTATCTGCTGTCACCTTCTATGTTTCTATGTTTCTAATGCTACCACCAAACAATTGAAAGAAATAATCCCCCTATCTCAATGCAGTCTCGCTAACAAGTAGGGAAATAATTCAACACCACAATGCTACCCACCAAACAGCTGAAGGAAAAAAAAACCCATCACCGTGCAACTTCCCAGACAGCTAATGGAAATAATTGCCAGTGCAATGCAACACTTGAGAGATGGAGGAATTAAATTTGTGCCACAGTGCAACCTCCTAAACAATCCAATGAATTAACCCCTCCTCAGTGCAACCCTCCAACAACTACAGTGATTAACTGATTACCACAGTGTGACCCACTATCTACAAATGTACTCACCACCTTCCTCTACACACTAATTCAAGTGTACTGTACCTAGAATTCAAAGACCATGGGTGCAATTGGTCCTCTCAGGTCAGCAGAAGAGTAGTGTGGTTGGCTGCCTCATTAGGCTTGACTCTGGTGGGCCAATTTCAATATCCATTGTGCATTTCTCCTTTGTGCAGGGTGCTGCTCTGAGGCCTAATCCTTAAATTGTATTCAATGAGTGACTGACATTTGAAGGAATTTCCACAGAATGGCTATCGGGAAGGTGGGTGGTGTGAATAAGGTACTGATTGACTGCCTCCTGATCACCTTGAGTCCACAACTACGTCTGGTGCTACCAACTGGAGATCTGAATTATCAGCTCTTTTGTGTGGTAGAGGAGGACTCCCTTTTCCTGGAGGAGTCCACTCCTGGAAGCAATCCAGCAGTGGTGTTCAAGACTGATAGTGCTATGGGGCTTTTAAAGCCCCAGTTTAAGTTTCCTATTTATTCCTATTTAGTTTCTACTTGCTGGCAGGAAGGCTGGGGGTGTGGAGAAGGTGCTGATTGGCTGCCTCCTGATCCCCTTGTGTCCATGGCAAGCTCTGGTGCTGCCGAGCTGAGATCTGAATTATCAGCTCTTTTGTGTGGTTGAGGAGGACTCCCTGTTCCTGGTGGAGCCCCCTCCAAGAAGCAATCCAGCGGTGGTAGTGCCTGAGATTAGCTGCTGTACAGAGTTTTTAAAGCCCCTGTTGAAAGTAATGCAGTGGACAAAATCTTAAAGTTTAAAAGGGATTTTTGATCATTATAGACATTCTGTACCCCAGCAGCAGATTCCTTGAACATTTTTCAATAAATATTTGGGTATCCAAAGAAATAATTAAATAATTTAGAGACTTCCACTGAAGAATAAATCAACTCACCACTGTGCTCAGTTTCTATGTCTTCTTAATTCTACAAGCCATGATTTAATTCAATGTCTGCCAAACTTTTTTTGAATTTCCCACCTTGCCAATCAATCTTATCTAGTCTATAGGTTGATTTACATTTGTGTCTTAAACATTTGTTGATGCTAGGAGTTTCAGATCCCTCTTTTTCTTATAGTCCTACCAAAATGTATTTCTACTTTTAAGTAAATTAATGACTTATTTGGTAACCCACTCATTCCTATCACCCTTAAGACTTAATTTTCTTTCTGGAAAAAACATATTGCAAATTCCCCCCAAAAATGAAAAACAAACTTAGAATATGCATCTCAATAGCCTCTATAACACTGGGAAAGGTCCAATCCATTTCAAGTATCTCATCATTACAGATATCAGAAAGCTCATCTTGAATTTTCCTAACAAAGATGCAGGATGGTCCTGTCATTTGTCCGACCAGTTCCTACAATAACTTGTTGAACACTGAGTTCAAAAAGACATTCCCTAACCCTATTATTACTCAAATCTGCCCAATTTCAATTTCAATCAGCAACAATTATCCATTCAGTCTTAGGGGGAGGAGTTTTCTTCAACACAAATAAAATTCCAAGACTGTCCTCAAGTAAACTTGAAGGGATATAGACAGTACTAATTGTTAACTTCTTGTTGCCCCCTAGTAAAAGATCAGTTGAGATATATTCACAAATCTCACATGATTAATTGGATAGAATTCCAGTAGCTGTAAAAGATTTGAAACATAAATTAAACACCATTCTTTTTTGTTTTCACCCAAAGCAGGAACAATCAAACATTGGCAGCATTCTTTTCAATAGCACTTTCGCACTGTAATTTTTATTTTTTGTGTTAATTTACTGTGTTAAAGCCAAGAAATGACACTGCAACATTTTTGTGAACAGGTACCATGTGCAGAATAGGAACAGTTACTTGAATAGTCTTACTGTATCTCAGTGCTCACGTTCTAGGCCATCTGTTTTACTTCCAAAATTTTCCCATATCGCAAACAGATTATTTTCTGTCTCAGTTGCCTAATCCTTGTTTCATGCTGTGGTTCAGCAAACTTTTATTTAGTTAATTTACTTTTACTTTGTTTGTTCATTGTTCAGGCTGCTTTTTTAGTCCATTGCTACATCTTCATTTTGTAGCATGGTAGGCTGCACAACGCATGGGGGATCCACAAGAAACTTGTTGATGTTTCTGATGCTCACAAGCGTCTTCTTCAGAGCTGATTTGCCCACACAGAACCTTTCCTTTTTTGCTGTTTGGGGTTGCCATGGATAAGATATATCTTCACCCACAAAACTGTGACAAGCGCTTGTATTTTCAAAAATCATTAGTGCTTGTGAAAATGTGTTTAAAAACATGTTAAAACATCACAGAACTACTGCATAATGTGAGCTTTTCAGTTTTTTACACCTTTTGTAACAAATAATGTTATACACATTATTTAACAAGATCTGTTTTTTCCTGCCACCATTTAAGGTGATCTCACCTATATTTATTTAACTGCATAATTCACACAGAACTCAAGCCATTTTGTCAACGAATGAAGCATCCTGCATCTTGTACAAATTTAATATATTGTTTCATACTCATGGGATTTTTATGTGAAGAATTTTTTTCTTTATTTTATAAGCAAAGTGTCAGTTTCCAGATTTCATATGGAAGTTAGACACCATGACCCATTTAACCTTCAGTGTACTAAGGTGCCTTTGCTTTCCATTCCACAAAAGGTAAATGTGGTAACAGGGTTCACTAGTGCCCAGATAAATTTTCTGTTTTATTTCCAAAACAGTTTCTAATCTTATTACAAGATGAATGATTACCTCACCATGTTTTTTAAAAATGTGCATTTAACTTGCTCTTCTGGTGCTCTACTTGCTCTACTCATTCATTGCTTCTTTTCTTATGTCACTTATAAAATTGTACATTCTTATTTACTTACTCACAGTGGGGAAAACCACCTCCAGTCCTGATAACCCCCCATACAAAATATGTCATTTTCAGCTATTTCCTTACTTTGTGGCACTTGTTGGATGAAGAATGAACATTCGGTTTTACTGAATTTTTAAACAGAATTCTATGGCTTACAAGATCACTTCACATTCTTTTTTATCATACTATTAAACTGAACGTCAGCTTCGCACTTAAGAATGAGTGAATAGACATTGTTACAGAGTTATTTATATGTACATTTATTCCTGAACTTAATTCCCTACATAGCTGCTCAAACCACTATCCTCATTCAAACCTTTAGGGACCATTGTGTCAAGTTCATTAATTCAGAATCTTTCTCTTTATTCTAGCAGTCTTTTCAAGTAACCTCCTCTTTTGGATACCTGTACCAAATCCCTTTCCAATAAGTCTCACGGATGCTGGTGAACCATGATTTCTTTCTTCATAGTGCCTGGCCATTGCGTATGTTTGATTTTTGACCCTTATTGCCATTTTGTGTTCACCTGTCCTTTGTTTCAGTTCACATTTTGTCTGTCCTATATACGTTAAGCCACATACGCATCTATATTACCCCTTGTGATTTGCAGGTGATGAAGCCATTTATCTCATATTTTCTTGTTTTCCTTGGATTGGTGAATGTTTTTACATTCATCATGTTATTGCAGTGCACACAATGTCTACATTTGAAATTCCATTTTGGTGATTGTGGCATCCAGTCTGGTCTTATTGTTCTGACTTCTTCAAAACAGCTACACATGAGAATATCTCTTAAATGTCTTTCCCTTTTCTTTGTAAACCTGTGTCCTTCCTTTATATCATTCACTAAGCATGGTTCTCCTCTCAGACTGTTCTAGTTCTTCTTTATAATCTTGTTAATTCTTTCAATGTTTTCATATTATTCTGTACTGTAAGTGATTTTATTCTCATTGCTTTCTTTCACCTTCTTGACTAGGGTACTGTCTCTCATTATTTCTTTTGTTCTTTTAACTGCATCTGTCAACATTCCTGGGTCATAACCTCTTTGCAGAAACCTTTTACACATTCCTGCCATTTCTTTTCTAGCTTCTTGTTCCTCTGAGCAGTTTCTTTTTACCCCAAGCAGCTGTCCATATGGGATATTCTTTTTCAAATAGTACGGATGACTACATTTCAAATATAGGAGCGTATTCCTATCTGTTGTTTTTTTAAAAATTTACATCTCAATTCTGTTTTTTTTTTTTGTAAAGGCACAAATCACATCTATAATTGACTCTTCCCTCTCCCCTTTTTCTACCTCCATATCTGTCCCATCCACATTCCTTTGACCCTGGTTCCAGCTCTAAATTCTCCATACTGTATCACTATATATCTTTTTATATTGGGTTTTATTTGTGTTTGGTGCACCTGATATATATTTATTTCTTTACTTTTATGAAAAAGTGTGCCCTACCCAAAACTAGCAGTATCTTCTGTTCCAAACATATACTACTGTCAATGCTACCTGCTGATACTTTATATGTACTGTATTACTGTATCTCACTTTATTTGTATTATTACTATTTTCTTGTGTGTTGCATCCCATGTATATTGTCTCTTGTTCCTTGTTAACAAACCCAGGTCCACCTCGAAAATGAGCTTGCTCAATGGTGATCACCTGGTTAAATAAAGACATTGATTGATTGATTGATTGATTGATTGATTGATTGAGTGTACCTCCTCTGCACTATGTTCCTCTGTGAACCTTAGATTTATGTTACAGTTGTTTCTGTACACATAAAACTCGGTCAATTCTTGTTTGGTGCCTTCCCAGAGGCACAGTACGTCATCAATAAAGTGGACCCATAGTGCTATTTTCTCCTTCCATTTATTCATATGTATTTGTTCTCCCAGTCTGCTATATACAAATTAGCCAAAGAAGGAGCAAAAGTTGTATCCATGACCATACCATGGTGCTGTTTGAAATATTCTCCTTTGAATAAAAAATGATTTCATTGTAAGGTGAATTCTGCTAACTCTGTTAAGAATTCTGATGGGGGGTACACATGTGGCTCCCTCTTTAATAGTGTTCTTCTTACTGTTTCCATGCCTTGGTCATGAGGGAAATTGTTGTACAAGTTTACTATATCAAAATTTGCCATAATTTTGATTTTCCTAATGTCTATTTCTTTTTATTTATTCAGGACTGCACAGGTGTCCTCTGTGAAGGATTTTTCAAGCTCTACAAAAGATCTAAGAAATACTCAGTAATAATCCAACCAAGGGGAGCAGCAATAGTGCATCATGTTATCTCCTGCAAAACCAAGGTTTGAGTCTTTGAGTATGTTCAGGACAGATTAAGAAAATCACAGTGACACTGGTCATGAGCAGAGGTCTTAAAATGGCTATGTTGAAAATCTGGTGACAAAACTCCATAAAAAGACTGTGTTATGAGTGAGCATTGAGCAGTTTCCACGCACCCTCATAAGTTCATGAATTTGTAATATTTTCAGTCCAGATTTTCACCAGTGGCATTTTCTCACACCTCCTTATGAACAGTACAGCTGTCATTTTCCACAACATGGCTGAAATGTGTTTTCAACATATTTTGAAATGGGTTCTGTTATTGAACCAATACTACTGACTATGGGCCTTCCCGGTGGGCATTCTGCATTTCTATGCACTTTAGGCAATAGGTAAATCATTGGTTTTATTGGATGTATCATTTTCAGAAAATCTAGTTTTTTATGTATAATCCTTTGTTTTCTTCTGCTGTGTTTAATAACCTGTCATCTTTTTCTTTAATTACTTCTGTGGGATAACTTCTTAACTTTGTATAATAGTGTCCATTATTAAGTTGGTCATACGTCTGTTTTAGATACATGCAGCACCCCGCAACACATGGCTGCCCTGGCACCCATACAGCAAGCCCTCCCACACACATGCATGCCACCCCATCCCCGTATGGCTGATGCTGCTCCCCCTGCCCCCACACATGGCTACCCCAGTCCCTGGTGCACAGCTTGACAGCCTGCCTCCACCCATTGCTACCCAGTCCCCAATGTCCATCATGGGACCCCCCTCCAATGCATATATGTGCCCCAGCTCCACACACCTGACCCCTGATACCAGGATCACAGACTCATCATTGGCAGTCAATGACTCCCCCAGCCCATGGCACTGACAACCCCTCCACCTGCATAGTCAGTGCCATGGCCTGGATGGCCAGTGGTACAGCCCTCTGCTCACCTCCTCAGCTGCCAGCCATCCAAGTGATGCTGGGATTACACAACCTATTTATAGGGGCATGCTCCCAGTATCAGTTGGATGGCTGGTAGCTGAGAAAGTGCATGGAGTGCTGTACCACTGGCTCTCCAGGCAGTGGCACTGACTATGCAGGCATGGGGTGTTAGTGCTGCAGGGGATGGGGGAGCCACTGACTACCAATGAGGGTCGGGGAATGGGATTGGGGGTTGGGGGTCTACTGAGATGGCTGGGCAGTGCCCACTGCAAGTGGCTTGCCAGCAGTCAGACATTGGTAGGGGTGTCCATCTCATCACAGCCATTTGTGCTTGTGGCCAGTATCCAGCATGTCAGGGGCACCACTACAAGAGGTGCCTAGTACTGGTCAGGGGAGTGTGTGGACACATATGTGGACATGGCAGTGGAGACCGGGACGGGGGTATAATGCATTCATGGGGCCAAAACCCCCTATTGTGTGTGGGGGGATCACTGATGGGATGGGCAATGGTTGTGTGCTGGAGTGGGTTGGTGGGCATTAGGGTGGGTGCTCAGGGACTGTACAAGTTGGACTGTGACAGTCCTCCATGGACCGAGCTGGAGTCTGTGTGCATGGTGGCACATAGAGCAGTTACAGCAGGGTCTCCTTGCAATAACCTGCCCACTGTTACACCGCACCATGGAGGGCACTGTATGCTGTTGTGCATGGCACTTTGTGCTGGCATGCCCCCCACTCACCCCTGGTGTGTTGCAGTCTGCGAGGCTAGGGGATTGGGTGTGTAGGGGCTGTGAGACCCTTTCTGGTCATCCAATGTGGTGGGCACGATGGGTGTGGAGTGACTAGACATCGCAGATCTATAGTGCATAGGCACTCCACACATTCATGCAGTTGCCCCATTGTTTATTATACAATGAGATCTGAGAATGTTGCATTATGATTGGCTGACTGGCACCTTTACCCATGGGTAAATACAACCTATACAAAAAATGCCAATCAGCCAAGCTGGCAGCAGCACTTTGAAGGAAATCAATATACCCTCCAAAATTAAGCCAATAAACAGGCACATTTTCCCTTGCTAAATGTGGCCATTAACCACAATCTCAAAAAAAAACAAGAAAAAAACATGTCCGAGTTTAAATGCAGTTTTGAGTTACCAGATCATGAAAATCCTGAACAGATCTTCTATTTACTCTCTGCTAGCAGCATAAATTTGTCACAAATCCAGTCCATTGCTGAAAATGAATTTCAATCCTGCTGCAGACACAGAATTTACCTCGGTCAAATAAATATGCTTTAGTTCAAGCTGCTGAGCCAGCCATCTTTGCTAGAAATGAAGCACTTTCATTAAAAAGAATTAAATCCACTGTGGAACTCTCGGAAGTGTGACACAGCAGAACTGAGTGAGAGTGTTACATACACTCTAACCTTAAACCCATGCCTGCTATGAGCTGATTGTGGATTGGAGGCAAGCTGAGATCATTGAAATACAGTTTTTAAATAATTCTTAAGCTTTACAGTGTATACCTTTGAAAGCTCAGATGTGGTGCCAGAATCTTAAGCTAATATGCATGACAGAAGCCAGTAGCATCAGTCCCCAGTACAGCCTGTATCTAGACTCAGAAACCTCTCCAGTGGAGACTGTTTCATACAATTTTTTTTAAAGTTAAAATAATGCAAAACAGCAGTGACTTTCTCAACCTCCTTGTGTCCAGACACCCCTTGGTAAGACACTTACTCTTCTATCCAAATGAAAGACAAGATTAATAGGGGTGTCCAAACTGCACTTAAATATGTACATGTTTGCAGTTTGCTTGCAAGTCCTACCATAGAGTTCAATACAAAAGAGGAACTATTTTTCCTTGCGCAAACACATTTTCAGTTTCAGACTATAAACATTTTTTTTAAATTAAGCATTTTCTTGCCTCATAATTTTTCCTATCAGTATTGAGAATTGTACTGTATAATCACAATAATCCAATCCAGGGTGTGGGTTGTTGTGGAATTTACCCATTACTGGTGGGGTTTTCATCACTTGACCTGTGGCCTCATGACACACCTCACCAGGCATGAGTAAATCTCGCAACAACTCTCACCCTGTCATGGATTATTCCTTAAATTTCTGGTGACCAATATAGCAATAAACCAAGTTTTGAAGGAAACTAAAAACCTAAAAAGGCTAATTTAAAAATATACTAGTAACAGTATCTATAGCACCTGGCCCAGCCCTCCCCCAATCATTCCTGACACTACTATCTATTTCCCAAAGATAAATCACTCAAGTTTAGTTCAAGTGATTTATAATAAGTTTAGTCTTTTTTTTATTCATTCTGTTTGCTTGCATGCATGTGCAAGAAACATAGTGCCATCATCCGAGTTTTCCAGAGGGGTGTCAGCCTCTTCCAATTCAGTCAGTGTGTTTGCAGGCGCAGTCGCAGTGTGCCAATCACTGCTCCAGCTGTCTATGACAGCTGAAAATGCAGTGGCATACAGTTGAAAGGGAGAGCTCTGCTTCAGTGAGCAGAGTTCCCCCCTCAACATGCACGCACGCATATTGCATGCTGATGTGCCCCCTCCACGCACATACTGTACAGCTGATGGGGGTGCCCAATCCCCCGTCAGCTGCAAGCCCCCCCAAAGCATCCAGGTGCCATGCTGGGAGCCCACCCCAGCGTGGCAAAATGTTTTATGGCCGACAGGGGTGCCTAACTCTCGCCGCCGCACGCCCCCACAAAGTTATCCAGGTGCCACGCCTGGAGCCCACCCCAGCGTGGCAAATTGATGTTATGGCTGACGGGGTGCCCAAATCCCCCATCTGCTCCAGCCCTCCAATAGCTCTTTCCAGCTGCCACGCCTGGGAGCCCACCCCAGCATGGTAAACGTCCCTCGTAGTCTTCGCCCTCGTAGTCTTAGAAAAAAACCTGTAAATACAAAACTATCCCTTGGCGCTTCTCCCTGCCCCCTCCCACAACCCGCACCCACCCACCCCATACTTACCTCCAGAGCTTGGCGTGACGATCTTCAGTGGACCGGGAACATGTCTGCACTCTTCAAAGCCGACCGTGAACTGAGAAAATGCTGGTAAGCTGTATAATGGGATAGATAGGGTTTTTTCAACTTTGTTGCATATCTCAGGCATTTTTGGGAATTTTGGGCCCAAATTTTCAACATGGGGTTTTTGGGACCCCTTCTCATAAATGCTGTCACTGTCATGGCATTACTTGGACCTGAAGGGTGATTTCACAGCCACTGTGGGAAATCACCTTTCCAGAATGATTAATGAAATGACACTGCCAGTGTTCATAAGGTGGGCTCTCAAAAAGCCTATTTTGAAAATTTGGTGGAAAAATTCCTAAAAATGACTGTTTTATGAGCGTGCATTGCGCAGTTCCTACGCGCGCTTGTAAGTTTGCAAAATTTCAATATTTTCACTCCAGATTTTCAACATTGCCATTTTACCACACCTCCTTATGAGCAGTACAGCTGTCATTTTTCACATCTCACCCAAAACGTGTTTCCGCCCATGTAGTGCACAATGGCGCAGTCGGAGTGTGAAATCAATGTTCGGACACATTAAGAAAATCACAGTGACACTGTTCATGAGCAGAGATCTTAAAATGGCTATGTTGAAAATTTGGTGAAAAAATTCCTAAAAATGACTGTTTTACGAGCGTGCGTTGCAGAGTTCCTATGCATGCTCGTAAGTTCGCACATTTTCATTATTTTCACTCCAGATTTTCAACATTGCCATTTTACCGCACCTCCTTATGAGCAGTACAGCTGTCATTTTTCACATCTCGCCCACAATGTGTTTCTGCCCATGTAGCGCACAATGGCACAGTCGGTGTGCAAAATCAATGTATGGGACATGTTAAGAAAATCACAGTGACACTGGTCATGAGCAGAGGTGTTAAAATGGCTATGTTGAAAATTTGGTGAAAAAATTCCCAAAAATGACTGTTTTAGGAGCGCACGTTGCGCAGTTCCTACGCACACTGGCAAGTTTGTGAATTTGTAATATTTGCACACCAGATTTTCAAGCGTGCCATTTTACTGCACTTCCTTATGAGTAGTACAGCTACCATTTTTCACATCTCGCCCAAAATGTGTTTCCGCACATGTAGCACACAATGGTACAGTCGGTGTGCGAAAACAATGTTTGGGACAGATTAAGAAAATCACGGTGACACCGGTCATGAGCAGAGGTCTTAAAATGGCTATGTTGAAAATTTGGTGACAAAACTCCATAAAATGACTGTGTTACGAGTGAGCATTGTGCAGTTTCCATGCACCCTCGTAAGTTCATGAATTTGTAATATTTTCAGTCCAGATTTTCACCAGTGGCATTTTCCACACCTCCTTATGAACAGTACAGCTGTCATTTTCCACAACATGGCGAAATGTATTTTCACACTTTCAGCACAGAAATGCATGGTCGCTGTGGGAAATCATTTTTCGAGACAGATAAAGAAAATCACACTGACACTGTTCATGAACGGAGGTCCCAAAATGCCTGTGTTAACAATCTGCTGTAAAAAAATCCCCAAACTAGTTACATTATGGGTGTGCGTTGCACAGTTTCTATGCACGCTCGTGACTTCACTAGTTTTTTTAAGATTTTTAGCAGATTTTCAACATTGCCATTTTTACACCTCCCATGAACAGTACCGCTGTCATTTTCACATCCTGTTCGGAATGTGTTTTGCACCTGTGGTGCCAAATGCCATAGTCACTGTGCAAAAGCAGTTTTAGGCTAATAAACTGATATTGCCACTGTTCATGAGGTGGGGTCACAAAAACCATGTTGAAAATTTGGGTGAAAATACCAGCGAATGCCTGAGGCGTTAGGGTTTCGACCATAACGCCCCCACCCTGTAGAGAATGACAGGCATCAGGGGTGTGACTTGGGATTCTTGCCTGTCATGCTCATACCATTCCACCCCACCCACACCCTGCAGCCAGTGAGAGGGCATCAAGGTGCCTCGGACTCTTCGGGCCCAAACTTCACCCCATTCTCCTATACTGCACCCATCTCACTGTATTTCCTGATGGAATGGGGTGCGTATAAGGGCCAAAGACCCCAAGGCACACCGTGACACTTGTCAGTGTCTGCAGTGTAGGGTGAGGTGAAATGGCATGGTCGTTATGCCTGACGACCCAAAGGCACACCCCAATGCCTGTTACTCTCTGCAGGGTGGTGGTGGGGTTGGCTTCAGTTCAATACTTCACTGCCATTCCTATTATGCAGCTCTGTAACTTCTACACTACCAATGCCAATGCCAGCAAGCAAACATTCTGCATTGACAAATGCTTGTTTTTATTAATTTTCTTTTGCAGTTCTCCCCCGGCAATGAGGTGTACTGCTCTTTCCTAACTCTCCAGTAAGAGAGCTCACTGTGCACCAGATAACAGGTACAGTGGATCTGTGTGCTGATTGGATAAAATCATGTCAGTGATTTATAAAATAAATTATTATTCATATGTCTGAGACATCAATATGCAATTTGCAATAATTTCCTCTCAGTTCTAATGGAAATGTTATTTGCATCAGAATTTAGACACAAATTCTTGTGGACAGAGATAAATGCTTGACCATTCATAACATGGTGTCCCATTTTCAGCAGATGCATGTTCCACAGCTACAAATAGCAGAAAGTTTTATGAGATCATAGGCCTTGGTAACTTCTGCCCTTATGTCTGAATGAGGCGGGGCAAGAGTCAGTTTCCATATGCAGTAGGCAAATGTTTACTCTTTCAGCAGAACACTATTGCGTCCCCAAAAGGGGTGGTAATCACAACAAACAATATAAATACTCAGTAATAATCCAACCAAGGGGAGCAGCAATAGTGCATCATGTTATCTCCTGCAAAACCAAGGTTTGAGTCTTGGACCCCCCATTTTGGTCAGATAGGTGACAAGTGGCTTGTAGAGATGAGGTGCTCGGCTCTGTCTACACCCTCTGTCACTTAGACCTCCACTCATTCCTTAATCCTAGGTGTCACCTGTCTGCTGGATGAGCTGCATTCTCCCAGAGACTCCCTTTAATTTGTAACACCCTAATTCTCAGCTGTAGGTCTCTGAGGCCCTGTCCACACTATAGAACTGTTTCCGAAAACCATGTTCTAAACCAGTTTAGTGAAACTGGTTCAATGGATCCACACTAAGCAGTAACCATTCTTGAAAATGATTTAGTGTAGCCACTATACTGGTGTTAATCCTGCTTTCTCTGCAATAATTTTCCTATTAATTCCAAATACAGAACTATGTGTGCCTATCTATACTGCAGTCAGAACTGTTTTAGTTAAACCATTACATCTTAAACCACTGTTGCTCCCTTTTAGACATGTGAGTGAAGCCATGTTATCTCTAGAGCATTTTAGAAAATAGTTTTAAGACTGTGTGCCTAGCAGGGTTTAAAAATGTTTTTGTTAAAACATTTTAAGGGGTTGCAGTCAAGATGGAAACAGTGCTTGGTGGATTTAAAATGTTTACGGACACTTAAAACATTTTATGTTCCTTAGAGTCTAGAGGGCCTAAATTGCAGATTATTTACTTTTTAAGAGGCAAGTCAGGGATCTGATCCTACCTTCCTGTGTCTGCTCTCCACCCTACTTAGCAACCACCTCTAATTTTTAATTGATCTGATTAGCTTTTTTTCATCTTTTGGTTTATTTTGTAGTTGTATTTAATATCTGTTCTTTATTTGTTTGCACAATCTCTCCTGTTTGACTACTGTACATTGCTATATATGGTTTTGTTTGTTAAATTACTATACTTCTCTTATTTTTTTCTGTCACCCCCATGTGTCCTTCCCCATGACACACCTAGAAAAATCTATTTGCTGCTTAATCCCTGACACAGGCCCAGATATTCAAAGCATAGCGCGGTGCGCAAACCAGTAGGCGCTGTAATAGTGCAGGAATAACGTGGAGCCGCCATATTCAAAAAAAAAGGACCATTTTGCGTAGCTAACAGCAATGGCCAGCGGGCAAATACTAATGTATGCAAGGGCAACAGGAAGGGGTGGCCTACCAGGGACGCCGCGAAGAGATATTCAGCGCCCAGCACTGCGCTAAGACATAGTGCGACATATAGCACGCAGTGCTGGTTACCACCTATAAAAGGCTGGTCTTAACCAGGGCAAACACAGAGGAGGAGAGACCAGAACAGGAAGTGGGAATGTGTGCAGTGCCTGTAGCAGTGATGCTGCCATTGATGGCAGCTGTAGTGGAGGAGGAGGAGGAGAAGGAGGAGAGGGAACAGGCACAACATGGGCCATAACACAGGCCAAGGAGACAGTATGCTGCAAACAGGTGGTACCGGCCCAGGGTCTCCTTCGAGACATTGCCTGATGACCACATCATTGGCTGGTACAGGATGAACAGGGGAATGTTGAGGCAGCTCTGTGAACTCCTGCATGAACAGCTGCACCCAAATACCAGACGCAGCCATGCCATGACAGTGGAGGAGAAGGTGACAGCAGCGATGTGCTTCCTTGTCACAGGGACGTTCCAAAGACCAACGGGGGACACCATCGGGGTATCGCAGTCTGCCACCTCACGCCTCCTGACCCAGTTCCTAGAGGCTTTCCTGCCACATGCTGGGGAGTTCATAGTATTCCCCAGCACGCAGCAGGCGCGCAGAGAAACAATGCACAGCGGTTCCATCAGGTTTGCGCACCATCTGTACTGGGTGCCATTGACTGCACCCATGTCCCCATCCGTGCACCACCTGGCGATGGCGTGACGTGTACATTAACAGGAAGGGGTAACACTCCATGAACTGCCAGGTGGTGTGTGATGCGGATGGGCGCATCAGCAATGTCTATGCACAGTACCCCAGCAGTGCTCATGACGCATTCATCTGGCACCAGTCCCAGCTGTGCCAAGCATTCGAGGAGGGCAGAATAACCAGTGGTCAACTAATCAGTGAGTAGTAGCATACAAGGCATACACACACCAGCATGCATTGGGGCAGGCATTGCAGGCCAGGAAAGGGGTGTGGGAGGGCTACACAGGGGTGCAGGACAGCATCCGACAGACTGCCGTACGTCACTAACAGGTATACATCCCTTGACAGGGGACAGTGCCTATCCCTGTGACCTGACTGCTGACACCAGTACTCCGACCGGCTACAGTGGCCAAGGAGATGTACAACGAGGCACATGCCAGCACAAGGAACATCATAGACAGGGTGTTTGGCATCCTGAAGATGCGATTCCGATACCTAGACACATCAGGTGGTGCCCTACAGTATACACCTCAGAAGGTATGCCGTATCTTCCTAGCCTGTTGTATGCTGCACAACATGGCAATGAACCATGGGATACAGGCACCTGAACCTGAGGGACAGTCTGAGAGTGAGCCAGAGCCAGCGGTCTGGGGGATAGTGGAAAACCTCGAGAGAAGGGACCCTCGCATGGCACGCAGGGCCATACAGCACAGGGACAACATCATCAGGACACTGCAACAGACAACAGGGTAAGTACAGACTGCACAACAACTTGAAAAGGTACAATTAATAATGACTTTAATGTGCACATGGACACAGATGAGTGACAATAACAATACCAACAGTAAACCTACACAGTGGATCTGACAACATGTGTGAATGTGTTGTGAGTTCGGGGTTGTGCAGGACACACGTGGGGGGGCCGGACACAAACGGTGTGGTGTCGGTGGGGAAGTGTGATGTGGGCCGTGAGGGTAAGTGATGCAACCGTGGCAGTGGAGGTGTGTGTGTGCATGTGTGAACGTGCGTGTGGGTGTGCCTGTGTGGCAAATGTGAGGTGATGAGTGCGCTGTGCCACATAGTCAGCATGGCCATCAATGACGCCTCCCACCACGGATGCGATGTGCGACACTACCGTGGGACACAGACCCTGGTGTGCTCTGTGCAGAGAACAACGCCGATGTGAAAGGCGAGGCAAGAAGAGTTGGCCTTCTGTGCCCCCGGGGGACGGTGAAGCCTGACAGGGTGGGTGGACGGCCACGTCGGCGCTGGGTCATGTATGGAGTGTGTGATGCTGTTGAGCTGGAGCCACTGGCAGCCCTGCATCCACAGCCTGCCTGCCTGTGTGCCCCTGTGCCGTCTGCACCATGGCCAAGCATCCCATGCTGGCGAAACCCATGCACCCCACGCAGGACATTCCCTATGTCAACCACCACAGCCGACAGACCAGCAAACCCATGCTCGATGGCACCCACCAGGTGGCCCATCCTGTCCTCCGCCCACTGCTCAGCATGGGCAAAGCCCACTGTGATGGCCTCTCTGATCTGCGCAAGCTCATGGCGCATCTCCCTCTGCATGCCATGAAGGTCCATACACCCCCCCCCTGCTGGGAGGTGAGAGCAGCCTGCAGGAGTGGGCGGGCACCATGGCCATCCTGTCCCAGGGGCATATTACCCTGAGCTGTAGCTGGCAGAGGTGTCTGCTGCACAGGAACAACTGGATCCTGTCGCATGGCAGGCACGTCCTGCTGCTGGTGACTACTGTTGTTGGTCTGTGGAACGGTATGGGCATGGACACCAATTCGCATTGTACCCTGCACACCCTGTGGTTCTGCGCTGTTCCCTACACTGCCCACCACCGTGTACACAGGTACAGCCAAACCAGTGATGCTGCATGCACCACTGGCACCCATCCCACAGCCTGCCGGCAGCCCCTCCCCTGCATCCCCTTGCACAGGCGCAGCCAGGTGTTGAGCCAAGTCAGACGCATCAGTGTCCTCACCACTGGTGACAGTTACCAGTAGGACGTCCCCTACACCGCCCTCCTCCGACTGTGCTGCATCCTGGTATCCGGTGTATCCCAATACCCCTACTGAGGTGTGACAGCCCTCCCCAGTCAGTAGCTGCCCTTGGCTATGTGTAAAGCACATGCATGGCATCTGTGCGCCATCTGTAGCACCATGCCCGGATGTTGATGGTCGCCTCCTCATCGTCCCCCTCCACTACCGTTGGGACCTGTCCGCACATCCTTGGCAGCCCCTGTTGTCCTGCAAGCCTGGCAGTCACCGCTGTGGAGACAGTAGGGACAGGGTAGGTCACCCGTACATGGACACTATACCCAAACACCACCACTACCACCACTACTCCATGCACACCCCAGGACACGTACCCCCTTCACACAGGCCCGTGACCCCATGCACCCACCAAACCCACAGTGGCCATGCCCATACCGGGCAGCTGTTAGGCAGACCACTGTGCACCCTGTGCAGGACACCCACAGCATGGCCGTGCACCCATGCCAACACAACATAGGCTATACACATGTGAATACAGACCTGTCCTTGGCAGTGCGAGAGGCGTCTCACACCCACCACCCGGCACACCTGCGACCACCACCGTCCTGAGGGTCGATGCCACCACAGCCATGTGTGGCCTCCACCTGCTGCTGGTGTTCAGGTGGTCCACCACCGGTCCTCATCCTGTCCCTCAGTCGCGTGGGCCACTGTTGTAGGACACACTCCTGCAGGGGATTGTGCACAGTGCACTGTACGTTTGGTTGCAGACGTCTAGGGATGTGCACCATCACACAGCACAGTGCTTGCCTGTGGCCCAACATGGGACAGACCATTCACCAGAGAATGCATCTCTGTGCTCCTGTCCATGCTGAACCTGTTCTGGGATATTGACATTCAATAGTGTCCTACAGCAGTCATACATACCTGCCTCACGCTGCTCTTCCTCCTGTTGCATCTGTATACCAGTATGTTGTTTACACTTAGATTCCTTATCAGGCTGCAGTACCACAACACAACACTGGCAGTGCACCACACTCCCTTTTATAGCCCATCCAGGCAATCAAGCATGTCAGTCATGCAAATGAGTGCATAATGATATGCTAATCACACAGTTTGCCCCAGGCATGCACAAGTACCCTCATTTCATACCCTTTTTGAATATGGCCCCGATTTGCCCCATGCTAGCACAGCCACGCTGTGCAAATGTCAGCGCAGGGCTATTCGTGTTGCAGTGCTGTGCTATCCAGATAGCGCAGCGCTATGTGCCTTAGCGCAACCAACACTCATGCTCACAAGGTCCCCATGTCCGGGCTATCACCCAGTCATAGCGCGATCTAGCGCAGCGCTGGACAGCATAGTGTGGTGCTATACGCATGCGTGGAACACAACCTCAGGGCCATGCTGGGGTCACGCATGTGAAGTGTGGTTACTTCCGGGTAGCGCCGGGCTATGTCATGTGATAGCGTGGCGCTGCAGGGATTGTTGAGGTTCATTCCTGGTAGGGCAGGGTGTTTGTGTCCAACAACATTACAGTGCCATGTCTGGACGTGCAAGACAGCGTGCAGTTGTGCACAGGGACAGGCGCTGTGGGGACGTAGAGTCCACAAACCTGGTGCAGCTGGTCATGAAACAGCATAGGAGGCTGTTTGGGGAGGTGAGGGAGGGAGACCTCCCACGAATGCAAGTGTGGGAGATAGTGGCTAGGAAGCTCAGTGTGCATACCGGCATACCCCGCAATGCAGATGAGTGCCGCCACAGGTACACAGACCTGAGATGCAGGCAGAGGCAGCAGCTAGAGCGCTACAGTCGCATGGTGCATGATGGCACAGCACCTTTGCCAGGTGAGTGGTGTTGCATGTGGAGTGTGCATACATGTCAGGCTTTGTGTGCATGTGGGTGTGGGTGTGGTTGTGCAGAGGGGGTGGTGGTGTGGGGGGGTCTGTCCATGGGTGAGTGGGTGTGTGGGTGTGGGTGTGCAGCGGGAGTGGTGGTGGGGGTGTGTGCTTTGGGTGTGAGAGTGTGGGCATGTGTCTGTGTGCACAGCTGTGCGCAACAGTGCACCGTGCTGTTGCACACTGTGTACAGGCACAGTGGCACGTGTATTCCCCATAGAGGCATGGTGCATGCTGTGACCATTGCTGTGGGTGGAGGGTGGGGTGCATTGTGTTTAGGGTTGCATGTGCATCTTGCTGTGATTCACGATGTGTATGTTGTGTCATGCTCTTACAACACTTTCACATTTGTCCACTGTAGAGCGGATCAAGCAGCCCATGCCCGCAGGTGCGACTCAGCCCAGGACACAGGAGTGCAGATGAGGCAGCATGAGGGCACCATCACTTCCACAGTGTGTGCAGGAGAACGGCACTGATAGCGGTGGCGTGTTGTGTGAGTACCTGTTACATTGCTCTGTGATGTGTGCACTTTCATGACACTGTGCACCACATCTGGGTGTCCAGACACTCACTTGTCTGCAAAGGTCACTGGGCCGGTGTGGTGTAGCAGTGTGGTGTGTGGTACAGCTGTGTTTCACACCACAGTTGGGTGCTATCAGCCTTGCCTGGGGGGGCGGTCACATTGCTGTGCTGTGTGGGTGGCAGATGGTGTTGCTTGCTTGAGTGGCGGGTGTTCCGTGGGGACACTATGCTGACGGCTGACCTTCCCACCTCTGTGGTGCATCTATACCACCACCCACAGGATGTTCACAATTGCACAGGTGGTGGTTACTTGCTGTGCATGTGGGACAATACGGAGCATGCCTTTTGGACTTACCTCTCACCCTTCTGGACACCTGCTGTGTAGCACTGCCTGTCACACTGTGCTACATACTGGCACTGTGCCGTACACATTGTATGTCCATCCATGTGTGTCTCATTGCGAGGTCACTGTGTTGCTGTTTAGTTGCAAGGTATGGATATCACTGTGCTATTACATTATGTGCATCGTTCCCTGCCAATGTTGACCGTGGCTGTGGAGGTGGTCCTCACTGTGTGGGGGGGGTCCTGTTATGTGGGTTGGGGACACTGCCATGTACCATATCTCCGTTGGGTGATGTGCTTTCAGTGGTATTGCCTGGCGGCATGTGAAAGCCCTTCAGTGACAGCGTCTGTGCCCTGGCTGACGGTTGTCCCCCTGGCCTGTGTTGGTCATTGCCAGGACACTGTCATGGTTCATTGATGATCCTGCATGCATGTCGTTGTTGTTTGTTCTGCACTCTGCATTGCTGTGCATTTCCATGTGTGGCTGGGCAGCATGTCCCAACTAGTGGATGCCCTTGTGCATGTCCTTGCGTGTCCCTTGTACCCAACTCACCAGGTTTCCAGCTGTGTGTCTGCCGTGTCTAGCGGTGTGCTGTGTCATGGTGGGGTGGTGTCACATGTCCCCTGGTGCTGTCAGAATCACTGTCATCATCCATGTTGGGTTCTGTGTTGGTGCCTGTGTTGCCCTGTGCTGCATTGTGGGATGCTGCCATGTTGTCATACCACTGCAGAACTCAACGCCGCCAGGGATAGCCCATTGGGACATGCTGTCCATCTTTGTATGGCAAGGGTTGGCTGCTGGTTGCCTCCTGTGTGGTGTACCATCCTCATGGTCTCACCCTTCCTCTTGAAGGGCCACTATGGGCATCGCTGTGGGCAACGCATCCTGAAGAGACAGAGGGAATGGAGGAGCTGCTGTGCAGGATTGTGAGGCAGCAGTGAACACAGATCGAGCAGCAGGCCATCATTATTACTGAAACCAGGAGGGTGGCAAACATCCTGGAGGCTCGTCTCCCTGTTCCTGCAGACACATAGATATATCCCCTGTTGTTTTTAAGTCAGCCCTCACCACCCTCCTCACTGGACTTGATTCTCCCTTCCTTGCCCATTGTCATCTGTCCCTGTGTGCGTCCTCCTCTGCTTTGCACCGTTGGCCTGTGTCTTCCCGTCCTTCCATCTGTTGTCATCCTTATGTTTACCTTTGTGTGCCTTTCTCTGCTAATGGTGTTTGACATTTTTATCATGTGGTGGGCATTTGGGGTTGTGTGTTGGGGGGCTTGGTGGGTATTTTCTAGTTCTGTTTCGGTGTTGTGGGGTGGGTTGTTCAGTGGTGGGTGGGGCATTTTGTACTCTGGGGTTTGTTACTGGTTATGTTCTGTGTTATATTTGCTGTTGTGTTTCCGTTTGCTTTACTGTTCATTATTGTTTATTACACTGGTTAACGACATTTTACGGTGTCCTATGTCATTCTTGGGTGCTGGGGTTCCACATGCTTTGTACTGTTGCTGGTGTTCTCCACATGGGTCTGGGTTGTTGCTGGACTTCCCCATGAATGTGTGGCGTCCTCATGGGTGGGCACTGTGGTGTGCTCCTGATACCTCATTCCAGCATGTGTTGCCTTGCATGTGTCCCAGGGTTGGGCTGTCTCTGCACTGTATTCCATTGTGTGTTTGCACTGCCTACCTGGTGCTATATTCAGTGCTGTCTTGTGTGCTATATTCAGTGCTGTGTTATTCCTGGGCTTTTTTTGCACTGCACTTCTGGGCCTGTTTGCCTGGTTTCCTTTGCTTGCTATATTCAGTGGAGTTTGCCCCAGGCTATTCGTTTTGAATATGGTTGGCATTTTGGCTAGGTTTGCATGCTGGGCAGTGCTATTCACTGCCGGGGGCTAACCTTTGAATATCTGGCCCACAGGGATTTACAGTAGTTAAATTATTACATAACAAATGATTCAATCCACCTGCTCAAGTTACTTTGATTAGAGGTGTGTGAAGTCCCAAATCTTTGCTTTGCTAATGTCGTCACAAAGTTTTGGATCTTATTGAAGTACTTCGCAGGAGCAGAGTGATTTGCAAAGTATGGTGCTTTCTAGAAGCGCTGTATGTAACATGTAAACTTTGCAGGTGAAGTTCACACTTAATGCAGTGAACTCTGCCAGCACACTGATGAAGTTCTCAGCCCACTTGGTGCAATATGGCAGCTGTACCATGTGACCTGCAGAACTGTAGATACAGGAGATCATGTAGAACAGCTTTTCAAAGAAGAGTTGCAGTTTCTGGGCCCAGTTTTCAAATGATTGGGAATGGTAGATGGTGCTTGCACCAACAAGTAGTGACAAAATGGCCATCTTTTCCACACCATATGTAGTTTTCAATTTTCAGTTGCCGCATGTGCCCAATGGGGGCCACCTGCCTCAGCTGGGCATGTGCCACTCTTGCGGTGGATGCACATTTGTGCCCTGGCAGACAGGGGCTTGCACCACAGTGGTGCTGCCATATCCCCTTTTTCAGGATTCCTCAAGAGTAGCAATGGGTGCAAGACTCACCAGGGCTTATACAAGCCCGGAGCTGGTCTATCAGCCTGTGTGCCCTCCCTGGAGCCATTGTGTGGTGGGAGGTGAACCATGCCCCCTTGTTGTGGCCGACACTGGCAGAATCTTTCTCCCACTTTGCACCCAGACATCTGTCCCAGCATCACTGGACCACAGATGGTGCCTTCCAAGGCTCCCCCAGCACCAGTCAGACAACTACCCCCCCACACATGGCCCAGCCCCTGGCACTGGGGAATCCATGTCCTGTCCTCATCCTGTTCTGTTATCACCCCCATCCTCCAACCCACCTGTTCTGCCCTCCCCAGGCCCTGCCAGCCTTCTGGATGCATGGCCACTTGATCTCTGCCATGGTTGCTGCTGCTGAACAAATGTCCCGTAGCTTGAGGCATTCCCCTCCCATGCACTGTTTGTTCAGCACATGGGAGAGCTTGTAGAAAACTCAAAGACTTTGGTGTCAGGACCTTGGTTCTTCTAATATCTGTCAGAGGGTCCCTGGTGCACCCAAGCGTGCCACAGGCAGGGGTTCAGTGCATGATGTACAGATCTAGGGACCTTAGAAAACTGGGCCCTCTGTCCTCTTTAAGAGAACCCAGTTACACATTGTGCTATAGAAATATTGAAATATTATTCAGGGTTACTCACTAAACATTTGTGCTTCTACTGAAAGTTTTGGTTTATTGATTTGGAAGTTATTTTACTAAAAGTACCACCAACAGCTTAACTTGATTCAATATGTCAGTTTAAATCTGTACCCCCCCAAGGATAAATCTGAAGATGGGTGGAATTGCCAAGCCCTACTTTCCTGGTCCACAAAAGGAGAACAGGTAACAGAGACAAAACAAGAAAGGGATCTCAAAGTAATCATATCATATGATTTAAAAGTTGGAAAGCAGTGGGAAAAAGCAGCACTAAAGGCCAGCAGTATACTGGGCTGCATTGACAGAGGTACTGCTAGCAGAATGTGTGCGGTGTTAATGCCACTGTACAGATCCCTGGTCAGGACTCATTTGGAGTACTGTGTGCAGTTCTGGATGCTGCACCTAAGAAAGGACATAGACCATTTTGGAGTCTGTGCAGAGATGGGCTACTAAGATGGTACAGGGGCTCCACCATGTACCTTACAGAGTAAGACTCCAGCAAGTTAATTTGTACTCCCTAGAACAAAGGCAACATGATAGAAACTTTTAAATACCTCAAAAGAATAAATGTAGTACAGGCTCAGAGTCTCTTCCAGGAAAATGTGACTACACTGACAAGAGGTTACAGCATACGCTTTAAGGCAGGTAGATTCAAAAGCAACCTCAGGAAGTTCTTCATGGATAGAGTAGTGCAACTCTGGAACAGCCTGACCAAAGAGGTTGTAGCTGCTAAAACAATAGAGGAGTTCATGTGGGCTTGGGACAAGCACATTGGAACCCCAAAATGAAGTGGAGAGGGGGTAGGAAATCGAGCAGACTAGATGGATCGCATGGCCCCCCCCCCCGCCAACACATTCTTATGTTCTTATAAAAAATAAATAAATATTGTGTCATGTAATATCTGGTATCATTTTTCACTCTTTTCTATATGTTTATATGTACAGTTACAGTATCTCTTATAAGCGTGCATTCTCAAATTCTTTGGGTGATGGAACTGTAAGAATATAGATACCAACTGCATTATACATCATGACATTGTTTTTAGCCCATCAGATTAATTAATTTCAAAACATTCCAGGTAGTCCTCATAAGAGGGTGTCTTATGCACATAGTTCTAAAATTCTGAAGTTCTATGTTCAGTTTGCATAGCCCATTTGCACTAAAAGAGGTTTCAATAAATTTCCACAAATTAAAATATTTTGATTGTGAATTCATTTCATTTTTAAAAAATGGCAATTTTCAACATAATTTATAATACTTACTGTCTCATCCTGTGCTGCTGCCTGGGAAGGGGGATCAGAACTGTCTGAGTATGTATACAGCAGTTAACTGTCTGCTGTGAGATTAGTGAAATGTTGCTGTGTTCTTTTACCTGTGTTTAATATATTCTGTTTGTTACAAATTTAATGTAGTGTTTTATTTTTTGTAGTGTAAAAATTAATGGGGGAGTCTAATTTAATTTGGGCCAACTATGTTCTGTGCTATCACTCAGAGTGCTTGTAATCTCTGACATGACTGACACTAAATTAGAAACCATCCTTCATGATTCTTGATGTGCTCTGAAAAATAACTTGTATTTTATGTTTACTATAAACAATAGCTTGTAGTTTATACTTTTAATTTACTTGACCATCAATACGAGCATATGTGGGTGCACAGGTCATGATAGATGTTCACCTGGGAAAGAGAAATGTCAGATGCCAAAGAGAACAGGGCCAGCCAAGTAGTGTCTGGGGTGGATAAGCCAGGTAACAAAGCTGGACAAAAGATGCATGAAACTGGCAATGTTATAGGTATTAACAAGATCTTACCATCACAAGATTTGTACTTTCTGTTTATGGAGGAAGTCCATGGCAGTGGCTCTAAGACCAGCAGCAGTAACACAAAATCCCCATAATGTCTGTCTGAGTCCTACACTCTCTTGGCACCAGTACACTTCAGGCACCATCATTTGCCAAACAGCTTAAACTCCATCTTCCATAACGTAGGTCCAGGGCCCATCCATGGGAGGAGTATTATGGGGGCATCTGGACAGCATATCTGCATCAATGTGGTTTTGCCTAGGATGATATTGCAATCAGAAATTGTAAGCTGATAGGGTAGAGATCCATCTATGCCCAGTGGCATCCATCTTGGCAGTTGTCAGCACATATGTAAGGGGGTTATTGTCCATAAGCACCCCAAATATGGCTCCACACAGGTACTCATGGAACTGATCATTCACTGCTCATTTCAGTGCAAGGAACTCTTAGCTTATGGACTAGATAGTTCTTCTCAAAGGAAGTCAAACTGTGACTGGCATAGGCAACGAGTGTCATAACTTTGTCATGTTCTTGGTAGAGTACGGCGCCCAAACCTTCCATGCCGGCATCAATGTGAAGAATGTATGGCTTGGTGTAATCAGCAAAGGCTAGAAAAGGAGCTTCTGTTAGGAGGGGAATAATTTCTTGAACTGCAATCTCACATTCATCAGTCCATCAGTCCCCAAAAGGTTCATTAGTTCTGAAATATTCATTGGGGAAGTCTTCATGTCTCTTAAACGTTTGCTCATCAGAGTTGGAGGATATCCCTGAGTTAGTCTGAATAAAGGCCTTACCACTGCAGAGTAGTATTTTACAAATCTCTGGTATTACCCACAGTATCCTAAGAAAGACTGTAGCATTTTCAAGTTGGTGGGTCTAGGCCATGTGGTAAGAGCTTTCACTTTTTCTGGATCAGTGCTGATACCCTGATCTGAAACAATATGTCCCACTTACTTCACAGAAGTCAGACAGAACTAACATTTGTCCAGAGAGAGTTTTAAAACATGTTCCTTAAGTCGGTCCAATACCTTGAGTAGTCAGGTTTCATGTTCTTCCAGTGTTTTCTCAAACATTATCAGGTCATCCAGGTAAACTAAGACTTCTAAAAAAATTAATTTCACACACCACCTTCTCCATCAGGTGCTGGAATATTGCTGGGGCACCAAATATTCCTCGGGGCATTCTCTCAAACTGATAAAATCCCAGTAGACAAATAAAAGCGGTCCTCTTCTTATCTTCCTCAGCCATCGGTATCTGGTAGTAACTACTGCGCAAGTCTGGAACAGAAAACCATCTACTACCGGTAAGACTGTCTAAGGTGTCTTGCACTCAAAGCATGGTGTGTTGATCAGCCACTGTCCACTAATTCAGGGTACAATAGTCAATGCACATTCTTACTGTACCATTCTTCTTTCCGGCCACCACTATAGGTGAGGCATAGGGACTGCATGATTCAGCTATTATCCCTGCATTCAGGAGTTCTTGCAAATATCTCCTAACATCTTCAATATCTGCCGGGGTCAATTTTCTCAACCTTTCAAGAAATGGGTGATCATCGTGTAAGTGGATATGATGCTTCTTTCCTTTGGCAGAACCCACATCCCATTTGTGGCAAGAAAATACATCTGCTCTGTCTATTAACTCCTTCTTTAACTGATTCTTCCAGCTGGTGGGAATGGGAGAGGAACCAAAATTGAACACCCCTGCAACCAGTCAAGTATTCTTCTCTGGAGAGGATGTGGCCACGACTACATCAGCTGCATACAGATTGGCTATTACTGTACCAGAGTGCATCATCAGAAACATAGAAACATAAACTTTGACAGCAGATAAGGACTGCTTGGCCCTCCTAGTCTGCCCATTTCCCTACCTACAGGATAGGCCGCAGATCCTAGTTAACCAGCAGCCTATTTCTTCCTACCCCCTACTAGAATTGCCTTATGTCTGTCCCATGCATTCTTGAATTCTCCCACAGTTTTAGACCCCACAATCTCCTCAGGAAGGCTGCTCCATGCATCCACTACCATCTCTGTGAAAAAGTACTTCCTCACATTGCCCCGGAACCACCCCCCCCATCTTTAAATTGTGTCCCTTTGTTCTTGCACATCTCTTTTTCTGAAAGATGATGCCCTCTTGGACTTTGTTGATTCCACTGAGGTACTTAAAAGTTTCTATCATGTCCCCCCGCTCCCTTCTTTCCTCAAGGGTATACATATTAAGCTCCTTTAGTCTCTACTCGTACGGCTTCTCTTGCAGACCCTGCACCATTTTAGTTGTCCTCCTCTGGACTGCCTCTATCCTGTCTACGTCCTTGCGAGATGGGGTCTCCAGAACTGGACACAGTACTCCAGATGGGGTCTCACCAACTGTCTGTACAGAGGGATAACAACTTCCTGTTTTCTGCTGGTGATGCCTCTCCCTATGCATCCCAGTATACCCTAACCCTCCCTACTGCCTTCTCACATTGCTTGCTAACCTTAAGGTCATCTGATATGATTATCCCAGGTCCCTTTCCTTTTTTGTTGTTGTTACTACCCCCCCATAGTGTAATCTTCCCCAGGGTTCTTGTTTCCCAGGTGCATTATTTTGAACTTCTTTGCATTGAATCCTAGCTGCCATACTTCTGACCATTCCTCCAACCTTGCCAAGTCCCTTCTCATCCTTTCCACGCCTCCTTGTGTATCAACCCTGTTGCAGATCATTGTGTCATCTGCAAAGAGGCATACTTTTCCTTCCAGTCCCTCTGCAATGTCACTTATAAAGACATTAAAAAGGACTGGACCCAGTACTGAACCCTGTGGTACCCCACTAGTAACCCCTCTTTCTTCAGAGTGGACTCCATTTACAATTACCTTCTGTGTCCTTTTGTCCAGCCAATGTTTTACTCAGGCTACCACCCTGGGACCCACTCCCAGGCTGGTTAATTTCACTATTAATCTTTTGTGTGAGACTGTGTCAAATGCCTTGCTAAAGTCTAGGTAGTCCATCTCCACAGTCCCTCCCTGGTCTACTATGTTGGTCACCCAGTCAAAGAAATCTATTAGATTCATCTGACATGACCGTCTGCTGTGAACCCATGCTGCCTTGGGTCCTGTGCCCCACTGGCCTCTTGGTACTCAACTATTCTTTCCTTCAGAAGTGACTCCATCAGTTTCCCTACCACAGAGGTCAAACTGTCAGGTCTGTAGTTTCCTGCCTCTGTCTTGGTCCCACTTTTTTGAAGGGGAATCACATCTGCCTTCCTCCAGTCCTCGAGTACCATACCATCCTCCCATGATTTATTAAAAAGAGTAGTCAGTGGTTTCACTAGTTCCCCCCTTAATTCTTTTAGAATTCTGGGGTGAATTCCATCAGGCCCCATTGCTTTGTCCACCTTCAGTTTTAGGAGTTCTTGCAGAACCCTTTCTTCTGTGAAAGGGCTGGGATTGACCCCCCTATCAAGAGTTCTTCTGTTAAATGGATTAGGCACTTCCCCCTCCTCTTTTGTTAATACTGAGCAGAAATATTCATTCAGTATCCCTGCTTTTTCACTGTCCCCCTCTGCCCACCCTTCATTCATTCGATTCAGCCTCATTATCCCTCCCTTTGTCTTTCTATACTCTCGGATGTACCTATAAAAGCTATTATCCCCCTTCTTAACTGAGTTGGCTATCTTTTCCTCAGTTTGGGCCTTTGCTATTCTGACTTCCCACCCTGCTTCCTTCTGCCTTAACTGGTACAGCTCTCTGTCCTGCTCCTTCTGTGTTTCCTTATATTTCCTGAATGCTATCTTTTTCTACCTGACTTTCCCAGCCACCTGTTTTGAGAACCATAGTGGCTTTTTCTTTTGTTTTGATTTGTTTATTTGCTTCACACAAAGACTTGTTGCCTCTATGATGGCAGTTTTGATGATTCTCCATTGTTGCTCCACCCCTCCTTCTAGCCTGTTAGCTAGTGCTTTTCTGAGGCACTCTCCCATCTTGCCAAAGTCAGCCCTCCTGAAGTCCAGTACCCTCACTTTTATATACAGTGTCAGTGGCTCAGTAGGTAGCCTTCTTGCCTCTGAGGCCTGGAGATTAGAGGGCTGTGGGTTCAGTTCCCACATCTGGCACTTGGGTTAATATCCCAGTACTGACACTGTAGTGCAGCATGAGAGGGGTGCTGCACATCTGAGGTGTCGTCTTTCCGATGAGACGTTAAACCGAGATCTCATCTGCCTCGAATGGTGGTAGTTCAGGTGGATATTAAAGATCCCATGGCACTTATCGAAATGAGCAGGGGAATTTCCCCAGTGCCCTGGCCAAATTTCCCTCATTCACTAAAAATACAACAGCTTAATCTGGTTCAAATTCAGCTAGCATTCATCTGTATCCCCCTCCCCCGGGTCATGCCTGAAAATAGGCAGGATTTGTCTAGTGCACGTACCCAGTCAACAAAAACTAACTAAATAAATAAAAAAAAATATGGCTTGACTCTGTAGCTGAGTTTAACGTGAACCACACTGTTTGATAGTCACTTGTTCCCAGATGGCAACCCACTTCTAGATTTGAGATCCTCTCACTGCCCCCATTTAAGAGTACAAGGTCTAAGATTGCTCCCTCATGAGTGGGTTCCAAAAATAGCTGTCTGAGGCCTGCCACCTGTCGGGCATCGAGAATGGCCCTGCTATTGGATGTTGCTGCAGCAAATGTGCTCCAGTTAACATCTGGCATATTCAGGTCTCCCATCAACAGTATCTCCCCTTTCTCTGCCATCCTAAGGATGCCTTCTATCATATCCTTGTCCATTACCTCCCCCTGTCATGGGGGTCTGTACACAACCCCTGTGCGGATTGTGGTGCCCTTTCCAGTCTCCAAGGTGACCCATGGTGCCTCCTCTCCTTCCTGTTTACTCTTTTGTTCAGTTGCTTTTATCCCTTCCTTTACATAGAGAGCTACTCCTCCCCCTCTTCTCCCCTGCCTGTCTATCCTGTAGGTTATGTACCCTGGTATGTTAACATCCCAGTTATGTGTACCATGTTTCTGTGACTGCTATGATATCCAGGCATCCCTCTTCCATCAAGGCCACCAGCTCATGGAGCTTGTTGCCCAGACTACAGGTATTGGTACTCATTACCCTCCATTTACTGATGGCCTTACTCCTTTTTGCCCCATCCCTGTCCTTCTTGCCTTTGTCACTTTCCCCATTTACCCCTGCCCTTTTCCCTATCGCCACCTCTATGTTGTGTTTATCGCACTTACTACCATGATTTTTTTTTGGGAAGGTAGGGTTTCCCTGCTCCTTTCCAGTGCCTCCCCCCTTGGCTAGTTTAAATGCTTGCCAATGACCTATCACCTAGGATCCTGGTTCCCCTCCTGGACAGATGCAGCCCATCATGCCAGTATAGGCTTGCATCACTCCAGGTGGACCCCCAGTCTCCAATGAAGCCAAATCCCTGAGCTCTGCGCCAGTAGTTTTTTAGCCACTGATTGAATCCCATGGTGTGGAACACTCTAGCCTCTTCTACGCCATAGATGGGCAGCGCCTCCGAGAAGGTTACCGTACGTGCTACTTGTCTAAGGCCCCTCCCCAATTCCACAAACTCTTCCTGCACTGCTCTAATCCATTTCTTAGCCAGGTCATTTGTCCCTAGGTGGACAATGACATCCAGTTTCCTCCCCTGTGAGTCTCTCATTCTTTAGCTTTATGTTGATTCTCTTGACCATAATGTTGGTTCCAGGCAGCACTCCTTGCTGGACCATTAAAACATTTGGCAGACCTCTTCCTGGTGACTCTACAATAATGATTTGGTCTGATAGTGACTCCTTGTAATCCACTGTTCCTTTCACCAAACACTTTAAACAGTTTAAAACTTGTTGCATCACCCTACAAGGTTGCTGTGTGTAAGAATATACTATTTCTAACATCAAACTTGCCAGTTTTTTCAGTTTTAAGTTGGTTTGTATTGTCATTCTGAGCCCTGAGATCACAAGTCACCTGACCAGGAAGAGTTGAAACTGTAGTTCCTCAGCATAGTCTTGAGAACTACAGTTTTCAAATACTGTGTTTATTTTAAACTTTAAAGGTAAAATATTACTGGGGCTTGCATAGAAAAGTGCCTGTTACAGCATAAACTGTTTTACTGCATTTAAAAATGCGATTTAAATCGTAAGGGAATTTGTGACCCCATCTTTAACTTCCGGGTCATATTACAGTTAAAAGCAGCCCTCCAGTGAGAGGGCAAGCATTTGAAACTTGTTGCATCACCCTACAAGGTTGCTGTGTGTAAGAATATACTATTTCTAACATCAAACTTGCCAGTTTTTTCAGTTTTAAGTTTGTTTGTATTGTCATTCTGAGCCCTGAGATCACAAGTCACCTGACCAGGAAGAGTTGAAACTGTAGTTCCTAACCATAGTCTTGAGAACTACAATTTTCAAATACTATGTTTATTTTAAACTTTAAAGGTAAAATCTTACTGGGGCTTGCATAGAAAAGTGCCTGTTACAGCATAAACTGTTTTACTGCATTTAAAAACGTGATTTAAATTGCAAGGGAATTTGTGACCCCATCTTTAACTTCCCGGGTCATATTACAGTTAAAAGCAGCCCTCCTGTGTGCAGGGCAAGCGAGAGCAGGGTGCGCGGCGACGCACGTGGAGACACGTGCAGAGGCATGCACGTCGGCAAGTGTTACGCGTGTTAAGCGTTGTAAAGTGTTCTTCTGGGGCAGGATTTAAAGATCATATAAAATCAGTAAATTAGTAATCCTGTGTAGAGAAGATAGTTTGCATGATAAACAGACTAAACACCACCGGATTATTTTCTGAGGTAAAATTTTGATCACAAACTTTAGTTGGCTTATTGTTTGGAAATAAAAATGGAGAAAAACATAATTTTTTGAAGCTAAAGCAGGGACTCAGTACATTGAATGTGATATGTACCTGTTTTCAGATATACCTATAATTGACTTCCATTTTACCTGCATAAAGTGTAAACAGAATGCAGAAATGAGTATTGAATTATCTTTATTTAGCACAAGATTTAAGGCCCTAGAAATCAGCCAACAGAAATTAATAACGAAAATGGTTAATGAAGAATGTGACAACTTATCCTGTGAAAATGAGACAATGAATACAAAAGTAAACAACATAGCATTACAACAACAAATTGCCCAGCCATTACCCACCATAACTATTCAAAATAGCAATATATCAAAAAAAAGACCTAGAGATATGGACATTCAAAATAACCTAGACAATGAATGGTATGAGTTCCAAACTAGAAGACCCCCCAAAAAAAAGAAAGGCAGGAAAGCTGAATGCTTTATTATACCACTATTGAATAGTTTTGACCCACTGATTACACTAATAGATGGGGATATCATACCACAAACTAAATCAATTCAGATGCAAGAAAATACGTCAAACAAGGAATATTCCAAAAAACAGAAAGTGACAATGGCACCCAAATCAGCAGACAAAGCACAGACGAACGTAGGAACTCACACTCCAAAAAACCCTCTTCTAATAACTTTTTGATTAATACAGAGATAACAGCTTCATTAGCTATACATCCATTATTGGGAAGCCAATCAGAACCAAATAATGAAAAGGAATTACCAGCAATTGATATGGAATCAAATCTAGATCAAAACCCACCGGAACAAATATTCATTCTAGGTGACTCAATAATAAAATACACAGATAGATACACAACAAGAGGAAATAAAGAAAATGTAACTAGTTGTAGTTATAGTGGGGCATTGATAAAAAACAAAACAAAAGAGATTCCAGGGATACTGAAAAATGTGAGTGGGAAAAAAACTGTTGTACTACACGTTGGAACAAATAACATCGGAAAGCAAGATGCACAAGAAATTATTTCTAATACGGAAAATGCTATTAAATGTATCCAAGAGCATGATGCAACTCCCATTATTTCTGAAATTTTACCAGTACCTAGGGCAAGCCACTATAGAACTAGAAATATTAAATCATTTAACAACTGGCTATGCAGGTGGTGTTTAACAAATAATATAGTTTGCATTAAAACTTGGGAGAAATTTGAGAACAAAATGGGGTATATGGTTATGATGGGTTACATCTAAACAAACATGGTTCAAGACTGCTAGGGTGTAACATTTATGATGCGATCAATGTTTCAAAAAACTAATTGCAAGGTGGAACAGGGGATACCATTTTGAGAATAGATTAGAGATACAAAACCCAAAACCAACTAAACAAATATACAAGAAAGTAAGTAAACATATATTGAAAACAGGTCTAAAATTTCTACTAACAAATGCAAGGAGTCTACATGGTGCAAAAATGACCGAATTTCAATATATTTTAAATAATGAGGAACTAGATATAGCCGCTGTAACTGAAACATGGTAGAATGATAACTCTGAGTGGTGTAACAATATATCAGGATATACAACATATTTCAAAAATAGAAAGGATATAAAAGGAGGAGGTGTGGCATTATTTGTTAAAGAAAACATAAAATCAAAACAAACCATGGATGTAATTAATAGTACATTAACTGAAATTATATGGGTAGAAATATTATGTGACAATACAGGCCACCTGACTCTAACTTTACAATAAACCAGGATATAATAAATTGTATAAATAAGTCAAATTATAATGAAATAATTCTAATGGGGGACTTTAACTTTCCAGGAATAAATTGGAATGAAAACATTGGTAGTAACAATATTGAAACTCTGTTTGTGGATACATGTACAACAAATGGATTGTACCAAGTAATAAATCAGCCCACCCGCAACAATAATATTTTGGACCTAGTATTGACAGACATGCCTGATAAAATAACTAATATAATGGTTAAACCTCCATTACTACGCAGTGACCATGTGATAATTACCTTTAATAACTCTACATGTTTTAAACCAGTTTGGGGTAAAACAGTAGTTAAAGATTATAACAGAGCAAATTTTGTTAAGATTAAACAGATTCTATCAGAGTGGAAATGGGACAACAACATAGATTGCAGTAATGCATTATGGAATAAAATCAAAAATAAAATTATAAACTTAGAAAATAAATATATACCAAAGAGAACCTTGTACAATAAAAGAGGCAAAATTCCACCTTGGATGACCCCAACTATTACAAATTTAATTAAACAAAAACGTAGACTGTATAGAGCAATGATAAGAGACAGTAGTGATTATAATATCTGGAATTACAAGATCTCACAAAAAAATGTAAATACAAAATTAGACTGGTGAAAAAAAAATTGAAACAAAGCTTACATACATTAAAGATGGTGGAAAAAGTTTTTATTCCTACATAAATAATAAAAAATCAAACTCTAGAAATATAGGTCCACTGGTGATAGATAATAGGAAATATCACTTCAAGATAGTACAGATGAATTCAACAAATACTTTTGTTCAGTTTTCAATACTAAAACATATCCGTCAATAGTCAATAAAATTCCAAAAGATACTTTAAATGAGATAACTAAAAAAGAGATTATGGACAACCTAAACAAACTAAACACAAATAAATCACCTGGTCCAGACAAGTTACATCCTAGGTTATTGAAGGAAATGAAAGAATGGATAATTAACCCACTACATAAACTTTTTAGCATGCCACTAAATATAGGGCATGTCCCAATGGACTGGAAAACTGCAATTGTCACACCAATTGTTAAAAAGGGAAATCGATCACAAATTTCAAATTATAGACCCATTAGTTTAACAAGTATAGTAGGTAAAATGTTCGAAACAATATTAAAAACTAGGATTGAAAGTTACCTAAAAGTAAAAGGATTAGAAGACAAATCCCAACATGGTTTTGAAAAAACAGATCCTGTCTAACAAGTAACATGGTTTTTTATGAACACATAAGTAAATGTGTAGAAGATAATAAAGCTATAGACGTAATTTATCTTGACCTATGTAAAGCATTTGATAAAGTGCCACACGGACTACTAATAGATAAAATTTACAAACTTGGTATTGACAATCGGATCACAAATTGGGTAACTGATTGGCTAACAAATCGTACTCAATGTGTTCGTATAAAAGGTCATGTATCAGGCATGAGATTGGTGACGAGTGGCGTGCCTCAGGGATCGGTCCTGGGACCGATTCTGTTTAACATACAGTATTTATATCAGATATGACATCAAATTTAAACAGTTTAGCCGTAAAATTTGCTGATGATACTAAACTAACAGCCCAGGTAGATACTAAGGAAGATTACCAAGAACTCGTAAATGACTTAAAAAAATAGAATTATGGGCTGTAAAAAACCAAATGACATTCAGCAATGAGAATTGCGTTGCTATACATTTCGGAAAAAATAATTTGCATCATGGTTACACATTAAAAGGACAAATAATAAAACCTGTAAATCAACAAAATGACTTAGGTATTATAATAGACTCAGATCTAACATTTCATGCACATTACAATAACATCATTAATAAAACAAACAGGCTAATAGGATGCATAAAAAGAAGCTTTACATCCAGAAATAGAAAATGCATTATTCCACTCTATAGGGCCTATGTGAGGCCTCAATTGGATTACTGCTCCCCCTTGTGGAATCCATCCCTGAGAAGGGATGTAAATAGAATGGAGGGGGTGCAGCGGAGGGTTACCAAAATGGTGGAAGACATATCGACCATGAGCTATGATCAAAGATTGGATGAACTGAAGATGTATTCCCTGGAACAGAGAAGAATAAGAGGAGATGTACTTTTTATGCATAAATTATGTGGGGAGGAAGAGTTACTAACACTATTAAATCTATCTTATAATAAACATAATTGTAATTTAAGAAGCCACAGATATCAATTATCTCTAACATACCCAAAAAATAATAAAAGGAGATCCATTTTTACCCAGAGAATAATAACCTTGTGGAACTCATTACCTAATTCCTTGTTTGGTAATAGAGATCACAAAATCTTTAAGCATAAACTCGATTCAATCCTGTTAAAATAAATATGGAAATTACCAGCTTGGCTGGAGACATACCAAAATGGGCCTCGGCTTTCTGTATGTCTATACCTCCTAGTATAACTCCTAGTATAACTTGGCACCAGGGGGTGCAAGCAGAGAATCTTTCCCTTTTCTTTTGATAACTCTGACAATCTCCTCCATCTGGCTGCTGAACTTGGTCTCTCTCTCTCCAGGTGGGTAGTACCCACAATGGTATGAATCGGTAAAGTTTGGAAGATTCTTTCCCCTGCCTTCTGCAGGCACAAGTGAGCCAGGCATTCAAAAATATTGGCATTCATTCCAGTCAACACTGAGATCTTGTCCAATATCTGGGCATCAGAACAGATGATGGCTAAGGTATTGATCTTTTGAGGGGCTCCACAAAAGTTCCTGGAAATTCAATTTGCACAGCAATGCAGCCATCATAGGGGCACGTGGCATTGCTCAACATCCACACAGAAAGTCCCTCTAGAGGCTGCAAAGGCAGATGCTGTAACTATTTCTGGTAAAAAGATCAATGAATGTTGGTGACCTGTGACCCACTGTCTAGAGGGGTGTCACATGGATATCCTTACTAGAAATCTTGATGGTAAGAGTGGGAACCATCAGTCTGGACAGTAACCTGTTTTGATTAGATGCATTAGGGCTGATCCATCTTATGGAGCTGTTCAATCTCAGAGTCCCAGGATGCTCCCTCACCAGGCTACTTTGTCATTTCCCTGTGGCTGTTGCCATCTTTCCCATTTCTGGTTCACTAGCTGCTGATTCTCAGGACTAACACAACCTCTTACAATATGTCCATCTTCTCCACAATGATAACAGAACCATTCACTTCTGGGAACAGTTGTGGATTGAGGGTTGACTCTTGAATCAGAGGAAGGATTCAGTGGGTGTCCACACCCAGGTGGCCAGGAGTTGGCTCGTGGGTGAGGGATCTATGTCATCTGCATGGCTTTGACACACTCATTGGTTTCTTTTACCTGTGTTTTCAGGTCTGATATATCGTTTTGTTCCTGGCTACTTTAAGCTTGAGGCTGCAAGGGTAAGGCTTTCCCAGTAGGCACTTGTACTGAATTGACAATGTCTTCCTGTGACCTTTCCTCTCTCACCTCATCAAAAAGCTGTCTGAAGTTATGGGGGTAGGCTCTGTGTTCTTTTAGTCTTAAAGATATCAGAGTCCAATGGAAATACACAGCACCTCATAAGATTTGGTCAGGTCTCATTTGGGCAACCTGTGCAGGGGTCATTCCTCAAGCTTCAACTATTTTGTGAATCATTGTCTCTACACAGGTAATGTAATGGGACAGTTTCTCTCCCATGTTCTGGGTGGTGGCTCCCAGTTAAAAGATTTGGTCTTCCTTATGCTCAACTGCTCCATAGGAACTGATCAGTATGGCAAGATGGTCACTAGGAGTACAATTTGGTTGGCTGGCTCACAGTGACCAGATGACCTCCAGTGTCATACCTCTCAAACTTTCCACTATGCATTTGCATTTCTCATCATCTAAGCATTTCCATACTTGCACCATCTGGGTGGTTTGACTAATCCAGCTCTCATAGGCATCCTCAACAGAAGGCATGGGAATAGTGCCCAAAAAAGTATGCAGTCTTCTATTCTGTTCACAAGGCAGAATCAAATAAGGGGACCATTCAGGTCCTCCAATCCAGGCTGTGCCAGTGGGTTTCTTCTTTATTGGGTCACACCCTGGGAATATAACTCTAATGTCTTGAACTGACTTCCCCTCGATGGCTAACAGCAAATGTAACTTCTTTTCAAGTCACTTGGTTCTTTACAGTCCTCAGCAGGAGGATTCAGTATGAAATTGGTAATCAAGACCCACGGGGTGGGGTCTCCATCAGCAGGGGGCTGATCAGGCACTCTGGAGGGATCAACATCTTCTCGGCACTCTATCAAAACTCTATGGGATTGCTGAGCAGAACTATAAATCCTCCCATGCTCAATAACTTTTCCTAAACATTTTATGCTACTTAGGACACTTTCAACATGGTCACTTAGGGTTGCATCAGGGATCCCTTGTACCAAAACTGTTTTTTTCAGATCAAAGTCCACACCCTGGCACCAATCTCACAATGAGATGTGAGCCATTTAAACTTTTGAATTTTGGGGGGGCAGACTGTTCCCAATATACAGAGAGGGGTACTAAAAAGCCCCAAAATCCCTGAGGCAGCCTCCAATTTTGCAACCACCCTTTCCCTTCTACCTGCACACCCACCCACAAGTGCTGCTACCTAAGGGATATAAGTTGGCACCTGGGTTCTTGGTTATAATTGGCTTGGCAAGTGGTGCAGTACCTCCAGCTATGGAGATCCTTCTAACAGCATACTGCCAGGGTGCTTCCCCACAAGAAATGAAATACAGCCCCCTCCCTTGGTAATAAACAGTACAGTATATGGTCCCCTTCCCACTTATAATTCTAAGCATGAAATATCACACTACACAATAATGCAATGGCTACAACAGTTTTCAGAAAAATGAACAACAGGGGTTTATTTTGGGGTGGAAAAAGAGTTAGGGGGCAGTGGGAGCAAAGGGAACTAAAGGCATTCAATAATCAGACTCTAAACTCTATACAAATCAGCAAAATAACAACAAACTGGCATTCATTATTAAACAGTGCTTTGCATTCCAGAATTATCAGCCCAGATTCACTTCCTTCACTCATGCACCGCTTAACCCTATAGTCCTTCTGAGAGCTCTCAGTTGGGTGTGCACACACTGAGCAGTTGCAGGCCTAATGTGGAAAAGCTGGGTGCAGCACAGATGAAATGGTGAGGTGCTGCATTGCAAAGTACCAACCACACCAGGGGGTGTAGTGAAAACTGTTTTATTCCTGGCTGTACTTGTTCCTAAATGGCATTGCTCAGGTAGAGCAGGAAGCCCAGATGTAAAGTTAACTAGCTAACTAGCTAGCTGAACAGTTAGAAAAGTATTTGTTTGGGTAAAACCCAGTACTCACGACCTTTGGTGAACAGATGCAGGCTGTTGGGGGATATCTCCCCTTTTCAGACAACTTGGAAGAACAGGCAGCTTAGAAGGACAGACAGCTTGGAAGAACATAGAAACATAGAAGTTGATGGCAGATAAGGACCGCAAGACCTATCCAGTCTGCCCATTTCTTTTTCTACATTATGAATGTGCCATCGGCCTTTGCTCAGATAATGGCCTATCAATTCATACTCATCTGTACTGCTCCCTTGTGCCTATCCCATGCCTGTTTGAAGCCCTGCACTGTATTCATATCCACCACTTCCTGAGGTAGGCCGTTCCATGCATCCACCACCCTTTCTGTGAAAAAGAACTTCCTCACATTACCACTTATCTGGCCTTCCTCTAATCTCATGCTCTGTCCTTTTGTCCTGCTATTTTTCTTATACTGAAATATGTTAGACTTTTTCACCTTGTTAGTGCCTTTAAGGTGTTTAAATGTTTCAATCATATCACCTCTCTCCCTCCTTTGCTCTAGGGTATACATATTGAGCCCCATTAATCTGTCCTGATATGTTTTCTGATGCAGTCCCTGCACCATTTTGGTTGCTTTTCTCTGGACTGCCTCAATTTGGTTAATGTCTTTGTAAAGGTGTGGCCTCCAGTACTGCATGCAGTACTCCAGATGGAGCCTAACCAGTGTCTTGTAAGGAGGGATTATTACCTCCCTCTTATGACTTATGATACCCCTACTAATACACCCCAACATTCCGCTAGCCTTACCTATTGTTTTAGTGGTCTGCTTGGATGATTTTAGGTAATTTGTGATGATGATGCCCAAGTCTCTTTCTTCTCTTGTGACTGCCAGCAGCTCCCCTCCCAACCTATAGGTGGCTTCAGGGTTTCTCTTCCCTATGTGCATGATCTCATACTTCTTTGCATTAAACCCCAGTTGCCACTCTTCCGACCATTTTGCCAGTTTATACAGATCTCTTCTCATTCTGCCCACCCCATCTGGATCATCTACGCTGTTGCAGATTTTGATATAATCTGCAAACAGACAAACCTTACCACCAGTCCATCTGCAATGTCACTGATGAAGATATTGAAGAAGACTGGCCCCAGAACTAATCCCTGAGGTTCCCCACTTGTGACTTGCATCTCTTCTGTCTGTATACCATTTACCACCACCATCTTTTTTCTGCCCATCAACCAGTTTGCCACCCAGTTGACCAACGTCTCACCCACCCTGAGCATACCCAGTTTATTAATCAATCTTCTATGTGGAACAATATTGAAAGCTTTGCTGAAGTCAAGGTAAGTGACATCAACTGCTCCCCCTTGGACCACCACTTAGGTTACCCAGTGAAAGAAATCTATGAGATTAGTTTGACAGGACCTTCCTGTTGTAATCCCATGTGGTCTTGGATCCTGTACTTCTATGGAGTCCAGGTGTTGCACTATCCTTTCCTTAAGGAGTGCCTCCATAATGTTGCCCCCTACTGAGGTAAGACTGACTGGTCTATAGTTCCCTGCCTCCTCCCTGCTACCACTCTTGTGGAGCAGGATCACATGAGCCCTTCTCCACTCTTCTGGGACCTCTCCTGTGCACAGAGACTCACTAAACAGTTCTGATAATGGCTCTGCTAGTTCCACCCTTCACTCCTTTAGTACCCTGGGATGTATGCTATAAGGGCCCATTGCCTTGTCCACCCTGAGCTTATCAAGCTCTTATATGACCCTTTCTTTTGTGAAGGTATTAGTGCACACCTCCCTCCCCCCATGTCCATGGTGCTGAGTTGTGGGCCCTGCCCTACCTTCTCAGGCTAGAAAGACATAGATGCAGGTGATGATCCCCTTCACCCCACGGGGGACTTGTCTTCACCTACCTCACTGTAGATGGGAAATCTTCACCCCACTGAGGGACTTGTCTTCACCCACATCAACTATAGGTAGGCAGCAGCAGATCAAGCAAGCAGGCAGGACCCCAAAGCGTAGGTCCTGATAGGAGGCTCAGTCTCAATTTTGTCAGGAAATGAGGCAGTTGCTTTTGTTACCTTACTCCCCACAGCAGCAAATTACATTCCTTCAGCAAGCTTTGGATATTTGGGGCACCAAATATCCCAGTTCTTTCAGCTGAGGCAAATCCCTGTTTTCTGGGATTCACCAGGATCTAAAGTCAACAGTTCTTAGTCTGTGTGAAAACCGCAAACTGCAGGATTTTCTCTCTGACAGCAGCAGAAGCTCTCAAAAATTACATCTTCTCTTTCAAACACTTACTGGAAAATCACATTGGCAAACTGTAAAACTCAGAATCTTCATGTTTGAAACTCAGTTTCTCATTGGTCCATACTACTCATGAGCCCTTTGTCCTGATTGGCGGTACTGTAGCAACCAATAGGATTCCACACTGTCCTCAAGCAACCTCTGCAAAGATGGCCACTGTTGAACAGTTCTCACAAGCTCAGTCTCTGTCTTTAAACTGTAAAACATTGTTGGCACTTAGTTGGCAGCATCTGGTTGCACTGCTAGCACCCTCCTGGTCCTTTATGAGGGTCGCTAGAGCCAGAAGGCACAATTGGGGAACAGGAGCCAAGCCACTAGCTCTTTTTTATGGGCTCCCAGGAGAAGCTGTGTCTGTAAATGGCCATCTTCAGCTGCTGAGCATTCTGGGACATGTAGTCCCTGTGGCCCGCCATCTTGTCCCTTACTCCCCGACCCACTGGAGGCATAGTCAGGGTCAGAGAGTTCTTTAAAGTTTTAATTTTGTTTGTTTTGTGTTCCCCCCAACCCCTTAGGTAGTCAGGTGGGGCTGGGGAGATGAATACCCTTATGTGGAGCTTCTGCTGCTTTCTTATCAATACTTGCAGTGCTGGAGCAATGGTGCGGCCTTGTTCCTGTGCTCCCCTCCCAGCTGTGGGGCAGTTCAGGGGCAGCAGAGAAACTGTCCAGTGTGGCACTCCGGCCACTTATCTGATAGGTGCAGGAGGTGCCGGAATAGATTTTTCTGCTCCCCAACCCTTTTGGCAGTTAGGAGGAGGGCCAGGGGAGCAGAAAGGACAATGCAGCTCACTGGTTGCTCTGGAGAGGCATACAGAGGTGCAGCAATAAAGTTCATTTGCTCCTCGACCCTGTAGGAAATCCAGGAGTGGGCCTGGGAGACAACACCAGGGAGCGGCTGCAGCAGGACTCATACTGGGAGGCAGGAGGAGCCCCAGGTAAGCTCCCAACTTGGGAAGGGGTTTACACAAGCTAAAGCAATATGGGTGTAGGCTCCTCCCACAACCATAAATAATCACTTGCATGAGACACACACAGATTCACATTTTTCTCTCTTTGACAGCTCGAATGTAACTATCTCATTCACAAATTTGTCAGCTAACTGAGTTTCTGTTGCTGTAACACAACCAGACATTTGTTCTGCATCTTGAACTGAGAATTCATCAGAAGGTGCATGACTTATTTGCAGTTGATGAACGAGAGCTACGGCGTTATGTCACCTTCTCTCAATAAAAGATCTAGGTATGCAAATTTAGTAACAGCATTCGTAACCCAGTACATTTAAGACACAAATCTGTGCATTCCTGTATTATGCAAAGCAATCATGGGTATGTGGCAGAACACACTGTCACAAGCTCCTGTGTGGAAACATGCCGCCAAGTGACTCATCAAACCATGATGACATAAGAGGGAATTTCCTTATGCTTTGTGTCAGTTTGTATTTTTGTTTAGTCTTTGTGATTACGAAAATATTGAAGTCCTTTACCTCATCAAAAGACGTTGTCTAATGTTACGCATGTCATGACATATCGATGTTAGACACTGTGTCTTGCTGTGTTCTGATGAAGAGTCATTCTCTTGCTCCATCTCATCTGAATCATGGTGTTCAACCAATGGTAAAACACTGTGCATATTTCAAGCTTCATCAACACAGGCAGCTACTTGCTTACTGTGTGGATAGTATGTTTCCTCCCAAAAATATGCCTCTCTCTGCTCAATATGCAGCCAAGACCCATGAAAGATGAGACAGATGTTCTCTCTGTTTAGCTTTGGGAACTCCTGTAACTTCATTTTAATCTTGAACTTTTTTTTTAAATCATCTATTTTAGCCATCATCTGTGACCACAAAAGTGACTAGAAGTTTACAGTCATACTTATCATTTGTTTGACTCACAGACATAATTTCATAACCTCTAGTTTGCTCTTAATTTTCTTACCTTTACATCTCATTATTGCAGATAGTATCTGCTCTAGCTTTGCTTTTGCAAACATCTTAAAATAAATAGCTTTACTCTGATAGATGCTAGCTGCATGCGCGTTTTTTTCTTCAGTTGTATTTGCTGCCTGCTAGTATGATTGTTTTCCTTTTTTTGCTTTATCAGTTTTCTGATTGTGTGTGTGTGTGTGTGTGTGTGTGTGTGTGTGTGTGTGACAAAAGAATTGACTTTTTAGCCACATCTGCCATGTTTCTTTGTCTTATTTACTCATGGTAAGTCACAGTTATCATTTATTGCCTCTAATGTAGTATGGGATACCGAATAATCAGCTTTGTATGGTATGCCATGTCTAGTAAAGTACCTTTTTTGTCTTTTAAAACTGTGTTCCCATTTTCTTGTAGGGATTTTCTTTTCGATCAAAACTACTACAGTACTGTAGTATTATTTTCAAGTTTAGAATCTGTGAAAAGAAAAAAACAAATCAGTACAGTGTTGTCAATTTTTTAGTCAAGATACGGTACCATTAAAAACATACAATAAAGTGTTTGATTACATTTAAATCAAAGACAAACATTTAAAATAGTAAACACAGTGACTAGACACAGTGAAACATTTTCCAACATAAATATTACTAAAATGTGCATGGACACCATTTTTTATTGGTTTTGTACCATCTCCCATAATTGTTACGAAAACAAATTCTTCTTTCATGAGCTGATTTCTTCTTTTGTGAGCTGAAGTATTTTCTTGCATAAAACACTCATGAAAGAAGAATGTCAGCTCACAAATAAAGATCATTTTAGAACTGGAAATGCAATGTCTAGGCCAATAGGAAGTCAGCCATCTTGCTTATACACCAAGGGAAGACAATTTGTTAATAGAAAGTATCTGCTCTCATATTTAATGTACTTTTTAAACATGGAGGGCCAAGTGAGGAGGACTACAGAGAGAAGCATGAGGAGGAGGATTTAGTGGGTCTGCCTAAAAGTGGGCATAGCAGTAGTGGTGGCTTGAGTAGTACCTCCCAGAGACAGAAAAGCACAGAACGCCATTGAAGGAATCTCCCAAATCATTGGTTTCATTTGAGCAGCAGCACATGGAAAAACCCAAGAGTCACATATACCCCACTAACAATGTCACCATGATGAGTCAGGGTGTTTGGTTGCCCAGCCACAAGAAATGTACAGTTTACGCTACATAACATGTTTGAGTGTCAGTCCAAATTCCCTCCCAGTCATGCTATTGCATGCAAATTAAATGCAGCAACTGTTGAAATGTTGGCAATTGATCTATTGCCATTCTCCTTTTTTGAGAATGTTGGATTTGGAAGGTTGATGCAGATACAAAATAAACTGCTTCAGACCTGTATAAAGCCAAATGCCCTCATCAGATTGAACCTGACACTGTACATGACTGAGCTCATGTATGAGCAATATAAAGCCATATCTGAATACCTGCTGTTACATCCAAGCTGTGAAAGTGCCATAATATCCATGTCTCTGACAACAGACCAGTGCTGATAAATGGATGGTCTGATCATGATTCTGAGGTCATTCAAACATGCAACACATGCAGTGAGTGAGAACACTGCCTGTATTAGTCAGGCCATTCCAATACTTTGTATGCTGAGGCAGACACTGGTGAATGTGCAGAAAGTGCTTGAAGCAGGTGGTGATAGTGGAAGTTTTGCCTTACTGGAACACATGCTTCATGTCTTAGACTGCAATACACATATTTATGACATTCTACAGTCTGAAAATGTTTAGATTGCAAACATACTGGACCCATGCTACAAATGGGGGCTGGCATCAATAATTGAAGGTGGGCATGAACATGTCCAAAATTTGACCAATCTCCTAATAAGAAGGCAGTATAGGGCAGTGGTTTAAGGCCCTAAGCAGCAAAACTGGAGACCTGGGTTTGAATCCCACAGCCCCTACTTGCATACTGTGTGACCCTGAGCAAGTCACACACTGTTGCTGTGCTCCCAGGTCGCACCTGTAAACAAGTTTCAGCTTAGTGTGTCTCTCCTGGTTTAAAAAAAAAAAGAAGAGTACACGGGGCACAGAGGCAAAATTCACAGTTCTCTAAGACACAACATGAAACTCCACAGAGACCAGGTGCTTCTACCACCACCTCACATGGGGAATGGGCTGAGAAAACATGCAAGTTAAAAGATTAAATGTTAAATCCTATTTGTGATGGTTTACGTCAGGTGGGAGTAGAAGACATGGAAGAAATGAAGAAGACTGATGAGGCAGCAGGACTGCAGGCAGCGCAACATGTGGTAGATACACAAGGCACCTTACTTTCACAGATGACTCCTTGCTACACTGGAGTAGCAAGGTCACTGAGAGGTCAAGCAATGTCCACATTTCATAGGTTTCATAGGTTTGTTTGAGCTAAGAAGGCATTGACCATAGCAACTCACCTGTTAAAAATGATAACTGTTTTACACTACCGGTCAAAAGTTTTAGAACACCCCCATTTTACCAGTTTTTATTGAAATTTACGCAGGTTAATGTCTCAATGTACTCTGAAATTAAAGCATAGAACAAATAAACAATTGGAGATAAAAAAGAAATCATAGAATCATTTTGTTTAACAAAATTTAATCTAAATTTTTGACTCATCAAAGTAGCCACCTTTTGCAGATATACTGTAACTGCGAACACACTCATGGCATTCTTCCTACAATGGACATCAAATATTGTTCGGAAGTTCTTCCAACACTGTTGCAGAAGTTCCCACAAATGTGTTGCACTTGTAGGTTGCTTTGCTCCCTTCCTGTCCAGTTCATCCCAAACCAGCTCGATGGGGTTTAAGTCTGGAGACTGTGCTGGTCATTCCATGATTTGAAGCCTACCGTCTTGTTCTTTTCCTCGAAGGTAGTTCTGACATAGCCTGGAGGTATGTTTTGGGTCATTATCTTGCTATAGAATGAACCCCTGACCAACTCAGGCGAGACCAGAGGGTATTGCATGGCGCTGCAAAATGCTGTGGTAGCCCTTTGGTTCAGGGTGCCAGTCACTGTGCTGTTGTCCTGTGAGCCACCTATCACACAAGCTGTTGACTCTCAGAAACTTGTCTTCTGATTCTGTTGTGGCTTTGGGTCTGCAGACCTCTTTCTGTCAAAGTTTCCTCCAGTTTCCAAGTGCCTTTTGATGGTGTAGGAAACTGTACTCACTGACACCTTGGCTTTCTTTGAAATTTCTCTAAAGCAGTTTTTGCTAATGTAAACTTTTTTTTAACCTCTAGCAGTTTACCACTTACCTTTGTACCATTTCAGGTTATTCACTGGACTGGAATTGCTTAAATTTCAATAAAAGCTGGAAAAATGTGGGTGTTCTAAAACTTTTGACCGGTAGTGTATCTTTTTACTATCACAATAGGTATCCAGTCTTTTCTTGAATATCTCAATACATAATGAGTTCCAAGCACTAACCACCTTTTGATGGAACCAAGCTGCCCATTTCCTGGTATGACATGTTTCTCTACTAAATTGCAAAATGTGGGCCCTAGTATTATAATTAATTTCTCTTGTCCTCAGATATAAACATTTACAATGAAATACCTCAGCTACCTTCTCTAGAGTGTCAATGTGGAGTGGGTATTCGGTTCAGCTGGGGAAATTGTGTGGGACAGGACCAATCTGTCACCTAAATATGTTTACATACTAACATTTATCAAAAATGAATGAGAGGCACATTCCACACAACACAATCATGTCCATTTTCCCTGCCACCTGAAGGTGGTTGTGGTGAAGATGAAGAGTAATGTGTTGTCAGCATTATCAAATTGCCTTCTACTTAGGTGGATAAAGTGGTAATGGAGAAATAATTCCCCGGTGGTGAAAACTCCAGTCTGGAAGACTGTGAGGGCTGCTACATCGATGAGGTTGAAGTGCAAACAAAGCTGTATCCTTTCCCTCCTTTCCTATTCATAAGTAGAATCCTTTACTTTATGATTAACAGTTATTTTATTTTCAGTCATTTTACTGTTTTCCAGCATCCAATCAATTACCTTCCCCTACCACCTGAATGTGATTTCTGGTTACAATGCCTGCTCCAGCCGGTAAGACACAGCACTGCCTCCTCCTCCTTCTCTGTCTGACTGAGTCCTCCACAGCCACAAACAGGCATGGGCCACCATCTCCACACTGATGCAACATAAACACCATTACCAGCTAGGCAAGGCACACCTGCTCCAGCCACCTAGATACAGCACCTCCTCCTCTGACCTTCTTGGATGCTACAGAGCACCAAACATCTTGGGCCGTAGCCTCCATACTGATGAAGCATAAATGCATTTACAAGCTAGGCCTTCCACCAGCCAGCTTGCTAGCCAGCCCCTTTAAGCTGACCTTCAGGCAACCAGCCCATCAAGGCAGCAAAACCTCAGCTCCAGCAAGGCATGTCTTTGTCTGCTGTGACGGTAAGTCACTTTCACTCTTTTTCACAATCCTTATCCTCACTGATGGTGACTCCTTAGCCTCACACTGGATGAAGAGCCTTCCACCTTACTCAGAAAGACATTATAATGTTTTTCTTTCTTTTCTTTTCTCTCCCTTCAAATTTTGCCATTTACAGTGATGACTAGCAAGTCAGTCACAAAGCCAGACAGCCCAAAAGAAACAAAGAGGAGTTACCTCTTCCTCCACCATCTCAGTGGCAGGCGCCATCATGCCAGTACACAGCATGACCAACACCCAGCAGCACAAATGTTATGGTAGGTATCATTAGGATTTTTCTTATTGTTGGTCTCCTTTCACATGTGACAGCTACAGCAAGAATGGAAGTAGACAACGAATATACCATGCAGCCACTGCAGTGGCCAAAGGAAGGCAAAATAATTTCTCATTTTCATTCACAGGTGACAGGTACAGTAAGAATGGGATTCAGCCACAGATACACCATGCAGCCACCATTGTGGCCAGGGAGGGCTAAGTAATTTCTCAATTTTATTCACAGGTGACAGGAACAGTAAAAATGTGAGTGAACAATGGATACACTATTACTATGTGGTCACCTCCACAGTGCCAACTTGTGTACAGTCTAAATAATATTTTGTTCTCTTTAAAGGTGTTCTCCTGTCCTGATGCCTCCTCTTCCAGCAAGCAATCCAACACCATTTTCTCCACCAGATTGTGCAGGATTACAGAAGGATCATGGGATTACAGGTAGAGCTGTGGAGGGTAGTGCTGTCTCTAGCTATTCCAGGGCCCTGTGTGAACCTTCTTGCTGGGGCCCATATCAGAAGTCATGAAGCCCCAAGTAACATCCTTATCCCTGTCATGGCTCATTTTTAGCTAGTTGTGTTCCATTTTTGCACTTTACTTAAACTAGTACATATAGGACCAGGAAGAAGGAGGCCAACTGGACAACTGAGTTTTTTGGGGGGGCCCTCTGCTCTTGGGGCCCTGTGCAAATGCACAGTTTGCAACCTCCCTAAGGCTGGCTCTGGTGGAGGGAGAGTGACACACAGTGCAGCACCATGTAGCAGCAGAATAAGTATTCATGCAGTTCATATAATTCTAAGAGTACCAAATTTCAGCCTATTTTGATTTTTCTGGAAAATGTGCACAGTTGTGTGCATTAAATTACAAGAAGGGCAGCCTGTGAGGTGGTTCTGGGGGGGAGGTGACACACACAGCATAGCACCATGAAGCAGCAGCATAAATGTTCATGTGGTTCACATAATTCTGGGAGTACCAAATGCTGGCCTATTTTGCTTTTCTGGAAAATGTGCACTACTGTGTGCACTACATTAGAGGAAAGGCAACCTGGGGCAGGGGGACTAACTAGCAACATAACTTTTTTTTCCGGTAGTTGAGAACAATTTTAATGATAGTGTAAGGACTCACAGTTGCACAAGAAAGACAACAACAGAGCTGAAATCTGATTTGTTTTCTTTAGAACAGATGAGAACAGCAGAATTGAAATAGATCAAAGCAGTAGCATAAATCAAGGAAGACAGTGAGAAATTAAGATGAATACACATTTCTATTTCTTTTTTCTTTTCTTTTTCATTTTTGGGGTAGAACATGGAAGAGTAAAAGAGAGATAAAGGAAAATATACACATGGGGGGGATTCAAGGGCTATGACCTGGGGACAGAGGGTGCACCACCACTACGGAGTTCTACCAAACCCTCAGTAATTCTTTGCATATTTCTCACCAACTCCTGCAACATCTACTTCATCCCCACAACTTGCTAGGAAAGCTCCCCTGTCTCCCAGCAGAGCTGTGCCACTTTCCCATGGGTGGATGTGGGAGGATGATCTGAGGCCAGTCTCTCAGGTCCCCCCCGCAGTACCTGAATCCTTCTGCAGGTCCCACTCCTAGTCCCCTCCATCTCCCCCTCATGGACTGGCACACATGACCCACCACATTGCTTTTTCTTAACCTTTCCACCCAGCAGCAAAGAAGAACCAGTAGGGGTGGCACCACCTCCACCTCTCTCGATGATTTTTGTCTGACTAGGGACATGTTCCTCCTGCTCCTGGTGGTGCCTTGCTCTAAGGTGGGTGTACTGCCCACCTGTCGTCAAATGTGTCTTCTACTTCCCACACCAAACAACAGTTTTACATAATTTACATGTGATCACACTATTGTTGGTGGGATCACTATCAAAGAAGTCCCATACTGGGGGGATGGGGGAATGGGATTAAGGATGGGGAAGGGGGGGGGTTGGGATCTTCCAGTGCTTAGGAATATTTCCTGTATCTTATGTATGGTGTGAATCTGTGGTTGATATGGAAAACTTCCAATAAACTTTGATTTGAAAAAAAAAGAAGTCCCATACTAGGGACTTCTGCTGATGATGAAGGGAGGAGTAGGATGGTCCAGGGTGCATCTCCTCCTATTCCTAATGGTGCACAGGTGGTGGTGGAATAACAATTGGTGTTTCCTTTGGTGTTGGGGGTGGTGTCAATTCATGCTGCTGTTGGCACTATGCTGTGTGTGGGGGAGGAGTTGGGTGTTGCTGTCTTGTGCTACCACGGGTTTCTTAGTATGGAAGGGATGGTGTGTCCCATCTGTTAACTGCATCCCCCTTTCCTCCTGACCAGTCCCACTCATTTTAATGCAAACAAAAAGATAGACTAAAAGTGATAGAAAATATGCACAAATAAAAGTGGTGAATATAAAGAAAATTACATCTACAGTAAACAACAACTAAGCAAAGACTCCCAAACTGTACAGTAAAAATATGATGAATAACAAATAAAAGAAAGCTGACATTTTTTTTTTGGTAGTTTTTAAAAGTCTCAAAAACCAGATTTGTCCTCTTCCATGAACTCGGACTGCAAAGTGAAACTACAGGTGAGCCAGTACATGGAGCAGTAGCATGTGACCTGCAGGAGTTGTTTCCATGTGCTTATGGAAAATATTTACAAATTGCTCAGCAAAGGCACAGTTCGTAACTTCACTGGAACATCATCAGTGAAAGTAATATAAGTTCATATATCTTGTCAAATGTTAAATTTCAGCCAATCAGCGCATGCCACGTCATTTGACAGGTGGGCGTGTCCTAAAATGGGCCAATCAGAATTGTCTCTTGTTAAACCGGAAGTCCCTCCCTAAAATGTGCTAGCCCCACCCACTTCTGGTGGAAGTGATGCAACCTTGAACCCGTGCCCCGGCCCTTGCACAGGAAATGACATGCATTCAAACCCGTGCCCCGGCCCTCGCACAGGAAATGACCCACATTGAAACCCTGGAAGTGACATAACACCACCATTTTATAAGCGTCCTGCGCCCCTCGTTCTCGTACACTCCTCAAACCCCTTGCCACGCCATCCTGGCTGGAACACGAGTCCCATCGTGCTAGCTTGAACTCATGCCCCCCTTTTCTCCTGCTCCCCCACCATCCTGGCTCAAACCCTGTCCCTCTTCACCACCATGCCCCCACCCACCCCAAAAATCAGTTAGGGTTTATGTAGTGTTATGTGCCCCTGTAGGCTTGGGGTTGTATAACTGCAGGGGCATGTGTGTGTTTTTTATTAGGATATTTTCAGAAAGAAGTATCTAGGAGGCAACCTATCGTGCAGAGGTTTCACAGATCTGTGTGGAGACTCCCCCAAGGGAAATTCATCTGCCTGTGTGAGTACCCCTTTTTCTGTTTTTTTATAACAATATACAAAATAATTTAACATGCATCTGTAGGACTGTGTCAAACTTACATCAAAAGGATAGCTTTATGTATAAGCATGTAACATTTATAAGCTAAAACAGGGGACCTCTGTGTAAATAAGATGGTTCAGCAGTTTTCTCTGGATAGCATTGCAACATGCTGGCTGTGTGTGTGTGTGTGTGTGTGATTCTATAGCAATCACAAAACTAATTATTTATATGCCATCATAAATTAAAAGAATAAAATATATCAGGAAAAAGGAATACACATACCTATAGCTCACCCCTCAGCTCTGTGTAGTAGCAAGGAGAAGGCTGAATGAAATGTGAGCAGTATTGATAATGTTTTAAAAAAGGGTGTGGGGGGCTACAACAGATGTGCCTCTGACACATGTTACCATGTATAGTATGATGGGGTGTGGTGATGGTTTTACCAAGGGGCAGTCCATCTTGCAAAGCATTATATAAACCCTGCATTTGAAGCCAGAAGGCACAGCTTTTTGAGAGATTCCTCAGATTCTGTTTCATAGACTTGGAGCAGAATATCAAAAACATCAAGCAAGAAGATGGCACAGTGCAGCGCTTCTCAATTCAACCTCCCAGCAACAGGCCAGATTGTCACACCACCTAATGAAAAGTCTGGAGATGAAAAGCCAAGCAAGAAGATGGCTATCGGGGCCCTACAACCCAAGCCAACGTATGTGTACTACATGAGGTGTGAAAAAGAATGTCCCACACAAGTCTTGTTGAGTGGAAGAGTGTCTGACATAAAAAAGAAACTTGCTGAACAGTTTGGTGAATCAAAAAACCCTAAATCTGACTGTCTTTCTGAAGAGACACCACTGCAAGACCTTGAAGAGTTGCTGGGGTGTGAATCTGATGCAGAAAAAGAAGTTATTATGAAACCCAAAACAGAGAGTGACAAGAAGGGGGAGCCAGAGAAGATGGTCAGTGAGACACTGCCAAAAAAAGCATCAGAGAAAGTTGTGAAAAAGAAATCCAAGACACAGCCAAGAGGGCCTCTGACCAAGAGGAGGATGATGATGATAATGCAGCCACAAGCAGTCAAGCCCAGGCTAAGAAAGAGAAAGATAAGAAAAATGAAGAAGAAGAAGAAAAGAGTTGCCTTGATGAGGTAAATGCATTTTAACATTTAAAAAAAATGTGAGTGGTGACATGCGTACATGGTGTAACTGAGGGAGATGAGTTAGCAGTAGAACTAAATCTTACCTATAATGAGTCAGAGGACCAATGCTGTTTTCTGTTTTTACTTTAATAGACTGAAGGATTTGCGATGGAGCAGCAGTCATATTCGGACAGCATGGATTCGCGACTTTCCACAAATCTACTGCTCGACTGTCTTTGCTGTGTGAAAGATACGAATTTGGTTGTTAATGAGATGTGTGAGAACCAGTATGTTAGAAATACAGAGAGTGATAGAATGTTTCAAAATGTCACAGAACAGACTGTGATCACAACCCAACCCTCTTCTTCTTCTTCTACTGAGATTAGACATGGGAACTCATGTGAAAAACCAGGCCTCAGTAGTAAACCCCCCAAAACTGACCACGATATGTATTGTAAGTAACGTTATGTATCATACGATCCGTGGCGTAATTGCCTCAGTGATACAGAGGGTGATACATTGTGAATTGGTCAATTCCTGTCCTGGGTATGAGATAGATGATCCAAGTCAGAAAAACCATTCATGTAACCTTGATGACTTAATGTCTAAAGAAGCATGCAGAAATGTTTCTGAAGCCATACATATAGGGCCGCTCACGCCTGTGATCTTGGCAATCGCTATGAAGCATCGGGGGTTAAATATGACCAATTGTACCCTGGAAACTATAAGTCACATTCTAAATGATGTGAGAAAATCCGATAACCCCATGTGATTAGTTATGCAAATGTTACAGCAGACAGACAGTGAAATTAAAAAAGATGCCTGCCGTCTGGTCAGCAAAGGTTCCTTTAAAAAATTTCTAAAAAGAAATTCAGGAACCCTATTTATATTGTAAAAAAAATTACCCCACCCCACCCCACTCCCAAATTACTACATGCAAACATTTCAGTACCAAAACGTGTCATATTTTATTTTTACAGATAATCATGCGGGAAGCAAGTACAGAGAGAATCCAAAGGCTTATGTATCTGATCCTAAGCCATTACTGCCATCCATCACTGTTTGGTTCACCTCAATATGACATTTGCCTTTGTGATATACATGCAGCCTCTGAAATGATGATGTGTGCCCTACCAGAAGTATGGGAGGATACAGACAAATATTTAAATGAATCTGTGTTGCCACTTGTAGAAAATGTTAAAGTGTTTGCCGATATATTCGTGGAAGACGATGAATGTCTTTGTGGACTTTATATTATGATCGTCATAGTCATGTGTGTGTGTACTACAAAGCAGAAAAAACCTTGTGATATTGTACGTGTTGTTAACCTGGCTTCTCTACTTGCTGAAATGATCCACTGGTCAAAAAAGGGGCCTTTAAAAAAAATTATATAAGGAAATTCAGGAACCCTGTTTACGTTGTTAAAAAACATTTAACCCCAAAAACTGTTACTTGTTACCATTTTAATATTGTTCATATTGTTATTCCACTTGCTAAACCACCCATGCAGTGAGAGGTCACTAAAACATAGTGCTGTATGTTTTTTCCAGAGCATACAATGATGGGAAACACCCTGTCAGTGCATCCAGAGGTTTATTTACCAACTAGTCAGACACAGAGCTCAACAACCTAGTTTAAATCTACCTACAGGACAAGCACCATCTGTACTTTTAGAGACATGCCAAGGTCTTTTTGATGGTTTCCCAGAGGGACCCCAAAAGGAAACTGTGGATTATTTTAAGGATGAGGGGGCTACTCTTGAGGAAGCAATGTTTAAAATTGCTATAGAGTTTATGCATAATCCTTATGATGTGATACACTTTTGTGATTTTATCTGTACCACTGTTGACTTTTTAGTGTTTAGTTTGCAGAATGGGGGGTCTGAGTCTGCCATCATAAATTTTGCTTCTTTTATCGCTTTTGTTGTGTTTCATAAACCAGATTTAGCATATGCTTTTCCTAAATAGTGTATTATAATGTACTTTCAGATGGAACGTAATGGCATGCTACCAATATTCCAGACAGTCTTGATGTCTACAATGTACCGTGTGATAAAGGACATTTTAAAGGAACTGTATTTTATATCTGGACTGCCTGCCCACTAGCTCTACCTGGCTAACACAGTGTGAGAGGCTGTGTTAGTACTGCTGTCATCGTTGCCAGCTGGAGCTGGAGAATGCTGACCGGGGAGGTAACAGTTGTTGCTGTGGGGGGAGGCACTGTATATAATATAGGTGCCTCTCACAAGCGCTCGAAAGAATAATGCATTATAGAGTGGTGGAGCGCCACTCGGAGTTGAAATTTCTCTTTGCTTTGGGTGAGAGGAGGGAAGTAGATTATGTTATAATAGTCTATGTATGTTAATTAGATTTTATTGTTATGGTAGAGTTTTAATGTGTGTTTTGCTTGCATTAGTTATATGTGCCAATTGGCTTATTTAAATAGATATGTGTAGGAGTTCTGTTGGATGAGTTTTAGGGCCTAGGATTGTTTATGGGAACTTGCAGCTGCATGCTTTGTGTCCTTTTATCCCCCTCCCTGTATCTGATATTATTGTCAGGCGTTGTAGGGAAGTGGGGATTGTGGGGGATTGCTCTGCGTATGCGCTGTGGGATGACCAGGGGTGGGTTGATCAAAGGATAGAGGTGGTTAAGTCCAGGAGATGCCCTGGAGTAAATAGAGCATCTAGGAGAAGCCAGTCGTGGCTGGTGCCTATTCCCGGGGGGGCCACCAGGCCAAGTGGCCAGGTAACCTATAGGGCTGTGTCACCCTCAATACCTCTGACGGCGGTGCTATGTAATGCCAGGTCGATCAGAAACAAGACGGCTATTATTGCCGCTCTGGTTTCATTGTCGACCTGGCTTGCACATGGAGACCTGGGTGAGATGATGCAGGTCCTGTTTTGAAGCTGCAGTCCCCCAGGATATACTGTGGTGCACTGCCCCAGAGAAAATCGTAGGGGAGGCGGTGTAGCTATTTGTTTTAAGTCGAGCCTGAACTTCACCGTGCACCCGGTGGGAACCCCGGGTTCATTTGAATGTGTGGCCATTTGTGGAGGACTTGGTGTGGGTTGCAGGATCCTCCTCATCTATGGCCCTCCTGGTCCGATGGGGAGGTTCCTGCAGGAATTCGCCGAATTTGCTGCCGGTGAAACATTGGATTCCCCAAGATGTATTTTTCTTGGGGACTTCAATGTATGGGCCGAGGATAAAAGTCAAAAGTGTGCCCATGAGTTATTGCAGAGTATGTCCCTTTTGGGGCTGGTGCAGTCTGTCGGCGTGCCTACTCACCAGGATGGCCACACATTGGACCTGGTATTCTCACTGGGACTTGAGATCGCTGATCTTGAAATTGATCAGGTAGTTTGGTCTGATCATTGCACGGTGAAGTTCACGTTCAGTGCTCCCATCATAAATTTTTCCCCTTCTGAGATGTTTCGCTGCCGCCCTTTGAAACATCTTACCCCTGAGGGTTTTATGGCGGCAGTTGATTTATCAAGGGTGGGTGATGCATGCGTCTGAGCTGTTGATGCCGGAGTAGACACCTATAATAAGGTGCTGTCTGGCGCCATCGACTCCCACACATATCCGTGTACGACCCAGAACTTCATACCTGAGGTCGCCTTGGTTTGACGGTGATCTCAGGGAAATGAAGAAGCTGGGTCAGAGATTAGAGCGTCGCTGGAGGAAATCCCATCTGGGGGCTGACAAACTGGTCCTGTGTGCGCATTATTGCGCATATCAGGAAGCAATCAACCAAAAGAAGGCAGTATTTCTGTCTCAGGAGACTGCTGCTGGGAGAAGCCGACCAGTCTCACTCTTCCGGACTGTTGACAGACTTCTTCATCCATCCTATCTTCAGCCCGGAAGAGTTTCCTCGAATGAGGATTGTGAAGAATTTGCTCGGTTTTTCTCGGACAGGGTGTCTGTGATCCGGCGAGAAGTCTCCTCAGCCAGTAATATCATTGCTGTCAGTGGTCGTCAGTTGTGTTCTAAGAGCACTCTTTCTGGTTGGGGAGAGTTTAGGCCAGTGGAGGTTCGTGAGGTTATTGAGATAGCAGCCAACTTGAAGTATACCTTCTGTGAACTGGATCCCGTGTCAGCGCACTTCTTAATGAGGTACGTTGACACTGTTGGCCCGGTGTTTGCCCTGATTGTCCAGTGCTCCTTGAGTCAGGGTGTCTTTCCTGATGCTTTGAAGGAGGCTCTGGTGAGATCCCTTTTAAAGAAAGCTTCTCTGGACCCGGAGATTAGGGAAAATTACTGTCCTACCTCCAATCTTCCATTTCTGGGAAAGGTTGTTGAGAAGGTGGTATCACTTCAGTTGTGGGAACATCTCATGACTCACGAGTTGTATGATCCCTTCCAGTCAGCTTTTCCGGCCAGACATAGAACCGAAACTGCTTTAGTTCAGGTGCAAAATGACCTCCTCAGGGCTAGAGATCGGGGGGACAAGACAATTCTTGTTCTCCTTGATCTCTCCTCAGCATTTGATACTGTGGACCATTGTGTGTTGCTTTTCCACCTGAGGGAGTTATGTGGACTCACTGGCATTGTCATCAAGTGGTTTGAGTTATTTCTTACTAACAGGAGGCAGTGGGTTGTGATGGGTAATTTCTCATACGCACCCTGCCTCCTTTCGTGTGGAGTCCCTCAGGGTTCAGTATTGCCCCCAATGTTGTTTGCAGTATATATGCTACCCCTGGTGGGATCATTAGGAGGTATGGTTTGAGTTTTCATTGCTATGCTGATGATACTCAACTATACCTATCCTTTGCCCCAGGAACATCAAATGCAGTGGATGTGCTGAATATCTGTCTGGCTGAGATAAATGACTGGATGTCCTCCAGCTGGCTGCAACTGAACCCTAACAAGACTGAGGTATTGGTAGTGGAGTCGAACAGAGCTCATGATGGGATGGCCTCTGATTCTGCGACTGGCCTTGTGCTAGGAGCTGTGTCACTGATGACCTCCCCATGGGTGCAAAATCTTGGTGTGATCTTTGACAGAAACATGTCCATGGAGGCTCAAATATCCTCTGTGGTTCATTCCTGTTTTTCCCATCTTAGAAATATCACCAGGATTAAGCCCCTTGTTCCGGCTCTGGACCTCCCTACTTTGATACATGCCTTAGTCACTTCTAGGCTTGACTACTGTAATGCCCTCTATCTTGGGGTCTCTGGAAGTTCTCTTCACAGACTGCAGCTAGTGCAAAATGCTGCTGCCCGGCTTTTGTCTGGACAAAGTAAATTTTGTCATATCACTCCAGTATTGCACGAATTGCACTGGCTGCCTGTCAGCTGAGAGTACTGTTCAAGGTGGGTTTTCACCTATAAGACCCCTCACAGACAGGGCCCTGGTTACCTGTCTAATCTTCTGGTACTGTCCACCTCTGTCCAAAATCTCTGCTCCTCTAGTGGTGGCCTCCTTAAAGTTCTGAGAGCAAGATTAAAATCTGCAGGGGATTGAGCATTTGGAGTTGCTGCTCCCGCTTTCTGGAACTCGTTGCCGGTTGAAGTGAGAGAGGCCCCCACTATAGAGGCCTTTATGAGTCATCTAAAGACCTTCTTATTTATGCAAGCTTTTGGGGATTAAGTTTTATGCATATTATATTTTAATGTAATGTATACGGTATGACATACTGTACAGTTTTGTGCAGCGCCCAGAGCCTGTGGGATTGGGCGTCTTTTTAAATAAACTTTGACTTGACTTGACTTGATATACTTTGGAAAGCAGCCTGCATTAAATGTCTGCCCTGAAGATGCTGCTGCTTCACTGGCAGAAAACACACTGACTCTGATTAAGGAGTTGCCACCCCTTGTATGGAGACTCTATGTTGATGTAATGGAAAACAGTAACCGTAGAGCAGTATGCAAGGTGAACGACATTTTAGAGGTAACAGATGGTCTTAAAAATCAGGCTTATTATTTTGAGTGGTGTATGGCATATGTGTGTGTATGTATTGTGCTCACCTCATCACTAAGGGGGAAGTGGACGATGCCCATGCTTGTGTAAAACATGCAGCTCAAAAGTTGCTGTTTCTGGGTATTGTGAAGCATGTTAAAATGAAAAAGTAGAAAAAACAAGATATTATATAATCGCTGCATGCTTGCCATGTGTTTTGCCTTTTGTATGTAGCAGCTATATGCATTAGTTTATGTATTATAAAGTATATAAAGTAAATATTCAAATACTGTTATGATGTGTGTATTTATAAATAAAATATAATCATGCATTGCACTTTGTGGTTGTCATAGTGTTTTTAAAAGAATAGAAAGAGCACATGCTTTATTTTACTGGTGACAAGAGTTTTGCTAGTTAACAGATGTATCGGGGGTTAACGAAAGAAGATGAATGATCACCTGTTCCAGAATATATATTTTAATGCAAAAAAAGTGGGTAGTTTCACAGGGGTGACTCAGCTGTATAAGGCTGCAAAGAAACTTGATAAAGATGTCACCAGGAAAGGTGTTGCAGAATGGCTTTCGAAGCAGGACCCCTATTCATTACACAAAGCAGCCAGAGTCTGATTTAAGAGAAATCCTGTCATTGTTTCTGACATAGACAGACAATGGCAAGCTGATTTAGTAGATATGAGTCAATATGCAAAGTACAATAATGGATTTAAATACATACTGACGTGCATCGATGTGCTGTCCAAGTATGCCTGGGTAGTGACTTTAAAAGACAAATCAAGCAAGGCAGTGACGCAAGCCTTTAAAACTATTTTTAAAAGTGGATGCACACCTCAGAAGTTACAGACTGATCAGGGTAAAGAGTTTCTAAATGCTTCCTTAAAGAACCTATTAAAACAAAATAAAATATACCATTTTGTGACATAATGAAGTTAAGGCCAGCATTGAGCAAGATTTATTAGGACACTGAAGTCACGATGTGTGTTACTTTACAGCCCAGAATAATTGGAATATACAGATGTGTTGTCAGACCTGGTGCACAGCTATAACCATACTTATCACAGAAGCATTAAACACAGATCTGTGGATGTTAACCTTCCAATGCCCTGGGTGTATGGAAGATCCCCATGTTAATTCTGTTCTTGGAAAAACAAAAGGTACCCTTCAGAAAGATGATCACGTGAGACTATCTAAGCTAAAAGAGGTGTTTGAAAAGGGATATGAACAGACGTACACAGATGAGATATTTATTGTGATGGAGGTCTTAAAGACACAGAGGCCCACCTATAAGCTTAAAGACTATCGGGTGGAAGACATTAAAGGTACTTTTTATGCTGAGGAGCTGCAAAAATTGAACCTGATGAGGACCTTGTGTACAGGGTGCAGAAAATCCTGGCAGAGAAAAAGCATGGCAAAAAAACTTGGTATCTGGTAAAGTGGAGAGGGTGGCTCGATAAATTTAATAGCTGGGTTGAGGCAACACAGGTTCAGGACATTAGAAGCAGATAAGGCTTAAAATGCTCAAAAATGGATTTTATATCACATTGCCTAGCAACGCCTCGCACAACATTTTCCCCAAGAATACTATACCCACTTTTGCAGTAAAGTTACCACAAACGCTTGAACTACCTGGTGAATGGGAAGCGGGCTTAGCAGAAATTCAGTACCCTCATACCTGGGACAATGTGCCTACACAGAAAAACAGGTTCAGTATGCTCTATCAGCCTACAAGCATAGCCCACAGTAAAACACCACCAACTGGACCCTTTACTGAGTTAGCAGCATTTAAAATTCCATCGGGCTATTATCCTAACATGGCTGGTTTTATTTCTCAAATTAATAAAAGCATATTTGAAGTAAATGAACTGCCAGTGGTTTTGGAACAACAAGCCATCGGGAGAGAAATAAGCATTGACAGTGACATCAAATATGCACGGGCAGTTAAAGTACCTTTTGGGTTTTAGCAGACTTGAAGTAGGTGTAGGAAAGAATCTAACAAAGAACCCTACAGATATTAATGGTGGTTTTTACACATTATATATCTACACTGACATTATCACACATGAAATAGTGGGTGACAGTCTAGTGCCTTTGCTGAGATGCGTACCCGTCAGGGGCCAAGACAATGAGATAGTGACCGTGACCTACGATAAACCCCATTATCAAACTGTCAGTAAACATCAGATTGATACAGTCACTATTGAAATAAAGAATGATCAAAATGAACCTGTACCATTTTGATTTGGAAAGGTGATCGTGAAGTTGCATTTTTGGCCCCAGAGAGTGCTCTAAAATTTAAACAAGGATGGTGATCGTTCAACATCATGGGGACTCTGCCTTGTACAGAAGCTGTTACAAGGCACAGGCATGATACAGTCTGCCTGGCTTTCATGGACTTCCTACTATGTATGGTTCTGGTATAGGAGGGATATTTAATGGTCTGTTCAGAAAACCAGTTCCATTTTTAAGAAGGGGGTTTGAAATTGCAAAACCACATCTATAGACATCTGCTAAAAATGTTGCAAAGGATGTTGTGGGGCATGTGACTAGTGCTGTCACTCAAAAGATGTCAGGGGGTGATAAGCCTACTCAGGGTGGCTCAGGGCTGATTGTATCCAAGAGAGGTAAAAAGAGAAAGCGCAGAGTGCACCCTTCGCTTCTCATCGCCCCCCCGGCTACTTTAAAAGAGGGGTTTCAAAATGCAAAACTTCATAAAAGAAAATGTTCAAAGGCAAAAGGATCTTCGAAAGGTCATAAAAAAGCAGAGACCTGTTCTAAAAACATGGCTTTCATGCACTGTGGTTCTGAAGAATGCACAAAATCAGAACTTGACCTGTTTGCCGTTTCTCCCACACAGACAAACATTGAAAAAAGCATTTATGTAGTGATACCCCCTCTGGCTGCCCTTTCAGAAAACTCACTGATTGAATTTTATATAGCAGGGAATGGTGAAGACTATTTGGATCTAAACAACACGCTTCTTTACCTGGTTTGCAAAATCACTGAAGCGGATGGAGTGATATACCTGCAGCGCCAAAGTGGGTCCTTATAAACTACCCAGTGGCTACCATTTCAGTCAGCTGGATGTGACTGTCTCAGATCGGCTCATCAGTCAGAGCAATACTGTTACCCCTACAGGGCTGTCAGCAGAATCTGTGCTTAACTTCAGTGAAGAGACCCTTTCTACCAATTTACTACAGGGTTATTTTACAAAGACACCCCTGGAAACATGAAATCACAGACAGAGATGGTGACAATGTAGGTTTTAATAAAGAAGCTCCTCTCCACATCTCAGTAGGGGCACAGCTGGGACACTTGCACACAGACTTGTTTTTCAAGAGAAACTGATGCTGAATGGCGTGGATATTAAAATTGAACTGACACATAACAGGGACAGCTTTGCCTGATGATGGGAGATGTTGAACCTTATAAGCTAAAAGTCATGGCCGCCTCTGTTTGTCAGAAGGGTAAAGTGACCCTGAGTTCATCTGGGACATTCAGGAGCCTGCTGACCTCCAACTCTAAATACCCTATAGACAGAGTGAGTATGAAGTGTTCAGCCCCTCTGCAGGCAGCAGGGTCTGCAATCAAGATAATTTGTTTTGGGACAGTTACAAAAATGATGGTCATAGGATTTGTTGACAATGATGCTTTTAAGCAGTTCCTACACTAAAAACCCTTTAACTTTAAGCATTATAACATTAATTTTGTGGTTTGTATCTGGACGGTGAACAAACCTCTAAACCTCAGCAGCCCGATTTTAGAAATGGGAATCGTGAGAGAATATTTTAATCTAGTACTAGCAGTGGGAAATCTATGAAAGATCGCTTGCTAGTAGTTAACCATTGGAATTTACCCAGGTACACTCTGTTTGCCTTGATCTCACTCCGGACCAAGAATGTGCTGATCATTATTCTTTAATTAAAACTGGGAACCTCAGAGCTGAGATCAGATTTGCAAAGCCCTTCCACAAACAGTTAATCTCATTATCTATGCAGTGTTTGATAATGTCATTGAAATAAACCAGAGAAGAAATGTCATTTTTGATTATACGTGATAAACCATAAAAATGAACACAAAGCAGCTGGAAACAATTGCAACCAATGATCCCTACTTCCATGACTGCTTTCTGGACATGTTTCCCTGTGATCTGCTACCCAAGGAGAGACTGAGAAACCTTCCCGCAGCACTAGTCATCAATACTGACCCCCATGACCTCCCTGGACAGCACTGGTTAGCTGTATACATTTCAGAAAATGGGACAGCTACTGTTTTCATCCTGCCAATCATGCACAAACAATTGGGTTTTTTTAAACAGAAATGCAAAAAACATTTTGTACAAAAACACACAGTTACAAGATACCTTTTCTACCACCTGTGGATTTCACTGCATCTTTTTCTTACACCACAGATGCAAAGGACTTTCTTATGATCAAATTTTACAAATGTACTCTAATGATTTGCTGAAAAATGATGCCATGGTAACTAGTTTTGTACGTCACCTTTTCAGACATCTAAACATGTCAAGGCACATATCAGTGAGGTGGCAACATGTTCAGACTTGTTTGTCTTGTAATGAATTTAAAATATGCAACCGCTTTTAATTTTATTCAAAACAAGTCACATAAAATCATATATAAACACTCATAATTGTGTGTCTCTGTGTTTTCTGTGTTTAAACTTGGGGGGGCACCTGCGTTTACACTTGGGGGGTACCTGTGTTTAAAATTTTCAGATAAGCAATGTCTTCAATAATGACAAAAATATATAAAATATAAAGGTATTTATTGTAAAAAAATGCCAATAAAATACAACATACATCAGTGGTAACAACATGGATAAGATATAATAAACAAAAGCATCTCCTGTTAAAAAATGCACACTATATATACCATAGCACTGAGGTAGAATTATGATAAGCACCTCTTTCTAAAAACATGTTAACATATTTAACTATGATGTAGGCTAACATGCATCAATATAAACACTTTTTTGTACAAACAGGATTACATATTCAATATGAGGTAAATGTTCAACATAGACTGTACACAACAGTCACTGAGGTACAGTATCTAGCATTCATACATAGAGATTGCATTTAAGTTTTACATAGTGAGCCACGTAGGTTTCTTAAAAGACTTTTGTCTTTTGGGTGTCACTGATCATTAGTTAACTGGAGATGGCTGTGGCTGTTTTGCACCAGCTGCTGATTTCAGCCTTTCCACATAGCTCCTGTTTGCTGAGTGAGCAAACACTGAGGTGGGTATGTTAGACTCAGCCATTGCTTTGGCAAAAACATCCCAGCCCTTTGGCTTTCTGTGGTCAGGTATTGTGTGAGTGGCTGTAGCCGCTCTTACCAAAGTGACCATGTGAGACCCAGAAACAACAGTGCCTTTATACATTAATTCCCCCTTATCACTCCAAAGCACAATATCCTTGTTCTTTGCCATATGCTTTAACAAAAGTTCAGCATTGGTTTTAGACTGATGAGAAACTACTTAAAATGTCTTTTTCCATAGTACTGGGTACAGAAGCTGTCTCTGCCGTGTCCACAGGGGGGGTCAGACATTGATTCATTTTCAGGCATGAGTAATGTCAAACTGGTTTTAGCTTGTTCTCCTTGTCTTACCAAAGTCAGATAGTGCTGTAACACGGCAGACTACATTTTGGCTTTGTCATAGTCTGATAAATCAGTCCATGACAGTATAGCTCTCATGTCAGTGTCCAAACTGTTAGTTGCAACTTTTCTCATATCCTGATCAGGGTAATTAGTTTTAATGTGATCCATCTGTTGCTGAGGTACCAAACACATTTTCTGAGTAAAATCCATTATCTGTTAGCTAGCAGGCCTGTGATCAAAGGGATGGCAATTCCTAGCAGCGTTCCGATAAAACCACTTGTCTGATTAACTATTTTCTTTTTCCTTTTTAAGGTTATTTGTTTATCGCTTAAAGTTTTAATGACTCTCCATTTTTTTTTCAGCAAACCTAACTGTTTTGCTGATACAGGAATATTTCCTTTGAGAGTGTTTAAAGCTATCTCAGCTATAGCTGATTTCAGATCATCAGAGGCTGAACATAAAATAGCTTTTCTTAAGCTCGGAGGCCCTTTTACTAGTAACTTTAAAACAGACAGATTTCTCTGCAGTCTTTTAGACATAATGACAATACAGTATCATATATTTTAGAAGCAAAATGTGTTTTTTCATGACATATGTCACAGGCCAGTCAGGAAACATCCACTATGCAGTCTATATTGGTCTGGTGTGATTGGATCTAATCAACCAGTAAACAGCCATGAGGCTTTCCTGTGGCATCTTCAAAAGCTCCTAAGAAAACTGTTGTCTGACCAGGATACATCTGTCTAGCCAGAGTTATGATCTGCAGCTTGTCTCTGGGATTTTTAAACAAAATCATGTATTTGGCATTTAGTGTGATGGTCCTGCTTTTTTTACCTTGACAGAACACATTCTGGACAATTAAAAATATTGTCAATTGTTTATGACTGTACTTGGTAAACCCATACTCCACTTCACTATTTTGACAGGCAGAGTCCATCAAATCATCTATAACAACATAATGTACCTTTCCAGGGGGTAAGAGATCATTGTCAGCTAGTGACATTGGTAGCCCCTCCACAAATTTAATCTGAGGGAACTTTAACAGCAATTCATTATACAAAGGTTGCCAACAGCTGTAGAACCAGACAATATTTTCAGGCTTGTGTGATAAAGTGGCATCAGCATGTTCCAACAACTGTTTTATAAAGAAGCTCTTCCCACTATTAGAGGGGCCAACCAACAGACAAGAAAAGGGATGCTGCAACCTGATATCCATTTTTCACAATCAGTATCCCTAAGGAAGTGTTTTAAAACTGTCTTGTAAACTCACTTGTCAAACTACTCTGGGTCTTGGACAGCGTTTTGTTCATGACCACCAGTTTTATTCCTAACAATGCTGGTTGACTCACGGTACTTCTTTAGAGATCTGTGACCCCATATAGTCAAAGACCAGGTCCTTCAGACTTTCAAAATTAATGTGTTACTGCTGGCTACATCAAGGTTAAACCCTTTCACTTTAAGAACAACCTCTCCACTGGACAGCCTGTAGCCATAAGTTTTTGGGCCTGTGGAAACGAACTATGTAATGTGTTCATCTGCAAGAACTTCACTGGTCAGCTCCCCTAAATGATCGCCCAGAGGTGGGGCCCTGTCACTCAGTCTGGACACAAAAATGACAGAGTCTGTGTCGTGGTAAAGGCACCTGTCCTGTAACCTATCTAGCAGGTTGCAGAGTTCCACTCTGGCATATGCTGTTGTAAAACTAGCTATAAATATGTTGATATTATTGGAATTTGGGTAATGATCACTGGTATATTTCCAGCTTAAACAAGCTGTTTCATCATCGATGAAAAAGCATGATGTGACATCGTGATATGGTACAAAAATATACTGAAACAATTTCTGTGGGTCTGTTACTATGCTCGTGGTCAGCAAATTAGCTTTCTGCCCAAATTTGCCCCAAACAGAATTTAAAAACAGTTTAGATATCTGTCTCCTTGCGGGGTTAACAGCTATGGCTGCAGGGTTCAAATGTACATTTTCCCTTTCAAAATACTGTTGTATGTACCTGACTTTATCCTCTTCATTTTTTACCTATGAAGGGAAACCAAATGCCTCTTGCTTGCCTTTTAGATGCAGCTTGATGTAGTCTGCAAAAAGCTCTGTGCATGGCTCTTTAAAATGCCAAACTTCATAAATGTTAATGATTTTGTAGCCTTTTCCAGTGCCAGGTTTAGTTCTACAGTACAGTAGGTACCTGTAAGTGACCTTTGCTCATCATCATGTGTGTGCATGATGTTTGAAGTCTATTTTCAGCGATGCACGATATAATGTAAACACAAGTTTTTACCAACTCTGGATGGCAGCACTGGAAAGAAAAGACCTCTAGGGGTAGACTTTACTTTTGCTAAACCAAAGTACTGAGGAGTCATCAAAATTGTCATAAATGATGTCAGGATGACTGACTGGATACTGTTTGGTTTTTAATAAAAGGGTAGAGGCTGGTAAAATCATAATAGTGTATTTTCTCATTAGGCTGTGTCTTATAGTACAGACAAATGGTATTTGTTCTCCCAAACAGTGGCTGCCTAGGTTGAGTGGAGGCGTGGTAGCTCTGTCCTCAAGAAATTATTCAAACCCCGATCTGTAGTCAGCATTACTTTTCATTCATGTTCCTACAATACTCTAACGGCAAAATCCTTGCTTTTAGAAATGAAATTTGTGCATTGTCCTATTGAATAACTATCCAAACTAGTCCCTCGTCATGTGGTTTCTATCTTTCTCACAGCAACAGATGTTGCAGCCGTGAAAAAACAACCATTAAATTCAAATGCTGTGGGTATTCCATTTATGACAGAATAACCATCCAGAAAGTACAGATCCACCTTAAATTCACCACCCCTTAGCGCATGCTGAATAGAAATGTTTTCTTTCTCAGATATGTACATAAGCCACTGAATAACAGGTGTGGAGTATCTGTTCAATTGTCTGTGGTAGTCGTCTGGGGGGAGAACAACAACAGTGCATTGTTTCAAAAATAAAAATCTGTACATGGTCATGCAGACTGAGGCTATCGTGACATACTGGAAGGGGTCTAAGGATACTGTTTCATACTCCACTGTATCACCATCTGACTGTTTTAAAACACTTTTGGCTGTCATGTTCATCACTTCTTTCCTAAATCTGACACAGGTTTTTCAAAGAATTTCAACATCTAACTGACAATAGTAGTGAAGCTCTCTTTTCAGATTGAATTCTCTATGTCGGTTAGCTAGGTACCATTGCAAAAACTCTTGCTTTTCTGCAGGCAGCATATATTCAGAACCATAAAACTGAGCATTGGGCAGGGGGCCTACATAATTTTCATTAGCCTTGGTGTTAAAAAAAATGGGGGAAGTAACCTTTAGCAATCTCATTCTCAAATCCAAGGGCTGCAGGGAATTTTGCTAGTTTAAAAGGAAGAAAACAATGGCTGTCAATAAATCTTATGTGTAGGGATGTCACTGTGACACAGAGTACTTTTCCTCCTTGTGTGAGCAATTTAATATCAATTCTTTCCTTGACTAGCTGGCTAACGATAAAATAATTGTCATAGCCTTTGACATTGTGTGCTATTAATGTGTAGTGTCTAAATGGTGCATCAATAAAATGTCCTACAAAATCTTTTATACAATCTTCCCCTTCAAATTCCCAGGACCTCTCCCCATCTAATTGCTTAGCATACACAAAATTTGGTATGTGCACCCCCGTTTCTTGTGTGGCTTCAAAATCAAACACTGTATATTTCTCAGAGATTTTTACATCTGTGAATGGTAACATGTAACACAGATGATTGTCTGCTGTCATGAAAGAACCACATCTGTTACACTGAATCAATTTACATGTATGAGATCCCTTGTAAAAGACAAAACATTGTTCATACAGTTTCATGGATTTACAAGACCCTGTACTCCCATCAGCTCTGGCTAAATGTCTTTCAAGGCACGCTAAAGACCTACAAATCTTTTTACATTGGGGCATGATGCTTTGCCAGTTTCCTTTAAGAGACAACAGGGATCAAAGCAAACTTTTCACTGTTGTGCACAGATATGATTTCCCTTATGGCTATAGGCTACATCACAATATTCGCAGAGGTACCGTGCACTGATGAAATTTTTACATTTGTAATACCATAAAAATGGCCATCATGTAATAATACAGTGTTTTAGGAAGTCTTTCTGGACCTGTTGAAAATGTTTGCCAGTTTCCTTCATTATGATATAAAATCTTAATTTTGACTCCTAAAAAAAGTTCAAACTGGGGCACATCACTAAAAGTGACAGGGGTTTGGTCTGACAAACCTAGCTCAGTGTGCAATATTTTAGCCTTGTTCAACAACTGATTGTCACTCATATGTGGATTTAAGAGTGCGAGAATGGAGCCACCGAAACACAAACTATTATCTCTGTTATTTAAATCAATCAAGTATTGTCTCTGTTTTTGTAAAATCCAGCTATACAAGATGGAGCTCAGTGTCCATCTCCCCCCCAACCCCAAACCCTGGTGGTTCCTGATAGTAGTTACCATGAGATGTATAGTGTCATCAGTAATGATTTCCGTATTGCTCTGTAGCATATCAGCTATCTGATCTAAGAAGGTGGCAGCATTTAACTCATTAGGGCGCATTTTCCTTGAGAACAAGGGTTGATTTAAAGAAGCAGCATTTAATCTTACCTGTATAAAGTCACCAGACCGAGTTTTTCTCTTCACACTGTCTAACAGATGTTCTATAGCCTGGTGCATTGCAGCAATAGCCTCTGCAAAAGATTTTATTTTATCTAGATTTATAAATTTATATCTTTGTTGAAATTCTGTAGCATTAAATTTTTTAAAAATGTGTTCAAATTGCTGCACAGATTCTAAAAATACTGTATGGGTGACCTGTTTGTCAGTTCATCATCATGATGGTTTTCTAATTCAGACTGCTGAACATTAGCAACATGCTGTAACAACCTACATTGTAATATTTTCCTGGTAAGCTTTACCCTTCTTATCAACTTTTCTCAGATTGTTTTATTTTTTACCCTGATTTTTCTTTTTTGACTCCATTTGTTATTTATTTTTTTCATTTTGTTAGTGCTGCCACCCTTTGTACTCAGCTTGTGAGAACTTCTGTGCTTTCAGTTTGTAATTTTATTTTTGTATATGGCCACTGTTTCCTCCAAACCCCTGTACTTTTCATACATGTGGGCAGCACTTGCCATCATTTTCAACTCTTTGCATGAGAACTTAGGTGCATGCACTAAACCAAGCACACTGCTCAATAAAGTACCTGAACTTTTAAAAAGCTCAGATTTAAACATCTGATCATAATCCTCACTAGATAATCTGCCCTCAATTACCAAGGCATTAAACAAACTATCAATTGTTTTAAGAATATAGGCTTTCCCGACATTGAGCATGTCAATGTCCCTTTCTTTAAACCTTTGGTCAGAAACTCTTGTGCCACTGCTCATAGATGGATGTATGGTATTTATAGGTACATATTGTTCATTATTTACACCAGCAAAAACTCTTGAGCCACTGCTTGTAGATGCCTGTACATCATTTACGGTTACGCAAGGCATATTCTGTTCACTAATGACACCAGCAGAAACTCTTGAATGCCTTTGAAAAACATCACATTCATGTAATGGTCTCTTTCTCCCTCTCTCACCTGCAGGGGGTCGCTGTGCTGCTGTTTAAAAACAGAAAATACACCCCATCACTACTTTCAGTATTTTAAAACTTTTATAAGACAAAATTTAAACTCTAAAACCTGCAGCATCTACTATTTCTAGTTAAAAATAAAAAATACACACCTTCTGTAGTGGTAAACTGTGGATTAGTCAGCTCTTCAGATGTTTGGATAAGGTCCTCATTTACAGCCTATGGTTCCATTGTTACTTATTAAATGTTTTTAAAAATTATTTTAGCTCAAGAAGTAGTTTTGGCAGTCTAGCTCTGTTCTTTTGTCTTTAGCTTCCAGTATCTTGAAATGCTTATATAAAAATGACTCAGACCATCCCCTCAAGTACATAGCTAGTAGTGAAAAAACATCTGAAAATCTGGTACTGTCCATCAAACCACCCACCCATTCTCCAAGGGGAAATATATAAGTCCTAGGCTACTCAATGTAGGCTTTTGTTTTTCACTTCCTGCGACAGCTGAAAGGCATTAGAGAAATGCCTTTCTGCTACAAACTTTTGGTCACAGTCTAATTAAAAGGTATGCAGACTGCTTCTTTAAGTCCAAATAAGCTTATGGCATAGTTAGCTTTTTAAAATGTATAATGAAAATCTTGTCTTTTTTTAAAACAGCTTCGTCCTTTAAATTAGTAATTCAGTAAAACTGCTTGCATACCAGTAATCAGAAGATAAAACTTATTTTGTTAAAAAGTTAATCATGAGAAACACCTGTTTTTCTCATTTACACAGTAAGAGAGTTCAAAAAAGAAATGCCATACTGCTAATACGTTGGTCACAGTCTAATTAAAACAGATGCTTTTTATCAATCTTAAAACACAAAGAGGCACAGTTTATAATAACGGCAGTTGAGCACCAGCTTAAGTTATGTTTTTAAAAGTCAAAATAGAAATTCTGTCTTTTTTAAACAGCTGAGTCCTTTAAATTAGTAATTCAATAAAACATAGCACACACACACAAAGTGTGTATTCTTTTGCACCGACTCTAAGCAAAGCTGTAGATACATTTTAAGACTGTGTGCTTTAAAATTATTCTGAAAGAGAAACATTATCATTTTATATTCTGTCTTTGCTTTGTAACATATCATTTATTTTCCTATTTAGTTAAGCTTAAGAGTAATACTTTTGAGCCCTGAGCTCTTTTACAAAGGTCCCAAGTCAGATACATTACAGAAACATACAGGTAATGGTTACAAACCTACTACATGACTTTTCAATTTTTTGATAATGTAACTATAGACATTTATTTTGTAACAAAAGCATAAAGCTACATTTTTACAGATCCCTGTTAAAACAGATGTTTCTTCTCAGTCTTAAGACACAGTTTATAATAACGGCAGTTGAGTGTCAGCTTAAGTTATGTTTTTAAAAGTCAAAATGGAAATTCTGACTTTTTTCTTTTTTTTCCATTTAAAGTTTATTAACCTTTTCAACATTACAAAGGAGAGGATCATGCTAGCACAATAACAGTATGTTACAATAGGAAGGAAAAATCAGAATACATGATCCCCCTCCCCCACCCTCAACCCTCTCCCCCACAGTCCCGATATACAAACAGTTCAATATAGAATATTCTGATCTCCATTGCAGGTTAGATGGTATATAGCATATGTAAAGAAGCCCATATCTTTTTATACTTAACATTATTATTATAAAGACTAGAAATGGTCTTTTCAGTCCTAAGATTAGCTAGAAACTCATTAAACCATTCAGAATAGAGGACCAATTGTGGGGTTTTCCAATATTTAAGGACCAACTTTTTAACAGACATGGAAATCAAAGCTATGTGATATTTACGTTGATTCACTGTTATCTGAGAATAGTCCCCAAGAAGACATATCTCAGGCAAAAATAAATCCGACAACCCCAATAATGGATCAACTCTGTCCTGTATCATCCTCCAAAGCGGGGCTATCTTTCGACAGTCACAGAAAATATGTAACAAAGTATCCTCACTCTGTAGGCACCTGGTGCATAAGTTAGATGATGTTACTCCTCAACTAAACAACTTTTGAGGTGAATAATAGAGATTATGCAGGATATTGAACTGCATCAGCCATAGCCTGTCTTGAGATATGAAACGGTGACAGTTTCTCCATAGGGCAGGCCAGTCTATAATCTGATGTGGTAAAAGATCAGACCAATAATTCGAAGGGCTAAAGGCGTCGGGGAAGCGCCAGTGATATAAAAAATTATACACTTTGGAAATTACTTTTGTAGAAGTAATTAGAGGACATAAGTCCTGTTGAAAAGAGTAGAATGGTGATACGGGAGATATCCTTTCGAATTTTTTAACCAAAAGGTGCCTTAATTGGAGAATTCTAAAATGGTCCTTTGGTGATGAGCTAAATTTCTGTACAAGCTCATCTGCAGATAACCATGATCCATCTTCCTTCAGGAACAAAGACACCTTCCCTTCTCCTAGTCGAGGTAGTCATGTCACTATTAAGGGTTTATTATCTAGTCTAAAAGCAGGGGAATTCCAAATCGATTGAGAAGAATCTGCATAATGTTTATATTTTAAAAACCCGCATAACTGTGTGTGAATTCTTATGGACGTTTCTATCATGGAACCTTTTAACTTACTTGGTAAAGTTGAGGTTTTTAAAAATAACAATGTGGAAGGATCCATATTACAGGAGTGAATCATTTCCAATTCAATTTTCAACCGTGGAGAACAAACAGGCATGGAAGTTGGGACTAACCACTGGAGATATTTGGAAGCCTGACTAGCCCAATAATACAGACTAAAATGAGGTAGCCGTAGGCCCTCTTGGTGCTTAGGGGCTGCAAGTTTATGGTATGCTAACCTTGGTGGTTTCTTGAGCCAGATAAATTTCATTATTAGGCTCTGGACCTTTTTAAACCAGGTACCTGGTAAATAAATATTCAATAAATGAAGCAGGTAAAGCAACCTGGGCAATATGTTCATTTTAACTAAGTTTATTCTGCCCCATAGAGAAATGGAAAGAGCTGCCCAGCGTTCTAAATCCTGCATCACTATTGTTAGTAAGGAGTCTAAATTCTTCTTGATGGAAAGCTGTGCAGTTCTAGTTAATTCGATACCTAGATATCGTAAAGATTCACATGACCACGCCAGGCCCAAAGCTGTGATATCGTGCTTAAGAACTCTGTGATTTAAAGGGAACACGGTGGACTTACCAACATTTAACTTGTAATTAGACAACTTACTATATTCCTCTATTAGGTCTAACATAGCAGGAATGGAGGCCTCTGGATATGAAAGCTGTAAAAGTAATCATCAGCATAAGCAGACACTTTAATTTCTGAGTCTAATATTGTAATACCTTGTACCTGTGGACATAAAAGCAATTTGTGAATTAACGGTTCTAGGTATAAATTGAAAAGAAGTAGGGAAATGGGACAACCCTGTCTGGTACCAGAATGTAAAGAAAATGAGTCAGAAATTACCCCATTACCTGAAATTTTAGCAGATGGATTTTGATAAAGAGCTTTGATCCAAACTAGGAATTGTTGTGGAAAACCAAAAGCTTTCAAGGTTTGCAACAAGAAGTTCCAACTAACTCTATCAAAAGCCTTCTCCGCATCCAGGGACACCAATACTGCTGGAAAGGAGGCATCCCTGGATGCCGAGAATACATGGGAAAGAGTACATAAGTGATCTACAGAAGATCTTCCCTTCATAAAACCTACCTGTTGCAAACCTATTAAATCTGGAAGGATTAAACTAAGCCTATCTGCTAAAATCTTAGTTAATATCTTAATGTCTTGATTTAATAGCGAGATGGGTCTGTAGCTTTCCACAACTTCTAGGTTCTTACCAGGCTTTGGTAGCAGTACAATGAGAGTCTCAAATAATGAGGAATCTACACATGTACCAGATAATATAAAATGATATAAAGAAAGGAGATGGGGAGTAATCTGATCCAATTCTGCCTTTTTTTCTAAAACAGCTGCAACCTTTAAATCAGTAATTTAGTGTAACAATGCACACACACACACACACACACAAAGTGTGTATTCTTTTGCACCGACTCTAAGCAAAGCTGTAGATACATTTTAAGACTGTGCTTTAAAATTATTCTGAAAGAGAAACATTATCATTTTACATTCTGTCTTTTATTTGTAACATATCACTTATTTTCATAGTTAGTTAAGCTTAAGATTAATACTTTTGAGCCCTAAGCTCTTTTACAAAGGTCCCAAGTCAGATACATTACAGAAACATACAGGTAATGGTTACAAACCTACTACATGACTTTTTAATTTTTTTCCAAAAAGCCCACCTATATTTTAAACATACATAAAAGACATTGCTTTTCCTACGTGCCTGAGGGACACACACACACACACACACACACACACACACACACACAGCCAGCATGTTGCAATGCTATCCAGTGAAAACTGCTGAACCATCTTATTTACACAGAGCTCCTCCATTTTAGCTTATAAAAGTTACATGCTTATACATAAAGCTATCCTTTTCATGTAAGTTTGACACAGTCCTACAGATGCATGTTAAATTATTTTGTATATTGTTATAAAAACCAGAAAAAGGGGTACTCATACAGGCAGATGAATTTCCCTCGGGGGGGGGGTCTCCACACAGATCTGTGAAACCTCTGCACGGTCAGGTTGCCTCCTAGATACTTCTTTCTGAAAATATACTAATAAAAAACACACACATGTCCCTGGAGTTATACAACCCCAAGCCTACAGGGGGCACATAACACTACATAAACCCTAACTGATTTTTGGGGTTGGTGGGGGCATGGTGGTGAAGAGGGACAGGGGTTTGAGCCAGCATGGTGGGGGTGCAGGAGAAAGGGGGGCACGAGTTCAAGCTAGCACGGTGGGACTCGGGTTCCAGCCAGGATGGCGTGGCAGGGGTTCGAGGAGTGTATGAGAACGAGGGGCGCAGGACGCTTATAAAATGGTGGTGTTATGTCACTTCCAGGGTTTCAGTGTGGGTCATTTCCTGCACAAGGGGGCAGGACATGGGTTCGAACGCACGTCATTTCCTGTGCACGGGGCCGGGCATGGGCTCGAGGTTGTGTCACTTCCACCAGAAATGGGAGGGGCTAGCGCATTTTAGGCAGGGGTTTCCGGTTTAACAAGGGACGATTCTGATTGGTCCATTTTAGGACATGCCCACCTGTCAAATGATGTTGCACATGCTGATTGGCTGAAATTTAACATTTGATAAGATATATGAACTTATACTACTAGTGAAGTAAAACTTTGCAACATATCTACTGGGGAAAGGGGGTCATTTTTGGATTGAAAAAAATGATGAAACTATGTATACCAGCTAAAAGAGTTACAGTACAGTGCATTCAGAGCCTCTGGGGCCAGAGAGTACAATCTCTGAATTATGGTAGGGAACATGGGTGGGAAGAAAAGGGTGGGCAGCAGGAGAGGCTTCATTTTTGACCCACTAATGGGGTCTTTTGGTTTCGTACTGCAAGTGAGTGGTAGGGCACTTGGCATGTATTCAGACGCAGAATTTAATTTTGATTCCACATCTGATATGGGGTTTTTAGGATCTGATTTTTGGCCTTGAAATGAAATTCTGAATTCCAAAATAAAAGCTTAAAATCTGATGAATCAGATTGCATGCAATGAATGCCAAGCATCCATAGAGTAGGATTCTTCTGACAGATTGATTCAAACAGAGTTTAATTTTCTTAATTAATGCCCATACTAGATGAGGGTCAGCTGTCACGCCAAAGGTATTTACCCTCAGCTGCTACTTCAGCTGCTTTTGCTTATCCTAACAACCTTACAAAGGGCAATCCCTTGACGACCCAGTGGTGCTAAGGGTTGAGGTGCTGGACACCACATCTCATGAAATGCCGGTGACCTGGGTTCGTTTGTGAACTTGGGACACCGGGGGTCCACTGGTGGGGAGGGTAAGGAGCCAATAGGGCTGCCGACAGACAGCTCTCCTCCTCCTCCTGGGGAGGGCTCAAGAGTCTCCTCAGTGCTTGTTCACCTCCTGGTGGAGGCTGAGGGATGGTATCATGTTGAGAAACCCTGCCGTTAGGCCAAGATGAGGGTGGAAGGTCTGTCACCATAGTCCCAGTGCACAGGCATGCCTCCACGTGCATTCACATCTGCATTCTGGGGCCTTGGGGTTAAAGGCAAGTAAATGGGGAAATACAGGGGTTGCAGCAGGATGACGCCTCTGGGCTGGCTCCTGGGGATCCACCGTGACACACAAGGCATCCACAAGATCCCAAAAAAACCCCGGGGACTGGTAATGGTGGCTGATGTGGGCAGCAGCCTGCTGTGGAGGATAAAAAGCAATATGGAACTAAGGGCAATCCCTTTTAGTTCACCCCCAGTGGTAACTCTGAGCATATCACTTATTACAATTTGAAAATGTGTGATTATTGTTGTGTAATTATGCATCTACTATAGATCTAGCCACACTGCTTGTAAAGTGGCTACATGGTCAGGTTACCAATGTTGCCCATTTACTGTACATGGCTTCATTTATCCAAACAATTATATCTTGTTTATTTCTAGCTCTTGCTGTCCAGTGGGGCTCAGACTTGAAGGGCGTGAACTGTCTGTTTTGTGAAGTATCTACACAATCTGAACTGGAAATGTGCTCACAAGACCTACATCTCTACCTTCTCTCAGACTGATCACTCTAGCTCAGATATATCAGTAATAGTCCTAAAAGGACATTTCAAAAATACGTAACAGAGACAGGCTTTTGGGGACAAACTTATTTTACTTCTTAATATGGTAGAAGATGGCATGAACATTGATTTGGGGACCTGCATATCCCCATAATCCCATTCACAGATATTTGCTCCATGCTATAACTGGTTACAAAGGCCATTGTGTGGAGTGAATTAGCACCCAGATAAAGCTGCCAGTACGCCCCACCAACTCTAGAGGGTTATGGAGGTACTGCAGCCCCCCTCTCCCATCCGATTGCATACCAGAAAAAAAAAGAAACCCATAGTGTAGGGTCCCACACTGAATCCCTGATCACCCACCCAGCAATTGTAAAACAAATAAAACAATCCAAAAATGTAGTTGCTTCCCCAACCCTGATCACCCACCCAGTACTGTACTAAACACATTTCTCTTTTGTTGTGGCTCCCCCGAACCTCAGTCATCCACCCGGTAATGTGCAAACCCTTTCCATACAGTAGTGGTCCCTCCCCATCCCCCGATGTCCCAATCTACCACCCTTTAATACCAGAACCCCTTTTCCACAGTGTAGTGGAAACCCCAACCCCCCACCCACTCCATGAAGCACATCCAACCCACTCCCCCATCCCAGAACTGCTCCCAGTAGGTGAGCAGCACAGCCCTCCACACATCTCCATGGCTACCCACTGACTGAACTGTCAATGAATGACAGCTTACAGTTGTCACTACAAGCCCACTGGTTAACAGTGAATGGGGTTCTGGCATTAATGGGTAGATGATTGGGACATTGGGGAATGGGGAGGGACCACTACTGTACAGAAAGGGTTTGTACATTACCAGGTGGGTGATTGGGGTTCAGAGGAGCCACTACAAATGGGAAATGTATTTAGTACAGTACCGGGTAGGTGCTCAGGGTTGGGCAGGCAACTACATTTTTGGACCGTTTTTTCTTTGTGTTACAATTGCTGGGTGGGCAATCAGGGATTCGGGGTGAGACACTACACTACTGTTTTTTTTTTCATTTTCCTCAGGTCCATGATCTGGGAGGACTTCACTATGTGAGAAAAGTGGCTGTGTGGGGCTTGGTCTGGTGGAGGGTGCACTGCCACACTAATGGGATGCAAATGAGTCCATAATGGATATGTTAATGTCCACTAGTGCCTTGCATGCCAAATGGGCTAACTTGCTTACCTCCCATTGTGAATGGGATGGTAGTGCTTGAGCACTATTGCCGGCAGCCCATTAAACTGGCTGTCTGTCGGGGGCAGCACTACTGTGGTTTCCAGTGCTTTCCCTGGGTTAGTACTACCCCCACCTGCAGATATTCACAGTCGAATAGTGCAGTGAGCAATACCATTGTGAACAGCACTGTTTTCCCTCTGGGCAATGGCAAGGTACAGCACAAACGTTTGGCCTGCACATTGCCCTTTTGTGTGAATCTAGCCCCATATCTAAGGCACTTATTTCTTTCTCTCTTCTATTTAAGTTCCTAGATCCAAAGATTTCCAGTTTATAAAAATGACCAATTCTGTTTGGCAAAATATTAAAATTATGTTTTTTTTCCATGTGGCTTAAAATGGAGGGGCTTTCTCAGAATGCTGGTACAAAGTGGGATTTTTCATACAAAAATCAACTCCAATGTTATGCTTTTAAAAATGACTGTTGAAAAAGTAAAAACATTTGCCCTAGTTCCATAGGCACACTGCTCTTCATCCTTATAAATAAAAGTGAAATTATCTGTGCAGTATTCGTTCATGAATTAGTTAAAATTAAAGTGTTTCTAGACATCTCAAATTTATATTTGTCTTGGTAGCTTAACAGAATGTTATTCTGGGAAGCCTGAGGTCAAACCCTAGTCTGAAGCACTTACCTCTTTCTCTTTTCTGTTTCCTTTGGATTATATATATATATATATATATATATATATATATATATATATATATATATATATACACACACACACATACATACACACCACACCCTTGTGATATATTTGTTTAAATGACAGATTGGTGGTCCACATTCAGCATAAAACCAGTAAGAATGCCATAGTATTTATTTTCATTTGTACCCCAATGAAGTAAGGGTGGGCTGTTAAATAGAGAACAAAGGCCCCCATCACCAACTCTGCCTTTCATATGCTGCCCTCATTTCAGATTATACAACGTCAAAAAGCAGTTTGCAAATGGACTGCAGCAAAGAACTCAAGAGTTGTGTGATAACTTTATTAAAACAGTTAAAAACATTTATTCCTTTAGGCCATTTAAACATTTTGTAGTTTACTTTTACTCCAGACAGGCAATATTGAACTTCAGGGGTGAGTGAAGTGAGAGCGATCTCTATCTGGCTTCTCCTCCACCCACATTAGATGGCTGCCTTAGAAACATAGAATTATTTTCTATTTTTTGTCTTAGCTCTGTGCTACCAGGACCAGAAGCCCCCAGCTGTGACAGGATTTTTGTGTTTCAGCCACTCAGAATGCTTCGCAAGGGAAGGGGCAAACCCAGTACCTCAGCACTACTTTTTTAACTGCTACAACTGTTTCTTCTGCTTGGCACTACTTTCACCAGATTTAAGGGGGTGAGATTAGTAAGAGCCATCACCATCTGGCTTCTCCTTCCCCCGTATCAGATTACCACCTTATATCCTTGCCACTGAGACCACGAGACCCAGCTGTAACAGGACTTTTGTGTTTCAGCCAATCAGGCTGCTTCATGAGGGAAGGGGATGGACTAATATCTCTGCTTCACTTTTTGAACTGCTACAACCATTTCTTCCGCTCAGTGCCAGTTCCATCAGACTCTGGGGAAGAGAGAAGTGAGAGCCATCTCCATCTGTTTTCTCCTCCCCTCAAATCAGATGGCTGCCTTTCCAACCTGCTGTCAGGACCAAAAGTCCCCAGCTGTAACAATACTTCTGCATATCAGCCAATTAGGCTGCTTCACAAGAGAAAGGGCTGGAGCCAATATTGCTGCACCTCTTTTTGAACTGCTGCATTGATTTCTTCCCTCAATGGCACCTCTTCCACTTCAGTTCAGGGGAGAGAGGAGTGACAGCCCTCTTTATCTGGATTAACTTCCCCCATAATGGATGATAGCCTTAGCTCCCTGTCTCCAATACCAGGTGTCCCCAGCTGTTAACAGGACTGTTGCATTTCAGCCAATTGGGCTGATTCACATCCATTGTTCCTCCAGTTTATAACCAGTCTGTCTCTCTCTAGTGGTCTGGAGCACTAAGGACCACAGTGCAAAGGATCTCTACTAAGTGGAGTTTGCTTGGAGGCAGCCCTTGGCTGGACATACTGTCCTCCAGTTCTTCCATCCACAAGGCTCCTTCTGATCTCCTCCTATGACTGTAAGGTTTGTTCTCCTTACTGCACTAGCCTTACTGAGCTAAAGAGACTTCTCTACCCATTAACATTACTGTTTGCTATTTTGTTAAATTATCAGGTACCTAGCTACACCCTATTCTGGGTATAGCCTTATCTCCAGTTTTCTCACAAAACTTTTGAATTGTAGTTTTGTTGGTCATAGCTACACCCTATCTTGGTATAACCTTATTTCAAGTCTTACAAATATTTTGCACTGCATAGTTTTTTTTCTTTGTTTGCACCATTGTGAGGTATCCTATCTACACCCAGTCTGGATATATCCTTATTTTCAGCATCCTCACAAAATTTCTGCATTGTACACTTTTATCAGCTGTTTGCAATACTGTATGCCTGTGGATTTTTCTTTTTCCTTTTTTCACATCTATTTTATTGAATATTTAAACAGACATAGCATGAATTGTAGTTTAGAAAAATTACAAAGCTGTTATCACAGTTGTTTCCATTAAGCAGATTTCATAGTCACTACTGCAACTTTATACTTTCCAACTTGCTTAAATTGGGGAGGTTCCACTCCCTGCTGTGCAAGTATCAGACTGGTGACCTTCACCGGGGTGGATTTTCCCCACTGGGTATTTTTCAGGGATTTGGTGGGGTCCTATGGTTGGGGCCCTGTCCCTGCCAGGTAAACCTCCCACCAAGCACCAGCCCCAACCACCCCAGTTAGATGTGAACTCATCCCACACTCAGGAGTATATGTAGTCTCTCTGATTGGATTGGTATATGAGCTTTTCCCACATTTGGCAGCTCCTCATTGTGGTGAGCCAGCTCCTGTAAGTGGGTGGGGCGAGTTGCTTCCATTCTCTCAGGATTTCCACTTTTGAAGAGTTTATTGCATTCAGTAGGAGTATTTCATGTTCCCACTCCTCTGCCTTGAAATGACTCAGTAGGACCTGCTTGGCAGAGATGGTGATTGGTTTTCCTATGAAGGTTGTCAGGATTTGATTGATGCTTCCACAGAAGGTGTCCAGTTCTGGGCAGCCATACATCATGTGGGATAGGTCCACCATCAGGACAGTACATCTAGGGCATTTTCTGTCTGATCGGGTGTCAAATTTAGCAAGCCTATCTTGGATGTAGGAGGCTCCATGCTTGGTCATGAAGTGCATGTATTTGTACTTACTTTGTATTGTAAGTTTCCAGCCTTCCTCTAGTATGTCCCACCACTCTTCCTCTGTTATTGTTTCTCCTAGGGTGGTCTCCCACCCATACCTGTGATAATCTGTGTTTCTTGGTATAGGATGCATTAGTATTTTACATTATTTAGTTATCAAACCACTGGAACCCTCTGTTCCCAACAAGGCCTGGGCTATTGCTGATGGGGCTTGCAGTGGAAGGCTGGGTCTCAATTCCCCTGCTAGGTATTGATGTATCTGGAGATATCTAAAAATGTGCATGCATGGGAGACCATAAGCTTGAGTCAGCCCTTTGAAGGACATCAGGGTGTTCCCCTAGTATAAGTGCCCAAATAGCCTGATATTATGCGCTGCCCAGATAGAGAATCCAGGGTCTGCCATAAACCGAGGCAGGGTTGTGTCACCTCATATGGGGGTTAAGTGTGTGAAGTTAGCTTGGGCTGGTGTTTATTCATGAGTTCTGTGCCACACCCATAACAGGTGCTGCACTGTAGGGTTTTGTTTGGCACATGTCATGATTCAGCTGTTTGAGCTGTAGAGAAGGCATGCAGGTTGTGCGGTCGTAGTCCATGCTCTTTTAAATCATATACTTGCATTTTGGTTGTGCGGGTTAAACCACTCTTTAATAGCTGCCAGCTGGGCTGCATAATAGTAATTTTTGAAGTGGGGTGCTTCTATACCTCCCTTACCTGTGGCATGTGTCAACTGTTCATATTTAATTCTGGTTGTTTTAGATTTTCATAACCTGGATGAGGCTTGCACCTGGAGTTGCTTAAAAAAGTTCTTTGGGAGGGGGATAGGCAAGGTCTGGAACAGGTACAAGTATTTTGGTAGTATGGACATTTTCACTACATTGGCTCATCCCATGAGGGAGAGTTGGAGATCCCACCACCTGAAGCAAAGCTCCTTCATGGTCTGAAGGAGCTGTGGGTAATTGGCTTTGTACAGCTCCCTTATTTTGCTTCTGATGTTTATCCCCAGTTATCTGAATTCCCCCACCGCCCAAGTAAAAGGTAGGTGTCTTTTGAGGTTGTCATGTTCACATCTGCATGGGGCATCATCACTGTTTTACCCAGATTCACTCTATATCCCAACATAACCCCAAAGTCCAAGAGGACCTTTACATTAGTGGAAATTGACTTATTTGGCTGCATTTTCCACATTTGTAAATCATCTGAGTACAGCGATACTTTAGCTGTTGCACCTCACAGTGTTACTCCACATATGTTGGGTTGGTTTCTTAGAGCCTGTGCCAGGGGCTCCAGTGCCAGGTCAAACAGGGGTGGTGACAAAGGGCACCCCTGTCTGGTTCCCCTGGATAGGGAGAATGTGGATGAGATCCAGTCGTTCATTTCCACTGTGGCTATGGGGTCGGAGTATATCATTTGAACCCATTCCAGATATTTACTTCTGAAGTTCATTTTTTGCATTGTGCACCACAGAAGGTCCCATTCCATCCTATCAAATGCTTCTTCAGCATTTAGTGAGATTACGATTGGGCAATCTGTAGAGTCCCTCTGCCCCCTGGCTAAGACTTGGAGCAGTGTTCTAATGTTAGAGGTTGCCCCGCCTCCCCTTCATGAATCCTGCATGAGCCTTGTGAATTAAATTGGGTAGCATTCCTTCCAACCTATTGGCTAGGAGTTTGGTGCATATCTTGTAATCTGAGTTCATCAGTGGTATCAGTCTATATGAGATGGTTTCTGTTGGAGGTTTGCCCAGTTTAGGAAAGACTGATATTCATGCCTGGTAAAATGAGGGTGAGGGTTGAAGTTTCTCAGTCGTACGCTGTAAAGTCTTGTATAACGGTCCTGCTACGGTGGCAACAAGCCTCTTGTAGAGTTCTGTTGATACGCCATCTGGTCCGGGTGACATTCTGGGTGTCAAAAGATTGACAGCCCATAGGACCTCTTGTTTGCTAATGTCTGCCTCCAGTGAGACCTTGTCTTCCTCTCCAAGTTATTCCAGGTTTCCATAAAAGTTTTCTGCTTCATGGTTGGGCCTGTTAACGGGGTTGTCTTTCCCCTTAGTATAAAGCTGGAGTAGTATTCTACAAACTGGTGGTTTATATGTTTATGGTTACTGATATGTTCCCCTAAGGCTGAGACTATAGTGTTTATGTGGCATTGCGCCTGTTCTTGTTTTAGTTGGTATGTCAAGAGCTAACCCATTTATCGCTGTGTTCTTAGATTCTGGCTTTATGGTGGGTCAATGCTCATTCTATTTGTTTGTAGTAGAGTTCATTGTATTGTTTCCATAGGTTTACTAAGAGTCTATAGGTCTCCTGGTCTCTATTGGCCCAGTGTTTACTTTCTATCTCTGAGACTTTTTTTTGTAAATTCTATTTTTGCACTGGTGGAACCAGGACATCTCTCTGGAGTAGCCACATGATCACTGCCTCTACGTCCAGCCTGAAACCACTCTTTTACCGGTCTCCCTCCCAGTCCCATGGACTCATCCAGCCCCCCGAATCACCCCCCAGGGGAGGGCGCACCTCACCTACCTGGCAGTCTTACTGGAATTAGAGCAATAGTCCCGGGCCAGGTGGATAGAATGGAAGATCCAGTGAAGGGTTGCTCCAGCAGCATGATATGGGCAATGGTCCCTGAGGTCTCCTTCATCTCCACTGGTCCATCATGGTTTTTCCTTGGTGTTGCTTCCCTCAGAGTGTGGATGTGCACTGATGTCTGAGTACCTACATGCTGATGTCCACCGCTGCGCCACCCCCTAGTGGTGGCACTGCTCGTGTAGGGCTCCTGATCTCCATCAGGGGCCACTGGTGAGTGAAGCGAGCCCCAGTGCCCACCCCTGGGAGGGGAGAGCAGTCCTCTGGATGCTGAATCCCCTCACTCCCCTGCCAATCCCTGATGGCCTGAGTTCGTTCATGAACCCAGATCACCAGCATGGCACGAGGTGTGGCATTCAGCACCTCAATCCTCAGTGCCACCAGACTGGCCTATCTCTGAGATTTGCTTGTGTAATTCTTCCATCTGTTTTTTCCTTCCCTTCTTGGCATGACTGGTGTATGCCATTGTTAGCTCTGTGATAAAGGCCTTGAGAGACTCCCACATGATCCCTGTATTCTCTATTGCACCTGCATTTATTTCCCAGAATTCTGTGATCTCTGCTCCCAGCTGAGCAATACATTATTTATGGTTAAGGATGGATTGGTCTGTCCTCCATATATTGCTGCAGCTTGTTTCTGTCTGACTTGAGATCCAGATTACGCTCAGCGGGGCATGGTCTGACAGTATTATGGGAAGGTATTCGACTGATATCACTGTTTGCATGGCTCCATCAAATAGCAGTAACATGTCTATGCAGGTGTATGATTGGTGGACATGTAAGTAGTAGGAGTAGTCTTGTGTAGTTGGGTGTATGCCCCTCCATGCATCTATCAGGCCTAAAGTACCCATTAGGGTTAGCAACAGGTTTGCTGAAATGGTGAGTGGGTATGGTCATGTGGATGATTGATCTAGACAGGGATCCAGTATGAAGTTGAAATCCCCCTTCCCCACAAGATATCCCCCTTGAGGGTAGAGAGTGAGAGTGTCAGATCCTATATAAATTGTCGGTCATCAAAGTTGGGAACGTATGTATTCAGCAGTACCACCCATTTCCCGTACAGTTCCCCCTGTACCAGCACCCATCCGCCCTGTGTGTCAGGCTGCATGATGAGAGGTTTGAATGGCAGCTGTTTATGGATTAATATGGCTACTCATCTAACGTTCGCAGTGTATGACAAGTAAAACATTTGACCCCACCCAGTCCCTCTTGAGTTTGCTGTGTTTTGCATCAGTGCAGTGCATCTTTTGTAAATATGCTATGGCAGTCTGGTGTTCTTTCAAGAATCCCAGGACCTTTTTTCTCTTAATGGGGTGCTTAAACCCTTTAATATTCCAAGCAGTGATGTTCATTTGTTTAGTCATATGTTGTGGTTGGTTTTATTATAGCAGACAGAGGTTCATTTCTGTGACATTGCTCTGCCAATGCACTAGCTGGGGTTATGACCCAGACCCCAGTCCCTCCCCAGGGTGTCCATCCCCCAAGCCCTATTTTTTAAAAAACAACCTTATGCATATATTGGTAGTCAAAATTGTCAATCTTAAACTAACGTTGGAGACATATTCATAGAAGGCATTGTGTCTCTTGTTTTCATTAGAGTAATATAAATTAATAAGGTGGGAAGGAGCTTATTCACAAGAAAAGTAGGTGCTAGAACTAGGGGTCATAGTCTAAGATTAGAAGGAGGAAGCTATGGGGCAATGTGAAGGGCGCTACTTCACTGAGAAGATGGTGAAGCCCTGGAACAGTCTGCCAGAGGAGGTGGTGATGGTCAAAATGGTGGAGGGATTCAAGAGGGCATGGGATAGACACAAGGGGTTGACCCCAGGGTAGAGGGGCATCTCTGGACAAGGGAGGTAAGGAGCAAACTCAATGGGCCAAAAAGGGTCCTTTTTCTGCCACCACATTTCTATGATTCTATGATAGATAAAATGATAGAAAGTGATAGTTCATAGCCATAGATAAGGAGAAAAGAAAAATATGGTGCCAGTTGGGACAGGCATGGACCATCAACCTGCAGAAACCAGCATTCTCTATGAATGATAATCCTGGAGATTGAAAAAAAGTAATTATAATGGTGATCATTCTACTGATCTAAACTATTATTATTTACAGTTAATATGTTTGGGGGGGGGAGCATCTGTAGTGCAAGGTCCTAATGGGTTATTTTCGACTATCCACCCTACCCGCTTATAAAATTAGTCTTAAATGTTATAATTTAAGCTAATAGGTCTGTGTTCTGCTAGATTCCCACTATATTCTAATGGTCATAGTTCCAATATTTGGATGCTCCTTTACTGCTTTATAGTGAGTGAATGAGTGAGTGAGTGAGTGAGTGAGTGAGCGAGCACAGGGCTCCTTGATCTATTCTATGCCTACATTTTACAGGGGTCTGTGGCCATACACAAGGAGATTCCTACCTGTGACATGCCTTGACTGTAGGGTTGTATACAGCACAAGTAGGGTTACTACCTTTTAAGAAGCCAAGAGTGGAACATTTCATGCTGAAACATGGTTTGTGCAGGATAGTGTGTAGCCTTGACCAATGCTGCAGATTTGTTTGCTCTAAATGATCAGAATTACAGTTAAGTGTGGTAGTTTATTGTTGTTCATCATTTTCAGGTATTTTAGTTAAGGTATTATAGCTTTCTGCAACATTTAGAGGAAAGTTAGAAAATATTTTTTCTACCATAAGGTCAGGACATGTAGTATTTTTTGTGGGTTTTTTTTTTTTTTGCAGGACACCGCTGCCCAAATCAGAACTGTCTTGCGAAAATCAGGACAGCTGGTAACCTTATACAGCAGTTTGGCTTCCATTGGAAACCATGCCCTCAACTTGGAAATACAGAGAAGTCACCCCAGTGCCACTGAGAATACTCCACAACTTATTTAGAGCACTAAGCAGTGTTGTCAGGGACCCCCCAGCAATCCATTTGTTGCTGAGTTCTTCCTAATGGCATACCATTAGGTCACCACATTATGGGTCTTTTATCCTCCTCCTCTGCTGATCCCCTTCCCCCTTCTTTTTTGACTTCATTAGTTCCAGTTCTCCATTGTTCATTGATCTTCCAATTTATGTTCCCTTCCTTCTCTCCTAGCTAGATCTTGTGGGAGCTACAGTATGCGTGGAATGTTGGTCTTGCTGCTGTTTGTGCAGTTTGACCCTCCTCCCTCCTGCCGATCCTGGATACTTAACATTGGGACCCTTATCTTTTCCTTGCTATGCACCTATCCTTGAGAGTCTTTTTTCTCCATCCCTTTTGAATTCATCCCCCCATTGCCTTGTTTATCCCTTCTTTTATCTGGGTCTTGCTCATTTCAGAATGTTTGTTTCTTGTGTGCCTTTTAATAACCGTGGTTTCCATCTCTTCTAGTTTAACTTTTGGGAGGAATCCCCTCAAATCCTAGTGTACAATGCTGCTGTGGTTAACCCTAGAACCCCTCCTCCTTTCCATATGTACTCTTCAGTTCCTTAATCCCCATGGAGTTCATTTTTCTCCAATTTCCTGTTTTCCTCCTGTTGGGCCCCCTGTTCAAACCATCTTGAACCCCTGTTGATTTTTCCCTCCCTGCCTGTGCTATCTTTAACATAGAAACATAGAAACATAGACTTTAATGGCAGATAAGGACCACTTGGCCCACCCAGTCTGCCCATTTCCCTTTCTATTGGATAAGCTGCAGATTCTAGTTAACCAACAGCCTACTTCCTGTAACCCCCCACTACAATTGCCTTATGTCTGTCCCATGCATGTTTGAATTCCCCCAGTTTTAGACCCAACAACCTCTCCAGGAAGGCAGTTCCATGCATCCACCACTCTCTCCATGAAAAAAAAATCCTCACATTACCCCTGAGCTGTCCCCCCTCTATCTTTAAATTGTGCCCCTTGTTCTTACACATCCCTTTTTCTGAAAGATGCTACCCTCCTGGACTTTGCTGATTCCCTTGAGGTACTTGAAAGTTTCTATCATGTCCCCCCATCCCTCTTTTCATCATGGGTATACATATTAAGCTCTCTCAGTCTCTCTTCATATGGTTTCTGGTGCAGACCCTGCACCATTTTAGTTGCCCTCGTCTGGACTGCTTCCATCCTGTCTATGACCTTGCGTAGACGGGGTCTCCAAAATTGCACACAGTATTCCAGATTGGGTCTCACCAACAGTCTGTACAGAGGGATAACCACTTCCCTTTTTCTACTTGTGATGCCCCTTCCTATGCATCCCAGTATCCCCCTGGCTCTCCTTACTGACTTCTCACATTGCTTACCCACCTTTAAGTCATTTGATATGACTACCCCCAAGTACCTTTCCATTTTTGTTGTTGTTAGTACCTCCCCTGCTATTGTGTACTCTTCTCCTGTTTTTTTTCCCCCAGGTGCATTACTTTGCACTTCTTTGCATTGAATCTAAGTTGCCATATGTCTGACCATTCCTCCAACCTTGCCAAGTCCCTTCTCATCCTTTCTACACCCCCTTGTGTATGACCTCTGTTACAGATCTTTGTGTCATCTGCAAAGAGGCATACCTTTCCCTCCAGACCCTCTGTAATGTCACCTATAAAGATGTTAAAGAGGACTGGACCCAGTACTGAGCCCTGAGGTACTCCACTAGTAACCCCCTTTCTTCAGAATGTGTTCCATTCACTATGACCTTCTGTGTCCTGTTGTGTTGCCAGTTTGCTACCCAGGCTACCACCCTGGAACCCACTCCCAGGCTGGCTAACTTGATTATTAGTCTTTTTTGTGGGACTATGTCAAATGCCTTGCTAAAGTCTTGGTAGGCCATATCCACAGCCCCTCCCTGGTCTATTACTTTTGTCACCCAGTCAAAGAAATTAATTCAATTCATCTGACATGACCTTCCTGCTGTAAATCCATGCTGCTTTGGGTCCTGTGCCCCGCTGGCCTCTAGGTACTCAACAATTCTTTCTTTCAGAAGTGATTCCACCATTTTCTGTACCACTGAGGTCAATCTTACAGGTCTGTAGTTTCCTGCTTCTGTCTTGCTCCCACTTTTGTGAAGGGGAATCACATCTGCCCTCCTCCAGTCCTCAGGTACCACCCCATCCTCCCATGATTTGTTAAAAAGTGTGGTCAGTGGTGTCACTAGGTCCTCCCTTAGTTCTTTTAGGATTCTGGGGTGAATCCCATCAGGCCCCATTGCTTAGTCCACCTTGAGTTTTAGGAGTTCTTTCAGGACTCCTTCTTCTGTAACCACAAGGGACATACTGGTAGAACATAGCACGGAATGGACTATAGAACACACCTTAGAATGGACATTTTACTCAGGGACATACAAGACACAGAAATAATGGTAAAACTAAAATGGGTTAAGCAGGATCTGCAACACTACAGGGGTCAGGAGGGGGAAAACAGGGAAGATAATGCCTTGCCCCCCTTCCCCCCATGTCTCCTATGTTGTGTGACTGTTTAATAAAGTGGTGGTTATCCTTGTTTTTCTCATATTTCTCTGCTATTTCTGAGTTTGTTTCTATTGATATCCCCATGGCTTCTGCTACCCACCCCCTCCCTTTCTGTTGGTGTGTCTCTTCCATGGTTAACCCTAGCCCTCATTTGTTGCATCTTTTCCCCCTCAATCACACAGGGTTCATCATTATACCTTACAGTATCTTGTCAATCATTATTGAAAGAATGGCAGAAAGGCAAAATCCAACAGTAATTTATTCATTACCTTCCCTGTTGTTCCCCCTTCCGACCCCTGTAGTGTTGCAGATCCTGTTTAAGCCATTTTAATTTTACCATTATTTCTGTGTCTTGTATGTCCCTAAGTAAAATGTCCATTCTAAGGTGTGTTCTATAGTCCATTCTGTGCTATGTTCTACCAGTATGTCCCCTGTGGTACCAGTTATGTTTTCTGCCTGTCACTTAATTTCAACAGTGCTGCTTAGTTTTCCAAATGATGTGATGTGTGCTTTTTATTTCAATGGGGCTGGCAGGATGGCTTCTGTGTTTGTGTCAGTCCTATCTCACATTTTTTCAGTAAGGTCACGAGCTTTGTGCCAAGCCATTAAAAAATTATCTTGCCTGCCAACTTAATCCTCAGCTTCACTGACATCAGGGGGGCAAATTGTACATTTTACCTTTTCAAGATATCCTTGGCTGCTGTGAATTCTTTACTTAGGGCAAACAATTTGACACTAATGTCAGGGTACAGCTGCAGAGTTGTTTGTTGAAAATGTAAGCCCTGTTCCCATCTGTTTTTTTGCATGATTAGTGCCTTAGTAGTGTAGTCATGTAGCTCCAACAGGATAAATTGTGGGTGCTCTCCCAGTGCAGGCTTATTCCGTAGGGCTCTGTGCATGCAGTCTATTACTATTTCTTTTTGAAAGCCTTCCGGGGATAGGAAGTCCTGCAAAAGTTTGCTGAAAGAATTTCTCTAGTTGACTCTCTTCAGTGTTTTCTGGGAGACCAATCACTTTTATTGTTTCTCTGTGACTGTAGTTTTCTAATTGGTCCACCTTTTGTTGCAGGAGTTTGATTTTTTTTTATATGTTTGGTGAATGTTGTTGCAGCTGGGCTAGTTGGTCTTCATTGGCACCAATCCTTTGTTCTGCTTGCTCCACTCACTTGTCCAGCTTAGCAGGTTTCAGAGTTGTTTGTTGCATGTTATTTTGTATTGAGTTGAGTTTATCATTCATTCCGGCGAATCTCTGTCTCATTTCTGGTAGTAAGATGTTTTGCTCTGGCAGGGGTGTGTTTTCATTGTCCTGTTCCCCATTCAGAGGTTTCTGGGTTGCAGTTGTTGCCCGTCTGGTTGCAGAAGTTGCATTTTCAGTGGCATGTTTGTAGTCTTTTTCCAGTATTCTAAGTTATTTTTGTGCCCTCAGTTGCTTGTTTTAGTTTTGCCTTGGCTTTTTTTCTTGTGGTAGCCAGTTTGTGCAGCGTTATATTCTATTAAAATTAGCTGATTTGAATAGCTTATATGGAGTTCAAGCTGTTGGCTGCTGTTTAGTTGGTAGCCATCTTGGAAGTCCTCCATGCTGTAGATCTTTCTAAGAGTTAATTATTAGGTATCCTAGCTACAGCCCATCTGGGTATAGCCTTAATTTCAGTTTCCTTACAAAATGTTTGCTTTGCATAGTGTTTTTGGTTGTTTAGTTAAATTCCCAAGCAAAATTCTAGAAGGTGATTCATTCCCAATTTGATGCTCCTGCCCAGTTTGCTTCCCTAGTCCTTATGGATAATGGTTCACATATCTCTGACAGTACCTCTGTAGCTGCTCACTTTAATGAGTTCTTCAATACTTATGCATTTCCATAATCCCCCCTCTCCTGTCTCCCTCTTACTATCCAGGAAACCCTGCTTGCCCTATCCTCATTCAACCTGAATAAATCAAGACTGTTGAACTGGACTCTAAACTTCTCCATCTATCAGGTCCTGTCATCAACTCCCCCATTTACTTACCTTCTCAACCTCTCCTTCTCCCTCTGTGATGTTCCCCAATTATGGAAGATTGTCAAAGTTCTCCCTCTTCAGAAAGGAGGTGACCTCCTTCTCTCCTAGCAACCTACATCCTATCTCCCTCCTCCCTTCTCTTTCAAAGCTGCAAGATAAACTTGTCTCTTCCAGGCCTGCTGACATTCTCTACTGTTTCAACTTCCTCTACCACTTTCAGTCTAATTTTCACAAGCACCATTTTACCATCTCCTCCCTGCTGCGGGTCACTGATAGTGTTGTGCGAAATTGAAATATTTCAATTAATTCTGCAATTATGCAAAATTTTTCATCTATGCAAAATTAAATTTTGCCTGTTTTCTTGATTTCTTGTAATGGCGAAATTTCACTTAACATGCCTTGATGAAATTTTTTCACCTATGCAAAGCGAAATTTTGCTTGCTTCCATGATTTGACGTACATGGCGAAATTTCATGTAAATGCATTGGTCTGCCAATTTCGCCCATTGATGCTCCAAATTTCATCTTGTGGCATAATTTTGCCTGTGTGCCTTTTGATTTTGCCATGGAAATTTTGTTCTAAAGGTGAACTTTGCAATGCATTGTTGGTAAATAGGTCAAAGGTCATGTGTAGCTTGTTTACAGTTCATTCTGCTGCGTGTTGAGTTGGAGAGCAGTATGTTGTGCATCAGAGCCAATAAAGTCTTTGAAAACATAGCTAAAACTTGTTTTTGAAAGCTAACTGCTGCAAAATATGACGTTTTTTCCTAGTGCTACTGTGCTGCTAGGGAACATTTTCTAATTTTGTGGATTTTTGTACAATACTTAGTTTAAATTAGGTTTTAGTTTTCTCTCTGTCTTTGAAAGAGTTGTGTGGGGTAGAGGGGTTGGAGTGCAAAATGATGAAGGCTATTTCTAGCCAAGCAGATTGGTATTTACTCACAATTGTGAGTTATTTATGTACTGTTATTTCTTATTAATTTTGTTATATCTTGCCATTGATTTTTTCTCTGAAAAGTTTCTCCATCCTATTTGAGAGAGTTCCTGCCACAGTTAGCTGTGTTATATATACCATTCTTCGACTTTTAGTTGTGAATTGATTGTGAATTCTAAAGTTTTAAACACACAGAGCTGATCCTTTGTTTTATTTGTTTTGTGGTTAGTTCTGTTTGCTGGAGTGTTAACTTGTGTTACTAAAACTGTGAAAATCAACAGTTCTATTTTTTTTTTGTATCTTTTCTTAAGTACTTCTACTTGATCACTTGGACTTGTCCATTTACAGTCGCACTGCATTGTTGAATTGTTCCCCTGTATTTCATTTCAGGAGCTTGACTCTGCACACTGCGTGGTGTTCCTGTTTTAGCTAACTTACCTTACCCTTTCTCTGTTATAGCACTGTTTGCGTAACACCTGACACGCACATTATAAAACAGTATATATTAAAATAATCATTTTCAAGAGATTTCTTTGTGATCCCTCCCATCCAGACCACTACCATTTTGTGTGGTTCTTGCCTTTGTTGCAGTTTTATGGTTGTCTCCGCCCTTATATAAAAAAATTGTGATACTAGCCAAGTAATAATACATTACAGTACTTTATTTGTTCAGAGACACAGGTGATCTGTATTTAAAGTTGGCCACTTGTGCACTTTTTCCTTGTTAAGTTTCTTTAATTCCCATCCTGTTTGGGGGAAAAAGTTACCTTTTTGGTTTTTACTAGAATAGTATTATTTGTACTCTAAGTGCTGGTATCTGTCCTGATTGTGTTTGAACTTGTAAGGAAGCCAGTATTGTAGGTGTGTGATGTCATCATTCACGTGTGAGGTGTTATTAACACAGTTAGTAGTAATACATCCTTTTTTCATATACTCCCAGAGAAAGGAAAAGCTTTGAAGCAACAGTCTGCAAAAATGCCTGCTAAGAAGTTGCCAAGTAGAGGAGGGGAAATGTGCTGGGGGGATGAGGGAGCTAAGAAGTCTGCTGAAAAAAGTACAGTTTCAGTTCCAGTTCCCCATAGCAGTGAAAGCACACATATGTCTGCACCAGTGTCTTCTGATGTGGGCCCTGTTGGTGTGGCAGGAACCAACAAAGGAGTGGGTGGCTGAACTGGGTCAGGCATACCTGTGTCTTGCTTTTTTAAAGCTCAAACTGTAGTAGCCATGCTAGTGGAGAGGGGGATGCTGACAATGAGAAGAAGGGAGGCACTGACACCAGCACAGGAACAGTGGGCCAGGACTCTGAAGAGGGTGATAATAAGTCTGTCAGTGTGACTGTCTTTGTTTCTGCAGGAGTTGGTTATGATAGTATTCAACAAGAGCCTGATAATCCTGGCGATAAAGATAGTCGGCCCACTGAGATGGTTGTAGAGAAAGAAAAAGGTGCCATCCTCCAAGAAGACAGTGATGAGGGGAGGAAGAGGAGAAAGTCAAGGATATCATCACTATTGGTGGTGATGATGATGATGGGGAGGATCCCACATGGGATCCTGAGTTAAAAAATGTCAAGGATGATGTAGGCAATTTACATGTACTGCCCATGGGTCAGTCTGTCACCAAGCCTATAAGCAAACCTCCAAACAGTCAAGTAACCCCCTCACAAAAGTAGTCTTATGGAAGTCATGAGAGCAGCCCAAAAAACAGACACTTCCACATCTGTTTCTGAACTATCCTAGTCCCAGAAGCATCTGAAGTCTAGAGGTCAAAAGTCCCTAGTTTGGGACTTTTATGTGCTAGATTCTGCTGATGAGACTATAGTAATATGCCAACTTTATCAAGCTCATGTTAGTCGGGGGAAAAAAGGGAAGCCACATATGCACTGGTGGCCAACACACCCACCTGAAAAACAAGTACCCGCTAAGATGACAGTAACACCAGAAGGATGCCAGAGCTGTTGGTAACAAGTTATATGTAGTGGAGCAAGAGCAGGAGGAGGGGGGCAGAGTGGGTCAGTGGTGGAGGAGGAGGGTGAGCAATCCTTTGATTTCTCGAGTAGTGGGCATAGCAGTGGTGGTGCCAGTTCCAGTCCCATAAGTCTGAAAAGTACACCACCACAGCCACATGCAACCAAAATAACTGGTTTCATGCACTCTACACAGCCTCAAGAGTCAAGTGTTACCCCTAAAAGAAAATCATTGCTGCCAGAAATACAGCATTCTGGTCAGACAGTCCCAAAGATGCAGCCCACTCTGAAGACTATCCTTGAGCGGCAGACAAAGTGCCCCCCCCCAATCACGCTGCTGCATGCGAGTTAAATACTACCACTACTGAAATGCTGGCCATCAATCTGTTGCCATTCTCATTCATAGAGAATGATGGTTTCTGCAGGTTGATGGCCTGTGCCTGTCCCAAATGGCAAGTTCCATCGCAAATCTATTTTACTAAGCATGCCATGCCAGAGCTGAACAGTAGAGTTGCTGATTACATTAGACATGCATTGAAGCATAGTGCATCACACTATATCAATCTTAGCATGGATATGTGGACCAGTGGACAAACAGCAGCAAACTCATCATATCTGTGCTTAACAGCACACTGGGCACAATTGCCTGGGGTGGTACTTGATTTTGGGCCTGGCAAAACATGCATGAAGCAAAATGGTTGTGGTAGCAACACACCTGGTATTCGGCAGCATGCAACCCTGAGTATAACAAGTGTCACAGGTTCTCACATGGCTGCGAAAATGCTTACTCTTCTGCTGGAAGAGACTGGTAGCTACACACACAGTCACTCATAGCAGGATTCATCACAAGTGAGAATGGCTCCAATGAAGTGAAGTGAATTAGAGATGGTCTTTTTTTTCAGAGTGCCCTGCCTAGCACACTGCCTTAATCTTGTTGTTCAGCAGTTTCTCAACCATGTGGACATTAAGGAAATGGTTACTGTTGCCCATCACATGTGTGTCCACTTCACCATTCTGCAAAGGCCCATGACCATCTATGTGAGCTATAGTGCAATAACCATCTGCCCCAGCACTGGATGAAGCTTGTTGTTGTTACCAGGTGGAACTCCACACTGTACAAGCTTGACCGGCTATATGAATAGTATAAGGTTGTGTCAAAATACCTGCTGCTGCACACCACCCGTGACAGTGCTGGAGTATCCATCACTGTAGCAACAGAGCAGTGGTGCCAAATTAATGGGCTAATACACATTCTCCATCCATTCAAGCATGCTACACAGGCAGTGAGTGGGGACACTGCTTGTATAAGTCAGTTCATACACCTCATACATGTGCTGAGGCAGACTCTAGTGAATGTGCGACACCAGACAGAGGCAAGTGGGGATCATGGCAGTTGTGATCTAATGGATCACATACTCCATGTGCTGGACACAAATACCCATGTGTCTGGCATTTTAAAGTGAGCTGACTTTGCAATCACCACCATGCTGGATCCACGCTATAAAAGTGGCATGCCCTTTATAATTGAAGGCAGTCGTCAGTGAGTACAATAATTGAGAGAGAACCTCATTACATTGGTACATGCTGCACAAATGAAAAATGCACACACTGCATCAAAAATTGGTGTTGCTACCACCACCAGCTGCTCACAGGCAACCCAATTAGAGAAAATGGGCAAGGCAGAGCAGAAAACAGCAAGCAATCCCATTTGGAATGTTCTCTTTCAGGTGGGAGTGGAAGATATGGAGGAAAAACAGAAGGAGGAGACAGATGAGGCAGCTGGACTCCGGGCAGCAGAACAAATGGTGGAGACCTACATGGGGAACCCAAAGCACCTTGCCATTTCTGATGAGCCACTACTGTACTGGAGCAGTAAAATGACTGACTGGCCAGCACAAACATTGGTTGCTGTGAAATACATGAGCTGCCCACCATCCAGTGTCAATGTGGACTGAGTGTTTAGTGTGGCTGGGACAATTTTGAGTGACTGTAGGACTGATTTGTCACCCTGAATGTGTTCATGCTAACATTCATCAAAATGAATGAAAGGCACATTCCACACAACGCGGTGATGTCAGTGGTGTTGTCACAGGAACTCAGTGACGAGGATGATGATGATCCCTCGACTAAGGCACCCACTGGCAGCGAGGTGGATGAGGCAGCAATGTTGAGAGAATTCCCACCTGATTAGAACTCCAGTCTTGAAGACTGTGTGGGGTGCTTCTTGGATGATGTGGAATTGGAAGTTGAAAAAGGCTGAGTTTACTCCAAGGTCCCCCCCAAGAACTTTCAACTCAGTATGGTGGCTAGGGTGTGTATGTTATACCTTATTTTTAGCTATGTACCATTGGATTGGTTATGGTAATGTGTTGTTATGTGCTGCAGTGTGTATAAGTTTCATTTGATCACCCTTTGCCATAACCCATTGATTGGTCACCTCACCACCAGTCCCCCAAGCCTATATAAAGCAGCAGCAATGTAATTACCATAACCATAAAGATTTTGAAATTTCATGATTACAGTTATAATGTTTTTCTTCCAAAGATATCATACTTTTCATGTTGACTATATCAACCCCTATCTTGTAGCAAGATATGTTGTCTGGATGTCCTTAAAAGTGCCCATGATGGCAAATTCCACACTGCCCTACCACCCCCTCTTGTCACCTGATCTGACTTGACACATCCATGCACTCCATGAGACTGAAATAAATGTTTCTGCCACTTAGTATCGGTAATGTGTACGAGAACCCATGCTCCTAGACTATACAAGTAGCATATGAATGTAACATGCTAATTCAACAGTTAACACCACAAGTTGAACACATTTTGAGAAATGGTGAATGGTTGCCATCTTTAATGATGCAAGTCATTAATTACAAAAGTAATCATGAAGAGGCTTAACAACTTACAACATCAAATCCCCACAAAAAGGTTACTTATGCTACCATGCCAGATTAAGGTACACCCAAACTGCGATGGTTCCTGGGGGGGGGCAGGGCAGGGGGAGGGTCCAGCTGTTCTTACTTTGGAATGGATTCAAAATGTTCATGATTACTGCAGCTATGCAATCTCCATTGATTAGACAAGACATTAACCCCCTCCAACTAATTATTTACTAAACACCATCTCAACCATCTGTTTTCACATGTAGTTCTTCCCTGTATGTGGGTGGTAGTGGTGATTGCACATTAATGGTAATGGTATGGACACCAGTCCAGTGGCCAACATCACAGCTCAAGCAACACCCCTGTCTTCCACAGACACAACACAGCTCCTGCAGGGCCTGGATGGATGTAGTCATCAAGATACGATGAAACCTCAACAGAGGAAAATGACCTAAGCAAGACCAAAGATAACGAAAAATGATGGATACTCATAAATCCATATACCTGTTTTTTCCTAACAAGTTGGAAAGAGAAGGAGAGAAAAAATGAATACTTACCATATCCCGTGATGTAATTAAACTGTGGACATTCCCCACAGGAACATGCTGTGTGGTGCACATGATTCCAGACCAAGGTCCATGATGAAGCACAGTAGCACTAGCAGTAGTAGAAGACATTCCCCTTCCCCCTGTCAGCACTGTGTACCTTGAAATAAGAAAAATATAAGAACAAATTTGGAGGATTGTTAAAAAGTTCCCCACCACCACCCATGGCCATGCACCAACCCCCCCCAACCACAGAAGACCATAAAAAATGAAGAAATACTTATCTCAAGGAATGTGAAATTGGAGGCATCGCACAATTAAATAAATTCTCCAGATCTGGTTGAGCAGCCAGCAGCAGCAGCACTATGAAACAAGACTTAACTTCACTGAAATGCCTGATGCTGACAAAAACAAAAAATAACACAATTACTATCAAACTCAGACAACCAGATGGCAGCAACAGACATACCACTCTAGTATGAAAATTTCAATACTTACCGTCTGCGTTGGGAAATTGGGAAATGTGGTGCATTCAAAGATCCATAGATCTTCCTCCCTCCCAGCCTGGCATAATGATGTCATCCACAGCACACTGAAAAATAATATGAGAGCAGTACAAGCATATTAGAATGCAAGATGCCATAATACCAACCCACCAACACCCTACCTTGCACAGGAAAAAAAAAGAAGACAGATACGTGTTCAGCAGCAGCAGTATGGACTGTGTCAGGCATCAACCATCTGGAACAGTAGTTCTTGTAGCAACTTGGCAAGTAGTAGTCAGAGACAGCAGTAGGCAGCAAACTACAATGCCCCAAAATGTCATTCACTCCCTACCTCCAGGCAAGCTATTACCACAGAGTCAGTCAGTCAACACAGCTAGGCAATCAGTACAGCAGCATAGGGATAGGGAAATGATAATTGAACATTTCTATCTCAATCAATTGAAACAGCAACAGGAGGAGGAAATAATTTCAAGTAGCAGCAGCATTTTGCAAGAGTGATTTATTTTCACTGCATTGGTTGGCACCCCTTTTGAGGTCCCTGAGGTGGTGGCACATGATGAAACATCAGGACTGATGCCACATTTCAGTCTCAATTTGATGTAACATTTTTCCTGTAACATTTCTGGACTTGTAGGCCCTGTTTGGCACCATCAGCAGTGAGTTTCAGGCAGAAATATTTGGCAAACAGGCCCTAAAACAGTATTTCAATGTCTAGGTGGTGGTTTGGGCACCATAAAACATCATTACTGAGACCTGATTTCTATCCAAATTTAATGTACCATTTTTTACTAAACATTTCTGGACATTTACTGCCTGTGCTGCACTTGCAGAAGCAAGATGTGGCCTAAAAGCAATTGTAAACAGTGGCAAAAACAGCATTTTAATGCCTGGGTGGTGGATTGGGCACCATAAAACATCATGGTTGAGACAAGATTTCTATCTGAATTTAATGTACCATTTTTTAGGAAACATTTCTGGACATTTACTGCCTGTGCTGCACTCACAGAAGCAATATGTGGCCTAAAACAAATTGTAAACAGTGGCCAAAACAGCATTTTAATGTCTGGGTGGTGGTTTGAGCACAATAAAACATCATGGCTGAGACCAGATTTCTGTCTGACTTTAATGTACCATTTTTTAGGAAACATTTCTGGACATGTACTGCCTGTGCTGCACTCACAGAAGCAAGATGTGGCCTAAAAGCAATTGTAAACAGTGGACCAAAGACATAAACGACTGGATATAGATAGGAAGACAGAGAACAGAAAATGTTTTTTTATTTTGTTGTTTTTTTTTTAAAAAAATGTTTTTTTATTTTTTAAGGGAGGGGGTGCAGAACAAGAAGAGTGACAATAACAAAGAAAGGAGAAGAAAAAGAAAACAACACTGGCCCACCAACACAGCCACAGGCCATTCACTGCTGGGAAGTGCCACCTGTGCCAAAGTATTTCCTCAAGACCTTCTTTTGGTTCGCCATTATTTTTTGGAGATCCCCTGACCTCCTGGCACAACTGGTCAATGTCCTGACTGACACTTTGGACCTTGGTGCGCACAGCCTCCAGGTCTGCCCTGGTGGCTACCACCTGACTTGAGGGGGGCTGCAGGATGCTCAGGGTGGGAGTGGCACCACCAGGTCCTCCATCGTGCATCACAGGTGGGGGATGCTTCTGTCTCTTCTGGCTCCAGGCGTGTCCTGTTGCTAGACCACCTCTTCCCCCTAGTATAGTGCCCCAATCCTCAATGCTGCCTCCTGTTGTTGTCTCTCACTGTTTTGAGCACCAATCTACAGCATGGTGATGCTGCAGGTGGCTCCTTTGACCATAAGTCCCAAAGTAGGACTCTGGTTTCCCCCTTTTTACATTTTGTCCACAAAGGCTGCAGACAACCACACTTATATCATCTACCTTTGTGGTAAAAAATGCCAAAACTGATGATCTTTGGTTGGGGGAGGGGTGCAAGCAGATATCCATGGGGTGGCCTCTCCCTCTACATCATCATGCTGGGGTCTGGCAGCTGCAGGAGCCACATGATCCTCTTGGGTTGCAATGGGCTCTGAGCCTGAGTGGTGCTGCTGTTGCTGCTGCTATTGGGCGGCTGTGGCAAGGTCCACATCCTGCTGCTGGGAGGGGGAAGCTGCTCCTGCTGACAGTGCTGCTGACTGGGGGTGGGGGGAACCTGCTGGTTCAGGGCCAATGACCAGTGCCTGCTGCTGCTTGGGGGAAAAGGCTGAGGTCAACTACTCCTGCTGCTGGGGGGGCTCACTTATAAATGTGCACCTGTTAAGGTGAATGCGTCATCCTCTCCTTCCACTCTGTCCAGCTCCAGAGTCAGACCCATTCCCTTGCATCATTATTAAAAAAAATGTTTTATGAAACTCCAAAAGAATAAGGGGAGTGAAACACAAATGCACACACACACACACACACATACACACACACACACACACACACACACACTCTCTCTCACACAAGATAAAGAGAGAAAATAAAACACAAGAGGAAGATAAACTTTTGTTAAATAAAGAAATAGGGGATGAACAGAAGTTCAACGAACACAACACAAACTCTCACTCTCTCACCCACAATTCTCCAAACTATATGTTTTTTCAGTCTCTCTCTCTCTCTCTCTTTCACACACAGTCTCTTCTACTGTCTTTATCCTACAAACTGCAGGAAAAGGATGTAGATTCAGTGGCATCCTGTCTGAGTACAGGCACACATGTGACCTGCAGTCTGCTTCAGAGAGCAAATTGTGTGACATGCCTTTCTTCCTAATTTCGCCTTAGTTAAATGCTAAGATGAAACTTACCAGCAGAAGCTAAATTTACAGGCGAAATTTTGCTGCACAATATTGGCAAAATTTTGCCTCACTACACAGGAGAAATTCTGCCCCAAGGTCATAATTTTGCAAAATGTTCCGTGAGGCAAAATTGGTGATTTCACTGGAATTTCACCAGCAAAATTAAATTTTGTTGCATCTCTAGTCACTGACTCCATCCTTACTGGGACGGATCATGGGCACATCATGATAGCTATTTTCAGTTCTCTGGCCAAAGCCTTTGATTTGGTGGCCCGTCCGCTCCTTCTGGATAAGCTGAACTGTGATGTCCTCTTAGTCCCTACTGTTGACTTGTTCCATTTCTATCTCTCAGGCCACCAATGGTCATGCAGGTAGGAGGCATCCTGTCACTTCCCCTACGAATTCAGGCAGGGGTCCCAATGGGCTTCATTCTGGGTTCTATTCTTTTCTTCATTTTCTTGAACAATCTCCCCTCTGTCTTTTTTTTTTTTACCTTTGTTTTGCCAGGATAGACACACTAAGCTGAAAGCTTGTTTACAAGTGCAACCTGGGAGCACAAGGAAGTTAAGTGACTTGCTTAGGGTCACACAGTATACTGTCTTTGCCAACTCACATATTCATATGTAAGCAGATTGCACAGTTATCTATACCTCAGGTACCTCGATCATGGAGCTGAAGGCTTATTCCAGCATAAGACTTTCAAAATGTCCTGTGCTGGTTCCATTCAATCTAACTCTGGGTAAGCAGTAAAAAACAGTTTTCATGACCTTTGACACCAGCCAGAAACTGGCCAGGTTTATCTGCACCCTATCTTCTGCACTCTGGATGGCACCCCACTTGATGTGATTTCTTCCTTCAAGTATCCCAGTGTGTGGCTTGACAGTAGGTTTGTCTTCTCTGCCCACATTGATGCCATCCACTCCAAGCTCTGTCCCATTCTTGGTGCCTTGTACAAAACAAGGTCCACCATGAGCTAGATATCAAAATGGCCTTCAGCTATGTGGATGTGGTCTGCGGCACTGCCCTCCTCTTCCCATGCCAGACGGGAAACACTCTGTAATGCCTTTGCTGCTTTGATACCAACTCCCCCATGTACTCACCATTATTCCCTCTATTTCTCCATATCCATCCTCTCTCTATCCCCATATCACCAATCTCACTATGTCTCCTTCATCTGCAAATACTGGTTTGGGTCCCTTCCCTCTTACCTATCCTCATTCCTCTCACCCATTTCCTTTGCCTCATACTCCCTGTGCTTCAGAGATCCTCGCACCTTCTCCTGTCCCACCTGCACTCCTTCTCCTGTCACCTCCCCTCCCTCTGGAACCTGCTCCCCTCCACTCTCCATCTTTCTACCTCCCAGATCTCCCATAGGCACCAGCAAAAACTCCCCCCTGCCCCTCCCACATCTGTTGGCCCTGCAAGTGTTCCTCTCCTGTTGGAACTCTCTCAACCACTGTTGTCTGGCCTCCTCCTGGATTCTACCTCTACCTAAATCAGCCATTTTCCCAACTACCAATGCACTGCCACTTTTAAACCTGCTCTTGTCAATTTAACTGTACATTGAAGTTGCTCATAGGAACAACCCTTGGCACCTTTTACTGTTATTGTTTTTGGACCATGTTGAGTTGTACACTGTCTGTTCTTTTCATTCATCATTTCATTACTCCTGTTTATGCGTTATGATTGTATTCCATTTCTCTTCCCCCAGGTCCTGCCTGGAAATGAGCCTTGACTCAGTTTGCCTTTCCTAGTTACAAATTTTCAAATAAATAAACTCTGCTGTATCATGAGTTTTAGTTTATGATGACCATGTAGTGGAAATTTAGTGACACTTGTCAGCCTGACCAGTAATGCTACCTGTATCAGTAATGGTGCTACTGCCCTGCCCCCTCACAATCACACACCCACCCACTTGCTGCATTCATTCAGTGCTACTATGAAGAGGAGTAGGCAGGCACACTGGAGGTGGGGATTGAATGAGCTGAATGGACATTTTGCCTACAGACCTCCAAAAATCATGGATGGGAGGCAAGGAGCAGAAGATAATTACTTGTTTGTATTTTTGTTACTGGGGGAGTCAGGCTAGTGAGAGGGAATTGCACTGTAACGTGGAGGAAAGAGCTAGCATCTGTGCAGGTGCACATATTTTTTTTTTTAGCATGCAGTGGAAGGTTGGTTGGGAGTTATGGGGGATAGAGTTTGTAGGCTAAAAGGTGAGTGGGGAAGGGCCTGCAGACCTGACAATGAATAATGCTGAATAATGGACTTTTTGGGAATTGGTCACAGATATTCAGGAAGCCCATTATTTGTGGTATTTCTGAAGTAACATTCGGTCCTTGCACAACCCTACTGAAGCCTAATACTGACCAATTAAGGGAATTAAAATTGTTTTGATATATGTAACTTTCTTGTTTGTGCTAATTTGAAAATGACAATTCATGATTCAATAATCATAAATAAATAGTAATTTCTAATGTTTTTCTTTACAGGTATGTACAGTACTCAAACTATTTCCTTTGAATTTCATAACAGTCTTTATGGACTGCAGTACGGTCAACTTTGGCAAGATAACTGGATTAAGAACATGCAGCCTAGTGATGTTTCCTATTGGAATTTTGGCCTATTGATGGTTTGCTTTATGGCTTGTTTGCTCTAACATGACAGCTATGATTATGAGATAGTTATATGACTGCTTTCTACATACTTACCATCCCACTGTTGGTACATGTTGGGGTCATTTTCCCTAGTTGTCGCATTACAAAAATTTTCATTAGGCTCAACTGCTGCTGTCAGGTATAATTTCATCAGGTGTCATTGTACCAGTTTTCATGGATCCGCAGTGGACAGCATGGGCCAAGATAATGTGTGAGCCCATGATGAAATGGTTGCTGGTAGAAAGGAGGTGTGAGAGCCCAGAGTTGCTATTAAGGATGGGTGGCTTGAGAGCTGCTCTAAGAGACCAGAAAGAAGGCTGCACAGTGCAACAATTGGCACACCTTTTGATTTGTACCTCTAATCTTACAGGGGCATAAGATTACCTTAGTTGAAGATTCCTCAAGTCATCATTTCTCAATGTACTCATGAAACTACTTTGTATTGGTTTACTGAGTAATAAAAAGAAAGTTTAAAAAACGAGTTGCAATTCTTTAAATTATCAAACATATATACACTATGTGGGGCGGCAAGGCTAATGGACAAAACACATTAAACAAGCAATACTATCCAATGGGGTGGGTGGAATTGGGCTATACCAGAATTCCCAGTGACATAATGAAGCCCAGCGCTGCAGGTGGAGGGCCTTATAGCCCCTGGAAGGTCCTGTATAGCTAAATACTGTGCACCCTGGAGTGTATTATTGTGCTTAGAAAATGGATTACATGTAACATTTTCATGTAAGACTTAAAAAAAATAAACAAATTACAAAACAAATGAATACAAATGAATTTAAAGAGGATTTTTTTAATGAAATTAGTCCCTCTAATGGTACTTGCCAGCAGAGGTCACATTAGTGATTCAGAGTTACTTTCCTCTACAGATTGCTTGCTTAACCCCTGACATCAATTGTTCCACTGTCATTTTCCCTCCCCTGCATCATCTGGTGCTTTGTGTTTCTTCATTTCTATGGCTGCATAGTGGAGTTATGCATGATATCTAGGTATTACACACAGAGAGAGAAGGGAGCTCAGGAAGCACATCGCTGGAATCTGGATGAAGCATAAAGTTTTAAAATTGAAGCACAATCACTCCGCTACTTGAAGCACTCTGCTGTCTCCATCCAGTACTGGCTCCCACCACCGCTACACTGTTTTCTTGCTGCTGTTCTCTTCATTTAGTACAGTACTGTTTCTCCTCCCCTGGACTATTTTTCTGCTTCATGCTCACTTTAGGTTCACTTCCAGGTTCAGGGTGAACACTTTTTTCCTCCCCTTATAGATGTAATAATGTTTTCCTGGTGCCTAGTGGCATCCTCCACCCCCCGACTGCTATCACCACTATCTAGTATTGTTTCCCTAGTGTCTGGTGGCACCCTCCACACTCTGATCACAACCACTATAAAGCTATATTGTTACCCTGATAGCTAGTGGTACCCCCCCACCTTCAATCACCATACCCATATTGTTGTATTGTTTTCCTGTTGTCTAGTGACACCCTCCACTCCCTGTTAGATATTGTTTCCCTAGCGTCTAGTGCCCCCATCCTCTGATTACCATCCACATATTATTTTTGTTGTTTCCCTGGTGTCTAGTATCACCCGTATCCCTTCAATCACCATCCCCTTATTGTTTTTACTGTTTCCCTCATGCCTAGTGGCACCTCCCATCCAGTCAACATCCCTGTTAGAAATTGTTCCTCTGGAGTCTAGTAGCCCCCCACCCACTGACTGCCATCTCCATATTTATTTTTGTTTCCTTGGTGTCTTGTGGCACCCCCACCCTCCAGTCACTATCCCCATATTGGTTTTATTGCTTCCCTGTTGTTTAGTGGCAGCCCCCAGCCTTGGATTGCCTTCCCAATTAGAAATTGTTTTTCTGGTGTCTAGTGGCACCCTATCCTCTGATGGCCATCCCTGTATGGTGACAATGTGACCTGTAAAAAAACTAAACTGACCCTTGATGATTTTGTTTTTACCCTGTAAAAAAGAAAACAGTCCCTCAACAATCTGACCTACCCAACCTTCCACTCAGCAGTGACCACCTTACACCCCTCACACACCCTTCATTCACCTGAACAGGTCCAAGAGTGAAGCTCCACTCTCCGATCGAAGACACATCTAACTGCTGGAACTGCTGAATGCAATATGAGAAATAAAAATATGTGCTGTTCAATGTATTTCAACGGGGTTTTCAACTTTCATAAATAACTTTGTCTGGTTTGCAAATTATGACCCCAGATTTTCAACAAGTCCATTTTTGGACCCCACCTCATGACCAAGTGTGCTGGAATCACACAAATCCAGCCCAACAGGTGATTTTGTGCTAGCTTTGTGAAATCACCTTTTGGGTTGGAGTTGAAAATTTTCCCTGCCCCTGTTCATCAGCTGGGGTCATAAGAAGTCTATGTGGAAAATTTGGATCAAAATACGTAAAACTTACAAAGTTTCGAGCACACATTGAAATTTTCCTACACTCATTTATAACCTCAGTAATTTTCAATATTTTGATCCCAAATTTTCAACATAGCCATTTTTTCACACCACCTCATGAGCATGATTGCTGTAATTTTTCAAATACTGGCCAAAATTTGTTTTCCCACCTGTAGTGTGGAATTACATTTTGTTGGCATGGAATCACATTTCTGCGGGGATTTGAAAACTTTCACCTATGGAGTTCATAGGGTGGAGGGAAGCAGCATCTCATTTTTTGGAACTGCATCACTACTATCAGGTTGCAGCCATATTTTCTCTAAGCACACTTGTCATTCATTACAGTGGTTGGGAATGGCATTCACTGCTGTGCAATCCCTCAGGGAGACCACAGCCAGGTTCATTATTGGAACGCAGCACCACTGGGCATGGTGGCCAACAGATGTGAATGTCATAGCTTTGCTACCAGTAAGGTGACTTTTATTCATTTTAAAATATATTGGGAAGATTGTTACTTTCTTTCCTTTTGAAAGACCAGTGTTGTATTACTATCCCTTGAGTTTTGTGATGAGAGGCAGTTGTGCTGCTTCTTGGAGCACCAGTAGTTTCCTGAGTTTGTCTCCCTTGAGATGGAGATGGGCTGCCATCTTGAGTCATCTAATCGATTTAGTGGCTTTGGGGGGGCACGAGTAGCTTTCAGAGCTTAGAATGCTCTTCTGTAGCTGAAACACCTTTACTTTTTGTAAAATAAATAATCTGTTTGGGAAATGTAGTGTCATTTGTTCTTTTCCTCTGTATTTTGGACAGGAAGAGAAGGGAAGGGCCAGTTACGCATACTCATTAGTGAAAACAGAAACATGACAGCAAATTTGTTTGAAAATTCTGTGTGGCATACTAATTTTGATTAAGGGGTAGCCAGGCACAGGGACTAGTTATTTTCCAGACTTTGTTGGTATGTAAATGCATCCCTTACCAAGGGTGTCAGTCAATTAGAAGTTGGGAAATTTATTGCCCATTTTCTAATATGACATAAAGATCATGTAATGTTTTGAATCAAGTTACTAAACCTTTTTATTTTAATCTATATTAAAAGGTAAAATATAAAATCAGTTAAAAGTTACATGTTCAGTTTTGGATAAATTTCATGTGTTGAGTGTCAAGAAAGGTGAAAATTAAGACAGCAATATAGATTGATAGAGAAATAAGATAATAGTGGATGATTGCAGAGGTCCATCTGAATATTTGGGAAACATAGTGTTCATTGTATTTGGGAAATAATGTTTGGTCCATGCACAGCACTAAAATTAAGTACTATTAATGTTTAGAAAGTAAAGATTGTGATTAAGGGGTGGAATCTCTAATTTGTGTGCTCCAAGTAAAGAAGAATTAATTGAAGGTTTAACCCATTATTTTACCTCTGAGTGCATGGATAAATTAATGATAAAATTAAACTTCAGTATTAAGTGGACTTCAAGAATTTAGCCAAATTAAAGTATGAAAACTAAGTAATGAAATATATTTAACTTCAGTTATTCAAGGATTACAATTAAGTGTAAAATTAAACACTAAAACATACTTAATTTAAAGTATTAAGGGATTAAGATCAAATGTAAAAATAAAAACTACAATATATTTAATATTTGGTATTAAGGTGTTAAGATTAAGTATTAATAAAGTACAACATTAATTTCAGGTATACAGGGGTTAAGATTAAGCACAGAAGTAAGTATCAAAAAATCTTTAAGTTTTAATATTAAGGGAGTAGAAAGCCATTAATATGTGTGTGATCAAAGGGTGAATTAAGCAGAATTTCATGATTGTGACATCTTTATTAGTATCTTAACAGATAACTGTCACTGTAAAATTAAGGGTAACATTAACGCATTTTGAAGGGACAAAATTATAGGACAACTAAACCATCATTTTACACATTTTGGCCTAGTTATTATCTTTTTTTTTTAACCAGGAGGGATGCACCAAGCTAAAAGCTTGTTTACAAGTATGACCTTGGAGCACAAGGAGTTAAGTGACTTGCTCAGGGTCACACAGCATGCAAGTGGGGCCTGTGAATTCAAATCCAGGTCTCCAGGTTTGCAGCTCAGAGCCTTAAACCACTGCACTATACTGCCTCCTTATATATTATGCTTACATATTCAAAAGTCCCCAGCCACACAGCGGAAGTGCCTGTGCAGTGCAACACAGATGCGCTGCTCCCAAAAGCTGCCATATTCAGCCAATGCACCATAGGATGTGGCAGCACAACCATGGCTGAATATACCATGGATGCGCTATAGTGCAACTGCACACGTGCTGCGCAGATGGGCAGGACTGAATATAGCAAGTGAAGCAGGCCTGCCTGAAACAGGAGCAACATGTCAGTGCCCTGGGTTGGACATGAGCATTGTGTATGTGCAGAGTCTGGGCCCCAGCAGCCATGGCCATGGTGAGCAGAGTGGCACTGCACAGCTGCAGGATGGGCATTGTGCAGCACAGCAGGGGCACAGGATTTGGCAACATGCACACACACAGGCAGACAATGTGTCCAGCACACACTGATGGCATGGCACAGACAAGGACATGGACAAAAAGACAGAACACTGGGGTTGCCAATGGACAGCACGGCCAATGCAGGCAGTGAGATAATGGTGCCAAGGGGCCAAATGTGCCAGATGTGGGTAGACCACACAGAGTGCACATGTTCAGGGAACACAATATGGCAAACAGTGCAGCATGGCACACACTGCAAACACCATTGAATGCACAGCACTGGGATAGAGCCACACTGAACATTCCAGTGTGGGCAACAGTCGGAGATGGCACAGATGCACTACAGGGATGCTCATGGCAATCAGGGTGTGGGCCTGTGTGGGTGGACAGGGTGGGTGTGCATGACAGGTCACAAACAGGCAAGACATGCAGCCCAAGGGGAAGTGGGAAGAAGAAGTAATAGAAAAGCAGACAGCATCCACAGCACATACTTGACCACAGACACAGGAAAAGTTAAGTACAAAAGGCTTTAATGTAACACACAATCAAAATGGGAGCACATGTATGATGAAAAACCAAGAACAACAACAAAAACTCCAAAACAAGGGTGTGGGAGGGATGGACTGTGAAAAGACAATGCAGGCGGGGCAGCAAACTACAGGTGATGAAACAGGGGATGGGAGGAATGTAGGATTGCACAACCAAATGTCCAATCCATGCTGATCCAATGGCCACACAGTGTTATGACTGCTGCTGGTCCCCATCAGGGGGAGAGGTTCATCTGGCTCATCCCTCGGAGCACCATCATCTGCTCCCTGATAGCTCTGAAGATTGCCCCAGCCACCTGTAGATCACCCCCTGCCTCTGATGTATAGAGGTCAATGTCCCTGGTGCATTTTGGACTTGGTCCCGTCTGATGCCTCCAAACCTGCCCATACCATGGGCACCACCCTCAGCAGGCTGACCAGTGTGGTGAAACAGAGGATGTGCACTCAGTGCCATGACATACACATGCTATGCCCCCCTGTGCAGATTTATTCTAAATCTATTAACCAAATTAAAATGTGAATACTGTAACTATAAAATGAAAAAAAAATATAGCATGGTACTGTGAGCACAAAAGTTGTTCAGCACAAAAATATGTGCAAAATTAATTGTGTTTTATTCGTAGATGCCTTTTAGTTTTTTTACAGCTGCATGGGTGGAGCTCCACAGACATTATGCCATCATCATAAGATGTTAGGAGCACTGTAGAAGCATGTGACCAGACTGCTGTCCAGGGTGCTTCCACAGCACTCTGACAAATATTCAGTAGTGCTGTTTATATAGCCCTTACCCTCTGCAGGCCGCATAAACACACACCCTTCTCAGTGCACTACTTTTTCTTTTCACAATTGTATCAACCAAGCACACCATGCCGGTGCCCTCTTAAACTGTGCATGAGTGCTTACAGCTTATGCATACTTTTGCTATCACTGCCATCTTGCACACAACTGCTGCAAACTGCGCATGCATGACAGAGCCCTTCATGTTTGGCAAAGAATGCAACACCACTCTAAAAATGTGAAAAACAAACTGGTTCTATGGTGTTTGTTTTAACAGAAAAACACCCAAGGAAGAAGAGACCATGGGAATTCTCACTTTCTCACAGAGTAGGCATCTGTGGGCACAGGAATTGATGCAACAGGGCACTGTTGACCAATCAGGGCACTGAAAGAAACCCCAACATTTGCAAATAATCTGCTTGAGCTAGAAATCAATACAAAGGAACCCCACTGGCAACAGCAACAAAGCCAGAGAGAGGGCAGCTCAGCACTGGGAGGTGGTATAACATGTTAACAAGCCGATTTCATGGAGGAAAAGAACCAGCAGTATTCCTGCCAGGCTCCACCTGACCTGAGATACTGAAGCAGGTGATGGGATGCATCGAGTGCGCGATGTGGGCAAATGAGCAGGTGCTGGCAGCTGGGCTCAGTGAGTACACAGGAAGTAGCCACTAAGAAAAGTTTTGCAGCTTTAGTCACAGACTGACAGCAGAAAGTTGTAATATAGAGAGATTGGTAACACACACTAGAGAATACAGGCTGTAATGATGTTTGAAAACTTTCTGTGTGCTGTATCTTTTGCTGCATTTAGAATGAGCGTGTTCTCTTTTCTTAGGTTTATGATGGGGGCTTTGAAATTCTTGTTATGCAATGCTAACAACTCATGTTTTTTTATGTACCATCACAATTTCTTTAAATCAATCTATCTATCTATCTATATATCTATCTATCTATCTATATTTTACAAGTTTAATTTGGTGTCTCTCAACCATACCTCTCAACTGTCCCTTCTAAAATCTGTGTTTTATGACTGAACAGTAGAGATTGTAAGCACAAAATAATGTGGAGGCCTAGTTATTTCTCTCTCCGGTGCAGCGAGAGCTCCACATATTCCATTTAAAGCTGTCACCGCTATGAACAGCCATATTGGCTCTGGCCAGATTTTGTTTAAATTAGCAAAAAAGGTAGCAGAAAATTCAATTGTTTGTCACTTTTTCAACAAACAAATGCAAATAATTTTGAAATAAAAAAAATCATAGCTTGGTACTGTGAGCACAGAAGTTATTCAGCACAAACATATATACAAAATGAGTGGTGTTTCATTTATATATGACTTTTAGTTTTTTTATAATTAGCAAAAAGCAGCAGAAATTCTTTTTTTTTTCACTTTTTGCAACAAACAATGTAAACAGCTTTAAAATGAAAAATAATAGAATGGTACTTTGAGCGCAACATTTGTTCAGCACAAAACTATTTACCAAATGAGTGGTGTTTCATTTATAGATACCCTTTCTACTGGAAATGTTGTTGATATTTTTTGTTCTTCTGCCTTCCTCCAATTAACCAAACTGCAATTTGATTTTCAAATAGCTCCCACCTCCCACCTTCCGAACTGGGGAAGGGGGTACAAAACTGTTGTATGCTCACTATTTCTGTTTCTGTTTTCTCCTACTCTGTCAATGCTGCCTTGCATGACAATGTGAGTTACAGATTCTAGTGGTCCCAGTTTATGTTATCTGGCAAAGTGATCTAGTCATGCTGCATTTCTCGTGCAGTCACCCACCAACACTTCCTTTTCTTCCGTGCATTTAGTCAGTGCACATGAAAATTTCCTTCGTCATAGTACCCAGACCTACATCTCAGTCTACTGCTGTTCCCTTTTTGTCTTCATTTTGTGTCATTCAGCTGTGTGCCATTTAAGTTTGAATCTTACCTCTGTTTCCAGGCAAAGAAAGTAGGTGCATGGTGCTCCTCAGAGCAGCCAGCTACTGACTCTCTCACATCCTTAGCATGTGCTTTCATGGGAGTATAGGTGCCTTTGACACCTGAGTGAACACAGCAGTACTTCCCAGGTGGCTGATGACACTCATCTGCACCTCATACCTCGCAACCCACCTCATGACCCACCTGGGGCATGTGGTAGTTTAGCATTACAGCACACTTTGTCATGTTTTATTGCTTACTTACAATTTACAATGTGATCCTATGGGAATTTTATATTGCACTTCCCATGCAGCTGAAGGCACTAAACTGTGCCTCATGCCTCACAACCCACCTGGGGCAGGCAGCAGTTTAGTCTTGCTGCATTCCCTGCTCTGTGATATACCTAAAATTTATAATATAATCTTATTCTAATTATATACCCCACTTCCCAGGTGGATGAAGGCACCCAGCTGAACCTCATGCCCTACATTACACCTGGGGTATGCAGCAATTTAGCATTGCTGCACACCCTGCCATGTGTTAATGCTTACTTTCAATTTACAATGTGATCCTAGAGGAATTTTATATCTCACTTCCTAGGTGGCTGAAGGCACTCAGCTATGCCTTATGCCTCAAAACCCACCAGGGGCATACAGCAAATTTTACATTGTTGCTTACTCTGCCATGTGTTCTTGCTTATTTACAATCTATGATGTGATCTTATGGGAATCATTTGCTGCAATTTCTGGGTGGTTGAAGGCATTCACCTGTGCCTCATGCCTCACAACACACCTTGGGCATGCAGTAATTTAGCATTGCTGTACACCCTGTCATGTTTTATTCCTTGCTTAGAATTTACAGTGTGATCCTAAGGGAATTTTTTACTGCACTTCCCAGGTGGTGTGCAAATATACATGTGTATCCATGGCTACAGAAGTGCTGGACATGATGATCAATGTCTTTTAAGTCATTTGTAAAGAGCTGTATGTTATTTGTCTTTCCCAATGATGGATGTCTGTGGTTGCTTGTGTTTCCTTTCCCCCTTTGGTTGCTTGGGGGGGTGGAGTTAGTGTTGAAAACCCTAACATCGCATTTCCATACTATTGCCGCTTTAATAGCAACTTAAACTGATGCATTAACAGAGTTTTTTTTGCAAAGAATATACAAGGGAAATGCCACCCCTACTGGAAATATTGTTGATATGTTTTGATTGAGTGCAGATTGGCCCAACGACATCATGAGTGGTGAAGCCACAAGTGATGTGAGCAGGGCAATCAGCATAGGAACAAAAAGTATCAACAATATTTACAGTGGGGAGGTAGCATACTGTATTTATGCCATATTTCCCAAAAAAGTTAAAAAATATTGAATTTCTTGCCATTTTTATTCTGATTATAAAAAATCTAAAGGGTAGCTATAAAAAAACACCACTCATTGGGTAGATATTTTTGTACTGAACAACTTTTGTGTTGAAAATACCATGCTTGTTTTAAAGCTATTTGCATTTGTTTGTTTCAAAAGGTGATTTTTTTTTATTTTCTGCAGTTTTTGTGTTAATTATTAAAAAACAAACAAAAGGTATCTATAAATGAAGCACTACTCATTTTGTAGATATTGTTGTGCTGAACAACTTTTATGCTCACAGTACCATGCTATCATTTTTTTTTTATTTTAAAGTTATTTGTATTTGTTTGTTGAAAAAGTGACAATTGGATTTGCTGTTGATTTTTTGCTAATTAAAAAAAAGTGTCTAAATGAAACACAACTCATTTTGTACTATAGATATTTGTGTGCTGAACAATGTTCCTGCTCATAGCATTTTACATTATAAAGTTATTCGTATTTGAATACAATCAGTATAGCTAGAATGCATCTGCACAGATGGTATCTCTCTCATACATGACATCACCAAGCAAGCCATTTTGGGATTTTGAGAGCAGGATTATTGAATCAGGAGAGGCTGTGTTTACAATTTTCAAATGCTTTGAAACTGAATTTATCCTGCTTTAATAATTGCAGTTTCAGTATAAATGTAAACAACTGTCTCTCCTTTACAAACCTATGGAGTCATTAAAAAACATGTGTAAAAAAAGATGGTTTATGTGTCTTTTAAGTGATTAATGTTCCATAGTGGTGCATTACCAGTTAGAATTAATAGAATGTGACTTTAATCAGCAAAAAAATAATTGCAGAATACATTACCTCAGCAGCATCCTTCACAGACAAAGCAGAGATCAAAATATCTGTAAAAGTCTGTCCTGTCTGAAAGCATTTTTTAATTTTACCTCCTAATAAGCTAACACTATAGGCATCATATGATGCACGGTGCACAGTAATGTCTTGGATTTTAGGACCTCCAGCAAGGTTGTTCCTCAGGCCCCTACCCATGTGGTGCTTTTGACTCTAAATGGTTAAACTGTACCCTGGTGAGTAGATTCATGACATCTTACTGTCAGATAGGCTGTCTCTACACAGCCCAGAGATGTCCCTGATTTGATGTTCTAACAGTAAATACTGCCCCATAAAAAAAAAACTTTCAAAACTGATTCAGTCCCTGCTTCAGGGTTTCTGGGACCCTATGTAAAAGGTTAATGTGTGCCCCTCCCTCCCTTATTTCCCTGATGGAGATGTAATAGTTCAAGGTTCAATCCATCCAGGTCTGGTGAAATCTGGATTGCTTGAACAATATAGCTCCATGGAAGGAACAATGGAGGGAGGGGTACAAAGTTAACCTTTCATAGAGGGTCCCAGAAACACTGAAGCTGGCACTGGCTCAGTGGAGTCTGGGTTTCAAAGTAAGAACACATGCATTTGTTTTGCCATTTGCAGAAGTAGATCCTGTATTACACTTTAGAAATTGAAAACTGTATCCTCAAGTTAACAGCCTTCTGGGTTTCACCCAGCTGTCATACGTCTGTGCAGATTTCCTACTCACCATTTGGGAGCGGAGTATTTATTTACTGACACCTGCAGATACTAACAGATTCATGGAATGAAACAGAATAATGTTTAGGAGTTTTGTTCATGTTATTTACTGTGCACTGCTGATATCACTGTGCTTTATATTTATCAGAAGCAGAATCATGATATAAACACACTTGTTATAAAACACTGTTTAAAACCTTTCTTCACAGAGAGAAGCTAAAATACAGACGACCAGCCAGTCTCTTTTCTTGCCTGCCAGCTGATTATGCAGCCATGTTGTTTGAAAGCTTGCATAATTTGCATTAGCATGCCTAAGATCTCAGGTGACTATGCCTTTGAGGCCAGCATGGTGGCCCCAGTGGACAGATTTGATATTCTTCCCAATAGCCGACCCTTTTTTCCTTGCTAATTACAGGCAGGCTTCCCTAGCCTGGGCCTGGATCTGCACCTGTTTCCCATCTCTGAACAGCTGCTAATTAGGTTGAAAATGGCGGGGCTTGGCAGAGCAGGACACACATGCTTCAGCAATCTATTGATCAGACTGGCATGCCATGCATACACTAAGCACTAGCCACAGAGCCAGTTTATGAAATAAAGGGAAAAGATGCACAACAGCATATGATTCATTTTGAAACAATTATCCATGAGCAAACCTGAAGGAGATTTATGCTGGTATCAAGAAGAAAACCAAAAGGTATATTTTGTCACGTACTAAAAAAAAATATAGGGAGAAATAATGAAATGAAGGTATGATAACTGGTTTTAAGTCTCAAGTCAAGGATGTACAAACCAACATGCTGGGTATTAACATTTGAGCTGGCAGCAGTGGTTTATCTGGTCTCATGAGCTTTGGAACCATAACAGCTAAATTCCAGCAAGCTGCTGGAAGGTAAGAGAATTACATGGACCAATCCAAACTAAATCAATTGGCTTTGTGATTTGTTAAGTCTTAAAAATAAAAATCTAGTTGTTCAAATGCTGATCCAGCTCAGCTAGATACATAGTAAACACACAAAGATAGTAGGTTAACAGTTATGGCATCACTTAGAAATATAATTCAGATGTAGTAATTCTGTAGCTGAGAAACACTAGAAACTGAACATTTGATAAGCAGAAAACACTCTCACTCCATTAAGTCTGATGTAACTTTAGACTCTGGCTAGAAAATAAATAATTAAATGTTATCAGTTCTCTACCAAGTGAATCAAAGGAAATGGATATAAGAAATTCATTCTACCACATACTAAAATGACCCTGTTTTAAAAGCTCTCTTAGAAAATCTTTGGGAGACTAAAGATGTAAAATCCATAGTTCAATTTATGTCTATATGGCAGAGTCTCTAAGTTTACCTTGCTTAATGTCACATACAAATAGAACAAAATGACAACTAGACAACAAATATGTTTCAATAAAGCATTAAAAGCATTTCATTTTTTTTAAGATTTTTTTTCTGTGTATAAATTTACAGTACCTGAGAAATGTGCTGGATTGGCAGCAGTGGAACCTGAAGTCCCCTGCATATCCATCTGACAGGTATGGCAGAGGCGATCACAGAGCAAGCTTCCCCACACTGCCGTGACAATGTGTCTCAACCCTGCCATGGAAGGACCACCACGTAGGTGAGAGTGTAGTTCAGACTGCATGTCCATGCAGCCCTTGGCCTCTCATGTGACACTTCCAACAAGGGTGCCAATTAGATCCAATTGTGTTAGTAGTTTTGTGATATGGACACCTGCCCACAGGCAACTGAACTGAGATCACTGCAACTCATGTCACATAAGCTACTAAACAGACCTCAGGTGATAATAGATTTTGGTCATTACTGACCTGTGCTGGATTTGAAACAGCGACCTACAGGTGAAAGGCTCCAAACCCTGTTACCAATCCACTGAGCCAACCAGTTCCCTAAAAGAACATTTCATATACTTAGGGAAAGAAATGTAACTTCAAACATTTTTAAAACTGGGACACAAAATTGACTTTATCGTGAGTATGGAAGCACATTCACACTTTTAGTTAGTGTTCACTGGCAACTTCCATAGAATTATAAAACTGATTTTTACATACTTGGATCTCAGGAACACAATGGCAGAGCGAGCTGCAATTTTAAAAGGGTTTGTTTGTTATGTACAGACAAACATACAAAAACTGTCAGCAGAAGAGGCCTATTGGTCTACCAAGTATGTCTGAGTTGCAGAGCCCTTTCTCAGCAACTACTGAAGGCTCCACCTCCCATTCCATTAAACCTGACCCCCTCAATGCCCCTTTCATGACCTGCCCCCATTGACCCTGACTCTCCTTTTCATGCTGTCCTATCCACTGTTAAATCCATCCACTGTCTCTTGGGCAACAACCTCCTCTGGGACTTTGTTCCACCATATCACCACTTATTCTGTAAAGAAGTGTCTTTTGACCTTCCTCTTTAACCTTCCCCCTGTTAGCTTATAATAGTGCCCCCTAGTGGTCTTGTTCCCACTAAGACTAAAGAAGCCCTTCTTATTCACCTTGTTGATACTGTTTAGGCACATGAAAGTTCCAGTCATGTCTCCTGTCCCTAATCTCCTTCAGCAAGTACATGTTGAAACGTAGAAACATAGAAGCTGTCAGGAGATAAAGACCTCTTGGCCCACCTAGTCTGCCCTATATTCCCCTACTTCTAAGGTCCCCTTGTGTCTATCACATGCATGTTGAATCCTGTTACTGTTTTAGCACCCACCTCCTCTGCTGGGACGCTGTTCCAGGTGTCCACCACCCTCTCCATGAAGAAGTATTTCCTCACATCTTTGCTGAGCCTCCCCACTTCCAGCTTCATAGCATGACCCCTTGTCCTGCAGCATCTTTTTCTAATGAAAATACTACCTTTCTGTACCTTAATAATGCCTGCTGTTAGCATTTATGCCATCTCCAATGTTGTATATAAACACGTTCAATAACAATGGGCTGAACACCAAGCCCTGTGGAACCCCACTGGTGATATCCCTTGAAACAGAGAGCTCCCCCTCCACTAACACCATCTGGTTCCCTCCCACCAACCCATTTAACACTCATTTTATTAGTTATGTCCCTGCCCCTAGGTTCATCAGCTTTCCTTCTTAACCTCTTAATGGTGTACGGAGTCAAAGGCCTTGCTGAAGTTCAAGTATGGTATGTCAGCCAATTGGCTCTTCCCTTCTATTCATGTTACCCAACCAAAGAAGTCACTCAAGTTAGTTTAGCAGAATCTTCCAGTCATGAGCCCGTGTTGCTTCTCATGCTGGAGACTATTCACCTCCAGAAACCCAACCAGCCTTTCACCTTTCACCAGTGTTTCACCAATATTCCCCTTTCACCAGTGTTCCCAGCTCCCACCTTAGTAGATGTACCTCTGCCATCAAGTATCTTAACTTCCTGCACATTGGGCATCCCCTGCCTCTCACAGTGTCTCCATGAATACTGCTGTCCACACTCCACCCTCTACAGCTGAATACCCTGAGCCTACCTTCCTGATGCTTATACACATTCCTCCTCACCTTTCAGTTCTTGGTCCAACTTCTGATATGTTTTTCTATAGTCCTGTGCCAACCACCTTCCCATGCCTATTGATAAACTACTTATCCCCTTCTCACTCCAGCCAACACCCAGCTAGGAAGCCATTCCTACTCCTATCTACCCTGTCTTAAGTCACCTGCTTCTGCCAGCCTACTTCACATATGGAGTAGCTAGTATTTCCCAATTTATCCTGCCTCTGCAGGACTACTTGAGTTAGGGAGTAGTTTTAGTTCCTACTTGACTGCAGGCTAACCACAGTTAGGAAGTAACTGTAGTCCCACTCTTCCCTGCCTCCATAGGTGTACCTCAGACAGGGTGTAGCTATCATTTTGATTTTGGCCTGTGTCTATAGGCATAACACAAATACAGAGTAACTGCAGTCACCACAATTTCCTGCCTCTGCAGGCTTCCCCCAGATAGGGAGTAGCTATCATTTAGATTTTTGCCCTGTGTCTGTAGACATACTCTAGATAGGGAATAGCTGCAATAGCTGCAGTCACCACCATTTCCTGCCTATGCAGGCCTAGCCAAGGTAGGGAGTAGTTATATGTCTATTATACCCTACCACTGTTGCCCTACCCAAGATATGGATTACTTGCGGTCACTATGAGCCCCATTTTCAAAAGATTAGCGTGGCACAAACTGAGTTTGTGCTGAGCTAAACTGGATTAATGCCAGCAGTCAGGGGAGGGCCCATATTCAAAGGACACATACTGTATGCGGGGCACACCTCTGACAGTGTCTTCACCAAAAATATTGTGCTGTGCTTATGCAAATGAGGGGTCCTTCATGCATATGACAAGCAGCACAATATTGAAAATTTTCAGAAGCACCAAACAGCTGCCAGCAGCAGCACTGTTTAATGCTTCTGAAACCCAGCCATTAACAGTGCACAGACCCATCTGTGCACTGTCAAGGGCTGGGTACCCTCATGGTTCAGCAGTCCTCCCCTGCCCTGATCCCTCTCTCTCTCTCTCTCTCTCTCTCTCTATATATATATATAGATATATATTCATATCTATATCTATATATATATATATATATATATATATATATATATATATCTATATATATATATGTGTATATATATATATATATATATATATATATATATATATATATATATACATATATATATATGTGTATATATACATATTGGTGTTTCAGCAGCCCTTCTAGCCCTGAATCCTGTCCCCATTTAAATACTGTATATATACACATTGGTGGTTGAGCAGTCCCTTCCTAGCCCTGATCCCTGTCCCCATACAGTATAAATGTATATATATATAATGATAGCACGGTAGTGCAACCATAGTTAGGGTTGAGGAGCCATTTAAATGTTAAACCTAAAATGTTGCACCTTAATAACTTTGCAACTGTTTAATGGATTTGCATGAAATTTGGAATACCCGATCAAGAAGCATATATCTTGGGACCTGCCAACTTTTATATTGTTTGGATATACAGCTGCTGAGTTATTAAGCATGATCTGCGCATGCGTTTATGCTTTTTTTTTAATTCTTTGCTCGTCCCTACAGGTTGCACAGTTTGCGCAACCAGTCCAAAAACTTCAGGGAATGTGCGGACGGGGTCCCTCATGTGCCTTTTGAAGATTCTGTGAAAAAATATTAAACGGTTCAAAAGTTATTCAAAAAACAATTTTCCATTATAAGTTAACTGGAAAAGTTAACAAAAAGTTCGACAGTGTCACATTTTGCATTTTTTAGTGTTGCAAATGGCCCTAGTAGTGTCGCAAATCTGCCATTTTGTTTTCAGTTAGTGATCACAAAAATGCTTAGCATTTAAATTTGGGACCCTCTAGCAACACAATTCTTTTTGTGTTTACCTAGTCGGACCCTGAGGAAGCTAGGCATGTCTTTATTTTGAGGTTAAATGACCTAGAAATATATTTTATCAATTTCTGGAAAAAGTAGTGTCGCAAAGTAATGTAGCATGCACAACACTTTTGGAAATGCTTGCAAAAGCTGTCACAAATTGCGACACTTTTCCAGATTATGGCCAAAATGACAGCAGTTCTTTGTCACCCTGCTGCAAATGAACGCTTTTGTCTTTTGGGCTGAAATTTGGAGGGAACACAGCCAACATCTCAGAGATGTGACTTTTGTTGGTTTGGTGACAAAATATTGCATGGCTGCAAAGTTACGGTACTCCGAAGTTGAAACTTTTCCCTATAGACTAACATTGTGGCATCCGCTGCATGACAGGAATTCTTTGCCACCCTGTTGCAAAATAACGGTTTGGTCTTTTAGACTGAAATTTGGAAGGAAGAAAGCCAACATCCCACAGATGTGCCTTTTCATAGTTTGGCGAAAAATTATTACAGTGAGGCAAAGTTATGGCACTCAGAACTTCTCTTTTTTCCCCATAGGATAACATTATGGTGTTTGCCGCGCCTTTCAGGGCCTGTATCTTGGAAACGGTGCGAGATACTGACTTTTCGTCAGAAAGCTATTTAGCCCCCTACTGGTAGTTAAGAATAAGACTAGCCAGGAAATTCATAAATCATATGGCTTTTACATTTTTTTTCTATGTCATACGGTTCCTGAGATATAAGCAATTTAGTATTCCAAGTCCTCAATTTCTGTGCTGAGAGTCATTATCATGCATGCATTCTTTGTACTCACTGTCTTTCTATATGCAGCATTTGGGGAAAACCAGTGTGTGCGCTTACATAACTATTACCCTTAATGCTTCTGCTTGCGTTTCTGTACCCATTTCACTTAATGTTCCCATCTACGCCACCTTTTGCGTTACCCTTTGTGTTTTGATTTGCACTTGTGTTTGCTTTATTTTAACTTTACTTTTTACTTTAATTTTGCTTTATTTGTGCCGACAGTACTGTCTATCTTTGTGTTTTGCTCCACGTCATCATGCGCATTACTATTTGCGTTTGCGGGCATTGTGTTGCTATGTGAAAAGATATGATGTGGTGGGAGCGTGGGGCCCCCACTGCCATATTATGTTCACTATTTCTCAGACTAATTCTCAAAAAGAAGGAAAATTAGAGGCAAAAAACTCTGTTTACTGCATCAGTTAGGGTTGTTCCACAGCGATAGAAGTGAGGAAATTTTGTGTTAGGGTTCAAAAGCATAACTGTGCATTCACCCCCACTCTCCCAGCACCACAGACACAGAGAGACACACGCACACACATGGAAGTAGGGGGGAGAACCAAGGCAACAGGACCAATCACAGACAACCAGCAGGAAGTATCAGAAATGAAATACAACTGTTTTAATGTACTACAAGAGATCTCCAGTCCTTGAGAGTTCACACTGCATGTTCAGTGTACATTCTTAGCAAAATTGAGGCCATGTACAGCAACGGTACACATTCCTGATGCAAGGTGCACACAAGTTACCACAGTTTGGAGTTGTATGGACTTAGTTAGTGATGTCCTACACCTCACTACACCAGCTAATACACCCTGACTGGAGAGCCACAGGAAAACTAATGGTGGTGCACACTTGTTAACACAGTTAGGAATTATAGGAACTCTGTCAGGTAATACCCCACCCCCTTGCCCACATACTGTATACTGAGTGGAGAGGCACAGCAAATATATGCCTATGGACATGAATAATGTAGCTCCATCTTTGCATCTGTAGAGAAATTAGCACAGTTAGGAGTTGCACAGTCTAATTGGTGGGGGACTGCACATCCAGAGACCCACAGCATAGCTGAGGATGTGGACATCAATAGTACAGTTCAGTGACTGTAGGCACAGCCAAGTTATCACAGTTAGGATTTGCATTCTATGATACAGGCAATGCCCCCCCATCTGAGTACATACTGTATCCTGAGTGCTGAGCTACAGTAAAAGTGAGGTGATGGACATCAATGGTACACCTGCGTAATTGTAGGTACACTCCAGTTAGCACAGTTAGGAGTTGCATGGACTTAGCCAGGCAATTAGACCACATATATCAGTTACTGCATCCTGATTGTACAACCACAGCTGTATTGCCTTAGGTAATGATGTTGCACAGTTCAGCATGGCAGCTACTGCCCCGTGACTGCAGAGTCACAGGGAAAGTAAGGGTGGTACATAGTAGTTAACACAGTTAGGAACTAGATGACCTCTGTCAGTTAATGAACCAGCCCCTAGCCCACATATCTATACTGAGTGGAGATCCACAGCAAAAATAAGCCCATGGACATGAACAGTGTAGCTTTCTCATTGCAGGTGTACAGAAGTTAGCACACTTAGGAGTTGCACAGTCTCATGGGGTGGGGGACTACATCTCCAGACCACTTGCTGCATGTTAAGTGAAGAGCCACAGGCAAAGAAGGGTGATGCAGATCAGTAGGTCACCTCTCTGATTACAGGTACAGTGTAGTGAGCACAGTTATCACTTGAATGGCCTCAGCCAGGCAATGCCTTTCCAAACTGTGACATCAGGTACTGGATCCTCAGTATAGACCCACAGCACAGCTGAGGGTATGGATATCAATGGTAGATGTCAGTGATTGCAGGGACACTGAAGTTATCACACTTAGTGTTTGTGTTGGCTGAGAAAGGTAATGCCCCCCCCCAAAAAATTTGTACTGCATCATGAGCACTGATGCACAGTAAGACTGAGGCAAAGGACATCAATGGTACACCTCTGTAATTGTTGGTAGAGACAAGTTAGCACAGTTAGGATTTGTATGGACTCACCCAGGCAATTTCCCCACACATACCAGTTACTGATCCTGACTGTACAGCCACAGCTGCATGGCCTTAAGTATCAATGTCGTACATCTCTCTACACCAGCTACTGCACTCTGACTGGAGCTGACAGGAAAAGTAAGGGCGGGACATACTAGTTAACTTAGTTAGGAATTACAGGACATCTGTCAGGTAATGTCTGAACCCCTAGCCCACATACTGCATACTGAGTGGAGAGCTACAGAACAAAAAAGCCCATGGAGATGAACAGTGTTATGGGGGGACTGCACTTGCAGACCACTTGCTGCATCCTGAGTGAACAGCCACAGGAAAAGACAGGAAATGCACATCAGTTGTGCAGCTACCTGATTGCAGGTACAGTCCAGTTAGCACAGTTATCACTTAAAGGGATTCCAGCAGGCAATGTGTCTTCAAACGTGACAGCAGGTACTGCATTCTCAGTGTAGATACAAAACACAGGTGAGGGTATGGACATCAATGGTAGACATCACTGACTGCAGGGATACTGAAGTTAGCTCAGTTAGGATTTGCATGGATTTAGACAGCTAATGCTGTCCCCCCAAAAAATTCATACTGCATCATGAGTGTTGATCCACAGCAACAATGAGGCAATGGAGATCAATGGCACACCTTTGTAATTGCAGGTACAGTGAAGTTAGTACAGTCAGGAGTTGCATGGGCTCAGACAGGCAGTTGCAGCACACATAGCAGTTACTGCATCCTGAATGTTTAGCCACAGCTGCATAGTGTTAGATAGCGATGTCCCATACCTCGTTACTGCAGCTACTGCCTGCTGACTGGAGAAGCACAGGAAAACTAATGGTGGTACAGACTACTTAACACACTTGGGAATTACGGGACCTGTGTCAGGCAATGTGCCACATCCTGGGCCACATGGTGCATACTGAGTGGAGAGGCATAGCAAAGGTAAGCCCATGGACATGTGTGTGTGATACTACTTCTTCCAGTTGATTTGCATGCTTAAAAGGAACAACAGTTAAATTCTAATGTTATAATGTTATGGCTCAGTAAAGACTCAACACAGGTGGCTAAGTTTAAAAAAGATTTATTGCTAATTGGTGAAACTGTGAAAGGGCCAATTAAGAATTTAATTTTTTTACAAAATCAGTCTCACAATACAATCCTTGCATGTGTGTAATCATTGCTTGGAATATATCTAAATGTGTGTCATGAATAGTAAGTAGATGATATGGATTGGAATAAGTATGTACATACGGAAATATGATCATAGAAAGAAGGCAGGAGAAGAAGGCCATTTGGTCTATTAAGTTTGCTCATATTGCAGGATATGCATGTTGAGCTAATGCTCTGCTATCTCTTCGTAGTTCTCCCATCCTCCCTAGGCATGATTCTTATCTTCCCCTATGCATATACCAGGCTTTTTTATAGCTGCTCACTGTCTTTAATGAGGTGACCTCTTCTAGTAGTGCATTTAAAGTGTTCACTACCCTGTGTGGGAAGAAGTACTTTCTGACATCCCTCCTAAACCTACCATCGTCCAGCTTAAGACTGTGTTCCCTCATGATATGGTTGCTACTCAGCTTGAAGAGACTTTGATTATCAACATTATTTATCCTTTTTAAGTAGTTGAATGTTCCAGTCATGTCCTGTCCCTCTCTTCTATCCTACATTAATGAAGGTATGTCAGGAGCTTCTAAGCAGTGATTACACACGTGAAACAGTGATGATTTTTTGTTATTGTGTGACTGATAATCTGCATGTTCCTGGGGTGGGTGAAAAAACAAATGTTAAGTGTTCAAGCAATAGAATATAAAAATTTTATGATTTCAGTGACATTAGATAACTGGTATATTCAGTTAAATATTTTAAGATATATCACTTACTAGGTGCATATGGAAACTTCCCACCCGACCCCTCAATAGAGGCGATCATAAACATTGTCAGGAACAGGTATGAAGTGTGTTGTTATCAGTAAAAGTGTCTGATTTACAATTTCAAGTATTATTAACATAGATTACATTTACCTGTATGACAATTACAACACATTTCATATTATTACAGGTACAAGATACATTTCTTTCAATGGTTACATTAGTTACTATATCAGTTCTGAGCTAGTAAATAACACGTGTGTAGCATGTTGTTTTTATCAACAATATAGGGCACTGCACTTAATCACTGTAGTATTCTATTGTATGTTAAGGAGAAATCCTTATTTGAGTCTTATAGTAACACTTTTACTAGAACAATTAAACTAGTTAACAACAATGGTCAGACAAAATGAGAATGTAAATATTATTAATATGTTACTACATAGGTATGCAAGAGTCATTTGATAATAAGGTGCAATATTTCAGTATTCATGCTTGGTTGATTTCACTTGCTTCATTATGGCTAAAGAGTTTTATATTTACATATGTACAGTTTCAGTGTAACAAATACATCAGGCATAGTTCAACACTGTTGCATGGTGAAAGAATGATGATGTTGTCAAGATGTCAACAGATAGTAGACAAAAAAAAACTGGTGATAGAAAAGTTAAGACAGAGTGTTCTCTTTGGTCAATGACACGTGTTGCACACTTATTTAAAATGATAAGGGACAACATTTGTGTCTCTGCAGAGGCAAACAGTTAGCAACTGGCAACAACTTCTTGTTATGTATGGATATGATACACCTACAAGAAAAGATATGTACAAAACAAGGGAGCCAGAAAGGACTCTGTTTTGACATGTACAATCTTTGATAGATGTGTAAGCATGGTTTCTCTATTGACTGTGAAGACTATTGGCGCTGATTGAAGCCACTACAACAATTTCCATGTTGTCACTGATCCACACAAGATCTTATAGGTCATAGTGCATGAAATGTCTCTGGCAGTATATCATTTTGTTGATATACTACAGTTTATTGATAGTCGTAGATTGGAAACAATTGTACTGCCCTACGACTGAGTCTGTCACAAAGTAGTCAGTAAAAAATGACACATGTTGTGCGCTGTTCTTCTGAGATATGAAGGTCATCATAATTCTTCAATATTAGAAGATATACATTTTTTAAGTGTCGTGGCAGTCTCTTTTTAAAACTGATTGTAGAGTTGTCATACTCTACCCATCCACTTCTGTACCCTAGCAAACTGGTGTAATGGCCAGAATGCATAGATTGACCATGGTGATAGACTACACTGTGAGTGTCAAACACTGATTGGTTAAAAACTGTTCTACCAGCTGTGTAATCTGTGATGAGAGTGTCAACTCTGAGCCCACTGAAGTCAAATCTGTGCAATATAAGCAACAGATATTGAGATGAAGTCCTGAGATGTATGGACTGAGTACATCTACCTCCACACCTTTCACAGGAGTGACCACATTGAGCATTGGAAAATATCTGTCGAAATTTGACACTTTTGGCTTGAGGGACAAAAAGAGTAATCCACAGCATGTCTTCTGTGGTTTCAAATGTGTATGTGATACACATACATATTTAGTTACATATGACACAGTGGAGTACTAGCACACTGAAGTGCCATCTTGATCCAAGCTGCTTATGATTGCCATCATAAACTCACTAGTGTCTTGCTGTATGTCTGCAGCAAATGTACTGCATCCGTCATATGTACCTAACACCTGCTGTAGTAGTGTTAGTGACTGCACATTGTTAGACTGGTCAGAAGCCATGTTGACAATCTGCTTCAATACCTTTGATAGGGGAGTGTCTTGTGAAGCAGATATTGCCTGCACAAAGTGTAGCATGTGGAGAAAAACTTTCATAGCTCAGTTAGCATAGCAGTTCATTCTAGTGCTGTTGTCAAAGACTGGCACAGTAGCTACACCAACTGATTTCTGACAAACAGCTGGTTCTGAATGTGTAGTTGATATCTTTGTTGAACTCTTTATGGTTGAATCACTTGTGGAAGCTCATGCCTGTTTGCTGACAGGTGTAGATATGCCTGTACAATGTGAGACAGCCAAATATGTAGGCAGTGGTATTAAAGACATTTGTGGCTGATAGAGAGTACGTAACCTGTTGTAGTCAACAATACATCCCTTGTCAGCTCGTATCTTTTGAGATGCAGGAGTCATAAGGTGTGACCCAGAAAGACTATGGACACGTGAAAGTGCCATGTAGCTAATGCCATCCTTGAAAATGTCTGTACCTATGTCCACCATTGCTGAATCCAAACTCAAGCCCTGAGATTTGTGAATAGAAACAGCATATGCAACACATAGTGGAAACTGTTTCCTGTTTACATATATATCCTTAAATACCTGAAATTTCACATAGGTACATTCTATCTGTACAGGCTGTTCCATGTTGTCAAAGTGAACTACAAGTGTCTTGATATATGTCCTCTGGGCATAGTAGATAAAGTCAGTGATGTTACTCATGGCACCATTTACCATGCCTCGTTCAACATCGAGATTTCATTGTAGCATGACATGTGCGTTCCTACAAAGTGTAAGAACAGGTTCTAGGCCAGCTGTGTGTAAAACATCTGACTTCAGCTCAGTGAGTCATTCAGTCATCTTTGCTACCAGGTTGTGACTGAGAATGACACCATCAACTGTATCAACAGAATGCAGAGTTAGAATTTCTTGGTTTTCTCTCAGCAGCATAACATTGTTGAACTCAGTGCATTTCTTTAGTCGTGGCATAAGACACACTATGTGTGTGCCTATAGAGTACACATCGCTGAAAACATTACATGCTGTTTCTATGGATGTAGTATCTACTCTGATTCTCAGATCGTTTAACATAGCAACATGTTCTGGTGATAGAGAACCTGTACGAGCTTGATGTAAAAGTGATTTGTAAGCCAGATCACTACTTTGGCGCATGTACTTATACAACTCAACATAGGTGAATAACTCCCAAATGTTAAAGCCTGCAATGCAGCCTAATATGTTCTTAGCTTGCTTGGAAGTCAGAATTGCAAACACATGCTCCACATTAACTGGTGCAAGCTGTAAAAGGTCTCCCAATACAACAATACTTTTGACACCAAATGGTACTCCATTGTGAGTACCTAAAATCTCCTGTAGATGTAAGTGTAAACAGGCCAGCATTACATTGGAGACCAGCCTGTACAGATAGGGGAGATATTGTTGATAGGGGACCTGAATATGCCAGATGTTAACTGGAGCACCTTTGCTGCAGGCACATCCAAGAGCAGGGTCATTCTTGATGCCCTACAGGGGGCATGCCTCAGACAGTTAGTATTAGAACCCACTCGGGAAGGAGCAATCTTAGACCTGGTACTCTCAAATGGGGATGGAGAAAGAATTTCAGATTTAGAAGTAGGTAGCCATCTGGGAACAAGCGACCACCAAACAGTGTGGTTCACGATAAACACAGCCATACAATCAAGCCATACAAAAGCAAGAGTACTGGACTTTAGGAGGGCTGACTTTGGAAAATGAGAGAGTGCCTCAGAAAAGCACTAGCAAACAGGCAAGAAGGAGGGGTGGAGGAACAATGGGGAGTGATCAAAACAGCCATCACAGAGGCAACAAGCCTTTGTGTAAAGCAAATCAATAAAACACAATGAAGGAAAAAACCACTATGCTTCTCAAAAGAGGTGGCAGGGAAGGTTAAGGAGAAAAGGACAGCATTCAGCAAATATAAGGAAACACAGAAGGAGCAGGACAGAGAACTTTATCAGTTAAAGCAGAAAGAGGCTGGGAAGGCAGTCAGAATAGCAAAGGCCCAAACTGAGGAAAGGATAGCCAATTCTGTTAAGAAGGGGGATAAGACCTTTTATAGGTACATTAGGGAGTGAAGAAAGACCAAAGGAGGGATACTGAAGCTTAATAAAGGGTAGGGAATATGGGTAGAGGGTGACAGTGAAAAAGCTGGGATACTGAACGAATATTTCTGCTCAGCATTCACAAAGGAAGAGGAGGGGGAGTTACCTAAACCAAACAAGAGAAACACTCTGAAGACAGGGGTCGATACCAGTCCATTTACAGAAGAAAGGGTTCTGAAAGAACTAATAAAATTGAAGGTGGACAAAGCAATGGGGCCTTATGGGATTCACCCAAGAATTCTAAAAGAACTAAGGGTAGAACTAGTGACACCGCTGACTACTCTCTTTAACAAATCATGGAAGGATGGGGTGGTATCCGAGGACTGGAGGAGGGCAGATGTGATTCCTCTTCAAAAAAGTGGGAGCAGGACAGAGGCAGGAAACTACAGACCAGTTAGTTTGACCTGAGTGGTTGGGAAAATGATGGAATTTTTCTGAAGGAAAGAATTGTTGAGTACCTAGAGGTCAGTGGGGAACAGGACCCAAGGCAGCATGGATTCATGATGGGAAGGTCATGTCAGATGAATCTAATAGATTTCTTTGACTGGGTGACCAAAGTAGTAGACCAGGGAGGGGCTGTGGACATGGCCTACCTAAATTTTAGCAAGGCATTTGATACAGTCCCACACAAAAGATTAATTCACAAGATAGCCAGCCTTGGAGTGGGTCCCCAGGTGGTAGCCTGGATAAAAAATTGGCTAGACAACAGGACGCAAAGGGTAGTAGTAAATGGAGTACACAGTGAAGAAAGGAGGGTTACTAGTGGGGTACCACAGGGTTCAGTACTGGGACCGGTCCTTTTTAATGTCTTTATAAGTGACATTGCAGAGGAACTGGAAGGAAAAGTATGTCTCTTTGCAGATGACACAAAGATCTGCAACAGGGTTGATACACAAGATGGAGTGGAAAGGATGAGAAGGGACTTAGCAAGGTTGGAGGAATGGTCAAATGTATGGCAGCTCAGATTCAATGCAAAGAAGTGCAAGGTAATGCACATGGGAAACAAAAACCCAGGGGAAGCATACACAATGGGGGGTGAGATACTGACAACAGCAAAAATAGAAAGGGACCTGGGTTAATTATATCAGATGACCTAAAGGTGGGCAAGCAATGTAAGAAGGCAGTAAGGAAGGCTGGGGGATACTGGGATGCATAGGAAGAGGTATCAATAGTAGAAAACAGGAAGTTGTTATCCTCTGTACAGACAGTTGGTGAGACCCCATCTGAGTACTGTCTGCAGTTCTGGAGACCCCATCTTTGCAAAGACATAGACAGAGTGGAGGCTGTCCAGAGGAGAGCAACAAAATGGTGCAGGGTCTGCACCAGAAGACATATGAAGAAAGACTAAAGGGGCTTAATATGTATACCCTTGAGGAAAAAGGAGAGAGGACATGATAGAAACTTTCAAGTACCTCAAGGGAATTAACAAAGTCCAAGAGGGTAGCATCTTCCAGAAAAAGAGATGTGCAAGAACAAGGGGGCCCAATTTGAAGATAGAAGGGACGGCTCAGAGGTAATGTGAGGAAGTATTTTTTCACTGAGAGGGTTGTGGATGCATGGAACAGCCTCCCTGAGGAGGTTGTGGAGTCAAGAACAGTGGGAGACTTCAAGAATGCATGGGACAGGCATAAGGCAGTCCTAGTGGGGGGTAGGAGGAAGTAAGCTGTTGGTTAACTAGGATCTGCAGCTTATCTGTTAGGTAGGAAAATGGGCAGACTAGGTGGGCCAAGCGGTCCTTATCTGCTGTCAAATTCTATGTTTCTATGTTTCTATGCTGATTTCATCAATGATGAGTAACTTCATCTTTGTGAACATGGAACGGAGCTGAGATGCAACCTCAAATGACAGTTTACAATACTCTCTTGTTTTGCCATGTTCCACTGGCAACATAAAGAGACGGTGTAATGTAACTCCACCAATGTTGTATGCAGCTAGTCCTGTGGGAGCAGTAACAGCAACAGACATTGATGACCCTGTGAGGCTCCATATTTCAGCAGCGATGGCTTCAATAAGGAAACTCTTTCCTGTGCCAGCTGAACCACTAACAAAGACCAGTAGTGGTTTATAGTAAAGACAGTCACATTTTTTTGTTTCATGTAGTAGGCCATGTCGAACAGCGTTAATGACTTAAGAGTGAACTACATGCTGCTGCTGATTCAGTCTTTCTCTCAAGTCAGCTGAGTTGACAGTGGAGTGTGTTCCATGTTCCATAGCAGTCTCAATTTCTGAGATTAACACTTGTGGGTCATTTAAAGGCAGAGATTCACCTTGAACAGCTTGTCCTTCTGGGTCATGATTGTCTTATGAGCTAACAGGAGTGTCTTTCTGAAGCTTCTTCTCTGCCTTCTCAAGCTGTTCTTTCTCAGCCTCTAGTCTCTGTATGTATGTCTCTGAGTATTCAGTTTTGAAAGTCTCGTAACTGAGATTGAATTCTTCCTGGAATGTATCACAGTCACCTTTTAATTCAGACTCATTTCTCCAGGTTCTAAATAGGAATAGGAGAGCAAAGCAGTAATGTTCTCTGCTCTCCGATGTGCCTTGATGTAATTTACAGTGGTCTATGAGCCATGGCTTGTGTCTCTTTATGAGATAGCCATCCACTCTGTTCTCATTGTAAATGTGCCGTGTTGAGTCAGGTGATATATCTGCCTTGTAGTCATACCACTTAACCACCTGAAAGAGACACATATCATCCATGTCATCATGTCTACGGGGGTAGTATGTGTCTATCAGGTTATTCTTCAAGATATGTTTTGAAGAAGGTCTATTGGCAGCGAGTTCCTCAATCTCAACATGGGAATCAGTACACATTTGTGTTTCTCTTTGTAGTTCACACTGAGAAACCTGACAGCATCAGACTTCCCATACAGATGTGTACCCATTAAACGGTCACTGGCTTCATAGGCACCACATTCTCTCTGTGAAAGGATCTTCAAGCCCAATGACCACAGCTAAGATGTCAGGCTCTTGCTTGAACTGACAATATCTTACCAAAGATCTTGCAAGCTAGCCTGCTCATGCTTGGTTATGTACGAAGTCATGTACTGCACCAGGGCCAATGAGTTGTCAGACACAAACTGAACATCTATGTTTGCTTGCCACATTAGGAGAAGAGTTGCATTGTAGTCATTGATGTACACCTCTTTCTCATCTCTTGGTAACTAGTATACCCTCTTGGTTGATTTTGCCTTCAAGTGGTGTTGCCTTGCTAAGAAAAGTTAATTCATGGAACCATCCTGACAAACTCATCCATGGAATACGAAGCGACATTGTGCGTACCAATCAGATTTATTCTTTACCACTCGACGGCAGTATTTTGCACAAATATGTCGCTGGAACTTTTGTACCAACTTCCATAGTGTAGGACTGTCATACTTGTCTGGAATGTGACAGGTGATATATTGCTTGATGAATGCTAGCACTTGTGCTGCTTCATGTTCACCTATGCGTAGTGCATCATTGATCCACAATAATATATGAATATGAGGGGCACCCCATGCTTGATATTCCTTTCCTTCAAAAGTAATGCTCCACAGTACCAAAAGGTGGATTGTCCTTTGACAAAATGAAAGTCAGAATGTCATGGAACCACTTGTGAAAATGTCTTGTGACAGACACAGGATCAAGTGAACACATTTCTCCCACAGTCATTGATGAAATGCCGTCAGCATCAGAATTTGACTACTTCAACAGTTCAATGAGCTCATCCCAGGCATATCCAGCACAACTAAGTGTGACAAACCATGTGGCTACACCATACTCTCACAGCATTGTCATCACTTAGGAGTGTCTGTGATACCAATATTCTTTGGTACCATGTATACTTGAAAGTATGGAAGACAGTTTCACTTGCACATTTTCACCTTTCTGCTTTAATTTCTCTAGAAATTGAGCAGCTGTTATTCCATCTAGTGGACTTGTGAGATGAATAGTATGTACAATAGAGGCAGACAGAATGCTAAATTCCCTCTCCCAGAGGAGATGAAACAGGTACTGTATGTTACGTCTGAATTTGCCATCTTTAATGAGCACATGGCTAGTGCGGTACTCAGCACCCTGTACATGCACTTTCCTTTCATCTAGCTGTCCACCTGACCCTTTTAGGGAATAAGTCTGGGGAAACATCGTGCTTCTAGTGTTGCCTCCCAAATGCTGACAGGCTCAACTTCCATCTGTTTCATTTGATAGAGATCAGTGTTGTCCCCTACTGGATCTCTGCCATGTATTGGGTGAATTCTGTACTGTTCATAAACATTGTCACCTGTCTGTCCACTGACCTTCTCAATCATTGGCTTAGTTGTTTCTAAGACATCATGTTGAGCAGAGAGACTTGTCATGTGATCAGTGTCAAGGTGTGCATAAAAGGGATTGTTGCTCTTTAAATAAGTAAGAACAAGCTTTACCTTCTGTACATTGACAACATCTTTCCAGATGACCTTGGACTTAGTTGGAACACCATTTACAAGAATCACCAAACTATTTTCCATAGAAATTGCCTCCACATTTTCCTGTAGAGGAAGTGGGAGATACATCATGGAACCCTTTAGAGATCTAATGAGTTCTTTCTGTGGAAAGTTCCATGTCTTTGTGTTCAGATGTAGAATGGTTTGAAATAGTTTCATTGTCTGAATTAGAATGCGCTCAAACATATTCAATGTCACAGTCTCACTTGGTGTAACATGTGCCTCCATATTATTCAACAATGACCTTGGTGGCAGAATGTTGGAGTTCAGTTTGGAGAAACAGTGTTTGCACAGCAGAATGGTGGTCTGTAACTGAAAGTCAGATTTCATCAGCAAAAATGATGACAGACGGAATCACATGTCATTGTATGGTGACAAGGTTTCAAGGTTCACTGTGACCATTTGTTTGCTGTAGCACAGACGGTCACATGACACACATACAGAGTCAAACTTCTGAGCCTTTGCCAGCTGAAATTTTGCTATTTCTTTGCCATACTGTTTTAGCATGTCACTTTCTGACACAGAAACAGATGTTTCACCAGAACTTGGTGACTGATAAATATTTGTGTTTGGTACAGAAGTCACATGTTGCAGCTCTTTGAGAAATGTGATGGCACCTTGCATGTCACCAGACTGCAATAAGTCATTTAAATAAGTGTACTGATTGACAACTCATCAGACTTCATATACCCTGTATACAAAGTTCCGCATGCCTGTTCGATGCACTCCCAGCATCCACATGTTGTGAAAGACACTGTCATGAACATCACTACCGAGGCATACTAGTGAGTTACCCATAAGTCCAATATGTGGACAGATTTCATGCCATTCGGCCTGTCATCGGCCCCTCGGGTCTTCACCAAGTGCACTGCAGTGGTGGCAGCCTATCTTCGGCATCGAGGTGTTCGAATTTACCCTTATCTCGATGACTGGCTTCTGGCAGGTTCCTCCCTTCAGGAGGTGGAGAGATCCAGGAACCTGGATCTCAGAATCTGCTCTCAGTTTGGCCTCCTGATCAACAAGGCCAAGTCGGAACTCGTGCCATCTGAGGTGATGGGCTTCATCGGGGCAGAGCTCGACTCTCATCAAGCCAGAGCTTGGTTCCTGGCAGACAGGGCGGAGGTTCTTTCCTCCTTTGCCCTATCATTTCTGTCCATTGTCAAGTCCATTATCACTGGAAACAGGGGAGGTACCCAAAGACTGGAGGACAGCAGATGTAGTCCCCTTATACAAAAGTGGGAACAAAGAGGAAGCAGGAAACTACAGACCAGTCAGCCTCACCTCGGTAGTGGGGAAGATCATGGAAGAACTACTGAAGGAGAGATTGGTGGAACATCTGGTTGTCAATGGACTACAGGACCCAAGGCAGCATGGTTTCAACAGGGGAGGTCATGTCAGACCAACCTCATTGAATTTTGACTGGGTGACTAGGGAGGTGGATCAGGGGAGGGCAGTGGACATGGCTATCTGGACTTCAGCAAGGCCTTTGACACTGTGCCACATAGAAGACTATTACACAAACTGGGGAATATGGTGTGGGCAGGACAGTAGTGTGGTGGTTAGGTAACTGGCTGGGTGGCAGGACACAGAGGTGGTGGTAAATGGCTGTCACTCCACAGAGGAAGAGTGACCAGTGGGGTACCACAGGGATCAGTGCTGGGACTGGTCCTATTCAACATCTTCATCAGCGACATTGGCATGGACCTAGAAGGCAGAATTTCACTGTTCAGCTGATGACACAAAGCTCTGTAACACAGTAGACACACCAGAGGGTGTAGACAGAATGAGAAGCGACCTGCAGAAACTTGAAGAATGGTCAGGGGTTTGGCAGTTGAAATTCAATGCAAAGAGGTGCAAGATAATGCATATGGGGCACAAAAACCCTGGCACAATATATCAGTTGGGGGGTGAGGATATAGCATTCACCAAGCAGGAAACGGATCTTGGGGTTATCATCTCTGATGACCTCAAGGTAGGGAAACAGTGTGACAAGGCAGCAGGTAAAACAAATAGGATGCTGGGATGTATAGGCAGGGGCATCACCAGCAGGAAAAGGGAGGTCATAATTCCGCTATACAAGACACTAGTGAGGCCCCACCTGGATACAGTGTACAGTTCTGGAGACCATACCTACTGATCTGACATAGACAGGGTAGAAAGGTTCAGAGGAGGGAACAAAGATGGTGCATAGATTGCATCACAAGTCCTATGAAGACAGGTTGAAGGAACTGAACATGTACTCCCTAGAGGAGAGGAGGGAGAGAGGGGATATGATAGAGACATACAAGTATCTTACAGGGAGGAGCAGGGTGCAGGAAAACACTATTTTTAAGCAAAAAAGATGTTCCAGGACTAGAGGGCATGGGATAAAGTTGGAGGGAGGATGATTTAGAAGAAACATGAGAAAGAATTTCTTCACAGAACGGGTGGTGGACAAGTGGAACACCCTGCCAGAGGAAGTGGTGGGGGCTGAAACAATCATGGGATTTAAGAATGCATGGGATAGACATAAAGGAATTCTGGAGGTCAGGGGTATGGGGCAACAGACTTCTAGGAAAACAAACTGAACTTACAAGCTCAAATGGGCAGACTGGGTGGGCCATAGGCCCTTATCTGCCGACACTGTCTATGTATCTATGTATGTATTTCACAAAGGTCAATCTTGTTAAACAGTTTATATCTTTCTTTGTGATCTGTTATCACAAATAGGTTGACAAACTGTTCAACTTTTTCAAATGACAATTGCCTATGGTTGTAGGTTGCATCACATGGCCATGAGAGACAGTGTCATTCACAAGACACAGTGGTTGCATCACAGACATCATTTGTCTCCATTGCTGTGTCATCACAGACACTGAGCACATTGTCCAGCTTATTGGACTCTTCAATGGTGAAGTTGCTCTCTTTTTTCTGTGAGTAGTAAGATTCTTCATATGACATAAATAATCTGGGAAATGAACAATACATATACTGTTTCTTTTAAAATACTTTATCAAACTCCGCAGGTGTCTTGTAGACTTTGCAGCAGAAAATCAAATGGAGTCTGCTTCGATTATTGGATTAATCTTTATTGCCTCCAACACCCCTACATTTCGCTGTCTCCAGCTTGTTCACGGGGCATCTTAATATCTAAACAAATATAAATATAACATTTTTACAAACTGTACTTGGAAAAATTGTGATTTGTAATATTAATCAATTATATGTTCATTTCTACCTTAGATAAGCAGTATTCAGTTCCTTAAAACAAAAATGACTCATTTTATGGGAGTCCTTCTTTTCATTCCAAAATCAAGTTTTCATTCTATGAGAGAACATTTCAGAAAATGCATTTATTATTTTTGACTTAGAAATTAAGCAGAGCCTCCTATTTAATTAACTTGCATATGGTTATTATTTTAAATATGGGACCACGTACCTCTCAGAATCTTTATGTGTTTATCGTTTATCCCAAATGGTTGTTTTATTATCTCATCCTAGTTTAAAAATAAAAAATGAGTGCTGTGTGTGCATCCAGTGACCTGTGAATACATCAGAGAAATTGTGGACAGTCAAAGTAGGATAGCATTGTAGCCTTTTCTTGATGTCGTATACAACTTTTCTGAACAGTTCGAGCACATGAGACATCTTACGCCATGAACTTTGAAGAACAAATACTGCTCTATTAACAAATGTGCATACTTTGAGATGCAATTTCATCAAAGTCAGATGACTCTGTCTTTTTACGCTCATGTCTCATCACAGCAGCAATAAGTCTGTCAGTCTTAGCTTTACTTGCTAGTGATTGAAAATACTTTTGTTTTCTCAGATGAAAATCACCAAGTGTGAGTTTTCGGTGCTGTAGAAGGTCTGTCTATGGTTGCTGTAGCAATAGTTGTGTTTCGTCTGAGCAATCTACCCAACTGTTGCTCAGGTAAACATTTTTTCCTTGCTGTTGAGCGAGTATGCGGTTTTGTTGTGGAGTAAATTACTGTACAGCTCACTGTTCCAGTACAACTATGTGTTGTTTTACATCTTGAGCTCACATCACTGGGTTTTTTATCATTCTTAAGCAACAATGAAGTACTATGATACCTGTTTTGTCTTTTTATACATGCACGTCTATGTTTACTAGGCATCTTTCAATGTGTTTCTTCACAATAGCAGCCAGCAATGTTACAGAAGTATCAGACACCTGCATAAAAGACACAGAAAAAGGAAATATTAGTATATGCTTGTGTTGATCACTTCTAACATTGTTTGAACTTCTAACAACACAGATGATTTATGTATATAATATTACCAAAAAAAGGTCTCAGAAAATGTTGTAACCAGATTGGTTGCTCAAATTTTGACAGTCTTATTTTAATTCATGTTACACTGTCTTATATAGCGTTATCACCATGGCACATAGATTCTTTTTCGTTCTATTCTGTATAGTGATTTTGACCTGTTATTGTTAAACTGCTGGTGAAAGAACTACTTTATTTAAAATCTTTCTCTAAATGAAGAACAGATTAATAAAGTTGACTCTAAACACTTAACTTTTGAATATTAATTCTCATGATAGCCATAAGCTATTCACAAGAGTCACATTGATAGTTACTTGATGTCTTTGGGGCAATATGACACTTGGCTCTACCTTGTGCCGCATTATACCCCTAGGGATTGCTTAAGATATTGTTAAGCTAAGCTCTGTTCATGTGTTATTGGTAAGACAAATAATCACAATTATTGATTAGGAATGAATATCGAGGTCACACGTGCAGTGACAGAAAACAATGAAATGAGAAAATGTAGCTTCAGCAATTACATACTTGTGCAGGTAGAGTCATGATTTTATAATAAGTATGTGAAATTGTATGAAGTTATGTATTTGTACATTAGGTAAGAAGCAGGAAACTTTTTGTGTCAGTAATCATCATTTTTGGGAAAAAAATCATCAACTAATGTCGTACATTCAAAGTTTCAGAAAAACAGTGTAGTGTGCACAAAAGTGTCACAAAAGTAGTGTTGTGCATGCAAAATTGTTGCAAAACTAGTGTTGTGCATGCAAAACTGTCACAAATTTGAGCTTGAGAGTGACAACTATATTCATCATCGAATCATATCTGATTGCTATTTGACTGACAGCTACTTCTGTGAATGTTATGCTAGATTTATCAGACCATGTAAGACAACCAATCAGAGATGTAGAAGACTGAAGAAGAAGGCCACAGCAGCCATCTTAGCCTACACTGAGACACATCACATTTATAACTGTCAGTACATCATATTTTGTAAAGCATTTTTCTACTATGATAAAAAGTGTTAGTAACAGTTAAATAGTATTAATCAAAATGGTTTTACTGCTCTATTTGACTGGGTTGCTAGAAATAACCTATGATGCTGCATTGTTTAGGTAAAAGTGTGTAAAGTCAGAGAGTAATTTGGTACTTACTAGCACAGATATGGCTGCAAATGGAGGGAGATAGCAAGGTGCACGTGTACCCACAGCAGAAAAGGGAACCAATCAGAAATGCGTCTGCAGTTGTAATTGTTTAAAACTGCCTATCAAAAGAATGCATTTTTTGCACCTTTAAATTTTAGCACATTTTAGCTGGAGCAGAAGTGCAGTGATAGTCAATACATACACTACATTTGTTAATGAAGTCACAGTAGTAGCCAATGATTTGTTTTATTTGTGTGTCATGGATCAGACCACTGAAGCTGAGTTGAACTTAGGAGGGAAAATAGCACTTTTACTTTCACTACTGCGTAGGTACTGCAGTGTGAACACTGACTTTTTGGTAGCTCTCTGTCCACTTCTAAGCTGAAAAGCTGAGAATGGCATAAAACAGCAAAAGGACTTTGTGGATTGTTGGAAGCAGTATAATGAGGCGAGCATCTGAGTATGCACAGAATAGTGATTTTGGGAGAAACCTGCAGCTCCCAAATTGCTGTGTTAAGTGGTTTGGCAGGGGTGGAATGAGGTGGGAGTACCTCATGCCAACCATGCACAGACTTTTGAGTACTCAGACTCATCCGGACATATTGCTGATACATCTTGGAGGCAATGATTTGGGAACCAAACGCTGGGTAGATTTAGTAACAGAAGCAAAATTGGACCTAGCTTCTATTAAGAGTATCTTGCCTGCCTGTAAAATCATTTTTTTCAGATATTACAGAGCATAGGGTCTGACCAGCAGAACACCATATGTATCTGATTGACAGAGCCCGAAGAAAAGTCAACATACAAATATCTGCATTTCTACGCATGTCTGGAATGTACACCATACATCACCCAGAAATTAAGTATTATTATGATTGGCTATACCTACCAGATGGTGTACACTTCTCGCATGCTGGCAATTGCCATTTCCTGGGAGACCTTTGAGATGCAGTCCTTAAAGTCCTCTAAGAATTCAAACTGTTTGAACAAATAGCAAAGTGCAAACAAAGGTTCTTTTCAAAACCAAAAAATGTTGGTCAAAAAATAGAACAGCTGCATACATCACTCACACAGGTGTAACACATGGGTCAGGAATATTCAGACTGTGTCAGGCTGGGGAACAAGCCCAGGCAAAGTGCAACTGCAATGCAGCAGGGTGTTGTCAAGGTGATATTTTACAGTGCTGTGGCATGGTCAGCAGTGTTAAATGTTTCAGTTTGGCAACCTGCATTGTGCATGTTACACAGGGACTGCACCAGTGGAAGTGGCCAGAGAGGAGTAAGGGGATACAGCACTGAAGTGCAATGGTGGTAGGTGTAGCTATCACAATATTTAGTACTGTATATGCAAATGGAGGTATAATGCATGCAAGGTGTTAATGCACCTTTTTGGATATCATTATGGCCTCATTTGCATGCAGGTGTGCCGATCATCAGTAACTTGTCCCTGGTACTCTGTGAGGCAGTACCTGTTGGTTACCGATGCCCCCCGGGTGCTTTGTGGTAATATATCTCAACACTAGAACTTGGTTTTTCTATAAAAAAATACTGCTGGTAGTACAGTAGACTCTACCCTTCACTTTATCATAGGTTAACTGTATAAAATGTATTCCTCGTGGCCCTGTTCACTCTACTTCCTCGCCCGATTGGGCTGGAGTGGCAGCTGAACTACAGTACCACGGTTACTTTTAAACAGAAAGCCCACAATTGGGTGAGGGGGTGGGGTGCAGTGGAATACCATGGATATATTTTTCATAGCAAAATCACAGTTGGTGAGGGAAGGCTGAAGCCAACACCCGATAACCCTGGAGCTTGGGTGGCCACCCACAGCTGTTGGCTGCCATGTTGTACTGTGCAATACTGCAGGTCCACTGTGGTTGTCAGTTTTTTTTAATTTTTTGGGGTGGCCTCAACAGTGTGCAGCGCAAGTACAGGTTGTGGTTGCAGATGCTCACGGTATCACAGGATCAATACCAGGATGTGTCAAGCATGAATAGGAGTGTTACTGTACTACAATACAACTGATGTGAAAAAATAATTGCTGTGTGAAGTAGTTTGGCAGTGGTGGAATGAGGTGGGAGCACCTCATGCCTACAATGCACAGACTTCTGAGTAGTCAACCTCACCCAGACACACTGGTAATACATCTTGAAGGGAATGATTTAGGCAGCAAACATTAGGTAGATTTCATGGCAGAAGCAAAATTGCAACTTGGTTCCATTATCAGTATTTTGCCTGCCTGTAAAATAATTTCTTCAGATATTACAGAGCGTAGGGTCTGGTAAGCAGAACATCATATGTACCTGATTGACAGAGCGCAAAGGAAAGTTAGCATACAGATTTCTGCATTTCTATGTATGGCTAGAATCTACACCATACGTCATCCAGAAATTAAGTATTGTTATGATTGGCTATACCTACCAGATGGTGTACACTTCTTGCATGCTGGCAATTGCCATTTCATGGAAGACCTTCTAGATGCAATCCTCAAAGTTCTCTAAGAATGTGAGACTAGTTACACAAACAGCAAAGTACAAAACAAAAGGATCTTTTGAGAACCATAAACTGTTGGTCAAAAAATAGAGCAACTACATACATCAGTTACACAAGTGTTAATATGATATGGGAATATTCAGACTGTGCCACGCTGAGGTACAAGCTTGGGAACTGTGCAAGTAGGATACACCAGGGTGTTGTGAGGGTGATATTTAGTGGTGTTGTGGCATGGTTGAGCAGTGCTTAATATTTCACTGTTGACAGCCGTATTGTGCATAGTGAGATGGCACTGCACCACCACAAGTGGCTACAGAGGAGCAGGGGGGATGCAGCAGTACAAGTATGCTAGTGGTAGGTACTACTACTGTGCTATTGAGTGGTGAATGAGCAAATGGGCTCATGCTGCAAGCAAGGTGTAAATGTGGCCATCTGCATGTGTTTATGGCCCCATTTGCATGCAGGCAGACCAATCAACAGCAACTTGCATCTGGTGCTGTGCCAAGCAACAGCAGTTGTGAACAAACACCCGCCCTGTCCATTAGCAGCAACGTGCCTGAACTCCCAATCACAGGTTTCCTATATTTAAAAAATATCTCTGGTGGTCCACTTGATGCTACCCACTGTCCTGATCTCATCTTTACTGTATTAAAAATATTCCCGGTGGTACAGTGGACTCTACCCCCTCACCTGATCAGCTGGGGGACAGCTGCAGTGAACTGTCAGGGTCATTTTTAATATAAAAGTCCATGACTGGGAAGGGGTGTGGGGTCCACTACACCACCACAGATATTTTTATAATAGAAATCATGCAATTAGGCATAGGGGAGTCAAGTTAGAGGTGCCGGCTAACGTGTTGTGACATGCAATACTGCTGCTCACCTATGCGTTCCATCACTTGTTCTTCTTTGTTGTGTTCAACAGTGTGCAGTGCAAGTAGAGATTGTGGCTGTGTATGCTGACATATACCAGGGTGAATATTGGGATGTGCAAACTATCCATGGATACGGCAGCCTCAGTTGCATGACATACATTACTGATGATCTATGGTACATTGGTATTTGTACAGTACACAGTCCCTATCTGATTACCTAGCTGGGCTGTATAGGTGGGTTATTAACTTACTGCTGTTTGATTTTTTGTGTGTAAAACTTAACATAAGAGAAAGTCACACATATGTAACAAAACATGGCAGTAATGTACTGTTTTCTGTGTTTTTATTGCAGATCGTAAAAAAAAAAAAATGAAAGTATGAGGATCTAGAGTCTGAAAGAGGTGTTCCTGCTGGTCAAGGCAGTTCAGGCACGGGGTAGTGCCCACATTTTAATGCGGGGCACCAATCGTAAATTGGATACTATGTGGAGGCGCATTAATGGCTACCTGCACATGATTCTAAAAGTCACAAAATAAGACAGCTGTGCAGTGTAAGCGAAAGAGGAAGCTGTTGTACCATCAGTTTTATCAACTGAAGGAGAGGCAGGAGATAACTGAAAATGACAAATACTGGTACTACCTCAGCTACGAGCTCTGGGAGGCAGCCGGAAAGCCAGCTGCAGGGGACCATTTCACACACTGTAAGTAAAGCAACGATATAAACATACTAATACAAGTGTGATATTCAGTACTGTGTATGCAAATGTACTCATCATCTATGTTTGGTGCAAATGGGTCATTATCATACGTTAATGACATCAATTCAATATGCACTTGCTAATTGCCAGCAAACTACAGCTGGTGGACTGTCATGTTATAGATGTAAGACATTGATAACCAGTGTTTCTTGGTTGCAAGCTGCCCCAATGTCACATTGTGAACAGTCTGAAATTACAATATTGTCATGGTAACATACTTGACACCCCCCACCCTTCCAATTGTAGGTCTGTTGAATAGTATGAATCCATTCTGGTCTAGTAAAGCATACCCTCCTGACTGATTGGGGGCCTGTTAAGGTATAGCCATGTCTGCTGGTACAGTATACTGTGTCTCTCAGTCTAATTGTGGGCTTTGTAAAAAGCATATAGATCCCTGTTGTTACAGTGATGTGTACAGCAGCTCGATTGAAAGCGCTACAAAATAGCATGTGACCGGGTACTAGAATGGGCACATCCACAGCAATCACCAGTTGAATAAGCAGTTGCCCAATAGTGTTAGAGCACCCTCCACTTACTAGTGTACAACAGTTCTATACCTGTATGACACCTCACTGCACAAGTGCCACTGTTCAGTATGGCTGCAGAGCTATAGTTACACAGTGTGTGGCAATGCATGTGCAAAGTGTACTGTAAGACAGAGGAACAATATATAAATCAGTGGATCCTTGAATACAGAGATTGGGACCTTCTACTATGGTATACTGTGCAGAACAATTGCCCAATGCTGTGCAAGTGTGAGTGTACATCTATTCTGCACATTGTCACCTGTGATATACCTGTGTGCCTTGAAGGTGTTCAGCTGCTGCCTGGTGCTGATTGGGTGGTTATGGTCATGTGTTAGCGGTCACTAGCTGCATTGTAGATCAAACCTTGTGTAATTGCAACTATTTGTATCTTTCTGAGTGAAAGAGCAGCTTCTGACTAATCATACTAATCCCTTAGTCTCAAAAATATGATGACTGACCTGGCCGGGAGTTCAAATTTGCATAGTTGTCCTTTTATTCATGCCTATTTAAAAGTTATGCCCCTTGTAATTTTAGTCCCAGACCCACCGGCAAAAAGCAGCTAGTTCCTGTTCCTATAGCCACGCCCCCATGCCGGCACATGCAGTCATGTTTTGTGATGTTAGTAAAGGAAGGCTGTATGTGTGTGACCCATTGACTTGAATGGGGGTGATTTTTCAAATATTTATACCTATTGAACAACGGATGAATAAAAAGCGATCGCCAACCAAAGGTCCTTTTACTTGAGCTATCGCTTGATTTGTTGTGTACGTTGTTGAATGGGTAGTAACTTTTGAAAAATCACCCTGACGTCAATGGGGTACATATGGGGCCTCATTTACTGACATCGTGAAATAGGCTGTGTTAACAGTGTGGATGGCTGTAGATCTAGTAGGTCGGGAATAAAATTACGAGGGAATAAGTTTTAAATAGTATTTAAAAAGGAAAACTCTTCAGATGGACTCCTGCCAGGTAAGTCATTGCTTGGTTTTCAGTAAGGGGCTACTTGAAAGCTGCTCTTGAAGTTCTTTAGCAGTGCAACATGATAAGTACATCAGGAATAGTAATTTTGATTGTAACCAAAATATTTTCTAATAATCATAATACAAAATTACTCATTCTGTTACATATTATTGCACCGGTAGAACAGAAGTTAACTGTTCTTCAAGGGGACGGGGTGAGGTGGAATAGTGTATTCATAATGTGAAAACAGTTTATTTGTCAGTCTTTAAATACCATGTTGATGCATTTTAACAGTCTGTAACTTATGAACATACATTCTGTTTCTGTGCAAATTACCACCAATATATGCCACTTAAGTTTGTGAGTGACAGACATCTGAACATACATCTATTTATCACATCTTCAATATTACTCTGAGGTTCTTACTGTGATAATGTAGTTGTACTGGTAATATTTTGCAGTATTGTGATGTTTAACTGACAGTGACTGTACAGTAGTGTTCATTTCAAGACCAATGCCTATTTTGTAACTAGCAGTGTGCAAGTGATAACAATTAACATAGTGTGTAATTTATTAACTTGTAATATTTATAATTATACATTATTCACTTTACATGGCTGTGTAGTAAGTGCACAATACTTGATGAAGGATCATGTTATGTGACAGATACATGTGAATTATGAATACAGAGCAGTGCTAAAAAAGTTACCATGGAAACTATACAGTTGCTACATCTGTTTCTTACCTTTATGTAACAGATCACCATAGGCGCTCCCCACCAGTAGCTGAGGTAGTGCAAGAACAAACAGAAGCTGTGGAGGCTGTGGAGTCTGACTCAGACTCCGTCATTATTGAGGAGTCAGACGGTAAGAAGATACTTGTTATTATGTTGACTACCTGCTGTCAGTAGTTGTTGTGCATTGCATTAGTGAACATCTGTTAACAGTGAGGAACACATATTTAAAACTTTGCCCTGGGTGTAAAATGAGCACTGCCTAGCTGTCGAACTTAGCCTGCATCACAAAGGAAGCTATATTCAAAAGGAATAGCCCAGGGCAAATAGCTTTTGAATATAGCATGTTAATGATACAGAGCAAGTTCAGCTAGGAGTGCAGAGCAACCTTAGCCTTGGGATAAGACAGGTCTGAATATGTTAATGGGACAGTTTGACTCAAAATACCAAAACTGTGGATAGTGATGTCAATGTAGGTATAGGTGCAGTATGAGGCCAATGTGTTTAGCAGCAAATGCATAGGGACAGTACTGCAACAGGCAACAGCATATGTGAAAGTACACTATTGCAAACTGTAAAATATTTCACAAACTATCTGCACAGTGCTAACATGTTTACATGCATTTAGCACAGGGTTAACTATTAGTACGGTGCAAAGATGTTTGTTCGATATTAAACATTTCCATCTTCAAAAGTGACATGCAAATAAGTATGCTGAGGTAGTGTCTGCTCAAACATACACATTCATATGTTATTATGCACTACTTTCCATGCAGTTGGCATTGGAGTAACGGTATAGTACTGTACTATACCTGTGCAAACATGTTGACACTGCACAAGTACTTAGGGCTTATATCAGACAGTTTTCAATACTGTTCTTTCACATACACTGATGCCTGCTACCGTAGTGGTGCAACACAGTATTGGCACAGATGGTGATGCTGTTTTATGCAACTCTCATACTACAGTTCATGCCACAGTACACAGCAGGCAGTACAGTAGTAAAGAGGCTAGTGGTGTGTGGACACAGCACTGTGTTTACTGCGTAGGGCACTGCTTATGACTGCACTATATACTGTGACTAGGTAAACATACTGGCATTTACTAACAGTGCTATTACTGTAACGCTGTTGTCTAATGCACAGCTGTTGTACCTCTGAGATGGGATATTCACAGTTACATATTCATGTCCAACTTTGTGTGGTGTGGCAGTTGTACTGCTGTGGCTGGGGGGCTATATATTATCAGAAAGGCACACTGTGTTCGGGTATAACAAATACTGACTGATGTGTATTCTGTGATGTGTCCTATGGTTGTGGACAGACCTGTTCTGTTCCACAGTCTGTCCATCCATGCACTGTTCCCTCAAGATCCTCCATGTATACAGTGGTGCATGTGTATGCTGGTATCTATTGTTCTATAGAGAACAGTGGTTTGTATCTCACAGCATGAACTGCCTTTTAGTAACATTGAGTACCTTGTAAATTATGACACCAAAGTATCACTAATAAAGAGCATTTGTTTATTTTAGAATGAGGTATGGAAATCCTGTAACCTTACTGCTGAAAACAGATCACATAAGTGTGGTCAGTCTTCCACTATACCAACTGTTTCACTTTTCTATCATAATAAAAACAAAATAACAAAGTTGAACATTGTATAACAGCAACATAACATGACATGGAATGGGTATATGGCAGTATATATCACTTCTGGCATGGTTAAGTTACTCAGCTGTGCCTCGTGGGCGAAGCACACCAGGCATGATAAATCTGACAATATAACCAGTCCCTGCAATAGAATATTGCTTGATTATATAATTTGACAAAAGCAGTAAAGTGATATCACATACAGAATTATTTCAAGATATTGGTTGATAGCCATGGTATGATCATCTCAAGTTGTTACTAGGGTAACATGTAAAACTTCGGAGTAACCAAATGTTCATGTAAATACACTGCTTTTAATACTTGTACATGTGCAATTCTCAACAACCTTTATTAAGGAAAAAGTGTAGCACTGTACTGTTTATGCTGAATTGTCATTTTTAAGAGTTTTTGTGGCTAAGTAGGACTTCAACTCAGCAAAGATACAGAAATCATTAAACAGCACCATTACAAAATATTATGATTCTTGTTTGCTCCTTGTTTATGCCTGTGTTATTGTAATTGGGTAGAAATATGTTGGAGACATATTGTGCTATGCTGTTTAAATTCAGGACCTGTGCTCTCTCCATATGATTATTTGCCTGTATTCTCACATGATATGTAATTACTGTTCATGTCTGCATTGTTACAAAACTATATGTATAATGTCAATTGTATAGCATTACTTTAAACATGTTATAGACAGCCACATACAAAACTATCATATATACTTGGATGATAATATTACTGAATATGATCTGTATGACAGACAGTAAAAGTTTTGTTACTTATTGTGATTTTTCAGTCATGATAATTAAATAATGTGCTCGTATTCTTTACAGTGGACAAGGAGGCTGTATCCATCCCAGTGGTGCAGGTGAAGCAGGAGCCATGCTAGACGTAAGTATTACATAAAAAGTATAAAAATGACATGTGCTGGAAACTGAATTATTACAGCAAGTGACATCCTATGGTATGCTAACTGAATCAACAAACTTCATAACTTGTGTATGCTTCAGGAATAATATTATTTGACTGTTACAGCACAGCATATAGTCATTGCTGCAGAGGACAAATTGTTTACTGAATATGCTATTCCTCAGTGTTTAAGATGTACCTGATGCATTGTTCATCATAAAACAAAAGTCACATGTTGAGAAATGAAGGCTTTGTACATTTATTTCACTAGTATTTACAACATGAACTGTTGTTTTGACATTGTACAATTTAATGCTCTGTAAGATAATAGAAGAATGTCTTTTATTGCAATTATTGTTTTGATATCGTGTCTTTTGCTATAATGTGGAGAAGTAACATCTTATTAAAACAGTGGTAGATATCATTGCGAATTTTGATATTGAAATGGTAGACATTAGGAATAACATACGATATTAACATCAGTATCACATGCTTCTTTAATCTTTGTAATAAACAGGTACAGCATAAAAGACAGTGATACGTAGCTATGTTCCAGAGAATATTGTAAACAACATTAACTAACATGTCATGACTGAGATAGCAGTGTCAGGGTGTACAACAGACAAGGGCCAGATATTTAAACCATTGCGCTTAGCGTGAAAACCATAGCACTGGAATAGTGCAGGATTTGCGTGAGGCTCTAATATTCAAAAGCCCTATTAGCACTGGTGCTGTGTGGTTGCGCTGACGCTAATAGATAATAGTATGCAGGGGTTGGGTTAGGAGAGTGCCCATGAATGCAAGCAGCATGGCATATTCAAAGGTCTAGCGCTGCAGTACTGGCATTAGTGCAACCTGTAGTGCAGCGCTAGATACCGCCGGAAAAAAAGCTGGTGGTAATGCAGGTGATATCCCCTATTGTGGACCCCATAGCTGTGATATAGCATGAAAAGCCCTAGTAGTCTAGTGGTCCCGCAAGCATGAAACCTGACCCTCGGTATCTGTCAATAAGGTACTTGTTCCTGGTAGTCTAGTGGTCCCCCTACCACCCCTGCATAAATTGCAACCACTGAGAAATGTAAAATATAGACTTTTCCCTGATTGTCTAGTGGTTTCCCCAACCCCTTGCATGAATTCCAACCCCCGGTACACATAAATAACATAGTTTTAACTGGTAGTCTAGTGGTCCCCACCCCCCAGCATGAATCCTAACCCCGATAAATGTAAAATAAAGTATTTTCCTGTTAGTCTAGTAGTCCACCCACCCCAAGCATGAATCCCAACCCCTGGTACACATTACATATATTAGCTTTCCCTGGTAGTCTAGTGGTCCCCCCACCCCTGTATGAATTTCAACACCCCTGTTTCAGATAAATAACATAGTTTTCACTGGTAGTCTAGTGGTCCCCCCGACCCCCCAGTACAAAAACTGGCCCCCGGTAAATGCAAAATAAAGTATTTTCCCTGGTAGTATACTGGTCCCCCATACCCCAAGAATGAATCCCGACCCCCGGAACACATACATATTGTAGCTTTTCCTGGTAGTCTAATGGTGCTCCCACCCGGCAGTGATGCCTCTCTCAGCCCACTTACAGTCTGCAAAGTAACCCGGTGACTGGCGCTGCCCTTCTCTCACCACTGCGGCCAGCCACCGACTGTGGTATGCATGAGCTCTAATGAAATGGATCAATGCACTTGCTCATTTATTTCCATAGTGCTCACAGCATACCACACTTGATGGCCAGCCATGGTGGTGAGAAGAGGGCAAAGCCAGTCGCTGATCACTTTAGGCTGAACGAGGCATCACTGCTGGGTGGGGGACTGCTAGACTACCAGGAAAGCAACAATAACATATACAGTGGCCTGGGGTCGTAGTTGTGCTTGGTGGTGGGAACTACTAGGCTATCTGGGGAAATACTCTTATTTTTACATTTATCTGGCCCAGATTCATGCTACAGGGTGGGGACCACTAGACTACTCAGGGAAAACTATGTTATTTATGTGTACCAGGGCTTGGAATTTATGCAGGGGGTTGGGGGACCAGTAGACTATCAGGGTGATTCTTGCTATACCAAATAGAAAGGGCACTATAGAAACAGATAACAGGCTGCACTCTGTGGAGCATGGAGAAACCTTTTGAGAGATCTCTGCATACTGGGCAATAGGGAGTCTGTTACAATGCTTCTGCCTCCACCATATTGTCCCAGATCAATATTATATATATATTGACTTTGCGTACTGCAACTATCCCATATAATGGGAAGAATGTGCTTGTACATATGTGTCTGTTATAGGTGGTGGGAACTGTGAATATATATATCTATAGATATATATATATATATATATATATATATCTATAGCTATACTGGTCCTGCGTGCACAGATGCATGGATGTGTTATATGCACTGGCTGTGCCTGGCAGCACACAGTTGCTGCTGCTTCCAGCATGTGCTTTTATTCCAACCAACAGGGGATGCTGAGGGCATGCCGTGGCTTGCAGCATCCAGCCTGTGCTTCCATTCTGACCAAAAGGGGGAGGTTTGTGCTCCATGCAGCAGCAGTGGGCAAAGTCCACGGTAATGTATGCTAAGCAGCACTTAATAAGATGCAAATGTACCTGTTTGCCCATGGATTACTTAAGTAGGCTCATTTACATGGCAGCTTTGAATATAGGTCCTGTTTGCACCGGGCTAACCAGTTTGAACTGGGCTAATGTGTTAGCACTGTGCAATCAGATTAGCCCCGGGCAAACCTCACTTTAGCATAGCACAGATCTGCAGTGTGGTTTACATTGTTGTTTGCAATCAGATCTCTCAAGTGTCCCTGATTTTAGGGATGTCTCTGATTCTCCCTCAAAATGTTACTCTGTCCCTCCTAAAAATTGTGTTTCCATGACCAAACAGTGGTGGTTGTAAGAATTAAATAATGTCAAACATTAATGTTACAGACTTAATCTTCCTTAGAAAATGCATTTTACACTAGACCACTTATTCTACTAGCTTCCTGAGTGGATATCATCAATTGTTAAGGTGTGTCCCTGATTTGAAACCTTTGCCCTTGAAATTTTTAAGTCTTGTCCCTGATTTATGAGGCAGGAGGTCGAGAGGTGTGTTTGCAGTAGATGTGAGACAGCTCTGTGAAATTACATATAATGTCCTCCAGCTGCAACACTGGCTTGCTACAGAGTCCAATGAGCTACAGCTGCAGTTTGCAATTCCCTGTTGCTATATTCAGTGCTGTCCTATTCACGGCATATTTTTGCCCTGCACTCCTAGACCAGTTTTCCAGGCTTCCTTAGACTGCTATATTCAGCAGGATTAGCAATGGGCTATTTCCTTTTGAATATAGCTTGCTTTGTACTCCGTGCTAAGTTTGCCCACCAAGCAGTGCTAATTTAGCCATGGGGCAAAGTTTTGAATATCTGGCCCATGGACTGTTCACAACGTGCACAAATACAATAGCTGTACATGTTGCAGTTGCTCTGGCCTTGCAGAATGAAGCTATTTCATTTGTTGTATATCTTACGGTGGTAGCCATAGTACAGAAACATTGCATATATCAAGAATGTGAAACACAAAGTTATATACAATATAAATGTAGGAGTTGCACAATTCATGAAAATTCATGAAAGTGATGTATTCACAGTACATTACAGGTGAGACAGACTATACGAAGAGTAGCAACAACCATTTTTCACGATTAGCACTTTACTGTATGTACTTAAGAATACAGATCTATGTGTACTAAAAATATATGCAGAAAAAAACAGTTTGTTCTCAGGTTCAACGCAAGCAATAAAGTTGTATTTTTACAATAATATATTCATGGATACTTTTTTGTCTCTTTACAGATGTATCTCGGAAGAAGACCTGCACTGTTCACTGCCACTGTGTGTGCAAGCTTGCGAGCAAGATTGACGGGTTAAAGGAGGAAACTGCTGCATTGAGAGAGGGACAAGAGAAGTCATTGTCCCTCTTTTTTTTTTTGTAATTAAACTATCTTTATTATTTTTATAAACATACCCAAGCTAGAGGACAAACAATGAAAAAGTAAACAGAGAGCACAAGATATTGGCATAAACTCGCCATAACTAGATGCAAGTTACTTTCAGTTAATACCCAGACGAGAAAAGAAGCCCAAAGTCTATCCTCATCCCTCATCCCCCACTTCCCCCACCCCACAGGTTACAGCAACAGGAGCAAAAACAAATAGATAAAACTTAAGATAATTGGATCTAGGGTTTCCAGGCCATAAAGAATACATCTAAAGGGCCCAGAGATATGCATAGCGCTCTTGCTTGCCCCGCATATATGCAATGTGCTTCTCAAGCTGTAAAGCTAAAGTACATTCCTGATACCATTCTAATAAAGACGGTGATTTATCAGATGACCAGTGTCTTAGAATTAACTATTTCATTACAGCTGAAACAAGTGAAACATAGGCTTTCCAAGTCTTGGAGGTGCCTGCGGGAAAAAGAAACAATAAGCAAATCTCCGGGGTGAACCTATCGTGTGAGCCAAGGACAGGGTCCAAGAGATTGGAAATGGCATTCCAGGCAGACCGTATAACCGGACAAGTCCATAGCATATGGTACAAAGTTCCCTCCTCTTTCTTACATTTCCAGCACAAAGACGTGGGAAATGCCCCATGCCTAAATAAATGAGAAGGAGTTAAATATAGATGATGCATAATATTAAAATGTACCATCCTTAACCTGTCTTGTTTAATAAATTTAAACATAGTGACCCAAAGTTTTTTCCAAAGATTCGGGGTAGCCTGGATATTTAAGACCCCTGCCCAGTAGTAACAAACACCTGAGGGAGCCTGTAGTCCCATTCCTGGAAGTAACTTGTAAACTTTGGAAACTGGATGTGGTTGGGCGCGGCAGTTAACAAAGCATCCAAGCTAACCGGTGTACGACCAGCAGGGGCACTGAATGAAAACCGAGCTATAGCTTTACTAAGCTGTAACCACTTGAAAAAATAATGGTCCAGGAATCCCATGGGTCTCTTCAGCTGAGAGAAAAAGACGTGTGACCCTGTTCCCAAAAATCGATGCGGAAAAATGACTTATCTAAGGACCAAAAAGCAGTGGGTACTGTGGTACCCTCTACTTTGATTGAGGTTCTCCAAAATAGGCTGGTTGTCCAATAGCCACCATTTGACTCAAGATGTGTTTGCAACTGAATGTATGCCTTCAAGGACCAGCCCATGGGGTTGTTCATGGGAATTTTAGAAATAATGGACTGGGAACAAATAAGAGGCGGCAAAGAACTCTTCATTCTTTTCTCCAGGTCACACTCGATATCTAACCATAGGGAAATAACCAGAGAGCCCTGTCCATCGGCCCTAAGAAGTTAACTTACAGATGTGTTAGCTGCATAATATAAAAACAGAGAGGGGGCCACCAATCCTCCCTTGAATTTTGAGACTGTCAACTTGATATAAGACCTATGTATTCTCTTCCCTTGCCACAAAAAGGAATTAAATATTTTCTGTAAACTAATAAACCATTTTTTGGGAAGATAAGTGCCGAGCATCCCCAAAGGATATAATATTCTAGGGAGAATATTCATCTTAAGGAGATTCAGCCTTCCCCACATAGACAGAGAGATTGAGCGCCATCTGTTCAGATCTCCCGAGATAATTTGAACCAGATTACCGAGGTTATCTTTAATCATCGAGGGTAAACTTGTGCTAATACTAATGCCCAAATATGTAAGGGATTTGGCCTCCCAACCGAGGCCAAACATCTGTAGGTCTGCTTTTATGACAGTATGATTTAAGGGGAGGATTTTGGTCTTAGCCCGATTCAATTTATAATAAGATACTTTGGAGAAGCCATCTATCTCCTCCAAAACCACCGGTACAGAGATCCCCGGATTCTCAATGTGCAGCAACACATCGTCCACTTAAGCTGAAAATGCATACCTAGATTCCCCCACCTGTATACCCTTAATGATTGGATTCTGCACTAATCTATGCAAAAAAGGCTCCAGATACAAATTAAATAGTAATGGGGACAAGGGGCAGCCTTGTCTTGTACCACGCTCTAACTTAATAGGTGGCGATAACACCCCATTACATTTCACTCATGCAGAGGGAGAGGAATACAATATTTTAAGCCATTTTAAGAAAACTTCAGGTAGCCCAAATGCCAAAAGGGTAGTGAAAAGGAAATCCCAGGACACCCGGTTGAAGGCCTTTTCGGCGTCCAGAGAAAGAAGTATTGCTGGTATTTTAGATTCCCTGGCCTCCGCAATGAGATGTAACAATTTACGCAGGTGGTCCTGGGACAATCTCCCCCTCATAAAACCCACTTGCTCCCTGTTGACTAACCTATCCATGACTTTAGATAATCTATTAGCCAAAACCTTAGCCAGTATTTTAATATCTGTGTTTAGGAGAGATATCGGACGGTAACTGTCCATATTGTAAGGGTCCTTCCCCGGCTTCAGAATTAACGAGATAGTGGCCTCTTGGAAATTTGGGTCGGAGATACCATGCTTGAACCAGTAATGAAAAACAGTTAACAAAAATGGGGATATGACAGGGCAAAATACCTTGTAAAAATTGCTAGGAAACCCATCAGGCCCAGGGTACTTGTCAGAGGGCATCTGCTGAATGGCTTGGTAAATCTCCAAAAGTGATATTGGGGCACCTATCTCAGCCGCCTCATCTGGCGGTAATTTTGGGAGAGAGATTGAGTTCAGATATGAGGTAATTTCCATCATTGAGGGCTTGGATTCAGAATCTTCCGCGTATAATCTCTGATAATATGCCCCAAACGCACTGGAGATTTCCTGCGGGTCCGTGCAAACCGGGCCCCCCTGAGCCATGTGAACACCTGGAATGTGGTGATCGAGGTCAGATGTCGAACCGCATAGGCGAAGTTTTCCAGCTCTCGCCTATATCCAAGTATTGAAGTCTCGCTCGCCGAAGTGCTAACTCAGCTTGCTGCATCACTAAGCCCGAGTGCTGCGCCCAGAGCTGATGCAGTCTAGCCCAGTCCGATTCAGAAGAAGACCGAGATAAAACAGTCTCTATCCGTCTAATCGATGTTAGCAAGGTGTCGAGCTTATCCCTCTGAACACGTTTGTTTCTGGAGGCAATCTTAATTAACTCGCCCCTTAAGGAGCATTTCATGGCAGCCCAAACCAGATCTCTCTGGTCTACTGAGTCCTAATTGTCCTCTAGGAAAAGCTTAATAAAATCTTTGAGAATCACCAAAGAGGACTCGTCTTTTAAAATTTGGCAATTTAGTCTCCATTGAGGTGAGCGTTTACCCCCTAAGGTTTGCCTGTATATCACACTGACTGGAGCATGGTCTGATATAACCCTTGCAGAAATCTCCGCCTGTATCACATCAGGTATCACTGATGAACTTACTAAAATATAATCAATTCATGAATGGGAGTTATGTACCGGTGAGTAAAAGGAATATTGCAGCGTCTCAGGGTTGAGTGTGCGCCAGATATCCACCAGGGCTGCATTATTAATGAAGTCCCTGAGGGCTCTTTGTGCAGGTGATAACCCCCCGCCTTACAAAACCTGACCTATCTAAGTCATTCTGGAACACCAAATTCCAATCTCCCCCTATAAACGTAGGTTTGTATATGTCAGATACCACTCAGCACAGTAGGTTCATAAAAAAAGAGGGGGAATCTTTGTTAGGGCCATATATAGAGCCTAATATAATCGGTTTGCAGCCAACTGCGCATGTACAATTACATAACGGCCTGGGTCCCAACACTCATTTACCAATTTAAAAGGGATGTTTCTAGCAATAAGAATAGCCACGCCGCCTCTTTGTTGATTCCCCGCCCCATACACTCTATGGCCCACGCCTTCTGAAATAGTGAAGGTCGTTTCTTTTAGGTGTGTCTCTTGAAGGAAAACAATATCGCTCCCAAATGATGGAGGTGCCTTAATACCACTTGCCTCTTGACCCTGTCCTTGGCTCCTTTAACATTCCAACTAACGAGCTTTGTAACTGCAAGCCATCAGGAAATAAAGCGAGATTTAGAGCAAGCTGAGTAAAATGCCCTGGCTAATTATGCCAGAGGTCTCCATGACATAACTACTGACTCCCTGACCCCTGATATATGTATGTACTTCAATTAGCTCGTAACCTTGATAGTCCCTTCCAAAATCTCAAACAAATCAACCAACCCCCAAACCCCAACCCTCCCAACACCTAAGAAATACAGTAGACCAGAATCCCCCCAATCTAAAACAGAACCTAGCCCCCAGTCCCAAAAGACTGCCCTCCTAAACAAAGCATGCCACATGATTAACATTCCAAACAGCCCAATACCACCCGCATCACCCCCCAGAGCCCCCCACTCACCAAGAGAAAAGAGAAGACAATTAATCACCAAATGGGCTGGAAAGTCATTACCCAGAAAAGTAAATAGCCCCAACAGACCACTAATCGTCTGTCGTTTAAGACTAAGATCAAATTGGAATAGGCCTTTCCCGGGTAAACTAGGGAAATATCTAACAACTTGGTAGGTGACCACACACACACTAAGTTATGCAGCTTATATAAATAAAAAAAAGGGAAGGGGGAGAGAAAAAAGGAAAATACAGCAATCGCCAGTCCTGTCGAGAAGTCCGAGTTGCCTAAAATTGTATGCTGCAGGAAGAAGAAAAAAAAACACCCCCATCCACGTGGAGATGAGCAGCTCAGTACATAAAGTCTACCATCAATGGTATCCCAAAAGAATAATGAGTCCCGGCTGCAACAGTACTTCAGCTGCAAAAACCGTCTGGACCAAATTTATTCACCCAAAGAGGCAAGCTGCATGCTGGGGTCAAAAACTCAAAAATTTCCTCAAACTCGGCCCAATCCTCAGATAGCTCAATGGAGACAAGGAGAGCCGTATGCGCCGAGAAAGTCGACTCCAAGATAATCCCAAATGTAGAGAGGAGAAAAAAGAGAAAGGGAAAAACAGGGGTTGTCCACAATTGAGACATTAGCAAAGTTTCATCGCGCAAGATCCATAAACCGCCACTAGGTGGTGCATGTCGCTGAAACGCTGAGAGACTCCGAAATAATATATATGAAAAAAAACAAACAGAACTGATAGGAGGTTTGCAAATACTCTATATGAACATCTCCATGTCCTCAAATTAATATCTTGATGATCCGCGAAGTAAGGCCATTAAAGATATAATGCAAGGAGAGCATCATCCTTTAAAGAGGTCTGGAAACAGACGTTGCAGCTCCTGTTGTGCTTGCGAGTAGGAATCAAAGGATAGCCACTTCTCTTCGTGATGTACCATCAGCACTGCAGGATACTTAACTCTGTATGATTTAGATGCTGCAACAAGCTTAGCAACAATCGGATGCAACTCCTGCCTTCTCAACCTCATGGAATGTGGCAAATCCTGGATGATTCGAATTTTATGTCCCTCCCACAACAGTTCTTTCCTCTCCCTTGCTTTGGCAAAAACGTGTTGTTTGTCCAAAAAATTTAGAAATCGCACAATCAAGGGTCTGGGCGGCTGCCCCTGGGTGGGCGGGGGACGTAAAGCCCGATGAGCCCTATCTATTATATATTCCCCCCCGGGGGAGCCCCTGCCACTTTACTTCAAAACTTCTGAAGAAAAGTAATCAGGGTATTCCCTTCTTCTCTCTCAGGGATCCCGATCACAACGAGGTTATTCCTCCGACTGTGTCCCTCTAGATCTTCTAATTTCTCCTCAAGCTTTTTTAATCTCCGTTTGGCCATAACTAGTTCTGTCTCATGCCCAAGGTGTTTATTTTCAAGAGAAGTCAACTTCACCTCCACGTCCCCGACCCTCCTAGACAGAGTATCCACCGATCTCTTGACCATTTGCATATCTTCAGCGATAGCCGCTACGGAGGATTGAAGAGGCTGCATAACTTCGAGAAACCTACTTTCCGACAGTGGGGCACCCATAGTGGGTAGCCTCGATAAGCTAGCAGCCTGTTGCTTGGCCCACTTAGCGGTCTTCTCTTTTTCTGGGGTCTGGGGAGGCGAGTGCTTCGGTGGCGCCTTTTTCATGAAGACCTCCATGTTACGGGTCTGAAAGGGCAAGTTTGCACTCTACGAGGATCCGAGCTACCAGAAATGAAAAGAAATTCAGTCCGATGGTGCGTTGTAAAAGCCCAAATTATGTAGCGAGTGGTGGAGCTCCGGCGGTGCGCTGCCGACTCTCAGGCTGCCATCACGTGACCCCCGTCATTGTCCCTCTTTACAGCGCAGCAGGCTACCATCAATCTTGTGCTCCAGCCTGTGGACACAGTGGCAGGTGCCAGTGAACCGAGCAGCAGTACTTCATCTGCGCCACCAATAATAACTACTTCTGAGACACAATGAGCAGCCTCCACAGCTTTTCTGGTATCTCCCCCTCCCCCGCGGTGCAACAGCTTCCACTTTCTGTGCACCTCTACAAAGTGTCCAATTTATGGACTGGACTGCCTTGTCCAGTAGCACACCTCTTCTTTTAGTGCACAGTTTTGCACATTTTTTTTATGTTAATGATACATCAGTTGTTTTATTTAAATTGTTCATTTCAGTAATGCATCTTTTATTACTTTTTCTAACATACTGTTCAAACTTTTTTATGTTGTTCTTAGCTTAATTTTTATGAAACTATTATATATTTTTTTATAAAAGAAAATATTTTATATGTTTAATAACTTGTACTATTTTATATGTTTTGCTAAAACATTTACAATACATATATTTTCTTAAGAAAAACATTTGTTGTGTTATATTGCTTCTTTTGGGGGAACATCTACTAAAATAGCTAGCACTGCAAAATATTGCTTCAACTGATATGTTAACAAGGGTCTGACAAATGAAGCTATCTAACTGAGTATTAACATTATAACAGCCTTAAGGTGATCTCTTACTTACATACCTGTAGAGGTTAGCAATGTGTTACACAATATATTGCAGTGTTTCAAAACATGTTGTTATAATAATAGCATTAAGGAAACACCAGGAATTATGTTGATGGTCAGTAAGTCAACCTGTAAGAGTATGTGGCACATGAAAGTATGTGAAAGACCAGCACAATATGATTTGTTGTGTGGCATACCAATGGTAACGTGAACAAAACGAAAAAGCAATAAGAGGTATGTTCACCTGGGCAGCATAAGAAAGAAAGATGAATCAGGTGTTGTTAGAGCAACTGTTCTATACTTGTGCCAGCACCATATGATTTACTGTGTTACACACCAATGGTAGGCGTGAGACAGACAGAAGCAGTAACAGGTATGTACATCTTCATAGGCCGTCAAAATAGAAATGACAGAAATAGTGGAAGTGTGAATTTTCTAGGTGTATGGTGCCAGTACATCATTTTCTGTTGTGAGACACACTAGTACTTGTCACGCAATAGAAAACAGAAAGAGATATGTACAGATTGATACAGTGTTAGTACACATACATCTGTTGGTTTCAGAAAAAGACGTTCAGACACACAGTCCCATGATATTATTTGTTGTGTGTCATGAAAATTGTTACTATTACACAACTGTAAGCAGTAGGAGAAATATAGAATTTGATAGACACTCAACACAAATATATTAGGTGTCTGAAGCAAACCAAGTATTGATCTTTGTCTGACATTTTTTCACTATGGCCAGATATTTAAACTACCCCTGGCTGTGGCGCAAGCTTGGGCGCAGCTCAGCTTGGCTGCTCAGGGGCTTGGACTAAGCAATATTCAAAGGAGCTGCACAATGGCTCAGCAGCTTTGAATATCACACCCTGGCCACCCCCACTGTGCATGGCGCAGTGGCACTGCACCAGTGCAAGTGGTCAGAGTGGAGCATGGAGATGCACTAGCGTAAGTTCCATTGTGCCATGCACAGCACCCACGATATTCAGAAGTTGACATGCAAATGGGGCCATAATTTATGCAAGGCACACATGGGGCCATTTGCATGTCATTATGGCTCCATTTGCATGCAAGTGCGCTGATCCCCGACGACTTGTGCCTGGCGCCTTTCCAGGCAGCAGCCATTGGGAACCGACACCACCTGCAGCCCAATCATGGGCATCTGTGTAGAAATAGAAAACCGTTCTATATCCCTGGTGGTCCAGTGGACCGCTTTCTACCCTATCGCGGGCATCTGTTTTAATTAAAAAAAAACATCCAATATCCCTGGTGGTGCAGTCGACCACACTCTGCCTGATCACAGGCATCTGTAGGTTATAACCCCATCCAATATCCCTGGTGGTCTAGTGGTACCCCTCCCACCCACCCACTGAGCCCCACCAACCCACTCCCCCAGTCAGATGGCAGGCAGCAGCACCCCACCCACTTGCCGCCCACTGATTGACAGCTCGGTAAGGGTTGCGCCCATTGGTTCTGCATGAGCCAATGGGCATGCAGCTCGTACCATACTACACATTCAGATATGTGAATGAATCCGTCATCTGAATGGTGTAGCAGTATGGGTCACCATTGGCTCATGCTGTGAACCAATAGGCATGCAGCCCTACCGTTGTCAGTCGCCGGGCGGCGGGGGGTGGTGCGGTGGTGCTGCCGCCCGGCTGACGGGGAGCGGGGTAGGGCCTGTGGGCAGGTGAGGGGTGGGGTACCACTGGACCACCAGGGATATTAGACAGGGTTTTTTTTAATTAAAACAGATGCCCGGGATCGGGCAGAAAGTGGTCCACTGGACCACCAGGGATATTGGACTTTTTTTTTTATTAAAACAGATGCCCGCGATCGAGCAGAAAGCGGTCCACTGGACCACCAGGGATATTGTATCATGTCTTATTTTACAAATGCCTGTGATCAGTCATGGGGGGGCACTGTCAGGTGCAGCCGGAACTCAGGTGGCCACCCACAGGTGGCAGCTGCTGTGTTGTGCCCTGCAATGCGGCAGCTCACCTGTGGGTGGCCATCAGTTGTTCCTTTTTTTGGCTTAACTTTGTGCTGGCGCAGGTAGGGGTTGCACATGCATGGATCTGCACATCCTGGGCTGAATATCGGGCTGTGCAGGTTTGCATGGGCACACCCCCACCTGTGCCTGCATACATTACATTACTGATGTTAACTCCGGCCGCGTTGGGATTTGTGCCGCGGCGCTTTCCACGAATATCATGCCAGGGCACATCAGTGGGTTGCACATGGTGAAACACTGTTGCACCATGTGCAACCCTTTTGAATATCGGGGCCTATATGTTTAATGTTACTCGTGTGATTTCTTTTGTACTTAATATTGCTATCTTATATGTAAAATAATGTGCTAAGAGTATAAAGGGGCCAAAAAACCATGCTCCCAGCACTGTATCTATACACAAAATCATTTGGTAGTAGCACGGGACCCAAAGTGTGTGTTCTATGACCATCACATTCATACATCAAATGATGTGGTGGAAGTACAAGGAGAGAGGGGTTCAAACTCCCAGGACTGCATACATATAGGTAAAAATGTCATGAAAGAGCAGAGCCAAAAGGGCCCATAACCCCACCACTGCATTCATACATCTAATCATGTGGTGAGAGCGGACTCCCATCACCACATTTCCTTTTACTATATATATTCCTCATTCTCAAAAAGAAGGGAAATTCATTGCAAAAAAACTCCACTTAATGCATCAGTTAGGGTTGTTTCACAGTGACAAAAGTGAGGAAATTCGGTGCTAGGGTTGAAAACCCTAACTCCACATTCACCCCCCCCAGCACCACACACATGCAGACACACACACATACACACACACAGATATGCAAGTAGGGGGGAGGACCAAGGCAACACGACCAATCACAGACAACCAGAAGCAGGTGACAGAAATAAAAAACAACTGTCTAAATGTACTACAAGACATCCCCACCCACCTGACCAGGTACTGCATGCTCAGTGGAGATCCACAGCAAAACCAAGGCCATGTACACCAAATGTACACATCCCTGATTGCAGGTGCACACAATGTACCACACTTAGGAGTTGCATGGCTTTACCATGCGATGCCTCACACCCCACCACACCTGGTACTGCACCCCGGCTGTACAGTCACAGCAGAACTAAGTAGTTGGATAGGTATGGTATGTGTGGTTGATTTCAGGTATTCACAACCTCCCACTGTTAGGCAATGGAGGACCTTCATGAGGCAATGCCTCACCCACTGAGACGAAGTACTACATACTTACTGCAGAACCCCAGTTAAAATGAACCCATGAACATCAATACTGTTGCTCCATGATTGCAGCCTTGAAAAGGTTAGTACTATAATGAGTCACATAGTCTGTGGGAGAGAATGCCCCTTCCCCTCCTACAACACTTGGTCCATTGTGACAGAAAGCTATAGTAAAAGAAAGTCTGTTTATATCTACGGTACACCTACTTGATTGCTGGTGTAGTACAATTAGCAAAGTAATCACTTGTATGACGTCAGCCACGTAATGGCCTGCCAAACCCAAAGACCAGGTTCTATAAGTTGAGTGGAAACCAACTGCAAAAAACTGAGGATGTGGAGATAAATGGTGTACCTTACTTATTGTAAGGATACTCAACTTACCACAGTTTGGATTTGTGTGGTGTCAAACAGACAATGCCATTGTCTTCACAAGGTACTACATCCTCAGTAGAGAGTTACAGAAAAACTGAGTCTATGGACATCCATGATACACCTCCATCATTGTAGGTACACTCATGTTAGCATGTTTAGAAGTTGCATGGCCTCAGCCAGCTAATTCCACTCCCTGACAGACAGACCAGTTACTGCATTCTGAGTATACAAACACAGTGAAACTAAGTCCATGAACATCAACAGTACACCTACATCACTGAAACTGTATATCTGTTAGTGGCATTGGGAGTTGCACAGCCTTGTACATTCAATAGGTCCCCTGTACCACCAGATCAGGTTGTGCATCTTGAGTGGACAAATGTAGTAAACCTATTACTGCTATGCACATCACATACCTAAATGCAACAGTTCTTTTATCTTGACGATGGATGTGTCTTTTACCACATTGACACAGTTGTTTTTATTTCTGTTTACTCATAAGGGTACAAACCTTTGTACAGCTGCAATCAGAGAGTTGCATTGTTGATGTCCAGTCAGGGTGCAGTACCAGGTGTGGTGGGGTGTGGGGCATCACTAAGTAAGGCCATGCAACTCCTAAGTGTGGTACGTTGTGTGCACCTGCAATCAGGGGTGTGTACATTTGGTGTACATGGCTTCAGTTTTGCTGTGGATCTCCACTGAGCATGCAGTACCTGGTCAGGTGGGTGGGGATGTCTTGTACTACATTTAGACAGTTGTTTTTTGTTTCTGTCACCTGCTGCTGGTTGGCTGTGATTGGTCATGTTGTCTTGGTCTTCCCCCCTACTTGCATATGTGTGTGTGTCTGTGTGTGTGTGTTTGGTGCTGGGGAGGATGAATGCAAAGTTAGGGTTTTCAACCCTAACACCGAATTTCCTCACGTGTAGCTGTGGAACAACCCTAACTGATGCATTAACGGAGTTTTTTTTGCCATGAAAATATATATATATATATTCATGGCAAAAAACTCATTTAATTCATCAGTTAGGGTTGTTCACGCGACAAATGAGGAAATTGTTGGGGTTGCTCACTCTCACCCCACTTCCCACCCTGCCCCACCAACAGGCATCGGGTGTGCTAGATGATAGGTCTCTAACTCTTACCCCATTCCATGTGTAAATAAGCTGAGATGGTGCAGTATAGAAGAATGGGGTGAGAGTTGGGGCCTGTACCACTGCACATCCCGATGCCTGTTGTTGGAGCGGGTGGTGGGTATAAGGGTGGCAACCTTAACACTAAATTTCCTCGCTTTTGTCACTGTAGAACAACCCTAACAGATGCATTAAATGGAGCTTTTTGCCATGAATTTCGATTCTTTTTGAGAATGTGCACTATGAATAGTGAGTGGAATGTGTTGGTGGGTGTGCAGGGCCCTCCCATCATGTGAATTTTTGTCACTGCAGTGAGCAAAAACTGTATGACCAACTGAAATGAAAATTGGTAAATGAAGACATGTACCATACCACAACATGTATAACAAATGTTATCTGAATCTGTTCAACAGTTGCACAGCGTCATGCTGGGAAAACTGGGCAGGTGTGCCAAAAATAACATTTTTGCCACTTTGCTACACAAGAACCATATATCTGATGGAACCAAAAACTGTTAAAAGAAGACAAGTACCATAGCACACTGTGTGTCCAGAATTGTGTGCACATCCATTCAACGGTCACACAGCATCACTAGCAAACAACGTAACATGCACAATTCAACAACTGTAAGTGTCAGCAACATGAAAATTGTCACAGTCAAAGATCTAGTATAAATCTTTATATGTTCCCAATGCCAGGCAAATTGAACATATGGATCAGAAGTTATTGAAGCATAATTAATCAAATTTTCATTTGTCAGACTGGTATAATTCCACACTTGTTATTGTTTTACACACCAAACCACTGCAAGGCACCTCCATATCACTAGGGCTACCTACACTATAAATTTCAATCCAGTAGCACCACACAGAATGCTATGTGCAAAATGTTAATGACGTCATGTAGTATCTCCACAATTAATTATTTTCCAACATGTAAACAGCATTATTCACATCTCCAGGACATCCACTCAACACTTTTCAAATTTCACGTGAAAAGACCAAATTGTTCCAGAGATATTCAATTTTTATGTTTCTGCACCTTTAATAAGTCTTCCACCACAAAATGGCAGCAATCACGGCTGAAAATGTGCTGAAATGGTTGACCTGGTGGCTGAAAAATCTGTAACCGTGAGGGGTGCTAACTTCAAATGGCAATAACTCTGGAATGGAACAACATGTTTTCACCAAACAAATACTGGCATGTTCCTTGAACAAATGACTTTCCACTTGGCAAGTTTCAGATCAATCAACTACACAGTGGCTGCTGCGCTATGTGTCATGGCAGATAGTGCAGAAAAATAGCAAAAACATAATGTTTTGCACTGCACTGTGCAAACACAAAAACACAAATGGTAACACAAACGGTGATGGCAACAGTGCCGTAAAACAAAATAGTAATACTAACGGTAAGGCAAATGCAAGCACAAATGGTAACACACATGGTGATGCAAAAGGAAATGACAACGCAAATGGTAAGAGAAATGCAAGTGCAAACATAAATGAAAACAGAAATGGTAACACAAATGGTAATGCAAATGCTAATGGCAACAGAAATGCAAACGGTAATGGCAGCTGTGATGCAGAAGGAAACAGTAATGCACTCGACAATGGAAATGCTACCGAAAATGCAAATGCTAAGGCCAATGGAAATGCAAATGCAAACAGTAACAAACACACAAACGGTATCACAATTGGAAATGCAAATGGTTACAATAACACCAATGATGATGCCAAAGGAGACAGTAATGCAAAAGGAAACACAAATGCAAGCATGCACACAAACGCAAATGGTAATGCACATGGTGACGCAAAAGTAAACACAAACAAAAAGAGTAATGGAAACGCAAATGGTACCAGTAACGCAAACGCAAGCGCAAATGCAAATGCAAAGGGCAATGCACACGGTGACAGAAATGGAAATGATAATGCAAATGGTAAGAGAAACACCAGTGCAAACGTAAATGGTAACACGAATGCTAACAGCAACAGATATGCAAATGTAACGAAAATGCTAACAGTAACAGAAATGGAAATGGTAATGGCGGCTGCGATGCAGAAGGAAACAGTAATGCACTCGACAATGGAAATGCTACTGAAAAATGAAAATGCTAAGGCCAACAGAAATGCAAACAGTAATGAACACGCAAACGGTAGCGCAATTGGAAACACAAATGGTTACAGTAACACCAACAATGATGCCAAAGGAAACAGTAACACAAACAGAAAGGCAAATGCAAGCACTTATGCAAATGAAAATGATAATGCACATGGTGATGCAAAAGTAAACGCAAACAAAAACAGTAACGGAAATGCAAGCTCAAATACAAATGCAAAGGGTAATGCACACGGTGACATAAATGAAAACGTTAACGCAAACGGTAACAGAAATGCAATTGGAAACGCTAACAGTAACAGTAATGCAAATGCACACCCTTTTTACCCAAAAAGGTGCATTCAGAAGCACAATGAATACAAAGATTGAATGCACAATAATGGCCCTTGGAGCAGAAAATGAGTACTTGGAATACTAAATTCCTTATATCTCAGGAACAGTACGATGTAGAAAAAAATTAAAAATCTCATATTAGTTATGACTTTCCAAGCTAGTTTTGTACTTAGCCCCCTAGTGGGGGACTAAGCATTCTTCCGACAAAAAGTCCATATCTCAAACCATTTTCGAGATACGGGCCCAGAAAGACTCGGCAGACACTGTAATGTTAGCCAACGGGAAAAATTGCCAGCTTCAGAGTGCCATAACTTTGCAGCCCTGTAATATTTTGTCACTGAAAGGCCCATCTGTGGGATCTTGGCTTTCTTTCCTCCAAATTTCAGCCCAAAAGACCAAATTGTTCTTTTGCAGCAGGGTAGCAAAGATTCCCTATTGTTTTGGCCATAGTGTCGCAAAGTACTTTTGCAAATCACGACACTTTCACAAATGAAATCACGAAAATGTTGCATATGTGAAAGTGCTTTGGGACACTACTTTTTTGCAAAAATTAAAAAAACATATTTTGTGGGTGTTTTACCCCCCAAAAAAGACATGGCTAGCATCCTCTGGGCTTGACTAGGTGAACACAAGGATTGTGTCCCTAGAGGGTCCAAAATTGACCACCAACTGAAAGAAAAATGGCTGAATCACAAAAGTAAAAGGGTCATTTCTGACACTAAAAATTGCATTTGTGACACTTTTGCATATTTTGTTAACTTTTCCCATTGACTATAATGGGAAACTTGTTGTTTGAATAACTTTTGAACCGTTTAATATCTTTTCACGAAATCTTCAAAAGGCACATTGGGGACCCTGGCTGCATGTTCTCTGAAGGTTTTGGACCTGTCGCACAAACCATGCAGGCTGTAGGTGCGAGCAAAGAATGTGCAAATATGTGTAATTTGTGGGGTTTTTTTTGGTGCTCTGTAGCTCCACAACCGTAGATCTGATCATAACAAAACTTGGCTGGTCCAGAGAGCTATGGTACCAGACTGTGCTTTCAACATTTCAGGCAAATCAGTCTTACAGTGGCAAAGTTACTAAGCTGCCAAATTTCAGATTTAACCTTAAATGGGGTACTCAACCCAAACTATAGTGGCACTACCATGCCACTATAATACACACACAATGGAGGTTCAGTGATCCCTCCCTAGCCCTGATCCTTTCCCTGGTAATTCATGTGTCATCCATGGTGGTCTAATGGTCCCTCCCTATCCCTGATCTCTTTCCCAGTAATTCTTGTATCATCCCTGGTGGTCCATTCTCTGACTGTTTTCCCAACCCAAAGAAACACATTTTTCCTGGTAGTCTAGTGACCCCCCAGCTCCCACCCTGGCAGGTAGTGACCCAACACCCCGCTCCTCCCTGAACCTGACCCATACTGGTGACTGGCACAGCCCTTCTCACACCATGACAGCCAGCTGCAGACAAGCTCTTACTATGTACTGTGCATGCTGGTTGACAGTTCAGTCAGCAGTTGGCCATGGTGGTGTGAGAAGGGTTGGGCCAGTTGCCGGTATGGATTGGGTTGGGGGGAGCAGTGTTGTGGGTCACTACCTGCTGGGGTGGGGAGGTAGGGGGCCACTAGACAGCCAGGAAAAATATATTTCTTTGGGTCAGGACAGCAATCAGAGAATGCCAAAGGGACCACTAGACCACCAGAGATGATACATGAAGTACCGGGGAAGGGATTGGGGCTAGGGGGACCACTAGACCACCAGGGATGATACATGAATTACTGGGCAAGGCATCAGGGATAGGGATGGACTGCTGAGCAACCCATTTGTATGTATATTTATACGGAGACAGGGATCAAGGCTTGGGTGAGGGATCTGGCTCTGTGCCCTTTAACTGGGCACTCACATGCAGATGAGCCCATAATGTGCATACAAATGGCCCCTTAACTGTAGAAAGACTGTGCAATCCAGCCTGTCTGCAAGCTTGGAGAACATTTTCTCAATCTAAGTGTGAGGAGTTGCTCCCTTTTTTGCTGAAAAGGTTGCTGACATCAGATGGGAGATTTGCTCAGCTAGCTCTATGGGGAGTGGTGGTGGTCGGAGTGAGGTCACTGCCCCTCAGTTTTGTTGGATGGAGTTTGATCTGCCTAAGATCATAGACATCATGCAGATTCTCAAGGTATGCAGCCAACTACCTGTAGTTTAGATCCAGGCCCTAACCACCTTTTAATAGGGTGTATGGATGTTATCAGCATAGTTCTAGCAGAATTAATGTGATGCTCACTTGAGATGGGTGAGTTTCCTAACTCCCTGAAGGAGGTGGTGGTAACACCTCTTCTCAAGAAATCTTCTCTTGACCCAGACTGTCCTGCTAACTACAGACCAGTTTCTAACCTCCCTTTTGTAGGGAAGATTATTGAGAAAGTTTTTGCGCTGCAGCTAGAGAACCATCTTACCATCCATGACATCTATGATTCTCTCCAGTCCAGATTTCGTAAGAGACATAGCACAGAGACTGCTCTGGTTTGGATGCTCAATGGTCTTCTGATTGTGTGTGACTGGAAGCACCATTCCATCTTGATGCTTCTTGATCTCTCATCAGCCTTTGACACCGTGGACCATGGGGTGCTGCTGGAGTGCTTGCGGGTCATCTGTGGCCTGTATGGCATGGTCTTCTGATGGTTTCACTCTTTCCTCACTGGTAGGTCACAGAGAGTGGTATTGGGGACTTGCTGTTCTGATTCATTCTTTTGCCATGTGGGGTTCCGCAGGACTCCATGCTGTCCTCCATGTTGTTTGCAGTGTGTATGCTGCAATTAGGAGACATTGTGAGGCAGTATGGGCTGAGTTTTCACTTCTATGCAGAGGATACTCAGCTCTACCTGTCCGTTGTGCCCAACCAGGATAGTGTGCTCCCAGTGTTTAACAACTGTCTCACAGAAATCTAGGATTGGATGAATACCAATTGGTTGAAACTCAATTCCGACAAGACTGAGGAGTTGGTGGTGGAACCGGGTCACCGGATAGAGGGGTCAGTGGCAGGAAGCCCCTCAAGGCTTTGGCTTGGGGTGCCCAGTTGTTTATCTCTGAACAAGTGCAGAATCTGGGGGTGATACTTGACAATGGGCTGACACTTCATTCTCAGGTGCTGGCTGTGGTCAAGTCCTCTTTTTACCATCTGAGGAACATTGCCTGAATTAAGCACCTTGTTCCGTCTGGTGACCTTCCAACTCTGGTCCATGCCTTTGTGACCTCGCACCTGGATTACTGTAACTCCCTGTCCCTAGAGTTTCCAGGGGTTGATATCCACATACTGCAGCTGGTATAGAACATTGCAGCCAGACTGTTGTCTGGACCAACTTGATCACGTCATATTACACCTGTGCTGCGTGAACTGCATTGGCAGCCAGTTCAGTGGTAGATCACCTTTAAGGCTGGCTTGCTGACCTATAAAGCCCTACACAGACAGGGTCTGAGTTATCTGCAAGATCTTCTGAATTCTTACTGTCCCCTCTGACCACTCTGCTCAGCCTATGAGGGATTGCTGGAAATTTCCACGGTATGGTTAAAAACTTCTGTAGCTCGGGCATTTGTATTTGCTTCCCCAACCTTGTGAAATTCTCAACCTCATCAGATACGAGAATGCCTGACAGTGGAGAGCTTCAAAACCACATTGAAAGCACATAATTTAAACTTGCTTTTGCAGAATATATTTAAACTGGTGAGGATTAATATGTTATGATTTTAATTATATTTATTGGTTTTAAGATGGAGTTAGGAGTTGAAATGTTTTTGTGTTTTTAGAATTTCTACTGATTTTAAACTATTTATTCCTTCTCGTAAAGCACTTTGGTACAGGGTGAATTACGCTTAACAAATAAAGATTATTATCATTGTTAGCACCGTGCATTCCCAATGGACTCATTAGCATGCTTGGGCTGAATATTGCCCATGGGGGCTGCAGTGCTCATCAGTGTGTACCACACTTTACTCCTATGGACAGTCTTTAGTCCCGTCCTTTGGTAGCTCTGCAAAAAACACAATGACTGCTTGCTGTGGGCTACGCTCCCAGAGTCCGATATTCAAATAGTTTGCACTGTCAGTTCAGATTGCGCTGTTTGAATATTTATTTATTTATGTTTTTGGTAACTGGGTGAGCAAACTGATCCAAAGGACCATTTCAGTTGCACCCCGGGCCGTACAGTGGCAAAGATAATAGGTACATGTTACAATACAGTAGGAATGAAGGAAAAAAATGCTATGGTTCTCAAAAGAGGGGGCAGGGAAGGTTAAGGAGAAAAGGACAGCATTCAGGAAATATAAGGAAACACAGAAGGAGCAGGACAGAGAACTTTATCAGTTAAAGCAGAAAGAGGCTGGGAAGGCAGTCAGAATAGCAAAGGCCCAAACCGAGGAAAGGATAGCCAATTCTGTTAAGAAGGGGGATAAGACCTTTTATAGGTACATTAGGGAGTGAAGAAAGACCAAAGGAGGGATACTGAAGCTTAATAAAGGGGAGGGAATGTGGGTAGAGGGTGACAGTGAAAAAGCAGGGATACTGAACGAATATTTCTGCTCAGTATTCACAAAGGAAGAGGAGGGGAGTTACCTAAACCAAACAAGAGAAACACTCTGAAGACGGGGGTCGATACCAGTCCATTTACAGAAGAAAGGGTTCTGAAAGAACTAATAAAATTGAAGGTGGACAAAGCAATGGGACCTGATGGGATTCATCCAAGAATTCTAATAGAACTAAGGGTAGAACTAGTGACACCGCTGACTACCCTCTTTAACAAATCATGGGAGGATGGGGTGGTACCCAAGGACTGGAGGAGGGCAGATGTGATTCCTCTTCACAAAAGTGGGAGCAGGACAGAGGCAGGAAACTACAGGCCAGTTAGTTTGACCTCAGTAGTAGGGAAAATGATGGAATCACTTCTGAGGGAAAGAATTGTTGAGTACCTAGAGGCCAGTGGGGCACAGGACCCAAGGCATGGATTCACAATGGGAAGGTCATGTCAGACGAATCTAATAGATTTCTTTGACTGGGTGACCAAAGTAGTAGACCAAGGAGGGGCTGTGGACATGGCCTACCTAGATTTTAGCAAGGCATTTGATGCAGTCCCACACAAAAGATTAATACACAAGATAGCCAGCCTTGGAGTGGGTCTCAAGGTGGTAGCCTGGATAAAAAATTGGCTAGACAACACAACACAAAGGATAGTAGTAAATGGAGTACACAGTGAAGAAAGGAGGGTTACTAGCGAGGTACCGCAGGGTTCAGTACTGGGATCGGTCCTTTTTAATGTCTTTATAAGTGACATTGCAGAGGAACTGGAAGGAAAAGTATTTCTCTTTACAGATGACACAAAGATCTGCAACAGGGTTGATACACAAGATGGAGTGGAAAGGATGAGAAGGGACTTGGCAAGGTTGGAGGAATGGTCAAATGTATGGCAGCTCAGATTCAATGCAAAGAAGTGCAAGGTAATGCACATGGGAAACAAAAACCCAGGGGAAGCATACACAATGGGGGGTGAGATACTGACAACAGTAAAAATAGAAAGGGACCTGGGGGTAATTATATCAGATGACCTAAAGGTGGGCAAGCAATGTGAGAAGGCAGTAAGGAAGGCTGGGATGCATAGGAAGAGGCAGCAACAGTAGAAAACAGGAAGTTGTTATCCCTCTGTACAGACAGTTGGTGAGACCCCATCTGGAGTACTGTGTGCAGGTCTGGAGACCCCATCTCCGAAAAGACATAGACAGAGTGGAGGCTGTCCAGAGGAGGGCAACCAAAATGGTGCAGGGTCTGCACCAGAAGACATATGAAGAAAGACTAAAGGAGCTTAATATGTATACCCTTGAGGAAAGAAGGGAGAGAGGGGACATGATATAAACTTTCAAGTACCTCAAGGGAATTAACAAAGTCCAAGAGGGTAGCATCTTCCAGAAAAAGAGTTGTGCAAGAACAAGGGGGCACAATTTGAAGATTGAGAGGGGACGGCTCAGAGGTAATGTGAGGAAGTATTTTTTCACTGAGAGGGTTGTGGATGCATGGAACAGCCTCCCTGAGGAGGTCATGGAGTCAAGAACAGTGGGGGACTTCAAGAATGCATGGGACAGGCATAAGGCAGTACTAGTGGGGGGTAGGAGGAAGTAAGCTGTTGGTTAACTAGGGTCTGCAGCTTATCTGTTAGGTAGGAAAATGGGCACACTAGGTGGGCCAAGCAGTCCTTATCTGCCGTCAAATTCTATGTTTCTATGTTTCAGTAGGTACATATAATACAGTGAGTACAGTGGTATTAGAAGCAGTGATACATAAACATACCTTAAAACAGGGGTTCAGGACATAAAAAACAAGTTCATGACAAATAAAGCGACGCTTCTCTGCTTGCAGATAACTAGCGCATAGACTTACAGCAAATCAAGACATTATTCACCCATTCCAAGGTTTACAATACAGTACATAAGGGATTATACTATAGCAATCAACATTTTCACAATGGAGTCAAAAATGTGTCAATTGTTTATGTAGTAACCAGTACTTGGGAAGTAAGGCAAATGGTACACTGGGCCCCTAAGGCAGATTTCTGGTGAGGGTGTTTCCAAGGGAGTAGACACAGGTAGCCTGAGATATGAGCCAATCTCCTAGCTTCAATCTGAAGGACTGAAGAGAGGGTAACATATGGATAGCAGGTGGTATTCTGTTCCAGAGGTAGGGGGCAGAGACAGAGAAAGCCTTGCTCCCCATAACAGTAGATACATGGTGGATTTCTGGGGGGGTGGAACAGAAGAGACCCTGAGACATTGAGTTACAACCCTGTCAGTGAGAAGCGAGAAGTATGGGGACTTGTGTGAAATTCCTAAGAGAGGTGTTGACTAGACAGCCATAACATATTCAAAATGGCCCTGCATAGAGAGCTAGCCTAAGGACTGATATAGAGAGCAGTGATGAGTGGAGGAAGGGACCTGAAGGGCAAAGTGACAAATAGAGTTGTACAGTATGTGTTATTTAGATGAGAAAGACATGAGGAGGACATGGAGGAGAACACTGGGGAACAACTGTCAAGTAGAGGCAGTAGATTTCCATGGGCAATTGTAAGACAAGCCTATGCAATCAGGAGGTGGTTAACGTGGTAGGCTGCCTCCAGCTTCTGGTGGACTCTCTTCATAGATATGGCACCTATTTATGCATGTGGTGCACCTGTTTGCTCTGAAAATGGGGCCATATGTATCCACATGTCTAGTACCTACCCCTTAGTTGTACACTGTACCTCCCTAGCTCTACTTTTTTTCAGGCCCACCCTTTTATTATCTTTCTTTCTGCCTACCCTGCCCTGTTTCTCTACATACTTCAGTGTAACGGGTTTACACCTTTGCCTTGTCTGTGCTCACCTGGATGGAATACCCTGCAGCCTACAATCCTCCCTGCTAGAACCCTTATAGATGCTCCAGATGTCACTTATGTAGATACCACACTCCTGCTTCATGGCAGTCTTGCTTCAGGGTTGATCATGCTTCAGTGTGGCTTGGCCTTCTTGGAGATTTATATGGACTACAGCTGCCTTTTGGCTGGCTATATCCATGTTGTCCATGGGAACCACCAATGGCACCAGTGTTAGCTGTCTGAATTTTCTCCTTCAACCAACCCTCTACTACCAACCTCCCTCCTCCCTGACCCCCCGCCCACAGAAAGCTATTCAGCTCAGCATTTAATTCACAATAAAAGATACAACCTACTGTTTTATTGTCAATGGTTTTCTTGCTCTCTCACAATTCAGTGGTGGTTCTCTGGTAAAAGAGAGCAGAATGTGGACAGCCAGGCCACTTAAGCTGCTGAACTGCAGCTGCCCTATTGACTGGCTGTAGCTGCGTGGTCCATGTAGACAGCCAATGGAACCAGTGTTGCCTGCCTGAGTTCTCTCCCTCAGCCCTCTCTATGGTAGCATCCCTCCTCCTCCTTGATCTGACACAGCCCCACAAAAAACAATTCAGTATGGCATTTAATTCACAATAAAATGTACAACCTGTTTTTTATTGTCTGTAGTTTCCTTGCTCTTTCTTACCACTTGACGGTGATTCTCTGGTAAAAAGACAGACTATGGAGATCCGGGTCGTTTAAGCTTGTGAAGTACAGTCACACTATTTGCTGGCTATAGCCATGTGGTCCATGGGGAATCAGCTGCCTGGGGGCCCTCCCTTAACCTACCCACTGGTATTGTCCTTCCTCCTCTCTGATCCCACAAAGTCCTACAGAAAACAATTCAACACAGCATTTAATTCACAATAAATGATAGATCCTGCTTTTTCTTGTCTTTGATTTACACATGAATATACAAACACTCCTGCAGATAAAGACCTTATGGTCTGTCTAGTCTGCCTGATTGTGCAGCTCTCTACATATTTACAAAAGCAATTGGCCCCTGTTTCCCCTTGGACCTCCTTCAACTTCCCCCTGCCCCCACTTGCCCCCCACCTGCAACTTTTCCCCTCTTGGTATACAATGAAAATGGTGGGGGAACTAGGGAGGGCATGTGGGAAATTTGAGATGGGCACACTGAATGTGTGCGATGTAGTACCAATGGCATGTGTTAATGTGGGTGACCTGATGGGATGCAGGTGTGGACTGATTGCTGAGACAGAGGGCGTGCTTTCTCAGGTGCTTCACATTTTGTTGAGGTGTTTGTCTTGGGGTTACTATAACAGTACTGAGTTCTATTGCATGGTCCTCTTGTAGTTTGGAAGTGGTGTGCTATGTTTCCTTGTGTCCTTTGTACTTTCTGAACTGCTCCAATAAAGGTTTTGTCATTAGCATCACTTCTGCCTCTGGTCATTTATACTTAATGCCCACAGTTTGTCATGTATGTCTCTGTGCCCCCTGCCCCACTGTACTGTGTCCCCGGAGATGTTTATATTTTTTGAGGGGTGGTGCGGGGTGTGTAGCCCCTGCATCACAGGTGTTTCTACACAGATATCACTGAAGTATGCATCACAGGAAGGTAAGTGGTATGTGTTGAGTGCACAGGTGTTTCATTCCTGTGCTTTTTGCGCTGTGTGTATGATGGCCAAAGTCCTTTCCATACTGCTTACATTTTCTCTTTTCCCTGCAGTACCTTTGCCTTCGGCCACATTTTTTTCACTCTATTGTGGGTGACCCTTCCTTCACCATGTCCCAACACCTCTTGCAGCTGTCCACCAGTGTTTAGGGATACCACCTCCTCTGGCAGCTCATTCAAATTGGCCATCACCTTCTCTGTAAAAAAGTACATCCTCATCTCCCTCCTAAACCCTCCCCCCTACCATCAGCTTTAGGCTGTGCTCCCAGAAGTCTTGTTCCCACTAAGGAAAAAGAGGCCTTCAGAGCTCATCCTGTTAATACCCTTAAGTTATGTGAAGGTCTCAGTCATGTCTCCCCTACCCTATCTTTCCTCAAAAGAGTACATTTTGACCAGCCCGGTGGCACTGAGGGTTGAGGCGCTGGACACCACACCTTGTGCCACGCTGGTGAACCGTGTTTGGGAATGAGCATGGGCTGCCAGGTGTTGGCAGGGGAGGAGAAGGATCAAGCATCCCACAAACTGCTCTCCTTCTCCATGGAACGGGTGATCAGTGGTTGGTGTATGCCTGGCCCCTACCAGAGGCTGGAGCTGGCACACCGATGCTGCCAAGTGCAGTCAGAGGTGGGGCAGACATCTGATGGGATGCACATGGGAGCATGTACGTTGCCAACACTGGCGCCATTGCACACTCTGCCTCTGAGGGGGTGTACACTGGAGGAGAAAATGATGCTCTGGCTGGATGATGGAAAGCACCTCACAGGTCCCACCCCTGAATAGCCACGGCACTGGCCACACTGAATCCGGTCTTTAACGGGCTTGAGAGAGACCCACTGACCATGCCGGGTGGGGGCCCTGAGGGTATTGGTCGGCATCATCTGGTGAATGTTGGGGGATGGGACTGGGTGCTCTCTCCTGAGCTAGGGCCATGAGTAGCAGCATAAAGTAGTGAAAAAAAGGAGTAGATTTCGGTCACCCTGAGCCTCTCCTCATAGGTGTTTCCCTGCTGTCTCTGGATTATCTTGGTTGCCCTTCTGTGGATCACCTCCAGCAAGTTTATATCCTACTTAAGATACTGCACCAAAGCTACACAATGTACACCAGGTGTGGTGATACCAGTGACCTGTACTGTGGCAGAATGAGCTCTGCCATCATGGTGGTAATTCCACTGGCTATGCACCAGCATCTGATTTGCTTTGGCTGCTGCTCTCTTGCACTGTGCAGTGTTTCAGGTCACTCGTGATTATCACGCCCCTGTCTTTTTCTTCATCTGCACTCTACCCAGCCAGTATTTGGTCCCCAGATTCTTCACACCCCAAGTGCATAACTTTGTACTTTTTAGCATTGAATCCCAGCTGCCAAATACCAGACCACTTTTCCAGCCTAGCCAGGTCCTCCCTGAGTTCCTGTCTTCCCCTTCCATGTCCATCCTTCCACAGAGCTTAGTGTTGTCCAAGAATAGACCTACCTTGTTTTGGCAGATTCTCTAGCAGAAGTGCTAACATATGTCGCCTCCTGCTATTATGTTTATAGGTCTTTGACCCTTGGACTAACATATCATATACCTTATTATCAGAGTCATACGAGCAGAAACACAGGTCTTGTCAGAAGGTAATGACCCTGCGGCGCATCCAGTTTACACAAAACCTGCCTAATCATGCAAAATTCCTCCAGTGCGAAATTCCCCTTACCCCCCACTGTCCCACCCATACACTTCCCATGTGTCTGTCCCACCCACTTTTGAACTCCCCCCACCACCTGTTTTTTGCGCACACAGTGTCCTCTGGAAGCCTGTTCCATTTTTCCTCTACCTTTTTGTAATGTACTTTCTTAACTTCCCCTCAACAGCTTCATATGATTTTCTCTGGTGTCCATGTTCTGACTCAGTATGAACATTTCCCTGCCAGATCTACTTGGTTATCATGTGGATGTACATGCATGTCTCTATCATGTACCCCTCTGCATTTGTCCTCTAATGCATAATATTGTGATCTTTCAATCGCTCCCTCTATGACCTCCCCTGCAGTCCCTGTATTATTTGGGTTGCCCTTCTATGCACTGCCTCCATCCTTACGCTGTCCTTTTTCAAACGTGGGCTCCAAAACAACACATGGTAGTCAAAGTGTGCTATAAACAAGGGCAGTATCACCTGCTATCTCCTGCAACTGATCCCCCTTCTTATGCATTCTGTCATCCTCTTTGCATAGGAAGGGGTCAGATAAAGTGGAAGCAGTGCGGTCCTGGCCAGTACCTCATTGGTTGATGGAGGTGAGTAGCTTTTTGATACCGGCATCATACTACAGAAGGCATATTGGGGAGTTCACCACCATTGTCCAACCATTGCACAAGCTCAATGAGAAGGGACCACAATTCACCTGGGCAGACTTCTTCCAGGATGGCTTTCAGGGAATGGAACTATGACTGATTTCTGTGCCCATCTTAGAATTTCCCGACCCACAACTACTGTTTATCCTTGACACCAACACCAGGAAGGTGGGCATCAGAGCAGTGTTGGCACAGGTGGTATATGGCAAAGAGAGAGTGGTTGTCTATGCAAGTCAGAAACTAACCATGGCACAGCGCAAGTGTGCCACAACAAGGAAGAATAGTTGACTCACAATTTTATTTTTTATATTGGAGAATGTGATATAGGTGCATAAGAACTCCAGTGCCAGCTGATATTGCCACTAGTTGTTACATTAAATCACATATGAAGAAATTAAAAATAAAATCAATAAGCCCAAAGTTGACTCATCCCCGGGACCAGATATGTGTACTAGTAGCATGGTAAAAATAATGTACGAACATTTAGTCATCCCTCTCAAGAAACTATTTGACCAAAGTATAAATAATGTAAAAATCCCATGCAACTGGAATCAAGCCAGTGTGTGGTCCCAATATTTAACAAACTCTAGCAAGAGCCAATATGGATGCAAAATAATGATATTGTGGGCAGTAAGAAATGTGTAAACTAGCAATTTTTGCACTAACCACTGAGCCACCTAACTGCACTTTACAATTGTTGTGATACACACACACACACACACACACACACACACACACTGACTAGTACATATAAACATATGTGTAACATAGGTATGCATGGGGGTATGTGTGATTCTGTATCTCTTTAAAACTTTGCTTTATTGCCAGTGCCCTTTGGGGTAACCCTTTCTTCAGTGTTTTGGCACTAAGGTTCTTTGTCTTTCAGCTTGTTTTTTTTTGTGGAGGGGCTCACCATGACCCAACTCGTGAGACCAGCTTAGGGTCCGGTTCATTTCCCCTGGGGTGTGATACAGACAAGGCACACTGATGAGTCCTGGCTGGGATGAAACATGTGTCTGAGTCTTCTACTTGCATCCTTTGCAGATTATGTGAGAGGCCCTTTGGCACCATGCATTCCTGCTTAATGCTGAACCAGCCTAAAAATGTCATGGTGATTTACATATACATTCCATGATGTTTAGCATTATGGGGGTATGTGTGATTTTGTAAGGCTTTGCACTGTCTACACACATTTTTACAGATTGAAAAAAAAAAGACATTGAGGAACCATTTTCTTCTTTTCAGTCTCCGAGGGACATCACAGGGTGGAGGGTTGCCACTAGACACTGCATTTAAATCAGCAATGACATGCATAATGCTGAAACTGATCTAGATAGTGGGGGAATATGCAGTAAACTAACATTTTTTGCACTAACCACTGAGCCACCTAATTGCACTTTCCAATTATTGTCACACACACACACACACACACATGCACACACACACTCTTACTAGTACATATACACATATATTTTCCAGTGTAACATAGCTGTGCATTATGGGGGTATGTGTGATTTTGTATCTCTTTAAAACTTGGCTTTATTGCCAATGTCCTTTGGGCTAACCCTTCCCTCAGTGCTTTTGCACTGTGGTTCTTTGTCTTTTAGCTTGTTTTTGTGGGGGAAGGGGATCACCATGACCCAACCCATAAGACCAGCTTAGGGGCTGGTTCATTTCCCCTGGGGTGAGATATAGATGAGGCACATTGATGAGTCCTTGGTAGGACAAAACATGCGTTTGAGTCTTCTGCTTGCACCCTTTGCAGATTGTATGAAAGGCCCTTTGGCACCATGCATTCTTGTTTAATGCTGAGCCAGCCTACAAATGTCATGGTGATTTGCATATACAGTACATCCCAAGTTGTTTAGCATTATGGGGATATGTGTGATTTTGTATAGCTGTACACTGCCTACATACATTTTTACAGATAAAAAAAAATACATTGAGGGACCATTTTCTTCTTTTCAGGCTCAGAGGGACATCACAGGGTGAGGGGTTGCCACTAGACATTGCATTTAAATCAGCAATAACACGCATAAGGTTAAAATTGATCTAGATAGTGGAGGAATATAGACTAGCAATTTTTGCTCTAACCACTAAGTCACCTAACTGCACTTTCTAATTGTTGTGATACACACACACACACACACAGACCAATACATATACACATATATGCATATATATTCCAGTATAATATAGCAGTGCACTGTCTACATACATTTTTACAGATTAAAAAAAAGACATTGAGGGACAGTTTCCTTCTTTTCAGGTTCTGGGGGACATCTGAGGGTGGGGGGCTGTCACACAATACCTCATTTAAATCAGCAATGACATGCATAAGGCTGAAACTGATCTAGATAGTGGGGTAATGTGCAGTAGACTAGCAATTTTTGCACTAACCATTGAGCCACCTAACTGCACTTTCTAATTGTTGTGATATATACACACACACTGACTAATACATATACAATACTGTACATGCATATATATTCCAGATCATCACATCAATACCGCACATACAACTCAGTGCAGCATTTAGCACATATACGTTTCAGCGCATGTAAACATAGTGCACAGACCATTTTGACGTGGATCAAACATAGCACATAATGCACAGTATGGACCCGTCTGTCATGTCAAGAAATGGTCTGGGGAGCACACAATTCAAAATTAATCTACTGACCTTAGATACACCCCTTTATCCTCAATTCTTGCTGGCATAGAAGCAGGATTCCTAAATGAACACACGTGGGAGCAAGCATCTTAATTGTTCGGCTTACACCCAGACAGACAAGATACAACAGTTATTTAGAGTGAAAAAATACATGCAAGCTCAGGGCTTCCAATACAACAAATGACTTGTGCTAATCTGTAGCTTACCCACTGTGCTAAGGGCTTCCTTTTTCACTCCCTCCAGTAAGCCAAAGATTTTGTCAGTAGGGCCCCTATTTCTACTCAACACTGGTGCGCCCTCCCTTCTGAGTATCCAGCCAGCTCAGGTAGGTCACAGATCACATTCCATGGGGAATGATGGTTTTGCACTTTTGGGACTCTCGCTCCGACCATGTTCTGTTATCATAACACTTGTAGAAAATATTGCCAGAAAATCAGAGTGCTGCTTATTTATTCACTCTTATGCACAAAAGCTGAAGTTTTCCATTTCTTGTGTCATGGTGATCCTCATTTAAGTGTTCTGTCTGAGACAGAAAGATATAAAAACATTCTTTGTGCTATGCATGCTCATTTATATCATGTAGAAAATATATGTCTGGCCACAATCTTTCTAAATAGCAGTGCTTCTCCAATACCAGCTTGAAGAACTGTTATGAGGAGAGATCAGGTGTAGGAGCATGATTCAGTGTGGTAGTGACTGACAGGTGGCACAAATTAACCAGTGGAAGAGGAATTTGCATTTACATACTCTTTTCATTCATTATCAGCAGCCATTATCGTGAATTAATGGGAAAACAGTTCTCAAACAGATGCCACTGTGCTGTTGTACGCTGTTTTAGTATGAGTGGTTTGCAAAGCTCACTATTGATATACAATGAAATTACTGCATGGCTTTTAACTGTGATATAATTGTTTGTGCTGAATTGACATGGAACCATATTTAAGCAATAAGGCATGACGGGGGGGTGTTATGGTGGAATAACAGCCCACCTTGGGGTGGGTTGAAGCATGAGGCATAGCCAAGGGCTTCCTCCACCCGAGAAGGGCCGTTATGCCACAATAACACACACCCTGGAGTGCCTTATTGCAATTATGAAATAGGTCATTTTCAGTAAATTTTATGCAAGTTTAAACATAGTACTTACAACTGGGACGTTGTGCTGGGATAACAGCCCAGCTGAAAGCAGCTCTCAGCCAGTCAGAATGCAGCATTCTTTCTGCCCTTTTCATAATCCAGTATAACATAGCAGTGCACTGTCTGCACACACAGAGCACTGCCATGCATACACTGCCTTATAAGGCATTTATTTACTTTTACTGTACATCTAACCCTAACTTTTACTGTATTTAGCATAAGCACTGTATTTTGCACTAACTCACTGTACTAATCTATGGCACGAATGGGTAACTAAGGTAGAGGACCAGGGAGATGCAGTGGCTGTGGCCTATCTGGACTTCAGAAAAGCCTTTAACACTGTCCTCCATAGAAGACTAATTAACAAACTGTGTACCCTAGGTGTGGATCTTAAAATAGTTCTGTGGGTGGAGAAGAACTGGCTGAATGGCAGGAGTCAGAGGGTTGTGGTAAACAGGGAGTACTCTAGAGAGGGAGAAGTGATGAGCAGGGTTCTGTAGGGGGACGGTGTTGGAGCTGGTCCTCTTCAATGTCTTTATTGAGGACATTGCAGAGGGACAGGAGTGGAAAGTATGCCTCTTTGCAAACAATATGAAGGTATGCAATAGAGTGGACACTCCAGGGGGTATTGAAAGAATGAGGGAAGACCTTAAAAAAATGGAAAAATGGTCTGAAGTATGGCAGCTGAGATTCATTTGAAAGAAGTGCAGGATCATGTACATAGGGTACAAGAACCCAGGGGCAAAGTAAGAAGTACTGTAGGTGGGAAGGTACTGACAGTCACAAAGCAGAAAAAGTACCAGGGAGTTATCATTTTGGCTGATCTAAGAGAAATTAGGCAGTGCAATAAGGCAGCTGGAAAGGCTAGTCAGATATTTGGATGCCTAGAGAGGGGTATCACTAGTAGAAAGACGAAGGCTATCTTGCCCCTGTATAAGACACTCATGAGACACACCTGGAATACTGCACCCAGCTCTGGGGGCCCCATCTGAGAAAGAACATAGACAGGGTGGATGCAGTGCAATGGAGGGCAACAAAAATGGTGCAGGGCCTGTGGGATATGACCTATGAGGAAAGAATAAAGGAGTTAAATATGTATTCCCTGGAGGTAAAGGAGGGCATGACTGAGACATACAAATACATCACCAGTGTAAACAGAGTACAGGAAGGAACCATCTTCCAAGGTAAGATGTGCTCCAAGTCGAGTGGGCACAAAATTAAGTTAGAGGGGGAAATGCTCAGGGAAACATGAGAAAATATTTTTTCACAGAAAGGGTGGTGGGCACCTGGAATAGATTACCCTAGGGGGTGGAAGGGGCTAAAATGGTGATAGAATTTATGAAGAAGTGAGATAGACACAAGGGTATCCAGGAGGCAACTAGAACAAAGTGCCATCCCTACACACAGGGCTTCAGTTAACTCCATTTTGGGAGTATTTGACTTCCAAAAATAAGGCAAAAAATTCCAAAATAAAGAGGAAAGAAGTCATTGACTTCCAGATGCAAAACCAAAAATTACATGACTTAGCCAGCCCAGTGGTGCTGAGGGATGAGGAGCTGGATGCCTTACCTCGCTGTACACTGGCAACTTATGTTCGGGAACAAGCACGAGCCACCAGGGGTTGGCAGGGTAGGAGAAGGATCGAGCATCCAAGGGACTGCTCTCCTTCTCTGGGGAAGGGGGGACAGCAGTGGTCAGTGTTTGACTGTCCCATAGCAGAGGCTAGGTGATGCTGCAGAAGAAGGAGGAGATGGAGCAGATGTCTGGAGGACTGCATGCAGACGCGTGTGTGCACCCTCTGTCAGGCATCATTGCATGCCTCATCTCTGGGGAGAAAAAATAGAGGAGAAAACATTACCATGGCACATGATAGAGGGCACCTCGTAAGCCCAGCTCCCGACTAGGCACAGCACTGGCCACACTGGGTCCGGTCTCCATCGGGGATTGGAGAACCCCACTGGCCCCGCCAGGGGGGTAATCCCTGGGGGTAATGGTCAGCACCAGCTGGTAGATGCCAGGGGACTGGGCTGGGGGCTTCCTCCTAAAGTAGGGACCATGGTAACAAGGAGCAGAAAAATAGTAACTAAAAAAAAAATTACATTACTTCTAAAACTGCAGCCATGGAAGTCAGAAATTATGGATGTTTCTGAAAGAAACTTTATTTTACCACTAATTTATTATATTAACATCCATAAATTTGTTCAACCTAGAATACAGACTTCCAAAAGTGGGATTCTGGAAGTAGTTTGACAACCAAAGAATTGGAATGACTTCCAGATTTGAATTCCTGGAAGTTTTAGACTTCCATTGAAAATAAATTAACTGAAGCCCTGCACACAAAACACACACACACACACACACACACACACACACACACACACACACATATACACACAGAATGCATCATGTTCTGAACTGTGCACTGCTAACATATAGCATTACAACTATTTGCAAGCTGACTAGGAAAAGGTTACTGCACCAGGAAAGAGTCAACAAAGTGGCTTTGGCACACACACACACACACACACACACACATTAACTCTTGTAGTTTCCCTCCTGAACTGATAACAAAACACAGCTGTTAATACACTGAGCACATCCACTAACTATAATTTAAGCTGCCATGAGCATGCTCCATGTAGAAGAGATTTATGAATGAATCAAACAATTTCAGCCAAAATATAGGATTGCCACCTTTGGGTGAGATGAAAATGGGACAATAAACCACACCCCAAACCCTGCTCCTAGCTCCACCCCTTTTTGTAACCAATAATAATTCTAATTTTTAGGTGTCATATCTTTCAAATGGCTATATTCAGCCTCGGTCTATAGTGCCCAGTGTCATTATTTTGTCACCCTTGGATGTCTCCCATTATGGCTATAACAAATTGTACTGTACAGATGGGGGTGTTTGTTTATGATTTATTTATCCTATGGGGTCTTGCTGCTATCCATTTACTGCGCGGACTGGTGCACAAAGAGGTTATGAGAGTTGTCCAAGGTCACACAGTGAATATTTTGTTCTAGTAGGGTTTGAACCTGCAATTTCCTGGTCCCCAAGTCGGTGCTGTAACCACTACACCAGAGGCATGTTACAGTGCACAAACTTTGAGACCACAACAATCCGTGCATCAGGTTCCTAGGACTATCATCCCAAAAGCTTGAATGATATGTACAGTCTCTATTATGTTGATCCAATAAACTGCATCACACTTCTTGAGTACAGTATACATACAGCAGTTTTTAAAGACCACTACTGCCACACACATTCTAACAATATTTCACTACATATGAGGTTTATTCAATAGTTCTTCAAATGACTACTGTAACTACCAACAGGATTTCAAATCAAGAATTTAAAACAGATTCTGTTTGCACTAAAAAGTCTGTTTACCATTTGAAGGGAAGACCATCTCCTTCACCATGAACAATCTAGGCATTTCATTTGACTGCAATATATACAATGAAAAAGAAAATCCCATTCAACAATTTTGATAACATGCTCTTAAAACTCAGGAGGTATTTGTATCATTTTGGTAGCCTTGTTGTATAGTCCACTACCCTATTGCTGGGATACTATTACAAATGAGCTGGTAGGCAGCTCACTAGTTGTTTTTCCCATTCAGATGATTTTATGCTTTGAATAAATATATTTTTAAAGATACCTCCAGATTGTCTTAAAAGTACAATAGATTGCACCATACTATAGTTCTTGGGCATTTCAAACTGTGTAGGGAGGTCCCCTTTTTATATACACCCCCTATTCCCTGCCACACACATTAAAAGCACTACTATCATCTGACTCCTTCAATTCCACAGCTGCTGTTGCTATGTGTATGTACAGGTCATCATTCATGGGACAGGGGGATATCTCTACTTTGGGTAATTGAAATACCTTTAGGTAATAAAACAGGCAATAAACTCCCCTCTCAGACTTGAAAGGCCAAAATGTGTGTGTGGGGTAGTGGATCTGGTATCCATTACAGAGAATGCTGCTGGTTTCTCAGGCTGAGCTGTGTGATTGTGTAAACTGTGTGACCCGACAGCCTGATCTGAAAAGAGTTAAGTAGTGCAGCTCCAACCCTGTTTATCTGCCTCTGCAAAAGTGGGACGTTTGATGTCCCACTGATACTTGATATGGGTGATGGGATGAGAGTGTAAAAATGGGACAGGTGGAAGCCCTACCAAAATAGTGTAAAGCAGGGAGACACCAAAGCCAAACTGCTCTGGCACAGTAATTCTAAGAAAACTTCAATTTTATGAAGTCTGTTAGGAATCTTGGGAGCTCCCTCTCTCTACTGTGATAGCAAAATGTCTACAGGGCTCTGCCTGCTGCAGCCATAAAAAGGGTGATAAGCACAACATCAGACATTATAAACTAATTAGCCTGACTTCTATAACATGTAAGATGTTGGGGATTATAAAAGATAAAATATCATCTACCATATATAGTATTGATCAGAAACAGCATGGATTTATAAAATGAAGATCCTGTACTACTAATCTATTATGTTTTTGTGAGGAAGTTAGTCATTATTTAGACAATAACATTCTATGTAATGTAATCTATTTGGACCTGAGTAAAGCTTTTGATTTGATGCCTCATTTGGCAGTAATAGAAAACTTAGAAGCATTTGCACTAAGTACCAAATATGTTTTGTGGCAAAGGAACTGACTAGAAGGGTGAACACAAAGAGTATTACTCAATGGTTTTCTATCAGAAATGGGCAGTGTGTCTAGTGGGGTCCCACAGGGACCAGTCTTGAGACCACTCATTTTCTATATTTTTATGTCACATTTTACAAGGAATATAAACAGTAGGTGTACCAAATATGCTAATGGTTCTAAAATAGGTGGTACATATGAAACCAAAGAAGTTGTAAATAAGATACAGGAAGATTTAAATAGTCTTACAAAGTAGGCATCAAAATGAGAGCTGCATTTCAATAATGAGGTTATGTACTTATGGGTTAAAAATAAAAAAATAAAACACTCATATTTCCTATGTGGAAGGCAACTCTCTGAAACTGTCAATGAAAAGGACCTGGGAATACTGATAAACAATGATTTAAGCAGTACAAGGTATATAAACAAAGCTGTCAATTAAGTGAATAATATAATAAATAGAATGATAGATAGATAAGTGTGTATTACAAGACAGTAATACCATCAAGAGGACCTAAAGTCCCCAAAACCTCAAGATGGTATTACTGCCTTGTAAAACACTTATCTTTCTGTTATTTTTTGTAATATATGGCTCCATTGATAATACTACAGTTGGAGATTACCTTTGAACTGTAGTATTATTAGCAAAAATGATAACATTATCACTATTCATGATAGTATTATTGAGAGTAGTGATGTATTACTGGGAAATTTTTGTATAACTTAGTATGGTATTATTGAGGCTTATCCATATATTACATAGTCAACACAAAGAAACGTTAAATCAAAGGACCCATTGATAATAGTACTCTTGTACTGTTGTGGTGCCCATATAAAAGGGGAATGTTTTTTCTGGTGGAAAGAGTGCAGAGAAGAGTGACCAGACATATGTCAGGGCTACACAATCTAAGTTATCCTGATAGGTTAAAACATCTAAACCTGATGACACTAGAGATGAGGCACTTAAGAGGTGATCTCTTGCTCATAAGGGACATCACCGAGGACAAAACCATAATGTATAATATGGTGCTCAAATTTAAGATAGGATCAATCAATACCGAGGGGCATTCACTCCAAGTTAAGGGACATCATTTTTATAGCTTAAAAAGAAAATATTATTATTCACAGAGAATTGTAAACTGTATGAATATACTCCCCAGTGATACAGTCAATAGTAACAACAAATACACATTTAAGACAAGCTTGAACACACTAATATTATCCAGAGCAAACATACAGTATTATGGGTATTGAATAAGGAGTGTTAATGGGCTTTGGCCTTTTGCTGCTAAGATTCCTTAGTATGAACCTTAGTATGAACCTGTAACTGTACTTGTAGGAGTGGTATATGGTTCACATCCTTACTCTGGCAGTTCCACAGGAATTATGTTATTGGCTGGATGTCTTTAAGCTACACTCCTCCCACCACCCGGGCAGTATATCCCCTGACTCCACCCTGTGATGTCAGATCCTATACTCTGGAAGCAGGGATCCATGTGTCACTTGCCAGAGGAGGCTGGGTAGGTTGTGTGGATGTGAACAACATATAGCTCCTGGAACTATGAAACATAGAAACACAGAAACAGAGACTTTGACGGCAGATAAGGACTGCTTGACCCATCTAGTCTGCCCATTTCCCTACCTACAGGATAGGCCGCAGATCCTAGTTAACCAACAGCCTATTTCTTCCTACCCCCCACAAGAATTGTCTTATGTCTGTCCCATGCATTCTTGAATTCTGCCACAGTTTTAGACCCCACAACCTCCTCAGGAAGGCAGTTCCATGTATCTACTACCCTCTCTGTGAAATAATACTTCCTCACATTGCCCCTGAACCGCCCCCCCTATCTTTAAATTGTGTCGCCTTGTTCTTGCACGTCTCTTTTTCTGAAAGATGCTACCATCTTGGACTTTGTTGATTCCACTGAGGCACTTAAAAGTTTCTATCATGTCCCCCCTCTCCCTTCTTTCCTCAAGGGTATACATATTAAGCTCCTATAGTCTCTCTTCATACTGCTTCTCTTGCAGACACTGCACCATTTTAGTTGCCCTCCTCTGGACTGCCTCTATCCTGTCTATGTCCTTGCGGAGATGGGGTCTCCAGAACTGGACACAGTACTTCAGATGGGGTCTCACCAACTGCCTGTACAGGGGGATAACAACTTCCTGTTTTCTGCTGCTGATGCCTCTCCCTATGCATCCCAATATACCCCCAGCCCTCTCTACTGCCTTCTCACATTGCTTGCTAACCTTAAGGTCATCTGATATGATTACCCCGGTCCCTTTCCTTTTTTGTTGTTGTTACTACCCCCCATTGCGTATTCTTCCTTGGTTCTTGTTTCCCAGGTGCATTATTTTGCACTTCTTTGCATTGAATCCTAGCTGCCATACTTCTGACCATTCCTCCAACCTTGCCAAGTCCCTTCTCATCCTTTTCACGCCTCCTTGTGTATCAACCCTGTTGCAGATCTTTGTGTCATCTGCAAAGAGGCATACTTTTCCTTCCAGTCCCTCTGCAATGTCACTTATGAAGACATTAAAAAGGACTGGACCCAATACTGAACCCTGCGGTACCCCACTAGTAACCCCTCTTTCTTCAGAGTGGACTCCATTTACAATTACCTTCTGTGTCCTGTTGTCCAGCCAATGTTTTACCAGGCTACCACCCTGGGACCCACTCCCAAGCTGGTTAATTGACTATTAATCTTTGTGTGGGACTGTGTCAAATGTCTTGCTAAAGTCTAGGTAGGCCATGTCCACAGCCCCTCCCTGGTCTACTACTTTGGTCACCTAGTCAAAGAAATCTATTAGGTTCATCTGACATGACCTTCCCACTGTGAACCCATGCTGCCTTGGGGCCTGTGCCCTACTGGCCTCTAGGTACTCAACTATTCTTTCCTTCAGAAGTGACTCCATCACTTTCCCTACCACAGAGGTCAGACTGACAGGTCTGTAGTTTCCTGCCTCTGTCTTGGTCCTACTTCTTTTTTTTTTTTTACTTGCTGTTTTTCCTCCTCCTCTCTCTGGAGCCCACTCCTTCCATCCTACTCCTTCCCATCTCACACCACCTCCCTTGGATCTTCCCCTAGAGTGCCTCCTTCCCTTACCTCCTGCACAGTGGGGTCTGTCCTTTTCTTGGTGATCTAGGATGGATCCGAAGCGGATTTCATCTAGGGCTGCCAGAGAGGTTATTTTCTGTTTTTCTCCCTCGTAATCCCCTACCTCTGTAACGTCCAGCGCTAGGACGTACATCCCGAGAGAAGATGTGCTGATGCATGCCAGACCTCTCATGCGCTGCTGACGCCCCCCCTCCCCGACCCCGACAAGCGGAGCTGCCTCCATCCCCTTCAGTTGTCCGTGCTCCCACCAGCTGCGAAGGGGGATGTAGAACGCAGATGCGTTCTTGGTTCCCACCCCTGAGAGAGGAGAGCATCCATTGGGACACTCGATTCTCTCTCCCCCTGTTGACCCCTGGCCACCTGAGCTCGTTCCCAAACCCGGGTCGCCGGCATGGCGCGAGATGTGGCGTCCAGCTGCTCAACCCTCAGCACCACCGGGCCGGCTCTTGGTCCCACTTCTGTGAAGGGGAATCACATCTGCCTTCCTCCAGTCTTCGGGTACCGCACCATCCTCCCATGATTTATTAAAAAGTGTAGCCAGTGGTTTCACTAGTTTCCCCCTTAATTCTTTTTGAATTCTGGGGTGAATTCCATCAGGCCCCATTGCTTTGTCCACCTTCAGTTTTAGGCGTTCTTGCAGAACTCTTTCTTCTGTGAAAGGACTGGAATCGACCCCCCTATCAAGAGTGCTTCTGTTAACTGGATTAGGCACTTCCCCCCTCCTCTTTTGTGAATACTGAGCAGAAATATTTGTTCAGTTTCCCTGCTTTTTCACTGTCCCCCTCTGCCTACCCACCGTTCATTCTATTCAGCCTCACTATCCCTCCCTTTGTCTTTCTACAAGTGAGTAACTTATTCTTCTAGGGTTGTGGATATCATTCACTTATCCACACTCTAGCAGACTCCTAGCAGTTCTCTGGTAGGAGAGGGAAAGGCACGCACCCCTACTTGGTGAACAAAGATTGGAGAACCATAGTCCCAAAACCAGCATAACGATGTGACTCCAGGTCAATGCAGTAGTGGGAAATAAAGGTGTGTAGACATCCAGGTACAGTGGCAGTCCTACAGATCTCCTGTCTGGGGATGTCAATGGAAGCAGCCAGTGAGGCAGCAGTATGTCTGGTGAAATGAACACTAAGCCCCTTCCTTGGGGGCTCTCTGCCAGCCAACCTATAGCAGAAGTTGATGCAGAATATAATCGGCCTTGCAGTCATTCACTTTGCTGCCTGTCTGTCAGGCATGGCTTCAGCATAGGTGAAAACAGCTGGTGAATCTGTCAATAAACTCCAGCCATGTGCTTCATGTCATATGAGAGCATTCTCCACAGGTCCAGGGTGTGCAGCCTGAGGACAAGCATCAAAGATGGGCTGCTGAAAAGAAATAGTAAGTTAATCACCTGGTTAAGGTAAAACCCCAATACCACCTTTGAGAGGAACTTCAGGTTGTGGTGAAGGACAACTTTGTCCATGTGGAAGACAAGGTGAGGAGACTCCACTAAGTGCACCTGGAGGTCTGCAATCCTTCTGGCTGATGTAATGGCCACAAAGAAGACCATCTTCCATGACAGGTGTGAATCTCACACCTGTGCATTGGCTCAAAGGGCTTGCCCAGGAGCATTGCCAAAACCAGCAGTAAGTCACGCAGTGGAGGTGGTACACACACCAGAGGGGACAAGTGGTACAGGCTCTTCAAAAATCACTGGACATTCTCCTCCTGTGCCACCATCAGCTTATCAGCCCACGGCTGGTAAGCAGAGATGGCTGACAGCTGCAACTTAAAGGTCATTGCCTGCAGTCCCAGTTGAGAAAGGAACCAGAGGTAGTCCAGGGTGCTAGCCAAAGGGCAAACAAAGGGATAAAACTCCTTTCCCTAACACCAAATGGAGAATGTTTTACATTTGAAGGCATAGGATATGTGAGTCAACTCTTTCCATGAGATTTCCATCACATGGAAAACATCCTCTAAGAAAGACTCAAGGCCTGAAACTCAAACCACTCAGGAACCAGACCATGAAGTGCAGGGACTGAAAGTCTAGTTGCGGAATTGTCCCCTGAAGTCTGGTCAGCAGGTCTGGGTCAAGAAGCAGTTTCTGTGGAGGCTTGCTACTAAGGCCAAGGAGATCTAGGCACCAAATCAACTGTGGTCATCCTTGAGCTATCAGGATCCCCCACGCCTTGTCCTTCTGGGCCTTGACCACCTCCTTGTGGATCAGGTGAAAGGAAGGAAAGTCATACATGATGCCTGAGGTCCAGGGCCCTAGCAAAGGCATCCCTCAGCAGTGATCCAGACTGTGAGAGGAGGGCACAAAACACTCAATTTGGCATTCTCCCAGGAAGCAAACAGGTTCACCAAGGGTGTGCCCCCAGGGAGAACAGGTGATTCACCACCTCCTGATGCAGGGACCACTCGATGCCTAACCTACCTGGGTGAAAGCATTCACCAGTTGACTGTTCTCTCCCACAGTGTGGATCACCAGGAGAACTGCACCCAAGCTGTGCATGAGAGTCCAGATACAGAGTGCCTCCTCACACAGGGAATGGGAATGAGTTCCACCCTTCCTGCTCAGGTAGAACATGGTTGTGGTGTTGTCCATTTGGACCTCAATGATCTGACCCCTGACTAGTGGAGTGAATTTTGCAAGAGCCAAGCACACCGCATGGAGCTCTAGCAGGTGCATGTGGTGATGGGACTTCTCGGATGACCAGAGCAAGCAGAGGTAGTGGGGGCAAAAACAGAGGTGGGGATCAAAAATGCCTGGGCCAGACACAAAGGAATCATACGGGCAAGAAGGGGGAAGAGTCTGTGTCATAGATCAAGTAGGGTCTGCAGCAAGAAAAATAAGTTTCAAAAAATGGGCAGACTGGGTGGGCCCAGCAACCCTTATCTGCCATCACATTCTATGTTTCTATGTTTCTCCCAGATGCACTCCCCACTCCACCAGAAATGCATCTGCCATGAGTGTAATGGTCAATTCTGGGTAGACAAATGGAATCCTTCCATCAGGTGTTCTGGGACCAGCTACCACTCTATGACATCCCACATTGTCTGTATCACTGTGACTGGCTGGTCCAAGTGGTCTAGTTGCTGGGACCACAGACTGCACAGCTCCCACTGAAAGCAGTCCATCCGCCAGTGGGCCAAATAGACCACTCTGGTGCAGGATGCATGTACCGCAACACCCTCAGGAAATCCAGAGCAGGATGCAAGAGCCCAGTCTGAAATTATTAGGCCTACAAGATTGAGGTAAGGTCCAGTGCCCAATGTGCAGGGAGGCAGGACGTGGCCCTCAGGGAGTCTAATTCGGTCCCAATGAACCTAATCACCTGCTTCAGTACCAGTTCAGACTTGTCTAGGTTGGGAAGTAGGCCCATTTCTCGACAAGTCTAGACAGTCAGATCTATGGCTCTCACCATGACCTCTCTGGATGGACTGGCCAACAGCCAGTTGTCCAGATTGGGGTACCTCTGATTCTGAGGTGCTGAAAGTGGGCCGCCACAACTGCCATCCAATTAACGACCCTAGGCACTGAGGAGAGGCTAAAGGGCATGACCTGGAACTGGTACAGGACTCCTTCTGCATGGAATTGGACAGGAATGTAAAAAAAACACATCCAGGAAGCCCAGGGAGCAGAATAATATGTTCTGCTTCTGGATTAGGAATGGTATAATCTGGTACAGAGTGGCCATCTGGAACTTGAGCATCTGCATAAACTGGTTGAGATCATGCAATTCCAGTATGGGGCACCAGCCACCTGTGAGTAGTTGGGACTGGGAAATAGCAACATTGTGGAGGGGCTAGAAAGAAAAATATCCGTTTTTGCATACAACACTAAAAACTGCAATAGGATAGATACTCCGAGGGAAGGGGGTATAAAAAATGAATAGTTATCTAAGAAATCTTGAGGACTGGTCAAGAGTTTGGCAGCTAAGTATCAATGTGAAGAAATGCAAAATTATGCACTTAGGGCATAGAAACCCAGGGGTGGAGTACAAGATGGGAGGAGTGGTACAGATGACCACCAAACAGGAAAGAGACCTGGGGAAATCATATATGATGACCTAAAGGTGGACAAACAATATGACAAGGCTGTAGGGAGAGCCAGAGGCATGCTAGGGTGCATAGAGAGGGGTATCACCAGCTGAAAGAGGGAGGTGGTGATACCTCTGTATAAATCATTGGTGAGACCTCACTTAGAGTACTGTGTCTAGTTCTGAAGACCACATCTTCAGAAGGACATAGACAAAGTAGAGGCGGTCCAGAGGAGGGCAACTAAAATGGTGCAGGATCTGCACAAGAGACCCTATGAGGAGAGACTAAAGGACCTCAATATGTACACACTGGAGGAAAGGAGTAAAAGGGGAGATATGATAGAGACTTTCAAATACCTCATGGGTATAAACAAGGTAAAAGAGGAAAGTATTTTTCAGAAAACCAAGATGCTCAAGAACAAGGGGGCATGTTATGACGCTGGAGCTGGGTAGACTGAGGGAAAATCTAAGGAGAACTTCTTAACAGAAAGAGTAGTGGATGCCTGGAACAGGCTTTCAGTGGAGGAGGTGGTGGAGGCAAAAACTGTAGTAGGATTCAAGAACGCATGGGATAGACATAAAGGAACCTTAGTCATTCCGGAAGGGAGGTCTAAGCCATAGATCAAGTAGGGTCTACGGTCTTATAGTAGGTAGGTAAAATGGGTAGACTAGGTGGGCCAAGCAGTCTTTATCTGACATCAAATTCTATGTTTCTATGTCCTTGGGCATGTAACACTGACTTGCCAAGGCATCTGAGACATGGGCTATCTCCCCTTTCACAAGGAGCTGAGCAATGTCTACCCATAGAGTGTATATGTGCTAAGAACTCCGGACTCTCAAGACCCATGGAGGCAGTAGGGCAGAAGATCCTCAAAGTCCAGAGACATCCCTCTGCCCACTACATACAACACCCACTCATCCATTGTGAAAGCAGATCAACGAGGAATGAAGTGATGTAGCAGTCTTCTGACAGGGAGAGCAGTGAGGGACAAGAAAGGTGGAGGGACAATGCTCCCCACATAAAATGATATCTAAATATCACTCCATACTGTGTGCCGTGGTGCTCGCTCATGTTGTGGTTGCTGTAGTACACAAATGCCATTTGTGTTTTCGGTGTTGTGCACTCCCTCATATGTACGGCGCTATTTAATATTCACCATTATCACATGGACCCAACCCATCATTAAGCAGCTTTTGTGGGGGCACCAGCAGCTGTTACTAGAAGGATACAACTACCCTGCTCCCCCCGTTTTGGGGCCCTGGCCCTCAGACTTCTGCTTGGCATGGCAGACCTGGAACTGCCCCTGCTGGGGCTTTTGCTGGGGAGGCTGTGACTGAAAGGGCCAGTATTGGAAAGCCTGATTCTCAGGCTTCTTTTTTTTCTGATCCCACTGGAATGAAATCATAGAATCCAGGGTGACATTGTACTTCTCACTGCATGTGAAATGTCCTTCCACCCCAGGCCGAAGAGGTTAGTGCCCAGGAAATGGACATCATCCAGCTTATGTCTGCTGTGAAGGTGGATCATGTACTGTTAAAGAGGAGCCATCAATAGGGCATCATAACGTGAGTGCTGCAACCAGTGCATCTGTCAGACTGGTGAACTGGATTTTGCAGCGCTAGGCATGCACGGTACTGTAGGGGTGTTGCACCGCTCTCCACGTGCACCCCCGATGAGGAGAAGATTATATTACAGTTTTGGGTGGAGTGGGGGGTGAGGGGAGCTGAGTCCCCATTTAAACAAACCACACTTGCTCTGGGGCACTGGGCGCAACTGGGGTCGGGCGTCACAATGGCTGGGTGCAATGATCACTGTCGGCATGGTGCTGGTGCCATAATGTCCCTTGCCATTTTGCTTGTCATACCAGCGTGGGTGAACCAAGGTGGACAGACACAGTCAGGCCCTGCAATGCATAGAGACAGTTGCTGCCACTGCATGAGTGCAAGAATCACCCATGTCGAAGGCTGTCTGGAGCTGGTGTTTAGTCAGCGATTAACCCTGGTGTCTGAAGAATTTCATTTCCAACCGTTGCTCAACAAGGAAGTGAGAGAGGACTACATCAAAGACTCCCATCACGGAGTGATCAAAATGATACACACAGAGAAGAGAAAGAAGTACATGGCTCAGCTGGGACTTACTTCTTTCTCACCTCTGTTTGTAAGTGTTCCATATATGCATACCTCACTTTGTGATTGAAAGTGACTGTTAGCCCTTATCATGGCATATCTAGCCTAGAGACGCTACAGTGTGCACCATATTTGTGAAGTGGTCAGTCTTACAAGACTCCTTGTCTGCAGGCTTTTCCACTTCCCTTGCTGTCCGGATTTATGGAACACCAAATCTGTGTCCATTCTCTCAGCAGAGGGGTGGTCCAAAAGCCCCAAAATGTAGTCGGTGGGGACCACATACTTACAAATCATATGAGCAGAGTGTGCTAGGCAGGATGCTAGATGCTGCCAAAGCTCCAGGGCCAATCCCAAAATGGTCTTTGCCATGGAAAAGGCAACCCCTTGGGATTTGTCCCAGTCAAGAATGTCTGCGAAAGGATACTTTACCCTCTTCTGATCTGACTTAAGTGGGACCCACAAGGATTCCAAGATAAGTTGGAGTAGGACTCCAAAATATATAGGGCCATGCTTGGTGGAAACTCCTTAACTGAGATGTGATTGAAGAGTGGAGTCTCTAAGGAGAACATGGAATCAAGATCTGAGTCATCTGATGACTCCTCACAACTGGCCCTTGAATTCTTCTCTACAATATCCTCCATCAAATCCTCTCTCAGAGTGATCCTCACCAACAACTGGCAAGGCAAGCTACTGGCAAAGTGACTGGCCTCCTTGGCTGTACTGCCCACCTTCGGGTGCAGTGGTGGTTGCTCCACACAAAGAGGTGAAGAAGCAGCTGTGGGTTGCAGCTGCATGGTGTGGACTGGTATGTGTGTCACTGGTGGCAGCCAGGAAAGCAGAGGTCTTGGGATTGCACCCTACCCTTCCTCTGCAATGGCCCACTGTTGCCAGAGCAGCTCCTAGTAGCACTGTGGTGGCACCTCTTCTCACCCAAGGAAGAGGAAGTCAAGGAACATCGATGGCGATGGCTCCTGGTTGAACATGATCAAGAGAAAGAGTACCTCAACTATAACCTCAATTGACAACCCGCCAGTCAATGGTGAGAGGAATCTTCTGGCAGGTTGCTATCGATCTCATGCTTGCCTCGATTGACAACCGGCCAGTTAATGGTGAGAGGAATCTTCTGGCAGGTTGCTATACATCTCATGCTTGCCCACTTTAACACAGGTGCCAAAGACCCTAGCCCGGGTGGAGGCTGTTCCCATGGTGGACCAGATGGAGACACTTGCCAGACTATGTTCTCTTGGGTGAGGACTGGGAGCAACATGGTCTGCAAGATCAAGTCCTCAACCTAGTCAGACAGCTGGTTGACAGGCTCTAGAAAAGTCTCAGTGGCCTTCTCAACCAGACTTGAAGTTGATTGGCTTGATGGGATAACTGAGGAGCTCTAAACCTGCCTGACTTTCCCCTCAGCCAAGGAGCACTCGATAGATATCGAGCTGTTGGGCAAGTTGAGTGACTGGGAAGATCTTGATCACTCCCAATCCCATAACTGGTGCTGACAGTGCTGGTGTGTAGCATCACAAGGAGCAGGGCTCTCTCCCAAGGTCTAGAAGGTCAAACACATTTCATGGAATTCTCTGATGAAAGACCCTCCAAAACTGGCCCCAGGGAACAGCTTCAAGACAGAGGAGGTGCCCGCTGCAGCAGTCGCTGCTCTTGCCTCAAGGGCCACAAGCTGTTCATCTGACCAGACTGCATCTGAGGCTGCCCTGTGGCCCTTTGGATGGTCCTTCAGATCCCTTTCCGAAGGCTGACCCCGAAAGAGCCAGAGCTTCTTGTTCTCGAGGGACTCAGGGAGCATACTTTTGCAAAGGTCACACTTGTCTACATCATGCTGCCTGCCCAGGCAGTACACACATGTGTTATACAGACTGGTGACCAACATCTTTTGCCAGCACCTTACACAGAATTTGAAACATGGTTTCTGTTGCTCCACGGCTGGTCTGAAGAAAGAGTAGAGGGAACCGAAAAACAAGTTCTTAGAAATATCGAGCACGTCAATGATTAACATTCAACTATGTTGCAGAGAATCTAAGTGGAAGCCACAAAGGAGGTGATCTGCACTTCCAGTGGAAAGAAAGATCCAATGTCATGGGGTGGCGTGGGGGGGGGGGGGATACAGTATTGCATTGGTGTTGGGAGGAGCTTAGCTTACAGTCATCTGGCCAATAACATTGTTTCACTGTAACTGCCGAGTGTGGATAAGTAAGCCATATCCACAATGCTAGAAAGAGCTGTTAGCGGTTGTAATCTTTACTCGTTTCCATCACTTCCCGCTTGGAAAAATGTTCATGTTAAGAATGGGCCATGACTCACTCCACTGGCTACACAACTTCCATGAGCCTGAAGAACAGCTTGCTTACTGGCTGGAAAAGTTGGCACACTTTGATTATCAAATCATACGTCACCTGGGAAGTCAGCATATTAATGCAGATGCTCTCTATGCCAGAGGCTGATACCAAGTGCCACAACGCCTGAAGAGGTTCTGGCCCTGTGATGTGTTGCACCTGGAGTCCCTGCCAATCTGGAAGAGAACGCAGAAGGGACAAGTTTGTGAACCACCAACAGGAAAATACAGTAGTCACCAGATTGATGTTCTGGTTGGAGAAAGGACTCACTGTGTTCCCAGAAGAGGACCAACATAACCCCTAACTTTGCAAGTACTGAGCGGTGTGGCTTTACCTCCATGTACAACAAGGACTTTTGGTGCTGAAAGCAAAAGGTAAAGAGGGCTGGCCTGATCACAGATGCATAGTAGTTGCCAAGGGGGTGGTTCTGGAAGTTCTTAAAGCATTACATGACTCCACCACTGGGGGCACTTGGGGTAAAGAAACTCAGACAGAAAGCACAGGTTAGGTACTACGGGCCAGGGTGGAGAAAGTCCATTAAGGAGTGATATAAAACCTTCCTGATATATGGTTTCAGAAAGCTGTAGGTGCCACCACTAGATCCCCCATGGTCTCATCCCAAACTAGGCAGCATTAGAGAGGAATGCAAGGGATATCCTGGGCCCTTGCCGCTGACACCTAGGAAAAACAGGTCTATCGTAGTGGTGGCAGACTATTTCGCAAAATGGGCTGAAGCCAACCCATTGCCTGATCAGGAAGCTCATACCATTGCTGAGGTTTATGTGGAATAATTTGGTTGCAAATATGGGCTCATAGATCTGTCCATATGGACCAGAGATGGAACTTTGAGTCAAGGTTTTTCCGAGAGGTTTGCACATTCCAAGAAGTACACAAAACCAGGACCACGTCATACTACCTGCAGTCAGATGAACTGATTGAGTGGTTGAACGACATGCTTTGGGAGGGCTTGGCCAGAGGTTCAATGTGGAGAATAGCTCCTTCCATAATCTCTATTTAAGCCCTCCACTAACGTACCTCCCTGACTTAGGGAGTGTTTCCTTAGGCTCCTGCATGGCTCATGCTACTGTGCTTTTGTGCTTCTGCTGCCTGATTTGTTCTGTTTCCCTTCTCCTTTCTTTCCTCCCCATTTCCCATGCCTTCTGTGTATTGTTTTCTGTTTTTCTTTCCCTGCCTTTGTGTTGCTACCTGGCCTCTCTGCTCCCGCCTTGTCCTGGGGTTTCTTTCCTTTTCCCTCTATTCTTTTTGGGCACTCTCATTCTCCCATTGGTGCTACTATTCCTCTCTCTCTCCCCTAGTTTCTCCACTCCTCCTTTCTCTAGCCCCCCTTCCACTTCCGTTATGACCAGCTTGGCCGCCACCAGCCTCCTCGCTTTTCGTCGCATAACCTCTAGCTTCTTGGACATTGGACGCTTGCGTTTCTGCACCCAATGCATCCTACACCCTGCCTTGCAGCTCCTATGGATTACTACGATATCCACCCTTCCTTCCCTAGCCTTGGCCTACTCTGTTCTTCCTCACTGACTCCTCTCTCACTACAGGACTCCTCGACTGCTGTCATTCCCATCTATCTGTACTCATACCTCCACGTACATGAGATGTCCAACTCGTAGGACTCATTCACCTTCAACACCCTCAGTCAGTCCTTAGCCACAGTTCACATTCTCAAGGTACGTTGTTACATTAACTTTTTATTATGGATCTAATTCATCTAACATTACAGCATTTGCTAACTGCTATAGACTCCATGCTATGGCTTCACCAGAGGCATCTACTTTAGTGATTATCAGCATTAGCTATGCACTTCAATAGTATTGATTTTTACTCGCACAGGCTCCCATTATCCAGTTTCATCCAACCATTTACATACTTGCTGCCGAGCTGTTCATTTATCTATAAATAGCAATTCTCCATTTTCAGAAGTAGTCAATTCATTCCGGGTGGATTATTGGGGGGGGGGGGGAGTGCGTCAGGGAGATTTCTTATGTATTAATTTGGGACTAATCTATTTTTCTTGAGACGTACCCTCCTATACCTTTAAGGCAGCTATGCATTAAGTGTGCTGCATCAGATTGAGCCATGGTGATTCATAGCAATATTTATAGTACTTCAGCATAGCGGGCTATTTCAATCTACCAACACAAACCAGGATCTCTATATCAGTGCACCTGGATTCCACATTTCAGTCACCTCCTCCAGACTTACCTTACTATAAGAATATGCTTCATGCTACAGCTGCTTTCAGCAGCAGTTATCTAAAAAATAATTACAGCAGTTTTGGCACAGCCTTCTCTGCACCTCAGTAGTTCAGCTCTACATTGTTTTTGTTCCTCTCCATGCACTATGTTCCTGAGCACTTACCTTATCTACCATTGCTTTACGTGTCATTATTTTGTGTCTCTTTCCACTCATGTTTCCATACCAAAATTCCAGATTCCTCCAACAATTACTCTATACCTGTTCATATTCTACATCTCTCATCCCTGCAGCAGTTTCATGCATTGGCTAGCCCATACCAGCAGTATTCCAGACTCTGTACCTAGCTCTCTCCTTCTGATGTGCTGAGTTAAGGCAGGCTTCTCCTGTCTAACAGGAATGGGAGTCTGTTACTTGCCTTATCTGCACTACCTCCTACTACTTACCAACATGACACTCTCTGTCTCTAACTCTGCTGGACAACATTGAGTGAAGGATAGCTTGCCCGACTACCACGGATGGGAGCCATGTCTACAATCTACTGATTCATAACTTTCCTTCTCTACCTCATACCAGTTGATGCTTCCCTTCAGGAATGGAACTTCTTTGCTCCATATGCCCTCATCGTCCTACTTATGCAGCCTTGATACATGGCCCTACCTTGCAAACATACATGGCTGGGATCCTACATCTGCTTCAAATGTTTCCACCTTCTGCTTTCTATACCTGCTGTGGGTTGCCGCTTCCCTTTGGGAATGGAGCCTTTATACCTCATTTGCCTCCCATCTTTTCCTACAGGCTTTGTCTGTGGATCTTCTCACTCTGAATACCTGGTTTGGTTGCTGCCTCTGTGACCTGGCTGGTTCCATACCATTCCTGGCTCACACCCGGATGCCACTCCCAACTGGAGCCAAGCGTGATCTCATCCTCTCAGTTGTCTTCATCATTCTACCTCTGCCTGGTGATGTCAGATACCGATCATCTCTTCTAGATTACCTGGACTGAATGCTCATTTCTGCAATCATCTGTTTCCACTTTGGATGATATCTACTGGACCTCTGCCTGCTCCTCCCTCCTGGACCTGACCCATTTACTGACTTTGCCTCCACCGTCATACATTATCTGGCGTATCATGTCCAGGTCTTCGCACCTCATCTCCCTCACTAAGGAGCCTGCGTCTGCACCTAAATGTTCATCCCTTTGCACTTTTACCTCAAGTCAGAGTATTGCTTCCCTCCAGGTACAGGACCTCTCTGCTTCGTATGTCCTCCTTCCTTCCTCACCAGTCCCCATCATGCTCTTCCATGGACCATCGTTCTCTAATCCCTTTGGCCTCATTTCGCTCACAAAGTGGATTTTGCCAGCTCGTTCAGTCTCTTTCTTAATCCAGGCCCCCTGCCTCATGGACTTTCTTGCTGCAGATCCCTCTTCTGGCTGCTATATGAGCTTGTTTTAATTTCAGATGTGGAAACCTCATCCTTCGTTGATCCAGCGACTTCCATCCTTTCCTCACATAGTTTATGGGACTCATGTATCTCAATTAAGTTGCTCTTGGTGCTTGGCTTCGCTTCTTGGCCTTCTGTGGATCTTCCTCTGATAACTTGCTATGATCTTCCTGCATTCCGCTGCTGTTCGCTGATGAGCTGACCGGTCCTGTTCCTTCATGCACAGGTCACCTCCAGCTTCACCTAGCCCATCACCTTCCCTGGATTGGTCCTTCAGTTTGTCAGGATTGTTCTGGACTTAGCTCCCATTTGACTGGGCTCTGGGCTTCATACTGTTTGTTGTGGCTCTTTTGGGCCTAGTACCCTATCTCCGACCAGTATTCCTACCCGGCCAACCACTCGTCCATATTATCCATCTCATACTTCCACTCTGGCCATTCTGTCAGTACCCTTCCTCTATTCATTGGATCACTAGTTCATTACTCTGGAGACATTCTACTGCCAGCAAACATCCCTTGGCTAACATGCCCCACAGACTCTTACATCATTGTAGAATTTTATATACTGCCCAATCAGTTCCTCATGATAAGTCATGGAATCCCATTCACCTGGATAATAGGAAGATCTTCTTTGTCTTCACTGGATATACCCTTCGACTCCTGTCCATTCCATCATCAAGACTTCCCCGTCCACCTTGTCTCATGGGCTATCCTCCTACATGGAAAGGACTTAAATTCTTCTGCTGTGCTCTGACTTCATAATCAGCATTGCTTCTACAGATACTGGGAATTACAAGATAACCCATTCAACTATGGACACTATCCATTTTACCTTCTGCAGCCTCTCCTACCAACATCTCATCTACATTGACCAAGTTACTCAACTCCTACTTCTCAAAGGACGTTGCTTGGTTTAAGATGATTCACAGATGCCTTCCAGAACATTCACTGTAGGATCTCCACCGCTTAGCTGATTACTAATTCCACATCATCCAAACCGTCTTTTTCACTCCTGGACATCACCCTTTCTTATACAATCATCCGCACCATTCATCTAGTACCTTCAGCTGAGTTAACCACTCTTCTAGTGGACCCTACAACCTCTTCTTCACAAAGTACCTTCATTAATCTCTGCAGTAAAGAATATCCCCGAGAACTGGCTCTCCTGAATTCTATCTGGAAAGTTTGTTACAGTCAAGGCAAATTCATTAACTAAGTCTGGTCTTCCAACCAATCTTAATCAGCCATAACACCAAGATACTACAGCAACCTACACTAATCGACCTCACTACTAATTCAGCCTATAGACTCTTCCTCATATTTGCCTCCAAGCTTCTCTCAAGTACTGCAGCATCAGATTACCTGTAACCTTATCCAATCGTATGCCACTACAGAGCATCTCCCAGACAAACACACCACAGTAATACCTGCACACACTTCAAGCAGTGTACCAGCAGAGTATTTGCATATAAAATTATGAATAGTATCACCAAAGAAGCATCCATCCCTTATACTGAATTTCCAATAATTCTCATATACATCAGGTTATCATATGGACTGCTTCAACAAATCTTCTATTCATTTACTAATCACTTATGGCAGTACTCCCATCAGTCACTTACAAACTCTCCTCTACTCATTTCTACTCTGTGATGCTTACTTAGTGACTTATCACTTACTAATACATTACTTACCACCAGACTACCTCGAACATCAAACCTCTCATGACTTGGATCATGCCCCCATGACTTTATAACTCATCGCAAGTCCCACTGTTTATTGTCTGGTCGTCTCAACTCATTACACCCCTACAGTCCCTTTGGACACATATCTTTCATCACCTTGGAAATATGGACTACTTTAGCCTTCTTCAACTGGATCTTCTCCACACCTTGGATTCTACAACTCCTTTGGCAAAGAATTACCCTCCATCCTCAGGATCATTATTCAGTCAGTGTCATCTATGGATAGAGAATGAACCATCATCTCCAGGGCACTCAAGGAATCTATTCTACTGATTTTCTACTTCATGGAAGTTTCCCTAGCAACCCCTCGCTCACTACTGAATTCCTTGCCTACAGACCATACCTTTATAGTCATAACTTTCCAAAGTTAGATGATTCAACAATGACTTCTTGTACCATAGCATTTCCACCATTCCCTGTTTGGTAACTTATCATTCAAATCATGAAAAGCCATGGAACTTATCGATCAAGTCATATACCTTCTACTCATTACACCCTTGCAATCCCTTGGCACAAGCATCATTCATCATCTTGGAAACTTAGACTTCATTCACCCTCCTTCACCTGGATCTACTTCACACTTCACTTCAGATTCCATTTCTCCTTCAGAAAAGACCTACTGTCCAACCTCAGTATCATCGTTCAATCTCATCATCATGGATTGAGGATGGATCATCGTCTCTCCAAGTAGCTCACCTCCCTCAAATTAGCTATGGTTACAAGAACCTAGGTTCTTCTCCTTTTAGTATGCTCAGAGGATGGGCAGACTACTGGCCATGGGTCCTCAGAGGTTTCCTCCACCTGGATTTTTTTCCTCTCCTGAGTGCCAAGGGGCCATACTCTCCATGAGTTGGAGGAGGTATCTTTTTGGGACTTCTATTCCCTACAAATTACTACCTACGTACCTACTACTCGAGGGTAGGAATAGAATAAAGCCACAAAAAGTACAAGTTACATAAGCACTATGTACCCCATCTCTCCTCATTGCTGTTCCACAAACATTGAATGGGAGTGCTTGGCCCAAGGTTCAATGTGGGGAATAGCTCCTCCCACAACCTCTCTTTAAGCCGTCCACTAACACACCTCCCTTGCTTAGGGATTGTTTTTTGTCTTCCACCATCCCCTCCTCCTTCTTCTCTGGCACTCTTCTCACCCTTATCCTGAGCCTTCTATTCCCTACAAATTCCTACCTACATACCTACTACTCAAGGGTAGGAATAGAGTAATGCCACAAAAGTACTTCATGTTACAGAAGCACTATGTACCCCATCTCTCCTCATTGCTATTCCATAAACATTGAACTAACTATTCTGTCCTTCATATGGGATAATAAGACTGAATGGGATAGTCTGCCACCATACATCATGCTGGATTAGAGGAGTAGTGTACAGTCCATGATGGGGTACACCCCATTTATGGTGACGTTCAGTCATGAAAAAAAATCACACTCCTAGTGGAACTGTTGAATGAGGCAGAAGTCCAGAAGATGTACACTGATCCTGCTGGTTATGTGAATGAAATGGCGAGATACATCAGTAGGGTAGCTTTAGCAGTAGATAGACACCAAAAGAAGGCCACAGATAAGCAGAAAGAGCAGTATGACCTTAAAGTAACCAGGCAAGTTTATGCAGCAGGTGAATGGGTGTGGGTTGAGAACCAGAGTCATAAAAAGGGTGTTTGCCATAAGCTGCAACATTAGTTCAAGGGCCAATAGCAAGTGATCCAGAAGTTCTCTTATGTGCTGTATGAACTGTTATCTGCAAATGACAAAGAGACAGTAATTATGCATTATAACTGACTGAAACCTTATCACAGGGTGGCCCACTGAGGAGACAATTGCTGAACAACAGCACCCACCTGAACTTCTGTCTCATGTGGCCAGAGACTTCCAAAAACTGAGAGGCTTCAACAGTGCCACCAACAGAAACAGGAACTGGTACAGGAACCATGACCTACTCATTTCCTGGATAGCAAAGACTCCAAAGATGAGGACAAAGGAATTGATCAACTCAGAAAGATGGCTCCCATAGTAGGCCATACTACAATGACTGGGCCCGCAGAACTTGAGCATGAATAAACTGACCCTGCTTATCCTGGTGAAGGGCCCAGAGGTGAGATAACCAGAGACAGCCCTACGCTGCCAGTAGACAGAAGCGGCATCTGACCACAGAGAGTGTGTAGGGCTCATAGTTGACACAAGGACTATGTAATGGACAGTGACTCAGACCACAAGTTGTGCCAGCTGGATGAGGGGACACACCCTCATTTGGAAGGGGGTAGTGTAATGGATGCACTCTGGTGGGCTCGCTCCCGTGCTCATAAACCTTGCATGGTAAGGGGCTCTGGGAGGCTTCTGAGGAAAGGAGGGGCATCAGGTTCTGGCACCTTTTCTGTGTCCTGTGTGCAGTTGAGTTTCTGTAGTGACAGCTCCAGGCACAAAACAAGAAAGACTGTGAGCAGGGCCTGTAAAGGCATTACTCTGCTGGAGGAGCACAAATCTGTTGGAGATCTCGTGATGGAAAGGTCTGCACTGCTCAGAGTAGGTGCAAGTTCTGCCATCCCAGACCTCAAAAGTGGAGAGTAAACTGTGAACATAGCTGCTGAGTTCTGGAGAAGAAGAGAGTGGCAACTGTGTAAAAGCCAATATGAATACTGCAGATATAGCACGGAGAAAATGACCAAGAGTTGCTGATCTAGGTTCTGTAGCAGGCTCTACACCATGGCGCAGGTTTGCTTTGACCTAGGGGCTTGGAAGCCAGGACATTCGAGGGTCAGATCGGGGTTTTAGCAATCTGGAATAGGTGGAAGGCAGTCTGAAAAGCCTGCAGCCAGTACCCAAGGCAGCCGGTTCTGCATGTGCTGCCTCAAGAAGAGTCATCTGGGTCCAGGAACTATGAATACACCACAGTACAACATTGTTTCAAGGAACAGCACTTGTTGTTTCACAGTTTCCCAATCTGGATTACAAATACCCAATGTTGAGGGGTTTTCTGTGATTTAAGCAATTTCATGGCCTGTGAGGTATGGGAATTGAGCATGTTGCTCTGTTTAAAATGCACCAGGACCAGCCAACCTGCAGCAACATTTATGGGCCTACAGCGATTCTACACCTGCGGTATCCAGGGAGTGAGTTAAGGTACCTCCAGTTTGGGTCTGCTTATAACCTCATACTAGGTGGGAAGAGGTAGGTGTGACCTGCCTAGAAGAGCACCTAAAAGGGCTGTGTTTAAAGTTTACATTTGCTCTAACCCTCTCTAGTGCTCGCTAATGGCTTGGTTGATTGGAGTGTCTCTAACACTAGCCCCTGAACTGCAATTTACCAGACTGCACCAATTTATCATTTATCACCCATTTGTGAGAGAAACGCTGCCTGTACTGTCTCAGGACTTACTTCTGCAAGTAAACTCAATTTCACTTCTCCCGCACGATGTGGCTACCTGACAGTCTTTCAGCCTGGTCTTTATGCTTTAACTGATATAGGGGTCAGCCATCATATCTGGCAACAACATGACTCAATTCAGGCCTTTACAGCATCACATGGCAGGATGAAGTGGGAGTGCAGTGTACTCTGCATTTGCAGAAGAAAGCGCAAGCACTATTCTGCCCCACCACATATGCGGGGAAAATGTACCAGTTTTCACATTCACGAGATGCTAGTTGATGGCTTGCAAACACCACAGTAGAGATTGAGAGGGACACAAGTGGCAATCTAGTGGACTCTGCAGACTGAGGGATTAAGATTAAAAGCATATTCTTAACTACTCAGGGATCAATTAACAGCTCAAGCTATTTTATCATTTGTACAGTTTGGACGTTCCTTAACCTGCTAAGAAAAAAACGGTAGAAAAGGAGCCGACTCACCAAGCTTAATACATGTATTTTTTTATTATTTCTGTATTTGTATTTTTTCCTTTTTACTACTTTATCCTCAAGGTACAGTATCAATCTGTGTGCACAAAAGCACAATGACAGCAAACATTTCGGATGCACTCCATTACCAACTACCTAATTTGAGATTTTTTGGAATCGAGCAGATTGTTCCTAATATTAGAGGAGAAAGAGACAATAGAATTTTTATTCTTTCAAGAGAAGCATATTATATTGACAGGTTTGAAGTCACTAACCAAAGATATGGGTTAAATGATGTAATAGACTGGCAAATAATATTATACAGTAGTCCTACTTCTCTAGTAGCCATTCATGATGTAAATTATTCTGTGTGTAGTTATTCTTAGAGATCAGTGTGATTTTGCCATTGGGTTCTGCTTCGACTTGTACATTGTGAGATGCTACAAATGTTTATAACGTGTTATACCTAGAAGTAGGCTGTTTCAAGGAATGAGTTTCAACTTTCATTTTTTAGGTAAAAAAAGGCTGAAGATTGCCATTTGTTGTTTATGGCTATATATGTTTTGAACACGTTTTAAGAGATGCAAATTAGATTTGTGAAGCACAAACAATATTTACTCTATCAACATTTCTGTGAAAACATTTCTGTGAGATGGGAGGTCAAATCAGATTGGGAAAGGTAAAATATGCATTATTCCTTTAAAATATCTTTATAATCATAGTAGGTCTGACATCCTGGTAGTTGGATTGTTCACTCCACGTGGAATTCCCGTGTCCCCCCTGAGGAAAATTTTGGGCAGATATATTCTTTATGTATTGAGATATTCAGTAATATATGTTGGTGCTTTATTTGAGTCCTAACACACATACTGTATCTCTAAAAATGTTATTGATTAGTTTATGTTTTGAGTACAAAGAATTCTGAATAAAGATTATATCAGTTTGTTCATTAGAGCAACAGCTAATGATTTGAAACACAGTAAAAAAAAACAAGCATTTGTCAATGCCATGTGTTGTCTCGCTGGCATTGGCATTGGTAGTACTGGAGTTAGAGACGCATAATAGGAATGGCAGTGAAGTATTGAATTGACGCCAACCCCACCCCCACCCTGTAGAGAGCAACAGGCATTAGGGTGTACCTTTGGGTCATCAACTATAATGCTCATGCTATTGTACCTCACCCTACCCTGTAGACACTGACAAGTGTTGTGGTGTGTTTTAGGGTCTTTGTGTTGCATTATACTTACCCCATTCCATAAGGAAATATGCTGAGGTGGGTGCAGTATAGGAGAATGGGGTGAACTTTGTGGCTGAACAGTGCAAGGCACACCACAATGCCTGTCACTGGCTGCAGGGTGGGGGTGGGGGTGGAAAGGCGTGAGCATTACAGCTGAAGATCCCAAGTTACAACCCTGACACCTGTCAGTCTCTACAGGGTGGGGTGCTACTGTTGAAAACCCTAACACTGTAGGTGTGTGTTGGTATTTTCACTCCAAATTTTCAACATGGGCTGTTTGTGATCCCACCTCATGAAAAGCAGCACTATCTGTTTGTTAGCTGAAAGGTGGTTTTGCACAGCGGCTATGCCATTTGACAACACAGGGACGAAAACACATTTTGGACAGTATGTGGAAATGACAACTGTATTGTTCATGAGGAGATGTAAAACAAGCATTTGTCAATGCTGAATGTTTGCTTGCTGGTATGGGCATTAGAAATGAAGGAGTTTGACAGATAGAGAATAGGAATGGCAGTGAAGTACTGAAGTTCACATGAAGTCTACCTCCATCCTGTAGAGATGGACAGAATTTGGGATAAGTGTTTGGGTCATCGCCCATGACGGTCAAGCCGTGTCACCTCACCCTATTCTGCAGACACCGACACATGATGAGCTGTGCGTTAGGGTGTTTGGCTTTACAGTCACCCCATTCCATAAGGACATATGGTGAAATGGGTGCAGCACAGGAGAATGGGGTGAAGTCTTGGGCCGAAGAGTCCAAGGTACAGCTCGATGCCTGTCAGTGGGTGGGGTGGGGGTGGGGTGGGATGGCATGAGCAATACAGGCAGCAATTCAAAGGCACACCCCAATGCCTGTCTGTCTGTACAGGGTAGTACGTTATGGTTAGAAACCATAATGCCTCTGGTGCTTGTTGGTATTTACAGGACAAATTTTGAACATGGCCTTTTTTGTGACCCCACCTCATGAAAGCATTTGGGACCTCTTGTCATGAACAGTGGCAGTGTGATTTTGTCAATGCGTCCCAAAAACTGACTTCGAACAGCGACAGTGCCATTCTGCGACACATGTACAAAAAGACAGATTGGGCAGGATGTGAAGAATGACAGCTGTACCATCCATAGAGAGGCATGAAGAGATGGCAATGTTTAAAATGTGTAGTGGGGGAATATTAAAAATGCTCGCAGTTCCGAGCATACATGGAAACTGCGCAATGCATGCACATAACGCAGTCATTTTATGGAGTTTCATCACCAGATTTTCAACATAGGCATTGTACAACCTGTGCTCATGAACAGTGTCACTGTAATTTTGTTAATGTGTCCTGAACACTGATTTCCCACAGCAACCATGGTATTCTGCACCAGAACGGCAAACACATTTTGACCAGGATGTGTAAAATGACAGCTGCACTGTTCATAAGGAGATGCGGAAAAATTTCAATGTTGAAAATCTGGAGTGAAAATATTACAAATGTGCGAAGTTCTAAGAGTGCGTGGAAACTGCGCAATGCACACTCATAACACAGTCATTTTATGGACTTTCATCATCAAATTTTCAACATAGGCATTTTAACACCTCTGCTAATGAACAGTGTCACTGTCATTCTTGTAATGTGTCCCAAACAGTGATTTCCCACAGCCACCATGCTATTCTGCCTTGGAAGTGCGAAAACACATTTTGGCCAGGATATGAAAAATGACAGCTGTACTGTTCATGAGGAAGTGTGGAAAAATGACAATGTTGAAAATATGGCATGAATATATTGCAAATGTGCGAAGTTACGAGCGAGCGTGGAAAGTGAGCAATGCACGCTCGTAACACAGTCATTTTATGGACTTTTGTCACCAAATTTTCAACATAGCCATTGTAGGACCTCTGCTAATGAACAGTGTCAATATAGTTTTGCTAATGTATCCTGAACACTGATTTCCCACAACGACCGCACTATTCTGCGCCCGAAGTGCAAAAACACATTTAGGCTGGGTTGTGAAAATGACAGCTGTACTGTTCATAAGGAGGTGTGGACAAATGGCAGTGTTGACAATGTGGAGTGCAAATATTGCTAATGTGAGAAGTAACGAGCGTGTGTGGAACCTGCACAATGCACACTCGTAACACAGTCATTTCATGGACTTTTCTCACCAAATTTTCAACATAGGTATTTTAGGACCTCTGCTACTGAATAGTGTCAGTGTGATTTTCGTAATGTGTCCCGAAAATGGATTTCCCATAGTGACAGCGCTATTCTGCGATGGAAGTGCAGAATCACATTTTGGACGGGATGTGAAAAATGGTAGCTGCACTGTTCATAAAGAGGTGCGGACAAATGGAAGTGTTGACAATCTGGAGTGAAAGTATTGCAAATGCCAAGGCACGAGGTGCCGGAAACTGTGCAACACACGCCTGTAACACAGTCATCTTATGGGTTTTTCACCAAATGTTCAACATAGGCATTTTAGGACCTCTACTAATGAACAGTGTCACTGTGCTTTTCTTAATCTGTCCCAAACATTGATTTCGCACACCGACTGTGCCATTGTGTGCTACATGCGTGGAAACACATTTTGGGTGAGACGTGAAAAATTGCAGCTATACTGCTCATAAGGAGGTGTGGTAAAATGGCATTGTTGAAAATCTGGAGTACAAATATTAAAAATTCGTGAACTTACAAGCATGTATAGGAACTGCACAACGCACGCTCGTAACACAGTCATTTTTAAGAATTTTTCAACCAAATTTTCAACATACCCATTTTAAGACCTCTGCTCATGAACAGTGTCACTATAATTTTCTTAATCTGTCCCAAACATTGATTTCGCACACCGACTGCGCCATTGTGCGCTACATGCACGGAAACACATTTTGGGCGAGATGTGAAAAATGACAGCTGTACTCATTATAAGTAGCTGTGATAAAATAGCAATGTTGAAAATCTGGAGTGCAAGTGTTACAAATTCATGAACTTACAAGCGTGCATAGGAACTGTGCAATGCATGCTTGTAAAACAGTCATTTTTAGGAATTTTTTCACCAAATTTGCAACATAAGCTTTTTGAGAGCCCACCTTATGAACACTGGCACTGTCATTTCACTAATTGGCCCCAAAAGGTTATTTTGTGCAGTGACTGTGAAATCACCCTTCAGGCCCGATTAACACCATGACAGTGACAGAATTCATGAGGAGGGGTCCCAAAAACCCCATGTTGTAAATTTGGTGCCAACATTCCAAAAAATGCCTGAGATATGCAGCAAAGTTGAAAAAATCCTATTAACTCCATTATACAGCTTACTGGCATTTCCTCAGTTCGTGGTCGGCTTTGAAGAGTGCAGACGTGTTCCTGGTCAACCGAAGATCATCGCGCTGGACTCCGGGGGTAAGTATGGGGTGAGGGGGTGTGGGGAGGCAGGGTGCCCAGTGGGTGGGCGCGGGTTGCAGGAAGTGGGTCTGGGGAGACATGAGAGGCAGTTTTTCTTTACAGGAAAAAAAAAACAACGTGGGATGGTTTTAACCTCACAGATGCATTTGGCGATCGGTGGGCTCCTGGCATGCCAGAGTGAGTCTTTTTGTTAGGGGCTTTTAGATATTTTATAACTAAAAGCGGGGGCAATTATGCTGACAGGAATTGGGAACCCCCATCGGCAAACAGCAAAAGGGGCAAATTTATGCTGATGGGGATTGGGCACCCCATCAGCAGACAAGGAAAATGGGTGGGGGGTTACATCATGCAGGCAGGGAGTGGGCTCCCCCTTCAGCAAAATACCTGGGTCACTGCAGCCAGTGGAGATTGGGGCCCCCCTGCCAGCAAACAAAGACTATTTGGGGGGCACACGCTGCCAAGGGAGATTGGGCACCCCCTAGGCAAGGGGGCTGGCTGCCTAATACTGTTTGTGAATGCAGCGGCATGCCACCCGCCATGGTCACAAACAGTATTAGGCTAGCTAACATTCCACCCTGCAATGACGGGTCACTCCCTCATTGCAGCAGAATGACTGATGCTGCAATGACTAAGCAGCCCCTAATTGCAGCAGCAAAAATGTTACAACTTGGTGCACTTTTGTAAAATCAGTGTCATCAGCACACTTTGCCTCCATTGGTCCACCAGTGCCAAATTCACAAATGCAGTGCCTGCCTTGGCTGTAACAGTGCCGGACCTCCACAACCCCTTCTCTCCTAAGCTGTCACATAATGTTTCTTGCACATATGCAAGCAAACATAAAAATGGCAACGCTGAAAATCTGGAGTGAAAATATGAAAAATTGAAGTTATGAGCATGCATAGAAACTGTGCAACACATGTCCGTAACCCAATTATTTTTTTTTCCTTTTACCCACATGTTTAACATAGGCATTTTGGGACCTCCCCTCATGACCAGAGACACTGTGATTTTGTTAATTTGTCCAAAACATTGATTTTGCACAGTGACTACACCATTGAGTGCCACAGGTGTGAAAACACATTTAGGGCAGGATGTGAAAAATGACAGCTATACTGTTCATAAGGAGGTGTGAAAAAAATGCCAGTGTTAAAAATGTGGCATGAAAATATTGCAAATTTGTGAACTTGCAAGGGTGCATGGAAACTGTGCAATGCACACTTGTAACACAGTCATTTTATGGAATTTCATCACCAAACTTTCAACATAGGCATTTTAGGACTTCTGCTCATGAACAGTGTCACCGTCATTTCCTTAAACTGTCCCAAAAACTGATTTCACACAGCGACCACGCTATTCTGCGCCAGACATATGAAAACACATTTTGGCCAGGATATGTAAAATGACATCTGTACTGTTCATAAGTAGGTATGAAAAAATTCCAATTTTGAAACTCTGGAGTGAAAATATTACAAATTCTCAAAGTTAAGAGCGTGCGTGGGAACTGCACAAGGCATGCTCATAAAACAGCCATTTGTTTTATTTGTCCCACCAGATTTGCAGCATAGGCTTTTTGAGAGCCCCCTTCATGAACAGTGGTACTGTAATTTCATTACTCTGTCCCAAAAGGTGATTCCATGCAGTGACCATGAAATCACCTTTCAGGACCAAACAATGTCATGACAGTGCCTGAATTCATGAGGAGGGGTCCCAATAACCCCATGTTGAAAATTTGGTGCCAAAATTCCCAAAAATGGCTGAAACATGCACCAAAGTTGGAAAAACCCTAGTTATGCCATTATACAATTTACCTGCATTTCTTCAGTTCACAATCGGCTTTGAAGAGTGCAGATGTGTTCCTGGTCCACCGAAGATCGTCGTGCCAGACTCAAGAAGTAAGTATGGTGTGACGGGGGGTGTGGGGAGGCAAGGTGCACAGAGGATGGGAACAGGTTGTGGGAGGGGGCAGGGAGACCGTGAGGGACCCTTTTCATTTTTACAGGTTGTAAAAAGGAAAAAAAACATTGCAGGACTTTTTTAATTTTGCAGGGGATAAGGCATACTGGGGTGGGATCCCAGCGTGCCACCTAAGTGTTTCGAGGGGGATGCTGTAGCCGATGGGAGATTGGGCACCTCAGTCAGTACATACTGAAGGGGGGGAGACATGAGCCGAGGGGGATTGTTCACCCCCCCTCAGCACACAACAAAAGTGGGGGGGAGACAGTATGCTGATGGGGAGTGGGCTCCCCCGTTGGCAAAATAAATGGGGATGGGAATAAATGCTGATTGGGACTGGGCTTCCTGTTGGCAAAGAAAAACTGTTGGGGGGGCACATGATGCCGAGGGGGATTGGGCATCCCCTTGGCATGCATTTTAAATAGGAGGGGGGTCAGTATGCTGATGAGGAGTGGGCTCCCCCATCGGCATTGTGACAGGAGGTGGCAGCAGTCACTTCCGCCATGTTGTGTGCATGTCGGGAGGCGTGTTGTGGTCCCGCTGCATGAGAGCTTCGCTCTCTTTGCAGCAGACCTTTTCTTAGATCTGGTGGCCACATTAGGGATGCATGATGTCAGCACCTGCTGCTGGCTTATTGGGGAAAGAGGGACGCACCTACTGATGTGTGCCCTGCATTCACCCAACAGTGACCACACCTCCAAATCTGCTACTACCACAATATGTTGGCTACGCATGCGAGAGTCAACATAAAATAATAATTCCGGAGACACTTAGTCACACAGCTTTTATAGATTCTAGGACTGAGTGCTGCTAATTGCAGATTGGGTGTGGAAGGTTTGAGCGTCTGGGTCACATGACCTGTAGCTACAAGCTGGAATGCCCAACTCGCCAGGAAGTTAAAAAACTTAAATTGTTTAAAACTGCATCAGATGCTTACTCTAGCTTTTTGCATCTTCAGTGGAGGCTTGGATTATATGGGGTGAAAGAACCACAAAAATGTGAGTAACCTCAATTGGTGGAATAAGATTTAATAGCTCTGAGTACAAAGAAAGCAGATTAATAGGTGTGAGTATGGTTCTCTTGGAGATTTTTAAAACAGACCATGATAGTATGAAATTAAAACAGGTATGTGAACTGCTATTATGTAACTTGCACTGAGTACATCAGTTTTAAAATGATTTAATGAGGGACTTTTGAAGCTTTAGCACAAAATTAACACATAGTGATGTTTCTTAATGGATACTGTTGGTATGCAAGTTGAAGAATGTTTTATGTACTATTCTGACATAAAGAGTGTGTGACTACAAATTAAAAAGATTGATGCTACGTGTTTAAACCTGAAAAGCGGACTAGCGGTCACAACAGCTGTTTTTGGATTAGAATACTAAAGACAGACATTTGCAATGGTTGATCTGTAAAGGCGCACATTCTCTGTTTTCACCCACGGTGAATTTTATGAATATCTACTTAATAAGAAGGCTTGTACATGCAGAGACTGATTTTTTTGAATTGTGTAAGTTGATCACATGATTATAAATTTTGAAATGTAAGAATTGATGACGAATTGATTTGAGCTATTTTTTACAATTCCAGACAGGGGACATAAATACGATTTAGAATGTCCAAATTGATTTGGAAAGATGAGCAAATCCTTTAAAGGTGAGCCCTTCAAGTTAGTAAGCATTCATTTAAGATTTAGTAGAAAAGATGTATTACTTAGATATATATATATATATATATATATATATATATTTTATTGTAACAGGACAATACAATACACTGATGAAGGAGTGAATCCAAAATGTTTGCTGTCATTGTGCTTTTGTGCACACAGATTGATACTGTACCTTGAGGATAAAGTAGTAAAAAAGGAAAAATACAAAACAGAAATAATAAGAAAATAAATGTATTAAGCTTGGTGAGTCAGCTCCTTTTCTACCAGTTTTTTCTTAGTGTGTTTACTGCCTTCTGGTAGAGGACCACTCCCTCATAATTATTGTTCTTCTTCTACCAAGGTGGGTGGACTGGAACTTCTTCTTTCTGATGTTCCTGAACCTGACAATGCAGGGACTTGGACTCACACAGCTGGTCATTTGTCTGAGATTCATGTTTGGGTTAATATCCTAGTATGAAAGTTAAAATATAAAATGTATTTGGCACATTATCTTCTGAAAGTAGCCAGTCACACGTTGTGAAGTTGTAGTGCCAATCATGGTGACATACAGTAATAGCTCTGAGGAAATGGGTAATGTCTAGACAGCTCATGGTCTGGCCTGTGCTAGACTGGCACTTGATTGAGGTATTGGACAGACTGGATGGAACTATGGGTTTTATCTGCCTGCACAATTCTGTTTATGTTTCTGTAAGTGACTGTTGCAAAACATTTTTTAATACTTACGGTTTTCTTTAAAAAAAAAAAAAAAGTGTCATCTGTTTTATTCCGTGCCCCAAAACCAATGATCCTGATAAACTCCCAAATCCACAAGCCCCTGAACACTTGCAACAGAAAGGAAAGCAGCATTGGCAGTGTGAGCCACATCATAAGATGTGGCATTCCCCATGCTCATGGCAGTGTAATCAAAGCCCTCTGTAGCAGCTTGTGAGATTAGGAGGTCATTCGGATAGTGGCCCTTGGTGGGGACAGTGTCAATCAGATAACACTGTATTTATGAAAAGGTAAGTTTATAAAAAAAAGGTTTGTAGCAAGCACTTATGAAGATTGTGACCTTTGTGTCCAGGTATATTTGGCCATTGCATACGTTCTTTCTTTCTTCTTTATGTTTGGATTGTTTTTCAGTTTGGGTTCTAGAAAGGAATATAGCTTTATATAGCACTTTTCACACAAGGTGCATTCCTGGGGGGCACTGCTGAGCTGTCTGGCATTTATACATGTTTGTGTGGACCTCCGCGGTCAAGGTGCTGAAAAATCCATTTAAACTTGCAAAAATTTAGCTAAACGCTCTTATCTTGAGTTGATCCTTATATGGATAATTCAGCCAAAAATATGAACAAGTTTATTTCTCCAAAGTTTGGAGGGAGAGGTGCTCCAACCTGAGGGCCTGCTGGCTCACTCAGAGTGGTAGGAGCAGGGAGCTCTCCTATCACATTGATATGCCCAGAAGTGGGCATAAAATCTAAAGCATCTGCCAAACCATCACTGGTTTCTATTTAAGCCCTGCTATCCGAGTTCCAAGTCGAAGTCAGACAATCAAATTCTCAGATAGAATGCAGCCTAGTAGAGATTTCGTCCTGATATTTGGTTAGTGAGATAAGGGTGGAAGGTACAGAGAAAGCCATTCAAAATACTGATAAGGACAGAGAAAAGCTGTAGCCGCTAGAATTTTAACCCTTGAAGGAGCTGTTAACACCGCATTACATGAACAGCTGGCTCAAGTTGCAAGACTGGAATGGCTGGAGAATTACATACTAAAACGCTACTTCAGACTTATTGGTTTCCCTGGTACCGTTCCAATCTCAGAAATGAAGGAAGTGGTTCAATTGGCACTCTCAGCAGTTTTCTCTATGGAACCGTCTCTTTTATTGGAATCAATATCTCGCCCCTCAAGCCATTTAAAGGATTCTGGAACAGAATCGCAAGATAGAGGAGCGAGATACGTAATATTAACTTTTGCAACCTTAACTGAAAGAAACAATGTGCTCCAAATGGCCAGACAGAAGAAGCATATTGTTTTTGAAGGTCATAGAATACATTTGTAGCCTGATTTCTGTCTGCAAACACAGCACAGATGTAAAATATTCCTTCCTATTCTTTCTGAATTTAGAGAAGCTGGGGTGCCAGCCACTTTACTAGCACTAGCTCACCTTCGAATCCAATTCCAAGGAAAAGTTCAATTTTTTGAAGATGCAGATGCTGCTTGTCTATTCTTTAAAAATAATATAAAGTTACCAGAAGATCCTGGTTCAGATTTTGAGCAGGAAAAAGCAGATGTTACTGAATATCATCCAGTATGAATGACTTGAATGTACCTTTGCACCTTGAAAGGGAATTTTCTGCAATGGACTGATTATTTGTTTTCTTTCTTTGCCTGATTTGGCTTTGGAGCTAAGTGGGGTGCTTAAGAATATAATATAATTTTGTGCTTTTGATTTGATTCTTTCTTTTGATAATAATGCTAGGAAGTATGAGCTTGGAGCACACATGAACTTTGCTTTCTTTATCCTGAAAAGATCTTGTTAAATTGTGAATGATTTAATCTTTATAACCCCTCTAAAATAATCTTGCTTTATTTAGCTAATTCCATAATGTGTACTACTAATTCTAAATATTTTTATTTTCTTTTGAGATAATGTAAACATGAACTTGTCTTTAAGAATAAAAAAAATTATAAAAAAAAAAAGATGCATTCCTAAACACTTTTTCAACAAGTGCAATGCCACAGGCAAGCCAGGGCTGCAACAGTGTGTGAGGAACAGAGGTATCTGATATGTGACCCTGAAAATGGCCTGCTTTTTTTTCTGCCTGAACATTTTCCATGAGTCTGGCTGTAAGGATTGGAACTGGCAGCCCCTGAGATCAGGTGACCATAACACCATATGTTTTGAGATGACCCTGGATACAGTACACTCTCATCAAAGACTGTGGGTCTGGATTTCAGAAAAGTAGACTTTGACCAAAGGAGGGAACTAGTCAAATGTAAGCTGAGGGGAGTGGATGGAATCAGGGGGTGCAGAAATTGTGGGGAGTAACTAAATAGACCATTCTAGAGACAACTAAGTCATGCATGAGAACTGTTTCCAAGAATAATAAGCACAAACAATCTATTTCTCTCAGTAGGTCAGGGAGGCAGTGTGGGCTAAAAAAGGCCTTTGTAAGATGCAAAGAGAAACAGTGAGATGAGGAATCTATCAGTTAAAGATGAGACATGACAAAAAGCAGTCAGGGATGCAAAGGCAGACATGGAGCTATACATTGTGGAGAGCTCAAGGAGGGTTAAACTAGGTTTTAGAAGCACTGGAGAAAAAAAGGAAGACAAGAAAGGGAATTATTAGGCTGATGGAGAGGGGCAGGGTAATAGAGATGGATGAGCAGAAGACAGCCACTCTAAATGATTTCTTCCCTATGTGTTCACAGTGGAAGATAGTAGGCATTGCCTGAAAGTGGCATAAAGACTGCTGCAAGGGGGTCCCAGAACTGAGGCAGGTGGTGCTCATGGGAGACAGGGTAAGAAAAGGGCTAATAGCCCTGAAAATAGATAAGGTTCCAGGGACAGATGGAATGCACCGGAGGGTGATCGGGGAACTGGCATTGAAACATAATGAACCATTGGCAGGGCTATACAATAGTACAATAGAAATATATCAGAGAAGATTTGTAACCAACTTTGCAATATCTGTCTCATATGTAACTTGTTAAAATGTTTGTGAATTATGCAATTGAATTGTACTACTACTACTACTACTACTACTTCTACTACCACTACTACTTGTCAGTGTCAGTGGCTTAGTAGGTAGCACACTCGCCTCTGAGGCTGGGAGATCAGAGGACTGTGGGTTCAGTTCCCACATCTGGCACTTGGTTTAATATCCCAATACTGACTCTGTAGTGCAGCATGAGAGGGGTGCTGCACTTCTGAGGTGCCGTCCTTTGGATGAGACGTTAAACCGAGGTCCCATCTGCCTGGATTGGTGGTAGTTCAAGTGGATGTTAAAGATTCCATGGCACTTATCGAAAAGTGTAGGGGAATTTTATGGGGTAAAAAGGAAGTAAGATTCAAAACAGCAAATACATCCTGTACAAAAAAGAGCACTAGAAACGAGAAACTATACAAACTAGAACCCTGGAGAGACATATATAATACAGCAAAACAAACACCATAGCTACCTATATAAATCAAAAATTAGAGAACCATAAATAATGTTAATGATGAACAATGTCAAAAGCATGCCAGAAACAACGTAACTGGGCAGACGAAACACATCTGGCATCCGTTTCATAAACTGTTTGAAGGGCCCCAGTAATCAATAATAACAAGGCATCATATGGAACATAATATTGCTGCAATACCCACTTACACCAAGACTGCCAAAGAAAATATTGCAAAATAGCAAACAAAACTTGCAAAGTTGAAATGGAAAAAGGCCACCAGTGCAAAGTTCCCAGAACATAAATCAATTCCTGATAAGTAAGAACTTTAAACTGAGGGAGGTTCCAACGAGCAGCCAAAAAGTGCCAAAAATGTGCAGCATAAGGACAAGTCAAAAACAAATGTTCTTGAGTTTCCAACAATTGGGAACAAGAAGGTCTTAATCAATATCTCTCTTGTATGGCTTTATGACGATTATTGTTTTTAACATTAAGTTTACCATGTAATGACAACCATACCAAATCCCAAACAAAAACTGGCAGTCTCGGATTCAACAGTTGCAGAAATTGAGCCGGACAATCACGTTCTGTACAATAAGGTAATTTGAGAGGTTCCAAACACTGAACTTGAACAATGGCATCATAAACCGCCTTCCTTGTAGGTAAGGTCAGGAGAGTAAAATCAACTCTCCAAAGAATGAGTTGTTGAAACATCTCCTTAATTGTGTGAGGAATGGCTTCCAATCTAGAAAGCATTCTAGTTTTTTTTTATGTTCCCATGCTCTCAAACAAGGCATAAGCCACTCCGTTAATAAAGAAATCCAAGCCTTATGTTGGGGCTGATAAAACTCAAAAACATTAAAATACAAAAAGGTACTAAAGTAAAAAGTAATTGGATGTAGCATATCCAAACCTCCCTGTTTTATAGATCTATAAGCAATAGTCTTCTTAATTGGATTTAAGCGGCTGCCCCATAAGGCTCTAAAAAATAAACTATACAATTTAGTATACAAACTCTTTGGTGGGGGATAAATATAACAATTTGAAGATAGAAGGGGGGCGGCTCAGAGGTAATTTAAGGAAGTATTTTTTCACAGACAGGGTTGTGGATGCATGGAATGGCCTTCCAGAGGAGGTTGTGGAGTCAAAAACAGTGGTGGAATTCAAGCATGCATGGGACAGTCATAAGGCAATTCCAGGGGGTTGGGGGTAGGAAGAAGTAGGCTGCTGGTTAACTAGGATCTGCAGCTTATCCAATAGGTAGGTAAATGGGCAGACTGGGTGGGCCAAGCGGTCCTTATTTGCCATCAAAATCTATGTTTCTATGTAATATAAAGAAAAAAGGGGACAATCAAAGTTTTTAACAACAAAATATGTTTACATTTAGATAAAGTCCCGTGAATCCAACGAGCCAGGGACAGCTCTGCAACTGCCAATTTCCATTCCCAATTAACCACTGCTGGAGAATCAGAACCAAATTGGATCCCTAAAATAGTAACCGTTTCCATAGAAACTGAAATCCCTGCATATTGAGCTAACCTAGGAACAGCTGAGGGAAACTGATAACCAAAACATTTGTCAATATTAATACTTGAACCAGAAGCGTTAGAAAATGCAATCAGCTGTTGAGAAATAACAGTTTCATTTGTACATTCATCTACTGAAAGAACTAAATCATCAGCATATGCAAGGATTTTCAAAGGAGGAAAAGTACATACTAGGGATATATCCCCTTAATCCGGGAATCATTAAGGATACAACATAAAAGAGGATCGATACAGAAAACATACAGCAAGGGACTTAATGGACAACCCTGTTTAACACCCCGTCGGAGACTAATTTTATCACCTTTCCAACCATTAACTTTAGGCACCACAGTGGCAGAAGAATAGAGTTTTCGAAGCCATAAAATAAATTCAGCAGGTGTCCCATAACGGTCCAATACGGAAAATAAATAGTCTTCAGAGACAGACTCAAAAGCCTTACGTTGATCTAAACTAAGCACCAAACCAGAGATACAATGGTTCTGACCTTTATAGAATAATTCCCGAAGTAATAGCAAATTATCATGTATACTATAATGGGGAATACTACAACCTTGTACGGAACTAATAAGAGAATGAGCACAACTGGACAATCGAAGAGACAACATTTTACTCAAGATCTTAATATCAGAATTCAATAAACAGATAGGCCTCCAGCTAAGTAATAACCTTTTGTCACCTTTTTTATATAAAAGAACCATATCTGCTTCAACCAACCATTCAGGTATGGAGGAAGAACATAAAAGAACATTAAAGAGATCACACAATACAGGAGCCAAAAGATCACAAAAAGTCTGAAAAAACTCAGCTGGAAGCCCATCAGGATCAGGAGAACAGCCGGTTTTAGCCAATTTGATAACAGAATGAACTTCATCAATAGTGATAGGGGCAACAAGCTGCTGCACCTGATCTGGCAAAAGGGTTTGCGGCGCTATTTGTGTAACATAAGAATACAAAAAATCCAACTGGGGAGGAAGTCTAAACGTATTTTTAACATAGGTAGAAACAAGACATAAAATAGAAACACTATCATGATAAACAGTACCATCAACATCTCCCAATTCCTCCATACATTTCCTATGACAAATAACCTTACAATCTTGAAAAGGACGGAATGTCTGCTTTGTACCCACCATACCAAATCGTAATTCTTGCTTGAGGGATTTCATTCTATTATACTGGAACCGATACATAGCAGATTTGGCTTGCTGAAGCTGAGATCTAAAATTCTGACCAGTAGAGTCAGCAAGAGAAATCAGCCAATGATAATGCTTTCTACATCGTAAGTAATGAAAATATTCAGTTCTATGACAATCCCATGGTTTTTTGGAAAAAAGTTCTCAATTCCAACTTAGTATCCTTCCACCAATCAATCAGAGAATCATACATACAGGACACAGAAAGACGGGCTATACAAAAGGTATTGCAAGCAGCAAGAAGACGAGCTTGTTGTAATAAAGAAACATTCAATCACCAGGATGATTTTGCAAAAGGGGAACATCCACCCCAATGACATTCCAAATAAATGGCCGAATGGTCAATAAAAGCTAAATCAAGAATACCAGAATGGGTAACAGGTACCGAATTGGAAACCCAAATGTAACCAATTCTAGTATGTAATAAGCCTTTACGGAAAGTAAAGCCACCAGTAGCATGAATCCACTAAATTTGCAGTAGTAACAACATCTTTCAAAGCATTAGAGTCACAAAACATCTTATCAGTCTGCAGACCCCTGTCATGTTTTTGAATGCCACAATTGAAATCTCCACCCCAAATGACCATTCGGGCCATACAAAGAAAAGGTTAGACTTTCCGAAAAAGGGCCACTCATGGGCCTTAGTTTGCGGTGCATAAATATTAATAAGGTGAAGTCTCCAAGATTGATAAGAGACATCCAAAATCAAAGCTCTACCAGGGTCCAAATCAATCAAACGAGACACATGTAATTCCGGATTGGAGAATAAAATACCTAAACCATCACATTTGTCAGGTCCTAATGACCAAAAGGTGGGTCCCAAAGTCCAAATGGAGGAGCATTGTGCTATCTCCTTGAACGTCTTAATTCTAGTATCTTGTAAGAAAAGTATATCAGCGTGAAAATGTTGTAATTCTGAGAAGATTAAATCCCTCCGTATACCACTCTTCATACTATTGACATTCAAGGAGAAAACACGAAAAGCCCCCATAGAGAAACAAAAAGAAAACAACAACAAAAAACACATCAACGCTGAGAACGAGTCTTCCATTTGAGCCTACCAGAGGTACCATTCTCCAAACCAGAAGAAGCACCTACCGAAGAGGCCACTGAGGAGGAGTCTGAGGCCGAGTCTTCGTCATCCTCCTCAGTGCCCCTGACCTGTGCTGTCGTCTCAACACATCAAATTTATTAGTTTGTAAGAGTTTTTTCTTAGACCTAACTTTCCGTTCCTTCTCTTTAGGGCCTGCAAGAATACACTTCTCCTGTTGTCGTTTTTTGTATGAAACAGTATGAAAGGACTGATCCATATCCAAAGTCTGGGAGGGGGGGCATAACAGTCATATCAGAATCAAGAGGAGTAGAAGTAATCAAAGGGTCTGGTTCTGTCTCTACCAACATATCCTCAGAAATGGAAACAGAATCCAGAAGAGGTAAGGCCGGAGTGTCCTGGGGGCCCACCCGGTCAGGGACTACCACCACCATTGGGTCCTCAGAGGACACATGCCCCAACACATCAGATTGGGGATGAGAGACAATAGTAGGGTTATCACTCACAGGGAAATGTGAAGGAGACTGAGAAAGAGACCCAGGTTGTGGAGCGGACTAAAGATCCCGCTTCCGCCTCTCAGAGGCTTGAGCACAACTTTTCTTCTGGGCCTGTGTAATAAGAGAGTCATGGGAGCGGGATTCCACAGAATTATGAGAGGCCCAGGGACATTTAACATAGGAATGACCTTTAGCATCACAAAGATTACAGCGAAAGGAATTCAAACAGGTAGCAGCTAAATGACCCAGTTCTAAGCAGTGAGTACATTTCAAAACATCACAAGCATTACTAAGATGTAATCGAGAGCCACACTTATGACAGGATTTAGGCTGTCCAGGGTAAAACAGAGAGCCTCGATCCCTTCCTAGAAAAAAACAACTAGGTAAGTGGGAAACACCAGTATTAGTCATGAATAGTTTACACTTAATCTTCCAACCTCCAGTCCAGAATTGTTCAGAATCCATGATAGGGATGGGGTGTTCCAAAACTTCACAACTCTGTTTCAGCCAAAATAGAATATCAGCCAATTCTACCCCTTCATTACGAAACAAAACAGTAATAGTGCGAACTGCAGGCTTTGTAAGAGGAAGGGCCAAAAAAGGAGTCCAAAGAGGGGTATCCTTAAGAGAATTATATTTCACCCAAAATCGATCCAAAGCTTCCAGCATTTTAAAGCTGACATCATAATTATAACCATCCATATGAATCAAGGCCAAAACCTCCGATGCATAGAATTTTAGAGAGTCTTTCAAAAGACGCCTCCCAATGTACACTCTGTCCGGTGGGTCCTCCAAACAACCCTTATACAACAGCCGTATGGCATTACGATGAGGGGCAGGTTCCTTAAATTTTGGCTTAAACAAATCTGCCAAGAGAAAGATAGGAACAGACGGCTTATCTCCAAGGGAAGCAGAGGAGGGGGCAGGGCCTGTATTCAGAACAGGGGGGTCATTAACCTGGGAAACAGACGGCCTCTCTTTATCCAGGAGAACCCCAGGAACAGGAGTAGGCTCCAAAACAGATAAAGAGGAAACACCAGTAAATGGCCCCAAATCAGAAACCATAGCGGAGTTCACTGAAGGCAGAGAAGAGCTGCCTGCCCCCCACCAGATATAGCCAAAACAGGTTGTTGTAAAACAGTCAGCGTGACTAAAGAGGGTTAAGAAGTTTGTAAAACTTTCCCCGTGTCCGAAATAACAAAAGAGGCATAATCTTGAACTGTACTATCAGCTGGGTCAGGAGACCAGCCGCCTTTGGTAGGGATCCAACCCGCTGCTCTCAAAACCGGAGCAGTGTCCAAAAGTTGAGGGACAGGATCAATTCTGTGTTTACTTCCTTTACGTAGCATTCCCAAACGCTTCCCCTGTTTATCAGAGAGAACTATACCTGTCTCAGCAGTCACAAAGCCAGCGGCAGTCAAGTCTCTGCTTTCTCCATCGAGTTCAGTCGGCAAAGACAATGCCGACATAATGGACGTGCATCCAGGGTCTGGTGGTATAGCAACACCTACACAGTCCGACGGCAAAGAGGAAGGAGGTCATGGTAAAGCAACAGCAGGTAAAGAACTGGTAGAAGCAACAAAACCAGATGTCTGTGTAGTAGACAAAATGGCCAAATCCAAACCAGAATGGAGCTTAGTAGAAACAGGAATAAACATTGAGGAACCTTCCAAAGTCAACAGAATCGGCGAGTAGGATAACGAATCTTCCACTCGGGTCTCTAGAAGAGGCGAGGTTGGGGAGAAGACCCGCTCCCCTACCTCTCACATGTCTTCATCCGATGGCATTCCACAGAGAAATGGTCAGTGAGCTCATTGACAGCAACTCCCCTACCACAGAGTAGAGGAATTTCCCCAGTGTCCTGGCCAAATTTCTCTCATTCACTAAAAATAGCACCAACAGATTAATCTGGTTCTAGGTCAGCTGGCATTCATCTGCATACCCCTTCCCCGGGTCGTGCCTGAAAATAGGCAGGATTTGTCTAGTGCACTTACCTGGTCAACAAAATCTAAATAAATAAAAAAATAAACTACTACTACAATAGCTCACCACAGTCAGGGGTGGCTGAGAAAGATTGTAGGATAGCAGTCATTGTCCTGTTCCACAAAGGAGGAGACAAAGAGCAACTGTGAAACTGCAGATCCAGTAGCAAGGCCACTGGTTTTTGATTTTTACTGGAAAACCCAGTAGAATTCTGGAATTTAGACTGCCTGCACACCAGTAAACACAAAGAATTTCATGGAATTTGGCATTTTATACCACATGGAAAATCTAAATAACTTGTAATTTTTTCAGAATTGTTTCCTGCACTATTTTAAGTTTGCTTCATTTAATGTTTTTTATATTAAGGCTCTTTTAATTCTGATAATTTATACACATACTAAAAGAATGACAGTAGAATCCTGGTAAATTCTGGAAATTAGAGTAACAATCACTGGTGCAATTCCTGGAATTTCAAATCTTTATTATGGAATTTCATTATTTTAATCATTGTTAATCAGCAGCCTTGCCCACTAGTCTTACCTCTATAGAAGGTACGTTACTGGAGACACTAATCGAGGAGGACCTAGTAGACTACTTCGGAGGGAAACGGGCTCAAGGAGAGTATGCATTATGGGTTTGTGGCAGGGAGGTATTCTCAGACCAACCTGATAGTGTTCTTTGACTGGAAAACTAGGGCAGTGGACAAAGGACAACCAACAGATTTTCTCTACTTCAACTTCAGAAAGGCATTTGACTTTGGGCCTCATGGAAGGTTTGCTGACGAAGTATGAGGATCAAGGAATAGCCAGCCCGGTAGTGCTGAGAGTTGAGGCGCTGGATGCCACACCTCGCAACATGCCGGTGACCCAGGTTTGGGAATGAGCCTGGGCCACTGGGGTTTGGCAGGGGAGAAGGAGGATTGAGCATCCAAAGGACAGCTCTCCTCCCTTGGGAGGTTCCAGGGGCCATGCCCGACATAGCAGTAACCTCCGGATGAGACTGGAGGTACTGACACACTAGGGCTCATGTAGAGGGCTGCAGAGCCATGACAGGGCATTCCCTGGTGTCATGGCATGTCGGGGCTCCACCTGGGGGGCAGAGATGAGGGCATAACAGAAAAAAGAGAAAATCCCTCTGCCTCCGGATAGGTGACAGATGGTTGAGGGGGATCAGTCCAGAACACCCTATGTTGGGTCCTACCTCTCGCTCCTGTGCTCTCCACTGCCTCGCGCCACCAGACTGGATTTAAAGATAGAGCACTAGGAGGAGCAATCTGATAGTCCTGCCTCAGGGACTCAGAGCTGGGGGGGCGGTGGCAGCGAGAACAATTGGAGGGTCCCTGCCCAGAGTTGTGAGAGGAGGGTTTCAGACAGGCAGGATCAGGACACAGATTCCGAGTGTCCACTCCTGAAAGAGTTCAGGAAGGTAGGAGTGCAGAAAGTTGGAAAAAAAAAACTGAGGATCAAGGAACACAGGAGGATCTAGTTAGATGGATAAGCTGGTTGGGGACAGACAGCAGAAGGTGGTGGTAAATGGGGTCTAGCAGGAGAGAGGGAGGTCACGAGTGGGGTGCCACAAGGTTCAGTCATTGGGTCAGTCCTTTTTAATGTGTTTAACAGTGATATGGGAGACAGAATGCAAGGCAAGATGTATCTCTTTGCAGATTACACTAAGCTCTGTAGCAGAGTGGACAGTGAGAAAGGGGTTAGGGAACTGCATAGAAACCTATAAAGATTAGAGAGGTAGTCCAAGGGTTGGCTGTTGAAATTCAATGCCAATAAGTGCAAGGTGATGCACATAAGGAACAAGAACCCCAGGATGGAATACTGAATGGGAGGGGTTAAGTTGGACATTACCACTTAAGAAAGTGACCTATAAGTCATTATAAGTGATTTCCTTAAACAAGTTAGCTAATATAGCAAAGCATTCAGCAAGGCAATCAGGATGTTTGGGTGCATTGGCAGGGGGTTTAACAGTAGCAGGAAGAAAGTGATACAGCCTCTTTCGATCACTTGTTAGGCCGCATCTGGAATATTGTGCCCTGTTCTGGAGCTCCCACCTCAAAAAAGACAAATATAGGCTACAGAAAGTGCAGTATAGGATAATCAAAGTGATTCAGGGCCAAAAAGGTATATACCAGGATCAGCTTAAGGCCTTGAACATGTACCCTCTGGAGGCCAGAAGGGAGAGGGGACATATGACAGAGACCTGCAAGTTCCTGAAAGGATGAACAAAGTAGATTGCAAGGAAATATTCAGCAAGAATGGAGAATCAAGAACATGAGGACATGTGTGGAAGCTGGCTGGGGAAAAATTAATGAGACATGTGAGAAAGATTTATTTTATGGAGACAGTGGCTGAGCTATGAAACAGCCTACCAGTAAAGGTGGTAGAGGGAGCAAGAAGTATTAATGGTTTCAAACATGGATGGGACCATGAAAAATGGTTAATAGCTGCACAGGGAGAGAGCAGTGGGGCATGGGGCATAGGGGAGGTAAGAGCAATAATCTCAACTAGACATTAGGCCCTGGGGTAGGATAGGGTAAAAAAGGCCAGACTGGATGAACCAATGGTGTTTTTTGCTGACATTTTCTAAGTTTCTATGTATCCAATGGACCTGATGTGATAATACTGAATGGAAAATCTGGGTAAACAAAACAGTTACATGGTAAATTATTTTTGCAAAGATTATGTAAATAACTTTCTTCCAACCTTGCAGCTAACTGCTGACTTTTTGACAGGTCTTTCCTCTTGTGTCTCCCAGACAAATTTGCTGTATTGCACATGTCTCTCCTTTGCACAGAAATCCAATGATCAATTAACAGTGGCTATCATCTCACAAATTATTCATTATGCTAAACCCCTGGTTCTCAGTGGCTGTCAGTTCCTGACCTTGAGGCAATCATTGTGGAAGCATACCTGGATCTGGTGGCCATAATGGAATCATGGTGCATGGATAACCACAGCTGGGAAGTGGCCATCCCAGGCTACATCATGTTCTGGAAGGACAGGTCAGGGAGGAAAGGTGAAGGGGTTGTTTTATATGTGAGAGAGGACATAAGGGCCATTGAGATGCAGGAGCAACAGGGGGGCAATGAAGGGCTCGACGTACTATTGGTCAGCCTAGGGATGGGTTTGGAGGTCATTATTCACACAGGTGTGGTATGCAGACCTCCACAGTGAGGGGTGGGGGGGCGGTAGACAGATCCCTGGGAAATCCATTAGTAAAATGGCCAGCAAGAGGGAAGTTTTGATTATGGTGGACTTTAATCTGTGGATGTAGACTGGGGCATTCTTGTCACACTTATATCAAGAGGCAGGGTCATCTTCAACTCCATACAAGGGGCGTTTCTCAGGCAGCTGGTTTTGGAACCTGTTAGGGATGGGGCAGTGCTGGACCTGGTATTTATAAACAGAGACACCATTGATGACATCATAGTGGGTAGTCCCCTGGGGTACAAGTAATCACCATACTGTGTGGTTTGGCATAAGAACAGGACAGGAAAAAAAAAGAAAAACACACTAAGACAAGGGTCCTAGACTTCAGGAGGGCAGATTTTAAAGTAATGGGAAACTGCCTCAGAGAATGCCTGGAAGGGAGGCAGAGGAGGAGTGGAGGCTCCATGGAGGAAATTTAAGGAGGCTGTAGCCCAGGCAACAGCATGCTGTTTGAAGGAAGTGAGCAAGAGAAAGTGGAGGAAGAGGCCACTATGATTCTCTAAGGAGGTGGCAAGGGCAGTGAAAGAGAAGAAAACAACATTTAAATAGTACAGAGAGACCCAAAAGGAAGAAGACAGGGAGGTATATCTGGCAAAGCAAAAATGAAGGCAGGAAGGTGGTTGAGGGCAGCTAAAGCACTAACAGAGAAGAGGAAGGCTAAGGAGGTCATAAAAGGGAACAATACCTTCTTCAGCTATGTAGAGAAAAAGAGGACGATAAGGGGAGGGATAGTGAGAATCAGGAGGGTAGGGGGACTGTGCAGAGGAAGATCACAAGAAAGTGAAAATATTAAACAAATACTTCTGCTTGGCCTTCATGGTAGATGGTGGAGAGGAAAAACCATCATGCTGCAGTAAGAACCAGGGAGAAGGAGGAGTGGACACAAGTCCATTCTCAGTGAAGAGGGTTCAGAAGGGATCGGACACCTTAAAGGAGACTAAAGCGATGGGAACAGATGGGATTCCTCCAAAGGTCCTAAAAGAACTGAGCATGGGGCTGGTTACCCCTCTTGCAGCACTTTTCAGCACATCAGTGGAGTTGGGAGAAGTTCCAGCAGACTGGAGGAGGGCTGATGTAGTCCCTCTGTACAAAAGTGGTAGTAGGGAGGAATACTAGCAACTACAGACCAGTCAGTCTCACATCTGTGGTAGGGAAGTTAATGGAGACACTACTGTCAGTGAGGCTGGTGGAGCACTGGAAGGCAAAAGCACTGCATGACCACTGGCAGCATGATTTCACAGGGGTAGGTCATGTCAAGATAATCTCATAGATTTCTTTGACTGGGTTACCAGGGAAATAAATCAAAGGAGAAGAGCTGATGTGACCTACCTGGATTCAGTAAGGTTTTCGACACTGTGCCGCACAGAAGGCTAGTTAAGAAACTAAGCAGTCCAGGTTTGGGGCAGAAAGTGACAAGCTTCATATAAAACTGGTTAAGGGATAAGAGGCAAAGGGTGGTGTTAAACAGTAGCCACTCATTCAAAAAGAGAATGACTATTGGGTGTACCACAAGATTCAGTGCCAGGACCAGTCCTCTTCAATATCTTAATAAGCGACATAGAAGAGGAGCATGTGGGTAAGGTGTGTCTCCTTGCAGATAATACAAACTTCTGCCAGGGCAGTAGCTAGAATGGTGCAGGGGGTTCAGTTGCACCCAGACCCAGAGTGTTTTAAGGGGCCTTAGGTCGGAATTTGTTTGCTCGTGTCACACTAGTGTGGCCGTTTTTTCTTTTAATTTTTTTTCTGCCTTTTTCCCCTCAGGAGCCTTCAGCCTTGTCTGCTTCTGAGTGGGAGGGGGGGCGGTTGCTAGGGGCAACATAAAGATAGCAGGTACTACTGCACCACATGACTCTAGCATGGAGAGTGTGGAGTAGTCATGTGGTAAAAGAAGGAGGAGGAAACAAGTGTGCGCATGCCTGAGAAGAAATCGTGCGCCTTGCACATAGCAGCAGTTCACACTTCGCAGTTGCGGTGTGTGGAGGAGAGTGGCGGACGGTGGAGAAAGTAAGAGTCAAAATAATAAAAATAAAATACTTACAGTAGTTTAAACTACTTACTGTAGGAGAAGAAGACTAGGAGAGATGAAGAGTTAGAGACAGGAGTTGTGTTGTTGGGAGCTTGTTTGATTGAGCTGAGGTGAGGTCCTGGTGGATCGTGACAGAGTAAGAATAGCAGCCTGGCCTGCCACCTGCAGTGAGCGACTCAGTGAGTAAGAGAGGCAAGCAGAGAGAGAGAGAGACTAGGTGATGATGGACGGTCGCAGCAGGAGAGCAAGGTTAAGGGTTACATTATACTGGCCTGCGTTAGGGGTAAATGAATGAAATCTGAGAAAAAATTTAAATTCAGTCAATTCTCTCCACCTGGTGCTCCTCCTGTGATCTGTCCTGCTATGTGTGGAGGAGGACTGAGCTGCCACACCAATGGGTGCCTGCTGAGGAGCCAACCAAGCCTGCAGCCTGCTTAACCAGGCCGTGGAGGAATAGTAGTACTCTGACTGAGAGTCCGGGGGTAGTTAAGGGGGCTCTGGAGGACAACTGTGGATGATGATGATCTGCCCTGTGCATGCCTCATTTTCTTTTATTTTCTGAGAATCTGTAAGGGGAACAGAACAACTCAGTGGATAATGATGATCTGCCCTGTGTGCCTTGTTTTATTTTAGTTTCTGAATCTAAGCAAGACATGAGGCGGGGGGGGGGGGTGGACAACTCTGGATGATACCCTGTTGTGCCCCGTTTTTCTTTTGTTTTAAAAACAAGGCATGAGGGCAGGGCTCAATAAATAAATGTAAAGGGTGCTGGCCTCTTCTTGGTACTGTATGTGACAGATCTCATATCTCCATTCCTACCCTGATCAGGAGTCAGGACATTTTGCACCATAACCATTTCTGTTTTTTTGAAGGGCGGAGGGGGGCACAGTTCTCCAAACCAAAACCAGGATTGCCCTGACAAAATCTGGGCAGGAGGTGACCCTAGAATGCAACTATAGTCTGTGCAATGTTCCTCTCTTGGTCAAAAGTTGCAATTTTAATTAACTCATTAATTAAACAGATAAAATATTCCATGCTAAAGTAAAGTTCTCATGAGCTGAGCCTTAGAATGCATGTCCTTTTGTCAGCCGTGCATCCCATTCTCATCCCATGATCCTACTACCTGCTAGACAGGTTCTGGCTTGAAAATTTTTGTCTAACCATAAGGCCAGCAGTCATTCCTCAAAACGGGGAGGGGGCCTGGGGAGGGTGGGGCCGGGGTGGGGGGCCCTATAATATACCCTTGAACCTAGGCCTTGTGGGAAGTTGCTACGCCACTGACTTCTGCAACAGGATTGACACTCAGGAAAAGGTAGAGAGAATGTAAAGGGATCTGGGGAAACTAGAGGAATGCTCTTGGGGTAGCAGCTGAGTTTCAAGGCCAAAAAGTGAAAGGTGATGCACTTAGGGCTGCAGAACCCTGGGGTTGTGTATAAAATGCAGGAGTAGAGCTTACAGTCATGAAGCAAGAAAGGGGCCTAGGGGCCATCATATCTGATGACCTCAGGGTAGCTGGGCAGTATGACAAAGAAGTGGGAAAGGCTGGCTTGATGCTGAGGTGCACTGGAAGAGGGATTCCTAGCTGGAGGAAGGAGGTGGTGCTGCCATTACAGCACTCATTGGTGAGGCCCCACCTGGAGAACTGTGTCCAGTTCTGGAGGCTGCACCACTGCAAGGGCATTGAAAGGGTGGCAGCAGTGCAGAGGAGGGTACAAAACTGGTGAGGGGTTGGGGATTTGCACAAGAAGCCATACAAGGAAAGGCTGCAGGAGTTTAACATGTACTCCCTGGAAAAGAGATCAAGAGGGGACATGAATGAAACCTGCAAGTAATAATAATAATAATAATAATTTTATTTAATATAGTGCCTTTCTCACTTCAAGGCGCTGCACAGTAAGATAAAAACAGTAAGACAATAAAACTATAAAATCAAAGGAATTCTGGATATGCTTTTCCCCATAAAAAGGTCTTCAGTGCCTGCTTAAAGCACCCCACTGTCCTGCACTCCCATATCTGATGGGGCAGAGAATTCCAGAGAGCAGGTGCAACAAACCCGAAGACATGAGCACCAGATGATTTTAAACTTACCCTCGGAATCTCTAGCAACCCCTCGTCAGCCGAGCGGAGCTGTCACAGACAGGTGTAGGGAATCAGGAGCTCTTTCAAGTAATCAGGACCCTGTCCATGTAGGGCTTTATAGGTCAGTAGACCTACCTTAAAGGTGATCCGCCACTGAATAGGCAGCCAATGCAGATCGTGCAGCACTGGGGTAATATGTACCTCACAGGAGAGAACAAGGTGCAAGTGTAGGGTCTATTTCAGAGAAAGGAAGGCACTAGAATAAGGGGGCATGTAATTCTCCATGAGTAAGAATCCAGGAAACAGCAGTGCAAAGATCCTATTATCCATCTCCCCAGCTCAGGACAAAAATCATGAAATTCAGGGAGTCTCCACAGATGGCATTTAATTATTCAAGCAATGCTACTTTATCATCAAAGAGAAGGAGGGGAAAGAATACTGCTGCTGTATTCAACACACTGGTAGATCTAGAAAACACACATATAAAACAGATTATAAAGCAAAACATAGAAATGGAAGAATGAGGACAGAAAATTAACACAATTCCATCAAGTCTGTCATAACGCCCTATAATGTATTACTTCCTATTATGCAATGGTCAGAGAAAATAAAGTTGATTGGCTACAAAAAAATTTTGACAGTGCATTATCACACTATAACTTACTGCTAAACATTAGTCCCTCTGACCAGACTTTCTTTAAATTCATTAACACACTGGAAATCACAACTTACATTGTTTATCCAGTATTGCAGCCTGGCACACTCTTCCTCACAACAAAGCAGTGGGCCGACTGTTCATTCCACATGCCACAGTCTTAAATGTAATTCCCCCCTTTGGGAGGAGGACTGACTTGCACTGCATAAAACGACGGTATTTTCTGAAAAGTGCCTGTGTAAAAAACACTTTCCTGGACTATGCCTATGTGCATTCCCAGGTAACAACAAGCAGGTTGTTGCCCTGCATTGTCCTGAAATTTTTTGGGGCTCAAGCACTTTCCTGAAAATAAAAGATTGATGCAAAGCAAATGTTTTGTGCTTTCTTTCTGGAGCTCTGCTGTGGGTTCGAGTACAGTCTATTTTATTTGGCCTTATTTGTATAGTAGCAAGACCAGCACTGATTTACCCCTGCCACTAGCACAGATCATTTTGCACTGATTTGGTATTACCTGGATTACACCTGCCACCTTCCCAAATGCTGCTACTGCTACTGCTGCTGTCATAGCTCTCTTTCTTGACTCATGTGTTGTGCATTGAAAGAGGCACATTTAGAAGACAGGCTTTTTTGCCTTCTGTGCCCTCTGTCAGCAGCTGTGGCCATTTTGTGTCAGAATCCCCCAGTCTTGGCAGTTGGGACTGGGAAACAACAAGGGTGCCTCCTCTTTTCAGCACCTATTGCACCATATGAGAATGCTGCCATTAAGTGAGCAGTCAGTGCATGCTGCAGGGTCTCTTGCCCCATGCTCTATCTCCACAGACCCAGCCAGCACATCCGACTATGGACCTGACACACACAGCCACAGCGATCAAACTGGAGAGCATCCCAGGAAGGCTTCTGCACACCCTGAGGGCCAGCATCCTGTTGAGGGGGCAAATAAGTAATTAAAATAAAGTAGTTAGAGCACAGGACTCCTACAAGAATATCAACAACAAAGTATATTTGTATACAAAACCACCAAGTCCATATATGAGGTGAAAAAATATACAGTATAATAGTGTTGCTCAGATAGTATCCTAGAAATCAGGATACTGACAGATACCTCCAATTTGGCCAGATAGTTGCTGTGGTAGGATAGGAGTGCTATCTGATCATGGATTCTACCAGCTAGGATACCTGGATCCCAACCAGGATCCATCACTCTCTGGCCCTGGATCCTATCTGCCCTAGGATCTGTGGATCCTAACTAGGATACCTAGATCCTAACCAGGATCCATCACTATCTGGCCTCAGATCCTAATTATCTGCCCTAGGATCCATGGATCCTAACCAGGATACCTGGATCCTAACCAGGATCCATCACTCTCTGGCCCTGGATCCTATCTGCCCTAGGATCTGTGGATCCTAACCAGGATCCCTGGATCCTAACTAGGATCCATCACTATCTGACCCTTGATCCTGCATCTGTCCTTGGTAGGATATCTGGTAGGATCCAAGTCAGGATACCAGCACTATCTGACAGATAATGGTAGGATCCACAAAAGCACTATCTGAGCAACACTACAGTATAAGCATTTATTAAAGTGCACACAAAAATATATAAAATAACAGCAGCACTTACATCTCTAAGCAGGAGACACCAGGTGGCCAATTAGCCCTCCCATATAATATGGCTGTGGTCATTTTGATGATCCCTGACCTCACCAGCCTAGCAAACAACAGAAATGGATTTTGGGGAAGAGATTACAGAAGAGGCCATCCCTAATGAACTGGTGGGCTAAAAGGGCCAGTCAGAGGGCAGAACAGAGCAGAAGAACTGATAGACAGCCTTGGCTAACCAATTAGACACTGAATTGGTGGAAAGAGGTTTATTGGCTCACAAGTGATCATGGTAGTTGGAGAGAGACTCAGAGGTGTGCAGACCTGCTGCTGCTGTGGAGCAAGCTGATGACCTAGCCAGGTCTAATCTCTGGTGAGGCCTGGCCAAGGTTCATGGTGCCATCTTATTGTGAGCCTTATCCAGTGCTCATATTGTAGAGTCTGTGCCACAAAAGGCTCCTGTTAAGTAAATTAAAGACACAAATCAATGGCTCCAGGTGTGGCAGGTCCACAGACACAAAATCAGCCACAAAGCAGGAAGTCTAGATACATTAATTCCTCACCACAAAACACCGCTGAGCACAATAACTTCCGTGCAACAAACCTTTACTGTCTGCAACAAGCAGGTTGATACTCACACAGGCAGTAGCGGTTAGGACAAAGGCTGACATTTCACACCAAAAGCTGCATTTTTTTTCCAGATAATCTTTTTAGTGGAAATCATATGCTATACATACAATACAATATCTCTCAAATGATTCATGTTTATTATACATAATATTAAAAGTAGATTTAAAGTGTCTAAAGACGTGGCAACATCAGCAAGAGATGTTAAAATTTCAGCAATTACAGGTCAAATTATTCACACCTTGTACATCCAGGAGGCTATGCCTAAAGACCAGATTGAATGACATTCAGAATCTTCTACTAACATAGACAAATCTGTCTTTCTATGGGGGGGGTGATGCAAAAGGCACTTTTTCTTTTTAGTTATGACACTCAGTTTTTGAAACCCAGATGGCATGGAGATGAGAGGGGAGATATATTCAGGGAGGTTTGAGCATGTCCTTACTAATGACAGAGATAGAGGGTCTTCTCCTGTGGTCAACAAATCTTAAATATGGGTCCGACATTATGCAGTATTCACATTCTGTCCTCCTCAGAGTGTAGGACATTCTGGATTTGACTGTTGGTAACTCCATGGCTGAGTTTTCAGATATTTTAGCCTGGATAGAATCTTCTTGTGTTTAATTGGAGAGTTCAACCCCCTGACGTTCCAAGAAGTAAAAGATATAGGTGAGGATTTATCCATAGTAATATAATCCTTAGTACAATATCATGCCCGACATAGACATCTCTGCAGGGGAGCCCCATCTAAATGAAAGAAAACTTTCACAGAGAACTACTTCTACTAAATGGGATGAGGTTGTACTCTTCAATTTGATAACCTGCTCACTGAACGTTGTATTGATTGTATATGCCTTATTTTGAAACCATATGCAAACCTCTTTTCAAAATATATAATTAACAGTGTGCCAACTTGACTAAATAATAGACATTATAGTACCTTTAAATAACCCAAAGTATGTACTTTTAACCAGTACATGACAAATGATGAAGCTATTGGTCAAAAATACCATCTGATCTAGGATTAGAAGAGTCCACCCCTTGAGGCGGAAGAATCGTGGGTGCTCACAAGATCTTGGAGTGCTATTATCCCCTTGGACTCAAGAGACAATTTTAAACAATCCTTCAAGGGTCCAGAATGATCACTTGAGAGGCAGATAGTAATGTTTCTTCCCCAGAGTCCCTCCCTTTTAACTGCAAAGGAGTCTGTGTGTCAAGTGAGAAGGGAAAGGGTTGAGAGCTCTGTGGGTGGGTCCACTGGGGAACACGGTATTGCAGCTTAGTAGAGAAATAGCTGTAGTGTTGTTTCGAGTTTTGCTTTACCTTTTCCATGTCTTTTCTTCCCTTTATGTACCTCTCATATATAAATACAGTATGTCCCTGGTGTGAAGCCATAAGATACAGAAGTAAAGAAAGGGACTAGAGTGGAGTGACCATGGTGTTTTGGGGCAGGAGGCATGGGGGACCTCTTTTTCTTGTGCTGTATTTCAACATGCCATTTGACCAGAAGAGGGTGGATACCCCATTAAACAGTGCCTGTCCTATGCCTCCTAAGTTTGGGTGGGGGAGGGTTGAGTTATTAAAACTACAGGGTTTGCCCCTACAGCACCAGCTTGCCACTTCCTCTCTCTTCAAAGCAGTGAGTGGGAGGGTGAGAGCCAGGTAGTGTAAGAAATCTGAATGGCCCTAAGTTGAGGCAATGACCAATTCTGATAAGCCCCATTTAGCATACCTTATATTGGTCTTGACACCTTTGTAAAAAACTATGGAATCAGTCCATTTGGGATCTTCCCCCTCCCTCCATCCCTTCCCCTGTATGTCTAACCTTGTTACAGCATATTGTGCAGCTAAGGTTTCCATAAACATTACCATTCATGACTAGCTGAAGTAACTTATCTATAAACAGAACTGCTTATTTGTGCAAGCAACGTAAATTAAGCACACAATGCTTGTCGACGCTTTAACTGATCAACCAGCTTCACAAATAAATGTAAACATATATTAACATCAAAACAGGCCACCCTGTCTCTGTATCTTGTTCTGTTAGAGAACTATGTTCATTCCAGGGTTGTTTAGGCATCGAAGACCCGATACATCCATTTGGCGGTGAGCGCCATACTCTAACACAGTATCAGCCGCTTTGTGCACATGCCTCCAGATATCACTTAAAGGCTTAAGATCCCATTGGAGACACAGTCATTAATGCCCCGTGCCATTCATATACCTCGGGCCTTAATTTGCTAGCACATTATATCCTTAGTTTAAAGTGCTGGGCTCAGAATCCGAGGCAGCAAATGACAGCGGAAAACCCAAGTTATTTAACTGTGAGACACAAACTACTGAGCACTCCTGGAGAGAGAAACAGCAAATGTGATAAATACCTTGATTCTTAGCAGGGTTGAAAAAACCTGAGGAGAACTGAATTTAGCAGGGTAACTGGGATCCATCGCATGCAGCATCCCCTGAATTTGCATCCAACAACAGTGATTCCTGCAGATCGGACGGATGAATGGGGCTGTGCAGTTCTTCCTCACCCACTGCAGCACTGCACTCCACCCATTCTTTATATATCAGAGCTCAGTCCAGGAACTTTTGCTGTGGATGTGTCAAATTGATGGCCTGCTGCCCTCTCCAGTTAGATCCAATGGTGCAGGATTCAGGTCTCAAAGGGGAGCATAGCAGTTTGAGGTCTTGACGGTTGCATCCCCAGTGAGCAGCTACTAGTGCACAAGGGTAGGTACCTTTTTTGCTTAATCCTGGATCATCCACAGTGCCCTGAGGTTTTTATATCAGGCTCAGGCTTATTTCTTTTCTTTTGACAGTCTCTAGAGACTTGTTGCCAGGACGGGGTTATATCAGGATCTGCCATTTACGGAAGTGCTGGTGTTATGTTGTCAGGAGGAGCAGTGTCCATCTTGGTGCCCTTCTCTCCTCATGGCTTCAACAGCAGCTGATGGGGCACATTATTGTCATGTTGGAATGAACGGACAATTGATCAGCCTTCTCAGGGTTGTTGAAATGTATATATTCCCCGCTGATTTGTATTTGTAGAATGGTAGGATACCAGAGAAAAGTTGGTATATTGAGTCTGTAAAATTATTTGACTCCAGTATATGCCCGTTGGTGATATGATAGGTCTTAGGAGAAATCCTGGTATAGTTGAATTCTGTGCCCATTCCAAACCAAGAATCCCTTCTCCCTGGTTGTTCTTAGATGCTGAGTTCCTTCACTGGATATCTTAAAAACTTACAGAGTATCGGACGGGATATTTCACTTGGAGGTGGACGGGGTGCCAATGAGTGGTGTGCCCTCTCTATTTCTGCAGGTGAGCCATTATTTAGTTGTAGAATTCCAGGGAGCATGTTGAGTAAGAAGGTGATCATGTCCCAACCCTCTGCACCCTCCAGAACACCCACAATATGATTATTTTTTTCTCCAGGCACAATTTTCCAAGTTGTTCACTTTACTGAGCAGATATTGTACTGTATCTGCTGATTATGGTCCTGTAAAGTAACATGATAGTCATGCATGGCAGTCTTGGGCCCTGTCAGTTTTTTCCATGTGGGCCACCCTTGTGGCAACAGCCACAAGATCAGTTAGATTTAAAGCAGATATTTTTAAGTCCATTGTGTCCATCAGAATTTTATCCAGCTTGGCTATTATGTTTATAACATCCAGGGCTGGAGCAGTGGAGTTAGCTTGAGCCATGGTGCCCTCCATACCTATCAGCCATATCGTAACTATGCAGTTCAATTTGTTTAAGAGTCAGCAAAGGAAGAGCCAGGTGGTCCGCTCAATGGGGCTGAAAGTGTGGTTAGCTTAGATCAGAGTTTCTCTGCCAGCTTGCAGTTACTACCAAGCAGCAGAATTTGGAAAGAAATATATACCTCAGTAGCTTAGGATGTAGGCTATTATTCGTGATGCTGTCAGAGCCTTCTACCACACTTGTATTGTTGGATAGTTGTGGAAGCTCCCTTGGTGGTATCCCCTTCAAAGATTATGCTGCCACCATGTTGGCTGGCAAGTTCCGCCCCTCACCAAGAGCAACGTTAAAGCATGCCCCATCTCTAGGTCACCTTAAAGGTGGTAGGAAACATTTTTTTACATCTCTAGATGCCCTCCTGTTGTCACTTTACTGCTTAACCAGTATTCTGATATGGTTATGACCTTTTTGGTTAAATCAATAATCTAATTTTGTTGCCTTTTAACTACTCTGAATTCCTCTCTCCTCAGCAGTTACTGCTCTTTCTTTTTGTACTGTCTGAACACTCTGTGGTATTAATAGCACCTTTCCAGGCCATTCAGATGAATAGCACAGAATGATGTTATTGATGCCCTTGAATGTCTCAGAAATCTAAAATAAGGAGCAGTAGCTGGTGAGGGAAGTGGAACTCTATGTAGCTTTGAGGGCACCACAAAGCTAGATTATGTATTTATCAAAAATGGTTAAAGCATATTAGAATACAAACTAGCATGGAAAGTAAGATAACAGGGCAGTTAACTATGTAAAAATCATTTCCTATCTCCTTTAAATACTGCCAAATTAAAGGTGTAGTACAAAAATGTATGCAGTTAAAAAGTGCAAATAGACTTAAGGATAAGCTTTAAATTAAAGTGACAAGTATATGAGCAAAATTAGGTGATTTATCGAGTTCTAGAGTAGATTTAATCACATTATTGACTAAGAAGGTATTAAAGTGCAGTGTGTTTACCTTCATTGATGATTTCCATTTACAGGTTAAAGGCAGAGCAAATTTTATTTTAATAATTACATTTGAAATTGTAATAATTATTTTATAATGTATGGTAAATGCCTATTAACCACCATAATCAGCAGTCACACAGCTTTGTTATGCACTGTTTAGAATTTTAAAAGTTGTTAACCACACTTCAGAACTTCCAAACAGTGGCATAACAAAAAAGAATGCACCAGAGTTCCATAATTCTCACACATAGAATGCAAACAGTGTTTTTTTTGACCATACACTATAAAAGATGATGGCTGGGGATCGGGTGACAACCACACTGAAATCACCTCTCGTGGTTGCTAGGGCTACAGTAAACCTCTCGAGCTGCGCTCTCGAGGTTTACCATGTTGCTCTAGCAATCACTCGAGGTGATTACAGCATGGTTATCACCCAATCCCCAGCCATTATCCTCTATATTATATAAAGGCATGGCCATGGTTGTAGCCCTCACTCAGAATTATGCTAATACCTATTTATGCATGTGGGAAGAGGAAGTGATTCAGGACTAGAGCTGTGCAGAATGTGAAATTCCACAGGTGGAATTTCAGCAGAATGGCCATTCTGTCGGCTGAATTTCTATCTGATAAAAACTTTTTTTACAGTAGAATTCCACCTCTATTCAAACTGGGGAAACTGTGGGATATTTCCAGCAGTTGATAACAAAAGTGGAATAGTATTCTGCGGTGTATTTTTTCATGAAATTTTGAATACGGCAGAATACTATTCTGTGGATTCTAGAATTTTTATTGCAGGTGCCTGTATCCGCGTGATTATATCACATGAATCAGACTAAATCTGAGAAAATTAGAAATTTCAGATTGACTTTGAATTAGAGACAGATATAGAGAGCACAGAGGGAGATACAGTTTTGTTTGTGTGATAGAGATAGTGACAGAGAACAACAATAACATTATTCACAATGACAAGTGAGGCTGAGAACAGTGCCGCCAGTCCTACCAGTGCCGCCACCACCTCTAGTGCCGCCACTAGGCCAAAGTCAATTCCTTCCCCATTTTCACCTAAGTAAACAAGTATCCTCATGTCAGTGTTAACCAACCATGTGGAAATATTGTAATGTTATAATGGGGTACAGTACTCAAGATGAAAGAAGATTTTCTCCTAGATTGGCATTAAAGTTAGCGATGATGACAATCATCTGGAGCTTTCCTTAAAACAACTCAGACATCACATCAGTGCCCCAATCAGCACACTCAGCTTAGGTTCCTTAGTATGGCAGCACCAGACAGATGAAATGGCAGGGGTGGGTGAGGCACAGGATGACAGGTCTAAAGCAGCATCAGCCAAAACAGGGACCCTAACAGTTTACTCAGCTGAGGTTCTTTAGCACGGCAGCACCAGACACATGCGATGGCAGGAGTGAAGGAGGCATGAGAGGATGGGCGTAAGGCAGCAGCAGCCACAACAGGACTCCTATCAGTTCAGTCACCCAAGGGTCTTTAGCATGGCAGCACCAGAAACATGAGATGGCAGGAGTGGGGGTAGGCACAGGAGGACAGGTGTAAAGCTGCAGTAGGCACAACAGGGACCCTATCAGTTCACTCAGTTAATGATCTTTAGCACAACAGCACCAGAGACATGAGATGGCAGGAATAGGGGAGTCTCAGGATGACAGGCCTAAAGCAGCAGCAGGCACAACAGAGACCCTATCTGTTCACTCAGCTGAGGTTCCTTTGCACAGCAGTACCAGACACATGAGATGGCAGGAATGGGGGAGGCACAGGAGAATGGGCCTAAAGCAGCAGCGTCAGCATCAGGACCACTATCATTTCAGTCAGCTGCGGTTCCTTATCATGGCAGCACCAGACACATAGATTGCAGGAGTGGGGGAAGCATGGGAGGAGAGGCCTAAGGCAGCAGCAGCCACAATAGGGCTTCTATCAATACAGTCAGCTGAAGTTTATTAGCAAGACAGCACAAGACACATGAGATTGCAGGACTGGGGGAGGCATAGAAGGACAGACCAAAAGCAGCAGCAGCCACAATGGGGCCACTAGCAGTTCAATCGCTGTGGTTGCTTACATGGCAGCACCAGAGAAGCATGATATGTCAGGAGTGGAGGAGGCACAGGAGGATGGGCCTAAACAGCAGTAGTCACATCATGGCCACTATCAATTCAGTCAGCTGAGGTTCGTTAGCATGGAAGTGCCAGACACATGAGATGGCAGGAGTGGAGGAGGCATAAAAGGACAGGCCTAAAGCAGCAGCAGCCACATGCGCGCCAGTATCAGTTCAGTCAGCTGAGGTTCTTAATCACGGCAGGAACAGACACATGAGATGGCAGGAGAGGAGAAGACACAGGAGGACATGCCTAATGCAGCAGCAGCCACAACAGGGCTCCTATCAGTCCAGTCAGCTGAGGTTCTTTATTATGGCAGCACCAGAGACATGAGATGGTAGGAGTGGGGGAGGCACAGGAGGCTGGACCTAAAGCAGCAGCCGCATCAGGGCCATTATCATTTCAGTCAGCTGTGGTTCTTTAGCAAGGTAGCAAAGAGACACATGAAATGGCATGCGTGGAGGAGGCACAGGCGGAAGGGCCTAAGGCAGCAGCAGCCACAGCAGGCCACTGTCAGTTCGGTCAACTGAGATTCTTAAGCATGGCAGCACCAGACACATGAGATGGCAGGACTAGAAGAAGCAAAGGAGTACAGGCCTAAGGCAGCAACAGCCGCAACATGACTCCTATCAGTCCCGTCAGCCGAGGTTCTTTAGCACGGCAGCACTAGAGACACATGATATGGAAGGAGTGGAGAAGGCATGGGGGGACAGGCCTAAAGCAACAGGCACATCAGCACCACTATCAGTTCAGTCAGCTGCGGTTCCTCAGCACGGTAGCACCAGACACATGAGATGGCAGCAGTAGGGGAGGCATGGAAGAACGGGCCTAAAGCAGCAGCAGCCACATCAGGGCCACTATTATTTCAGTCAGCTGAGGATGTTTAACATGGCAGCACCAGACACATGACATGGTAGGATTGGGGGGAGGCAGAGGGGGTCAGGCCTAAAGGAGCAGCAGGCATATCAGGGCCACTATCAGTTCAGCCAGCTGCAGTTCTTTAGCACAGCAGCACCAGACATGTGAGATGGCAGGAATGGAGGGAGGAACAGGAGGACAGGCCTAAAGCAGCAGCAGACACCACAGGAAGCATATCAGTTCACTCCTCTGTGGTTCTTTAACTCATCAGAAGCAAGAGAGACATAAGATGGTTCTTTATTGCAGCAGGCACACTAGAAGGAGATGGAGGAGAAGGCTTTGGAAGACAGGCAATATGCAGCAGCAGCATCATCAGATTATGATGAACATATCAGGGTTGCAGAAAGACCTAGGAGGCACAGACCACACTTGGTCTTCTTGAGTTCTTTTAACTATTATAGTTTATAACATGGGTTTCTAAAATACTGTCTTCTGATTGGTCCAAACAGGTCACCTGACCATGAATTAATGTCTGATATACCCACAGTTGCATGGTCACACGACTTTATTTCACTGTTTTTTTAGGTAAAACTCAAACAAAACATTGCCTATGTTATAATAGGATTAACCCACACCAGGGTATGGGTTTACTGAGCATTAATCCATGCCTGGGTGGCCGAAATCACTCGACTTTGCCTCGTGATTCCGGTCCCCCAAGCGTGGATTATTGCTCAGTAAACCCATACCCTGTCATGGGTTAATCCCTCCATAAATGATGCTTTTCTTTCATCTACTATGATGAGAACTAACTGAAGAACCATCAGTGGAATACTATTCCGTGGAAGACACATTTTTCTACAGAACAGAATTCTGTGGTCATTACCTGAAATTTTCTCTGAATGCAAGAAATGAGTTTAAATACTAATCATGACACATGCTTGTAACCAGCGGTAGCATGACCATACTTCTGCCTGCATGGTCGTTAGGAGTTCCAGAAGGAATTTTTGTATCTTTTTAATATGATGGCATTTTTGCATACCGTTCGGCAGAATAATATTCCACAGATTTTAAGTTCCGCAGAATAATTATCCGCCGGCACTTTTGATGTTGTTTCAAAAACTCAATGGAATTTTATTCCACGGATGTTCATTATGCTTGCATTTAGCGGCAGAAGTTTCATTTTTCCCACGTAATTATATTCCGCGGATCCACACATGGACTTAGTTCTGGTTCTGGCTTTGCTGTTTGCTGCGGAAAACTGCCACTGTATTTTATCAATATGGATACTGAAGCTAGTGCTGAGAAGGCAACCAGCAGCACACCACCTCAAGGAAGTGGAACAATCCCCAACTGGTCACTTTCTGCACCATTCTCAGCTGAGGAGACCTCTATTCTGGTCAACGAGGTCTCCAAATAGTCCACAGAACTATTTGGGCCCAATAAAGTTGCCCTTACCAAAAGGGAGGCTATTTGGGAAGCCATTTCTGCTACCGTCAGTGGTAATAGAGAATTCAGCTCTCACCATTAAACAATTAAAGCATCGCTGGGATGATTTTCAGAGAAGGGACCTGCACATTGTTGAAAATCTTGGTGGTACAGTGACCTTATATGAAGTGCCCAAGAAAAAGACAGCGCAAACCCAGTGTGAGCGGTGAGTGTTACCGAATAGATAACTTCTATCCTTACTGTTTAATATTTCTCTGCTTACAATACTGGTGTGTGCAACCTAGCCATAATTAAGCAGTAAGGCCTGATCATTGACCAGGGGTTATATTAATAGTCTGTTAATCCTCACCAGCCAGGGGTTAATGTGGTACTAGGTGCAGCCCTGTGTCATATTTCCCATATGGAGTGATTAACTGATTTTTAATGTTACTCCTGGTGCATTACTTCTAGTTTACTAAAGTATTCCTTCCCAAACAAAAGTGTTAAAAGTATAATTTGGGAATGTATCAGTCACTTAAAGATAGGCTTTTATAAAATAGTTCTGCGACTAACAGTTTAAGAATGCTTGCTGGTTCAAAAGCAGAATACATCTTTCCAGTCATTCAGTAATGGTAAGGGATGCTTACAGGAAGAATCCATATGGCATTGTGAACAGGGAGTACATAGACAATGTAACTGGGATAAATGTAAGGCTGTTGGAATCCTAACAGCCAGTCAGACTGCAACATTTCAGAGATCGTCTTAGAAATATTTGTTTCTAAACGCATAACAATAGTGCTTTGTTATATATTGCATGTGTATTAGTTGTTCCTTTGTCCATTGTAGATATATACCACAGATTACTAAGATTGATCTGTGAAACAGAAATGTGACTGGAAACTTTACTGTGCTTACTGCTTACTGTATAATATAGCACCTCTACATCATCAGCATGGTGATCTCATGGACTGTGTGGTATAACAGCTAAATAATAATGGGAGGGCTATAGCCCAGGGTTCAACATGGGGGAATAGCTCCTCCCATATCCCCTACAAAGGCCAGCCTCCCATAACAGTTCTCTGCTTAGTGCATTGTGAACTGCAATGCTCTGGGCTCCTGTGTGACTCGTGGGCTGGAACTCCTTCACTTTCTGCTCCTTCATTTCTTCCACTTTGCTCCATCCCACTCCTCTTTTTCCCTTCGTCTCTCCTCCTTGGCTTGTTGCTCCCCCCATCCTTCTTGTCTCTCATTTACTTCTTTTTCTTTTGTTTCTTTGTTTCTGGCTGCCTTCCCCTTACACTATCAGAGACTACCATTTTCCTCCACCTATGCAAGTTACTGTCTCTCCAATTTGCTGGAACCTGTCCTATCCCAACACAGCTATGAACTGCATTAGTCCCTCACTGCTGCAGCATACTGTCTCACTGTACCACTGCCTACTCCTGTGCTTTGCAGCCTGCGCTTACTCTCCCGCTGTGTCCTTCCCTCCCGTTGCTGCTACCTGTGCTTTCCTCTTCCACTGGCCCTACACATCTTGCTCACTGTGTCCTGCAAACTCTGAAACACTATTGCAGTACCCCTGCTTCCACCCCCCTTCCCTTCCCCATACCTCTCTTGCAGCTCCTCTCCTTTCTTGAGGTGGCTCCTTGGACAATTCCTCCATCTTCGCCCTTCAGGCTGCCATTCCCTGCCTTCCGTGTGTGGCGTCATCCCCCCGCTTGGCTGCCCCACTAAGGGAATCAACTCCTGTGAGTGGCTGCATGGCTCTACAATGTCTACCCTGCCAGTCAGTTTTCGTTCTGCTCCACATTATCTGTGTCTGCTCCCACATCAGCTGCTCCCTGGGTATCTGGTTCATTCTCCCTTTGGCTACATCAGTGTTGCCATGTTTTGGTCGGTTGCTGTACTTTGCTGTTTGCCAGCACTCCGAGGGATATTACCTTACTGTACAAGTAAGTTGCAGTAACATAGAAACATAGAATTTGAAAGCAGATAAGGACCTCAAGGTCCATCCAGATGGCCCATTATTTTCTGCCTTATGAATGTGCCATAGGCCTTTACTCTGTCAATGGCCCATCTATTCATACTCTTCTGCATTGCTCCCTTATGCCTATCACATGCCTGTTTGAAGCCCTGCTCTGTATTGATAGCCAGCATTTCCTGAGGTTGGCAGTTCCATGCATCCACCACCCTTTCTGTGAAAAAGAACTTCCTCACATTACCCCTTAATCGGCCTCCCTCTAATCTCATGCTGTATCCTTTTGTCCTGATATTTTTCTTATATTGAAACATGTTAGACTCTTTCACCTTGTTAATGCCCTTAAGATGTTTGAATGTTTCGATCATATCACCTCTCTCCCTCGTTTGCTCTCATGTATACATATTGAGCTCCATTAATCTGTCCTCATATGTTTTCTGATGCAGTCTCTGCACCATTTTGGTTGTCCTTACCCTGGACTGCCTCCATTTTGTCAGTGTCCTTGTGCAGGTGCGGCCTCCGGTACTGCATGCAATACTTCAGATGGGGCCTAACCAGTGTCTTGTAAAGAGTAATTATTATCACCCTCTTATGACTTGTTATACCCCTACTAATACATCCCAATATCCCTCTAGAGTCTAGCCATACCTACTGTATTAGAGGTCTGCCCGGATGATTTCAGGTCATCTGTGATGATAATACCCAAGTCTCTTTCTTCCCTTGTGATTGCCAGCAACTCCCCTCCCAACTTATAGGTGGCTTCAGGGTTTCTCTTTCCTATGTGCATGATCTTGCACTTCTTTGCGTTAAACCCAAGTTGCCATTCTTTCAGCCATTGTGCCAGGTTTTCCAGATCTCTTCTCATTCTGCCCACCCCATCTGTATCATGTACTCTGTTGCAGATCTTGGTGTCATCTGCAAACAGACAAACCTTAGCTCCAGTCCATCTGCAATGTCACTGATGAAGATATTGAAGAGGACTGGCCCTAGGAATGATCCCTGAGGTACCCCACTTGTGACTTGCATCTCTTCTTGCTGTAACCATATACCACCACTCTCTATTTTCTGCCCTCCAACCAGTTTGCCACCCAGTTGACCAGCTTCTGACCCACTCCAAGCCTACCCAGCTTATTAATCAATCTTCTATGTAGAACAGTATCGAAAGCTTTGCTGAAGTCAAGGTAGGTGACATCAACTGCACCCCCTTAGTCCACCACTCTGGTTACCCAGTTAAAGAAATCTATGAGATTAGTTTGACAGGACCTTCCTGTTGTAAACCCATGTTGTCTTGGATCCTGTGCTCCTATGGATTCCAAGTGTTGCACTATCCTTTCCTTAAGTAGTGTCTCCATAATCTTGCCCACTACTAACGTAAGACTGACTGGTCTGTAGTTCCCTGCCTCCTCCCTGCTACCAGTCTTGTGGAGCAAGATCGCATGAGCCCTTCTCCAGTCTTCTGGGACCTCTCCTGTGTTCAGAAACTCACTAAACCGTTCTGATAATGGCTCTGTTTGTTGCACCCTTAGCTCCTTTAGTATCCTGGGATGTATGTCATCAGGTCCCATTGCCTTGTCCACCCTGAGCTAAGCAAGCTCTTGTAGGACCCTTTCCGTTGTGAAGGGACTTGTTCACACCTCTCTCATCCCTGTGTCCATGCTGCTGATCTGTGGGCCCTGCCCTACCTTCTCCTCAGTAAATACTGAGCAGAAGTATTTATTTAGGATAGATGCTTTTCCGTGGTCCTCCTCCACAGACTCCCACTTATCCCCTTTGATCTTAGCAATGCCCCATCTTTACTTTCTCCTTTCACTAATGTATCTATAGAAAATCTTGTCCCCTTCTTTTACTGTTTGTGCTAGTATTTCTTAGGTTTGGGCCTTTACCTGCCTTACTGCCTTCCCTGATTCCCTTAGGGAAGTTTGGTATGCCTCCCTATCTTCCTCCCTCTGCGTTCCCTTATATTTCCTGAAGGCCAGCCTTTTGGCTCTGACCTTTTCTACTACTGTTTTTGAGAACCAAAGTGTTTTTCTCTTTCTTTTGCTCTTGCTTTTCTCCCCAACACAATTGGATGTTGCTTCAAGTATTGCATCCTTAATGCTTGCCCACTTTCCTGTACCCCATCATCTGTATTTCTTCTTGCCAGGGCTAGCTTAACTCTGTTGGCCAACTTATCAAAGTCAGCTTCTCTGAAGTCCCATATTTTTGCCATGGAATGGGATGATTTAGTTCTAGTGGACAAATTGAACCACACCATGTGATGATCACTGGCCCCCAGGTGATCTTCTACCTGGAGATCTGTGATCCTTTCCCCGTTAGTCAGTACTAGATCTAGGATAGCCCCATCCAGCAGTCCTTCTAGCTGATCCCTCATGATTTACTTCCCATACTCCTCAGGCGAAGACTTTCACCTAGAATAGTCTTCCATTGATTCCTCAATCTGCACACCCACAACCGACTTGGCTATCTCACTATCCCAATCATGCCTCTCAACAGACCTATATATGACTAAAATGCTAGGCACCCCCTGGCATTCTGCACCACTCCCAACTTCCCATTGCCACCAGTCTATAGACTGCTTTAAAGACCTGTTTCTGGGCTTCTTACAAATATTCAGTCAATGGATCAACCAATAAGGCAAAGCTGTCATGACCAGCTCAGCTCATGTCACAGGCAATTATGCAACAGCAATACCCATATCTACCTTTCCCACCAGCAGACCAGCAGGAACCAATACAAGTATCATTATGGCATCATTTCCCAAAACAACTCTTGAATTCATTGTACCAAACTTCCAGTTATTCCATATACATTCAGTTATCATCTTTACTGCATATACCAATCTTCCTTCATTGGTCTAAAATCTTCCATGTCACCCCTCCTGCCAGGTACAAGATTCTGTCCAACTCCTTCATCTTCTTCATGCACTCCTACATTGCAACTTATTGCTCACCACTTAACTCCAAACCTTCAGACTCTAATTTGCATGTCAAAGCTTCTACAAAGTCAGATTGTTTACCTTATGACTTCATAACCCATCATACCCCCCACCGTTCAAAGTCTGGCAGAAAATGTTATCAAATCATGCTGTTCATACTCACTTGTCTCTGGAAAATCCCACTGGATATCATCCATCATCACCATGGAAACCTGGACTGCATTCACCCCTTTTCAACTGGACCTACTCCACCTTCAGTATCTGGATGCTCCTTCAGAACAGACCTTCCTCTTCAACCTTAGAATCATCCTTCCAGAACTCATCATCCAATGTACCTTGAAGATAGACTGACATCTCTTCAAGCAGTTCACCTTCCTCAGCAATTAGCTGATGGTTGCTAGAACCTAGGTTCATCTCCTCTTAGTTTGCCCAGAGGACAGGTGGGTCAGTAGCCATGGGTCCTCAGAGATTTCCTAAACCTGGGGGGTTTTCCTCTCCTGCATGCTACTGGTCATACTTTCTGTGAGATGAAGGAAGTAATCATAATCTTTTGAACACTCATTGGTAATTCTTTTGGGATTTCTATTCTCTACTCACTGCCCAGCTTACTTACCAAGGGTGGGAATAGAGAAGAGCCAAAAGTAAACTAAAGTTACATAAGCACTACTAATCTCATACCCAATTCACCAAAACATTGAACTAAGAGACATTTACCAGCTGCCACTGGATAATGTTATGTGTCACAGTCAGTGAACTCACAGTCCAGATGTTGTAATGAGGGTGAGAAATGTTGATCTGTAAGCTGGACAGCCACCAGTCAAGCACACTGCTGTACCACACTTCCAGATAATACTGTTATATATCATACTTTCTAAGTAGCCATTGGAATATGGATAAATTGTTCACTATTTATCACGTACAAGTATTTATTTTTCAAAATTGCATAAAATAGCTACTACGGTGTGTTTTCTCGATGTGTCAAACAGGTCATGCATGTCCATCTCCCTGTGTTGTCAGTGCAGATTTTTAATTGTATTTGATAATATATTGCATCACTAAGTCTTTATCTTTGACTGATCAAAGCATTCTGTTTTGTTTGTCAACAGCAGAGACTGAAGAACAGACAGGCAACCCAACTCCAGAAGAGAGCAGAACTGGACAGGCCCAGGAGGAGTCATCCGGGAGGTGGTGCCGAGCAGCAGTCATCATCATCATCATCATCATCATCTTCTTTTCAGGGCGGACAACACGGTATAAAATTATTTACCTATGATATACTGCTACCTGACTGGTTCTCATTTCTGCCTGTAGAAGCATTAGGAATGTTATCAGCATAAGGTGACCCACCAGTGCAATGATAGCGCTACTTAGAGTAGGATCAAGTGTCATAGGGACTGCTGTCCTCCTGAGTTTGTGTGGGGGGGGTAGGGGTACCGCAACCATCTGTGTGCTTCTGTGATCCAGGCGCACACTTTGTAATACCATATCCTGCTTTAACTGTATGAGCAGGCTTATTCGCAAGGTTACTCCAACAACAACTAAGGGCATCCCCCTGGCATTCTGGTGACACCATTGATCATGCATCTAGCAGGCGGGTGGTAGGGTGGAACAAAAGTAAAATATCTATTTATTTAAAACCAGTCAGGGACAGGGGTAGGTTCCAATGTATGGTGTGTCTCCTATCTGTGTGTCCCTAAGAACATCAAACAAGTCACTCAGAGAAAGTGTCTGCCTATATAAAATTGTGGATTGTGCTGTATTGCTTTTCTTCCGAACAAAGTAATAACAGAATGGGTGGTCCCCCAAGGGTGTACTGTAATGGACAGGTAACAGCAATTTGGAGGCAAACACTTTACTTTATATTAGTACTGAAATTCAAACATGAACAGAGAACAGTTTTCACAAAGACATTTTCCATTCCTGTACAAATGGAGCTCTGGATTTTTAACTATGGTATATTTTGTTGTGGTTGACATACACTTAAACTGAGCATACCCAACAAGTGACATGTGGTTATTTATTTATTTATTTACTTACTTACTTACATTTTGGTGCCTGGGTAGGATCACTGAGAACGTAACAGCCCCTTTTCAGGGGCTACCAGGGATTAATTACATAAATCCAGAGAACAACAACAATAATACCATGTCATATTCATGTAGCGTTGTACAACCATTACAGACACATGGCACAAGTTAAAGAGACTTATCAGTCTCAGCTGCTGCACCTGATATATAGGTGCCTGACCACATGGACAGCATGTTAAGGTGTAGATGCCCTCAAATAATCCTGTTATTCAGATGCAGTTTCACTTGTAAAAAACATTTTACCGGGCCCCAAGGATTTCCAGGTCTGAAGTGCCACCTACGCTCTGCTAATTTGTGTCGCGATGCCAGGGAAAGCATGGGGATGAGCCCTTGTTAGTCGACTGGTGCCCATGTTTCATCACCAACTGACCATTGAAATATAAAAAAAGATAGGAAAGCTGTCACCCATATACTATAATGGCGCTCATCCTTGCGCTCTCCCTGGCATCGTGTCACAACTTAGCAGAGCACAGGGTCAGAGAGTGGATGGTACTTCAGACAGGGAAGTCCTTGGGAACTGGCAAAATGCTTTTTATGTATGAAATGGTATCTGAATAACAGGATTATTTGGAGGTATCTACACCTTATCATGCTGTTTATGAGGTAAGGCACCTATATACAGTATCAGAGGCATGCATTACTTTTTTTTGTTCATTCAGCAAACAGATACATTCTACTCAACTCCTGCATACTGTATTGTTTTCCCCTCAGAAATGTGCTGTTATTGTTTGTAGCCCTCCCTCAGGCAAGTAACTGTAGGTCAGCTAGTGCGGTGTGACAGTGGTTAACTTCAGGTCAAGCAATTAAAGAATTAATTAAAAAATCAAGGGAAACTTCCCTTAGGGAAGCGGAGAAGGCAGTGAGGCAGGCAAAAGCCCAAACCTAGGAAACACTAGCACAAACAGTAAAAGAGGGGACAAGACTTTCTATAGATACATTAGTGAAAGGAGAAAGTCCAGAGTGGGTATTGCTAAGATCAAAGGGGATATGGGTGTGTGTGTGGAGAAGGACCATGTAAAAGCATCTGTCCTAAATAGATACTCCTGCTCAGAATTTACTGAGGAGAAGGTAGGGCAGGGCTCACAGCTCAGCACTATGGACACAGGGGGAAGGGAGGTGTGCACTAGTCCTTTCACAAAAGAAAGGGTCCTACAAGAGCTTGCTAAGCTCAGGGTGGACAAGGCAATTGGACCTGATGGCATACATCCCAGGGTACTAAAGAAGCTAAGGGTGGAACTAGCAGAGCATTATCTGAACTGTTTAGTGAGTCTCTGAACACAGGAGAGGTCCCAGAAGACTGGAGAAGGGCTCATGTGATCCCGCTCCACAAGAGTAGTAGCAGGGAGGAGGCAGGGGAAACTACAGACCAGTCAGTCTTATGTCAGTAGTGGGCAAGATTATGGAAGCATTCATTAAGGAAAGGTTAGCGCAATACCTGGAATCCATAGGAGCACAGGATCCAAGACGACATGGGTTTACAACAGGAAGGTCCTGTCAAACTAATCTCATAGATTTCTTTGACTGGGTAACCAGAGTGATGGACCAAGGAGGTGCAATTGATGTCACCTACCTTGACTTCAGCAAAGCTTTCAATACTGTTCTACATAGAAGATTGATTAATAAGCTGGGTAGGCTCAGGGTGGGTCAGAAGTTAGTCAACTGGGTGGCAAACTGGTTGGCGGGCAGAAAAAAGAGAGTGGTGGTAAATGGTATACCATCTGAAGAGATGCAAGTCACAAGTGGGGTACCTCAGGGATCATTCCTAGGGCCAGTCCTCTTCAATATTTTCATCAGTGACATTGCAGATGAACTGGAGGGTAAGGTTTGTCTGTTTGCAGATGACACCAAAATCTGCAACTGAGTAGATGATCCAGATGGGGTGGGCAGAATGAGAAGAGATCTGGATAAACTGGCAAAATGGTCGGAAGAGTGGCAGCTGGGGTTTAATGCGAAGAAGTGACAGATCATACACATAAGGAGGAGAAACCTTGAAGCCACCTATAGGTTGGGAAGGGAGTTGCTGGCAATCACAAGGGAAGAAAGAGACTTGGGCAACATCATCACAGTTGACCTGAAATCATCCAAGCAGACAACTAAAGCAGTAGGTAAGGCTATAGGGATATTGGGGTGTATTAATAGGGGTATCACAAGTCGTAAAAGGGAGGTAATAATCCCTCTTTACAAAACACTGGCTAGGCCCCATCTGGAGTACTGCATGCAGTACAGATTAACGGAGTTCAATATGTATACCCTAGAGCAAAGGAGGGAGAGAGGTGATATGATTGAAACATTCAAACACTTAAGGTCATTAACAAGGTGAAAGAGTCTAACATGTTTCAATATAGAAAACTAGCAGGACAAGAGGACACAGTATGAGATTAGAGAGAGGCCAATTAAGGGGTCATTTGAGGAAGTTCTTTTTCACAGAAAGGGTGGTGGGTGCATGGAACAGCCTACCTCAGGAAGTGGTGGCTATGAATACAGTGAAGGGTGTCAAACAGGCATGGGAGAGGCATAAGGGAGCAATACAGATTAGTATGAATAGATAGGCCATTGACAGAGTAAAGGCCTATGGCACATTCATAAGGCAGAAAAAAATGAGCAGACTGGATGGGCCTTTCGGTCCTTATCTGCTGTCAGTTTCTATATTTTTATGAATGGAATCTTAAGTTTATACATAATTGGCATCCCACAAGTAGGGAGGGCTGGGGGAATACTGGGTTGTATAGGGAGAGGCATCACCAACAGAAAACAGGAAGTTGTTATCCCTCTGTACAGATAGTTGGTGAGACCCCATCTGGAGTACTGCATCCTGTCTGGAGACCCCATCTCTGCAAAGGACATAGACAGGATGGAGGCAGTCCAGAGGAGGGCAACTCAAATGGTGCAGGGTCTGCAAGAGAAGCCATACGAGGAGACACTAAAGAAGCTTAATATGTATACCCTTGAGGTAAGGAGGGAGGGGGGGGACATGACAGAAACTTTTAAGTACCTCAATGGAATCAACACAGTCCAGGAGGGTAGCATCTTTCAGAAAAAGAGATGTGCAAGAACAAGGGGACACAATTTGAAGATAGAGGGGGGACGGCTCAGGGGCAATGTGAGGAAGTATTTTTTCACAGAGAGGGTGGTGAATGCATGGAACAGCCTTCCTGAGGATGTTGTGGGGTCTAAAACTGTGGGAGAATTCAAGAATTCTTGGGACAGACATAAGGCAATTTTTGTGGGGGGTAGGAAGAAATAGGCTGTTTGTTAAATAGGATCTGCAGCTTATCCTGTAGGCAGGGAAATGGGCAGACAAGGTGGCCCAAGCATTCTTATCTGCCGTCAAAGTCTATGTTTCTATGATAACATTATAACGAAATCCTCATAAATTAAGAATTGGTTTGCAGTGGGTGCACAGGCTGCATTCTGCTCATTAGGTTCATCCAGTTTCTGTTGTAAATAAACAAAGGGACACCAACTCCAAACAGTACTGTGGACTTGTGAATGACCTCCCTTAAAGGTTATAGGAAACCTTTTTTACACCTCTAGATTCCCTCTAGTTGTTCTTTTACTATCTACCCAGTATTCTGATATGTTTTCAACCCTATTTTGTTAAATTAATATTCTAATTTTGCTGCCTTTTTAACACCCAGTATTCCTCTCTCCTCAGTAGTTGCTGCTCTCTCTTTTCAAACTGCCTGAACATTGTATGACATCAGAAACTCCCATTCCAGGCCATTCAGATGAACAGCATGGAATGGGAGTTGTTGATGTCATAGAACGTCTTAAACATATGAAAATCAAGAGCAGTAGCTGGTGAGGAGAGTGCAACTCTATGTAGATCTGAAGGCACCCCAAAGCTAGGTTAGTTATTCTTCTAAAAATCATCAAAGCATATCAGAATGCAGAACTGGCATGGAAAGGAAGATGGAAGGGCAGTTAACTGTGTAAAAATAATTTCCTATCTCCTTTAAAGTAAAGCACTTTTAGTGGCTTTTTTACTGCGTTTCAGAAATTAAAGGGAAGAAAAGAGGATGCAGTACGGTGCTTCAATCAGGCTGGGATCTCGTAGGCTCATGATGAATCACTCATTGTGGCATGTGCTGCACTTTCACTGGTATGGAGTGGTACGTTTAAAAAATATCTGACCTCGAGAGTAATTGTATTTTCTTTATTTATTTCAGCCACTGCTACTTCTACCTGCAACCGCCTGACTGAACCAGGGGTGTAGCCAGGGATTTCAGATCTGCACGAAATCAAGCCATAGTCAGCATGTCGCAAACAAATGCTAATAGCTCAATAACTGTACGTGATAGACACAAAGTATGAGTGGCAGAGTTATTCAGCACAAAATTGCCTTTCCAATGGTGGCATGCATGTAATAAGAAGTAATTTTGTTTTTTTTCTATGCTGGTCAAAAGAGCAAACTAAATATTTTTTCACTAAAAAAGGACAACATAAGCCATTTTTGTTGGAAAATATGTAAAATATCAACACCAAATTAAGCATACAGACATTAGATGGTGTTTTAATATTATGTTTGTTAAAAAAAGATATCTTTTTACTATAAAACATAATTTTTTCCCATTTTAATCAAGGTGCTTTGGTGAGATTTGAGGGATAAATCTCAACCACACACACCATATCATAAACAAATGCATATAACTCCAAAAGTATATATGATACACACAAAGTATCAGCATAAAAGTTGATGAGCACAAAAATGCCTTTCCAATGGTGCTATGCAACCAGTTGTAATCAATATGGTTTTATTTTATACCTGCTGAAGTGCCAAAAAAGTGAATTTTATTCAAGCTGCTTAGGTGAATCTTGATGGAAAACATGTCAGCCATACACACCATACCATAAACAACTGTGAATAACTCCTAAAGTATACATGATATACACAACATATCAGTGGCAAAGTTGTTCAGCACAAAATTACCTTCCCAATGATGGTATGCAAATAATAATATGTAATTTAGTTTTTTTTTTTAAGCTGGTTGAAACAGCAAAAAAAAATATTTATTTCACTAAAACAGGCAACATAAGCCATACACACCATACCATAAACAAATGCAAATAACTCCTAAAGTATACATGACATGCATAAAATATCAGAGACAAAGTTGTTCAACATAAAATTACCTTTTCAACGGTGCTATGCAGTCAAATATATATTATATTCTGTTATACTATATATTAAAATATATAAGTGACTTCTCCAGACGTTGCAAGGGCACACTGGGAGTCAGTAGCTGACTTCTGCAGATGTCCTCAGGACACACCAGTGTATTTTACTGACGACTACAGGCATCTGCTAGGAGACAATGAGTTAACTCTGGCAATCCAAGTGACCTAAACAATTATAGACCAATATCCCTTCTTCCTATCCTTTCCAGATTGCTAGAGAAAGTGGTTAACATGCAGCTCAGGGAGTACTTGGACACCACCAACCATCTTGCCCAGTTAGGATTGAGAGCTTGCCATAGTACAATATCCGCACTCACAAAGGTCACCAAAGACTGGCAGAATTCCTTAGATGCTAAGAAATATGTATGTGCCTTGTTCCTTGATCTAAACAAGGCTTTCAATACAGTGGACCATGTCTTGCTGTTAGATACACTTCAGAGCACTGGTCTAGACTCTTCTGCACTAAAATGTTTCACCTGTTACTTCACATTGAGATCTCAACAGGTTAAAGCACAAGGGAATCTTTCACCCCTAAAATTGCTTCAAAGAGGTGTGCCACAGGAATCCATTCTAGGGTCAATGCTTTTTACACTATATATTAACAACATCGATTCAGGAATCAAATCGGCCAATATTCACCTTGTTGCTGATGATACAGTCATATACATTGCCAAGCCTACCCCAGAGCAGGCCTGTATGGACCCACAATGGGATTTTAATCAGCTGCAGTTAAACTTATTGCACCAAAAACTACTGTTAAATGCAAAAAAAACAGACTATATTTGTCTCAACCTTTGTTCATGGCCTAAATCCTTCCTTACATGGCCTAACACCTCAAATTCTATTGCTTTTAGGAGAACCTATTGAATATGTGTCTATATTTAAATATCTGGGGGTCTGGATAGACCACAAGCTTTAACTTTCTGACCACATTGGGGAACTTTCAAAGAAACTAAGGCAGAGACTGGTCCTGTTCTTCTGGATTAAGCATCTAACCCATGACGCCAAAAAAGTCTGGTCCAAACCACTTTTCTATCTTTACTGGGCTATGCCGACTTCCTTTACAGCCAAGGCCCTGCCTCTGCACTCTCTAAACTAGACTCGCTCTACCACCGAGCCGTGAGCTTTATCTCTGGATTACTGTACCTCACCCACCACTGCTCCCTGTATTCTGCAGTAGGTTGGACCTCCCTTACATTCGGAAGGCAAAGGAATGCCACCTTTTGGACCTTTAGAGCTATCACTCATAAGCTTCTCCAGTATATCTCTGACTGTTTGCTGCTATGCGCTGTAGGCAATTATTCCTTGCGCAGCTTCTCCTACATCTCCCTATCCAAAGTTAACTCACACATTTGTATAGGTTATGTACTTCCTTACCGTGCCCATTTGTAATCAGACTATTACTGTCACTCAAGAGAGTGCCTCACTGTGGTGAAAAATTAATAGTAATCCAAAAGAAAACTGTACACGTATACTTTCTGAATGTTTTCCTCATTTTCAGGATGATTTTTGAATTGATAGAAAAGGTCAGAGAAATGGAGCTTTCTGATTGGCTGTAAACATTCTAACAACCTTATGTTAATTTTTTATTAACATACACGTAGAGTTTAATTATGCTGAACAAGGTTTAACAGTATTTAATTTTTTTTTTATTATAATAGCAATAAGGCACCCCCAAGGGTTATGTTATTTAATGATCATGGTCAGTTAATCACCCTCTTGGGGCATGTGGCACTCTGCTATGCCTTGTGGTTGCCACATTAAAACCCATACATGATGATTAACTGACCATTAGGTAACATAATACCTGGGAGTGCCTCATCGCTTAAAAATAGTTCTTCCACCAACAGTTTAATAAGTTTACCTTTCAGTGGAAGCAAGGCAATTATAAATTGAAGGCTGAGGTTAACAAAGTTGTAGTCATAACTGTAGTGCTTCTGTTAGGTCTTCTCATTTGGTTTATTTTAGTCCTTCTTTCTGATTACTGCAGAATACATAAGCAATAATACCCAACAGGGTGGGCATTATTGGGAAATACTGGACCGCCCAGGGGCGTAATGAGGCCCGATGCCACAAGTGGAGGGCCTTATAGCACCTGGAAGTTCCGGTAGTTCCCAATAATGCCCATCCTGGAGGGTATTATTGTGCTTAGAAAATGGCCACTGTAAAAGAAAAAAGTTTAATAAAATAATGTGCATAAATTTGTTTAAAATCATTTTTTTAATAAAGTAGTTCCTCCGCCTGCATGACAATGCTTTTTTTGTTTGTGAGGTACCTACCCCCATTTGTCTGTGGTAGGGTGAAAAAACACAAGGGCAAAGGGCGTTACCTATCTCTGACACTTGTTTCTCTGTGGTAAAACAGAGACTGCGATATCTTCGGCACTGCTACTGTGCATGAGAACACCGGTATTTTCTTCATTTTTCGTACCACAGATAGACGTCCACGTGCGGTATGAAAATGAAGGAAATACCTGTGTTCTCATGCTCAGTGGCTGTTTTGGTGACAACGCTCTCTGTATGTCAGTACATTCAGCAGCTTTTGGGATCGGACTGAAGCATTTAGTATACTGTGCCATTTAATGGCAAAATGTTTTTTTTTTTTTAATCTGGGTTGTGGGAGGAGAGCGGCTGTCAACGCTGAAGGAAGTAGTGTTGGGGGCAGCTGTGCTTCTCACTAAGCGAGAGAAAAAACATGGCGGGTTTTTCAAATTTTCTAGGGTGCTTTCAGCCAATTAGAAAGCAGGCTGGGCACCTCTGGAAAATGCTACACTGTGAAGTGGCACTCGGACTGGCTCTTATTTTTAGCTGGGCATCTATTGAAAAATAAATGCCCAGCTTGGAGCCTGTCTCAGCCACTCAAGTTTCAAAGCTGATTATTGCCATTTTCTAAATGTAATGAAATCATGATTCAATTGACTGATCAAAGCGTAATGTTCTTTATCAACAGCTGCTCGTAAAGAACAGACTGCAAGTGCTGTGGAGAAGACCAAGGCCATGAAAAGTGGAGTTGCTGCTGCCAAGCCTACTTAGTGCCCCAGAGACTAGCAAGGTTGTTGTTGTGGATGAAAATGTACAGGAAGGAACATGTGTTAAGGTGGGCAACCTGCACCTGGTATGGAATTCTTTTCATAGTTTCTGTATAGATACCTGCTAAATGATTGGATGGATATATTTAGATCCAGCTTTGACTGACGTAAGCCACAAGAAACTTAAAGGTACTGTATGTCCCGATAAGAGTACCCTATAGGAGTGTTATGAAGTTTTGATTCATTACATACACTTAACAGGCTGTAACACACTCCACAGAGTGTGTTATGGCCCATATTAAAACAGAGAAATCTGTCGGCAGAAAAGGACCACTTGGCCCATCTAGTCTGCCCTCTTCCCTCCCCATGATTACTTTGCCATATTGACCTTATTCCCTTCTTTGCTTCGTACCCTTAACTCCCATGTTCAGTCCCATATTGGTATCCCATGCCCTCTTGTATTTTCCCACTGATTATGCTCCCACCCCTATTCTGTTGGCCTATTCCATGGTCCTAACACCCTTTCAGTGAATTATTGTCCAGTCATATTGCCTCTGAAGCTGCCTCCCCTAGTTTTAAATAATGCCAGTTATAGCTCCATATGAAATTGCTGAGTTATCACTCTGTATGAAAATGCTCCATTGCCTAACCCTGTTTATTCTCTTCTAATATTTTAAGTTTTCTATCATGTCCAGCCCCTATCCCTCCTCGCTTCCATTGTGTTCAGGCAGTAGACTTCCAGCTGTTCCTCACATGATCTCCTGTGCAAGCACTGCACCATTTTGGTAGCCATTGTCTGTATCCACTCCACTCCATGTTTGTACCCCCACAGGTGTAGTCTCCAGAACTGTTCCCACTCCATATGCCATGTGTGACCTAACCATGGGTATATAAAATGGTGTTATAAAATGGTTACTCCAAGTAACAAAGTTAATGTCATCAAGAAGACACATAGGTAACTTTATCTAAAGCTATACAGAGCAGTAGGTTATTAGACTGGTGTACTAGTACCATGACTCAGACCAGTGGCTTGGAAGCAGTGAGATGGCATAGAACTAGGAGTCTAATGCTGTGGTATGCATTCAATTACACAGACTAATCCAACCAAGCAATGTCTCAGTAAGAGGACAGACAAGAAAATGAAAGAAATTGAAAAAGCTTTCCAAAGAGCTGTTGAAATGGAGGACAAGCAGCAACCTGCTGAGCAAGCCAGTGGGTTGACTACAACTCAAGCAGAGTCTGGCAGAGTGCCTGACTCTCACTATATGGAGGCGAGAATGAAGGCCATGAACCAACGCTTTCTGGTAATCCATTAAGGAAATAAAAAAAAAATCAAAAGAAAATTATTAAGAATCAGCAGGACAATATTAGAAGGCTTAACAGCCAGCTAGGCCAGCCACACATTGCCACCGGCGGTAGCATGTCACCATCAGCACCCCTAGTGCCACCCACAGAACAGGTGGCAAAAGACAACCTGTAATTTCATTGTAAATTTGTAAAGTTGACAACTTCACACACTACAATTTATACATAATTTAACTTTTGTGTAGTTCTTATTCCCCTCTTCTTGTCACTGTTGCTGTTCTTTGTGTTAGAATTTTGAAGATAACTGTTCTTCCTGTTGTTGTTGGTTGTTGTTTTGTTTTTTTAGTAAACATTTGTGGGTTTAAAAACAAGTGACTTATTGTATTTCTGTAGTCTTGCTTATTCAGTGCTGCTTTTGGCTCACTATGAATGAGGTCAGGGAAGCGGCGTTGTATGGTATGGGCTGAAACAGATAGCCAAAATTGCGTCAAAATTCTGACCTACACTTTTTTGTACTGTTTTTGATAGACCAACCTTATCTCCTGTCTTGACTCATATGATACCCTTCTTTCCACAATTTGAGTCTGCTTTAGTACTTTTCTTTTTATCTGAAATAATGAAAGGAGCACTCCTTCACGTATGGCAGGGACACTATTTTCATCACAATTCCCAGCAGTTTTTGAACACCTGCTTTTCCCTGAGGTCAGGGATCACTGCTTGTTGCATGATAGACAGCACCTTATTTTAATCGCAGCAGAACTATTTTCAACAGTTGACGTACAGAACCAGCCGAGAATAACAATGCAGAAAAAGAAAAATGGTTAAAGCCATACTAAAAGGAGCACTCCTTTTATTATTGTAGTTGTCAAAAAAGGTACTATAGCAGATGCAAATTGTGGAAAGACGGGCATCATACAAATCTGTAGATAGGGGGCAATCTAAAACGGAATACAGAAGCATTAGTCAAAATGTCTGCAACATCGATGCACTGCTGCTATACAATGAAAGTGCTTCATCTGCTGATTCCTTGAAAACAAGGAAAGCATCAATTTAAGGGAAGCCATCGGAAGTCATTTACCGAACTGTAGGGTCTTAAATAGTAAGCCAATGACATGTGCTATAAATACATTTTCGAAAATTCTGACCCTCTATTAAGTCATTGCTTGCTACATTAAAATATTAATGTGAACACTTGCAATATTATTATATATATATATATATATATAACTGTTGAGATAAGATAAAGATCTATCATGTGAGTGCTATCAGATTTGTAATAGACTGTAATAGAGTTGATGATTTTCAAGAATTTATACCATATTTGATGGTTTACTGTGTGTAGTAGTACCACCCTACAAACAGTTGAATGCCTTCTGATGTCTTCCCTTAAATTGAGACTTTTGAAAGTTTTTTGGACAAAACATTTATATGATGCATGTGGGTAATCATAATCAAACACAATGCTGAAAAAAAAATACTTACCTTAATGCAGTAGACTGTAAGGGCACAGGTCAGGTCTAGAATTGGATGCTGCAAGCTGGATGAGGTAAATATACAATACCAGCGAGACAGTCTTGTGAAGGAAAGAATGATATAACATTTAGTTTTAGGTCCCTCACCAGGGACAACATGGTGGAACACTTTAATTAAGCAATAAGGCACTCCAGGTGGTGCGATATAGTAGGATAATGGCCCACTACGACTGGGTTGAAGGACTTGGTGTAGCTGAGTGCTTCCACCACCCGAGAAGGGCTGTTAGCCAACCATATCGCACCACCTGGAGTGCCTTATTGTGATTATGAAATGGGACATTTTTAATAAATTGTATGCCTTTTTGAAACATATTTCTTTCAGCTGGGCCATTGTGCTGGCATAACGGCCCAGCTGAAAGCTGCTGTTGGCCAACTGGGAACCAGCATTCTTTCTACCCATTTCATAATTGTGATTATCTGACAGTTTCATCTGCTTAAATTCAAGATGGCATATTCTATTAAGTATATGGAAATCGAAACAAATATTATCATGCTACTGACAGTTAAACTTAGTTTACCAAAATAAGATTTTTGGAAGTGAGTTACACAGTAAACATTTGTTTCAGCAATACTGGAGTCTGATTGCCTGTTATGATTAAACTTGCCTTACATTAATTCATGTTACACTGTCAGTTGCAGCTTGATTACTATGGAGCATAGGACATTCCGGATGCATTCTGATAGTGTAGCACCATTCTTAAACTGCTGCTGGAATAATTATTCTACTTAAAAGGCACACAGTAAATGTGAAAAACATTCAACAAATATACCTTGAAATAATTCAAAACTTAAATAAGGTCAACCACGATAACAAAGTATTAACCTTAAAAAAAAAAGAAAATTGCGAAAAAAATAAATGTACTTACTTTCTTCCACTACACTGTGCAGAACCAGTAGTATCATAATGGGATTCCCATTATGCATGAGGTGAATGACAGAGAGAGACAGACCTGTGAAGAAAAGAATGATAAAAGAAACAGTAAGTTTGCGATCCGGCGTCACTGACATAGTGCACTGTGAGATGACTTTCACCAACAGATAATAAAAATGAAAATTAAAATAAAAATACTGTACTTACTTACACTGATGCATGTCATAACATCAGAAACCCGGGTCATGGCGGAGGAGCATGCACTGGAGGGTCAGGAGTACAGGCCACAGGCATCAGCAGCACCATCAGGGCAGCTGTCCAGTCCTTTGGCTTTGTCTCTTTATCGCAGCATCACCACACATGTTCGTGGTGTAGGAGCAGAGGCAACAGGCATCAGCATGGCATGTGTCAGGTTATATTTGTCTTAGGTTCTTTATCGCAGCATCACTACACGTGTTCATGGTGTAGGAGCAGGCACAGGAGCACAGGCCACAGGTATCTGCAACACCAGCAAGGCAGCTGTCAGGTCACTTGGCTTTAATTATTGCAGATCATCACACATGTCCATGGTGTAGGAGCAGACACAGGAGCACAGGCCACAGGCATCTGCAGCACCAGCAGGGCAACTGTCAGGTCATATTTGTCTTAGGTTCTTTATCGCAGCATCACTACATGTGTTCATGGTGTAGGAGCAGGCACAGGAGCACATGCCATAGGCATCAGCAGCACCAGCAGGGAAGCTGTCAGGTTAATTGGCTAAGGTTACTTATTGCAGTATCATCACATGTGTTCATGGTGTAGGAGCAGGCACAGGAACACATGCCACAGGCATCAGCAGCACCAGCAGGGAAGCTGTCAGGTTAATTGGCTAAGGTTACTTATTGCAGTATCATCACATGTGTTCATGGTGTAGGAGCAGGCACAGGAACACATGCCACTGGCATCAGCAGCAACAGCAGGGAAGCTGTCAGATTATTTGGCTAAGGTTACTTATTGCAGTATCATCACACATGTTCATGGTGTAGGAGCAGGTACAGGAGCACAGGCCACAGGCATCCACATCACCAGCAAGGCTGCTGTCAGATCACTTGACTTTGCTTATGCATGCAGCTGGATTCAATGCAAAGAAGTGTAAAATAATGCACCTGGGAAACAAAAACCCAGGAGAAGATAACACAATGGGGGGGAGGGTAGTAACAACAACAAAAATGGAAAGGGACCTGGGGTAATCATATCAAATGACCTTAAGGTTGGCAAGCAATGTGAGAAGGTGGTAGGGAGGGCTGGGGGGATACTGGGATGTATAGGGAGAGGCATCACCAGCAGAAAACAGGAAGTTGTTATCCCCCTGTAAAGACAGTTGGTGAGACCCCATCTGGAGTACCGCATCCAGTTCTGAAGACCCCATCTCCGCAAGGCCATAGGCAGGTTGGAGGCAGTTCAGAGAAGGGCAACTAAAATGGTGCAGGGTCTGCAAGAAAAGCCATATGAGGAGAGACTAAGGGAGCTTAAGATGTATACCCTTGAGGAAAGGAGGGAGAGGGGGGACATGATAGAAATGTTAAAGTACCTCAGTGGAATCAACAAAGTCCAAGAGGGTAGCATCTTTCAAAAAAAGAGATCTGTAAGAACAAGGGGACACAATTTGAAGATAGAGAGGGGACGGTTCAGAGGTAATGTGAGGAAGTATTTCTTCACAGATAGGGTGGTGGATGCTTGGAACAGCCTTCCTGAGGAGGTTGTGGGGTCTGAAACTGTGGGAGAATTCAAGAATTCATGGGACAGACATAAGGCAATTTTTGAGGGGGGTAGGAAGAAATAGGCTGTTGGTTAAATAGGATCTGCAGCTTATCCTTTAGGAAGGGAAATGGGCAGACTAGGTGGGCCAAGCGGCCTTTATCTGCCGTCAAAGTCTATGTTTTTATGCTTTGTTCTTGCAGCATCATCATACATGTTCATGGTGTAGGAGCAGGTAGAGGAGCACAGGCCACAGGCATCCGCATCACCAGCAAGGCAGCTGTCAGCTCACTTGGCTTTGGTTAGTTATTGCTTCATCATCACACATGTTCATGGTGTAGAAGCAGGCACAGGAGCACAGGCAACAGGCAACAGTACAGTAACAGCATCAGGGCAGCTATTACTTCACTGTAAATGCTGTTCTTGGTCACAGCAGGACCCCATGTGGATTGGAGGGAGCATAAGGTACATGAGGAGGGACAGTCCACTGGCAGTAGCAGGGGAGAAATCAGTAGTTCACTTGTCTTTGGTTCTTTATCACAGCAGTATAAACAAGCATTTGTCAATGCCGAATGTTTGCTTGCTGGCATTGGCATTGGTAGTATAGGAGTTACAGAGCTGCATAATAGGAATGGCAGTGAAGTACTGAACTGAAGTCAACCCCACCACCACCATGCAGATACTGACAGGCACTGGGGTGTGCCTTTGGGTCATCAGGCATAACGGCCATGCCATTTCACCACACCCTACCCTGCAGACACCGACAAGTGTCATGATGTGCCTTGGGATCTTTGGCCCTTATGTTCACCCCATTCCATCAAGAAATACAGTGAGATGGGTGCTGTATAGGAGAATGGGGTGAACTTTGGGGCTGAAGAGTCCAAGGTACACCTCGACGCCTCTCACTGGCTGCAGGGTGTGGGTGGGGGGTGGAATGGTATGAGCATTACAGGCGACAATCCCAAGTCACACCCCTGATGCCTGTCTGTCTGTACAGAGTGTGGCGTTATGGTCGGAACCCCTAACGCCTCAGGCGTTCATTGGTATTTTCACTCCAAATTTTCAACATGTTTTTTTTGTGACCGCCACCTCATGAACAGTGGCAATATCAGTTTGTTAGCCGAAAGCTGATTTTGCACAGCAACTACGCCATTTGGCACCACAGGTAGGAAAACACATTTCGAACAGGATGTGAAAAATGACAGCTGTACTGTTCATGAGAAGGTATAAAAAATGGCAATGTTGAAAATCTGCAGTGCAAATATTAAAAAAACTGAAGTAACGAGCGTGTGTAGAAACTGTGCAACACACATCCATAATGTAATTAGTTTGGGGAATTTTTACAGCAGATTGTCAACACAGACATTTTGGGACCTCTGCTCATGAACAGTGTCACTGTGATTTTCTGTATCTGTCTCGAACAGTGATTTCCCCCAGCGACCATGCATTTCTGCGCTGGAAGTGCAAAAACACATTTCGGCCATGGTGTGAAAAATGACAGCTGTATTGTTCATAAGGAAGTGTGGAAAAATGCCAGTGGTGAAAATCTGGACTGAAAATATTATAAATTCATGAACTTACGAGGGTACGTCGAAACTGCGAAATGCTCGCTAGTAACACAGTCATTTTATGGACTTTTGTCACCAAATTTTAACATAGCCATTTTAAGACCTCTGCTCATGAACAGTGTCACTGTGATTTTCTTAATCTGTCCCAAACATTGATTTCCTGCACACGATCATGCCTAACAGCGCTATACGCGCCGGAAACACATTTGGGTGAGATGTGAAAAATGACAGCTGTACTGATCATAAGGAGGTGTGGGAAAATGTTGAGAATCTAGAGTGAAAATATTAAAAAATTCGTGAACATATGAGTGTGAGTAGGAACTGCACAATGCACGCTCATAAATTAGTCATTCCGGGGAATTTTTTCACCAAATTTTCAACATAGGGAATTTGGGGGCCTACCTCATGAACTGTGACACTGTTGTTTAATAAATTTGTCCCGAATGGTGGTTCCACGCGGTGACCACGAAATAACCTTTGGGGCCAATTAACGCCATGACAGTGTCAGAAATCATGAAGAGGGGTCCCAAAAACCCCATGTTGAAAATTTGGTGCCAAAATTCCAGAAAATGCCTGAGATATGCACCAAAGTTGAAAAAACCCTATTTATTCCATTATACAGCTTACCAGCATTTCCTCGGTTCGCAGTCAGCTTTGAAGAGTGCAGACGTGTTCCCGGTCCGCCGAAGAGCGTCGTTCCGGACTCCGGAGGTAAGTATGGGGTGAAGTGGTGGTGTGGGGAGGCAGGGGTGCACAGAGGATGGGCGTGGGTGGGAGGGCAAGACAAGCAATGAGGACCGTTTTGCTTAGTAGGTCTTTTTGCTTTAAGGAAGACGACGCGGGACTTTTGCCATGCTGGGGTGGGCTCCCAGTGTGGCAGCTGGAACTTTTGTTTTAGGGGGGCAGTGGAACTGATGGGGGATTGGGCACCCCCGTCGGCCATACAGAGGTTTGCCATGCTGGGGAGGGCTCCCAGCGTGGCACCTGGAAGTGTGCTTGGGGGGGGGGCAGCAGACGGATGCTTGCCAGGCTGGGGTGTGCTCTCAGCATGGCACCTGGAAGTGTGTTTGGGGGGGCCAGCAGATGGATGTTTGCCACACTGGGGTGGGCTCCCAGCGTGGAATCTGGAAGTGTGTTGGGGGGGCGCTGAGCCAATGGTGGATTCAGCACCCTTGTCGGCTGTAGTTCACTTCAAACTGAATTTATGTTCCAGGAAGACAAAGCAGAGACTTATACAAGCAGGATTGCAGGCAATATGCTAATCAACACTATCTTATCACTGCTTACTGAAGCGGAGCTCTCCCTTTCAACTGTATGTCACTGCATTTTCAACTGCTGTCATTCACAGCTGCAGCATTTATTGGTGAACTGTGGCCGCGCCTGCAAACACACTAACTGAATTGGAAGACAGGGTGCCACACCTACAAAAACTCGGATGATGGCACTATGTTTCTTGCACATGCGTGTGAGCAAACATAAAAACAGGCAAGGAAATCCATGTGTCCTGTATGTATGACACTTGTTTCAAGCCATGGCAGTAAGAAAGTACCACCAATGGCCTGAAAAAATTACCTGCTAATAAGGGGAACCAAACTCAAAAACTTCATAAGCCACTTTATTCCTATTTTGCATCACAAACATGGCAGCTGCCTTTATGCATATATAAAGTATTAACAAGTAGGTCCTAAAAGTAAAAGACAAAAGTCCATTACATGAAATAAAGTAGGAAATCTATCATGTTTTTAACACTCATAACCCCATGGCCCCTTGCACACATATATACACAAATTTTAACAATCAAGTACCATTCTTAGTTTCCACTGACGGTGTTTCTTTGATTATCATGCAAAGTGTCCCTCCTATCTGCACCACTCTGCAAGGGATTTCCCTGCTCCTTACATGTATACAGATAAAAATGAAGTTCTGGCACAACTGGGGGCCTGTGTGTGTGTGTGTTGTTGTGTATATGCCAGTGGAACTCTGATGAGTTTTGAAATTGTGTATTCCATGATACCATTATGTGTGTGTGTGGAGTTGGGGGGATGGGGGGGAGATTTAATAGTGGAATACTGCAGAGCTTTAAATTCTTCCATTCCACGGCAATCACAATCACACAATGTTTTTAGTGTGAATAAAGAAAGATGACTAACAGGTGAAAAAAACATATGCAGCGGGACTATTAAGCATTATTTATCAACCTTTTAATATATTTATTGTGGCATTTACCACTTTTAGAACATTTTTTTTTAAAAAGCTGACTATGGACACATTTTATGTAATATGTAAGACATGGCTGTGTGTTGGTAACAGTAATAGCCACACATACACAGGCACAGTGAGGATCATCGACATAAGAAGAGTGCCTTGAGGCTCCACTCTACAGTAGGTTTGCGCCTACGGCTATCTCTGTACTACTGTCACACAGCAATGTTTTTTTGCTTACATAAAATAGGCCCATACTCAACTTTTTGAAAAAGAACTTTCTACAACTTTTATAAGCCACAAGAAATATACTAAAGGTTGTTAAACTTTTAGGGTAGGATTCACGAAAGAGATGCGCCCAGCATAACCCAGATGTGTCCGCTCAAGCCAGATGCACCAAGCACAGACAGAGCGATTCACAGAGGCATAGCAATGGGATGCAACGAGCACACCCCCTCTGTGAATCACCCAGACACAGGACAGCACAACTGGAGATGCACTGGCTCAACAGGAGATGCGCCAGGGCACCCCTGGATGCCCTGAGCCACACAAAGGAGCAAGTCAGAGCAAGCGGAGCAAGCCAGCAGGGCACTAGAGAACAACCATGACGCTAGAACAATGAAACCCACAGACACAGGTGCTGATAGCAACATGTTTATAAAACAGTAAAACCAGATAAAAAACTGTACAACAGAAACCCAAGAACAACAAGGAAACAGGGGGCCATAGACAGAAACAATAAACAGAGCAAGGCCCCATGAAGAGGCAGGGGGCCACTAGCACTGCTGTGGCCCGCCACGCCACACCCATGCACAGTCATGTAAGGGCAGTCACAAAAGAATATTCTGCATGGCAGCTGACAGGCACTGAACTGTCCTGGAAAAAGGCCACAGGGCCGCCTGGATGGCCACATGGATCCGCCCCTCCACATCAGGCCTGGCACCACCTCCTGCCACGGCAATCATCCCTGGAGACCTACAGCAATGATAGAGAGAACATACACTGAGGGTCTGAACATAGATAACACCCCCACCTAGCAGTAACCCACAGCAGCAGAACCACAGCAACAGCATAATGCAACTCCCACCAGTCCCTGCAAGGGCACCAGGCTTGGCACCCAGGACTCTCCTCCTCCTCCTCCGCATCTCAGCGATGGCCACAGCCCTCTGTCTGGCCTCTGGGTCTGCAAAACACAACAGACAAAGAGCACCATGAGTCAACACAGCAGTGCCAGAAACACGCAGCAACACAGACGTACACAGGTGGGGCAGTGACAGCCATACAGTGCCACTGTGCTGGATGCACTGCTACAGTGCCACCCCCAGGCATGTGTGCCTGCAGCACACAGTGGTGACCAGCCATGAAGCCCTAGTGGCCTGCATGCAACCAGCAGCCCTGCCCATAGCTCCCCCATGGCACACATAACAGGGCTGCACTGGGCAGGTGCAGCCACTGCCATGTATGCAGGATGACAGTGACCCAAGTAGGTGCCCCATGAGGGCTGCAACACAAACACACCCAGCAGGCACCACAAAAGGAGCCAGATGAGCAACACCTACCTGGCCTTGGCAGTATACCCTGGCATGCATGGCAACGCAGCTATGCCAGTCTCTCTCGGTGCCACCTCTGGAGGTCGTCGAAACAATGTCTGCACTGCTCCCCAGTGCATGGCAGCCCAGTGTGAAGTACCAGCCTCCTGACAATGGAGGCCCACACCTCATCCCCGGGCACATGGAGGTCCTTCTGACCAAACAGCTGCCCCTCCACCGGCATAACAAGTGCCACCAAATGCAGCAGCTCCACCTGGGACCAGTTCATGGCCCTAGGGGATTGTCTACCAGCTCTAGGCATTTCCCCACTGACAGTAAGTGTCACCCAGTGAAACACGGTGAAGGGCAATTGAGTACCCAATATGTGCCATGTGAAATACAGAGGTACGTGCAGTACAATGCACACAGTACATGAAGCGCGATAGGTCAAAGGAAACATGGCAAGCACAATGCCAACCGCTAAGGTGTGGTGAGGACATAGCCAGGTCACACATGCGTGATACACGTGCGGCCACCATGTTGTGCACGGCATGTGCTACGGCTGCCTCCGGTGCACAACCCACAATCAATGGCTACTACAACCACCCAATGCAGCACATCCTGCACATGTGGGTGTACGGTGTGCGATACAGGACACAGCACAATGGCCATCATTCCTGCAGCAGCGCATCATGTAAGCAGTGTAGCGGTGCATATCAGAAGATGCGCCTTTGCACACGGTGATTGTGCATGCACGACAGATGCACCGTAATGTCATAGGTGCATCTCGGAGATGCTCCTTGTAAAGTGAGATGAGTTGGGGGCAATTTAGCAATTCAGTCAATGCACCCTAAACTGCCTCATTCCACATGCGTGGGCATCTCAACCGATTATCATCTCATTACCAGAGGCCCAGGCCTTATTTGGATGCCCTGAGCCATAAATGCTCCCAAAGCTGCAGACTGAGATCAGATGACTGAGAGGAAACAGAGCCTTGAAGGTGAGTACACAGCTATATTTACGTGGTCTACAGAATGCACTGGGGGGATGCACAGGTGCAATCAAGCCTCTGAACGATCACAGTCCCCATATGGGGAACAGTGCCTCTCAACATGCACAGAATGTGGAACGAATGCCCATAATGTTGAACACCGAACCTGTACAGTACACAGGATGCACTGGACACTGGTAGACTGGTCGCTGTCATGTCCAGAATGCCTGTCACAGTACCATGGTGCACACATGGCAGCATATGGAATAGGGAACTGCTGTACACAGGTACGGTTGGCAGTGGGACAAGGCCCTGCAGCATGGCACATGGTGGTCCAGTGACCTACACGGAGGTACTGTGCCCTGTATAGTGGTACTGTGGAGAGGTATATGTGACTGGGTGTTACTGACGATGTGCGGTGGATGCAGCGATGTGCTACAGGTCAATCCGAGGCACTTGGTGGTGCTTGTGCAGGCAACATGACAGTGTTGCCATGCCACACACTGTGACCAGCTACCCTACGGCTGTGGTCCACCAATCTGTGCTACCCCCTGGTGTAGCAAGGGTGGGACCTGGTTCAGGTGGGGTAACACTGAGACCACACACACACTGCTGAGGTACTAGGACATGTCTATAGCAGACAGCACTGTGTGCCCCCCTGGGGTGGCAGCACTGGCACCCCAGATGTGGACTGGTGGACATGCATGGCAGGTGCACTGTTCCCAATGGTCCCTGTACTGTGGGGAGCTGCACTCCATACCAGGACACCCACACGCAGACCACCACCCAGACCACCTGCTGTAGGGGTCCAGGTGGGGTCGACAGACAGAGGCAGGTGGGGCAGGAACATGTGTAGCAACAGGCATGCCTAACAACTGGATGTTTCCCCCAACAGTAGCCACAATGTTGGAGGATGCAAGCACCGCCAGAAGGCGGCGACTGAACTTCACACATGATGAGGAGAGGGCGCTCATTGAGGCATGCCACCTATGTCTACCTGTCCTCACCGGCAGGGGAGGCAGCCGGACTGCATGGGCAGTGGGCTGGGAGGAGGCGGCCCGGCAGGTGAATGCCATGGCACCATGCAACTGCACAGTTGCAGATTGCAGAAAGCACTGGAACGATGGGTGCAGGAAGGCCAAGGAGAAGGTGGCCAACATCCAGGCCTCCCTGCAGTGGACAGAGGGTGGCCCAAGCATGGCCAAACAGCTGAGCCCTAATGAGACCCTCCTGGCCACTAGTGTGTCCCCGACAGCCATGCAGGGCATCCCCGGTGGTGGGTTCCAGACCGGTGGCAGCCCATTGCAGCATTGTGAGTAGCAGTGTGTCCTAGGCATGGCTGTCACCCATGTGCCAAGACCCCCATGCCTGTCCCTGCACACCTAGGCACAGCAACATGAGGTCAGTCACCCCTGGTCAGACACGACATGCCCTGTGGTGCCATTGCTGCCATGCCACTGGACCGGGGGGGCACTTGCCGCTATGCATCCACATGGCATGTGCCACCACTGCCATGCAGTGTGCATAATGGGATGGTGACGGGCGCGACTGTGCCAAGGCATGGTTAGTCATGTCACACCATGGCCCCGCTGAGATCAGGCCTGCAGCCTTGGTACCGTGCGGATGGTCGTTTACTGTTGTGCATCACCAATGTGATGAATATGTGTACTGTGAATTAACCATGTACCTCCTTCTTCTCTCCACAGCACCATCACGCCTCCCAGGTGCAGCCATGGCCACAGCTGCATGTGGTTCCCTCGGGGGACAATGATGTGGGCCCATCTCATGGGGCCGTTGACACCACCATGGATGACCCTGCATCTGCACCCATCCATGTCCCAGGCGACTCCAGTCATGGCCCCTGAGCAGGCAGGACCTGCAGCCCCTCGGACGGCTCTGGCAAGACAACCGGCGGGTACATCACTTGGCTGGGGAGCCTGTCCGGGTTGCCTGACGATGACCAGGATGATGCGGTGGACACTGCTGATGGCATCCATGTGTTCACCAGTGGCATACAGGGGGAAGGCCTCGGCACCACCGTGGTCAGCACCACCACCACCACCAGTGCAGACTTGGTGGATGGAGGTGCACCCAACATGGGGTTGCCTGTGCATGTGATCCCGGTTGCCACTGATGGCCGACAACATGGGGTTAAGAAGGGGGATAAAACCTTTTATTGGTATATCAAGGAGCGTAGAAAGACAAAGGGGAGGGATAGTGAGGCTGAATAGAATGGATGGTGGGTGGGCAGAGAGTGACAGTGAAAAAGCAGGGATACTGAATGAATACTTCTGTTCAGTATTCATAAAAAAGGAAGCAGGGGAGGTGCCTAATCCAATTAACAGAAGCACATTGGAGAGGGGGGTCGATTCCAGTCCTTTCACAGAAGAAAGGGTTCTGAAAGAACTCCTCAAACTGAAGATGGACAAAGCACCAGATGGAATTCACCCTAGAATTCTAAAAGAATTAAACAGAGAACTAGTGACACCACTGACTACCCTTTATAACAAATCATGGGAGGATGGTGTGGTACCCAAGGATTGGAAGAAGGCTGATGTGATTCCCCTTCACAAAAGTGGGAGCAAGATAGAGGCAGGAAACTACAGACCTGTCAGTTTGACCTCTGTGGTAGGGAAAGTGATGGAATCACTTCTGAAGGAAAGAATTGTTGAGTACCTAGAGGCCAGTGGGGCACAGAACCCAAGGCAGCATGGGTTCACAGCGGGAAGGTCATGTCAGATGACTCTAATTGATTTCTTTGACTGGGTGACCAAAGTAGTAGACCAAGGAGGGGCTGTGGACATGGCCTACCTAGACTTTAGCAAGGCATTTGACACAGTCCCACACAAAAGATTAGTAGTCAAATCAACCAGCCTTGGAGTGGGTCCCAGGGTGGTAGCCTGGGTAAAACATTGGCCGAACAACAGGACACAGAAGGTAATTGAAATGGAGTCCACCGAAGAAAGAGGGGTTACTAGTGGGTACCGTGAGGGTTCAGTACTGGGTCCACTCTTTTATGTCTTTATAAGTGACATTGCTGAGGGACTGGAAGGAAAAGTATGCCTCTTTGTGGGTGACACAAAGATCTGCAACAGGGTTGATACACAAGGAGGCATGAAAAGGATGAGAAGGGACTTGGCAAGGTTGGAGGAATGGTCAGAAGTATGGCAGCTTGGATTCAATGCAAAGAAGTGCAAAGAAATGCACCTGGGAAACAAAAACCCAGAGGAAGATTATACAATGGGGAGGTAGTAACAACAACAAAAATGGAAAGGGACCTGGGGTAATCATATCAGATGACCTTAAGGTTGGCAAGCAATGTGAGAAGGTGGTAGGGAGGGCTGGGGGGATACTGGGATGTACAGGGAGAGGCATCACCAGCAGAAAACAGGAAGTTGTTATCCCCCTGTTCAGACAGTTGGTGAGACCCCATCTGGAGTACTGCATCCAGTTCTGGAGACCCCATCTCTGCAAGGACATAGGCAGGATGGAGGCAGTTCAGAGGAGGGCAACCAAAATGGTGCAGGGTCTGCAAAGAGAAGCCATACGAGGAAAGGCTAAAGGAGCTTAATATGTATACCCATGAGGAAAGATGGGAGAGGGGGGACATGATAGAAACATTTAAGTAACTCAGTGGAATCAACAAAGTCCAAGAGGGTAGTATCTTTCAGAAAAAGAGTTGTGCAAGAACAAGGGGACACAATTTGAAGATAGAGAGGGGACGGCTCAGGGGCAATGTGAGGAAGTATTTTTTCACAGAGTGGGTGGTGGACGCATGAAACAGCCTTCCTGAGGAGGTTGTGGGGTCTAAAACTGTGGGAGAATTCAAGAATGCATGGGACAGACATAAGGCAATTTTTGAGGGGGGTAGGAAGAAATAGGCTGTTGGTTAAATAGGATCTGCAGCTTATCCTCTAGGTAGGGAAATGGGCAGACTAGGTGGGCCAAGTGGTCCTTATCTGCCGTCAAAGTCTATGTTTCTATGTTTCTATGGCCACATTATGCAAGGTGAGGCTGCAGACGTGGCACAGCTGCCCATAGCTGAGGGTGCTGTGCCCCCTGCACCATTGCCATGTGCAGTGCCAGCAATGTCAGTGGCATCCGGGCTGGGTGCCACGGTGCATGCACCCACCCCATTGGCCTGGGAGGACACCATCTATGGGCATTCAGTGGCATTGCCAGACCAAGCCCCGCCCATGTCCCAGCCTGCCAGGGTGCATCCACCACCTGTGGAAGCACCAGGACTGGCTGCTCCATCCCCTGCACATCGACAATGCCACCGTGAAGCATCACCCACCGACAACATGGGGGCATACCTCACCCTCCTGCGGGTGACTGTGGAGGGGCAGGAGGCCCTCCGTGTGGTGTACTGTAGCCACAGGACTGTGATGGTCCAAGAACATGATGCCTTGGTCCATGGTGTACACCGATGCTGGCAAAGGCATGCATCATTCGGGTGGGCATGACCACAGCTCTGGAGCAGATTGCAGCTGCTGCTGAGGTGGTGGCTGCCTCTGCAACACGCCATGGACATTGTGCATCCAGTCAGATGTCCCAGAGCTTGTCCCGCACACCCCGGTGGTGGAGCTGGCTGAGCCCTCTGCTGCTGACTCCATTGCCGCTGGCCTCCACGCCCACTGTCCATGGCTCAGGTGGTGGCTGTGGGTTGACCACTCCACTGGGCACCCATTCACAGTCTCAGTGCAGCACCTCTGCAGGGTTTCAGGCAACACCCCTATTGGCCAGTGGTGGCATGTCTGCCGACACCAGGCATGGCAGAGGCCACCCCCGTGTCCGTGGAAGCCAGAGTGCTGTCCTGTGATACCCATGTCCCCAGGCCTGTGGTGGCAGGCTGGCACACCTGTGTGCACTGGACACCCTGTGGGTGGTGCCAGTGTTGGTGTGTGTGGCGGGAATCCACCCCACTGCAGCCCTGGCACCACTCCGTGCTACCTGTGAAGGACCACCTGCATGTCTGTGTGTGCCACTGTTGTGCCATGTGTCATGGGAATGATGAGTATGTTCTGGTGTCTGCTGTGCCCTTGTGTAGGCCACTCAGCACACTGACCCATGACATCTGCGACATGGCCCGGGTGGTGCACGGCTGTTGCTTGCCTGGTGTGTGTGTGTCTCTGTGTCTGTGTGTCCTTCAGTGTGTGTGTACCTGTGTGCACCTCTGTGTATTGTCCATTGTCCACTGTGCCCACGGCATGCATTCTCCACACCTTGGTCCACACCCTGTACACTTTCATACCTGCATACTCACCTGCATGGCCCAAAGTGTTCCTCCACCACATGCCCCATGGTGGTCCATCGCTCTGGCCACCAGCCTCGGATCCCTCCGGCCCAGAGCGGCATCGCCACCCTGGCCCTCTGGGGGTGCTCTGCCCCCCCCAACCCTTCTCTTCCACAGAATTGTCACCCTCACCGGCCTTGACAGGTATTCCAAGGTCTAAGGCAATGTTGTGTAGCATACAACAGGCCAGGAATATGCCTTCTCAGGTTTAGCATGTAAGAAAGGCAACTTATGAATGTAAATGTTAAATAATATTAAATCGGATTGGTTTACTTACTTTATTTCATTTAAGGGACTGTATTGTTAGGGCCTAGTTGAGTTAATATATGACTGAAGGCTGCAGTGCAGCAATGTTTGCAATAAAACTTAGGAAGTAGCTGGCTCATGAATTGTGTGAGCTGCCTTGCCCTGAAGAACCTTCCTAATCCCCAAATAAATCACAACACACTCAGATTATAGATTTTGGCAGAAAATTATATATGTACACAGAAATACATAAACCACACATCGTACATATATAACAGTAATCATAGTATAAAATTAAACTATAATAGAACCAATACTAGAGTATTCCCTAGGGGGCAGGAGACACATTCAGCAGAAACAGTACCAAAGTCAGCCCAAGACCAAAAGGAACCTGGCAGACCCCCACCGGGCCAGCCACTCCATTGATGAGCCAGGCTTGATGGAACAACAACCACTAGGGTCCAGCCATGCAGTATAACACTCACTGGGCCCCACTACCTGGTCGTTGCCCACCACAGTTCTGTTCCGCCCCACTTTTGTGATCTACATCAGATTAAGCCTTCACTGGGCCACCCCCTAACCACAGAAATAACACCTTATTAACTCTGACCCCCTAATTGTCTGCCACAAGATATGTATGCAGTATGCATCTCCAACAAATGCCCCCAGTAGAATACTCTAGAGCCATTCCTCCAATACATTCTGGAGGCTATTATTAAAAGTCGCCTGCCCCACATCTGACAGGTGCATGCCATCTACATCAAAGAAAGCATCATAATTAGGAAAAATGTCCTGGTGCCCAATTACCTTAATTCCTTTACCGTGGCAGAACCGAAAAATTAATCAGCTCCTCTCCTTGTGCACTTTCCAAAGTGGTCTGGCCACTGCCCCCCTCCTCCAATCCCTCAGAGGTATTATCCTAGACCACGCCAGCCAAGTGATGGACATGTGCAGGAAGATCCAATCCAAATCCAACATAACACCCCGGATGACACTGATGGAGGACAGATGCTCCAGGTCATGCCCCCCCGCCCCAAATATATAACCAAACCCTGTGGTGGGCTGATGACTAAGCCCAAGTTTTTCAAAGTTGGTATCTGATCGTCCCACTTCATGCCCCCTATCCCACACCACCGGACTGTGGCACTGCTCGAAGGAATACCATGCTGATCCCTTTGACCTTGATGCACCGCCCAAGCTTGTGCCCTCTTGACAGAGGAATGGCCCATCAAGAAGAAAGTTTTGGATGTTTGCAGGGCACCTGTAAGAGAAATCAACAGCATTAGCAATGGGCACTCGGTGTCATGCCCTGTGCCACTACTCTTTGCCCTGCCTGCAGCTGCACATACCTCCTGTACACCCCGGTCTGCCATCTATCAATTGCTTATATTCTATCCCCTGTGCAGCCTAGCCTAGAGGCCTTTGTAGCTGCCCCAACCCTAAATGAATGTGTATTAAAAAACATGGGGTCCGTGCCTGTGGCTGTACTTTCCTGTCGAAAACTGCAGCAAACTGGTATCTAGTGACTGGCTTCCCATTGGCATTGACAAATAAAGCCCCTTGAGCAGCCTTTCATCTCTGTCCCATGTACTCCACCGTCATGCTCTAGGGGCACAATCCTAGCATGTCCACCTAGTATAGGTTAATAACCCTTGGGGGCCCCAGTTGTGAGGTCTTGGAGAGGCATAAGAGTAACTCTAATCTGTCATGTTTGACTGATTATGAGGTATGCTGTACTTGGTCTGCATGTCATACCTGGATTTAATGTTATGAAGGTCTCCTGTCCCTTTCTCCATGATTTGGATTAATTAAGTGATGTGGAGGAGGAGGGTGTCACTGCCAGGAGCTGCTGCAGTGGGGGCTCCAAGAGGTCACCGGCCATGGCTGACTGTGGGTTTCCTAATAGACTGGTGACTTCTTTACACACTGCTAAAAGTACATATTTAGTGTTTTGGTCATTAGTGGCGTGTGTATGTGCCATCATATGGTTGCGATACTCAATACGTCAAAGATGGTCGGCCAAACTGCCCATGGTCTGTGTGTTACCCTGAATGATCTTCTGAACCCAGCACTGCACCCTGGTGTAAAGGGTGGGTGTGATGGTTCCTTTAAATACGGCTATATGTCTAGGTAGCTCAGGGTGGACAGGCAATGGGACCTGATGGCATACGTCCCAGGGTACTACAGGAGCTAAGGGTGGAACTAGCAGAGCCATTATCAGAACTGTTTAGTGAGCCTCTGAGCACAGGAGAGGTCCCAGAAAACTGGAGAAGGGCTCATGTGATCCCGCTCCACAAGATTGGTAGCACGGAAGAGGCAGGGAACTACAGGTCAATCAGTCTTACCTCTGTAGTGGGCAAGATTATGGAGGCACTCCTTAAGGAAAGGATAGTGCAACACCTAGAATCCACAGGAGCACAGGATCCAAGACAGCATGGGTTTACAAAAGGAAGGTCCTGTCAAACTATTCTCATAGATTTTTTTGACTGGGTAACCAGAGTGGTGGAGCAAGGGTGAACAGTTGATGTTGCCTACCTTGTCTTCAGCAAAGCTTTCAATACTGTTCCACATAGAAGATTGATTAATATGCTGGGTAGGCTCAGGGTGTGTCAGAAGTTGGTCAACTGGGTGGCAAACTGGTTGACGGGCAGAAAACAGAGAGTGGTGCCTTAGAATGTCTTCTATTAGGGCCAAGAAAGCCAGGATGCAGCTAAACAAAATTATGAATGCCATCAAGGTCCTTGAAAATATTACACAGCATTCAAATGAGGCAGACTGGGTCAAACTGCAACAACTTCAAGTTCAATATTCGGCAATTATGATGCAGAAGGCAGAATTAGCCCTTCGTAGAACCAAAATAAAATACTTGGAGTCTGGAGAAAGGGCAGGTAAATTACTCGCTCTTAGATTAAAGCAGTTAGATTCTAATCGATACACAGCTGCAATACAAAGGGACAGTGGAGATGCTGTAGTAAGGGATCCAAAGGAAGTTGCTGATACATTCAGAGAGTACTTCCAGCAGGTTTACTCTACTGGGTCAATAGAAGGAGTAACCACTGCAGTAATTCAGGAATTCTTGGGCCCGGGTACCCCTGAATAAGAGTGTGTTCCCTGAAGCAAAGTTAGGATCCCCAATACAAGAGATTGAGGTGAAATTAGCGATCTCCCAACTTGTTGGGGACAAATCCCCTGGGCCTGATGGTCTAACTACTAACTTTTATAAGGCATACGTGGATATAATCAGCCCAATTATAACCAAGGTATATAATTTTTGGTTTAAAGAGGGGCTCTCAGAACCTTCTTTTTTAGAGGCTCTCATTACTCTTATTCCTAAACCAGGATGTGATCCTATTCTACCTAGCAATTATCGTCCTATATCACTTTTGAATGTTGATATCAAAATACTGGCTAAAATTTTAGCTAATCGACTTGGCCCGCTAATGAATAGCTTAGTCAGTGATGTGCAAGTGGGATTCATGAGTGGCAGAATGTCAAGTGATCATTTGCGCAAACTCCACCATATAATTGCACATGCTCAAGGCTGGCACTTTCCCGCGGGCTCTACTCACACTGGATGCTGAGAAGGCATTCGATCGAGTGTCCTGGGAATTTTTATTTACAGTACTCGCCAATTTTGGTTTACCTAAAGAATTCCTAAATTGGGTCCGGATCCTATATAGTGCACCATCAGTGCGGATATGGTGCAATGGTACACTGTCAGCTCCCTTTTCATTGGCATGTGGTACAAAACAGGGATGCCCACTATCCCCACTCTTGTTCAATTTATACCTTGAACCCCTGATTCATAGGCTAATAACATCACATGAGTTCAAGGGAATTAAACTGGGTAATAAACGATACCTAATTTCAGCCTATGCGGACGATCTGCTAATACATTTGGAAGACCCAGAAAACGGCATACCGGTAATATTAAAGGAAATTACAAAATTTTCTAGAGTTTCCAATTATAAAATTAATGTTTCCAAGACAAAGCTTTTCCCGCTGAATGTTAGATGTTACTCCAGCATAGCAAGGGAATATGGTTTGTCTTCGGAACCAAAAATGTTGACATATCTTGGTGTCAAGATCACCAGAGGAATAAGCTCAACGATTAGGGAGAATCTCCATAATTTTGTTAAAGTCATTAAACAGGACCTAGTTAGATGGAACCTAATGCCATTGTCATTATGGGCCAGAATAGAAACGGTCAAAATGAATATATTACCTAGAATCTTTTACCCCTTAAACATGCTCGGATGTTACCTACCTAAGGCCTGGTTTGAGAACTTGCAAAAAGCACTTAATGCATTTTTATGGAAGGGGAAAACGGTCAGGTGATCATACTTGAAACTCACAGGCCCAAAGAGGTCGGGAGGCCTTGCGCTCCCCTTCTTTTTAAATATTATATTGCCTCACATATCAGTAAAATAGTACAATGGCACAGGTTGAGTACACCACCAACCTCAAACTCCTATGTGCCTTCTTGGCTGTACATTGAGAGAGACTTAGCTCTTAAATACTCGATTTCTTTAAGCTCGATTGCCTTCATTACTATTAAGCTCCTTCCTAAACCGCTGAAGGACACCCCTATCGGGTGGTCACTCAAAGCTCTGCAGCAGGTTCAGAAGCTCCTTAAAGTTGATTGGCGGAACTCACCAGAACAAACTGTGACACAGAATATACACTTTTTAATACAACAGGCTCCGATACCACCTAGATTCTGGGGTCCATTAGAAGGGCTAAAATTAGGGGACCTGGCTCCCCAGGGGAAGCTAATGTCATATGTGCACGCCTGTACCAAATTCCTAGAATTAAAGGGACATAACTTCAAGTTTCGACAAGTTTGCGATGCTATAAAGACCCACTTTGAAAAAAGGGAAACATGGGTACAAAATAAGGTCAAGTTGTCATTATTACTCAAAGCAGCCGACCAACCCAATTCCATTTCTAGAGTTTATAATTTATTGCAAAATATAGATGGAAATCTCCCTTCTGGCATCTGTTACTATTGGACGCAAAGATTAGGGATGGTGGAAGATCAGGGGATATGGGAACTGATATGGGCTAATAACCACAAAAACATTAGACAAGATAGATATAAACTGCAGCAATTTAATATCATGCATAATATGTACTACACTCCTGCTAAACTTCACAGAATGGGCAAATTGTTGTCACCCTCGTGTATTATATGTGAAACCAAGGAAGGAGACTTATACCATGTATTATGGGAGTGTGCTCAGATTCAATCCTTCTAGAAAACAATTAGTGCCTCTTTATCTCAAATTACAGGTATAGCGGACCTTTTTACACCAGAAATCTGTTTGCTGAATAGTTTTCACATTGGCACGACTAAGCGAGACAAATTATATATGGGCATTATATCGGCCACAGCAAAAGCTGTCCTCCTGAGACACTGGAAGGACTTGACTTCCCCACCAATTATAGAATGGTACAGAGAGGTGATGCTTGCCTTACAATTGGAGTTACATATTGCCAAGATGAGTAACAGGGCTCAACTATATGACTCCATATGGGGACCGTTGGGAGCCATCTTGTCAACCTGGCAAGATAAGATTACCTAATCGCAGACACTGCCCCTTTACTAGATGTACTGTTTTCCTGTGACTCCCCTATTATGGAGAATCCTAGGGTTACCTCAATTAGTATGTGGATGCCATGGAAGGTATGGGTGGTGGGTGGGGTAGGGGGGGAAAGTATTAGGCTGGCTAACTTGCTATACTCTTAGTTAATTTTATAGACATTTTTAACACGTGACCAGCAAGAATGCTAATATGTTAGTGGCACATTTAACTTGCAAATGTATATCTGCGTAACACTGTACAATCTGTGCCTTGTCAAGAGTGTCAATAAAATTAATTGAATTACAAAAAAGAAAACAGAGAGTGGTGGTAAACGGTATACAGCCAGAAGAGATACAAATCACAAGTGGGGTACCTCAGGGATCAGTCCTGGGGCCAGTCCTCCTCAATATCTTCATCAGTGACATTGCAGATGGACTGGAGGGTAAGGGTTGTCTGTTTGCAGATGACACCAAGATCTGCAACTGAGTAGATGATCCAGATGGGGTGGGCAAAATGAGAAGATATCTGGATAAACTAGCAAAATGGTCAGAAGAGTGGCAACTGGGGTTTAACACAGAGAAGTGCAAGATCATGTACATAGGGAAGAGAAACCCAGAAGCCACCTGTAGGTTGGGAGGGGAGTTGCTGGGAGTCACAAGGGAAGAAAGAGGCTTGGGCAGCATCATCACTGATGACCTGAAATCATCCAAGCAGACCTCTAAAGCTGTAGGTAAGTCTAGGGGGATGTGGGAGGGTGTATTAGTAGGGGTATCACAAGTCGTAAGAGAGAGGTAATAATCCCTCTTTACAAGATGCTGGTTAGGCCCCATCTTGAGTACTGCATGCAGTACTGGAGGCCACACCTTCACAAGGACATTAACCAAATTGAGGCAGTCCAGAGAAGGGCAACCAAAATGGTGCAGGGACTGCATCAGAAAACATATGAGGACAGGTTAATGGAGCTCAATATGTATACCCTAGAGCAAAGGAGGGAGAGATGAGATATGATCAAAACATTCAAACACCTTAACGGCATTAACAAGGTGAAAGAGTCTAACACATTTCAATATAATAATACCAAGCATATGTCAATGCCAAATGTTGTTGCGCTGGCATTGGCTTTGATAGTGCAGCGCGGAAACACATTTTTGGCAGGATGTGAAAAATGACAGCTGTACTGTTCATAAGGAAGTGTAAAAAAATGGCAGTGGTGAAAATGTGACATGTAAATATTGCAAATTTGTGAAGTTACAAGGGTGCATGGGAAATTTTATGGAGTTTCGGCACCAAATTTTCAACATAGGCATTTTAGCACCTCTGCTATGTACAGTGTCACTGTCATTTCCTCAAACTGTCCCAAAAAGTGATTTTGCACAGCAACTGCGCTATTCTATGCCGGACATGTGAAAACACATTTCGGGCAGGATATGTAAAATGACAGCTGTACTGTTCATCAAGAGGTGTATAAAAATGCCAATGGTGAAAATCCAGAGTGAAAATATTACAAATGTACAATGTTATGACCGTGCATGCAAACTGTGCAATGCATGCTTGTTAACACAGTTATTTTATGGAGTATTGTCACCGAATTTTCAACATAGGCATTTTAGGACCTCTGTTTATGAACAGCGTCACTGTCATTTTCGTAATCTGCCCCGAACACTGATTTCCTACAGCGCCTGCAGTATTGTGCGTCGGAAGTGCGGAAACACATTTCAGCCAGGATGTGAAAAAAGACAGCTGTACTGTTCACAAGGAAGTGTAGAAAAATGACAGTGTTGAAAATTTGGCATGCAAATATTGCAAATTCACAAAGTTATGACTGTGCATAGCAACTGTACAACGCACGCACATAAAACAGCCATTTATTGGAGTTTTTCCACCAAATTTGCAACATAGGCTTTTTGAGAGCCCTCCTCATGAACACTGGCACTGTCCTTGCATTAATCAGTCCCGAAAGGTGATTCTGTGCAGTGAATGGGAAATCACCTTTCAGGACTGATTAACATCATAACAGTGACAGCACTCATGAGGAGGGGTCCAAAAAACCCCATGTTGAAAATTAAGTGCAAAAATTCCCAAAAATGCCCAAGATATGAATCAAAGTCGAAAAAAATGTATTTATTCCATTATACAGCCTACCGGCATTTCCTCTGTTCGCGGTCAGCTTTAAAGAGTGAAGATGTGTTCCTGGTCCACCAAAGATCATCGCGCTGAGCTACGGAGGTAAGTATGGGGTGAAGGGGGCTGTGGGGAGGCAGGGTGCTCAGTGGGTGGGTGCGTGTGGTGGGTAGGGAGACTACTCAGACCGTTTTCTGTTTACAGGTTCTGAAAAAAAACATTGCGGTCAGTTTTCTTTTTTACAGGTGGTTTCTTTTTGCTGGGGCGTACAGTAGCTGACGGGGGATTGGGCACCCCTGTCAGCACAGAAGAAGGGGACATTGTGGCAATGGGGAGTGGACTTCCCATCGGCACAGTAAAGCAGGAAAGGGGATGCCAATGAGGATTGGGCACCGTCGCAAACAACGAAAGTGTGGGGTACATCTCTGCCGATGGGGAGTGGCTCCCCGTGTCTGCACATACTGAAGAGTAGGGTAAGCCAACCGGGGATTGGGCCCCCCAAAGTTGGCAGTTTAGCGGCCACTGTGCTGCCATGTTTCTTGCTGGCGAAGCACGTAGGAAGGGTCCGCTGCATGTGATGAGCTTTGCTCGCATTGCAGCGGACCTTTCCTTAGATGTGCTCACCACATTAGTATGAATGGTGTGGCACCAGCATGCAGGCTATTTGAGGAATGAGGGATGCACCTACTGGTGCGTGCCCTGCATTCACCCAACAGCGACAGCATCTCCAAATCTGCACTACCGCAAGATGTTGGCTGCGCAAGCACGCCAACATAAAAACAGTAGGAAAAGAGGACACAGCATGAGATTAGAGGGAGGCCGATTAAAGAGTAATGTGAGGAAGTTCTTTTTCAAAGAAAGGGTGGTGGATGCATGGAACGGTGGTGCAGGGCTTCAAACAGGCATGGGATAGGCATAAGGGAGCAATACAGATGAGTATAAATAGATAGGCCATTGACAGAGCAAAGGCCGATGGCTCATTCATAAGTCAGAAAAAGAAATGGGCAGACTGGATGAGCCTTGTGGTCCTTATCTGCCATCAACTTCTGTGTTTCTATGTTTAGGTAGATAGAAGGATTGATCGACCTGTATATGGGTAGGTGTCTTTACCCATAAATACAGTATGTATGCATGAGTAGGAAACTATCTACCAGCACATATGGCAAGACAATAGAAGTTGAATACACCCCACATTTCCTTCTTGAGATTGTCTGTGGGTCCACGAAACAGAATTTCGGCATCTTCTGCATTAGGAGACCTATACAGTAATAAAACACACCAAGTACCTGCTTTCCCTGACCGTTTGTTTGTGATACTGAGATGGCTGCAAAAGTACTGTTAGCAATTGTTTCTGGGGTAATGCGTTTCAGCTGGCATGAGCAAAAATATGGCTAGTGTCTGAGTTTTCACCTGCATATGGCTTCTGCACTGTGGCCTGCTTATTTGATGGGTGTAATTGCATACATATGCTGCATGTGGCATGCTTATATTGGGAAAGGGCAGTCATGGATGGATGTATTGTACATGTGCCCCTTTAGTCCCCTACCAACATGGCTTTGGCTGAGCATCACATACACAGCATGTGATGCATTTGCCCTTCCTTAGTCCCATTACATGCCTTGGTCTTCAATTATGTACACCCAGATCATTGACTATTTAGCTCTGTACTATTTATATAGTTCTGTACTTACAGTTCACCCAATTTATTTTTCCCCAAGTATGCAGAATGACCCATTATATAATGCTCAGAGAATCTGCCACAACACTAGGAGCTACTTAGCTCTGTACTTGTAATGAAAGATGGTTAAGCCCATAGAAGGCAGCCTCTCAAAAAGGGACTGAAGCTGGTGAACCACTATGTCCAGACCACCAGTATCAAAATTCCTGCTGAGGCATTCAGATGGCATGCTAAGTATTTGGAGTAAATGAGCATTCTGTGAGTGCTCTGACTGCAGCTGCTGAGTTCGAGCTGCCTGGGCACTGACGCTGCTTCCAGTCAGCATGGAGCATGCTTGAAGTGTGAAAGGGTTGTGCAGGGCACCAATACTGAATGACATTGATCATTGTTGTACTGTATGTGTCTATGAGGAAACACTAACAGAGAAACTGTGATGCTAATATACTGGGCAAGGGATAGAGGACCCAGTCTGTCTCATTAAGAGATGGTACTCATTCATGCAAAGCCAAGTGTTTAAGCCTGCACCAGCTGAGCCATTGGAGTAATGCTTCAGCCACAAGTTTTTTGGAACTAGGTACATACAGTGAAATGGGTACTCAAAAAGTTCCTGAGGACAGTCAATCCAAAGTCTGATCTTGTGTCATAACTGTTGCCGGCCAGATAGTGTTAATATGGGGGGACATTGTGTCTCCCCTAATAGGACTTCTAAGTTCTGTTCCTCTTGCTTTCTCTGTTCTTCCTTGGCCTACCACTGAATATCTGTTAGACCTCTGGTGCAGGCGAGGAGGGTGGGGGGGGGCAACATGGATTGGAATTGCCAGCCTCTGTCTCTAAACTCAGTGGCTCTAAGTAGTAACCAGTGATTGTAATGAGGCTCATGCTTCTGAGCGCCCCCCTCATCTGAGGGCAAGCTTAGGACCACACCCCTTGTTACCGAAGTCTGTAAGGGAGGTCTACTGCTAGGTCAGTCATGGGGGGGGGTAACACCCCTAGATGTAAAATGGCTAGAATAAAATGGCCACAGATGTGCTGGAGTTATTCCCTGTTGAACAGAGCAGGGACAGACATAGCCAAGCAGTGGGGGGTCTTTGTCCTATAACTGGATGGGCAGAAGATGTAAAACCAGCCAAAACACACCCCTGCCAGCTGACATAGTGTTGGGTGCTGACAGATAGTTATTGATTACACTGGAGCAGTGGTTATGCCAGTGTTATTTATCTGAGGGAGTACAGCTGCACAGCATTAACATTTAACGTTCAAGGTGGAACCAATGTCAACAGAGTGGAATTGCCACAGCCTGATCATAGCTGGTTCTTGGGAACCACCAGTCCGAGTATGTTCTGTGGCTCTCACATTATGGATAAACATGACATGATGGCCATTTGTCATGGGGCATAGCATGCTAAAGAAAATATGATCACCAGAGTGGAATTTAAGCAGCCAACACCTCCTGCTTCTAGATGCCATTGTTATTTTCTGAAAAATAAAAGCAGCATTGGACATTGTCTGAGTCAGGTTGTGACCTGCTGGGTATTCCTAGTACTGTAGCAATCACTATATCAAAAAGAAGCCCTAAGAATATACATCAGGCTTCTGTATTAGAAAAATGGGCTTATTTCTGCAACAGGATTTGAATGCAGTGTAAAATTAAAAGCCCTTGAGGTATTACTGTATAGCCAGCCTTTTCTTATTGGTCGGGTACTATACCTTCAAAAAAAAAAAAGTTTTTTGCATGCTTTAATTGTCCCCTTATCTTTCAGCGCGAAAGTCGTTGCCCCTTTAAATGTGAGCAACACAACCTCCAAGTAAAGAATGGGCTGTGTCTCTTTAAATTCGAGGCATTCTATCCGGTGGTCATTTTAGGAGAGAATGCACTGAATGGAGGGTGCCATCTTGTGAGAGTAAGCCCCATAGACTCCCCTAGCCAGTCCTGAACTAACTCTCGGGCTGGCTGCTCTCACAAGAATCAAGATGGCAGCTGCTGCACTCAGGGCTCCTAGTGGCTTAATTGCTGTATGCTGCTACCCGCCCCCAGCACAGGTTCTGGTATGCATGGCTCAGAGGTAGGGCATCTCCCGAATGGCCCCTAGACCTGGGGTGCCTAACCCTGCAAAAACTTTCCACCTTCCTCAATGTGAGGTCGGTGGAGAGCCTCCCTGACGTGGCACCGAGTGTTCGGCCACTGTCAACCCTTGGCTCAGCCACCCATCACCCTCCTACTTCTGGAAGGTCGGAATGCCCCCCCGACTATATGGCCTTGGCTCCTGGCTTTCCACTGGGTGCCGATGTCAGCCTGAGCACTGGTATACTCACCCCCTAAGTCCGCCGAGCACTCTGCGGTCATCTCTGTCATATCGCCTGTGGCTCTCCCATCCTCCATCATGATTTGGCAGGGCTTCAGGTTGATGACTTTGGTCTTGAGCTCTGCACCCCTTGCCTTGGGACCACCGCCATACTCCTCCGGCCTGCTGCAACCATCGCTTCTACCATCTTCGCCGTGGGTCTCCTATTGCGCTTGAGTGGACATGATGTGCCAGGTCCACCATCTAACTGACCAGGAGCCTCCCTCAATGCCACTTTTAGCCAGTTATGGCCATCCAGCTCCATCAGCCGCTGCAGCGCATCCTTAAACTGTGGGGTGGCAACTTCCTGGAAACCGGGGCTTGAGAAGGCAAGGGCCCCCCGGCTCCCCTGCCCTGCAGACCTGTTGTCTGAATTCATATTGCTTGTGCTATGCTGGTATGCCAATCCTTGATAAATCTGAAAATGCAAAAAGAGCTGTTGAGCATGATGTGCATATCCCTTCCGTCTCCTATATTTTATTATGGGTATTTTTTTTTAAGCCCCCCATCTCTAACACACATATCCCTCCCCCGGTCATGCATGACCCGAGTAGCTGGCACCCTGAGCCTCTGCTTCCCCCACCCCGCCATCTCTCCAACCCAGACACTAATTCTAACCAGCCCCCCAGAGTTCGGGGTTCCAATACAACCACACCCAGAAAGCCATTGGGCAAAAGCCACTGTGACATGCCCTTAGCCCCACCCCCTAAACTATCATGGGGATGAACCCTGAAAATGCCCACCCTTTCCCATATTGAGCCAAGGAAGCTGTGCCAAACTAGCCACAGACACCCCCTTTCAATACCCAATCTTGATCGCCATAAATAAAAAGTGTTTTCGAAAACACGGTTTCTGTATTTATGTATGTTCTCTTGCTACGGCCCTGCTGACTACAGGGTATTGGGAGAAACATCCCCAGGCAAGATGGCTGTGCCTGTCTCGAGGGAGCATGCGAGACCTGGGACTGCCCTATCCTTTACCCCCATCCCAAGGAAATATGGCAGTTAGAGCAAGATTTCTGACCCCTGACCTCAACCAACCCATGGAAAGGATCAGAAGCCAGGATCGCCAGCTCCTGTGAGAAGAAGCAAGAAGGTAGACCCCGGCAATACTGAGGAGCTTCTTATGGCCGGCCACGGGAAGGGAATGGCACTGGCACCAACAACACGGCTGGAAAGGCCCCCCAGGCAGACTGATCCACTCTCTGCACTGTGCCCAGTGGCTGGGGATGACCTGGGCCCAGAGCTGGATGGAGCAAAATACCCCCCCAAAAATGCTGCAAATACTGGTGGGCCTACACCCCATACGACCCCCCCACCACCAGAAAGAGGCCCCCGACGCTTCTTTAAAATGTGGGGTCCCATTGCCACGTCCCCACAGCACCAAACCTCCCTGAACCCGCCACCCAGGATCACAGCAGCAAAAAGTCACCCCAGGAGCAAAGGGGCACACCTATTACTCCTGATCGAGGCAGCCGGACAGAGGACTCCTGCGGAAACCAGGCAGCATCCCCGGAGCCCGTGACCAGGTAAGGGCTGAGACAGATACCGGCGACAGATACGCTTGATCTGGCAATGCACAAATTTACTAGGGGCACGGAAAATAAAGGCCCTTTTTTGGGGGGAGGGGAGATACCAGGGTAAAGCCCCAGGCTGAAGACCCAGATCTGGAAAGTCAGGAGAGGAAGGATATCCCAAAAGAAGAGCCCCATAAGGAACAGACAAAGGAGAGGGAGCGGGGGATGTGAGGTAGGGGTTAAGAAACTAAAAAAGGCAGAAAATAACAGTTGTCAGAAACCCACTTGACAGAAAAGAAAATCCCCCGGCCCAAAGCAGACCATGGGCAGGCAGGCTCCCATCCAACACGACCAATCAAATCAAGTCAAATAAAAATTTATTTTCAAAGCGCTTTCAACAAACCAAAGCGCATATACAACATAAAAACACCAAATCAAATAAAAAATATAAAATAACAGACAGCAATCACAGAACTAAACATCAACCCCAAATGCCTTTTCAAATAAATAAGTTTTTAATGAGGATTTAAAAGTCTCGGTGGACAGGCTTTCTCTAATCCGACGAGGTAGAGAGTTCCACAGGGTCAGGGCTACAAAAGAAAAAGCCCTAGCACCTGATGTCTGCAAATGGACCCTGGGAACCTCTAGCAATCCCATGATCGGCGGAGTGGAGGGGGAGGAGGGGGCAGTAGGGCCGAAGGAGGTCTTGCAAGTAACCCAGTCCCTGTCCATATAGGGTCTTACAGGTCAGCAACGCGACCTTGAAGGTGATCCTCCATCGCACCAGCAGCCAGTGCAGTTCACGCAGCACAAGTGTGATGTGGCTAGCTTTTGACAACCCTGCCATCAATCTGGCCACAGTGTTCTGCACCAGCTGCAGGTGACAGAGATCCACCCCCAGTAACCCTAGGTATGGAGCATTGCAGTAATCCAGACAAGAGGACACAAGGACATGAACCAATGTAGGAAGGTCCTCAGGCAGAACAAGGTGTTTTATCTGGGTAGTGTTCCTCAGATAATAAAATAAGGACTTGACAGCTGCTGACACCTGTGCTTTTAGTGTCAGTTCATTATCAAGCACAACGTCCAGATTTCGTACCCGTTCAGAAGGTCTCAACTGGTTACCCCCTAGCACAAGGCCAGACAGTTGTCCAGGAGTCAACTTCTCTACCCGCTGACCTGGGTCCACCACCAACACCTCAGTCTTGTCCGGATTCACTCTCAACCAGTTAGCACTCATCCAGTCTTGGATCTCAGCGAGGCAGCTGGGCACATCCTAGCCCCCAGGCCTACAAATACCCAAAGGCCTAGCAGGCCCCAAGCTCCTAAGGCCTACCTGGAACAGATGTCCCTCAAATGTTTCCTCAGGCAGAGTCCAGACAGTAGGAGGAAGATTCCTCTGCGGTCTAGACTTTTAGAAAGCCTGGCCTGTGCCCCACCCTTCCCTGGGCTGCTTCAGCCCCCTGTCCAGTCGGGGCAAAGGCCATTGGCCACCATGCTCCCACAGTAGCACCTTGGAAGGAGGTGGCCAGGGATTGGATCTCAGGTCTCAGGGCAAGAGATCTCCTGGAGATAGCTGGGAGGGACCGTTGTTGGCAAGGACTTGCTTTTATTGGTGGTAATCTATTACTGCCATAGCTAGTTGTATAAACAAAAAATAACAGTCAATCTGGACACAGGAATGTCATTGCCCCTTTTATATTTCAGTGTAGATTTGGTTCATTGTCACAGCAGTACTTTATGTTTAACTAAGTGTGTTTGAAATTCCCCTCAGCATTATCCTCATCTGAGGGGTCATCCACTGCATAGAGGATTGTCTATGGGGAGGCATGCACAACAAGGGTATTCTTGATCGAGAGGTATCCATGGCAACACGTAACCTCGAAAGTGTAGCTCGAGAGGTTTCACCTTGCCATGGATACCTCGAGATCAATGAATACCCTTGTTGTGCAAAACTCCCAATAGACAATCTTTTATAGTGTATGGGGAGTTGCAATGGAAACAAATGGACGCGATGTGTTGGCAGACATTTTTTTTTTTTTACTAGATAAGTACGAGAACAGGCAAACAGGAAACAAATACGCTTGCAACAATTCAAATAATGTCACATTTACACATTTACTTCAGCAGTACGATAACAAGCAGGCAGACAAGAAACAAATAGCCTTTCTACAATTCGAACAAATGGACCATAGAAGAAAATGTCTTATCTGATCATCGAAAATGAGCGTTTGTATTTTCGGGTCCACATGTGTATAGATCGCGATGCTTACGTCCCTTGTGTGAGCTTCTTCCATGTTGCCGGTACATTCTGAGCACGGCTGTTTTCCTGGTCTGCTATGAATTTAGCTCTATCCGACAATGGTTCAGATGGGTGGGACAATGCCATTTTTTTTTCATGTTACTACTTTTGGTTGCTGTCACTTTCGTGGTTGAGAAGTACGAATTGCCATTGTGTGTGGTGGTGGATTCACATATTTATTTAAACAGTGTCACACAGTGATTGCAGTGCGAGAAGCCGTTCGATTTTGTTGTGCTGCACTACTGACGTACTGAATGCAGCACAACAAGATCGTGACATACTCAGTGCAGGAAAACAAGGATATTCATAGCATGGATTTCCATGCACAATAGCACTCCACCATACACTATAGCACTGTCATCATCATCCTCCTTCAACAACTCTGACGGATGTCTGGAGGATTCTCCTCCTCCCTCATCATGGTAGCTCGATATGCTACTTACTTTGTAATCAGGTGGGATGTGCTCCATATTCATTTTAATGAAGGTAAGCATTTCAACATTCTTACTTGAAAGATATGTCCTCCTGTCTGTTATGATAGCCCCTGCAGTACTAAAAACTCTCTGAGATGACGCTGGCTAATGGGTAAGAAAGGTAGTTAATAGCCACTTTGGCAAGTGCAGGCCACACTGTGAGTTTACCATACCAGTACAACAGTGGTTCATCATCTGGACCCAACTCTTCTGTGCCCTCCATGTGCCTGCACAAGCAAGACCACTGATATCTTGCTCTCTAGGTGAGGTTGCATTACCTTTCTGCTTGACACACCCACCTGACTTACTGTAGAACTGACCATAAGGGATTTAATTTTCCGCCGCTTTCTTTAGCCGGCTTCATACTAGATGTGGTGAAGCCTTTGGCAGACAAACATTTTGATGTCCTACTGCTTGTGGCACAAGTGGATGATGCTGAGAACATAGCATTCCCAGATGTTTCTTGCTGCTGCTGCTGCTTGCTGTCTTTGCCTGCCTTGCTGACCGTCATCTGTTTCTTAACCAGGTCTGTCAGAACATCAGTTTTATTTTCAACATCTCCAGACTCAAGTATGACACAAATGCCATGCTTATAACATAGAAACATAGAATTTGAAGGCAGATAAGGACCGCTTGGCCCACCTAGTCTGCCCATTTTCCCACCTAATGGATTAGCTGCAGATCCTAGTAAACCAACAGCCTATTTCCTCCCACCCCCCCACTAGAATTGCTTTATGTCTGTCCCATGCATTCTTGCATTACCTCACTGTTTTTGACTCCACAGCCTACTCAAGAAAGCTGTTCCATGCATCCACCACCCTCTCTGTGAAAAAATACTTCCTCACATTACCTCTGAGCCATTCCCCACTATCTTCAAATTGTGCCCCCTTGTTCTTGCACATCTTTATTTCTGAAAGATGCTACCCTCTTGGACTTTGTTGATTCCCTTGAGGTACTTGAAAGTTTCTATCATGTCCCCCCTCTCCCCTCCTTTCCTCGAGGGTATCTGTATTATGCTCCTTTAGTCTCTCTTCAAATGTCTTCTGGTGCAGACCCTGCAACATTTTAGTTGCTCTCCTCTGAACAGCCTCCAATAATGTGGCAACACTATAAATACATCCTCTCTGCTAGTTCAGTGCCAGTGCTATCACCATTACATTCAAACTGATCCCTTATGTTTTTAATTGCCTGTAGTAGAACATGGATCAGTGGTATTGCCTGGCTGATACAGGCATTTGCAGCTTACTGCCTGAGTAGTATGCTGAAATGACTGCAGGATTTGAATCACACTGTTCATTAGGTGCCACTGAGCCATAGTGATGGACAGGGAGGACATCTCACAATCTTTGTGCAGCATAGTGAAGTCTGTTAATGCCTTGTATTACTCATACAGGCATTCAAGCATGTACGAAGTGGAATTCCACCACGTGGCCACCTCCTGCTTTAGGCAATGCAGTGGAATTCCATTTTTTAACTGATGCTGTTTCAGTTCATTCCGGGCTTTGGTTGAACGGCTAAAATAGCCACACAAGCGATGTGCAGCTGTGACCATATTGTCAGTGTCCTTATTACTCTTGGGATAATCTTGCACAACCAAATTAAGGCAGTGTGCAAAATAAGGAACATGATTATATGACCCATCATCAATTGCCCTAACTACATTATGGCCGTTATCACTGGCAATAATCGACCTTCATGCCAAATGACATCAACCAATAATCAGTTTGCACCTGAAGCTCCCTCAGTATGTTCATGGATGTATGTTGCACAGTATCCATACAAGACACTCTGAGTGTGGCCTGTTGACGTACACCACCAAGTGGTAAATAATTTAGGCAGGAAGGAAAATTACAATAAGTTGTGGGAGAGTTAGGGAAATGAGCCTAGTGGCATGTTATAGACATATATGAGGAGGCAGCACCTGGCCTACTGCTCCATATATCTGTGGATATGTGAACACGGTCTACAGCAGAATGACTTATGGCATGGGACACTACACTCTTAAGGTCTTTAAACAGTTCTGGGACAGCCTCAGTTGAGAAATATGTACAGGATGGAATGTTCTGCTTCAGAACTGTTTTGCTTATCAGGTGACGGAAATGAGGGTTTTTAACAAATGAATATGGTAACATATCCACTGCCAGCATTTGGGCTAAACAGGCATTCAGTTCACAGGGGACTTGGTTCTTATAGTGGAATTTAGTTTTATTAAAAAGTGCATCTGAAATCTTTGGTTGCACTAGTGGGGTTGATGCAGCTGGTGTGCTTGGTGTTACACTTGGCCAAGGTAATGTAGTACTGATACTACCTGCACATGGTGTCATGCATTTCTCCTTTGTAAAGTAACCACAAATACCAGTAGCTGGCTCACTGATTTTACTGACAGGGGTGTTGGTGGTTAGTGGTTTAAGTGTGCTGCTGCTGCTAGTGATATTACTACTAGTTTCAAAAGTAAATTCAAGCTATGGGGCTTGTGTCCATAATACTTGCCTATCCTATTGTCAAAAAGTAGTAGTTTTATCATGATAATAGTGGTAGTATCGCTGGTGTTTTTCTGCCTCAAAAGCATAGAGTCATCATACTCATTTTCTACCTCATTTCCCAATACCCAGAAAATGAAATAGTTTTCCTGAACCCCATCTTTGCTTCCCGCACATGCTTTTGCCACATAATTAAATGTATAGTTTTCATGTGGCTATGCTGACCTGTTGTCCCAAGCCTTCTGCCAGATTTGCTATGATTAACTCTGGCTATGCATACCTGTCAAATTGCAATGCTAGAATCTTTGGGATCTGTGATAAAACACAATCCCACTCTAAAGAGGTGCTACTGCTGCTTTGGGTATGTGCCTGTCTCTTCAACTGCACAATATGTGTACCTTCAACAGTATGAGTTCTACTGACTGACACTCCACCTATGAACTTATCACCACTACCCACAATCACTGTTGCACTGCTACCTAACCTAGCACTGTCCCCCTTTGGCTTATCAGATACAACACAAACTGCTGATGTTGCAGCTTTGGCGCTTCCTGACTTCACCAACCCTGCATTCTTATCCTCATAATGCTCATCCTCCTCCACCTCAAGCGTGCACTTCCTCTTTGGTTTCTTAATACCAATTGTACTGGCATCAATTGATGGCATCCAGTCCACTTCAAGGACAGGATCACCCAGATCAGAACAAATCATTGCCCAGTGTGGACCAAAAGAGGAAGGAGTGGTGTTGATGGGGACCTTAATATGCCAGGTACAAACTGGGGAACCATATCTTCTAAGGTGTCCAAGGAGCAGAGACTGCTGGACAGCTTCCAGGATGTGTCTTAACACAGCATGTGATGGAGCCCACAAGGGAGGGCATGTCCTGGACGTGGTTCTGGCAGATGGGGATCTGGTAAGGGACCTGGTTGTAGAGGATCCCTTGACTGGGAGTGACCACAATACTGTCTGGTTTCAAATAAGCATGGGAGGGGAGATCTAGAACACTGGCAGTGGACTCAGGGGCAGACTTTGTGGGCATGGGAAATATTCTCAAGGATCACTTGAAGGGGATTACATCAATGACAAATGTGGAAAAGAGATGGGAGGTCATAAAAAGGGGACTTCATGAGGCAGTCAGGACCTGCACTAAGGTGAAATGTAAGGGAGCAAGGTCACATAAACCATGCTGGTGGTCCAGTGAGGTTCAGGTAGCAGTCAGAGAAAAGAAAGAGGCCTACAAAAAATATAAAACAGCAAGAGGGGATAGGGATAAGGAAATGTACCAACTTGCATCTAGAAAAGTCACCCAGATGGTGAGCGGGCAAAGTCCAGTAAAGAGCAGAGGCTGGCACAGGGGATACATGGAGGGGAAAAGGGGTTCTTCCGGTACATTGGGAAGCGGAGAAAAATTAAGGGCCATCTCAGCAGATTAAGATCAGAAAGAGGGTGGGTGGAAGAGGCGAGGGACCAGGCAGAGGTATTAAACGAGTACTTCGCCTATGTGTTCACTAGGGAGGGGGATGGGATATCTACAAAGCAAGGCACGATGGGGATAGAAGCAGCACTGAGTGGAATCAGGGGAGCAACAGAAATAGGGTAAGAGGGAGGGAGCGGTATCCCAGGGGTGTCACATCAGGATAAGGATAAAAAGACCAGTAAGGTGGAGGGGACGGATGATGCTATCTCCACCGAAAGGGTGTGGTTAGCCCTCAAAGCCCTAAAGAAAGACAAATCTCCTGGGCCGGATGGCATTCATCCGAGAGTACTATGAGAATTGGCGGACATACTGGCTGCACCCCTGGCGGGCTCTTCAACAGGTCGGTTGAGACAGGGTGGGTACCTAGGGATTGGCGAGAGGCACATGTGGTGCCAATCCATAAAGGGGGGTCGAGGGAAGTACCAGGTAACTATAGACCCATCAGTTTGACCTCAGTGGTGGGAAAATTAATGGAGAGTATACTAAAGGAACGATTGGGGGTGTACTTGGAGGAGGTGGGCGGTCTGGATAGTCGGCAATATGGGTTTGTGCAAGGTAGATCATGTCAAACCAATCTTGTGGAGTTCTACGAATGGGTAACATCAAAACTGGACAGGGGAAAGCCTGTGGATGTATTATTCTTGGACTTCAGCAAGGTGTTTGACTATGTCCCCCAAATGGTCTGGTGGAGAAACTAATGGGGTTAGGAGTAGACCCTTTGATGGTCAGATGGACTGAAAACTGGCTAGCTGGATGCACCCAGAGGTAGTGGTCGGTGAGAGCTCTCGAACCTAGAGGTCGGTAGTGGGGCACCAGGGGCTCAGTCCTGGGTCCGATACTGTTTAATGCATACATATCGGACATCAGGGAGGGTATAGGGTGTGAAATGAGTCTCTTCCTGATGACTCCAAGATGGGAGCAGTAGTTGAGGGGAGAGGGGAGGTTGGCCCTGCGAGACCTGGACACCCTGGAAAGCTGGGCTCACACATGGATTAAATTTCAATATCACCAAGTGCAAGGTGTTACATCTTGGCGAGAAACCTAAACACAGGTACACCCTGGGAGGAGAGCACTGGAGGCCTCAACAGGAGAAAAGACCTAGGGGTCATGGTGGATGCATGTATGAATAACTCTGAGCAGTGCAGGAGAGTGGCTAGCAAGGAAAACAGGATGTTGGGATGCATCGTAAGGGGATCACCTCTAGGAGCAGGAAGTAATTCTGCAGCTGTACAATGGACTGGTTAGACCACACCTTGAGTACTGTGTACAGTACTGGAGACCACACTTGAGAGCATACAGCTCCTGGAGAGGGTACAGAGGAGGGCAACTAAGATGATCGAGGACTGAGGGATTTGACATATGAGGGCAGACTTAAGGAGCTCTGCCTGTTTTCATTGGAGGAGAGGAGAGACAGGGGGGACATGATTGAGGTCTTCAAGTACCTCAAAGGAATAAATAGGGTAAACATGGAGGGGCTCTTTAGACTAAAGCAGGGAGGTATCACCAGAGGGCATGGTTTGAAGGTGGAAGGGTGAGGGGAAAGAGGAGGAGGTTTTTCACTGAGAGGGTGGTGGACCCTTGGAATGCACTGCCTGGCAAGCTGGTTCAGAGATCCACAGTGGAGGCTTCAGAGAGGTGGGACAGACACAGAAAGTGGAAGTATCAGATGATGGCCTGGCCCAGGGGTGGGGATGGATGATGGGTTTCTGGAACACAAGGGGAGGGCCTCGGCACCCAACTAGGGATCTGAGGTTCGAGACAGACTCAATGAACCGTAAGGCCTAATCTGCTGGCAATTAGTATGTTAGTAAATTGTAGTAGTCTCATTTTGTTCCTCATGGATAGGAGCTCACAGTATATAACCACCATCCCAAAAGGTACACTTGATGGTTGTGTCACAGCAGAAATTAAGGGTTAAATGGACATGATGAATAAACTACTCTCTCATCCCCTACCGGTGGTCCCTCTATATCAGGGCTAAGGCTAATTGGTGGGGCAGTGCAGAAAATGTCAAACTGTAGCAGTCCATTCTGAGGCAGCCATAGTTTTGTTGTTTTTATGTTACCAATTTATATTTATTTATTGAGGTTTCGGAAAAGTATTTTTGAGTCAGAGACTCCTTTACAAAGGTTCCATGTCACAGAAATCAGATACAAAACAGACATTACATGGCAATTCACCTTCATCAGGACACAAAGTAAGCAATAAACATAGAGCAGGGAAAAGGCGAACAGTTACAGTAGATACTAGGAATAATAAGCACTGTTCTTAAACAATACGTTAATACTACTCGGGAAAACAAGCTGAACCTGACAGACTTAGGCTGGAGACTCAACAGGGGAAGGAAATAAGCCAGTCAGAGGCCTTAGTCAGGGAAGGGAAGGTAATCAGTGGCAATCACAGTAATTAGATTACTGGAGGTATTCCTTAAGCTGAGTTTTGAAAGTGCCAATTTGGTTTTGTAAGCAAGAGAGGTGGGTAGGCCATTCATCCAAGATGGGCTCTGTAGCTAAAGGACCTTTGGAATTGGAAGGTACGGAAGTGGGGGTGTTGTGAGGAGCTGCTTAACAGAGCTTCGGGTGCACTTAAGTGCTGGGGCCGAGTGGATTAGAGGGGTGAACCCAGGGGTAACTTTTTTTGCCATGAGGCAGGTGTGGTACCTTATTCTGTTTTCAAGGTTGAGCCAGTTGGTGGTATTGTATAGTGAACAAGTGTGGGTGAGACGGTCACAACCCAGGGTAAGGCTGCAGGCTTTATTAAGGGCAAGGCGGAGTCTGGAAGGGCTGAGGTGCTTGCTGTGCTATAGATAAGTAAGCCATAGTCAAGTGGGAGAGGACCGAAGAGAAGACAGCGAGTCTAAGGGTGTCTTGAGTAAGACAGTGTTTGAAACGATGCAGTATCCCAAGACGAATGTTGAGGGTGGTGGATAGGAGATGTATATGCTGATGGAAGCTTAGCTGAATGTAAGTAATGCCCAGGTATTTAAAGAGTCTACTAGTTCAAGAGGGAATGGGAATTTAGTTATCCATAACATCTCACTGAGGTACATCATCTCAATTCCACTTTGGATCATGCTTCTTCCAGCCATGTTGCTTGCAGAACTGAAGTGCAGTGAGGTCAAATGCATTTCTATTGATCACAAGGTGGCTTAGTGACTGTGGATAGGTTCATGTGTTCAGGGGAGTCAGACTTGCAACTTCCTGGTTAATACATTTGTGCAGTACATGCAGGACCACATTACCTAGAGTAGATAAACGAGGAGCTTGGCACCAGGGCTGTCAACCATAGCCTTTCATAAGAACTAAAATACAAACTTGATGAAAAATAAGAAACTGACAAGATCAGGCACTGAAATAGTAACAATGGTAGTAGGTGATATTCAAACTTGAGTTCTCAGATTCAAGTACAGTTGAACAATAAATTGAAAAAGAAGAAGATAGGAGTGGATATCCATAAAAATTAATCAGTACTTGGGTAGTCAGGTCTATATGTTATGTGAACAAGAGCTTGCATAATGTTATGTATTTATTTCACATAATAGTCAGAGAGACTGTTTTCCAAGCAACATTGTTATGCATTTCCATTTAGACATAAGATTACTACTGTATAAAAGAAAATAGTCTTAAATATTTAGCTTTCAAAGCACTGCTTCTAACTGATCTCGTAACTGATCAAAGACTGCTTTTTATATATGCAGTATCTGTACAATATCAAAATCACATTTCCAAGGGGACAGACAGCTGATCACCCCTCATCACCAATATAATGTCTGACCCCTCCATTGGATAGCTTCATCAAGAATGATTCCCACCAAGGACTCTTCAGATTTGGCCATTGGGTTGGTCAGAGAAAACGTAACAGAAACATAATGGACATCATTTACAAATGGACTGGATGCAGACACAAATGTATCCTGCAACCACATCTGTGTTTGCCAAAATGCTTCCAAGCAGCCCTTCCACTATTTTCAAAACATGTTTGATAACAAGAAAATCATGCTTGCAACAAAAGCATGACACAAATAGGATTTGCCTCATGTCTTGTTGCAGTTGTGTATTTTTGTGGGCATGAAATTCAAGTGCAGTTAGATCATCAAATAGGTCATCTAACAAGCTGGATGGATTTAATTTTTGAAAATAGTGGCAGGTGGAACAGACGAGATACTTCTAAAAATCCTACCCAGTGACTGCATAACTAATGAGGCAGCCTAGCGTGGCATTGCACAAACCATGTGTGGCATAGGACATAAGGTAAACCCAATGGCAGGAGTAAGGTCCAGTTCAGTAGTGCCAGGAGGAGGGTAAAAGTAAACTTCTGCAGCAGACTAGTAAAGAACAGAAACAGCTCCATCTTTGCTAGAGTTTCACCAGCACAGATTCTCCGACCTGGAAAAGCAGAGCAAATGATCATCAGTTTGAAAGGTAGATTTTAGTCATGTAATTTTTATAACAAAACTTTAAGACTACACAAATGTACCTTTTACAGTTATGTCACTTTATTATTATTGCATAGTTTTCGAATAGTTTTATTTATAGAGGTAAACATGTTTAAAACTGTTTGATTGAAGTGATTATTGATGCTCCCAAACTAGAAATAAACTGGCCTCTAAAATTACGTTTAAACTGACAAGTGCCAGGAAAATGGTGGGACTATTCGACATTTTAAAATTACACTATGGAAGAAGTATGAACAAATTATAATATTTCAGTATGCATCATACACAGTATATTTCAATATTTCAGGAGTAATATCTCCAGTACATGCACAGCCAGCATTCGGAGTGGAAGGCTGGGCAGGCTTTTAAAGGTAATCACCTCTCTCCTACCTGCAGAGATACCACTGGAAGGGTGCTTTCCCATCGATGCTTTGCATCCACCCCCACACAAGGCCAACTCTCAATATATTACATTATCTGGTCACATGACTAAGTGCCCACTTCTTCATTAGCAGGTTATCTTTTCTGGCCTCCAGGGATCAGTCCTGAGCTCTTTTCTTCTAACTTCACTTTATTTTATTTTCCCTTTTCTGTGTCCTCCTCCTCTCCCTCTGTCCCTATCTTCATTACCTCTTCCTCGCCCACCCCTGTACAGCTAACACTTTCTGGCCCTTTCTGCTTAATTTCCCCTTGCTCCCCTCCCCAGACTCAAACCCTGTACCCTGAGCATCATAGGCACCAATCCTACCACTACTCCATCTGACCTGGGATCACTTAAGAGGATACCTTGCTAACTCTTGAGTACTGTGGCCTCTGGGCGCACTGCCTCTTATGTATTGTTCTCCACAATGCCCCTCCCTCTAATCTTTGGTATGCTCATAGTGCTCCTTACTCCCTCTCCTCCCCCAAGTCATCTGACTGTCAGCCAGGCAGGTACCCAACATTATGCCACAAGGTGGAGCACTACCAGCAATGCACCGCGCACCTTCCATACCCCGACATGTTCTCCCACGCAACCTAACCCAGCATGCTTCATTAGCCCTCTTAGTGACCATGCATATCTCCACCCTACCTATACCTGTGGCTGCCCACAAACCCTGTCCCGCCACGAACCTAACATAAAAGCCAAGCTAATTAGACTCGTGCTCTGCCATGCCATCCTACTCCTTCTCCTATCAGGCAATGTGCACCCAAACCCAGGCCCACCTCCTCCTCTCTCAGCACCTCCTGCAGGTCATCGAATGGACTCCTTCTAGCCTCTGTCAACATCTGTAGCCTTAAAAAAAAGCTTGATGTCCTTCAGGACTGGATGGCACAGATCTCCCCAGATATCCTTGCTGTTACAGAGACCTGGCTTGATCCTCATACCCCAGACTCAGCTGTCCATATTTCTGGGTACTCTATCCTCAGAACTGACAGGCTAGCTAAGAGGGGTGAGGGCTGTGCTCTTTGCTATAGAGATTCCCTTCAGGCCTCACTAGTCCCTGGTGCTCCCACTCCATCCCACGGTGACCAGGTTCTCACTGTGAAGTTGCAACCTGACATGTCTGGCAAAGCCCTACACATAGTCACTATTTATATACCCCCCGTGGTGCAAAGGCCAGCATTTGACCTGGTAATGAACTGCTTAGCCCACCTCCTGTGAAATCATTTCCCTGGGTGATTACAATGTCAACTGGCTAGCGATCTCCTCTGCCCCCTACAAGGATGCTGTCACATCACTGGACCTCACCCAAGTCATCCAATTCCCCACAAGGCTAAACCATAAAATTGGCACCTTCACACACATTGACCTCATATTCACGAATCAGCCCACCTGCATATCTGAGGTCTCAGTACTTCCGAATGCACTGAGCAACTCCCCAGTCCTCTGTAGATGGTCCTCATTAAAAAAAACCAAATGGCCACCCAAATATACCTTTATACGATGCCTAAAAAAGGGATCTATCTCGCACCTCAAACAACACCTTTTACAATGTGACTGGACCCCCATCAGCACTGCACAGTATATTGACAGTGCCCTGGATTACTTTATATCCACTATTAACTGCGCTTGTGACTGCTATGCCCCAGTCTCCAAACAGAAAGTCAAAAGTCAGGACACCCCCTGGCTCTCCCACATCCTATTTGACCTCATGAAGCAACGTGACAATCAGTGGCATAAAGCTAATGAATCGGGCAAACCGCATGACTGGCAACTATATTGGGAACTTAGGAACAAATGTACCTGTAAAATTCAGAAAGCCAAAGCTACCCACTACTAGGAGACGCACTCTTCCTCCTGGGGCTCTGGGAGCAAATTTTGGAACAACATTAAAGAACTGAACAGAAAATCTGCCCCCCCCGCTCAGCTGCCAGTAAATGGCTCACTCTCCCAGGACCCCCTGTTGATTGCCAATACCCTCAATACTGCATTTTCTGATCTCAACAGTGTTCTTCCCTCTAACTTCTTTAAGCTGGCCCCAGACTTGCCTACCCCTTAAAACATCCACCCCCGCTGTTAGGTTCTGAACAATCCCTCCCTAGAGGCAAGACCATATTTAACTAAAGCCCTTGGGGAAAATGCGCTTTAGTAGTGACTCGCTGAACCTAAAACTAGTTCTCCTCACCTTAGACTCCATTATCTCCCCACTCACTGACATCCTAAATTCAGAGTACACATAAGGAGCCAGAAGAACTGTGGGTCACCCTGGAAACAGGAAATGGGACAGCCATACGAACTGGGGTTGTCTACAGGCCTCAGACCAGGGGAGGACATAGACACATTACTGTTAGAAGACATACAAACATGACCGCTAAAGGGAGGTTCTGATAATGGGAGACTTCAACATGCCAGATACAGATTGGTCAATACCAGCAGAAACATCTGCCAGAACTAGACACATAATGGATTCCCTGCAGGGGCAAAGCCTCAAACAACTGGTACAACAACCCACAAGAGACAGGGCTATCCTAGATCTAGTACTGACTAACAGGGAAAGGATCACAGATCTCCAGGTAGAAGGTCACGTGGGGGCCAGTGACCATCACATGGAAAGGTTCAGTTTGGCCACTAGAACTAAATCATCCCATTCCAAGGCAAAAATATGGGACTTCAGAGGAGTGGACTTTGCTAAGATGGCCAACAGAGTTAAGTTAGCCCTGGCAAAAAGAAATATAGGTGAGGGGGTACAGGCACAGTGGGCAAGCATTAAGGATGCAATACCTGAAGCAACATCCCATTGTGTTAGAGAGAAAAGGAAGTGCAAAAGAAGAAGGAAACCACTTTGGTTCTCCAAAACATTAGCAGAAAAGGCCAGAGCCAAAAGGCTGGCCTTCAGGAAATATAAGGGAGCGCAGTGGGATGAAGATAGGCAGGCATACCAAACTTCCCTAAGGGAAGCAGGTAAGGCAGGCAAATGCCCAAACTGAGGAAACAATAGCACGAACAGTAAAAGAAGGTGACAAGACTTTCTATAGATACATTAGTGAAAGGAGAAAGTCCAGAGGGGGTATTGCTAAGATTAAAGGAGATAAGGGTGTGTGTGAGGAGGAGGACCATGTAAAAGCATCTATTCTAACTAGATACTTCTGCTCAGTATTTACTGAAGAGGAGGTAGGGCAAGACCCACAGCTCAGCACCAAGGACACAGTGGGGAGGGAGGTATGCACTAATCCCTTCACAAAAGAAAGGGTCCTACAAGAGCTCGATAAGCTCAGGGTGGACAAGGCAATGGGACCTGATGGCATACATCCCAGGGTACTAAAGGAGCTAAGGGTGGAACTAACAGAGCCATTATCAGAACTGTTTAGTGAGTCTCTGAGCAGAGGAGAGGTCCCAGAAGACTGGAGAAGGGCTCATGTGATCCCGCTCCACAAGAGTGGTAGCAGGGAGGAGGCATGGAACTACAGACCAGTCAGTCTTGCCTCAGTAGTGGGCAAGATTATGGAGGCACTTCTTAAGGAAAGGATAGTGCAACGCCTGAAATCCATAGGAGCACAGGATCCAAGATAGCATGGGTTTAAAACAGGAAGGTCCTGTCAAACTAATCTCATAGATTTCTTTGACTGGGTAACCAGAGTGGTGGACCAAGGGGGAGCAGTTGATGTCGCCTACCTTGACTTCAGCAAAGCTTTTGATACAGTTTCACATAGAAGATTGATTAATAAGCTGGGTAGGCTCGGGGTGGGTCAAAGGTTGGCCAACTAGGTGGCAAACTGGTTGACGGGCAGAAAACAGAGAGTGGTGGTAAATGGTATACAGTCAGAAGAGATGCAAGTCACAAGTGGGGTACCTCGGGGATCAGTCCTGGGGCCAGTCCACTTCAATATCTTCATCAGTGACATTGCAGATGGACTGAAGGGTAAGTTTGTCTGTTTGCAGATGACAGCAAAATCTGCAACAGAGTAGATGATCCAGATGGGGTGGGCAGAATGAGAAGAGATCTGGATAAACTGGCAAAATGGTCGGATGAGTGGCAACTTGGGTTTAACACAAAGAAGTGCAAGATCATGCACATAGGGAAGAGAAACCCTGAAGCCACCTATAGGCTGGGAGGGGAGTTGCTAGCAGTCACAAGAGAAGAAAGACTTGGGCATCATTGTCACAGATGACCTGAAATCATCCAAGCAGACCACTAAAGCAGTAGGTAAGGCTAGGGGAATGTTGGGGTGTATTAGCAGGAGTATCACAAGTCATAAGAGGGAGGTAATAATCCCTCTTTACAAGACACTGGTTAGGCCCCATCTGGAGTACTGCATGTCGCACCTTCACAAGGACATTAACCAAATTGAGGCAGTCCAGAGAAGGGCAACAAAATGGTGCAGGGACTGCATCAGAAAACATATGAACAGTGATGCATGTCACCTGTGTCGTGCATACATACATAGATACATAGACAGTGTCGGCAGATAAGGGCCTATGGCCCACCCAGTCTGCCCATTTGAGCTTGTAAGTTCCTTTGTTTTCCTATAAGTCTGTTGCACCTTACCCTGACCTCCAGAATTCCTTTATGTCTATCCCTACATTCTTAAATCCCGTGATTGTTTCAGCCCCACCACTTCCTCTGGCAGGGTGTTCCACTTGTCCACCACCCGTCTGTGAAGAAATTCTTTCTCATGTTTCCTCTGAATCATCCTCCTCCAACTTCAACCCATGCCTCTAGTCCTGGAACATCTTTTTCGCTTAAAAATAGTGTTTTCCTGCACCCTGTTCCTCCCTGTAAGATACTTGTATGTCTCTATCATATCCCCTCTCCCTCCTTCCTCCAGGGAGTACATGTTCAGTTCCTTCAACCTGTCTTCATAGGACTTGTGATGCAATCCATGCACCATCTTTGTTGCCCTCCTCTGAACCTTCTCTACCCAGTCTATGTCCTTACGTAGGTATGGTCTCCAGAACTGTACACTGTACTCCAGGTGGGGGCCTCACTAGTGTCTTGCAAGTGGAATTATGACCTCCCTTTCCTGCATGGTTGTGTTGTGCATGGCTGGTGGTCTTGCTCTCCCAGCATGCAATAGCATCCATGAAGTAATGATGCTCACACTCCTGAAATCAGCTGGGCTCTGCTGCTGCTGCTGCTGGGGCACAACACCCTCGCACGGGGCCCTGCACTGACCCTCCTACTCCCGTGCCTCATCCTCACATCCCAGCCTGTGGGAGACATATGTTGAGACAAACATCCGTGTGACTCAAAGCAGACTGCCCCGCCCCAGTGAGAGTGCCTGCCCACACAGCCAGACCCATGCATACTCACACCTGCACACTGACACAGCCAACCATGGCAGAGCCATCACCTATGCACAGCCACCAAAACATACTCACACCCCTACAGAGAATACAGGTTCATAGATGGTACACCCACCTGGCCTAGGCACCACGCCCCTCCTGGCACGTGACTGCAGCCGATCCAGAAGATCAGGATCCCTCCGGCGGAGGTCACTGTACCGGTGCCGGCACTGCTCAGCTGACCAGCACCGTCCAGTGACCCCCACCAGGTCAGTGGCCACTTGCTGCCACACCTGCGTCCTGGCAATGGTGAGGGTCGCCTCACCATAAAGTGTCCCATAGTGGGGCTCCACTAAGGCCACGAAGTTGGCCACTTTGACAGGGCTCCACTGTACTGCTCTTCTGCAGCCATGGTACCAACTTTACAGCAGGCAATATGAGGCCCGCTGCGCCGAACCCACATGGAGATGTTGCGTAATAGACCACCACGGGTTCCAATTGCGCTGTCTGAACAGCGCCATCACTTCACATAGTGCTGTCACCAGACAGCGCAATAGGGCCATACACATGGCAGCCGAACAGGGCCAGGGGGCAAAGGTCAGACACCAGGTCATGGGCAATGACGCAAGGCCACGCACAGCGCCATTCTGATGTTTACGCATCCTGCGCGACTGACCAGCTGCGTACCAGTGCCACAGTGGACTATTGCGCAGTAGGGCCACAGCGCCATATAGTGCCCAGTGCTGCAGCGCCACTGGCACAATGGTGGCCATGGCCTGAATTGCCAATCGCGCACAGCACGTCAGCAGCATGGCAGACACCTGCGTAAGCTATCTGGGCATGTGCAATGCAGTGTACCACACAGTCACAGATCTGCGTCATTGGCTCAGCCGACTCAACAGTATTGCGCAAAGCGCAAATTCGCGATATTCAGCCGACACATGCAAATCATCTGATCAGCCATTCAAAGGCGCAGTGGCGCGATTTGCATGTCATTATAGTTGCTCCACTCCTAATTTGCATGCATTGCGCTGTAACAAGTACCATTGGGCTGCGCTGGCCAGATTCAGTTACTGCAGGTGAGAGGTGAGTTGCATGCTGTGTGATGTTCTGGACAATGGTCATGGGAAAATGCGTAGACTGCACAGTGACAGGTGTCCACTTCCTCTACAGATCGCCATGACGGAGCAGAGCCAAGGTGAGGATGAGGATGGTGGGTGTGGAGAGGCCCAACTTACCCCAGCAGAGACAGAGGCCCTCTTCCAGGCCTACCTGGATGAGGAGCCAGTACTGAGTGGACGGAGGGCACCCTCAGGTCCCGTGCGGCTGCATTGGGAAGAGGTAGCTCGGGCCGTGAACCTGCAGGAAGCCACCAGCGCTCGTGCAGGAATGCAGAAGAAGATGGGGACAGACCGCAGGAGGTTGAAGGAGAAGGTGGCAGCCTTCAGGGCGGCACGTGCTGGCACTGGCGGGGGCCAGCCAGTGGTGTTGGAGCTGACCCCGGCTGAGGAGACACTGGTTGCATCAATGCAGTGGAGCGCTATTGAGGGTGTACCAGGAGGTGGATTCCAGACAGGTGGAAGCCCATCACTGCACAGTAAGACATGGTGGTGGTGTTGGGGGGGGGAAGGTTGTTCACATGCACTCACATGTACTCTCTTTCTGTTACAGATCCTGTTCGTCTTCAGGAGATGGTGGTGGTGGGTCCAGGCAGTGATGATGACCTGCTGGACATGGAGGAGGGTCCATCCACCTCTGTCACCAGCCAGCAGGCACTGCAGCAGCATGCACGCTGGGCCGCCAACTCTGGTGTCGGTGATTCGGGTGCGGGGGGTGCACAGCCTGTGTCTCAGCAGTCTGGCATGCAAGCATGCCAGCACGCTGTGACTATGGCTGTAGCACGTACCTGCACCATTGATGATCAAGGACTGCTATGGGCAGTGATAGGTGGTGTCCCATGACGGCACACAGCAGGCCAGCACGTGCCCCTGGGCCTTTCTGGTTCAAACTTGTGTACCAGCATGCTGGCACAGTCCCAGGCTGTGCCTGTCAGCACCGGTGGGGCAGCACCGGTGGCTGTGCAGGTGTCTGGCACTGTTGCTGCCACAGCGGTGGAACAAGTGGACACTGGGGCACAGCGGTTGGAGGGGCAGCAGCAGCAGTCACCCAACAGGTCTGGGGGTACAGTGTCAAGCGGTGGCACATGTCCGCCGCCCTTTGATCCACCCATTCCTGGTCCTGGTGAACAGCACCCTCCCTCAAGGGGTGTTGTGCATCAGGACGTTCCACACCCTGGGGGACAGGATGCTGTTGGGGCACAGTACCCATTGGACGAGCACACCCGCCTGGTGCGAGAATCAGTACAGCTGCAGAGGCGGGTTGCAATGTCCATGGAGGCACTGTCTGTGGCTGTGGAGTGGAACAGCAGGGAGCATGCTCTGGACCATGCAGAGCTGGTTCGTATGCGGACGGATGTGACCGCCGCCATTGACAGGCTGACCCAGGCAGTGGTCTCTGTCATGGACGCATTGGGCACACAGTCAGGGGCCCCTGTACCGCACACCCCACACAGTTCACTCTCCACTCCCCATTCCTGGTGTCGTGCGACACCAGGCCTGTTGACACTGGGTTCTGCTGTGGCCATCCCGAGCACCCCTGGTGCAGGTTTGTTCGGCATGCTGCAGACCCCTGTGCAGGCAAGGTTGCGTTCGCGCAGTGGGACCCCTGGTGGTCCAACAGTGCCACCCCATTTGGCCCCTGCTCAGCCTGCCAGTGCTGTTGGGTCATGGTGGGGCCGCCCACGCATCCACGGTGGCCATGGGACAGTGCTACATGACTGACCTGTCTCCCAGTGTGGGCCCTGTCTGGTGCTGCCCTGTGTGCAATGTGTGTCATGGTGGGCAGTGCACTGCTGGGTGCTCTGCTCACCACGCCGACACACAGACCACCTGCACACCCTCCCAACTGCTGTCCACAGGTGCGTGTGCATGATGATGCCTGCATTGTACTGTACACCAAGGTGCAAGGGTGCCCAGCATCTGACATCGTATTGACAGTACAGGTGGTGGGGGTGGTCGGTGGTGCTGTGTGTTAGCAATGTCGGTTCTGCTGTGCTGTGCATCTGCCCATGTACACTCTGTGCCTGGTGTGTGTGTGTCCATATGAGTGTTCACCCCTCCCTGATGGTGTGTTTGTATGCCTGGACCCTTCCACTCCCCTGACCACATCATGCACCCTCGTGTGTTACCCTGTGCCTGTGGTTTGGCATGATGACAGTGTTGGTTGCACATGTCCCTTTGACTTACCTGTGTTCTGCATAGTGCTCCTCTGTGATGGTGTCCCAGTGCAGCTGGGCCTGCCGGATCAGTCGGGGGTCCCACCGTCGTGGGGGGGGCTGCTCATCACCATCAACACCGGCGCCACTGGCATCCCCATCACTGTCCCCCTCTTCAACCTGTATGGCTATCCCATAGTCTTTGGCCATGTTGTGCAGGATGCAACAGGCCAGGAATATCCCACAGGCCTTTTGGGGGCTGTACTGTAGGGCACCGCCAGAGGTGTCTAGGCATCAGAAGCGTGCCTTGAGCATCCCAAACACCCACTCTATGATGTTGCGTGTGGTAACATGTGCCTCATTATAGCGTTGCTGCAATGGGGTCATGGGGCGCCAGTATGGTGTGAGCAGCCAGGGATGGAGTGGGTATCCGCTGTCACCTGTGTGTAGATAGTGGAGATCAGTCTCATGTTCAGGTCCATATTGCCCATATCCCTGTGTGCCACTACCATGGCACCTGTGGCATTCCCACCCTTGCCCTGAGTTTGCATTCCATACATGTGTACTCACCCACTAGATGTCCTGTGGGGATGTTCCCACTCTCAAATCGATGGCACAGTCTGGACTGATACCATATGAAGGCATCATGTGCTCCACCAGGGTGTGTGGCACAGACATTGATTATGCGCCCAGTGGCATTACACACCACCTGGCAGTTGACACTGGAGAAGCCCTTTCTGTTCCTATATGTGACCCCATTGGGGCCAGGTGGCGTGCGAATGGCCACATGGGTGCAGTCTATGGCCCCTAGCATGCCAGGCATATGTGCTACCCTGTGGAACTCCTGCATGTTTGCTGTATGCTCTGCCACGGTGCTGGGGAAATGGATGTACTCCGCAGCATGTGGCAGTAGTGCGCTGAGGAATTGGGTGAGGATGCATGATGTGGCCGACTGTGTGATGCCTGTGGTGTCCCCTGTTGGCCTCTGGAAGGTGCCCGTGGCGAGCAGGCACATGCAGGCTGTCACCTTGGTCTCCACCGACAGAGCGTGACTCTGTCATGAGGGTGCCTGCATCACATCACTGCACAGCTCACAGAGCCATCTCAGTATTGCCCTGTTCAGGTGGTACCAGCCCACGATCTCTACATCTGTGTACAGCTCAAAGCTGATGCGGGCACGGTACTGCCTGTTGGGGGCATACCGCCGACAGGCCCTTCCACGGCCACGTCCCCCTGCAGCATGCATTCTCACCCCCCTCATTACAGCTTCCATGTGGAAGCTGCCACTGTCCATCTCCCTGGCTTCTGACCCCCCCTGGCTGGTGTTGCTGTGTTACCACCGCTGTCCTCACTGCTACTTCCACTGCACCGGCACCCCTGCTGGCCTCTCAGCCTATGGCCCACACTTGCCTTGCCTGCCCTAGCCTGTCTCTGTCTGTCTGTCTCTTCTCTCTCTCTCTCCCCCCACTTGGCAGCCTTGTGTGGCGTTCTTGCCGCTTCCTTGAGCCTTTTATTTTGGCTCATTTCGCTAGTCTTTAATTTCGGCTGTGCCACTATTGTGCATTGCGCAAGTCTTTGAATATCGCATTGCGCTCTTTATGCATGGATCCACCCCCTTCGGCTGCGCATGCCTTCATTTTCATTGCGCTGTTGCTCAGCCTGTTTTCGTTGGCGCAACTGCCTCCTTCTGAATATCGCAAAATGGCACATTTTTGGACTTGCGCATGCGCAACCCTGTTGCGCATGGTGCAACCCTTTTGAATATCCGGGCCATAGAATATGTGGTGACTAGTGGGACAGAATCATCTCAATTAAATGGTTCCCTGATCCCCATTATGCCGCAATATTGTCCATAGGAATACATGGCCACTTGATTGGCTCCAGGAGGGACGTCCAAATAAAGCAGATGTCCTTATTATCATCATCCTAATTATGTGGCCTCTACTGTATTTGTATAAAGCAGGTAATATGACTCTAATTGACAGTTAGTTTGATCTGCCTGCTGAACTCTGATTTTAAAATGTTAACATTTTTACTACAATCCAGACTGAAGCAGGCAACTCCAATTCTTATTCATCCAGTGCAAACCTGTGAATTACCTGGGAGACACATACAAATGAATTTATGTCTCATATGAGCTACTGTTTATTTTTGTGAGAAACATGGGATTTAGGTATATGTATTATCCCTGGACCAATGTAAAGCTTTCGAGCAAATGAACCATATGTTTATGTTGCAGGTATTACAGCAGTACAGTTTGCCTCCAGCATTTTTGCTTTGCATAACATTACTTTATAGGAATGCTGTTATTTCCTTAATTTGGGCATCTAAGGGTGGGGACACAATTTTGGGTAGGTAAGGGAGGGTGACAGGGCTGTCCCCTTGAATCTGGTATTGTATACAGTATGTTTGCCTTAGACCCTTTGATTAGGAAAATAATGTATCAGGATGATTTTAAGGGAATTTCAGATGCACAGAGAGGGGGATGAGGTCAGGGTACTGGCCTATGCTGATGATGTGCATGTGTGTGTGTGTGTGTGTGTGTGTGTGTGTGTGTGTGTGCTCAAACCCTGTAGAGTTTTGCTATACTTCTATAAAAAATAAGGGGGTATGGACAGTTGTCAAGAGCTAGCCTAAACCTCCATAAATGCAAAGGTTACTATTTAGGACCTCATTCTGGCCATAGAGAAATAGTGGAGGATGTAGAAGTTTCAGAGGACCCCATTAAAATTTTAAGGGTACAGTATGGAGGAGAGGACAGTGCAGTGCAAAACTGGGAATCTAGAAAGATAATAAAGCAGCGCATACCATATTTAGAGAAAATAGAAGATATTTTATAGACAACTGCAAACTCCTTGAGGAAGGCCCATGTGGTAGGATCGATGCATAGGGGTGTTAGCCCAGGTGTCTGCCATGTTTTGCAGTTTGCTATAAAATAAAATGCCTTCTACTTTCTCTAAATATTGTGTGTACACAGCTTTATTATCTTTCTATGTTTAGTGACTGCATATGGCTGTAGCACCTTTATGAAGACTTATGTGCATTCACTTGCTGTGTTTTTTTGCAAAATTGAGAATCTGCCTTACTGGTGGGAGAACAAAAAGTGAGTAGATGGAAGCGATAGAGGTTATCAAAAGTAAAATGGGTACATGTGATTAAACTGTTTATTTTGTGCCTTTTTCTGTATGTTAGTGCAGTGTTTCCTACATCCACTGCTTTAGAGACTAGACTCTATAGGGTGTTTTTTAGATGCTGTGTGGCAGTCATGTGAACCCCATTAAGCAGGAAATAACATTTTTGCCTAAGACAAGGGGGTATGACTAATTAACCCTATAGTATTTTTTCACACAATTTCTTTGGTAAATAATCTGAAACGCACTTCATATGCAAGCTTGCATGCCCTGAAAATGGCTATGGAACTATCCCCAGGATATTTTATCTCGATGGATTGATGCCCTATTAGGATGTTTGGGGCATGTACATTAGATACTTTCTAAAGGTCACTTTAAAAAAAAAATGTTAAATGGAAAATTACAAAATTGATGATAATCCAAAATCAAGAAAGGATTTGTATAATTCAGTCTTACAGAACTTAGGCCTAGAGGAACCAATGTTTAAATAACATTTATCTGGGAATAATTTTCTGGTGTATCACCAATTAATGAACTCATGAGTACCACCCAAAATGTGGGACATGTAATGGCAGAGTGCAGATGGTTAATTCAATGTCCAGAATGGGGAAACCATAAGCATAAAGCTTTGGAGGAAAGGACATTTCTCACTCTGGATTGCTTGGATGTAGTGGAAACACAGGAGCACTTCTTAGTGGAATGTTCTTACGCTTTAGGGTTGTGGAAATTCTTAGCCCAAGAGTGGAAGATGCCTTGGCTGACTTGGCTCACATCTGGAGAGCTCGCTTTGGGATGTTTGCCAAGGATTCTGAGTACATATGATTCAGGAACTTTAAAAGTGTTTTTTGCAGTATTGAAACCTTTTCTTTGGCAAAGTTGCTGCCAATTTTTATTTCAGCAGAAGCTTATGTTTTATGATGCATAAACAAATAAACAGGCAGCTCACCACCACGTATTGCACTGAAACTGCAGATAGTAAATTTAAAATATATGTGTTACACAAAAAGTCACATGACACATTTCTGGTCTGCTTGTACCCTTTCTCAAAGGTCAAACTATCATTTAACATGCATCGAATGTATATTAAACCATTACTGACATCACACTAACACAAATTCAAAACATCAATCAGAAAACAGGATAATAGATCACAAGTTGTTTTTGACTTGATACTAAAACAAATACAATTTAAAAATACCGAATACAACAGTCACATAGTCTTAAAAAGAGAAAAATGAAAGCCTCTCAAAACAATTTAAAATACCCCGAAAGGGAAAAGGGGCCTCCATAATAGATAATATAGAGAAGGAATGGGAAGGGGTGGGAGAGACTGATTTATAAACACTTGCAAAAAGGAAAAGTTTGCAGCAAAGCACAATAAAAGAAGGAATAATTAGAAAAGTATCGGGGTGAAATATTTACTTCTTTAAAATACACATGTAAGAGAGGCCCATAACAAGCACATGTTAAAAAATCATTTACTTTCTTTTTCTTCCAGAAGTGGCTGAATATCAACCCCCATTTAAACCCAGGTTTTTGTTTGCCTTTAATTGAAGTAACAAGAAAGTGTCCCTCTTTAAAATCAGGTTTCTGTAATTGTCCCCTCTTGGGTGCAGACACACTTTATTGATTGCCATATATGTAAACCTGTGTTCCATGTTATGCTGCTTGCTTTTAAACACACATGCTGCTGTGGCATATAAAAGATACCTTCTTGTTATTGCCCTTTGATATTCACCCACTCTTATTTTGAAATTCCTTTCAGGTTTCCCTACATAGAAGGTCTTGCAGGTGCGTGTGGCTAAATATATTACCCCACTCATATTGCATGTTGTCATGGGCGAATCACAAACTCTTTACAGTGATTAATGGTTGAAAAAGTCTTATCCACTTTTATAACATTACAGTACATACAATTATTGCACCTAAAACAACCAATCGGTCCACTCAGCCATGATTAATTTTCTTTTTTATGCACAGAATGACTATGAACTAAAGCATCTTTCAAACTCTTTACTTTCCTATAAGCTAACCTTGGGTGTTGTTTTGCCACCACTTTTAAATTCTCTTCTACTGCAATACCCCTCAATGTTTACAAATAATATTTGCGAATGAGTTTGCATGTGCTGGATATGTTATTACATTCACCTGTGTGTTATTTCCCATGTCCCTAATGCTATGTTCTAATAAAGTGTTTCTTCCAACTGCATTTACCTCTTATCTTGCTTTTTGAATCTTATTCTGACTGTATTCACTCTCCATAAATCTGATTTCAAGAATCTCTGTACCATTTCTAAAACTTTCCTTAGTACTACTTCTTTTCATCCTCATAAATTCCACTTAGGGAATGTTTGCTATGGTGTGGGTCAGATGGCAACTAGAGGTCATCAGGACAGTGTTGCCATTCACAGTCTTTTGATAGATATCCATGTTGAAACCCACCTCTGGAGTTTGTTTTATTAAAATGCACAAATGAGGTATTTAGTCCTCTTCCATGTTATGTGTAAACCTCAAATTATGGTTACTGTAAATATACCACACATTCCTGGAGTTCCAGAGGGGTCCCCTGCCACTGAAAAAGCATCCTTTCATTATTATATTTGTGTGGAAGAGGTTTACTGGCTGTTCAAAAATATATTATTGTTACACAGGTCCACATATTGATCTGTGATAGAGGGGGCACATGTGACCCCCTTGGTTTTACCTTTTATTTATCTATAAATTCCTTGGTGAAAAGTAAAAATATTAAATTTCAAGACTAATTCTGTTAGTTTTAACAAAAAGTCCACTGGTGGTCTGGATTCATACTGATTCTTATTCAGAAATAAAGCCACAGCATCTAAAGCTTCTTTGTCTGGAACATTTGAATACAAGGATTCTATATATAGAGTGACTAAAACAACTTTCTCATTCAACTGAGGACTATCCAAAATAGTGAGGATGTCTTTGGTATCCCTGATATATGAGGGAGACTTTGAACATGGGTCTCAAAAATAAATCCAAATACTGGGAGAAGATTTCAGTTAAAGATCCCACCCCACTAACTATGGGGTGGCCTCGTGGGCTTATCAAAGTTTTATGTACTTTGGCAATAAACAGAATATTGCCATCACTGGGGAATCTTTTATTAAAAAGCCCATACGTGTTTCATTATATCCATCCATAAAAGGAATGTTAACTTTTCATCAACGATAATTTTATATACCCAGAGTGATTAAAATCAATTTTTCATAAAAAGTTCATCTTGTAACTGTTGTAGGACCTCATTAACATAATCACATTTATTCATAATCACCACAGCTCCCCCTTTGTTTGCCTGTTTAATAATAATGTTCAAATCCTGTTGCAAAGTTGTTAGAACATTTCTTTCTTTAGTAGTGAACAAACAAAATGTTTCTTCAGTGTTTAAATTCTCAAACTGATATTTCGGTAAATTGTCAAATAGCAAATCCAAGTCTCTTTCTACTAGTTGATGAAAGACATTTACAGCCGCAGAAGCAGGAGGGCAAAAAGTTGAAGTTTGTTTTAAAACATTCAACAATTGAATCTGGTGCAGTTTCTCTATCATCAGTTTTTCCAAATGTACCATAAGGTCAATTTTCTGTATAGTAAACTGATATCAATCAGAGTTTGTACTTTGTCTATTGTTGCAGTTGGAACAAGGTTTAGGCCTTTACATAGCAAGGTTTTTCAGCAACTGTCAAAATGTGATTCAATAAATTAATAACTTGCATGTTAGAAACAGATCTATTAAGTAAGACAGTTCCACTCACCTCCTCCTCCCTCCCTCCTGTCCTCGGTTAGGTCTCTGGTTGTATTGCCTCTGGTGAATGCCTCTGTAATGGTTACTTTCTCCCCCTTCTCCCCCTCCGTGTTCTCTTCCTCTTGGTGTTCCATTGTAATAGTCCCCTCCATGAAAGTTCAGCCTGGGTCTTCTGCATGGCTGGAAGTGTTCATGGTTGGGGGGGGGTTATCAAAGAAGGAGGAGGTCCTCAGTGTTATAATTGAACCCCTTGTTGGTCTACACTTTGTTCTAAAAAAAGGATTACATTTTTTGGAAAAAGCATCTTCTCTTTCAGTCTCACTCACATCTGTGCTGAAATCAAAGGACACATTCTTTTTTAGAATGCCCTTTTGGTTTTTATGTTTAAGTGTCCATATATACACTCTCCCTACTTCATAATCTCCTTTATCCCTTGTGAATTTCACTTGTTTCACCCTTTTTAAATATGCATCAACTATCTGTTGTGTCTTTTAACCTTTTGTTAAGTCTCTCAAACTCATGAATATTGTTGGTATACAACTTTAAAACCACAGTCTCACATTTTTTTTGAGATCTTCCTTGATCTTACATTCTTGTTCTCGTGAAAATTTAATTATCAAGTCTATAAGTTTATAACTTGCTTCAGATAAAATTTGTTTCCATTATTGCATGAACACTATGTTATCTTGTCCATATGCTGGATTCATTTAAATTCTATGTCCCCTCAGGATTTGTCTTACCTGCACATACACTTCCATATTGACTTAAGTCCAATATATCCTACAGAGTTGAAGGATCAGCATTTCTACATTTTTATAAGCTTCTTTCAAAGATAAAGCTTCTGGTCCCACTACCATAGTGTCCATTTCCTGTAGTAAAAGAAGTTGCCACTCCTGCAGTTTTAATAATTCATCCATGAATCCTGCTAGATGTGAAGGTGATGACATCTGGGTTTCATCAAATACCAAGTCAAAGTGCTCTCTAAAGACATTTTCACTCAAACTTGTGTAAAACACTGCGGTCAAAAAACAAGTCAGTTGTGGTTTTACACAGGCAAACTTGCCCATATCCTGTGCATTTTCAGCTCAGAATGCTCAAACTAAGAAACAAGAAGAGTTCGCACTAGGCTGTGGTACACTGGAAGATCAAAACATGTGTACAAAAAAAAAAAAAACAACTCACCACCACATATTGCACTGACATTGCAGATAGTAAATTTAAAACATATTTATTGCACAAAAAGTCACCTGACACATTTCTGGTCTGCCTGGACCCTTTCTCAAAGGCTAAACCATCATTTAACATTTGTCACATTTATATCAAACCATTACTGACGTCACACTAACACAAATTCAAACACACCAATCAGAGAACAGGATAATAGATCACAAGTTTTTTGACTTGATACTAAAACAAATATTATTTAAAAGTTCACCAATACAACAGTCACATAGTCCTAAAAATAGAAAAATCAAATCTTTCTCAAAAACAGATTAAAATACCCCAGAAGGGAAAAGGGGGGCACTGTAATAAATAATATAGATAAGGGATGAGAAGAAGGGGGAGAGTTATTTATAAACACTTGCAAAAAAGGAAAACCTTTGCAGCAAAGCACAATGAAAAAAGGGAATAATTTGAAAAAGTGTGTGTGAAGGGTGGAATATTTACTTCTTTAATATATACCCATAAGAGCAGTCCCATAACACATGTAAAAAATGTGTTTACTTTCTTCTTCTTCCAGAAATGACTTAATATCAACCTTCCATTTAAACCTGGGTTTTGTTTGCTTTTAATTGAAGTATCAAGAAAGTTTCCTCCTTTAAATCATGTTTCTGCAATTTGGTTCAAACACACTTTATCGATTGCCATGTATGTAAACCTGTGTTCCATGTTATCCCGCTTACTATTAAACACATGTGCTGAGGAAAACTGGGAGATTTATGGTACTTCATCACTTTGTTAAATTTGACCAGTAGCCCCCAGGACCTAAGTCTATACAAGTTTGATTTACATAAAATTAGTGATAACAACCTTTATAAAAGTTTGGTTTATAGGCCCAGGTCTATACAAGTTTAGTTTATATGTAATTGTTAATAACAATCTTTGGCCATGGCCGGGTGTAATAGGCTTGCAAAGAATACAAATGGCCAATGGATGACTGAATGATGCCAACATGTGTATTGATATGTCTAGCTAGCCAAGGGCTGCAAGTGACTAAGTAAATGAATAATACCCCCATGTAAAGTGATGTGTATGTAGGTGCATGGGTTTAAAAGGTGGTAAAAGCCCTGTAGAACTTGTAGAACACAGCTAATGAGCATAAGCAGTGTTTTAAAAACAGATGTTTTAATCAAAATTAGTTTTGCTCTGCTCAGCAGGAATTCTGTACAGTACATGTCTTTTTGTGAGTTAAAAAATGTCATGGTCATAAGATGCAGCTGCTTTAAAAAGAATTGCTGTCTAGTCTTGGCTAAGTGTAGTTCCTCATTTCATTATTTAAAAATCTGTGTAACAAAGAGCTGATAAGAAAGAATTATATTCTTGCTAAAAGGGTCTTTTTGTAGTTCTTTAAGCAATTTACCTTAATAGAGTAAGAAGCCCCTTTTTCTGTTGTTCCCTGTCTCCTTAGCCTGTTATTTTTAATAACAAAACTCCCCTAACCACTTGCTTTTCCATCTAAGAATGACCATATGTCTTGGCAAAGTGTCAAATATATCTTATGACCGAGGTATCTCATGTCCACTATACTTTTAAACCCGAGTCTCATGATTTACTAAATAAAGTAGTGTCTAGGCTAAAATTTACTGTAACAGTTTGGAAATGTCCACTATGCATTTTGATGTAAACAGTTGAATATAAATACAGGACCTAGGTGTCCTGTCCAGTGAGTCCAAGAGGAGTAGCCAACATGGCTGCCATAGATACTTGGGTCACCCAAAGAAATGAGGAATGTTGCTTCATTCCCTCTGAACACTTGTAGCCCTGGTGGTAATAAGCCATCAGCTGTTTAGAATTGATCATGTTAGAGGTAAAATTGTTAGGGCTTATTTGGTATTAATAAATTGCAACTGATTAAAAACAATATCTGGTGTCAGGTGGCTTTATTGGATTACCAGGGACCACTAACCAAGAACCTTGTGCTTTTACTATCTTACTGCCATCAGTATGGTATAGTTTTCTTTATTTACACTTCAGTTTCTCTAGGATGATATAAGTTTCCCATGTGTTTTCTGTTAAGTTGCTTTGTTTGATTTTTCATTTTGGTTTGTTATGTATTTTCCAATATAAACACCCCTACTTTTCAAGAGGGGGTGCTGTGGCTTATCATGGAGGATCCCAGTCTGGTTCTGGGTGGAGTGGTTGAAAGAGGTAGAGTGGCTGCAGAAGCAGTCAGCAATTGTGGTGTAGTAGACACCAACAATCCAACAGAGACAGAGCAAACAGAGTTCACATAAATACATTGGGAGTACATGCTGTGGTCATTGAGATGGGAACTGAGTTTGCAGACACTATTCTGCAGAAATACTTAGAGATCTGACACCAAGAACTAAGGTCAAAACTGTCAGCAGTAGAGGAAATATACCTGGACATCAAAAGGAAAGTAGAGGACAAGAAAAACTGAAAGCGGCTTGAGGAGTTATCACCAGGTTCAGATACGGCATCAAAAGATTTTGTTTTTCAGGCAAAACAAAACCTCACAGAAGGAGCAGGAAAGATCCATACAAAGCACCTGGATAAGGAAAGGTCACAGTGGTCACCAGAAAAGGTATTCAGTGAAGCAGTCTGGAAACTAATGCATGAGGGTATCTGATTATCAGATCCTGCAGTTCCTATACAAGGAGCAGAAAAACAAACACAGTGAGAACACCATTGTCTCAGGCTGGTGTTGTTTCAGGAGAAATGGGGGGAGGTGGTTGAGAAATAGGGAGGGGTCAGCAGGGAGCAGGCTGAAGTTCACACTGATACACCTCAGGAAGGTCAAACAGAGGTATTTTGCAACACTCATCCTGGAGTGCCATTTGACACAAATGCTCAGACACACTAAGCCTGAAATTGCACAGAGGGAGGTTGTAAATAATGTAACACCCCCTGAGAATATAACTTCTGTAGATACCTCAGCAGATACAACCCAACCTACAAATGCCACAAGTGGCCCTAACCCTCAGTCATATGCCAGCCTTTTCCACAAACATGTGGAACTAGCAAGAAGAAGGAATGCAGTAAGGCAATGTTATATGGAGGGGGGAGGGCTAGAATTTATGCCCGACAGGTTCTACATGGGCAGAGAACATAGTAAAAGATCCCTGGAGTTTACTCCAGCTGAGGTATACACTTTAATATATGCACCGGGGAGCTCTTTTGATGTGAGCTTTCACTCCACAGACTTATTTGACAGATTCTGGTCAAAATATATGTTCTAAAATAAACCTCCTATGAGTACCCTTTCAAGCAGTACCCTTGACAAAGAGCCCTACAAAAGTCATTACAGTACTATTTTGTAATGAGGGGGTAAACATTGTTGACATACTTTACTGGCTGGAAAAAAAGTATAAAACTCTTGGATTTCCCGGACCCCATTATTGATGCTGAAGGTTTCTGGAACAGGGGGTTGCATATTAAGGTCAAATAGGACCAAACAGACTCAGTTGTCACTCAGTTGCCTAACTGTTTTTCCTGGGCTGGGATAGGGGCTTCATATTTTATCCAGGACAGCCATGCATATTATTAGTACAGATCATCAAGACATTTGAGTAACCAGTGTGAGTTTCTAAATGTGCCCAATGTGGGGCAATTGATCTTTATGGATTTTTCTTCAGAATTGTCTTGAAATGTAACCAAGTGTGAGGAGAAGGGGCACATTTTTTGGATTGTCCTGGGCCTCACATAATACTGGAACCATGACTATGGGTACTGGACTTCTATATTAATAATGCAGCAAGGGGTGGAAGGGCCCAGAGAGATCCCCCTACCCTGCAGGAGGAGCCTGAACCACCTTGCATCTGGGAGGTAATACCCTCCACTTCTCCTCAGCTTGAGCCTCAGTCACAAGCAAAGAAACCAAGTAATTCCATCAGCACTGACACATTCACATTGGATATGCCAACCCTTGAGATAACTGATGTAGATATGTTTGAACACATCAAGAAAAAGGGCCCAGCCTTGGCCCAGCAAGTGGAAGACCTACAGACAGAAGTAGTCCCATGCACAATAATTATTCAATACTCCAGTGTGGTAACACTGAGGTAGAGGAAGAATTGGACACAGCTTCCATGTCTTCATCCCAAAAAGCCAAAATATTGGACTCAGACCCCCCCCCCCCCACAACTGGACCTTAGAGACAAATGTCCGGTTAAGGAGAAACTGAAAAGTAAAGAATGGTATACAGGGCCTGTAAAAGAAACAGTAGATGGATATCCTAACAACTGCATATGGATACCCCACTCTACAAACTAACCTTGGCCTCCATAAATGTAAAAAGTATTCTGTCAGACAGAAAAGAATAGCTATATTTTTCTGTTTTCTGAATATGACTTTGGTATTGTCTTCTTACAGGATACTATACTTCATACAATACAAGACACCCAATCTGCTAGTAATGCTTGGGTGTGGGAGGTCATATTGGTCCACTGGTGATGATATGTGCAGGGTGTGATATGTATTAACAATGTTAATTTTAAACTACTACACTTAGTTGATATATTCCCAGAGAGAGCCTTAATGGTAGATATAGATCTACACTCAGTGTCAGTTCACCTTATTAATTTGTATGCACCTCAAACAAGAGCACAGAGGATTAAATTACTGAAAATAATTCAACCATATTTATTTACATCAAAATATGTCTTGTTAGGGGAAATTTTAACTGTAGTCACTTTTCAGCAGATAGGGGTTTAAATACTGAGAAAAAGTTTTGGGTAAGGATGCCTTGATATTACATCAGAGAATTTACTCGGGGGGGGGGTGGCAGATCAGCAAGAAGGTCGCTCTGCTGCTCCACTCCCTGCACCTCAATTTTTCATAGTAGCATCGCAGCGCTTGTAAAGTTTTGTCGGTAGCTCTTTTTTGTTTTTTCCTGAAAAGGATAGATGAATGAAATCTATCTTAAAAATTGCAACTAATTGTTATACCATCAATGCATGCATCCCCACTCCACAGCGCTGCAGTTTTCGAAGCACCTGTGCGTAATTAGTTGTTTGATACTGATGTGACCAGCCTTACTGAGGAAGTGTGCTTTTTGGTCGTCAGCCCTGGCATTTCAGTGTGAGAGTAGTTGGCAAGTCCAAGCTACTGAAATAGCTACTGAAACAGTGTCCAGAGAAAAGTTGAACCTGTAGGAGGAGGAATTTTTGTGATTGCAGTGACTCTGGCATCATTTACAGGCTTTTAAGCCTTTTAAAAGGTATGCCAATGTTGCCCAGGGGCTGGGTTATCAGGGTCTGTGTTATAAACCCTGGGGTTTCTGCACTTAGAGGAGCATTTCTCATTTTATTTTACAGTTATCTACAGGCATACATCACCAAAGCTGGAGTGAGGAGAGTAGAGATTTTTGGAGGAGCTCTCTGAAACTTTAGAAAAACACCCTGAAAATTTCTTGAGATGTGCAATGTGCAATGGACTTCCAACGTCACCTACTAAACTAAAGCTAGCATTTTTTTTCTGAGTTTCAAGAGAAGTTTGAAATACTGGGGAAGATTTAACCTGAAAGTTTTAAATGATCAAATTAGGATTGAACGGGAGAGCAGGACTGTAATGGGAGAAAAGCATTTGTTTAAAGGTTAACATCGAGAACCATTTTGGTAAAACAGCTGCACCAACTATATTAATAGCATTAAGTTGTATTAATTGTAAAGCAGAGCTGTTTTGAACTAATGAATTAGTGTCTGCCACTGAGTGGTATTTTGAGAAAATTGGTCCTTGATTAGGCATTATATTTATTGAATTTTACTATATACAGTAAATATAGCTTATAGCAGGCATTAACTATTTATTGTCATAGAGAGCAGGTTGAGATTTTAGGTAAAATCTATCCAATGTTTAAAAACCTTTTTTAATAAGGGTACAATGTGTAATCTCTAGCTCTCTTTAGACAGTTTTTCTAATGTTTAAAGTGGGTGTGGGGATGGCTTGGTTGATCAATGGTCTCAGCTGGGTTTGTTGACCTGGTAAATGTTCAATTCTGAACCTAGGAACACCCATAGTGAAGCATCAATAGGAAGGAATGGAGGCAATGTCTTTGGAGAAAAGGAGCAAAACTTATGTGGGACATCCCTTGGTAACTATCACTCATATACCGACAACAGCAAACAGATAATGTGTTACCTTTATGTAGTTTAATTTTGGATAGGAAATGTTAGTAGGATGTGTGAGGCCTAGAATGGATCACCTCAAATCTAGCATGGTAATATCAATAGAATTATCTACAGAAAGTAGCATGCTAGTAAGTGGGCTCAGGTTGGTTAGCAGTGCTGGTGCAGTTGGGTGATCTATAGATAGGTTTTCTGATACTAAATTCAATATGCTTCATAGTACTATCCAGATTTGATGTCAAATACAGAAGTGGGAAGGGGGCAGGAATGGAGCATAACCAATTAATGCAGACTTGTTTGGGCAGGAGGTTTACTGGGGTTCTTCTTTACACTACCAGACTTTGATATCTGTCAAAAGTAATAATTTAAGGATTACTTAGAGTTTATATAGTTTCTCAGTTTTCAAATTTTTAAGCTTGCTCTTTTATAAAAGAAGCAAGACATAAATGTCTGTAATTATCAAATTAGAATTTTTTTAATGTGTGATTATACTGTATTTAATTGATAATTTCCTTTTTTCCTTTTTAAAGGTCAATGTTTCTCTTTTTAAAGTATCTGAAAGGATAATGTTTATGTATGTTTTTGTATGAAGTTGTTAAATATAATGCAAAATCTGTAATGGTTTGAACAACCAAACAAATAAACATAAATTGGATTGGAGAAAAAGTTTTGTGATGCCGCTTTCATAAACCAGACAATTATGCAGTATAGCACAGTGATTTAAGGCTCTGAGCTGCAAATCTGGTGACATCCAGCTGACCAGACCTGGGATTGAATCCCACAGCTTCCACTAGCATGCTGTGTGACCCTGAGCAAGTCGTTTAACTTCCCTGTACTCCCAGGTCACTCCTGTGAAAAGCTATCAGCTTAGTGTGCTACTCCTGTTAAACAACTAAATTAATTAAAAAGAAAGTTTTGAAAGCATAGCTCTTCTTCTTTAAAGGAAGCCTTTCCACCAGAAGAGATTATTGTTTTGTAACCCCTCATTACCAGTTCAAGACAAGTAGCTACTGGAAACTAAATTGTAGTCTTTTGGAAGAGCCAACAATTTGCAGAAGGTATTCAATATGTGTTTCAGGCCAGACAGTCTGTATTTTTCCTATATGATTCCCAGCTAGAGTGGTGGGAGGATACTAAGCAGAAAATTATTGTTTTTTTTTTTTTGTAACAATAAGGAAATTGAGCGGGAGAGAACAACATGTGAAATACACTAGATTTAGGGCTGAATTTTACAGTCTAATATCATTACAAAATTAATGCATTAATATTAGCTCAGAACAATTAAATCAAGTAAAAACAGACATGGGGCAAACACAATGTGACCAAATGAAATCTCTTGAAAAGGAACAAAGATGTGGCCTACTGGGGTCCCAAGCTAGCGTTAACTCTTTTGAGTCCTCTGTTAGCCATCGGCAAGCCAAATCTATACAATCCTTGATTACACAAGAGGATAGTGTTGAGAATAACCCCACAGCAGTAATTTATAGGAACTTCCATTATAATTGGGATATTAATGAGGATCCCAGTTTCATAAGGATGTTGTAAAATCATGGGAGTTAATTTTGGACCGTGACCTGGCCTTCTTATAACTGGAACTGGAACTTGTTTCAAGCTGCAACATTTAAAGTAAAATAATGGACCAGATACTGTAGCATATGTCTAAACATAAATGAATATAAATGATCAAAACATATTTTTTGCCAATAGTTTAACACCTAAGTATTGTTTATCCACCATCAGAACTGTTGGAACAACCTTATATAATTGTTTCTTTTCTTACCTTTGGGGAAGCATACTAAATTCAATTAAATAAGGCATAACTTGCCTATAAAGAAAAAAGGGTGGACTGCCAATGATGAATCTGGTCCTTTTCTTCTTTTGTATGTTTTATACAATAACATTAGATCATTGATCATGACATCAGAAGCTATATGGGTTCCTCGGGTCAAAGACTCAGTGGCACCTTGGCTAGAGGCATGGCCCCAGAATGCACCCCTTAATAGGCAAAAATCCTTAACAGGGTTACCAACATATTTACAAGAATGTTTCAGCAAAATAAAGTTATGGCAGATTTCCCAGCAACAAGTATTTTCCTTATCAAGGAAAGGATTTTATAAAACAGTGCTAGAGAGTTTCTTCCTTGGAGAAGCCACACAATGGAAATAAACCCATATAGAAACGAGAGTTTATAGGGAGAAGCTGACTAAAAAATGGTACCAGAACAAATGTGAGGCATTCTTTGGTTGTGTACTCATGGGAAATTGAACATTAAGAACAACCCTAAACATAAAACTCAGGAAGAAAAATATTGCCTAAGACAGTCCTGTAAGGAAACCCCAGACTCTACGAAACACTTTTTTTTCAGTGCCCTTACATCATGCAGTTTTGGAAAATATTGTTAACCAGGTGGATTGCTGCACCTTTTGCATCAGTAACACCTGAAACCCTTTTTTCAGGAATGATACAATAGCATGGGGTCATGTTGTTGCAAACAAAAACAACTTAATCAGGTTCAAGGTCAGTTGGCATTCATCTGTATCCCCCTCCCCCGGGTTGTGCCTGAAAATAGGCAGGATTTGTCTAGTGCATGAGACTGTACCACATGTCAAAACAGTGAATAGAACTAAAAACAGAAAAATACTTGCTTTCTGCAGGGGCCTCTGCCCATGCACTATCCATAATGGGAGCCTGCACCCCGAACCCCTCCCTATTAAAATAATCTCCTCCAGGGGGACAACTTAAAGACAGGGTGAAACTCGGGTTGGGGGGAGAAAAAAAATAGACTAACCTAATCTGGGTCTGGGAATAGAACCCCGATTCACAGCCATTCCATTATCCTCTAGCGCTGATGGCTCTGCTCCCTGACCCATAGCAACTGCTCAGCAGACCACCATTCTGTAGAGCTCTTACCCTCTGCAGCAGAGCTTTCCAGGAAACAATTACATCATCACCGGTACTACTACACACTATTTGTGTCATGTGGCATTATGTACCCTGTAGGTGTTCTTCCATACTCTGTTGCTGTTGCACAGTTTTGCCCTGTGACATTATATAAACAACATATTGACTTGGTACGTGATATCACAGGGGTAGCAAAAACTCAATTGTAATTATTATTTTCAGTATCAAATATCATATCTGGATCACAATGTGCAAACTAACTCTAGAACAAAATTGAACTTTCCCCAGAACAGCTGTTTAGCATAATCAGAAACTCAGTGGTGAAAATAAGGCATAAGGAGGATGTACAGTTTCCCCAACAGAAATCTCACTCATGGTGGTGAAATATATATCATGGGTGTTGTAAAAAATTACTGGTGTATGAATTCAAACAAATAAGTAGTGAGAATTTAATTCTGTCTTTCTCGGGAAAAAGCAATAGGATGGGGAGGGGTGAGTTTTAAGGTTGCATCCTAGAAGTTGCTATGTTTTTGGAATATTAATTCCATAGTTTTAAATGTTACTTATTTGCTAGTATGAATATCACAATGATTTGATTTCATTCCTTTATTTCAGTAATTTTTTTTTAGTTTTGTATTTGCCTTTTGAACATGAATAAGAATGTTTTTATTTTCTTTATGATTTACTTGTGTAGAGGGTATAAGGCGATGTAGGGAGAAAAGCTTTCTTTATCCTTTTTTTCTATATGAAATGCTTTTTGAAATACTATTTTCACATGATGTTAATGTATTTTATTTTATGTTTTACCTGAAGTACTAATAAAAACTTCCCCTACTCTTTTCGAGACGTGCCATGGGATCTTTGAGCATCCACCTGAGCAACCACCAGAACAGGCAGATGGGACCTCAGTTTAATGACTCATCTAAAAGACAGAACGCACTAGCATTGCAAATTGTGTGTTTTCTATGCCAGTTGACATGAACTCAATGACAAATACTTAGTTTAATAGAAGAGTATGATGGTGAATGATCTTATCAGTTAACTGCATTAGACAATGATTCTCCATGAGACATCCTCAGTATAGCTGAGTAATTATTCTACACCATACATATGGCCAAAGAAAATGCATTTATATAAATATTCTGCAAATGAAGTCTGCAATTCATTTGAAAGCCATCAGAGTCATACTTTTGTTTCTTTTGTCATTTGCTTTCTTTCAGCTCATTACAAGCTACAGAGGCTTCCTGGATTCCAATCAGCTAAAGTGAATAGATTTAGGTATGTAAGACTATATAGAACCAATAATTTAAATACTCAAATGTCAGTGTTCACTTTGTCTTCCATCCCTTCTATCTTATCACCAGCAAAACAATGTACTAGGTGTTGATATTGCTGAGGTTACTAATGTATCCCACCAGCTTCATTAGGATTGGAAGCCTTGTGGTTCATAAGATAAAATGGAACATAACACTATTTTAATTTTAAGTTTTGCTATTTCTAGGTATAGTAGGTGTGCATGAGTGTAACAGATATTAATTCCTGAATATGCTAATAATAAAACACTCTGTAATGAAATCCAGATATTAAGCCTTAGGAAGGAAAATTATTTAAAATAAGTAAAAATATTTAAAGACTATAGTGGAAGTACAGGTGAGGGGGGAAAAGAGGAGGAGGTTTTTCACTGAGAGGGTGGTGGACCCTTGGAATGCACTTTCTGGCAAGCTGGTTCAGAGATCCACAGTGGAGGGCTTCAAGAGAGGGTGGGACAGACACAGAAAGTGGATGTATCAGATGATGGCCTGTCCCAGGGGGGTGGGGATGGATGATAGGGGTTTCTTGGGCACAAGGGATGGGAAGGCCTCGGCACCCAACTAAGGATCTAAGGTTCGAGCAGACTCGATAGACCGTAAGGCCTAATCTGCTGGCAAATAGTATGTTAGTATATTACATCAGCATGAAGGAATCAAAAAGTAGGTACAGTATGTTTCTAATGCTATTAGTGGCATTTTGTTTAACAAACAATTGCATTGTTTTTAGAATACCACTAAATTCACTTGATACAGTAGCTTTGTGCATTATTCACAGTGCCATTAAAAGAGGTACACATGAGCACTGCAGCTGACTACCAGAAAAGTTATGCAAATAAGTGAATTGACTTGCAGGCTGTTTTAAGGTTACTATAGACAGGGTCAATTTTCTTAAAGGAGAAGTACTTGCATACCATGGGAATAAACTGCTGCATAGACTGGGTCTTCAGTAAACTGATCACTTGTGCATGTCTAATCTTCTGATAATAGATTTCAAGATGGAACCCTCACAAAAATTGCAGCAACACAAGTAACAGGAAGACATTTCATGGTATGCCTGGGCTCACCCCATGACTGTGGGCTAAATGAGAGAGCTAATACAACGCTATAATGGCATGTAATTGGCCCTTCTAAATGATGTTATACATCAAGAGTTTTCATATCCCTCCATACAGTATCTGATATGCTCTGCTGTATTTGACAAGACTAAGCAAAAATGCCATGTGTATACTTATAATTAGCATGAGATTTTGCCTTAGCCTTGGAAAGAAAAAAAAAGGCAATAAGGCAGAGTAGATGTGAAGAATGAAAATCTACATACAGGGGACACAGTGCTAGGAGGGGCAACTGCTCATTATCATAGTGCTGTGGTATCATTGTCATCCTGCATTATCTTGGGGTATGGGTAAAGTAATGCATTAAATGCCTGCCTGCTAATTTTGTAGATGTTGTTTTTGTGATGTTCCTTTTTGGAAAACTAGTATCAGAGATTCATCTTACACAGGTGTTTGGGTTACTGAAGCCCAATCCATGCAACCATTGCTTCTCATGATAATCCAATACTGCTTGTTTTAAATATCATGTGTGATATCATTCACAGAAATTAAACTGTCACTTTCATTTATTAAATATTGAGATTCTTCAAGGATATCTCTTTCATCAGGCCACACCTTTGCTACTTATAGATGCCAGGCACGAGGATAACATGAGAACTTTTGTAAGCAGTCAGCTAGGGGCCACCCATGATGATATCAGATGTCAACTTATGTATAAACATGGGCTGCCCCATCTCTCCTAAGTTCTTTTAGTGACGCTGATCTGACTTGTTGGATCACTGTAGGAAACATCACTGCTATTGTATCTGTATTTATTTTTTCTTACAAACAGTATTCACTTGTGTAGTGATTTTAATGACCTGCATGTTGATGAAGGAACCATTCAAACTTTTCTGGTACTGTGAGTACATAGAAAAGATCTATTCTTGAGACTTCCATAAAATTTGTGCCTGCTGCTTAGGTCTAGACCACAACATGAAAGCATGTAAAATATGCTGGGGTGTTAATTACACAACCGGGCAATGCAGAAAGGGGACTTTGGAGAAGTTTTTACTCCAAAAGACCATAGAGAGAATGGAGTAGCAGCTCCAAGAGAAATCTATGTTGCTCTGTTGAACGAATTGCGATCATCCAAATCCTGGGAAAAAAACTGCAGGGAGGCACAAGCACCAGGACAAGAGGTCTTCCCCAGCATGCTCAAGGTTGCTCCTACACTCTACAGGTACAGCACCTGCTTCAGCATTGTCTGGTCATGGCTTGGTGTAGGTGCTATTAAGTCTATGATGGCTGTTATGTTGCTGTTGATAAAGGGGACTCAGGCAACCCTTCTGACTACTCCAGTCACTCCTGCTAACCAAAGTGGCACTGATGTTCAGGCATCACTTATCACTTTCTCAGACATGATACAACACTTACTGCCAGATTTCCCTGTTCCTGGAAGCCCATCAACTGCATCCTCTACACAGAGCCCCTCAACAACATAAGATCATCTCCTGACACGCAACCCTCCTATGCTTCCACTGATGTTACCAAAGGGGTTTCATTCTCTTTAATCCAGACAATGATGAATATGAGTATAATTCTGATCTGATGATGCTGGAAGAGGAGGAGGAAGCAAAAGATTTGCTGACAGCACCAGCTCTACAGTCTCCATTTGCAGTAAAGACTTTGTGGTGAACATACCAAGGTCCCTTCCAGAAGACCCTACATTTTTCACCATGATACAACAGATGCAAGCTGCCATGGGTTTTGCTCTAAAAGAGAAGGAAACTACTAAGAAGAACCTGCTGAATTTCTGGAACTGTCAGAATCTCCCTCTATTGTGGTGCCTCTTCTGCCTCCTGTCTTAGAGGATATTACTTAGGCAGCTTAGTGCAAACCAAATAATATACTAGATGTTCACTGAAAGGCAGACAAAAATATATTCTGCCCTCTCTGGAAAGCCATTCTTTATGCCACACAACTTGAGATTGACTCAGTGGTGATCAATGCTGCCAATGACAGGTGTAGGGCACCAAAACACCTGAGCTCCCTTCCTACTGATAAGGAATCTAGAAGGCTGGATGTCCTAGGCAGGAGTTCATATGCCTCTGCATCATTGGACATTCATATTGTTAACTACCAGGCCCACATAAGGAAGTACTGGAACACCCTCCAGAGGAAGACTCAAGCTGCTGTATGGGCCTTACTGTGGCACTTCAAAATAGGAATTACGGAAAGCTCCAGCAGCTGAAGCTGATGAGGCAAGCATTTGCTTCACCCAGCCTATGATGTTTCTGATGTTTTTCCAAGGCTGTGGCCTTTTGCATCTGTCTCAGGAGATATTCTTGGCTCAGAGTAGCAGGCTTTGCCACAGATGTGCAACAAACAATTTTTAATGCCCCATTCAATGGGCAGATGTTTTTTAGTCATGAGGTACAAGAAATTCTCAAAGATCTCAACACTTTGGACAGGACTTTGAAATCAGTACGCTCTCTGTACCATACACAACCCAGTGGTATGAGAAGGGTGCCTTTGCCCATCTGGTGTTGTAAAATGACACCCTGAAATCAGACAGAAGGGCAGGTACAATGTTGCAGGGGCCTGGCAAATCCCTAGAACTGCCCCAGGTGTCCATTCAAAAGCACCCAAATGAGGTGTAGCTGGTGAAGCCACCTTCACCAGTTTAGCCTGACTCATTATACATTCCTTACTACCTTTACCTCCAGGGTGGTTTTAGGGAGTCCCATCTCCTCCACATAGCCCAGTGGAGAAATATGATAAGAGACACTTGAGTTCTGGAGATCACAGAAAAGGGACAAGCTCTGTAAGTTCTGGACAATCCTTCAGATCATCCTGCAGTTGTGTCAATATACTGAACTGTACCTCCATGGCACCTGCCCTGCTGCTGGAGGAAGTTATGACTCTTCTGCAGCTACTTACTTGCAGTACTCCTTATCCTAAAGTAGCCAGAAGACTTGAGGTATTTACTCCCAGTACTTCCTTATCCTAAAGTGGCCAGACAACTGGAGGTCTTATTCCCAGTTCTTCCTTATCTTAAAGTGGCCAGGAGACCTGAGGCCTATTCTTAATCTAAGTGATCTAAACTTTTCATAGAATACAAGAATTTCAGAATGGTCACTTTGCAGAATCTCCTTCTTTTCTGTAAAAGGGATTGATATGCTCCTGGGTATGAAGGATGCATACCTCTATTTCAAGATCCAGAAACCTCACAGAAAATACCTGAGTCTCTTGTTTCAAGGGGAACATTACCAGCTCAGAGTGTTACCCTTTGAGATGTCTTCTGCGCATGCCTATTTACCAAATGCTTGGCAGCAGTGGCAGCAGGAGACCTTCAGAGGGATGGCCTGGATGTTTTCCTTACCTTGATGTTTGGCTATTAAAAGACCTCCCAAGACCAGCTATTGATGACTTTGCTTAGCTTGAACTAGATGGCTGCACAATACTTTGGGGTGACAATCAACATACAAAATCAGTGTTGACACCCTGCCAGCATCTGCAGTACATAGAGGTAGTACTAGACATGGCCCAGGGCTTGGCTTTCCTCCTCTGGACAGGGCCAGCTGCCTGATTGCTCAAGCACAATTATTGTTTAACAGCTGCTGTGTCTCAGCAAGAAAGTTTTACACCTTCTGGGACTCAGTTGCAACCATTGTCACAGTATCAATAGCCAGGATACAAATGCAGATTCCTCAGTGGACCCTAAGAGTCCACTGGGATCAGCTCACTGATGATCTTGAATAGATGGTTCTAGTCATGTTCCTTGTGTGCAAAGTGCTCAAGTGGTGGATGGACTGCAGTAAGTTACTCAAGAGTGTTCTGTTCCTGATCTCCTCCTCTCTTCAGATCCTTACCATGGATGATTTGTGGTTTGGGTTGGCAGCCCACGTGTCCCCCCCAGACAGAGAACATGCAGACCCCTGTGGCGTGCACTTTGCACATCAATATTCTGGAAATGTGGGCCATCCTATAGGAACTCTCGGCCTTCCAGAACAATTTGTTCCCTGGTCCTCTGTTAGTACAGATGGACAATATCTGGGTGATGCATTTCATCAGTCAACAAGTGGGAACTCATTCCTAGCTACTGTTTAAGGAAGCAATGATGGTTTAGTATTGTGTTCTGGAACACAGTCTAGAACTATCAGCAATATGGTTTTACTATAGCGCTTCGACAATGCTAGCACCGACATCCCCCACGGTGATGGCTACAATGCCAGTCCTTGGCATTGTACCATCAAGGATGTCAGTGCTTTCTTGGGGGCTGCCCCCTCCAAACCCCCCATGTGGGGGACTCCACCACCATACCCCCTGGTCTCTAGGATTCTAACTCTGAGTCAGAGTTGGACAGGAAGGGGGGCACTATACTGGAAAACTCACCGCTGGTGTCTCCTTCAGACCTGCAGTGACACACCGCAGGCAGGTGATTTCTATCGCTGTGCTGGCATTCGTGGTGGTGAATTTGACCTTGTGACATCACACCCAATGGTAAATGTTACAGGCATCCAAAACATCTTCACAGATAAAGTAAGATGGTCACAGTCCAGGAAATGCTGACCTCAGTTTTATATGACCTATTCATAAGAGGGGGCATGAAGATTTGACTTTTTGAATCTGCACACAATGCAAAACTGTCACTTTTCTGCTTGCTCACTTATCGCCTGATGTTTTCTGGCAAGATGAATTGTCCTCTCCTTTGACGGGAGGTTTCTATATGCCTTCTTTCCCTTTCTGCTAATTTAGAGTGTACTGATCAAGTTGCAAATGAGGGGAAAATTCTGATACTCACTGCCTTTGCCCCCACAGATTTGGTTCCTTCTGCTGGCAACTGACAGTGGAGGGTGGTCCTCAGTACATTGGTAGGGCTTCTGGATGTAATGCTGACCCCAAGATTGGGAATGGACCCAATGAGTCCAAGGTCCAGTCAGGTGAGAAAGAGTGAGCATCTCATGGACTGCCTCCTCCACTAGGTGGAGGGTGGTTAGCAATTGTCACTTGACTGACCTAGCTGAGGCCAGTGGGAGCAGTGACTGAAAACTGTGTGAAGGGGAGGCGCATGAATGTCAGCTCCTTAGCACCTTACATGATTACACACTATGCCTCCTAAGGACACAAAGCATGACAAATATCAGCCCAATTGATGACACCCCAGTTCCTGGTCCCAATGCACCCACCATGGCCCTCGGTCAGTGACTGAGTTAAGTCCTCCATTGGGAACAGCCCAACACCATGGCCCAACTATTAGGGGGTAAGCCAGGAAGGAACAATGATGGTAGCCAGCCCACCAGAAGCCTTGATATCAGTCTCCATCAGGGGATGCCTACCAAGGACCCTACCTGAAGTCAAGCCAAAGGACCACTGGATCAAGATATGTCCTGGTGGAGGGTGGCAACTGGGGTCTCTGGGAGCTGAAACACAAGGAGGCAGAAACACATAAACAAACACACACACACACACACAAGCACACCCCAACTGTCAGTGGATCAAAACAACTGTCAGCGGAACCTCCAATACCTCTGCTTCTATGCAAAAGTCTATTGTCACAGGCACAGGGAACCCTGGTCCATCCAGGCTTGAAATCTCTTCATTAGAACTCATTGATCCTGAAGACATAACAATTCCTAGTGTTGGGCTTTTCCCAAATGTGGGGGATGTTCTAGTGGCTGCTAGAAAACCAGCCACCAGAACTATGTACTCCATGAAATGGAGGTGGTTTGCATAATTGACTGCTTCACATAACCTGGATCCCTTTACCTGTCTAGTCAGTCGGGTTCTAGAATACCTGCTGTCTTTATTGGATTCGGACCTTCAGTATTCCTCTTATAGTGCATCTGGTTGCCATTTCAGCTATTCATATTCCTGTTCCTCTCAGCTGTACATCTCACAATTCATACACTGTTCTGTGGAGCGTGGGTTCCTCATGGAGGCACCTGCAGTCTAGACCAAGGAGGATGCTGTCAATCTCCACAAAGGTGACCTTCAAGCAGGAGGGTAGTAGGGGACCCTGCAGGGAAGAAAACAACTCCTAGTGGGGACCCCATTGTTAAGAGTGTAGAACTGGTGGAGGGAGGGGAGAGGGAGGTAAGGTGCCTTCCCAGTGCCATGACTTGGAGGGACAGTGAGCGAATCCTCAGAATCACTAGAGCAGCAGCACAGGAAAGGGAGTTGGACATCACTGTCCTCCTAAGGACAAATGACCTGGCTGGGAATAGGATCAGAGCAGATGCAGGAAGTGTTTGTGGAGTTGGGGAGAGCCTTAGACAAGTAGCACGCATGGTAACATTCTCAGAGCTGCCGCCTGCCTAAGACATAGGTGAGGCTATGGTGCTCCACACAATGGGATTCAATGAATGGTTGAAAAACTGGTGCAGAGCTCAGGGTTTTTGACTTCATTGGAAACTAGTGGTCCACCTGGAGAAATACAGGCCTATACTGGTGCGATAGTCTGCATCTGTCCAGGGAAACCAAGATTCTAGGTGAAAGGTTTAAATGATTCATTGGCAAGCATTTAAACTAGCCAAGGGGAGGGCAATAAAAAGAAGCAGGGAATTCCCCCCACCCCACAAAGCAGGGTACTTAGCGAGGCAAACACCAAGGTTAAGAAGTCCATAGGGAGAAGAGTGGGGTAAATGGAGAAAAGACAGTAAGGACAAGGATGGGGCTAAAAGGGGTAAGGCCATCAAAAAATGGAGGGCAATGAGTACTAATGCCTGTAGTCTGGGTAACAAGCTCCCTGAACTAGTGGCTTTGATGGAAGAAGGATGCCTAGATATTGTGGCAGTCACAGAAACATGATACACAAAGATCCATGACTGGGATGTCAACATACCAGGGTACACAATCTGCAGGAGGGACAGGGAGGGTAAAAGAAGAGGAGGATGAGTAGCCCTCTAGGTGAGGGAAGGGATCAAAGCAATGGAACTAAGGGGTAAACAGAGAAGAGAGGAGGCACTGTGGGTCACCCTGGAGAAATGGCAACACAATCTGCATGAGGGTTGTATACAGACTCCTGTTTCAGGGGGAGGAAATGGACAAGGAATGATATAAAGCATCCTAAGGATGGCAGAAAATGGGGAGATATTGTTGATGGCAGACCTAAATATGCCAGATGTTAGCTGGAGCACCTTTGCTGCAACCACATCCAGGAGCAGAGTCATTCCCGATGCCCTGCAGGGGGCATGCCTCAGACAGCTAGTGCTGGAACCCACTCAGGAGGGAGGGAGCAATCTTAGACCTGGTACTCTGAAATGGGGATGGATAGAGGAACTCATATTTAGAAGTGGGTAGCCATCTGGAAACAAGTGACCACAAAACAGTGTGGTTCATGATAAACACAGCCGTAGAGTCAAGCCATACAAAAGTGAGAGTGCTGGACATTAGGAGGGCTGACTTTTACAAATGAGAGAGCATCAGAAAAGCACTAGCAAATGGACAAGAGGGAGGGGAGGAGCAACAATGGGGAAAAATCAAAACTGCCATCACAGAGGCAACAAGCCTTTGTGTGAAGTAAAGGAACAAATCAAAATAAAGGAAAAAAAATATATAGTTTTCAAAAGAGGTGGCTGGGAAGGTAAGGGAGAAAAAGATAGCATTCAGGAAATATAAGGAAACACAGAAGGAGCAGAACAGAGAACTGTACCAGTTAAAGCAGAAGGAAGCTGGGAAGACAGTCAGTACAGCAAAGGCCCAAACTGAGGAAAAGATAGCCAACTCAGTTAAGAAGGGGGATACAACCATTTGTAGGTACATTAGGGAGTGAAGAAAGACCAAGGGACAGAGAATGAAGCTTCATAAAGTAGATGGTGTGTGGGCAGAGGGTGACAGAGAAAAAGCAGGGATACTGAACAAGTACTTCTGCTCAGTATTCAAAAAAGAAGTGGAGGGGGAGGTACCTAAACCAAACAATAGAAGCACTCTGGATCAGGGGGTCAATACCAGTCCATTCACAGAAGAAACAGTCCTGAAAGAACTCCTAAAACTGAAGGTGGACAAAGTAACGGGGCCTGATGGGATTCACCTGAAAATTCTAAAAGAACTAAGGGGAGAACTAGTGACACCACTGACTACCCTTTTAACAAATCATGGTAGGATGGTGTGGTACCTGAGGACTGGAGGAGGGTGGATGTGACTCTTCTCAATCGTGGGAGCAAGACAGAGGCAGGAAACACAGACCTGTTAGTCTGACCTCAGTTGTAGGAAAATGATGAAATAACTCTGAAAGAAAGAAATGTTGAGTACCTAGAGGCCAGTGGAGCACAGGACCAAAGGCAGCATGGATTCACAGAAGGAAGGTCATGTCAGATGAATGTAATAGATTTCGTTGACTGGATGACCAGAGTAGTAGACCAAGGAGAGGCTATGGACATGGCCTACCTAGACTTTTAGCAAGGTATTTGACACAGTCCCCCACCCAAAAGATTAATTAACAAGTTAGCCAGCCTGGGAGTGGGTCCCAGGGTTGCAGCCTGGGTAAAACATTGGCTGGACAACAGGACACAGAGGGTAATAGTTAATGGAGTCCACTCCAAAGAAAGTAGAGTTACTAGTGGGGTACCACAGGGTACTATACTGGGACAGGTCCTATTTAATGTCTTTATTATTGATATTGCAGAAGGACTAGAAGGAAAAGTTTTCCTCTTAAAAGCACAACAAAAAGATCTGCAACAAGGTTGATACACAAGGAGGGATGGAAAGGATGAGATGGGAATTGGCAAGGTTGGAGTAATGGTCAGAAGTATGGCGACTTAGATGCAATGCAAAGAAGTGCAAAGTAATGCACCTGGGACACAAAAATCCAGGGTAAGAGTACACATTGGGGGGGTATTATCAACAACAAAAATGATAAGGGACCTGGGAGTAGTCATATCAGATGACCTAACGGTAGGCAATCAATGTGAGAAGGCAGTAAGGAGGCCTGGGGCTATACTGGGATGCACAGGGAAAGGCATCGCCAGTAGTCAAGAGGAAATTGTTATCCCTCTGTACAGAAAGGTGGTGAGACACCATCTGGAGTACTGCATGCAGTTCAGGAGACTCCATCTGCACAAGGACATAGACAAGATGGAGACAGTCCAGAGGAGGACAACTAAAATGGTGCAGGGTTTGCACCAGAAGCCATACTAAGAGACTAAAGAAGCTTAATATGTATACCCTCGAGGAAAGGAGGGGGCACATGTCAGAAACTTTCAAGTACCTCAGGTTATGTGATGGCAGCCTAGGAAGAGACAGCACAACTCCATTGCTCTGCTTCATCACAGCAAACATACTCTTTTAAAACCCTCCCCGAATCACAACTTTCATGTCAAGAGGGACTTATCAGTTTTTGGAGGCTCTGACTTGGCGGAAACACCATTCAAAATGGAAATATACATGAAAAAGGCTCCCCCTCGGCACTCACCATCTCCAACTCTGGAAAAGGACAAATCAGCTAAATGGGCCAAACAGCAGGCCTCAGGCTTGCCTAAAGCATCTGTCGGTCTGACTACCCTTTCAGAGGAAAATTTATCGAGCTAATGAAGCCCCTGCGAACACTATTATGACAATGTCGACCAATCTTCAGCAAATTAAAATATCTGTGGCTTCATTGCAAGTACGGGTTAGTGACACTGAAACTAGACTGGTATCAGTTGAAAACAAATAAGGAAAATGGATCTGCATGCCACCAATACTGCTAGGCGAATCAAAAAATGGAAGACAAACTAGAAGATCTGGAAGGGTGCAGAAGGCACAATAACCTGCCCAAGTGCCCAAACCCCCCATCGGCTACTGCTCCCCCCTCCAAAGAGTCCATTGGCACACTGGTAGCCCACCCCAGCGTGCCAAATGCCCTGTTAAATGGAAAACCATCCCACGTTGTCTGTTTTTTTTTCCTGTAAATCAAAATGGTCCTCAGCGGTCTCAGCCCTCCCACAACCCGCAGTCCTGAGTTATGTGAACTTCACGACCCTCCCATTGGACTTCTTGCAATTCCGGATTTTTGCCAAGATCGTTGCTTATCCAAGAAATTAAGCAGCTTGAAAATGAGGGTCTAGGCAGGCAACCTGGAGGTGGGGGTGGATGTGGGTGCAAAGCTCGATGAACTCTCTCAATAACATAGGTCTCCCCATTAGGTGTTGGACCAGCTATCTTCAGGCAGAATATTTGCAGGAATATAATCAGAGAGCTGCCTTCCTCCTTTTCTGGAATTCCAGTCACTAGAAGGTTGCCAAAATGTTCCTTTTAAGCTCATTAAAGAGATCTGGGATCCCGATGGCCATTATATTTTACTGCATGGCTTACTGGAGTCCCACCCAGTTCTCCTAGATGTGATCTAAGGGCCAAACGCAGATTCTCCTCAATTCCTTATGCAACTGCTGGATTTAATATCTACTGAGCAATCAAAATTAATAATGTTAGGAGGCGACTGGAATATCACCCCTCAAATTGAGCTTGATAGGTCAGATGGGAGAATGTGCGGCCTTTCCCTTGCACAACGAGCTTTGCAGGAGCTCATGGATGGTGCAGCCCTTCTGAATGTCTGGAAAATATTGAACCCAGCAGAGCGACAATACTCTTTTTTTTCCCACCCCCACCAAACATACTCAAGAATAGATTACTTTTTGGTCAGTTCCTTTGCACTTCCAGGCATACTTAATTCTGTTATTCACACCAGAGTTATATCTGATCATTCTCCTATCGGTCTTACATATCTACTGAGCCCAGGCCTCAGGCGAGACTCCATGTGGTGCATAAATTATCAGCTTCTCCAAAACCCTACATTGTTAAGACATATCACTGAATTCATAACTGGTTTCATAGAGACCAACATGAGATCAGAGATTAGAGTTGATCTGGTATGGGCTGCTTTAAAATGCTCTTATGGGTGAATGTATCTGAGTGTCGGCAACTAAAGCTCACCAACAAAGAGCACATGCAGAGTCACTCTCAGCTCCATTCAAGATGTAGAGATCTCCTGGTAGAACTTCCACTGCATCGGAATGGGCCAGGTTACATAACCTTAAAGCTCAGTATGCTGAAATGATGGCAAAACAAGCTGAGCTCTCCCTTCACCGTACTAAGCTTAGGTATCTAGAGTCAGGAGAGAGAGCGGGCAGACTTCTTGCAATTAGAATCAAGCAGGTGGAAGCCTCTCGGTTTATTTCAAGTATCTGTCCCACAAGAGATGTTCCCATAGCCACAGATACTAAAGAGATAGTCTAGACCTTTAGAGTATTCTACCAGAATCTTTACACTGCTGACCCTCAAGTGTAGCCATCAAGTTGAGATGACTCGATATCTTGACTCGATAGTGTTTCCCAGTTGTTACCAGGGCAAGCTACCCTCTTAGGATCACCTATTACCACAAGTGAAATCCGTCAATCCATAGAATTGTTGCCCTTGAATAAGTCACCTGGTCCCGACAGTCTATCTAATAACCTATATAAATTATGTTGTCCAGTCCTTATTCCATTTTTAGAGGAAACATATAATTTCTGGTATGAAAATGGTCTCTCTGAACCTCGCTTTTTGGATACGCTCATAACTCTCATCCCCAAACCAGGGAAAGACCACTTGTACCCTGAGAACAATCGACCCATATCCCTCTTTAATTCAGACATTAAAATATTAGCAAAGATATTAGCTAACCGACTCTCCCCTATTATGGGCAATCTTATTAGTAACAAACAAGTAGGTTTATGAAGGGGAGGTCTTCAGGAGACCATATGCAGAAATTATTACATTTGATTTCAGTGTCCAGGGACTCAGAAGTGCCTGATGCACTTGTCTACCTGGATGCCGAAAAGGCTTTTGATCGTGTCTCCTGGGATTTTCTCTTCCTCACTCTGGCTCATTCTGGTTTCCCTAGTGATTTTCTTATGTGGGTATGTTTATTGTACTCCACTCCATCGGTCAGTCTGGTGTAATGGTTTGCTCTTTATCCCTTTTGAACTTGGTCATGGTACCAGGCAGGGATGCCCTCTTTCCCCACTCTTATTTAATTTTTACCTTGAACCTCTGATTCGTAAACTCAAGGCTTTTATTTTATTTTATTTAAACAGCAGTTTGGAAAACCTTTGAGCCATAGGCTCATTTACAAAGGTACCTTGTCAGGCTGCCCAGAGAATTTTAGGTATTAAACTGGGTGACACTAGATATGCCCTCTCAGCATATGCTGATGATTTACTTCTACATGTTGAATATCCCCAAGATGCTATCCCTGCAATATTAGTGGAAATTGAGGCCTTTTCTGCAGTATCATACTACAAGCTAAATTGCTCAAAGACCCAAGTTTTTCCTCTAAACCATAGAACCACGAAAGCAGTATTGTTAACATCCGGTCTAACATGGAAAGGTAAATCTATTACCTACTTGGGTATTAACATTTTGAGGAATTTGGCTTCTATGATTAAAGAAAACCTAACAGACCTATTGAAAACACTTAAGATAGATGTGCCCCTACCTCTTTCTCTTTGGGGGAGGATCAGCAAAATTAAAATGAATGTACTGCCTTGAATCTTGTATCCCATGGGTATGTTGAGCTGTTTCCTTCCCAAGGTGTGGTTCATTAACTTTCAGAAGCATTTATTTGGAGAGGAAAGGGAGTAGGATGAGCCTAATTCAAATTAACTATTCCCAGAAATTGAGGTGGTCTGGTTCTTCCATCATTGTTCACATATTATTGTGCCCATCATTTAAGTAAAATTGCTTACTGGGTCAGAGATCTCAATACTGCTCCACAGTCTGAATATTCCCCCCCCCCTTTGGTGGAAACTTGAAGCGTATTTGGCCTCCAAGTACTCCTGTACACTACCAGCCCTTATTTATGTCACCCCAAGATGTATACCTAAAGCATTAAGGAGGACACAGATTGGATGGTCCCTTAAGGTGTTATAACAAATTCAAAAATCTTTTTCTTTAAATGTCTCTCACTCCTTAGAACAACCAGTAATAGGCAACCCCAACTTTAAAATTGACAACAAGCCCATCCCTCCCTCCCTCCCTCCGTCTTTCTGGACTCTGATGACTTCTCATAGCTTGGGACTTCCTTAATAATGGGAAGTTAATCTTTTCACAATTACAGATTAACTATGGGACTCCAGAATACCTTAAATTAAAGTTTCTATAGATAAGGGAAGCCATTATTGCCTTTCTGAGGATTATACTTACATTATCCACTTCTGGTACAGAGCTAGATATTGCACTGCAGATGGCTGCCCAACCCCACCCTGTCTCAACTCTCTACAAATATCTACAATCTCTGGACCCTGTGTTGCCTTTGGGTGTCTGTTATTATTGTACTCAGGAACTGGAAGTCCCTGAGGGAGTAGAAACTTGGGGGAAAATCTGGTTGATTAATTACAGATTCATTAAACAGGATAGGCTTTGGTTGGTTCAATTTAGCCTTTTACATAATTTATACTACACCCCAGCCAAACTACATAAGATTGGTAGACTTACATCTCCTAGCTGTGCCAGGTATGGGGATTCTCTAGCTACCCTGTACCATATGGTATGGGCCTGCTCTGTAGTGCAGAGCTTCTGGTGTTCCATTAAAAGTGCTTTAGACACACTATAAGGGATAGACTCTCTGTTTATTCCAGAGGCCTGCCTCCTTAATATATTTCCTCAAGGTACTCCCAAATGCAGGAAAGGGCACTTAGCTCTTGTTGCCTCAGTTGGCAAACTTATTATTATGCAACATTGGACAGAAGCAACTTTACCTGCCATTTTAAAATGGAAAAGAGAAGTCCTGTTAGCTTTACAATTGGAGAGGCATATTGCTTCCATATGGAACAGAACTCAATCATACCTGAATTTATGGGGCCCTCTTGAAGCTTTGTTACCCACTTTGAACCCTTAAATTCCTCTTATTTAACTTCCAGAATGACCGACGAGTTTGACCTCCCCCCTTCTCCAATACCTCCATGTTATTTTCTCTACTCCTTTTCTCTTTACCTCCTTTCTTTAAAAAAAAGAATCACTTGGCAGTGGGAGGGTGATACGGGGTGATGAGGGAGGGATAATGGAGTGTGTTATATTCTTTTTATTTTTATTTGCCTTGATATTTTGTTTTTTGGTAATTTTGCTTTGTAATGTAAATGATACAATGTAATGTTACTTTGTTCTGTATCCTGTTTGTTGGAAATGCAATAAAATCTGTTGAAATAAAAGAAAAAAAAAGAAACTTTCAAGTACCTCAAGGAAATCAAAAAGTCCAAAAGGGTATCATTATTCAGAAAAGAGATGAGCAAGGACAAGGGGCACAATTTGCAGATAGAGGATGATAGGTCGGCGACATGAGGAAGCATTTTTCATGAAGAGGTTGATTGATACATAGAACGGTCTTTCTGAAGAGGTTGTGGGGTCAAAAACTGTGGGAGAATTCAAGAATGCATGAAACAGACAGAGAGCAATTCTGGTGTGGGGTAGTTAGAAGTAGCTGCTGGTTAACTATGATCTGCAGCTTACAAATAGGCAAGGGAAATGTGCAGACTGGAATTAGAGCCTAGCTGTTCTTATCTGCCATCAAAGTCTTTGTTTCTATGTTTCTGTTGAGGGCCATACAGTTGCTCAGCTGGAGATAGCCAGTAACATTCTTGAGTGTTATTTCTGTATTTAAAGTCTCCCATCTGTAATCCAGTCCCTGTCTGGGACTCGAATTTTACTTTGAAAAAGCTGACTTTGGCTTTTTTTGAGCCAGCTGTGACTTGTGGCTTATGTTTTCTTTCTTGTAAATTGTTATTTTTAGTTGCAGTCACTTCTGTTTGAATAAATTCTGAGCTGCTGACTCTCTTGTATAAGCCTCCTTATTTGGTTTTCTGGAAAGAGTACTTAGCCTAAGAATCTACAAAAGATGGTGTCTGAGTTTACTTTAAATCAAACCAAGCACCTGACAGTTTACTATCCAGAGCATGCCAATCTGTGGGAAGCATTGGCCCATCATATGATAAATGCTCATAGAATACTCAATTACTATACACATCATATGATGGACTGCAGAAAGTCCTCAGAGGCTCAGATATTGAAACTGCACCCAAAATGTGCTCAATAGCAGGAGCAAGCACAAGTCAATTGCGCACATGTGCAACAGACGCGATATTCAAATGTGGAGCAAGTCAAATTGCGCAACCAGCCAACGTCTGAAAATCGCACAACCTGCACCATAGCGCAACCAGGTAGGGGAAGCTGAGCACATATGTCGTGCCATAGCGCAACAAGGCAAGCCCAGCTGAGCAGTTGAGATGCGCCATAGTGCAAGCAGGGAGCCTCCCCAGCAGCAGAGCAATGGAACTGCACAACCAGGGAGATAGGCAGAGGCTCACCACCCATGCCACAGATGGGCACAGGAACACAGTGTAGAACTAATGACACAACCCCACACCCAAAGCACAGCATCACCGGTGGAGGGACGGAATATCCACTGGCCCATGGGACAAGCCCACACAGCACAGCTGGGCCACGGTGCCCCAGAACACCCACTGGCAAGCAAATACTGCCACACAAAGGGGCCAGACAACCCAGGTGTACCACAGCCCCCACTGTGCACAGCATACCTTGCTCTGGAACCCCAAGACACCAACCATGAGCAGTGACTGTGACTGGCACTGCCGGAACCACCATGCCCCCCCCCACCTGGCACAATGCAACCATGTGTACCACAGAACCATACAAGCCGGACCCACCAGGAGCCCACAATGGTGTGTGGCAGCACACGGCCAGACCGGCTGACAGCCACCACCACACCAGGGACACACCCCCACGCAGACACACACACAATCCCAAGACCACACCACACCAGATGCTATGCACACCACTGCAACTGAGCACCTATAGCCAGCTGCAAATCAGAGACCACCACAGTATTCATAACAAAATAGATATATATTCAATGAAAACAGAACAACAACAACAACAAGAACAATAATAACGCTATTTACAAATATATACAATACAGGGGTGGGGGTACAGGTACAAGGTAGGGGTGGGTGTGGGGTAGGGGTGAAGAACTTGGTGAGGGAAGGCAGGGTGTGAGGGAAGGGTAAAGGGTGTAGTTGTGGGGCAGCTACTGCCCCCCATGCTGCAGATCTGCAGGCCAGCTCAGACCCCGTGTCCCCCTCCGGCATCACACACCCCTCTGGTTCATCTTCCTGAGGATGCTGAGCGATTCCTGTGACATCTCCATCAGGTGGTGGATGGCTTGCTCTATCCTGCGCAGGACCCGGACACCTAGGGCAAGGGAACAGAATCAATGGCTAGGACTGTACACAACCCTGAAGCCCACCCAGTATGCATGGCATACAGCCAAGTGCCCCGCCCCTGTGATGGACTGCACACACTCACAGTGACCGTGCACGGGTCAAGCCCAACCAGGCAGCAGCAGCCATGTGTGTCACTACACACAAACCCCACCCTTGCCCAGCACAGCACAACCAAGGCAGTACAGTGACATGGCTACATGGTGGGAAGGTAGTGCCACAGCCATGTGGCCAGTGCATGCATGGACCACCAGTGATGCACTCACAGACATGCAGTGCCACTGGACAGTGCTGACTGTCACACGTCGCGTGCATGGCAGTGTTGTCCATGGATGGTGGCCATGCCCTATCCTCCCCATTGCACACAATAGCATCCATGATGTAATGACACTACCCTCATCCAGCCGCTGCTGCTGCGGTGGCTGTTGCTGATGCTGCTGCTGCTGTTGCCGCTGTTGCGGGCCCATACTGCCGCCTCCTCTGCCGGCCACCTCTGCAGCACCCCTGAGCGCCTCAGCCTGGGCCCTTCTCTGCCCGCCACGCCTGTGGGAAACAAATGTTGAGAAACACATTAGTGAGATCCAAATGCAGACAGCCCCTGCCCCAATGAGTGTGCCTGCCCACACAGCCAGACCCATGCATCACACACCTGCAAACACTGACAGCCAACCATGGAACAACCTCACCCATACTTTGTCCCCAATACACAGTTATGCCCTGCGGACAATACAGGTGCATAGATGGCTCACCCACCTGGCCTAGGCACAATGCCCTCCTGACACAGTACCTGAGGCATGCCAGCAGTGCCTGCTCCCTCCGCAAGAGGTCACTGTAGCGGTGCCCACACTGCTCTGCTGTCCTGAACCCCTGTGACCTGCTCCAGCGCAGTGGCCACCTGCTGCCACACTTGGGTGCAGGCCAAGTCTAGGGGTTTCTCCCCAAACAGTGGCCCATAGTGAGGCTCCACCACGGCCACCAGGTTGGCCACCTCCAGCCACTCCACTGGGGAGCCTCTCCGTGCCATGTCATCAACTTGGTAGTAGGCAATATGGCACGCCACAGTGCGGCAACCCCATGTGGAAATGTTGTGCAATACAACCCCATCTGTCCCTATCATGCTGTTCAGGCACGTGCTGTCAGTCCTATCATGCTGTTACCGAACAGCACGATAGAGCTGCACACATGCCAGACGTACAGAGCCAAGGGGCAAAGGTCGGGCACAAGGTCATGTCACTGGCGCAAGGCCACACACACGCGCCATCGGACGTCTACACATCCAGCCGAGTGGTTGCCCAGTGCCAGTGCCACAGTGGACTATTGCACAGTTGTGCCACAGTGCCGTGGTGACCAGCTGTAGTGCCACTGGCACAATGGTGGCTGTGTCCTGAATAGCTGACCGCGCTGTAGCACATAATCAGTGCGGCAGACATCTGTGTAAGGTACCTGGGCATGTGCAGTGCGGTGTACCTCGCAGTCACAGAACTGCGCCATATGCTCAACGGCTCAAACCGTATTGCGCCAAAGCGCAACAGTGCGATATTCAGCGTCCATATGCAAATCAGCTGATCAGCCATTCAAAGGCGCAGCGGTGCGATTTACATCCCATTAAAGTTGCTCCACTCCTAATTTGCATGCATTGCGCTATAAATGTGCGACAGTGATCTGCAGTGGCCATATTCGGTTACTGTAGGTGATAGGTGGGTTGCATGCTGTGTGATGTTATGGACTATGGTCATCATGGGATAATGCTGTAAACTGCACAGTCACAGGTGTCCACTTCCACCCATACAGACCGTGACATGGCCGAGCAAGGACTAGGTGAGGAGGATGATGGTGGGCAGAAGAGGAGGCCCAACTTCACAAAGGCTGAAACAGAGGCACTCTACGAGGCCTACCTGGATGAGGAGCCACTACTCAGTGGACAGCGGGGCATCCCTCTGGCGCATGCTGCTGCATGGGAGGGGTAGCTCGCCGTGAAGCCTGCATGGAAGCCACCAGCGCCCATGCAGGAATGTAAGAAGAAGGTGGGGACCGACAGGAGACGGGTTAAGGAGAAGGTGGCACTCAGGGCAGCACGCCGCTGCCACAGGCAGAGGCAGCCAGAGGTGGTGCAGCTGACCCCGCAGAGGACCGTCTTGCTGCATCCATGCAGTGCAGTGCCATCGAGGGCATTCCAGGAGGTGGCTTCCAGACAGGTGGAAGCCCATCACTGCACGGTATGACATGGTGGGGGGGGGGGGATGGTTGATCCCATGCACTAACATGTTCTCACTTTCTGTTACAGATCCTGTGCACCTGCAGGGGACAGTGGTGGTGGGCCAGTGCACTGTGGACGTGCAGCCAGAGTTGGAGGAGGGTCCATCCACCTCTGCTGGTAGCCGACATGCATTGCACCAGTGTGCACGCCTGGCCGCTATCTCCGATGTCAGTGAGTCAGGTGTGGGGGGTGACCTTCCTGTGTCCCAGCAGTTTGGCATGCAAGCATGCCAGCATGCTGTGGCTGAGGCTGTGTCATGAACCTGCACCATTTATGATGCAATGGCCACTATGGGCAGTGAAACGTGTGTGTCACATAATGGACACACAGCGGACAGCCCATGCCCATGGACTTAGATGGTTCCAACGTGTGTTCCAGCATGTCAGCACAGTCCCAGGCTGTGCCTGTCAGCACCAGTGGGGCAGCACTGGTGGCTGTGCAGGTCCCTGGCACTGTTGCAGACACAGCATTGGAACGACTGGTCCCTTGGGCACAGCAGGCAGAGGGGCAGCAACGGCAGTCACCCACCGGGTCTGGGAGTACAGGGTTCAGCGGTGGCGTATGCACACCACCTGTTGCCTTGCCCATACCTGGTCCTGGTGAACAGCGCCCACCCTCAAGGGGTGTTGAGCATCAGGCCCTTCCATACCCTGGGGGACAGGTTGTCGATTTGGCAGACGACCAGTTTGACGAGCACACCTGCCTGCTGCGGGCATCAGTACAACAGCAGATGCAGGTTGCAATGTCCGTGGAGGCACTGTATGTGGCTGTGGAGTGGCACAGCAGGGACAATGCAATTATCCTGGCAGAGATGGTCCAAATGCAGATGGATGTGACTGCAGCCATTAACAGGATAACCCAGGCATTGATCGCTGTTGTGGCCGCATTGGGCACCCAGTCAGGTGCCCCTGTACTGCGCACCCCACGCAGTACGCTCTCCACTCCACATTCCCCGCATCGTGCGACACCCAGCCTGTCGACGCTGCTGCTCTGCTGTGGGCACCCCGAGCACCCCTGGTGGTGTATGTTCAGCATGCTGCAGACCCCTGTGTCGACAAGGTCGGGCTCGCACAGTGGGACCCCTGTTGGTCCATCGGTGCCACCCCATGTGGCCCATGCTCAGACTGCCAGTGTGGCTGGGTCTTGGCGGGGCCACCCACACATCCGTGGTGGCCATGGCTCAGTGCCACCTGACTGACCTGTCTCCCAGTGCGGGCCCTGTCTGGTGTTGCCCTGTGTGTAATGTGTGTCTTGGTGGGCAGTGCACCGGTGGGTGCCCTGCCCAACACGCCGACACACGGACCACCTGCACACCCAACCAACTGCTATCCACAGGTGTGTGTGCATGATGATGCTTGCATTGTACTGTACACCAAGGTGCAAGGGTGCCCAGCATCTGACACACGTACATGGACAGTACAGGTGGTGGGGTGGTCTGTGGATCTGTGTGTTTGACATGTCTGTTCCTGCTCTGCTGTGCAACTGTCCCTGTGCACTGTGTGCCTGGTGTGTGTGTGTGTGTGTGTGTGTGTGTGTGTGTGTCCATGTAGCGTGTAACTATTCACCTCTCCCTGGTGGTGTGTTTGTGCACCTGTACCCTTCCACTCCCCTTGCCGTCATGCACCCCTGGTGTGTTACCCTGTGTGTATGTGGCTTGCGCCTAGACAGTGTTGGTTGCACATGGCCCCATGACTTACCTGTGTTGTGCGAAGTGCTCCTCTGTGATGGTGTCCTGGTGCAGCTGAGCCTGCCAGATCAGTCGGGGGTCACGCCGTCCAAAGGGGGGCTGCTCATCCCCATCATCACCGCTGTCACTGGCATCCCCATCGCTGTCCCCCTCCTCAACCTGTACGGCTATTCCCACAGTCTTGGCCATGCTGGTGCAGGATACAACAGGCCAGGAATATCCCACAGGCCTTGAGGGGCTGTACTGTAGGGCACTGCCAGAGGTGTCTAGGCATCAGAAGCATGCCTTCAGCATCCCAAACACCAGCTCAATGATGTTGTGTGTGGTGGCATGTGCTCACACAGTCGCTGCTGCAATGGGGCTGTGGGTGCCGTAGGGTGTGAGCAGCTAGGACGGAGTGGGGTATCCACTGTCATCTGTGTGGAGATAGTGGAGGTTAGTGTCATGTTCAGGTCCATATTGTTCCTAGCCCTGTGTGCCACCCCATGGCACCTGTGGCTTGCCCACCCGTCCCCAACTTTGCTGCTCCTACATGCATACTCACCCACTAGGTGTCCTGTGGGATGTCCCCACTCTGAATCGATGGCACAGTGCAGACTGGTACCATATGAATGAATCATGTGCTCCTCCAGGGTGCGTGGCACAGACATTGATGATGCGCCCACTGGCATCACACACCACCTGGCAGTTGACACTGGAGTACCCCTTCTGGTTGTGATATGCGGCCCCATCGGGGCTAGGTGGAATTCAAATGGCCACATGGGTGCAGTCTATTGCCCCTAGCATGCCAGGCATACGCGCTACCCTGTGGAACTCCCTGTATGTTTGCTGTACGCTCTGCCGCGTGCTGGGGAAATGGATGTAGTCCGCAGCATGTGGCAGCAGTGTGCTGAGGAACTGGGTGAGGATTGTGACGTGGCCGACTGTGTTATGCCTGTGGTGTCCCCTGTTGGCCTCTGGAAGGTACCCGTGGTGAGCAAGCACATGCAGGCTGTTACCTTTGTCTCCACTGACAGAGCGTGACTCCGTCGTGAGGGTGCCTGCATCACATCACTGCACAGCTCACAGAGCCGCCTCAGTATTGCCCTGTTCAGGTGGTACCAGCCCACAATCTTGACATCCGAATACAACTCAAAGCTGATGCAGGCACGGTATCGTTTGCGAGTTTATCACCGACAGGCCCCTCTCCACGGCCAATGCCCTGCAGCATGCCTTCTCCCCCCCTCACTACAGCTTCCATGTGGAAGGTGGCACTGTCCATCTCCTGGCTTGTGCCCCCCAGCTGTTGTTCTTCTGTTCCCCGCTGTCCTGACTACTACCTCCACTGCACAGGGTATACCTACTGGCCTCAAAACTCTGTGGCCCCACATGCCTTTGGCTGCCACTATTCTGTCCTGCCTACTCCCTGGCCTGCTCTCTGTTGCTGCCTCATGAGCATTCCCTGTCGGGTTCTTGCGCCTCATCCTTGAGCCTTTTTATTTTGGCTCATTTCCGCCTTGGCACAACTTCCGGCTAATCCACTGTTGCGCATTGGGCAAGCCTTTAAATATTGCATTGCACTCTTTATGCATGGATCCACCCCCTTCAGTTGTGCATGTCTTCATTTGCATTGCGCTGTTGCTCAGCATGTTTTCAGTGGCGCAACTGTCTCCCACTGAATATCGCGAAATGGCGCATTTTCGGACTTGTGCTGGCGCAACCCTCTTGCACATGGCGCAACCCATTTGAATATCCGGCCCAGAGTGTTTTGTTTAGTTTGCCCTCAGAAAAGAGGGCACCCCAGTTTCTAAACAGAACTTGTAGAAATGGCTAACAAACTATATTACTGTACATTTGTTACAGGAAGAACAATAAGGAAGTTCCTAATCTGGTTTATGGTCATTCCACCAGTATCACATAATAATAGCTACCCAAAATGAGCGACTACAAACATATTGACTTATTTTGGGTGCTATTATTCTGGGCTACCCTGCAGAATAGCAAGATATTGGACTGTGAACATGGGGAAGGTTGAATGGAAGGAGAGAATAGTGAGGGAAGGGAAGAGACAGGGAAGGGGTTGAGAGGGACTGGAGTACCTGCTGCCACTGAGCTAGCCATGTGGCATGGTGGTGTGGGTGGCTAGCTCTGGCACAGAAGGTATTGGGTTCAGGACCAGGAGCAGGTTATATTTTGCTGCAAGTGAGAGCTGGGGCACTTTAATTTTTGCCGACATCTGAATTTTGCCCCCTCCCTGACATGCACCCCCCCAGAGTTGAGAATCCTAATTCAGGGTGGGGGCACACAGTTGGGTGCAGCCCCCCCCAAAACAAACACTTATTGCACATCCTAATGTTGGGTTGCCTTAAGGTGTCTATCTCTGATTTGCTTTTCGGCGATATATACTCGCCATAATAGTGATCGCTATTTTGCCGTCACTATTAGGATATGGAACCTTTCCACCAGAGGCATGGCCACCTTGGTTGCTTGTTTCCAGAATGTTTTTGCTGCAGAGATCTGCACAACTTCTACCTGGAGTACTGCAACACCTTCACTAAACATTACAGTCTGGACGTTGTCTATTGTAGATAAGCTAGTTAGACATAGCTATGGTACAACACCTACTTTCATAGCCTATAGGTTCCAGCTGCACAGACGCTACCTTTTAGAACTACTTGGTACTTGTTCCAATGGTGGCCTGATGAAAGAGATATTCTTGAAGAAGATAGAACAATTATGTACTTACCATAAGAGTAGATCTTGAAGAGACTATTTCATCAGGCTATGCTGTCCCACCCTCCTTCCCTTAGGAGTTGCAACAAAGGACTTTGTGCTCCTTTTCTTTGGCTGCATTGTCTAGTCTTCTGTCTCACCTGGTATGTGGTGGGCTGGTGTCTGACTTGATTCTCTAAAGTGAGGTCCTTCAAGCAGATCTCTGTCTTGGAATTGTGGAGAGAAGGGGCCAACAATGGTTATGTATTCACTGATATCTGACATTGTCATGGGCAGCCCCTGGCTGACTGCTTACAAAAGTTTCCATGTAGTCCTAGTACCTGGTGGCTATAAGTTCCAAAGGTGTGGTCTCATGAAAGAGACTCTTTCAAAGATCTACTGTTAAAGTAAGTACATAACTAATCTTTATAAAACTGTCTGCCTGTTTGTTCATGTGATATTCTACTATTTTATACCATTGTTAGCCATTTGTTGCATGCTCTGCTTCAGCCACACTGTTAAATGGTGAGGCTTGCTTCTTCGCTGAGGTAGTCAGCATGTCTCCACACTGTTGATGTCATTTGAGGTGCTATTCTGTTTCATCTACTGTATGAAGAAATCAGGCAATTGTCACATTGCTGAAGTCTGCAAAGATTCTTTTCATGTTCACCTTTGCATAATGGCAGACATATTGGTATGATAACAGATTTTGAGAAGTGTGTCAGTGTTGGTCCAATACAGGGAAGTCTGCAATGATCTTGACAGTGTCAGCCCAAGCATCAACCAGGCTGATCATGATGTTTTTCTGGTCCTGCTCAGTGGAAGCATTGTGTGGTTCAAAGAAAAGAGCTGTTAGAGTCATAGGAAAGCTCTTTCCTTTGATCTGCATAATGCCACCCAGCAAGCAGAACTGATCAGCATCATGATCAGCCTGCTGCTGTCCTCCAATGAAAAATCAATACCGCCTACTCTCTTCCAAGTACCCCTCCCATGAAAAACAATACCGCCTACTCTCTTCCAAGTATCCCCCCATGACCTCATATTGCTTCACCTCACCCTACCTGTTTTCGTTGAGCTACACTAGGAAACCCACCCCAGCGCCATCAAACACAACACTAGCAATGTGGAACCCGAAATACTGTACTCAGTGTTGATACCACAAATAAGGAAAGCCATCCCTCATTGTCTTTTTTTACACATCCTGTAACAAAGGAAAACAGGCCATCAATATCTGGTGTTGCCACATGCCCGCCACTACTCCAGCCCTTCACCCATGAACAAAAAATCCAGAATTTGAGATCAAAAATTCAGAGAAAGTTTTTTTTTATTTATAAATAAGATTTAAAAAAAATACTTACAATTGTCAGTAGTAAGCAATGACAAATAAATTATAAAGGTGCTTTAAGGCTCCACACCCAGTTCCAACCTCAGTGCTTCGGGGCAATGCTACCTCTTCATTATTAGGTGTGATCTTGTTTGCAGAACTTGTGCTTTAAATTATCAAACCACAGGTGCCAATAATAAAGTAATAAATAATGTTAATCAGTGAACATATTCCACTTATTTAAAAAGGCACAGTTGGAGGTAAAGGTGGACCAGCAGCAGATCAGCTCTACTTAGTGTTTAGGCTTTTTTAAATAATCAAATTGGAACTCCAAATCTATTAGCCCTGATCCACTGCTTATCTGCTGTGAGTTTGGCCAAACTGTGGAAAAAAAGTATTGTATTTCCTACTCCCTTTTTCCCTTTGTGCTGTAGTAATTCCAAGCTGTGCTTCCTTTCTATTATTCTTAATGCTCTACTTAAAGTTTCATTTGAATAACTCCTTGATCTAAGCCTTTCAAACTCATCTTCTTTAGCATTTTCAGAGTCCTGTGGTTCTGTACAATTTATTTTTAATCTGATTAGCTAGCCATATGGTAAGGCTTCTATTTTATGCCTTGGATGGGAACTGCGTCCATGAAGGACACTGCTCTGCAGTCTTTTTGTGATATACCTTTGTTCTGATTGGTGAACCTGTAATCCTGATCTAAGTGAGATCCAAGTAGTTAATCTCTCTCAAATGATGCTGTGCAGTACATTTCAACCTAAGTTAATTAATATTAACATACTGGACAAACAACTGTATGTCCCTCTCTGTGCCATCCCAAATAAGCAATAAATCATCTATAAACCTTTTATAAAAAAATAATATTAGGAGATCACATGTTGCAGTCTCTGAAGAAGCAGCGTAAGCTATTCACTTCTGCTCTACCGCAACTTTAAACGCAAATTCTCAGCAACCTTGCATTAAAACATCTGCATCTGAACAGCTCGTCCTACTACAGAACTAGCTGAGCATCAGCCAATTGGATAATTTGGGCCTCGGTAGAGGAAAAGTAAGGATTTATGGAGGCAGACATGCACCAGGCCCTCCTGCCTCATACCCCACAGCTAACACCAGACAGAAGCTCTAAGTGGCCTAAGGGAGCTGCCTCAGCCAAGACAACACCATTTATGACCCTGCCCCCATCAGAGGAGAGTTTACTCGCTGAGCTAGCTCCTCTTAAAATAGCATTTAATGAGTTTGCTATGGACCTGAAACCATCCAAAAGACCTTTGCAGACTCTTTCCAACAGATATCCAATGTCTTGGCAGAACTACATCCTTAGAAAGCTGGCAAATAAAAACTACACAGGGATACATACAGTAGATACATAGACAGTGTCGGCAATATGGGCCTATGTCCGTTCCTGTCTGGCCATTTGAGCTAGGTGTACTTATGTTTTCCTGAAGTCTGCTGCCCCTTAACCCTGACCTCCAGAATTCCTTTATGTCTATCCCATGAATTCTTAAATCCTATGATTGTTTTAGCCCCCACCACTACCTCTGGCAGGGAGTTCCTCTTGTCCACCACCCATTCTGTGAAGAAATTCTTCCTCACGTTTCCTCTGAATCGTCCTCCCCTCCAACTTCATCCCATGCCCTCTAGTACTGGAACATATTTTTTGCTTAAAAATAGTGTATTCCTGCACCCTGTTCTTCCCTGTAAAATACTTGTATGTCACTATCATATCCCCTCTCTCCCTCCTCTCTTCCAGGGAGTACATATTCAATTCTTTCAACCTGTCCTCATAGGACTTGTTATGCAATCCATGTACCATCTTTGTTGCCATCCTCTAAACCTTCTCTACCCTGTCTATGTGCTTATGTAAGTAAGATCTCCAGAACTATACAGTGCACTCCAGGTGGGGCCTCACTACTGTCTTGTATAGTTGAATTATGACCTTCCTTTTCCTGCTGGTGATGCCCTTGCCAATGCATCCCAGCATCTTATTTGCTTTACCTGCTGCCTTGTCACATCGTTTCCCTACCTTGAGGTCATCAAAGATGATAACCCCAATATCCCTTTCCTGCTTGGTTCATGCTATATACTCTCCCCCAACTGATATATTGTGCCAGGGTTTTGTGCCCATATGCATTATCTTGCACTTTTGCATTAAATTTCAACTGCCAAGCCCTCACCATTCTTCAAGTTTCTGCAGGTCCCTCTCATTCTGTCTCACCCTCTGGTGTGTCTACTCTGTTACAGAGCTTTGTGTCATCAGCAAACAGGGAAATTCTGCCTTCTATGTCCTGTGCAATGTCACTGATGAAGATGTTGACTAGGACCGGTCCCAGCACTGATCCCTGTGGTACCCACTGGTCACTCTTCCCTCTGTAGAGTGACAGCTTATTTACCACCACTCTCTGTGTCCTGCCACCCAGCCAGTTACCACCCACTGCACTACTGTCCTGCCCACACCCGTATTCCCCAGTTCATGTAATAGTCTCTATGTGGCACAGTGTCAGAGGCCTTGCTGATATCCAGATAGGCCATGTCCACTGCCCTCCCGATCCACCTCCCTAGTCACCCAGTCAAAGAATTCAGCGAGGTTGGTCTGACATGACCTCCCTGGTGAAACCATGCTGCCTTGGGTCCTGTAGTCCATTAACAACCAGATGTTCCACCAATCTCTCCTCAGTAGTGCTTCCATGATCTTCCCCACTCACCGAGGTGAGGCTGACTGGTCTGTAGTACCCTGCTTCCTTTTTGTTCCCACTTTTGTATAAGGGGACTACATCTGCTGTCCTCCAGTCTTTGGGTACCTTCCCTGTTTCCAGTGATCGGCTAAACAGGATTGCCAGAGGCTCAGCCATCACCTCTCTTAGTTCTTTAAGGACCCTGGGGTGAACCCCATCTGGCCCCATTGCTACATCAACTCTTATTACTTCCATTTCCTTCAGGACCCTTTCTCGTGTAACAGGACTTGTGTCCATTTTTGCACCATTCCCACCCCTTGTACTTCCTTCAGACCCATTACCCATCTCTTCCTCAGTAAAGACTGAGCAGAAATACCTCTTCAATATGTCAGTTTTACTGTTGTCATCCTCCAAGCGGCCCCCATCCTACCCCTTCAGCCTCACTATCCCTCCCTTTGCCTTTCTTTTTTCACTTATGTACCTGCAAAAGGTTTTGTTCCATCTACCCACTGATTTTGCAATGTGCTTTTCTGTCTGAGCTTTGGCTTCCCTTACTGACCTCCTGCCTCCCTTTGCTTCTCCTGGTACTTCTCTATTCCTTCTGCCTGTGTCTTTTGTATTGCCTGAATGCAATTTTTTGGCATTCACTTTCTCTGCTACCTCCTTGAAACCATAATAGCCTCCTCTTCCTTTGCCCCTTGCTAACCTGCTTAATGCATAATTCTGTTGTTTTTGTAATCCCCATTTTAAATACTGCCCTCTATTCCTCAACCCCTGATTTCTGACCCATTCCCCTTAATGCCTCTTTCAAGCATCTCCCCATTTTCCCAAAGTCTATCCCCCTAAAATCCAGGATAGATGTTCTTGTGTGGTTTGGTTCTGTTCATTCTGTGATTTCAAACTACAATGACTGGTGGTCACTGTTTCCCAGGTGCTCCTCCACTGTTACCCCGTCACACTGTCCCTGTTTGTGAGCACAAGGTCCAGTATTGCCTTCTGCCGAGTTGGTTCCATGACCAGTTGCTTGAGGAAGGCACTCTGAAGGGAGTCCAGGATAAATCTGCTCCTAGTTGATGCTGCTGCTGGGATTCTCCAGTCCATGTATGGAATATTGAGGTCTCCAACCAGCATTACCTCACTCTTGTCTGCCATCCTTTGGATGGCTAGCATCAGCTCCCTATCTGTTTCATCCTCCTGGGCTAGTGGTCTATAGACCACACCTGTGTGGCTGGCTGGCCCCAATTTCCTTTCCAGCTTAACCCACAGTATCTCTCCCCCATTTTGTTCCTCCTGGATCTCTGTGGCCTTTATGTCATTTTTCACATAGAGTGCCACTCCTCCCTTCCTACCTGAGCTGTCACTTCTGAATATGTTGTAGCCAGGTATGTCCATCTCCCAGTTTTGGTTGTCATTACACCAGCTTTCTGTGATGGCCACAATGTTCAGGTCTGACTGCACCATGACAGCCTCCAGATCCTCCATCTTGTTGCTAAGGCTCCTGGCATTGGCACACATGGCTTTCTATGATTTGACCTCCCTAGACTGCTTAGCTGTTCTACTCCAGCCCCTTCCCAGGTCGTCCTTTATCCCTGGTTCTCTTTGCTGTCTGCCCTTCTGATGAATTTTGCCCCTTTTCTGCCTATCCACCTCTTGGGCACTTATCTCCTTCTTTTGCACACTGCTTTGTAGAGATATCCACTCCTGCAGTTCACTGGTTCCACTGCTAGCTGTGGGGGTGGGCAATTAGCTACCCTCCTTGCTGGCCTGCCACCCCCTCCTTGGCTAGTTTAAATGCTTGTCAATGTAACATTTAAACTTATCATTGAGTGCTTGATTCCTCCAGGATGGATGCATGCCATCAGGCTTGAACAAGCCCCTCATCCCTCCAGGTGGGTCCCCTGTCATCAATGAATCTAACCCTTCCTCACAGCACCAGTTCTTCAACTGTGAGTTAAAGTTCCTGGTGCATGCACCCCTCACGCCTCCCATGCTTCTCGAGGTAGTACTTCCGAGAAGGTGACAGAAGTAGCTACTTGCTTGAGACCCCTCCCCAATTTCCTAAACTCTTCCTGAACTTCCTTTGGCTCCCCATTTTCCAGGTCATTAGTACCTAGGTGGATAATGACATCCAGCTCACCCTTCCATCTTGCCTTCCTAGCAATCCCCAAGATCTTCCTTCCATCCCTCCAAGCCGTGGCACCTGGTAGGCACCTCACCTTCCTGTTTTCCCCCTCCTGTGTTCCTAGCTGGATTCCTTTTATTATGGAGTCCCCCACCAGGATTCACTTCCTCTCCTCTGGGCTCCACTGCTCTCTCACTGAGGTCATCTTCTGGCTAACCTCCACATTCTTTCCTTCCACTTCTCTGGGTACCTCTATTTGATCGTCCCCATTTGCCAGTGTGACATATGAGTTCTTGAGTGGAATAGGATCTGGATGTGCCTTTTCCTGACCACCTAACCCTCCCTGAGCCCACTGTCATCCAAGTGCTCCTCATTCTTCGTATCCTTGTGGCAGTGGCGTTGGACTGGGTGGTCTCTTGGCAGGGTGATGGTACTCCTGGCCCAGTTTATGTCTGCTCTGAGTCTGGCTACCTCATCCTGCAGTTCAGAGAGATGCATGCAGATAGGCAGCACCTCAGCTTCCAGAAGGTCTGCCTGAATATGGCTGTTCTGCAGCCACTGCTTTGCACCACTCCCCACATTATACTACACTTATACTGTTATCCCAGTACTTGTCTGTTACTGAAGCTCTCCTAGTTCACTTTTTATTAACTTACTGTCCTAAAAATACTGCCAGTGCTCCACAGATACTTTCCTTTAAAAAATAAATAAATAAATAGTCAAAACACTTGTGGTGCTGAGGGTGGGCTTCTTACCACTTATGCCCCTCCTACTCCACAACCCCTACTATATCCTGTGCTTAGCTCCTGTCAATCAGGTTTAACGGGGCATATAATTAAGAGTTGGGGGCAGGGAAGGGGGGTGAAAATTTGCAGCAATTAAAGACAGCAAAGAAATACACCACCACTACAAGCACAACAAACTAGGTTTTACATTTTTAACAGCCCAAAAACAATTCTAAGTAAAGACAGCAAATAAATTATAGTGTCACTAAAAGCCCACAATCTAAGTTTAAATCAAAATAGCAATGTACAATTACTGTAAAGCACTGAAATGAATCTATTTCCTTCCCCCTTCTGACTTCTGTCATCTTCTGAGAAAATTAAAATCACTTTCTACCTCAACTCTGACTAAGCCCCACCTCCAGTTATCACATAGCTGAGGTCAGAGACCAGACAATTAGCACCCCTCACCCAAACTACAGGGCAAGTCAGACAAGCCAGGACAAAATTTGCAGCAATTAAAGACAGCAAAGAAATACACCACCACTACAAGCACAACAAACTAGGTTTTAAATTTTCAACAGCCCAAAAACAATTCTAAGTAAAGATAGCAAAGAAATTACAGTGTCACTAAAAGCCCACAAGCTATGTTTAAAACAAAAATAGCAATGTACAATTACTCTAAAGCACTGAAATGAATCTGTTTCCTTCCCCTTCTGACTTCTGGCTTCTTCTGAGCTGAACTGACCCAGAACTTACCCTCCTTCCCCAGATGTTATCCAAAATGGATCTGAAATTAGAGGACCTGGATGGCCTCAGTAGACGCAACAATTTAGTGGTCTTCAGTCTCCCTGAGGATGTGGAGGGTGCCTCTCCTATCATTTTCACTCAGAAATTCCTCAAAAGATAGCAGGCCCCTCTCCACACAGCCCAGCTTACATGGTGAATTGGAATCTACGCTTGCTAAGGCCAAGGCCTCCCCCTGGTTCCAAGCCCAGACCTTTTATCCTCAGGCTGTTGAATTATTTAGACTGCCAGCATGTCCTGTTAAAAATAAAAGAAATACAAGACATACAATGGAAGGGCACCCACCTCCATATTGCGCAGGATCTCCCGGTAGCTACCATGCAAAAAAGGGCTGAATACGACCAACAAATAAAGAAGCTAATAGCTGTGGGGATTACATTTTGCATGTTACACCCTGTGCAGCATTCTATCCTCTACAATGGATCATGGAAGACCTTTGAATCTGCCCAACAAGCCACTCAGGAACTGCCACACATGTTTGCTGATCTCTTCAACGATCGCTGATTCGGAACCCACTGCCCTGTAGTTAGCCCCATGGAGTGAATTTACCTGTTATTTCTGTGACTGTGCCCTTTTCTGTGGCTGGAGCCTGAACCTGATGTGATCTGTGAGCTTGTGCATATCCGGCAATATTTCCTGCCTGACTGGAAGGAGTCTCACCTGACGAGACTTGTATTATCTCCTTTTGTTCCCATTTATTCCTTCTTTTGTTATTTGTTTTGTTCTTTGTCCCATTTGTGTGCATCAGCACTCAACAGTTTATTCATAACTACCAGCTTCTGAATGCCCCTCCATGCCAAGACTGGACATATTATGGTGCCCTCAAATGTTCCCCTGAGGGAGGAGTACATACATCTTGCCAACAAGCTTAAAAAGCAACTAGCTAATTCCATCTCCTCCTTCTAGCAGAGGTAAGACACTGAAGAGCACACTCTTGATGCTCCCATTGATCAATGGGAGCACCTTGAGTCCCTTAAAGCTCAATATAACACACTTGTTGGGAGAGATTGGTACATGTAATGTTGAGGCTCAAAGCCTACTACTTCAACTAAGGGAATGAGTTGGTAGCTCCTCACCCTCCATCTCTGGTCTCAGTCATCGGACAGAATTATAACATCCATCCAATCCCCTCAGGTAATTTGCTCGCATATGCATCGGCTTTTGCTGAGGCCTTTAAAGACTATTATCAAGACATTTACTCCTCTCCCCAAGTTCCAGTGTCTTCTGCAAAGGTGGATACCTTCCTCCTGATATTCCCGTTCCCACTTTACAGGACCAACAGGTGGCAATCCTTAACGCTCTGCTCTCTTTATCAGAGATCCTCGAGGCAATAGATCATCTTCCTCTTGACAAGTCACCGGCCCTAATGGGTTTACTAACGGTTTTTATAAGATGTTTAAGGAACAAGTAGCCCCATCCTCTTGGAAATTTTCCATTATTTGTTTCATGTAGGTATCTCTGACTCATCTCTCACCATGGCTATTATAATGGTCCTTCCCAAACAGGACAAGGATCCCACCCTGGTCACTAATTATAGACTGATCTCCCTGATTAATATGGATCTTAAAATACTAGCTAAGGTCCTGGCAAACCATCTAGGGCAGGTATGGAATGCGCTTATTAGTAGGGGAGCATATTGGCTTTGTTAGAGGCCGTCTCTCTGCAGATCACTTCAGGAAAATTTTCAGTTTATTTACTGCATCCAGGAATGTCCACACACACACAGCTCTGGTCTCCCTGTATGCAGAGAAACCAATGACAGAGTTTCATGGGACAATCTGTTTGCCCTTCTTCCCTGTTTTCACATCCTTAAAGAATTTATTAGATGGATCCAGATTCTGTATACTTCCCCATCGGCTAGGGTCTCTTGTAATGGTATCCTTTCTACTCCTTTTCCTCTAAAGCAGGGTACTCATCAGGGCTGCCTTCTGTTCCCTATCTGTTTAATCTTTTAATTAATTAGAAACTGAAGCATTCTCCCAAGTGTTGGGTATCTCACTTTGTGGCCACGAATATAAACTCTCAGAGTACATGGATGACATTCTTCTGCATCTGTCCTCTCCGGCAGACTCGCTCCCATCAGCCATACCTCTTATTGCTCAATTCGGTTTAAATTCAAATTACAAACTAAATTTGAGTAAAACCGAGGTAATGCCTCTCAATAAATATACCCTCCATGTAGATGTGGATCATCTGGGGTTGAAATGGAAAGTGGACAGGCTGAAATATTTAAGAATATTCCTTACACCTTCACTTACTAACTTTAAGCAGTTCAACTTAAATCCCTACTAGCAGTAATGAAGGCTGATTTACTCAGATGGTCCTTGCTGCTCTTACTCTATGGGCCGATGAGCATCCTCAAGATGTATATTCTACCCCACCTGCTATATCCTCTGTTGATGTTAAACAGGGCTCTTCCTTTATCCTGGTTTTCCCAAGTTCACTGTCTTTTATCACCTTCCTTTGGAAGGGGAAGAAAGCCAGAAGAAACTAACTTCATCTTACATGTCGCAAAATGGATAGAGGGCTGCAAGCTCCTAATATTTTCCTCTATTATTTGGCGATACACCTCTCATGATTAATACACTGGTTCAACCCTCCTCCGATGGCCGAGGATGTTCCCTACTTCCCTCTCTGGGTAGAAATTAAAAATGGCCCATGTTCTCAACATAATATTGAATACAAAGACCTCCCATTCCAAGCTAAAATGTGTCTCCTTAAAAATCTACAGGTGATCCCTCTTGGACATTGTCTTCAAGTACATTCACAATTTACCTCATTTTTAGCAGTTGACTCATGTAGGGACACCTCCCAACCCTTGCCTGGCAATCCCAATTTTCTAATATCTGGGAAAATTATTAACCTGTCACTATTCTAGTCTACTATGGGGGTGGATCATATTGACCAGTTGGTGATCAACCAGAAACTAATGCCCTTTTAGTTGGCTAGCACCACTTTTGGATGGTCCCCTTCCCATGTATTTAAATATTTTCAAATCTTACACATGCTACACCACCATTTTGGCAATACTTTATTGGACAACCTTTTCAGTAACATGATTTACCCATATCTGGATTCTCTACCCACTTCCCACTTAATCTCTTACTCATATCAGTTACTTATTGCTGCCTTAACACACAAGGAGGGGAGTAGAGCTTATGTGTGGGACTATTCCCTTCTGTCACCTTCCTCTCCAAGACAATGGTCCTCAATCAGGAAGCACCTATACTGTATCATTAAATGGGACCATTATAGATACATGTCATTCCAAATTAATCATGATCTTTACTATACTCTGGTCAAACTACACAGGATGGGCCATCTTGCCACAGATCTGTGTCCTAAATGCCACTTTTCTCCTGGGTCACTGCTACATATACTATGATCATGTGCGAAGATTGCTCCCTTCTGGTCTCAGATTCAGTCTCAATTGGACACCCCTAAACTTACAAGATAAGTTCACTCCTGAAATATGTATACTAGAAGAGTAGTCTGGAAGGTTACAGGGACTTCCAGAGCCCACATAGACTTAATCTTGGCAATGGCCAAAAAAGTCATTCTAAGGCACTGATTGGATATACTTATTCCCAGTTACACTGAGTGGTATAGAGAGATATGTTTCACCTTGCAAGCAGAAAGGATTATTGTGGGGGTGCTCCACCATACTGTTAGATACAAGCATGTATGGGAACCGCTTTACACTTTACTAATGGTCCACCATCCCCAGACTTTTTCCCCCCATAGGCCATATGGCAGCAAACCTACCACCCTCAATAAGACCTCATTAGTTTTTAGTTGTAGCTATAATCTAAGTTGGACATTAATAATTAACTTACATGCCCATATTCTTACCCTGGTGACAAAATGTGGGGTGGGAAGAAGGGTTACAGTTGTGGGAGGTGCAGGGGTGGAGGTCAGGAGGGTTATTTTTGAAAAAATTGAGTCAAATTCTGTTACTGCTTTCTTATGTTTATTGTTGATGACTAATAAATTATATTGAATTAAGAAAAATAATGTTAGAAAAATAAAGATTGGCAATGGGATCCAGGATCACCCCTTTCCCACCTACCCATGAGCAAGTTGGCATAGGAGGAGACAACCTTGGACCTCATTGCCATGCCCCTAATCTTTTGAAAATAGCATCCCTTAAAATTAAAAAAGTTTGAATTTAGCGTAACTCAAAGACATTAAAATAAATTTGATTGGTCATGTGCACCTTAATCCTTTCAACATGCACTTAACTGCCTGCAAACCCAAGTGGTGCTCTATACTAGTGTGTAATGCAGTAGCATCTACTGTGATCCACCAAAATATTCTTTCCAGACCTTTCCTCTATTTCTTGTAATACATGTGTTGTATCTCTGCAGTCAGAGTCAACCTGAACACCTCTTGTTTTATATAGTAATCTAGGTAAAGGGCTTGGGGTTCTGTTAAAGCACCACAGCCTGATATAATAGACTGTCCTGAGTGCTTTACTGTCTTTCTGTATTTTCAGGACATGTTAAATGAATGGAAAATGGGGTATTGGCAATTCAAAATTCAAAGTCGGCTCCATTGATCCATTCTTTAACTAGCAAATCAAAGCAATTCTACTAATTGCTCCTTGAATTCCTTCATCGGGTTCCTCTGTAACACTTTATAAGTTGTAATATCCATTAGTTGTCTAAGAACTTCCTCTCATAATATTCTTTCTCCATTGGTACTATATTTCCCTTTGTCTGTGAGTTTTATAATAATATTTTGCGGTCCCTGAGTTCTCACTAAACCTTTCGCTCACCTTCTGTCCAATTATCCTATTTATGTTCACTTATGACCTTACCAGGCTTTCATATCTTTAAGCACTAGGTCTTGGAACTCTCAAATGGCTTCATTACCTGGAGAGGCAAGTAAAAACATTGAGGGTATTGTAAAGTTGGCATACTAGCTAGTAATTTAATTATATCTACTCCGTCCTCTCTTTGAGATTAAACATTTTAGACAGTTTCTCCATGTTGAACTGGCAATGCTTCCAGTCCTCCACCCTCCTGATCCACCCACTCAGCACCTCCACCCCTTAGTTTTTGGGATCCAATGCTGTATTCATCTGTGGATCATAGACATGTCTTCACTCTTCAATGTTGTCCCTGGAACTGAGGAAATCACGATGCAGTTCAATGTATTTCTAAGGGTTTTGACCTTGTCCTGATAACGTGGTCATTTTTTTAAATATTTTTTCCCTAAATATTCAACATGGGTTTTTTGGGACACCACCTCATGAACAAGAGCAATGAAGTTATGCAAATCCATCCCTAAGGTTGATTTTGGGTGATTGTGTAGAGAGTTGGACCACCCAGATTGCGTAGCGCAAAAGTTACAGGAATCGCACACTGCTTTCCACTGTAAACGTAAGCTTAGCACGATGCTTACATAACGAGACATGTGTGTCAACTGACCCAGCTATTGGGAGTCTGTGACCCCTCCCCCACACTCCCCCTTCACCTTCACATCATATAACCACCACAAATAAAATACATTATCATTAAAAAGTGTAAAAAACAAACATAACAGCAGACTTAATCAATGTACTTATCCTTTCATCGGGGGGCTGTGCCCACCACACTACCCCTCTAGTTTGGACTATTTCTGATAAATCATGGACATAATAAATTAATGTTATCTTTCATTGGGGACTGTGTCCCCGCATCCCCTCTAATTATTTTCTAATTGTAGCTCGCAACATGACATTTTCTCATTTACAGTTACACATTAAGGGTAGCTCCGTCGCTGGTCTGACAAACTACACAATCACCTGATTTTGTAATAACTTTGAAAAATCACCTTTTGGGCAGGATTTCAGAAATTTATCTACCCTTGTTCGTGAAGTGGGTTTATAATAAGTGTATACTGAAAAATTGGGGTAAATGTATTCAAAAAACAACAAAGTTAAGAGCATACATTGACATTTTTAATGCAACTACGTAACTTTGAAAATGTTCAATATTTGACTCAAATTTTCAATATAACCATTGTTTTGAAATCACTCATGAAAGTGACAGCCTCCATTTTTCAAATCCTGATCAAAATGTGTTGCCACACTTGCAGTGCAAAATTACTTTTCGCCACTGTTTTCTAACTGGCACTTGTCTTATGTTCAGAGGGAGTGGTGACAAAAGGTATGTTGAATATTTGGGATCAAAATGTGAAAAATCTAAGTTATGAAGAAACACAGAATCATTCTAATGTTTACTCATAAATTAATTTTGCACATTTCAGCCCCTAATGTTGAAATATCATCCCTTATGTTACCCTCCCTCCTGGACATGAAGATAGGTGTCATTTTTAAAATCTCCTTCAAAACTTGTTTTTGCATTCACACTGCAAAATCACCTTTCAGATGGAATTTAAAAAAATCCACCAGTCTCAATCATAATGTTAGGTCAAGAAAAGACTGTTGGAAATTTGGGGTCAAATGTAAGAATCCACTGAGTTAGATATTGTCTCTCAGCTGGCTTATCCTGGTTAGATACAATATAAAAATGTGTGAAAGCAGGACACCACTGAAAATGAGATATTGCATCTCCTCTGTTCTGTCTTGGATAAATATATAGTAAAATGAATACAAGCAACACCTGGTACAATTGCAATACAAGCAGCAAACATTTGTCAATGACAACTGCTTGTTTTTTTTCTTGTTCTATACCTGTTAGGTAAAACTGAAAGGCAATCAGCTGTTTGACTGTGGGTTTTGTCATGTTCACTGCCAGTAATTCACAAAAATAGTTTAAATAGATCATTTTAGCCATTGCAAAACTCAGAGAGAGTAGCGCATTCCTGAAAAGTTTGCAGACTGTAACTTTCTGTTATAGTGAAAGGCATGAGCCCTACAGTATAAGGATGTATGAAGTCGATAAAATTAGCTCTGTGAAAAAGTTTGTGGATTGCGCTCACTATGTGAAGTGAAACCCGCAAAATTCATAGATTGCAGAGTGCAGGCTCAAATGAAAAGTTCCACACTTTGTAGACAAACTTGACCAACAAATATAAATCTCTGTTGTCTAGGGCTCCCCCCTCCCACCTGCTGATCACCAGCTCCCCTCCCCCTCATATCTGGCCAGTCGGCCACAATGTGAAAATATAAAATACATCCTGTCAGAAAGTGCTCCATGATCCTACCACCCAGCTTCCCCATCCCAATCTCAGTCAAACCGACACAACCCTACACTTACCTCCATGCCAAAAGCCTGACTGAGCTCTCATTAATGAGTGCATGCTTGTACAAGCACGCGGTCAATCACTGACAGATGGCAGACATTTTAAGGAGTTTTTCAGGGGGTACAGAATGGAAGGGCTGCTCCGGTCACCAGCAGGGGGCAGGATGGGGAGAATATCATTTTGTTCCCATGTCTGAAACATTGTTCCTCCCATGTGGACTCCCTGACTGTGACCGGAGCAGTTCCTCCCATTTTCTATCATCCTGAAAACTCATTTAAATGACATTAAGCTGTCAATGAATAAACACATTCTTGCACAAGTACACTCATTCATTAAGGGCTCAGTTGGGCTGCCAGCTGTGGAGGTGAGTGGAGGGCTATGGTGGTAGCCTAGTTGGAGTGGTATTGGGATGAAGGGAATGGGGTGGTGTGGTCATGGGGCACTCCCTGATGGGGTGGGGGTTCACTAGACCCCAGGTCTTGAAGTTACAAAAATGTATTTTATATTTTTACATTGTGGCCAACTGGCCAGCAATTGGAGGGTGTGTGTGGGGAGATGGGGTGAGTTTCTTTATTTCAACTGTGGCCCATGACTGGAGGGTGGTAGGGGTGGGACCACCAGGGACTTAACTAAAAAACAGATATTTATTTACATTGTGACCAACTGGCCAGAGATGAGGTGTTGATAGTGATCAGCGGGTGGTGGGGGTGAACACTAGACAGTAGGGATTTGTGATACCTAACTTTTTCTTGCTTCGATGGTTTTTAAGTGCAATTTGCCTGTAAAAAAAAATCCAATGCAAGGCAAATTAACAAATTGTGAATTTTCAGCTAGAGACGCAATTTTGCAAATTGATCTTCAGATGCAAAATTTGCAATCACTGGAATTCACCAGCACAATTAAACTTTACTGCATCTCTAGAGTCCTATTTTTATGTTTAAGATTGATGTAGTTTTGTATTTAATATTTTGTATTGTACTTTAGATATGACTTGTCACCTGTGAAAATGGGCAGCATTGCTCATCTGGTTTTACAAGTATAAAAAATAAAAATGAAAATGAAATGAAAATGTGCTCATTCTCAGCTGACTTCAGTAGAGGGGAAATCTCAGGATGGCACTAAAACAGTTATCTCATCTCCCTTTAAATGGGTGTGAGAGATACAATGCTTTTTTTGAAACTTTACTAACAGTTTCTATACACTATCAATCCCAGTGTTTTCTCCCTGGCAGGCCTTAAAATGACCTAAATTCAGTATAAGCTATCTTTTACTGATCATCAGAATGATCTTTTTATGTCAGCCCAGTGATTGGATTTCCGCTTGTGATGCCAGCGGCCCAGGTTCAGGAATGGACTTGGGTCATTAGAGGGTTGGCAGGGAGAGAAGGATTGAGCAGCCCCTGGACTGCTCTCCTTCTCAGGTGGGAAAGTGCATCGTGTTCAGTGCAACAACGACACTCAGCGGAGGCTGAGCTGTCACAAAGCACCGATGCAGTATATCTCTCAGGGGTGGGGTGGATGCTGGCCATTATTGCATGTCCCTGCCCCTGCTTACAGGAGGAAAATACTGCAATTAAAGGGACACCTCTATGAAGCTTTAACTCCAGCTTCACCTTAACCTCCTATGGCCAGTTCTGTGTGATAACGGTGACTGCCTAAAGGTGATTGCCAATATTGCAAAGTCAGAGTGATGAAAACCTTTTCAGCACTCTGACACCCTTGGCACACAGAACAACAGTGCTGGGGACTTCGCTATCATGCTTTGCATGGAGGGGCCAGTCTCCACATCTAATGTGGGGTTTTTTCCCGCACCCCTACTAAAGGATTCTCAACCCAGGGGGTGCATATTGAGGGGAAGCATTAAAATAAAGGTTTGGGCCAGGTGCAATGAAATCATTCCAGCACCCATGCATGAACCCGGCACCTCACCCACCCCAGCTGCAGACCAAGCCCGATGCCATGGCACAGCTTGGCAACCCATCACAGTACCACCCTCTACATCCCCTCTGCCTCTCCCATCCCACACTGGCTGTGCACGCCTCCATGCACGCAGGTACATAGCAGCAAAATCCTGTCACCACTTCACCCACCCCCACATCTGGTCACCCTACCTCCCCATTGCCATTCGGGATTTCACCCGAAGGCATCGCCATTACGGACGGCACCTTTCACATGCACCCACATCACGGGCTACCCCTGTGGCCTGCTCTTCCAATAGATAATGGACTTGTGACACTTAAGGGGAGTGGATGCTGCAACCCTGCCCTCTGGGCATTTATATGAGTTTTCAAATTGGGGACTTTTGCGATACAAGTCATCAGGGAAGTACAGCTGTAGGCATTCACTTTCCCATACAGTTTCATATAACTGGTTATCTCACAGCAGACGCTCATCAACTCTAGCTCCGAGAAAAATAAATTCATGTTTCATGGTCACAAATGCAGTCACGATTCACAATCACATCACGTATCACAAAATTAATTTTTTTACTAGTTACTTGCATGTAAGCCTGTTTTGTAGTATCTCTCCAGACTGCACCACTATACCAATTGATATGAGTTTTCAAACTGGGGACTTTTGTGATACAGGTCATCTGGGAAGTACAGCTGTAGGCATTCGCATTGCCATACAGTTTCATAAAACTGATTATCTCACACCAGGTGCTCATCAGTTCCAACTCCAAGAAAAATAAAATCATGTTTCATGATCACAAATGCAGTCATGATTCACGATCACATCACGAATCACAAATTTATTTTTTTTACTAGTTACTTGCATGTGAGTCTGTTTTGCAGTATCTCTCCAGACTTCACCACTGTACTCATTGATATGTTTTTAATTGGGGAGTTTTGTGATACAGGTCATCGTCATCAGGGAACTGTAGCCATAGGCATTCACATTCCTGTACAGCATGTGAGTTACAGTATTGTAAGCCACGTGATGCATGGGGGTGCGGGGTCTGCTAATATTGATGTCACTCCACCTTACTTTGGGTTAAGACAGAATGACAACGAGAAGTCACAATCACAATAATGAAGTGAAGAGGCCATGTCATGCTGGCCACTCTGTGCAGTGGAGTGACAATTCAAAGTGCCTACTTTGTGGGCACTTCACCAGCAGAATTTAAATTTGCTGCATCTCTAAGGTGAGAGACTTTGCATTTTTTGTTACAATCTCATTTCATGTCATCAGCACTGGGGAATTTTTTGGACACAAGACAGTAGCATTTTGGGGATGAACATTAATTCTGGTGACTTTGTCTGACCACTGCCCGCATGACTGAGTGTGCCATTAAATAAGGGAGACTTTGCATTTCTTGTTACTCTTTCATTTCACTTCCTCAGCACTGGGGAATTTTCTGGACACAAAACGAAAGTAGTATTTTGGGGATGCACACTTATTCTAGTGACTGAGTGTGTGGGGCTGCCAACATTGTTGTCACTCCACCTTACTTCACGTTAAGGCAGAATTACAACATGAAGTAATAATCACAAGGCGAAGTGGGCATTTCATGCTGGCCACTCCACATAGCAGAGTAACAATGCGAAGTGCTCACTTTGCGTTCACTTCACTGGCAACATTTAAATTCTCTGTGTCTCTAATCAAAACACACAAGCTTTGCATTTATAGACAAAACCAGGACATATTCAAGTTTATTCTGGAAATGAGGGGCATGCTATTTTTAACTGGTTGTACCCTAGCGAAGAAGACATAAAATAAGAAACAAGTAACACAGATCATTTACAAGTATTTGTGACTCATTAATTGATCCACAGTCTGCATCCTGATATAATCCCGATTCTGGTGCCCGTAAGTGAATAAATCACTCTGCAGTAATTCCAGTCTTACTGTAACTATGCATGGTGATACCATATTCAGACTCACTTTTCCCACTGTGTGTGTTATATTGGTTTGAGGGGATCCTCTGCCAGATGCCCATAGAACCATCCTCAGGTACTAACATATTCCCAAACTTGTTCACAGTTCCTACACTTGCAGCCAAGCAGGTGCCTTAGACTTACAGTCTGTACACTTTTTAAAATGTAGATTCCAGTAACTAGGTGCCATGGATAACCTGATGACATTAGTGGCCTTATGAGACCAAAAATCTATTTTTTGCAGACTTGGATTCTTCTTGAATCTATTAGGGGTCTGTCATAGAAAGAAAGGTCAGGAAGCAGGTGAAGTTATAAAATTTGCAAGTCATATTTTATTATCTATAACAATAAAACAGAAAAAATAACAATAAAACTGGAAAAAAACACACAGGATAGCTCTTTATACAGTCAGTACAAAAAAGTCCTCCATCTTAGCCTTCTCTGGAAAAGCATTGCTCTTTTTATATCAGATGTTTTTGTTTGGTATTTCAAAACCTGCATCCTGTTGATTTAGGATACATCTCCTGGTTTTCACAAAATGTACAGTATCAAACCTTTATAATTTTTCTTCCTGAGGCCAGCCTGAAGAGCACATATAGTCTCAGCAGGTGTAACAAAATAATATATTTTGTCCCAGAGCTGGGTTCCTGTTGATAATTCTGTAAACAAGCTTGTGGAGGTCAAAATGCAACTTAAGGTCACCACCTGTGTTACATATTATTATCTTTTCTAATAAACACAAAATTATTTCTTTAGTCATTTCAGCAGTATAATTACTGTATATACATTTGCAAACCAAGAAATAATACTTTCACAAAACTATTCAAATGTAGTTTTTTTTCTTAAAGACCACCTTTCATGATGGTCTAAAAAATTACTGCTTTTAGTAATTTTATGTAGTAACATAGGTGAAATGTTGTGTGGATTTTTTTTTTTTTTTTTTTTGCCCAGGTGTACTCTGCCACCTATATTTTATATTTTCTTTTAAGCCACATTTTAACCCTGCTGCACTTGCCTTTGCTGGTCAGCTGCTGTGCTAGTGGCTAAAACTGAAGTCAATATAGCTATCTGCCAGTTTATGCAAGGGTGTCATCAGTGACTGTATCTTCAGCCTTTGAACATAATAATTCCTCCTTAGCCATGCCATTCTGCTGACTTACATGTATTTTTGTAGATTAGTGGCTGTCGATCACCTGATCAAAATATTGTTCTGCTTCTCTGTCCTCACAGCTCTCTGAAATCAGCAGACACTGTAGAACGCCAAACTCTAATTTTGGTACCATGCCATATTAAGATTCTATTTAAATCTGCTATACTTTCTATGTGTACTGTACTTGGGCTTTTCAAACCAAGGGCTATTTCCAGAGAAGTTCTTTCATGAAAAGTGAAACCAGGATTCCAGTCTGCACATGCCTCTGATGAAAGCATGCTAAGACGTGGTGAAATGTAAGGCTTTTTTTGCTCAAGCATTTTTGTAACTGTCAATTGGTGTGCTTGTCCTTTCAGTATAGAGATTCTCTGGATTTTAAACATTAAAAGAAAAAGTGTTTTCACTGTAAAAAATGAACACTTGTTTCTTCAATCTTTGAAGGTATACCAGCTAAAGGACCAGTATCACAGATTTAATGGGTGTGGAAAATTGAGTGGCTGGGCACCTTGTATGAGGTTCATATAGGCATTTGGCATGGTACTAAATTTGAGTTTAGCATTCCATGGGAGGCATGGGACAGAGGAGAACAACTGGACTTTAGATCAGGAGATAACCAGCCACTAATCTACAAAATGCATCTAAGGCACCAGAATGGCATGGCTAAGGAGGAATTGCTATGTTCAAAGACTGAAGGAGAAGTCACTGTTAACGCCCTTGCATAACCTGGCAGATGGCTGTCTCCAAGCAGTCCAATCTCACAAGTTTGATCTTCTCTCACTCTACATGCTCTGTAACTGAGGCAGAAATAACTATGTCTTACAGCATAATACATTGACAAGGCATTTGGTCATGGTATAATAGATTGCTAACAGGGTGTTCTTGAGGAAGGAGGACCACAGCATGCACAACTAGTAATGTAGTTTTCCTTGAAAACTGCTGCTGCATCATTGTACTGCAGTGTGAGTCATATTCTGCCCTATAGTGACATCAGTTGTACATACTGGGTCCACAGCAACACTAGGCTTGCTATAGAAGTTCTGGTACACCCTGCAGATTTTAGCAGCTCAGAAAACAAAAGGTGACAGCAGAGGACAAAAATAAAATACAATTTAAGAATCAGTAGAAGTTGGGGTTAGTTATGCATAATAGTCAAAACAACTGGGATAGGTGATCTTTAAAACCACAGAGAATCAAGGGGAGAAAGAAAGAATAGAAACAGCAAGTAAAAAAGGGAGATAACAGGGAACTTGTGGGACCATCAGAGTGCCCAATTTCTAGGTGTCACAAGAAAAATGTGATAGCTTGATCAGACACGGAAGAGTCAGATAAGTGGCAGAATAGGAGAGGACAAGATAGATCCCTGCTTTTACCTCTCTTTGTTTAAATAGTGAAATAGGGTCTTACTCAACCCTGTCACAGGATACAGGTCCTCTGCATGCATCATGGCCCAGGATGTGCACTGAACCCCCTGTAGACAATCTGTCAAAACTGAGGACTGTGGCCTATCTGGCAAGGACATTACTCCCTGTCATCATTCAATTCTTCTAAACTCTCTTTAGAACAATAAGTGGCAACAGTTTATGTCCTATATATAGCATAGCACTCCTTCCTACCATTCATCCAGCAAAGAAAGATGACACCACAGCCCACTGTGAGACCCCATATTGTGTTCTGTGACTACAATTAGTAAACTATTTTGTATTGTTTCCCATAGACATACTTCTCCCCTTAGAAGCTGTAGCAGCTTCTTAGCCCTTTCCCTGCCTTTGCAGACAATGCCTGCCTCCACCTGAACTGTGTGTGGTTGGTAGTCCCATGGATTTCATCCCCCCATGGTTAGGTCAGGTGAAGAAGGAACATCACCCTTGAGCATATAATCCAGTTAGATTACAGGTCTTCTCCATGATAGCTGGGATAGGTGATCTTTAAAACCACAGAGAATCAAGGGGAGAAAGAAAGAATAGAAACAGCAAGTAAAAAAGGGAGATAACAGGGAACTTGTGGGACCATCAGAGTGCCCAATTTCTAGGTGTCACAAGAAAAATGTGATAGCTTGATCAGACACGGAAGAGTCAGATAAGTGGCAGAATAGGAGAGGACAAGATAGATCCCTGCTTTTACCTCTCTTTGTTTAAATAGTGAAATAGGGTCTTACTCAACCCTGTCACAGGATACAGGTCCTCTGCATGCATCATGGCCCAGGATGTGCACTGAACCCCCTGTAGACAATCTGTCAAAACTGAGGGACTGTGGCCTATCTGGCAAGGACATTACTCCTGTCATCATTCAATTCTTCTAAACTCTCTTTAGAACAATAAGTGGCAACAGTTTATGTCCTATATATAGCATAGCACTCCTTCCTACCATTCATCCAGCAAAGAAAGATGACACCACAGCCCACTGTGAGACCCCATATTGTGATCTGTGACTACAATTAGTAAACTATTTTGTATTGTTTCCCATAGACATACTTTCTCCCTTAGAAGCTGTAGCAGCTTCAGCCCTTTCCTGCCTTTGCAGACAATGCCTGCCTCCACCTGAACTGTGTGTGGTTGGTAGTCCCATGGATTTCATCCTCATGGTTAGGTCAGGTGAAGAAGGAACATCACCCTTGAGCATATAATCCAGTTAGATTACAGGTCTTCCATGATAGCTGGGATAGGTGATCTTTAAAACCACAGAGAATCAAGGGGAGAAAGAAAGAATAGAAACAGCAAGTAAAAAAGGGAGATAACAGGGAACTTGTGGGACCATCAGAGTGCCCAATTTCTAGGTGTCACAAGAAAAATGTGATAGCTTGATCAGACACGGAAAAGTCAGATAAGTGGCAGAATAGGAGAGGACAAGATAGATCCCTGCTTTTACCTCTCTTTGTTTAAATAGTGAAATAGGGTCTTACTCAACCCTGTCACAGGATACAGGTCCTCTGCATGCATCATGGCCCAGGATGTACTGAACCCCTGTAGACAATCTGTCAAAACTGAGGGACTGTGGCCTATCTGGCAAGGACACTACTCCCTGTCATCATTCAATTCTTCTAAACTCTTTAGAACAATAAGTGGCAACAGTTTATGTCCTATATATAGCATAGCACTCCTTCCTACCATTCATCCAGCAAAGAAAGATGACACCACAGCCCACTGTGAGACCCCTATATTGTGATCCGTGATACAATTAGTAAACTATTTTGTATTGTTTCCATAGACATACTTTCTCCCCTTAGAAGCTGTAGCAGCTTCTTAGCCCTTTCCTGCCTTTGCAGACAATGCCTCTCCACCTGAACTGTGTGTGGTTGGTAGTCCCATGGATTTCATCCCCATGGTTAGGTCAGGTGAAGAAGGAACATCACCCTTGAGCATATAATCCAGTTAGATTACAGGTCTCTCCATGATAGCTGGGGTCAACAGATGAGCAGGCTGGGCTGCACATAGCTAGAGACCCCTTCTCTGCTTTTCCTCCCCATTTCTTCTGCAGCCATAAATGAATGTGTGTGTGGAGGAATACACTACTCACCAGGCCACAGACTCTCCCATTACTTTTGCCCATCACCTGAACTACCAGCTGACCATCATCTGGTGGCAGTCATAGGTCAGGCAAACAATCTCTCCTTCCCTTCCTCCCTGAGACAGCAGAGCTGCTCTTGGGTGCTCAATTCCCCCACCCCAACTGACTCCCAATAACATGAGTCCACTTCCAAACCTGGGTCATCAGTATGGTGCAAGGTATGGCATAGGTCTGCTAAGACAAAGGAACTCATGTGGACTTAGGACTCCACCTTCCAGTAGCTGAAGTTTTAAATGCTATTCTGTGACATGCCTCTAGCTGAAGGTCTGCATGGTTTTACATTTGCTGATTTTAATTAATCCACATGAGAATATACTATAAACATATTGCTAACTAATATTAATTATTCTGTCTCAGACATTTATAAATATTAATAGAAGGCTTCTCTGTTTTCAATGTATTAGTAATGGAAGTGTAAAAGTGGCATATGAAGTTGCTGGTTCTGGAAGTAATCCCACACCAGAAGAAATAACTACAGCTAATAACAATCTAGTGAAAGCACTTCCAGACTACAAGATAATACCATCTTCATTTATTGCAGTTGTAGGTAAGGTAATTGATTATTTCTTTGACTTTATGTAGTTGTACATCCATGAATTATCGTATAAATGAAACAGTAAAAGAATCATAAACTTAAATAAGATGTGTGTAAATCTTAAAAGAACCACTGATGCCTCATGAAGAACTTTGAAAAACATAATACTTGGATTCAGTAAGCTTTTTCTCATTTTTTCTACATCTCTTATCCCCATTATTTATTACTGAGGACATACAGTATGCTTGAAAACAGGATTGTTGCTCATTGAAGGTTCATCAGCTCCTACTGCTTCTTCCTATCCTGATACCATAATACTCTGCTTGTGATACTGTCATTATTCCCTTGGACACAGAATGTGATGTCACAACAGGGATTCATCATTTCTTGCAGGGAAAAAGCTACAGAAGGAGACTAACTCTAAGTGATATTTCTTTGTTTTGTTTCAGTGGTTATTTCTTGAATAATAAATATGTGACATTAGAAATCTATAGAAGATGTACAAAATAAAAAAGTGAATTGTGTCAAAATATTGTTTTCCAAAATGTTTTCAAAAGAGTCTGCTGCTCTTTATCTATCAATCAATCAATTATCTATCAATCAATCAATCAAATCTTTATTTCACCAGGCAAAATACCATTGAGAAAATGCATTTACAAAGTGAACCTGAAGGGTCAAGAAAAATCACAAGGCAATACATAAAGAGTAACAGAAGAAAACATAAAGGCATATAATTACATACAAGTAGAAATATACTAACAAAGGAAAATTACATATGAACAGAGTAGGGCACAGAATTCTCATAATATAAAAAGAAAAAGGAGAAAAAAGACGTACAGTATGTGGGCATAGGAAACCTTAAACTCAGCATTTCAGTAGCTATATATACATATCAAAACACACACACACACACACACACACACACACACACACGTATATAATTACATTTTTACAGTATATACACATATACGTACTTGCATACAGATATACAGATATAAACACACACACACATATGCATGTACGTGCATATATACATAATTAACACACACACTCACACATAAGCGTGCACATACACACTTGTACATGCACACTTACATACATACGTATACATACACACACACAAACATATTCTCAACAGTGCAGCACCACACAAGTAAGATTAACAAGGAGTTATGCTAACATCAAGTAATTCAGCAGAACAATGCAACATAATCAGAGAAAGGTTCAAAGAAATTAAGTAGGGAGTAATAGTGAGGAGAAGGATGACCCTAGTCACTCTGTTAACACAAGGGGTGGTCACTAGTAAAGACATTTGCATGTCTCTTTGACAGAGTGGTCACACAGGGTTTTCAAGAAGGGTAACTTCACAGGAAATTCAAGTTGAAGAGATTTTTGGATGGTGTTCCAAAGGGCAGGGAGGAAATATCTTATAGCTGCTTTGCCAAAATGAAATCTGACCCTGGGGATGACAAGAGAAATATAAGATAAGCTTCTCAATAAGTAGCTATCTGTGAAACAGCATGTCAAACAATTGGTGATATATTGAGTAAGCATGTTGCTAATGGCTCTGTAGGTCCACAAGATAGAGTTTTTGTGTTGCCTAAAACTCAATGAACACCAACCTACCACTGCATAGAGGGAGCAGGATGAGTGGAATAAGGTGCACCCATAATGAATCTTAACGCCTGTGGTAAAGTGTGTCAAGTTTGGACAGTGCAGTTTTTTGGTCTTTTCCATACAGAAAATCAGTGTAATCCAACAGTGACATGAATGTTGACTGGACCAGCCTAGTTCTAGCTTCCAAGGTAAGCAGGTGCCTAAACCTAAAAAAGAGATCCAGCCTTTGCCTAATCTTCTTGGAGGGCTCCTCAGTGTGGTCACCGAATGAGAGTTTAGTGCCTATCCATACCCCTAAATATTTAAACTTGTTGATGTGTTCATGGGTCTTGCCTACAGTTGTTGTTATGTAAGGTGTAACGCCATAGTTATGTTTATGAGGAGCTGAAGCTGATGGAGAAAAAAGTAGTCTTAGTTTTTTTTTGCATTTAAAAGTAGCTTTAAATGTAGTAGGTTTTTCTACAATAGGTTAAATTACATCTGGAGGTTGCTAAATGCCAACTCCAGGGAGGGTCTCTCTATATAAATAACAATATCATCTGCAAGCAAGTGAATGTTTGTCAATTTAATATCTACATTGATGTTGTTAAGATAGACAGCAAATATAAGAGGTCCTCAAATAGACCCTTGCGGCACTCCTCTTTGCAGTACTTTTAGGTGTGACAGGTCACGTTCAGCCTTGACTTGCAGGTGGCACCCAATAAGGTAGTGAGAGAACCAGTTTAGCACTGAACAATCCAATCCAGTGTTTCTTAGTATGGTTAGTTGCAGGTTGTGGTGCATGGTATTGAATGCTTTGCTCAAGTCAAGGAACAAAGTGTAAATATGGCTTTCAGAGTCCAAAGCATTTAGCCAGTCATTTGAGACTTTGGCAAGGGCAGATACCATGCTGGGCTGGGCTCTAAAACTAGGTGGAAGAGGATTTAGAAGACTGTGGTTCTCCAGGTGCTGCCTGAGTTGTGCATTGATGATCTTCTCTAAAAGTTTAGACAGGATAGGAAGCAAAGACGTTGGGTGGTAATTATTTAAATTACCTGGATCCCCAAATTTAAATAAGGGAATTACGTAGGTAGTTTCCCAGATAGTGGGGATTATGCCTTGTACAAGTGATAATTAAAAGAGGTGGGTAATTGGTGCTGTTAAAACGTAATATCCATATTTTAAGAAGAGGGGCTCAATGTGATCTGTGCCCCCTCTTTTCTTTGAATCCAATGCCAAGAGGTGATCCTCTACCTGTTTGAACATAACAGGGCTGAATGAAAAACCAAGAGTATGCCCAGGATTTAGAGAGACAATGGAATCAGAATCCTGGGTGCATTAGGGCCCTAAGGTTACTAGCCGGTGAGGTGTCAAACACTAAACCTGTGGTAGCAAATGTTTATTTAGAAGGTCAAGGATCTTGGCTTATCATTAAAACACAAACCACCGTGGAGATTTTATGATGAAGTGCACTAGCAGAGTTGTGGCCTTCAATATTTTTAGCATTTTCCAGAATTTTGCCACATGATGTGTTGAGACATTAAGTTCAGTACGACAATATCTGGCTTTTCTGCGCTTGACCAGCCGAAAGTGCACTGATTCCTTGCAATTCTAAAGGTAACCCAGTCGGCATACAGCTTAATTTTTCTAGCATTCTCCCACAGTGCATCCTTATAAAGAAGTGCAGCTTTGAGTGTAGTGGTTAACCAAGGGCAGGACTTCTTTTTCGAGTGCACTTTAACTAAAGGTGCATGTCTGTTGATGGTGTCCAGGACTGAGTTTTGGAATATCTCATAAGATTTCAGTACTGTGGAGGCAAGGTAAAAGTCTTGCCAATTTATGTTCATGGGGTCAGTGAGAAATGCATTTAGATTGAAGTACCAGAAACATCTCTTGATAGTGTGTCTAGAGGAAAAAGTAGCTTTTTTCACTGACCTCACACAGGCTATAGCATGGTGATCGCTAATATCATTAAAGAAGGTGGCAGAATGTGAAAAAAGATGGGGCCTGTTCACTAGAATTAGGTCCAGAAGGGTGCCATGAGGCATTTTTTTAAGTTCGGATAGGTGGCTTCTGAGACCAGTTGGCTGAGACCAAAGGAGTCTCAAATATCATTAAGGGGCTGAGAAGCAGGGGAAAACCAATCCATATTGAAGTCGCCCAGGATAATGACCTCTAAGGTTGTGGAGCCTAGCACATTGCACAAGTGTTCCAGCACTTTATGCTCTGCAAAAGGAGGTCTGTAGTACCCTAATATACAGATTGAAGACTCTTGTGAAGTTTGGACCTAACAGTAAAGCCAGATTCTTTAGCCAGTAGTAACTTTAATTAGGGATGAGGTAAACTTATTATGAATATAAAGAGCTACCTCTCCACCCTGTCTGAGTCTGTCAGATCTGAATAGATTATACAAGGAACATTAACCTTGTGATCTTTAGTGGAAGGTAACCAAGTTGGCATGCAGCTTAGTGTTGCTAGCTTTCTTCCACAGTGCATCCCTATGAAGAAGTGCGCCTTTGAGAGTAGCAGTGAATGAAAGGCAGGACCTCTTTTTTGTGTGCACTTTAACTAAAGGTGCATGTCTGTTAATGGCATCCAGGACTGAGTTTTGGAATATCTCATAAGATTTTTCTGTGGTGGAGGAGGCAAGGTAGAAGTCTTGCCATTTTATGTTCATGAGGTCAGTGAGAAATGCATTTAGATGGAAGTACCAGAAACATCTCTTGAAAATGTATCTAAATGAAGATGTAGCTTTTTTCACTGACCTCACACAGGCTATAGCACGGTGATCATTAATATCATTGAAGAAGGTGGCAGAATGCGAAAAAATATGGGGCCTGTTCACTAGAATTAGGTCCAGAAGGGTGCTATGAGACTCTTTTTTAAGTTCGGAGAGGTGGCTTCTGAGACCAGCTGGCTGAGACCAAAGGAGTCACAAATATCGTTAAGGGGCTGGGAAGCAGGGGAAAACGAATCCATATTGAAGTCACCCAGGATAATGACCTCGGAGATTGTGGAGCCTAGACATTACACAAGTGTTCCAGCACCTTTATGCACTGCAGAAGGAGGTCTGTAGTACCCTAATATATAGATTGAAGAGTCTTGTACAGTTTGTACCCTAAGAGTAAAGCACTCAGATTCTTTAGCCACAGTAGTAGCTTCAATTAGGGATGAGGCAAACTTATTTTGAATATAAATAGCTACCCCTCCACCCTGCGTGAGTCTGTCAGATCTGAATAGATTGTACAAGGGAACATTAACCTTGTGATCTTTAGTGGAAGGCTTTAACCAAGATTCAGTGACAACAAGGACATCTGGGTGAGAGTGAAGAGTACAGGCATGAATAAAATTGTATTTCTTCAGCAGGCTGCAGGCATTAATGTGAAGGAAACTCATCCCCTTCAAAAGAGGCATATCTGAAGCTGTGTTAATGGACTGGAGAGGACCACAGTTAAGCTCAACATTGCCTACATATACTAGCAGCAGAAGAAGTATTTTTTTAGTGCATTTAATAATAATCTGAGTAAAACATTCCTCTCCTCCGTGACTGGGGTAGATAGGTAGTGAAGTTGATGAACAAGGTCCAAAGGGACCCACGACTGCATACAGCAGCAACCTAACTGAGAAAACAAAGGGTCTGCTGGGAAGAGAGGGCCAAGTCTGGGAGAGGGTAACCCCTGGAGTATATGTATAAAGGTGTGTAGTAAACAACAGAGGTTGCTGATCGCTCTCCCATGGCATATGCTGGGGGTGGGGAGCAATGGAAGGATGAATCTGCAGTACAGAAAGGTGCAGTGGTAGCAGTTATAACAACAGGGAGAGGAGGGCATAGCCTCACAGCTATGAGAAATCCAATAAATAGAGGTAAAGGGAGCATGATGAATGCGTGAGCAAGGCAAGATAAAGTTATAGAGCTAGACTAGAAGTTACCAGGCCTAGAAATCAGGGCAGAAGAAGCCAGCAGTAGTGGCAGCCAATAGTAGAGAACAGTAAGTAGGCAGCAGGCAACTGCATATTTAATAGTGACTGGGGTTGGGGCAGGTGGGCAGGAGAAAATATAGCAGCTATCAGCACAGAACTACAGTACACAAGCTGAGTCTAGCCCCAACCGAGGATCCAAGTTAGAGAAGCAGTGTGGTTCTCAGACTGGTACAGAGAACAGCCAATAATTGCAGAGTCAAGGGAGCCATCTACCAATAGAAACATAGAATCTGATGACAGATAAGGAACGCTTGGCCCACCTAGTCTGCCCATTTCCCTACCTAATGCATAGACTGCAGATCCTAATTAACCAACAGCCTACTTCCTACTACCCACCACTAGAACTGCCTTACAGTATATCCGCCTCATGCATTCTTGAATTTCTCCATTGTTTTTGAGTCCACTACCTCCTCAGGAAGGCTGTTCCATGTATCCACAACCTTCTCCGTGAAAAAATACTTCCTCACATTACCTTTGAGCCATCCCCCTCTATCTTCAAATTGTGCTCCCTTGTTCTTGCACATCTCTTTTTCTGAAAGATGCTGCCATCTTGGACTCTGTTGATTCCCTTGATGTACTTGAAAGTTTCTATCATGTCCCACCTATCCCTCCTCTCCTCGAGTGTATACATATTAAGCTTCTTAATCTCTCTTCGTATGTCTTCTGGTACAGACTCTGCACCATTTTAGTTGCCCTCCTCTGGACAGCCTCCATCCTATCTATGCCCTTGTGGAGATGCGGTTCCAGAACTGGACGCCTGAACTCCGATGGGGTCTCAGTAATTGTTTGTACAGAAGGATAACAACTTCCTGTTTTCTACTGATGATGCGCCCCTATGTATCCCAGTATCCCACCACCCTCCTTACTGCCTTCTCACATTGTTTGCCCACCTTTAAGGTAATCTGATGTGACTACTCCAGGCCCTTTCCATTTCTGTCGTTATTATCTTACCCCCTGTTGTGTACTCTTCCCCTGGATTTTTGTTTCTCAGGTGCGTTACTTTGCACTTCTTTGCATTGAATCTAAGCTGCCATATATTTGACCATTCCTCCAACCTTGCCAAGTCCCTTTGCATCCTCTCTGCCCCACCTTCAGTATCAACCCTGTTGCAGATCTTTGTGTCATCTGCAAAAAGACATACTTATCCTTCCAGCCCCTCTGCAATGTCACTTTTAAAGACATTAACTAGTAACCCCTCTTTCTTCAGAGTAAACTCTGTTTGCTATTACACTCTGTATCCTGTTGTCCAGCCAATTTTTAACCCAGGCTACCACCCAGGGACCCACTCCAAGGCTTGCTAACTTGTACATTAATCTTTTGTGTGGGACTGTGTCAAATGTCTTGCTAAAGTCTAGGTAGACCATGTCCACTTCCCCTCCCTGGTCCATCACATTGGTCACCCAGTCAATGAAATCTGTTAGATTTGTCTGACATGACCTTCCTGCTGTGAATCCATGCTGTTTGGGTCCTGTGCCCCACTGACCTTTAGGAACTCAACAGTTCTTTCCTTAGAAGTGATTCCATCATTTGCCCTACCACTGAGGTCAAACTAACAGGTCTCTAGTTTCCCACCTCTGTCTTGATCCCACTTTTGTGAAGGGAATCACACCTGCCTTCTTCCAGTCCTCTGGTACTACACCATCCTCCCATGATTTGTTAAAAGGGTAGTCAGTGGTCTCACTAATGCTACCCTTAGTTCTTTTAGAATTGTTGGGTGAATCCTGGCCATGCTCCATCGCTTTGTCCACCTTCAATTTTAAGAGTTCTTTCAGGACCCTTTCTTCTGTGAATGGACTGGTTTCGACCTCCTATCAAGAGTGCTTCTATTCTTTGATTTTGTACCTCCTCCTCCTCTTCTTCTTTGTAAACACTGCTCAGAAGTATTCATTCAGTATTTTCACTGTCATCCTCAGCCCACCCACCCTTCCCTTTAATAAGCCTCACTATCCCTTCCTTCATCTTTCTTCACTCCCTAATGTACCTATAAAAGGTTGTATCCCCCTTCTTAACTGAGTTGGCTATCTCTTCCTCAAATTGGGCTTTTGCTATTCTGACTGCTTTCTCTACTTCCTTCTTCTTTAACTGGTACAGTTCTCTGTCCTCCTCCTTCTGAGTTTACTTATACTTCCTGGATGCTACCTTTTCTCCTTAACCTTCCCCACCACCCTTTTGAGAACCATAGTTGTTTTTCCTTCATTTTGTTTTGTTGATTTGTTTACACAGGCTTGTTGCCCCTGTGATGGCTGTTTTGATTTTTCCCATTGTTCCCCACCCCTCCTTCTTACCAGTTTGCTAGTGCTTTTCTGAGGCATTCTCCCATTTTCCCAAGTCAGCCCTCCATAAGTCCAACACTCTTGGTTTTGTATGGCTCAACTCTATGACTGTGTTTGGCAGTGCCCGTGCAGCGAGGACAAATCACCTAGCTGGTGTTCAGTAGCAAAGCATACCTGCAAGCCACATCCAGGGAGTAGGCAGGCAGAGCCTGAAGAGATTCAGTTGTAGGGCCAACCACAAGCCGTAGGATGGCTTGTGCTGCCCAATCAAAAGCTCAGCCTAAGGGGAAGAAGAAAGGAAGATTCAGCAATTTAAGGGAAATGGCCCATGGCACAACAGAGGGCTAAAGCAGTGGGAGGGGTCAGTGTAACAAAAGAGATGAAAGAATACTAATTAACAGCTTTTCATCTCTTAGCTAAGGGGGTTGAGGAGAAGTAAATAGGAGCACTTGTTAAAATGTAGGGTCTGTCTGGCTTTTGACACCAGGCTATTTTGAAAGAGGCAGAGCAGGGAGGGGGATAGGAGTTAAGGTCAGAATTCAGACTCAGTAAGAGTTAAAGAAAAGAAATTAAGAACCTGTGGCCAGGCAGATGCAAATAAAAGTGGACAGGGAAAAATGAGTTTTAGGACAGATCAGGAAAATACTTTTAGTTCTACCTCCTCCTATTCACATAAAACAAATTCACTGTGCTTCAACAATTAGCCTAATTAACAAATTGCAGACGTCGGAATATTGGCACACAGTCTAGCAAACAGTCAATTTCTAGAAAAGTGTTTCAAGCACATTTCAACATTTAACAATGCAGCAAGAAATATAGCAGCAGCTATCAAGCACAGAACTACATGAGCCAAGTCTAACAGTAACTGAGGATCCAGGCTAGGAGAAGCCATGTGGTCCTCAGGCTGGTACAATAAGCAGCCAATAATTGCAGAGTCAAGAAAGCCATCTAGCAATCATGGACAAAATCATACAGCCAGGGGCCAATTGCTTAGCTGGTTCATTAGGTGGAGCATACCTGCAAATCATATCCAGGGAGTCGGGTGGTGGGTACAGCCTGAAATAACCAGCTGTAGGGCCAAACACAAGCTGCAGGACAGCTTGTGCTGCCCGATCAAGAGTGCAACCTGCAAGCCATATCCAGGGAGTTGGGTGATGAGTACAGCCTGAAGCAGCCAGCCATAGGGCTGAACACAAACCATGGAATGGCTTGTGCTGCCTGAACAAGAGCACAACCTGCAAGCCATATCCAGGGAGTCAGGTGGCAGGTAGAGCCTGATATGATATGCACAATATGTGAAATACCATTGTATGCATACAAGCATGGATGGAAGAGAAGTAACACTTTTCTAAATGCTGAGCATCAGACCCTGAACTCATTGTTGTAAATCTGAGGTTCCAAGGCATGCTCAGCTAGGAAAAAATCACAGTTTTCTCCCAACTCCTGTCTTGAGTTGGTTCCACCTGAGGTGATTCCTTTCAGGCGTTCCAGAAATCCTATCCCTCTAGAAATGTACAATACATCATGATACACTGGCACTTGACATTGAGTTTTCCTGGGAATTGGAGTCTTGTTAACTTCTGCACTGGCAGATGTTGAACTCAAACTACTGTGGCTAGGCCTCCACAAGTAGAATCTTGTTCTTGTCAATGACTAAGCAGCTTGCACACTTGCCTCTAAAGCTGAAAGATGGAAAGGTTGCAGGTTTTAGCCCCATACCATGCACTTGGGATAAATCCCAATGCTTACACTGTAGTGCATCATGAGGGGGGGATGCTGCACCCTTAAAGTGCTGAATTTCAGATAAGACATTAAACCGCAGTCCCATCTGCCTCTCCAATAAACAGTCCACAGATCATTTGTGTACGCTATCTCTATAGCTATCATATGGACAGAGCTTCCTAGAGTTCCCCTAAGCACTAAATTTCTGTTGATTTTTTAAATTGTCTGTTTATTTTACATGGAATTGGATCACATTACCTTTGATATTTTTTATCTGAGCGGTATATGATAGCCCAGTGTGATGTGTAAGTGACATTATTTTCTGTAGCTGTTTTCTATCCAGCAGATACTGAATATAGTCTGCAGTCTGATGTGTCTTAACAAAAGATTTCAAGAGGTGGATCAAATCAGTTTTTGTGTCCATCTACCAAGAAATATGATCACCATATAAAACAAATACTGATTTTCTGTCCTGAAAGAAATGATAGCGGGTTTGGGTTAGTTTAGGACCAGATAACAGAGGAATCCAATTTCCATACTCTTGGACTATGTGCTGTTGCAGTGTTATCACTGACTGATGTAAAATGGTATGATCAGAACATTCCACACTTCCTCAGGTGTATTTATGATATTCTGTAAGTTGATTGATTTGGAAATAAAAAGGAAGTCGATTTGGTCACTAAAGTCCTTTATGAAAAGTGGGGTCAATTTGCTTGTGTAAAGAAAAATAAGCATCTTCTGAATTTGAGGTCCTAATGACCTTAGTCAAACAGACCATAATGCATAAAACATTTTTTTTTTGCCCTGGCCTACTTTCCTCTGTCAGTAAAGAATATCCCACAGTTAAAATCTCCACCAACAATAACCTGATGTGGAGTAATGTATTGCTGTATTAACTGAAAAAGTTCAATCCTTTCCAAATATGATTGCACCCCATTAATAAACCAAAAAGAGTATTAGTTACTGGTTCACCAGTTATCTCTCTAGTAGAACACAGACTGTGCAAGGTTGGCCCTGTCCTGTCACCCTGCCTCCCCATCTGCTGCGGTGTCCCACAGGGCTCCATACTTGGCCCCTAGTTTTCAGTCAATACCTTAACCCTCCCATTGGCCTGCCCCTGGAACCTGATCTTGTACGCGATGATGCAGTCCTATTCGCCTCTGACTGCACCCTCAAACTCCACCAAACTCTCCAACACTCTTTCCATGAAATCAAACACTGTCTCACCACCCAGCATCTTATCATTAACTACAATAAGACAAAAGTTATGATTTTCTCCCATCCCCAGAATCCTCTCGAAACCTCTGCCCCCAATTTCTCACTGCTAATCATAATTCTCAAACAAGTTAGCAACTTTAAGTATCTAGGATCATGCTAGACCCTGCGCTCAACTTTAATCACCATATCTTGCACCTATCAAGAGCCTTTAGCTCCAGGCTAGGCGTACTCTACCCGTACAAACACTGCCTCACCTCTAAACCTTTGCAACTTACCATAAACTCCTCTATCCTCTCTCTGCTAGACTACAGTATTTTAGTCTACAGTGCCGTGCCCTCCACAGCCCTAAACAGACTCAGGCTTGTGCTCAACAAAGCCTGCCATCTCATCCTTGGTTGTGATCGTTTCACACACACCTGTTCCCTCAACAACACCACAAACTGGCTAAACCTGGATAACAGAATCAGGTATCACAATGCATAATGACCAAAAAGGTAATCCTAGGCCTCACCCCCCCACCCTGGACCAAATTATCTGCCCAACACCACCTGGCAAAACAACCCGTAGCGCGAACAAACTCCTGCTATGTGTACCCCATGGCCGTACATCCCAATTCCAGCGAACTTTCAGTTACAGAGCCCTCTTGACTAACACACTCCTTGCCTAATAACTGATGAAGCTAAGCTGGGCCCTTTCAAAACCAGACTGAGAAATCACCTACTGGCCTCCAACCTTTGGACTGCAAGTGACCCAGAGCATCTCTGAGTCCTCCATGCCAATGGCATCTACAAGCTAACCTTTTCTGGACAAGCAGCCCCATTAGTACCTCTCTGCTACCTTATGGCTGTACTAATCTTTGTAAATCATGTTATCCTGACTAGTAGTGCACCCACTGAACAAATGGGTATACCATGTTAGCGTAATTGTAATACAATGCTATATAGAGCACACTGTAAATATTGTCCTTTCTCTGTCCTATTTATGATGTGCAACCTTTGAAAGGTCTTTCTGAATATCTCAGTAAATAAAACAAAATAAAATAGTATCCAGAATCAACACCTTTCCTAGTACCAAATCAATCAATTTTATAAGGTGCACATCTATATTTTGGAAAAGAATACCTAGGTCTGAGCAAACATCATGACCTATTGTCCAAAAAGAGGGGCATGCATACCATACTTTAACTGCTGTGACAATTCTGAGATGGAATGTAACCTTGTATCCTGTATAAAAGTAACCTGAGAGGGGGAAAAGATGAGATGGGGTAACACAGCTCTTCTCTTTCTGTCACTCTTGATGCTTTTAACATTAACAGTGCTTAGTGACAGAAAGGGTTCCATGAGTACTTATATGTACTTCATCCAACATAGAAACTTTCAAGTACCTCAAGGGAATCAACAAAGTCCAAGAGGGTAGCATCTTTCAGAAAAAGAGGTGTGCAAGAACAAGGGGGCACAATTTGAAGATGGGGGGTGGCTCAGATGTAATTTAAGGACGTATTTTTTCACAGAGAGGGTTGTGGATGGCTGGAACAGCTTCCTGAGGAGGAGGTTGTGGAGTCAAAACAGTGGTGGATTTCAAGCATGCATGGGACAGTCATAAGGCAATTTAGGGGGTGGGGGTAGGAAAAGTAGTCGGCTGGTTAGATAGATTCTGCAGCTTATCCATTAGGTAGGGAAATGGGCAGACTAGGTGGGTCAAGTGGTCCTTATCTGCCATCAAGGTCTATGTTTCTATGTTTCTATGTTTCTATGTCTATGCTCTTCATGGCAGCTTGTTTTCCTTTTCAACTTAAAGTTATCTGCCTTTTTCTGTTTTTCCTGCTTCTTACCAGAAGTAGAAGCTAATTTCTCAATGACATCCAGAGAGAGTTCCTTGGTGTCAGAAGGTAAAATCTGCTTGGGAACAGCCTAAAAGAGAAGTGTCATACTCATTCCCCAAGACATTTTATGATGGCCTGTAGGGCATCATACCTATTAGTAAGAGGCATCTCCAAAGTTTTGGGCACTTTTGATGGCTGAGGTTTCTGATCATACCTTCACCTAGTGATCATCCAATGTCTGTCAAGTTCAGGAGGGGTTGGGGCAGAGAGACATACTATGCACCTCGGCTGATGCATGGGCATTTTCCAGAAATGATTCTCTAGGGAAATACCATGGCATTTCTGAGAAGGGAGAATAGGAGGTTCCATGTGTGTCTTTTGAGATGGAGGAGAGGTGTCATTAGGACTATGTTAGGGCAAGGTATGGGGAAGAGCTAAAGGAGTAAGTTTTATTTCTCTCAGTCCCACTGAGGACATGAAAGCTAATACTATGGGGGCCCTGGGAGTGTTGGGAACCCTAGCAGTTTTACAGCATTGTGGTAAAGCTATAAACAATTGCTGTTCCTCACTATCCACCTGATCACTCTGGTTGTGGGCAGCCCAAGGGCAGTAATTGTAATTATGTCCCTCAGTCTTGCATAAATTACACAAATAATTGTTAATGCAATGGCCACTAGTGTGGTCTAACTCATTATAAAAGAGTAGTTTACTTTAGTTTATTCATTTATATAGTGCACTTTCTAAATTGTAGTTCAAGGCACTGCACAAGTGAGAATACATATACAATTAAAAATAAATACAATACCTACTATCAAATGTAACAAATAACAGTTTAAATATTTACTGTAATGTTAACTATCATAGACTCAGTCAATTCACTAAAGTAAAGGCTTCTGTAAAAAAGAAGTGTATTTAGCTCCTTCATGAAGACATTTACTGATGGAACCTGTTTGCTGGATCAAGGAAGTGAGTTTCACAGAGTTGGTGCCATGAAAGAAAATGCCTGGGCACCAGAAGAGCTTGAGCATTCCCTGGGAATCACAACGAGACCTTCATCAGATGACCAGAGGGAATGGGAGGGACAGTTGGGCCACAGGAGTTCTTGCAGGTATCCAAGCCCCAGTCTGTGTCCTTGAGTACATTGTAACTTATTACGAAGATTGCTTAGATAGCTTGTAGAGTCACGGCAGTTGCATGCCTTTGGCTGACCAACATAAAAAAAGAACACCCCATCCCATCCCCCCAAAAAACACTTAGGGAGATGTACCAAACCAGTCTCTGTGGATTTCAATACCACACGAGTGTGCCAACCACCAGTCTAAATTTGCTCAGTGTCCAGAATGGCCTCCTAGGCACCTAGAACTATACACCATTGTTTAAGCCAGTACAATAAGTCCATAACACTCTCCCTTTCATTCCAGAAAAGCACAGTTATGGTCTTGAAAGCATGTTTAATGAAAGGCACAGTTTCAAAAGGTGACCATAGAAGTGTATGTTTTAAGTCATGGAGTTTACTCGAGAATTTTTCTAGGCCTCTAGTTCGCTTAAAGCTAACATCAAAAGTTTTCTCACCCAAGACATGAATTAATGCACAAATCTCCTTGGGTGTGAAAAACAATAGATTCCTTCAAAAAGGTTTTTACTAGAATTGCAGGAAAAAAGGGATTTATGACAGTCGGTTGACAATTTTGTTGTTGACCGATGTTATAGTGACTCCTTTATGTAGATTGTATTTGCAGTCAACATAAAGGGAGCCACTTCAGACTCTGTTTGCTTGGGGAGCTTTGCCCCTAACCTCCCATGTGGGGGGATCTACCTGCCCCTGCACCCCATGCTACTAAATTAATCAACATTGAGCCAGAGTTGCTTCAGGGAGGGGGTACAGTACCCTCAGAAAGCAGTACTGGGGTCCAGCGCCAACAGTACAGCAACCTGGTGCTGTTGCGCTATAGTGTCAGTCACTGTAAAGTTGTCGCTGTAATGATGGCATACCAGGAAAAGATCCAAACCTCCTTTGCGATGAAGGCAAATAGCATTGTGCCAATTAGCTGGGTACACTGGTGTTTGAAGAAAGGAAACATAGGTCCTAAAAGTAGATCCCCTAGGCGGCTGGTGAAAATCATCAGTTACCGGCTTCAGGAGCAGTGATGGGGTCAGGACTGGTAGACAATGGATGAACAACAGCACACAGAAAAGTTAGTTGAATTAGTGTAGGTGAGTCTGATTGCAAAACCAGGTCATCCATCTCCATAGCACCAGGAGTGGGAGCTGACTGCAAATTAAGTACTGGATTCTGGGTGAGCTGAAGGCTGTCTGGTAGTGCTAGAGGGGACATCTCCCCCATGGCTAATATCCTCCATTTCTGAATCTGATACTCCCACCACCCCAGTAGTAGTTTGTGCTGTAGGGCTGTGGGTTTAAATAACACATATATTTCCTGGTTTATTGTCACTTGAAAAGCCATACTCAGGGAAACCAGATCGGATCAGGAATCCACTTTGTTTGTCAGCACTTTATTTTGTACACCACAGCCAGGTATTTGCATTATTTTCATTTATGCCATTTGGTGTATATAATACAATACTTCAGTTTTGCTGTGTCACAGTGGTGGACATCCTTCTGTTTGTTTATATTGTGTAGTAAGTATACAAAAGGGAACAGTATCTGTAGTTGAAGATTGCTCTTGCAGCTGTTTGTGAATATCCCTCCCATTCACAAGCAGTGACTATAGTAGTGGAGGCTGATAAAATGTTAGATATTTTAATTGGGGTAAAGTCTGACATTCATTTACCAGTATTCTTTTCCTGTGCCCATCCAGCCACTTGTAAGGTGGATTCAACAGACCATTCTTTTTTCAATGGGGTCTTGTTCTCAGGTGGTTTGGGAACTCGCCTTAGGCCAGACACCTCTGTGTCTGTACTTGCCATTCCAGACAAAACTGATCATTTTTAACCCACAAAAACAAATAAATCCTTCTCCCAATGCCTTGTGTTAAAGGAAAACTGTTGTAGTAACATACCTGGCATCTGGCAGGGTGGCATAGGGGGAGAAGCAGCTGTGTCTGTCATTGCCATTTGTGAATTAGCATCACAGGCTGCAGGAAGGGCCTGTGCATCATGCAATCCACCTATGCACTCCTCAGATGGAGCTGCATCCAAGGAATCCAATGCTCATTGCAATTCCGTTTTTCTCTGTTGTAAGCATGCTTCCTCTGCATCAAGCTGCTCCAAAAGTGCTGTTTTTGTCTGCTCATCAGGATGAACCATAGAAACAGAGGGAATACTTTCCTCCTCAGCAGTCGGACACTCTGAAGGACTGATGCAAACATCTTCAGTTTCTATTGGAACAGCAGTTTGCAGGACATTCAACATGGTAGGAACCATATCCATGGCACTGTCTGCATTCAACAAACTCTCGTCAGAGCTGATATGGCTGTGGGGAGCTTTTGGGAAGCTTTTAAGCATTATTTCTAATGAGTTTGCACAATGCAGCTCTGTGGAGAGGCAATTTCAATTTGGGCTTCCTGTTACACATTTTTACAATGTGTTTTCCTAGAATATGCCTGCTGATTGCTATATATTTATCCTGAATAATTCACAGAAGAAATGCATCTTATTTTCAGTGGGGCTCTACAGCTACACAATATTATGCTACATTGTGCAAAATCAGAACACCCCCCCAAAAATATTTTAAATCTGGGGGTATATATTAAATACTGGATCGATGCACAAGCAGAAAGATGCATTGCATAAAGATGGTGTGCCAGTCAGCACTGATACAATACTCACAGAGAATGCATCACCGGTACAGGGTGTGCATACAGTGAAGCCCACTAGGATGAAGTGTAGCACTGAGAATTCTGCAGTAGACTTACTGCAGCAAACAATGCAATTTCAAAGGGAGTTAATTTCTTTTGTCATGCAGTCAACCTGTGATACTGCACTTCATCCTGGTGGGCTTCATTTTTCCTGTTGAAAATATGACCCTGGACAGGAATCACAGTGCAGGTGTCCATCAAGTCAGGTGCATCTAGACTGACCCTGACTGAATACCTTCCAGGGGGAATGCATTGCATATACCGGTATGCACAGCAGCCCTCATGGGCAATATTCAGCCCAGGAATACAAATGAACTAATTGAGCATGCAAGGTGCATGCTCATTACCAGCCCATTTGCATGTTAGTATGGGGAAGAATGTGTCAGAGCAGCTCTCACCCTCAAGCCCTGACCCCAGTTGCTCCCATGAGGGACAGACCTGAAGTCTACGGTGGTAGAGTGGCACCCCCACCAGTTCCTCCAGCCCCTATCATACCAGAGTCCAGGGTCTATCGGTTCCATATTTTTGGGACCTTAATGCCATCCCTAATCACACCTCAATACACTTACAGTCCATGTCCACAGTCTAGTTGCTCCCAATCCCCTTCAATGGTGCACAGACACCCCCTCCCTATCTCCCAGCCAATCCCATTGTGAAGACTGGCTCTATAATGGGATCAAACCACTCTATTGGTGGGTGGTGGACCACTCACAGTAGGATGCAGAAATGTGTTCTACATAGGCATGAGCTGTGTGTGGGTGATAACACTCAGTGACCATACATCTCAGACACTCATATGCAGTTCCATCATCCCGGTGCCACTGCACTGTTCAGTGTGGGTGATGGCCAATGCTGTACCCACTCACACAGGTCCCAAAACAGGCACATTACAGTCGAACTTCAATTCATTTGTACACTTGGGAACTATGGATGAACTACCTATAGCCTGAAGTGTACACTGCAAATGGCATTACAGGATACAGCACCTCATGGCACCTGGGATACTTCAGCAGTCCAGAGGGTGGCATGTCACAAAGGAGAACAGGGAAGATTGTGGCTTGCAGTGCGTAGAACAGCAGGAAGATACAGCATTAGCAAGGTACATATTGGAAGTAGGTAAATTACCTCTTCAGTTTGCTAGGGACTACACATGGCAGCATACACTGGTGGATCTGTGCTGGCATGGTACCCCAATGCATGGTACAACCAGTTGGGCCATTTCAGAGTGCAGGTGCCCAGCCCAGGCTTAGTGCAGTCAATGGCTGGCCATTCCAGGGTGTGGAGGGCAGTGCCAGTCTTTGCAACACATTGGGTATGGGTAGAGTGAAGGTCAGTGGCGTCATGCCCATAGCATCCGAGGAGGCATTTGCCCCCCCCCCGATATCATTGCTCAAAACTAGTATAAAATACCTGTAAATATATTTAATTTTCCAGAAAATCACAAGGTCTAAAACAATATTGACTTTTTGGAAGTTATAAGTGGTGGGTGCGGGGATCTGTTGATGCTGCCAGGCATCAAAGAGTGGATTTTCAGGCACCATCTTACTCTGTGCACTCAAGAAGGACAGACTGAGGAGAAGACCGGTATGAGAAAAACTAAGCAAAACTGCAACCAAGAAGGGTGTAACGTTCACCTGTGGTAGGCACGTTATTGAGTGAGATCAGCTGGTGTGTGATGTGCCACCGCTACTTCCCAGGAGAGGAGTACTAGCAGTAGCAGCAGCAATAGGAGGCAGGTGAGTCTGAATGTCTTCATTCATCAGTCTGGGTTGGCTTGTAAAATGGCTCTGTTCTTGGAGGATGTTGTATGTGACAGGGGGATGGGGCGGAGTGGGTGAGATAACAAGCCTAATTCTTCTGAGCTGTGCCCAGGATCCATCAACTACTTGGTCAACCAGAGTCGGCCCACAGACAAGGATTTCTGTGTTTGGAAGGCTGAGGAGTGGCGTCCACCTGGAATGTGTTCTCCATCCCCATTTTTTTTTTTTGCAGGTACCTCTTCTCTGAATTGCCAATCCACTCCGCCTCCCCTTCTGACTTTCAGGTTTTGTTTTTCCTTTTCTCAGGTGATGGACGTGTGAGCAGAGTTTTGTTTCATTTCCTTTCTGAAGCATCATGGAAAGGAAAGGATGAAACTCTGCTCACGTCCATCACTGAAAAAGAAACGCTTCTTCAGACATGCTTGTGTCTCTCCTTTAAAGGTTAAGCTTTTGTTCCTTTTGCCTGAAAACTCAGAGACTTAACCAGGTAAAAGAAACTTGAATTTGATTTGGGAATTTAGTTTTTAGCTTTGGGCGTAGGCAGAAATGCTCATGGAACACAAAACTATGCCATTTTTTGTAACTCTGCCATGCTGGATTTTGACTTTTCTTTCTAGCATATCTCCTTCTTAAAAGAAAATATATAATGAGCAACAGTGGTCTAGGGTTCTCACAGACTCTAACAACTGCAACCAACATAATTATCTTCAGAAGCTTTTGTAGGCATATGGGGCCAATACACAGTGGCTCTTGTGGGCGGCGATGTATGGGGGCTGTCGGGGTGATGGAGTTCAGGGCACACAGAGGCTCTCCATACTGCCATGCCATAAAAGTGCATTAATTACACAAAGCCCCCACTTAGTGGCCAGGCAATGAGTCTGTGTGTGTGTGTGGGAGGAGAGAATGGTGAGTTGTCACTATCAGTGACAAGCAGGGATACTTGGGTGGGGACGGAGTGTTGGAGGGGCTGCCTCTGAATGCCACAGATACTTGGGCATGAAGCAGGGTGTGTTGGAGTAGCACCATACACCTGGGATACTTGGACATGATGTTGGGGTGTCACTGGACTGTACAGTCCCACTGGGAATGCGGCAGGTGCCACAGTACAGGGACCCAGAGCAACAGGAATAATGGATGCCCCAACAAAGCAACACACTTAGTGGAAGTGACCAATGCAGACCAGCCTCCAGCATTTGCAAAAGACAGTGGTCTCTGCCACAAGCTGAGCAGCTGTAGGGTCTGGGGAGCAAGAGAAACAGAGGAATACTAGTGATAAGAGTTCTCCTGGGTTCAGTGTAGCGGTCACAGAGGGACATGACCATTGGACCACCCCAGACACCAACAGAGAGCTGTGAAAGTTTGATTTTGGGAATGAAAGAATCCTGTACTCAGCTGGAGCAGCAGGAGTGAACTGTGCCACATTCACCACAGCTTGATCCACAGTGGATGCCCTGTGGTGCTGAGAGGCAGGCAGAGGAAGTGACCACCTGCCACCATAGACAAGCCAATCAAAGTGGGGCAGATGTTCATGCAGCAGCAAGTTCAGTAGGGTCTGGGTTGTCAGTCTGTGTTGTATTTTATTGTCATTCATCTGTTTCTGTTTAGAGGGTTTGCAAGAGGAGGTCGCTCATCTGGGCGTGGTGTTACAATGAATACCACCCTGTCATTTGTCAGTGCTGGAGGGTTATTAGTAAAGGCATTAATTTGTTGTTATTAGGATTGCTCTGGTTTGAGAGCCTGCAGGATGTGGTTGTGCTCTTTGAATCGAGTGTAAACTGTGTGACTTGGAGTGGGTTATCCTCCCAGGGCAGTAGGAATTTTACAACTAACATTAATTGGTATGATCCTTTATTATGCTGTTCTGACAGTTTTACTTTTGTTAGCAATACTGAGTACAGTGTATTACAAGCTGGCTTGCTCTATTTGCAGTTCTTCGTTTGGAGGGCCTGTTGGTAGGGAGGTGGTACTGATGCTTACTTATTTATTTATTTTTTTATTTTAGTTTTTGGCAACCAGGTAAGGCCACTAGGCACAAGAACCTGTTTTCAGGGGTGGCCTGGGAGTGCTGGGAAGTTAAGTGAGTTGCTCAAAGTCATACAGTATGCAAGTGGAGGTTGTGAGAATCAAACTCAGGTCAGGTCTGCTGGATGTAGCATGCTCATTCACACCTCATTCCTCTAACCTCTAGGCTATACTGCCAGCCCAAATGTGATGGATTATTCTCACCTACGTTTATTTCTGCCTTGCATTGCTCATCATGATCTCTGTCATGCGTGTTCACAGCTTTTCTGCATTGTTTGCAGTTTCATAATAAAAATTTAACTTTTATTGAAACATACTTTGGCACTAAGCATAGGAAACCCACTATTTGTATATTGATTAAGAATGTGCTACACATTCAGACAGTTTGCTTGCAATTTAAAGACAAGTTCTGACATGATTAGATAAGAGGTATGGTCCAAACATCTGAGGTCAAAGAGCACATGTGCAGATAAATAATTTATCTGGCAGCTCACCATTGTATATTTCCTTTATACAATACGGGATGCTTTCTAACACTGCAGGGACATTTGCTTTTGATGTTTTTTAAATGATAGGTTGTGTGACTTTTTATCAACTTTCCAACTAGCACAGTGGTTGCTGTTAAACAAAACACTACTCATTTTGTAGACAGTTTTGTGTTGAACAACTTGTGTGTTCAAAGTACCATGCTGTAATTTTTTTGTTTTAAAGTTATTTGAATTTGTTTCTTGCAAAAAGTGAACAAAATTGAATTTTCTGCTAATTTTTGCTAATTATAAAAAAAAACTAAAATGTAACTATAAATGAAACACCACTCATTTTGTAAATATCTTTCTACTGAACACCTTTCGTTCTCACAGTATTATGCAATCATTCTTCATTTTAAAGTTATTGCATTTGAATATGGGAATATGTGACATCACTACTATGCAGATAAATGATAATGACATAAATAATGTGTGGATAAATGGTGATTAAATCAGTACTAAATAGATAAATTAGATTTATTCAGTGGCTGTGCAGATAAATGGATTTATTAAATGGGTTTTGTGTCCATGCAGGGTGTTAAATAATCCAAAAAAAATTCATTAGCCGTTTCACATGTGAAAGTGCTAATCGGCTGCAAAAAAAAGCATAGTATATGGCACAGACTGGTTAGCAAAATGAAAAATACTTTGTTTTTAATGTGTTTTGTATGTGTAAACTTGAATAAAAAACTTAAAAATTTTCAGCAGTCTAGTGCTATACAGTTCTGAAAATGGATAGCACCACCCTCTGATACTGAATAGCATTACGCTATGCTATACTAGCTATTTAATTCCCTGCCATGCCTATTGCATTAATAAGGGATATGGGGGGTGACTGTATGATAAAGGGGTTATCTTGTAAAGTTGCCATTGACCTCAAGTAACCTCACGAGTGGTGGAGCGTATGTAATAACTATGTGTATAAATTAAATTTATACACACAGTTACTCAAATAAATGGATTCATCATACTCTGTTTATCATCATTCCTATTGCATATATGTAAGTAATACATGGAAAAGATTACACAGTAAACAAAGTATCAGCAAGAGCAGATGACGTGAGTAATTATTTTTCATGCAAAATATTTATAGTGATGACTGTAATAATTTGACGATTCAAATGGTGCATTTCTGGCTTTTAGCAGGTAATTAATTAGTTCAGAATGGACTGTAAATAGCTAGCTGATTCACTGTATGGTAAAAGCCACCAAAATGCACCATTTCAGTTCAATTTTTACTAAATCGATTTGAAAATACAGGAGGTCACTGTCACAGACTGAACAAAGAAAAAAAGTATCATTGTGACAGCATTTAGCATGTTAATGGAAAGTTTTCTGGCCTTCTAGAAGTCATCAAAATGCACCTTTTGACCTCAATTTTTCAAAATGATCCTGGGGAAGCATGCCCCCAGACACCCCTAGAGAAATTTTGATTTCATGCCCCTACTAAATTTCTGGTTGCATGACGCCCCTGGTGAAGGTGTCTGTGTACAGGGGTGGTGGAGGGGAGTCCTCTAGACTGTGGATATGGACCATGGTTTCCTCTGGTGCAATCAGATCTGGGGGGCCCTACACTATGGAGCTTTTCAGGGATGGAGCTGGCTAGATTGGGGATGGAAAGGAGGTATCTCTAGTCTACCAGGGCTGCCAGGTTGCTGTGCAGCTGGGTGCACATCTGCAGCCTGCCTGTGGGTGTCTGGCCAGGTTAGGTCAGCTATTAGTGACCTAACTATTGGCCACAGTGCTCTGGACTCTGAGGGCACATTCCCACTGAATATGCTGCAGCATGGCATATGCATGGGATTGCCCCCTCAACTTGAATGGCATCCCATTTTGTGTGTGCCCTGTCCCATTCCCCTTGTGGCCAACGATACTGTATGTTTGAATATCGTACTGCTGTGCATTGTTGGAGTTGTGTCCATTTCCTTTTCCACCAAGATGAAATGCATATCTCCTTTGAATAGGGGCTCTGAACTAAGCAGCCTGAATAAATACATTATAAAAATGGTAAAATCATGACCCCACTGAAAACAAGATTTTGCATCTAATCTGGGACAGCCTGAGTAAATACAGTGCAAAAATGTGTAACTGACCATCCCTGTGACAATGAGATGTAGCATCTCCCCTTCCCTATCCGGGATATAAAATATAGCATAAGAAATATTCAGTGCTCCTAGTATCCAAATAACCATTACTCTGTAAGAAGCTCTCATTTCCCCTGTGTTTTCCTCACAAAGGCAGAATAAAATCACTGTATAAATCACTATAAATGTTTTCATAAGCCACTGCTTCCTTATTTATGATGTGTTCTTTATTTATTATATCCACAGCCTTTTATTAGGAAAAGAGCTCTGATTTGCTTCTCAGTATTAATATTATATGTCACAATGGCCTTGGAATGATTTTTATTTATATGCTATGCATAAGGCATAATGGGGGGCTATATGAAATAACAAATATCAAGCTCATTATTTCATGAACTATACTCAAAATTAGTAATCACAAGTCAGACAATCTTTCAAGATACTAGTAATGCCTGTAAACAAATTTATTGTAAATAGAGACATATATATATAGTAGCAGCCACAGACACTGCCAGCTATTTCCAGAAATGTCTGTGATATTTCCAGATATATCTCCTGCTTTCTCCATTTCCACAGTAGGGGCAGCAGAGAGAAACTCTTTAGAAATTTTGTGAAATAGCTGGAAATAGCTGGCAATGCCTATGGCTACTACTATATATATATATATATATATATATAGATACACACACACACACATATATATATATATATATATATATATATATATATATATATATATATATATATATATATATATATATATATATATATAACTAAAAGCGCAAAACACTGAGGCAAGTTACCTCTAAAGGGCATTTGGCTGGAAGCCAAGTTTCATGAAAATATAAAATACATTCCCATTGCTGACGAAAGTATCATGGCCGGTATATAACACAAGAATGTTATATGGTCTGTCTTTAGCAGAATTGCATGGTGCGGAAAGGCCCTTCGCACCATGCAATTCTGCTTAAAGTTGGACCAGCATAACATTCTGTGGTGATTTGCATATGCAGCCTATGATGCTTGCATTGTGGGGCATGTGATTTTTTGTATTATATATATATATACTGTATATATATATACATACATATATATATATATATATATATATATATATATATATATATATCTTATAGGGGCACAGTCACACCCCTATACTTAGGGTTATGAAGCTACTTTTATGTCAAACTCAAAATTTTCCATATTAATAACTTTGGACCCTTTCAATTTACTATACACAGTGGGGCATGGTAGATCTCTTGATTTGCCAAATATCATTTCAGTCTGACTTACAGTTGTCGTGCACCAAAATGCTGAAAAATGCACTTTTTGCTAGTTATGTGGGCAGTTTTTTTGATTTTGTCTGTGGCACTGTACGGCTGTTGTGTGGCATTCTGCTCTGCAACTTGGCATGTTGGGTGAAGGAACATGCCGCTTTTTGTTTGGTGGAAAAATGTTAATCCATTCAAAAGTTATTACAGTTTTAAGTTCCCATTATAAGTCTAAGGAAAAATTGATATGGTTATTTTGCAAAAGAAGAATGGGGTATTGGCCATCTGGTCCCTCCTCACGATCAAAGAATTTGCACGCTCGCAATCAAAGAATCTTTGATCATTAGGAAATCTTTGATCATGATGGCCGCCATCTTGTTTTCATTTTGCGGTCTGAAAAAAACAAATATCTTGGCACAGGGGACACTTCTGAAATGAAACTATGTTAGGTTTTACTTAGGGATCTTCCCTCTATCAAGCTATCCCTGTGGTTTCTTGTAAAAATGTCAAAAAACAGAGTTTTAAAGTTTTTAATTCTTTGATTGTGGCTCACTAATGATCTTTGATCGTAAGATTCTTTGACCACGATCTTTGATTTCGAGGGTGTGACTAGAAAGCCAGATTAAAAAATCTACTTTCTCAGTCCAGGGGTGACTTATAAAGATAAACCAGGATGGGATTTGCTCAGGTGGCTTTGTTCTATCGAGTCATGGCTGTGGCTTCATGAATTTTTGTGTAAAAATTGAGTTTTAACATTTTTTATTCTTTGATCGTGAGCCTGCAAATTCTTTGATTGCGAGATTCTTTGACCGCAATCTTTAATCGCAAGGGTGCAACTAGATGGCCAGATTAAAAAATCAAATTTCTCAGCCCAGGGGTGATTTATAAAGACAAACTAGGATGGGTTTGCTCAGGGGACTTTGTTTTATTGAGTCATGGCTGTGGGTTCATCTATTTATGTGTAAAAATTTAATTTTAACATTTTTTATTCTTTGATCACGAGTCTGCAAATTCTTTGATTGTGAGCCTGCAAATTTTTTGATCATGAGGTTCTTTGATTGTGATCTTTGTTGAAATTTGGAAGGTTTTGACGGAATGTCCTGTAGATGAGAATTATGGTGCTTAGGTCTCAGAAAATACATTTGTTGTGGAGATATTGCATGGTGCAGTTTACATTTGTGGATAGCATTCTGCATTGCAGTATTGGCTTGAAATTTATAGGGTAGCTAGACTTACTGCCATGGACATTCTTTTCAATCATTAGGTGTGTAAAATGTAAACAGGTGTGGAATTCTGCCACTCCAATGAATGAAAATCTCAAACTTTAAAATGTTATATCTCAGACATGGGTTGGTCTTTTAAACTGAAATGTGGAGGTGTTGAGAGGATACTCTGTACATGTGAACTATGGTATTTAGGTGTTGGAAAATTAATTTGCTGCAGAGATATTTGCATGACACCCTTACATTTTGTGTGTAATGTTTTGCATCGTGTAGTGGCTTCACATTTAAAGGGTACCTAGCCTTACTGCCATGGTGGTAATTTTCAGTGGTTAGGTGTGTGGTATGTAAATAGGTGTGGAATTATGCCCTCTGATGAATAAAACTTTGTTTTGTTCCAAGGGTGTATGGGACAAGTAGGGCCCAAGGGCCCCACACTCTCAACCATATGCACTCCCACAATGCATATGATATTCAGTACTTGTACTGTTATGTTAGATAGCAATCTGCAAGTTGATGGAGCTCCCACTAACTTGTAACTAACTTTTCTATTCTTTCTCAAAAAATAAGGAAATTCAAAAATCTTTGTTAATGCATCATTTAGAGTTAAAACACAAAATGTCAGTAAATGAGACCTTTAGGATTGCTCCTCCCCATGTACCCCCCATCCTCCCAAGATTGACAGATGAGGGTGTGTCATTGAGTTGTGAGGCCTAAATGTCACCCAGTTCTTCTTTACTGTGCCTTGTGAATATGATTACACATGGAATGGGGTGGCATTTAGGCCTCAGAACTCCAATGAAACACCCCATACTCTATCACTCTGGGGAGGAGGATGGGAGGGTACATGAGGGGAGGGGCAACCTTAAAGTTCTTATTCTTGACTTTTTGTATTAGTCTTTAAATGATGCATTAACACATATTTTTGTATACTATATATATATATATATATATATATATATATATATATATATATATTCTTTGTAAAACTTTGTTAATGCATCAGTTAGGGTTGTTTCCACACTGACAAAAGTGTGGAAATTCCACATTAGAGTTACCACCCCACCACCCCACCCCATGCCCCTCCTCAGAACTCTAACTCTGCATTCCCCAACCCCCACACACACAAACATGCAACATACATGCAACATGTACAACACTGTACCACTCCAGCCTATCTGTAAGCACAATAATCACAACACTATACTTCACATAACACTATGTCATGAAAAAACATATACAGTAAAAGGAACTCTATGCTGCCAGCTCAGTATAGTGACACATTACTGCTGGCAAATCTTCCTAATACAATGACACAGTCTGTACACATTTTCAAAATATTGATTTATATGTGACATAATCCAACAATTGGGTCACTGCAAGTATCGTCTCTACCACACAGGCATGTGGTAGCAAGACAGATACACCTGACACTTGCATAGTACATTGGAGATACAGTTCTGGTCGGAAACTACCACCAACACATGTTGTTATGCTGTTGCATTACCTGGAAATACTCATTAACAGTATGCTCTGGTTACCTTTGTATGTTACAACTATTGCTTTTACATCTTCCTGTAAACTATGCTACACAACATTACTTTTATTGCTACCACTGTTTGTTATTAGGACTGGCTCACTGTATCACAAAACAAAATGCAAACATACAATGACTGTTGCTAGGCTCACAGAAACTGTCATTTTGTAATACATATGTGTGACTAACATACTGTGTGTTGCATCAGCTGTTAACTGTTAAAATTTGGGCATCTGCAATGATTTCCCAGCATATGTGTGATTGCCCTCAGGGCACTATAATGGCTGCAGAACTCATACACTTGGAGGACTGTGATGATGCCTGTGTCTTGTAGAAACATTTACTGAGTTCTATGTCACTTATGTTACCTGTTCCTGCTTGTCCCTGATTCATTGTCTTGCCTTGGCCCTTCCCTTGCTTGCATGTGTGTGGGGGGTGGGTTGGGGAAAGCTAAGTTAGGTTTTTGAGGAGGGAACATGGGGTGGGTGGTGGGGTGGTAGTCCTAACATGGAATTTCCACACTTTTGTCAGTGTGGACACAACCCTAACTGATGCATTAACAATGTTTTTGCAATGAATATATATATATATATATGTGTGTGTGTATGTCTATATCTATCTATCTATATATATATATATATATATATATATATATATATATATATGTATGTATATATATTATATATATACATACACACACATATACATATATTTATAAAATGGGTACCAATTTTCCTCCCCTCCGATTGGTCAGTATGTCAATTTTGCTGTGTCCTTATAGAGCCATAAACTCACAGCTGGCACTACTTCCATGTGACCAGGCAGCACAGCTTCAATATCAATAACCCCCTGACCACTGAATAGCCAATAAAAGCCATTTTGCTTTCTGACAGAAAAATCCCTCACTAGCCTGGCATTTGACAGCTGTCAACAGAAACAATGTCTGACATACCTTCCTCACAGTTCCAGCTGGAGTTAGAAAAAATAATAGACACATTCCAGTATGATGCTGAACCAGAGAAACAACCAGGCAAATCACCTGCAAAGAAAAAGAAAAAAAGTAAAAATGTGAGTACACATGTAATTTTATCAGCAGAAGAACTGTCAAAACTAGAAGAACAAAAAGATGAGGAGAATACAAAGAAAAAAGACTCAGTGGGCTATAAATGTTTTGAATAACTGGGCACATGACAGGAAATTAAACATAAACTATGAACAAATACAAACTGATGAACTGTGTCAGATCTTACGAAGATTTTATGGAGAGGTTCGTCAGTCAGACGGCAAAGAATACAGCCTCTCTAGTCTACTTTCACTGAGAGCAGGAATCAATAGACATTTTAACTCTCCTAAAATAAATCGCTGTATTAACATCTTCACACATCCAGACATGATCCCTGCCAACAATATCTTAACAGCTGTCAGCAAAAAATAGCGTCGTGAACATAAAGACACAGCAGTTCACCACCCTGCCATTAGTGCCGTCGACCTCAGCAAACTCAAAAACTCAAGCGCCCTGTCTACAGAAACCCCAACCGGCCTTCTTAGAAAAGTGTGGCTAGACATCCAACTTTGCATGGCTAGAAGGGGCCGTGAAGGACTCAGTCAATTAAAGCCAGAAAATTTTACAATTAAACGAGACCAAACCGGAGCCGAATATATTACTCTCACTTTCAATGAGAGTATTAAGAATCATAAACAACTTGAGCCAAACAGAGAGCAATACCGTGGGTACATATACGAACTACCTAATAACAAATCCTGCCCAGTTGCTTCCTTCAAAAAGTACCTTTTGAAACTGCCACCAGACCCGCCAGCATTTTACTTACATCCATGGAGATTAAAAACAACGACCTACAACACCACAGACATCTGGTATTCAAGAGAGCCTCTCAGTGTTAATTACCTCTCAAATCTGATGCCCCTACTAAGCACAGAAGCCGAGCTTAGCCGCCGATACACTAATCATAGTGTACGAGCCACGGCTGTACAGCTACTCTCGGAGGCTGGACTCGATGCCCATGAAATTATGTCTGTCACAGGCCATCGGTCTGAGTCCAGCCTCCGCAGCTACTGTGCTGCAAGTGAAAGTGATCAGCAGAAATGGAGCAGCATTCTAACTAACACAAATACATCCATTGTACCCAGCAACAGCACTACTCCCAAGTCTCCAACCATTAGAAAACCGGACTTACAGCCACCACGATGCACCTTTGATGTCCATGAGCAACGATCACCTCCATCCTGCAGTAGAGAGCAATGATCACCTCCATCCTGCAGTACAACCCTAATGAAAACCGCCACTCCAAGCACAGCAAATGAAGAAATGGCAACTGAATTGAACCCTCTGCCAAAGCACCTCAGCACAACCCAGGAAGCACTTTCTGATGACGTTCTCCAACAAAACACTGCAATACAAATCCAGCAGTTCAGCAAGAGCACTTCCTCTGCCCGTTCATCATCCAGAACTGCTATATGGAAAAGTGGAGTTCAACCACTTTTCAAAATAAGTCACTCTATTTAAGTCAGTTGGACAATCTATTTAAGTCAATAAAAGTTGCACTTGCAGTTATTTAACAGAACATCACGTGCAACCTGTTCTTTCTATTTTAAACAGTTTAAGTTTCAGTTACACTTATTTTAACAGTGCAGCCTGTTCGTTTATTTGAGCTGTTATTTTAAACAAGTAGTTAACAGTTTTCACTTATTTTAACACTGCAGCCTGTTCATTTATTTGAGCTGTTATTTTAAACAAGCAGTTAACAGTTTTCACTTTTAATCCAGTGTCACTTAACTGTTCAGTGATTGCTAATGAATGAACTTAGGAACTATTTTATCTTCTTTTTAAGACTGTTGTCAAATAAACATGTTCTACTTTAAAACCACACAACTCTGTTTCTACTTTTATTTACAAAAATACAGTGCCCATTTTATAAGTGGAATAAGACACTCCAAGGTGTGGTTAATGGCTTGATAAGAGCACTTCCCAGGTGCTAAAGTCACTCAGTGCAAGTGCCTCGTGCCTCATTACGCACCGGGGGCGTGCTCTTATCAAGCCATAAACCACACCTTGTCATGTCTTATTCCTTACATACACACACACACATATCAGCATTATCTATATATACATATATATATACATATGTTTGTATCTATGACACATATTCGTGTTTTGTCCTCATTTATACTCATTAATGTGCCATATTCTATCCTAGCCCAGCAAGAGAAGCCAGCCATCCCTTAAGGGGGATGTTACATTGTCCTTACAAAGAGGATGAAGTACATGTATGTGTCTGGTGTTCTTAGTCGTTGCTGATTGCACTGTGAAGCCTTCTGGCGCCATACATTTCTGCTTAAAGTTGAGCCAGTTCAAATTATCTCCTTGGAATTTACATATGTTTCCCATGATGCTTTGCATTATTGGGGTATGTGAAACTGTGTTGTCTCTGTCTCTCATGATATACAGACACACACATACATATAGGATACATGATAGACATGAGAGATATGGAAATATTCTCACTTCTGCAGAGTGAGCCCTGTATTCTCAAGAGTGTCAAAGTCACGAGTGAGTGAATGAGTGAGAATACACAGCTCACTCTGCAGGACTGAGAATATTGTCCATATCCCACAATCTGCACATCATGTGTGTGATTTATACCATGGGAATGAAAGATTTAGGAAAATTGTTTCTGTTTGTGTATTTTCTGCTCATTCTGTGTGTGGTGTGTGTGTGTGTGTGTTTTGTTCTGAAATGACTGGGAGTTATATACACAATGTGACACTGGTGTGTGTGTTTTGCAAAGCTAATTGCTTAAAGCTGTGTTTACAGTACACAGCAGCATTTGCACCGCAGCCACCCAAGTACTTGGGTTGCTGTGGAGCAAATGCAGCTGTGTGCATACTTACTGAATCATGGTAAGCCACTCCGTGAACCATTCATCAGTCCTAGAAAGTCTGGGGATATGTTCAGGAGCAAGCGGTTTAAGAGGTCGTGTGGACAGGCTGCACTGCTCGCTCCCACTTGTGGGGGCTTCTATCTGCTGACTGCACTGACTCCCAACCCCTCTCCAGCATCTTACATCAGTGCTGAGGAGGACTGCATAGAGGCATTAACCAAGCATCTTTTAGGTCGAGGCAGCTCTGTAGCACTCCAAAGAAGGAGCGAGGTCAGCCGTGTAAATACGGCTTAAGTTGCAGCTTCAATGAGAAAGAGAAACTCTAGCAAGTAGCACTGAGAAAGAGAAACTGCTGTGTGATGGAGTTCCATTTTGAATTCAGGTTATTTTGAAACTGAGATCAGCACAGTAGTCAGCCAGGAGAGTTAGAAACACAATGGGACACAAGTGAGAGTGTTTTGCAAAGCTAATTGAGTAAGTTGTATCTTTAGTAAGAAAGAAAAACTGTTTTCAGAAGCAGTTTCATTTACAATGCAAATTGTAGTGAATATATCCTCAATCTGGTGGCATCAGCATGGTGTGGATAAATGGCATTTATCCTCACTCTGCTAATGTCATCAGGATTTACCCTCACTGCAGTGGAAATGACATAGGATATTCTACTAAGAAAGTTCTCACCCCCATGGTATATATTTGTACTGAGAAAGTTCTCACCCCATGGTGTATGTATATGTATGTATATATATATATATATATATATATATATATATAATATATAGTATATGGTAGTGCTACCATAGTTAGGTTGAGGAGCCATTTCTATGTTAAACCCCAAAATTTTGCATCTTAATAACTTTGCAACTGTTTGACAGATTTACCTGAAATTTGAATGCATGATCAAGAACCATAGGCCTTGGGATCTGCCAAGTTTCTTACACTGCTCAGATATACGGCTGTGGAGTTATTAAGCATGATCTGTCACGCTCTACGCTTTTCTGGAATTCTGCATTGTCGCACCTACAGGCGCACGCTTTGCGACCGTCCAATATCTTCAGGGAGTAGGCCAGGGTCCCTGATGTGCCTTTTGAAGATTTCATGAAAAAATATTAAACGGTTCAAAAGTTATTCAAAAAACAGTTTCCCATTATAAGTCAATGGGAAAAGTTAACAAAAAGTTTGACAGTGTCGCAAATGCACTTTTTAGTGTCGCAAATGGCCCTGTTAGTGTCGCAAATCCGCCATCTTGTTTTCAGTTGGTGATCAGAAAAGTGGTTGGCATTTAAAATTGAGACCCTCTAGCAACCTAATTCATTTTGTATTCACCTAGTCGGGCCCTGAGGATGCTAGCCATGTCTTTATTTTGGGGTAAAACACCCCAGAAATATGTTTTTTAAATTTATGGAAAAAGTAGTGTCGCAAAGTAGTGTCACACTTACGAAAGTGTCGCAAATTTTTGTGAAAGCTTTTGCAAATCACGACACTACTTTGCGACACTATGCCCAAAATAACAGTAATTCTTTGGCACTCCGCTGCAAAAGAACGGTTGGGAGTTTTAGGCTGAGATTTGGAGGGAACGTAGAAGACATCTCACAGATGTGCCTTTCAGTGTTGTTTTGAGAAAATATTACATGGCGGCAAAGTTGCGGCACTCCAAAGTTGACAGTTTTTCCCATAGGATAACATTACGGCGCCCAACGCATTGCAGAAATCCTTTGGCACCCTGCTGCAAAATAACGGTTTGGTCTTTTTTCCTGAAATTTGGAGGGAAGACAGCCAACAGCCACATATGTGCCTTTCAGTGGTTTGGTGTAAAAACATTACAGGGAGGCAAAGTTATGGTGCTCCAAACTTTTCTTTTTTTCCCATAGGATAACATTACGGCATTCGCCGCGCCTTTCAGGGCCCGTATCTCAGAAACGGTGTGAGATACGGACTTTTCGTCGGAAAATTTCTTAGCCCCCTTTACCCAGGACAGTTGTAAATAATATGACTTTTACATTTTTTTCTACGCATACGGTTCCTGAGATATAATGTATTAGTATTCCAAGATCTCATTTTCTTCACGATACTCATTATTATGCATACATTATTTGTACTCACTGTCTTTTCTCTATGCAGGTTTTGGGAAAACCAGCCTGTGCTCTTATTACTGTTACTGTTGCCCTTTCCAGCTTAGGTTCTGTACCCGTTTACTTACCATTGACGTCTACGCCACCATGTATGCGTTATCCTTTTGCGTTTTCATTTCGCTTCGTTTCTGTTATTTTTGCCATTTCTGTCTACAGTACTGTTTCTTTTTCTGTTTCACTTTGCATCACCATGCCCATTGACATTTCGCTTGCAGGCACCATGTTACTATGTGACAACACATCACGTGGCAGACCATTCCGCCTACACCACCATATGGAATTACCTTTCTGTTCTCATTGCACTTGTGTTACCATGCGCCCACTGTTAGCATTTCTGTTTGCATTGCTGTCCCTGTTAGTATGCCACAACACATCATGTGTGGACCTGAGGGCCCTCCGCCCAGCAGCTCCCCTCCCACATTATCTTGTGGGCCCCGGCCCCGGCCGCTGCATTACATTCACTATTTCTCGTTATCATTCTCAAAAATAAGGGAAATTAGAAGCAAAAACTCCATTTAATGCATTAGTTAGTGTTGTTCCACAGTGATAAAAGTGAGAAAATTCGCTGTTGGGGTTGAAAACCCCTTACCACCCACCACCTCCCCAACCGGCATTGTGGTGTGCATTTGGATCGGTGGGTCCTAACTCTCACCCCCATTTTCCTATACTTGTGCTGCTTTACACATGTCATGGGGTGAGAGTTAGGGCTGATGATCCCAATGCACACCCCAGTGCCACCACGTGCGTCATCCTTTGTGTTTTCATTTGCTCTTGCATTTCTGTTACCTTTTTGCCAATTGTGTGTACCGTACTGTTCCTCTTTCTGTTTCACTTTGCGTCACCATGCCCATTGACATTTCCATTTACAGGCACCATGTTACTATGTAACAAGACATCACGTGGCACACCGTTCCCGTCTATGCCACCATGTGCATTACCCTTTCTGTTCTCATTCGCGCTAGTGTTACTATGTGTGCCACTGTTAGCATTTCTGTTTGCGTTGCTGCTCTGTTGCTATGCCACAAGGCGGGCCCCGCGCTCCATACCGTATTACATTCACTATTTCTCATTATCATTCTCAAAAGAAGGAAATTAGAGGCAAAAACTCTGTTTAATGCATTAGTTAGGGTTGTTCCACAGCGACAAAGTGAGTAGAACGCTGTTAGGTTGAAAACCCTAACTCCGAGTCACCCAGCACCACACACACACACACAGACACACACACATTCAAATATGGGGAGGACCAAGTCAACACAACCAATGACAGACATCCAGCAGCAGGTGACAGAAATAACAAACAATTGTCTAAATGTACTATGAGACATCACCACCCACCTGACCAGGTACTGCATGCTCAGTGGAGATCAACAGCAAAACTGAGGCCATGTACACCAAACGTACACATCCCTGATTGCAGCTGCACACAACGTACCACCTTAGTAGTTGCATGGCCTTACCTGACGATGCCCACACACCAGACCACACACTTGTGGTGGGCCACCTGACAATAGAGTTCAGCAAAACCAAGGAGTTGTACAGGTATAATATCTCCAGATTATAACAAGGGTTTGGAGAAATGCAGCTTTCTAATTGACTGTAAAAATTGTAACAGCCTTATGTTTTAGTTTTTATTAACATACATGTAGAGCCTAACCATGTTGTAAACCAAAAAATATATACTTCACAATCAATCAATTGGTTAAGGGAGCACCACAGTCTCCACTAAGATTCAGTAAACAGAAGAGTCACAAAATTCAACAATTACTATTTTTGTTCTTAAGTCCTATTTAGAAAAGTTCAGCTTCTTCACAGAGAGAAACTGCTTTTTCTCAGCATGAGTATCTCTCTGAATGAGATCAGGCAGATTGCCTGGTAAAGCTCTTGAAAGCTCTCTATACAGTCTGAAGATTTGTTTGAGGAGATCTCATGAGATTGCAAAGTCTCATTGGTCACACTTTATTTGAAGTGTCAGTTTCAATGTAACTGCTGGGTAGGTTATCATTAATTACATACAACAGGGGTAACAACACTATAGTAACATTTTTGTTGCATGTAACTACAATGCAATTCCAATGCAGTTGCAGTGTTGTTACATTGTAACTACAGAATAGTCAGGGAAACTTAAAGTGTTACCGTCTCATGCATATGCATCACTGAAGACCTTGAATACACCACAGTATTAGGGTATCAGTCAAAACCACCCAGAATTTGAAGCATTCTAAGGTAAGTCTAGTATTCGATGCACACCCCTAATGAACATTAAAAGTACTGAACACACTTTATGTTGTATTAAAGCTTGCAAATACAGTATATTACATTTGTTGTGTCTGTGTACTATGTATGCAGGTCATCTAAGGCAGGACCCTATTGTAAACTAAACCACAGGCTTCAAAGAAACATTTTACCTCAACCATCTACTTGTTAAATCCATGGCCTAAATATTCAGTACTTCGCTATGTCATCCCCTGCATATGTTTTTGTACTTCCTGCTTACACCAATTAATAATTACTGTATTCTCAGATGTACTTGATGTATGTAATGATGTCTTGTCACTAGATGCTTGTGAAAATGGACAGTTTTACTCATGTGCCTTTCCAGTATAAAAAAATATAAATGAAAATAAATGAAATTTTAAAGAGCAGGGACCTAATTTTCCAAGGGCCTTCAAACATAGAAAGATAGAAACATAGAAATTGATGGCAGATAAAGACCACAAGCCCCATCCAGTCTGTCCATTTCTTTTTCTACCTTATGAATGTGCCATCAACCTTTTCTCTATCAATGACCTATCTATTCATACTCATCTGTATTGCTCCCTTATGCCTATCCCATGCCTGTTTAAAGCCCTGCACTGTAGTCATATCCAACACTTCCTGAGATAGACCATTCCATGCATCCACCACCCTTTCTGTGAAAAAGAACTTCCTCACATTCCCCCTTAATCGGCCTCTATCTAATCTCATGCTGTGTCCTCTTGTCCTGCTATTTTTCTTATATTGAAACATGTGAAACTCTTTCACCTTGTTAATGCCCTTAAAGTGTTTGAATGTTTCGATCATATCACCTCTCTCCCTCCTTTGATCTATGGTATACATATTGAGCTCCGTTAATCTGTCCTCATATGTTTTCTGATGCAGTCCCTGCACCATTTTGGCTGCCCTTCTTTGGACTGCCTCAATTTGGTTAATGTCCTTCTGAAAATGTGGCCTCCAGTACTGCATGCAGTACTTCAGATGGGGCTTAACCAGTGTCTTTTAAAGAGGGATTATTACCTCCCTCTTATGACTTGTGATACCCCTACTAATACACCCCAATGTCCTCCTAGCCTTATGCACTGCTTTAGTAGTCTGCTTGGATGATTTCAGGTCATCTGTGATGGTGATGCCCAAGTGTCTTTCTTCCCTGGTGACTGCCAGCAACTCCCCTCCCAGCCTATGGGTGGCTTCAGGTTTTCTCTTCCCCATGTACATGATCTTGCACTTCTTTGCATTAAACCCCAGTTGCCACTCTTCTGACCATTTTGCCAGTTTATCCAGATTTCTTCTCATTCTGCCCACCCCATCTGGATCATCTGCTCTGTTGCAGATCTTGGTGTCATCTACAAACAGACAAACCTTACCCTCCAGTATTTCTGCAATGACACTGATGAAGATATTGAAGAGGACTGGCCTCAGGACTGATCCCTGAGGTACCCCACTCGTGACTTGCATCTCTTCTGACTGTATACCATTTACCGCCACTCTCTGTTTTCTGCCTGTCAACCAGTTTGCCACCCAGTTGACCAACTTCTCACTCACCCAGAGCCTACCCAGCTTATTAATCAATCTTCTATGTGGAACTGTGTCCAAAGCTTTGCTGAAGTCAAGGTAGGTGACATCAACTGCTCCCCCTTGGTCCACCACTCTAGTTACCCAGTCAAATAAATCTATGAGAGTAGTTTGACAGGACCTTCCTGTTGTAAACCCGTGCTGTCTTGGATTCTGTGTTCCTGTGGATTCCAGGTGTTGCACTATCCTTTCCTTAAGGAGTGCCTCCATAATCTTGCCCACTACAGAGGTAATACTGACTGTTCTGTAGTTACCTGCCTCCTCCCTGCTACCACCCTTGTGGAGCAGGATCACATGAGCCCTTCTCCAGTCTTCTTAGACCTCTCCTGTGCTATGAGACTCACTAAACAGTTCTGATAATGGCTCTGCAGTTCCTACCTTAGCTCTTTTAGTATCCTGGAATGAATGCCATCAGGTTCCATTGCCTTGTCCACCCTGAGCTTATTGAGCTCTTGTAGGACCCTTTCTTTTGTGAAGGGACTAGTGCACACCTCCCTTCCCCCTGTGTCCATGGTGCTGAGCTGAGGGCCCTGCCCTACCTTCTCTTCAGTAAATACTGAGCAGAAGTAACTATTTAGGATAGATGCTTTTACATAGTTCTCCTCCTCACACACCCTCTTCTCCCCTTTGATCCAAGCAATACCCAATCTGGACTTTCTCCTTTCACTAATGTAGCTATAGAAAGTCTGGTCAGCTTGTTTTGCTGTTTGTGCTAGTGTTTCCTCAGTTTGGGCCTTTGCCTGCCTTACTGCCTTCCCTGCTTCCCTTAGGGAAGTTTGGTATGCCTCCCTATCTTCATCCTGCTGCATTCCCTTATCTTTCCTGAAGGCCAACCTTTTGGCTCTGACCTTTTCTGCTACTGTTTTTGAGAACCAAAGTGGTGTCCTTCTTCTTTTGCACTTCCTCTTCTCTCTAACACAATGGGATGTTGCTTCAAGTGTTGCATACTAAATGCTTTCCCACTTTGCCTGTATTCCCTAACCTGTATTTCTTCTTGCCGGGGCTAGCTTAACTCTGTTGGCCATCTTATCAAAGTCAGCTCCTCTGAAGTCCCATATTTTTGCCTTGGAATGTAATGATTTAGTTCTAATGACCAAACTGAAGCATTCCATGTGATGGTCACTGGCCACCAGGTGATCTTCTACCTGGAGATTTGTGATCATTTCCCTATTAGTCAGTATTAGATCTAGGATAGCCCTGTCTCTTGTAGGTCATTGTACTAGTTGTTTGAGGCCCTCACCCTGCAGGGAATCCACTATGTGTCTAGTTCTGGCAGATGTTCCTGCTGGCATTGATCAATCTGTACCTGGCATGTTGAAGTCTCCCACTATAAGAACCTCCCCTTTAGCTGTCATGTTTTGTATATCTTCTAACAGTAATGTGTCTATGTCCTCCCCCTGGTCTGGAGGCCAGCAGACAACCCCAGTTCATATGGCTGTCCCATTTCCCATTGCCACAGTGACCCACCATTCTTCTGGCTCCTTATGTGTATTCTGAATTTCTGTAGCATTGATATTTTCATTGACATAAAGGGCCACTCCACTCCCCCCTTTTTGCACTTCGGTCTCTTTTAAACTTTACATAGCCAGGTACTGATGTCTCCCAAGTGTGGCTACTGGTAAACCATGTCTCGCTAATGGCTACTATGTCCAGTTTAGCCTCTGTCATTATTGCCTGCAGGTCTAGGATCTTGTTTCCCAGATTGCGAACATTTGTGTACATAATTTTCCATTGGCCAGATTTAAGTGTGTTATTTGTTGGGTGTGGTCTGGTGTTTCCCCTGTGTGTTGTATGGGAAGTGAGACCTTTTTCCTTACCTGGTGATGCAAATGAACTACAAACATGCTAAACTTCTATTTGACCATTAGCTGAGGGGGGAGAGGTGTTCTTCCCATTCGATGCATCAGGTGCTGCACCCCCTCTCCCCATTTGCTAATTTAAATATTCTGCAAAGATGTCAAACTTCTGCCCCAATGCAGTGACTCCCTCCTTAGTCAGATGCAGTCCATCAAATTTAAAGAACTTTCACTCCCAAAACTGTTGTCAGTTCCCTACAAATTTGTGACCTTTTTCCTGGCACCAGCCCTTGAGCTACATGTTTAACTCCCCTATCTCCACTTCTCTGGCCTTCCATCCATCTGTCCCCCTCTCCCAGACTGGCAGAATCTCAGAGAAGGAGATGCTGGACAAAATGGATTGTAGTTTGTCACCCTGCCTGGTCAGGTGTTCCTTGGTCTCCACAACTGACCAGCTGGTGAGATCGTTAGTCCCTATGTGTACCAGGACATCAATGTTTTCCCCTGCATCCTGTTCAATTTTAGCAATGTGGTCAGTGTCTCTCCATGCTGATGTACCTGGGAGACATCTGACCATCACCCCTGGCTGGAGATAGGTATCAGCTCCCCGAGTCATGGAGTCTTCTATGATCAGAAGTGTTTTGGATTTTGTTTTTGCCTTTTTTGTTTTGGTTCATGTTTTGGGTGAGCTTTGCTGCACTAGCTCCTGTGCTGCAGTGTCCTGCTGTGCAGTGTCCTCTGCACCTTTGTTTGTTTGTAGTTGTTATATGGTTTGTTGAGGTGATATGTTGGAGAGCACCGAGTGATGGAGCACCTGATTTGCCCCTCCTAACCACCTGTCAACCTTCTGGACCAACTACCCTCTGCAATAGAGGTGCTTCTGTTGGATGTTGGGGAAATGGCCCAAGTGACTAAATAGCCAAGTGACTAAATCCCTATGAACAACTTGCAGATCTGATGCAACTACCCCAGTTTTCAGTAATTTCATCACTCAGGAAACACAGTTCCATATTTCCATAATTGTGCTGATGCTACACCTGGTAATATGAAGTGGAACACCTGCAGAATTAAATCTATGCAAGTTGCCATAAATTGAGTAAAAGTTTGCAAAAAGACAACCTTTTGGTAAATTGCATGCATGTAGGAGAATAATGATTGTACAGTGGAACCACACTATATAAACCATTCCTGCTGCACAAGAGGGAACCTTTGGTGTTTGAGAATCAGACCCCAGTTTAAAGTTTGAGAATCAGACCCTGCTTAAAGCTATTGAGCAGAATTTTAACATACAGTATAGTAGACTGATGAAGAGACAGATATTCTGCCTGTGTCTGTGTCCACCCATTTGCACCAAAACACAAGAGCCCTATTTTCAGTGGCCTCCAGGTTTTTGCAACAGTTTTCTCAATTTGCAGTGGCTTGTGTCAAAAATAATTACACAAGATTCCTTTTGTCATGCAGGTTAGCAAGGTGGTGTAACAGGTCCAAACGTTGGACTCAGTTTTGGTAAAATGTAGAATGTTGGGCATGGAAAAACCTGCTCCTTATTTGTGCTGTGAGGAATTTTCAAATTCCAGTGGAACAACATTTTGCAGAATTTTTTAAATTCCACTGAATTTTGCCAGCAACAGAACTGTGGAATTCCATGGCAGAAAAATGCAGAATACGTTTTTCCACAACTTTTGCTATTGAATTTTATTCCACGGATCTAATATTGTTCACATAAATTGTTGTGGAATGATTTTCCACCAGAAAAAATGCTGTTCCATGGAATATTGTTCAGTGGATCTCAATATTTTCCATGGACTTCATTGTGGAATGATTTTCCATGGCAAAATGCTGTTCCACAGAATATTACTGTACAGATCACAGCAGGTGGAATTCCACAGAAGAACCAGTGAAATTCCATTTGAAGTTCCACCAGAGGAATATTCATTCCATGCAAATTTGGACGATGGAATTCCACATTCTGCACAGCACTATCTCTTATATTTACAACAATTATTTTTAATTGATGTTTTTGTTTTATTTACTTGTTCTTGCTATAGGGTTTCTAAATATCTCAACTGGTACAATGCAGCAATCATTTCATTGTCATTCAAAAGCATCTGTCCTCACTATTGTTGTATTTGTGTCTGATGTCATTTGGAGAGTATCAAATTCTTTTAATACAGACTGTTTTTTGCAAATTTTAAAGATGCGCTTTTTATTTATAATTTGATTACCCAGAATAGCCAAGTTAAGGCATAACATCTCATTCTGTGAGTCCTGCTTTACCCATTTCTGCAGCTAGGTGGGTGAACTAGAACATTGGGAGGTTAAGGGATTTGCCCAAGATCATACAGTGAGTATTTGCCCCTAGTTGTGTTCAGACCTGCAGTCACTTAGTTCCTATGCCAGTGCTCTAACCACAAGACCACACTACCTTCGTTTTTAAACCCTGGAAAGGTGAATAGAAAATGAACCATCATTAGACTTGGTGGTAAATCAATAAAGTAAAAGCACCAAAAGTAATGTAAGAAACTTAAATAAAACACAAACTAGAATGTAGAGTTAACTGTTACACATCTGAAATTCATGTCTCTCTGTATATAAACATCACTGGCTACACTAGCTCTTTAATGTTTACTGTACCTGTACATTCTGTAGTGAAGTTGTTATGCTTAGCTAGTGAGTTAGGGTAAATTAGTTAACAGAATGACTCCTGCTTTGACCCCTTTTTTGCAATGTATTTACCATGGATAATCCAGCTATGAAGACATAACACATTGCAGTTACAGTGGGGTCTTGCATCAACCCATATTTCCAGTTGGATGGACTAAAGCACTGAGAGGTGACGTGACATACCCAGTGTTACGCAGTGAGTTGATGGTTCTACTAGGGCAGTTGGTTAGATAGTTAGTTATTTAGTTAGTTAGGTATTTATTTTTAATTTATTTATTTACATGTATGAGAAATGGATGTACCATTGAGTCAGGTACTCATTTATTATGGTTTCCAATGGATCATTTCAAGGTGTTCCCTGGAAGTACAGGTTTGTTTGGAGACTTGCTCAGGATCATACAGTAAGCAAGTGAAGACTGCGAGAATGATACCTTGGTCTACTCAATGCAACACATTCACTAACCTTTAGGCTCTCTGTGATCTGTTAATTCCCAGTAGTACTATAACCATAAGCCACACTGTCTATGGTGGGGGGCAGAGAGGGCCAGCAGCCACTGTCAAGGTTTTGTTTTCTCACAGAATAGTGTAACAATGATGCAAGGTCACATTTCCAGTGGGGTTCTGCTTCTGTCCATTTCCAGAGCTGGGAGGGGATGAATGGAGGACTGGTAGGTTAATGGTCAGCTATAGCAAGGCTAGAAAATTCCAGCTGAGATACAACAGCTCACTTTCAGTGGGGCCTTGCTACAACCCAGTTCTGCAATTAGGTGGACTGTAACAGTAGGAGGCTGAGTGATATGCTTTAGGTTCAACAGTGAGTCTAATGCTGTGGAGTATGTGACACTCAAGACAACAGACACTAACCAGGTAGTCTAGTAGTACCTCAAGTGCTCTCAATGTGGTGTAGCTCAGGAAATATGGAAACACACACAGATGTTTTACTTTGTTGGCCCCCTGATGAAGACCTGGGAGAGCTGAAACACTGGAGTCAAATGAGAGGTAACGTAGGTATTATACCTGCAATAAACTTAAATTACAGTAATTGCAGGTTGAACTTTATGGAGTGGTTGTAAACTACATAGACCAGGTGTAGATGGAAGTGGGTTGTCACCTGAGATCTAAATAAGTACCGATCATTGTTTAATGTAGCAGATACTACCAAAATTCATGATCTATCTGCTGATTGAATGAACCCTGGGGCAGAATGGTAGTTTGCATCAATTTTGTACTGACACCATGACAAATTTTGCAATTTCAGCTCCATATACTTAATGTAGATTCTTGAGCCATTACTCCAAAGTAAGTGAAATATAGACTCAAGTGTGGTCTCAATGAATAGGTGGGGGTTAGAACTTTAAAATGGATACCCACATGTTACCTCAAAAGATTAATGTTAAATGTTATAGGGTTAAATACCAACCCCCACCCCTTAATTTCTTTTGAAATTTCAAAATATTCTTATAGTTAATCTTTTCAGACAGGGTTTATTGTGCTTTAGAATATAATATTATGTTTTCTAAAATGGTAAGGATTCTGTTTTGAAATGCATATGTGGTTTTGAAGTAATATAAGATGGTAAATTGATAAAAGTGAAGACATCATTAATAGGCAACATTTTAGCAAGTTTATACCTTGTCATATGTTGGGATTTTCAACTACGCCTACTTAATGCAGATCCGTGAGCCAATACTTTGAAAATAATTTAAATGTGCATTCAAGTGTGATCTCAATGAATAGGCAGGAGTCAGAATTTTAAAATGCATACCTATAAGTTGCCTCAGTGGTTAATTTTAAAAGTTTTTTTTAAAGAAGGAAATGTATCTAAAAGAAAAAAAACACATTTGATTACACAAAACTTTTTTATCTAAAAAAATGTAAAATGTAAAATATGACTGTTAGTAAAGTAGTGGAACTTAATGTTGTCCAGCAAGGAAAAATCTCCCTTATCGTCAGATATGTCAATATAATTTTGGTAATCATGTACATCTTGGTCCTCATCTGAGTCATCATTATTTGCATTATAAAGCAGAGATATAACATCATTTGGAAATGATGTGTCCATCCTCTTTACATTGGGATCATCAGTCCAAACATGAACAGCTGCATTTGGGGCATTGACAACTGCAACAGAAGAAAGCATCCATAATCGGCAGATGTAGCTGGCTTGTAGACTATGCAACTTCAGGGTTTCCTGGCAAGGTGGTAGCAGAGACAGATAAGTTATTCTGTTGTCTTTGTAATGTTTCTCCCAGAAGATCTACAGCCTTGCTAAAGTTACACTACTAACTAGCTTCCTTCCATACAGTTTACAAACATACTTCTCCAACAGAGCTACAACACCCTTATTCACTTGCCAATCACTCCCAAGTTTCAGAAAGGCATCCAAGAATTTGGGGTACTTTTGAAGGACATTCTAGCCAATCTTCTTACATTTTTTGAAGAACGTAGGAACATAGTCATGGCTTGTGAATGCATGGAAACCAACTAAGGCTTTCTTTGTCACAGTGCTCATTTCAAACTTGCTAATGTTGAAGATTTTCCTACTGTTACCATGGCCAATGTCTGGATATATACTTTGCTCGCATTCTGAAAAAAGTGACAGTAAAATTAGTGGTATATCAGTATTCCCAAATGGTGAATAGATGATGACAGGGCCTGGATATATTGTAATGGCATGCTGCACATGAAGGGCAATTTTTGTGTCTTCTTCTTCCTGGCCAGAACAGAGATCATCCACAACTATGGTCCCTTCTTCTATCATATAGTATAAGTAACTGATATTCTTTGGCTGTTTGGTGTTGGGACCTTTGATAATATGCTTCTCACTAAACCCTCACTGAAGTCTCTCTGCCCCTTTGATTCATTGTTCTCTGTATGTATCTGTAGCAACAGCCACTCTTGCAAATCTCTTTGGAGGACTATTCAGGAGTTTAATTGCTAGATCACTGAAGGATTCAGGGATTCGTGTCATAACCCTCGCTGTTTCCATTAGATCAACTACAGTATGTTGGCTGAGACACTTTTCCTGGAGGTAAGCTCCGAAGTGTCTAACGCTGGACAGTATTCTGTTGGCACCTTAAGCAACTTTCTCTTTGGTGTTTTCTGTCTAGTTCCATTTGCATTGTCTAGACTCAACAGGACTTGGCATAGGCAATATGTTAAAGATGTGTTTATATCTACAAGGAAGTTGTGCTAGTTTGAAAGGGCCAACCATTTTCCCAATATGTCTCTTTCAAATTTAAGTTATGTAACTTTTCCTTTGGTAGTTAATTGCACTTTTTTTGTTTACATCATTGAAGATTTTCACTGGGGCTTTAGAAACTGCAGCAAAATATTGCTTTTTACCACTTTCCATTATTTCATTGACAAACTGTTCATATATTTCTGTACCTCGTTCAATGATACTGTTGAGATTCTCTTCAATATTAGGCACGAAAGGTGCTCACGAGGATACATTCTACAGTCTTTCAGCATCTAAAGTACACTGAATGGGTTGATAAACTCTTGATCAAGAATAGTCAATATGGCTTTGACACATTGTTCTGACTTAATCATTTCAGATGACCTGCATGCTTTTTGCAGATTAATGGCTGACTGTGAAGGCCAGTCATCTCCAAAAGTGCCTATCTGAATTTTGCTAGATACAGCCAATTTAACACCCATCTATCATAGGCCATTTGATTTGCAGGAAAGTGTTGGATTCCTCCTGGAATTTTGGCACTTCGATTGTATGTCTGATCACCAGCTTGGCCAATTGATTCCCTAGAAGCTTTGTGATGGCTCATTTGAACTGAAATCCCTTGTATTTCAATTTATGTCCTGGTCCCTGGATGAGAACCTTCAAGAGTTTTGAGTGTGTGCACATGGTAAGCCCCATATCGAGCATCATTTTGCTTGCCAATCACTCGAAACCAAAACTTGAAAAATGTGCTCCTCTTACTATATCAAACAACTCTGGCATTCAACTAGAACATGTTAATCACTTTAAATACCTGGGGGTACTATTGGATCCAAATTGAAATTTCTCTTTACATATTAAATCCACTTTTAGGCAGGTTAATCAGAAATTAGGTGCTTTGTTCTTTTCAAAACTGCCTGACCTTACAGGCCAAATTTTTAGTTGGTAATGATGTACTTTTATCAACACTGATTTACAGTTCTTTCTGTTTTCTAATTTGGCAAAGGCTGAATTGTTATTGTTAAATACCACCTTTCATGCAGTGTGCAGATTCATGTTAAGATTATCATTTCTAACACACCATTGTATTTCATATGAGTGAACAGGTTGATTACCACCCAAATGTATCAGTTTATACAATCTAAATTGTTTAACTGATAATGTACTATGGCAAATGACAGATTCACCCCTTTTTAACCTGTTTGATATTAAAAAAAAAGAACGGTTACTAAGATCTAACTGTAGTAGTAAACTAGTAATTCCTAGAGTTTTCACCAGTATGGGAGAACGTTCATTTACTGTTTGCACAACCAATAGTTGGAATATGTTACCTGGTTCTTTACATAATGGCATCAGCCACAAAGCTTTTAAAATGATTTTGAAGAAACATTATCATAGTCAACTCCAGCATAATTGTTTTTTGTGAAAGTTGGGTTTTGTGATAAGTTTGTGTTGTCTTTATGTAATCTTGTTGTAATATCCAGGCTGTTGTATGCAACATCATGTATGAAAAAGGACCTTTGACTCATTGCACTTACCTTGTTAACAAAAGTTTAAATAAAATAAAAAACATAAATTGCTGAAGGTGAAGAACAGGGGCAGTGAATATTCCCAAACGCAGTAGTCTAAGATCAAAGTTGTTTTCTTTTATTGCTGTGTGGAACAAATGCTGCTAATCTACTACATCCAGCTATGTCATCCAGAGCTGTAGGGTTTTCCCCTAGCTCACCATGACAATTCAGCTGCCTAAAAGCCTCATACTTAGTCAGGAAAGTGACAATCTCATCTTCCTGAAACAGTTTATGGAAGTCTATGGGTTGAGGTGATGATCAGATCAAGTCAAGAAATACTGCAGGGGTGGCATTCAGTTCTGTTGAATACTCTAGAACTCTCTCCCGAAGTAATTGCTCAGTCATCTGCAAAATGTTCATGTACAGTCCATGCCCTATTGTAATGCTACCAGCACAAAACTCCCCGTATGCTCCAAGAGGTACAAAGATTAGCCTGAATTACTGTGTCCTCAAAGCCACTGACACCAACTAACTGTCCTATAATGCCAAACTTTTCCAGGTATAGGTGGAAATCTCCCAAATGAATTAAAACATAGTGGAACTGATCAGGAAATTCCACACAATGTGATATGCATTTGCTGCTGCTCCAACATCAAGTGTTAGGTGAACATAGAATATATTTACTTGCTGAGCTATTTCTTGTGTTTGTGTGAGGTATTCAAATACAGTGACATAATTAGTGATGGGTTTGTGGATGGTTGGAAGATATGTGATAACAGTCTTCTCTGGTGAACTTGAATGATTGTTACAAACTCGTGTCAGCCAACCAGTAAACCTTGGGACAAGCTGATCCTCCTTGTGAGCTTCCCAACTGAGTATCCATAGCATTAGCTTTGTCTTGCCAATGTTTGCCACTGATGTTGGCACAGTAGACTTGGGCATATTGACAAATGTGATTGGCTCCATCTTTGAATTTGCTTGTTGATGTTCCAATTCCTTTTTGTTAGATACAATTGTCCTCTTTTTAGAGTGGGGAATTTCAATAGAATCTTCTTGGAGAATGGAGCCTTCAGATTATTCTTGGTATGCAGCATCATGTGTATTTTGTATTGTTCCATGTCCAGTTACTGCTTCAATGTTCTGATCAAAGTTGTCTATCCAGAAAACTGTTAAGACAACAGAAGACTCTGACTTTGGTTGAAGTGGCAGTAACAGACCTTGCTCTTGAAAATACTGAGAAAGTTCTGCTAAACCAGTTTCAATTTCACATACTTGGTCATAACTGCAACTATGTCCTAAATGAAACAGGATGTTCATGGGCATTTTCTGTCTGATCATATTGTGCATCACAAGTCCAAAAGTGCATGTTTTGTAGAAAGAAACTTGCCATGTGTAACACCATGAATTAGGTCTTCCGTAGGACTTTTACAATTGGGTGACTTGTTCACTGTCCAGTATGCTTATGGGATTTTAGTACATGGAGAAAAATGATTGAACTGTCTCTGGGGCTGTTGTTCTTTACTCAGGAGAGCATACACTGTTGGTGGCCTTGGTAGTGAAGGTGCTGTCTCTACAGATCTTAAGATATGTTCACTCAGCAGTCTTAAAAGCTCTGTGACTGATGCATCACCAGTTAATGATTCAGCACTGATTACAATTAGTGGTTTTTGAGGATCGACTGTTTAAAATAAAAGTGAATCTCTATATTTCTTTTTCAGCTGGTTTCTAAGTTTATAATGGTATTGTTAGTCTCCTACTCTGACACCCAAGATTTCATTCAATGCCTTCATTGAAATGGCTTGGTGTCTTTGAAGCACATTGTCTTCAGTTACATGACACACAGCCTCAAACCCAATTCCATTTGACTGCTCATTTTCAGCCTTGTCATCACTTGTATTCTGATCATCGGTCCCTTGTGATTACTGTATAATTTAGCTACAGTAGCACTTGTCAGTTTACAAACTCCCTGCAGTGAGGTCCCTGTCTTAATTTTTGTGAGCATATCTTGGTCATCACGCAGCTCTGGAACCCTTTTCATTGTGGCTTCAGCTGTTTTTGTAACAATAGCAAATGGATATTGCTCCTGCCCCTTCACTTTGATTACATATTTGCTACAGATTCCACATAAATCAAGAAATAGCACTTTAGATGATGAAGCACAAGGAGCACCAGCCTTGAGATGATGATGTGAGCTGCATTCACCAGCATCTGTATGTTGTCCAGATTTTCTGATATTCTTGGCTTTTGTGAACCTTTGATAGCATTGTCTATGGTAATATGCTTGGCAGGGTCATAGTTAGGCACTGGAATTGATACATGCTGCTCAGCATGATGATTTTCACCACCTAACTGGGTTTGAATATCTTTGCTCTCTAAGTGTACAGTAACTCTTGTCACTCGGAGGAATTACTTCAGAGTCTCTAGTTGTCAGGGTAAGGTAATGCACTACATACTGCAGGGTCCTAGGATTTTCCTCTCCGCATTTCCACTTGACAGAAATGTTTAGAGACAACCTCAAGAGTCTGAAATGAAAAGAAATGTTGTGTTAGTGTATATGTATGTAAGTGTGTGTGTGTGTGTGTGTGTGTATACATATATATATCTATATATATATCTATATCTATATATATATATATATATATATATATATATAATATTAATTGCAAAATAAATGTGTTAATGTATCATTAGGGTTGCAACATCAAAAGTAGGGAAAGTTGACCTTAGGGTTCCCAAACCTAAGAACCCACCCCCACTGTGCATGCAGGAATCGGCATGACAGATGTGTTTTGATGTTTTGAACCCCAGTGCTCACCCCATTGTCCTATACTATGCCTATTTTACTTTACTAATGGAACTGCATGAGCATTAGAGTTCAAAACACCAAAACACATCCAACATGCCTGTTCCTGCACGCACAGTGGTGGTGCGGTCTTAGGCTTGGGAACCCTAAGGTTGAATTTCCCTACTTTTGATGCTACAACCCTAATGATGCACTAACACAGTTTTTTGCAATGAATTTCTCTTCTTTTTTTTAAAAAGAAAGTTCAATGTATGTGGTATGTAATTGTGGGAGTACAGAGCCCTCTGGGCCCTGTGCAGTCTTCACATTGCCATGAATACTTAATGTTCTCCATTTCTTGGAGCACAGGGCCCTACAGGCCATGCGCTATCATATATCCAATAGTGTAGAGACATTGCAATGAACCCTCATCTCTCTGTGGGAGTACAGGGCTAACCATTGCATAATGACATGCCCCCATTCCCATTTTTGCATAATAGTCTGCACATGTGGTAGCACAGACCCTCTGCACCCCATGCTCCCACATACACATAACTACAGAGACATACCGCAGGCATAGAGACACGAAAAGGAACCCCTGTAACACAAATTTGGCAATATGTTAGTAACCAAAGCAAGTCTGGGAAAAATTCCACTACTGTTTTAACTATGACTTGTAAGCCTCCACTTATGCTTAGTCCACCTAAAGGAGGACTAAGCACCGAGTAGCAAAAATTAGTATCTCAAACTGTTTGAGATATGGGTGCCCAGTGCCATGGGTGGAGGGGCACCACAATCTTATCCTATAGGAAATGTTGCAGACTTTGGAGCAATGTAACTATGGAGCCATCATCAATTTTGTGACCAAACAACCAAAACACACATCTGTGGGGCCAGGGCTTGCTACACTACAAATTTCAGCCACAAAAGCCCTAACCATTATTTTGCAATGAAATGGCAAAGACACTGGCTCATTTGGAGCTTTAATTTCATGAAATTTCACAACTTTCACAAAACTCCTATAGGTCAACATAGGGTACTTTCACAAAACTAAAAAGTATTGTTGCAACTCTACTGGTACTTTTGCAAAACTAAAGATAATGTCATAACACTACTGGTACTTTCACGAAACTAAAGGTAGTGTTGCAACACTACTGGCACTTTCCTGACCTACTTTTGAGATACAGGCACCAAAAGGTGGTGTGGACACTGTTATCTCGCTAATGTTTTCCATTGTTGCCTTTGCTGATTTACTGAAATAATTTACACGGTTGCATTGTAAATGTGAGTATAATGTAACTGATATGTGGTTGTGGGAATTGCAGGCCCTCAAGCCATGCACTCCCTAACACTACATTGTTGCGTAAGGTATGCAAGTAGAGGTGGAGGCCCTCTGGTACCCTCTACTATATATAAGTACGGGTCATAATTCAGGCCTATAGGCATGAAATGAACCCTTGGAACACTAATCTGCCAATATCTCAGTAACCGTAATAGCTATGAAAACAATTCCACTTTGGTGGTATTAATTACTTTGAAACCTCCACCTGTGTTTAGCTGCAAGTAAAGAAAAATCCATCTCGAACCATTTTTGAGATATGGGTATCAAAATGGGTTTTGTAATGTTATCCTATGGGGAATTTTGCAAGAAATTGCGCAACAGATGTTAGGAACGCATTGAATTTTTTGAATTTATGAACCAAATTTTCAACATGGGCATTTTGGGACCTCCTCTTATGAACACTGTCACTGTGATTTTGTTAATCCATCCTGAAAGTTGATTTCACACAGCAGCCGCACCATTCTGTGGCACAGGCATCAAAATATGTTTTGGAAGGATGAAAAAAATGACAGCTCTACTGTTCATAAAGAGGTGCGACAAAATGCCAATGCTGAAATTCTGGAGTGAAAATATAACAAAAATGGCAAAGTTACGAGTGTGTGTAGAAACAGCTCAACGCACCCTCATAGCATGGTCATTTTTGAGTTATTTCACCAAATTTCAACATGGACATTTTGAGACCTCCCTTATGAACAGTGGCATAGTAAATTTGTTAATCCATCCCAAAATCTTATTTTTCACAGCGACTGCACCATTCTGTGACAGAGGTGTGAAAACACATTTTTGGCAGGATACGAAAAATGACAGCTGTACTGTTCATAAGGAGGTGTGAAAATGGCAATGCTGAAAATCTGGAGTGAAAATATTAAACATTGGTGAAGTTATGTGTGCATAAAAAAAGTCACAATGTACATAACACAATCATTTTTTGAATTTCTGTACCAAATTTGAACATGGGCTTTTTGGGATCCACCTCATGAACATTGGCACTGTCATTTCATTAATCAGTTCAAAAGGTGATTCTGTGCAGTGAGCACAGAATCACCTTTTGGGACCGAGTAACGAAATGACAGTGACAGTGTTCATGAGGTGGGGTCACATGAACCCCATGTTGAAAATTTGGGGCCATATTCCTAAAATTGGCTGAGATATCAACATAAGTTGACCACCCCATTGACTCCCATTATATGGCTTACCTTGATTCCTCAGATCGCAGTTTGGCTTTGAAGAGTGCAGATGTGTTCCAGGTCCAGAGAAGATCACTGCTCCTGACCTCTAGTGTTAAGTATGGGTAAGGGGGTGCAGGGAGGTGGGTTTTCAGTGAGAGGATGGGGATGGGGAGGGGTACTGGGGAGACGACAAGGGACTGTTTTCTTCTTTACAGGAGGAAGACATTGCGGGACAGTTTTCTTTATTTAACAGGTATATACAAAAAATGTTTGCTTTTTGGCACACTGGGATGGGCTTCCAGTGTGCCACATGAGTTTTTAGTGGGGTTACATGCTGCTGACAGGGGGATTGGGCACCCCTGTTGGCAAAGAAAGTGGGCTGGGAGGGCATCCGACACCGGAAGTGGGCATCACAGTGTTAGAAAGATGAAAATTAAAAATAATTTGGGCACACTGAGGTGCCCTCCAGTGTGCCACATAAGTGTGTGGGTGGTGGAGGCATACTAACATGGGGATTGGACACCCCATTGTCGGTGAGGCTCATACAAGTTCAATGATCCTGCAATGAAAAGTTTGATGCAGGATTCTGCATCGAACCTAAAACACATTAGTGGATGGTTTTCGTTATTTACTGTCCCTAGATAAATACTGTCAGTTGTGTTTTACCTAACTCAGGGACTGAGGAACACACTGAGTCATCAGATTTTCAATCTGACCCCAGAAATGTCATTTTCATGATTACAGTGTTGGAAATTGTGGAAGAAGCGGGTGCAACACTTATCAGAAGCGGCAACACTTTTGCAAAAGTGCTGCATCCATTTCTTCCACAATTTCAACACTACGAGAGTCCTGATCCTGAAAATGGCATTTCTGGAGATCAGATTGAAAATCTGTTCCTCAGCCCCTGATTAGGTGAACAAAACTGACAGTGTTTATCTAGGGCACTCATTTTTGAATGTTGTCCATTTTGTCTACCACTAACTGAAACAAGATGGTGGTGTCTCAGAAACAAAAAAGAGCTTGAAAGCCTTTTTTGCTTTTGCAAAAGCTTTAAAAAGCTTTTGAGGTGAACATATACAGTATTTTTCCCATAGGCTATAATGAGGAATATTTAACTTTGATAACATTTAAATGTATTAATATTTTTTCACCAAATCTTCAAAAGACACATCATTGACCAAGTCCCCATATACCCTGACAATTTCAAATTAGTCAGACAAACTGTTCAGGCTGTAGAGATGAGCAATGAATTAAAAAAAGTTGAGGATTTTTCACACTTTTCAATGCTCTTCAGCTCCGCAACCAAAAATCCTAGCAGGACAAAACTTTCCAGATCCAAAGGTCTATGGTACCACACTGAGCATGCAAAAGTTCATGCAAATCAGACAAACAGTTGTAAAGTTATTAAAGTGCAACATTTTGAGTTTAACTTGGAAGTGGCTGTGCAATCCTAATATTCCTACCAGGCCAGTATATATATATATATTCATTGCAAAAAATATTTATTAATGCATCAGTTAGGGTTGAAGCAACAAAAGTAGGGATATGAGGCATCGAGTTGACACCCTAACATCCCTCTACGCCTTACCACCCCACCCCACCCACTATAGACCAACAGATGATGGGATGTGCCTTGGGGTCATCAGCCTAACTCTCAACCCATTCCATTAGTAACAAAGCTTAAGTGATAAAGTATAGGAAAATGGGTGAGAGTTGTTTAGATGACCCTAAGGCACATCCTGGCTACCTGTTGGTTTGTGGTGGTGGGTGGTATGGGCATCGGGGATTTTCAGGTGTCAACCCTAATGCCTCATTTCCTACTTTTGTCACTTCAACCCTAACTGATGCATTAATGATGTTTTTTGCAATGAATGTCCTTACTTTTTGAGAAAGGAATGTAACTGGTAACTGGTATGTGTCGGTGGGAGTGTAGGCCCTTTGGTGCCCATGCTTCCTTCAAGCTGCCCATTTGTGCATAATGATATGTATCTGTGGGAGCACAGGCCTTCTGGGCCCTGCGCTCCCACTTACACATATCTACAGAGCCATACAGCAGCCCTATGAGGCTCAACAGGAACCCTTGTAACACTAATTTGTCAATAGCTCAGTAACTGTAGCAGCTATGTAAAAAAATTCCACTGCAGTTATAATCATGACTTCAAAACCTCCAAGCATGCTAAGCTGCTAGGAGAGAAAAATCCATATCTTGAATCATTTCATTGATACAGGCACCGAAAGGCACTGTGGGTGCTGCAATGTTATCCTATGGTAAATATCTCAATTTTGTAATGGCATAGCTATGGAATTGATAAAAAGTTTTGCACCCAAACAGCATAATTCACATCTCCAGGACACCCCCCTAATACCCTGCAAATTTCAAGTCAAAAGATCAAACCATTTATTTTGCAGTGCGCAGCCAAAGTTTTAAAATTTTTAGTTCACGAGGTGTCAAAATCCCCATTCACGAGGTCAATCCCTGTTCGTGAGCTGTCAAAATCCCTGTTCACCAGAATTCCTTGTTAATCAGATTTTGGCCATCTGGCATAGAAATTGTGATCAAGGATTTTGTCCAGCTCACGAAAGGATTTTGACAGTTGCCAAAGTGAATTTTGACCATCACAATGGAGATTTAGGGTAGCGTAGAAAGAGGATTTAAAAACAATTCCCTTCGTGAGCTGTCAAAATCTTTTATGAGCTGATCCCTTTTTGTGAGTTGGCAAAATCCCTGTTTGTGAGTCAGACCTTGTCACGAGATAGGGCCATCTGGCCCGGAAATCAGGATCAAGGATTTTGTCAGCTCACAAATGGGGATCGGCTCATATAAGGGGATTTTGCCACCTCGCGAACAAGGATTGGAAGCGAGTGATGAACAAGGATTTGTTAAATTTAAAATGGCCATTTTTTGACAAAAATTAAGCAAACCAAAGCCATGGGTTTGTAGAGAGCATCACCCTGAACAAACCCCATGCTTCAGTTACAAGACAACACATCCATGGGGCTCAATAACATTTTGTTTGTGGAAAAAATGAAAACAAGATGTCAGCTTCATAAAGTGGAATTTTTCCTCAGGAATGGGGATTTTATAAATCTGCATTTGCAAGGTGACAAAATCCTTGATCATGAGACCTCTTTCAAAACATACTTATAAATCTAAGACTGAACTGAGCATGCACAGAACCCAAAATCCAAAATTAAATAACTTTGGAAAGGATTAATAATTTTTCACCATATTCAATGCTGGATTGTTTTTGGCAAACCTCTTTCTACCCTGAAAATTACAGACCAAATTTCCAAACAGTGTGGCATGTGCTTTATAAATAAAATCATCAAAAATTGGCAAAAAAAATTGAAAATTACATATTTAACACTTTGCTGCAAAAAACCACAAATACAACCAAAAAGCAACTTGGCATATCAGGAGCTCTGCCATCCAAAACCACACATTCTGAATTTTGGACAAATCTGTTGAACAGTTGCAAAGTTATTAACATGCAAGTGTTGCAGTTTAACATTAGACTGTACTCAATGCAACTATTGAGGCACAACCAGGCCCCTATTATATGTGAATATACATATATATATATATATATATATATATATATATTATAGTGGCACGGTAGCCGCTTATAGTTAGGGTTGAGGAGCCATTTACATGTTAAACCCCAAATTTTGCACCTTAATAACATTGCAACCATTTGACGGATTTGCCTGAAATTTGGAATACATGATCAAGACCCAAACACCTTGGGATCTGTCAATCTTCGTACCAGTTGGATACACAGCTGCAGAGTTATTAAGCGTGATCTGCATATGCATTTACACTTTTTCTGGAATTCTAAAGTCGCACCTACAGGTCGCATGGTTTTCTCGACTGGCCTTAAATCTTCAAGGAACATGTGGCCAGGGTCCCCAATGTGCCTTTTGAAGATTTCATGAAAAAATATTAAACGGTTCAAAAGTTATTCAAAAAACAATTTCCCATTATAAGTCAATGGGAAAAGTAAACAAAAAGTTTGACAGTGTCGCAAATGCACTTTTTACTGTCGCAAATTACCCTTTTACTGTTGCAAATCCACCATTTTTTTTCGGTTATTGATCAGAAAAATGCTTGGAATTTAAAATTGAGACGCTCTAGCAACCTAATTATTTTTGTATTAACCTAGTCGGACCCTGAGGATGATAGCCATGTCTTTATTTTGGGTTAAAACACCCCAGAAATATGTTTTTCAGATTTCTGGAATAAGTACTTTCACAAAGTAGTGTCACACTCATGAAAGTGTCACAAACTTTTGCAGCTTCATAAATCACGACACTACTTTGCGACACTATGCTCAAAATAACAGTAATTGCTGGCATCCTGCTGCAAAATAACGGTTTGGAGTTTTGACTGAAATTTGAGGAACGCAGCTGATATCTCACAGATGTGCTATTCAGTGTGTTGTTGAAAAATATTACATGGCGGCAAAGTTATGGTACTCCAAAGTGGATGCTTTTTCCCATAGGATAACATTATGGCATACAACCATTGCAGCAATTGTTTGGCGCCCTGCTGCAAAATAACGGTTTGGTCTTTTGGGTTGAAATTTGCAGAGAACACAGCCCACATCCCACATATGTGCCCTTCAGTAGTTTGGTGAAAAAATATTACAGGGAGGCAAAGTTATGGCAGTCCGAACTTCTGTTTTTTTCCCATAGGATAACATTACGGAGTTCACCGCACCTTTCAGGGCCCGTATCTCGAAAACGGTGCGAGATACAGACTTTTTCTCTAAAAAATTCTTAGCCCCCTTCAAAGTTCAAAACTAGCCAGGAAAGTGATAATTCATATGACTTTTTAATTTTTTTCTATGTCGTACGATTACTAAGATATAAGCAATTTATTATTCCAAGTCCTCATTTTTGTGTTCCGAGAGTAATTATTTTGCATACAGTTTTTGCACTCACTGTCTCTATACAGATTTTGGGGAAAACCAGCCTGTGCTCTTACATTACTGTTACCATTACCATTTCTGCTTGCGGTCCTGTACCTGTTTCACTTACCGTTCACATTTACGCCACCATGTGCATTACCTTTTGCGTTTTCATTTGCAGTTACGTTTGCATTGTTTTTAACATTTCTGTCTACAGTACTGTTTCTCTTTCTGTTTTGCTTTGTGTCACCATGCGCATTATGATTTGCATTTGCGGGCACAATGTTACTATGTGACAGGACATCAGGTGGCGGGGCCTGGGCCTGGCAGATACGTGGTGGAGCACAGGGCCCCCGCCGCATTGCATTCACTATTTCTCATTATCATTCTCAAAAGAAGGAATTAGAGGCAAAACTCTGTTTAATGCATCAGTTAGGGTTGTTCCACAGTGACAAAAGAAGAAAATGTGATGTTAGGGTTGAAACCCCTTTGCACCCTCCAGCCCACCCACCCAACTGGAATCAGGGTGCGATTGGGTCATCAGTCCTAACTGTCACCCCATTCTCCTATTCTTCAGCATCTTTCCACATGTGATGGGTGACAGTTAGGGACGACAACCCCAGTGCACACCCTGATTCCAGTTGGGGGGTGAGCTGAGGGTGCAAAGGGGTTTCAACCTAACATCGAATTTCTCACTTTTGTCACTGTGGAACAACCCTAACTGATGCATTAAATGGAGTTTTTGCCTCTAATATATATATATAGATAGATAGATATATATGTGTGTAGCTATAGATATACATATGTGTATATATTTGTGTACTGTATATATATATATATATAGATACATACATACATAGACAGTGTCAGCAGATAAGGGCCTATGGCCCACCCAGTCTGCCCATTTAAGTTTCTAAGTTCAGTTTATGTTTTCCAGAAGTCTGTTGCCCTACCCTGACCTCCAGAATTCCTTTACATGGCCTGGTGAAGATATCATATTTATTTTCACGAGAGGCAATGATATCATGATATCTCATGAGTGGTGAAACCACGAGGAGATATCTTGATGTCATTGCCCCGAGTGAAGATAAATATGATATCTTCACTCAGGCCATGTCATGTTCTGTTTATACAACATGTGTTCGGGACAAATTACAGCTACATGAATACAATCAAAAACCAGTACCCCCCCCCACACACACACAACCCTGGAACACAAGTGATGAGATGTTACATAAAATAAAAATATATATGGTGGATTCTGAAGGCTAAAATGATGTGAAGAATGTTATCTGGTTGATCCTGTCATTATTTTTATGAAAAAATTTAATTTAAGCAGTCATCTGGTTGATCCTGCTATTGTAATATTCAGCCAAAAATCATATTAATTTCAGTTTCCGCTTAAAGTAGCGTGACCAAGCGGTAGGAAGATTGACCGATTAGGAGATTAGAGTAGTTCACAATAAAGAGGTCTAATTCTATTTAGTTAAAAAAACTCTGCCATTCTGCATGTTTTTTGTAGGTGCCAACTGTATTCAAAAGACAGCGATATAGTGCTAGAGTAGAAGACTATTTAGGCTTAGTATGTGTTGCTATAGCAACGAACTCGAGGTGCTCTTGTGTTGTGAAGCTGCCGATCTGGCCCTCTTTTGTCTCTGTCTTATAGATACAGTGGGCAGCTTTAAGAAAATAAATTGAAAATGCAAAATGTTTTTAAGTAAATGGGTAACAGACGCTTTATTGTGAACTATCGTAATTGGCAATCTTTCTACCACTCAGTCACGCTGCATGTAAGGGGAGAAACTGAAAGTAATTCAAGAAGCGGTGCAGTTTATAGTTGTTGGCTGAATGTCACAGTGGCAGGATTAATCAGATAAGTGTTTAAATTCCATTTTACACAAAAATAATGTCAGAATCAACCAGATTGAGGTGCTATATGTATGTGTTTGTGGTTTGATGGGGGACAGGTTTTAAAGCGGAGAGAAAGAGAAAGACTTGCACAGTGGAATGTGAAAACAATTTCACTTTCTAGGAATGACATACAGGATCATGGAGATATCAGTATGACGATAGGAACATGGAGATATCAATGATATCTTCACGGCAATAGTGATATCTCCATGACTTGCCTCAGATAGTAGTTTTTATCCATGATTTTATCTCCAAACACATGTTGTATAAATATATATATATATATATATATATATATATATATTAGAGGCAAAAACTCTGTTTAATGCATTAGTTAGGTTGTTCCATAGCGACAAAAGTGAGGAATTCACTGTTAGGGTTGAAAACCCTAACTCCAAATTCACCCCCAGCACCACACACACACACACACACACATATGCAAGTATGAGGAGGACCAAGTCAACACAACCAATGACAGACATCCAGCAGCAGGTGACAGAAATAACAAACAATTATCTAAATGTACTACGAGACATCCCTACCTACCTGACCAGGTACTGCATGCTCAGTGGAGATCAACAGCAAAACTGAGGCCATGTACACCAAACGTACACATCCCTGATTGCAGCTGCACACAATGTACCACACTTAGTAGTTGCATGGCCTTACCTACCGACGCCCCACACCAGACAACACCACATGTGATGGGCTACCTGAGCAAAAGAGTTGAGCAAAACCAAGGAATTGTAGAGGTATAATATCTCTGATTATAACAAGGGTTTGAGAAATGCAGCTTTAATTGACTGTAAACATTGTAACAGTTCTTATGTTTAGTTTTATTAACATACATGTAGAGCCTAATCATATGATGAGCATGCTTTAATGTTGTTTAAAAAACAGTTTTATTATGATAGCAATAAGCCACTCCCAGCTATTATGTTAATGGTCGGTTTATCACTGTCTAGCGACATGTGGCACTCGGCTATGCCTCATTCAACATTAAACCCCTACATGGTGATTAACAGACCATTTAACATAACCGTTGGACATGCCTTATTGCTTAATTGTCTTTATGACTAGATACTCTCCCTCTGCTAGGCACTGCAGGAGTTTTGCAACACAGTGTCACACCCAGTTACACCATATTCTGTCTACTTACTGGAGAATGGCTGTGAATATGAACTCATGAAGATGAACAGTGTAACTTGATCATTACAGTCATCGAAACCTTAGTGTGATTATAACTGACAGAGTCAGTGATAGAGAATAACCCTTGCCGTCCTAGTACACTTATCCCATTGTGAGTTAAATCAATACTAAAAGACATTCTGTTTATATCTACACTATACCTATTTGATTGCTGTTGACAATTGACATAGTTATCACTTTGATAGCATCAGTGACAGAGTGTGGCAAATCCAAACACTACGTATACAGCCTGAGTATGAAACAACTGTTAAAAAAATTACGCTGTGTCCATAAGTAGCATAGATCACTCATTGCAACAATAGTAAATGTATCACTATTTGAATAAGTTAGTCATCACAGATGCAATGAGATTGTCTTTATCAGGTACAACATACTGAGTAAGTGCCTACAGGAAAATCTATCCTATAGACATCTCCGATACAGGTACATCATTGTTGGCTCAGTAGTCCTATGATATTTAGAAGTTACTTGGCCTGATCCATGCAATTACACTGTTTCTACAAAGAATACTTACTGCATCTTTAGTATTGAAACACACTGAAGGTCTATGTATGTACATTAGCAGTACAGCTTTATCAGTAAGAATGAATCTGATACTGGCAGTACGAATTTCACAGCATTGAACAGGCAATGCTTTTCCATACGTTTACATCAGCTTCTCTATCTTCAGTAAAACAGTTGCAGTAAATGTACTACTATGAAAATCACATACTAAATGTAACACTACTTTTATCTTGAGCATGCTAGTGTCTTGTAGTTAATTTATGTACTTCTCTTAATTAATGTATACTCACTAGTGTTAAAACTTTCTACAACTGTGATCATGCACCTTTAGCATTTATATTCACTAACGGCACAGTATCAGTTGTGGTGTGGTGTGGGCATCGTTAGGTAAGGCCATGCAACTACTAAGTGTGGTATGCTGTGTGCAGCTGCAATCAGGGATGTGTACATTTGGTGTACATGGCCTCAGTTTTGCTGTTGATCTCCACTGAGCATGCAGTACCTGGTCAGGTGGGTGGGGATATCTCGAGTACATTTAGACAATTGTTTGTTATTTCTGTCACCTGCTGCTGGATGTCTGTCATTGGTTGTGTTGACTTGGTCCTCCCCATACTTGCATGTGTGTGTGTGTGTGTGTGTGTGGTGCTGGGGTGAACTGAGTTAGGGTTTTCAACCCTGACAGTAAATTTCCTCACTTTTGTCGCTGTGGAACAACCCTAACTAATGCATTAAATGGATTTTTTGCCTCTAATTTCCTTCTTTTGAGAATGATAATGAGTTTGGGGCCCCACGCCCCACCACATGATGTCTTGTGGCATAGTAACAGGAACAAGCAACACAAACAGAAGCGCTAACAGTGGCACACATGGTAACATTAAGCATAGAAAGATGATGGCGACTCAGGTTCTACTAGGTGCCTCACAAAGAATTGCTCGTTGGTGTCTCATTAATGTCGCTGTTATTGATCACTAACCGAAAACAAGATGGTGATTTGCGACAGAACAGGGCCATTTGCGACAGTAAGAAGCATTTGTGACACTGTCAAACTTTTTGTTATCTTTTCCTATTGACTTATATCGAAATTGTTTGAATAACTTTTGAACCGCTCAATATTTTTCATGAAATCTTGAAGTAGCATTGGGACCCTGGCCACACATTCCCGAAGATTTTGGCCAGTCAACAAACCGCACGACCTCAGGCGCGACCGGAATTCCAGAAAAGCGAATGCGCATGAGATCAAGCCATTAACTCCACAGCTGTATATCCAACTGGTATAAAACTTGGCAATCCTAAGGCCTATATTCTTGATCATGTATGCCAATTTCAGGTAAATCACAACGGTTGCAAGTTATTAAGGTGCAACATTTTGGGTTTAACAGAGAAGGTTCCTCAACCCTAACTATAGTAGCACTACTGTGCTACCACATATATATATATATATATATATATAATATGGTAGCACGGTAGTGCTACCATAGTTAGGTTGAGGAGCCATTTACATGTTAAATTAAAATGTTGCACCTTAATAACTTTGCAACCATTTGACTGATTTGCCTGAAATTTGGAATACACGATCAAGACCCATATGCTTTTGGATCTGCCAAGTTTTGTACCAGTCTGATACATGGATGCGGAGTTATTAAGCATGATCTGCACATACATTTACGCTTTTTCTGGAATTCTATGGTCGTGCCTACAGGTCGCACGGTTTGCGCGACCAGTCCAAAATCTTCAGGGAACATGCAGCCAGAGTCCCCGATGTGCCTTTTGAAGATTTTGTGAAAAATATTAAATGGTTCAAAAGTTATTCAAAAAACAATTTACCATTATAAATCAATGGGAAAGTTAATCAAAAAGTTCGACAGTGTCGCAATGCACTTTTACTGTCTCAAATGGCCTTTTACTGTCAGAAATCTGCCATTTTGTTTTCAGTTAGTGATCAGAAAATGCTTGGCATTTAAAATTTGGACCTCTACCAACCAAATTCTCTTGTATTCACCTAGTCAGGCCCTGAGAATGCTAGCCATGTCTTTATTTTGGTGAAACACCCCAGAAATATGTTTTTCAAATTTCTGGGAAAAGTACTTTTGCAAAGTACTGTCGCACTCATGAAAGTGTCACAAATTTTTGTGAAAACTTCACAAATTGCGACAGTACTTTTCTAGGCTGCGGCAAAATGACAACGATTCTTTGGCACCCCGCTGCAAAAGAACGGTTTGGTGCTTTGGCCTGAAATTCGGAGGGAACGCAGCTGACATCTCACAGATGTGCCTTTCAGTATTGCATTGAAAAAACATTACACAACGGCAGTTACGGCACTCCAAAATTGATGCTTTTTCCTATAGGATAACATTACGGCATCTGACGCATTGCAGCAATCCTTTGGCACTCTGCTGAAAAATAATGTCTTGGTCTTTTGGGCTGAAATTTGAAGGGAAGACAGCCAACATCCCACAGATGTGCCTTGTAGTGGTTTGGTGAAAAATATTACAGGAGCCAAAGTTATGGAACTCCAAACTTCTTTTTCCCATAGGATAACATTACGATGTTTGCCGTGCTTTTCAGGGCCCGTATCTCGAAACAGTGGGAGATACAGACTTTTATCAAAATTGCTTAGCCCCTAATGGGGACTAAGTATAAACTAAGCAGGAAAGTCATAAATCATATGACTTTTAAATTGTTTTCTTTGTCATACGGTTCCCGTAGATATAAGCTGTTTACTATTCCAACTCCTCATTTTCTGCTCCGAGACCCATTATTATGCATACATTCTTTGTACTCATTGTGTTTCTATGCAGCTTTTGGGAAAACCAGCCTGTGCACTTACATTACTGTTACCATTGCCCTTTCCGCTATGGTTCCACACCCGCTTCACTTACTGCTCACATCTACGCCACCATGTGCGTATCCATTGCGCTTTCATTTGCACTTGCATTTCTGTTATTTTTGGCCATTTGTGTCTACAGTACTGTTTCTCTTTCTGTTTCACTTTGTGTCACCGTGCCCATTGACATTTCCGTTTATGGGCACCATGTTACTATGTGACAAGACATCATGTGGCGGACTGCTCCTATCTACACCACCGGTGTGTTACCCTTTCTGTTCTCATTTGCACTTGCATTACCATGTGTGCCACTGTTAGTGCTTCTGTTTGCATTGCTGTTCCTGTTACTATGTCACAAGATATCACTTGGCGGGAGCGGGGGGCCTGGAGGGCCCCGCTTACCTGCCGCTGCATTACATTCACTATTTCTCGTTATCATTCTCAAAAAGAAGGGAAATTAGAGGCAAAAAACTCTGTTTAATGCATCAGTTAGGGTTGTTCTACAGCGGCAAAAGTGAGGAAATTAGGTGTTAGTGTTGAAACCCCCTTGGACCCCAGCTCACCCCCAACCGGCATTGGGGTGTGCATTGGGGTGTTCGGTCCCAACTCTCACCCATTCTACTATACTTCTGCTGCTTTACACATGTGATGGGGTGAGAGTTAGGCCGACGACCCCTAATGCACACCCCAATGCTGGTTGGGGGTGGGCTGGTGGTCCAAGGGAGGTTTTCAACCCTAACACCAAATTTCCCACTTTGTTGCTGTGGAACAACCCTGACTGATGCATTAAATGGAGTTTTTTGCCTCTAATATATATATATAGATATATATTTATATATATAGATAGATAGGTAGTCAGTAATTGGTGTCCCTGATATAAATCAATTTTTGAGACACGTAAAAGTGGTATAAGCTCACCAGTTGATATGGCAAAGTCATATCAACCTGCAAGTTGATACAGCTTTTACTGTCGCGTGCTGGGTTGTGTGTATCACGCTTGCCCATGAAAGACTCTGAGCTTTGTTTACTTGGCACCAGTTATTATTAAAAATAACACATATGAAGGTGTGTGATCTGCAGTTTCTTTTATGTACCCTCGGTGTAAGACAATAAATAAACCTCTCGAGCTTTGCTCTTGAGGTTTATATATTATCGCACACCTTGAGTGTGTAAAAAAACTGCATATCACACACATACATTTTCTCTATATTATATGTATATATATACAGTATATATATATATACATATACATATTCATGGCAAAAAAATACATTTAATGCATCAGTTAGGGTTAAAGTGACAAAAGTGAGGAAATGAAATGTTAAGATTGAGCCCCTAACCCCCCCACATAACACGCACACCCATCCTCCACAGACTGATAGATGTCAGGCCCAATTCTCAACCCATTCCATGTGTAAGCAGGTTGACATGCTACAGTAAAAGAGAATGAGGTGATAGTTAGGCCTCATGATCCCATGGCACACCCTGATATCTCTCAGTCTGTGGAGGATGGGTGTGTTGGTTATGTGTGGGGGGGGTAGGGGCTCAACCCTAACATTTAATTTCCTCACTTTTGTCACTTTAACCTTAACTGATGCAGTAAGTGCAGTTTTTTTGCCATGAATCTCCTTACTTTTGAAAAAGGGTAATATAACTAGTAAAAAACATGTATTCAGGCCCTGCGCTCCCACCAAGTTGCCCATTTCTGTATATCAATTTGCATCTCTGAGAGCACAGGCCTCCCAGGCCCGTGCTCCCACTTACACATAGCTACAGAGCCATACAACAGCCCTATAGGGCAAAGAACCCTTGTAACACAAATCTGGCAATATCTCATTAACGGTCTAACCCACAGAAAAATTCCACTGCAGGATTACTGTATGGTTTAAAATCTTGTTCCTTATGCCACCAGTAGCAAAAACTCTTCATCTCGCTCATTTTTGAGATAAGGCCGAAAGGCATGACAGATTAAACAATGTAATCATATGGGAAAATCACAAATTTGTGATGGCATATCTATGGAACCACTTAATTCCCAACACCTAAATAGCATAATTCACACATGTAGGACATCCCTCAACACTCTGTAAATTTCAAGTAAAAAGACTAAACCGTTAATGAGCTATGCAATTCTAAAGTTTTTATGCTTTTAAAAAATCTGCATTCATGAGATAGCAAAATCCTGGCCCACCAGATCAATCCTAGTCTGCGAGCTTGCAAAATTCTAGTCTATGAGGGGACAGTTGGTCATGCCATCAGGGCCATCTGGTCATACCCAGGGACATCTGGTCATGTCCAGGGACATCTGGTCATGAAATTCCAGCTATCTGGTCATCCCTTGATGGACAACACTCACAGACCAGTCACGAAGAAGAATTTTTATTTTTTTAAGATTATTTCTTCACCCAAACTCTTTCTATGTTCCAAACTTTTAAAAGCAATTTTTTCACAAACACAAACCAAACCAAAGGCATGGCTTTGTAGAGGTCATCACCCTAAACAAAACACATGCCTCATTTGGCCCAAAAGTCACCCATAGACAAAGCTACAACATTTTGTTTGGCTGAAAAACTGAAAACAAGATGGTGGCTCACAGACAATGAATTTTTCTGATGGATCAGGATTTTCTTTCATGAGGTAACAAATCCTTTGACTGTGAGAAAATTTTAGGTCGCAAAGATACATATACATTTTTGAGTGAACTGAGCATGCTCTGAACTCAAAAATTAAAACTTTGAACAGATTAATATTTGTTTACCAAATCAATGCTGGATTGGTCCTTGACCCAAAGTCTTTCTATGTTCCAAATATCAGACCAAAAGACCACATGGTGTGGTTGCAGCACCATGGACAAACAATGTATCAAAGTTGGTGAAAAGTGCATTTTTGGTGTTTCACTGCACAAAAACCGCATGTCCAACCAAAATTTAACTTAATAAATCAAGAAATCTACCACACCAGACCGCACATTCTAAGTTTAGTGTAAATCCATTGAATGGTTGCAAAGTCATTAACATTCAAAATCTGAGGTTTAACACTAAAGTGCCTATTCAACCTAACTATGGGGGCATGACCGTGCTCTCTATAAAATTTATATATATATATATATATATATATATATATATATATATATATATATACCACACATACAGTGCACTCCACTTATAATGGACACTGTTATAACAGACAATCAGTTATAGCAGACACAAAATGATTTCCCAAACCAAATATATCAAATCAAATGCTTTTTTCTTGTTATAATGGACAGAAACATTGAATAGAATGGACACTATGAAGCTTTTTATGGGTATTTGTAGTTCTTTGGGGGTGGAGGGTGAGAACTGCAGAGGAGATTTGGGAAATCTAGAATGAAGATGATGGATCTACAGAGATAACCTTTCTAACAAAATAATTCTACACACTGCATAAACTGTTATTAGTAAATTAAACTAAAAGTAAATAATTTATATTTCAATAAAACCCTTAACGTACACTTGTTTCTGTTCTTAGTGTCCTAGAACCCCAACATCCAGCAACTTGAGTTATCTTCTTCTTACACTTTTGCAGTAAACTTCCTTAAAAGAACTTATTTTCCTGACAGTTAAATAACTTTAAATAAACACACAGAACACAGAAATATATGCTAGGCAGGACTCTGAGTAATCTGTGAAGTTTTATAATACGCTCTGAGAGGGGTGGAGCCATGGAATGCACTACCTAGGGGGCTGGTGGAGGCAGAGACAGTGGAGGGGTTCAAGAGGGGGTGGGACAGGTACAGGGGAAGGGTTCTGGAAGCAAAATCCAATGCAGCAAGAATATCCAGAACTGGGAAGGGAGAAGCCAGAGAAGGCGAGGGGGACAGCAAGGTCAGCACCCAGGGTGGGGGCTGACCAAACGAGCAGACACGAACGCATCGTTAGGCCTATTCTGCTGGCATTTTAGTATGTTAGTATGTTCTCATTCACTTGAGCGCATTCTCACACACATCAACACACCTAACACATAGGCTACATCTCTTCTGGATATTATGGACATTGTATATAATAGACAAAAGTTGTGTGAACACATGCATCCTTTATTTATATTTTTTAATTAAAAGTTTATTGATTTTCTCAACACACATATTTCACCATTGTTACACATTGACATGATACAGAAGTAAAAATCTCCCCCACCCCCATCCCTCATCTAACTCCCACATCCAACCCACCCCACTGGCACCAACAAGACTAAAGCTAAGAAGTTATACTAGATAATAATGACATATTAGGTTTAGCTGGTTTTAGACTCTATCTTTTATATCATATGGTGTACAAAACATGTAAACTTTCCCACCTCTTTCTATAGACTCCCAAATTGCTGGAGAGGCTAGCTATCATTTTTTCAAAGTTAAGTTATGAAGGAGCTCTTGTAACCATTCTATATATGAGGGTTGGACAGAGTTCTTCCAATGTTTTAGCATCACCTTCTTGACTGACATGGCATTCATCATGATATGATAGCTTCTAACCATTGATGAGAAACATGTAAAATCCCCTAGCAGGCAAAGCTCTGGAGTAAAGTATTCCTGTAAACCAAGTAAGGGGTCTACCTTGGCTTTAATGAGATTCCACAATGGGGAGATTTTAGTACATTCCCAGAACAAGTAGAACAATGTACCCATGACAACATTGCATCTGTTACATATAGGGGTCTATTCTCTTCCCATTTTATGCATTTTATAGGGGGTCAGATACATGTTATTGAGGAATTGCAACTGCATCAATCATAATCTGTCCTGCATAATGTATTTCTGACAGGTTTCCAAGATATTAGGCCATCTAGAGTAGGAGTCACGGTATAGTTTGTTCCAATAGTTGCAGTGCCATCCACTTTGGGAAGACCAATGGATAGAGATAGCATACAGTGAGGAGACAGCATGTGGAGCTAGAGCCAGAATTCTGCCTGCAGGACTCAATCACTGATATTGTCTGGGGTAGCTTTATTTCAATAGTAAGATGTAAGCATATTGCTAATCTGATAGTTATGTGTCAAGCCAAATTTAGCTAGGAGTTCAGGTGTTGTTAGCCAATCATGGCTGTGGCTACGGAAATCTCTTAACACACAATGCTGCATTTGTGGGATCCAATTGAACGGAATTAATTTCCCACCCAGTCGAAAATTAGGGTTTTAAAAAGAAGGTTGGGAAAGATCATATGTATTGTCGTACTTCAGGATGGAACATAACTGGAAGTGTGTATGGACCGAATGTCCTATCAGGTTATAACAGAGAGTAGGGGGGTAATTTCTTTAGTTTCAAGAAAGTAGGGCTGCTGGATTTATCCCTGCATAAGCTATTAGTTCTTTTTCTACCCTAAGCCATAAGGGGGCGTATTTTGATGAGTCCTGGGGAACAGATGGTTCTGCCCGTTTGAGATATTTGCTTAGATGGCTGGCCCAGTGATATAAACCAAAGTGCAGGAGTTTTAGTCCACCTAAAAATTTTGGAGCAGCCAATTTGTGGAAAGCTCGTCTTGGGGGCTTACCTTTCCAAAGAAAATTGGAGAGACACGAATAAATCAATTTAAACCAGGCTTTGGGAAGCCATAAATTTAAAAGATCCAGGGATAAAAGAGACATGGGAGGACATTCATTTTAATGATGTTCACATGCCCCATAGGGTTAGTGGTAGAACTTGCCAACGTTTTAAATCCTGCTGCACTTTTTTAAGCAGTGTGTCAAGATTTAGCTTTCGCAACTGATTATTACTAGTTGAGAGGTGTAGACCTAGATAGTTTATGGATTTAGGAGCCCAATTAAGACCCAATTCTAAAATGTCCTGTTTGAGTACTTTGGGATTGAGTGGGAAAACAGAGTCATTTTCTGTGTTAATCTTATAATTGGAGAGGGTGCCACACTCTTCTATTAATTGCAAAAAGATTTGTATAGAGGGTTTAATGTAGGTGATATGTAACAAGATACCGTCTGCATATACCGCTATCTTGTCCATAATCTTGCCTAATTTGAGTCCCTGTATCCCCGGGAATTTCTGTATGAAGGCTATAAGAGGCTTTAAGTATAGGTTGAATAGCAGGGGATATAGGGGACATCCTTGTCTGGTTCCTGCCGCTAATGGGAATTTAGAGGAGAGAATTCCATTAGAGAAAATCCGTGTGGTAGGGGCAGAGTAAAAGATTTGCAGCCATGAAAAAAACCTGGAAGGGAAGCAAAATCTGTGAAGTGTCCTGAACAGAAACTGCCAGTCAGCTCTGTCAAAGGCCTTCTCTGCATCCAGGGAGACCAGAGCCATGGCATGGGGGGGGCATCCTGGGATGCAGAGAAGACACGAGACAGACAACGGAGATGGTCTACTGAGAACCTATCCTTCATGAAGCCAACTTGATCAGAACAAATAAGGGAGGGGAGTACCTGTTCTAAACTATGGGCTAGTAGTTTGACAATAATTTTTAGGTCACAATTTAGGTTAGTAGTTGGAGACCTGCATAGGGTCCCTTCCAGGTTTAGGGAGGATGACAATGGTTGCCTCTAGCATTCTGGGGTCCAGACCTTCTGCATTTAGGATGTTTTGAAAGACTGCCAGTAGCCATGGTGCAAGCTGGGGGACAAATCTTTTATAAAAATTAAATGAGTACCCATCTGACCCCGGGGCTTTGTCTGAGGTTAGGTCTTTGATCACTCAAATGATGTCCTTTTCAGTAAAAGGTGTAGTTAGTCCCTTCATTTGTGTGAGTGTGAGAGTGGGGAGGGAGAGACTATCTAGATACTGATCTACCTTAACTTGGGATGGGCGGTTGGGCATTTGGGCATACAGCTTCTTGTAATATTGCTCAAAATTCAGTAGCATTATCTTTAGCCTGAGTTAAGAGAGGTCCTTGGAGGTCACTTTGGATTGTAGCAATGCATTTTGAAGGTTCTATTTTTTTAAGACGAAGAGCCAAAAGCTGCCCAGCCTTTTACCCTTGTTCAGCATAAGTGGCCTGTGTCTTTAAAAGTGCCCATTCTGCCTTTTCTATGAGTAATTCAGAGTACCTGTCCTGTAATTTTATTAGTGCTTCCTTATCAGAGTCTGTGGTTCTAGTAGACAAGTATTTCTCCTTGTCTCTAATTTGATCTAGGATTAGTTTAGTCTCCTGAGCTTCTCGCCACTTTTCAATTACTGACATTTTCACAAATTCCCCCTGAAGGAAACATTTTAGTGCTCCCCATTCAATGCATGGAGAGCGGGTTGTGACACAATTAGTACTTTTGAAAGATTCCAGGGAATCTAATATGTTGTCTGTGACCTTTTTGTCCTTCAGTAGTTGGTTATTTAGTCTCCATTGTTTATCAGATCCCCAGTTAAAGGAGAGGGAGAGATGGCAGGTCACTATAGAATGATCTGAACCTACCCCTGGCTCCAATATGCTGTCCATTAGCCCTTGTAACAGAGATTTACTCAACCAGAAGTAATCATTTTGAGATGCTGAGCCATGGACAGCCGAATGGAATGTATATTCCCTTTCTTTAGGATGTAATATCCTCCATGGGTCACAAAATCCCATGTGGTCATCTATATCCCTGATGGCTCTTTGGACAGGAGACAGACCCCAGTCCTATAGCCTGATGATTTATCTAAAAGGGGATCAAAGGGAATATTCCAGTCCCCAGAAGCATTGGTGTATCTAGGAAGGGTGTCAATACAAAGAGTTCCCTGAAAAATAAAGGGATTCAGAGTTGGGCTGAGATGCTACTCAACAGTATATTAAATGACTGGAGTTTGCCTTTAACCAGTACATATCTGCCATTTGTATCTCTTATACATTGCTCACAAGTGACGGGAAATGCCCTGGTAAGCAGAACCGCTACCCCTTTACTATTTTGACAGTCACCTGCTGCAAAGACCTGTCCCACCTGCTGTCTCCTCAATAGGGCACCTTCAGCTTCTAGTAGGTGAGTTTCTTGTAATAATATCACATTACAATGCAAGATTCCTAAATGTTTAAGCAGCTTCATTCATTTAAGAGGATGTTGACTCTGCCCCTTTGACATTCTACATGCAAAATTTAAAGATTGCGCCATCTGCACAGAATAAAAGTTTTAAGACCAGTACTTGTATTTCTGAAAAAAATAACCAGCTTGTATACCTCATTTGAATTCTGACCTGGCACCATCCCATCTACTTTAAGAAATAGAAATGATAACTCCCCATCTTCCCCTTTTAGTCCCTCAAATCCCCCCCAAATTACCACACTCCAGAATGAACATTGTAACCAAGAAAGATTTAATAACTAAGCTATGATTCTTACAAAGATTCCTATTTTGACAACCTAGAACCTGTAGTGCAATAGTAAGAACTTCCTTCCCCCAAAGCACTGGCCCATGGCAATTAGCATACTGAAGGCCATCCCTCCCCCTCCACTCACCCAACTGCAATTAAATATGTTTTATTTTAAATCAGTAGTAAAAATGAGAGTGTACCCATTTGAGAATTTTCATTAACTGCATGAAACTAGTGGGGGCAAACCCCGCGAATTGCATTCATGCTAGTACTAAGAAGGACAATCAGTCTCAAAAGTAGAGAGACAAAAGAAAGAATTTAATCTCCCAAAGTGCAGTGACAAATTTGGTCATGTTTGATCTAACAAAACAGCTTGATCACTTTAACCTCAAAAACCTTTCTTCAGGACAATACTACCCTCATGAACTAGTCAAATGTCATTAGAAACATAAACAAGTTCAGGCAGAAACCGTAGTGGACAGAACGCATGCATCCTTTATAACAGGCTTGAACTGTATATATATATATATATATATATACACACACACACATAATGTATAGTCATTGCAAGAAACTCCATTAATACATAAGTTAGGGTTGATGTCACAGTGTGAAAGGTTTGGAAATTCAATGTTAGGGTTACCACCCTTACCATCCCACCCCCACTCTCACACCCTACAAGCACCAACAGGCATTGAGGTGTGCCATGGGGTTGTCAGGCCCAACTCTCACCCCACTCCATTTGTAAACAAGCTGACATGATACAGTATAGGAGAATGGGGTTAAAGTTAAGCATGATGACCCTGTCACTATGACATCAACCCTAACTGATGCATTAACGGAGTTTTTTGCAATGAATTTCCCTTCTTTGAGGAAGTGTAATGTAAGTGGTTAGCGGTATGTGTCTGTGGGATCATGGGCCCTCTGCGCCCTTCACGTGGCCCAGTTTTGTATAATGGTATGCGTATATGGATGTGTGGGCCCTCTGGGCCCTGCGCTCCCACTTAAACCTAACTATGGAGCCATACAGCAGCCCTGTAGTGTTGAAAAGGAATGCTTGTAACACTAATTTGCCAATATCTTAGTAACTATAGTAACGATGAAAAAAAATACATTGCAGTTGTAATCATGACTTCAAAACCTCCACGCAGGCTTAGTCCACCTAAAGGTGGACTAAACTGTCTGGAGTGAAAAATTTGTATCTCGAATCGTTTTCAAGATACTGGTGCTGAAAAATGCCACGGGTGCCACAATGTTATCCTAAGGGAAAATTTGCAACTTTGGAGTGCTGTAACTCTGAAACTAGTGTACATTTATTTTCAGCAAACCAGCAAAAGGCACATCTGTGATGCAAGTGCTTGCCACTCTGCAAATTTCAGCGCAAAAGTCCAAACCGTGTAGTGGCAGTGAGGTTGCAAATAAAGTTTTGTGACAGATGCAGGACAGGCAGTGCGAACTGTATTTTGTAAATACTGTTCAAACAGTAATTAGAAAAAATATTCACACTGTATTTTGAAATACAGTTCAAATGGTAATTACAAAAAACATTTACACTGTATTTTGAAAATACAGTGAGAAAAGTAATTAGAATAACCATTCGAACTATATTTTGCAAATACAGTGTGAACAGTAATTAGAAAAAACATTTACACTGTAAAAATACAGTTTGCACTGCCTGTCCTAAACTCCAGAAACATAGAAACATAGAAACATAGAAACATAGACTTTGACGGCAGATAAGGACCGCTAGGCCCATCTAGTCTGCCCATTTCCCTACCTACAGGATAGGCCGCAGATCCTAGTTAACCAACAGCCTATATCTTCCTGCCCCCACAAGAATTGCCTTATGTCTGTCCCATGCATTCTTGAATTCTCCCACAGTTTTAGACCCCAAAACTTCCTCAGGAAGGCTGTTCCATGCATCCACTACCTCTCTGTGAAAAATACTCCTCACATTGCACCTGAACCGCCTCCTTCTATCTTTAAATTGTGTCCCTTGTTCTTGCAAGTCTCTTTTCTGAAAGATGCTACCTCTTGGACTTTGTTGATTCCCTTGAGGTACTTGAAAGTTTCTATCATGTCCCCTCTCCCTTCTTTCCTCAAGGATATACATATTAAGCTCCTTTCGTCTCTCCTCATACGGCTTCCCTTGCAGACCCTGCACCATTTTACTAGCCTCCTCTGGACTGCCTCTATCCTGTCTATGTCCTTATGGAGATGGGGTCTCCAGAACTGGACACAGTATTCCAGATGGGGTCTCACCAACTGTCTGTACAGAGGGATAGCAACTTCCTGTTTTCTGCTGCTGATGCCTCTCCTCTACATCCCAGTATACCCCCGCCTCCCTACTGCCTTCTCACATTGCTTGCTAACCTTAAGGTCATCTGATATGATTACCCCAGGTCCCTTTCCTGTTTTGTTGTTGTTACTACCTCCCCACCCATTGTGTATTCTTCCTGGGTTCTTGTTTCCAGGTGCATTATTTTGCACTTTTTGCATTGAACCTAGCTGCCATACGTCTGACCATTCCTCCAACCTTGCCAAGTCCCTTTTCATCCTTTCCACACCTCCTTGTGTATCAACCCAGTTGCAGATCTTTGTGTCATCTGCAAAAGGCATACTTTTCCTTCCAGTCCCTCTGCAATGTCACTGATGAAGACATTAAAAGGACTGGACCCACACTGAACCCTGCGGCCTCACTAGTAACCGCCTTTTCTTCAGAGTGACTCCATTTACAATTACCTTCTGTGTCCTGTTGTCCAGCCAATGTTTTACCTAGGCTACCACCCTGGGACCCACTCCCAGGCTGGTTAATTTGACTATCAATCTTTTGTGTGGGACTGTGTCAAATGCCTTGCTAAAGTCTAGGTAGGCCATGTCCACAGCCCCTCCCTGGTCTACTACTTTGGTCACCCAGTCAAAGAAATCTATTAGATTCATCTGACATGACCTTCCCACTGTGAACCCATGCTGCCTTGAATCCTGTGCTCCACTGACCTCTAGGTACTCAACTATTCTTTCCTTCAGAAGTGACTCCATCACTTTCCCTACCACAGAGGTCAGACTGACAGGTCTGTAGTTTCCTGCCTCTGTCTTGGTCCCACTTTTGTGAAGGGGAATCACATCCGCCTTCCTCCAGTCCTCGGGTACCACACCATCCTCCCATGATTTATTAAAAAGAGTAGCCAGTGGTTTCGCTAGTTCCTTCCTTAATTCTTTTAGAATTCTGGGGTGAATTCCATCAGGACCCATTGCTTTGTCCACCTTCAGTTTTAGGAGTTCTTGCAGAACCCTTTCTTCTGTGAAAGGACTGGGATCGACCTCCTATCAGGAGTGCTTCTGCTAATTGGATTAGGCACTCCCCTCCTCTTTGTGAATACTGAGCAGAAATATTCGCTCAGTATTCCTGCTTTTTCACTGTCCCCTCTGCCCACCCACCGCTCATTCTATTCAGCCTCACTATCCTCCCTTTGTCTTTCTACTCTGATGTACCTATAAAAGGTTTTATCCCCTTCTTAACTGAGTTGGCTATCTTTTCCTCAGTTTGGGCCTTTGCTATTCTGACTTCCTCTCTGCTTCTTTCTGCCTTAACTGGTACAGCTCTCTGTCCTGCTCCTTCTGTGTTTCCTTATACTTCCGGAATGCTATCTTTTTCTTCCTGACTTTCACAGCCACCTCTCTTGAGAACCATAGTGGCTTTTTCTTTCATTTTGATTTGTTTATTTACTTCACACAAAGGCTTGTTGCCTCTGTGATGGCAGTTTTGATGATTCCCCATTGTTGCTCCACACCTCCTTCTAGCCTGTTTGCTAGTGCTTTTCTGAGGCACTCACCCATCTTGCCAAAGTCAGCCCTCCTAAAGTCCGGTACCCTCACTTTTGTATGGCTTGACTCTGTAGCTGAGTTTAACGTGAACCACACTGTTTGATGGTCACTTGTCCCCAGATGGCAACCTACTTCTAGATCCGAGATCCTCTCACTGCCCCCATTTGAGAGTATGAGGTCTAAGATTGCTCCCTCATGAGTGGGTTCCAAACTAGCTGTCTAATGCCTGCCACCTGTAGAGCATCAAGAATGGCCCTGTTGTTGGATGGCTGCAGCAAATGTGCTCCAGTTAACATCTGGCATATTCAGGTCTCCCATCAACAGTACCTCCCCTTTCTCTGCCATTCTAAGAATGCCTTCCATCATATCCTTGTCCATTCCTTCCCCCTGACATGGGGGTCTGTACACAACCCCTGTGTGGATTGTGGTGCCCTTTCCAGTCTCCAAGGTGACCCACAGTGCCTCCTCTCCTCCCTGTTTACTCTTTTGTTCAGTTGCTTTTATTCCTTCCTTTATATAGAGAGCTACTCCTCCCCCTCTTCTCCCCTGCCTGTCTCTCCTGTAGGTTATGTACCCTGGTATGTTAACATCCCAGTCATGGTTCTCTGTGTACCATGTTTCTGTGACTGCTATGATAACCAGGCATCCTCTTCCATTAAGGCCACCAGCTCAGGGAGCTTGTTGCCCAGACTACGGGCATTGGTACTCATTACCCTCCATTTCCTGATGGCCTTACCTCCTTTTGCCCCATCCCTGTCCATCTTGCCTTTGTCACTTTCTCCATTTACCCCTGCCCTTCTCCCTATCGACACCTCCATGTTGGTGTTTGCCACACTTACTACCGTGATTGTTTGGGGACTAGGATTTTCCTGCTCCTTTCCAGTGCCACCCCCCTTGGCTAGTTTAAAAGCTTGCCAATGAAGCATTTAAACCTATCACCTAGGATCCTGGTTCCCCTCCCGGACAGATGCAGCCCATCATGCCAGTATAGGCTTGCATCACTCCAGGTGGACCCCCAGTCCCCAATGAAGCCAAATCCCTGAGCTCCACGCCAGTTTTTCAACCACTGATTGAATCCCATGGTACGGAACACCCTAGCCTCTCCTATGCCATAGATGGGTAGCACCTCCGAGAAGGTTACCGTGCGTGCTACTTGACTAAGGCCCCTCCCCAATTCCACAAACTCTTCCTGCTCTTCTAATCCTTTCTTAGCCAGGTCATTTGTCCCTAGGTGGACAATGACATCCAGCTCCCTCCCCTGTGCAGCTGCTCTGGCAATCCTGAGGATTCGCTCCCTGTCCCTCCAAGCCATGGCGCCAGGCAGGCACCTTACCTCCCTCTCCCCTTCCTTGCCCAGTTCTACCTTCCTAACAATGGAGTCCCCCACCAGGAGTTGTTTCCTTCCCCTGCAGGGTCCCCTGCCACCCTCCTGTGGGTCTCCTTTGTGGAGGTTCCCAGCATCCTCCTTGGTCTCCACTGTAGGTGCCTCCATAGAGGAACCACACTTTGCCAGAATGGCATAGGAATTGTGGAGAGGTACAATTGAGAGATGTTCTCTGTTCCACAACCCTCACCTCCCTGAGCCCACTGTGGTCCAATCGCCTCTTTCTTGGCAACCTCTGAGGCAACGGCAGTGGCACTGGTGGTCCCTGGATGGAAGAGGAGGTCCCACAAATCCTGGCCAACTCAGCCTGGAGATGAGCAACCTCCTCCCTCAGCCCAGAGAGGTGCCTGCAGATGGGACAACAGTGCATCCTCCAGAATATCTCCCGGAAGACTGCTGCTCCACAGCCACTGCACTGCACCACTCCAATCATGTCTTATTTCTGACCCCTTAACTGTTTGCAATCCTTACTCTTTCGTCTGTTTTTTTTCTCTCTCCTTACTTTCTGCCTGTGTGCCCTTTAAGCTCCTGATTGTCCTGTTCTGAGACAAGAATATCCTATATTTCTGTAGACCACTTACTTGTTCAGAGGCAGACCTCCAGCAGCTAGAGGGGCCGGAGAGCTACTCTGCCCTTCTAGGATGGTGGGTCCTTGGTGGTTCTAGATCACTCACTTCCTGCCCCTAAACAGGAAGTTCCTGTTGTCCATCAAATCCTGTGCCTATAAAATAGAACTAGCTTTGGGTGGGGGATTGAGGGAGGGAAGGAGGGCAATATAGTCCCAGTAGAGAAGTTCAGTCACACAGCAGTTCTTTTCTTGGTGTCTTCTGCCAAGCTATTAGCAGAATCTTTCTAAGGCAGTCTTTAAATGTAGCTTCCTTCTAGCTAAGCCACTCCCCTACTTACCAGATCTTTCTACAAGTAATTTAAACCTCACAGCAGTTAAGTCCTTTCAGTCACCTGAGATTTACACCTAGATGACTTTTCAGTTACCCATTCAGTTCAGTTAGCCCAAACACACACTTTTTTTTGTTTTGTAGGTTAGTTTTTTTACCCTAAATTAAAGGTCCAAATACAAAAGTTCTTCTACTTTAGTCCCAGCAGAGAAGTTCAGTCACACAGCAGTCCTTTCTCTTGGTGTCTTCTGCCAAGCTATTAGCAGAATCTTTCTAAGGCAGTCTTTAAATGTAGCTTCCTTCTAGCTAAGCCACTCCCCCTACTTACCAGATCTTTCTACAAGTAATTTAAACCTCACAGCAGTTAAGTCCTTTCAGTCACCTGAGATTTACACCTAGATGACTTTTCAGTTACCCATTCAGTTCGGTTAACCCAAACACACACTTTTTTTTTATTTTGTAGGTTGTTTTTACCCTAAAGTAAAGGTCCAAATATAAAAGTTCTTCTACTTTAGTCCCAGCAGAGAAGTTCAGTCACACAGCAGTCCTTTCTCTTGGTGTCTTCTGCCAAGAACATTTTATTTATGTATTTATTTCTTCATTTATTTTTTGTGTGTGTGTGTTTGTGTGTGTGGACTTCTTTATCACTATCCCCACGGAATTCTCTTGAGCAGAACTCACTCTCCTCAAGCACTTTACCACCCACCGGTCCTTGGCTCATCAATAAATTAAGGACAGACACCTCTACCCTACCCTGATTTGACAAGCCCCACTTAGTGCACAGGACCCATGGCAAGGTGGGGATCAGAGAGCTGCAAGATGAGTCTGGCATTGGATATGTGGTGGTAGCGATTGAGGTTGTCGCCACCTATGTGTGGGACAAGGGTTTTCTTTGGTGTGTGTTTCTGGAGCATGGACATGCAATGATGCCCTGCACATAACAGGTACTCACTGCAGTAGTTGTCTGCGCCACTGCAACCCCATATGGGCATGCCGCAAGTTGCACCACCACCAGAAGCCACGAGCACCTTGGCAAGCGTACCCACCCACCTCATGAAAGGAGAGCAGTCCTCTATATGCTCAATCCCTTCCTGCCCCTGCCAACAGCCAACAGCCTGAGTCCACTCCCAAACCCAGGTTGCCGGTGTGGCACAAGGTGTCACATCTAGCACCTCAACGCACAGCACCATCGAGCCGGCTAGGAGAACATTTTAAACTGAAAGGTAATTAAAAATACTGTTTGAACTGTATTTGCAAAATACAGTTCAAATGTTTTTCTAATTACTATTCGAACTGTATTTCAAAATACAGTTTGAATGTTTTTCTAATTACAGTTCGAACAGTATTTCAAAATGCACCACACTGCCTGTCTTGCATCTATCACAAAAATCATTATAATTCAAAAATTGTAATATATTTTTCACCAAACCATCCATAGGCACACCTTAGCGTACACCCCATTATCCCTTACAGTATCAGAGGCAAACTTAATTTGTGTAGTTACATGAAAGCAAAAAAATTGATGTTATCCTTGGAAAAAAGTTATTTTTTTGCTTTTTGAACACTTTATTTCTTTGAAACCATAATGCTGCCATCATGAAACTTTCCACATCTTGTGACACTGACAACTCAACAGCACCTGCAAATTTCGGGGTTATTTGATTGAAAAATGATAAAGTTATTAAGGTGCACAAATTGAGATTTAACATTGAAAGGCTTTACCAACCCTAACTATAAGGGTTCAATTGCGCCCTTATTATATAGATAGATAAATATTTATTTATTTATTTCTTATTTATTTAAAATTGGTGACCAGGAAAGGTACACTGAGCCGAGGCTTGTTTCCAGGTGCAACCCGGTGCAAGATGTACAATGAGAGCTAAACACAGAAGATACAAGAGGTTCTAGTTACAGACATAAAGTGCTACAGCTGTGAGCTTGACAGCACAGTTAATTGCAACGCCTGGTGTTTTCATGTCTAGTAAAATTGTGCAATCAGCATAAGTAAGTACAATTAATCAGCATTAATCAGAGGTTTGAAAATGCAGCTTTGGAACCAGAGACATGAAAGGAATAGGCTAGTACTAGGATTGGACACTGAGTACTCAGTGAATGAAAGGAGAGGCTGTATGCATCAGGAGATTACCAAGTGGGCCATCTGTCGGCGTGCTATACCTGGGTCAGGAGGACCCTAAGAGCAACTGGGGGTGGGGGGGGAGGAGTTTCAAGTAGCAGCTTAACAGCTGCGAAGGAGGGGCCTAATGGAGGCTGGGGGAGATTGTTCCAGAGGAGGGGAGGCAGTAGGAAAAGGCTGCTTGCCCCGAGGTGGAGAGGGGCATGAGAGTTGGAAAATGCATGCATCTCTGTGGCAGAGTGGGTAGCCAGAGTAACTGGTTGGAGAGAGGCAGGATGAGAGGTAGGAGGTAGAGAGCCTAGCCAGTATTTAGCTAACAGGGAGGCACTATGGATGGCCCTCCTGTCGAGAGTGGGGTCAGGATAGCGGGAGTAGAGAGGCAGTGGTGAGTAAGTTGGGGAGAGGCTGTGACAAGCTGACAGGAGTTGAGCAGGATGTCTAGTTTTGAGAGGGCTGAGGCTGGGGCAGAACCACAGATGATGTCTGCATAGTCCATGACTGGTAGGATGGTCTTACATAGAGTTCCCTTCATGTTGGGAGGGAGGCTGGATTTATGGCAATAGAGGTAGGCCAGCTTGGGCCAGAGTTTGTTGCTGCCTGCGATGAGGGTGGAAAAGCTGAGGTGGCTGTCCAGCCAGACTCCCAGATATTTGAAAGCAGGCACTATCTCGAGGGAAAGCCTTCTGAGGTGAGATAGGGGGTGGCGTGGGTAGGAAGGCAAGTTTTTGTCTAGTTCCGAATACCATAGTTACCATTTTTTTGGTGTTTAGTTTGAGCTGCTTTTTTTTTGTAGCCAGGTTTGGACCCTGTTAAAGTTGTTTTGAAGGTCGGGGAGCAATCCATCATGTGTGAGGACTGAGGCAAAAATGATGGTGTTGTCGGCATATAGATGTACGTTTGAGGAGAGGCAAGTGGAGGGGAGGTCATTTATAAAAAGGGAGGAAAGGATGGGGCTGAGGATAGAGCCTTGTGGGATGCTTGAAAGGATGGGTAGCTAGGGGGAGAGAGAGTGTCCCCTATTTGAACCGACTGCTGCCTATTCTGGAGGTAAGAGTGAAACCAGTTGATAGCTGGCTGAGTGAGGCCAAAGGAACTTAATTTGTTGAGTAGCAGGTGATGGGAGACTGATCAAAGGCATTTGCCAGGTCAATAAAGATGGCAGAGGTGGTTTGGCCTTTGTCCATGGCAATGAGAATGGAATCAGTTACTCATAGCAGGGTGGTGATAGTGGAGTGATGTTTTCTGAAGCCTGATTGAAAAGGGGAGAGGGAACTGTTTGAGGAGAGAAACGGTGATAGTTTGGAGAGCATGAGTGATTCTTGGAGTTTGGCGAAGGAGGGAAGGAGTGAGATGGGTCAGTAGTTTCCTGGTTTGGAGAAGTCACCACCTTTATGCAGAGGAAGGATTTTGGCCTTCTTCCAGGCAGTGGGGACTATGGTGGTTGATAGGGAGAGGTTTACTAAGTGTGTTAAGGGAGCGGTGATAGCTGAGGCGGAGATGTGGAGCAGTCTAGGGTGTAAGCCATATGGGCTGGTTTTGGACAGGCTTAGAGTGGTGAGTGCAGAGTAGACATCCTGGAGTGTGAAGAGGGGGAAGAGGAAACCAGAGTTGGGGAGGGAGAGTAGTGGGGTAGGGTGGAGGAGCTGAGTTTGGTAGAGCACAGGAGGTGAAGAAGGTATTAAAGAGCTCAGCTACAGAAGCTGGGTCTTCAACTGTTCTGCTATTTGAGCTGAGGACTGGGCTGACTTGCTTAGTGGAGGTGTCCATGAGGGAGTGTAGTACCTTTCAGAAGGAAGCTGGGGAGGCATTGTTATGGGTAAGTTGTGCTTTGAAGTACGGGGCTTTAGACTTCTGAATTACGTTGGTGCATTTGTTTCTGAGATGTTTGTAGGACTGGAGGTCACAAGGGGCAAGGGAAGCTTTATACTGTTTCCATGCCTTGTCGCTGGTCTGACATAGTGTGATGAGATCAGAAGTGATCCAGGGTGATGGCAAAGCTTTACTCTGGCTTTCCTGAGGGGAGTGTGGCGGTCCCAGGTGCTTAGGAGGATGCTGCTGAAGTGGGATAGGGTGAGGTCAACATATTGGGAGGCAAAGACTGGGAGTCAGTTGGCATTTGAGAGGTCGTACAAAAAGCGGATTTGTCAAGGAGTGTAGCAGCTGAGACCAGATGAATTTGGGTCTGAATGAGGTAAGTGGATTTTGTGGATGTAGTACGGGATGCAGTGGTCGCTAAGGGCATCGGAGAGGGTGCCTGTGGCGGTGACCCCAAAGATGGGAGGTTAGAATCCAGTCCAGAAGGGTGATTTTGAGACCGGTGATTTAGGTGGGTGAGTTCCTGGATTAGTTGGGAGAGGTTTAGGATTTGATCCTCAGAACAGTGGCTTTGGTGTTGGAGGAGAGACAATCAAGATTGAAATCACCTAATAGAGTGAGTTCACCATTTTTAGCAACAGAGGAGATTATGTTGATTGCCTTGATGATATACATCACTACATATGCCACACAAATAGAAATAAAGAAGATATGGTGCGAAGAACTCAAAAAGTATAAACTCGCCAAAATTTTGTCTGTTATAGGTGGCACTGAGAGTTGAGGCATCAGTTTACCTTGCGCTATGCTGGTGACCTGGGTTCAGCAGCAAGCTCGGGATCTGGGGTCGGAAGGGAGAGAGGACTGAGTGTCCTGAGGACTGCCTCCTCTCCTGGGAGGGAGGAGGGACTTGGTTCCGTGGTGCTAGTGGCACCCAGTGGAGACTGGGGCACTGCAGTCAGGAACACAAGATGGGAAGATATAGGTAATCATCCTGTGGATGGGTGCGGGTGTGTACCCATCACGTGTTGGACGGCATTGCATGTCCACATCTTGGGCGGGAGCTAGAAACAAGGAAAAATGGCCCTTGCACCCAGGAAGGAAAAAGTGGGTCCAGTGGATGGCTCCCATGCTCAATGTTGGGTCTACCCCAGCCAGCCTCTGAATCTCATCCCACGCTCCAGCCACCATACTAGATTCAAAACAGAATGCCAGAGAAGTAGGCGGTCCCACCTCAGGGGCCCAGAGCCTGGGTGGTTGGGTGGCAGTAGTGGGGCGAGGAGCAATCCTCAGATGGAGGCTAGGTCTGAGAAGACCTCAGGCAGAGTGAGAGTATGACGGTCTGTGTGACCACACTGGAGAGAGTCTTAAGGGGTCAGAGAGGGGTGCATAAAGAAAAACTTCACAACCTTGTCTGAATTTCAAAACAGAATCGTTACACTTTTAGACGACATAAAATTATATTAAAAAGCAGAATAAATCCTGTCTGACAAGATTAAATATAAGAATATGTTGAAGTTTGGCAAGAAATTAAGGTGTGGTAGTTGGTATTTAACCCTATAACTTTTAACATTAATCTTTGAGGTAACGTATGGGTATGCATTATAAAGCTTCAACTCCTGCCTATTCACAGAGACCACACTTGGATGTATATTCCACTTACTCTTGAAGTAATGGCCCAAGAATTTGCATTAAGTACATGAAGCTGTAAATAGCAAAATATGTCAAGGTGTCAGTACAAAATTGAAGCAAACTACCATTTTGCCCCAGTGTTCATGCGATCAACAGACAGAACATGAATTTTGGGTATATCTGCTACATTAAACAACTATTAGCATTTATGTAGCTCTCAGGTGACACCCCACCTCCATCTACACCTGGTCTAACAGTTATTTTACAGGTGCTTGTAAGAAGCTGTCAGCACTGATTGCATTGACTGCACTAGAAGCACTTTATTTGTACTTGGCTTGAATACTTATGAACTTTCACAATGCAGAGATGGTGGCAATAAACAGAGGGCTGCCAAACCTACACTATAAAACATTTATGTTCTTATGTGACTTGCAATTTTTGCTGGGCTGCACCTCACTATGTGTACTTGAAGTGAGTGAATAACTAGCTGTGGTAGGGCCCGCTTCTTATACCATAGCATGGTTTTGTGCTTGTGATTACTACAGTCTAGTGGTACCTGCCATCCCTGACCCAGACTCCCTAGTCATTAAAATAGCACCCATTGTCCGGGTTGTCAAGTAGTACTCTTCCCAGCACAGTGCGTGTTTTTTTGTTTGCTTGTTTTAAATTCATCCCTTGTATTCCAGTGCCCTACCTCCACCTGATGCCATCCTCTGGGTCCCTCCACCCCACCTGCCTGAGGATGCTGGTTGACACCCTTGCTCCCACTGCTACCAGACACTGTCTGAACCAGAAGGAAGTTGATGAAAACTGCACTAAATGCAAGTGTTTTATGTGCATTTATGTGGACTTAGTGCATTTTAAAGAGGAAAATACTTTTTCTCATAACTGAGGTGCTTTGAATGTTACTGTCCCAAAATGTCACCCTTCAAATCCATATAAGTGAGAAGTTATAACTTCTTCTGCAATGTGTTCATTTTAAGTTGGCATGCTTGCAGCCAACATCTTATGACAGTGAGAGGGATTGAGGCACCGCCACTGTTAGTGAAATGCAGGGCACACATCAGTAGGTGCATCCCACATTCCCCAATCAGCCTGCATGCCGGTGCCATGTCATGCATGCTAATGTGGTGAGCACATCTAAGGAAAGGTCCACTGCAATCGGAGCAAAGTTCATCAGAAGCAGCGGGCCCTTCCTACCTGCTCGCCACATTAGCAGCATGGCGGGCGGGCAGCCGCCCAACAGCCGACTTCGGGGGTGCCCAATCCCCCTGCTGGCTTACTGTGGCTGCACAAATTTGCCTGCGGGGATCCCACTCCCTGTCGGCATAAAGCAGCCCCTACCCCCATTTCTTATATGCTGAGGGGGATGCGCAATGCCCCTCGGCTCTTGCCTCCCCCACTTTCATTGTGTGCCGATGGGGAGCCCACTCCCCGTAAGCATAAAGCAGCCCCCCACATTTTTATATGCCGAGGGGGTGACCAATCCTTGGCTCTTGCCTCCCCTGCTTTCAGTGTGCCGATGGGAGTGCCCAACCCCATCGGCATAATTCTCACCCCCCATTGTGTGCCAACAAGGGTGCCCAATCCTTCATCGGCTGCAGCAACCCCCAAAAATAAAGAGGTGGCATGCTGGGAGCCCACCCCAGCATGCCAAGTCCCCTGAAAATAAAAACTGTCACGCGATGTTAGTTTTTTTTCTTTCTTCCTGTAACATAAAACAGTCCTCGTAGTCTCCTGCCTCCCACCTGCACCCACCCACCCACTGCACACCCTGTCTCCCTCACCCCCCCACTCCATACTTACCTCCAGAGTCCGGTGCGATGATCTTCAGTGGATCGAACACGCCTGCACCTTCAAAGCCGACTGCAAACTGAGGAAATGCCGGTAAGCTGTATAATGGAATGAATAGGGTTTTTCAACTTTGCTGCATATCTTGGGCATTTTTGAATTTTGGCACCAAATATTCAACATGGGGTTTTTGGACCCTCCTCAAGAATTCTATCACTGTCATGGCGTTAATCGGCCTTGATAGGTGATTTTGCAGTCACTGCGCGGAATCACCTTTCAGGACCCATTAACAAAATGACAGTGCCAGTGTTCATGAGGTGGCCTCTCAAAAAGTCTATGTTCTAAATTTGGTGAAAAAAATCCAACAAATGCCTGTTTTATGAGTGTGCGTTGTGCAGTTGCTATGCAGGCTCGTAACTTTGCGAATTCGCAATATTTTCAAGTCAGATTTTTAACATTGTCATTTTTGTACACCTCCTTGTGAACAGTACAGCTGTCATTTTCCAGATCCTGCCCGAAATGTGTTTCACACTCCTGGTGCACAATAGCGCGGTCGCTTTAGAAAATCAGTGTTCGGGCCAGATTATGAAATTGACAGTGACACAGTTCATGAGCAGAGGTCCTAAAATGCCTATGTTGAAAATTTGATGATGGTACTCCATAAAATGACTGTGTTATGAGCATGCATTGGCAGATTGCATGCACACTCATACCGTCGTGCATTTGTAATATTTTCACTCTGGATTTTCACCATTGGCATTTTTCCACACCTCTTGATGAATAGTACAGCTGTCATTTCACATATCCTGCCCAAAATGTGTTTTCGCACTTCCGACACAGAATAGCATGGTCGCTGTGCAAAATCACTTCTTGGGACAGTTTGAGGAAATAACAGTGACACTGTACATGAGCAGAGGTGTTAAAATGCCTATGTTGAAAATTTGGTGCCGAACGCCCATAAACTGACTGTGTTCCAAGCGTGCATTGCATATTTCTCACGCAACCTTGTAACTTTGCAAATTTGCTATATTTACATGCCACATTTTCAACGCTGGCATTTTTTTACACCTCCTTATGAACTGTATAGCTGTCATTTTTCATATCCTGTCCAAAATGTTTTCCGCACTGCACTACCAAAGCTAATGCCATGCTGGACAACATTTGGCATTGATAAATGCTTGTTTTTCTGGGGCTACCAAGTCCAGCACTGACTGTTATATTGGACTTCATAGTCCTCCAAAACACATTTTGGGTGGGCGAATGAGTCCCCGCTACTGCAGTTAAGGGGGGATGATCACTAGACAACTAGCCAAGTTTGGGACAATATCATTAAACACATGTCACTTGTGAGGAAAACATTTTCCTCTTGAAATGCAGAAAGTCCACATTCATGTGCATAAAGTGTTTAGGCTTAGTGCACTTTTTTATTACAATTTTTGGCCAGGAATGATGCACTAAGCTGAGGTTTGTTTCTAGGTGAACCCTGGGAGCACAGGAAAGTTAAGTGACCTGCTCATGGTCAGACAATATGTAAGCAGTGGCAGTGAGATTCAAATCCATGTCTCCAGGTTTAAAGCTCAGTGCTTTTAAGCAGTACACTATGCCACCTCAGATGGTTTCAGACTCAGGATTCAGATGGTAGCTAACAGCAGTGGGAAGCAGAGGGTAAGAGTCAACCACCATCTTGGGGCCAGAGGGGAAGACCTGGGTGAACAGTGGGCCACTACACTAATAAGTGCATTTTTTTAAATGGGTACTGGGTTATGGAGGGGATGCAACTTGACTGCCAGAGACCTTGTTGAATCTTTTCTGAGACATGGTTGGGGTGGGGAGTACAGCAGTGCCAAACTGCACAAGTTAAAGTCAGGGCTCTGGCTCCACAGGAGCCCATGGTACAGACTCATCAGGTGTCCAAAATTTTGGTCATGGCCTCCGCTCCTTGGGAGCACCCCAATACAAGTTAAAAGTGGGGCTTCAATCCTCAGTTACTCTGGGTACAGCCTCACTAGAAAGAACACATTTAGACCTCCTGCTCCTCAGGAGCTCTCAGTACAGCTGTACCAGGTGGCACTAGTTCAGGTTGGGGTGTTTTGGGTTGGGAATCAGTTGAGTGATGGGTGGGTCAGTCACTTGCCATGGCTCTCTAAATCAGCTGTATATCAGCTTCATATCTGCCTGATAAGCAGCTTGAAACTGCAACCAAGTCAGTCTTACTGTCAGAGTGATACTCATGAATCGCATCTACCATCAACAGGAAAGCATTGACAGGCAGTGAAGTGCATGATTCTGCCTTTTGATAGGCTACAGCTAACTGCACAAATTATCACATGTAGGTATTCACATGATGCTATACACTAGCACCAGTGGCTGAACAGTGGGGTGGCTGATTTCTCCATTGCTCACTGGATAACAGCATGACACACCTACAGATATGAACATACAAAGAGCCAGCAAAACAAGGATAAAATGATCTAGCAAGTCTGCACATTAATAATACAGTGTCCCTGGATTATGCCATTGACCCTGCCCCTTCCCCCCATCAACCCTTCCTTCATAGCTCTCCCACCACTGTCCCATAGGTTTCCTTTATGCCTATCCTAGGCTCTCTTAAAACCTCTCACCATCTTCACTGAGGCCACCTCTTCTGGTAGCATATTCCATTTGTCCAACACCTCTCCATGAAACAATGTTCCTAACACCCTCCTAAATCTCTCTCACCAGCTTCGTTGTCACTCAGCTTGAAAAGACATTCGCTATCTGCTCTATTTATTCCCTTCAGGTACTTAAAAGGTCTCTGTCATATCCCCTTTCTCTCCTCTCCTACAGAGAGTACATTCTCAAGGCTCCCAGTCTCTCCCCATAACACTTCTTCTGCTTTCCCTATCATCTTTGTTGCCCTCCATTGTACCTTCTCTAACAAGCTGATGTCCCTCTTATGATTTGAATTCCAGTACCTTACCTCATATTCTAAATGCGGTCTCACCAGTGACCTGTACAGGGGCATTATGACTTCACTTCACTTACTGCCGAATACACTGGCTATACACCCCAACATCCTGTTTGCTGCACTGCTGCTTTCTTGCACCACATGAACTGTTTCAGGTCACTGGTGATTACCACCCCCAGATCTTTTTCTCTTCCCGATGCTACTACCAGGACCCTCCGCCACTGGGTAATACTTGGTCCTAGGATTTTGGTTCCACCAAGCTGGTTCAACATGAAAATTGCTGACATCTGTTACAGCGACACCCTTAAGTGACTCCCCAACAGCAAACACACAAACACAATGGCAGAGCAAAGCATCCACAAACACTACAATTCACATATAAATGTGGGTGGCTGCACCCCTCCCACACACACGATGTGGGGGCTCTGCCTCAGCACCCCTAGACTTAAAATAACTAACTCCATGTCACATAGACAGAGGAGGAAACAGCGATTCCCCAGTCCACACAGCTATCAAGATGAACAAATATTACATATGGCACACAATGCTGGAGTGCTTGTCACCCAATACTCCTCTGGTATTACCAGTTTGTCCAAGCTGGCTGAATCCATAGGCACTACCTCAGCACCCTTTCACACCCTCTGTGCTTGCCCTTTTTAGCAGATCCATGAATGGCAAGTTACCTACCACGATGTTGGACACATGACAGCAACATGCAAAGACCACCTGCTAACTAGTCCCGAACATGGTGACATCCTCCTCACCCACAGCTTTTCCTTTCCCCATACACCACCCAACACATTTCCATTATGCCTGTCGACCATTTAGCCTGTTGACATTCATTCCCTATCACTCCAAGTGCTTTCACTCACATGATGTCACTGTATTGGTTTCACTCAGTTTGTTTCACTCTAAAAATGGTATACCTAGGATTTCTGGCTCCAATGTGCATCACTTTGCATTTCTTGGCATTGAAGCCAAATCACCAGATTGCCAACCATCTCTCAAATTTCCTGAGGTCTTCCCATAGGTCCTGTATTCCTTCAGTTATATCCACTCTCCCACAGAGTTTGCAGTCATCAGCAAACAGGCACATCTTGCTCTTTATGCCTTCCACAATGTCATTTATGAGGACATTGAACAACACCAGCCCCAGCACTGATCCCTGTGGAACTCTTCTGGTTACCTCCTTGGTACTGGACAACTCTCCCCCTCCACCACCACCCTCTGGGTTCTGTCACTTAGCCAGCTGGCTATCAACCTTGTCGGTTTCTTTTCAACCCCCCAGATCCTTCAGTTTGCTGATTATGCTTTTATGTGGCACTGAATCGAAGACCTTCTAAAGTTCTGATAAATGGCATCTACTGACCCAGTCAAAAAAGTGAATCAGGTTCATCTGACAAGATTATCCCCCCTGAAACCCATGCTGCCTCTTTTCTTGAAGACCATTCTCCTCTATATACCTTACCAACCTCTCCTTGAGTATGGTCTCCATGAGTTTACACATGATGGATGTCAGTCTTACAGGCCTATAGTTCCCCGGATCATCCCGGGGCCTGCTCTTGTGCAGAGGCACCATATGTGCAATTCTCCAGTCATGTGGCACCACTCCCAAATCTAGGAATGCATTGAAGAGCTCTCACCACCTGCCCTGCGAGACCTTCTGCTACCTTCCTCAATACTCTCAGGTGCATGCCGTCCGATCCAGGACACTTGTCTCCCCTCAGTGCCAGCAGTCCTTCCCTTGCTCTATCTACCTCTGTAACCACAGCTGTGGCCCTCCCCTCTCTCCCCAGTGAAATCAGACCACCTTTTCTGTAGAGAAGACAGAGCAGAAGTACTTAGTCTGTACCTCCGCCTTGCTTACTTCTTCCTCCACCCATCTGTTACCCTTCCACACCTTAACAGTCCCATCCTTCCTGTCCCTCTTCTCGCTTATGTAGTGAAAGAAAGCCTTCTCCCTGGTCTTAATTCTTTCTGTGATTTGTAGTTCTTTCTGTGCCTTGCTTGCTGCACCACCTTTTCTGCCACTTTAGCTAGCCTCAGGCATTATACCACTTTCCCTTTTCTGCCACCTCCAGCAATTCCTTACACAGTTCTGTGTCCCTTTCCTGTTCTAGGGTGGGTGACCTGTAGGATGCCCCCAAACTGATCTTCCTCCCCTTGTTGGTCTGGAGCTGGATCCATAGCAATTCCACTTTTATTTGTTCATTTTCCTTCCTAGTGCATATTATCCCTGCACTGATGTACAGTATGCTGTCATCCCCCCATTTTGCCTACCATTCTGTCCTTTCTGTACAGCATGTATGCAATGATCATGAGATCCTAGTCAAGGTGTACTGAAGTTCACGTCTCAGTAACTAATGCTGTATCTACCTTTTCTCCACAAAGAGGGCCTGCATGTCTGCCATCTTGTTACAAACATCTTGACCCTAGGCCTCCCTGCCTATTTCCTGTATCCTACTTGATATGCCTACCCCCATACTCCCGCTTCACTCCCTGTCCTTGGCTGACATTCCATATCACTATGTCCTCCCACCTGATTGTTTATTTCCTGTACGGGGAGGTTCACAAATTCCTGTCCTGAAGGGTCTGTGCCTACTGGCCCTCCTCCTCTCCTCCCCAGCAAATTAAACCCAGATCTTATTTCATGTATTCACCAGCTTGTCCATGAGTATATCTGACACCTTCACAATTTAGGTGTAGCCTATCATTTGACTATAGCCCTGTCCAACCACCTATCTCCCCATCCTCCAATACAGCTGAACTCTTCCACCTTGCTGCAGCTCCCCAGTCAATCATTAAACTTCTCAATCCTCCTTTCAAGGCTGCATAGGTGGATCCTGCAGCCATTTTGTGATTGGTGGCTCTAAAAGCAGTGACAGTGGCTCAGTAGGTAGCACACTCACCTCTGAGGCTGGGAGATCAGAGGGCTGGGGTTCAGTTCCCACATCTGGCACTTTGGTTAATATCCCAGTACTGACACTGTAGTGCAGCATAAGAGGGTGCGGCACTTGAGGTGCCATCTTTGGATGAGATATTAAACCGAGGTCCCATCTGCCTGGATTGGTGGTAGTTCAGGTGGATGTTAAAGATCCCATGGCACTTATCGAAAAGAGTAGGAGAATTTTTTATCATAATCAGCAAAGCAAAGGAATACAATAGTGTTAAGTCACACAAACAAAAAGCATTACCCTCATACATTCCAAAGCAATTGAAAAGGAACAATGCACACATCACCCCCCACACACACACAAAATGAGTATGGAGATTTTTATTCCTATCCACTGAAAATATATCAAATGATCAGTATTACATCATAATAAGTTCAAAAATAAAGACTAATAATCAAATGCTTATTAGATTAAATGAAGAGGAAAGTAATAAACAAAGCAAATATAAACATCTGAGAATATAAAAAGGAATACTTACTCTTTCCAAATTGTAACATTTAGTAAAGTCCTACATTGCAAAATTTATAGAGCAGAACTAAAAGAGAAAGAGAAAAAAACAAATACAATAATCTAATAGACTATTCTAAGGTAGCCCATTCAAGCTATATCCAATCTATAGAGTCCCATCTAGATTGGCAAATGGATAAAGAAAAGTTGCCATAATCTTGTATTTTTAAACTAGATATAGATTAGCAACCATACACAATAATTCCTCTTGTGTAAAGTATTATTGATGAATGGTAAAACAGCATCTCACATGCCATATATAAAACTTAAAACAGAGCAAAATCAACCACAGTGTGACTGTATCATATTTGATTGTGGCTACTGGCAAAATCCCTATACACATAATTTCTAAACATAGGGGTATAATGGAAAAGTAGGCCATTTACTTATAACAAGACTCCAGAAATCTTTTGTAATGGGGCATTCCAAAAATAAATGTTCCATGGTTTCAACTAACTCAAAACAAGTATCCCTAGGTCAATACCGATCAGTAACCTGCTTATGCTTTAAATTAGCATGAACATTTAATTTACTGTATAAAGATAACCATAGCACATCCCACATATGAGGAGGAACCCAAGTGGAGGTTAACATATTACCAATTGAAAGCTTTATTTTTGATGAACAACAATCAAAAGGAGCCGAATCTTGAAAATATTTTTTTGTAAAATATAAGCATACGGTTCTTTTCTACTAAAATGCAGAAAAGTATTCCTTGAGATACCCCATAATTTAATTTTCCCAAAACATACTTTAAGAGATTGCGGGAGATGATTTATGGACCATTGTCTTGGAAAAATCTCATATTCAGGCTAGAAAAAACATAAATCACCTATAGTATCCAGGAGCCATGGTTTCCATTGTGTGTCTCTATCTGTAAATAAAGGTGTTAAATTTGATAGAGAAACATAGTAAAAAAGAAAACTATAGGTTGTAACATTTTTAGACAACCATGTTTTTTTCCCCAAAACAACAAACATCTCTTTATGGAGTTCAGTCTACTGACCCAGATACAAGAAAAAAAAACAGCCATATAATTGTGTTTCCAAAGCTAAAGGAAGACTAAACACTGCACTTAAATATAAAAATATGGGCAATAAAAAAGTTTTAACCATTTGAATCCATTTCAATTTAGCCAGCCTCCATGTATTCCATAAATCTACTTTATTTTGTACTTCCTGTAGTTTAAATTTCCAATTTAAGTATGCTAAATCTCCTGTTCCAAATAAAAGACCCAACATTTTATAAGTATCTTTAATCACTGGCATGCCAATAACCTGTGTAAATGGAAATGCCCTATCCCCAGTGTTATACAGTTACATTTATCATAGTTAATTTTTGCCCCAGTAAATAACAAAAAACCCTGCAAAACTCTTTTAAAAAAAATGGCAGAGGGCAAATCCCCGATCAAAAAACACAAATCATCTGCATAATACATATAACTTGGATCAGTACTTGAAAAGAAAGTCCCATCATGCTAGTATGACCATACATGCACCTAATTAATGGATCAATAGTAAATAAGTACAAAGTGCACTAAAGGGACCTCCCTGATGCATACCCGTAGAATGGGACATATGGTTCCCAACCAACCATTACAGTATGCTTGAGCAGCACCTTTAGCATGACAGGTTTGAATCCATTCTATAAAGGTATGAGGTATACCATACCCAGCTAAACAATCCCATAAATACCCATGCCTTATATTATCAAAAGCTTTTGCCTGGTCCAAACTTAAAATTAAACCTGTAAGTTCCCCTATATATCCCTTGTGAAAAATGTCATGCAAAAGTATTAAACTATCTGTTATGTTCCTATTAGGAATGGAACATGTTTGTGCAGGATGTAAAAGAGAGTGTGATTGACACAATAATCTATTGTTTAATATTTTGGTAAACAACTTAAAATCCGTATTTAGTAGAGTTATAGGTCTCCAGTTTATCATATCCCCTCTATCCCCCTTTTTATACATAAAAACTACTAGCCCATCGTTCATACTGTCAGGCAATATTCTCGTTTTAAGTATTTCATTCAAAACTGCAGTAAATTCTTCCAATAACTGTTGAAAAATTATTTTGTAAATTTCATAAGGGATGCCATCATTTACTGGGCAATGCCAACTCTTGTTTGTGAAAGAGCTGCAGAGACCTCTAGTGGTGTAATATGTGCTATTAAAAGGATGACCCTGAATTTGATATTTGAGGCAAATTACACCATCAACCAATTTTCATGTGTATGACATAATGGTTCAGTAATACCAAATAGATTCTGCACATGTGAATCAACAATATGCATAACATCTCTGGGAACACTAGACCAATTTCCAGCCTGGTCAGTAAGTCCCTTCATATGTTTTTGATGTCTTTGAGCAGCACTACATTGAAACTAATTCAAAAAAGCCTTTGTGCCCTGGGTACCAAAACGGCGTTTATTATCCAAGGATTTGGAACAATCATATTATTTATTCATACGTTCTCTTATTTTGTATAACATGTGAAGAACTGAAAATTCGCCATTAGCTGCACGAAAATGTAAATCCAAAAATTCCTTTCTATTATTTAAATATGTATCAGTTTTTTATTTACTATATAGTCTCCCTATAGTTTGAAAAAAACACTTAATGTCAGTTTTTGTATCCATCCACCATTCCCGATAAGTATCATAGAGACATACAACAGATTTCCTGGCTTTTAGAATAACTAGAAAGCCTTCTTCTATGGTAGGAAGAAGCGATAAAGCAAAATTCATCCTCCAATATCCTGGACCATGATGCATAGGAATTTGACTTGCAACTATAGTTTCTATGATTGCATGGTCAGATGAGGTAACAGGCAAAGTTTTAGTATCTATAACCTGCAAGGAATCAGAAAGAAACCAAAAATCTATACGTGTATCTTTATTGCCTTGAAAAATGTTTTTGCAGGAGTTCCTTTAAGGGCCATAACATCACTAAGACCTATTTGGACTTGTAAATTATTAAGGCAAGTAGTATCACAATACATTTTAGTAGTTTAACATCCCCCATCCATCCTATATCTACTACAATTAAAATCGCCTCCAAAAATATATACTTAGAAGTAAAAAAAATGTGGTTGAAGTAAGTGAAATATCTCTATTCATGCCAATTTAGTCTGAGGTGTGTAAACATTTATAAAATGACACTGCAGACCACTAATCACTAAATCCAACAGCAACATTCGACCAGGAAAAGACCTACTAATTGTATTACCCATGCAGTAGGATTATTAAGGGCAATACCTACACCGCTACAGAGGTCTTCACCCACTGACCAGTGTGCAATCTCCCATCTCCAGCCAGCAGAGCCTAATTCAATATCAAATTTAGAATGCAGTCTAGTATACTGTAAGAATACAACATCATAATCTTTTTTCCAAAAAGGGATAGAATCAACATATATTTCCTATCAGATAGCATACTATTTACGTTCAAAGAGGCCACTGAAATTTTATAGACTGTTAACATCAGAAAAAAATATAAAACCAACCAAATCCGAAAGTACATTCTAAACAAACTACAAATACAGCATACTATTTTTTCCTAGTCTCTTTCCTCATTCCCAGTCTATTCTTTTTCTTTTTAACTGAATTGGCCTGTGGCAAATTTTGATCCATATCAGATGTACAATCATGTTGTGAGGAATGTACAGAGGCTGAGTTGGACTCAGTACCTGCATCATCCTGTAATAAATGGAAGGGATTATGAGTGGATGTCATAGGAGGGTCAGGAATCACCATTCTGGTGGTTCCAGATCGAAGGCTACATCTTCTGGAAGTTACCAGAGTAAAATCCTCCTCCGGCAGAAGAGGTGGAGGCATTGAAACCATAGCGGCACCAGAAACCTCCACCTGAGAAACAAGGTTTTCTGTCACTGGAAAAGGTGCAGGAATATCAGAAACCACCTGGAGCAAAGGCTCCTTTTGGATCAGAGCAGATCCATGAGCAACAGGAATGTGTAATTGAGCTTGTCTAGGGGGTGGGGAGGGGTTCTGTACCTCAGAGCAGCTTTAACCACTGTATTAATGTAAATTTTGAGCAGCCAAAGGGCAGTCAACAAAAGAATGCGCTTCTTCACTGAGCTAACACTTACTAGGGTGATGACAATCAGAGAGAACATGCCCCCAATTCTCCACATTGTGCACATTTAACAACCTCACACATTCTACTCAGGTGTCAGGAGACCCACACTAACAACAATGTCTGGGTTGCCCTGGGTAAAAATAAACCTTTATCACATCCTAAATAGAAGCAGCTAGGCAAGTGCTGTAGTCCTTCATCTGTTTGCAGTAAATTAAACTTATATCTCCACCATCCATTCCAAAGCCCTTCATTGTCCAATATAGGTTCAGGATTCCCCTAAATAGTACAGTTCCTTTCCAACCAGTACATAATTTCTTCTATGTTCACTCCCTCATTCTGAAAAGTTATTACTTCAAATGATTGTTTGGTGAGAGGATAGCCTGAAAATGTGACCAAGCTGGATTGATTTTCAAGATTGCATATCTCATCCAAAATTTATTTAGCAGATCTGAGTGCAAAAGCTAATGTCATAAGTATTATCCTGGGGTATGTATAAGGCATACACCTCAGTAGGAAAAAAACCCAGCATTTGTTTAATTAGAACTTTCCCTATGTAAAACGATCTGGCATAACATCCATGGGGCCTAGAAACTGTAAATGAACTGCATTCCTGCATTTTGCCAGAGTGACCGTTTTTTTAAACAGGCTAGCAAACATAGCAGGGGATTCAGTAAGGACAGGCTGGTCCTATACTGTATTTAAAACTGAACCCAAAACGCTTGCATTACCCAGTACCTCAGGAGATTCAACCTGCAATATCATGTGCACAGAGGACAAGGAAACATCAGCTTATAAATTATGTATACCAGGTTGGGAGGTCAAATCTAAAGAAGAGTGTACAGTCACTGCAGGGGAAGTCTCAAAACAGTCCAGCCCATGACTAGATACAGCCTCCACGAAAACAGATTCAGCCTTACCACCACCTTCCATGCTTTTTCCCGGCAAGGGAATTGCTGGTTCAGCTATCCAGTCTCCCTTGACTGTTTGGATCCAGCCCTCCCCCCAGAGAGCTTGTTGTGGGAACCAGGACTCGCTAACCGCAAGGTTAGAATCCTGGGGCTGGGTTACATCATACGGTAGATTAGGGATAATTGGACCCTTTAAACCTTAGGCACAGTATCTGGCAGGCCCAAAGGAGAATCCAAAGTTGGCCATTTCCTTTTCTGATCCTCCTCAGCCTGTTGTTGAAGAGTTCTAAACTCAGCCATGGCTTCTTCGATACCTGCCATTTTTTTTTCTAATAAAACATTCAATGCAGCAGACCCCTGCAATGAGGCCTGGGCTTCACTTAATACTGTAACTTTTTCACCCACTATCTCTCCCGAGATTTCAGGCTCCACCAAAAATGCTGGGCTTCTCCCGACTCCACGCTCCCGATGACTTCCGCATCATGCACCATAATTACTGCCCATGGGGATTCTGGTACGCTATGCTGGCCACCACATGGTTGCATCCCAGCCATACCACTGTCCCCACATGGAAGGCTGAGGTGTGGACAAGCAGCCATCTGCCCTCTGCTGCTCTCCTCAACCATCTGGAAATCCCAAAACACGCGCTGACTCTCTAACAGCGCCCCCACACAGAGTAGGAGAATTTCCCCGGTATCCTGGCCAAATTTCCCTCATTCACTAAAAATACCATCAGCAGTTTAATCTGGTTCAAGGTCAGTTGCCATTCATCTGTATCCCCCTCCCCCGGGTTGTGCCTGAAAATAGGCAGGATTTGTCTAGTGCACTTACCCAGTCAACAAAACTAAATAAATAAAAATGTCCAATCGTGGAATGCATCCTTTTTTGGAGTGTCAGAAGTGTAGACTTCTGACACTTCAAAACATTGAAAACAGTCCATGACACCGATCGCATTGCAGGTGGCAAGACTGCACTATTTATTGTGCCATCTGCCACTTCCACATTGTAACTGAACTGTGCATGCATGAGCATCGCACATGTGCAGTTCCATTGGCACTGTCATCTTGGGAATGGCATTTTGCCATTCCACAAACTGTGCATGCTCAGGTGCCACGCATGCACTGTTCCATAGATGCTGCCATCTTGATGATGTCCTTGTCCGAGCTCATTCCACAGCACTGAAAAAAGCTCACCGCACCTGTATCAGCTCTGGCTAGAGTTTGTTCAGATTGTGCTAGCTCTGGAGACAGGAATTACTTCTTTCTTGGGTCCCCTTCCTTACCCAAAGGATAGCCTTAATTATGGAGTCCCAAATGACAATCACCCTTGCATCCTCCACAGGCCTGTTATTCGACCTCCTCTGCACTCCTGGTGAACCAGCCTCTTCTCCCTTCATCTGCTCACTGTCTGTCTTGCCTGTATTTCCATCTATACCAACTCTGTTCCTTCCTGCTGTTTCTCAAAAACCCTCTGTTCCCATCCCTCCCTCCCTGGCTACCTTTGTATGCCACCATGCTACCCTCTCTATTCCCTCCACTTACTCCACCTTTCCCCCATTCTTTGCTCCACCCTGACAACTTTCCCTCCATGCCCCCAGAGCTGCTCACCCCCTCACCTCCTTGCCACTGTCTTTTAACTCTTTGTTTTCTTGATCCTTTACCTCCTTTCTTAGTTCTGCTTCCTTCAAACTGGCCAGTACTGCATACCTGTTTGATGAGGGTCCCCCGTATCAGAGCATACCTCTTTTCTCTTACCCTATTCCATTCCCCCTTCTCCTTGTGATGATTCCTTTACCCACCTACCTTTTCTCCTTACCTCCTGCCAATCCCCCACTCCAGTTCTGCAGGATCTTTGAGAAGAAGATGTCTCTGGACATTTTAGTAACCTCCCTATTTCCATCCTATTTCCATCCTACCATCCATTTGGCCCTGGGCAGTCCTTACCTGTCCCTTCAGCAACTAATCCTCCCCCTGGACCCTCCCTCCCTCATTCCAACTTGCATATTAGCCACATTATCTCTTAACTAGTTACCCATGGTTTCTGCACACTGACAGCTCCCAGCTTGGCAGAAGACACCAGGAGAAAGGACTGCTGTGTGACTGGACTTCTCTGCTGGGACTAAAGAAGCAGAACTCTTGTACTTGGAACTTTAATTTAGGGTAAAAAAACTAACAAACAAAACAAAAAAAGTGTGCGTTTGTCTGAATTAACTGAACTGAATGGTTATCTGAACAGTTATCTAGGTGTAAATCTCAGGTGATTGAAAGGACTTGATAGCTGTGAGGTTTAAATTACTTGTAGAAAGATCTAGTAAGTAGGGAGAGTGGCTTAGCTAGAGGTAAGCTACATTTAAAGACTGCCTTAGAAAGATTTTGCTAGTAGCTTGGCAGAAGACACCAGGAGAAAGGACTGCTGTGTGACTGGACTTCTCTACTGGGACTATATTACCTTCCTTCCTCCCTCCACCATTCCACCCAAAACTAGTTCTACTTTTATAGGCACATAATATGACTGAAACAGGAACTTCCTGTTTGGGAGCAGGAAGTGAGTGATCCCAGAGTCACAAAGACCCACCATCCTAGAAGGGCAGAGTAGCTCTCTGGCCCCTCTAGCTGCTGGTGGTCTGCCTCTGAGCAAGTAAGAGGTCTACTGAGAAACATAGGATATTCTTGTCTCAGAACAGGACAATCAGGAGCTTAAAGGGCACACAGGCAGAAAGTAAGGAGAAAAAAACAGAGGAAAGAGTAAGGATTGCAAACAGTTAGGGGCCAGAAATAAGACATGATGGAGTGGTGCAGTGCAGTGGCTGTGGAGCAGCAGTATTCCAAGAGACATTCTGGAGGATGCGATGTTGTCCCATCTGAAGACACCTCTCTGGGCTGAGGAAGGAGGTTGCTCATCTCCAGGCTGAGTTGGCCAGGATTTGTGGGACCTCCTCTTCCATCCAGGGACCACCAGTGCCACTGCCGTTGCCTCAGAAGTTGCCAAGAAACAGGAGCGGTTGGACCACAGTGGGCTCAGGGAGGGTGAGGGTGGTGGAACAGAGGTGCATCCCTCCAGTTGTACCTTTCCACAATTCCTATGCCATTCTGGCAAGGTGTGGTTCCTCTATGGAGGCACCCACAGTGGAGACCAAGGAGGATGCTGGGAACCTCCACAAAGGACACCCACTGGAGAGTGGCATGAGATCCTGCAGGGAAGGAAACAACTCCTGGTGGGGACTCCATTGTTAGGAAGGTAGAACTGGGGAGGATGGGGAGAGAGGTAGGGCCTGCCTGGCACCATGGCTTGAGAGACAAGGAGCGAATCCTCAGGATGCCAGAGCAGCTGCACAGGGAGGGATCTGGATGTCATTGTCCACCTAGGGACAAATGACCTGGCTAAGAAAGGGATTAGAGAAGTGCAGGAAGAGTTTGTGGAATTGGGGAGGGTCCTTAGACAAGTAGCACACACGGTAACCTTCTTGGAGGTGCTGCCCATCTATGGCGTGGGACAGGCTAGGGTGTTCTGCACCATGGGATTCAATCAGTGGTTGAAAAGCTGATGTGGAGCTCAGGGATTTGGCTTCATTGGGGACTGGAGGTCCACCTGGAGTGATGTAAGCCTTTACTGGCATGATGGGCTGCATCTGTCCAGGAGGGAACCAGGATCAGTTGATAGGTTTAAATGCTTCATTGGCAAGCATTTAAACTAGCTAAAGGGGGAGGCACTGTAAAGGAGCAGGGAAATCCTAGCCCCCCAAAAATCATGGTAGTAAGTGTGGTAAACTCCAACATAGAGGTGTCGCTAGGGAGAAGGGCAGGGGTAAATGGAGAAAGTGACAAAGGCAAGAAGGACAGGGATGGGGCAAAAAGGAGTAAGGCCATCAGGAAATGGAGGGTAATGAGTACAAATGCCCATAGTCTGGGCAACAAGCTCCCTGAGCTGGTGGCCTTGATGGAAGAGAGATGCCTGGATATCATAGCAGTCACAGAAACATGGTACACAGAGAACCATGACTAGGATGTTAACATACCAGGGTACATAACCTACAGGAGAGACAGGCAGGGGAGAAGAGGGGGAGGAGTAGCTCTCTGTGTAAAGGAAGGGATAAAAGCAACTGAACAAAAGAGTAAACAGGGAGCAGAGGAGGCACTGTGGGTCACCTTGGAGACTGGAAAGGGCACCACAATCCACACAGGGGTTGTATACAGACCCCATGTCAGGAGGAGGAATAGACAAGGATATGATAGAAGGCATTCTTAGAATGGCAGAGAAAGGAGATACTGTTGATGGGAGACCTGAATATGCCAGATGTTAACTGGAGCACATTTGCTGCAGCCACATCCAAGAGCAGGGACATTCTTGATGCCACAGATGGCAGGTCTCAGACAGCTAGTTTCATAACCCACTCGTGAGGAGCAATCTTAGACCTTGTACTCTCAAATGGAGGTAGTGAGAGGATCTCAGATCTAGAAGTGGGTTGCCATCTGGGAACAAGTGACCATCAAACAGTGTGGTTCACGTTAAACTCAGCTACAGAGTCAAGCCATACAAAAGTGAGGGTACTGGACTTCAGGAGGAGACTTTGGCAAAGTAGGAAAGTGCCTCAGAAAAGCACTAGCAAACAGACTAGAAGGAGGTGTGGAGCAACAATGGGAATCATCAAAACTACCATCACAGAGGCAACAAGCCTTTGTGTGAAGTAAATAAACAAATCAAAATGAAAGAAAAAGCCACTATGGTTCTCAAAAGAGGTGGCTGTGAAAGTCAGGGAGAAAAGACAGCATTCCGGAAGTATAGGGAAACACAGAAGGAGCAAGACAGAGAGCTTTACCAGTTAAGGCAGAAGGAAGCAGGTAGGGAAGTCAGAATAGCAAAGGCCCAAACTGAGGAAAAGATAGCCAACTCGGTTAAGAAGAGGGATAAAACCTTTTATAGGTACATCAGCGAGCGTAGAAAGGTAAAGGGAGGGATAGTGAGGCTGAATAGAATGAACGGTGGGTGGGCAGAGGGGGACAGTGAAAAGCAGGGATACTGAACAAATATTTCTGCTCAGTATTCACAAAAGAGGAGGGAAGTGTCTAATCCAATTAACAGAAGCACTCTTGATAGGGGGTCGATCCCAGTCCTTTCACAGAAGAAAGGGTTCTGCAAGAACTCAGAAACTGAAGGTGGACAAAGCAATGGGGCCTGATGGAATTCACCCCAGAATTCTAAAAGAATTAAGGAGGGAACTAGTGAAACCACTGGCTACTCTTTTTAATAAATCATGCGAGGATGGTGTGGTATCCGAGGACTGGAGGAAGGTGGATGTGATTCCCCTTCACAAAAGTGGGACCAAGACAGAGGCAGGAAACTACAGACCTGTCAGTCTGACCTCTGTGGTAGGTAAAGTGATGGAGTCACTTCTGAAGGAAAGAATAGTTGAGTACCTAGAGGCCAGTGGGGCACAGGACCCAAGGCAGCATGGGTTCACAGCTGGAAGGTCATGTCAGATGAATCTAATAGATTTCTTTGACTGGGTGACCAAAGTAGTAGACCAGGGAGGGGCTGTGGACATGGCCTATCTAGACTTTATCAAGGCATTTGACACAGTCCCACAAAAGACTAATAGTCAAATTTACCAGCCTGGGAGTCGGTCCCAGGGTGGTAGCTCTGAGTAAAACATTGGCTGGTCAACAGGACACAGAAGGTAATTGTAAATGGAGTCCACTCTGAAGAAAGAGGGGTTAAGTAGGGGTACCGTGGGGTTCAGTATTGGGTCCAGTCCTTTTTAATGTCTCAATAAGTGACATTGCAGAGGTACTGGAAGGAAAAAGTATGCCTCTTTGCAGATGACACAAAGATCTGCAACAGGGTTGATACACAAGGATGCATGGAAAGGATGAGAAGGGACTTGGCAAGGTTGGAGGAATGGTCAGAAGTATGGCAGCTAGGATTCAATGCAAAGAAGTGCAAAATAATGCACCTGGGAAACAAGAACCCAGGGAAGAATACACAATGGGCGGAGGTAGTATGAACAACAAAAAAGGAAAGGGACCTGGGGGTAATCATATCAGATAACATTAAGGTTAGCAAGCAATGTGAGAAGGCAGTAAGGAGAGCTGGGGGTATACTGGGATGCATAGGGAGATGCATCAGCAGCAGAAAATAGGAAGTTGTTATCCCTCTGTACAGACAGTTGGTGAGACCCCATCTGGAGAACTGTGTCCAGTTCTGAAGACCCCATCTCCGCAAGGACATAGACAGGATAGAGACAGTCCAGAGGAAGGCAACTAAAATGGTGCAGGGTCTGCAAGAGAAGCTGTATGAGGAGAGACTAAGGAGCATAATATGTATACCCTTGAGGAAAGAAGGTAGAGGGGGACATGATAGAAACCTTTAAGTACCTTAGAGGAATCAACAAAGTCCAAGAGGGTAGCATCTTTCAGAAAAGAGACATGCAAGAACAAGAGAACACAATTTAAAGATAGTGGGGGTGGTTCAGGGGCAATGTGAGGAAGTATTATTTCACAGAGAGGGTAGTGGATGCATGGAACAGCCTTCCTGAGGAGGTTGTGGGGTCTAAAACTGTGGGAGAATTCAAGAATGCGTGGGACAGACATAAGGCAATTCTGGTGGGAGGTAGGAAGAAATAGGCTGTTGGTTAACTAGGATCTGCGGCCTATCCTTTAGGTAGGGAAATGGGCAGACTAGATGGGCCAAGTGGTCCTTATCTGCCATTAAAGTCTATGTTTCTATGTTTCTTTCCAGATTGTTCCCAGAAATAATGTGGCCCCACATCCATTGCAGCATACCACCCTCCCTTCCCCCACACTTATGCACTGTATCTTCCCTCCTCCCTCCTCTTTCATGCCTCACAGCTGTCCTATTGTCAGTGCCAGTTTATAGGCTTCTACATCCTACCCAGTTAACTTTTACCCACCAATGTTACTATGTTGTTTCTTGCTTTTATTTCACTAATAGGCTAACCCTAGATAGGAATTTGCTTCAATTCTCTTTTCCTGCTGACCTCCACAACTTGCTAAATGGACTAACTTACTTAGCCCACACTATGTTCCCTGTTCTTATAGCACCAAAGGGCTGACACTAGATAGGGTTTTGGTGCAATCCCCTTTTTCTGCTGGCTCCTTCTCTATGCTAGACAGACAGCTTACATAGTCCCCCTTTATGTAGTTACAAACTCTGCTTCCCTGCCTCTGTTGTATACTTACCTTCTATGCCCTGACAAACATGGCCTATGGCCTGTGGTCCTGCCTGCAGATGTGCTGCCAATGCCGTCCAATTACACTTAGTCACAGATGCTACACTCCTGCTTTTTGACACTCATGCCTCAGGGTCACTCAAGCAAGGGGTCACTGGGGATGGTGGGTGTTTAATACAGACTGCAGGAGCCCTATTGGTGACCTACAGCAATGTGTCTTGGGCCCCTCCAATGGAATTTACACCAAACAGCAAGAACTCTCCCTCAGTCCGCCCACTGTAGTTTCCCCCTCCTCCCTTTCATACAATATCCCCCCCCCACGCAAAAGTTAAACACACATTTGTTGTTTGGAATTTTTTTTTGTTCATTGTTTTTTTATGGTTTTCCCAGTAGTTATACGCCCCTTTGTTAAGACAACACTTATCTGGTCAATCCTGCTCTGTAGCTCCTGCCACTCCTGCTGCACATCCCCTGTCAGGCTGACCAAGGGACTACAAACAGTATAAATCCAAAGACTACAGGAGACCTATTGGTGTCCTGCAGCCACATGTCTCCAGTTCCATCCAATGGCATTTGTGCCAAACAGCAAGAATCCTCCCTCAATCCTCCACTGTAGATTCCCCTCCTCTCTTCAGTGCAATCCACGCAAATGTTAAGCACACATTCATTGTTTTTTTTTTTTACAGTTTTCTCAGTAGTTATAAGCCCCTTTGTTAAGTCAACACTTCTCTGGTCGATCCTGCTCTGAAGCTCCATTCCTCTCCCACAGTGCATCCCCTGTGAGATCCCAAATATTACACTAGTATGGGTGCATGTATTTTGAAAGCAAACATAACATTTTTTTATCTAGTTAATGGTAACAGGAGAAGTGTTATGTCTGTGAATAACATACAGAAATACAAAGCAGTTTCTGTCACAGGAAATCACAGTAAAAACATATATTGTTAATACTATAAATGCCAAACATGTTGTACCTTGTAGTATGTAAAACAATACAGCCACTGTGAACTTTCATCTTGTTCTTGTAGTTTGCCTTCATTTGCAGAACTAGTTGATTCTGCTATCGTTACATATCATGCATGTTTCTGCACCTATATCATGTTTAAGGAAATTGTGGTTTATGTTGCCTAGTGATGGATTCCTGTAAGAAAAATTTTTGCATTGAGTATAGAAGCTGCAAATGTTTTTTATTTTTTTACTTACTTTCTTTCTTGCTAGCTTCCTGGTTGGCACCACTCATCAAGGCATCCTCCTTCATGGATCCAGCCACTGTCTGGTCAGTCCCCGGTTTCTCTTCTGAGTGGCCATCATCTCTTCCCCATGGATTACCCCTGCGGCAGGGTAGCGCGGATCCCATCTCTCTCCTCCAGGACCGGATCCAGTTTAGCGATGCCATTCTGAAGCCAGGGTACCCATAACATGGCCATCAAACTGCTGCAATCAGGATGCCATTTTCCTCCCTAGATTTTGACCCCTATGGAGCTCAGTATACAATGACGCCAATGGCATGTTCATGCACACTCCCATATGCACCACTTCAGGCTTCTGCCAAGCTCCAGCCCTGCAATTATAGCACTGTGTCACCAACCCTCACCCTCTGCTAGGAGTCACAGGCACAGTGACCAAGGTTTCCCCTGCACCCTGAAGATGGAGAATAGTTCATTAGATGCTCGATCCATCTTCCCCCCACCAACCCACAATGACCCCTGCTCACTCCCAAACATGGGTTGGCGGTGTGGTGCGAGGTGTGGCGTCCAGCACCTCAACCCACAGTGCCACCTGGCCGGCTACACAGACGTTGCAAATGTGATGTTTGCTATGTTCTAGTACAAACCTCTGATGGAATGTTTTTGTGACCACCACACTTCCTTTTTTTGTGAGACTGCATTTTTAAAAGCTGTTTCTTTTTCTGACGTTTGCATAGCCCCAGTCAGTCTTTGGCTCTCCATGTCATGGGTCTCAATGCATGGTATCATGCTACATCATAATTACTATATAGGGAAAGGATGATATTTAGTCATGTAGGGTGGAATAGGATTTCTGAAGGAAAGCAAGACATCACATCTTGCACCTGTTCTCTATGGATCAGTTAAAACACAGTTTTGTTGCATGCATGTATGTATTTTCTGATGGATTTGATTAAGCCTATTGTAGTAAAATTTATTATGTATGTATGTTGCATTTTGTTGGTAATTGTAAGCAATACCTATATTTGATGTCATTTACTGGATTTGCTGTAATATACTGGACTGAAACTGACTTTATTGGGCACTGAATGCAGACATATCATTTACACATTAACACTCCTTAAACTTACATTCACTACTTAATTCTTTAATCAGCTTTTCATTACAAGTCCTTTACAAATACAGTAGTTTACCTGACCCAGATTACAGTTTGTACATCCTTGCCAATCTGGAGCTTGAGAAGTTTGAAGAGTGACATCAATAGAGACAGCTAATAGGTTAGTAAACATACATGATGTTTGCTCTAGTACTGTAACTAAATAGTACATGCAATCCCTAAGGTAAATATGCTGCAACAGTTTCATGTGTTTTACTAACAGGTGACCATGGGTATCCTTGTGCCTTGGATCATAGCCCCAGACGAAATCTACTGGATGACATATGCACTCCATCACTACCTACTAGGGTGTCCCAGTGCAAACCAATCTCTGCCACTGCCACTGCAGTAGAGCTATTCCCTTTCACTTTAATGTGGCAGTGATACAGGGGCAGGAAATACAGTGACAAAAACATTCTGCAGTTTGTCAGATCACTGCTAGACATCTGGATATACCCTAAGTCTGAATGTAGGCATCTTTATGATGGACAGTGGCAATAACATGATAAAGGTGATGAACAGTGAGGAGTTCTGCAATATACAATGTTTTGTACACACACTAAATCTGGTTCTAAGTCATGTTCTGGACAAACATACACTATTAAAAGAAACACTTGATATTGCAGGAGACATTGGCAAATATTTAAACTGTTCTGAAAAAGGTACCGTACCCCTAGATCTGTACCATTAGAACTTTAATGCTCCTCAACATCACTTAAAAAATGATACCACCACAGATTGGATCGCCATATTTTATAAAGAAGAGAGACTTAACATACATACTAGTTGCCAGCAGATTTGGCCTTACAGTCTATTGAGTCTGCTCGAGCTTCAGACCCCAGTGTGGATGAGAGGCCTCCCCCGTTGTACCCTTGTGTCTCCTGTTCTCCATCTCAGTCCCCTGGGACAAGCCAACCATTGCTTCATCCCATTCCTGTACCTGTCCCACCCTCTCTCGAACCCCTCCACCATAGAAGCCTGAACCAGCTCACCAGGCAACGATTCCACCATTCCACCACTCTCTCAGTTAAATGCTTCCTCCTCCTTTCCACCCTAATCCTTCCTCCCTAGAGCTTCCAACTATGTATTCTGGTGATTCCCCTCCTTCAGCCTAAAGATCCTCTCCCAATTTACCCTACTTATTCCCTTAAGGTACTAGAAGACCTCAATCATGTCCCTCTGATCCCTCCTCCAATGAGAACAGACCTAGCTGGTCTAGCCTCTCATCATATGTCATCTCCCCTAGACCTCAGATCATTTTGGTTACTATCCTCTGGATCCTTTCCAGGAAATGGATGTCCCTTTTCAAGTGCAACCTCCAGTACTGCGCCCAATACTCAAGGTGTGGTCTGACCAGCCCATTGTACATCAGCAGAATCATGTCCCTGCTCCTTGAGGTAATCCCCTGAGTGATGGAGCCCTGCATCCCATTTGCCTTTACTGTGGACCTGTGGAAGAGAAAAGTATATTCCAGGCATGATGTGATTAGGTGGATTGTGGTGGATATGTGTCATGGTTGCAATTGACTGTTCTGAAAAATCTCATTTCACTTTTGTAACTATGTAAACCATGCAGAATCTGCATCCCTTAGCATGGTCATTCCCATGGTCAATCCATTTTAAAAGCCTAAATGCTGCATTTTTGTAGGTCTACAGCAACATCAACCTAATGAAGGAATGCTGGTTATGGTGATTATAGCAGTGTCAGCTGTGATTCTGGTGATCACATTAACAGAAACATAGAAATAAGCACAGAAAAGGTTGATCAAGTCTGTCCTGGGGCCCTACATCACATTACTCATAACCTGCATTACATACCTCTCCACTGCTACATTCCCTCCAGTGTTTGTTCTTCCTCTGTGATGGTCTTCTTGAATGTATTCCACCTTTTTATAATCTTTGCATTAAACACAGTGCTGCACATGCTGTTCCACTTTTCCTCCTCACTTTCTGTGGGGAAAAAAAGGTTTCCTTATATGTTTCATAAACTTCCCCCTTTATCAGTCTGAGATTGGGGCCCCTGGTAGTTGTAATGTACATCACTTTGAGTGGTTTAGTGTAATATATCCTATTATGTTTTGTATATTGGCATATTATAATGGAAAATATCCTTTTAGCCAATCAGAATGCAAAGTTACAGTCTGGTTATTCTGCAATAACTGGACAGCAGACTGAATAATAGAGCAGTGACTCTGCATTCTGATTGGTTGCTTGATGTGTGCTTAACCAATCAGAGAGCAAGTCCAATTTGCCCTCCCATATCAACATGCAGCAGCCAGACAGAAATGTTTAATAATGTTACAGCACATTGATGAGAAACAGTTCTTGCTTTCTCACAGACGCGCTGCAATGTGCCAAACAGATTTGACAGTTCTCTTCTTTTGTTTTTTCAGTATAATAACTATAATAGTTGTCTCATCTGTTGGCATTAAATTTCAGTTGCCGAGTGCCTGACCACTTTTCTTGACTCTTCACATCTGAATGTTGCTTCTTTCTTTTCCTGCCAAAGTAACTTAACTCATGTTGTTGCTGAAGTTGCTGTAATTTCCTTGACTTGGACACCCTTGGAAAAGCTCTCTTGTGCTCAAAGGTTTTCTGAACACAATAAATAATCATAGTGTTTGTTATTCTCTTCATCATTACCTACTCCTCCACAAGCTTTGGTATCATCTGTAGTGCAAATACATACTTTTTACTATGTAGCCTGACCCCAATTATCACTAACTTACATCACTGTACATTCACGGTAGTGCAGTGGACACCAGTAGTTTATCTGAGCCACAGCAGCAGTATCAACAACAGATCTGCAAGAGTGACACAGTTTAAGGACTGAGCAAGACGGCTGCAGCTACATATGATCTCAGAGTTTCATTTTCTTTGTTTTCTGAACTGTTGTTTTGGTATGCTGATGGAACTATATTTTGCAACCGTTGGAGAGAAATCTGACTTGATGGAATAAAAAATGTGTAAAGCAGGAACATGTGCTGCTAAGAAGTCAGAGAAAAAGCATACTATTGGTGACTACAGCAGACTAAACTACGAAAAAGACATTGAGGTTTCGCACCAGGAAAAACAAGAATTAGATACACAAAAACTGAACACAGAGCACCTCACATAATATGGACACCGGAGATTAGAGCAAAAATATCTATTTTATTGAATAAAATACGCCTGACGGCGTGTTTCGGATCAACACAGATCCTTTATCAAAGGCTAAAACATTTGAAACCACATACCATTTAAATACTAAAATCCACTATGATGTCATACTGATGTATGAAATTCATTAACATGCAGATTTTATTTACTTAAGCAAATACAAATTAAACACACTTAAGGCACCTCTAAGCCCCACATATAGTGACCTACAGCTGAAAACAATCTAGCAAGCAATAAATAACAAAACATTACACCTAACAAAAGAACCTAAAATAAAGTGAAATAAAATGGAAAGGAAGAGGGAGGAGTGGGAAGAAATTTAAAAGTTAAAAGGGGAAGGGTCATATAACAAAATATGATTAACATTTCACATCAAGAGTTCTTTTGAACCCACAACTCTTATAAATATAAACACATGGAGCTAGTACATTTCTAATGGAATTTCTTATTGAAACTTAAACCAAACAGTCTTCTCCTCTATTTCTTCTTTCTTAAAGTTTTATATCCAAGCCTGAATTAAGTCCAGGTTCCTATGTGCACCTAATTGCACAATCCAAAGTTCTCCCTTTGCAGTACTTGATCATTATAATTTCCCCTCTTGGCAGTGCCACAACTTTTCTATTGCCTGAAAGCTAAAGGTGTTTGATATAATTGCTCTGCTGCATTTTGACTATGTGAGCTGCAGTAGCATACGTGCAGTGCCCTCATTGTATAGCATGTATATGTTCACCTATTCTAATTTTAAAATTTCGGGTTGTTTACCCACATAAAATGAAGAACAAGAGCAGGTTATTTAGCAAAAGTTGTGGCACTGCCAAGAGGGGGGAATTACAATGATCAAGTACTGCAAAGGGAGAACTTTTAGACTGTGTAGTTAGGTGCAGATAGGGAACCTGGACTTAGTTCAGGCTTGGATATCAAATCCTTTAAGAAAGAAGAAATAGAAGAGAAGACTGGTTTAAGTTTCAATAAGAAATTCCATTAGAAATATACTATCTCCATGTGTTTATATTTATAAGAGTTGTGGGTTCAAAAGAACCTCTTGATGTGAAATGTTAATCATAGTTTGTTATATGACCCTTCCCCTTTTTTCTTTTTTTTTAGCAATGCGTGAAATTTTTCAAGATCTACAGTGTTCATGTGAAGAGGACATGGAAGAGTTAAATACTCAATCTGAGGAACTGAAACAGATGGTTTCTGGATCTGTTGGCAGTGGTATAGGGCAATGCAAACTGAGCAACTCAAAAATAAGCTACTCAAGTTTGTGCACCTTCAGAAATAGCCATCATGAAACCGTAGTGAGGGAGAAGGAACAGCAGCTGTGGAGGAAAGAATAGTGAAGGTAAAGGTCAGTGGGTGTAGAGTTTGTGAATGGATAGAGTAAAGAAAGGGTAAATGGATTAATTGGTGATCCACTGCCAAGCTCGCCACCTAGCATGGTGGTTACAGTCACTGCCTGTGCAGCAAATAGTCCTGGGTTTGGGACTGCATGTAGGTAAGTTATTTTATAAGGCTCTGGTTTTGCATTTCTTTTTTTTTTTTTGTGACCACCCGTTCCCCTGAGTTTCTTCCCCCACCTGTGGGTGTTCCTCCCTCAACTGGTATCCCTATGGTGTAGCCCCTTCGTGTTGTCCTTTGTCCACCAGTGCCCCCCATAGTTGCTTATATTTATTTAGGGGTGTGGTGGGTATAGCCTCCACATAAATAATGCATACATCACCCCCTGTTTAGATGTTATGGTGTGGTCATGGTGTTGGTGATCGGTGTAGTGCTAGTCGCCCATTTTTGTTTTCAGTGTTTTGCACTCACTGTATAGCCAGTCATGTTTCTGTCTTCACTGATATGACACATAACCACTGAAATATTGATAACACTCAGGAAAAGAAAGCAGGCTATCACATTCACCTATTGAAATATTTCACTAAATAGTCAATGTAATATTTATAGATTCAACATTTCATAACTTATTGTTACTACCCTAGGAAACATTGGCTTATTACCTGTAATGCATTTTATGAAAACATGAAACAATCATTTTAATGTACAGTTTAACTGAGATATGAATCAATATATCTTTGAACAATTACATTCCAGAATATCTTAATATAAATAATATTATAGACTTACTAGTAGATCAGTCTTGCATCTGAAGAATGGGTGCTAATTCAGTTTTTTAAAGTATTCTGTTTTTTCTTAAGTACCTTAGTGCTACCTAAAATATGAAATTATTTATTTTAATTCCTTAACTCCCAAAATGTATGATATTCAAATTAAATACTTAGTATTTAAAGTCCTTTGTACCACGTATTAATTTATGTAGGGACAAATTGAATTAATTTTCATATTTTAAATAGTACAGGTGCATACGAAAAATCAAAATATTGTTATAAAATCTGACATAGCAACCATTCTTCAGATGCAAGATTGATTCCTTGTAAGTCTGTAATATTATTAATATGTACATACATGGGAATTTAATTAATCAGAGATTTATTGATTCATATCTCAATTAACCTTTACATTAATTTTCTCATGTTTTTATAAAATTTATTGCAGAAAATATGCCAATGTTTCCTGGGGAAGTAACAATAAGTTACAAAACGATGAATCTATAAATATCATATCCTATTATAAAATATCAGATCAGGACTGTCTCCTCTATGGTGAAAAATGTCATTTTGATGATTCAAAGGATCCCAGTTCCAATGGTGTGTGGAGAGTAACATTCAGAAAAGACTTACATAGAAGCATAGACAATGTTGGCAAAAATAAATAAATAAATAATACCACTGGTCTATCAGTCTGCCTAGTTTACTCTGTCTACACAACACCTATTTTCTAGATGGGGTTTTAGCTTTCACCTCCCCCTTCTTGCTCCCTGCCTATGAGCTACCCTCTGAGTAACCTTTAAGCCCTTAACTCTGTTCTAGCCATGCTCGAACCCATTAGTGTTTTTTTGTACCCACCAACTAGGCAAGTAGGCTATTCCACAGCTCAGACACTCTTTGTAAAGCAAACTTCTTAGATCCCTCCTGAATCTCCTGCCAACTTCCACTCATGTCACCTTGTTTTTGACTCACCATTCCTACTGAGTAGTTCCTCACAGTTTACCATGTTTATTCCTTTCAAGAAATTGAAAGTTTCTATCATATTGACCCTCTCCCTTCTTGCCTCCTGCAAATACATGTTCAGTGCTCAAGTCAGTCCTCATAGGATCTGCCCTGTTGACCCTGAATAATTCTGGCTATGCTATGCTGCACTGTCTCCAGTTTGTCTTTGTCTTTCTTTTAGTGAGGATTCCAGAACTCCACACATAATTCCAGATGGGGTCTTAACAGTGTTCTATAGAAAGGTAATACTACCTCTTATTAACTGCTATAAAAACCCTTCCTAATACATCTCAACATACTGGTTGCCTTGCTGTAGGCATTGTTGCATTGACATCATAAAGGAAGGGCTGGCAGAAGTAATGGAGTCTTGCACTAGGAAGAAAAGCAAGAAGGGAAGGGGAAAGAAACCCAGTTGACTGACACAGGAGGTTATGGAAGGGGTGCGGGCCAAGAGGGCAGCATTTTGAAAGTACAGGAAATTGGGAAGGGGTGAAGATAAGAATACATACATGGAGAATTCCAGGGAGGTTACCAGACTGGTCAGGGTGGTCAAGGCATGCAGGGAGCTGACTGGTGCAGGGAATTAAAAGTGGAGAAAAAGATGTCTGCTACATCAGAGAGAAGAAAGAGCAAAGATCAGCTGGTGAGGATTAAGAAGGATGAGGGTGGGTGGAGAAAGGGGCAGAGCAGGCAGTGGCACTGAATGAATATATCTGCTCTGTGTTCATGCAAGAGAAGGGGGCAGATAACCCAGGAGAGGGGTGTGTGGGGGATGACAGATGTAGGGATTACAGAGAACAGGGTACTAGATGGGTTGAAGGCATTAAGGGTGGACAAAGCACCTGGACCTGATGGCATTACTCCTGGGGTACTAAAGGAGTTGGCAGAGGTCCTGGTGGGTCAATGGCTGAACTGTTCAATTCCTCCCTGGACATGGGATGTGTACTACAGGACTGGAGAATAGCCCTTGTGGTGCCCATCCACAAAAATGGCCCAAAGGATGAACCAGGAAACTATAGGCCAGTGAGCCTCACATTGATCATGGGAAAGCTCCTGGTGACCATACTAAAAGACAAGCTAGTGAGCTTCATGGATGAAAACTGTCTCCAGGAAGGTCAACAGCATGGGTTTATAGTGGGAAGATCCTGCCAGACAAACCTTGTAGAGTTCTATGACTGGGTGACATGGGAACTGGAAAAGGCCATGCAGTGGATGTCCTGTATTTGCAATTCAGCAAGGCCTTTGATTTAGTGCTGCATGGGAGGTTGGGGGTAAACTAGATTATGTGGGGTGGGACCAAAAATGGTGAAATGCATCACAAACTGGCTAAAGTGAAGACAGAAAAGGGTACTGGTGGTGGAGAACCTCTCGTCACCGATAGCGGTGATGAGTGGGATACCACAGGGATCAGTACTGGGACCAGTGCTGTTTGGGATTTTTATTGTAGGTATTTCACACGGGATCCAGAGCAAGATCAGCCTGTTCGCAGATGATACCAAGATGGGAGCTGTGGTTGATGATGCAGAGGGGTGGAAGGGGTTGTAGGAGGACCTGACTAATCTGCAGGGTGGGAGGAAACATGGCAGTTGGGGTTCAGCCAAGGAGTGCAAGGTTATTCACTGAAGATAGGAACCAGGGAGGGATTATCACTTGAATGGGGTACAGTCGGGTGCTCCACAGAGGATAAGGACCTAGGAGTGATCATTACGGAGTAGGAACAACTCTGCTCAGTGCAGGAAGGTGGCAGCAAAAGCCAACAAAATGCTGGGGTATATTGCAAGAGGGATCTCCTCCAGAAGGAGTGAGGTTTTCCTGCCCCTGTATAGGTAATTGGTCAGGCCCCACCTGGAATACTGCTTGCAGTACTGATACCCATTCCTGAAGAAGGACATCAGATTCTTGGAGGGAGTACAGTGAAGAGCCACAAAGATGATCCAGGGATTGGAGAGCAAGCCCTACTAGGACAGGCTGAGAGAGTTGAATATGTATTCACTGGAGGAGAGGGAGAAGGGATGGGGGATATGATCGAGACCTTCAAGTATCTGAAGGAGTGAACAAAACCAACACAGAAGGGATTTTTCAGATGATAAGGGAGGGAACGAGAGGGCATGGACTGAGATTGAGAGGAGAAGATTCAAGAGGAGATGAGGAGACATTTTTCACAGAAAGAGTGGTGAACAAATGAAACACTTTACCAGATGATATAGTGTCCTGTAAGACAGTGAGCAGTTTCAAGAGGGATTGGGACAGGGTAAGGGTAGGGGATACTGGGAAGGGGGTGGGAAGGCCAGCTGTGTGATCAGGGGCTAGCTGCACACTCGAGCAGACTCTTTAGACCATGAGACCCGTTTCTGCTGGCAATTTCTTATGTTCATATGTTTTGGGAATCACTTATAGTGTTATGACTCCTGGTCTCTTTGTTCAGAATTAGTAACAAGTTTAACCCTTATATCCAGTATTCCATTCTAGGATTTTGTTCCCTATGTGCATCATTATTGAATATCAACTGCCAAACCTTGGACCACCTCTCTAAACTTTGCAGGTCCCTCTGCAACTCTCTCTACCTCCTCACTGTCTACCCTGTCACACAGCTTAGTTTCAACTGAAATGAGACAAATCTTGCCCTGTATTCCTTCTCCTATGTTGCTGATGAACATGTTGAAAAGGACTAAACCCAGGACTGCCCCTACACCACTCACTCAAGACCTCTTTCTAATCTGAGTTGACCCTGTTTAACACCACCTTCTACTGTCTTCCTTCCAAACAATTTCCTACCCTTCTAATGTGGTCCTTTGCTGCTCCCAGTTCTTCTAACATGTTTAGCAACCTTCTGTGTGGCACTGAGTTAATTGTCATGCTGAAGTCGAAGTGCAGTAAGTCCATTGCAAGTCCCTTATTCACTGCCCTAGTTACCTAGTCAAAGAATGCTACCAGGCTCATATGACAAGACCTCCCTGTCATGAACTTATGCAGTTTACTACACTGGAGTCCATTTCTGTCCAAGTAGTCTGTTATGTCCTAACAGTCACAAACATCCCAATGCTCACTCTCTTTCTCAGAGTATTATAGACATGGTGATACTAGCTTCACAGTTTAAAATGCTTCACAACCCAGATACTGCATGGCGGCAGTTCAACTTGCACTGCACTTACTTTTCTTTTTCACATAAATGTATGCAACTGCAAAATGTTTATACTGCTTTACCTACTGTACTCTAGTAGGTCTCTTTTATTTAATCTTCAGAATACAGTACACTACTCCTTCATTGTCACACTAATACAGGTTGATTTTAAAATCTACCTCCGTCAGTGTCACAAAGAAAGAGTAATCAGATTACAGAAGTAAATGTGAAGGATGTATGCTGAAATTTCAATGAAAGAGATGGTAAATGAAGCAGTATAAACATTTTCAGTTGCATCTGTTTATGTGAAAAGAAAAGTAAGTACACTGCAAGCTGGACTGTTGACCTGTGGTATTTGGGTTGTGAAGTCTATGATGTTCTGTTTGGGGAATGTCTTCATCGGCTTATCCACAATAGAGCTAGGAATGATGGACCTGTAGTTATCTGGTTGCTCCTTGTCCCCTCACTTGTGGAGTGTAACTGCAATCACTACCCTCTAGTCTTCCAGAACCAACCGTGGCTGTAGGAAGCTATTGAATAGTCTTGCCAGGGGTTCTGGCAGTTTCAATATCAATTTCCCCAGAGTACACTCAGGTATACCCAAATGGTCCTGTAGCCTTGTTTATTTTCATGGCTGCAACCCCTTTTCTAACCCTTTATCTGAAATTATCATCCGCCCCATTTCTTGGATCCCCATTGCAGCAACTTTTATGTTGCTTTTTGGCAAAGGCTCGCTATCCTCCATTGTGGAATACTGAGCAGAAGTAGTTAAGTTAAACTAGCTGGGGGAGCTGTAAAACCAAGTGAGGTTACAATTCCCCCCTCCTGATGATGGAGCATTAGGGAGGGATGGCGTAAGGGAGTAAAAACACATAGGGCAGGGGTGCAAAATGACAGGAGTGGGGACAAGGCAGAGAAAAAGGGGAGTATAAATCAGGTAAGAAAGAATAAAGGAGAAAGAGAATGGACAGGTTAAAAGGGAAGATGAGAGTCAGGTAGATCTTTAGGGGGCAACACAGGCAGGAAGGGGCAAGCAGGGAGGGAGTAAGGTATGGAGAGCAATATGCATCAGTGCAAGAAGTCTGGAAAATAAAATTCTGAACCTGGAGGCCATCATGATGGAGGCCAGCCTGGATTTGGTGGCCAGAACAGAGTTGTGGTGCACTGAGCACCACGACTGGGACATGGCCATACCTGGCTATTCTCTAGTCAGGAGAAACAGGGCAGGGAGGAGAGGAGGAGGGAATGCACTATATGTGAGGGACAGAATCAAGGCCACATAAGCACCAAGTCAATTGGAGAAAAAGAAAGGGCTGGAGGTTCTGTGAGTCACCCTGGAGATAGGCTCTGGGGCTAACATCCATACTGGAGTAGCATACAAACCTTCAACAACAATCTACCCAGTGCTCAGGAAGACCAAGGCGGCACCTTGAAACAGTCAGCAAAGAAAAACAAGTGCACAAAAAAAAAAGTCAGGAGTTAAATGCAAAATATGTCTTTATTGTGCAGACAGAGAAAAACAGACAGGTTGAATGAACTCCAACACTCTGAATCCCTGTGGGTTCATCAGCCCCAGATGAAGAACTCGCAGGGGGTTTGATGCACCAGCATTCATTCAGCTCATCTGTTTTTCTTTGATTGCACAATTAAGCCAAGTTTTACATTTAGCTCATTTGCTACCTGACTTTTTTGTGCACCTGCATTTTTTTTTATTGTACAGACCTTCAGCACAGGGAGAGGAGTTTAATAAGGCACTTTGGGAAGCCGTCATCACAATGGCAAGAATAGTGAAGGTGCTGCTAGTTGCAGACTTCAGTCTGTCAGACATGGAGTAAAGACTTCCAGTAGCATCATCATCAGGAAAGAGCAGGGCCCTTCTTAACTCCCTACATGGGGATTTCCTCAGGCAACTAGTCAAAGAGCTCACTAGGGACAGGGCAGTGCTGGTCCTGGTATTTAAAAACAGGGACAGCATTGCAGGTGTCACAGTAGGCAGTCTCCTATGTACCAGTGATCACCGTACACTCTGGGTTAACATAAAGACAGAAGAAAAGGCAAATCACATGAGGACAAAGGTCTTGGACATCAGGAAGGTGGAATTTGAAAAAAGGGAGACTACCTTATAGGGGGAGATTTTTCAGTGATGGGAAGAGGTACAGTGGGTAAGAATAAGGGAGAACATATTTACAGCAACTGGCCTCTGTGTGATGGAAGTGAGTAAAGCAAAGAGAAAATAGGCTGTATAGTTCCCTAGAGAAGAGGAAGCTGATGAAGGAAAAAAGGGTGGCATTCAGGAGATACAAGAAAACAGAGAGAGAAGAGAAGGACAGGGAGGTATGCCAAGTAACACAGAGGGAAGAGGTAAGGCAATAAGGAAACAAAGGTCAACCAGAGGGAAGGATAGCCAAATGGGTAGCTAAATGGGATAAGACTTTATATATATCTATATATATATATATATATATATATATATATGTAAAAGCAAATGGTTTGATACATTTTATTGGACCAACATAAATGGTACAAAAAGAAAACAATGTGTAAGCTTTTGAACCAACCAAGTCCTTCCTCAGAGACTTATGACAATTGTTCAGAGTCACATTCTATTAACACCCAGATTATACATAAAAAATAAGGAAAAGTTCTCATTGGTTAAAAGTACCTATTTCAAAAACTCACAATTTTAAATGAAATTGAATAGCATTCCATGAGCTTGCTATTACTGAGAATCTTTTCAATGACTGACAATTGATATCTTGTAAAAATATTGTTACAGCAGTATAGGTTTTAATGTTTATGGAGTGTGTTAACTGGTTCAGTGTATAGTTTAGAAAATATCTCCATATAATTTTAATTCTGTATGAATGTTTTAAACAGTTGCCAATACAAGGTAATTTTTGTCTTATTCCCCTTATTTCTATACATACATTTCTGTTGTACAGTTCTTTATCACACAATACTATCAAGTTTTAACTTGGACATTTTTGATATTAATTCTAAAGGTCTTGCTTTTAATTTTAAATGTATTCTTATAACTCAATCATTCCATAATAATTTCAGTTAGAGGCCCTGCATGTTGAGTGTTCAGCTTATCGAATGGATGTCCTTGAAAAGATTCTCAGTAATAGCAAGTTAATGGAATGCTATTCATTCCATTTAAAATTGTGATTTTTGAAATCACGTACTTTTTAACCAATGAGAATTTTTCCTTATTTTATGTTGGCTCGTGCATACATCAGCCAACATATTATTATGGTAGTTGCAGATTTGGAGGTGCGGTCACTGTTGGGCAAATGCAGGGCACGCATCAGTAGGTGTGTCCCTCATTCCCCAATCATGCAGCATGCAGGCACCGCATCAGCAATTTGGAATGTGGCCACCAGATCTAACAAAAGGTCTGCTGTAATGAGAGCAGAGCTCTCATGCAGTGTGACTACAACACACCTCCTGACATGCACGCAACACTGCCGCCGCCTACTGTCAGAATGCCGACGGGGGAGCCCACTCCCCATCAGCATAATAACCCACCACCCATTTACAATATATGCTGAGAGGGTACCCAGTTCCCCTCGGCATCATGCTTACTCCCAGCAGTTTTCTTTGCTAGCAGGGGCCCCCAATCCCGTCGGCTTGATGTAAGTGATGTTACCGATGGGGGAATACTTACCTGTCAACATTATGTAACCCCCTGCTTTTGTTGTGTGTCCACAGGGGTGCCCAATCCCTGTCGGCATAATGTAATCCCCCCTTTTGTTGTGTGCTGATGGGGGTGCCCAATCCCCAGTTGGCTACAGCTTACCCCCAAAAAAAGAGTCCATTGGCATGCTGGGAGCCCACCCCAGCGTGCCACATGCCCCTGTTATAAAACAAACGGTCCTGTAATGTTGTTTTTTTTTACCCTGTAAAGAAATAAAAAGGTCCCTCATGGTCTCCCTGCCCCCCTCCAACAACCTGCACACTCCCACTGCGTACCCTACCTCCCCACACCCCTCATCTCATACTTACCTCAGGAGTCCAGAGCGATGATCTTTGGTGGACGAGAACATGTCTGCACTCTTCAAAGCTGACCTCAAACTGAGGAAATGCTGGTAAGCTGTAAAATGGAATAAATAGGGTTTCCTCAACTTTGATGCATATCTCAGAAATGTTTTTGAATTTTGGCACCAAATATTCAACATTGGATTTTTGGACCCCTCCTCATGAATTCTGGCATTGTCATAGCATTAATCGGCCCGGAAAGGTGACTTTGCGGTCACTGCACAGAATCACCTTTCGGGACCTAGTAACAAAATGACAGTGCCAGTGTTCATGAGGTGGGCTGTCAAAAAGCCTATGTTGCAAATTTGGTGGAAAACATCCAAAAAATGAATGTTTTATGAGCATGCATTGCTCAGTTTCCACACACGCTCATCACATTGAGAATTTATAATATTTTCACTCCAAATTTTCAAAATTGGCATTTTTCCACACCTCCTTATGAATAGTACAGCTGTCATTCTACATATCCTGGCCAAAATGTGTTTTCACACATCCAGCACAGAATAGCATGGGCACTGTGCGAAATCAGTTTTCGGGACAGTTTCAGGAAATGACGGTGATACTGTTCATGAGCAGAAGTCCTAAAATACCTATGTTGAAAATTTGGTGACAAAATTCCATGAAATGACTGTGTACAAGTGTGGGTTGCGCAGTTTCCATGCACCCTTGTAACTTCGCAAATTTGCACTATTTTCATGCCAGGATTTTCAACACTGGCATTTTTTACACCTCGTTATGAACAATACAGCTGCCATTTTTTACAACCTGCCCAAAATGTGTTTTCGCACCTGTGACGCACAGTGGCGTGGTCACTGTGCGAAATCAATGTTTCGGACACATTAGCAGAATCAAACTGCCACTGTTCATGAGGGGAGGCTCCCAAATGCCTATGTTAAAGATGTGGTTATAAAAATCTCAAACATAATTGGGTTACTGATGTGTGTTGCACAGTTTCTATGCATGCTCATACCTTCACCAATTTTTCATATTTTCACTCCAGATTTTCAACGTTGCCATTTTTTTACATCTTCTCATGAACAATACAGTTGTCATTTTCCACGTCCTGCCCAAAATGTGTTTTTATCCCTGTGTTGCCAAATGGCATAGCCGCTGTGCAAAACCATCTTTTAGCTAACAAACTGATAGTGCTGCTTTTCATGAGGTGGGCTCACAAAAAGTCCATGTTGAAAATTTGGAGTGAAAATACCAACACACGCCTATGGTGTTAGGGTTTTCAACTGTAGCACCCAATCCTGTAGAGACTGACAGGTGTCAGAGGTGTGACTTAGGATCATCGGCTGTAATGCTCACGCCATTCCACCCCCACCCCCACCCTGCAGCCAGTGACAGGCATCGTGGTGTGCCTTGCACTGTTCGGCCACAAAGTTCACCTCATTCTCCTATACTGCACCTACCTCAGCATATTTCCTTATGGAATGGGGTAAGTATAACACCCAAAGACCCCAAAGCACATCGCAACACTTGTCAGTGTCAATAGGGTAGGGTGAGACGAAATAGCATGAGCGTTATGGCTGATGACCCAAAGGCACACCCCAATGCCTGTTGATCTCTACAAGTTAGGGGTGGGGTTGGAATCATTTTAATACTTCACTGCCATTCCTATTATGCATCTCTAACTCTGGCACTACCAATGCCAATGCCAGCGAGACAACATTCAGCATTGCCAAATGCTTGTTTATGTATGATCTGGGTGTTAATAGAATTTGACTCCTAAACAACTGTCATAAGTTTCCGAGGAAGGACTTGGTTGGTCTGAAAGCTTATACATTGTTTTCTTTTTGTACCATCTATGTTGGTCCAATGAAAGTATCAAATCATTTGCTTCAGGATCTGTTCTTACAAGGACCAATATGGCAACTAATCTATTCCTGTATGTGTTCATATATGTAAGGGAGAAGAAGAAAACAGGGGGAGAGATTGTGAAGATAAGGAGGGCAGCAGGGGAAGACTGTACAGAAGAGGGCTATACCATCCTGAGCAGGTACTTCTGCTCAGTTTTCACAGTGGAGCAGTGGGAAGGACCACTAGGGAGTAGCAGGAACAAAGGGGGGGGCAGCAGGACAAACGTCAATTTTCCTTTTTCATTAATGTGTTTATGCCCGCTCTCAATAGCCCCATCTGCTTGACCTAGAGCCAGCTCCATAACACTAGCTTCCTTGCACTTATCAGCTTCTCCAAGTGTTCCCCAGAGCCTCCACCCTCTGGTCAGGGCTGCAGCCCCCTTACCTCCACCACAGCAGAACCCATATGGGAGATCAGTCCTAGGATAAGATTAAATGATAGAAGAAATATGTACAGCGTTAGTGTTACAGTGTGTACCAGTATTTTAAGTTAGGGCCCTTAGTTATATTTTAGATGAATTAAAGCAGAGACAGGGTAAAGAAAGCTTACAGTTAGCTAAAGGAATAAAATATATCTTACCACCTTGCAAAACTAAAATAGGAAGATTGGCATTTTATTATACACGCCCAAAAGTCGCATGGAACACCATTCCCTTTAACTTGAGGCAATAGACAGAACAGTTCATCTGACAAAGATAAAAATGAGGGTATTGGAGTTATGGAAGGATTCCTTTCCATGCTGTTCCATATATAATGTGGATTAATGCTTCATTTTTAACTTATAATATGTAGCCATTTTAGACTTAATTTTACAATTTTTACTTAATATTAGAATATAGAGTAGTACGTTCTTTTGTATTTGTGACCAGAGCAGTTTGAAGTGTACAAAACATTTTTCATTTTTCCTGTTTCAAATTAGCATTATGATTGAATGTTATTCTTAATTGTTGTATATTAATTATGTTTGTAATCTAGATGATATATTGTCTTTCTGAAAGCAACATAAGTTTCTTTTTATATTTCAGAATGTTTTGTAACAAGGACCCCACTGGAAATGAGCTCTGCTCTACTGGAAGTCTTATTCATATAAAAATAGTGAATTATTTGCTACCACTACTGCTGTAGCTAGCCAGGTATGGGGCCTGTGATCTGGTCAGCTTCATCCTGCTGCTCAGGGTGTTTTTACTTTGCTTCTCAGGTTCCCTGGACATTGACATCAAGTGAGTGCCAAGCACAGAGCCAGCAGCATGCATCATGCATTGCCTGCTGATGTCCTCCCATCCACTAGCTACTCAGATGTGCTGCCATCTGTGGTCACCCAGGTGGCAGTATAGCAACAGAGCTGGCTGCCCTCCCTCTATGGAGGAGGAGGTGTCCTGTGGGATGCTCAGTCTTCCTCCCCACAGCCAGTTGGGGCTCAGTGCCAAAAAGTGTAAAATCATGCACCTGGGGAATAAGGCCTGACTAGGGCAGTGTAGTTAGGGGAGGGATATCCCTTTATTCGTCTGTATGGTTTTGACACTCTTAGCTCCTTGCTAGGATCCCCCTTTTTCAAGATGAGATACTGACGGGTGGAGCTGTGTACCCAACCTGGAATTAGCATCTGGAGTAAAAGTGGAACAGGTGTGGAGCTGTTAATAGTGGAATGACTGCCAATCTGAGTCAAGGTTCTGTTTTACCTCTGAACACTGATTATTTACAGCATATCCTAGTAGACAGGATATTTGGATGATGGCTTTTGCTTGGATTTGGGACTGGATGTTTTGTCTAACTCCAAAGAAGAACTTGATTTTATTTAGAGATTCCTTGGAAGAACATTTCCTGGACCTGAGGTGTGAACATTTGGGATTTATGGTCTGAACACTTCCTTTCTATCATTTTGGGCAGTGAGAGTGCCTAATTATTTTCTGTTTTGTCTCCCAGGTAGTGTGAGTACCTGGGGGCTTCAAATATACATGTTTTCGAAAAATTTCATCTGGGCAGTGAAAGTGCCTGGTTTATGATCAGCTCCCAAGCAGTGAGAGTACCTGGGGTTGAAACAGTATTTGGTGCTGTATAATTTAATTTAATGTATTCCCTTATTGAGTAGAGGATATTTAATATTTAATTTTATGTAGGTTTTATTTAATTTTATTTATTTTTAGTTTATCATTATTTAGTTTTTAAAACTGGATTGTCTCTGAAGTGGACTCTGTATGGTGCCTCCTTTTTGGGATCTGTAATATCTGTCCATAGATATTGGAGTTTGGACAAACATTTTATAATTTTAAGTCATTGTTTATTATTATAACTTATTTTGGTTTAGGTTGGAGGCAAGTTTGTTTTATTTTAAATTGTTGTGTGTGTTGGGAAGGTGCAGGAATGGCCAGGCAATATTCCCCCTCCAGACTCAGGAACCTCCACACTTTGTCTGTCCCTCACTGCCCCAGAGGTATATAGGTGTTGTAGGGCTCTGGGGATAGTGAGGAGAAAGAGGGGGTTGGGGGCTGGGACTGGTTGGGGAATGGAAAGGAGTGGGCAGATTGGGGTAGTGGGGACAAGGAGATGCTCTGGGTTGAAATGGGTTCAGGAAAGGGGTCCTCCCTGTCTGATTCCCATACCCAAGAGCTCTGCTGTTGGCAGGCAAGTATCGCGGTCTTCCTTGGTCACTCATCCTACTCGGGCGGTGTTATGCAATGCTAGGTCTATTAAGAACAAGACTGCTGTAACAGCAGATCTTGTTGGATCATCTGACCTGACTTGCATCACCAAGACCTGGCTGGATGAAAATGCTGACCCAATTTTGGCTTTAGCAATTCCACCTGGGTACTTGGTGATACACAACCCGAGGAAGGATCATAGAGGCGGGGGTGTAGCCATCTGTTTTAGATTGGAACTGAGCCTTGTGGAAGTTCCAGTGGGGAACGCCAACTCCTTTGAGTACAACCTTGGTGAGGATGTAGGGTGCAGGATTCTTCTCATCTACCATCCACCAGGAGATGGGAAAATTTTCCTGCAGGAAGTTGCAGATTTCATTGTTGACCTGGCATTGGACTTCCCTAGATGGCTGATCCTGGGGGATTTCAATGCCTGGGTCAACGATGAACTCTCGTAGTTTGGTCAAAACTTCCTCCAGTTAATGAATTCGCTGGGCCTTACACAGGTTATTACCTCCTCAACCCATATTTGAGGGCACTCATTGGGCTTGGTGTTCCTCCTGGGGATGGAGATATCTGATTTGGTGGTGGAACCAGTCGGATGGTCTGACCATCATACGATTGGGTTCAGTTTCATGGCCCCCCCAAATAGGCCTGCCTCTACGGAAATGGTCCGGTACCATCCCTTAAGGGGTGTTACCCCAGATGGCCTAATGAGGGTGCTGGACCTATCGGGTGTACCATGTGAATGCATGGATCCAGGAAATCTAGCACTTGCCTATAATAATGAGGTGATAGAGGCCCTGGATTCCATAGCACCTGTTCATGTTCACCTCCTTACCCTCTGCCCAAGATTTCCATGGTTTGATGAGTTCTTGAAGGAGCTGAGGAAAGTGGGGCAAAGGCTAGAGAGGATATGTTGAAAATCAGGCTTGGATGATGACAAACTTAGATTGATAGATCATTATACAGCCTATCAATCAGCAATCACCCATAAGAAGGAGAATTCCTGTTCAGGGAGATTGCTGCTGCACAGAACAGACCAGCTCAGCTCTTCCGGATGGTGGACAGATTGTGCAATCCAACCTGTCTCTAGTCTGGAGGTCTTGTCACAAGAACGATGCGATGAGTTTGCTCGATTCTTTGCAGATAAGGTTGCCACCATCAGGTCCTATATCTGCCTGGCTCACTCTAATGGAATTTGTGATGGTCAGCAGGAGATGTGGGACCCTCAGTTTACCTAGTCTGACTATAGCCAGCCTGCAATCACTGACATAGTGATGATCATCCAGACGTTGCGACCAACCAGCTGTAGTATGGACCCAGGCCCTACACGCCTCCTGGTAGGATGCGTTGACATGATCAGCCCAGTCCTAGCCAAGATAGTCTGGAGGTCATTGGAGAGGGGGATCTTCCCAGATCCCCTGAAGGAGGCTGTTGTTCAGCCTCTTCTTAAAAAGTTCTCCCTTGACCCTGACTGCTTGGCAAACTACAGACCAGTCTCTAACCTACCGTTTGTGGGTAAGGTTACTGAGAAGGTGGTTGCATTGCAGTTGGATGATCATTTGACCAGCCACAATGTCTATGATTCTCTCCAGTCAGGATTTAGGAAGAGACATAGTACCAAGACGGCCCTTGTATGGGTGTTAAATGATCTCCTAATAGCGAGAGAATCAAATATGCGTTCCATCTTAGTCCTCCTTGATCTCTCTGCTGCATTTGACACTGTGGACCATATGATATTGTTGGAGTGCCTGCGGTTTATCTGTGGCTTGTCTGGTACAGTCCTCAGATGGTTTTGATCTTTTCTCGAGGGTAGGACTCAGGGAGTGGTGTTGGAAATTTATTCCCTGGCCCCTCTCTCCCTATCCTATGGGGTACCGCAGGGCTCCATTTGTCACCTATGTTGTTTGCAGTGTATATGCTGCCGTTAGGAGAGATTATTAGGTGGTATGGTCTGAGTTTTCACTGCTATGCAGAAGATACTCAGCTATACATGTCCTTTGCACCTGGTCAAGATGTGTTTCTCTCGGTATTTAACAACAACTGTCTCACTGAGATCCAGGACTGGATGAGTGCGGACTGGCTGCGGTTGAACCTGGTTAAAACTGAGGTGCTGGTGGAGGACCCTGATAGTCAGGAGGCAGGTTTGTTGGCAGGATCACCCTCGGGGCTATATCTTGGATGTGTGACACTAACTACCTCAGACTGGGTGTGGAACCTAGGCATTATTATTGACAATGGTCTGACCTTTAAGTCACAGGTGTCAGCTGTTGTCAAAACCTCTTTTTCCATCTGAGGAATATCACCTAGGTGAAACAACTAGTTCATCCCTAAGATGCAATGTTGCTACATGCCTTATACTCTTGCCTTGACTATTGCAGTGCCCTATAGCTAGGGCTGCCAGGAGTTCACCTCCACTGCCTTCAGCTAGTGCAGAATCCGGCAGCCTGGCTATTGACTGGTACAGCAAGAACCAGCCATATAATGCCTGTGCTCCTCAGACTGCACTGCTTAGAAACATATAGAAACATAGAAGTTAACGGCAGATAAGGACTGCAAGGCCCATCCAGTCTGCCCATTTCTTTTTCTACCTTATAAATGTGCCATCAGCCTGTGCTCTGTCAGTGGCCTATCTATTCATACTCATCTGTATTGTTCCCTAATGCCTATCTCATGACTGTTTGAAGCCCTGCACTATATTCATAGCCACCACTTCCTGAGGTAGGCCGTTCCATGCATCCACCACCCTTTCTGTGAAAAAGAATTTCCTCACATTCCCCCTTAATCGGCCTCCCTCTAATCTCATGTTGTGTCCTCTTGTCCTTCTATTTTCTTATATTTAAACATGTTAGACTCTTTCACCTTGTTAATGCCCTTAAGGTGTCTGAATGTCTCGATCATATCCTCTCTCCTCCTTTGCTCAAGGGTATACATATTGAGCTCTGTTAATCTGTCCTCATATATTTTCTGATGCAGTCCCTGCACCATTTTGGTTGCCCTTTTCTGGACTGCCTCAATTTGGTTAATGTCCCTGAGAAGGTGTGGCCTCCAGTACTGCCCGCAGTACTCTAGATGGGGCCTAACCAGTGTCTTGCAAAGATGGATTATTACCGCCCTCTTATGACTTGTGATACCCCTACTAATACACCCTAACATCCCCCTAGCCTTACCTACTGCTTTAGAGGTCTGCTTGTTTGATTTCAGGTCATCAGTGATGATGATGCCCAAGTCTCTTTTTTCCTTTGTGACTGCCAGCAACTCCCCGCCCAGCCTAAAGGTGACTTCAGGGTTTCTCTTCCCTATATGCATGATCTTGCACTTCTTTGCATTAAATCCCAGTTGCCACTCTTCTGACCATTTTGCTAGTTTATCCAGATCTCTTCTCATTCTGTCCACCCCATCTGGATCACCTGCTCTGTTGCAGATCTTGGTGTCATCTGTAAACAGACAAGCCTTACCCTCTAGTCCATCTGCAATGTCACTAATGAAGATATTGAAGAGGACTGGCCCCAGGACTGATCCCTGAGGTACCCAACTTGTGACTTGCATCTCTTCTGACTGTATACCATTTACCACCACTCTCTGTTTTCTGCCCATCAACCAGTTTGCCACCCAGTTGACCAACTTCTGTCCCACCCTGAGCCTACCCAGCTTATTTATCAATCTTCTATGTGGAACTGTGTTGAAAGCTTTGCTGAAGTCAAGGTAGGCGACATCAACTGCTCCCCCTTGGTCCACCACTCTGGTTGTTCAGTCAAAGAAATCTATGAGATTAGTTTGACAGGATCTTCCTGTTGTAAACCCATGCAGTCTTGGATCTTGTGCCCCTATGGATTCCAGGTGTTGCACCATCCTTTCCTTAAGGAGTGCCTCCATAATGTTGCCCACTACTGAGGTAAGACTGACTGGTCTGTAGTTCCCTGCCTCCTCTCTGCTACCACTCTTGTGTAGCAGGATCACATGAACCCTTCTCCAGTCTTCTGGGACCTCTCCAGTGCTCAGAGACTCACTAAACAGTTCTGCTAATGGCTCTGCTGGTTCCTCCCTTAGCTCCTTAAGTGCCCTGGGATGTATGCCCTCAGGACCCATTGCCTTCTCCACCCCGAGCTTAGCGAGCTCTTGTAGGACCCTTTCTTTTGTGAAGGGAGTAGTGCTCACCTCCCTCCCCCTGTGTCCATGGTGCTGACCTGTGGGCCCTGCCCTACCTTCTCTTCAGTAAATACTGAGCAAAAGTATCTATTTAGGATAGTTGCTTTTACAGGGTCCTCCTCCTCACATGCCCCCTTTTCTCCTTTGAGCTTAGCAATACCCTCTCTGGACTTTCTTCTTTCACTAATGTATCTATAGAAAGTCTTGTCACCTTCTTTCACTGTTCATGCTAGTGTTTACTCAGTTTGGGACTTTGCCTGCCTTACTGCCTTCCCTGCTCCCTTAGGGCAGTTTGGTATGCCTCCCTATCTTCATCCCGCTGTGTTCCCTTATATTTCCTGAAGGCCAGTCTTTTGGCTCTGACCTTTTCTGCTGCTGTATTTGTGAACCAAAGTGGTTTCCTTCTTCTTTTGCACTTCCTTTTCTGTCTAACACAATGGGATGTTGCTTCAAGTATTGCATCCTTAATGCTTGCCCACTTTGCCTGTACCCCCTCACCTGTGTTTCTTTTTGTCAGGGCTAGCTTAACTCTGTTGGCCACCTTATCAAAGTCAACTTCTCTGAAGTCCCATATTTTTGCCTTGGAATGGGATGATTTAGATGTAGTGGCCAAATTGAACCATACCATGTAATGGTCACTGGCCCCCAGGTGACCTTCTACCTGGAGATCTGTGATCCCTTCCTGTTAGTCAGTACTAGATCTGGGATAGCCCTGTCCCTTGTGGGTTGTTGTACCAGTTGTTTGAGGCCCCCCACAGGAATCCACCATGTGTCTAGTTCTGGCAGATGTTCCTGCTGATATTGACCAATCTGTATCCGGCTTGTTGAAGTCTCCCATTATCAGAACCTCCCCTTTAACTGTCATGTTTTGTATATCTTCTAACAGTAATGTGTCTGTGTCTTCCCCCTGGTCTGGGGGCCTGTAGACAACCCCAGTTCTTATAGCTGTCCCATTTCCTGTTTCCAGGGTGACCCACAGTTCTTCTGGCTCCTTATGTGTATTCTTAATTTCTGTAGCTTTGATATTTTCACTGACATGCAGGGTCACTCCACTCTCCCTTTTTGCACCGCGGTCTCTTCTGAACAGTACATAGCCAGGTACTGAAGTCTCCCAAGTGTGGTTACTGGTAAACCACGTCTCACTAATTGCTACTATGTCCAGTTTAGCCTCTGACATTATTGCATACAGGTCTGGGATCTTATTTCCCAGGCTGTGAGCATTTGTTGTGTACATGATTTTCCATTGGTCTGATTTCAGTGTGTTAGTTGTTGGGTGAGGTTTGGCATTTTCCCTGTGTGTCGTATGGGGAGATGGACCTTTTTTCTTACCTGGTAAAGCATGCTGAATCCCTGTTTGACCACTAGCTGAGGCGGGAGGGGTGTTCTTCCCATTCGATGTATGGGGTGCTGCACTCCTCTCCCCATTTGATAATTTAAATATTCTGCAAAACCGTCAAACTTCTGCCCCAATGCACTGACTCCCTCCTTAGTCAGATGCAGTCCATCAAATTTAAAGAACTTTCACTCCCAGAACTGTTGCCAGTTCCCTACAAATCTGTGTCCTTTTTCCTGGCACCAGCCCTTGAGCCACATATTTAGCTCCCCAATCTCCCCTTCTCTACCCTTCCGTCCATCTGCCCCCCCTCTCCCAGACTGGCAGGATCTCAGAGAAGGAGATGGCGGATGAAATGGATGATAGTTTGTCACCCAGCTGGCTTCCAGTGTGGTGGAAGATCACCTTCAAGGTCAGTTTACTGACCTATAAAGCCCTACATGACCAGGGACCTAGCTACTTGCAAGATCTCCTTCATCCCTACTGCCTCCTCCATCCTCTCCGATCTGCCAATGAGGGATTGCTAGAGATTTCCAGGTTCATTTAAAGACATCTGGAGCCCAATCTTTTAGTTTTGTGGCCCCGACCCTGTGGAATTCTCTATTTCATTGGATACAAGATTGCCTGACCATCCAGGAGTTTAAAACTGCACTCAAGACTTATATGTTTGAGTCTCCATATTGTGATTTTAGTGAGTATTAATTTATAGTGGATTTATATATAAGGTGTTATTTAAATCAGAAATTATGTTTGTATGTCTGTATTACCTATGGTATGTACAGGCACCTTGGTTGAAGAAAGGTGCCTTTTACAAATAAATTATGATTGATGATTGATTGATAGGGTATACAAACTAGGGAGCTGAGTATAGGATGGGGGGCGATGATATTGACAGTTACTAAACAGGAAAGGGACGTTTGGGTTATCACATCTGATTATCTCAAAGTAGCAGGGCTGTGTGACAAAGTGGTGGGTAGGGTTAGTGGGATGCAGGGATACAGAGGGAAGGGTATCTCTCACAGGAGGAAGGTGGTGGTGTTGCCACTGTATAGTTCTCTGGTGAGACCCCACCTGGAGCAGTGTGTGTAGTTATGTGGGCCACACCTCAGAAAGGACATAGACAGGATAAAGGGTGTCCATAGGAGGGTAATTAAAATGATGTAGTGGTTGCATGAGAAGCTGTACAAGGAGAGACTGAGGGATCTCAACATGTATACCCTGGAAGATACCAGAGCACGAAGGGGCATGATGGAGACCTACTTGTACCTCATGGGGGTGAACAGGGTGCAGGAAGGAAATTTCTCTCAAATTAGAAACAGCACCAGGAACAGGAGACATGCAATGAAGATGGGGGGGTGGAGTTTAAGAGAATTTGAGGAACTACTACTTCACTGAAAGAGTGGTAGATGTCTGGAGCAGACTGCCTGCAGAAGTGATGGAGGAGAAAACAGTGAGGAGCTTGAAGCATGTGTGGGATAGACATAGGGGAATATTAGTAAATAAGCTGGGAGGGTGATGGTCCCAGAGACCAGATGGGGTCTGTGGAGAGTGAGTAGGCAGAGAAAATCTGGGCAGACCAGGTGAGCCAAGAAATCCTTTTCTGTCAATAAATTCTATGTTTCTGTGTAAGAATAATTGACTTCTTTTCATCCTCATTACACTGCCCACTCCATCAGTCATACAGTTCTCCATCCTGTCTTCCTTTTCCCCCCAATACATCTGAAAAACTGTTTTCCCCTTACTTGACTCTCTCCTCAACAATATACAGTGCTGTTGGCTTTTGCATCCCTGGCTGCTTTCTTGGTCTCCCTCACCTTTAATTGGTATTTGCTACATTCCTCATCCCCTGTATATCCTTATATCTAATCAAGGTCCTTCTGGCCCTCATTGCCTTCTTGACCTTCTTAGAGAATCAGATTGATTTTGTGTGCCTGTTATTCTTCATAACCATTCTCAAGCATGATTTGGTTGCTTCAAAACTGGCCATTTTAGTTACTCCCCACCTCTCCTGCAATCCCTGATTGTGTCCACTCCAACCAACTTCTTTACATACTGTGTGACCATGAGCAAGTCATTTAACTTCCCTGTGCTCCCAGGATGCACCTGAAAATGAGCTTAGGCTCACTGTAATTCTCCTGGCCACCAATTATAAAATAAAAAATAAATGAACTATTCATGATTAATTCAATCATCTGGTTAAAGTCTGCTTATCTGAATCCAGAACCTCAGTCTTTGATGAGGGTATACTGGTACCCAGGGACAGTCTGAACTACATGGTGTTATGGTCACTGGACCCCAGTGGTTCCCCAATACTCACACCATCTATCCTTTTCTTGTTGGTGAGCACCACATCAAGGATGATAGACTGCCCACTCCTTTGAAACAGAAGTGCAGCAATTAAAAGCTGATGTTGGGATTGTGAGTGCTACATTCAGATTAAGTATAAGGAGCTTCACATATATGTTAGCTGAATTTGAACATCTTTGAAACTGATGCCCATGAGAGAATTTTGAGAGTTATGGGAGTTATGGCTTTTTCTTTATGTTGGTCACCACGTATGTTTGTTGTTGATTTACATAGAAATATACTAGAATTGAACCTCAGCTGTTAAGCCAATCAGAACTTTGCATTATGAAATAGGTCTCATTCTAGTCACGCTATTGTACTCCCTACATGAGATGCTTTGACATGTAATAGACAGCAAAATCAACAAAAGCTCTGTCATTTTGACACTTTCTATCTCTGCTGAAAGAGATTGGGTGTGGGTTTCTGAAAGGAGATTAAAGGGCTTTTCTTCAGTCTGATAACATTCGTGTACACCCTGATCAGTCTCAGGAGTCAGTGTTCAGACAAAATGGTTTCTCACTTTAAGCAGGCTTTTGCTGGTATTGGGGCTACTAGCTCCTAATGTTGCTTGGATGATTTATGGTGGTTCTGGGAAAGCAGCAACATATTATTATGGACTACAATGCTGCAAAATCTTTTGAAATCCAGGATCTATACAGACATTTTGAATACTACCAACTCTGATGACAATTTTTTTTATTTTTGAATTTTAATGTACGTTTACACTTACAGACTTGATTTTATTACATCATCTTCAAATAATTATAAACCCTCTATCCATAATTTTACATTTAAATGCATTAGGAAGCAAATTTCGTATAAGGATAGGTACAACTGAAACAATCTGTGAGAGGGGGAGGGACCACTGTGGACAAATGATTATCATTTAGTTAATGTACTGAAAATTCAAGAAATTTGCAGCTGTAGTTCTGCAGTTTAGACAACTGTGGCAGGATTTGTTTTGGAACTGAATCAAAGCCCTCGTTCTGTGGAGATGAGATTTCCTAATGACTCTGTGGGCACAGTGTGGCTTCTATCACAACTAGGCCATGAATTTCACCCTGCTTTTTAGAGAATGGACATTTATGTGTTTCTCCTTGATATGCATGTCTAAAATGGTTAAATGCTCTTACCTTAACTAATTCTTAGGATATGGCTGATCTTCCCTTACAGGTAATAATTTTCTTAAGTGAAAGCATCACATGTTGTGTTCTGCCAAATCAGTTTGTTATTATTTTTGCCCAGGTCTTCTATTAGCAAAATAAAATATTTGCTTAATGTATATTTTCTTTTACCCTTCTCTCAGTGTAATGGCAAAGATATTATTTATTTATTTATTGAATGTTGATGACTGGGTAGGCCCACTGGGCCCCAAAGGTCCCTTTTTCAGGGGCGACCCAGGAAACAGAAACAGTACAATACAATACAGTCAGGTGTTACAGGGTAATGAGAAGTAGACATGATAATGAAGATTACAATAATGACAATGTTTCAATTTATAAACCATAAGTGCAATAATTGAGAGAATTAAGGCATGATTTGGTGTCAGTTTTGGTGATAAGGGGGATTGCTGTTGTGTTTAGGACTGGGGGTGATTATCCTATACCCTCACAATGGCATGAGCTTGCCCCAAGCAAGTGGGACTTAAGCCTTGTGCAAAAGTTTAACAGCAAAGGGGCTTCCTGTACTAAAGGTGGGAGTGTGTTCCACAGCTTAGGGGCAGTGAGAGCAAAGGATTTGCCTCCCATATGAGTCTTGACTCTGGGGATTGCCAGCAGGGACTGACCTGAGGTCCTGAGTATACGAGGGTTAGGCTTAGGCATGATTAATCTTGTTAGGCTTGGTGGGGCAGCCGGGCTCTGCAATTTGTGTGCAAGGCAGAGCAGGGGATACTGTAGACGAGCCTCAAAGGAAGGCCAGTGTAGCTGGGCTAGTGAGATGCAGGGGTAGCTTCTTGGGTGACTCATTGTCGCAAATCTTGCCACCTTGTTGTACAGAACCTGAAGCCTGTCAACCTCACCCTTTGACATACCCTGAATTACAGGGGCAGCATAGGTTAATGTAGGTAGGAGGACACTGGAGGCAATTGCTCATTGTGCCTCTGGGATAAGTTGTTTTTTTAGCCTATACAAGGTGCCAAGTTTGACATGGCTAGACCTAGTTACCTGGTCTATGTGGGGGTTAAAGATGAGACCTTGATCAATAGTTAGCCCTAGGTATTTTATGTTGTCTACTATGTCTATTCTTTTTCCCACAAGGGAAGTAAGTTGTAAGGAATTGGTCCAGTCCTGGCCAAGGGATCTATGGCCAAACAGCAAGGCTTTTGTTTTTGCTGTGTTGAGGATCATTCTGTTAGATGTGAACCAGGTCTTGAGTGTATTTAGGTCCCCTTGGAGGATAGGGTCCAGATCATGTGGTGTAGACCTGGACCAGTAGATAACAGTATCATCAGCATATTGAACTACTGAGCTATCCCCACAGTGATGGTTGAAGTCATTTGTGAAGAGAGATAACAGAAAGGGGCTAATAATTGAGCCCTGAGGCACACCCTACCTTAATGGGAAGAAGGGCGGATAGCTCTCCCTTCCAAATGACCCTATGGAAGTGGCCTGATAGGTAGCTCTTGAACCAGTTTTGGGCCTGGGCCTCAAGACCTATGCATTGAAGTTTGTAAGAAGAAGGTTGTGGTCCACAAGATCAAACGCTTCGGACAGATCTATAAAGATAGCACCCATCGACATGCCTATGTCCATTGCCCTGAATACGTCCACTGTGAGTTACCATGCAATATTTTAATGTTTATTTTCCTTCATGTGTGATAATCATTACTCTACTTAAGCAAGATGGATATAAGCACTGTTGGAATTATGCTGGGGTTTGCCGGGGTAGAACCTTGGTTGCTGTCCAAGGAACCCTGGCAGCTATCAAAAAATGAATCTATGTAGTAGGGTTGGGGCTATGATCCCAGTAACTGTTCCTTCAGGTTAACCCCTCACACCTAAGAAAGAGCCACATTTGAAAATCACTTTGTATTGACTTTTATTTAATTCAGGTGTGATGGGGTTAAACACATATACTCCTGGCTTGCATTGTTAACATTAAAGTTCTATGCTGTAATCAGCAAGGAGTACAGATAGATATTTACAGCTGACTGTGACGTCCTTACAGATCTGTGTAATGCTGGACCAGTGTGTTCAATTTACACAGAGAAAGAAGAGAAGCCTGCTGCTTTTTGTCCCTTTTCCTTCAGAGTGCTAGTGACCGAACTATTTATCCCTTGCTGACAACACCTTGGCCTCTGGTCCTCTATGTCCAGTCCATCCTTTCAAATCACTGGAGCTTCCCTACTGCTCATGTTGTGTTTATCTGGCTGGTCTCCATTGCTAGACTCATCACTGGCTGGAGGGGAAAAAAGTAAGGTTTGTTTTTTATTATTAGAGAGCCAAGAAAGACAAGTCCTATATGAGTGGCAAGGCTAGGGCATGGATAAGTGAGGTGAGGAGAAGTTGGACATATATCAGGGCTCCCAGATTAGTTGGGAGCCCTGTATTTTACACTGAAATGGACCCATTTACAGGAAAATTGCTCCCATAGACTTGCATTGGTTATATGGGAAAACAGAGCAATTTGGCATCCATGGGGAAAATGCCAAATCAGTGTTGGAGCTCTAATATATAGTTTGGCTGGTAGTACAGCCTAGAGTTAGAGTAACACACTGTAAATGAGCTTGGTATATGCAACAGACCAGAGTCTGATTCCCACAATCTCCACTTGCACACTGTGTGACTCGGACAAGGTCACATAACTTGCCCCATGCTTCCTGATTGACCCTATACTCCATAGAACTGCTCACCTCCTCTGGGGAGAGGGTGGGCAAAATCCCGGTGCTTGCCTGGCCGCTGGAGGAAGCTAAAGTAAAGTCAGCTCAGGCCAGAACTGCCAGAAAGAGAACAAAAATGCAATGAGCGGTATTTTTAAGAGGCAGCAGATTGCTGGGATGGGTGTCGGGACTCCTTCCTGTGTCCCTTCCCAGACACATTGCACTGGCTGTGTGATTTTGCTGACTCAGGTGTAGCAGTATTCCTCCAACAAGGGAGCTTGGCTATCTTTCTCCCCTGTGTCCTGTGTGAAACAACTGACTGGGATTCATTCCTCCAGGACCTTATTGCTTTACTGGCATCTCAAATCTTGACTCATTAGGAGACGTAATGTAGGCCAGTGGTTGGACCACATACCTACAAAAGCAGATAATTCCATGGTTTTGAATTCTGCCAGAATTATTGGCTTACTGTGCAAATCACATGACTTACCTCTTGCTCCAGTCCCTCCCCAACTGGACAAATGGGAACTCCTTACCCACAATGGATGACAAATTAATGGGATGTGACATCTCCACAGGGAAATCCTGGGTACAGAAACTTAACAAATCAATAAAATACAATAGAAAACACAAATTGCACATGCCCCAATAACACAAAGCATCATGGAAAGCATATGCAAATGCCCATGAGGCATTTGCATATGAGTCCCATGATACTTTGCATTATTGGGTATATGCAATTTGTGTTTTCTTTAATATTTGGCTGTCTGGCCAGTATCCTCTGGGATAACCCATGCCCCGGTGCATTTGCTCTGGGGTTCTTTTGTAATGAAATACAATGATGGATGAAGTATCCGCTACACAAAGTGTGGTGGAAATGTAATAGCCTTCCGTTAGGTAATAGTGTCAAGATCACTATATTTGTTTAAGACTAACTTAGATGAATAGATGAGGGAGATGATTTCTGGTGTTATCAGTGTTAAGAACAGATAGAAACAATGGTGAATTCTGGAGCTGCTAAAAATGTTTTCAATTATTTTGTGCAAAAAGATTAGTGGGATTGTTAGGCAAATCCCATTTAAAGCACCTTGACTTATATGGGACTTGCTTGATAAAGCAATGATTACATTTTTCAAAGAATATAGGCAATTAAATCATTTTTGAACAATGCTTGAGTGTGCTATCTTTTGTATATATTTTGTACTTTTCAGGTATATTCAGCTTGGTGGCACCATCTTGTTCAATCCCATCCCCATGGTGACGTCATCCCATCCTACCATCCACCCACCACACGGAATGAATCTGATTTACCTGAAGGAGAGAAGACTGTCTCTATCCAAGTTCACTTCTTCTTCTGCAGTAAGTCTCCTTGTGCTGCTGGCTGCTGGGACAACACAGGGAGACTCTCAGAGATTGACTGACTGGTGGTGGTGGTGGTGGGGACAAAGTGAACTGCTGGTTGAGTGGCTGGTGCTGTGATTGGGTGAGATAGAATTGGGATCAGGTGGGGCAGGCCTGGTTCAGCACTCAGGAGGTCACCATCAGCAGACCCAAGTGGAGGACAAGAATGAAAAGTGTGCTCACAGCCAGCAGACAGAGTGCATGTGTGTGGTTCATTGCCAGAGCTAGTTTGCTCATCGTGAGCTGCTGTGCTGGATCCTGTCATGTCTGTGTCTGTTGCCTGCAAGTGTAACAGGGTGGAGATGGGGAAGGACTTGAGATGGACATTCAGCCAAAATGAGGACAATTTGTGCTCCCACTCCAGCCTCTGGCTTACCTATCATGGATCATTTGCCACCTAGTGTGACTTCACCCTACTGTAGTTCTCATCCGCACTAGCTGAGTCCTATGCTACCCTATTGACCTCCCTACTGTCCTTCATTCCTTTCACACCTCGCTCTAGTACCTGCATTCATGGCATTAAACCATCATTGTACCTCATCAGTTCCTTATTTTACCTTCCTCAGCCTAGCACCTACTCTCGTTCTTGCAGTCATGGATTCTTTCCACTCATGGCTTCCCTCCAAATTGTACATTGCCCAATTTGGCTCCTCTTAATCACCTGTCCTGAGCATATGTTCTGGGTCCCCTACCCTCTGGTACTTGCCATGCCTTCTTGGCCTTGGAATCTGCCTCCTTTTGAGGAGCCTCATTGCTCATATCACTCTATAAAGCATGATACCTTTGTTCAAGTTTATTCCCATCTCCTCTTATTCACATTCCATATCAGCCATTATGGATTCCCTCCAATCAAGGCTTGCAATCGATATTTCTTTTGTCATAACCATCCTGACTCATTGCCCATGGCCATCCTGCTGCATGTATCAGGTTCATCACTCCGGATCTCGTTCTCTCATCATTACCTCAATGTATCTCTTTACATCGCTTACTTGAGCATTCCTATTATTGACTCCCATGCTTTGACTAAAACATCAGGGTCTCATCATTCAAGTCACATAATCATGCCTTTCTGGCCTCAGTGTCTACTTACTTATCTCGCTCAATCCAGCATACCTCTCATTGGATCTCATGCTACCTCATTGACCTGCCACCCTCCTGTGGTGATCACCATCAGTATTCATCATTGCCACACGTTCATGTTTCGATTTGTGCATGGTCTCATGTTTCCTCTTCGATCTGTACTTTCTTTTGGGGACTTTCCCTATTCGATCATCATCCTCCTTACTCATATTCCTCTTATTACTGTACTCTTCTGTTCAGTGACATTAATGAACTGTTCTCTTTACTGACACATGTCCTCAAATCAAATGTCATCAGCCTGGAGGGAAGGCAACCTAGGCCTTGGCTCCCCAGAGGTTTCCTCCTCAAAGGGGGTTTTTCCTCTCCTCCATGCCAATGGTCATAATATTAGTTAGAATTAGTGCTTTCTAGATTAGTGAGTTAGGTTCCGCTGTTGGATGGAGGCGGATGGTGGCCCCAGCTTCCCCCTCTCTCCTTCGGAAGTCAGCCTTATCTTCTTAGAATTATCCATCATCCTCCTTCTTTGAAGCTCGACACCTGTGGGTATTCTTTTGGGCTTCTTCCTAACTTATCTTTTCTGACACAATCATTCCTGCAGCACCTGTAGGGGGGAACCCTCCTCTAGGGTTCCTTGCATTGTACCCCTACAGAGTGGTATATCCCATGGATAGAGAGGTGGAAAGCCACAAAATAAATCAAGTTACACAAGCATCATCTCATATCTCATCTGGTTGCATAAGCACATCAAACACCCTGTTAATGAATAACTTGAGCAAACTCGTCACACAAAGCAGCAGAAAAGGCTTTCTTCAGCTGTAGACAGGCCAGATGTAAAAGTGTGTCAACAGTCCAAAATAGTACAGCTGCTCAGTTCATGCCTGCAGCAATCTCCCTGGACAGGAACTCTGCTTTTCTTACAGTTGATTGCCCCCTGGTACTCACCATACTGAGCAAGCAGGGCCATTTTGTCCTCCTCCAGTCTGGTCCTCTGCCAGCAGTGCTCTAACTTCTGACCCCTGATCTTCATTGCCTTGAGTTCCCAATCAAAACAGGGAGACCTCAAGTGAGAAGATTTGGGTCATACATGGACCAGTGCAAGTGCATCGAGTGCTGTGAACATTGCCCTGTTATAGGCAGCAACTGCCTCACTCATATTACTTGCACATGCAGCTCCTACACCAGATAGAACATCCACCACCAGAAAACTGTCCAGGGACATTCCCCTCAAAGGGCAGTAGCTAATTATCTCAACAAGGGGAGGGCTCTTTTGGGGGGGGCCCAAACAAGAACCTCACTGTACAATGATCAGACAATGTGACCTGATCAATCTTGAGGTTAACTACCTCAAGCCCCAGTGAGAACACCAGGTCCAACATGTGGCCGCTGTGGTGGGTAACGGAAGTAACTTCTTGTGTCAGACCCAGTGGTGGTGGAGCAAAGGTGCAGACAGAAGAGCTGGCTAAAAGGGGATGAAGCTTACTTCAGATACATAGGTGAGAAAGGAAAAGCAAGGTGAGGGACAGTAAGGCTCAAATGGGCAGAAGGAGACTGCACAGGAGAGGATCAAGAAAAAGCTGACATTCTGAACAAGTACCTCTGCTCAGTTTTCACAATGAACGAATGGGATAGACCACCAGAGAGTAGCAGGAATGGGTGGGGAGGGACACAAGTCCATTTTCAGAGGAAAAGTATTGAATGGACTTAAACATCTGAAGATGAATAAGGCTGACACCAGAGGGGTTACATCCAAGGATGCTGAAAGAATTAAGGGAGATGTTAATCACTGACAGCTTTGTTTAACAGCTCAGTGGAAACAGATGTGGTTCCAAAGGACTGGAAAAGAGTTGATGTGGTCCATCTATATATGAGTGGCAGCAGGGAGGAAGCTAGCAACTACAGACCAGTCAGTCTTACTTCAGTGGTAGGAACATTAATGGAAACTCTATGAAAGAAAGACTGTTACAGTATCTTGATTCCAATGGAGTACAAAACCACAGACAGTATGGATTCATGGGTGGGGGGATTATGCCAAATTTATCCGATAGATTCCTTTGACTGGGTGACCAGGAAAATAGATCAGGGTAGTTCTGTGGATGTGGCCTATCTGGATCTTTGCAAGGCCTTCAACATTGCTGTACAGGAGGCTGATGAAGAAATGGAGCAGCATAGGGGTTGGATCCAAAGTGGTGAATTGGATTATACTCTGGTTACCAGACAGAATACAGAGGGTGGTGGTTAACAACACTCACTCCAATGATAGGAGACTAACCAGTGAGGTGCTGAAGGGCTCCGACTGAGACTGGTCCTCATCAATGTCTTCATAAGTGACATTTCAGAAAAAGTAGAATGGATATATGCCTTTTGCAGATGATACTAAAATCTACACTATGATGGACACTTAGGAGGTTGCAGAGAGAATGTGCAGGATCTTGGGAAACTTGAGGAGTTATTAAGAACATGGCAGTTTGGGTTCAATGCCAAAGTGCAAAATGATGCACCATGGGCATAGAAGCAAGGAGATAAGTACAGGATGGGGGGGTGGGTGGTATTGATGTCACTAAACAGGAAAGGGACCTTGGGGTTATCCCATCTGCTTATCTCAAAGTGAAAGGGCTATGTGACAAAGTTGTGGGTAGGGCAAGAGGGATACAAGGGAGTGGTATCTCCAGCAGAAAGAGGGAGGTGGTGTTGCCAGTGTGTCGCCGGCTGGTGGGACTCCACCTGGATTGCTGTATAGGTGTTTGAAAGCCACACCTCAAAAAGGAAATAGGCAGGGTGGAGGCATGCTGTATAGCTTTTTGGCAGCCACACCTCAAAAAGGACATAGACTTGATTGCAGTTCAGAGGAGGGTAGCTTAAATGGTGCAGGGGTTGCATGTGAAGCCCTATGAGGAGAGACTGAGGATCTCAACATGTACACCCTTGTAGAGAGGGGAGTAAGAGGACATGATAGTGCCCAACTGATTCCTCAACCTCACAAGTGTTAACAGAGTGCAGAACCATAGTGTCTTTCAAATGAATAAGGTCACCAGGACCAGGGGCATGCGATGAAGCTGGAGGGGGATGTTTAGGATAGATGTGAGGAAAAACTTCTTCTCTGAAAGGATGGTAGATGTCTGGGACAGACTGCTAATGGAAGTGGTGGAGGTAAAAATAATGCAGAGCTTCAAGCATGTGTGAGACAAACATAGGGGTATATTAGAAAATAAGGTAGGATCTGTAGAGACAGATTAGGCTGGGAACATCTGAACAAACTGGATGGGCCAGTGGTTCTTTTCTGCTGAAAATTTGATGTTTCTGTATTTCTAAGTCAGATTATCTACTAACTCTCTACCTCCCTATCCAGCAGTGATAATTGTTTTTGGTTTAAATGATATGTTATAGGTATAGTAGTGCCCTATAGTAAGGTTGTATTGGCATTTTCTGTTTAAACCCCTGGTTTTCAAATGTTTGTAGCTCTGTTATCTTAGACCCTAGGACTATGAAATTTAGCATGCTTCATCTCATTCCTAGTTCTACTAATGTGGACAGTTTTATTAAAAATCGCGGAACTGCAGAATTCCAGGGACCTTGTTCATAATGAATACTTTTAATAAAAGATGCCCTCAAATACACAACATGGTAGTCTAGTCAGGTTTAAGGTAGGTCAAATCAGATAAAACACTGTGGGTGGAAGTTTGACCTGTATACAATGAGGATCTAAGTATGGGTGAATCAATACAACTATACAGTTATGGACAAAAACAGCTTCAGAATTATGTTCAGGGGAAGGGGGAGGCGGGTGCATGGTTGGGGAGGGATGAGTTTTATTTGTTACTTGAGGGATGGGAATAAGTGGGAGTCTTGAAGGCTGGAGCTAGTTGGTTCCAAAAGTGGGGGTGACGGGATGAGAAGGAAGAGATGCCTGAAGAGGACTGGCTATAAGAGATGGAGAATGTGCGAGGGTGAAAGGAGAGCAGGGAGTAGGAAGGTAAAGGGGCAGGAGTGAGGATGGAGGTGAGTTTAGGGGGAAGGAGGTCAAACCAGTGCTTGGCAATGAAGATTAAGGAGGACGGTCTTCACGTGAGAGGAGAGGAAGGTTTATGAAAAGAGAAGAGAGCAATGATGAGTTCAAAGTGGGAGTTGGTAGCAAAGTGGCAGAAGGAGTGAGGGAGAAATTATTAGATGCCATTACTGCTGTAGAGAAGGGTTTCAGCAGAGCTAAATAGCAGACTTTCAGATAATTGAACTTTGTTCTGTAGTACTGTATGTTGTAGTCAATTACATTAGTCCTGGCTGAGGCTTGCCTAGGTTTGAACACAGTCTGATTTGATCTATTTACATGTCAAAACAGTTGAAAGAGCCCAATGATTTTGAACAATGTGAGAAAGCTGGAACATTTAGACATCTTCATTGCAGACTTAAATAATCTTGAAAATACATCTTACCCTGTCCATAGTTATGCGTGACTTAAAACTAAAATTAATAATCAATGTCATCTTCTTTGCTTATGCTGATGAAGTAGCCTTTTTACTTTCATGCATAGGATTACAAAAGAAAATTAATCAATTTAAAAAGGATTGTGGCATGCTAGAATTGCAAGTCAATCTTAACAAAATTAAAATCATGATCTTTGGAACTAGCACCAGAAACTTATAATTTTCCATGGATAAAGAAAAAATCGAATTTGTTAAAAAATATACATATCTTGCAGTTAAACTCACATCTAATGGAAATGGGATCAACATACTAAAGAATGCATATCAAAAGCCAAACATGTGGCAAAGGTTTTATTGAGATTTAATTACACACATGGGCCCAGATAGTCAGACTGTGCCAGGCAGTGGCGCAAGCCTGGGCACAGCGTAACTGTGATGCGCTGGGGCCAGGTCCAGGTGATATTCTATGGGGATGCACCATGGTGCAGCACCATTGAATATGACAGGGTCAGCACATATACTGCACATGGTGCAGTGTGTCCAGTGCAAGCCACAGATAGGAGTATGAAGATGCCCAGCTAGTGCAGTTGAGCTAGGTGCATCACCCGTGATATTCAGCAGGGGGCATGCAAATGAGGCTATAACATATGCAAGGCTCAAATGAGGCCATTTGCATGGTATTATTATGGCTCCATTTGCATGCCATGCGCAAGGCAACCCCGCGACATCTGCCTGACAACCTGCACAGCATGATGTGTGCTGTGGGGATCCTGGGGCATCCACTGCCCCATAGCTGCGATTGCACAGTATGTGTTTCAAAAGAAATCCCTGATAGTCTAGTAGCACCCCCAATCCCTGATTCCCTGATAAATATAATACAGGACCATCCCTGGTGATCTAGTGGTCCTCTCTCCCACCTGAGTCCTCGATTCCCCGATATATGTAAATATGACCTTCCCTGATGGTCTAGTGGACCACCCCATCCATTGCCGCAATCACAGTAAATGTTAATAAAACATTCCCTGGTAGTCTAGTGGATCCCCCCTCCTTCCTGAGTCCCCGATTGTATGGAGGTATTATATTCCATTCCTGGTAGTCTAGTGGTACACCCTTACTTCGCTGCCCTGATGGATGTAATGATGACACAGTCCCTGGTGGCCTGGTGGACCCTCTCTCCCAGGTCCCCAATCGTGATAAACTGCTCACACATAATTCCCTGGTGATCCAGTGGCACCCCCACCCTCCCACCCACACAGGACCCTTGCTCATCCCCACCCATGTCATCGGTGGCAGCTGCATCCCACCTGCATACAGCCCATTGGATTCGGGCCGATGACAGGTACAGTATGGGCTGTAAGCCCATTGGTTCTCTGTGTGGACATGGTGTAACTTAGTGGTTTCTTTTATGAGGTTTGCATCAAATATGTGTGAAGCCATTGTAAAGAGGGTAAAATGCTGCAAATGCACATGACCTATGAGAATAAGAGGCACTCTGTGGTAATGGAGTTGGGGCAGTGCAGGGTTTGAAGCAGGGCTATAGCCCTTTGTCACCCTTTGAGAATTGAGCCCTGTAAGTGCAATTGCAGAATGCCCATATGTAATGGATTTTGAAGAAACACTTTATCATATAACAGTGCAATGCATTCTCTACAAAGAGGCTAGAGGCAGCTATAGTAAGACATTATCAAAGACATATTCTAATTGTTTATATGATGTCCTGTTTATTATTCTTCATCCAATGACAAACAAAACTGAAACTGTTGCAATGTTTTTCTCATTTCTAATAAAAAAGAGGAAAAACTGGAGAATTAATATAAGGAGGACGAAGTTGAATTCAATTGCATTTTTTGCTTATATAAAGCATCTTTCATTATAGGGATTACCTTCTGGGGGAGGTTACTGGTACAGGTTCCCAACAAGACCACCAGTACTCATCGATAGGTTTACAATTACATGTCCAAAAGAGAGGGGCATTACCTAATGCTGTGCACTTAACTTCAACCTTCAAATGAACTGATTTCTATTTTGTATGCTTTTCTATATTCCTTGCATTCTATATCATTGCTGTAGAGTTGCAGATTTATATCTTACATTAATTTGAATTTCAGTGTATAAATTGTTCTCTTTGTGAATACTGTTTTATGATTTTCATTCTTATGTATCTTGTACCATTGCCTTAAACTATGTATTCTGTCCAGCCAGGACATTCTTATAAATCAACTTGCTCAACAGAGCCTTTTCCTGTTGAAATAAATAAAAAATAAATTCAGATTTTATGATATATTTTATCTAGCTTGACATTTTAGACCATTTAGAGTCTTCAGTCAAACCTTCGAGCTGCATGTAAATGAAACCTGCAAGTATATAGAGAGGTGAAATGATATTTATTGTATGTACTGTACTTATTGTTATATTTTGTAATGATTGTAATGATTTTCTCTATTAGAGTCAAACAAATAAACTTACTTATTTACTATGACTTCCAACAGTCCCAGCTGACCCTTTCTCTCTAGATATCCCATCACCTGTTATCCTGTAGGTCTCCATGCCACTGTCCTATATTATTCCCTATAGTTTCTAGTGCAACCATGTCAGTTACCCTTGGCTCCATGCTCACGCCTCACGGATATGTGCTGTGAAAGCCCTGTGGCCTAGTGGTTAAAGGATCTCCTTGGGAACAATGAAACAACAAATTCAAATTCCACAAGAGCTAAATACTGGCTGTGTGATCTTGAGCAAGTCAGGTCAGAAGAAGAAGAAGAAGAAGAAGAAAGAAGAAGCACTTTTATACACATTGTATCCCAAAGTGTATTATAGGAGTGTCAGAGGAGGGATTATAGGGGTAATTTTTTAAATAGCCAAACCTGATGTTGGGTGATGAACATGGAAAACACAATAATAAAAACGTTTGGGCAGATCAATAAACTGTTTAATATGAAAGGTTTTGCTCATTTATATTTGGCTTTTATTTTCTAATAAATGTATCTTTTTTTTGTTAATCTATTACTCCCCAGTCAGGCTGCCCCTTTTGGGGTCTGACTCCCCAACCCAATTATCACAGCATTCCATGGACTTACTGTCCTGCTTCTTTCTTTTCACAGCTTTCCACCATGGCAGTGTGGCCTTGATGACTATGGAATGGTCACACAATCAGGAGGCATGCCACTTCACTGCGTGTAGGGCTCTTGCAGGGTCGGACCTTCTTCCTGAACAGCTGGAATATTTCCACCTCCTGCAGCCATCCAGTGCCATCCAAGATGGCCCTGTGCATGGTCACACACCAAGAAAATCAGTGCCCACTACTCTTCCTCTTCCTGACACAGCAGTGCCTGGCTGCCTTACCCTCCAGCCATCACTGGGGAACAGGCTTGCACCATATCCCTTCCTGACTGGATGAGGAGAGCAGTCCAATGGATGCTCTATCCTCCTTTTCCCATCTAGGCCAACCCTTCAGCATCTCAAGTTGGCTCCTAAACTCAGGTCATTGGCACCCCAAGTAATAGTGTTACCACTGCACCATCGAGCTGTGTTTTTCTTGTGTTCAAACACCCCTACACCTACGCAGTTTACTGTACTATCTTACTATACAAATTGTGCTTTCACCTATGCTTCTAGAACACCAAGCCCTTTCTACCCTTTCACCACTTGCCAGCTTTGTTTTTGTTCATACGTACCCAGAGTTTTCTCATTCACCCTTTCTGTACTTTCCTAGTTCACTACCCACCCCCTGTACCTTACATCAGATGCTTACACACTGTCATAGTATTTGTTTGCTGAAAAAGGAATATCTGTTAAGTGACTTTTCCATGTTGGGAAGGTGTTCCTCAAAGGTTATCCCAAAGGAGTACTAAAAAAGAAAATAAGGATCAAACTCAAAGAAGGGATTTAAATAATATATAAATTACCTAACTGAAAATATACAGTATACTTATCAGATAGGTAGTGTGTGATGTCAGTCTAGATCTGTAAAATTAGGCACAGGGTTTGATCTAAAAAGATGGCCTCAATTCAGGAGTAAGTATAAGCGCAGTGGTTGAGAGCAGTGAGATGCAAACTTGGAGAACTGGGTTTGAATCCACAGTCACCACTTGTATACTGTATGACCATAAGCAAGTCATGTAACTTCCTGTACTCCCAGGGTGCACCTGAAAACAAGCCTTGGTTTAAAGTGTCTCTTCTAGTGAAAAATAGTAATATAAACAAATAAATAAAATTCACATATATGATGTATATTCTGGTATGGATACTCTACAGCCACAGATGGCTGCAGCTGTGGCATGATCCACAACCCTAACCTCCCCACCCTGGAATACAAAGCAGAGTGGATGGGGCTGAGGAGAGTGGAGGGTAGAGTGGAACTGGATGGTGGGCATCCAATTATATGCCCACCCTGGCACCGAGTGGAACCTTGCTCTGCTTGAAGCAGGGGACTGTAGGATGCAACAGTTCTTGACTGATTCCATTTAAAAGAAATTCAATTTTGATAAATTATACACATGGCTCCCATCCATCCATAAATGCTTATAATGGGCTCGATGCACTATTACTCATGGTGCACACCAAAATATGCCCATATTAGGATGTGCAAGTGTATGCCGCACTTTCATCCCCAATACAACTTGTGGGGTCAAAATGCTCTACTTTTGGCAGGCCTAATCCATGGTCATGTGCTGTACAAGTCACATTAAATTGTTCCACCAATGAGTTGGTTTAGCATCATTTTTTTACAGTTGACAATGCACTAGCAACTCATATTGCATTATTTTTCAATGCTTAAAAAGTTCAACAGCAATGTTTGTAAAATGTTTTTGCAACTCATTTGGAATTCATCTGCAGTCCAATCACAGTGCAACGCAAAACTGAGTTTCAGCTTTTAAGAAACAGCTTGTGTAGTGCTTTGTGCTGGATCCAGAAACACTAAGCAACTCATTAGAAATGTTACAGCAACTCACTGAAGGAACAGTTTAATCGTGACTTGCACTGTAGGACAGTGCAAGGGGCAGGACCACCAGGTTGCTTGACCTGGGCCAGACTGTGGGCTTCTAATTGGAAGCTGTTGCTGATCTCACAGTCAGAGGCAGAATGGATTTGGGCTCTGAATGACCAAAATTCCATATGGGTACTGATAGAACAGATTCCAGTTAATCAGAGAATGTGAGCAGCCTAACAGTGATGGTAATGGATGAGCATGGGAGTGAGCAGACAGAAGAGAGCCACACTTGGAGACAGAGGATAAAGGAAAACACAATATAATGAAACGTTTTTCAGCTAACAACATACTGCTTCAGTCAACCTTTTTCAATTTTATATGAAATATTTACATGTATTTTTGTGAAAACTTCCACTCTACCTTGCAGCTCATTAAACCATTAGACCCTTATTACCAACCTGTAACATAGATTCACTCATCGATTTTATATCCCCAACCCAAGTTCATTAATAGTTAACATATCCAGTCCCTGTTCAATATTTAAATCTCAGACATTTTAGTAGCCCCCTGTCCCCAGCTTATTAAACCCTGTCCCAATCTTTGATATATGCAACAAACTGGACTCTCAACTGTTCTGGAGAGGGTTCAATACTGTGGGCTCACCATCAGTGGATACCTTGAAACGAACTGGATTCTCGCTTGTTTTACAAAGGTTCTATAGTGTTGGTCCACCTTCAATGGATACTTAGAGAATAAAATTCAATAATTTAAGGGAACCAAAAAAGAATTCTTAGTAGCAAATATTTTTAAAGGATTTATAATTAGAAATGAGATACTTATCTCATAGGTAAGTGTGGATTTCTAGTTCGACCTATAAACAAAATGAACCATAGATTAGATAAGCTTTCCAGGAAGCAGAGTTAAAAGACTGGGAAAATAAAAAACACAAACAAACACTAAAATCAGAGTGAAAAAAATGTAGGAGAAATGAAGAGTTAAAAGAGATTCCAGATGCACAGCCACTCTGAGCAAAAGCATTGAGTCACAGCAAGTCAGTTCAATATACAGTCTTGGAGATCTGTCACACATCAGCCAATAAAGATTTAAAGCAATAAAACCCACATTGGACCAGGATAACTGTGCAATTAAAGTGCTTTTCCTCACAATTTTCTTCTGCCAAGTCACAGCTATGCTACCTCAGCCTCCAACCTTTCGTGCATGTGTACAGTATTTGTGCTCTTTCAGGTATAAAGGGATTTGACTTAATGTGGAGCTACTGAGTGATAGTTTTTATAGAAAGTGTGTTTTAATTTAAATATGACTTTCCTTGGTGGAATAACACAGCAGTAAATATAAGTAGTATTTATATAGTCCCAACAGTCCATGGTATCTTAAAACAAAAGTGGTGACCATTCCCCCCACATGTAGTTGAACACATCGAAGTGGTGACCAGCCCTGATTAGTGGTGTATCGGGAGTGCATCACACCCTATTTGGTTTCCCTGGGTTCTCTGCACTAACCCATCAATCTGCTCTAATTCAGTGTAGCCAAGAAAGCACTAGAAGTAGCCCTCCTAGGATCTGGAAGGAGGGTCCATTCTGATTATATCACCACTTCCTGGTATTGAGGAGGCATTCATATCATAAGTTGCCATGTAATATTGTCCCCTTCTCCATGGGCTGCAGCATCAGCAAATACATGGATATTAGCATCCAGAGTATTGGGTGCACAGGGCACAAACAGGAACAATGGACACCCTCCTTCCCAATACTGGCATGCACACTATTGCTTTTGGGCTTCTGAGCTGGCCTTCCTGGGTCCTACTGTGGAGGTACATATCTTTGGGGACCTGGCCATGGACCAGGGGTCTGCTGGCAAGTATTGGCTGGATCAGAGTCCCCACCCAGAGATTATGGCTGTACAGTAGCAGAGGAACTGTGCCCCACTGGATAAGCAAAAAATGTAAATTATTTAAAAAAGTAATGTAAGCACCAAGTTCCCACTTGTCCAGAAGCACATTTGATTACTCCTTCCAGTTATCCAGTTGCACAAAACACATTTCAATGGGTGGGGGAGGGGGCATGTCAAATGAATGTGATAAATTGTTTTGACTGTGACCAAGAGAGTAGATCATGGTGGAACCTACATAGATTTCAGTAAGTTTTTTGAAACCATTCCACATAGGACACTAGTAAGCAAGCTTAGCTTAGGAGTGGGTCCAAAGCTGGTAAACTGGGTAAGAAATTGGTTAAGGGATAGGCGACAGAGGGTGGTGGTAAATTGAGTTCACTTCAAGGAAGGGAGGGTGATCAGTGGGGTGCCTCAGGAAATCAGTGCTAGGAGAGAAGCTGAAAGGGAAGGCCTGCCTCTTTGTGGATGATATCAAAATCTGCAATATTGTTGACATTCCAAGGGGGTGGAAAGGATGAGCAGTGATCTGACAAAAGGGATTGCGTTATCAGCATGAGCTTCTGGGACCCTACTTCCCCCTTCACCCTCCACTTCACCAACAGGGATTGCTAGATGTTTCCAGGATATGTTTGAAGACCTCTGGGGCCCTGGCATTCGCATCTGTGGCCTCGTCCCTGTGGAACTCTCTACCTCATCGTACAAGGAAGTGCCAGACCATGAAGAGCTTTAAATCTGCACTGAAAATATATTTTTTTCATCTGGCTTTTCTGGAGTTCGAGTGTTCTGAAGAATGTTCCTGTATTTTATCTATTTATGACTGTTTTAACTTATTTTAGGTTAGCATTGTACAAGCGCTATGATACTTTGAATAGCATGTTTTATAAATAAAATGGATTGGATGTGATTGGATTGGAGTGGAGAACTTGAGGAGTAGGCAAGGGAATGGCATCTGAGGTTAAATGCAAAAAAAGTGCAAAATAATGAACTTAGGGCAGAGAAATCCAGAAGCAGAGTACAAAATGGGTGGGGTGGTACTGGCAACCACTAAGCAGAAAAGTGCCCTTGGGGTAATCATATCTGATGACCTAAACGTGGCCAAGCAGCACAGTAAGGCAGTAGGGTTGCTGGTCCAGTGGTGCTGAGGGTTGAGGCACTGGACATCTTACCTCATGCTATGCCAGCGACCCAGATTCAGGAACGACCTCGGTCATCGGGTGCTGGAGTGGGGGGCAGGATTGAGTGAAGCCAGTGGCTCCTCTCCTGGTGGTGGTGGTGGTTGTCCCTCCGTAGTTACATACATACGCATGTGAGAGTTGCCAGCAGATTATGCCAAGTGGTCTAGCTTGTCTGCCCAATGCAGCTCACTAGTAATACACCTTGGCTGCTCTACCACCCACCATTTCATCCCCTTCCCCCTCATCTGCTCCCTGTACTGCTCTGGTAATCTTCTTGCCCCCCTCCAAACCATGCTCCTGTGCCAGTCCCATCCCTTTTTGAAACCACCCACTGTTTCTATTTTTACTAGATCATTTGGCAGAGCATTTCAGGGTGCCACCACCCTCTCTGTGAAATAGTGACCCATTGCCTGCCCCCCTGAACCTCCCCCTTTCAGCTTTAGACTATGGCATCTTGTAGTCCCCTCTTCCCTCAGCTTGAGCAAACCCTCCCCGCTCCCTCTGTTGAACTTCTTCAGGTATTTGAAGGTCTCTATCATATCTCCCCATCCCTCCTTTCCTCCAGGGAGTATATGTTCAGTTATCTGAACCTATCTTCATATGATAACCCCTCCATATCACTGACTATTCTTGTTGCCCTTCTCTGCACCCTCCCCAGAAGTGTGATATCCTTTTTATGGCATGGATGCCAGAACTGTCCACAGTACTGCAAATGCGGCCTCAGGAATGGAGTATACAGGGGAAGTATGACCTCCTTTCTCCTGGATGTTAACCCCCTGGCTATACACCCAAGCATTTTGTTTGCTTTGGCCGCTGCCCTCTGCATTGTTCTGCGTGGTTCCTTTAGTGTCAGTCATAACCCCCAGGTCCTTTGTCATTGTTGTTACTTATAGCCAGCTGTACCCTCCCCAAAGTGGTAGATATACTAAGGGTTCCTACTACCAAGATGCAGAACACTGCATTTATGTGCATTGAACCCCAGCTGACACGTGTGGGCCCAGTATTCTAGTTTCTGCAGGTCACCCTGTAGTGCCTTTCTTCCCTCTTCTCTATCCACCACTACCCCAGTTTGGTATCATCAGAAAATAAACTCATTTTACTACCAATCCCTTCCCTGATGTCTGAGACATAACATTAAAAAGGATAGGGCCCAAGACTGAGCCTTGTGGGACCCCGCTGATGACCTCCCTGGGAGTCAAGACTTCACCCCTTACCACTACCCTCTATTGTCTATTCCCAAGCCAATTTGCTACCCACCTCACCAACTTGTCTCCCACCTCTAGTCCCCATAATTTCCAAATTAGCCTTATATGTGGGACCAAATCAAAAGCCTTGCTTGAAGTCCAGGTAGAGAACATCAATCAGCTTTCCCCCATCCAGAGACCTAATCACCCAGTCGAGAATTCAACCAGGTTTGTTTGACATGATTTCCCCTGGACAAACCCATGTTGGTTTTCATCCTGAAAACCAATTACCTCCAGAAACTCCACCATCCGTTCTTTCAAGATGACCTCCAACATTTTCCCCACTATGGATGTCAGGCTGACTGGTCTGTAGTTTCCCAGATCATCCCAAGGTCTGCTCTTGTGGGGGGGCACTACATATGCCAGTCTCCAATCCAGAGGAACTCATCCCGATTGGAGGGGGGAATTGAATAGTTCCATCAATGAAGTTGCCAGGACATCCACAAGTTCCTTCAGAACCCTTGGGTGGATGCCATCTGGTCCTGGATCTTTATCTGTCCTCAAGGACTTGAGAGCCTCCCTTACCCTCCCTACCTTGATCTCATTGTCCATGAGGCCCTCCCCAATTGCCCCTTTCCTGTCCCCTCCCATAGACAATGGTCCAACCCTTCCTAGTGAAGATGGAGCTAAAGAAGTCTTTTAACACTTCAGCCTACTCCAAACCCCTCTACCCAACCACCTCCTTCCTCAGCTTACTCACCTGCCCTCCCTTCTTTCTCTCCCTAATATATTTAATCAATTCCTTCTCCCCTTCCCTGATCCCTCTTGCTAATCTAAGCTCTTTATCCACCATGGCCTTTCTAATCTTTCTGCCAGCCTCCCTAGAAATCCTCTGATATTCCTCAAGGTCAGCCTGACTGTGGGAACATTTGTACTTTCTAAAGGCCAGTCTCTTACTCCTTACTTCCTCCTGTACCTCCCTTGTCCTCCAGCAGGATTTTCTGGCTCTGGCCATCTTATTTAGTGACCTGGCACAGGTTTTTGTGGCTTCCAGGATACGCTGCTTCAGGATTTCCCATTGTCCCTAAATGTCCATCCCTAACCTGATGTTACTTATATGACCTCTGAGTATATCTGCCATCTCCCTGAAGTTTGCCCTGCTAAAGTCCAATACTGTGGTCTTTGTTAGGTTCCTCTCCTTCCCCAAGTCTAAGGTAAAACATATCATGGAATGGTCTCTACTAATCAACGGGGTTTCTACTGACAGATCCCTTATCTGTTCCCCATCAGCTAGGACCAAGACCAGTATGTTTCCATCCCTTGTTGGCTCTTCAACAAGCTGAGGCAGGAATTTGCCCTGGAGTGAGCTGGAGCACTTTGTCTTTATGGACACTGATGCCATGGAGTGCCAATCCATTCCTGGCATGTTGAAGTCTCCCTAGGATCACATTATTCCTCTCACCCTTCTGCAATGCCTCCTCAGGTTATCTATTAGTTCTCTGTCCATGCTCTCTAACCTGTAGACCACACACTCCTCCCTTTGCTATCTTACAACAAGACCCATATAGTCTTCATGTCCCCATCTCTTCCCTGCTCCATACTATCCACATTCCTGACAACAGTTAGCCTCCTCCTCCTCTACCCACTGACCTATCCGTTCTAATTGTCATATACCCAGTTCTGATCCCACTGGGTGGAGGTCCAGTAGGATAGCACAGACAGAGGGGGTGGCAAAGACAGGAGAGTGGAAGGGTCTGACCTGGCAAAATGGTGTGCATATGTGCCTCCACATGCACATACGGCCTTGTGCAGGGGCCTTGGGTGGAGAAAGTGGGACATTATTATTTACACCCTCCCCCATAAAAACCTATATTAAAAAAAAGGCAGTAGGGAGAACTAATGGGATACTGGGGTGTATGGGGAGGGGTATATCCTATAGGAAGGGGGAGGTGGCATTGCCTTTGTATAGATCACTGGTAAGACCCCACCTATAGTACTGTGTCAAGTTCTGGAGACCACATCTTCAGATAAACATAGACAGAGTAGAGATGGTCCAAAAGACAGCAACTAAAATGGTGCAGGGTCTGTATCAGAAGCCCTGTGAGGAGAGACTTGAGGACCTAAATATGTACACTATGGAATAGAGAAGGGAGAAGAAGGATATGATAGAGACCTTTAAATACCTCACAGGGTTAAATAAGGTACAGGAGGGATGTATTTTTCTGAAACAATGGTGCTCAAGAACAGGGGGACATGATGTAAATCTGGAGGAGGGCAGAGTCTGGAGAGATGTGAGAAAATAAATCTTCAAAGAAAGAGTGGTGGTATCCTTGAACGGTCTTCCAGAGATGGAGGTGAAAACAGTGGTGGGGTTCAAAATGACACAGGATAGGTATAAGAGAATCTTAGGTGAAAGGAAGGGGCAGTGGGAAAATAGGTCAGAGATCAAGTAGGCTCTGCTGTGATACTGTAGGCAGGGAAAATGGGCAGACTAGGTAGCCAAGCGGTCCTCATTTGCAGGCAAATTCTGTGTTTCTTTCTTTCTATTACATTTTTCAGTTGACTTCCAGCCGCTCACATGGAGTTAAGCATGTGCCATTTGGTAGGAACCAATGAGATGGTTGGATTTCTGCAATGATCTTGCAATCATTTTATAGTAAGTAATGAAGTACTGTTTTTTTTTCTGCTTGTGCACTTGCCACTCCAGCCCTAGTCAGGGCATGTTTTACATCACTTTCATAACTGCAAGTGGGCTCAAAAAAAATCAAGCACAAACAATTAAATTAAGTCTAAAGTGGTTTCTGTTTACATACTACATTATCACATAGAAGGGTAAATATATTACTCTTAAGCTTGCTTGGGGCACACATTCACCTTTTTGTGTGTTATGAACATGCAAATAAAATGGGAATCATGATACAGAGCTGTAAAAAGTCAGACTGGATGGGCGAACAGCCCTTTTTCTATCTGTCTATGTTTATGATTAATAAAACATTTAGGGCCCAATACATAATCACAGTTGGCACTGTGAAAATGATGACAAATATGCTACCCTTGTTCTGCCACAAGAGTTGGCCATACACAAATGTTGGATTTTGTCTTTAAGTGGAGAATGCATCTCTTTGACTTAGTCAAAATGTAAATCCATCAGTCAGATATTACTGGGTGTAAATGAGGTATGTATCCACTAATGTACTGACTTGTGGCACCCACAGAGTTCTAAGCATGACAAACTGTATCACCTGACACAAGGCACTACAGTAGTGTGGCAGAGATCCAGGGGCCTGGTGGTACTACCATGGTGTTCCCCTCATCCAGCCCAATCCTTTCTTTTAGGCCTGCTTCAGGGCTTGCTCTGGCAGAATTATTTCAAACTTCTCTGGTCCTTCCTTGTGTGCCAATGTCTCCATTGACACCTCAGACCTAAATCACTCTGTGAGATCAATACTGGTTAAATTGGAAATGTTTAAGTGAGGGAACTCTTATATAGATTTCCAGGTAGTGGAACTGTCATTACTAGATGGTGGAACTCTCCTAAAGTGGTCAATGGAGAAAGATGACAGAGGTGGTGGAACTCACGTACAGTTTTTAAGTGGTGATGGAACTGAGTGCCTGTTGGCTCCTGTCCAGTTTAACTGATGCCTATTACTAAACCAAACTGAACTTGCTTCTCATATATCTAGCACAGCCACATTATGGCCGAAACAAAGTCAGAGTAGTCTGTTATAAGCTGCTTGCATGGTACTAGTCTTTACACAGTGCTGGTGCTAGTGCAGGTAGTACCATCATCTGTTGGTGAGACAGGTCAGCATCCTCTTGTCCTGCACAACATTGCTCAGTTTGAGGTGATGAGCAGCAAGCACAAGCCCCAAAACTGAGCTACTCATCCAGTCTGGCACCCCATGCGTGATGCTCATGAAAGTGGAGCCATCATCCTGGACAAGGCAGATGCCACCCTACACCACTATTCAATCCCCACCACAAAACCCTGCCATCCCTCTTTTGTTTTCTGTAAATCCATTGTGAAGCTGCTGACTCTAATATACATAGCCTGGATACTGTGGTGTATTCAGCAGGTCTTTTGTTATAATTAAATAATTCTGCTCCATGGCCTGCCTCCCACCTTCCCTCTGATCCTCAAGAATGCTGTCCACCCACCAAACAAAATCTGGTGTCTCCCAGTTATCCCTTTATAATTACTGGGTTCTATTTTCTTGAATGAAAAAATGTGTGTTAAATACCTAACACCTGAGTAGGTGTTATGGCATTCACACAGCTTCTTCCAATACCAGTATGCTCAAGACAAAACAGAAAGGAAGCGTGAGCATCAGTGTCCGTTTTCTGACAGCAAAACCATCACATTACAACTCACCTCGTCAGTCACATTACCTCAGCATTCTCTGTCATGGGCAAATCTTTAAATTAATGGGATCTTTCTACAAAATAAGAAACTGTTTACTTCAGCACTTTAATGACACTCCCTAACAACTCTCTCTTTCAACCCTCACCTTTCCCCTACAGGTCAAATGACGCCACCAGTTCAAAACACTAGCATCACCAGAAAAAAAAAAAAAAGATGATCAGTACATTTATTTTCTTATTAGTTTCCATATCAAATGTTTAAATATTTACTTGTTAGTAAACTGCCTGTTATGTGTTCTACATTAAACCATTCACTTGACACAAGGTAAGAGTCTCTTTGCTTTTTTTACTCTTTCAAATGCTACCACAAAAAAATGAAAACCGTTCAATTATATAAAATAAAGTATGGGGTGCAGTGTGTTTTACAAAATTTAACACACCTGAGTTGTTGAATGGCTATCATAAACCCTCAGGCTTCGCCCTGGGGTTTATATGCCATCCAACAACTCAGGAGTATGTTAAATTCGTGAACACAATGCAACTCTATACTATCCTATATGCAATTTATTCAGTGTGTTTTGTTACTCTATTAAATGTCAGTAAACAAGTAAAACAACATAATGGGTCGTAGTTTATTCTAGATAAACACATCCCTGGGACATAGTATGGCCTTGTGCCCTTACCGCCCTAGAAGTGCATTTTTCAGAATAAACCACATCCCGAAGGTGTTACTTTGCTTATAAAATGAGTATATTTTGACACACATTGTAACTTTTTTAAATTAAGAAATGTTGACAGATTTCTGTTTTGAAGTAAAATAGTCCTCCACTGCACTGAGATGAACTTTGAAAGCCATACATAGGGTAAAAAGAACATCAAAGGGAATGGCCAACAAATATTTTTCTCCCCTGATTTAATGTAACCCAGCTGCCTGTTGCCCAATACCCCACACTGATTGCAAACATTTTTTTTGTTACAAATGTACTTAAACGACATGGGGAATCTGTCAAAGACAGCATAACTCACCAGTCCAGGCAGGAGTCCTGGCCTTAACCTGTTCATACTTGCCTGAACCTGAATCTAGTCTCAACATGGCAGCAAAAAACAAAACAAAATACAGTATTCAAACTTCCCTCACCAGCTTCATGGTCCTGCCATTGCAGTGGTGTCAGCCTCCTTTCCCATAAGCCAAACTCTCCTGCAACCCCCCAGGCTGCTCACAAATAAAGAGAAGTTTTAACTCTGAGCATTTTTTCTGTTCACAGTTGACACATTGTGTGCCACTTGAAACCACAACACTTGTTGTATTGTACTGTATTGTAGTACCATTATAAAAACAAATTCTAGCCAGAGCTGATAGGGCTGCAGCAAAGGAATTTGGGTTAAAAATATTGAAAATTTGTTTTAGAACATTTTTACACCATATTTTCAACATAGCCTTGTTAAGACCCTGCCTCATGAAGAAGGCAGAGAAAATGTTCAACTCTTGGTCTAAATGTTATTTCACGCAGGGACTGTGAAATCAACTCTCAGGATGCAAAAACACATTTTGGGACAGAGTTGAAAAAACACAGCTGTCATATTCATGAGGTACTGTAAAGAAATGGTTCTGTTATAAATCCTGGGTGAAAATATTGAAAATTACCAAAGATATGAGCCTGCATTCTTAAAATTCAAAAAAAGGCCCTTTACTTTGTTTTTTTAATACTTTTACACCAAATTTTCAACATAGCCTTCTTAGGATCCCATCTCATGAACAAGGACAGAGAAAATGTTCAACTCCTTCCTAAAAGGTGATTTTGCACAGGAGCTATGAAATCACATTTCTGGATGTATATAAAACATTTTGGCCAGCATCTGAAAAATTACAGCGATAACATTCATGAGATCCTGTAAGGATATAACTATGTTGTAAATTTGTGGTAAAAATATTGAACATTACCAAAGTTATGAGCCTGCGTTCACAAAATTCGATGTAGGCTCATGACTTTATTGCTTTTAATATTTTTACACCAAATTTTCAACATAGTCTTTTTATTATTCCACCCACGAACAAGAGCAGAGAAAATGTTCATCTCCTGTGAAAGGTGATTTCACGCTGGGCCTGCGAAATCACCTTTCAGGATTAAAAAAAATGTTGGCCAGGATTCGAAAAATGACAGCTGTCACACTCAGGGATCATGAAATCACCTTTCAGGACAGAGCTGCCTAATAGCAGTTCAATTGTTCATGAGGTAGAGTGCCAAAGAAGGTATGTTGAAAATTTGGGTCAAAAATATGTAAAAATACCCAAGTTATGCCACTGTTCAAAACCCGACTGAAATACTTTGAACCGCATACCTGTTCCTTCAGTTCACATTCCTGCTTGGAAGAGTGAAGCTGTGTCTGCAGTCCAGAGAGGATTACAATGTTGGACCCTGATGGGTAAGTAATTGCTTGGGGGAGTGCGTGGTGGTGGGTGATGAGTGGGAGGATTGGGTGGGGGGACAATGACGGCACAAAAGACATCGATGAACAGTTTTCTTTTACAGATTGAAAATAAACAAATAAAAAAATGATGGAGGATTCCTGATCACAACACTGGGAGATTGGGAACCCCCAGTGTCACTGTTGTGTTTCTGGGGGGAGTTCTGAGAGGGAAGTTCGGGTGGGGGGAAGGAAAAAAGGGGGGGAGTCAACAAGAACACAACTGTGACACTGAAGGATTGGGCATCCCCAGTGTCGTTGTTATATTTCTGGTGGGTGCTGAGAGGGAGGTTTGGGTGGGGAGGGATATGAATAATAAAAAAAAATGAAACAAGCTGTCATGATGGAATGCAGCACAGTCCACCATGACCAAAATGGCCACCATACAGTACTGAGCATGTGCTAGTGGTCACACATGCGCAATACTGTTAAGTGGCCATCTTGGACACAATGAAGTGTACTGTGCTCTGCTGTGACTGCCCAGAAACTAAAAAATAGTGCAGTGTGACTGCCTATGCAGACAACTAATGGAGTGCTTCATAGGCATGGAGGCAACTGTGTGGCAACTCCAACATTTTGTTTGGTCGGAATCAAAGTACTGACTGCTTCTTTAATAGCAAGAGGTCTGCAGGGCTATGCCAACTGCAGCCCTAACTAGTTGGGTCTTTTGTGAAAGCACTGACAGTATCACTTTCTGTGGAACAGAAGTGAGAGATTGGCAGTGAGTTACCGAGAAAACTAGATGGCAATTTTGCCTTTCAGTTATGTGGAAGGAGGGTGGCACTGGGATATCTTGTGGGGTGCTTGCCATTTTGGGGACTTGTTTTTACTGTGGTATAACCTAAATAAAACGTATGACTGTCAAGCGGTGCCAGCCAATCAGATTTAAAAACTGCCCTACCCATTTTATAAGAAAAGTTCAACAGGAACATTGTTGCTGATTGTCTAAATGGGAATGCTCCAGAGCCAGCCCACCCAACCATTGTCCCCTCCTCCCAACTCCAGTGTCTCTTTGCAACCAGGAACAATTACTGCAGCCTGGAAATCATGGTGTACTCAGCAGGACTTTTTGTTGTAATTAAACACTCTTACTATTCTTAGTAATAAATAATTGATCTTTTTCACTGAACCCCCTACTGATTGGCGCCCTTATCTGCCCAAAAGAACTTGTCAGGTAAATCTGCTCCCACAACCCCTCACCTCCTAGCGGCACAACAGCTGCTCTTCCTGTGTAAAGTAAATGTTGTTGTTTTATAAATCCTGCTTTTCTTTTCAATACAGAAGCCTTCTGATAGTCATGAACACAGCCCCCTCCCCACGAAAAAAAAAATATCTGGTATCCCCCAGTCATCCCACTATAATTTGTTCAGTTTTTTTTTACTCAATTAAATGTCAACAAACATAAAAAGATAAGCAGAAAAACTGTTTCTGAATGTCTTAATGGGAATGTTCCGGAGCCAGCCTGGCTGACCACTGTCCCTGCCTTCCAACTCCAGTGTCTAATGACCATATATAACAAAAATCAATTGACCAGTCTTTTTTTGTTAATATTATATAATTCTGCTTCACAGCTGACCTTTTGCCTTCTGAGGCATTCAGATGCCTCATGGAATCCTGCCCAGCCTCCCCCCACTCCCCAAAACCCTTTTTTTTTCACTTAATCCATTAAAACAATTAGGAATCTTAGACATCAGGAACAATTTCTGCAGCTTTGAGATCATGGTGCATTCAGCAGGTCTTTTTGTTGCAATTAAATCCTACCTGATTATATACTTTTTGGGAGCAATTTTCTCAATAATAAATAATTTATCCCTTGCATTGATCCCCTTAATGATTGGAGCCCTTTCCTGCCCATAAAAAATTGGCAAGTAAATCTGCTTCTGCATTTCCCACTTCACGGCACAACAGCTGTTCTCTTTGCAAAGTAAATATTGATTTTTTTTGTTCAATCCTGATTTTCTTTCAGTGCTGACTTTTAGGCACCAACAAGCATAGCTTGCAAGCCCCTATTTTGGTCATCTGTACCTTTTTCTGTATTTCAGTTGAGTTTAAGGAACCTTTGTGTGACTAACTAGCTCACACTAGGTTCTCATACTAGGTGTTTGGAACAGTAGAGACCTCAATGCCCATATGAACTGTTCCCCACATCAGTGGGATCACTTTACTCCATATTCCATTATATACTCATCAATTTTTCTTTAAACTGTGCCAATGTTTGACTTTAACTATATCAGCAGGCAGTTTGTTCCATACTCTTCCAGTTCTATTTATAAAGGAATAGTATACATCATTTTTTGACTGTTCTCAACTTAATTTGATTTATACATCTTCTTAATCCATCCAGCTTTTCTTGTAACTCTAAGTTCAACTCACTTTTTAATTCTTTATCATTTATTATCTTGAACATTATTAAATCTCCTCTTTCTCTCCTTCTCTAAACTCCACAGACCGTTCATCTTAGTCTCTCATTATACCCATATCTCCCCAAATTTCCAATCATCTTTGTATGTCTTCTTTGTACTCACTCTATTCTTTTAATTTCCATCTTCTTATATGGGTTCCACAATTGTGACCCATAATCCAAGTATGGCCTAACATAAGACCTATACACTGGTACCATACATGCTAAAGATTTATTAATAAAGCTTCTTTTATATTCCTCACCATATTATTAGCTTTCTGTATAGCCATTGTTCAAGTTTAATAAATTTAATTTATTATCAATCACTACCCACAATCTTTTTCTTCATCTACTTCTTTAATTTCCTTATCATTTGGTAGATACCTATTTTCTTTCTATCTTTTTTCCTAAATACATTACTACAGATTTTTCCATGTTAAACTTCATCCCATTTTGTTCTGCCCGCCTCTCAATTTTTTTTAAATCCTCATTTAATCCTTCCTGTTGTTCTGATGTTTCTACTTGTCCTCCTAACGGAATGTCATCAGCGAATTTCACTATTTGATTTGTAATTCCATGATGTAAGTCACTAATATATAAAGAAAACAGAATGGGTCCCAACACGAATCCCTGTGGGACTCCACTCTCCACTTTGATTGATTTTGACATTTCGCCTACTAATCTTACCAGCTGTGTTCTATTGCTGATCCAATTTTTAATTCATAATATACTTTGACTATCCAATCCCAAATTTATTAATTTCCTTATCAATTTATCATGTGGTACCTTGTTGAAAGCTTTTTAAAGTCCAAAATATATATATAGGTATATTGTTGTTTAAGTTAATTTTAATATTTTCATAGAAACACAAATGATTAGTGCTGCATGCTCAGTTCTTTTGAACCCATGCTGCTTCTCATCCTTATATTCTAATATCTCAAGACCTTTTTCAATTTTAGTTATTAATATACTCTCAGCAATTTTTCCTAGTATAGCAATAAGACTCACTGGCCTATAATTTGTTAAACCTGCCTTTTACCCTTTTTAAACAAGGGTACTGGGTAAGCTTTTCTCAGTCTTCCAGAAGTTCCTGTCTTGTATGATCTATTAAATATATACATCAACATTTCTGATATCCATGGTAACACCTCTTTTAATATATTGGGGATGTAATAAATCCAGTTCTGTTGATTTATGTATTTTAACTTTATTTACCAATCTTTCCACTTTTCTTTGTAGTTCCAATTTTCATATTTTGATGATTTTTCCTTATTATAATATTTTCTACATAATTTTCTTTTTCAAAACAGTCCCAAAATAATAATTCAATGTATTGGCCATTTCAATTATATCAGTGATATCTCTCCCATCTATATTTAATGGCCCCACTCCCTGTTTGTCTCTTCTTTGCTGGTTAACATATGAAAAACTTTTGCCATTATCTTTCCTATATGCAAATTAGACTCTATCTTTTTCCTCTCATTTTTTATATTCTGTTTAACTATTTTTAGGTATTTTTATAACATACTGTAGCTGCCTCTGTTCCTAATTTCTCATATTTTTAAATGTTTTCTTTTTTATTACAAGATTTTAGCACCTTGTTGGTGCGCCATAACTTTTTTTTCCTCTTTTATTATACACTCTTTTTTCTGGAACATATAGTCCTTCTAAATATAGTAATTTGTTTTTAATAATTCCCACATATGGTTAACTGATTCATTAATCAAATCATTTTTCTAATTCCATATTCTCAATTCCTCATTAATTTTATCAAAATTTGCTCTATTATAATTTTTACCACTGTTTTACCTTTAGTGCCTATTATGTCCTGCTTAACATTGAAGGTTATCATAACATGGTCACTACTCCCTAGCTGTTCTCTTATTTTAATGCCCCCAATATGATCCGATCTATTAGTTAATAATAGGTCCAATATAACCTCTTCTCTAGTAGGTTTATTCATCAGTTGTTCTAATTCTACCATTTGCAACATTGACAGAAAGTTTCTACTATTTGAATTTCTTCCCTTTTGATTTCCCCAACAAATGTCTGGATAATTGAAATCTCCTGCTATAATAACATCTCCTTCCAGAGCTATCTGTATTATTTCCTCATTTATTATTTTATCCATTTCTTTTTTTACTATTTGGTGGTATAATATAATCCAAATATTATCTTCTTTCCTACACTATCCACCACTTGGATCCATAAGATTCCACCTTTTCATTTTCACTTTTTTTATATAAACTACTATTTATACCTTCTTTTATATAGAATGCCACCCCCTCCCCTTTTAGTCCTTCTTTCTCTAGAATATAACCTATATCCTTCTATGTTCCTATTCCACTGAACTTCTGCATCCCACCATGTTTCTGTTACCATACACATATCCACATTATCAGTATGTAATTTAACTTCTAATTCTACCTTTTTACCTGTGTTCAAACTTTTAGCATTTAGAAACCATTTATTCATTCCATTTTTTAGTTTTCTTACTGTATGTTCTGATCTCACTGATTTATTTTTATTTCTGTCCAATTCTAGTTTACTACCTTCCCATCTCCCCTTAATCTTTAGTTAAACTTTTTATCCACTATTTTTTAATGTCCATTCCCAGTTTTCTACTGCCTTTCTTGCTTAAGTGTAGTCCATCTCTACAATAGTAGGTATGGTCTTCGATATAATCTTCCCAATGTTTTATACAACCTATATCATTATATAGTGTCCACTGTCTTAGCCAATTACTGATTTTCCTAATTTTACTATTTCTTATGTTAGTTTCTTTTACCACTGGTAAAATCTCTGAAAAGTATATTTTACATTTCCATTTTTCTGCTTCTTTGCAAATATCCTTGAATTCCTTTTGTATTTCTTCCAATTCTTGGTTTCTATTATTATTTACCTCAGGAGCAATATCAGCACTGCAGATCCATCTTTTTCTTTGACAATATCAGTTAACATATTCTTAACATCTCTAATTTTTGCTCCTGAGAAATAACTTGCTGTAACAATCTCCTTATTATCCTTTGATGTATATCTATCAGTAAATTTCAAAATTGAATCACCCAAAATATAGATGTTTTTTACCATTTCATTCTGTTTCATTTGTTCACTATCACCATTTATTATATCAAGATGATTTTGTCCTCTTGAATCCTGCTACTAACCACACCAACATTTCTGTTCTTTAAATCACTCTGTTCATTTCCATCCTGTTGTCCCTCATCCTCTTCACTACTCTCCATGTTGTGTCTTGTTTGTTTTTCATCTTCTTTTTGTTCATCTACAATTATTTCTTCTCTAGCTTTTATTTCCATCATTTCCTCACCTTGCTTACAACTTTCCAACTCTCCACTTCTAGTACACAAACTGTCATACTCCAATGTATTGTTATATTAATTCCTGCCATATCTTTTCTTTATCTCTTCCCTCATCGTCCAATGCAATCAATGGTTCAAATGCATTAGAACATTCTATTGGCAACTGCATAGCTCTTCTTCACATGCTTTTTTTTTTTTGCCTTTTTCTAACAAACTCCAGTCTCCTTCATGTTCTTTTTCTCTTCCTCTTTTCTTAGATTTTCTTTCATTCAGTTCTTCACATTCCTGATCTACCTGTATAATCTTTCTATCATTTTTTTCTGCTTTATCTCTAAATACAACTAGGTCCTGCTTCACTTCTTCCAACTTATATTGTAACTCTCTTATTTGAATACATTGCCCACAAGTATATACCAGTAATTCATTCACCACATCCACGCTTATCATTTTACACTCCAAACATCTCAATCCTAGTGTTCCAACCATCAGTTTTACTATATTAGTATCCATTGTTCTTTCCTTGTTTGTATATTCCTGTTTTTTTAGGTTACTTGTTCCAAACAGCTAGTTTCCTGTCTATTTCCTCACCTTCCTTGTCTGACGCTGTCAGACGCTGCTGGCCTCTGCCCACATCACCTCCACTCCGTGCTCAGCTCCGCTCACTAGAGCTGAGTAAGATATAGCACTTCTGCAGTGATGTCAGCCTGTTGCCAGGTAATGCTCACTCCCCAATTACCTCCCTGTATTGTCTCAGCAATGCATATAGGCTGCCTTTAAAAAGGCAGTCTAGTCAACACTTGAAGGTTCAAATTCCCATTCAAAGCACCACAGTGCCTGCCTCAAAAGACCATCACAGGTACAAAATACCTCGTTAGAGTGCTCACTGACACTAGCACCTAGGTGCTTCTATCCACACAGTCAACTGGCTAATTGCATTATTTTGCATGAATAATGTGTGGTGCATCAGGGTAGACAGAAAGTTCTGTCCACCTTGTTGCATGGCACACCACTGTGCAGATGTAAGTTCTAATGTCCATGAAGGACAGAAACAAAACTGATTCTAGTCTTTGCACAGTGGTGATGCAGGTTAGAACCATTGTCTGTTGGTGACACAGGTCAGTGTCTTTTTCTGGTTTAGGTATTGATGGCACACCACTGCTTTCTCTTTACAACTGCAAACAGCTTGTCACATGCCTTATGCATCTGTTTTGCTTAAAGTCCAGCCCACTTAAACATACACTCACAGCAGGGACTTGTTAGGACTGGGTCTCCAAATGTTTTTCCTGGGGTCCCCAAACCTTACCCTGCATAGTGATGCTCATTTTGGGGCAGTGAACAGCAAGTGTGACCTCCCAAATCTCCCACCACAAACCCAGTCTGGCACCTCAGACCCAAGCATGATGCTTAGGAAAGTGGAGCACCATAGCACCACCACTCAACTGAAAAGCCTACGAAGTTTAAAAAAAAGGAGAGCAACTAGGCATGTTGTCTGAGGGTAACACCCGTGGTCGACATCCAGGCAGAGGTGGTTCACCGCATCGCACCCTGAACCGAGCAGATGCCTGAGAGATGGAGTTGCTGCTGAAACTGTTGCCACACTGGTCTTTTCTCCTGAGAAGGAGGGATTGATGATGTTTTATAGCAGAGGACCAAAGGGTACATTGGTATTTAACCATGTGTCCCATATAGTTTAGAATTCAGAGAATCATGGTACCCGCCTGGAATACCTTCTTCCTGAGGCAATCAAGATGGGAAGTCACTTATCAGGAGGTAATGAGCTCATGTACTTTGGACGTTTAGTGCGATCATGAGAATTAGCTGTGATTACTACCGAACCAGCTTCAGGAGTAAGCGAGGAAGGAAACAGTGGTAGACAGGAGCCTGGCACAGGTGATCCACCTTTCAGGAATTGCCGAACAGCTGAGTGCTGATTCCAAGCAGCCAGCAACGCATTTTGATAAGTCTGTATAAGTGGGGGTACCACTACAACAGGCTCCTCAGGCAGTTCAAGATAGTCTACCATCTTTTCCTCTGTTTATCATGTTCAGTAGTTGAAAATCTCATGATTTTTTGAATTTGGACCATCATCTCATGGAAGGATGGGTCATCAGGAGGAGAAGTAGCAGCTTGTCGGGAGGCATCCTCATGCAAGGAGGATACAGTCGAAATAGAGGATGGAGAACGAGTCCAGGTCCTGGAGCTCCACATCTTCAAGATCTCCTGGAAAACTTCAGGAAATTCTGCCTCTTCTGAGAAATATTCCTCCTCACAGGATGGGGGGACCAAGCCAAAGAAGGTTCTCTCGTACCTTGAAAATGCTTAGATGGAGGGGTAGGAGAACAGGAAGGGCAACCCACCTCTTGTGGAGTGGAAGGTCAAGAACCGCTCATTACTTCCAAAACCTGTTGCACTACGGCTGCCACGTCCAGTGAAGTAGTAGTAGTGGGTGGGGCAGGAGGTCTCTGGGAAACCAGAGGAACCGTGGAGGTAATTGGACATGAGGTATAAACAGGTCTGGTCCCTGGGTGATACATACCATGGTCTTGATCCCTATCTGGTTGGCCCCTGTGAGTGAATGGTTGTGAAGGAGGAGGGGCTGTGGCTATAGAAAATCCAGTAGTCCTCCCCATAAAAATCTGACCTGCCGTTGACGGGGCAGTACATGGAGAGGTAGTAGAATGCTTAAAAATGAAAATTATGTACCTATCTTCTTGATCTTCTTGGATGAAGTCTCACCACTATTCACACTGATGGGACTATGTCGAGGCACTAGGACCGAGCAGGAGCCAAAATCTTCAGGAGGGCCAGCACCAAAGGTAAGGCCATGAAGAAGTGGCACCACGAGCTCCGGCCTGCTGTATAGGCTACCTCAGCTGCCAACCCACCAACCGCCCCCAGTACCTTTTTCAATGAGGAGGTGCAGTGTAAACTAACCTAGTGAAACTAACCTATGTCGGACATAAGATAGTCCAAAATGACCTATATAAGAAGGTCAACACAACAGTGTCTTCACAGCCAGGCATCGAGGAGTGAAGACCAAAACAGAAGAGTGAGCTCAGGGATGGAGGGTAGACGTGTGAATTAGTGGTGGAGACTTCAGTCAAGAAGATCAAGAATTACAGTAGGTACATAATTCTCACATCTTCCTGGACATAAAGTCTCCAACACTCATTCACACACTGATGGGGAGTACCGAGTAAAATAATCCCTCCCCTCCCAAGAAGGATGGCAGGAGAAAGAAGCTCACTCAGGACAAAAAGTCCATTTAGGATTGTCCTACAAGGACGGATGCTGTCTAGCCTGGACATCCAAAGCATAGTACTTCACAAAAGTGTGCACAGAGCTCCAAGTAGTTGCATTGCAGATGTCTGCAATGGGCACGTTTCCAATTTCTGTCAGAGATGCCGCAATTGCCCTGGTAGAATGAGCATATACTGTGCCTTCCAGTTTAACCTGTGACATGGAGTAGCACTGGCGAAGAAATGCCACTAGCCATCCAAAATACATCTGATAGCAACAGGTTGACCTAGTTGGCCTTGCTGAAGGAGACGAATAGTTGCTCTGATTTGCTGATCTCTCTTAGTTTTGTTATGTAGAACCTAGAAATCTTTTAACATCCAGAGAATGTAGGGTATGCTTTCCCTCATTCTGAAGTTTATGAAGTTCGGAAGAACCAAGGCTACTTCAGACAGAATTCCAAGACTATTCTGGGGATAAACTTTAGTAGTGTTCTGAGAACCATTCTGTCCTTGTGAAATACAGTATACTGGAGGGTCTGTGACCAGCACATGTATTTCAGAGACACATCTTGATGGTAATGGCTACAAGGAAGGTGGCCTTCCAGGTCAGGAATTTTAGCTCACATGTAGCTAGAGCCTCGAAAGGTTTATGGGTGAGCATGTCTAGCACAAGGTTAATGTCCTAAGCGGCTACCGGTCTTCTGAATGGTGGCCTAGTGTGAAGTATACCTTTAAGGAACCTCTTAACCAAGGGCAACTGAGCCAGACACGTGGAGTGTACAGGCTCGTGGTAAGCCGAGATCGCGCAGAGATGAACCTTCATGGTTGAGTATTGTAGCCTTGTATTTGACAGGTCTAGTAGATACTCCAGGACTTTGTGATGTGGGCAAGAAAAGGGGTCCTTGAAGACTTTGCACAGCAGATGGAGAAAAGTTTCCATTTTGCCGTGTAGGTTTTTCCTAGTAGCCAGCTTGCGTGCGCTAGGAGAATGTCTGAGACCCTATGTGAAACGTCAAATCTATTCACTTCCATCTCCTAAGGAGCCATGTATAGAGATGAAGGGATCTCAGGTTGGGATGGACTACTGGGCCCTGGGTCAGCAGGTCTGTTTGAAGAGGAAGCTGTCTCGGTAGAGTTTCCGATAATCTGTTGATCAATGTAAACCAAATCTGACAAGGCCAGAATGGGGCGATGAGGATCTTTCTGCCCCCTTGTGCCTCCAGCTTGAGCAGCATCCTCTGAACTAAGGGAAGAGGAGGAAATGCGTACAGAAAACATTTTGACCACCGCAGTCTGAATGTATCCCAACAGAAGCGCTAGGATCTGGATTTCTGGAGTAGAATAGAGGCAGTTTTGCATTGAGTGGGGACGTAAAAAGGTCCAGGCCCAGTGCACCCCAGTCTTTGAAGAGTGAGTGCATGACATTTGCATCAAGAAACCACTCGTGAGGATCTGCTTCCGTTCTGTTGAGATGATCTGCTAGATCGCAGAAGGCAGACTGCTTGGATCAGGGCTTCGTGCTCCAGGCACCATTTCCACTTCTCATTGCTTCCCTGCACAGGGGTAAGAGTATGTCCCACCTCTGCTTGTAGATGTAATGCATCACTGCTTTGTTGTCCATTTGAAGGAGAATGATCTGCGACAGAGGATGTTCTGCAGAGTTCGGACTGCATACAGGACAGCTCTCATTTCCAGGACATTTATGTGGAGTTGAGACTCACCACAATTCCATCGATCTTGGTTATGTAGATCTTGACAGTGAGCTCCCCATACAATGCGGATGCATCCATGGTGATGGAAATCTGTGATTCCAGTGGGGCAAAGGAAAATCTTTCAGAAGGTTGTCCTCTTGAGTCCACCAGGTGAGTGACCGTGAGAGGTTTTATCACCTTGATGTGAAAGGATTGGGGGTGCGTGGTTGGGGACCACCAGTATTGAGCATCCACTGAGTAGTCCTCATGTGAGAGACAGCCAGGGCACAGTGAACGCTGATGATGCCATGAGACCCAGCATCCTTCTGCATCGAGAGAGCTCGGACTGAGTCGTTCTCTCTGATGAAGTGAGCAATCTGAAGATATTGTTCCTCCTGTCCTCCAGAAGAAAAGTCTTGCATTGGAGGTATCCAGAAGGGTTCCTATGAAGAGGAGCTGTTGGGAGAGTTGTAGCTCGACTTTCCCAGATTCAACAGAACTCCCATGGATGTAAGGAACTTGGAAGTCATAGTCACAGCTTCCTGTGTCTCCTGTCTGGAGGGCTTGCTAGTAGCCAGTCATCCAGATATGGGAGCACTGAGATGCGCTGTGAGTACTACAAAGCACTTTGTAAAGACTTGAGGCGCTGAGGATGGTGCAGAGGGCAGGAATCTGAATTGGCAGTGCTGACCCAACGCTACAAATCAGAGATAACTGTGGTGGCTTGGGTGTACTAGAACATGTTGGTAGACGTCCTGCATGTACAGGGAGGCCAGCCAATTGTTTTGATGGATCAGAGGTAAAAGTGTACCAAGTGAGATCATCCTGAATTTCTCATCGTAAAGGAATTTGTTTAACTTCCTTAGATCGAAAAATAGGGCACATGCCGCCTGTTTTCTTTGGAACTAGGAAGTAATGGGAGTAGAAACCTGTGTTCCGTTGGTCCTGCGGAACAACTTCTACTGCCCTATTGTTCAGAAGGCCTTGAATCTTGGAAGCAAGAAGGTTTGACTGAGAGACAGACAGCTTGGGCTGTCATTTGGATGAATGATCTGGAGGGCTTCTGAAAAATTTGGGAGTAACCCTGGGGATTATCCAGGCACCCATTTGTCTGAAGTGACTGACTTCCACTGGTTGTAAAACTGAGTCAGGCGCCCTCCTACTGCCAAAGAAGAGTCCCCTCAGACAGCTGAGGTGGGACTTGGGCCAGAATGGAGAGTGTGGCACTATGCCTTTGGGCCCCTGTGCCTTCTTTGTGGCTGAGGGGCTTGATTCTGTTGAAACCCCTTCCGCCTTTGCCATGAAAGGACTGGCGTTATGAAACTGCAGATGGTTCCTGCTCCACTGGGGGGGGAAGGGAGTAGGGGTTGGTCTGGCAATCTTAATGACAGTCCTAGTTTTCTGAGTGGCCTCTAGTGCTTGCTCCACCTGTGGGCCAAACAGATAGACTCCATCAAATGGTAAATTCATGACTCTCTGTTGAGCATCATTAGTAAACCCTGATGTCCATAACCATAAGTGGCATCAGGTGCAAATCCCTGCCGCTGCTGCACTAGAGGCAGCTTCAAAAGCGTCCATAGCAGCCTTAACCTGCTGGTTACTGGATTCAATGTCTCTAGTAATGGTTTGAAGAAGCTCTGAAGTAGCATGCGACTCTGGAAGAGCTTCGACTAATGTTTTCAGCGAATGCCAGAGGGTATACTCATATTGTGAGAAGTAGCCCTAGTAGCTACGACAATACGCATTCCTAGGGTAGCAGCGGCGAAGACTCGCTTTCCTGAAGTGTAGATCTTATTCTTTATTTACTGGACGAGCTGTAGATTCCTGAGGGAGTACAGCTTTGTTGTTTTCTGCCAAGACCACAATAGCGTCTGCAAAGGCTTGGTAGGCCAGGACTGGTCGATCCTTAGAGTAGCGTACTTCCAATCTATGAGACGAGCCATGGAAGGAATGGGCGCCAGATTATCCCACATCATCTGTGAGAGAGTCTCGAAGAGGGTTGTACTGGAGGAGTCAATTCCACAGGGATTTCCGGAACATGCAGATATTGAAGGTGCAATAGCTTCCTGGATCCACCTCCGATGTCTGGAGGAAAGAGGTGGTGCTCACGTTCTTCAGAAAAGATTTAAAAGACAGGTCCTCGACCAAAGGTTCTGCTGAAGTAGAGGGCTTACTTTCCACTCCAAAGGAAGAATCCTCATCAGAGTCGTCTCCTAATCGTAGATCAGGATCAGGCTCAATATTATCTTCTACTAGCACAAGAGGGACAGCATAAAGAGGAAAGGGAGGAAAGAGTGCAGGAGGGGTGTTCCTTGAATTGGAGTCGAGAAACCCTGTACCCGAAGCATTGGTCCAGCAAGAGCACCAGACCAGCCAGGACCGGAGTTGAAGGTGGCACTGCAGCGGTGCTCAGGGACCCCAACCCAAACTCCAGGGCACCCAAGGATAAAGATCTGAAAACCTGAGAAGGAGAAGGTGGTACCTGTGCTAGCCCCTCATGCGCAGCCAGCAATGAGGAGGGGGCACAAGAGCGTGTGTCGATGGCACCGGAAGGAGGTGTTCTGTGACAAGGCTGACCCAACCTGCCCTGCCACGGGTTCAAGCCCTAGGCCCTGAGACAGATCCCGCCGCTCAGAAAGTCGGGACAACCGCTGAACCCACTGCTCCTTCAGAGTGGCCCAATGATGAAACTGCTCACTGGAGGACCCCCCCCCCAAGGGGCGGGGAGGGACTACGGAGTTGAAGATGCCATTTACGGGATGGAGTCAGAGTGGCCTCCTGTCCCGTAACTGATGATCAACATGCCCGACCTACCAGAGGATGACCTCAAGTGATACCACTTCTTATTCTTCTTGACCAGTGGGACGAAGAAGAACTCGAGGCTGAGCGGTGCCAGGTTCCAGATGAAGATCGAGAATAAGCCTGCTTCTTTTTGTGCTTTCGGGATGACTGCCCTCCTCCCCACTGAGCACTGGACTGCCCGTGGTCAGAACCCCATCTGTAGAGGGTGGCAGACCGGATACAGCCTTGCTGGAAATACAGCGTTCATGTGCAGTCTCCCTACCATCACCTGCCCCTTTCGTGGTCGACTCCGTCGAAGGCGGACTGAAGAAGACTTCTCTTTTCTTTCTCGATGAAAAACTTTTTTTTTCTTTTTTAAACAAAAAACTAAGAATATACTAAAAACTAAATCAATACTGGCGACTATTTGCTATCGTACAGATGTGAAGATTCCTCTCCAGCAGGCAACAACGTCATCCCTAGAAGCACACCTCGATGGCGGGAAGAAAGGAACTAAAGGCGGTTGGAGGGTTGACGCCGAGGCAGCCTATACAGCGTGATCCGGCTCATGCCCTACCTCGTGTAGCCCTCTTGAAGATTTTGGCCCTGCTCGGTTCTAGCACATCTGGCGTAGTAGTCCCAACAGTGTGAATAAGTGGTGGAGACTTTATATCTAGGAAGATCAGCCACTGTTGATGGTAAACGAACCACCGTCGACGGGGAGTCACTGGAACTTACATACGGTTCCGTGGAAACTGCTGAAAGGGCGCCAGAAAGCTCCATTAACGAGAGGATGTAAACTCCCATTGATGAAGTAGCAGTTCTAGAGGGCATCGTTGATGGTGGAGCACCAGTAACGGTGGCAGTCGACGAATGACTGCCCGATGAAGATGATTTGTCCTTATCCAGTTTATGCTTCTTGTGTGAAGCTGCAGTGGAGGGCTCCTTGGGACGAGCCCCTTTCTCAAGAGAAACAATTTCTGCTCCATTAGGTGTGATTCAATTTCCTGCAGTCGTCATTGACGTGTTGCCTGGTTGAATCCCTGGCAGTGTCTGCAGGAGATGATGTCGTGTGTGGGACCCAAACACCCAACACAAACAGTTTTGTTGTAGTGGTAGAGCTTCCTACCACGACATGACCGAAAAAGTGATGACTTGCTTGTAGATTCTTTGGACATTCGTTGAAGGTTGGAAACAAGAGGAAAAATCCATTCCTAGCTCAAGTTCTCGTTAATGACTGCTTCATAAGTGCTAGCTGCTGTGTGTGAGCTGAAGACTGCGGAAAATGAACTGAGGATGCCCCTGGAAAAGACTGCTAGAAGAAAGCTACCGTGCACGAGAGTGCCCTCTGGTGATGACCCCAGTGAATTATCTGCTGCAAGATACTATCCTGTGGAAAATCTACTATTACAGGTGAGCAACCTGTTTTTAAGGATGTGGATATGATGCATTATCCACACTTCTGGCAGACTCCTAGCAGTTCTTTGGGAGAAGGGGGCAAGGTGCACAAACCTCCTATTTAGGGAAAAGAGACACGAGAACTTAGGCCCCAAAACCAGCATCCTGGCGGGACTCAAGATTGCTGTGGTAGTGGAAATGAAGCTGTGTGCTGACTTCCAGGTAGCAGCCAGACAGCTTTCCTGGGTAGGGACATCATTGTAAGCAGCCACTGGGGCAGCAGTATGATGAGTGGAATGAGCCCTTAGCCCCAAGGGAAGTTCCCTATCCGCCAGCCTATAGCAGAGGTTAATGCAGGACATGATCCACATGCCAAAAGTCCACATAGCTGCCGGTCTGCCGGTGCAACTGTAGTGGAAGTGACACATAGCTTCAGCAAACCTGGCCAATTCCAGCCCTGCACTCTTTATGAGTAGGTGCACCATTGAGTCCAAAGTATGGAGCCTATGCTTGGCCTCCGAGGTGTGGTTGGTGAAGTATGCAGGAGATTGATCCCTGGTTAAGGTGAAAATCAGGGCGTGGCTAGCTCATCGGTGATGGCAGACGTGTGTTAGCTAGCTCCTTGGGGTATAAAGTTATAATTGTCTAAAAGCTGTTAATGGACTATTTTCACTACATAAAAGTGTTACCTACAATTAAATACATGGCGTTTGCTAAAAAATAAAATCATCAAGGGAAAATTCAGTTTGACTCTGCTAAGCCGCTGCAACCTGAGAAGCTCAGTGAGGCATCTATGACACAGCAGGCCGCCAGCATGGAGGTTGACTAGTTCGGCTGGGCCAGATATGAGGCGTGCTCACCCAAGCGGCTTGTGGGTGTACTTTCAACTCTCCTGCAAATGCAGCAGGAAATGAAAGCTGGGTTCCTAAATCTCACCGCTCAACTCACCCACCTACAAAGAATAGTGTCAGGGCTTTCCGAATTCTCGCCGGAACACTCCACGCAGATCGCTGAACTCGAGCAAAGGGTGAGCATGCTGAAGGACACACTGTCCGAGGTCTCTGCAGACAGAAATGCCATGAAAGCCACATTAACAGAGCTTATGGCAAAGATCGATGACCAAAATAAAGATCTCAGTGATCAAATCTGTGCATCACTGGCCTCACGGAGGGCCAGGATGTGACAAGGGCCTACAGAAGTGGCTGGTGTCACAGCTGGGCCTCCTGAATGAGTATAAAGATTTTGAAATACAGCGTGCACATCGGGTCGATCAACCTCCTAAGCCTGGGGAAAGAGCAAGACACTGCTTAACAAAATACCTTTGTTTTCAAAATAAAGAAAAATACTACAAAAGCGAAGCAGATGGGCCCGATCCTACTAAGAACACCAAGGTGCACGCCTATCAAGATTTCAGTAAGGAATTACAGAGTAAAAGGCAAAATTTCTCTCAAATTAAATCAAAGCTTCATAACCTGGTTTGGTCCTTTACTTTTCGTTACCTGGCCTGGCCTGCAGGTTGATCGACCGGGCAGGCCCCTCGCTTTCTTTGACCTAGAGAAGCTAGAAAAGTGGATAGCTGAGGAGGAGACCAGGTGGAAAAGGCCCAGTCAGCAGGTACCTGATATTATTGCCACTTTGTTAAGTATATCCCGGTTCTATTAGCCCTGGGGCTCTTATTTTCTTGGCGTTCTAACCATCTGATCTGCAATCTTTAAATTTTTCAGCTAGCAATTCAATTCGCTGAGGGGCTTCCCAGGGGTTACAGCAGATCGTGCAACTGCTCTTTTTGAACACAAACTGCAAAGATGCTTCTCTGGATCTCTAGGGCCCAACCGTGTCTGGGGACACGGGTACCGTGACAGGCTTACACTCTTTACTTTGGTGTGCTAATGGTAATTTTAGTGATTTGATAGTTGGCGTCCAGCACAAAAGGACTAGATAGGTGGGTCCTTGAGGCGAGAAATGAAAACAGGACTACATTTCCTTCCACAAGGACAAAGTGGTCCTGACGAACAGGAAATTTCTCCCTAAAGTGGTTTCTGATTTCCACTTGAACCAAACCATTACCTACCAGTCTTTTCACTGAGCACTCTACTTGGTGAAAAAAGACTCCACAGTCTGGATGTCAAGAGAGCTCTTAGCTACTACATGACAGCCACTAAGGACCATAGGCAGGACAGAAAGCAACTAACTGTTCCTGACTTATGGGGGTGTGGGAAAGGGTAGCCCTGCATCTAAAAGGTCAGTTTCTTGCTGGACAGTACAGCGTATCCAGTTTTGTTACACTAAGGCAGAACAGGAACCCCCAACAGGATTGAGGCCCATTCCACAAGGGGCACAGCTGCTACCATAGCAGTTGCCTGGGATGTTCCATTAGTGGACATCTGTAAAGCAGTTACCTGGAAAACTGTACACACCTTTACAAAGCATTACAGTGTGGATATCCAGTAAAGAAGTGATGATGCCAGGTTTGGTACAGCAGTCCTGTGTAGTCTGTTTCCAAAGTAGGTTCTGTGCCCACCTCCAAAGGTACTGCTTCTTAGTCTGCATAGCATTATGAATACCTGAATATTACTGGGGTTAGAAGAAAAAATTACTCAGTATAGTAATGTTGTTTCTTTCCAGTGATACTCAGGTATTCAGAACTCCCCACCCTGCCTCCCCGTCTAGAATCACTAGCCTCTGCAATCCTGAAAACATTGTGTGTCCTGTGGTAAAGGTGCCATAATCTGGCACTGTGGTTTGCTATCTGTGTTCGCAATTGTTGTTTTTCCCCTTTCAGGTGATTCTGACATTCAGGGATACTGTTGTATGCTATGACCTCCACTTGGAGATCCCCTTTTTGGGGCATTGAGGGTGTTATTGCCATTATTATCTGTCTATTATTATTGTTATTAATCTATATATGTTTAGTCCTTTGAGACCTGTCTTTCCAGGCTTCTAGGAAATTTGAGAGGATTAGAACTAAGGCAGTTAGTTGAAGGCAGCATTTGAAAAATAGCACGCGCAAAGATTCCATCATTTGCATATGTTTCAAATTCTCTCCGGGCAGTTCTGTCTTAAAGGTGATAGGAAATGATTTTCTGTCATTTTTGCTTGCTAAATACACCATAAACATCAAATGATGATTTCTGTGTGTGTTTATTTATGGAGTAATTAGACAAAATACTCATTTGTATGCTATTTTCAATTTTTAAAAAGAAATTCGGCTAGACAGACTTTTTTTGAATCGGGAGTCAGCTCGTGGCAGGCTTTGAAATGCCCACATCACAGACTTCTGATTCAGCATGAAGCGAGTAACTGCTAGACACACTTCTTATGCCATTGTCCCATGTCAGTAAATACTTCAGAGTGAAATAAATAATCACTCGGGCAATTGGCAAATCAAATTGTTAGATCCCCCTGATGGAGTGTCTCAGAAAAAACACAGAGTGCTGGGCTTAGGTGCTGTGGATTCCGTTTGAATTGCCAATTGCCTGAGTTGTCTTTCATTTATTATTTTTTTATGACTTTGGTACTGGGCTACTTGAACACTTCCTGCTCCTGGTCTGTGTTTTCTGCTATATAATATTTTTGGGAAGGCACCCGCTCGTTCCATGGTACGCTATTTCATCTGTGCACTGACTAAGATCAGCCTGCAAGCTGTCCATGCTTTTCGCATGCCTGACCCTTAGGGACACTGCAGTAGTGGGGTGGGAAATAGAAGTTACAGAGCACACACAGTCCTGGCCCCGGGATTTATTTATTTATTTATTTATTTATTTAAGAGATTTACCAGATAAGCATTCTGAGCGGGGTCCGCTCGTTTCCAGATGCAACCTGGGGTTACATAGGTCAAAGAATAGAGACAGTAAAGTCACAGTACAGTAGTGTTACATAGGTCTAGAGTAGTTAGCAGTAGTCACAGTACACAATGTGATTAGCCCGGCATCAGGTATAAACCTTATTATATATGAAGCTAATCTGCGGTGGCAGTTACATGCCACAGAGTAGTGAGACCTCAGACGGGTTTGAGGGCCCAGTGGGAATCTGAGGCCTGATGTCTGCAGGTAGCTCATTCCATACTTTGGAGTCGATGCATAAAGGCCGTTTGGCCCTAGAGTCATGAAGGGTACAAGGAGTTGTTTAGGATCAGAAGCTCTGAGGGGGGTAGACGGGGTGGTTGGGTTGATAGGGCACATCTGAGGTAACAGGGGAGGGTATTCACCAGTATTTGTAAATAAGATTAGTACAGTGTAAATTACGCCGAGATTCTAGAGAAGGGAGAGAGGGCTCTGTATAGGTCACAGTGATGGGTGGAGGGAGGACAGTCAAATGCGTAGCGACAGAACGAATGATAGAGGGGGTCCAGTCTGGCTAGGGTAGATGGAGGCAGCGCTGTAGACCACGTCACCGTAGTCAAAAATGGGGAGGATCATTTTGAGGACTAGCTCCCTCCTAATAGAGGTGGGAAGGGAACCTTTGTGTCGGTGCAGTGCCCCTAGTTTAGGGTGGAGTTTTTTCTGTAGAGATTCGATGTGGGCATGGAAATCAAGGTGTTGATCAAGCCAAACCCCGAGGTACCGGAAGGAGGTGCAGGAGTCAAGGTTGGAGCCATCCAGGGTGTGGAAGATGGGGGGGCAGCCAGCCGGGATAGCTTGGGATGGGTGCCGAAGGTTATGGAGACAGTTTTCTTGGCATTTAGGACCAGCTGGTTGGACCTGAGCCAAGTTTGAACGGCATCGAAGTCACGTTGGAGAGGTAGCATTGAGTCAGTGGTAGAGGGGCCAGAGGTGTACAGCACTGTATCATCCGCATACATTTGCAACGCTGAGTTTGCACAGACTAGTGGCAGATCATTTAAGAGAATAGAGAAGAGCAGGGGGACCAGGACCGAGCCTTGGGGAACCCCCATGTTCACAGGCAACGGGGATGAGACGTGTGGGCCATTTTACAGCCTCATGCCTGCCTGTCAGGTAGGCTTGGAACCAGTTCAAGGCGGGCGGGAGAGGCCGTTGTTGCAGTTTTGAGAGGAGATTGGAATGGGACACAGTGTCAAAGGCTTTGGCCAAGTCAATAAAAATAGCAGAGGTGACGAGGCCCTTGTCCATCCCCAAAGAGATATCGTTAGTGAGCCTTAGCAGAGCTGTGATGGTGGAATGATTTTTGCGAAAGCCCGACTGGAATGGGGTGAAAGAGGTGGAGTCAAGGAATTGTGTTAGTTGGGTGAGTACGAGCTGCTCTTGCAGCTTGGCCAGTGCCGGTAGGAGAGAGATAGGGCGGTAGTTGCCCGGCTCTGATAGGTCACCCCCTTTAGGTAGGGGGATGATTACAGCTCCTTCCAGGCGGCTGGAATTTGTGCCATGGCGAAAGAGCGGTTTAGTAGGTCAGCTAGGGGAGGCTATCGAGGGGCTGATAGGAAGAGGAGTTTGGTGTCCAGGCTCTTGCGGGGCACTGCGTTTGTTAGGGTCAAGGGAGCATAGTGCAGCAAGGACTTCTGCAGGAGACAGGCCGGAAGGAAAAAGTGGGCATGCTTGATGATGGCTGGGATGTGGCAGAGAGTGGTGTGTTTTGAGGGACGCCGTGGGAATGGCACGGTAGTTGTTGGTGGTGTGCAAGGTTGCTGGTTGTCTGGAGATTTTGCACTAGTCGAGAAAAAGGAGTTGAATGCTGATGCAACTTCGCTAGGGGTTGATGAGACATTGCCCAGGAGGTTTAGGTAGGGGTAGGGGTAGGGGGTTTGGCCATGGAGAGCAAGGTTTTGCGGTTTCCAGAATTTGATGGGATGATTAAGATTTTTGGTGAGGGCGTCCACTGAAGTAGTGTGTTTTTGCCTGTCTTATGGCTTTGGTGCAATTGTTTCGGAGGGTCCGGTAGTGCTGCAGAGATGAGGGGATTGTGGTTTCTGTGACTTTTCCAGGCCTGATCCTAGCTATGCATTTGCTAATTATATCGGCAGATATCCAGGGAGGTGGTAAGCCCTAACTCTTTTTTTCCTTAGTGGGGCTTGATGGATGCCATATGTGAAGGAGTTGCTTACTGAACTTATCAAAGATGTGGTCGATTGAGGGCGCTAGATTGATAAAGGACCAGTCAGCAAGAGCTATATCGTTTAAGAGTGATTGGAGGCAGAGAGATTTGTAGGCTGTCGTAAGGATCTGCCTAGGAGGGAGGTGGTGGTTTGTAGGTCTGTGCACTTTCCTAGGTATATAGATCATGTGGTGATCGCTCAGGGAGTCAGGAAGGATGCCCGCCGAGATTATTCTGTGAGGGTGTGAGGTGAGAGCCCAGTCCAGGAGGGAGTGGTTACTTGTTGTGGGGTTTAGGGATGGGCAGGTCAATTAGTTGGGAAGGTTGACGGCTTTGACATTACTACATATTTTCGAGGAAGCGGGTGCAAGCCAGTTGTGGTTTACATCGCCTAGGATGTGGAGTTCGCCTGAGGCAGCCAGGGTTTTTAGGGCAGCTAGATGATTGATGATGGTGTTGCCAGGAGTAGCTGGGTGGAATAGATGCCAGCCACATATACCGGGGAGGAGTGTGGCAGCAGAAGTTTAATCAGCTTAGTTTCAATTTGGGGGGGCGGGCCATTGATATGGACAGGGGTGTAATTAAGGCTGGATGACATATACATGGCTATGCCTCCTCCTTTCTTAGGGCCTAGGCGGTCCTGCCTGGTTACAGTATACCCCGGGATAGCTATTTCGGCATCCGCATGGTGAGGTTTAAGCCAGGTCTCAGATATGATGCAGATGTCAGGCTTGAGAGTTTGAATGGTGACTTGCAGCTCAGATGTTTTTTTTTTAAGAGACTGCGGATGTTCAGATGGAGTAGGCTAAGTCCCTTCGGAGGAAGCACATGGTTGTGATTTGATAGAGGGCCAGGGTTAGCTTCAATATCCCCTGACAAGAGAAGCAGCAGGGTGAGAATTCTAGTAGCATTGCGCCATGGCCTCGGGTTTGAGGTGGGATCTGGGCAGGTGTTTGGCTTGGCACGGGTACCAGCGCCTAGCTCAATTAGGACTGGTAATCCCATGGAGAAGGACAGGGAATGATTGAGGCACTTATGATCCACAAAGTGGTAGATCTGTGGAATTAGCCGTCCTGGGAGTTGGCAGGAGGGGGAGGGTGAGGTGAGAGACTAAAGCAAGAGCAGGGTTGTATAAAGGCAGGTTTGTAGGGTGAAGAGAGGTGAGGGGCATAACCGTGGCAAGCACTGCAATTAGAAGAAAGTACATGTTTTAAAAGTAGAGGTATGCTTTGCAGAATGGCAGGATTGTGTTAGCGGCCTCTGCTGGTGAGCGGTGATAACCTGCAAACCTGAAACTAGGCTGATAGGTTTTGGCTGCTGCATCACCTGACCTTCCAGCTGCCTATAAATGTAAGAGCCGACCAAGGGTGGTGGTGGGGGTGGTGGGGAGCCGTGCAGCGCCGGGGCAAGAGCCACGACACAGCAGTACAGTGCTCAGTAAAGCTCTGGAGAGGAAGGTGCCAAAATTCAAATGCTGGGACTGATTCCTCGCTCCACTGCGAAACTCGTACCTTCTGGCTTCGGGGGGTGGGGAGGGGGTTTCGCCGATCCGTGCTGGGAGAGCACTGCAGGCTCTCACGACCTCGACCTCGTGGCTGCTTAGGGGGAGAGCAGGTCATCCAGTGCCCTCGCGACCCACTTCTGGCTGTGGAGGGAGAAAGAAAGACGAAAGGTTAGATATACCGTGCTCAAACTGACACCGCACACAAAAGACAGTGGCAGCTGAGTAAAGGGGGAGAGGACATAGGTGTACAAATGACAGGTGATTATTTCACAGTGAAGTATTTACTGACATGGGACAGTAGCATAAGAAGTGTATCCAGCGGCTACTCGCTATATGCTGAATCAGGAGTCTGTGACGTGGGCATTTCAAAGCCTGCCATGCGTTAACTCTTGATTTAAAAAAAAAAAAAAGTCTTCGTAGCCGAATTTCTTTTTAAAAATTGAAAATGGCATACAAATGAGTACTGTATAACACCTTAAATTCACGCCCCTTATATATAGCTCTTCAAACACATCAGACATATTCACTCCATCTTATTTTCACTGGTAGAACACTGGTGCTGCTGTTGTATACTGCTCCACCTGATATTTACAGACTTCCTATTTTCACACTAATATGAAACTAGCGAATATAGTGAAAATAAAAAGACAGCGAATATTAGCTCTTACACGGTATTTTGCCTAATTACTCCATAAATAAACACACAGAGACATCATCCTTTGATGTTTATGATGTATTTAGCCAGCAAAAATGACAGGAAATTGTTTCCTATCTCCTTTAAAGAGTCACTGCATAGAGTTCTGAATACTTGAGTATCACTGGGAAGAAATGTTACTATGGTGAGTAATTTTTTTCTTCTCTGCTCTTCCTGGCTCTTGCAGCCAGGGAGGGGGGCTGCTGGTTCCAGTGCTCCAGGCGGTGTTTGTTGTTGGTCCCTGGTCGACTCCGGGGGGTTCCCGGTGCCGGGAACCTCCAGGTGCTGGTTCAGTTCCTTCCGGCAGTGTCCCCCCGACTTTCTGGATCTTCTTCAGGGTTATCTCAGTCATCAGGTACCACCGCTGGACCTTTACCATCAGTGAATGGGAATCTACACAAACATTTTTCCGCAGTACAGCTGGGGCCACCCACGCCGTCGACGTCAGCTGATGTCACTAACCCTATATAGGCATAGGTGGTCCCACTCTCCCCTCAGTTCTTTTCCGCCATCGACTTGCAAGCACAGTCTCCACAGAAGAAGCCATTGCAGTGTTCATGCCTTTTTTACCCTTAACAAATCTCTTTTTTAGAGATTTATTTTTTCTCTCTTTTGTTTATGTTGAGAGTTAAACCCTCTACCTCTCTCTTCCGTCGCTGCCTCTGAAGAAGAGGATTGCCTCCAACGACGAGCACTCTATGTCTGCTGTCTTAGGCCTGACCACGATGCCTCCGATTGTGAGCTGTGCCAGCAGTTTAATCAGACTACCCTTAGGCAATGCAGGAAGGCTCTAAAAACATTCATGGAACAACAGGTAACCATCTCTGGGTCGGGGTCCTCCAGGGCACCAGCTGCTGAGTCGCCCTCCAGCTCCAAAAACTCAAAGGCCTCGCTGGTAAAGGATAAGTCCTCAGGGAACAGTCTCATAAAAGACCAGGATCTTGACCGCTCCCCCTGGCGGCCATCCCGTTCCCTGTCAGCTTCGCCATCTATGGGGGGGCTCCTCGTCATCAGCTGCTGCCACGACGAAGAAACTAGCTGTCCAGGCCTCAGTTAGCTCCAGGCCCATACCAACAGCTTCTCTGTCCAACTCTCAGGGGGTTCGGCCATCGATGGTCTTGACGTCGACGACTACCCCTTTGCTGCCTGTTCCTTCTTCTTGTGCAGCTCCAGGTTTGTTGGGTTAGTCAGCTGGGTTGTCAACCAATGTGCCATTTACCACTCTTCCTTTGTCGGTGTCGTACCTGAACGACGTTCTCGTCAGTTTTTCCAGTGTCGTGGTCCATCAAATTGTGGCCTTTACCAGGCCATCATAGCCGGCGCCTTCGCCAGCGGTGTCATTGACACTTGTTCGTCGGCCCAGAGAATCTACCCATGAGCTTCCGACGGCACATATGCCAGCAGATCCAGAGGAGGATGTTGATGTTGAGGTGGAGTACCACCCTGGCCTCATCTTCCCAGAGGAGTTGGTGGAGGACGAGGAGGAGGACCCAGTACCTTACTTCAGACAAGTCCACTGCCTCTTCAGTCAGTGAAGACTCTGTTAGGAACATCCCCAGGTCCCCACCTGAGGATGCTATCTTTTTCAATATCATGAAACAGCTGTCTTCCACCATGGGATTTCAGACAGAGGAGGAGGATGCTACCAGAAAGGATCTGGCAGACTACTTGGAGAACCCAGAATTTCCCCCTAAGATTGTTCCTTCCTAAGCCTCCAGCATTAAAAGATGCTACCACAGCAGCCTGGCACAGACCCGACATGGTACCAGCTATGCCCCGTAGGGCTAATGAGCTTTACAATGCCTCTCAGGGCCTTCCTCACCTTGCTGCCCAGGCGGAAACTGACCCCGTAGTTATTAAGGCAGCACATAACAGGTCTAAGCTGCCCAAACACCTTAGCTCCCTTCCCCAGACAAGGAGTCCTGTAGGATTGACCTCTGGGGAAAAGGGGCATATGCCTCCTCAACCCTAGGCCTGAGGATTGCCAACTACCTGTCTCACATGGTGAAATACCAGAACACCAACTGGAGAAAGGACAAGGCTGCCGCCCAAGCTCTTCCTGAGGGTGCCCAGAAGAAGGAATTGCTTCAGTGCCTCCAAACGGCTGTGGATGTTGGCAGGCACCTTCTTTGGGACATTTATGATCTGTTCGATACTGTTGCCAGGGCAGTTGCCACTGGCATATGCCTTCGTAGGCATTCATGGCTCCGTGTTTCTGGGTTCACAGCTAATGTGCAAAACAAAGTGCTTAATGCCCCTTTCAGTGGCAACAAGCTTTTTGGTCTGGTTGTCCAAGACATCATTAATGATCTGCAGGCCTCAGACACCGCCATTAAATCCATCCACTCCCTCTACCACACCCAGCAGCGTGGAAGGGGATGCTCTACTTTTCGTAGACAGGCCAATAGACCAGGCTCAGGCCCCTGTACACAGGGTAAATGCAGAGCTCAGTCTTATTTGCTTGCCCCCTCCCATTCAGGGGCAGAACTGAGGGACCAGCTTCCTCAGCTGGCCCCCACTTAGCTTGACTCCTTGCCGGACCCCATTCCTCAGATGCAAACCAAGGCAGTGGTGGTTGGAGGCTGTTCTCCTTCACTTAGAACAATGGAGAACCATAACTTCAGATGCTTGGATCCTGCAGATCATAGCATGCAGTCACACTCTGGAGCTCCTCCAACAGCCTCCAGACCCCCCGCCACTCTCTCATTTTTCCCAGCTCATCTGCCTGTTCTCTGGGAGGAAGTGCAGCCTCTCTTACACAAGCAGACTATAAAACTGGTTCCGAGCAGCCAGAAACCAGAGATTTGATCCCAAGTTTTTCCTGGTCCCCAAAAGACCAGAGATCTGAGGCCCATTCTCGGTTTGAAAGACCTCAGTCTCCATGTCCAGTTCAAAACGTTCCTGATAGTAACTTTACCGGGCCTTTTGCCCCTCCTTAAGCCAGGGGATTGGCTATGCTCAATTGCTCACTGAACATGCTGGACACTTACCTGCACATAGCGGTCTTTCCCTCTCTCAGGAGGTTCCTTCACTTCGTCTTTCAGGGGGAGCATTACCGGTTCAAGGTATTGCCCTTTGGATTATCTTCAGCACCGCATGTCTTTACCAAGTGCTTGGCATCAGTCACAGCAGCCCTCAGAAGGGAGGGACTGTACGTCTTCCCTTACCTGGACGATTGGCTTCTCAAAACCCCATCCAGAGAAAGGCTGTTCAAGGATCGTGGATATGTTGTTCATCCACACTGTTTGGCATGTCCCTTTCCATTTAATCTTGCCGGAAGTCTTCAAGCTGGCTCCTCCCACCCATCTGGGTGGTATATACCTCGGCTCCACCCCATGACACCAGATCTTCCTTTCCGCTGGAAGATACAGGCTGCCACCCTCATGCTCACGCATCTTGTAGGCCCTGGTGCTCAAAACTTCGGTTTTACCAAGATTAAAACTCATTTGAGTTAGTGATCGCACTTTTGTGTCCTTGATCATGGAAGAGAACTCTTCTCCAGGATTTCGCCGGTGTCCTTGCAGCCAGAAGATGTTGCACACCGATTTCCATCTCACGTGCATCTACTGCCTAGGTGTCGGCCATGACACCTCGTCCTGAAGTTTTTGCCTGGCCTTCTGTCTCAATGTCCTGGACGATCACCTGGCACATTTGAAGCTGGGGAGACCGGAGAAAAGGAATCCTATAGTGAAGTCTAAGGAGGCTAGGTGGGTGGTTTCCAAGGCTGCGGGTTCCTCCGAGCAGCTGGAACGCAGAAGGTGTTCGAAGAAAGAAGCCATGGCGGCGAATCAAAAGCTTTTTCGTTCCACTCAACCTGGGCTCCACCTTCACAGGTTCTTTTAAGGAGTTGTGCTAGTCTCTCCCATCCGGGGTGAGGCGCCCGCAGGCTCACACTCCTTCCGCTCTCGAAAGAGGGACAAAGAACCCAGCTTGTCTTCATCTCTACAAAGGCACTCTTGGGCACGAGAGAGGTCTCAGTCCCAGGAGCATGCGGTCTCGACCTCGGTCAAGATCGCTTCCTCAGCCGCAAGCTTCACAGACCTTCTGTCTGGCCAGACGACCGAGGAAGTGGCTGATGAGGTCGAGATTGTTCTCGACCCTCTGTGGCCGACAACTCCTTGGAGAGGACTCCAGTCCTCGTGTTCCCCGATGAGGAGACCCAGCCTGCTGGTGTCCCCATCGAGGTCCCGGTTCCAGGCTCCCGGGTTTCACCGATTCCTGCACTGTTTCCTGAGCGACTTAATCGGCCTGCCCAATCTCGGTCGAGGTCTAGAATCTCAAGGAAGAGCCATAAGCGCTCCAAAAAGAGGCGACACCACAGGTCGTCCTCGTCCTCCTCAGATTGAGGAGAGGCTCCGACGGAAACTCCATCGGCACTACGAGGACCTTATGTGGCAACAGCTGATTTTGACCGGGCAGAAGCCGGCTCCGCCGCCTACCCTAGCCATTACTTGACTTTCGCCTCCCAGGCTGAAGCCGACACCCTCGGAACCGAAGCCTTTGGTTCCCTCGTCCGCGGGGCTGGCCCGTCCTCCGGTTCCACCTTTGCCGGTCTCTCCACCGATAGTGGTGGAATCGCTGCCTAAGCAGCCTGTGGGAGGGGCTCCTTCCAAAGAGGATCGACCAGATACCGGGCTTCCCCCATGTCTGTCGGTCACAGTCACCTCGACCGCCCTCGACGGTCGAGGGTGACGGGGCAGGCCACTGTACCCAGATTCCTCTGACTCGGATGTCACCGGGCTCCACTCTCATCCCGGGGATAATGAGTCGTCCGTTGGCACAGGGATGGAGGAAGGTCCTTCCTCCTTCCAAGGGATCCTTCGTCTCGTCTTTGATTCTACGGGGATGCCCCTGGAACCCATCCAGAAAAAGGCAGAGTACCCTCTCATGGACATCCTCAAGAGAGGGGATACCCCGACGGAGGCCTTTCCTGTGGCCGAGGCCATTGTTGGTCTGGCACTCTAACTGTGTGGCAGTGCCCTGCCTCATGTCTAGCACCATCTGCCCGCATGGCCCGCAAGTACGCGGTTCCCATGGGGTCCCTTGCGGCGTTCACAGAGCACCCTTCGGCCGAGAGCCTGGTGACCACCTCTGTGTTCAGGCGTACTGGCAGTTCTGCCGACACTGACCGTCCCCCCGATAAGGAGGCCAAGCTTTTGTACCATTCGGCATGGAAAGTCTATGCGGCTTCCTCCTTGGGCTTTCATCAGGCCAGTTCGGCCATCATCATGGCACACTTCTCTAATGCCTTTCTCGGGTCATTAGATGAAGTCCTCCCATGTCTCCCCATGGACATGCAAACCACGGTTAAGCAGGTCCAGGACCAGGGCCATGCTGTTGCCAAACAGCAGCTCCAGACGGCCCTGGGCATTGGGGGTTCTTGTACCTGCTCGATAGCAACCGTAGTGGCCTCTCGTCACAGGGCTCGGCTGAGGCTCTCCTCCTTCCTGGTGGATACTCCGCATAAGCTAGCTGATGTGCCTTTCCTTGGGACCGACTTGTTCGGCCCAGGAGTGGCCAGTCACCTACAGCGTATTGAATAGTCCAGTGCCACCTTGAACGCCATGTCTGCCAAGGGTTCTTCGGGCAAGAACCAGCAGAAGAAAAAGAAAAAGCCTTTTCGGCACTCTTCCTCTGCAGTTCAGCAGTCCTCCTACCAAGGAGGACAGCAGCATCAGCAGCAGGCTCAAGCTTTGCACCCTCGGCCCAAGCCTGGACCCCAACAGGCCCCCAAAGGAGGCTGAGGCTCAGGTCCTGGAGCCTCCTCCTCCTCTAAGCCTGCCCAGTGTCGGGATGGGGGTTGCTACCCCTATCTCCATCACGCCAGCTCTGGGTCCTCCCATGGGGGGCCGGCTCCACCACTTCCTTTCCACCTGGTCCACTATCACTACGGACAGTTGGATTCTCGAAGTGGTCGGTCAGGGACTGCCTCTAGAATTCGAGCAGTACCCTCCCAGCTGAGCCCGTGTCCCTCGGGAAGAACAGATTTCCGCATGCACCCAGTCAGCTCTTCAAGACAACATTGCTCAGCGCCTCCTCAAGGAGGCAGTAGCTATTGTGACGGATCCGTCTGCAGACCCAGGCTTTGTCTCCAGGTACTTCCTGGTGCTCAAGCGGATGGGGGGCTGGCTTCCCATTCTAGATCTCCACGACCTGAATCAGTTCCTCAGGTCACGCACCTTTCAGATGGTCACTCTGTCCCAGATCATGCCATCCTTGGAGCGAAACATGTGGTTCTGTTCACTGGATCTGCAGGACACATTCTTTCACGTCCCAATCCGTCCATCCCATCAGTGGTTCCTTTGCTTCAGGGTTGAAGGGACCCTATACGAGTTCCGAGCCATGCCATCCGGCCTGTCATCAGCCCCCTGGGTCTTCACCAAATGCATTGCAGTGGTGGCGGCTCATCTTTGGTGTTGGGGAGTCAGAATTTACCCCACCTCGACAGTTTGCTCCTTGCAGGTTCCACCCAACAGGAGGTGGAGAGGTCCAGGGATCTGGCCCTCCAGACCTGCTCTCAACTCAGCCTCCTGATCAATGAGGCCAAGTCGGAACTCGTGCCTTCCCAGGTGATGGGCTTCATCGGGGCAGAGCTCGACTCTTGTCAAGCCAGAGCCTGCCTCCCGGCGGACAGGGCGGAGCTTCTCTCCTCCTTTGCCCAATCATTTCTGGTTGGGCACTTGCGCCCTGCCTGGGACTTTCAGCGCCTTCTGGTTACATGGTGGCGTGCACCTCGGTGGTCCGTTAGGCCCGGTTGCACATGCGCCCCCCTTCAATGGGAGCTGGCCACCCAGTGGACTCAGCGTCACAGTCATTTCGACCACCTGGTCACTGTAACTCGGAAGATGTGGGACGCTCTACAGTGGTGGACTGCCCCAGACCAGTTGCAGGAAGGGATCTCGTTTGTTAGCTCCGAGCCGACGGTCGTCCTTACGACCAATGCCTCACTCATGGGCTGGGGGAGCCCACATGGGGGACAACAAGGCCCCCGGGTTCTGGATCCCCAAGGAATCCCAGTGCCACATCAACCTGTTGGAACTCAGAGCAGTCAGACTGGCACTGTCAGCTTTCGCTCCTCAGCTCCAGGGTCAAGTGTTTCAAGTCCAGACAGACAATACCATGACCAAGTACTACCTCAACAAACAGGGTGGCATGCACTCCCATCTGCTGTGCAAGGAGGCGCTCCGCATCTGGACCCCTGTAAGCCAGTTGGAGGCAGATCTCCTAGCCATTCATGTGGCAGGAGCCTCGAACCAGCTGGCAGATGCTCTCAGCCGTATAGGCCAGACATCCCACGAGTGGTCTCGCCATCCAGAGGTAGCTTACAGCCTGTTCTCCTGTTGGGGCAAACCGATGGTGGACCTGATTGCCTCCAGGGAAAACACCAAGCTGAGGCTGTATCATGCCCCCCCAAGCAGGTGCTCACTGCAGGGGGATGCCTTCTTGAGGCCGTGGACCTCAGGCCTCCTCTATGCCTTCCCTCCATTTCCTTTGATCCACAAAGTGTTACTCAAGGTGAGGAGGGACAAGGCGAAGGTGATTCTGGTAGCCCCAGACTGGATGCGCCAGTTCTGATATCCAGATCTCCTCAGCCTCAGCTGCAGGCCCCCGGTGTGGCTTTGTACACGCCCGGACTGGATATCCTTGAACCAGGAGCATGTCTTCCATTCGGACCTTCAATCCCTGCACCTCACAGCCTGGTACCCGAGCGGCTAGATTTCCAGGTTTTGGGTCTTTCTGAAGATGTCTACACCATGGTGGAGGCATCTAGAAAGGAATCGACCAGGAAATGTTATGCCTTCAAAATGGAAAAGGTTTTCCATTTGGTGTCAGGGTAATGGTCTGGACCCCTTATCATGTTCTGTGGCTAACATTTTTGACTACCTTTGGCCTCTGCCCAAAGGGGGTCTAAAGTCATCGACCCTTACGGTGCACCTGGCAGCCATTTCTGCTTACTGGGCGCCAGCTGGTCAGCCGACACTGGTGCAGGAGACAGTGGTTGGGCGCTTTTTCAAAGGCCTGGATCACATATCACCTCCGGTGCGTGAACCTCCACCTCTGTGGGATTTACTGCTGGTTTTGGCAAAGCTCGTGGGCAAGCCATTCAAACCAATGCACAAGTGCGAGCTGTCACACTTGTCGTGGAAGACGGCCTTCCTGGTGGCTATCACGTCTGCCAGAAGGACAGGGGAGCTCCAAGCGCTTTCAGTGGACTCCCCTTATCTGGTCCTCCACAGGGACAAAGTTGTCCTGCGCCCCCACCCGAAATTCCTTCCGAAGGTGGTGTCAGAGTTTCACCTTAACTAGGTGTTGACTCTGCCAGTATATTACCCTAATTACACCTCGGAGGCCAAGTACAGGCTCCATACCTTGGACCTGAGACGTGCTCTCTCCTATTATAAGGAGAGGACGGTGGAAATTCATGGAGAGGTTCGCCAGCTGTTTGTCACGCTGACGCCGCTTCTGGCAGACCTGCAGCCAAATGGACCACAGCAAGGTGGATTACATCATGCATAGGTCTGTGCTATGAGTTGGGGGGCAGGGAGACTCCCAGAGGGATAGCAGCTCATTCTACTGCATCGGTGGCTGCTTCCAGGGACATCCCTATCCAGGAAATCTGCTGGGCTGCTACCTGGAAGTCAGCAAACACCTTCATTACCCACTACCACATCAACCTTGAGTCATGCCGAGATGCTGGTTTTGGGGCCTCGGTTCTCCAATCTCTGTTCCCCAAGTAGGGGGTGTGTGCCTTGCCTTCCTCCTTCTGGAGAACTGCTTGGAGTCTGCCAAACGGTGTGGATGAACAACATATCCATGATCCTAGAAAAACAGGTTACTCACCTGTAACAGTAGTTCTAGGAGTGGTATATATTGTTCATCCACATGGACCCACCCGACCTCCCCGGCTGCGGACGCACACAACCTGGCTTCCAGCAGGCTAAGATCTGGCGTCATGGGGCAGAGCCAAGGTATATACCACCTGGGTGGGAGGGAGGAGCCAGCTTGAAGACTTCCGGCAAGATTTAATGGGGAAAGGGACATGCCAAACAGTGTGGATGAACAACCTATACCACTCCTAGAACTACTGTTACAGGTGAGTAACTTGTTTTTGCTGCCCGTAACCCTCCACTAGAAAGTCCTACACAACCAAATGGAAAGGTTTTTTCTGCCTGGTGCTCTGAATTTCACATGAACCCCTTCCGGGGTCTACCTCACTAGGTTCTGAAGTTCTTGCAGGACCTTTCTGATGCTAGTCTGCAGTATTCCACAGTCAGGGTTCTCTTGTGTTATGCCTGCATGCCATGGGCGCACTGGTACCCTCTACCTAGCTCAACTACCTTGTTTTAACCGGTTCATTTAGGGCATTTCCATTCTTGAGGCCCCCTCGTGCAGATTCTGGTGGTTGCTTGGATATCAACATTGTGTTGGACTTGCTTACTCGCAAGCCCTTGAGCCTTTATGCGACTTGTGAGCTAAGTTTCTACCTGGAAAACAGTTTTCTAGTGGCCACCTCTTCTGATTGCAGAATGTCTGAAATCCATCTGTTGATCTTAGATTCCCCTTATTCCGTTTCTCACAGTAACAGGGTAGTACTCCATACTCTTAAGCTCCTTCCTAAGTGGCATTGAGTTCTCTGTCTGAATCGGGCACTGTGCTGCTTACCTGCTGTGCCAGCCTCCAGAATGATGAAGGCTCCTTCTTTACATTCTCAGAACATTCAGGGATCCTCATTTCTCACCCAGACAGAGCTAGGACTGCAAGCCTTCCAGACAGCTTCTGGTCTTTTTGCTGGTTGAAGAGTCAGCCTCCTCCAGTCGTGTGCATTGCTGCCTAGGTGATGAGCTATTTGCTCCTCTACCGTGTCATGGCATAGTTCATACTGAAAGGTCAGGTATACACTGACTCCACCTCTGCAGTTGTCATGTTCCTGGCAGGGGTTCACCCTGTACCTGTTGATGATACATTTGTAACTGGGATCGCAGTGCTCATTTTGTTGCAAACTGTGTCCTGCATGTCACTGTCAGCCAGTTTGCACCTTGACAGGACTGTCCTGAATGGACTTAGTCCTGAGTGAGTTTTTCACTCCTACCACCCTACCCTAAGAGTTCTTTCTCAGCGTGGTACTCTGACCCATTAGTGTGAATAAATGGTGAAGATACAGTCCTGAAAGAGATGAAAATTACGTACTTACCGTAACTGTAACTCGATCTTCTAGGAATATCTTCACCATTTATTCACACGCCCACCCACCATCCCCCTCTAGCTCACTTCGTTGAGGTTTTGCTCTCACCTTTGTTCAAGGCTTGAACTATGAAGACAGTCTGTACTCATACACTCACCATGCTTGCACTGGTCTCCAGGGCTCATCATGCCCTTCGAGGAAGTGCATGACTAGTTAGCTTATTCTGCACCTCCTTGATTAAAAAAAAAAAAAAAAAAAAGGGAACTGAAGTGGTTAGGGACTGGTATTGAGCAAGGGTGTAGACAGGCATACTCACTGTACACATTTGTGTACAGTTTTGTTGAGTGCCTGTCACAAACCATAAGCCACTCTGTTAATATTATTATTCTAATCTGTAGTATTTCGGTTAGTGTAGGCCACTGAGGAGGGTCTGATACATGTACAACCTCTTTAGGAGTAGAGGAATAATCTGACAACAATCTGACTTGTTTGGAAGGGGTTGCCATTTGGAAGGGATGTATACATTTTTAATTGGGGGTAACTGTTGGAGATTGTATACAAATCGGAAATTTCTGGCTACACTCCTGGTGCCGAGATAAGCCAGGCACTACAAGACACACTTGCGGTGCCGTGCATGCACACGGCTTGCCTCAGCACCAGCCCTGCTGAAAAGTTCTGTCTCCTGTGAGGTCCTAGTGCCTCTGGCACAGACCCATTAGTGTGAATAAATGGTGAAGTTATTGCTAGAAGATCAAGAATTACAGTACATATACAATTTTTATTTTTACACAGTCTCCCAGGCTTTGTATAATATAATTGCTGAACTCCTGTTTTTTTGCTGCAAGCCCCCTCTCCAACCTGCACAGAGCAGGCTGCAGCCTGAGCTCAGTACAGGATGCCATCTGGCACTTTCACTTTCCCACCACATTGTGTGCATGTGGGCTCTTCGTGAAACCTGGTACGTGACTGCCGTTACAACCAGCTGATTATAACAACAAATTATAACCGGTTTTCCCCATGGGGAGAAAAAAAAAAAGAGTCCATGTATTATGAGTGCGTTCTGAAGTCTCGTCTGCCAAGACTGCTTAGCTTTGCTTCACAGTTCTTTCACCTGAAGAACTCAGGAAGACACTCTTATACGAGATGCTGGGACTGTACATATAAACATTTAATTTCAGTTTAAGCAGAGGTTTCTACCTAAAGACAGGTGATCTATCTATTGTTGATAGACCTATCTACTATTGACAAAGCAGTGTGACCAAGCGAGCAGAGCACTAAACCAAAAACAGGAGGTCCAAGGTTTGAATCTCATCAAGGCCATTTGCTCCCTCTGTGACCACGAGCAAGTAAGTTGACACCCCAGTCCTAGTGGGGATATTGAAGGTTTCAGTCTTTTTTTGTGAAATAAGGACAGAAGCAGCACCCCTGTGAAACAAAGAAGTGTAATCTCGGCAATTCCGAGAAAATCTGTTAGATGTGCCTTATTAGGAAGGCCTTAAAAATACAAAACCCATCTTTCTAAAACATCTTTTGATTCTTTGCATTACACGCATTGTATTTTTCTTTTTTTTAGAAAAACTCTGTCGGAAGTGGCCCTATTGCTGGAGAACATCAGAGCTCTGGATCACGCAGAAACCATCATCCAAGAATACAACCTGCAAGACCTGAAAGTGGAACTGGAGAAAGCATGAGCTGGTGTAGCCAGATGAACTGTGCAGGACACAGACGGGTTAATCAGCACTTACTGTGATCATGATGAAGAGAAAAGCCTACTCATCTATTTTTACTTATTTTAAGAACTTAGTTTTTTTAATAAAAGCAATATTGGCAGTTGTGACTTTTCTTTTACAAAACCTTAGTCAGTGTTATTTATTCAGAGTCGTCATTTTTTTAAAAAGAGGTCCTTATGGATAAACCCACCAGGGAACTTCACTAGCAACAAAACCTACAATGCTTTCATTAAAAATATAAAAGTGGCCAACCCTTGGGCACAGTAGCAGGGCTTCTGCTTCCGACATCAGGGTCCTGAGTTCACACCCTAAGCCTCGATTGTTGAAGAGTTTGGGGGGGGGGGGCAGGCAAAGACTGAACGACTCAGGGAAACACTCTCCAGGGAGGGAAGGAGGGATGTGCGTCCCACTGCATTACCATCACCTGGGTGGCCACAGGTGGTGATGCAGAATTGGGAGCCTGCAGTGAACACTGGTAGGGGAGAGAGTGCATGCGTCAGGCATTTTAACACCTAATGATGCATAGAGCACTCTCGATGGGTGGGATGAAAAGGAGATAAAATCAGTCAGCAGTTGACACTTTCATGTCTGCTTGGGCTGCTAGTTCCAGACCCTCTGGGATGACTTTGCGTGGATCTCGCCATGGATGGCAGGAGATCATAGGGGAAGCTGCCAAGGAGCTGAAGGCAAGTCCCTGCCTGTGTAGGAAACTAAGGGGACAGGTGTAGTAGTGTGTCACAGGGGCCCCGTGATTCATGGGGTGATCAAGCAAGGAGGAGCTTTGAGGATGGGCAGGTGGTACTGGTATTAACCAAAAGAGGTCTTGCTGGTGATCCAGGGAGATAAAGAATTTGGAGGTATATAAAATAACTAAAGACAGTATGATACAAAACCGCATCTGTTTTTGTGCCAACAGTCACATGTTCTAGCTATAAAACTCCTGACCTTAAGCCCGAAGCTGAGGGCAGCAACTTTGGAGTGTCTGACAAACCATGGAGATGGCACATTCTGACAACAAGGGAGGGTTGGAGAACTCGCAATGCATCAATACCTCCTAAAACTGACTGTTGACTGGGTGACCACATGCCATAAACCGCAGCCCTGCCTATGGGTTATTTATTTATATTTGTGTTAAAGATAATAGGAGAGAGTTTTTCACACCTCTAGATGCCCTTCTATTTTCCTTTTAGTGTCTAGCCAATATTCTGATATGTTTTGACCTTATTTTGTTTAAGTAATAATCTAAATGTTACCTGTGTAACAACACTAAATCGTACTGCTGAACATGCTATGATATAAGTAACACAACTGCAGGCCATTCAGATGAGTGAATACCATGGAATGGTGTAACTGATGTCATGGAATGTATTAGAACTATGAAAAGAAAGAGTGGTAGCTGTTGAGGAGAGTGGAATCATGTAGATCTGAGCCCCACCAAAGCTAGAATATTTATTAATGAAAAGCTGGTCAGAGTATGTCAAAATACATAACTGGCATTGAAAGGAAAATGGGAGGGTTGTCGGTCATTTCCTGTCACCTTTAACCAGGTACTGTAAGTACACTCAGCTAACTGCAGCCTATTCTATATTGCTCCCGTTGTCAATGGGAAATCTTTATACATAGGTATAAATACAACCCAACTAGGGGTTACTGGTACAGCTATAGCTTTAAAAGCTGTGCCTACAGCTTGGAATGTTGGTGTCCTCATTGTTCTGAGGCACCAAGTTCCTCAGTCTTTCTGTACCAGTGACATGGGTAGCAGCTTTGGGGCATAGCTCTTTACAGCAAGTATTATCTGTGTCACTTGTATTATTTCTAAGGGCGAGTTTGAGTAACTTTGGCAGGTAGGAGTTGGGCAGCCCGTTACAAAGAGAGATTTAAATTGACAAACCTTTTGTGCATTTCAGCTTGAGTTTTGAAGGTATGGGGCCCAATTTGAAATCTAGGCAAAGCAGAGGGCAACTTTGCACTGCCCCCTGCAGTTGCCCAGTTGTCCAAAACTGATATATTCAGTGGAATAGCACATTGGTGCTATTCCACAGAATATAGGGTCAGTGAGACCCGGTGCTAAACTACCTAGCTGCCAGGCAGACACAGCCTTCTCAAGAGGGTGGCACAATGGTTTTCTCCTGGGTAAAAATCCCCATATTCAAAGGGTCCTATGCAAATAAGCCCATTGGGCATGCAAGCTGCTAAGGGGCCATTTGAATGCCCTTTATGGATCCATTTGCATAGGGAGCGAGGCTGTACTCGCGCTGCACACCCCTCAAGTGCCTGTTTCTCCTAGATCTATCCCTGGTGCTAGTGGCGTTCTCCAGTCCCCCCCTTCCCGGTCACAGTCCCATTTACAAAGCAATCCATCTCTCTGGTAATCTAATGGTCCCTCCCCCTCGCCACTTACTGTCCCATTAATAAAAAAAGTACATCCCCCTGGTAGTCTAGTGGTCCCCTCCCCCCTAGCCAATTGCCATCCCTTTGCAATTATAATTGTGCCCTGGTAATCTTGTGGTCCCTCCCCTATCGCCATCCCTTTGTAATAATAATTATGCCCAGGTAGTCTAGTGATCCCTCCCCGCCAGTCGCTGTCCCATTAATAAAACAATACAGCTCCCTGGTAGTCTAGCGGTCCCCTCCCCCCTTGCCAATTGCCATCCCTTTGCAATTATAATTGTGCCCTGGTAATCTTGTGGTCCCTCCTCAATCGCTGTCCCTTTGTAATAATAATTATGCCCAGGTAGTCTAGTGGTCCCTCCCCGCCAATCGCTGTCCCATTATTAAAACAATACAGCTCCCTGGTAGTCTAGTGGTCCCTCCCCGATCGCCATCCCTTATAGAAAAATTAATTCCCTGATAGTCTAGTGGTCCCTCCCCCTCCCTGATCACTATCCCTGTATAGAAAAATAAATTCCTTGGTAGTCCAGTGGTCCCTTCCCCAATCGCCGATCGCTGTCCCGTTATGTATTCCTGAAAATTTTCTTGGTAGTCCAGTGGTCCCTCCCATCCCCAGTTGCTGTGCTGTGAATTACTAATGAACATATCCTTAGATCTAGTTGACCCCCAACCCCCAACAGGGAGTGCTGCCCCCCCCATCCCAAAACTGAGCCGGCGACTGGCAGAGTCCTCCTCTCATCACCATGGCCAGCCACTGTCTGAGCTATCCTGGAGCACGTACTGTATACAGTACACGGACTACCAGGGCATACTTATTATTACAAAGGGACAGGGGAAGGGACCACTAGACTACCAGGGAAATATCGTAATGGGCCAGTGATCGGGTAAGGGGGAGGGACAACTAGATTATCAGGTAGCTGTATTGTTTTATTAACAGGACAGCAATCGGTGAGGGGAGGGGGACCACTAGACCACCAGGGACCACTGTGTTGGATGGCCTGAAGTCTTCCACTGACCACTAGGGTTGGGTGAGAGTAAGCCGAGGTTTCAGTAGGCAGTATGTGCGCTACGCAAGGGGACCCTGCAAAACGGCCTTGCGTGGCACACATACTCTGAATATTGGAATGCACCAATATTCAGGTCCCCGTCCCATCATTTTACATTGCGCCTCCCTCTGCCCTTTGCCCAGGCGCAAACCAATTTTGCCTGCACTAACTGGGCTTTTTAATATTGTGCTTCTGCGTAAAGCCCAGTTTGTGCAGGCAAACTCGGTTTTGTGCCCAGGCAATGTTTTGAATATCTGGCCCCTGATGCCTTTGCCACTGCCTGGTATTTGAACACATTTTTTATGTTGTCTTGCTTTGTTAGTTGCTGTTATCCTTCTGCCCATGTTGTTTTTTCACCAGTTTATTGTTCTTTCTAGTTTTGTGATTTTTGTTGTTGTACTGGTGTATTTTTAGGCTGTGCTAGTGTCTTCTTGATTGGTAGGTAGTTTGTGTGTGTATTTTTAATCTGTTGCGTTTGTTCTTAGGTGGTATGCCATTGGCAGCACTAGCGCAGTTTCACACTGTTTCTCAATAGCTTGGCAAGAATCTCATCACATGCTGTTGCGCTGAGAAATTCTAGCGGGTGCACACACGCTCCCAATTTCAGAGGCAAGTGCGTACCCGTCCGTGCGTGCATGGACATTAGGAGTACCTTCGATCAGTGTATTGCAAGAAGCACAGTTACATAAGCCAGTGGAGGCACCAAGCGAGCCATTCAGCTGGTATCAGATTAGAAGAATGTCTATGCTCCAGTTAGCCTGTTCTTTCTATGGGGATTGTGCTTTCCAGTTTTTGTGGCAACCTTCAGTTTTCCTCACACCTATTATTGCTTGGGGCCATAGTTTCAGGGAACATAGAGTGGGTCTCTGCACTCCTGCCTTTGCATTAAACAGAGTTTGTAAGAAAAGTTTTCATATTAAGACAGGAAAAAGAGAACAAAAATGAAAAAGGCAGCCTTTTTATGGATAACTTTGGTTTTATTGACTAATAACAGCCTATGCCTGGCAACATGGTATTTAGAAGACCAACCTCATATAAGAAGTGGCTTCTTATAAGAAGGAACCTGCAAGAGAACAATGAGATTATCACTATGAGGCTTGTTTTGTCCATTTTATATTACAAAAGCAAACACAGTATTTTTGGCTCCTAAGCCCCCAGCATCTGGCACTGTGGAGTGTCTACACCTGTTGAGAAAGGCAGTGGTAAACTTTTTTTTTTTTTTAAACTTTCTTTATGCCTCCTCCTTACTAGTTAGCTGAACTCTCTCTGGTGAGATCTCTCAGTCTGGCCTGTTCCCACACACCCGAAGTCCTCAGCTGTTCCCCTGGTTTGGGCTCGTCTCCTCTCCAACTCCACTGGCCACCCAACCCCCCAGTTTTGAGTCCTCTGGGATGGGACTGCCAACTCTTGCTAGCGCTTTATCTATGATCTAGCAGAGCAACCAGGGAATGGAGCAAGAACCCAGCGTCAGTCGGAAGGACCCAGTGTTGTGCGTGGGGGCCATCCACTGGACCCACGCTCGCCTGTCAGGCAACCGGGGCTTTTTCTGTTTTCTGTCCCTCCCTATTGGCTCGGCTTGGCAGTGTGCACTAGTGGGAGCGTGCACGCTCCTGCGTGCACTCATGGGGTGCCGCCACAGCCAATTCCCTTGCCTAGAGATCCCGACAGCTGCTGCACCCCCAGTCTCCACTGGGAGTCACCAAGCACCAGGATCTGCAACCCCCCCCCCCAGAAAAGGAGAACAGTCCTCTGGATGCTCCATCCTTTTGTCCCCTGCTGACTGCTGGCATCGCGAGTCTGCTCCCGAACCCAGGTTGCTGGTGTGGCACAAGGTGTGGCATCCAACGCCCCAACCCTCAGCGCCACCGGGCCAACTGGCAGTGACAAACTTATATCAAATACATCCCTATTAAAAATTCTTAGTGACATATTCAGTCCCAAGAACTACAGGCACTTCCTGCAAGGACATCCAAGGAGGACACCACCCAAGGGGACGCACCCCAAGCATGCCCACTCATACCAAAGCACGAGAAGGATGCTCTAACCAGTGAGCAGGCAGACAATGATCCTGATGAGTCTGACCTAAGTCAGAGAAACAGGAGCTAAATGAAGAGGAAGGTACTGGCCTACCTAAATCTGCTGAGATGTTGGACAGAGGTGAGGTTTCCTCCTCAGTGGAGGAAGGCGAATGGTCAGGTTTATTTATTTCATCATTCAGAATACACCTTTGACCAAAAGTGATCATTTGCAAAGGTTCCATGTCAGTGACAAGAGGATACACAAAACAATCAATAAACATACAGTTAAAGGGAAACTCCGATTGAGTCCCTCAGTGCAGCAGTGGCTGCAGAAATGCCCGATTAGAGTTTTCAACATAAAAGAAAATTTTTTTACTACCTGGTGCCCTGGAATTTTAATGAAAAAGATCCGCCAGCTCCATCATGGCGACAGACCGGGATATCTCCCGCATCTCGGGTGACTTCTGCTGTGAAGGTTATGCTAATGAGGGCTACCAACAAATGGCAGATGTTGGTAGCCCTCATTAGCATAACCTTTGCGGTGGAAGTCACCCGAGGTGCGTGAGATGGCCACCTGGGGGTCTGTGATGTGAAGGGCAGTAGAGGAGCTGGGCCAGTGGCAGGGCGGTAGCGCTACTGTCTGCCATGCTGGCAACCCAGGTTCGGGAGCAGACTTGTGTTGCCGTTGGTAGGCCAGTAAGGGAAAGGATGAGTGTCCGCACATATTGCTGTCCTGTTGGGGGAGGCTTTGTTAGCCCCATTGTCAACTGCCACCAGATGGAAACGTGGGGGAAAGTGCAAGGGGGACAGCACTTGAAAGGGAGTGTCTCCCAGTTTAGCAGGGTGAGTGTGCACGCCCGTGCCTCCACACAGCACACATCATTGCTTGTCCGCGGCAGGGCCGGGGACCCAGAAAAAGGAAACTAGGACCTATGCAGGCTAATTAAGCCCTGCCTACCTTCCTTGGTTTGTGTTCCCAACCACCACTGGATTCTGGATGTGTGTCTGGGAGGAAAGGAGAGCCCTCTCTCTGACTCGCCTGGAGGAAGAGATCTGCGTGAACTCCTTGTGTTTTGGGGTGGTGCGTGTAATCAGGGAGGCATCTACAGGATGATAGCCTCCTGTACAGCCTCTGTAGGAAAAAAGCTATATGCAAAAAAAAAAAATGAATAAAGTGTGGTAAATGGAAGGTGGTTTATGTGATGTGAAAGAGGTACGACAAGGGCTTGTTACTGGGAACTTGGTTTTGTTGATATAGGGATAGAAACAGGCGCACCAGTGAAATGAAATTAAACTTCTGGATTGGGGGGGAGGGGTTTGATTAAAAAAAAAAATAGTAGTGTGGTGAAAGGGGGTGGCTACACACAACACAAAGAGTAGGGGTGGATTTATGTTTTCCTTTTTTTATTATTAAATAGATAAAATTGAGTAAACAAAGGGTAGTGTTGGTACAGCAGCTGGAAACGTTGGAAAAGCCTCATGAACAAAGTTCCCAACTTCACATTCACACCAGTTTTGCTTGCAAAGTAAAACTTTGCAACATCTCTACTGATGAACTTGGAGCCTTGAAACACTGAGGATACCAACATTCCAAGCTGCAATTTGTTTTACTATAAGAAAATATGAAACAATTTTCCAATTAAAAAGAAAACTGTAGCTGTACCAGTGACCCCTCCCCACTGGGGTGCATTTATTACTATGTGTAAAGATTTTCCATTAACAACGTTGAGCTAACAGAAAAAAAACTTGCATTAAGTCTGATAAAGTTTCTTCTTCTCAGGCATGACCCAGACATTATCAGATACAAATGGTGAAAATGTTAATACAAGTAAATTACAACTGATGAAACATAAGTCTATTTGTAAGATGGGCCATAAAATTCTGCAGCCTTGTTGATTCAAATATGTCAGATGACCATTGATTATACAGTGGGGTCAGAGAATCCTGAAACCTGACTGGCTGACTGCCATCTTTTAGCCGTGGTAAATCTTAACATCTGGAGTGTCCCTAGTTTGTGTATCCGTTTGAGCCCCTGAAAATCAGTCACAAAAGAAACACCATACTGACTCCCACTAAACCACGGTGGTAAAGCAGAAGTTTCAAAGAAAGTACATTTTAATGGACTGACTGAGACCACTGTATATACCCTCCAACCTTACAAAGTTTTTATTTTTATGATTCCTTGTCCCCACTCTTCATCTTCCACTACTGAAGTAACAGCTCTTCAGGAGCACAATGTAGACCTGCACTCCACATTTGAAATGTTTTGCTTAAAGCACTGTTCATGTTAGCTGGGAAAGTTTTTTTCTCCATACCTGATGTTAAGCTTATTTAAACCAATAGGAGAAACTATTGAGCATAAGCTCATAAAAACATGCATCCTACAGTCACACAGAAAACATTATTTTTTTGTAATATGTATCAGTATTCTTGTACTACTCATTACAGTAAACATTTTTTATTACAACTGCAATTCATGTTTAGCTGGGAAAATGTTTCTTTGTACTTGTTTTTAACAGCTATATTCCTGACATGTATCTTCCAAGAATCATTCTTCTCCAGAAATTCCCACTAATGGGTCAAGGTTGGATGCACTAGGACCCTGTGGGGAGTCGAACTTTTCTGGGGCCGGTGATCAGTTAGGGTCTCACACGAAATAATAAGTGCTCCCGCTGGTATACAATGGCACCAGCCCCCAACTGCCTCTGTTCCTTTTATCCTATCAAGTGCAGAGCAGCATCACCACTCTCCTTAATGGGGCCAAAACGTTACCATCAATATGATGACAGTGTTCAGTTTTAGATACAGGAGTGTTTATTTTTGTATTAGTTTAAATTCACACGTCTATAGATTTCTCTCAGTCCAACCTTGTAGAAACGGTCAACGACTATGGAAGGTAGTGAGCCTGAATAGGTAAGTTGCTCTGGAGAGGAGCTGTGTCTGGCCACCTCTCTCTGCACGGGTGCTGTGGCAACAGGCAGTTCAGCTCCTGAGAGGATAGACAATCCTTCCAAGTGGCAAAACAAATGGTTCGGATCTTGCACATGCTCATCCTTGGGGTTACACTGTTCAGCCTCAACCTCTTCCCACAAAAACAAGGGAAGAAAAGGTGCTGGTTGAGGGCATAGTCACTCTTCTGTGAGACAGTCTGCTCCTGTGGACCCAAGTAATCCACCGTCATCTTCAACAGTACAAGAAGCAAAGGAGGGTAAGGAAGCCAAGGCAGCAAGAGAACTCAGGTTGGCGCATAAAAAAAGGAAAAAAAACTTTAGGTACATCAGGGAGAAAATAGCTGTAAGGACCAAATTGTAAGAATTAAGATGGGATAAGTGGAACGGGTGAAAAGGCAGAAGTGCTCAACGACTACTTATGTTCAATCTTTATGAAAGAAAGGGACAGGGCCCTACCCATAGTAGGAGGGAGGATAGAAACAGATGGGGGGGGGATGATGGACGGAGAAATCACAGTGGGGAGGGTGCTGGAGGAATTGAGGGCGGACAAGGCACCAGGACCGGATGGAGTACATCCAGGAGTGCTGAAGGAGCAGGCAGAGATCCTGCCAGGACCCTTGGTAGAATTATTTAATTCATCTCTAGACACAGGATGTGTACCCCATGACTGGAGACTGGCTCATGTGGTTCCCCTCCACTAGAGTGGACCCAAGGACGAACCAGGGAACTGTAGACCAGTAAATCTGAAGTCCATAGTAGGGAAGCTAATGGAGATCATCCTAAAGGAGAGGCTAGTTGCACTATTGGAGGTGAACTGGGTGCAGGACGGGAGGCAGCATTGCTGTGTCAAGAGCAGGTCATACCAGACCAACCTGGTGAAATACTATGACTGGGTGACTAGGCAAATTGACGGGGGCCATGCGGTGGATGTCCTGTACCTAGACTTTAGTATGGCCTTCAATTTAGTACCCCATGGGAGACTTGGAAGCAAGGTACAGGGCACAAGGGCAGGAGCAAACCTGGTGGGATGGGTGGAGAACTGGCTAAGAGATAGGCAGCAGAGGGTGCTGGCAGGTGGGGAATATTCATCCCTTAAGCCTGTGACAAGTGGTGTTCCACAGGTGTCAGTGCTGGGGCCCAGTGCTGTTTGGCATATTTGTTGCAGACATCTTGGAGGGAATCAGCAGCAAATTCAGCCTAATTGCAAATGACACCAAGATGGGGAGCAGTGGTGGACAACCAGGTTGAGTGGCAGGGGCTGCAGGAGGATCTGGCAAGGCTAGAGGCTTGGTCTGACAGATGGCAGCTGGGGGTTCAGTGCAAAACAAATACAAGGTACTGCACTTACGAACAAAAAATTTGAGGAGAAGCTACCATGGGGCTGTGGCTGGAGGTAACGAAGAGAAGGATCTGGGGGTCCTCATCACGGGAGCAATGAACAGTTCTACGCAATGCAGAAAGGCAGCAGCTATGGCCAAGAAAATGCTGGGGGGCATTGCCTCGAAAGGAAGGGAGGTTATTCTACCATTATACAGATTGTTTATTAGGCCCCACCAGGAATACAGCGTGCAGTACTGGCGCCCATACCTACAAAAGGACATTGGGCTGCTGGAGGGGGTGCAACGTAGGGCAATGAAGATAATTCAGGGCCTAGGGGAATTGCCATATGAGGTCAAACTAAGAGAAACGTACACACTGGAGGAGAGGAGGGATGGGGGTGACGATTGAGACCTTCAAATACATGAAGGGGATAATGAAAACAGACACAGAGGGTCTATTCAGGAGGAGGGTGGGGAGAGACACTAGGGGCCATGATATGAGAGTGGGGGGGTATATTCAGGAGGGAGGTGAGTAGGCATTTCTTTACGGACAGGGTGGCGGTAAAGTGAAACGTACTACCGGCTGCGGTGGTGGCATGTAACACAGTGGAGTGCTGCAGGAAGGGTGGGACAGGGCGAAGGGGAGGGTAAAAGGAGGGGAGGGGTTGGGGCGGCTGCTGAATAGGGAACTAGCTGCAATCTTGAGCAGCTTAGACAGACGAGGATGGCCTTTTGCTGCTGGCAACTTTTGTATGTTTAGTACCGGGGTTCTCTAGGCCTGCAGGGTCAAGATCTCCTTTCCAGAGCCCTCTCTGCCCAATAGAGGGAACCTGTCTAGGCCATTTGGACATTGGGCAGCTGTCACGAATAGTGGATGGTATATAAGTCCAGTGGTGTCGCTTTGTGCCAGTTTTAAGCCATCTGGGCCAGTTGAGCTAGCACCAACATCAGTAACGTCAACTTGGGTGCACTGGTGCTACTGACTTTGGCCTAGTGTTGGGTCATTGTCAGTTCCACAAACACCTTGCTCCACTTGTGTTGTCCCCAACCTCCTCCAGGGGTGGGGTCGCCACTTTGCCTCTGCTGCCAGTTACTTAGGGGCTAGACACCGTTGTCGGTGCCATGTCTGGTGCAGAGGTTAGGCCCTTTTTGGGGATACCATGGTACTGTGTTCTCAGTGTCGCTAATGGTGCAGTTCCCCAAACCCTACACTAGGGCCGGGTCCTGTGTGGCCTGTGTTTCCGAGGCTGCAGCCAGTCCTATCACCCTCAGGGTCCCCTTATACTGCCCTCCAGAGAAAGTGGGAGATGATTCTGATCCAGACCTCATTATCACCAGTTTGGAGAATGAAGACTCACACTGCAGCCCAGAGAACCCTGAACCAGTTCCTGACACCATATTCTTGGAGGATCTTTCCTTTTAGGCTTTGCTCAAAAACACACATTCTGTCTTAACCCTTGCTGTGCGGCAGACTGATACATCAGTTCAGAATTCCTGTATGTTCTAATTCTGTTGGTAGCATAAGGGTTACATTTTTATTTTTTAACTCTTATTTTTCTGCCTTCGCAGAGTTGACCTCACATCTCCAGCCACTGGACACCTGCACTGCCAGACCTGGTCATGTGCACGGCTACAGGAACTCACACACCAGGGCCAGCTATTATCACCTCACACCCCGCGAATCACCCCTCTCAGGTCCCGAGAGCATGGCCATCAGCCGCAGAGATAATCCCTGCTAGTTACTTTTGTTTTCTTGTCCCTTGAGTGCGAGATGCAATGATGTCAGGCACTGCATGCTGACATCTGCCCTACTCCGCCTTTGCTGTCACCGCCTAGTAGTGCCCCGGTCATCACCAGGGCTGCTACAGAGCGGTGGCACCCTGAACCCTCCCTGAATAGAGAGCTGTCCTCTGACACTCAATCCTAACCCTCCCTGCCAACCCCGCTCACATCTGAACCCGGGTTGCCAGCGTGGCACGAAGTGTGGCATCCAGCGCCTCAACTCTCAGCGCCACCGGGCCAGTGTAAGAGTTAAAGTTTGAGCCAGCAACTGCAGACCAGGCTAGGTGCCTCCAGCTGGAGTTTCTAAATGTTTCTAATATCCCAGTCTCTCTAGTTCCTTTCATCTAGCTAGCGTTAGAAACCCTCTTTGAGGCAACATGAAGGAGGTCTGCTACTGTGGCAGCTGTCCCCAAACAGGCGGACAGAAAATATGCAGCTCCTAAGTCCAAGTCCTTGTATTTTACTCAGCCAGTAGTGGAGGCCATCGTCATTTTGGCTGAGGTCACCATGCACCCTGCTAACAAGGAGTCACACAAGGTAGACACTATGCGCAAGCGGGTGTTTCCATCAGCTGTCATGCTCTGGTGCAAGCTAAAATTCTAGCAGGGTCCTATTGGACACTAGGCTAAACAGGAAATACTGCTAGCTGTTAAGCAGGATATGTAGTCTAATATCCACCAGTGTAAGGTCTCAATGGATGCTGTTGATGCAGCAGCCTGCTGCAGGTGTTTACTTCATGTGGCACTCCTGGCAGTGGACTGCTGGTTTAACCCTAGGCACCCAACAGCAGTTCATGAATGTGCTGTTGATGGCACCTACCTAGATGACAGCTGGAACAGTCTCTTAAAGAGGCTAATGAAACAAGAATGACTCTAAAAGACTGCTATGCAAGTATCAAATAAAAAAATGCATAGAGTATCTTCTTGTCCTTTTCTGTGCAAGCAACACAGATCCATTTGTAATCTTCCACACTGTAACATCGCTGACAGTCTGCATGCATGCTGTTAGTGCTAGAGTGGGAGTCTGGTGCTGCTCTCAAATTTGCTTTTATTCAGGAATTATTCCAGACTTAAGTTTAAGCATACAAAGTGGTTTGAGAATAAATGTTGGCACCATAAAAGCCAACCGTGTTACTAGTGCCACATTTTGGGAATTATTTGTGTATTTTCCAGCCTGCCCTTGGTGATGAACCTCACGCTGAGCTCACCATTCACTAGCAAGCGTGTGTGTATGCTGTCTGAGGGAGCCAGTGAGTTAAACAGTTGTTCTAGGATCATGGATACGTTGTTCTATCCACACTGTTTGGCATATTTTCCTTTTAAGAATCTTGCCGGATGGTCTTGAAGCAGGCTTCTCCCACCCACCCAGGTGGTATAACCCTCAGCTCTGCCCCATGACACCAGATCTTCCTTTCTGCTGGAAAATACAGGTTCCCTCCTTACTGCTCTTGTGTTCTGTAGGCCCTGGCTTTCAAATCCACAGATTTGTTTAAAGTCAAACTCGTCAGAGTTGCTAAAAATCGCTTTGTGATCTCAGCTGCTATGGAGGAAAAATTCTCTCACAGTTTCCACTGCTGCCCGTGTGGGCACAAGATGTCTCGCACCAATCTGCATGCCACGTGCGTGTACTGCCTGGGTGTCAGCCATGACACTCAGGCCTGTGAGATGTCGTGCATTTCACCCAAACGTCTTGAATGATCGTCTTGCACGGCTGAAATTGGGCAGATCAGAGAAACAGAACCTGCTGGTCAAATCTAAGGAAGCCCAATGGGCGGTCTCCACAGCTGCGGGGTCCGCTGAGTGGCTCGAACAAATGAAGGCCTTCAAGGAAGAGGCGGCTCGGCCCACAGATAGGTCCTCAAAGCCCTTTTTTGTCCCGCTCAACTCCGGCTCCACTGTCTCTGGATCCTTTTGGGAGATGTACCAATTCCTTCACACCTAGGGCAAGGGACCTTCGGGCACGCATGATTTTCAGTCCCGTAAAAAGGACAAGGAATCGAGAGAATCTTCATCTCACCGACGACGTTCCTGGGATCATGAGAGATCTCTGTCCCAGGAGTCACCTGCCTCAACTTCAGTCGAGGTTGTGGCCTCAGCCGCTGGTTTCACAGTTCCCCCATCAGGCCAGCCAGCCCAGACACTGGACAACAATCCAGTTGAGATCATTCTCGACCCAGTCGACCCGTTGTCACCCGATGAGGCCAACAGCTCCTTATTGTTATGGCTGGAGCCCAACAACCTGCTTCAGGGAGTTCCTTTTTCTCTACCTTCCCCTCAGCAGATCCTTACGAAAGATGCCTCCGGCCTTGGTTGGGAGCCCATATGGGGACCCACCAAACCTGAGGGACATCATCCAAGATAGAGAGGGATCTCCACATAAAGTTCCTGGAGATGCAAGCTGTTCTGTATGCCCTGCAGGCCTTTCAGACAACTCTCCCCAGGTCCACTCTTGGTTCAGATGGACAACATGTGCGTAGTTTATTTTTTTTTATTCTTTGGTAACCGGGTAAGGCCCACTAGGCACAGGTGCCTGTTTTCAGTGTTCAGAGTTGCGCAGTATGCAAGTGGAGGTTGTGGGAATCAAACCTAGGTCTGTCTGCTGCATGTACCAAGCTCACTCACAACTTGTTACTCTAACCTCTAGGCTATACTGCCAGCCCTCATAAACAAGTGGGGAGGACTCATTCCTATTCCCTGTGCAGGGAAGTGATGAGAGTCTGGTATTGGGCCATCAAGCACTGCCTGGAACTCTCTGGCTTCATGTTCCCAGCGACCAAAACATCATGTTGGACAGTCTGAGCTGCTCGCGGTCCAGACCCCACATGTAGGAACTTCTAACCTCGGTGGCAGAAGACCTCTTCAACAGATTCGGGTCAGTCCAAGTCGGACTTTTTTTGCATCCCCACACAATGCAAAACTGCCACTTTTCTGCTTGCTAGATCCAGGGCCTGGAGTTTTCAGACGAGGCACATTGTCCCTCTCCTGGACAGGAAAGTTTCTGTATGCCTTCTCTCTCTTCCTACTCCTTCAACTCCTTGAATGAGTTCTGATCAAACTCCAGATGGAGGGGGTTACAATGATTTTCATTTCTCCCTTCTGGCCTTGTCAAATTTGGTTCCCCTTTCTGCAACAACTTGCACTGGATCCTCCACTGTCCCTGTGCATGGGCTTGCTCTCCCAGAAACAGGACACCGTGGTCCATCCGAACCTCAAGTTTCTCCATCTCCATGCATGGCTCCTGAGGACACAACCATCACCAGATTTGGGGTCTCCCCCAGAGTAGCGGATGTCCTGATGGCAGCAAAGAAGCTCTCCACCAGGGCCACTTTATGAAATGGCAGTGTTTTGCTCCTTGGGCCATATCTCACCATTTAACTCCCTTCACCTGTCCAGTGGATCAGGTTTTGGAGTACCTTCTGTCCCTTCCAGGCTTGGGTTTGCAGTACTTCATCAAAGTACATCTCTGCCATCTCTGCATATCATGTACCCTGATGGGCACCCATAGCTAAAGCTACCAACAGTCCCTATTTTCCCAGGACAGTCCCTGTTTTAGACAGCATGTCCCAGTGTCCCCACAAGTTTTGCAAAATGTTTCTTTTGTCCTGGTTTTTGATTACTTGTCCCAGTTTTGTCCCTTTTTTTTTTCGGCTGACTGCTAATTCATGAGTGACAGTTACTTCAGCGCCACTGTGGTGCTGCTCTGGCTGGACAGCAGTTTGCAATTTCAACCCCTGCACCCATATTACACTGCAACATTGTCAGTGGGAGCACAGTAAAGCATGTTCCTTCCTGTTAGATTAGACTGGGTAGTAGTGCAAACAAGCCCATGTGGATGTCGGCCTGCCAGCAGCTGAGAGGTACACCAGACAAAGAGACTGGCAGCAGTGAACTAAGGTACCGGAACCTGATCAGCTATAGTGAAGTGTGTAAAAACAATCTGGTGTGGTGGGAGTTACCGAAGCAAAGTTTGCTCTGCAAATGAGGTAAGTGTAAGCGGATTGGATGGGGCTGTCAGGAGGTGCAATACATGCAGCTCGAATGTCTGATCACAATTTAACACAGGTTTGCTTCTAATGAACTTTCTGTACATCATGATTTGGAACTTGCTGCAGCAGAATGATGTATTGTTTTAATCTGGATGTTTGCTACTGGTGTTACTGTGGGACGGCATGGCCAGAGCAAGCAGCAAAATGTAATGGATTGTGTGCAGCGGTGCCCGAGGGAGTGACACGGTTGGGGGGTCATGGGCAGGATGGGCTGTCCCAGTTTTAGGCCTCAGAAAGTTGGTAGCTTTATCCGTAGCCCAGCTTGATTTGTCCCGCACGTTCTTGCTGGGCATTCTGCATTTGAAGCCCCCAATTTGGGACCCGGTCCAGCCTTGGAACCTTAATTTTGTGCTGGAAAAGCTTACGCTGCCTCCTTTTGAACCAGCTGCATCCAGCGAGCTTTGCTGTCTGTCGTGGAAAGCGTTATTTGTAGTTGCCATTACTTCTGCTTGTAGGATTTCTGAGTTGCAGGCCCTCATATGTAAGGAGGCTTATTTAGTTTTTCACAAAGGCTTTGCGTACCAATCCTAAGTTTCTTCCTAAGGTGGTGTCAGAGTTTACTTTGAATCAATCCATCCACCTGCCTGTTTATTATCTGGAGAATTCCAATCAAGGGAAGGCATTGCTCCATACCTTGGATGTGCATAGAATCCTGAGATACTATACACATCGGACTAAGGACTCCTGAAAGTCCAATCAGTTGTTTGTTTCATTCACCCCTGGGAAAGAGGGTGCCCCGGTGTCCAAACAATGTTTTGTCTAAATGGTTAGCCAATTGCATTGCTTGTTACAGAAGCACAGCAAGGAACTTCCTAGAGGGGTTAAAGGCCATTCCACAAGGGGTATGGCCACATCAGTGGCTAGCTTTCGTAATGTGTCAGCTGCTGACGTTTGCTCTGCTGCCACCTGGAGTACTGTTCACACTTGCACTAAGTATTACAGTCTGGACATTGCCTCTAGGCTTAGAGCCAACATCAGCCTTGCTGTCCTCCAAGGCCTCCTTTCATAGGCTATTATTCCTTTGGCCTTCCATTGGCCTACCTCCCAGACTTGTCTGTACTGTCAGAACTGCTTGGTACTCAGTCCTACTGGTGCTGGCCTGCTGCAAGAGATACCCTCAAAGTAAGATGGTACAGTTACATAAGAATGTATCGTAACAGTAGATCTTCGGGAGGATCTCTTACAGCGGTCCTGCATTCCCTCCCTCCTTGCCCCTCTCCTGTCTCTCTCTCCTCTTCTTCAAGGGCAAGCCTTCTGCTTTTATTTTTCTATGCTGTTGTGGTACCTTGGACTCTTCCTGGATTTGAGTTTTAGTACCCAGCAGCGAGGAAGGAGTTCAATTGTGCAAGAGCCGTCCTCTGCGAGCTGGGTGTAAACCATTACATGATTCTTCCCACCTAGATTGAAGGTGTAGTATTGGGGCAGGAAGTGTACCTCTTCTCAAAACCATTAGATGCAGGGAAACAGGCTGAATGGATTAGGATGGTGTGTTTGGCAACATCGACTTTAATAACAGAGACCTTTTGTGCGTTTAGCATACTCCTGCTGTACATAGATTACAAGTATGCTGCCAGTTGTCACCTAAACAAAATGAAATGTGTTAACCCTGCTGCTGTTGGGGGGAGGGACTTTTGGTCGGGAGAGGAGCTGGGACCAACTGCAAGTGTAAATTGCCTTGAAGCAAACAATACTTTCATTTTTCTTTGGCAACCACATGGCGTGTGGCCATAATTGCACTGGTGGAGCTTTTGTTACTTTAGGTGGTCTCCAGCTATCTCCCAGGTACTGGTGGGTTTCCTGCCACAGTGGGTAGCACTCCCTTGTACAAACTTTATCTGTACTGATGGTGTCCTGCCCTCATTGGACATACAGCCTCAAGGTCTCTAGCTTTAATTATTTAAATATATATGGGAGGCACTGCACTGTGGTATAAAATCACTTCTCCTGCTCCTTCCACAGATCTTACTTTGAGAGGGTTCCTGCAGAAGGTCTTCACTGATAGGACTGCAACCCTTGGTGTCAAGACAGCACAGAAACCTTCAAGCTAGCAATACAGAACGGGGTCCACCCGTGTCAAATGATGGGACGTAAGTATGACAGTATATAGCAGGCACTCCCCCGCACCCCTCCAGTTCTTTCCCGCTGTTGACCTATATACATCAGACCTCGAGTGAATTCGATCCAGTCACCACCATTTTATAAGTATTTTTGTTCCTATATTTTGTCTTTTTCTAGTTTATTGCATATCTTCTCGGTCACATAGAACCAAGAAGAAGTGCTCACAGTGAGTCACTCAGATTCCACATGGAGACAATCACTCCCACTGCATCCTCTGCTTAGGCCCAAAACACTGAGTTGATGACTGTGACATCTGCCAGCCCTTCAGCAAGGCCATGTACATAAGGCACCAGAAAGCACTCGATGCCCACCTGCTGAAAAAATGCCAAGCATCGATGGAAAAGGAGCTTTAGGAGCTGCAGAAATGTTCCTTTTCACCCACCTCTAAGTGCAAGAAAAAGGAGAAGTGCCAGGACCAGGACCAGTCCCTTTCTACCCAGTGTCACCAGGCAGTCGACACTACTTCAGGTAGGACATCTGCCTCGGTGAATACTCCTCCTCCTCCTTCTCGGTCTCCATCCGCCCCGGTGGATCAGTCGTCAACCCCCTCCTGCCTTAGTCAGAGAGCGACAGGGGTGTTCCTCCCAGGAGGATCTTGCTTCGGGGCCTGTCGATAGCTCTCAAGTCGATAAGTCACCCTCCGGCTCAGCCGCCAGGTGCATGGCCTCAGTTGATAAGCCGAATTTCAGCTTTGCTGCTGCCCACTCGACCACGTCCAGTAAGTCGGACACTGGCTCCTCCGCCTGCTTGGTCGAGGCCGATCAGTTGGTTGCCAGCCTGCCCAATGACTTCAGCCGAAGCTCTCCCGCCAGGCCTGTCTGTCATATCCGACATTGAGCAGAGCCATCTTCCAGACAGTCTTTCATCCCAAGAGGGTTCTCCTTCCCAGGACACTCTGATTCTCAGCCCAACCCATCGCTTTCCCCGAACTCTGGGACACAAGTGGAAGTGTTTTAACTGATTTTGTACCGAACACTGATGTGAATTTTGTCTTTCCTACATTGTAAATTGTCTAAGTGTATTGTATTTAGTATGTTATTTGTGGGTCACACCTGAAAAGGACTTAATGTCAAGTTGTGCCTACCCATTAAACAAATAAAAAAACAAATGAGTGCTTCTGGCCAGGTGATTCCTTCTCCTACATCAGGTCTTCTTTCCAAGCTTCCCACTGCCCCAGCAGGCCTGTTGACTGGGGTCTCTATTCCTTAACCCCCTCACCTTTCTTGGATCAGATGTCGGGTCCTCTTAGGCCCCGACCTCAGGCCGCTCACCCATTGTCCTCCCAACTTGGGGATGGCCTCTGAATATTTCGCTCTGATGCCAGAGCCCCTGCCTTGCCTTTCCGGAGTTCCAACCAGGACCCCAGGCCTGCCGACGGACCCACATATTCCTAGTGGTCCCTTGGCCTCGCCTCCTTCTGGGCCTTCAGCCCCTCCACCATCCAGTCCATACCGGCACGAACCCCGGCTACCCACCACCACAGTTCCCCTTTTACCCGGCGCTAGGGGGAAGTTGCTGGATTACCCATCGCATGTTCTGACATCAGGGTACCCGGTGCCCAGGCCATATGTACCAGAGTTACCATCAACAGCCTTACCCCTATTGGTACCAGGCTCCTGGTTGCATCCTTATTCTTCCTCTGGGTTTCCAGGCTGTCAGCCTCCACTGCCTCCTCCTCCTCAGCCAGAACCACAGGGGACAATTCTGGCCTGGTGGAAGGATGCCAAATTGCAGCTCCTGCAGGAGCTGGGACACCTGCATCCAGTTATGGTTTCCACCCTGACCCCCAGGGCAGTTCCTAGGAGCCCATCCCCAGGCAACCATTGGTCGTCAGATAGGAACTCTAGCAGGCATCCAGTTGGGGCCCTCTCAGGCATCAGAATCACGGAGGAGGATCTGGACATAGTCTCTTTACCCAGCAGATTGAGTCTTCCAGTTCTGCAGCTCACTGAGCCTCATTCTCTTGAGCTACAAACCAGGAGTCTCCCAAATCTCCGCCAGAGGACCTATCATTTGTGGAGCCCTTAGAACCATCCAGAAGGCTTGTGGCTGGGCATCTCAGGAGATGGATCCTAAAAGAAAAGGCTTGTGTAGCACATGGATTTGACCAATGCAGACCCCCACCCATCCCACCTTGGACAGGGCTCATGAGGACCTAATGTCCACAATATGGCAACAACCATCCTCAATTCCTGTGGTCTCAAAGGCCCATCGGACCTATCATCCCTCGGAAGAGGCCAGCCACCTCACAAGTCAACCTAAGGCTGATCTGATAGTCATCACAGCAGCCCATGATCAGTCAGCTCAGCCAAAGCATCTGAGTGCCTCATCTCCGGACAAAGAGTCTAAGCAGATGGACCAATACAGCCGCAAGGTCTATGCTTCCTCCACCTGTGCTATCAGGTTTCTTAATTGCGTGGCAAACATGATCTCTTTGCAGAAGTTGGCCCTGACCGACCTAGAGAAAGAGCTACAGTCTATCCCAGATGAGGAACTCAGGAACAAGCTGTTGGACAAGGTGAGACTTAACAAGTCTTCCTGCCACCACACATTGCATACCACCTATGACTCTGTGGACTTGGTGGCCTGATGCACCGCTTCAGGCATTTGTCTGAGATGTCTGGCATGGCTCCATCTTATGGACTGGTGCAAGATGTCCAAACCACTTCCTGGACGCCCCTTCAGGGGCTCCGTCCTGTTAGGCGGTGACACAAAGGATATAATTACAGAGCTACAGGAGAGCTGCAGATCCCTGCACAATGTCTGCTCCATGTACTGCTCCGTACAAAACCCAAGCAACCTTTTCATCACCCGAGAAAGATGGAATAGAAAGAACCAGACCAGATGCTAGGAAAGTGCCATGCCACTGGTTCTGGTACCCAGACCACTCAGGCAAAACCCAAAGGCCACCAGAGGGCAGGTGGCCCTCCTCTGCCTCCTGACTCAAGGGAATCCCCTCCACCTCTTCCCATTCTTCTAGTGGAGCCGGTGGGGGGGGAGGTTCTCCCTCCACCTAGATGGGTGGGAGGTGATCACTGCAGACACTTGGGTCCTCGAACTGATCGCAAGAGGGCACTCAATCGAGTTCCTGGACAGACACCTGGACAATCCTCCGGGCAGGTCTCACTACCCGTCAGGCCATCTGCACCTCATTCATCAGGAAATCCAGGCTCTATTAGCAAAGTCAGCCATAGAGCCAGTTCCTCTCAGGCAGGCAGGAAGGTGGTATTACTCCCATTTTTTCCTGGTGCCAAAAAAGATGGGCGATTTGAGGCCCATCCTGAACATCAACCTGCTCAACCTCTTTGTGGAATACAAGAGGTTCCGCATGCTAACCCTCCAGGTACTCTTAACCCTGCTCCAAAAGAACCAATGGCTGTGTTTGCTGGAGATGCAGGATGCTTACCTGCACATCCCTATCCTTCAGGCCCATCGCTGCTTTCTTCGGTTCACCTTCCAGGGGAACCTCTATCAAGTCAAGACCCTCCCTTTTGGTCTTTCCTTGGCATCTCAGGTTTTTACCAAGGGCCTATTGGTGGTGGCTGAGGCCTTGCACCTCAAGGGGCTTTATGTGTTCCCATACCTGGAGGACTGGCTGTTGTCGGCCCTGTCTCAGAACAGTCTGATGGAGTCTCTGTCCACCACCCTGGACCTCTTTTCCTGGCTTGGCATCACTGTGAACTATCCCAAGTCTCAGCTTTCACCCTCCCAGCACCTCCAGTTCATTGTAGCCATAGTAGATATGGTCCAGGGCAGGGCCTTCTTACCTTTGAACAGGGCATAAACTCTGACTCAACAAGCTTCGTCTGTGTCCAACTCTTGCTGGACCACAGACCGCTCCGTCCTCTGCCTGTTGGGATTAATGGCGACAGCCATTCTGACAGTTCCATTGGCCAGACTGCATATGAGGGTGACTCAGTGGATCCTCAGAGTCCAGTGGGACCAACACTCAGATGACCTGGACCACGGGTCTAGGTCTCCGGCAGTATGAAGAGGGGTCTTCTCTGGTGGCAGGAGCTGTTCAGCCTCTCCTCGGGGCCCCTCATCCCCATCTCCTTCCATGACCTCACAACAGACTCCTCGGGTCAAGATTGGGAGCCACCTAGAGACCATCAAACTCCAGGGAGATGGTCCCTACAAGAGGAACACTTGCACATAAACATTCTAGAGATGACAGCTGTGCTCTCACGCCTCCAGGCATTTCAGCCCCTCTACAACTGAGAACACCCTAATCCAGACCAACAAGACTGCCATGGTCTGGTACATAAACAAACAGAGGCATCCAATCGTAGCCCCTCTGCAGGGAGGCAGTGTGGGTGTGGTACTGAGCAGTCCAGCACGGCCTATATCTGACAGCAGTCCATGTCCCGGAGTTCACAATCTGCTGGTGGACAGTCTCGGCTGCACCATCATGTGGGCTCATGAGTGGAACTAAAGCAGGAGGTAGTGGAAGATCTTTTCGATCAGTGGGTCAGCCAAAAATAGATCTGTTTGTCTCCCATCCAATGCAAAACTACCCAGCTTTTGCTCGCTGCTCATGGGTGTGGTGTTTTCTGACGAGACGCACTCTCTCTCTTTCGGACAGGGAGGTTTCTGTACGCTTTCCCTCCCTTTCCAGTTCTGCAGAAAGTACTGCTAAAGCTTCAGGCTGAGGGCACTCGCATGATTCTCATTGCTTCCCTCTGGCCTCAGCAGATCTGGTTCCCCCTGCTACAGCAGCTGGCATTGGAACCCCCAGTACCTCTTCCTCTCCTCCATGACCTTCTGTCACAGCAGCAGGGCAGTCTGGTGCATCCTAGCCTCAAGTCTCTCCACTTGCATGTGTGGCACCTTTCAACATAGTGGTCTCACAATTTGGCATCTCCCCACAAGTGGCCCAGGTCTTAGTGGAGGCCAGAAAACTGTCCACTAGATCTGTGTATGCCATGAAGTAGAAGAGATTCACCATTTGGGCCATGGCCAAGGGCCTGGACCCCTTTCTTGCTTGGTGTCCCAGGTCCTTGAATACTCTTGCACTTGTCTGATTTTGGCCTCAGTTATTCATCCCTGAAGGTCCATCTTCCTGCAGTTTCTGCCTATCACCTTCTGGTGGATTGCAAAACCCTCATGCATTTGGAGGTCTCAAAACCTTTCTCAAGGGATCCTCCATTTGAAACCTCCGGACTGTAGTCCGGTTCCCCGGGACTTAAATTTTATTTCAGAGAAACTTACTTTTCCACCTTTTGAGCCATCAGCAAGTTGCGACATGTACTATTTGTCCTGGAAAGCACTCTTTTTAGTTGCTATTACCTCATCTCAAAGGATTTCAGAGCTTCAGGCCTTTGTTTGCAAGGAGCCTAGGAGCCTTATTTAATTTTCCACAGAGACCGGGTGGCTCTGCGAACTAACCCTTCTTTTCTACCTGAAGTGGTATTGGAATTTACATTGAACCAAGATGTTCGACTGCTGGTTTATTTCCCCGGGTATTCCAATGGGGGGGAATACCTTTTGCACATGTTGGATGCGCGCAGGATCTTGAGATGCTGTATCTCTCAGACCAAGGAGGTGCACAAGTCTGACCAATTGTTTGTTGTTTTTGCACCTAGATGTCAGGGTACGGCCATCTCTAAACAGGGCCTATCCAAATGGTTAGCTAATTGCATCTTGTTCATGTCAGAAGTACCAGACACCCCTTCGAGGAAGTGAAAGGCCACTCAGCTTGTGGCATGGCTGTTTCAATGGCCTTTACGGAATATGTCCACTTCCGAAATCTGTGCTGAGGCCACGTGGTCTTGGTCCTTACTTTCACCAAGCATTACAGTCTGGAAATTGTCTCTAGGTGTAGGCAGTTTCGACTTGCTGTCCTGCAAGGCCTCTTGTCATAACAGGCTCTCTAGTTGGTAGACATTTCCACCTCCTGGACTTTGGTCTCCGACTTTCTTTTTCTTGACTACTTGGTATTCAGTCATATCAGTGAAAATCTACTGCAGGAACCCTCTCGAAGTAAGATATAACAGTTATGTAAGAACTTACTGTAACAGTAGATCTTTGAGAGAGGTTCCTGAAGTAGGTCACCTTTTCCCTCCCACCTTCCCCCCAGCTCCTTTTTCCTATCCGTTTTCAGGGCAACTACCAGCAGCTCCAGGTTCTAGGAGTTATGCTCCTTTCTCTCATCACCCTCACTGGGATCTTCAGGCGGGAGAACAGGAGGGCGGGCATGGGGACCGCCCCCTATATGCTGTCATGCTGACATTCCGTCATGTAACACCGGGGGCAGTCCCCCGCTATGTATTGCTAGCTAGAAGTTTGCCGTGCAGTCCTGATGCCAGGGGCGCAGTCCTATCAGTGAAGACCTACTGCAGGAACCTCTCACAAAGATCTACTGTTATGGTAAGTTCTTATGTAACTGTTATTTCTGGATGTTATGCATTTTCAGGTTGCTGTTAGTTCGAAAATTCAAACACTGGTTTGATAATTGATTTTAGTTGCCATTAAGTGGGGTACCTCAGGGATCAGTCCTGGGGCCAGTCCTCTTCAATATCTTCATCAGTGACATTGCAGATGGACTGGCGGGTAAGGTTTGTCTGTTTGCAGATGACACCAAGATCTGCAATAGAGTAGATGATCCAGATGGGGTGGACAGAATGAGAAGAGATCTGGATAAACTAGCAAAATGGTCGGAAGAGTGGCAACTGGGGTTTAATACAAAGAAGTGCAAGATCATGCACATAGGGAAGAGAAACCCTAAAGCCACCTATAGGCTGGGAGGGGAGTTGTTGGCAGTCACAAAGGAAGAAAGAGACTTGGGCATCATCACCACCAGTGATCTTAAATCATCGAAGCAGACCACTAAAGCAGTAGGTAAGGCTAGAGGGATGTTGGGGTGTTCTAGTAGGGCTATCACAAGTCGGAAACGGAGGTAATAATCCCTTTATAAGACACTGGTTAGGCCCATCTGGAGTACTCATGGCAGTACTGGAGGTCACACCTTTACAAGGACATTAACCAAACTGAGATAGTCCAGAGAAGGGCAACAAAATAGTGCAGGGACTGCATCAGAAAACATATGAGGACAGACTAACGGAGCTCAATATGTATACACTAGAGTAAAGGAGGAGAGAGGTGATATGATCGAAACATTCAAACACCTTAGGGCATTAACAAGGTGAAACAGTCTAACATGTTTCAATATAAGAAAAATAGCAGGACAAGAGGACACAGCATGAGATAAAAGGGAGGCCAATTAAGGGGTAATGTGAGCAAGTTCTTTTTCACAGAAAGGGTGGTGGATGCATGGAATGGCCTACCTCAGGAAGTGGTGGATATGAATACAGTGCAGGGTTTCAAACAGGCATGGGATAGGCATAAGGGAGCAATACAGATGAGTACGAATATATAGGCCATTGACAGAGCAAAGGTCGATGGCATATTTATAAGGTAGAAAAAGAAATGGGCAGAGTGGATGGGCCTTGCGGTCCTTATCTGCCGTTAACTTCTGTGTTTCTATGATTAACTAAGCTACTAATTTTGGTGGCTGTGCTGGACAATGGACAGGTTGAATAAGTTTCCATGTGGATTTTATGCTTCAGTAAATCCTTACCATGTTTATTCACTTAAGCACAGTGGTGCTGCTTGAACTTCTTCACAGTACTGGGACACTTAAGCCTAAAAAAGTGGGCAGAAACTTTAACGGGTTACAGTTATGCACTAGGTCGAATGTTTCACCAAATATTAGGTGCTGCCTACAGATTCTAGCAATACTTCTCTCTGGAAGCCCAACTTGCTGTCGTACAGGGAAATCTAGTCCCTATCCCGGACTACTGCTCCCCTATCTATGTCAGGATATCTGCTACCCTCATGACCAAGCTCTCCTCTGCCTACAACAGTGCCTGTCATTGTGCCTTGCTGGCCCCTTTTATCACACACCACTGTGTCTTCTACAACCCGCTTGGATGGCTCCTGCTGCAAGGCTGTTTTGACCAAGCGCTATGCTGCATGGTGGATTCCGCCATCCATATTGGCCAGGTATCTCTCCTTGCATCCTTCCTTGCTGTATGAACCTTGCACCATAGCCTCCACTGAAACAGCAACCCCCCTGAATATCCCCAGGGTTTCTACCAACTTGGGTGGCAGAGTCGTGTCTGTAACAGCCCCTACTCTGTAGAATAAACTGCCTGCTGAGCTCCACTCCGTCAACACCCATTGCCAGTTCAAAACCTGCCTCAAAGACTAGCTCCTGATGACTTCCTGCTGCCATTGCTTCCATGGGTAGTTCACTCGCTTTCCTGACTGCACCCTACCAGGGAATGTGTATGCATATTAGGTCAAGTGGGAATCAATTAAGCTTGTCTCTTTGTGCCTTGAGCTTTAGTACCTTTGTTTGTTTATCCTTATCCCATCCTCTTCCCCATCCCTTCCCTGCCCCTATACTTTGCTATGCCTTATCCCCTACTTATACTTAGACTCCTTGTTTGTCTCCTGTTGTGACTGCTGCTGTTAGAACTTTACATTTATGTATACCCTCACTTATTGTAATGCTTAACTGATGTATGGTTTATGGAATCCTGTATTTTTGTTGCTCTTCTATTTGCTATTCCATGCACTATTGTAACCTTTATCTTGTTTTTTTTTTTTTGTCAACTATTCCATGCTTTGTTGTATGTTATATATTAGATCTTACTTCGAGAGGGCTCTTGCAGTAGGTAATTACATACTGTATAGGACTGATGCCGGTCGGCGGCAGGACCCCACAGAAAAATTTCTAGCTAGCAGTCCCTGGCGAGGGACCGCCCCAACGTCAGGTGACCGGCGTCATATGACATCGGTATAAAGGGGCGATCCCGGACGCCTGCCTTCCAGTTCTTTCCCACTGTTAGCTCGTGCAGCGCTGTGCGGTAAAGTTCGTGCTTCGTCAGCCCTGTCTTTCGTCGGTTTTTACAGAAAATTAGTTATTCTTTTCCATCGTCAGGTACATCGTCAGTGTATGTCGTCCACTACACCCTCCAAACACAAAAACAAGTGCGACTCATGCGGCGCCCAACTGCCACACAAGGACAGCCATTCCCTGTGCCTTTTCTGCCTAGGCCCCGATCACCCAGTCAATAAGTGCCAGCATTGCCTCAACTTCAACGCGGCTACCCGTAAACAGCCGACAGCCCCTGGAAGCCCATCTCCTCAAGAAAAGATGTCTTCTGGAAAAGAGTAGAAAAAGTTGAGGCAGGCATCCACTTCCGGAAGGACATCGGAAAAGAAGGACAAGGAGAGGCACCAGGAAAGTCTCCTCTACTGCGTCTCCGCTGGAGTCGTGGCCCAGGTAACATTCCTCCGGGGACTGTCGATGGCAGCCTCCAAGGGTTTGAGGAGGCATCGCCCGCCCATCTGGCTCGTGCTCGGGCCTTGTGGGTGCCTCACGGGCGATCGGAAGCCTCCGCCTCGTTTTGGCCGCAGGTTTGCGCTCACTGGCGTATGCATCCTCTAAGTCGGACGCTGGCTCCTCTGACGCCCACATGGAGAGGGTCGATAAGACGCCCAACCCTTCGGGCAGCGCACGCATCACTTTCCCCATCGGATCGGGCTGCCCTCCCCTCGGCCGCCTCCAGTGAGGGCTCCTGTAAACCGGACGCCGGCTCATCCAGCACCCGCCAGGATCTCGGCCCCTGTTACACGTTATTCAATCGACAAGACCGGCTGGCGGAACCGGACGACGGACCCCCCACGTCCGCTTTACTCCAGTTCCTCAGCCTTCACTGCCATCTGGGGAGCCCGAGTCACCCCAGCCTGACCCCGGGATTTCCTCCTTCCCCGGCGACGCTGGGAGTTTCCTCCTGTGCCAGACCCTCCGATGGAACTGGATCTGACGTCGCTCTCCGGACGCCGCACTCCGGTCGTTGCCCCACCACCGCAGGATGTTCCCTTCCGCCGGGCCCTCCGCCCGGCCCATTAACGTGATCTGCCCATGGGGCGCCGACTGGGCCGTCTGCTCCGGCAGCTCCCCTGCCCTGGGTACCCGCCATCTTATCCGACGCCGTCGTACCCGGGACCGCAGTATCCAGTGCTGCAGTACCTAATGCTGGTTCCTCCAACACTGCAGTACCCGACGCCACATTACCTGATGCTGGGTTTCCCGCAGCCGGGTTACGGATACTCACCCTACGGGTACAACCCATACACTTCCCCCCTCCACCTCCACTGCCCCCCCCCGGGCCGTTGGTGGATTTGCAGGAGACTCTGGCCTCTTGAAGGGCTGAGGCCAAGGCTCAGCTCACCAAGGAGGTGGAGAGCCACTTACGATGGTGGTGCCGCCCGGCTCCCTTACGCCCAGGTGCACACCCTCATCGCCTAGACTCCAGGCTCTTCCCTCTGGATCCAGAGGGGCAGGATACGCATTCATGGGTACCACCCAGGAGCCCATTCTCCCTAGTCGTGTGAGGAGTCTTATTCTTCTTCTGCTTCTTCTTCCTCTCGGATTCCTCGGATTCTTCCGAAGGATGTTCCGAGAGAGACGACGAGCCCCGCTCTCCGTCTAAGCCCCGGCCGAGGACCCTTCCGAAGTCTCCTCCGGAGGATCCATCCTTCACAGAGTTGCTTAGAAAATCCAGGAAATTCACCACTGGCACTCTTTGGAACCAGATTCCAGCGCCTAAAACTCGCTGAGCATCTGGACCTGCCCGTGACAGCTCCAACTTTGGTGCCACTCTGGATCGAGCCTCATGCCCACCTTGTTACCATGATTTGGAAACAACCATCGGCATGTAGCCCCACTTCCCAGGAAGTCCAACAGGCTATACTAGGCTCACAAGGGTGTAGAGTATCTTGACTCTCACCCTCGTGCCGATTCAGTTGTGATTAGCCGCTACACACTAGTCGGCACATCCAAAGCATCTGAGCTTGCCTCCACCGATAAGGAATCTCGCCTCCTGGACCAGTATGGTAGAAAGATTTACGCCTTCCACACTGGGAATTGGCCCTGAATTAGTCGCCCACATGGGGATTACCAGAAGGCCATCCCTACCCAGGCGGAATCTAATCTAGACTCCTTACCTGACTCTCAAGTCAAACAGGAGCTAGCAGATCTTGTCGGTTCTGCTCATTCGGCCAGTCGCCACATTTTACGGGCAACATACGATGCAGTGGACACTGCCGGGTGGAGCTCCACTTTGCCATAAGTCTATGGTGTCATGCCTGGCTCCGCGTGTCAGGTTTGGTCCCGGAGGTGCAATCCGCCATTCAAGAGGCACCCTCCAGGAGGTCGGTGTTGGGGTGATGTCAAGACATCATCACCAACTTGCAAGAGAAGGGGACGGCCCTGAAATCCATGGATTCCATGTACTGTCCCCATCCCCAACAGCACCATCCTTTTCACAGACTGATTAGGCCACAAGCGAAACCCCAAGGAAGGCGGGCCACTAAACGTCGGGCCCCAGCAGCTGCCAGGCCCCCTCCGCCCAAAAAAGCAGCGGGTACCTCAGCTGCGGCACTGCCCCACACCACCTGACTCCTTCCCTCTCCCACCGCCTCCGGATCCACCGGAGGAACCGGTAGGAGGGAGATTTTCCTCCACCTTCCAGGTTGGGAGAGGATAACCACGGATTCTTGGGTGCTCCAGCTTATAGCGGAAGGGCACTCCATAGAGTTTCTTCAGAAACCACCCGCCACCCTCCTTCGAAGTCGCCGCATATTCAGAGACCATCTTCCCTTGGTCCAGGAAGAAATCTCTGCCCTTCTCATGAAGCATATGATAGAACCGTGCCTCTTAATCTCGAGGGACGGGTTACTATTCTCATTTCTTCCTGGTCCCAAAGAAGATGGGAGATCTCAGACCCATTCTAGATCTCAGCTCCTTGAACCTTTATGTGGAATACAAAAGGTTCAGGATGCTCTCTCTGCAGAGCCTTCTGCCCCTTCTTCGGCCGGGTCAATGGCTTTGTGCACTGGATATGCAGGATGCCTATCTGCACATTCCCATTCGCCTTCTCACCGCAAGTATTTTCGCTTTAAGCTTCAGGGGACCTACTACAATTCAGGCGCTCCCATTTGGTCTTTCCTCGGCCCTGAGTATTTACCAAATGCCTGGCTGTGGTAGCGCCCACCCATGACAATGGGAGTACAGGTGTTCCCTTACCTGGACAACTGGCTCCTGGCAGCCTCGTCCAGGAGGAACTCCTGCATTTTCTCTCCCTCACCCAACAGGTTTTACTGGCCTGGGTATTACCATCAACCATTCCAAGTCCCATCTGGACCCCGCCAGAGGCTACAGTTCATCAGGGCTATCCTTGATATGATGGTGAGCAAGGCCTTCCTGCCTCAGACAGGGCGGCCTCTTCAATCCCAGATTTCCCTGCTATCAGAAAGGAGGAGGGTTCCGGAGGTCGGGTCCTCCATCTTCTGGGGCTCATGGCGGCTGTTATTCAGACGGTCCCTGAGCTCGACTCACATGAGGATCTCTCAGTGGACTCTTCGCTCCCAGTGGGATCAACTTGTAGACCGACCTAGATCAACTAGTTCTGATCTCCTCGCCGATGGCACGGGACTTGCAATGGTGGATGGTTCGAGAGAACCTATTTCGGGGTGTCCCCTTCTTTCATCCTCCATCCTCACAGATTCTGACCACGGACACATCAGGCGAAGGTTGGAGAGCCCATCTGGGCCCTCATCGGACCCAGGGTTTATGGTCCAGACTGAAACTAGCTCTCCACATCAACGTGCTCGAGCTTCGAGCTGTGCTATATGCTCTCCAAGCCCTTCACTAATACATTCTTCCCAGCCACCTAGCAGTCCAGATGGACAACATGTGCGTGGTGTGGTACATCAACAAGCAGGGAGGAACTGCTTCTACCCTCTATGCAGGAAACTATGAGGGTTTGGGGTTGGGCAGCTCATCACAACCTTCACCTCACGGCGATTCATGTTCCAGGAGTCGACAACACCCTGAAGACAAACTAAGCCGCCTCCTCGCCCGGCACATGAGTGGGAATTGGATCAAAGGGTGCTCACACAATATACATAGATACATAGATACATACATAGATACATAGACAGTGTCGGCAGATAAAGGCCTATGGCCCACCTAGTCTGCCCATTTGAGCTTGTAAGTTCAGTTTGTTTTCCTAGAAGTCTATTTCCCTTACCCTGACCTCTAGAATTCCTTTATGTCTATCCCATGCATTCTTAAATCCCATGATTGTTTCAGCCCCCACCACTTCCTCTGGCAGGGTGTTCCACTTGTCCACCACCCGTTCTGTGAAGAAATTCTTTCTCATGTTTCCTCTGAATCGTCCTCCCTCCAACTTCATCCCATGCCCTCTAGTCCTGAAACATCTTTTTCGCTTAAAAACACATCTTGCAGCTTTGGGGGACTCCGCAGGTAGACCTCTTCGCCTCCCCCCAAAACGCAAAACTTCCCAGCTTTTGCTCGCTCGTTCCAAAGCGAGGCGCTTTCTGGAGCGATGCTCTGTCTCTAGACTGGAAGGATAGATTTGTCTATGCTTTCCCCCAATTCCTCTGATCCCAAGAGTTTTGCAGAAACTATCCACAGAAAGAGCGAGAATGATTCTGATCGCTCCTTTCTGGCCCAGGCAAATCTGGTTCTCTCTTCTACAACAATACTCAGAGGTTCCTCCTCTTCCTCTTCTTTATCTCAAGGTTTGCTGACCCAGGATCAGGGGACCCTGGTCCATCCAGGTCTCAAGTCCCTTCAACTTCATGCATGGCTCCTGCAGACCTAGCCCAGTCCCATTTTGGAGTCTCTCCAAAGGTGGTGGAGATTTTGGTGGAGGCTAGAAAACCCTCCACTAGGTCCACGTATGCCATGAAGTGGAAGAGATTCTCTATTTGGGCTGCCTTTAGGAACATGGAACCATTCTTCTGTTCAGTGGCTGTTCTGCTGGAATACTTACATCATCTCTTCGACATGGGTCTCAGCCATTCCTCCTTGAAGGTGCACATGGCTGCTATTTCCGCCTGCCATGTTCCTTTCGCAGATAAAGCTTTTGCCCAACTGGAGGTCTCTAAGACCTTTCTCAGAGGGGTCCTTCATCTGAGGCCCCCCCATCCAAACTCCTGCTCCCCCTTGGGATTTGAACTTTGTTCTCGAGAAACTTACTCTTCCTCACTTCAAACCTGCAGCTTCTGCAGATCTGAAGTTTCTTTCGTGGAAGATGCTCTTCTTGGTGGCCATCACTTCAGCTCGAAGAATTTCCAAGCTCCAGGCCCTTATGTGTAAAATCCCCTATTTGATTTTTCACAAAGAACGAGTTGCTCTTTGCACAAATCCTAAGTTTCTACCTAAAGTAGTAGCAGAGTCTACCTTAAATTAGTCCATAGAGTTACCGGCCTTTTTCACGCAGTACTCCGACCAAGGGGAATATTTACTCCATACCATGGATGTTCACTGGATTCTGAGATACTGCACCAATAGGACAAAGGATCTCAGAAAGACTGATCAGTTGTTCGTCTCTTTTGCTCACAAAAGGGAAGGCAATGCTGTTTCCAAGCAATGTCTGTCGAAGTGGTTGGCTCATTGCATCACTTTCTGTTATGACAAGTACAACAAGACCCTTCCAGGTCAAGTCAGAGGTCACTCCACCTGAGGAGTAGCGGCCTCTGCGGCTTGTTTCAAGAATGTGTCTGTGGTAGACATCTGCGCTGCCGCCACCTGGACTTCTGTCCATATTTTTACAAAACACTACAGTTTGGACATTGCCTGTCACCATAGAGCAGGCTTCAGGCTAGCTGTTTTGCAGGGCCTCCTGTCTTGAGGCTTGCACGGCTACTGCTATCTTCTGGAGTAGTTTCCTCGTACCGGTGCCTTTTATTTGTTTCAGACTGCTTGGGATTCAGTCCTATATGTAATTACCTACTACAATAGCCTTCTCGAAGTAAGATAGTACAGTTACATAAGAACTTACCATAACAGTAGATCTTCGAGAGAGGCTCTTGCAGTAGGTAATATCTTCCCACCCTCCATCCCCTAGGCTTTTTCAGCTCCTTTTCCATTGAGGGAAATATCCGCTTCTCCTCGTCAGGCCTCTTTCGCCCATGGCGGAAAGAACTGGAAGACGGGCCCAGGACCACCCTTTATACCGACGTCGTATGACGCCAGTCACCTGATGTGGGGGGCGGTCCTCGCCAGGGACTGCTAGCTAGAAATTTTTCCATGAGGTCCTGCCACTGACCGCGTCAGTCCTATATGTAATTACCTACTGCAAGAGCCTCTCTCAAGATCTACTGTTACGGTAAGTTCTTACGTAACTGTACCTTCCTGTGCCACAGTATGTCGTCCCGGTTCATGCCTAAAAACGGTCCCTGGGATCAGCACACCTACTCAGTTAACAAAGTCATAAATAAATAAAATAAATCTTGTGTCTCCAGCATTGGGCAGTCACTGGGTTTCTTATGGACAATGCTGTGTTCCTTAAGGACAATATTACTTATGTATGCACTTCACCTCTGTGTTGTACCAAAGTAGAAGGATTGGTTGTGTATACCTGGGTAAACTACGACCCTACTGTATGAATAGGTTTCACATCTTGTGGCTGTAAAAGAATGAAGTTACTGTACACAGAAAGGTTGGTTCCCCAATAAACCCAGGGTCCTCTGTTTCTATGGTGCCTCTCATAGGATTTATTTTTATCATCCTAGGTGGTCACTAGTAAAACCAGGGACAGCATTAAAAGGAAAAAGGATCCATCCACCTTTACTTCAAAGCAGACTTCCATCTGTGCAGTTAGACTACATTTTAGATTGTCTGACAGTCTGGATGAATGCACTGAAGCTTGCATTAAAAAATGACTTGTGCAACATTTTTGTTATGGCGTGCACCATTTGTTTGACTTAGGCACCGGTTTTTGATGCAAGCGGTCATAAATCATTGAAACCTGTCACATAAACTAGGGACCCTTTGAAAATAGGGCTTCTGAGTTTTGATGTAATCGGATAGATGCTGGTGGAAAATATATTTGCGTCTGCTTTTCTGGAAAATCCCTTCAAGTGTATATTAATTGAGGTTACATGCCAGTTAGACAATATACAGTATCTGCATAATAAGGTGCAAGTTCATTACAACACTCAAATTCATAGGTGTGTATCTTCCCCACAATCAGTCTTCTCTGTGGAGTACCATTTATGGGTCTAAGTATGAGGTGCTAAGAGCCCATAAGAGCAAATCTTTTGGCCGGGGGCCAGCAACAGCTACTAGCTATGGCATCTGCACAACACTGTATGGTGCCATTTGCCTGCCAATAACCATTGCAGGCTCCATCACGTACCTCAGTTCTGTTTTTTTCCGCCATAAAGTGTGCACTGTGGGAGTGAATTGATGCCTCATTTCCTCGACCCTTAGTCACCAAAGTTCATTGTTGCATTATCTCTTATTTTCAGTGATGCCAGGTTCACTGAAGAAAAAGGGTACCAAACAGACCCCTATTTTTTGTTTGGCTCCAGGTGGTATGGAGATTAGTACCAACAACCAGCATCAGCTCTGTTTCTCCTGCCTTGACCACACCATGACATGGACTCCTGTGACACCTGCTTCTCCATGGACAAGAGGACTCTTGTCAACAGTGCATTGAAGCAGGACTCTCTGGCCCCTACCTTTGTTGGCAGGCTTTGTTCCTGGATGTCCAAGGCAAGGAGTCTAGCCCCTTCCTCCAGGCCTTCTCAGGGACCTTCTCGGTTGTCTGAGACTCATTCTCTGTCTCCCCACCTTGCTGGGGTTGTGCAGTAGTTGAGTTAGTTGGACAGCTGACCTCTTCTGGGTAGTCGGCTGAGAACCTACCACAGTCTGCTCTTTATGACCCCAGGATCTGGGTTGAGACCTTTGGCCTTGTATGTTCCAGTGGACTCTGATGCCAGCCAAAGGTGTTGCCGTGCTGTTGTCACTGTTCTTGGTGATGACACCAAGGGTGGCACCAGGCCTACTTCTGGCACAGTTCATGGTATTGGAGGGGGCTGGTGTCAGCATTGACTTTGGTGACAAAGTTTTCCCAGATGGCGTACCTGACTTCTGGGCTAGGGTCAGACTCTATGTCAGTGTCCAGGGTGGCACCAAGGAGGATCTTTGTGCTGGGGACGAGGTCCTCTCTGATGTCAGTACCGCTGATGGCATCAATATGGTGTCTGCATCAACCTCGGCATGGAGTTTTCTCCCTGGCCCACTTCATATGTTGACACATGGCATGGACCAGACATCCTTGAGTGGCATGCTTTACATCAGGAGATCCCCAGTCGAATGTGGGTCCTCCCCCGTGGCCACCATACTGTCACCTCCTCCAATGGAGTGTCAGTTATGGGAGAGGCAGTGAGACTCCCATAGCTGGCATTCTGACAGAGTGACAGCTATGGGAGACTCTGGTTGACTCTCCCCTTGGGCAAGGTTACTACCAGAGTCTCAAGGATTTTGCCACAGCACAGGCTTAGGTCAGTTGCCAGCGCCATAAAGGGGCCTTAGCATTTTGTGTATAGGCTTCCCATGTACTTCAGCCCTCCAGTGCCTCTCATGTAAGAGTTAATCAACCAGTCAATCAGAATCTTTATTTTGCCAGGTGGAACATCATTGAGACAAGCTCATTTACAAGATGGACCTGGGGCAAAATAATTGCCAGCAGGGTTAAGACAGGTTGAGTGAACGTACATAACAATTACATAGTAAAAATAACAACATAATAACATATAACTCTCACATGTGACAAGATACTTGCACCAGAACATAGCAGTAGGTTCAACAGGATGTAGTGCCATTTAAATATAATTGCATGGATACAGATATGTGGACATAAAGTAATGAGCTAAAGTTAATACAGTAAACATCATTGGAGGAGTCATGGTTAGCAGGAGTGGCAGTTCCTCTAGCGTCAAAGTGCAAGAAGACTGAGATGTAAGAGTCCTTTGATAAGTACTGTAGGCATGTTCTGGCAAGGGGTGGGAAGTGGGGTATAGGGAGTGGGAGGAAGGTCAGCCAAGACAGGAGAGGGTTGGACATGATGGCCTATGGAGGAAGGTCTGTTCAAGGGATGACATGACAGATGCCACAGGCAATGGTTGGGGTTTAAGTCCAATATTTGAAGCAAAGACAGATCGTGATGTTGGGACCTTGATTTGGATAATGATAGAAGGGAGGACTCAAATGACACCTCAGGCAATGGTTGAGGTTTAAGTCCAAAATTTAAAGCAGTAACAAACTGTGATGTTAAGACCTTGACTTGAAGCAATGACAGGTCTCGGAGAAGGTCCTCAGGAACAAGGATTTGAAGAGGGAGAATGTGATCGAGGAAGCGAGCCATAAGGTTTTCTGGATCTTATTCCAGAGTGTAGGAAGAGTGAAGCTTATTGAGGCTCTACCAAAGTGTGTTTTAACTTTAGGGATAGCCAAAGATAAAATGGTAAGACTTCTGAGAGAATAGGCACTAGGGATGTGGGGAGTTAGGCAGATTGTGAAGTACTGAGGTAATTTATGAGTGATTGCCTTATATGTCCATAGAATAGCATTCTTTTGCCTCCTGATGCTAAGGGAGCTCCAGCCTATGGAAGAATAGAGGATGCAGTGGTGTATGTCATAAGGGGCATCCAAAATGAACCTAAGGGCTCTGTGGTATAGGGCATCAAGCTTGGAGAGAGCTGTACTAGTACTATAGCCATATAGGCAGTCTGCATAGTCTAGGAGAGGCAAGAAGGTAGCTTGGACTAGGAGTTTTCTAGCCTCCTGGGTTAATGAGTGCTTGTAGCACCATGCCTGGGCTGGTACTGTCGTGTCATGGAACCAACAGTCTGACATGACCCTGTTCAGTGTCCCTTCCCTGGTGACAAACTCAGCTGGGGCCTAAGCCTCCTCTTCCTTGATATCCTCTTCTGAGGACAATATGTCATGTCTCTACTTAGCCTCTTCTTTTTTTTATTGTATTTTTTTTATTTTATATAAAATATACAAATTCAACAAACCAAATGCAGTACAATGCATCAATATACACATAATTGAATCATACATGAAGAATAAATCTGTCACTCCATAGAACCATCTTAAATTGTCTGTAAACAAGTATGCCCAGAGTATACATAGATGGGTGTGTACACAGGATATCTGTATAGTAGTACAACAAAATGAGCCCTGAGGGATACAAATTCCCAAAAGAATTCCTGGAGATATTGTTCCCTTCCTCTCGGATGAGGTGCCTCCACAATTCACAGCCATTGCCTTCCCAAGATGTCCAATCTGCTGAGACACAGAGAGGGAGAAAGCAACCACAGCTTCCTTGGATTAAGGAGGTTATTTTCTAGACTACACTGAACTGAATTATTACTTTTTGGACCTGTGTAAGTAACTAGTATTAATTTTGTTTTTGTGGTTGACTTTGCTTAGTTTTAACTTTAATTTGCCAGGGAAGAACTGTAGCTGGGAGATATTTGCAGTCATTTGTGACTAGCCCTGGTACTTAACCTCTGTGTTGTCTGAAAGGAAGAAAGGCACTTCCTGGGGGTGGAGGGTCAGAATTGTAGTTGGTTGTTTCTGGATGGCATAGGTTTACTTCCTTCCCACCCTTCCCTCACCCCACCCACCCCAAGCACATAACTTCCTTTATAGCAGGGTTCTGACATCACTTCCCCAAACCGCTAACAACATACACCTGTTCATATCCTTAAAGGCACAGCACACTGAATGGGGGAGAGACACTCACAAGCTTGCACACAATAAAAAAGAACATAAAACAACAAAAGAAAAGCATCTGTAACAGGAAGAGACACAGACATGTGAGGAGTGGTGCAATGCACTGGCTGTGGAGCAGCAGTCTTCTGGGAGACATTCTGGAGACTGCGTTGCTGCCCTATTTGCAGGCACTTCTCTGGTCTGAGAGAGGAGGTTGTTCATCTCCATGCTGACCTGGCAAGAATTCGGGAAACCTGCTTCTCACCCACGGACCACCCAGGCCACTGCCACTACCTCAGAGGTTGCTAAGAAAGAGGAGAGGTTGGACCATGGTAGGCTCAAGGAGGGTGAGGGTGGTGGAATAGAGGTGCATCCCTCCAGCTGTGCCTCTCCACAATTCACTCACCACTCTGGCAAAGCATGGTTTCTCTATGGAGGCGCCCACAGTGGAGACCAAGGAGGATGCTGGGAACCTCCACAATGGAGACCCACAGGAGGGTGGCACAGGCCCCCAGGGAAGGAAGCAGCTCCTGGTGGGGACCCAATTGTTGGGGGTAGAACTGGGGGAGGGAGGGAAAGGAGGTAAGGTGCCATGGCTTGGGGGGACAGGAAGTGAATCCTCAGGATCATGGGAGCAGCTGCAAAGGGGAGGGAGCTGGATGTCATTATCCACCTAGAGACAAATGACCTGGCTGAGAATGGAATCGGAGTACTGCAACAGGAGTTTGTAGAGTTGGGGAGGGGCCTTAGACAAGTAGCACACACTGTAACTTTCTCGGAAGTGCTACCTGTCTATGGCATAGATGAGACTAGGGTACTCCGCACCATGGGATTCAATGACTGGTTGAAAAACTGGTGCAGAGCTCAGGGATTTGGCTTTATTGGGGACTGGGTCTCCACCTGCAGGGATGTAGGCCTATACAGGTGCGATGGTCTGCATCTATCCAGGAGGGGAACCAGGATCCTAGGTAATAGGTTTAAATGCTTCATTGGCAAGTATTTAAACTAGCCAAGGGAGGAGGCACTGAAAGGAGAAGAGAAATCCTAGCCCCCCCCCCAACCTCAGGGTAGTTAGTGAGGTAAACACCAAGATAGAGCAGTTGATAGGGAGAAGGGCAGGAGTAAATGGAGAAGAAGACAAAGGCAGTAAGGACAGGGATGGGGCAAAAAGAAATAAAGCCATAAAAAATGGAGGGTAATGAGTACCAATGCCCACAGTCTAGGTAAAAAGCTCCCAGAAATGGTGGCCTTAATGGAAGAGGGATGCCTGGATATCGTGGCAGTCACAGAAACATGGTACACAGAGAACCATGACTGGGATGTTGTCATGCCAAGATACACAATCTACAGGAGGGACAGGGAGGGAAGAAAAGGAGGAGGAGTAGCTCTCTTTGTTAGGGAAGGGATCAAAGCAACAGAACTAAAGGGTAAACAGAGAGGAGAGGAGGCACTGTGGGTCACTCTGGAGACTAGAAATGGCTCCACAATCTGCACAGGGGTTGTTTACATACCCCGGTCTCAGGGAGGAGAAAACAGACAAGAAAATGATAGAAGGCATCCTTGGGATGGCAGAGAAAGGGGAGTTATTGTTGATGGGGGACCTGAATATGCCAGATGTTAACTGGAGCACTTTGCTGCAGCCACATCCAAGAGCAAGGCTATTCTCAATGCCCTACAGGGGGCATGCCTCAGACAGCTAGTTTTAGAACCCACTTGGGAGGGAGCAATCTTAGACCTGGTACTCTCAAATGGGGATGGAGAGAGGATCTATGATCTTGAAGTGGGTAGCCATCTGGGAACAAGCGACCACCAGACAGTGTGGTTCATGATAAACTTAGCTGTAAAGTCAACCCACACAAAAGTGAAGGTACTGAACTTCAGGAGGGCTGATTTTGTCAAAATGGGAGAGTGCCTCAGAAAAGCACTAGCAAACAGGCAAGAAGGTGGGGTGGAGCAATGATGGGGAAACATTAAACCGCCATCACAGAGGCAACCAGCCTTTGTGTGAAGCAAATAAACAAATAAAAATGAAAGAAAAAACCTCTATGGTTCTCAAAAGAAGTAGCGGGGAAGGTAACGGAGAAAGAGGTAGCATTCAGGAAGTATAAGGAAACACAGAAGGAACAGGACAGAGAAATGTACCAGTTAAAGCAGAAGGAAGCGAGGAAGGCAGTCAGAATAGCAAAAGCCCAAACTGAGGAAAAGATAGCCAACTCTGTTAAGAAGGGGGATAAAACCTTTTATAGGTACATTAGGGAGCAAAGAACGACTAAGGCAGGGATACTGAGGCTGAATAAAGAGGAAGGTGGTTGGGCAGAGAGCGACAGTGAAAAAGCAGGGATACTGAACGAATACTTCTGCTCAGTATTCACAGTGGAAACGCTGGGGGAGATACCTAATCTAGTCAATAGAAGCAATCTGGATAGGGGGGTTGATATTAGTCATTTCACAGAAGAAAGTGTTCTGAAAGAACTCTTAAAACTGAAGGTGGATAAAGTAATGGTGCCTGATGGGATTCACCCCAGAATTCTAGAAGAATTAAGTAGCACCACTGACTACCCATTTTAATAAATAATGGGAGGATGGTGTGTTACCTGAAAATTGGAGAAGGGTGGATGTGATTCCCCTTAACAAAAGTGGGAGCAAGACAGAGAGGCAGAAAACTACAGACCTGTCAGTTTGACCTCAGTGGTAGGGTTCATGATGGAATCACTTCTGAAGGAAAGAATTGTTGAGTACTTAGAGGCCAGTGGGGCACAGGACCCAAGGCAGCATGGATTCACAGTAGGAAGGTCATGTAAGACAAATCTAATTGATTTCTTTGACTAGGTGACCAAAGTAGTAGACCAGGGGAGGGGCTGTGGACATGGCCTACCTAGACTTTAGCAAGGCATTTGACACAGTCCCGCACAAAAGATTAATAAACAAATTAGCCAGCCTGGGAGTGGGTCCCAGGGTGGTAGCCTGGGTAAAACACTGGCTGGATAACAGGACACAGCATGTAATAGTAAATGGAGTCCACAGTGAAGAAAGGAGGGTTACTAGTGGGGTACCACAGGGTTCAGTACTGGGGCCGGTCCTTTTTAATGTCTTTATAAGTGATATTACAGAGGGAGTAGAAGGGAAAGTATATCTCTTTGCAGATGACACAAAGATCTGCAACAGGGTTGATACACAAGGTGGGATGGAAAGGATGAAAAGGCACTTGGCAAGGTTGGAGGAATGGTCAAATGTATGGCAGCTTAGATTCAACGCAAAGAAGTGCAAAGTAATGCACCTGGGAAACAAAAACCCAGGGGAAGAGTTCACAATAAGGGGTTAGATACTGACAACAACAAAAATGGAAAGGGACCTGAGGGTAGTCATATCAGATGACCTAAAGATGGGTAAGCAATGTGAGAGGGCAGTAAGGAGGGCTGGGGGGGGATACTGGGATGCATAGGGAGAGGCATCACCAGTAGAAAACAGGAAGTTGTTGGCCCTCTGTACAGACAGTTGGTAAGACCACATCTGGAGTACTGTGTACAGTTCTGGAGACCCCATCTCAGCAAAGACATAGACAAGGTGGAGGCTGTCCAGAGGAGGGCAACCAAAACGGTGCAGGGTCTGCACCAGAAGACGTATGAAGAAAGACTAAAGGAGCTTAAGATGTATAGCCTCGAGGAAGTGGGGGACATGATAGAAACTTTCAAATACCTCAAGGGAATCAACAAAGTCCAAGAAGGTAGCATCTTTCAGAAAAAGAGATGTGCAAGAACAAGGGGGCACAATTTGAAGATAGAGGGGGTACGGCTCAGAGACAATATGCAGTATTTCTTCACAGAGAGGGTTGTAGATGCATGGAACAGCCTTTCTGAGGAGGTCGTAGAGTCAAAAACAGTAGGGGAATTCAAGAATGCATGGGACAGACATAAGGCAATTCTAGTGGGGGGTGGGAGGAAGTAGGCTGTTGGTTAATTAGGATCTGCAGCTTATCCGTTAGGTAGGGAAATGGGCAGACTAGGTGGGCCATGTGGTTCTTATCTGCCATCAAATTCTATGTTTCTATGGTACAAAATCTTGGTAGGTGTCCAGCTGGTACCAGGTCCATCTCCTCCATCTTTCATCAAATGTGACTATCTTATTGTTAATCCTAGCCAATATGCGCTCCAGATTATAGACCTCGTGGTGCGCTTTCTCCAAGACTCTTTAGTCGGGGTTCTGTCTGTGAGCCACAATCTGGTAATTATCTTTTTAGCAATAAGAATAAGAAGTTGAATAAACTTACATATGTCCCATCTGACTTTAAGATTAGGAGGATGGACTGCAGCCAAAATAAAACCGTGTCAGGAGCTCCGGAGTTCAAATATGCTGTTTATCTTCCCAGGACCTCCCGCCAGTAATCCTGTAGAGCTAGACATGACCAAAAAATATGTTCATTTCCCACCAGAGTCCCCCACACCCACTCCAGCACTCCCCAAGCCCCTTCCCCCAGTATTTGGCTGTAATATCTGGGGTTTTGAAAAACCTAGACCTGACTTTCCAGCCATATTCCCTCCAGTATGTTCCACTTATCCTCTTCTGCTGAGTACATTCTGTATCAGCAGTTCTTAGAGGGGTAGATGATGCAGGTGCTAGGCATCATAGTCCATACAAGCCAGAATCCAGTTGCTCTGCCATTGGGGTTCTTTGATGTTCCCAATACTGACACCTGTGTTGTTCCTCCCTGGTCCAGAGTCATGGAGGAGGCACCAAGAACTCTATGAAGACATCCCTACACTACTACTTCTGCCCCAAGGGACCTATTAAGCACTGTCTGGGTCTCTAGGATCTGTATCTCCTCACCTCAGGACTTCAAGTGCTGCAGACCCAGACTGGGCCACAGCAGCACCTTCATCATGACCACCCTCCCAGTCATGACTCACTGAGGTTTGATGCACTGGGCAGAAAGGTTTACAATTCAGCACATTCAGTAATGTGTTATAGCCCATCAGGCTGACTGTGAATGCAGCTACACACTGCTAGCTTCTATGCATGATGGTGAGTTCATCTGGCAAGCCACTGACCTTTCCATTAAGGGCCTAGAGTCAGCACGGTAGCTTTCAAGGGCATCTTGTGATGCCAGTGATGTAACTTGGAGCAGCTGTCTGCATCAGTCGGATGTCATGGCTTTACCTTTTGAGACTGGCACCTCTGGGCCATTGTAAAGTGCTAAACTCAAATGATCAGGGGGCTCATTTCTTCTCCCCAAAGATCAGGATGCAGTTATCAGGGGACCCCCTTGCCTCTGTGCCATAGGGATTACCACCTGGCCTGGACCAGTCTCTGGTTCCTCCACACCAATGAGATCCCCTGCCCTCAGGTCCCCCCCCCCCATGTAAAAGGGCTAAAGCTGTCCAAATAACCTTAAGATGAGCAGGATCCTCCCTCATAGTAAGGAAAGCTTGGTACACTGGACACATAAGTAGGACTCCATGGAGAGGACTGATTCTGGGGAAGACAGTAAAGTTATGTACTTACTGTAACTGAAGATCTTCCAGAGCATCTTCTCCATGGAGTACCATGATTGTCCACCATCCTTCTTTCTAGTAAAGCCAGGGCCATACTGAACATCTCCCCCTAGCTGATGTTACCTGGATAGTACAATACTTCTCATTCTCTCTCTCTCTCTTTCTTCCTTCCCTTCCCCTTGGGAGTGGTCTATCTTGGAAGAGTAATACAAAATATAAACCTTTTTTCCCCCTCCATTCCCTTTCTACCCAAATTACATCTCCTTACCATGGATACATCCCTGTTAGCTGCTAAATGCAACACTGCATCCTTGTGGTGTCCTGGCTCAGCCTAATTTCACTTGATAGTAGACCTGTCAGTGGCTTTAATCTATCTGTTCTAAACAACCTGGCTTTAGAATGTCAGATTGAGGAGTTCATACTTTTGCTTACTCTTTGGTGATTAGAACTGAGGTAGGTGAAGAAGCTGGCAAAGGTTATTAGCTGGGGCTTGTCACCACACAGTGTCATGTAGGTGCCATGGCCAGTAGCTGTTGCTGCCCCCTGCGCAAACGATTTTCTCCTGCAGGGTTTTAGCACCTCTGACTTCAACCCATAAGTGGTACTTCTTAAACTATGTATTTTGGAAGATCTTCATTTACAGTTTGTACATAAATTTTCTCTTTTATTAAACTGATGGTCACCAATTCAGATAGTTTGCATCAAGCAGTTCAGCTGTGTTATAGAAGGTTTTATAAAATGGGTTGGAAATCTTCTGCTTCCCAATTGGCTACATAAGTTCTGAGACCCATATCTCAAAGAGACACTGTCAGCTATGTAGTGTAATGGGCTCATAGGAGAATGAGTTTATAAGCCATAGGCCAAGGTGATGCGCTCATATTTCTGTTCCAAAATTTCAAATTTCCTATTACCCATGAACTTGTCCAACAAAGTTTTAAATGTACTGAAACACTCATTTAGGGCAGCTTAGGCATGTGGGACCAGTTTGTCCCTGGAACAGAATCAGCAAATGGTTTTGAATGCCCCAACATCATAATGTATTTTTATTACATTTTAATCCATTTTAAATATCAGACTAGGGTTGACTGTGCCACCAAACTTTAGTCGCTGGAAGAATCTTGACTCGGTGAACACGCTTCTGTAATGGTGCCATCATGGTCACTAAACTCATGCATGATGATGAAGGCTTTTACATTTTTCAGGGTGGAATGAACCAAGGGTGCTATCCAGAAGAGTGGGTGATTCTGACAAGAAGATGTAGCTTTAGGGATCAGGTGACAGAATCCCCACTGGCCTGGATGGAGCCGGCCATGTATCAGACCAGAGCAACAGCTAAGGGGCTGATAGCAAAGCTAGCAAAACAAGACACAACCTGCTGGACCTCTTGGGTAATGTAAAAGTGCACTGGGAGAAAGATTTTGGAATCCAGATTATGGAAGAAAACTGGGCCACTGTCCTTCCCCTTCATATGGGACTCCTGCTATGTAATATATAGAGATATATTGATAGAGTCCCAGTATAAAGTTATTCCCAAGCTGTACTGCCCACCCAGTGTGGTACATACATTTCATCCGGCTATCTCACTAATGTGGGGTAGGTGTAGGACACAGGTGGGTATCTACCTGTGCAATTTCTGGCATTGTCCACTCTGAAACCATTCTGGGAGACAGTAGTCCAGGAGCTGTCTGCTGTGGTTGGCAGAGAGATCGCATGCTCACCACTGACAATGCACTTTGGGGTACAAGACATGGAGAAGGGCTAGGGCCCATACCAAAGATGGATATGAGTTATGCTTCTCGTAGCTTGGCAATGTACACAAAACACATCCTGCCTAACACCCACACAGTCTCAATGGAGAATAGTAACACTGCAGGCACTGGCCATGGAGTGGCTTACATACATCCTAAAGGACAGGGAGGAGATGTTTGTGAGAACCTGTAGCATGTTTCTGGACTCCCTTCCTCGTGACAAAGCCATGATACTAAGGGTAGGCATAATCTAAAGACAGGAGTGGTTGGTAAAGAGAGAGCCCCTAGAAAAACATGTTGGTATGTGTCAGCAGTTGGTGTATAATGAATTGTACCTTTTACATGATGCAACTGTCAAATGTGAGTGAAATATAGTACGAACTGTACATTTACCCTGTATGTTATCCAAGTTGAATGATCTTCTGTATTGTATTTGCATTTTTTTTTTTTTTTTACTTTATCTCTTTATCCCTCCTATCTACTCCCGGTGCCCACTCCTTCTGTCCTCTCATGTCCTCCAATCCACCTTCCATGGGATCTGCCCCTAGAGTGCCTCTTCCCCCTCTCCTTGCACAGTGGGGTCTGTCCCTTCTTGATGGTCTGGATGGAACCAGAGCGGCTTTCATCCAGGGCTGCCGAGAGGTATTTTCCATTTCTCCCCTAGATCCCCTACCCTCTGAGATGTCGGCGCTTGGGACGTACGTCTCAAGTGGTGGCGTTCTGATGCACGCCAAGCCTCTCATGTGCCAGGACGCCCCCCCTTCCCTGACTCCAGCGAGTGGAGCCGCCTCCATCCCTTCCTGTTGCCGGTGGTTCCACTGGCTGTGGAAGGGATGCAGAACACAGGTGCTTTCTTGATCTCCCACCCCTGAGAGAGGAGAGCATCCACTGGGATGCTCGATCCTCCCTCTCCCCTACCGACCCCAGCCACCCGAGTCCATTCCCAAACCTGGGTCGCTGGCGTAGCGCGAGGTGTGGCGTCCAGCGCCTCAACCCTCAGCGCCACCGGGCTGACTGTATTTGCATTTTTTTTTAATCAGTACTAATAGCATACAAAAATAAGATGCAGCTCTGTAATGAAAACAAGCGCTGGCAGTGCAAAAAAGCAAGTCTGTAAAACTGAGCCAAGATGCCGTGTATGGGCATCATTAATTCTCTGTATCCTCCTCTCTCACCGATCAAGACCTCCTTCAGCCTTAGCCAGCACCCCACCATACTGACCATTAAGGTTCACTTAATTGGGAACCGGTGCTCTTGGACCACCTGCACCATAAAACAAGGCCAGAACCCCCAGGCTTGCCTTCTGTGCCTTGGCTTCCTCCCCACACCATCCAGTTGGGCCCCAAGTGGAGCTGAAGTTCCAGAGTTAACCAGGTCCAGGAGAGAGGCAGATTTGGGGCGGGGGCAGGCTAAATGTCTTCTTCCCTAACTGGTGGCATTTTCCTGGTTACCTTGGTCCACTGGAGGAGCAACCATGCAATGACACCCATGCTGTCACTGTGCACACTCCCACACACAGCATATCAGCATTCGCCACTCTTCCCCCGATTGTAGGATTCACTGTCTCCTAGCCTCCAGCTGCTGCTAAGTCAGACATGCACAGGTGCTGCCTCCCCACCCCCGAGGAGAGCTGTCTATCAGACATGCAGTCCTCTTTTCTTGGCCAGCCCTCTGACACTCCAGGTTTGTTCCTTAACCCAACGTGTTGGCATTGCAGGTGGCAGTGTTACCACTGCATTAATGTGCCAGCTAAAAAGTAAAAAAAGACAAAACAGATTGTTAAAGTGAGGCCTCGTGGCCTAGGCTAAAGATTCATCCCAAACATGTACGTTCTCTAACATGTCACCTGTGCATCAAATCAGTATAAAATAGCCAGCTTGCTGGAACAGTGGTAGTGCTACTACTCGTAATACCGAGGACTCGGGTTCAGAAGTGACCCTAGGTTATCAGAGGACTGACTGGGAGAGGATGGCTAAGCATCTATGGATGCTCACCTCTGAGGAGGGAGAGTGAATGGCCTCCCACGCAGCACCGCCACCTGGGTGACCACACAGGTAGAAGTGCAGCCAGAGCCCTGGATCTAGGGAGGTACATTGATGGCATGATGCTTCAGTGTCAGTAAGGCCTCGCAGCATCAGGGGAGGGACAGAAAACAGAAAAATATCCCTCTACCACTGCAGGATGCTGTCAGCTGCTCGTCACAGGCTCTGCACTGTTGACTGGATGCTCCACCTCACTCATCAAAGCTTCAACTTTGCTGGGGATTTACAGGGCCTGGTCCCTGGCAGCCTTTCCCACAGGGGAGTTATCCATTAGGGAACATGCGATGTGCAGGTAAGTCTCTGGGATGGCGAGTGACGGAGCTGGGTGGGAAGATGGACTCATGGGGGCTGGTAACTTCTGGACCATCTGTCTCCTCTCCTCCCTGGCTAAGCTCCAGAAGACCCTCGTCTACTCCAGACTCGCTAAACTCCTTCACTCCTTTGATTTCCCTCTCGGCCTTCCAGTCTGGCTTTAGAGAGCACCATTCCACCGTATTGTGGGTTACTGACTCTATCCTCATGGGATGGATCAGGCCACATCACCTCAGCTATATTCCTTGACTTGGCCAAAGCCCTTGACTTGGTGTCCCACCCCAATCCTTAAACTGTGCTCTACTAGCCTTTCAGCTGATGCTGTTGATTGGTTCCAGTCATGCCACTTGGGCCAGCAGTCTGTACAGGTGGGAAGCATCCTGTTCCTCCCAATCCTAGTCGGAGTTCCACAGGGCTCCAGTCTGGGTCCAGTCCTTCTCCATTTTCCTTAATGACCTCCCTTCAGCGTGTGTCTCCTCACATATCCATATGTACATGGAAACCATGGTTATCTACACTTCCAGCCCTACTGGCATCTGCTGTGACTGGGCTGCTCCAGCAGGATATTCAGAACGTACTGTGTTGGTTTCATGAAAACCCGCTCGAGGTCGACACCAAAAAGGCAGTATCCATGAACTTTGGTACCTGCCAAAATCTGGCCAGGCTCTTGTCCCACCCTTTTTCACAACTTTAGATGGCACCTCTTTGGAAGTGATCCCTTCTTTCAAGTACCTAGGAGTACGGCTCAACAGCAAGCTCAACTTCTCTATCCACTTTGACACAAATCATGCAAAATTTTGTCCAAAACTAGGCACTCTGTTCCACAATAAAGACTGCCTCTCCTTCCAGGTCTGCAACCAACCAGTAACTAAAATGGTTCTCCCAGTCCTTGATTATACATATATAATCTATGGCATTGCCCCTCCTCCTCTCTTGCCAGACTGGATATCCTGTGCAATGCCTTCTGCCCTTTGTGTATGCAGATATAGTCTCTGGTGTTGCCCCTTCCTCTGCCCTTGCCAAACTGGATGCCCTGTACAATACCTTCTGCCATTTTGCCACTGATTATCCCTCCATACCCATCACTGTTGACTATAGTCTTCCCTCCATCCTCCCCTGCCATCATGTCTCCAGGTGCACTGTGCTGCCTTCATCACTAAGTACTAGTTTGAGCCTCTCCTCTCCTATCTTTCCTCCCTGTTATCCGCTGTGCCCTACTCTTCCTATTTGCTTAGCTCCAGGGATTCCACACCTTCACTATTCTCACCTTCACTTTTCTGGTGGCCAAGTAGCCATCTCCTGTCCTCTGGAATCTGTTCTCCTCACTCCTCACACCTCCACCTCTCCTCTTCTCTTCCAGTCTTTGGACTCCACCTAAGGCAACTTCCTATCCCCTCCCTAACCCCATATCCTCTCCCTTGGCCCTCACCAGCAAAGTCCCCTAGTTTCTGCCTTTCACCTTTAACCTATACCCCAATGCGTGCTGTGCACTTTGCCACATGTTTGTTTACTGCTCACCACTGTACAAAAACTGTTATTCTGGACTTCCGGTGACGTCAGCAACCGGCATGGCAGCTTAATTTTAAGCTCCATGGTGATAGTGCGAAAATCCACTTGAATCCAGTGCCATCAGCAGTCAGAGTTTGACTTGAGCAAAGAAATAACCAAGAGAAATTAGTCAATCAACGAACCCCAGGGCTAGGAGCTCAAAAAAGAATACTGCAAGATCCAGGCAGAGACTGGAGCGTAGCCCAAGCACTCCCTTGTCTAGGGCCTCAGAGTCGGTGGCCATCTCTGGCGGAGAAGAAGAGGAGGGGACTACCTCTCGTGGTAGTTCTTTGGATGGCCGAGTGACAGCACACATATTTAAGATGCTTCAGAGAATTGATACCAATGTAAAAGATATAAAACAGGATTTAAAGCATCTGGAAAACAGAACAGAGGATCTGGAATCGCCTAGACAGGCTCCAAGAGGACTCTATTAGGCTCACTAGGGCAGTAACGCACCTGGCCAGGAGAGAGGGAACTAACAGCCAGGGCTGAAGACGGGAATCCAGGGGTGGAGAAAAACTAACCGTATCTTTGGCTTCCCAGAAGGTGCGAACAGAGCAGACCAGTGGAATTTGTTAAGACCTGGCTGAGACACAGGTGGACATTCCAGCAGAGACCCTGGAGCTCGAGGCGGGTCCACCGCCTCTGCCCCTCAAAACCAAAAAATAGTGCTCCCCTCGGATGATTCTGGTTAAATTCACCCGCTATCCGTAAAAGAAATGCTACTCCGGAAGGCGGGCAAGAAAAGAGACTTAAATCTTGAACGGAAGCGAGTCTTTGTGGATCATGATTTTCCCCCTGCCACAATGTTGAAGAGGAAATGGGTGTTGGCAGTCATCAAACAGCTGAAGGAGCAACATCACGGGAGGCAGTATAGCGAAGTGGTTTAAGGCTCTGAGCTGCAAATCTGGTGACATCCAGCAGAATCCCACAGCTTCCACTTGCATACTGTGTGACCCTGAGCAAGTCACTTAACTTCCCTGTGCTCCCAGGTCGGTCCTGTAAAAAAAGCTTTCAGCTTAGTGTGCTATACCTGGTTAAACAACTAAATAAATAAATAAATTAATTAAGGCCTACTTGAGGTACCCAGCAAAGTTGCTAGTTCATTGGTCTACGGGAACCAAGTTGTATGACTCCCTTTTGCAAACCAGCAAGCAGCTCCAAAAGGCAGGAATTTCTCTCCCGGACCTGCGGCAGGAACTTACGGAGCAGACGGTATTGCAGTTACGTTGGTCCACGAGGGAGAAGGGGTCTGGAAGAGACGGGTTGTTTAAAGGATCAGGTCCTGGCGAGCAACTCTGTGAGGATTTAGTGTATCTCAACAAAGGTCTGATGTCTGCCCAGAGGAAAGGCAGTTTGCCATGAGAGACATTGGACTGAACTCTGCTATTTCCCAGATGACCCTAGGGACAGTCGCTGAGGGCCAGGGTAAACCTGGAGGCCCGGCGGGCGGTTGCAGCACTGGTGGAAGGGATTAAAAGGTTTACAAACAGCATTTGTGGGAAGGGGGTAAACGAGGTGGATCAGAAATAGATATAAGATTTGATTTTTGGGATACCAAACTGTGGATGGTGTACGGGGTGGCCCAAATATAAGAGCCTGATAAGCACCAGGCCGAATATAGGCCGTCAGTATTGGTCTGTGGGTGCACGTGGGGGGGGGGGGGACCGGCCAGATGCCGCCTGTGCTCCCCTCTCCTTGTGTATGTTCTGGCAGAATTTGGTTGGGTCTGGAAGCCCCACCTTGTAGCCCTACATTCATTTTTATTTTTAAGAAGGTGGGACTTTCGGGGGATGAGAGCAGTCTTGTGTTTAATTGGAGACCATGAGGGTGGGCTCTCGTGGACAGACAAACGGGGAAAACATCATAATTTGTCTGCTCTGATCCGCTGAGTCCTAACTAATACTGGCACTGGGCTTGGTCAGTTAGAGGGCGGAAGGGAACGTTGAATTCTTTGAGAACCCTCACGCCCTCAGTTAAAATTCACGCACTATGACCGGAAGCCCTATCAGTGGAGAGTTTGCCAGCCGAAGGCCATCCAGTCCTGTAGCGGCGGGCAGGGTGACCCTCGGGGGAGTATCTTATCTTTTCACTGGTAGCTCACCCTGGGAGACCACCTTCCCAACCACTCTTGCGTAAGAGGGTGGGAGGTGAGGAGCTAATCAATAGCTCATGCTCCTGGGTGGAGGGAGTGTCCCTCCATATGAGGCCTTGACAGGCCTGTCTGTAAATAGTTTTGTTGCTGTATTTCTAACTGTTGTTATCCAGATGTGGGGAGGGTATGAAAGAAGGAGGCAGGAGGGAGGGGCTATGGGCAAGGGGGGTTATGGGAGATGATGGTGAATAATTGTACTGTAGAGGAGGGGGCTTGGCTTTGTGCCATCCTCCAAAAGATAAGAGACCATAGGGCTGGCACTACAATAGAAGATTTGAAGGAACTTAGAACCAAGGATACTTAGTCCCAGTACAATATGGGGACCCTAAAGATAGTCTCATTTAAGGTAAAAGGGCTGGGGTCACCAGTAAAAAGGCACAATATACTACGAGACTTAGCGAGGGTCCACTGCGATATAGGACTCCTGCAAGAAACCCACCTCTCCACAAAGGAGCATAAGAAATTACGGCGTATGTGGGTGGGCGAGGTACATGCCTCATCCCATAAGAGGGCGAAAAAAGCAGGGGTGGCTATCCTGGTGAGGAAAGGCCTAGGGGCTACTCATTTAAAAGCCCTCTCCGATGAGGAAGGTAGGTGGGTGATTCTGTCAGTGAAAATGGCAGACAGAGTAATACATATTGTTAATACCTATGCCCCCACCCCTTCCAATTTGGAGTTCTTCAGGCATCTCTTTGGGGTAATTGCCTCGCTCCGGAAGGCCAAATCATTATGGGGACTGGAATGTGTAGAAGACACAAAAGGGATAGATAATCAACAAAGGGGTACCAGGATAAAGGAAGGGACCTAAGACCTTCTCACACCTACGGGTTGAAGCAGGTTTGTGGACAAGTGGAGAGATAAATATCCCTCTAGCAAAGATTTCACTTTTACTCACCTCAAGACTCATACTCCCATATAGATAGATTCTACACTCAGAAAGGGTGGGTGGGTTCAATAATAGATCAGCAGATCTATCCCATTTTTCTATTGGATCATGCCAAGGTTAGTCTTACGGTCAAGTTGGGACCCCAGTGCAAGCAGTCACTGTGGCGCCTAAATACGGGACTCCTTGGGGACAAAAAATTCATTTCCAGGATAAAGGAGGTGATAGAGAATTACATTAAGGAAAACTCAGGCTCAGTGACAAAAGTAAAGTATCTCTGGGATGGACTGAAAGCTGTAGTCAAGGGAGAAATCATTGCATATGCGGCGTATCAGAAGAAAGCCAGACGACAAGAGCAGGATAGGTTGGAACAAAAAGTTAAAGAGTTAGAAAGCATCCATGAGAGAGGGGGTCAACACAGTTTACTGAAGGAGCTGAAAGAAGCTAGGGACCAGTTAAACAAACGTCTCTCAGTTAAAACCGAAAACGCCCTCAGATTCACAGCCCAAAAGTACTACACAGGTGGGAACAGAGCGGGTCGTCTTCTGGCATTTAGGCTGAGAAAACAGGAGGCGGATAGGTATGTCCCTGGAGTCTCTAATCCGAGGGGATCAGGAAGACTGGTCACGAGGGCTCTCCAACTTGTGGATTGTTTTAAAGCTTATTATGAGGACTTATATAAATCGGAGGCCCATTCTAGCCAAGCAAAAATCATTGAGAGATTTCTCTCCGAGGCTTAAACTACCCAGTCTCCCAGGAGACCTTCGGAATGAGCTAGACCAGCCCTTCTCCCAGTCAGAGCTTGTAGAGGTAATTAAGAAATTAAAGCATAATAAAGCCCCCGGCCCGGATGGGTATATAGCGGAGTACTATCAAAAATTTAAAGATGTATTATCCCCATTATTGCTCCAGGTGTGTAATGTAGCTCACCTACCGGCAGAGACCCCGGATACCTGGGCCCAGGCAATAATTTAAGTCATCCCGAAACAGGAGAAGGATACCACCTTATGTGGAAACTACTGTCCCATCTCACTACTGAACGTAGATGTTAAAATCCTGGCAAGAATGATAGCCAATAGACTGCAGAGAGTAGTGACCCAGTTGATCTACCCAGATCAAACCGGTTTTATGCCGGGAAGACATCTCCATGATAATGTCAGGAGACTAATTACAGTAATGACAAACTTTCAGTCTGGGAGGAGGGGAGAGACTGGGTTGGCGATCACACTTGATGCGGAAAAGGCGTTTGATCGCCTTGAGTGGGGGTATCTGGGGGAAGTCCTTCAGAGGTTTGGGCTAGGTCCAAGATTTCAGGCCTGGGTAAAAGCACTCTATACTAACCCCTCGGCGAGAGTGAGAATAAATGGGGTTTTCTCCCAGCCACTCCAGATCAGAAGAGGCACCCGCCAGGATGCCCCTCTCACCCTTATTATTCGCCTTAGTATGGAGCCACTAGTGGAGGCTTTCCGGTCCCAGGGAAACATCTACGGCATTAAGGTGGGGGGAGTGGACAACCGCATATCCCTTTACGCTGATGATACCCTATTGTACTTAACTGAGTCCAGCGCCTCTCTGCCGGCTGCCATGAACCTTTTGGAGGAATTTGGGACCATTTCAGGATTCAAGGTTAATGAATCCAAGTCTGAAATAATGGTAATGGGAGCCGATGTTTCGGCACGGGTGAAGTCTCTCACGAATTTAAAGTGGGGCTCTAAGGAGTTCAGATACTTGGGAATCCAGATCCCAAGGGACTTGAGTAAGTTATTCCAGAGTAATTATGGGATGTTACTAAGGAAAATACAAGAGGACTGTGAGAGATGGGCAGCTCTGCCAGTATCTATTACAGGCAGGGTGGAATCGGTAAGAATGAACATTCTTCCAAGGCTGCTTTTTCTGTTTGATGCGCTCCCCCTAACCCCTCCAAGAGAGTTCTGGCAGGTAGCCCAAAGAGTGATAAGTAAATTCATTTGGGCTGGAAGAGGCCTAGACTTAGCTGGGCTTTTTGAAATTGCCCAAGGAAGGGAGGGAGGGTCAGGGTCCCTGATTTGAGGATGTACCACAGAGCGGCCCAGAAGCAGTACTTGGTAGCTATCGCTTCTAAGGGAGAGAGGCAAAGCTGGGTGAAATGGAATCACAGCTGTTAAAACCCCTAACATTCACAGAAATCATATTTAACAAGACACCCCCTAGGTTAGTACAAGAATTTAAAACGCCTGGGATTAGGACTCTGATCACTTTATGGGTGCAGATGGTGAAGGAGTCGAAAATACAACCCTGGTTGGCAAGACAGGGCATGATCCAGGAGAGTTTGGATTTCCTGCCGGGGAGGAAGAATCTGTTGTTCAGACGTTGGCATGGGTTAGGGCTGGAAAAATGTTCACAGCTTTTCACAGGGGACACCATCAAGAGCTTCGCCCAAATGCAGCGGGAGTTTGGAATCCCGGTTTCAGATTTCTATGGCTACCTACAGATTAGGCACTATATGCAGGCTGTAGAGAAGGATAGCTTAGAGTTAAGATCTGTTTGGCCCTGCTCGCTTCTATACCTACTACAGGAACTGCTTAAAGGATCAGTACATCAGACCCACCTAATTTCTAAATTGTATGCAGCAGGGGGATCAGGAGCCCCAGAACACAGATTCCGAGTGCAAGCTTGCTGGGAAAGGGAATTGAAATGTCAGGATGAGAAACCTGGTTGGGAGGTGATATGGAGGATGGCGGGCAGAACCACAGCCTCACCCTCTTGGAGGGAGTTTAGATGGCAGATTCTTACGAGATTTTTCAGAACCCCAGTGATAACGAAACATTTTGGCCAAACCCGGTCAGATAAATGCTGGAGGGGGTGTGGACAGGTGGGTTTGCATGAACACATCCTCTGGAGCTGCCCTAAGGTTAAACATTATTGGAGCCAGGTGGCCCAGGGCATGGGACAGATCCTCCAGGTGGAAATTCCGGAGCAACCCTGTTACCTCTTACTGGGGGAACTGCCCTTGGGGGTGAGGGGCCCAGCAGCCACATATCTGTTTTCAATCTTACTGGCTGCGGCCCAAAAGGCAATCATGAAGCTGTGGCTGAGTAAGGTCCCTCCGACTGAAGAACACTGGCTGGTAAACTGCAACCAGATAAAAGTAATGGAAAGGCTTACTGCTAACTTGACTCTGAAGACTGAGAGGTACAAGGCCCGCTGGCTTCCCTTCCTCGAGTTCATGGGGGTCAGGGAGGGTTGCCACCCTGGAGATGCTGGCTAGAGAAGCTTTAGATTAGGTATCGATGGGATGCCTGCTTGATGTACTGGGAAGGGAGATAGAGGAAGGTGCTACGGCCCAGCCTTAGACGACAGGTACAATTCACCATCTGTCTCTGGAGGGGAAGGGAGGGTAGGGGAATGGAATTAATTTGTTAAATATTTGTTGGTTTAATTGTATTAATAAGAAAACACATAAATTGTAACTGGGAAGATAGGCAGAAGTTTAGAATGTAGTCCACAACTGGGCTCACTGGCCCAGTTTTATCAAGTGACACCTCTTAACATCAAGGCCATTTGGCGATTTTGTATAAGTTAATGTAGGTTGTTTAAAGGTCCTAACAACTGGGTATGTAAGTTGTAAATTTGGTCCACTTAAGGGTCTGCCTATCCATTGTTGTATATGGAGAATGAATGAATGTTGAAATACTGGGTGTTACAGAGAAAACTTTTCAATAAAATACAATTTAAAAAAAAAAACTTATTCTATTATGTCAGCACATGTACTGATGCCTCTCTCTCTCTGTGCACCTGTTATCCTGTATTGTTATGCTACCTCCATTTTGTACTGTAAGTTGTTTCTCAATTAGTTTCTCTCTACAATCCTTTCCCCTGGGTCGCACCTGAAAATGTGGCTCAGCTCAGTGTGCCTTTCCTAGTTACCAACTTTTTTTTTTGTATTATCTTTTTTATCCCCCTGCCTGCCCAAGCTGACCTCTCCTTCAGGTGGCCAAGCCTCTGCCACCATGGTCCTCCCATCAGCTGTCCCCTGCCCCCCCGGGTGCTGCCCCTGACCAACCTGATGTATCCCTTCAGGGGGCCCCCCCTCCTGTGGTCATGAACGGGAAGGGAGACTATCCAGGGCCATGGCCCCTTCTTCAAACCTCGGGGGCAGCGGGGGTGCAGCACCAACATTCCTGGGCTATCGCAGCAATGGAAGGATGGGCCACTGTCATCTGGATGGCTTGAGTGGCCATTATTCCAGTTTTGTTCCCCTCGCCCACTTGGTGGCATACTGCAGCGTCCTGGCGGATCGTGCATGCACCGTGTGGTCACCCACAGTGGCAAGCACGATGCTGAACTCTGCCACCAGGAGCTGCCAAAGAGTGATGCCTCCTTGAACCCCCCCTCTCTGCAGGAGGAGAGCATCCAAAGGATACTCTTGAGCCCTCCCTGCTATCCTATGCTCCTGTCATCCCAGGCTTGGGTGTGAACCCATTTCGCCAATGTGCCAGGCAATCCATTATCACCTGGCACCACAAGGACAGCCTCCCAGTTACCAACTTAAATAACTAAATGCACCTGGATGATGTCATCTGTTGGTCTGTGGAGGGCGGGGGGTGTTAGGGTGTCAACCCTAACACCTAATTTCCCTACTTTTGTCACTTCAGCTCTAACTGATGCATTAATGAAGTTTTTTGCAATGAATATTATTATTATATATATATTTATAAAATCACTAGAAAAAAAATCTGAAAGTTGCATAGGCCAAGAGGCATCAACTGACTGAACATTAACTCTATAAAGGCACAGTAGGCTCCGAATCTCATTTTCCTCTGCCAAAAAAAAAAAAAAAAACCTACTTAAAAGCCATTTTATAAGTATAATAAGTCTCTCCAGGTGTGCATTATAGCATTTTAATGCACTTGGTGCAACTAAAAAGAAAGTGGCTCCAACTCCTGTTGTGCCAGTGCTAAAGGACAGTGAAGAACAAAACAAGCATTTGTCAATGCCGAACGTTCGCTTGCAGGTATTTGCAGTGGTGTTTGGCATGTATGGTGCTTTACCCTAATGCCCTGTGTGATTGTTGGTATTTGCACAATAAATTGTCGGCATGATCTTTTTGTTACCCCCATTGTGCGCTACATAGGTAGAAACATGTTTTGGGTAGGATGTGAAAATGACAGCTGTACTGCTCATAAGGAAGTGCAGTAAAATGCCAATGTTGAAAATCTGGAGTGGAAATATTGAGAATTCCAGAAACCTACTAGGATGCGTGGGAACAATGCGGCCTTGCGGCAAAACATCAGTCATTTAGGAATTGTTTCACCAAATTTTCAACATTGCCATTTTAAAACCTGTGCTAATGAACAGTGTCACTGTGATTTTCTTACTGTGTCCCATACATTGATTTCACACCGACTGATCCATTATTGCACTACATGGGGAAAAGGCGTTTGGGCAGGATGTGAAAAATGACAGCTGTACTGCTCATAAGGAGGTGTGGTAAAATGGCAATGTTGAAAATCTGGAGTGAAAATATTGGAAATTCGCAAACTTACGATCGTGCGTAGGAACTGCACAACACACGCTCGTAAAACAATTTGTAGGAATTTTTTTGCCAAATTTTCAACATAGCCATTTTAAGATCTCTGCTCATGAACAGTGACACTGTGATTTTCTTAATGTGTCCTATACACTGAGTTCGCACACCGACTGTGCCATTGTGCGCTACATGGGCGGAAACACGTTTTGGGTGAGATGTGAAAAATGACAGCTGTACAGCTCATAAGAAGGTGTGATAAAATGGCAATGTTGAAAATCTGGAGTGAAAATATTGAAAATTCACGATCTTACGTGCCTGTGTAGGAACTGCACAATGCACGCTCGTAAAACAGTCATTTGTTGGAATTTTGGCACCAAATTCTCAACATGGGGTTTTTGGGACCCCTTCTCATGAATGATGTCACTGTCATGGTGTTATCCGAGGCCTAAGGGTGGTTTCATGCATTGACTGCACAGTGCCTGTGAAATCACCCTTCGGCCTGAATAACGCCATGACAGTGACATCATTCATGAGAAGGTCCCAACACCCATGTTGAAATTTGGCAAAATTCCAAAAATGACTAGGATATGCACAGTTGAAACCCCTATGTAGCCCATTATACAGCTTACTGGCATTTCCTCAGTTCGTGGTCACCTTTGAAAAGTGCAGACGTGTTCCCAGTCCACCAAGATTGTCGCGGAGTCCGGAGGTAAGTATGGGGTGGGGGGATGGGGAGGATGGGTGCACAGTGGGTGGGTGCGGGTTGTGGGAGGAGGTTGGGAGATCGTACAGGACCGTTTTGTTTACAGGTTTAAACAAAAATAAGCAGCGATGTGGGACCTTTGCCACGCTGGGGTGGCCTCAGCATGGCAGAAGATGTGTGGGGCCGAGGAGCTGACGGGATTGGACACCCCGTCCGGCAAACCACGCTGGGGCCAAGGAGCCGACGGGGATTGGGCACCGTCAAAACCAAACGGTTTGCCATGCTGGGGTGGGCTTCCCAGCGTGGCGGCAGGATGGCTTGGGGCTGTGGAGCCGACGGGGATTGGGCACCCCATCGGCAAACAAACAACTTTGCCACGCTGGTGGGCTCCTCAGCATGGCAGGAAAGCTTTGGGGCGGCATGGACGCCAAGGTGAGGGGGAGCTGACGGAGGGGACGGGCGGGCGGCGCTCAGTATGGCAGCGGTGTTTTCCTTTGAAGCAGAGGAACACCGCTGTCATACTGAGCTCCTGCACCCATTGGTGCAAGACCGCCACGCCTGCTCAAGGGAGCAGTGAACTGGGTGGGAGAGGCACACCTCCAAGTGTGCTACTCTCCCAAAATGTTCCTTGCGCATGCTGGGAGCTGTTGTCTCCTTGCATGGTGCCACTGTGTTTTACTCTGTTTTGCCATAACAGTGAGTAAAATTCTTTTGCATATATCAAAGTGTTGGTGCTGTGCTTTTTTTGTTCTTCATTTTATGCACTTCCAGGGGTGTAACGACACTTAGCCTTCAGTCTCTTGCCTTCCTACACCTCTGCGGCGTGCCTATCGTGGCTTATTTCTTACATATACATACACTGTATATACAGAATAATGGATGGGATGTTGTACCTTGAGTTTGTGTTTTTTTTTTTATTACATACACGAGATGTGTAATACCACATAAACCATGAGTTTGAAGCATGAGTGATTTGTGATGGTATTACACACCAAGGGTATGTACAGAAATGCATAATGTAACACCCCATTCTTTATTTTATATAATTGCTCATCTTTTTTTTTCTGTGAGCATGAGACAGCAGCTTCCATCAGTTTGACTGGCTGACACCCACGCTGTAATAACTGGGTTTCATTCTGTTATAATGGCCAGGTATTACAGCATTAGAAAGTGGTGTCAGTGCAGTCAATAAATGGACTTGACAGTAATAATAATAAATAAATTATATAAAGAGAGAGACAATAAATGCTAGAAAAGGGCTGTGTACAGTACATAGAAATAAAAGCTCATTAGCTCCTGAGATGATATTATTTCTCAAGTGCACAAGCCTTTTCTAGCTTTTGTTTTATACAGTGCATTAGATTGGACACGGTTTGTAGTGTCCACCGTTTTTCTGTAGTGCAATGTAGGTATTTTCTGTAGTGAGAGACTGCCTGTTTTGTCCCTTTAGTGTTTCCACAGTGCAGAGGCCTCCTATAAATGGAGACATGGCTCCAGTGTTCTTCCCTTTGGAAATGAATGGTGCTACCGGCCCGGTGGCACTGAGGGTTGAGGTGCTGGATGCCACACCTCGCGCCACACTGGTGACCTGGGTTCAGGAATGGCCCCGGGTAGCTGGGGGTCATTTGGGGCGGGAAGAGATTGAGTGTCCAGAGGACAGCTCTCTCTCTTCCTGGGTAGGTTAGGGCTCTTGGGTAGCTGAATGGCGCCCTCTGGCGGAGGTTGGTGGGTGAGCTCAATGTAGCATCACAGGGTGTATGCAGGGTGGAGCTCATGGTCCAAGAAATGTAGAAAAATAGGAGAAAAAACCTTTGCCACTGATAATGCTAAAGGCGCTTCCTCCGTGCATTTCACACTCCCTGTAGTCGGGCCTGAAGTCCCTCTGCTTCCCCACCTTTCTGGCCCAGTGTCTCAACACTAATAGAAAGAGCGCCTGGGAAGGGGCGACCTTCCCAGAGGGTAGACCAGGGGAGGCCCGGTGCCAGGGAGTAGTGGAGGAGGACTGACAGTAGGGCCACAGGAGGTAGAGAGGTGGCAAGGTAGGGTCGCTGGAGAGATTTCAGTGGTGTGTAAGAAAAACAGTTTGAAAAAAAAAAAGGAAATGAATGGCAGTCTCAGGAGTGCATGCAATTAGCAGCATTGGATGTGGTGGACTTAGGAGTGTGTGTAGTTGGCAGGATCGGGGTGTATTGTACGCACATGTTTTTTTGGGGCTGGAGGGACTGCATGTATCAGAGCGGTGTTCAGGCTCAGGGCACAGCACACAGTGGCAGCAGACCAACAGTAGCATGGAGGGTCTTGAAGCTGGAAAGTCAAGGGATGGTATAATTTGGTGAGTGATATGGGAGGGAGGATGTTGGGTGGGTGTTTCTGTAGTGCAGGGTAGTTTTTTCCAGGTAACATTTGAGGAGGGGGGCTAGGGTGAGAGCAACATGTGTCATTAAGGGGTTTGTTCTAGGTGCATGGATATGGTTAACATATTCACACTCTGGCAGTTCCACTAGAACTATGTTATTGGCTGGAACATCTTTAAGCTAAGCTCCTCCCACCACCCCGGCAGTATATCCCCCGACTTTGCCCTGTGATGTCAGATCTTTCTCTCTGGAAGAGTAAGTCACATCCTTCACAATCCCCTTAGGATTTTCTGCATGACAGGCAAACCTCTTATTTTCAAAAGTTTTCAAATTCTTGCTTCTATTTTCGCAGTTCTTTCAACTCCATCTCTGTATCAACAATGGAACACAAGAAACCAGGATTCAAATTCATGCTAAGTGCCAGCAGCAGATGTCAGTTATTAATCTGCACAACATGTGTGTGTACTGTGCCGCCTGGGCGGCAACACAACATAGCTGGCTGCAGCCTGTAGTTATCCATGCTTCCTGAGTCCCTCGAGGATAGAAGCTTTGGCTCTAGCTGGTATGCCCTTCAGAGAGAGATCTGAAGAACCACTATAATGGGCACAAGAAGGCCTCAGCTGTGGCTGGGTCAGCTGAGCAACTTGTGGCCCTTAAGGCAGAAGTGGCGGCTGCTGTGGTGGGCACCTCCTCAGTCTCAGCACTGTTCCTTAAGGCCAGCATTGAAAGGACTTTCATGGGCCAGTTCCGTAACATGTGTCTATCCCTCCAGACCTTGGGGAGAGCTCTGCCCTCCATGATTCAAAATCCAAGTGCCACCAATGTCAGTCGTGGGACTGTGAGTGATCAAGGTCCTCCTGGTCCCTCGGCTCACCCGACTGCTTGACAGCTGTCAAGCACCCCCTCAGTCGAGGGGCAGACTGAGGGCTCTTTGGCTCTGCTGTCGAGCCAGTCGATTTCAACTCCAGTCAAGTTGGTATCAAAATCTTTTTTGAGCCTGTCAACCAATTATCAGATGAGGCCACAGAGTTGGTCTTGCAATCCTCAATGTTCCTGGTCCTCACTCAGGAAGAGATGGATGGGCCAGTGGCCCCAGCTGATCCACAGTAGGACCAGCCTCTGCCTGGGGTTGGGTCTTCAATGCCTATGTTGCTCAACGTTGGTAGGCACACATTTTATGGCCACCTGCAGGAAGACCCACCTTACTGTCAGCTGGCTGGTCAATGGTCTTGGTCGAGGTGCTCAGTTCTCAATCCCACTTGACCGGGAGGCATCATCATTGGTGTTCCTTGACCTTCTCATTTTCAGGTGAGGAGAGACACCAACGCAAGATACGCTGGTGCCACAAAGAATTTCTGTGGCAGCAGTGCCATCATGAGGCAGGGTTGAGCTCTACCCCAAGGACCTTCAGTCTTCTGGCAGTTGCCAGTGGTTACCCCACTGGTCCATGTTCTGTGGGTGCTCCCCACACCTGCTTCACCACCAATTAGTGTGGAACCACCATCACAACATCCACTAGTTGGCGCTATGACCAAGGAGGCAGGTTATTTGGCCACCAGCTTGCCAGACCAGTTGCCTGTGAGGATCATCCCAGGTGAGGATTCCTGGGAGGTTCATGGCGAGCAACAGTCAAGGGCCATTTTCAAGGAGTCATCGCATGACTTAGATCATGAGTCCATGGTATCTCAAAGACAGCTTTTCGACTGTAACATGGCCCAGTGTCCTTCAGTGGGCTGTTCTGACTTGTTTTGGAGTTCATGTTGATCCCGCTTAGGACAGTCAGAAGAGGCTAAGTTCCTGTCATGGACATTTTGGACCGGATAAATCCCCAAGGGTTGCCTTCCTGTGGCAAAGGCAATTTAGGAACTAGATCTGGAGCTCTGGCAGCTTCCAGCATACTGACCGCACCCTTTGTCCATATGGTCCACAAGTACATGGTCCCCAAGGCTCCTTTCTGGGTTTGAGGACCATCCTTTGGCAGAAGGTCTGGTCATGGATTGGTGTTCCATAAATCTGAACACCAAGGGGACGTGGACAAGCCTCTGGACAAAGAGTCCCATAAGACTGACCACACCACTAAAATAGTGTATGTTGCGGCCACTCTAGGTCACCAGCAGGCTATGTTGTTCTGACGGCTTATTGTGGTAATTCCCTGATGGGAATCCTCAGTGCTGTCCTCTATTCTGTGCAACAGATGGTGATGGAACTCACCAGAGACCACAGTCAGTCACAGGCTAAATACCAGCACCAGACGGCCTTGGACATGGGTGATTCTTTCATTCATGCTGTGGCAGCAGCTATCTCCATGAGTCTTTTTAAAGGGCATCCCGATATCTTCCTTTTTTGCTCTGGAGAGATGGACTGCCTAAAAAGGAAGGAATAAATGGGTATTCAGTAAAACCTTATCTATACCTTTAATTCCTATCTATTTCTGCTTTCTCAAGTGAGAATAAGATTTTTTGAGATGACCAAATTAATTTAAGATGTTGGATCCCAGATGGTTTCTGTCACAGGGGATCACATCACTAAAACTTATGATCTTACTTCGAGAGGGCTCTTGCAGTAGGTAATTACATATAGGACTGACGTCGGCAGGTGGCAGGACCCCACTGAAAAATTTCTAGCTAGCAGTCCCTGGCAGGGACCGCCCCCACGTCAGGTGACGCCGGTATAAAGGGGCAGTTCCAGATGCCCACCTTCCAGTTCTTTCCCGCCGTCAGCTCGTGCAGCGCCTCGCGGTGAAGTTCATAAAGCTCAGTCCTGTTGCTTCATTGTTTTTTTCCGAAAAGTATCAGTATTTTGTATTTTCTTCGTCAGGTGAACGTCGGTATATTTCGCCCCCTTCAAAAAATAAGTGCGACTCGTGCGGTGCCCAACTGCCTCACAAGGACAGTCACTCCCTCTGCCTTTTCTGTTTAGGCCCCGACCACGCAGTCAATAAGTGTCCGCACTACCTACATTTCAACGCGGCCACCCGCAGATGACGCCAGCAGTCTCTTGAAGCCCATCTCCTCAAAAAGAAGATGTCCGCAATAGAGAAGGAATTGAAGAAGCTTCGGCAGGCATCGACCTCCCCTGAAGGACACAAGAAGCGGGACAAAGAAAGGCACCGGGAGAAGGCGTCCTCCTCCATGATTCCATCTGGAGCCGCGGCCAAGGTAACGTCCCCTCCAGGGGATCGCCTGACGGCCACCTCCAAGGCTTTGGAGGAGGTGTCGGCCTGCCCATCGCGTTTGCGTTCGGGCTGTTCGGGCGCCTCCGGGCAAAAGGAGGCTTTAGCCCCCAGTACCGCCACAGGCTTGCGGCCTACTGGTGCGGCCACCTCCCTTAAGCCAGACATCGGCTCCTCCGATGTCCATCGGGAGAAGGCCGCTAAGACGCCCGACCTTCGGAGGCGACGGCAGCGCCCTTCGGACCGGCCTCTTCCCATTCTCGGCCCACCTCCGACTTGAGGACCCCAAAGTCGGACGCCGCCTCAGACGGCGCTGGGTCTCGAACCCACGGGCGACCCTGCTCCATCTGCCGTCCAGGTTCACTGCCATCCGGGACCTTGAGTCCCCCTGCCTGACCCCGGGACTTTTCCCCTCCGCCCCGGGTGAGGCTCGGATGCTGGTACACCATCTGATCCCCTTCCTACTGAACTGGATCTGACGCTAGCTCCCCAGATGCCAGCTCCCAGACACACTGGCTCCAACACTGGCCCCGACGCCAGCCCGCCGTCGCCGACCCCAACACCGCCCACTGACGCCGCCCTCCGATGCCGGCAGGGATATTCTCTCCCATCGAGCCCTCTACCCCACGGGCCTATCACAGTCGATCCGCCGGTGGAGTTTTCTACTGGGCTGTCTGCTCCAGCAGCTCCTCTGGTATCTGCGTATCCACTGTCTTATCCAACGCCCGGTCTACCCAGGTCCACAGTATCCTGCGCCCGCAGGCTACCGGCGCCGTCTCCTCTGTTGCCGCGGTACCAGCGCCACAATACCCAGCGGTACTCCCTTGCGCAGCGGGTTACGGATACCTCCCTACGGATTTCATCTGTACAACTATCCCCCTCCTCCACCGCCCCCTAGGCCGCCAGTGGATCTCCAGGAGACTCTGGCCTCCTGGTGGGCTGAGGCCAAGGCTCAGCTCACCAAGGAAGTCAAGAGCCATCTTACGGCGACAGTGCCACCCCTGGCTCCCGTACGCCCCAGACGGCACACTCCCTCTCCGCCTCCGGATTCCCAGGCTCCACCCTCGGGATCCAGAGAGGGCAGGACACACATCCAGGGATCCCCTAAGGAACCTGCCTCCCCCTAGATGAGCTAGGGAGTCTTACTCTGCTTCAAATTCCTCTTCTTCTTCTCTCTCGGACTCCTCCGATCCCTCCGATGGTTGTTCCGAGAAATACGATGAGCCCCGCTCTCCGTCCAAGCCCCAGCCAAGGACTCCTCCGAAGTCTCCTCCAGAGAATCCGTCCTTCATGGAGTTGCTCAGGAAGATCCAGGAAGTCCATCAGTGGCATTCCTTAGAGCCAGATCCTCAGTGGGTTAAACTCGCCGAACATCTAGACTTGCCCCTTACGGCCCCTACTCTAGTGCCACCCTGGATCGAGCCTCATGCCCACCTTGTTTCCACTATTTGGAAACAACTGTCGGCTTTAGCCCCACTTCCTCAGAAGTCCAACAGGCTATACCAGGCTCCGGAGGGTGTAGACATTTTAGACTCTAACCTCCGTGCAGACTCGGTTGTGATTAGCGCTGCTCACGGCCGGTCAGCACATCCGAAACATTTGAGCTCGTCTCCCCCGGATAAGGAATCTCGCCTTCTGGATCAGTATGGAAGGAAGATCTATGCTTCTTCCACATTGGGGATCAGGGCCCTAAATTACGTAGCGCATATGGGGGATTACCAGAAGGCTGTCCTTACCCAGGCGGAATCCAAGATTGACTCCTTGCCTGATTCCCAAGTCAAGCAGGAGTTAGCTGACCTGGTCCGTTCTGCTTGTTCGGCCAGTCGTCACATTCTGAGGACGACCTACGATGCAGTGCACACTGCAGGACGGAGCTCTGTGTTCGCCGTAAGTCTTCAGCATCACGCATGGCTCCGTGTGTCAGGTCTGGTCCCGGAGGTGCAGTCAGCAATCCAAGAAGCACCTTTCAGGGGTTCTGTGCTTTTCGGTGTTGATGTCAAAGACATCATCACTGACTTTCAGGAGAAGGGGACGGCCCTTAAATCTGTTGATTCAATGTACCGTCCCACATCCCCCTCAGCGCCATCCCTTTCGCAGACGCAGCCGGCCTCAAGCGAAACCCCAGGGAAGGCGGGCCACAAAACGTCGGGCCCCCACAGCTGCCAGGCCCCTGCCACCCAAAAAAGCAGCGGGTGCCCCAGCTGCGGCACTGCCTCACACCACCTGACTCCTTACCTCTCCCACGCTTGAGACACCCCAGAGGAACCGGTAGGAGGGAGATTCTCCCTCCACCTTCCGGGTTGGGAGAGATAACATCAGATTCATGGGTGTTTCCAGATCACTAGCAGAGGGCACTCCATAGAGTTTCTGCAGAAACCTCCACATCACCCTCCTCTGAACTCCTCTTACTCAAGGACCATCTTCCTTGATCAAGGAAGAAATTTCCCTTCTTCGTGAAGCAGGCCATAGAACCCATCCCTCACCTTCACGGGATGGGTTACTATTCCTATTTCTTCCTTGTACCAAAGAAGACGGGAGATCTCAGACCCATTCTCAATCTCAGCTCCCTGAACCTATATGTGGAATACAAGAGGTTCAGGATGCTCTCCCTTAAAACCCTCTTGCCCCTGCTTCGGCTGGGCCAATGGCTTTGTGCACTGGATATGCAGGATGCATACCTGCACATCCCCATTCACCCTTAGCACCGAAAGTACCTCAGGTTTGCGTTCAAGGGGGACCACTACCAATTCAGGCACTCCCTTTTGGTCTTTCCTCGGCTCCCCGAGTCTTTACCAAATGCCTGGCGGTGGTAGCGGCCCACCTGCGTACTTTGGGAGTTCAGGTTTTTCTCTACCTGGACGACTGGCTCCTGGCGGCCCCGTCCAGGGAGGAACTCCTGCATTCTCTCCCTCACTCAGCAGGTTTTCACTGGCCTGGGTATCACCATCAACCATTCCAAGTCTCACCTGGATCCTTCCCAGAGACTCCAGTTCTTCGGGGCAATCCTCGATACGACAATGTGCAGGGCCTTCCTGCCTCCGGACAGGGGGGCCTCCTCCAGTCCTAGATTTCTTTATCGGAATGCAGGAGGGTTCCAGCGAGGTCGGTGGTGTGTCTCCTGGGGCTTATGGCGGCTGCCATCCCAACAGTTCCGCACGCACGCCTCCACATAAGGATCTTTCAGTGGACTCTCCGCCTCAGTGGGATCAGCTGTTAGGACACCTAGATCATCTGGTACTGATCTCTCGCCGATGATAAGAAACTTGCAATGGTGGATGGTTCGAGAGAACCTATTCGGGTCCCTTTTTCATCCTCCCCTTCAGACTTTGACCACGGACGCTCTGGCAAAGGTTGGGAGCCCATCTGGGTCCCTCATCGAACCCAGGGCTTATGGTCAAAATTGGAGTTAGTTCTCCACATCAACGTGCTCGAGCTTCGAGCAGTGCTGTATGCTCTACAGGCCCTTCACCAATACATCCTTCCCGATCACCTAGCTGTCCAAACAGACAACGTGTGCGTGGTGTGGTACATCAACAAGCAGGGAGGGACTCAGTCCTACCCACTGTGCAGGGAAGCGATGAGGGTTTGGGAATGGGCAACTCTCTGCAATCTTCACCTCATGGCGATCCACGTTCCAGGAGTCGCATAATGTCCTGGCAGACAAACTAAGTTGTTCTACGGCTCTGCCACATGAGTGGGAACTGGACCAAAGGTTCTAAAAGCATCTTCCAGTGGTGGGGGACCTCCAGATAGACCTGTTCGCCTCCTCCCAAAATGCAAAGCTTCCAACCTTTGCTCGCTAGCTCCAGAGCGAGGCGCTTCGAGCAATGCTCTGTCTCTAAACTGGAAGGGCAGATCTGCTCATGCTTCCCCCAATTCCTCTGGTCCCTCGTGTGCTGCAGAAACTGGCATTGGAAGGAGCGAGAATGATTCTGATCGCTCCTTTCTGGCCCAGGCAAATCTGGTTCTCTCTTCTACAACAATACTCAGAGGTTCCTCCTCTTCCTCTTCCTTTATCTCGAGGATTGCTGACCCAGGATCAGGGGACCCTGGTCCATCCGGGACTCAAGTCTCTTCAACTTCATGCATGGCTCCTGCAGACCTAGCCCAATCTCACTTTGGCGTCTCTCCCAAGGTGGCCGAGATTCTGGTGGAGGCTAGAAAACCCTCCACTAGGTCCACCTACACCATGAAATGGAAAAGATTTTCCATTTGGGCTGCTTCCAGGAACGTGGAGCCTTTCTCCTGTCCTGTAGCCATTCTGCTTGATTACCTGCATCATCTTTTCAACCTGGGTCTCAGTCACTCCTCTTTGAAAGTCCATATAGTGGCCATTTCAGCCTACCATGTCCCTTTCGCTGATAAGGCATTTGCCCAACTGGAGGTTTCCAAGACATTTCTCAGAGGGGTCCTTCATCTCAGACCCCCTGTTCGGACTCCTGCTCCACCCAGGGACTTGAACTTTGTTCTCGAGAAACTTACCCTTCCTCCTTTTGAGCCTGCGGCTTCCACAGACTTGAAGTTCTTATCGTGGAAGACACTCTTCTTGGTGGCCATTACTTCTGCTCACAGAATTTCCGAGCTCCAGGCCCTCATGTGCAAAATCCCTTATCTAATCTTTCAGAAAGAAAGAGTAGCTCTTCGCACAAATCCTAAGTTTCTCCCAAAAGTGGTAGCGGAGTCTACCTTAAATCAGTCTATTGAATTACCTGCCTTTTTCACGCAGTACTCCAACCAAGGAGAATACTTGCTCCATACCATGGATGTCCACAGGATTCTGAGATACTACACCGATAGGACGAAGGATCTCAGAAAGACTGATCAGCTGTTCGTCTCTTTTGCTCACAAAAGGGAAGGCAATGCTGTCTCCAAGCAATGCCTCTCAAAGTGGTTGGCTCATTGCATCACTTTCTGTTATGACAAGTACAACAAGACCCTACCAGGTCAAGTCAGAGGTCAATCCACTCGAGGTATAGCAGCCTCTGCGGCTTGTTTCAAGAATGTGTCTGCGGCAGACATCTGTGCTGTCCATACATTTACTAAACATTACAGTTTGGACATTGCCTCTCGCTGTAGAGCAGGCTTCAGGTTAGCTGTCCTGCAAGGCCTCCTATCGTGAGGTTTGCAAGGTTGTTTGCTACTTCTTGGAGTACTTCCTCCTCCCAGTGCCTTTTCATTTGTTCTAGACTGCTTGGGATTCTGTCCTATATGTAATTACCTACTGCAAGAGCCCTCTCGAAGTAAGATAGTACAGTTACGTAAGAACTTACCATAACAGTAGATCTTCGAGAGAAGCTCTTGCAGTAGGTAATACCTTCCCGCCCTCCATCCCCCTAGGCTTTTTCAGCTCCTTTTCCATTGAGGGAAATATCTTCTTCTCTCTCGTCCGGGCCTGTGTCGGGAATGAACTGGAAGGCGGGTGTCTGGGACCGCCTTTATACCGACAGCGCTCGACGCCAGTCACCTGATGTGGGGACAGTCTGGGCCAGGGACCGTTAGCTAGAAATTTTTCCGGGGTCCTGCTGCCCGCCGACGCCAGTCCTATATGTAATTACTCTACCGCAAGAGCCTCCCTCAAAGATCTACTGTTACGGTAAGTTCTTACGTAACTGTACTTTATGAATAAGCTCTATGGATAGCTAGGAAGCGCTTACCTTATACCGGTGAACAACAATTATCCATGAATGGATAAAGACTGTTTTTTTTTTATGTTAATAATTCTTTTTATGTTTATAATTTTTACATGCTTATGATTTGGTAGAAATAAGCATGTAAGAAGTCACAAAGTATAATGGTGCATGGCTTCTTTAATGAAATTTAAAAATTGTTTGAAATGGGTCTTCATGTACAAAATAATGATGTCATTTAAAAACAGCCTATAAAATAAATGTGTGTGTAATGAAGGCCATGCCTTCTGGGAAAGGCTTGTAGCTAAAGTGCTGGGGCAGTGTGAGCTGAATTTTTGTTTTCCAAATTATAATAAAATCTTTAATTTACTAAGTAGCCTGATGAAATTTTCATTGCAGTCTGGTTTAAAGTGGCCAGTTCCCAGCATTTGGGTTTGCACCCCAGTAATTACAGGCAAATGCAGCTGAAGGCGAGATACCCGTATGTTGCAACAAAAGATCCAGAGCTACACTCCAAGAAATCACTTCCACACAACAGTTGTAATCCTCAAAGTCCTTTTATTTTAGGCTTGTTTCACAACTTAAATAGGCTCATTTTCTGCAAAAGCTCACTGAGTGAACAACCAGCCCAGCCCCTTGGAAGCCTCAAAGGGAGGTGAAGCACTGGGCTGGTTGTTTGCTCAGTGAGCTTTAAGTTGTGAAAATGAGCCTAAAATAAAAGGATGTTCGATGATTACAACTGTTGTGGAAGTAATTTCTTGGGAGTGCATTTCTCTGGATCTTTTGGTTTAGAGTGGCACCTGTATCTGGACTTCTATTTCCATGCGTTGTAGGGCCTGGCTGCTTTTGTCCATCTTCACGGTGGACACCCAACATAAGCTGGCCAATGTTCCTTTCCTAGGCATTGACTTCTTTGACCTTGGGGTGGAAGACATCTAACCCAGATTGAGAAGTCCAATGCCACCCTTGACTCTGCATTCATCCCAGAAGGACTAAGAAGCCTAAAAGGCCGTGGGTTTTTCAGTACTTAGTACATTCAGCTGCAGTCTCTGCAGCAGCAGTCCTAGCAGGGCAGTTCCAGGCCTGGCACCCCAAGCTGGAATTGGGGGCTCAAGGTCCAAAAAAGGAGGGAGGATGGGAGTAGTTGTGCCCCACTAGCAGCAGCTGCCGGTGCCCTCACAAAAACTGCCCAGTGACGGGCTGGGAGGTGTCATCCCTCCACCTGTCCTGTCCCTGATTGTTCTTCTGGTCAGAGGTTAGCTACATCACTTCTTGCCATGTTGGTCTGCTATCATGATGGATAAATAGGTGTTGGACGCAGTGGGCAGAGGATTGTCTCTAGACTTCAAGATTCTCCCGTCCTACCACCTCCATGCTGCCTCAGGGCACACTGTTAGCCCTCCCAGGATGAACACTGCTCAGTTCCTTGCAAAAGGGCAAAAGCCCATGTCCCAGATGCCTGGCCAGTCAGCGTTACATGTCCTGGTACTTTCTGGTCCCGAAACAGATGGTGGGTGGGAGCTGGCACCCCATACTGGATCTGCACCATCTCACCAGTACATTGTGAAACTTAACTTCCAGATGGTCACTCTAAGCCAGATTACACCATCCCTGAAGCAAAATATGTTTTGGTCACTGGACCTCCAGGATGCATTCTTCCATATTCCTGTCCATGGGTCCCCTGCTGATACCTACTTTTCTGAGCAGAAGGGTCCTGTACCAGTTTCAGGTCATGCCATTTCGGCCTCCTCTGTGCCCTGGTCTTCACCAAATGCATGGCAGTGGTCGCAGCCTACATGTCAGAGTGTAGTTGTACCAATACCTGAACAACTGGCTGATAACTGGTACATCCAGAGAGGCCATGAAGAGACCCACAGATCTGGCTTTCCAGACTTGCTGAGACATGGGCCTATTGGTCGCTCACATTAGTCCGAACTGGTACTGATGCAGGTGATCATGCTCATTGGGGCAGAACCTGACTCCCTGTGGACCAAGGCCTGCCTCCCAGTGGACTGGGCACAGGATCTTACCTCATTTGCCCAGTCATTTCAGTGTGGACTCTTGCACCCTCTCCAGGATTTCCTGTGGCTGTTGGGGTACATGGTGGCCTGCACCACCTTCAGTGGAAGCAGAACCATCAGTAATCCCAGTGCCTAGGCCACTTCGACCAGCCAGTCACAGTAACTCAGCCAATGTGAGCTGTCATCCAGTAGAATCTTCTCCCAGAACATCTGGAGGATGGAATCCTATTTGTCCACCCAGAACCGACTGTCATGCTACTGATGAACACGTTTCTGGTAGGGTGGGGAGCACTCCTGGAAGACCACACGACCAAAGGGTTCTGGTCCCCCAGAGAGTCCCATCACCACATAAACCTTCTGGACCTCCATACAGTGCACTTAACTCTGACAAAGTTTGCTCAACTAGTCGGGTCAGATCATTCAGGTCCAGACAGACAATACCACAACCATGTTTTACTCCAACAGACAGGATGGCACACACTCCTTTCCCCTGTGTTTAGAGGCACTTCACACTTGGACTGTCATACACACCCTGGGCACTAATCTCTTGGTGATCCATGTCACAGAAGAGAACAATCAGCTGGCAGATGCTCTCAGCTGGGTAGGAGATAAGTCACACGAGTGATCTCTGAATCAGGAAGTGGTGAACCACCTGTTCTTCCTGTGGGGCTCACCCTATGTTGATATGTTTGCCCCCTGGGAGAATTCCAAACTGAGGCTGTTTTGTTCCTGCCCCCCCCCCCTGTCCAGAACACTGATGGGGATGCCTTTGTGAGGCCCTGGATGGCTTTCCACCCTTCCCAGATCCTCAAGGTGTTGGTCAAGGTCAGGACAGAAAAGGCACGGATGATCCTGATAGCTCCAGATTGCCTTTGGTATTTCTGGTACCCGGATCCCCTCAGCCTCAGCAGCAGGTCTCCACGGCAACTGCCTCTCCACCCAGACATGCTGATCAGACTTCAGGGGATGGTCCTGCAACTGGACCTTCGCTTCTATACCTCATGGTCTGGCTCCTGAGCAGCTACAGTTCCAGGCCTTGGGTCTCTCCGAGGATGTCCTCCACATTGTAGAGGCCTTCAGGAAAGAGTTGACTCATAGATGCTATGCCTATAAATAGAACAGATTCTCCATTTGGTGTCAAGATAAGGGCTGGATCCTCTACTTGCCCAGTGGCTAGGGTCTTGGACTACTTTTGGTCCCTTTCCCAACTGGGATTGCAAGTGATGACCCTTAAGGTGCACATGGCAGCCATTTCTGCTACCAAGTGCAGACTGGTAAACCTCGGTGGCCCAGAAGGAGGAGGTCAGGCACTTTTTCAAGGGCCTGGACCTCTTACCCTTCTGATGTGTGAACCACCTCCACCATGGGACTTACTGCTGGTACTGGCTATGCTCATGGGCAAACCTTATAAGCTAAGCTGATTCACAGGTGTAAAATGTCCTCTTACTTGCTATTGCTACAAAAACTGGCTTATTGGCCCAACCTACGCACTTAATGTCACGTGTTTCTTGTGTCTATGATTTAGTGTTAGTCCTTGTATTAATTGTTGTAATATCTAACCCCTGTATTGCTAGTTACTATGTCAAGTATATGTTATTACACTCCGATTAACCAAGTTGCTGCCATGAACGCACCTGTAACTACAGAACGTGGTGCTACTGTACAAGTCGTTAAATGTTACATTGTTCCTAATTGCGATATTAGACATTATTTTGTTCCAACTGGATAACCTGCGTGTTATCCCATCCTCTGTACCACCTCCCCAGGTCGCACCAGGAGACAAGCAGCTTGTTGCCCAATGTGCCTTTCCTGGTGAAACAATTCAATAAATAAATTAATTAAAAAATGTAAACTTGTTGGGGAAGACAGCCTTCCTGGTGGCCATTATGTCAGCCAGGAGGATTGTAAGCTCAGACACTCTCGGTGGACTCTCCTATCTGGTTTTCCACAGGGACAAAGTCATCCTTTGCCTCAACCCAAAGTTCCCCAAAGGTGGTATCAAAATTTCACCTTAACCAGGTGTTTACCCTACCATAGAGTTTACCAGCCCATCTGCGGAGGCCGACTGGAGGTTCTATACCCTGGACCTGTGGAAGGCACTCTCCTATTATGTAGAGCGCACGGCTGGAGTCTGGAGACAGGCTCACCAGCTGTTTGTCACCTCACGCTAAAGCTAGTCCTGGCAATAAAGTGGACAACTTCAAAGTGGATCACACTTTGCATCGATCTGCTAAAATTTGGCTGGTCAGAAGCCTTCCGTAGGGATCAGGGCTCATTCCACAAGACATCCGCTGGGTCAGTGGCTGCTTCCAGGGATATCCCCACACAGGAGATCTGTAGGGCTGCTACCTGGAAGTCTGCACACACCTTCATTTCCCACTATTACATTGACCTTGAGTAACACCAGGATAATGGTTTTGCCAAGTAGGTGTCGTGCCTTGCACCCTCCCGAAGAACTGCTAGGAGTCTGCCAGAGTGTATACGTGAACCATAGCCACACCCTTAGAAAATGGGTTACTCACCTGTACCCCTAGTTCTAGGAGTGGTATATGGTTCACATCCACACAATCCACCTAGCCTCCCCTGGCAAGAGGCACCTGATCCTGATTCCAGTGTGTGAGATCTGACATCACAGGGAGGAGTCAGGGGATAAACCACTTGGGTGGTGGGAGGAGCTTAAGACACTCCAGCAAATAACATCATTCTAGTGGAACTGCCAGAGTGGATGTGAACCATATACCACTCCTAGAACTATGATTACAGGTGAGTAACTTGTGCGGAGCTACCCAACAACTGCTAGTCCTTATTTATAGATATATTTCTGTGTGTGTATGTGTAAATATATATATATATATATACACACACACACACACACACACATATATATATGTATATATACAGTGGCGTGAAAAAGTATTTGCCCCTTCCTGATTTTCTCTATTATTGCATATTTGTCACACTGGATGTTTTCAGGTCTTTAGACAAAATATAATATTAGATAAAGGAACCTGAGTGAACAAATAACACTTTTTTTTTTTATTTCATTTATTTAATGAAAAAGTTAACCAACACCAACGGGCACTGTGTGAAAAGTAATTGCCCCTAGTTAAATCAACCCAATTAAAGGGATAATTAGAGTCAGCTGATTGAACACAGCCAGGCTTGATTACAGCCAGCCCTGCTCAAAATAAATCTCACTTATTTTGACCCTTACCATCAGAGTCACGTTGCCAGCACAAAGATTCAACAAGCACATTATGCCATGATCAAAGGAAGTTCCTGAAAAGATCAGAAAAAATTTGTTGCCCTCTATCAGTCTGGAAAGGGTTACAAAGCTATTTCTAAGGCTCTGGGACTCGTCGAACCACAGTGAGAGCCATAATCTCCAAATGGAGAACACTTGGAACAGTAGTGAATCTTCCCAGGAGTGGGCTGCCTGCCAAAATTACTCCAAGGGCGAGCATAAAATCATTCAGGAAGTCTCAAAGGATCCTAAAACAACATCCAAAGAACTGCAGGCTTTCTTGCCTCAGCTAAGGTCAGTGTTCACGACTCCACAATCAGAAAGAGACTGGGCAAAATGGGCTTCATTGAGTAGCAAGGCGGAAACCACTGCTAACAAGAAGAACATAAATGCTTGTCTCTCATTTGCCAAGAAGCACCTGGATGATCCACAAGCCTTTTGGGAAAATGTTCTGTGGACAGATGAGTCCAAAGTGGAACTTTTGGATGACATGGATCCCATAATGTCTCGCATAAAGCAAACACAGCATTCCATAGTAAGAACACCATACCAACAGTCAAACATGGTGGTGGTAGTGTGATGGTGTGGGATGCTTTGCCTAAGGACCTGGATGACTTGCCATAATTAAAGGAACCATGAATTCTACTCTGTACCAGGAAATTCTTAGGAGAATGTCCGGTCATCCTTCCTCAGCTGAAGCTGAAGTGTGTAGTTGGGCCATGCAGCAAGACAATGATCCAAAACACAAAAGCAAGTCCACATCAGAATGGTTAAAAAGAAGTAAAATTAAAGTTTTGGAGTGGCCTAGTCAAAGTCCAGACTTAAACCCAATAGAGATGCTGTGGCAGGACCTGAAACGAGCAGGTCATGCTCGAAAACCTACCAAATGTTACTGAATTAAAGCAGTTCTGCGAGGAAGAGTGGGTTAAAATTCCTCCACAGCGATGTGAAAGACTGATATTGAATTATAGGAAGTGTTTGGTTGCAGTCATTGCAGCTAAATGTGGCATAACCAGTTATTAAGTGTAAGGGGGCAATTACTTTTCACACAGTGCCAGTTGGTGTTGGTTAACTTTTTCATTAAATAAGTGAAATTAAAAAACAAGTGTTATTTGTTCACTCAGGTTCCCTTTATCTAATATTACATTTTTCTAAAGACCTGAAAACATCCAGTGTGACAAATATGCAATAATAGAGAAAATCAGGAAGGGGCAAATACTTTTCACGCCACTGTATATAAAATAATGTTTATATATATATATATATATATATATATATATATATATATATATATATATAGATGTAATTGTGTATATGTATATGCCAAGAAAATGCCAGTGCTAATTCAAGGCAGCTAGAGAAAAAGACTGGCTTTTTTTTTTTAAAAGGGCTTGATCTTCTTTTGACCTGCAGGCCAGCTGCTTACCTGGAACTGAGATTGCATTCTCAGGTTTTTTAACAGAGATATGCCAAAATCCATTTTTAGGTCATAAAATCATGTACTCGGGAGCAGAATGCTTTGATCCAAGGAAGCCGTTACAATATGCTACATTTTATGAGGTAACAGGAAAGAAACATGCTTCCTAGAAAACCTGTGTGAATTCTTAACACCCTAATGTCAATGGTGTTACTGTGGGACCCTGACACATCAAAGGATAGCTAGAAAGTGGGTTGTAAGGCAAGAGCAAGAGTGCCAGCTACTGGCATAAACGCGTGGGATTTTCACTCACTATTTCCAGAGCTGAAACAGTGGTATACATAGCCCCAGCTCAGGGCATTTTGGGCACTTTTCATCTGGACTCCATCTGACACACACAAGAAGCCAAACTGCTGAGACTCAGTGGTTGCCAACACACTTTTCCTCTGGACATTCTCCTGACCACAAGCACTGAAGAAACTGAAAACTTTATCTACTTTTCTGGATGTCAACTCACTGCAATTTTAAGGTAGACACTTTAGCCAACAGTGTTTAGTGTGTTTACGTGTATATATTTTTCCCATTTTGTTTCTGCATACCATAACCCAAATTAGTGTAGTTTGCTTCAGTTGTAACTGTACGGTTTATTATTTAAGTATTTCAGTAAAAACATCTTTTCCTAAAGAAATCTGCCTGAGTGATATTTATCTATGTTTGTATGTGAATTGTGAAACAGTATTAATACTCTGTGACAACTCTCAGTTGCTTAGAGGTGTCACCATAGCAACCAAATCAAGTAAAAGGGTCTGTAAGGGACATCTGGATAAAGACAGGGAGAGTACCAGAGTCTGCAAGGATTTTGAACCAGGCTGTTGCATATCCTGTAGGGGAGAAGGCCAAATCAGGTTTTACACTACTACCTCAGAGAGAGTGTGACACCTGGGTCTTCACATTTGGCCACAAGACTCAAGACTGGTATTGTGCTCCTCCTCAAGAGTTAGAGAGACACCTTGAGTCCTCGTGGGCAGAGGTGAAGTTGTGACCTCAGCGAGCATTCAAAAAGGACGAGGAGGGTATCCCTGCCCCCATCACAGATTGCATTTAATGGTGGGCACTGTGAGCTCAGTGGGCCTGACCCCCAGGAGTGGGTTTGTGACATAACATATTCTATGTTATTGGGGTGGTTTGTAGCAAGTTGGGTATTAATATGTTATTAAGGTGATAACATAGAGAAAAAGGAAGTTTTGGCCCAATTAAGTGTGTTAAAAGTAGCTTAAGAGTGGTGGGACAGATGAACTTCACCAAAGGTTATTGAAGATATCAGCACCCAAGACAGTCGAACCCAGTACACTCTCTCACTTAAAAAGGACAAGTGCCATCAAAATGGAAAGAATCAAAGGTAATTCCCATACATTTTGTATGTGTGAGATAAGTTTTGTATGTCAAATTACAGGCCAATTTCATTGCTGTCGATTGCTACTGATATTGAGTAATATACTGGAGAAATGTGTGTTTCGCCAGTTGCTTGCTCTTTTAAAGAAGCAAGGCTTGTTGATAGATCAACAACATGGGTTCAGAAAGGGGCGATCCATGATGCCACTGGCCAGGTTTGCGAGTGACATGCTGGGGTCCTGTGAGGGGGCTGGTTACTGATGCAGTGTTCATTGACCTGGCCAGCACCTTTGATACAGTAGATCATGAGCTATTATAAAATAAGTTGGGGAGAACAGCGGTCCATAGGACAGGTATAGTATGATTTGAGTATTACTTGAGCAGAGTTCAAAGACTGGGAATTCGTGGCAAATTCTCAGAACCCATGATCGTAAAGACTGGCGTACCACAGGGGTCGTGCTGAGCCCTTATTATTCTCTATATTTGTAAACTATCTACCTAGCCTTTTCTGTAAGCAATAACTTACTATATGCAGATGATGCAGTTGTATGGGATTCTGCGCCATCCATCAAGGAAATTCAGGTGTCCCTACAAAATAAGTATATTGGTCCAATGAATCAAAATTAATAAATTCATTTTAAATGAGACCAAGACAAAAGTACTGATGTTTGGAACTACACAAAGGCTATAAAAGGAATCAAATCAGTTACAGGGAAAAATGGGGAATGCCTTCCTCTGATAAAGAATTTTAATTATTTGAGTGTTTTACGTGACCCTAGTTTAAGTATAGTTTCTCATGTAGAAGGGGTGAGGGGAAAAAAGTGAGCCAAAAATTGATTTTTGTATTGCAATATAGCCTCCTTGACTGATGAAGTGTGTTTGTTTATGGTTAAGCAACTATTAATACCTATCTTAAATTATGGTAACATATTGTTCAATAATCACAATAATGTACTTGGAATCAAATATAAAATGGTATTTAATAACATTTGCGATTTGTTCTTAAAACCCATCAGACACATCATCGTTTGTTGTATATAGAATGGAAGGCCCCGTCCCCATTAAGGATTAAATTTTATGTAGCCTCTTTTGTTTACAAAGTGGTAAAGAATCTGGAACCAAAATTGCTTTTGAATGCACTGATACAGTTAACAAAGGATCGAATGACTAGAAATAGTGTAAGAACCTTATACTCCATCACTCCAGTTAAATTAGATAGGAGTAAGAAGCCTTTTTCATGGTATGCACAGTCAATTTTAAATGAGTTTGCAGGTTTTGTAATTGAAGCAAACAATGTAACACATTTTATGTGTCTTATTTAAACATCTGAATTGTAATAATAAGTGTCACTATATGTAACTGTTATTGTAAGTCTTATACGATAGTTAATCTTTCATATCAGCCATGGCTGAAAAGCGGCTGTGTCCAGACCACTACCTGGTTATAAAAAAATCTCCACTGCCCCTCTTTATGTGATCCTGTCTGACGAGTCTGAAACTGGGTGGCACAGGGATATTGGGAAGAGCCAAGATCCTGTGATCACCAGCATATCAGGCTTGAGATTAACCATGAGCAGTTGAAACTGGTTAAGCTTGGGGAGGAGGCTGCAGAGGTTGACATGATTCACTTTCAGTCCTTGGGGAGATACATTAACTGGTATCTGTTCTTCAAATTTTTTAAGGGCCATTTTTCCACATTCTTCCCCCATGACACGTCTGGGAGGCATGACACATCTGGAAGGGCTACATGAATTAGGACTGCAGTCCAGTTGCACTGGTGTTTGTGACATCCCTGGTAGAGGTAGTTTGTCTTTGTAATTCCTCTTGAATATGTATTATTAATTTGTGCACAATGTATAGTTTTCATTGTCCCTCATTACCTGATTCTAATAATTCCCTTTTTAGTAGGCTTCCTTCCTAACACCTTGTTGCCAGTTTCATTAATTATAAAAACAGGAAATTGCATAACCCATATACCTACTCCACTAAACAGCATGATACTGTAGTGTACAATTGACATTTTAATCACTGATTAAACATGTTGAGACTGGAGTATTCACTTAGCGCTTGTGGACCCCCCCCCCACTTCTTTATTCCCTTCTCCTGCCAACTCCTATATGCCCACCTACCCAGTCACCCATCATGTCTAGGACTTACCATGTTCCCATCACAACTTACCCTCATGGCAGAGTCAGAGGGTTTTGTCCCCAAGCAGGATCTAGATGGTGCCAGGCCTTTTGGGATATGACATCCTGCTTCAGCAAGGATTTTTCCTCTATTTCTTTAGACAGCTCCTGGAATGTTGGCATGCAAGAAGAAATTACTCATCTTAGTAATTGTGTTTCTTCTAATGGAGTCTTGCTGTATTCTGACTTACTGCAGTTAGCCCCAGCACTTGAACTGCTCCGGAGAGGATAGAGTTAAATTCTATGCAGGGCATAGAACGTTGAGCTCAAGCTTGGTTCAAACCTCTATCTGCTGCACTCTGAAGTGTAACCATCAGATTCTTTACTCCGCCTAACTGAACAGTCACTCTCGAGATTTCTCCTCTGCTCACAGTTCTCAGTTGGTTAAAGTCGTTGGTTTTACCGATCCTTTCATTGTTTTTTTTCAGTTCAGATCCCTGTGTGTGGTACAGTAAGTGCTTAGGTAGTGGAATAAGTCAGAATACAGCAAGACTTCATGTTGTTTGAATGATATGGACCACCTCTTGACATCTCACACACTTTTGGGTTTGTCTGCCTTGACACCCAGCCTCTACTAAATGTTGAGCACACTGCAGGAGGTGCACCCCCCCCCCATTCCTGGGAGAGGCGAACAGTCCCTTAGACTCTAGATCCTCTCCCTCCCTACTGGTGAATCGAGTCTGCAGATGTGGCAAGCCACAGTGCTAACCATACAGTACCAGCCAGTTATGGATTTACTCTTTAGGAGAAACCTGCCTTTTTATACACACCGTATCACTTAGACCCCTTTTTACTGCACAGTGCCCACTTGAGATAATAATCAAAAACTGCAATGACATAAAAGTCAAGCCGATAATGTTTGCTAACTGGAAACATGAAAACCTGCTTATATGGCATGTATCTCTTTAGAAGCGATGGTATAAAAGGTTGTAAGGGAATACCAGAACCCCCCCCAAGCACAGAGCAGCATGAATCATCAGAACACCTTTCCAAGGCTGGAGTGGTCATTTTCACCAAGATATTGTTTTTTGTTTTAATTTACTATGCTTTCTGCTGCCACCAGACCTCAGCCCTTGCCGACCCTCAGACCCGCTACAGTGGGACTTACCAGATGGACGATACCCCTGTATTGCCCCAGATGGGGCCCCCTCACCAACGTGACCCATGATAATGGGAGAAGGGTACCAGCAGGGCACCAATCAGCACTGCCTCCCGGCTTGTGCCCTCCCAGGGCAGGGCTGGAGCTATCTGGATATGGCAAACATAGAATTTGACAGCAGATAACCGCTTGTGCCACCCTGTCTGCCCATTTCCCTACCTAATGGATAAGCTGCAGATCCTAGTTAAGCAGCAGCCTACTTTTCCCACCCCACCCCTAGAACTGCTTTATGACTGTCCCATGCATGCTTGAATTCCACCACTGTTTTGACTCCACAACCTTCCTCCGGAAGGCTGTTCCATGTATCCACAACCTCTCTATGAAAAAATACTTCCTTAAATTACCTCTGAGCCACCCCTCCCATCTTCAAATTGTACCCCTTGTTTTGCACACCTCTTTTTTGAAAGATGCTACCTCTTGGACTTTGTTGATTCCTGGAGGTACTTGAATGTTTCTATCATGTCCCCCCTCTCCCTCCTTACCTAGAGGCTATACATATTTAGCTCCTTAAGTCTCTGTTCATATGTCTTCTGGTGCAGACCCTGCACCATTTTAGATGCCCTCCTCTGGACAGCTTCCATCCTGTCTATGTCTTTGTGGAGACTGGGTCTCCAGAACTGCATGCAGTACTCCAGATTGGGTCTCACCAGCTGTCTGTACAGAGGGATAACAACTTCCTGTTTTCTACTGGAGATGTCTCTCCCTATGCATCCCAGTATCCCCCAGCCCTCATTGCTGCCCTCTCACATTGCTTGCCCACCTTTAGGTCATCTGATATGACTACCCCAGGTCCTTTCCATTTTTATTGTTGTCAGCATCTCACCCCCCATTGTGTACACTTCCCTTGGGTTTTGTTTCCCAGGTGCATTACCTTGCACCTCTTGGTATTGAATCTGCGCTGCCATACATTTGACTTTTCCTCTAACCTTGCCAAGTCCCTTCTCATCCTTTCCACCCCACCTTGTGCATCAACTCTGTTGCAGATCTTTGTGTCATCTGCAGAGAGACATACTTTTCCTTCCATCCCTCTGCAATGTTGCTTATAAAGACACTGAAGAGGACCAGTCCTAATACTGAACCCTGCGGTACCCCACTAGTAACCCCCCTTTCTTACTCTCTGTGTCCTATTCTCTAGCTAATTCTTTACCCAGGCTGTCATCTTGGGACCCACTCCCAGGCTGGCTAACTTGTATATTAATCTTTGTATGGGACTGTGTCAAATGCCTTGCTAAAGTCTAGGTAGGTCATGTCCACAGCCTCCCTGACCTACTACTTTGGGTACTCAGTCAAAGAAATCTATCAGATTTATCTGGCATGACCTTCCCTCTGTGAATCCTTGCTTCCTTGGGTCCTGTGCCCTCTGGCCTCTAGATACTTGACAATTCTTTCCTTCAGAAGTGATTCCATCATTTTCCTATCACTGAGGTTAAAACTAACAGGTCTGTAGTTTCCTGCTTCTGCTCTGCTCCCACTTTTGTGAAGGTGAATCACATCTGCCCTCCTCCAGTCCTCAGGTACCACCCCATCCTACCATGATTTGTTAAAGAGGTTAGTCAGTGGTGTCACTAGTTCTACCCTTAGGTTCTTTTAGAATTCTGAGATGAATCCCATCAGGCCCCATTGCTTTGTCCACCTTCAATTTTAAGAGTTCTTTCAGAACCCTTTCTTCTGTAAATGGGCTGGTATCAACTTCTGTATCCAGAGTGTTTCTATTGTTTGTTTTAAGTACCTCCTCCTCTTCATTTGTAAATACTGAGCAAAAATATTTGTTTAGTATCTCTGCCTTTTCACAGTCACCCTCTGCCCACTCCCCTCCCCTTTATTAAGCCTCACTATCCCACCCTTGGTTTTCCTTTGCTCCCCTGATGTACCTATAAAAGGTTTTATCTTCCTCCTTGAGTTGGCCATCTTTTCCTCTGTTTGGGCCTTTGCTGTTCTGACTGCCTTCCCAGCTTCCTTTTGCTGTAACTAATACAATTCTCTGTCCTGCTCCTTCTGTGATTCCTTGTACTTCCTGAATGCTTTTTCTCTTGAACCTTCACTGCCACTTCCTTTGAGAACCATAGTGGTTTCTTACATAATTTGTTTTGTTTATTTGCTTCACACAAAGGCTTGTTATGTCTATGATGGCAGTTTTATTATTCCCATTGTTCTTTCACCCCTCCTTCCTGCCCATTTGCTAGTGCATTCCTTAGGCACTCACCTATTTTGGCAAAGTCAGGCCTCCTAAAGTCCAGTACTTTTGCCTTTGAATGACTTGACTCTATTGCTGTGTTTATCGTGAACCATACTGTTCGATGGTCACTAGTCCCCAGATGGCTACCCACTTCTACATCTGTGATCCTCTCCATCTCCATTTGAGAGAACCAAGTCTAAGCTTGCTCCCTCTTGAGGGGGTTCCAATACTAGTTGTCTAAGGCATGCCCCTGTAGGGAGCATCTAGAATAACCCTGCTCAAGTGGCTGCTGCAACTGCACTCCAGTTAACATCTGGCATATTTAGATCACCCATCAGCAATATCTCTCCTTTTTCTGCCATTCTAAGTATACTTTCTATCATTTCCTCCCCTTGGGGGGGGGGGTTTGTATACAACCCCTGTACGGATTGTGGTGCCATTGCCTGTCTCCAAATTGACCCACAGTGCTTCTTCTCCTCCTGTTTACCCTTTTGTTCTGTTGCTTTGATTCCTTCCCTTATGTAAAGAGCTACTCCTCCTCTTTTACCCTCCTTATCCCTCCTGTAGATAGTGTATCCTGGTGTGTTTACGTCCCAGTCATGGTTTTGTGTGTACTATGTTTCTGTCACTGCACAATATCCAGATGTTCCTCCTCCATCAAGGCCACTAATTCAGGAAGCTTGTTACCCAGACTACGGGCATTGGTACTCATTGCTCTCCATTTTTAGATGGCTTTACCTTCTGTTGCAGCATCCCCCACTGACCTTTCTACCTCGGTCTTTTTCTTATTTAGTACCCTGTTTTGTAGGGAGAGGCTGGGATTTTCCTGCTGCTTATCAGTGCCTCCCCCTTGACTAGTTTAAAAGCTTGCCAATGAAGCATTTAAACCGACTGCTCAAAAGACTTGTTCCCTTCCTGGACAGATGCAGACCATCCTGCCAGTACAGGCTGGTGTCTCTCCAGGTGGAACCCCAGACAAAAGGATAGGTCGTTGGCCGGGAGTGCCAGGGGCCAAGGATCGGAGATGGGAAAGTGGGTGGGGCGGCATACAGGTGGCAAATTTTTTCCCCTTAGAAGGAGGAGGCATGCGTGCAATGACGCTAGTGTGCACATGCCTCCTATGGTGTGCTGGTGTGTGTTGCTGCGAGACTCCCAGCCTCCGCTAGGGGTCCAACTTGACCAGACACAACCCCTCCCCAAAGAAGGATAGCCATCCGTGGGACACTCAATCCTTCTCCCCACCAAGCCAGCCTCCAATTTCCCGGATCCGTTCCTGAACCTGAAACATTGGTGTCATGAGCGAAACCTTGACACTGTGCCGGCAGACACCAAAACATTATCTACACAATAAATTTGCTAGCTTCATCTAAAGTCAACTTGTGAATGGATTTTGTTGACTACTACTATGCTGCCTGTGGGAATATACCAAAATGAAGGGGAACGATCTCTTCATTCCTTGGATGTTAAGAGAGCCTTGCGTTTCTATCTAGATAGAACCAAGGATTTTCGCAAAGCCCAACAACTGTTTGTTTCCTTCAGCGAGACCCGGCTGGGTCAACCTGTCGCTATCAGATGCATCTCATCGTGGCTAGTGGCATGTCTTCGACATTGCTATTCCATGGCACAGGTTAAATTGGAAGGTAGGGTTTATGTTCACTCTACTAGAGCGGTCGCGGCATCCCTAGCGGAAATTCGCAATGTGCCGATTGCAGACATCTGCAATGCCGCCACCTGGAGCTCGGTGCATACCTTCGTTAAGCATTATGCACTAGATGTTCATGCCAGGCGACATTCCGCCTTCGACAGAACTATCCTTAATGGACTTCTGTCCTAGAAACATGAGCTCTTGGTCTTCCTGCGCCCTCTCGGGGATTATTAGCTCGGTACTCTCCCAATAGTGTGAATGAGTGGTGGAGACTTATGTCCAGGAAGATATGAAAATTACGTACTACGTAATTCTTGATCTTCTTGGACGAGTCTCCACCACTCAATCTCCCCTCCCTCCATCCCGAGCTCACGCTGTGTTGGTCTTCACTCCCTCAAATCTTTGGGCCGTGAAGACTTCTTTGTTGACCCTTCTTACGCGGTCACCTGGACTATCTTATGTCCAGTCTTAGGTTAGGTTACTCTTTACGTTGAGTTCGCTGCCTCCTTGGTAAAAAAGGTACTGATGGTTGGGGGTCGGCTGAGATAGTCACTGCAGCGAGCTAGTGCTCGCGGCACCATCTCTGGTGTCGACCCTCCAGCAAAAAGTTTGCTCCCGATGGGTCCTAGTGCCTCCGGCGCAGATCCCAATAGTGTGAATGAGTGGTGGAGACTTATGTCCAGGAAGATTATGGTTTATAAGTTGCTGAAAGTAGATAGCAACTATAAGACACTCCTGGTAATCAATATCAGCTTACAAAGCGGAACTTCATGCCCTGTTATAAGAGGGTGCTGCTGATGGTTCAATTTCAAATGATGAGTATATTTGGAGCGAGCATCTGACACTGCCCACATTCTATGCAGTGCTAAGCGTGCATAAGAACTTAAGAGGCCCAGGAGATCATTACTGAGAAGTTGGGAATTTATTAAATATTTTTAAAACAACCTGTACCATTATTATCATCATTCCTAAAGATACAGGCGATACCATCAAAACACATTTAGATACACTATGGAAAAAAAAACCTGTGGCCGACAACAGATGTAGAGGGATTGTATACCTCCATTAAACACAAAGATGACATCAGAGCCACAAAGTTATTTTTGGAAAAGTGCCCCATTAAGTTAGTAGCACTAACAGATTTTTTAATACCAAGGCTCTTCATTTCATATTGACACACAATGCTTTTTTTGTGTTCAATGAAGATTTTATCTTCAAACATGTGGAACAGCTGATGGGGTCATAATGACCCCCAAGCTAATTTATTTCTTGGTTATGGGGTGAATGGTGGTCCAAAATCCGAGGTAAACCACTACTATGATAAATTCTAGTCTCTGTATCCAACAACAACCTCTCAGATTGCAACTTCCACCCCCCAACACCCCCCACCACTCACTGGAGGCCACGGTCCTACTCTCTCCAGGACTTGCTCCATAGACACACTAAAGCAGGCCTATTATCTTACAAATGTTGGTCGAATGTGTAATTAATTGCAAACCTCTGATTTTTCTCATTTATGTATTATTATCTGTTTCTCACCTGTATTGTCCCCCATTGTTTTATTTCACTACCATGTGTTATACACCCTCCCTGTGATGAGGTGCCTTTGTAAACGAGTCTCTAACTCAAAGGTTGTAAATCCAATTTATAAAATAAATAAAAGGTTGTAAAATAAAAAAAATTGCACAGATTTATTGATCGTGCGCCTGGGAGGGGGATGAAGAGACAGCCAGGTAATTTATTACATGGATGAATAAAAATGATTTTAATCTTAAGTTCTCATACACAATGGACAAGAGCAGTGTGCATTTTTTTGGATACCACTCTCATGGGGGATGCTGCATCGAGCAAAGTCACTACCAGGGTTACAGGAAACATACACCCACAAATGCGTTTCTATGTTTTGAAAGTGCCTATCCTATTAATCTAAGAATGTGATACCTTATAGCCAAATGTTGCACATTCACAGGAACGGTTCCCTTGATGGTGACTTGAAAATACAAGCTAAGGTACCAGAAAATCGAGATCTAGATGGGGGCTATGGGAAGCATACTATTACCAAAGCCTATAATACAGTGAAAAATAAAACACAGACCTGCTGGCAAATGAGGCTAGGAAATCTAAAAATAGCAAATGGGGACAGTTATGTTTTCCACAGAATTTAATTCTACAGCTGGACAAAAAGGTAATGTAATATGGAAAAACTGGCCAAGCCCATTAGCAGATTCTTAGATAGGTGCAGCAGTAGGAAACACCCCCAAGAGTTACCTTTAAGACAGCCCCAAACATCCGGGACAAAATTGTCCACAGCCACTTTATTGTGCTCAAATTTACATATAATATATGGCTGCCTAATAGACCTGTAGGAACCATATGTTTAAGATGCAATATTTGTCAATATATGCAAACAGGCATAGATCTGTCATTTTTCAAAAACCATAGTGGGGTTTTTGTCGATGACTTTATTACCTGCAATACTAATTTTGTTGTATATCTTGCTTGGTGCCCATGAGACTTGGGGTATGTGGAAAGAACGATTAGGACTTTCAAGGAATGAATACAAGAACATGTTTGCTATATTAATAAGAGCTGTGAAAAAGCTGTGTGGAGGCACTTTTCAAAAGACAACTCTGATCCAAGGGGATTTAAATGCATGGGGCTTGAAGCAGTAAAATGTGGAAAAAGAGGAGGTGATGAGAAAATTTATTATTAAAAGGGGAGAGCTATTGGATGTATAAACTAAACATGGTTGACCTACATAGTCTGAATGAGACGTGGGACCTGAAACCGTATCTATGAAAATGAATGTGACAGACTAAACGTATTAGCCTGGCTATTGCGGGATGCACACCCATAAATTTAAAACTTGGGTATGCGCCATGAATAAATGGAAGTTTCAGGATATGTCCAAATAATGAAATGTAAAGTAACAAGCTTTTCTCCCCTTCCCTCTGACTACAAATCCTGGCCCCCCTCGCACCCACCTCTATTTATGTTATAGTTCTAGCCTAGTACATGCCTGTTTATAATTGACATGAAAAATGTCCAGATCTCTTCTTTTAATCATTTACTTTATTAACTCTGGTTGTCCGACTGCCTCCATTTATCATGCTATTTAAACATTAGCTAATACTCATTTACCAGGCAATCCAAACTCGAATATTGACAGAATAGTTATTTATATCCTTTTACACTGCTATCCTGAACTCTGAGCTATACCTTCTCACCCTCCTATCCTAGTTCCATAGTTAAATTTTGTCAGCAATATAAATTCGAAGTAAAATACAACAGTAGTCCTTGTGTCAGCCTGCACCTTCTTTTGTGCAGTTTATCCAAACCTTTTCTTGTTCAGTTCTACCTCATTAAACTTTTGCATTTGATTCATGTACTCAACAAAAGTACAGCTATGTAAAACTTACTGTAACAGTAGATCTTGAGAGGAGTTCCTGCAGCAGCCAACACCATAAGGACTATGCCGCCCAGGCACTAGGACCCCATAGAAAAATTCTCAGCTACCTCTGACATCAGCCAATGATATGAAGGGGGTGGTCCCTGGCCACACCCCAGTTTTACCACTGGAGGCCCGGCTGACAAATAATAGAGGACCAAAGTTAGTGGAACACCCTGCCTAGGGTAAGGAAAGAAAGGAGAAAAGGACCAGTGGTAAGGAGGTAGGGAACGCCTGCTGCAAGAGCACCTCTCGAAGATCTACTGTTACAGTAGGTCCTTACATAACTGTACTATCTTACTTTGAGTGGGAGCTCTTGCAGCAGGCTACACCATAAGGACAGAGGGCTGGATATTCAAACTGCGCCATTCTGAGGTGCAAGCCCTTGCGCTACGCAAAATAGTTGCGAAGGGGTGTGGCCGGGGCGATATTCAAAGGAGTTGCGCTATTGAGCAACTCCTTTGAATATCACCCCCCAGCCACAGCCACTGTGCATGGCGCAGTGGAACTTGCGCCACCGCAACTTGTCAGAGTGGAGCATTCAACTTGTGGTTGCGCAAGCACCATTGCGCCATGCGCAAAATCACGATATTCAAAAGGTGACATGCAAATGGGGCCATAATTCATGCAAGGCGCAGGGGGTGCCATTTGCATCTGATTATGGCCCCAAATACATGCCATTAGCATGTAGGTGCGCCCGATCCCGAGGACTTGCGCCTGGCGCCCTGCCGAACAGCAGCCGTCGAGGACCGGCGCCCTACACGCCAATCGCGGCAGCAATGTTGCTCCCCTCCCGTGACATATCCCTGGTGGCTGAGTGTCCCACCCACCCCCCGCGAAGCCCCACCACCCGCTCCCCAGCAGCGGCGGCATCCCACCCACCTGCACGCCCACCGACTGACTGCCGGTGAGCTCACCGCCATTGGTGCAGAGCAGAGACCAATGGGTGTGCAGCCCTACCGTCCATGACAGTCAGATTTGTGAATGAACATCATTCACAATCTGGACTATCATGTCAGTATAGACTACGCCGTGGCTCTTGCTCTACATCAACGCCGCATGAACAATCAGCTCGGCTCGGCAGGCTGGCGGGTGGGCTCACTACAATATCACCAATGCGGTGGGGGAGGCGAGAGATGGTAAGAACTTCGTGAGTGGGTGGGGTGGGGACACTATACCAGGGCTATGTTCGAGAGTTTATTACACATACCACCCGTGATCGGGCATTTTGGTCCACTGGACCACCAGGGATATGTACGGAGGGGTGGGATTTATCACACATACCGCCAGCGATCGGGCATTTGGTTCACTGGACCACCGGGATTTGTTGGGGGGCCACATTGAAGCCAGCGATCGGGGCTGGTGGGGCGGGGAGTACACTATGCCCGCGATTGGGCTGCGGGGGGCCACAGGGACTGGGTTGGGGGCCAGCCACAGGTGGCAGCTGCTGTGTTGCGCCCTGCAATACAGCAGCTCACCTGTGGGTGGCCCTCGACTTAAGCCTTTTTTGGGGCTCAAAGTCCTGCAGGCGCAGGTGGGGGTTGCACCTGCACACTCTGCACAGCCCGGCTGAATATCGGGCTGTGCAGTTTATCATAGTTCCTCCCCTCCAGTTCAGCATGCATTCATTTGCATTGCGCTGTTGCTCAGCATGTTTTCTGTGGCGAAACTGCCTCCTGCTGAATATCATAGAATGGAGCAAGTTTGGACTAAGCATGCTAAACCCTTTGAATATCTGGCCCAGAGTATCAAGAAGCACTAAAAGGATCCCGGACAGACTGGGAGGTGGAAACCTTAGAAGTGAGGAGCTTCAAGACAACAGGCCCTGAAGTACCGCTAAACCAAACCCAGCTCTTCGACAGGAAGCAACAGTCCAGGCTATAGTGCTTCACAAAGGTATGCACCAAACCCCAAGTAGCTGCTGTGCAGATGTCTGCCACAGAAACATTACTGAAGGCCAGAAAGAGGCAGAAACACCCTGGTAGAATGACCCTTAACCAAGGACTGTAAGAGTTTGTTGTACTTATTGCAGTAGAAGGTGATGCAATGGACTAGCCATCTGGACAGAGTTTGCTTTGCCACAGGCACCCCCAGGGCTCTTGGGGCAAAGGAAACAAAAAGTTGGTCAGATCTTCTGAATGTGCGATTAATGTAGTACCTAAGCACTCTATGTACATCCAGGGTGTGGAGAGCTTCCCCTCGATCAGCATACTCCAGGTAATAAACCAGAAGGTTGATGTCCTGATTAAGGGTAAACTGGGACACTCTTTAGAAAGTTAAGTCTGGTCCTCAAGGACACCCTGTCCTTGTACAAAATCAAATCGGCTCTTTAGCCATCAGAGCCTGAAGCTCAGAAATCCTCCAAGCAGAAGTAACGGCAACTAAAAACTATGCTTTCCACGACAGAAAACGCATCTCGCACTCCACAGCTGGCTCGAAGGGAGGCAACGTAAGCTTTTCTTATGAAAGATCCCAAGGAGGGATGGGGTCCCTAATGGGGACTCAAGATGAAGGATTCCACTCAAAAAATGTTTGGGCCAGATCCATCTAGGCAACATATTTGCCATCCACCGGTGCATGATAAGCAGAGATAGCAGAGAGGTATACTTTGATGGAGGAATATCGGAGGCCCGAGTCTGACAAGGAGAGGAGGTACTCGAGAACAGCATTCAGAAGGCACAGGGGAGGGTCTAAACTCCAATTGGAGGCCCATAAGCAAAAGTACTTCCACTTCATGGTGTAGGTAGCTCTAGTGGAAGGTTTCCTGGCTGCCATCAAAACCTCGGCCACTCTGGGAGATACTCCAAAACAAGAAGTGGCTACGTCTGCAAGTGCCAGGCATGCAGATGTAGGGATCAGAGGTCTGGGCAAATCATCTTGCCTTGCTCTTGTGACAGTGCTGAGAACAAAGGCAGGGGATCAGAGGTTCCACTGTCAGCTGCTGCAGTAGCGAGAACCAGATCTGGCGAGGCCAAAGCAGAGCTATGAGAATCATCTCTGCTCCTTCCACTTGGAGTCTGAGCAAGACTTTCTGCAGAAGAGGAAAGGCAAACAGAAACCTTCCTGTCCAACAGAGGGGCAATGCGTCTCACCAGAAAACACCAGGCCCGTGATCAAGTGAGCAGAAACTGGGCAGTTTTGTATTGCATGAGGCCCTGAAGAGTTTCAGCTCTGGATGACCCCATCTTTGGAAGAGGTCGTCTGCTATAGACTGCAGGAGTTCCCATTCGTGAGTGCTCAACCGAGATCGGCTTAAGGTGTCGGCCAAGGCATTTTGGACCCCTGGAACATAAACTGCGGTGAGCGATAGGCCATGGTCTAGAGCCCAGAAGCAGACTCTCATAGCCTCCTGACAAAGAGGATAGGACTGAGCTCCCCCGCTTATTGATCTAGTAAATGACAGACATGTTGTCCGTCTGCACCAACAAGGGACCTGGACGGAGGTCTGGGAGAAATGCCTGTAGAGGCAGAACTGCCCTCCTCTCCAGAATACTGATGAGGAGGGTCAGTTCCAAAGAAGACTATGCACCCTGTGTCTTGATGATTCTGAAATGAGCTCCTCAACCTAGGCCAAAGGCATCAGTTGTGAGGACCTGTAATGGGGTTCTCTGAATGGGGACTCCAAACTCTAGATTCTAGGGAGAGGCACCAAGACAGAGTCTGTACCACTGCTTTGGAGATCAAGACTGGCTGGTCGAGGTAGTCCTCTCTGATCCCACTGCATTCTAAGGGTCCACTGAGGGACTGTCATAAACAGGGTCCACTGAGGAACAGTCACTATGGCTGCAGCCATATGGTCCAGGGGCTGGAGCATGGTCCAAGCTGGGACCTGGTGAGCAGCTGAAAATTTGTGGGCCAAAGAGCAAGGCATACTGCCCTGTCTGGCGGGAGGAAGGCCTTCCCTTGCTCTGTGTCTAGGATTTCCCTGTTACTGCATCCTCTGACATGGTTTTGGGATTGATTTGGACATGTTTAGGGTGATTCCCAGGGGCTGAACAGGCGAAGGTGTCCTCTAAGGCCGCCAGAAGCCGATCCCTTGTGGCGGCATTCAAAGCCAATCACCAAGGTAGGGATAAACAAAGTGTCCCTGCCTCCCATGGCTGCTGCCACCACTGCTAGGCACTTCGTGAACATGTGCCGAGGAAAGGCTGAAGGGCAAGGCCCGAAAATGGAAATGCCTTCCCTGAAAGGAGAACCTCAGGAATCTCCTGTGAGCTGGAAGCACCAGAATATGGAGGTAGGTGTTGTGCATGTCCAGAGAGCAAAGTCAGTCCCCTTGATGCAACATGGGAAGAATGCCTTGCAAGGTGATCATCCTGAACCTTTTGTACTGTATGTAATTGTTCTAGAGACTCGGGTCCAGAATCGGGCTGGGTCCTATTGTCTTTTGGGAACCACGAAGAAGCAGGAGTAGAAACCTTTTCCCCCACTGTGGGGCTGGAATGGGTTCTATTGCCTTCTTGTATAGCAGAGACTGTACTTCCTCCCAAATTAGCTTGGCATGGGAGGGGGAGTAGGTAATTTGGACCAGGGGATTGTCCAGGGGAATCTACAGAAATTCCGGCACGTGGCCCGCTCTATCAACTGGAGGACCGACGCTTCGGTAGTGATGGTGGCCCACCTGTCGAGGTAAAGAGAACAGTGACCCCCTACCACCTCTGCCCTGGGCTTGGCAAGGGGTGGGGGGGTTGGGCAAGGAGTCAGGCGTGGGAGCCTGGGGTGGGCAGGGAGACCTGGGTTTGGTGTTCCAAGGTTCCACCGGGTTAAGTCGGAGACTTATGGCGAAAGTTGCCTCTCTGTTGCTGTCCTTTAGGCTTCTGCCCTCTGTGGTGATGAAACTGCCGATGTCTGCCAGGGGTCTGATCAGATCAGTGCAACTGATGCACAGACTGGATGGCCCTACCCGAGTCCTGGAGGTCTGAGATAATTTTCTCAATGTCTTGACCGAAAAGCATAGATCCTAGGAATGAGGCATCAATGATGGCATCCTGAAGGTCTTGCCTAAATCCAGAAACCCAGAGCCAAGAGTACCTCCACATACAAACCCCTGTGGTGCCTGCCTTGGCTGCTGTTTCCGCCAAATCATAGGATGACCTCAAGACATGCTTTCCTATGTCCAGACCAGACAGGAGCACATCTAGGAGCTCCGTTATGTGATTAGAATCGGGTTGTCTTTTTGCAAGCTCGATGGCTTTGTTCCAGAGAGATTTCTGGTACTGTACAATGTGTGCCAAAAAGTTGAGCGAACGAATGGTGCATGTGGCTGATGAGTAGACTTTCCTGCAAAACTGGTCTAGATGTTTGGATTCCTTGTCCGGCGACTGGGAGCTTATGTGCGAGGCTATTTGGTCCTGCCGTGGGCAACGTTAACGCGACTCAGTCTGCCTTGGGCTGTTCAAGGAATAGCTCGCTTGTTGCGTGTACATAGAAACATAGAATTTGACAGCAGATAAGGACCACTTGGCCCACCTAGTCTGCCCATTTTCCTACCTAACAGATACGCTGCAGATCCTAGTTAACCAGCAGCTTACTTCCTCCTACCCCCCACTAGGACTGCCTTATGCCTGTCCCATGCATTCTTGAATTCCCCACTGTTCTTCCTCCCGACCTCCTCAGGAGGCTGTTCCATCATCCACAACCCTCTCTGTGAAAAATACTTCCTCACATTACCTCTGAGCCGTCCCCCTCTATCTTCAAATTGTTCTTGCACATCTCTTTTTCTGGAAGATGCTACCCTCTTGGACTTTAATTCCCTTGAGGTACTTGAAAGTTTCTATCATGTCCCTTCTCTCCCTTCTTTCCTCAAGAGTATACATATTAAGCTCCTTTAGTATTTCTTCCTATGTCTTCTGGTGCAGACCCTGCACCATTTTGGTTGCCCTCCTCTGGACAGCCTCCTCTATGTCTTTGGAGATGGGGTCTCCAGAACTGCACACAGTACTCAGATGGGTCTCACCAACTGCCTGTACAGAGGGATAACAACTTCCTGTTTTCTACTATTGATGCCTCTTCCTATGCATCCCAGTATCCCCTCAGCCTTCCTTACTGCCTTCTCACATTGCTTGCCCACCTTTAGGTCATCTGATACAATTACCCCAGATTCCTTTCTATTTTTACTGTTGTCAGTATCTCACCCCCATTGTATACGCTTCCCTGGGTTTTGTTTCCCAGGTGCATTACCTTACACTTCTTAGCATTGAATCCAAGCTGCCATACATTTGACCATTCCTCCAACCTTGCCAAGTCCCTTCTCATCCTTTCCACTCCATCTTGTATATCAACCCTGTTGCAGATCTTCATGTCATCTGCAAAGAGACATACTTTTCCTTCCAGTTCCTCTGCAATGTCACTTATAAAGACATTAAAAAGGACCGGTCCCAGTACTGAACCCTGCGGTACCCCGCTAGTAACTCTCCTTTCTTCACGGTGTACTCCATTTACTACTACCTTTTGCGCCGTTTTCTAGCCAATTTTTTATCCAGGCTACCACCTTGGGACCCACTCCCAGGCTGGCTATCTTGTGTATTAATCTTTTGTGTGGGATTGTATCAAATGCCTTGCTAAAATCTAGGTAGGCCATGTCCACAGCCCCTCCTGGTCTACTACTTGGTCACCCAGTCAAAGAAATCTATTAGATTCATCTGACATGACCTTCCCATCGATACAGCCTGTGCACTTTTTTTTTGGTATAGTGGGGCTGTCAAAGGATGCCTCTAGGATAGCCTGGTAGTGTCCTGAAAGGAGCCCCATGGATGAAGCGACTAAAGGTTTGGGCTCATTCATACCAAAGAAATGAGCCAGCCTCTTTTCTCTTGATCAAGATCCTCAGTTTCCTACTGATTCAAAAATTGGATGCACGCATCACGTCCAGAATGTGGGATCATCCGGGGAGCGGGGTGAATCTCCCAGAGGTCAGGGTGGTGGAGAGAAAAAACTCCCCTGATGATCTGGAGGAGGCAGAGGAGTCAGGCGGTTGACCTCCAGGAAGATCTGGATTGGGAATGTTGGTGCCTCTTCCGGTAATGCCTACAGGATGATCTCAAACAATGATTACGCCGTTCAGAAAACCCGCTATCCAACGGAGCAGGAGATCTGTCCCTGGGAGGAGGTGGTGATCGCAAGGGCTGCTGCGGGGAGTCTATGGGGAGAGGCTGCGGTGTGGGATTCTGAGGTTCCTTGGGGATGATGTCTTTCCTGTGTCCCACCAGGAACCGAAAAGGTCCTTGGCTTCAGCCAGAGAGACCTTGGCTGGGGCTAATGGGCTTGGCGTCTCAGACCTGTCATCAGGCTTCTCGGGCAGCGCCTCGACGGCTAGTCGGTGGCTGATGTACACTCTGGTGATTTAGGTTTCTCCGGTGTCTGGTCTTGGGGTAGCGTCGGAGCTGGCGCAGGTTAACTGGCTAACCTGGCGTCTGACCGCCCGTCGCAGGTTGGATGTCGGGAGGCATCTCCTGGCTGGCAGCTGCACCCTTCTGAGGTAGCTTAGGGGTGTGGGTGGCGGGAAGACCCAAAGGTGAAGACATCAAAGACTTTGGGGTGGAGCACCGAGTCTGATGCCCAATGCTTTGGAGAGCTAGCATCAGGGTGAGACTCTGGTTCCAAATGCTGCTTCCTATCAGGTCCTACGGACAGTTTGGAGGAAGAAGCCTTCGCCAGGTGGGGGTGGCAGGGTGGCTGTCGCCCGCTCCGCTAACAGCAGAATCCCTTGATTTAGACCGGAGGTATGGCTGTAGGGCCTAAGACTAAAGGGAGGCCAGGCTTGCCACAAGAATCACCACCTGACATCTGTACCGACAATGGAAGTTTCAAGGCTGGCAAACCGCAGAAACTTGGGTTGGCATGTGGGAGGCAGAGTCCAACCTCCACGAGAGGAAGGACTGCAGCTGGCAATTTTCTTATGCGGGCCATGGATCAGCGAATCCGAGCAGGTCTTGTTCTTCTCGTGATGATGTTTTCCACTGGACCTTTTCTCAGATTTGTGTGAAGTCCCAGACCCTGAAGAAGAAGGGGATCCTAGGCCTGACAGGGCCTTTTGCATGGTGGCCGGCTGCTGTTCCAGAAGGTAGGTCTTCAACATCTTCAGTTAGTGGATGCGAGTCCAGTGGTTGAAACTTCTGCAGTGCGGGCAGGAGTTGGAGTCGTGGTCAGGCCCCAAGCAGATGAGGCAGGTCGAGTGACCGTCTCGACCCAGGGTTTGCTTCCCACATATGCACCTAGATTTCGGTTGCTGACTGGAGTACGATGGAGAAGACATGCACCGATAATGTGGTAAAACAATAACAAAACTTTGTAGAAAAAGTTAGTGAAAATGGCGGTTGACTGTTAGCAGTAGGCGTCCGTGGAGCCGATGTGAATGGGTCGGTGGCGGAAATGAACTCGGGTGTGGCCAAGGACCTCCCTTTTATACCACTGGCTGATGTCGAGGCAGTCCGACATCAGGCGATCCTACAGGGTCTTAGTGCCTGGCGGTATAGTCCTTATGGTGTAGTCTGCTGCAGAGCTCCCACATGAAGTAAGATTGTTCTTTATAAAAGAAAACAATACCTATACATAAATATGGAAACACTGATATAATTTAGCTTTTTATTTTAAATAAGAAATGTAAGAATTATGTTCTCATATGTTCCTAACTTTTTTTTTTATGGGCAGTATGATTTAATGTGGGACCAAGTTAGAAATCCCGTCCTGTTTCTGCTTAAAACTAGTACAAGTGGATCCCTGGCAATTAGCCTTGGAAGCAATGAGTGATCACAGTATTGTGTCTGAAGAATGGGACTAAATGAAAAAACTTTTTTAAAGTGTTTAGAAAATAATAAATTTAATTGAAATAAGACAATGTTTGAAATAAAAGCTTATTAAATAATATGAAATGACCTGTTAAGTGTAAGTATCTTGTAGAGGTCCTGATAAACGTAAGCATCTAAATAGTGAATCTTTCCTTTTGACATAAATTTTTATGATGTTAAACTGATGCACCTGATCCACATCATCAAATGGTGACTATAACATGTAAAGTGTATTTTCCTACAATTGCCCCCTAAGGAACCTTGTGTTTCAGGCAAAGCAGCTGGGTATATGCTTTATATAAGTGTCCAGCTATGGCTCTACTGCATTAGCAAATAAAATGTAAGTTCATTCTGAAGACAAAGTGTCAAGCCTTATTTTTTCTGTCGAGAATGCAACTGCCTTGTGAACACTGATTGTTTTCTAGGTGAGCCACCTTTTGTTGCACCCTCAGGGTTCCACTTGAGCATGTAAAGCTTTTTGGGGAAACACTGTGAATGGATTTTGTTGGCTACTACTAGGCTACCTCAATGTACAACAGGTTTCAAAACCTTTCAGCAGCACAGGTAGCGCTCTGTCAGCGTGGTGCAGTGTCTAATGGAAAAGGTGCCTGTGCTCACCAGAGTTTATAAATACATATAATATATAAATACAGTATGTATATATATAATATATAGAGGATCCAGTTAAGAAAGAAAGCCAGTGTCCCAGCGCATCTTTCCTGGGATGCCTCTTCCAATGGGCTAGGTCATTTGTGGTTGTTTAACAATGGAACCTTTCTAAGTACAGAGTCTGGACCCAGAGCAAAGGCAATGTGTGGTAAGTAGCAACTTGGCACCATGTACCAGCCTTCTTGTGAGACTAAGGACACTGGTGTGCACCACTTCAATGCCACGGCTATACTCCCAGTGGGAGGAAATGATACTGGCATATTCCTGTGCTGGTATGTCTTGCTCATTATCGTTATGAAATCAATCAATGCACCAAAGCTTTTAGACGCCACCAATTCAAACAGCACAGTGTAGTTCAGAGTGCGGCCTCCCAGATATTCTCCATGGCCTGTGTAAGTATATTTTCATACACATTGGAACACGGTTTACACTGTTATAATAAAGTTCAACCCACCAAGACAAATGCTTCATTGTATCAAAAGTTTCACTGCATCAATAAAATCCCCAATAATCTCTACTGCTTGGGACATTAAACAAAATAAGCAGAAACTGGCCATATCTGAGTTCCCCTTAAAGGTGTTGGGAACAGTTTTGTATACCTCTAGATGACCTCCTGTTGTCCTTTTAGTGTCTATACAATATTCTGAAGGTTTTCTACCTTTTTTGTTAAATAAAATTTTGTTATTACTGTAACTATCCCATACCCTCTTTCCTCAGCAGTTGCTGCTTTCTCTTTTCATACTGCCTGAGCATTCTATGACATCAGTAACACCACTCCAGACCATTCCGATGACTAGTATGGAATGGCGTTATTGATATATAAAATAATCTCGAAACATGAAAAGAAGAGCAGTAGCTGGTGAGGAAAGTGGAACTCTTGTATATCTCAGGGCACCCCAAAGCTAGATTATTTATCAAAAATTGATCAACGCATATCAGAATACATAACTGGCATGGCACGGAAGATGGAAGGGCATTTAATTAGGTGAAAATAATTTCCTCTCCTCTTTAAGAGGGTTCTATAATAGATTATGTGAAAACTTGAAAAACGAATTCATCTATTTGATGTTGCTATTAAATTACAGATCATATGGAAATATAGAACATAGCTTTTTAACCTGTTAAAAAGCTTCCAGTCACTGCAATATTATGATAACCATCTTTACTTTAAAAAAAAAATGAATGTTTTGACATACATTATTTAGAACACATACGAACCAGTGATGAATGGGAACTTTTTCTGTGTTCAGAAACACCACCTGTTTTCCTCAGTTCTCTACTAGTATTAAAAATTGGTTTATTTGCATAGCATATTATTTCCAGATGGCTCTCATAAAAAATGTGATAACGGCAGTCTTGTTCCACAGTTCAGATGTTTTCAATTAAACTACGTTCCACATTTATTTGAAATCTGAACATTTATAATTACACTGACACTTTGGGTGGTGGGGTAACAGTAAACTATCAGCAGACCAAGTGGGATTATGGCATTAGGTGAATCCCCTTGTGTCCTTTGTTCAGGGTTACAAATTACTGAAGGACATTGACAAGTGTTCTTTTTAAAATGCAGCACACACTGGAAAGCTGGGTGGCACCTTTACGCACTCCTGCCAGGTTGCTTCCTCTTGTACTCTGTTCTAATGCACCCCCCTGTGTATACTGCCTCCCTGCAGCACATGGAAAATAATGGGTGCTTAGACAATACAGTACCATAGATAGCTGTTTCCACAGATTGAGCACTGGCAAGGTTATCACTGCATTTTCTTTTTTTTGTGAATTAATGTTTTTCATGGTTCCCTCCTCATGTGCTACCCTTCTCAATGTTCTCCATCTGCTCAGCCCTAGGCACAGAAAGCTTAGTCCCCTAGTTCCATCCATAGAGAGGTTCATCCATTCCCCAATCGATCAGTACTCTGGATTAAGCAACACCTACTCTTACCTGGAGGCCCCATTCAGAGTCTCTGCCAACTGACCCCCTCCTTTGCCTGGATACGAGACCAATGCCAGAGTGTCCTTACTGTCAGTGTCAACCTTAGTGCTAGATGGAGCAGCACCTACATGCCCCCTGTCAGATGAACTACATTCCAACAGCAGAAGCCTGGCTAGTCATGGAGAAACTGCCCACTTGGCTCCCCATTCCAGGGCCACTATAAGGAAAGGGACACTGTTTAACCAGGAAAGGCACACTAAGCTGAAGCTTGTTTCCAGGTGTGACCTGGGAGCACAAGGAAAGTACAGTTACGTAAGAACTTACCGTAACAGTAGATCTTCGAGAACAGCTCTTGCAGCAGGTTACACCATTAGGACTGAAGCCGGCAGGCGCCAGGACCTCACGGAAAAATTCTAGCTAGCTAACTTCAGCGGGGACCGCCCCCGACGTCGGTCCCGCCTCCGACGTCAGGCGTGGTACAAAAGGGGGCGGTCCCGCCAGATTCCCCAGTTCTCCCGCCGGAGACTTCCGATCACAGGCTGACATCGAAATGGGAGACCGAGGATTCGCCGTCAGAAGACATAGAATATAAATCCCTGCTCAGAAAGACTGAGCCATGCCTCCTCCAAGGGGGAAGGTGGGCGGGAAGGTACCTGCTGCAAGAGCTGTTCTCGAAGATCTACTGTTACGGTAAGTTCTTACGTAACTGTACTATCTTACCGTGACACAGCTCTTGCAGCAACACCGATAGGACTGATTCCCAAGCATGCTGCTGTCAGAAATTCGGGAGGAGGAAATTAAAGGATGAATACCAGGTCCTGAACCTAGGACAGGAGACCCTGTAGCACTGCCAGGCCGAAACCAGCCCTTCGCCGAGAGGCGATGTCCAGGCTATAATGCCTGATAAAGGTATGCACAGAACTCCAAGTGGCTGCAGCGCATATAGCAGAAGTAGAGGCGCTTCTGGCGCTGCAAAGAGTGGCCACACCTCTAGTGGAATGACCCGGACTGTGCCGGGAGGGGCTTTGTTTGATACCATAACAGTGAAATACACTGGACAAGCCAGCGAAAGGGACTGTTTGGATACGGGTTGCCCATCATTCTCTCAGAGAAGAAATGAAAAGCTGCTCAGAACTACGAAAGGACTGAGTTCTGTTGAGGTAAAACCTCAGGCTGCGGTGAACATCCAGGGTATGGAGCAGAGCCTCTCCTCTATTTGAGTAGCTCGGGAAGTAGACCGGAAGGTCGATATCCTGGTTCAGAGTGAGTGAAGAAACCACCTTAGGCAAAAATTTAGGGTTCGTCCTCAGGGATACTCTGTCCCGGTGGAAAACTAAATAAGGCTCTTTGCACATGAGAGCATGAAGTTCTGAAATTCTTCTTGCCGAGGTAACAGCAACTAAAACAACGTTTTTCCGACGAAAGCGTAGCTACTTAATCATGAGCAGGTTCAAAGGGGGCGTGAGCTGTTCCAGGACAAAGAGCAAATCCCATGGAGGCACAGGGTCTCTAATAGGAGGCCTAAGGTGTAACACTCCCCTAAGAAATTCCAGAGAGGCGTCCATCTGGGCCACTGTACGATTTCCCACCGGGAGGTGGTAGGCCGAAATGGCACAGAGGTGCACTTTAATAGAGGAGTAGGCTAGACCCGAATGAAAGAGGGAGAGCAAATAATCCAAAATTACTCCCACAGGACAACCTAAAGGGAAAAATCGGTACTTTCGCGACCATACACAAAACAGCGCCATTTCATGGCGTCGTCTATCGCGTTGCGGCTTTCTGGCTGCAGAAAGGACTTCTGCAACCTCTTGAGACCCGTGGCTTAAGATGGCTATGTCTCTAGGAGCCAAGCATGCAGGTTCAAGGAACGTGGTCTGGGTGGACAAGTGAACCCTTCTCCTGAGACAGTAAGTGGGAGCTGGCGGCCAGCGGGAGGCGGGAGTTCGAGATAGTTGAATCAACAAGGGAACCAAATCTGTCCCAGGCCAGAGCAGGGCCACCAGGATCATGATCGTGCTCCCTCGCGGTTTGAGAAGAACTCTCTGGATCAGCGGAAGGGAGGAAAAGCGTCACAGGAATCTGTTCGCCCAGGAGAGGGATAGCGCGTCTGCCAGAAAACACCAGGCCCTGGATCTAGCGAGCAAAAATTGGGCAGTTTTGCGTTGGATGGGGAAGCGAACAAGTCCAGATCTGGAGTTCCCCATCGAAGAAACAGATCCTCTGCTACCTCTTGAAGAAGTTCCCATTCGTGGACTCTGGCCTGAGAGCGACTCAGGCCGTCTGCAATCGTGTTGTGTCCACTCCAAGAACATGCACAGTGATCAGATTAGCGCGTGTCTGATTACCCAATCCACACCTCATGGCCTCCTGCAAAGGGGTAAGTGTCGCCTCCTTGTTTGTTGAGGTAATACATCACCGCCGTGTTGTCTGTCTGAAGTAGAAGAGTACACGGTGGGATAACTGACTGAAAGGCCTGCAGGGCATGAGAACCGCTCTCATTTCTATACGTTGATGTGAAGATGACTTCCATCTGGGTCCACGTACCCTGGGACTTTACCCGTCCATGTGCCCCACCCGAGACAGGCGTCCGTGGTGAGGTTACCTCCAGGGCGGGCGCAGTAAGCAGGGGCCTGAGGAAGCGACCCTGGGACTAGCCACCACTGCCAGTCTCGAATCAGAGTCGTGAGTCTGACCGGGTACTGCAAGTGGTCTTGCCTTTGGTCCCATTGCACTTGAGCATCACTGAGGTAACTCACATGGGAGCCTTGCGAAAGGGACAGTAGGAATGGCGCAGCCATGTGTCCGAGCAAGCAAAGGACCGACCTGCTGAGTACAACCTTGCTCACGATAAGTCCCTGATGAGGGATCTGATCGCTCCGCTCTGTCGGCCGGAAGAAAAGCTCTTCCCCGAACAGTGTCCAGAACTGCACCTATGAACTGCAGTTTCTGCGGCGGTACCAGGAGAGACTTCTCGTAATTTATGAGAATGCCCAGGGATGGAACAGATCCTGGGTGCTCTGGATTGCAAACAACGCCTCTCTGGAAGTGACCATGACCAATCGTCCAGATGAGACACATAATGGTCCTGTCTCCTCAGAAGCGCTGCCACGACTGCCATCCTTGGTAAAGACCCTTGGTCCGGAAGATAGTCGAAGGGAAGGCCGGAACTGAAGGTGGTGGCGAGAAACTCGAGCCTTGGGAACCTCATGTGCGCCTGAGCCATAGGGATATGCAGGTAGGCATCCTGCATGTCTAGAGGCAGCTAAAAGGCGTCCTGTTTCAGCATGGGAATAAGCCCGGAAGGGTCATCACGGAATCTCTTGTAAGTGACCGACACATTGAGGTCGCTGAGGTCCAAATTGGACGGAGGTCCCCTGTTTTCTTGGGAACCAGGAAGAAGTGGGAATAGTATCCTTGTCCTCTCTGGTTCTCTGGGCATTCTCTATCGCTCCCCTTTAGGTAGGGCGAGTACTTCTTGCCAGATCAAAGCTTTGTGCTGACCCTGATGCAGGAAAGCAAAGGAGGCCTCGAGGGTGGCTTTCCTGCGAATTCTATAAAGTGGCCTAGACTGACCAAATGAAGAACCCACCTGTCGGTGGTTATGGCCTGCCATCCCGGCAGGAAGTTCGCAATGCGACCCCCGACCATAAATTCCCGTTGATCCTGAGGGGCGGGGGCCGGAAAGGAGTCAGGCTGTGGCGGCAGATGGATCCGCTGGCTGGGCCTGCCTAGGAGAACGCTGGCCTCGGCTGGCGGGTTGTTTCCCCTGGGCTCTATGAAAGCCAGAGCCCCTCTGAGGTGCAGCAGAGCGGGGCTGTTGCCTCTGCGTCCGCCCACGAAAACGGCTTTGGTTCCTATGAAAGGAACTAAGCTTAGGTCGGTACATGGCCTGAACCGACCTTACCGCCTTCCAGCCTCTTGAAGTTTGGTAAGGATCTTTTCTGCAGGATTACCAAACAAGACATCTCCCTCAAAGGGCGTCAAGATGTTCTTTTGGACGTCCGAGGTAAAACCGAGGAGACATGCAACCAAGAGTGTCTCCGGAGGCATCTGCCGGAAGCTGCTGCTCGGGCGATGAGTCCAGCGGAGTCATCGCGCGCTGTACCCAGGTCCCCACGTCCGAACCCGTGCGGAGGAGCTGAAGCATCTCCTCCTTCTGCTCACCTTAGGACAATTTCTCAGCCGTTTCAGACCCTGTTCCCACAAAGCATTCTGGAACTGAACCATGTGGGTTAAATAGTTCAAGGATCTGATGGCGTAGGTAGCGGAAGCATACGTGCGCCTACCCAATGCGTCCAATTGTTTGGACTCTGGGTCCGGTGGCAGGGTGCTCAAATGTTGCGGCCTCTGCGACCGGTCATGTGAGGCTGTGATGACCAGAGAATCAGCCTGAGGCTGCTGCATCAAGTACTGGTCATCCTTAGGAGCCTTGTACAGACGATCAGCTTTCTTCGGTCTCGCCAGGAGCGAGTGTGGACGCTCCACACAGCCTTGGTGGCGTCACAGTGTCCACCAAGGGTGGTACCACCACAGGCTTGGGGTCCTTCTGCCTAAGATATTTGGCGGGCGTACCCTTTGGGGTCTAAGTCTTCAGCATCCCATCCATGTTCTCTTGTATATGTCTCATAATATCAAGGCGAAGGATCATCTGGAGAGATCTAGGCATCTCCCGTGGGTCGGAGAAGGGATGGAGAGTGGACATGGGGATCTAGAGGTGGAGTAGTCTGATCCCGTGTCCTCCGTTGAAAGCGATTGTCGGTGTCTCCTGGATCTCTTGGGGCTGGGTGATCCAGAAGAGGATTTCGACGGAGGTCTCCGTTTATCAGGTCTCCCCCTGGGAGGGGATCTAGGCTCCCTGGGAGAAGGAACACGGCCCGCCGACCCCGATGGAGGGGCAGGAACGGAGGAGGAGGAGGAGGAGGAGGAGGAGGACCATGTCCTTTCTTATGGTATCCCACCAGGAGGTGAAAGATCTTTCACTTCCGCTAGAAGAAACCGGCAACTGGCCGGGCGCGGTGGGCGGTCGTCCAGATCCGGCATCGGCTCCTCAAGTAGCTCTGGCAAGCGAGGGTTCCCTAGAATGTCGGCGGGACCGGGTGCCCGTCTGGTCCTCGGGCTGCACTAGGTCCTCCTCCGATAAAGGCTCCTGACCGGCGTCGGTCCGGGCGACAAGACCTTCTTCTCAGAAAAGGCGGACGTCGGTCCCCTGCGGCGTCGCTGTGCGGAAATGGCGAGGACGGTCGTCTGGCCGGCGTCGGCTCAGGGAGGTAGGCGCCGGCGGCGGCTGTCGTGCGGCGTCTGGACTGCAGGTCTCTTAAGGCGTGAGCTCCAGCGTCTTGCGAGGAGGCACCGGCGAGACCTGACATCGGGTACCCAGGGCGGGGGAACCCGACTTACGGTGGTGATGGTGGCGCTCCTGGACTTCGCCAAGGCCCTGGAAGAAGGCGAGAATGGCCTGTGGTTTAGCCTGAGAAGAGGCTTTCTTACGCAGCCGGGGGAGACTTGGAACCTGAGCTGCGGGACTCTGAACCCCTGGATGGGGACCTGGAAGGGGCCTTCTCCCTTCTTTTCTCCGCGTGCTTGTGGGAGGTCTTAGAGGAAGTTTCCCCCTTGGAGGACATGGTCTTCAGCTTTTCCTCCAAAAGATAAGCCTGTAGAGCCTTCTGACGTCGGATCCGGGTATGGCTGTTGAACCCCTGACAAGAAGGACAGGCCCGGGTATCGTGATCTGGGCCCAGGCACCTAACGCAGGCTGTATGGGGATCCTTGAAAGGGATCTGTTTTCCACAAGCACACTTTCCAGAAGTTGGAGAGGACATCAAGATCTTGCTTGAAGAATCAAATAATTTTGTTGAAAAGAAAAGCACTATTCACGCGTCGCACGCTAGACTGTGAACCGAAGGGGTCAAGACGAGCTAAGTCGACTGCGGGAAAAGAACTGTGGAATCTGGCGGGACCGCCCCCTTTTGTCTCACGCCTGGCGCCGGGCGGGACCGGCTGTCGAGGCGGTCCCAGCTGAAGTTAGCTAGCTAGAATTTTTCCGTGGGGTCCTGGCGCCTGCCGGCTTCAGTCCTAATGGTGTAACCTGCTGCAAGAGCTGTGTCTCGAAGTAAGATCTCAAAGTGACTTGCTCAGGGTCACACATTACACAAGTAGGGGCAGTGGGATTCAAACCCAGGTCTCCAGGTTTGCAGCTCAGAGCCCTAAACCTCTGCGCTATACCGCCTCCATGCATTCCCCACTATGGGGTAGAAGATGCCACCCTGCCTCACCAGAAATGTATCACATCTCTTGGGGATCATGCACTGCTACATGACACCCACATAGGCATCCCATGCTTAGGAACTGAACCTGGGTCACTTGTGGGGCAACAGGTCACACTAACCACTGCTCTGTCACGCAGTCCCTATCACTGGATAGTTTTGATAATGCCTTAGGCATGAGCTCTGAAAAGTGACAGCCTACTGTGCTCACTGACTGCTTCTCCCAGTACAAACATCTGACAGGGTTCCTTGTCAAAAACAATGGGATGGGGACAAACTGCATTAACCATGGTGAGCGTGCAGAAGCACACACGGCATAGCAGAGGCACACTGTGCTGTGGCCTGCTATACTCCATTCAGAAGCAGATATGGATGCCTTTGCACTGGGCCAACAGATACAAGAGTGCATACTAGGGTGCCTTACTTAGGCTTCAGGACGGTGGTGTCAGACATGGACTGCTGTAGTATCCCCTACTGGTCAATCCATAAAGTGACACTACGATCCAAAGCCTGTCAGCCAAAAGTAAGGTGCAGTCAACTTACAAAGAAATGGGTAGGATCATATGCCAGAGCTTACATCACAGCTGGTCACTGACCCACAGTGAGCTGTTCACTGGAGGGACTTCAGCAGAGGCCACGCCTGGACCAGTAAGACTCCTCAAGTGGATGGGGTAGTCGAAAAGTACACTGAAGTCAATCTAAACCGATCTGTATCTAGTGCCTTTCATGAGCGCTCCACAGATATAATCTCTATGCCAAGGGTCACTCAGTAAGGCCGTGTACAGCTGAAGCTTACAGGAATGCAATTTAAAAAACAAAATGCACAGATCCTGTTACCGCAATATTTGACAATCAAGCATATTTAAAAAGAAGGTATGGTGCTCCTACTTTGTTACAAACTTTTATGTGAAAAGCAAACTACTTATTAAGGATTTGAATTTGATTCCATGTTGTGATGTCTCTTTCTGTGGCTCAGTTACTCCCAGAGATATACAATCCACTGCATCATACTTTGGTTTTATTTGTTCATCTCTTGTTGCACTTCTGCCCAGATTTTCTTCTCAAGGGTTGAGGTGTCGTATTCCTTCAACATATCAAACTCCTCCCAAAGGCGTGTCCCCTTCTTAGCCTCAGCCATTTGCTCCTCGGTAAGACAAAGTTCAAACTGTATGCCCTTAACATTGTACCTGGATCGCTCCCAACGTTTTGACCAGGGTCTTGGCTTCATTTTAACTTTTAACTAGGCAAAAAGTTGGGAAGGGTTAGAGAGAATTTTAATTAGAACTGGTACTGAAATAAGGAAAGATTTTAAAAGCTTTCTATTTTTTTTAGTGTCCTGATTCAGTAAGTGGAAGATAAGTCCCAGAGACCATACAAGTGAGAGAGGCTATCTGGCGCCATACACTCCTACTTAAAGGGACACTGTCAACCTTTCCTGCATCATATTACTTCTAGTCAAAACCCACATTTTATGATTGCTTGCCTTCTCTAAAATTCATTGATGCTGGTAATTAATCAGACTTATTTTATTTATTGAAACATTACATCAGTTTTAACACTTATTTCCTACTAGAACTGAACTGATTGCTAATGGTACAGCTGTAGCCAACCTTGTTTTCTTTCAAATCCTTGACCAACTCTTATTGCATATTCCTGGACATTAGGAATGCCCGCAAACAGCATAGTCACTCACGATGCAACAGTCTCCTTTTCTCCCACTACATTATGAGTGGCTAGTCTGTGCTGAGGGTGATTCCAAATCCAGGAAAGATGCAGTGGGAGTTGATTAAGGAATGTAAACAAACATGTTTTTGTGTGTGAACACCAGTATGGTGTGCAATCTGTTTTTTACTTTTTTAAAGACAAAAGGAATCAGAATAAAACTCCCAGTTACATAAGCAGTCTCTACAAAATGTAAACAATTATAACACATGTTTTTGCATTTGCTTGCATGCATGCACAAAGCGAACACACTGTTACTGTAACATAGGGGCTGTGTAGGTGTGTACTGTATGAGATAATGGATGTAGAAAAGCAGGAGGCTTGCCTCGCTGGGCATAAACTTCTTGTAGTTCAAGGGAGAAAGTTCCACCAATCATACTGGTTTTCTTCCCATTAGCCAGCTAAAAAAAAAAACAAAAAAAAGCAACCAGGCACTACCAGGTGGTGCAGCAATATAGAGTAAATCAGATAGAAAACAAGTAATGGTGCACCTACCACAGATCGAATAATAATATGCACTTCGTGTAATATTACAAAATAGTTAACCAGCCACCCAAAAAATAAGGAATACTCATATTTTATTTCATCAACTCCTTACTGATGGCAAAAAATGAAAAGCAATGCATCAGTGCAAAATCACAGCAGGACATCACAAAAACTGGTAAAATGTAGGAGGGGGGAGCAGTCCCACTAGCTGCCACCACGCCAATATAACTGGTGGGAAAAGCACCTTTACGTAAGATCCAACTACGAGCTTTCTAACTGCAGCAACTTTAATATACGCTATTGGAGCCGGAATTACCGTGGCCGCTGGCACCATTTTTTCACTTTTTGCCATCAGTAAAGAGTTGATGAAATAAAATATATGATATTCACCGTGCTCAACTAGTAGACCTCATCAGGCTTTGAAGATAATCAAGCTTCACTGTGTGTGCGCGTGCTTCCACTGGTTACAGACAGGAAAAGCCTATGTAAAGCACTAAACAGTGAAAATCTAATAGCTAAAATAGGCTAACAACATGTCAATAATGAACTGAAAACACCAGTAAAAGCTGGTTTAGATTACATACTGTTCATGTGCCCTTTAAAGAGCCCTGACACGAGTTGGATAAAAATGTGAGTTGGATACAATTCAGTTTATCATTCAAATATTTTTGCAATCTTTGTTTTCATATGAACTTTATCCTACTGCCCTCTCCATTGGACCCCTTCTGCTGTCGAACAGCCCTTCACAACCCCGGACTTACCCCATTGTGTGAGTGGGTGCCATGAATAGCAGTAGTGCGGTGCCTTTAGGGTAGCATCATCATTCTGCAGACAGGGTTCTTTTCACCCCTTCTCCTGAGTCAGAGCTGGTGGTATGCAATGGTGCACATGCAGACCGTGAAGATGGTGCACACTTTCAACACCCACCTTTGACTCAGACTTTCAGTTCTGGTGACTGCTGCGATGCCACCTACCCTCCACTAGGTGGCAGCCAAGCAGCAGTCACTACCCCAGTGGGGAGATCCATCGATGGCCGCTAAATTGTCCTTCCTCTCATCCAGCCCCGAGCAACCTTGGTCCATTCCCAAACCCAGGTCATCGTCATAGCGTGGTGAGGGTGTCAGTGCATCAGGCCCCCTTCCCCGTTACTGGCCCAACTACACGTTTAGTGTGATGCAGATTTCTTAGACAATTCTGTCTGTGGCCTTGAGGGGCAGAACCACAAGAAAATATTACTTACCATAGTAATCTTGTTTCTTCTAAGGGAATCTTGCTGTATTCTGACATATGCAGTACTGTCCTCCCATTGTACAGTCCCGAAGCCGAAATAGTTAATAGAACCTATGCTAATGATGGAATGCTAGGCTCGTGCTCAGTTTTCAAACCACCATCCCTGGTAAATATTCTAGAACGGTCTGATTCTTATGGAGCGTGAATACTAACATGCTATCTATACTAACTTTAACAATTAACTAAATAAATGACGACCAACAATCCCCTCCAGTTGAAAATGTGGGCTAAACTAAGACTCAAGTCACTAAGCCCAACAACAGAACCACTCATAGGTTTACAACAGCACGGACAGCTGTGCTGCAGTGCCCATAGGTTGTAGCAGGGGTGGTAGGAAGGGAGCTCAGAATACAGTAAGAATTCATTAGAAGAAACAAGATTACTATGGTAAGTAATGTTTTCTTCAAACCCCAGGAAATCTTACTGTATTCTGACATATTCGACTACCAAGCAGTACCTTTGGAAGAGGGTAGAGAACCTCTTTAGTAAACAAGCTCTGCACTACTGCTGTGTCAAACCTGGCATCACCTCTGGCCTAGGTATCCAGGCTGTAGTGTTTGGTAAGGTGTGAACTGTTTTCCAGGTAGCTGCTTTACTGATTTCCAACAAGGAATATCTCCTGCAGCTGCTATTTAAGCAGCTGTACCCTTGCAGAGAGAGCCCTAAGGCCTACAAGGATTCCTTACCTACTTTGCTGTAGCAGAACTGAATACAAGCAACCATCCAGCAGGCAATAGACCTCTTTGAAGCAGGCTTGCCCTAAAGCTGAGTGCTCACCTGCCTGTGACCGTTTGTGGGCCCAAGTAGTAACTATAGCTCACTTGACATCTAAGCTATGCAGTCTACATTCCCCTGAACTAGAGTGGTCAGTGAAATAAAGACTGGCAAAGTAATGGACTGATTTAGGTAGAAGTCCGAAACCACCTTGTGCAGAAGGTTTCTGTTCGTCTTGAGGTTGTCCCTATGGACTGATATGTAATTAACTCAGTGGACAAGGCCTGGAGCTCACTGATGCTCCCAGCTGAGGTGATGGCTACCAGGAACACTGTTTTCCATGCTGCATACCTAAGCTCTGCTGAAGACATGGGCTCAAATGGTGGTTTCATTAGCCAGCCAATGCATATATTGAGGTCCCATGCCGAGGTGTGTTCCCTGTGAGGGAATGCAAATGCATGACATCCTTGAAGAACTTGATAAACACTAGATTAACTACCAGAGATGACCCCTTACCAGCTGAGAGGTAAGCAGAGACAGCTGGTAATTGTACTCTGAGGGTGGAAGGCCTAAGGCCGAGAGAAAGAAGGTGTGCCATATATTGTAGGATGACTGACAAGTCATAGAGAAAGAAGGTGTGTCATATATTGTAGGATGACTGACAAGTCAGAGAGAAAGAAGGTGTGCCGTATATTTTAGGATGATTGACAAGTCAGCCTGGCAGCAGTCTATCTCTTTTTCTGGCACCAAATGGAAAAACCTCTTCCATTTAGAGGTGCAAGTCTTTCTGGTAGAAGGGTTTTCCAGAAACCCTAAGAACCTCCAGCACCCCTATAGAAATGTGCAAGTCTGAATACTGTAAGTACTCAAGAGCCAAGCACTGAGCCTGAGAGACGGATATTGGGTAAGGACCCTGTCCTGCAAGGAGGTCAATAGTTTTGCCTCCTGGGCAGAGAGACTGGCCTGGAAATTGACAAGGTCAGCTGTAGAAAACACCATGGCCTTCTGGCCAAATCTGGACTAACGAGGATCCTTGTCGCTGAGTGAACCCTGAGCTTGTTCAGCACTCTGAGCAACAGGGAAATTCATTTTATTTTTTTTATTTCAGTCTTTGGTAACTGGGTAAGGCCCACTAGGCACAACTGCCTGGTTTCAGGGGTGACCTGGAGCACTGGGCGGTTAAGTCACTTGCTCAGAGTCACACAGTATGCAAGTGGAGGTTATGAGAATCAAACTCAGGTCTGGTCTGCTGGATGTGTCAAGCTCGTTCAGACCTCGTTCCTCTAATCTCTACGCTAGACTGCCAGCCCATGGCAATGGAGGAAAGGCAAACGGAAACTTCCCTGTTTAATGCAACAGCAGTACATCCAGAGGGACTGTGTCCCCTGCAAGAGGTCTGCAACAGAATTGGGGTAGCTGGTAATTGTGTGGGGTTGCAAGAGGTCCACCTCTGGGTGCCACCTTCTAATCATCACTTGTACTCCTGGTGGTTTAGTTGATCCTGCTACGAGCATCTGCTAGGACATCATCCTTCCTGGGAGTGGACTGCTGAGAGGGAGATGCCCAGGGAGTGAGTTAAGACTGCACACTTTCATGGCCTCTGTGCACAGTAGGGATGACTCTGTGCCCCCTTGCTTGTTTATGTAGTACATTGTGGTTGTATTGTCTTGTCCTGACCTAAAACACCTTGCCGTGAAGGACTGAATGCCCAGCTAAGCTGCCCTGAGCTCCAGGCTTTATGTGATGCAGTGTGTGTTCGCCTAGGAGGGAGGCATAGGTTGTCAAGACTGCTGCTGGTGGCAGCCGGAGGAAAGGTACACCCTCCGTGAGGTTGTCTTCTTCCTGCCACCACTGCAGAGATTGCAGCAGAATTCTTGTGGCTGGGACAATCATTGACAGGGAATCTCTTTTTGGGACCAGTGAGACCTGAGGTGGAACTAAATGCCTCTCCTCTGGAATCTTGATCCTGACACTGTTGCTGCAGCCATGTGCCCTAGCAACTGTGAAAAATGCCTCACTGGTCTGGGGTATGAGGCTGGAATGGGCCTGCCAGCTGCACCAAGCTGTCTACCATTCCCTTGGGAGGAAGGCCCTTCTTCTCAGCGCATCCAGTCTTTGCCCCTATACACTCCAGGCGCTGAACTGGTGTTAGCATTGACTTTTTTTTTTTTTTATTGACCAGGAGATCCGGCATACACAGGGTATTCTAGATGGTGATCAGTGCACCTCTACCCGCAGAACAGACTGGCCTGCCATCAGCCAGTCGTCCAGGTAATGGGTAGACTAAGATTCCCTGCCTCCTTTTGTGTGCTTCTACCAGTGCTATGCACTTGGTAATCACCCCAGGAACAGAGATAAGGCTGAAAGGAACGTCTTTGAACTATGTGGGAGGAAGTGCCCTTTAAGGCCAGAGGTGTAGGCTCAATCCCCCTTTCAGAGTGTAGGGAGGATGGTAGCCAGTGTAACCATTCTTACTTTGGCTTTGTTAAATGCCTGGGATCCCATATGGGTCACCACCCTCTCCAGCAGGGTTACTTCTGATAGACTGGCAAGTCTGAAAAACCCTGCCCTCAGTTTTGGCAGGATTTTGAACCTGACGGCAAGCCCCTGGCCCACTATCTGTCTTGGTACTTATAGGGTGTTGCTGCTTTCTCCTTTGCAGCAGCACTCCTACCGTGTACCCATCCTTGTTTTCCATGTATGCCTCTGTTTGTTCATCAAAAAGGAATGTAGGCTCATCAGAAAAATCCAATGCCTTTTGGCTGGCCTGAGATTAATTAGTTGTCCCTAGCCAGGCCCAGCTCCTCAGAGACACTGAAATTGCCATTTGCATGGCTGCAATATCATTGCATCCACTGTCCTTCTGAACCGACATATAGAGGCCTCTATGCCCTAGCAATCTCTAAAATTACATTCTAGAGATATTTTATTGATTGATTTATTTATTATCTGGAGACAAAGGCCACGTGAGTGGCCTGTCTAATAGACAAAGAGGCACCTAAATGGGATTTCTTGTGCCAAATAATCCATCTCTTGGAGTCTTTATCCGGTGGGTGTGATGCCAGGGAATCCTTGCCTTATCACAGCCACAGCTTCACACCATTTCATGGCTGAGATGCTCTGCTCAAGACTTAGCCACCCAAAACTTCCTATCCAGCCTCTTGTTCACTGGGGAAATGAAGTGGGATTTTATAAAATTCCAGAATCCTGTGTCTTCAGAGACATGTGGATGAGCAGCGCCAGTCTTTCTGTCACTGGCACATCCATCCTGTCCATACAATCTGGCTCCTCTTCCTCCTCTGTGAATTCCTGAGTGGAGAGGTCCGGTGTCTGTGTGCTTTATGAAGGCAAAGTGAGAGGAAAATCTCAGCTCCCTTTCAGGGAGTCAGGATGTTGAGGATCAGGGCATACATCAGATACAAACTCACCATGTACACCTCAGCAAACCGTTCAGATGAACCAGGAACCAAGAAGGAACCCAGGTCCTGAACAGAGGTCTGTGAACAGGCCATTGAACCAGAACACAGCGGTACGGTTGCAGCACCTGTAAAATCTGTATAGCGCTTGCTATTCATTTGCAGTTGGAACAGACGGTTTTGTAGGTTGTGGTTCATGAACTGAGTGTTTTCCTTCCTTTTCTTGCAGAGCTTACGGTTCAGCGGCTGCAGTTCTTTTCTTTAATCGAGGAACCAATGCCCTGGTTAGAGGTGTAAAACCGTTCCTTCAGTTTCTACATATGAGAGGAGGAAGTTTTATCCACAGCTGGGTTAGCAGCCTTATTGAACTTTTTCTACAGTCAGTTAAAATGCCTATTAAGTGCTGACTGAGGAAACACGTTTTGCTGAACCAGTGTTTTCCTTCCTCTTTTCTCAGCAGAACTTACCAGTTCAGCGGCAGTGCCTCTGTTCTTTTCTTTAATCAGAGAACCATCACCCTGGTTAGAGGGTTGTAAAATCGGTTCCTTCCCACATTGAACCTTTTTCCTACAGTCGGTTAAATGCCTGTTAAGCGCCAACTGGGTACAACAAGGTAGAGAAACAGTGTGACAAGGCAGCAGGTAAAGTAAATAAGATGCTGGGATGCATAGGCAGGGGCATCACCAGCAGGAAAAGGGAGGTCATAATTCCACTATACAAGACACTAGTGAGGCCCCACCTGGAGTACAGTGTACAGTTCTGGAGACCTTAACTACGTAAGGACATAGGCAGGGTAGAGAAGGTTCAGAGGAGGGCAACAAAGATGGTACATGGATTGCATCACAAGTCCTATGAGGACAGGTTGAAGGAACTGAATATGTACTCCCTGGAGGAGAGGAGGGAGAGAAGGGATATGATAGAGACATACAAGTATCTTACAGGGAGAACAGGGTGCAGGAATACACTATTTTAAGCGAAAATATGTTCCAGGACTAAGGTCATGGGATGAAGTTGGAGGGAGGACAATTCAGAGGAAACGTAAGGAAGGATTACTTCACAGAACGGGTGGTGGACAAGTGGAACACCCCTGCCAGAGAAGTGGTAGGGGCTGAAACAATCACGGGATTTAAGAATGCATGGGATAGACAAAGGAATTCTGGAGGTCAGGGGTAAGGGGCAACAGACTTCTAGAAAAACATAAAGGGAACTTACAAGCTCAAATGGGCAGACTGGGTGGGCCACAGGCCCTTATCTGCTGACACTGTCTATGTATCTATGTAACTGAGGAAATACTTCTTGCTTTACAGATGTTACAATCTGCCTTCAGGTGGTTAAACCCTAGGCAAAAACACAAATAAATGAGGACCTGCTTTCAAACAGCTCCCCCACACTCTGTACAAAGCTGAAAACCCATTGGAACAGTTATTTTGAGTAAGTGACAAAACCAGTAAAATCCCCAAGAAATCGTTTTCTGAGAAAGTACAGTTACGTAAGAACTTACCATAACAGTAGACCTTCGGAGAACAGCTCTTGCAGCAGGTTACACTATTGGGACTGGAAGCTGCAGGTGCCAGGACGCCATGGAAAAATTCTAGCTAGCAGTATCCAGCTGGGACCGCTTCGACGCCGGCTCCTCCCCGACGTCAGGCATCACATAAAGGGGCAGTCCCCAGCATCCCAGTTCTCCTGCGAGACTCCCAGCTCAAGTGTGACACCTGAAGGGAGACAGAGGATCCGCTTCAAGGAAGGGTTAGAAAAAGGCGTCAAAGGATGCTGTAGCCTAAAAACTAGGTCAGAAGACTCAACCTCTAGAGGGAAGGTGGGAGGAAACTACCTGCTGCAAGAGCTGTTCTCGAACAGCCTACTGTTAGTTCTTACGTAACTGTACTATCTTACTTCAAGAAACAGATCTTGCAGCAGGTTACACCATTAGGACTGATTCCCAAGCAGTAAAGGAACAATTTGCTACCGGGGAAGGGTAGGAGATGACTCAGACTTCAGGACAAAAGTCCTTGAAGGACCACCATGCCGAATCCAGCTCTACGCCTAGAGGCAATGTCCAAACTGTAGTGTCTGATGAAAGTGTGCACAGTGCTCCAAGTTGCTACCGCACAGATGGCTGAAGTGGAGACATTTGAGCGCAGTGAAAGAGGTAGCCACCCCCCTCATAGAATGACCCTTCACTGGTCTCAGTAAGGGTTTATTGTCCTTCTGATAACAGAACATAATGCACTTCACCAACCATCTGGAAAGCGACTGTTTTGAAACAGGAGCATCGAGCATCCGCTGTGCGTAGGAAACAAAGAGCTGGTCCTACTTACGGTGGGCTTTGGTTTTGGTCAGATAATACCCGAGACATCTAGAGTGTGCAACAGAGCCTCCCCCTGTTACCGTAATTCGGGTAATACACCGGCAGGTTTATATCCTGGTTGAGTGTGACCGCTGAGAACACTTTGGGAAGGATCTTAGGATTTGTCTTAAGGACACCCTGTCCTTGTGAAAACCAAATAAGGATCCTTGCACATGAGTGCATGAAGCTCAGAAACTCTTCTGGCAGAAGTAACAGCAACTAAAAGGAGCGTCTTCCAAGCGAGGAGACGCAGCTCGCAATCCATGGCTGGTTCAAAAGGAGGTAGAGTAAGCTGCTCTAAAACAAAGGGGAGATCCCAAGGTGGAACCAGGTCTCTGCTAGGAGGTCTCAGGTGCAGGATGCCATGCAAACAAGCGTGTGAAGCCTCTAGTTGAGCTAGAGAGCTATGACCTATCAGTGAATGATACGCCCGAAATAGCACACAGGTGAACTTTAATGGAAGAGTGAGCCAAGGCCTGCCTCGTACAGGGTTAGAAGGTAGTCTAACACTGACCTCTCTGAACAATCCAATGGGGACAATCTGCGAGCTTGAGCCTAGATGCAAAATCTACGCCACTTCATGGTGTGAGTGGAGGTTTTCTGGCTGCCACCAGAACGTCCGCAACTTTCCGAGAGACCCTGTATCTCAGGACTGCTATGTCTTTAGGAGCCAGGCATGCAGGTTCAGCGACCGAAGATCCAGATAGACTAAGGAGCCTGCCTCCTGGGACAGAAGTTGAGAGCTGAATGGCAGAGGCACGGGAGGTTCCTGGGTCAGCTGATGTAATAGAGAGAACAAATTTGCCTGGGCCAAAAGGGCTACCAGAATCAGTGACACCCGCTTGTTGGAGCTTCAGTAAAACCCTCTGGATCAAAGGAAGGGCGGAAAGCGAGAGAATCTGCCCGTCCAAGAGAGGGACAACACGTCTCACCAGAAAACACCAGGCCCTGAATCTAACAAGCAAAAATTGGGCAGTTTTACTTTGGATGGGGAGGCGAAAAGGTCCATTCTGGTGTCCCCATCTGCGAAACAGATCCTCTGCGACTTCCTGAAGCAGTTCCCATTTGTGGACCATGATCGGCTGAGACTGTCCGCGATTGTGTTGTCCATCCGGGAACGGCACTGCAATATCATCTGGCGCCTGGTACAGTACCCAATTCCAAACCCTTGAGCCTCCTTGCAAAAGGGTAGGAATGGTGCCTCCTTGTTTGTTGAGATAGTACATCACCGCAGTATTGTCTGTTTGAATTGGAAGAGTACCTGGTGGAATGTCCGTCTGGAATGCATGTAGGGCATAGAGGATGGCTCTCATCTCCAGAATATTCATGTGCAGAAGGGACTCTAGAGACAACCATGAGCCTCGAGTCCTGACCCTGTTGAGGTGTGCTCCCCATCCGGATCCCGAGGCATCCGTGGAGAGTGTTACTAAAGGAGGTGGCGCCATGAAGGGGACTCCTTTTGAGAAAGGGTCCAGGACGAGCCACCATTGCCAGTCTCTGATGACAGCATTCGTGATCCAGACTGGATGCTGCATATGAACTTGCTTCTGGTCCCATTGAGCCCACAACATCCATTGGGTAACCCGATATGGAGTCGGGCCATGAAGCGCCGCAATGGCAGCCATATGTCCGAGCAGGCAAAGAACGGTCCTGGCGGGCACCGTTGTCTTCGTCATTGTGTCCAGTATGAGGGATCTGATGTGTTCCGCCCTGTCTGAAGGAAGAAATGCTCTCCCTTGAGTGGTGTCCAGAACTGCTCCAATAAATTGCAGTCTGAGACGGGACAAGGTGCGACGACTTCTGGTTGGTGATGATGCCCAACGATTGGAAAAGAGAACGGGTATCCTGAATCGCGGACATCAGGGCCTCTGAAGAGGGTGCCATGAGGAGCCAATCGTCTAGGTACAGAAAAACGTAGTGGCCCTACCTCCTGAGAGTTGCCGCCACGACTGCCATGCACTTCATAAAACACCTGAGGTGCGGAAGACAGTCTGAACGGGAGGGCTCAGAACTGGTAGTGGCATCCCGGAAACTCGAAGAGCAGAAACCTTTGATGTGTTCGAGTGATCGGGAGATGTAGGTAAGCGTCCTGCATGTCCAGCGACACTAGCCATGCGCCTTCCTTGAGCATGGGGATGAGACCCGGTAGGGTCACCATGCGGAAGCGTTTGTGTAACACAAACGTGTTGAGATCGCGGAGATCTAAGATCGGGCACAAGTTCCCTGTTTTCTTTGGGACCAGGAAGAAGTGGAAATAATAACCTTTTCTTTTCTGGTCCGGTGGAACGTACTCTATGGCCTCCTTGTCCAGGAGGGCCAAGATCTCCTGCTGGATGAGCAAAGCATGCTGACCAGAGTAATGAGAGAGCAGGAGAGGTCTGGACAGTGGGTGGTCAAGAACTCTATAGAGTGCCTCGCTGTACCAACTGTAACACCCACTGGTCGGAGGTGATCCTCTGCCATCCCGGAAGGTAATGAGAGATGCGACCCCTGACCTTTATCCTTTGATCCAGAGGAGGGGCGAGGGTGGGAAGGAATCATGCTGTGGCGGCATTGGGTCCCGTGGGCTGGGCTGCCTTGGGGTGCTTGAGCTCTGGCCCATGGGGAATCTGGCTTGACCTCAGAACAAAATTGCCCCAGGGTTGCTGGTCGGCTGTTGCCTGCCGCTAAAATGGTTCTGGTTCCTCTGAAAGGAACCAGATTTGGGCCTCTACAGTCCGTACTGCCTTCCCAGCGTCCTGTAGCTTGGTGATGACCTTCTCAGATTCCTCACCAAACAGGACAGCTCCATTATAAGGGATGTCCAGAATATTCTTCTGAACATCTGGGGTGAAACTGGAGACTCTCAGCCAAGAGTGTCTCCAAAGACAAACGAGTAGCTGCTCCCTGGTGGCCGAGTCCGCTGAATACAGCGGCTCGGAGAACCTGGGTCTCCAGGTCTGACCCAGTATGAAGGAGGTTGAGCAGCCCTCCTTCTTTCGCCACCTGGAAAGTCCTTCAAAGGTCTTGGTCCTGCTCCCCAGAGGCGTTTTGAAATTGAACCATGTGCATGAGGTAATTCAAAGACCTTATGGAGCATGCAGCAGCCACATACATGCGTTTTCCCATAGAATCTAATTGCTTAGATTCTTGGTCCGGAGGCTGAGTACTCAAGTGTTGCGGTTGTTGAGACCGATCATGAGGCGCCATAATGACCAGTGAGTCTGCCAGGGGTTGCTGCATCAGATACAGGTCCTCCATAGGAGCTCTGTAGAGCGGTCAGCCTTCTTAGGAACAACCGGTGTTGAGTACGGATGCCTCCAAGCCGCCTTGGTGGCGTCTGTGAAGGTGTCCACTAGAGGTGGGACCACCAAGGCTTTGGGTCCTTTTGCCGAAGGTAGCAGGCAGGCGTTGTCTCCGGGGTCCAAGTCTTCAGTCTCCATCCCATATTCTCCTGGATGTGCCTCATGATTTCGGAGAAAGAGGGATCATCCGGTGGTGACCTGGCTGGTCTCGTGGGTCTGCTGATGGGGGACTATAGCGGGATGGAGACCTGGAGGTATCCGATGTATCCGGTCTGGAGTCATCCCCGGTGGGTGTCGTCCATCCCTGGGTCGTTTAGGGCTCGGAGACCCAGAGGGGGACCGTGATGGGCGTCTTTTTCTTTCTCTAGATCTGCCCCTAGGAGGTGGAGTTGGCCCCTTAGGGGTCGGGGGTCTTAAGCCTTCACCCTCCTGAGGAGGGGGTGTAGGCAGTGGAGATGGAAGAGGCTTACTGGGGACCACATCCTTTCTGATGGTCTCCCACCAGAAAGTGAACAATTCCTTCACCTCCTGAATGTTCAAGCCCGACTACGGGCCCGGCGTCGGTGTGGGTCTGTCGCCAAGGTCAGGCTTCGAGTCCTGGGGAACCACCGGATCCGTCGATGGCTCCCCAGGCGAGCTGGCGTCCTCCTTGCCGCAGTGTGGCAGCCTCCTCTCCTAAGGACCCCTGACGTCCGGTGTCACCCGGCGTCGGTACAACTGCTGTCGGGTTGGGAGTCTGTTTTCCAGGCATCGGGTCAGGCACCTTTTTATTCTGTGATGTCTGCTTAAGAGGCGTCAGATCCTTGGTCTTCCTTTCCGGGGCCTTGGGAGGCTGGGAGACGGACCCCAGGTTGGTGTCCCGGCGTTGGCCTGACGCCCCGCTAGATTTTGAGTAAGACTTCCTAAGTTTTTCTGTACAGTCAGGCCTGGAAGAAGAGTCGGGCGCCTGGTGGGTCTTAAGCGGGTGCAAGGAGGCTGAAGAACCCCCTGAAGACCTTAGCTTAACTGGGGGAGGTTGGGAGCAGGCCCGAGAAGAACGGTCAGACCGCATAGGGCTGGAGCTGGCTCCTGGATTCAGAGGCCCTGCTGGGGATCCCGACCTACCAGTCCAGTGCTGTCCGGTGCTTCCTGGTCTTATGGAAAGAATCCCTTTGGAAGAAAGTCTTTTTCCATTTTGAAGTTTCTCTTCAAGAAGGAACCCCTGAAGGGCCTTTTGGCAGCGGATCCTGGTCTGCTATTAAATTGTTGGCAGATGGAGCAGGCCTGGGTGTTGTGTTCGGGCCCAGGCACCTCAGACAAACTGAATTGATGGTTGGCGAAGGGGATCTGCTTGCCGCAGGCGCACTTTGAGGGGTGTACTTCAAGAGAAGGAGTTGGAGAAGTAGACATGGATTTGAGATTATTTTGTAAAGATTTTGCATGTCGTATCGTTGATGCAGGCGTCTGTGAGGTCTATGCTGGCAAGTCGACGGTGGGAAAAGAACTGGGGATACTGGGGGACCGCCCCCTTTTATGTGATGCCTGACGATGGGGAAGGGCCAACACTGGGGGCGGTCCCCCACTAGATACTGCTAGCTAGAATTTTTCTGTGGGGTCCTGGCGCCTGCCGACTTCAGTCCTAATGGTGTAACCTGCTGCAAGAGCAGTGTCTCAAAGTAAGATTCAGAAATCCACACTAATGAATAAGGCTTAAACCTTATTTACTTTATGTTTTTTACTTTGCGGTCGATTTAGCAACCGCTGAGAGAACTAAGAGTTACCGTGGTTTCCCTCAAATAAGCAAATTAAGCAACCGCCCCAGAGAAGGAATAAAATACAGGAATTTACTTTTAAAATTGTAAATAAAAGTCTGGTTCCCTCACAGTCAAGAGAACTGGAAAGAAACTGATAAAACTACCGGAATAACACTAAACCTCAACTAGTTTACCTGTAAACACAAGGACAGTGCTTTAAAAATGAACAGAAATAAATTTTACTTCACAAAAACGAGAAAAATGAAATCTTCAAGAACGATGAAGGCGAGCTCTCCAAGGCTTCTGTACTGTTCAAGCAAAGTAAAGAATCTGACAGTTGTGGAATGTTTACCAGGGATAGTGGTATGAAAACCGAGCCGGAGCCTAGCATTCCATCATTTGCATAGGTTCTATTAACCATTTCGGCTCCGGAGCAGTACAATGGGAGGACAATACTGCATATGTTAGAATACAGTAAGATTTCCTGGGGTTTTAACCCACTGTTTTACAATTCTGTGCTTTCACCCTCTGTACCATTCAACTAGAACTACTTATAGATCTTTGTGACCTACCCTTGCAGTACAAAGCAACTGTAACCGTTAAACTGTTTTATTCAGTTTCTCTCTGTACATATCCTGACATTTTGTACAACGAGCTGCATGGATTTTTTTCAAAACTGTATGGAACTGTTGTGTCAAGTGTTTTGAGCCTGACTCAACTGAATTTCTTCTGTAACTGCTTACTGTACTTCTAATGTTTTTTGTGACTGTATCTGATGTGGAACTTTTGTATATGAACACTTCTGCTCAAAGGTAATCTCTTAAGTTTTCAATAAAACATTTTGTGCAATTTGTTCCCTTTTCTTTATTACTAAGGAAGTGACCTAAAAATAGGTTACTCACCTGTAACCATAGCTCTAGGAGTGGTATATAGTTCACATTTACATACTGAGAGTTAAAACAGAAGTACTGATTTAATGGGAACTCCTTTAAGCTAAGCTTCTCTCACTACCTGGGTGGTATATCCTCTGGCTCTGCCCAGTGACATCAGATCTTGCATGCTGGAAGGAGGGATCCGTGTGCCACTTGCTAGGTGAGGTCGAGCAGGTGGTGTGGATGTCAACCATATACCACTCCTAGAATACGGTAGTTACCGTATGTATTTATTTAGGGGCATGGATGTAGTTCACTTATCTACACATTGGCAGACTTCCAGCAGTTCTCCGGAGGAAGAGGGTCAAGAAGCACACCCCTACTTTGTGAAACAGATCGGAGAACCGAAGGTCCCAAATGCAGCATCCCGACGAGACTCTAGGTCGATGCTGTAATAGGTGTATGCTGACTTTAAGGTGGCAGCCCTGCAGATCTCCTGCATAGGAATGTCCCTGGAAGCAGCCACCGAGGCAGTGGTATGTCTGGTGAAATAAGCCCCAAGCCCTACAGGAGGCTCCCCATCAGCCAACCAACACCAGAAGTCAATGCAGGATATTATCCACCTGCCAGTTGTTTGCTTAGCTGCCAGTCTGCCAGGTGTGACTTCAGCGTGTGTTACAAAAGGCTAGAGAGCATCATCCCGAACTCCAGCCATACACACTGCATTGTAGGACAGCGGCCACTACAGGTCCAGAGCATGAAGCCTGCAATCCGCCTCTAAATATGGCTTGGTAAAATATACCAGAAGGTTCATCATCTGGTCAAGGTGGGATTCTCATACTACCTTCAGGAGGAACTTCGGGTGGGGCGAAGGATAACCCTGTCCCTGTGGAAGACCATATATGGAGACTCTACCAAGAGTGCCTGGAACTCACTATTCCTTCTGGTTGATGCGATGGCCACCAAGAAGGCTGTCTTCCATGACAAGTGTGACATCTCACACCTGTGCAAAGGCTCAAAAGGCCTGCCCATGAAAAAGCATCCTACCATCTTCTCCATGGCCACAATCGACATATCAGCACATGACTGGTACGCAGATATGGCTGCCAGGTACACCCTGAGGGTTGTGGCCTGCAGTCCCAACTGGGAGAGGGACCAGAGGTACTTGAGGATACTGGCTACAGGGCAGGCAAGGGGATCAAACTCCTTGCCCTGACGCCAAATGTAAATCTTTTCCATTTAAAGGTGTAGCACTGGGAAGTCAACTCTTTTTGGAAGGCCTCTACAGTATGGTACATATTCTCAGAAAGACCCAAAGCCTGGAACTCAAGATGCTCAGGAACCAGGTCATGACATGCAAGGACTGGAGATCCAGGTCCAAGACCTTTAACTGGTGTCTAGTCAGCAAATCCAGGCAAAGAGAAACCACTACGGAGGCCTTCTGCTGAGGCTGATGAGATCTGGTACCAGAATTGCCGTGGTCAGTCGAAAGCTATCAGGATCATCCACACTTTTCCTTCGGGCCTTGTCCACCACCTTGTGGATCAGGGAAAAGCAGGAAAGGCATACAGGAGGCCTGGGGACCAGAGCCTTAGAAGGCATCCCTCACCAGTTTCCCAGACTGAGGGGCACGGAGACACAAGACCGCCTCAATTTTCGTCCCCAGGAGGTGAACATGTCCACCAGCAGTGTGCCCCATAGGAAGAACAGGTGGCTCCTACGTCCTGATGCAGGGACCACTCATGCAACATCTTGCCCACACGGCTGAGAGGATCTGCCAGCTAACTGTCCACTCCAGTGATATGGATCGCCAGATCTGCACCCAAGCTGACTTGCCAAGGCCTCTGGGACATGGGCTATAGCTCATTTTGAAAGGAGATGAGCAATGTTTTCCCTGAGGGCAGGCAGTGGAATAGGTAAGGCGAGAAAGCCTTGAAATAATGCAGCAGCCCTTTGCCTACCACCTTGAGAACCCACCTGTCCACAGTAATAACGGAGTAGTGTGTCCAGAAGTGGTGAAGCCAACCTCACCACAGGAAGCTGGGTCAGGGACTGGAAAGGCAGGAGGTAGACAGCACTGACTCTTTACTGGGTAGCTTTGCAGGGGGCATCGGTCACTGGGCAGGAGGAGCACAACTTCTTCTACCCCGCCTCTCTTGGGCCCATGGCTAGATATCTTGGCCTTGGGACGCCAGGCCTGGTACTGCCCATGCTGGGGCTGCTGCCACCAAGGCTGCTCTGACTGAAAAGACCAAAACTGAAAGGCCTTTTTAGGTTTTGGACGTCAATCCATGTAAGATGACCTTCCAACCCTGAGCTGGAAAAGTTGATGCCCAAGAAAAGGGCATCAGCCAGCTGGTGCAGAGTGTCCACCATAAAGGTGAAGAGCCTCAGCCAGATTCTGCAACCCATCGCAACAGCTGCTGTCATGGCACGGACACAGGAGTTGTCCATATCCATGGCCATCTAGAGTTGCTGGTTAGCCAGTGCTTGACTGTGGTCTCCGACAACTTTCCCTATCAACTGCTTGTCAGCAGGAAGGTGAACGAGGTCATTATTCAGCACTCCCATCAGGGAATAACCAATGTGGGCCATCATCAAGATGTAGCTCGCCTGACAGAGACCAAGGGAGGAAGTGGCACAGACCTAGGCCACATGACTGAACTTCTTCAATGGGGGGCTTGTCTATGTCCTTAGTGCTTCCTGACCTCTGGAAAACAGAGTCCAAGAACATACTCTCAGACAAGGGTGGTCCGAGAACTTGGACAGAGAGCTGGTAGGAACCATATGCGTGGACCATATGAGTCAAGGGTCAAGCAGGATACTGGTTTCCTCAGGAGCTGGTTCCAAAATAGCCTCAGCCATGGGAAAGGCAACCCCAGGATTCAGCCCTGCCAAGGATATCTGTGAAATGGTATTTGGCCCTTTTCTGCATAGGTTCCAAGGGGACAGACGTGGACTCTGACACGAGTCGGAGTAGAGCCCCAAATAACACCGGCACATAGTTGGTGGTCAATTCCTTGAACTGATTTGTGGTTAACAGTATGCATCTTCTACTGCATGGAGGAACCATCCGAGTTGTCCAAGGATTCATCAAAAAACGGCCCTTGACAATTTGCTGCCGTGAACCACCCTAACGTTGTCCAACTAAGTGATCTCCACCGACAGCCAGTGTAGCAAGCTGGTCACAGCACAGGAGCTCCCCTCAAAGGGTTGCAATAGAGGTGGTCCACCAGCAGGGGTGAAGACAGGTGTCAGCAATAAATGCCTTGGGTGGACTGGCAGCAGACGATTGACCACAGGGGTCGGGAGAAAGCCCTATCCTGCCCCACCATGGCCCATTGCTACCAGAGGAGTTCCTCATAGCACCACTGCTTGCGCTGGTGGAGCCTCTCTTCATCTGAGGATGGAAAACGTCGACAGTGATGCCTCTCAGTCAAACAGGACTGAGAACACAAGTGGCACCTCAACTTTGACTGTCGACCTGGGGACTGATGTTGAAGAGGAGCCCTGGCTAGCAGCAGGGGATACCAGGGCTGTCTTGCCCAATCTGGGGCTATCAGAAGCACGGTTGCAGACTGACTCCTCAGCTTGAGGAGTGCTCTCTGCAATAGAGGAAAGGGAGTGAAGGCATACAGAAAACCTCCCTGTCCAATCCAGAACCAAGGCATCCATGAGCACTGTGCCCACTGCAGGGAGCCTGCAGCAGAAGAGAAGGAATTGATGGTGCTCTGCTGAAACCAATAAGTCTATTTCTGGAGTACCCCACCTCCTGAATACTATATCCAGTACCTGCTTGTTCAGTGCCCATTCATGGTGGCCTTGGATTATTCTGCTGAGAAAATCTGGTAAGACAATGTCTTCCCTGGGAGATGGATTGTTAAGCATGTCCACTGAAAGGCCAGAGACCAAAGTCTCCTGACCTCTGCATCTGACTTTGAAGACTTTGTTCTTCCCTGTTTATAGATGTAGTACATGGTAGTGGTATTGCTTTACCTGAGAGGCGAATGACCATAGGACAAGAAAGACTCCTCTCAGTTCCAGCAGGCAGATGTGCAGTCTAGGCTCCCAAGAAGACCAGATTCCACTTACTATCTGGTCGCTAAGTGAGCCCCCAGCCTAGAAGAGAGCATCTATAGTTGGGACCACTGATGGGGGCTGTTGCAGAAAGGAAATGCCCACTCTGAGGCTGTCTTTCCTTCTACCATCTGATAGCCGAAGTAGTGTTTTGTAACTGGTACCAGCTTAGAGAAGGATCACTCCTCTGGGACCAGTGGGCTCTTAAATGATACTGACTGTCTCCTATCTGAAACCTGGCACCTTGGACCACTGCTGTGAAACATAGAAACATAGAATTTGACAGCAGATAAGGACCACAGCCCACCTAGTCTGCCCATTTCCCTACCTGATGGATAAGCTGCAGATTCTAGTTAATCAACAGCTTACTTCCTCCTACCCCCCACTCCCCCACTAGAATTGCCTTATGCCTGTCCCATGCATTCTTTAATTCTCCTACTGTTCCTGACTCCACAATCTCCTCAGGAAGGCTGTTCCATGCATCCACAATCCTCTCTGTGAAAAAATACTTTCTAACATTACCTCTGAGCTGTCCCCCCTCAATCTTCAAATTGTGCCCCCTTGTTCTTGCACATCTCTTCTTCTGAAAGATACTACCCTCTTGTGCTTTGTTAATTCCTTGAGATACTTGAACATTTCTATCATGTCCCCCTCTCCCTCCTTTCCTAGGGTATACATATTAAGCTGCCTCAGTCTCCTCATATGTCTTCTGGTGCAGACCCTGCACCATTTTGGCTGTGGTTGGCTGTGATAGAAGCTACGGGCTCATGGTTTCAAGAACTGGCCTGGCAGGCCTGGGCTGGCTCAGGACAAAGGAATTTGCTTGGGAAAACAGTCAGTTTACCTTCTCTTGAGGTAGAAAGGCCTTGCCCTGCAAAGCATTCAGCTCTGCCCCATGGATTCTAGGGACTGGACAGGTTCCATTTGGGACTTCTGAATGTTTATGAGGAATCCCAGTGATTTCAGGGTGCTCTGAGTAAGTCTGAGGGACTCCTGACTTGCTGATAGGAATCTTCTGCGATTAGTTAATTGTCCAGGTAATGGAACACTATGGACCTTTGCCTCCTGAGATGAGCAGCCACTGTAGCTAGGCACTCTGTGAAAACCCTGGGTGCAAAAATGAGACCAACAGGGAGAGCAGAGAACTGGTAATGCCCCGAGGGAAGCCTGAACCTTAGGTACTTTCTTAGGCTGGGTCTTCTAGGATGTGGAAACAGGTATCCATTGGGTCCCGGGAAGCTAACCAGTTCTCTTGCTGCAGGAGGGAATCACTAAGGCAAGGGTGACCATTTTCAACTTGGGTTTTGTAAGATGCTTGTTTAAAACTCTGAGATCTAGAATAGGTCATCATCCCCATTTTTCTTCTAAATGAGGAAGTACCTTGAGTAGAAGAGGAGCTGCTGCATACCCTTTTTTCTTTTCCTACTGTCCCGTTTCCTGGAGTCCTTGTTGGGGGTGGGAGGAGAAGGGGACCCTAGCTTGTCACAGGCTGCAGCCTGGACACACACCCTCATGGTGTGGGTGCGAATACAAAAACTCAACATTAGGTCTGGCATTTTAAGAGAATTGTGAACTGGAAGAAGCAATCTCTTTGTGCAAACCAGTCCCATCATGTCAAAAAAACTTGGCCTCCTCCTCATCCACCATGGCTTCCTGTGAGGAGAGACCAAGGGTGTCGACCATCTGTCTGACAAAAGAATAGCAAGAGGAAAAATCCTCCTGGACCCGGGGAGGAGTACTGAACTCCTGGTCAGGGGAAACATCAGGCTCAATCAGTTCCCCCACCTCTGGGTCATCCTCCTCCTACTCCTCATAAAATTCAGGCCTCTGTTCAGGAGGGACAGGGGACTGAATTTCAGGAGGAACTGGGGTACCCAAAGGGAACCCACAGACTAAATAGCCTGAAGGACTTATAAGGCCCTTACGATGTCCTCCGCAGAGGGCAACTTAGTTTTGTCTGCTGGGAGCTCCTTTGCTTCTTCAGCAGGAGGCGCAGCAACATGTTTTTTATTTGTTTTGTTTTTGAGACTGGGTTTGAGGAGGAACCAGGGTACCCATAAGAGAACCCACAGACTGAATGGCCTGCAGGACTTATAGGGCCTTAGCTATGTCCTCAGCAGAGGGCAACTTAGTTTGTCTACTGGGAACTCCTTTGCTTCCTCAGCAGGAAGCACGACTTTTATTTTTTAAATTTAATTTTCAGCAGGAACAGACTCTGGCGCTTGCTCAAAAGGATGGAGAGGCAGATGCAGAAGTCATAACTTTCCATTTTTAGCTCTCTTCTTAACTGTTTTGGCAAAACATACTGCACAAATCACAACTGGCAAAATATAACTGGGACCTAGGCACTTCAAACACAAATCATGACTGTCTGCCCTGGCCATAATTCGAAACACTTAATACAGTCTTTTTAAAACTTGTAGGTCCATATTTCTCTTTCATTTATCTGACATGCCAATTTGTCAGAAGATCTGAAACTACAGTTCCCAAAAGGAAAAATTAAATTTTGGTCAGTTCCACTGAAAAAGAGAACTGCAATTAAAATAATTATTCATTACACTTGGTTCCCAAATGAAGGAACTGAGTAAAATAACAGTAAAATATTTATTTTCAAGTAAAATTTAACTAATAAGACATGATAAACAAAGACAGCCTAAACTAAAACAGAGGTTTTCTCAGGTTCCCTGGAATCGCTGAGAACCGTTAAAATAACAATATTTAAAATTAACTAAAAGAAAATATAAAAACACGCTAGAGGCAGGAGAAATTAAAATTTCAAACTATAACTGCAAATAAACAGATTTGCAGCGGTTGCTATGGAAAGCTCTTTGGGGCACCCTGTCTAGTTAGGAGGAGAAATTAATCTGACTGTTGCTGCCAAGCGCAGTACCATCTAGAGGCAATAGTTTGAGTAACATTCTAAATTCTTTCATTTGCATACATTCCTTCATTACATCCACTCCGGGCAGTCAGACCTAGTGGGCTAGCTGCATATGTCTAATCATATTGGGAGATTCCTGGGGTTTGAAAGCCCTGTTACACTGCAAGCAAACATTCAGCATTGACACATGCTTGCTTAAACTAGGGACTCTTTGAAGCTCAATGGGGCTGACTGTGTCCCTTTAAAGCAGAACCAGTCTAAATTGTTTCATGGTGATTTGCATGTACTTCCCACAATGCTTTGCATTATTGAGGTATGTGTAATTCTGTATTTCTTTGCTATTTACAAAAGCACAGAACTGGGTTTGCTACCTGTCACAAGCTGTTAGCCTACTTTATGTCAAAGCACCTTTTGTGCCATGAAAACCAAGACAATGATCAGTTCTGAAAAAACCTAAATATGTTCCTTAATTTACAGGGATTTTCCAGTTTTCTTTAAAAAAAATTACAACTGCCCTTTACAGGGCTTAAATATCGTAGCACTCCCATAACATGTAGTTTGTAGGCCATTCCATTCATTACTACTAAAGATAGTTGCATAAAAATAGACAATTTGCCTTTTAAATTTCACCTGTTTCTGCTCCTTTTTCTGCCCTGAAGTCACTAATCTGCTGATGGTATCAGAATCATTTCCCTGGTAACATGTGATGTCCTAAGCAGAGGATTAGGACTATGGGACAGCAACAAATAACACAGGCAGATGATGTTTACCAGATAAAATTCTTGTTTAAATGAAAATGGCATCTGTAATAGCAAAAGGAAAGACCTAACATTCAAATGTGGTGAAATTTGTGTAGTAGCTCTTCTGATGCAAACTTTAATCTTTGCTGGAAATCGCATGTAAGCAGCTGCTTAAAAAACAAAAGTCCACAGAAGTACAGCTGTATATTTGTGGATGCCTGCACAGTAAAGACTGCAGGCATATAAAAATACAGGCAGCATCCTGACCAATGGCAAAGCAGATGCAGAACCTTAAACTGGCAGCAAGAAGAGACAGAGCCACGGTTACTACTTTCTCAGACCGTTCATAAAATAATTTTGATCAAAGAAACAATCTGTTCTAAGTCCCAGAATAGGAGTTTGAAAGGTGCTCCTAGTAGTGCTGTGTGGAAGTTTCAGATTTCGATAAAACAGAATTCCAGAATTTCAGAAAATGTCACATCTTTCTGTGGAATTCTGTCCAGCAGAATTCCAGAATTTCAAAGAAAAATGTTTTTGCAGATTAGTATATACGCAGTTCACGTAAACTGTGGATTCCTTTTCCAGAATCTATGGAAAATTATTCTGAGACTTGTGTGATCCGTGGACGTTGATCCACAATTTGTATAGAAATGCTTCTTGGAATTCATAAAATTAAGAAAAGAAATTCCGAAAACATTTCAGAAGCAGAATTGACATTCAGCATGAATTTCGCCAGCTCTAGTTCTAGATGGTGACGAATCGATCCAACAGTACAGAAGGTGCTGCAAGCTTCCTTGTAGTTAGTGCCTCTCAACATCTGCACTCATAAAGACAGCAATCCTTCGTCTCGTGGAGTGCAACTCTCTTGTCCCACCATAAGGAAAAAAAAAAAACATAGTGAAGTGATCACCAAGAAATACAGGTTACTCACCTGTAACAGGAGTTCTAGGAATGGTATATGTTGTTCATCCACACTGTCTGGCAGGTTCCTTGCCGCTTTAAATCTTGCCGGAAGGTCTTCAAGCTGGCTCCTCCCACCCACCCAGGTGGTAAAACTCGCTCCACCCCATGACCCAGATCTGGCCGCTGGAAAGCTCAGAGTTGTCTTGTCCAAGCGGGGAGGTCGTGAAGGGTCGTGGATGAACAACATATACCATTCCTAGATCTCCTGTTACAGGTGAGCAATCTGTATTCGAGGTACATGGATATGTTGTTCATCCACACTGTCTGGCAGACTCTAGCAGTTCTCTGGGAGGAGGAAGGCAAAGCGCCTACTTAAGGAATAAAGACTGGAGACCGAGGCCCCAAACCAGCATCCGGCGTGACTCAAGGTCGATGTGGTAATGGGTGATAAAGGTGTGTGCTGACTTCCAGGTAGCAGCCCTGCAAATTTCCTGGATAGGGGCGTCCCTGGAAGCAGCCACCGATGCAGCAGTATGGCCAGGTAGAATGAGCTCTTATCCTCTGGGAGGCTCCATGCCCGCCAACTTGTAGCAGAGATCTATGCAGGAGGTGACCCACCTGCTTATCGTCCGCTTGGCTGCAGGTCTGCCAGGTGCGGCTTCAGCGTGGGTGACAAACAGCTGGTGAACCTCTCCCGAATATCAGCCGTCGCTCCTTATAATAAGCGCGCCCTTCTAGGGTCCAAAGATGGAGCCTGTATTCGGCCTCCAGGTGTGATTGGGGTAGAACACCGCAGAGTCAACACCTGGTTAAGGTGAAACTCCGACACCACCTTCGAAGGAATTTCGGGGGCGAGACAACCTTGTCCTGTGGAAGACCAGGTAAGGAGACTCTATGCAGAGCGCCTGGAGTTCTCCCATCCTTCTGGCTGACGTGATAGGCACCAAGAAGGCGGTCTTCCACGACAGGTGAGAGAGTTCACACCTGTGCATTGGTCCGAATAGCTTGCCCATGAGTTTGCCTGTACAGCATCAAATCCCAGGTGGAGGTTCTCACCGGAGGGAAATGTGATCAAGGCCTTTGAAAAACGCCAGGACCACTCTTCCTGCGCCACCGACTGCCCTCGGCCCGCCTCGTAAGCAGAGATGGCTGCCAGGTGCACCCTTAGGGTCGCGACCTAAGCCCTTGACTAGAAAGGGACCACAAATAGTCCAAGATGCTTGCCAAAGGACAGGAGGAAGGGTCCAAGCCCTTGCCCTGACACCAAATGGATAATCTCTTCCATTTGAAGGCATAACATTTCCTGGTCGACTCCTTACGGGATGCCTCAACAACATTGAGGACCTCGTCGGAAAGACCCAAGGCCTGGAACTCTAGCCGCTCAGGAACCAGGCCGTCAGGTGCAGGGATTGAAGGTCCGGATGGAACACCTTCCCCTGATTGACTGAGAGCAGGTCCGGGCGAGCTGGAAGCTGCCTCGGGAGCCTGGAGCTGAGGCTGAGGAGATCTGGGTACCAGAACTGGCGGGGCCAGTCTGGGGCTATCAGAATCACCTGCGCCTTGTCCCTCCTTGCTTTGAGAAGCACCTTGTGAATCAAGGGAAATGGGGAAAGGCGTAGAAGAGGCCCGGGGTCCACAGCCTCGAGAAGGCATCCCCCTGCAGCGAGCCCTGCTGAGGGGGGCGGGCATGAAACAGCCTCAGCCTCGCGTTCTCCCTGGAGACAAACAGGTCCACCTGAGGTGTGCCCCAATGGGAGAACAGATCTTGTATTACCTCCGGCAGGAGAGACTACTCGTGAGATGCAGCCCCTATCCGGCTCAGGGCATCGGCCAGGGTGTTGGAGGCTCCTGCCACAAGAATGGCTAGGAGATCCGCCTCCAGGCTGCATGCGAGTGACCAAATGCGGAGAGCTTCCTTGCATAGAAGCATGGAACGCGTCCCGCCCTGGCGGTTTAGGTAGTACATGGTCGTGGTATTGTCCGTCTGGACTCGAGACCACTTGACCCCGGAGAAACGGAGCAAAGGCGGTGAGAGCTAGGCGGACCGCTCGGAGCTCCAGCAGGTTGATGTGGCATCGGGACTCCACGGGACCAGAGGCCATCGCCCGCGTTCCCCATGGGCACCCCAACTCATCAGAGAGGCATCGGTCGATAGAGAGACCATCGGCTCGGGCGGACAAGCAGGGATGCCCTCCTGCAGATGAGATGGAACGGTCCACCACCGGAGAGCGTTCCACATCTCCTGGGTCACCATCACTAGCTGGTCCAATGGATGCGCGTTGTGGACCACTGGCTGGCCAGTCCCTCACTGAAGGAGGCACATGTGCCAGCTCCCCAACGGACCACGCTGGTACAGGCCGCCATGAGACCCAGGAGGCGTAGGAAGTCCCGGGCAGGGCGCGATTGCCCAACCAGAAATGATTAGGCAAAGGAGGCAAGAACCTTGTCCCTGTCCGCCGGGAGCCATGCTCTGGCTCGAAGAGAGTCGAGCTCTGCCCCGATAAACAGAATCACCTGCTTCGGCTCGAGTTCCGACTTGGCCTCGTTGATGAGAAGGCCGATTTGAGAGCAAACCTGGAGGGCTAGATCTCTGGACTGCTCCACCTCCTGTCTGGAGGGGGCTGCTATCAGCCAATCGTCCAGGTAAGGGTATACCCGGACCCTCGGCCCAGAAGAAAGCTGTCACCACTGCAATGCATTTGGTGAAGACCCTGGGAGCTGGAGGCAGGCGAAGGGCATGGCTCGGAACTGAAGAGGGATCCCTCCGCTCAGCGAAGGAATCTCCGATGTGATGGACAGATAGGGACGAAAGAACTTCCTGCAGGTCCAGAGAGCAGAACCACACGCCGTGTTCCAGGGATGGTATTATCTGAGCCAGAGTGACCATCCTCAGAGGTTCGAGACCTTAGGAACTTGTTCAGGTCGTGTAGGTCGAGAATGGGGCGCCAGCCCCGCCTGCTTCGAACCAGGAAGTACCTGGACACAAACCCGGGTCTGAGGGAGGGTCCGCCACCTCCTGATCACCTCCTTTGGAGGAGGAGGCGATAATCGGCCCGACGAGCCGACAGTGAGGACTGGGACCCAGGAGGCCCCAGTCGCGGCTGCTCTGAAGGGCGGGCCTGCTCAATTCAGAGGCAGGCCTTTCCCACCACCTCCAGTACCCACCTGTCCGTGGTAATAACGGACCAGGTGGAAAGGAAGTGCCGAGCCGCCCTCACGGGGAACCTGGGAGTGGTGACGGGTTGGGGGCGACACCCCTCAGCCCGTCACTGGGCAGGCTTGGAGGAGGGACCGGCCGAGGGACCTCCTGGGCCTTTACCTCCCTGCTTCCTGTTGGAGGAAGCTCCGGCCTGGTTTGGGATGCCAAGCCCAAGCCTGCTGGCCCTGACGTTGCTGGGCGGGCCGTGTGAGGCAGCAGAAGGACGAAAGGGCTTAGGCTGTGGTTCATGCCTTTGTCCTTCTGGAGGAAGAGACTGAGTCCAAGATAGCATTGGACTTCTCGATCCTCTGCAGGTGACCTTCCACCCCAGGGTCGAAGAGGTCAGTCCCAAAAAAGGGAACATCCGCCAACTTGTGCTGGGTATCCGAAGTAAAGGTGGATATCCTCAGCCAAGCCCGACGACGCATAGCCACTGCGGCCGCCACAGACCTGGCACATGACTCCCCAATGTCTAAAGCAGTCTGGAGCTGCTGTTTGGCCACTGCCTTCCCTGGTCCGCACCTGCCTGACCGTGGTCTGCAGATCATGGGAAGATGAGGGACAACCTCATCCAGGAGCCCAACAGGCATGAGAAAATGTGCCATGAGGACGGCCAGACTGGCCTGGCGAAGGTCGAGGAGGACACAGCATAGACTTTTAGCCCGCATAGTCAATTTCTTGGACTCCTTGTCGGGAGGTTTGTCCACATCCTAGCATTCCCGGCACGCGAGAAAACAATGTCGGTAACCAACCTCAGCGAGGGGTGTTCGAAAAACCGAACAGGAGACCGGTAGGGACCATACTTCCTGGCCGGGCGCGGGACAGGAAGCAGGCGCTGCCAGGCTCAGGCGGACCCACTATGGCCTCGGCCACCGGAAAGGCCTCCGTAGGGGAATCCCCTCGGTCCAGAATCTCCATGAGGGGATACCTGGCCCGTTTAGAAACGGGTTCGAGCTTCATCCCGGTGGACTCCGAGATGAGCCGAAGCAATCCTAGGAAGGACGAAGGGCTATCGTCCACCGACTGACCTCCTGAGGACTCCAAGTCCATTCGCTTGGAGAAAAGGGAGGAATCGTCCTCTGACTCAGAAGAGTCCTCAAATAGCTGCCTCGGGCCTGAGCCACCTTCCACCTGCCGAGGCCGGTCGGGAGTGAGGGTGACAGACAGCCTATGGGGCAGTCCCTGGCCGACCGAGAATTTTGGTCGGAGCCCCAACTACACGGCTGTGGAGGCGGGAGGTTCCACGGAATCGGTGGGGCAGCTGGATTGGCCAGACAACGGCCTGGGAACAGGCTCCTTGGCTAAAGCGAGGGTTGTTTGGCCGCTCTGGTGACAACCACTTAATGGCTGGGGAAGGCAGTGTGTCGGCTTATTCCCGGTCAGAAGGAGCTGTCGCCACATGAGTTCCTCATACCTCCGGCGCAGCTTGCGTGAAGCCTCCCTCGTCCGAGGAGGGAAGAGAGATGGCCGGCGGCGCCTCTTGCACGCAGTGCGAGACCCGAGACCGCCTATGATGGCGGGATCGGCTGGACCGCGAGACGTCCCGAGACCAAGAACCTCGGCTATGCCGAGGACGGTGTGGGAGGTGTTGCAGGAATGGCACTCCTCTCTCGGTTTGGACGATTCAACCGAAGGCTCCGGAACCGGAGGCACAGACGAGCCGACGGGATCCTCAACTCCCACCAGGGGAACCGGGGAGAGGGGATTCTCGGCTTCTCCAGCCGACAACCCGTCCAACGGGTCGAGAAAAATCTCGACCGCGTCGGCGGGAGTCTCGGTCAACTGGCCTGATGGGGACACCGTGAGACCAGTGGCAGAAGCCGAGGTCGACCGAAGTCGACGGCCGACAACTCGGGGAGAGGGATCTTTCCCGCTCCCAAAAGGCGTCGACGGTGAGACTTACCCTTGTCTCTCTTTGGACCAGAAAATGGTCCAGAAAAAGTGGACCCTCACCTTTAGTCAAGAGGGTCAGACAAAGCTCCTTAAAAAGAAGCCGAATAAGAGGCACCGAGAGATAAGCGGAACAAATGCAGCCGAGGTAGAAGCGCCACGCCGCCTCCTCTTCGAGGCGATCATCTGCTTGAGCTGATCCGTTGAGCCGCCACCCCATGGACACATGACCGGGCCTCTTTGACTTCTGGAAATCTCTTCTCAGGGGCGCCCCAGTTAGGCGGACAGACGGTCTTCGGGCGTGGGCGAAAAGGAAGAGCACAGTCGCAGGCCTCGGGTGGATGCTCAAGGCCCAAGCAGTAGGCGCCGCGTGGGTGCGGATCCGTCGAACATCTTCTGCCCGCAAGGGCATCTCCGAAGCCGGGTCGATTTGTCCATCGCCAGCCGCGAGGGAGAAGACGAAGTCTTTTTAGCAAAACTTTTTAATTTGAAAATTCGAAGGAGTGGGAACCAGTCTTATCGCCAGAAGGCGTTAAGAGAGAACCTGAGCTTCCAAGCGGTAAGGAAGATCTGGCGTCATGGGGCGGGCCGAGTTTACACCACCGGGTGGGTGGGAGGAGCCAACTTGAAGACCTTCCGCAAGATTTAAAAGCTGACAAGGAACCTGCCAGACAGTGTGGATGAACAACATATCCATGTCCCTAGAAAGTACAGTTCGTAGAACTTACCGTAACAGTAGATCTGAGAGAGGATCTTGCAGTAGGTAATTACACATGGGACTGGCGTTGGCGGCGGCGGGACCCCATGGAAAAATTTCTGGCTAGCGGTCCCTAAGCGGGGACTGCCCCACGTCAAGTGACTGGCATCAGGCAGCGTCAGTATAAAGGCGGTCCTGGGCCTTCGCCTTCCAGTTCTTTCCCGCTACAGGCGCGGAAGGCCGGACGAGAGTGAAGCAGATATTTCCCTCAATGGAAAGGGCTGAAAGCCTGGGGATGGAGGGCAGGAAGGTATTACCTACTGCAAAAGCCTCTCTCGAAGATCTACTGTTACGGTAAGTTCTTATGTAACTGTACTATCTTACTTCGAGAGGGCTCTTGCAGTAGGTAATTACATATAGGACAGAATCCCAAGCAGTCTGGAACAAATGAAAGGCACCAGGAGGCGGAACTACTCCAAGAAGTAGCAAACAACCTTGCAACCCTCAAGATATGAGGCCTTGCAAGACAGCTAACCCGAAGCTCTACGGCGAGTGGCAATGTAGAAACTGTAATGTTTCGTAAAGGTATGGACGGAAGTCCAGGTGGCAGCAGCACAGATGTCTACCGCAAACACGTTCTTGAAACAAGCTGCAGAGGCAGCTACTCCGCGAGTGGAGTGACCTCTGACTTGACCCGGTAAGGTCGTCTTGTACTTATCATAACAGACAGTGATGCAATCAGCCAAGCCCTTTGACAGGCATTGCTTGGAGACAGCATTGCCTTCCCTTTTGTGAGCAAAAGGGACGAACAACTGATCAGTCTTTCTGAGATCCTTCGTCCTATCGGTGTAGTATCTCAGAATCCTGTGGACATCCATGGTATGGACTAAGTATTCTCCCTGTTTGGAGTACTGCATGAAAAAGGCAGGTAAATCAATAGACTTATTTAAGGTAGACTCCGCTACCACTTTCGGAAGAAACTTAGGGTTCGTGCGAAGAGCTACTCGTTCAGATAGGGGACTTAACACATAAGGGCCTGGAGCTCGGAAATTCTTCAAACAGAAGTAATGGCCACCAAGAAGAGCGTCTTCCATGACAAAACTAAGTCTGTGGTAGCCGAGACTCAAAAGGAGGAAGGGTAAGTTTCTAGAGAACAAAGTTCACATCCCAAGGGGAGCAGGAGTCCGAACAGGGGGCCTGAGATGAAGGACCCTCTGAAGAAAGTCTTGGAAATGTCTAATTGGGCAAAGGCTTTCATCAGCAAAAGGAACATGGAAGGCTGAAATAGCAGCCATATGAACCTTCAAAGCGGAGTGACTGAGACCCAGGTTGAAAAGGTGACGCAAATAATCGAGCAGAACGGCCACAGGACAGGAGAAAGGGTCCACGTTCCTGGAGGCAGCCCAAATGAAATAACCCATTTATATAACGTGGTGGACCTAGCAGAGGTTTTCTAGCCTCAGCTAGAATCTCAGCCACCTTAGGAGAGCACAAAATGAGATTGGGCTAGGTCTGCAGGAGCCATGCATGAAGTTGTAGAGACTTGAGTCCCGGATGAACCTGGGTCAGCAATCCTCGAGATAAAGGAAGAGGAAGAGGAGGAACCTCTGAGTATTGTCATAGAAGAGAGAACCAGATTTGCCTGGGCCAGAAAGGAGCGATCAGAATCATTCTCGCTCCTTCCAATGCAAGTTTCTGCAGCACACGAGGGACCAGAGGAATTGGGGGAAAAGCATAGACGAATCTGCCCTTCCAGCTTAGAGACAGAGCGCGCTCCAGAAAGCACCTCGCTCTGGAGCAAGCAAGCAAAAGGTGGGAAGTTTTGCATTTTGGGAAGAGGCGAACAGGTCTACCTGTGGAGTCCCCCAAAGCTGGAAGGTGCTGTTTAGAACCTTTTGGTCCAGTTCCCACTCACGTGGCAGAGCCGAAGAACGACTTGTCTGCCAGGACATTGTCGACTCCTGGAACATGGATCGCCGTGAGGTGAAGGTTGTGAAGCGTTGCCCATTCCCAAATCCTCACTGCTTCCCTGCACAGCGAGTAGGATCGAGTCCCTCCCTGCTTTTGATGCACCACACCACGCACATGTTGCCCATTTGGACAGCCAGGTGACCAGGAAGGATGTATTGGTGAAGGGCTTGAAGGGCATACAGAACTGCTCTTAGCTTGAGCACATTGACGTGGAGAGCTAATTCCAGCCTGGACCATAAACCCTGGGTTCGGTGAGGACCCAGATGGGCTCCCAACTTTTGCCTGATCGTCCGTGGTGGAGTCTGGGAGGGGAGGATGAAAGAAGGGACCCCCTGGAACAGGTTCTCTCAACCATCCACCACTGCAAGTCTCTTGTTATCGGTGAGGAGATCAGTACCAGATGATCTAGGTCGTCTACAAGTTGATCCCACTGAGAGCGGAGAGTCCACTGAGAGATCCTCATGTGGAGTCGCACGCGCGGAACCGTTGGGATGGCGGCCACCATTAGCCCCAAAAGACAGAGCACCGACCTCGCCGGAACCTTCCTGTGTTCTGAAAGTAGGGAAATCTGTGACAGGAGGGAGGCCCCCCTGTCCGAAGGCAGGAAGGCCTTGCACACTGTCGTATCGAGGATTGCCCCGATGAACTGGAGTCTCTGGGAAGGGTCCAGATGAGACTTGGAATGGTTGATGGTGATACCCAGACAAGTGAAAACCTGCTGGGTGAGGGAGAGAAAATGCAGGAGTTCCTCCCTGGATGAGACCACCAGGAGCCAATCGTCCAGGTAGGGAAACACCTGAACTCCCAAGGTACGCAGGTGGGCCGCTACCAGCGCCAGGCATTTGGTGAAAACTTAGGGAGCAGAGGAAAGACCAAAAGGGAGTGCCCGGAATTGGTAATGGTCCCCCTGGAAAGCAAACCAGAGGTACTTTCGGTGCGAGGGACAAATGGGGATGTGCAGGTATGCATCCTGCATATCCAGTGCACACAGCGATTGGTCCGGCCGAAGAAGGGGCAGAAGGGTTTGAAGGGAGAGCATCCTGAACTTCTTGTATTCTACATACAGGTTCAGGGAGCTGAGATCTCCGTCTTCTTTGGTGCAAGAAAGAAATGGGAATAATAACCTGTCCCGTGGAGGTGAGGAGGGGCGGGTTCTATAGCCTGCTTCATGAGGAGAGCAGATATTTCTTCCCTGACCAAAGGAAGATGGTCCCTTGAGTAAGAGGACTTTCTGTAGAAACTCTATGGAGTGCCCCTCTGAGATAATCTGAAGCACCCATGAATCGATGTTATCCTCTCCAACCCGGAAGGCAGAGGAGAACCTCCCTCCACCGGTTCCTCCGGGAGCCGGGCGGTGGGAGAGAAGGAGTCAGATGGTATGGAGCAGCGCTGCAGCTGGGGTACCGCTGCTTTTTGAGCAGCGGGGCCTGGCAGCTGTGGGGGCCCGAGCTGGTGGCCCGCCTTCCTTGGGGTTTCGCTGGGGCGGCTGCATCTGCAAAAGGATGGCACTGTGGGGGATGGGGACGGTGCATGGAATCCACAGATTTCAGGGCCGTCCCCTTCTCCCTGCTTGGTGATGATGGCCTTGACATCACCACCAGCACACAACCCTGAAAGGTGCTTCCTGAATTGCTGACTGCACCTCCGGGACCAAACCTGACACTCAGAGCCAGGCGTGACGCCGAAGACTTACGGCGAACGCGGAGCTCCACCCTGTGGTATCCACTGCATCGTAGGTCATCCTCAGAATGTGACGACTGGCCGAACGAGCAGAACAGACAAGGTCAGCTAACTCCTGCTTAACTTGGGAGTCAGGCAACGAGTCAATCTTAGATTCTGCCTGGGTAAGGACAGCCTTCTGGTAATCCTCCATATGTGCTACATAATTTAGGGCCCTAATACCCAGTGTGGAAGAAGCATAGATCTTCCTTCCATACTGATCTAGAAGGTGAGACTCCTTATCCGGAGGAGACGAGCTCAGGTGTTTAGGGTGTGCTGACCGGCCGTGAGCGGCACTAGTCACAACCGAGTCTGCACGGGGGTGAGAATCTAAAAAATCTACACCCTCTGGAGCCTGGTGTAGCCTGTTGGACTTCCGAGGAAGTGGGGCAAAAGCCGATAGTTGTTTCCAAATAGTGGAAACAAGGTGGGCATGAGGCTCGATCCAGGGTGGCATTAGAGTAGGGGCCGTGAGGCGGCAAGTCCAGATGTTCCGAAGTTTAACCGCTGAGGATCTGGCCTAGGAGCACCACTGATGTACTTCCTGGATCTTCCTGAGCAACTCCGTGAAGGAAGGATCCTCCGGAGGAGTCCTTGGCCGGGGCTTGGACAGAGAGTGAGGCTCGTCGTCTTTCTCGGAGCATCCATCGGAGGAATCCGAGGAGTCCGAGAGAGAAGAAGAAGAACTGGAAGCAGAGTAAGACTCCCTGTCTAGTCTAGGGGGAGGAATGGGTTCCTTACGGGGAATTCCTGGATGCGTGTCCTGCCCCTCTCTGGATCCCGAGGGAAGGGCTCGGGAATCCGGAGGCGGACAGGGAGTGTGCCGTTTGGGGTGTACAGGGGCCGGAGGTGGCACTGTTGCTGTGAGGTGGCTCTCGACTTCCTTGGTGAGCTGAGCCATAGCCTCAGCCCACCAGGAGGCCAGAGTCTCCTGAAGATCCACCGGCAGCCTAGGAGGTGGTGGAGGAGGAGGAGAGGGATAGTAGTATGGATTATATCCGTAAGGTGAGTATCCGTAACCCAACTACGGAAATACCAGAGCCAGGTATTGCGGCATCGGGTACTGTGGCGTCGGTGGGACCGGCGCCGAGTACTGCGGCGCAGGATACTGCAGACCCGGGTAAGCCGTTGTCGGATACGACGGTGGATACCCGGGCACCGGAGGAGCTGCCGGAGCAGACGGCCCAGTTGGTACCCCCCGGGCAGATCAATATTGATAGGCCCGTGGGGGGAGGGCCTGATGGAAGAGGAGTATCCCTCGCCGGCGTTGGAGGGGCCGGCATCGGAACCGGCATCAGCAGGGCCGGTGTCGGAGCCGGCGTCCGGGGCCTGCGCCAAATCTAGTTCCAGAAGGGGCCCGACGGAAAGGCATACTGTGTCTCGTCCGGGATGGTGGTGAAAATCCCCAGGTCAGGCAGAGGACTACGGGCTCCCGGACAGCAGCAAAGGCTGTGGGGAACCTGGGGCGACAGGCGATGGAGGGTCTGTCATGGCTCAGATGTGCGACTTAGGGCAGGATCCGGGCGGACGCCAGAAGAGCGGCGTCCGACTAAGGGTCCCTCGAGGCCGGCCGAGGATGGGAAGAGGCCCGGTCCGTGGGGGACACTGCCGCGGCGCTACCTCAAGGGTCAGGCGCCTTAGTGGCCTTCTCCCGGGCGGCGGAAGAGCCGACGTCGGCTTATGGGAGCGCCAGCGCCAGTAGCCGCAAGCCTGCGGCGTACTGGAGGCAGAAGCCTCCTTTTGCCTGGAGGCGCCCGAACGCCCGAACGTGAACTCAACGGTGGGCCGACGCCTCCAAAGCCTTGGAGGCTGCTGTCAGATGATCCTCTGAGGGACGAACCTGAGCCCAGGCTCCGCCGGATCGCAGAGGAGGAGGCCTTCTCCCGTGCCTTTCTTTTTCCTGCTTCTTGTGTCCCTCTGGGGAGGTTGATGCCTGCCTAAGGTTCTTCAACTCTTTCTCCATTGCAGACATCTACTTTTTAAGGAGATGGGCTTCAAGGACTGCTGGCGTCGTCTGCAGGTGGCACATTAAAATGCAGGACAATGCGGGCACTTGTTCGACTCAGGTGGTCGGGCCTAAGCAAAAAGGTAGAGGGAGTGACCGCCCTGTGGAGCAGTTGGGCTGCACGAGTCACACTTATTTTTGAAGAGGACGACATAACTGATGTTCACCTGACAAAAAGATCTCAAAATATCTATAACTTTCGGTAAAAAAAACGATGTAGTAACAGGGCTGAGCTGCAAACTTTACCATGAGGAAGCACGAGCTGACGGTGGAAAGAACTGGAAGGCGGGCACCCGGGACCGCCTTTATACCGACGCTGCCTGACGCTGGTCACCTGACGGGGCGGTCCTCGCCAGGGACCGCTAGCCAGAACAGCCTGTAGTCCCGCCGCCCGCCGACGCCAGTCCTATATGTAATTACCACTGCAAGAGCCCTCTCAAGCAAGATCAGCAGTGCTCAATGTCCCAAGACTACTGGATGCATAGGGACATGAAGCCACTATGCTGGCCGCTTCCTTCTCAAATACTGTCCTTTATGTAGTTCTTCTGAAAGGTGCCAGACTGAGAACTCTCAAGACTAAAGTCCTCCTGTTATTCACATGTAGATACAGGACTGGTAGGGTAATGCAAGCTCCCTTACTCTGTTTTGCCGATACGTTTTTAATTGTCTCATACAAAAGTGCCTCAAGATGCTTCACAATGCGTACAGTTGTACAAATCATAAAATGGAGGTCAGATAGGAAACAAACAGGTGAGAAAAACTGAAATATGAAACTAATAAAACTGGTCATAAAATTTCAGTTACAAACAATAATAAAATATCAAATAAAGGAGGATGAAATTAAAGGGACATGAAATCTGTGCTAATTGGCAGCAGTTAGTAATGTTCCTAGTAAGAGAAATAAAGACAACTTCAAATGAGCCATAATTAACTGTACATAGATACACACTGATGAGAAAAATGTCTTTTGTTTTCTTTTCATGGACAACATTCTGCACAGTTCTTTTCATGGAACCAGTAATTTGGAGTGTTTACTGTGTCACAGTTTGAGTACAGAATACTAAACATGAGCTATTGTCCTATCAGAACCACGCTACAGTTCTTTGCTCCAACTGCTGACAGTCAATACTCCACATCACTGGTTCCATGAAGAGAACTGCAACAGAATGCTGCCCATAAAAGCACAACAATGCAAAATACAGTTTTTCTTTTTATTCAGGTACAGTTGGCTATGGATCATTAAGGCTTATTGATATCACTTCTGTAAATGGGAACATTATAAAGAACCACCAGTTAGAAATAATTTCCTGTCCTCTTGTATGAATGGAGAGGGAAATAAATTTGCTTTTAGTTGAGATTTGAAGAGTGGGAGACAGTCAAGCAAACAAAAATAGGTAAGAAAGCTAATCTAGATTGTAGGTGCAGCAAAGGAAACAGATACACCACAGACTGTGAAACATTTCAACATAGGAATGTTAGGAAGGCAGTGTCAGAGAAGCAAAAGACATCACTGAGATCAGAAAAACTGGTGCATGTTAGGGAGGATTTTTAAAAACAGTAAGTGCAATTCTGAAGTGTTTCTGGAGCTGGTTGAGCAATGTAGGTGAGAGTAATGTCTCCAAACTTTCTAGAATGTAAAGAAGAGAGGGAGGGGACATGATATAAACTTTCAAGTACCTCAAGGGAATCAACAAAGCCAAGAGGGTAGCATCTTTCAGAAAAAGAGATGTGCAAGAACAAGGGGCACAATTTGAAGATAGAGGGGACAGCTCAGAGGTAATGTGAGGAGTATTTTTTCATGGAGAGGTTGTGGATGCATGGAGCAGCCTCCCTGAGGAGGCCGTGAGTCAAGAACAGTGAGGGAATTCAAGAATGCATGGGACAGGCATAAGGCAGTCCTAGTAGGGGGAGGAGGAAGTAAGCTGTTGGTTAACTAGGATCTGCAGCTTATCTGTTAGGTAGGAAAATGGGTAGACTAAATGGGCCAAGTGTTTCTATGTTTCATCAGCACTATAGGCATGCTAATGTTTAGCATGCAGAGTTCTAGGGAGGCCAGGAAGAAGAGAATTATGCATAGTTATTTAGATGAAGGCATGAACAATGGTTTTGGCAGAAGAAATGTCAAGGTAATGACAAATTCAGGCAATGCTATACAGGCATACAGTATATTTTCCTGAGATTATTTGAAAAGTTAGTCAACTTCATGATGAGGAGGACTCCCAAGATTAAGGACCGTTTTGCAAAGCAGATAGTCAAGTAGATGGAGAATTCCAGCTCAGCTTTAGACAGTTTCTCTTTCTGTTTCTGTCCCTGTTGGACTATGGGAACCAAGTGTATAGAGGCACTGCAGCTCGCCAGGCTAGATGTCCAGTATCACAGGGCTTTGAGATTAATTTCTGGGCTGCCTCCAAGGACAGTGCCGATCTCTGTAGGTAAATATGGGGTAAGGGGAAGTGGGTGTGCAGAGGGAGGGTGGGGACGGGGAGACGACAAGGGACCATTTCCTCTTTTTTCAGGAATAAAAAACCTTTGGGGGACAGGTTTTTTTTTTTTAGGGAACAAAATAAAATATATCTGGACACTGGGAGTGGGCTACCCAGTGCTCCACCACACTGCAGGGATAAACAGAGCTGGTGACACTGGCAGTGAGCTACCCAGTGTCCACACTGTTTGGGGGTAGTGCTGCTACAGGGGATTGGGCACTCGATGATGGGCCCCAAAAGGGATCAATAAAAAGTAAACCACTCGGTACACTGAGGGGCTCACCAGTGTACCACACTGGTTCGGTGGTTGGGGTTGTATACTGCCAAGATGGGGATTGGCACCCTGATGTTGCAGATGCATTTGAATTCATTTGCAAACTTTTTCAAAAACTTTGACTTTTGCTGAAAACTTGAGAAAGTTTTGGGAAACCTTTCAAATGTAACCCTTTTATTATTGCAGAAGTATCACATCGGACATTCTAACTTTTCCATAGAAAATAATGGGAAAACAAAATTAAATAACTTTTAAATGGACTGATATTTTTACACCAAACCTTCAAAGGCAAATCTGTAGGCCCAAGGGTTTGAAACAAACAAAACAAACAAATAAAAAGACCAATGTCTACACCCATTTCTGAGAACACACAAACCAACAAAATAAAAAAAAAAAAAAAAAAAAAAACAACGGAAAATCACAAGCATTTTAATATTTCATAAATTTTGACCTGCTCAATGGAGTAACACAAAATTTGGCAGGTCGAACAGACCTACCCCTGCACTTCTGCATACCAACTTATGGGCAAATTTGTTGAATGGTTCAAAAGTTATTAAGGTTCAAAATTCAGTTTTAACACTAAAGTGCCCCATCACCCTAACTATACTGGTGCAGTAGGACCAATGGGTGGAAGGAAAGTTTAAAGGAGTAGCATAGTCAGAATTTGTAAAAACATCGTTATGCAGAGTGGTTTGATCTGTGAGTGTAGTCCTGCTGTGTCCTTCCCTTGTCTGCTACTGGGAGTTATTTCTAAATTAGCCTGCTAAATGTATGGTAGCTTTATGGCCCATGGGGATCTCCATCTTAGCAAGTTATATTGATTTTCTTGTTTTTACAATGCCTCCTTTCCTATGTAACAGTGATGTATCCGGAACCATGGATTAATCAAGTACTGGTTCAGAGTCAATTTACAACAGCAGAATTGTGATATTAAGTAACTTTCTTTATCCAGTAAGCACTAATGTCTACATTAATAGTTAAACACTTGAGGGCTAACTGAGTGGGTTATTCAGTAAAAAAACAGCTACAGTCTTTACTAATTATAATATTGATGCTCTAGGGCAGGGTTTCTCAAATGGTGAGGCCAGCCTCCCAGGGGAGGCCCCAGACTGTTCAAGGGGAGGCTCAAGCAAGCCTTAAAATGTGCTGTATTTAAATGTCAGGTTTTGGATGCTTTGTGTGATAGGATGCAACAAACTAAAGTGAATAATGGCACGTGAATTTATGTACAACATGAGTGACCAGGAAAGTCGCACTCAACAAACACTTGTTTCTTGGTATGACATGGAGGAAAACTGAATGGAGGAAGTACAGTTCTTGGAAACTATACAAAACAAACTGCAAAATAATACAAATGAATAGGTACAAGGAAACAACTGACCCATTATACTTGCTGCAGAAAAGCACAAATGCAGAGGCTAGGTTGAGAGGTACTAGGAGCAAGGGAAGGACAAAAACAAAATGGTCCATGAGAAGGTGTTTAAGAACAAGGTAAAACTAACAAAGAAAGCAAGCTGATGCCTGGATGTATTGCAGTGAGGGGTGCAGTAAATAGGATCCAAAACCCAGAAGTGTGGAGTGAGTAGGCTGACATGGAGAGGGGGTTATACAGAAGGAGAATAATAAGTATAATAAAATGAGAATAAACTCAACTACTCAAAGGAGTGTCACTGTATTTCCTGTTTACTGTGCAAAGTACGATAATTGTTCAAACTATGGGGAGGCCCAAAATTATTTCTATATTGGGGGGGCTCAAGATCTTTCAGGTCTTGGGGAGGCTCACTATGACAGTGTGTGAGAACTACTGCTCTAGGGGATCTATGTGCTTTTATGACTGTGTATAGTTTGATGAAATTAAAAGTTTTAAAAACAAAATATTTACTTCTGCTGGCTAGACCTGACACACATGCAGAAAAACAAAATCCTGAGAGTTATTTAGTGGAGGCCAGAACAACAGGCTCCTATCTCTAGTACTTGCTGGATCAGTGGTCCCAGATGTATCACTGTCACATGGGACAAGAGACACTGTAGGAAAAAGAAGAGCAATAGACTTGCTAAGATGGAGATCCCATGGGCCATAAAACTATCATATAACTAGCAGGCTACTTTAGAAAAAAACTCTTGCAAAACAAAGGGAAGAATGCACAAGGACTACACACACACACACACACACAAATCAAAACACACTACACAGCATACGGTTATGGAACAGGGTCAAGAGAAGATGCTGTTTTTCTCAAAGACTTAATTTTAGACAAGCTAAGAGAATTATAACACAACCATGCTCTGGAGGGACTACTTCAATCTGTTCCAATTACTTCACTTGATATTACTTAAGAACTTTACCTGATTCACAGGGACATCAGCCCCCAGAGAATGAGACACTGGTTTCATATCAAAATCAAATGTGCTGTATTCAGGCAGAGCGTCTCGGAGTACATCAGATTATCATCCAATCGCTTTTCCAACTTCAGCACCTCAATTTGCTGGATCGGGGCTATAGAGGTCTAACAAATTTCAACACCTGCGAGGAAAGGAAAAAAGATTTCAATGCTTCTTTTCTAGTAGCTTTTCACAAGCTTTGATTAAAAATGTTTTAATAAAAAAAGCTTGCATATGGAGGTACTCTTTACAGGTTCTGCTATGAGGTGACACTATTTACATAAAGGTTTATTTTCTTATAATACAAGGATGGAAATTCCACAGAAAACACCATCATTTGTTTTCCTGTATACCCATGAGTAAAAGTATCAATTAAATTTATATAGCAAAAGAAACTCTCCTCGGTAGGGCACACTATTCCAGAACCAGCATAAAAATAAATAAATAAATAAAACTCCTGTTGAACAACACTTTGAAAAGTGAGTCATACTCACCCGTATTCAGCCCACAACTTGCACTGTTCTGTACTTTCAGCTGCACTTTGGACATGTAGAGCTGACCGAATATTTTTTTAAAAAATACAATATGGTGGCAAAATAAATGGAATGGAACATCCCTCACAAAGAGAAACTGTGGCAAGTATAACTCTTTTTCAGTGTTGTTCAACTGGAGGTGGGTACAATTCTTTTTATTTGATACCAAATGTATATAGCTGCACTAATAAAACAATTAAAACGATAATACCTACTCTAATTTAACAATTAAAAGAATATACCTACAGTCAGGGTTCCAGATAAGGGGAGTGCCAACCTATTTTTACTCACCTCATTTTAGGAAATACTCTTCAGAAATTTTTTTAATCAGTACCAATACTCACCCAACATTTGCAAATACTCCACACTCCAAAGAACAGTACTTCATATTTGGTGATTCAAAATGAGCATTTTTTTTTTTTTTACAGATTTACAGCACTTGTACCATCCCAATTTTGTTTTTACTCACTATATTTTAAAACTGGTGAGTAAATTACTCTTACCTGCCAACATTATCTGGAACATTGTTGGCACCTGATCAATTTTATCTAGAAAAACACTCCATCTCCTCAAGCACCACTGCACACTGTATAGCGACCTAGGCTGGCTCTCCTCAACTGCCTACCGACTATATTCCCTAGGGACCCTCACAGACTCTGTAATCCGTAACCAAACCCCCTCCTCCCTTGCAGCTCTACTTGTACCACAGATACCTGCCCACGGACTATGCTCGGCAAACAAATTTCTACTCACCATACCCAGGTGTCTTACTTCAAAAGGCTCTAGAGCATTTCAATGCACCACCCAGCCACCTGGAACTCCCTCCTCCTGCCCTGAGGCAGGCTAATCCCACCCAATCTTCAAAGAAGAACTATATAGCCACCTGTCCGGGACCCCTGCATGCTTTGATCCCACTTAATCGTCACAGCTAACCACCTTATTTCGCCTAAGACACTGCTGCACTTCTAAACAAGCTTTGCTATAAAATGTCTTTATAGCTGCCACTTAACCAGTTTCAGTTGTTATTTGCATGTACTAATGTCACTTTTGTCATCTTTGCATAGCTATATGTATTAGAAACATAGACTTTGGACAGATAAGGACCGTTTGGCCATCTAGTCTGCCCATTTCCCTACCTACAGGATAGGCCGAGATCCTAGTTAACAACAGCCTATTTCTTCCTACCCCCCACAAGAATTGCCTTATGTCTGTCCCATGCATTCTTGAATTTTCCCACAGTTTTAGACCCCACAACCTCCTCAGGAAGGCTGTTCCATGCATCCACTACCCTCTCTGTGAAATAATACTTCCTCACACTGCCCTTGAACCGCCCTCCTTCTATCTTTAAATTGTGTCCCCTTGTTCTTGCAAGTCTCTTTTTCTGAAAGATGCTACCCTCTTGGACTTTGTTGATTCCACTGAGGTACTTAAAAGTTTCTATCATGTCCCTCTCTCCCTTCTTTCCTCAAGGGTATACATATTAAGCTCCTTTAGTCTCTCCTCATACAGCTTCTGTTGCAGACCCTGCACCATTTTAGTTGCCCTCCTCTGGACTACCTCTATCCTGTCTATGTTCTTGCGGAGATGGGGTCTCCAGAACTGGACACAGTACTCCAGATGGGGTCTCACCAACTGTCTGTACAGAGGGATAAGAACTTCCTGTTTTCTGCTGCTGATGCCTCTCACTATGCATCCCAGTATACCCCAAGCCCTCCCTACTGCCTTCTCACATTGCTTGCTAACCTTAAGGTCATCTGATATGATTACCCCAGGTTCCTTTCCTTTTTGTTGTTGTTACTACCTCCCACCCATTGTGTATTCTTCCCCTGGGTTCTTGTTTCCCAGGTGCATTATTTTGCACTTCTTTGCATTGAATCCTAGCTGCCATACTTCTGACCATTCCTCCAACCTTGCCAAGTCCCTTTTCATCCTTCCACACCTCCTTGTGTATCAACCCTGTTGCAGATCTTTGTGTCATCTGCAAAAAGGCATACTTTTCCTTCCAGTCCCTCTGCAATGTCACTGATGAAGACATTAAAAAGGACTGGACCCAATACTGAACCCTGCGGTACCCCACTAGTAACCCCTCTTTCTTCAGAGTGGACTCCATTTACAATTACCTTCTGTGTCCTGTTGTGCAGCCAATGTTTTACCCAGGCTACCACCCTCGGACCCACTTCCAGGCTGGTTAACTTGACTATTAATCTTTTATGTGGGACTGTGTCAAATGCCTTGCTAAAGTCTAGGTAGGCCATGTCCACAGCCCCTCCCTGGTCTACTACTTTGGTCACCCAGTCAAAGAAATCTATTAGATTCGTCTGACATGACCTTCCCGCTGTGAACCCATGCTGCCTTGGGTCCTGTGCTCCACTGGCCTCTAGGTACTCAACTGTTCTTTCCTTCAGAAGTGACTCCATCACTTTCCCTACCACAGAGGTCAGACTGACAGGTCTGTAGTTTCCTGCCTCTGTCTTGGTCCCACTTTTGTGAAGGGAATCACATCCCCTTCCTCTAGTCCTCGGTACCACACCATCCTCCCATGATTTATTAAATAGGGTAGCCAGTGGTTTCACTAGTTCCTCCCTTAATTCTTTTAGAATTCTGGGGTGAATTCCATCAGGACCCATTGCTTTGTCCACCTTCAGTTTTAGGAGTTCTTGCAGAACCCTTTCTTCTGTGAAAGGACTGGGATTGACCCCCATATCAAGAGTGCTTCTGTTAATTGGATTAGACACTTCCCCCTCCTCTTTTGTGAATACTGAGCTGAAATATTCGTTCAGTATCCCTGCTTTTTCACTGTCCCCTCTGCCCACCCACCGTTCATTCTATTCAGCCTCACTATCATTCCCTTTGTCTTTCTACGCTCGCTGATGTACCTATAAAAGGTTTTATCCCCCTTCTTAACTGAATTGGCTATCTTTTCCTCAGTTTGGGCCTTTGCTATTCTGACTTCCCTCCCTGCTTCTTTCTGCCTTAACTGGTACAGCTCTCTGTCCTGCTCCTTCTGTGTTTCCTTATACTTCCGGAATGCTATCTTTTTCTTCCTGACTTTCACAGCACCTCTTTTGAGAACCATAGTGGCTTTTTCTTTTGTTTTGATTTGTTTATTTGCTTCACACAAAGGCTTGTTGCCTCTGTGATGGCAGTTTGATGATTCCCCATTGTTGCTCCACACCTCCTTCTAGCCTGTTTGCTAGTACTTTTCTGAGGCACTCTCCCATCTTGCCAAAGTCAGCCTCCTAAAGTCCAGTACCCTCACTTTGTATGGCTTGACTCTGTAGCTGAGTTTAACGTGAACCACACTGTTTGATGGTCACTTGTCCCCAGATGGCAACCATTCTAGATCTGAGATCCTCTCACTGCCCCGTTTGAGAGTACGAGGTCTAGATTGCTCCCTCACAGTGTGTTCGAAACTAGCCGTCTAATGCCTGCCACCTGTAGGGCATCAAGAATGGCCCTGCTCTTGGATGTGGGCTGCAGCAAATGTGCTCCAGTTAACATATGGCATATTCAGGTCTCCCATCAACAGTTTCTCCCTTTCTCTGCCATTCTAAGAATGCCTTCTATCATATCCTTGTCCATTCCCTCCCTCTGACATGGGGGTCTGTACACAACCCCTGTGCGGATTGTGGTGCCCTTTCCAGTCTCCAAGGTGACCCACAGTGCCTCCTCTCCTCCCTGTTTACTCTTTTGTTCAGTTGCTTTTATCCCTTCCTTTACATGAGAGCTACCTCCCCTCTTCCCTGCCTGTCTCTCTCCTGTGGTTATGTACCTGCATGTTAACATCCCAGTCATGGTTCTCTGTACCATGTTTCTGTGATCTCAATATCCAGGCATCCCTCTTCCATCAAGGTCACCAGCTCAGGAGCTTGTTGCTCAGACTACAGGCATTGGTACTCATTACCCTCCATTTCCTGATGGCCTTACTCCATTTGCCCCATCCTGTTCTTCTTGCCTTTTTCACTTTCTCCATTTACCCTGCCCTTCTCCTATCGACACATCTATGTTGGTGTTTGCCGCACTTACTACTGTGATTATTTGGGGGGAGGGCTAGGATTCCTGCTCCTTTCCAGTGCCTCTCCCCTTGGCTAGTTTAAAAGCTAGCCAATGAAGCATTTAAACCTATCACCTAGGATCCTGGTTCCCCTCCCAGACAGATACAGCCCATCATGCCAGTATAGGGTTGTATCACTCCAGGTGGATCTCCAATGAAGCCAAATCCCTGAGCTCCACACCAGTTTTTCAACCACTGATTGAATCCCATGGTGCGGAACACCCTAGCCTCTCCTATGCCATAGATGGGCAGCACCTCCGAGAAGGTTACCATGCATGCTACTTGACTAAGGCCCCTTCCCAATTCCACAAACTCTTTCTGCACTTCTCTAATCCCTTTCTTAGCGATGTCATTTGTCCCTAGGTGGACAATGGCATCCAGCTCCCTCCCCTGTGCAGCTGCTCCGGCAATCCTGAGGATTCGCTCCCTGTCCCTCCAAGCCATGGCGCCAGGCAGGCACCTTACCTCCCTCTCCCCTTCCTCCCCCAGTTCTACCTTCCTAACAATGGAGTCCCCCACCAGGAGTTGTTTCCTTCCCCTGCAGGGTCCCCTGCCACCCTCCTGTGGAGGTTCCCAGCATCCTCCTTGGTCTCCACTGCGGGTGCCTCCAAAGAGGAACCACACTTTGCCAGAATGGCATAGGGATTGTGGAGAGGTACAACTGGAGGGATGCGCCTCTGTCCACCACCCTCACCCTCCCTGAGCCCACTGTGGTCCAACCGCCCTCTTTCTTGGCAATCTCTGAGGCAACGGCAGTGGCACTGGTGGTCCCTGGATGGAAGAGAGGTCCCACAAATCCTGGCCAACTCAGCCTGGAGATGAGCAACCTCCTCCCTCAGCCCAGACAGGTGCCTGCAGATGGGACAACACCGCATCCTCCAGAACGTCTCCCGGAAGACTGCTGCTCCACAGCCACTGCACGCACCACTCAATCATGTCTTATTTCTGGCCCCTTAACTGTTTGCAATCCTTACTCTTTCCTCTGTTTTTTTTTATCTCTCTCCTTACTTTCTGTCTGTGTGCCCTTTAAGCTCCTGATTGTCCTGTTCTGAGACAAGAATATCCTATATTTCTCAGTAGACCACTTACTTGCTCAGAGGCAGACCTCCAGCAGCTAGAGGGGCCCGGAGAGCTACTCCTGCCCTTCTAGGATGGTGGGTCTTTGGTGGTTCTGTGATCACTCACTTCCTGCTCCCAAACAGGAAGTTCCTGTTGTCAGTCAAATCCTGTGCCTAGAAAAACAGAACTAGCTTTGGGTGGGTGGAGGGGAGGGAATGAGGGCAATATAGTCCCAGCAGAGAAGTCCAGTCACACAGCAGTCCTTTCTCCTGGTGTCTTCTGTCAAGCTATTAGCAGAATCTTTCTAAGGCAGTCTTTAAATGTAGCTTCCTTCTAGCTAAGCCACTCCCCCTACTTACTAGAGCTTTCTACAAGTAATTTAAACTTCACAGCAGTTAAGTCCTTTCAATCACCTGAGATTTACACCTAGATAACTGTTCAGATACCCCAAACAAACATACACTTTTTTTTTTGTTTTGCATGTTAGTTTTTTTTTTTTTTTACCCTAAATTAAAGGTCCAAGTACAAAAGTTCTTCTACTTTAGTCCCAGCACAGAAGTCCAGTCACACAGCGGTCCTTTCTCCGGTGTCTTCTGCCAAGCTATTATCTCGAGTACTGTCTGACTTGATCTGTATTCTAACCTACCTGTACTATATACTATGTACTGTATAATCTCATCTCATTTTACGTTTGTATTCTCCCGGGTCATGCCTGAAAATAGTCAACTTTGGCTAGTGCACCTAACCCGTTAACAAAAACTAAATAAATAAAATGTACCTTGCTCTACTCCATCCAGACATGTATACGCATCTAAATTTGGTTTTGCTCACCTCACTTTCAAAATGAAGAGTACAAGTACTCATTCCAAAAAAATCTTATCTGGAGCCCTGCCTACAGTACACAAAACTCCAAGGTAACAGACTAATTACAACTAATTACCAAATCAACTAACCAATTTATACATTAACATACCTACCAAACTGATTCCATGAATTCCTACATTGATTAAAGCACTAGCCACAGCACACACCGAAAAAAACTCCCAAACCAACAAAATCCATATCCAGACTAAAAACAACCAACCACCCACTAAATATAGCCTAACAGCTTCCCCCATCTCACAAAACAATCACTGCATATCTCCCCTCAGACACCATGCTCTTCATACTACTGCCATGGACTGCAAGCTCCTGCAGCTGTCACCATGCCCTTCATGCTACTGCTTCTGATGCAAAGCTCCTTTAGCTGGTGGACCTGACTGCACGCATGCTAGTCCTGACCTCAGACACACCAACGCAACCATAGATACTATGCTACAAACAAAGTAAAGGAGGGACTGGCCCAGCCATGTCTCCGTGAGACAGAAGGATCCTATACTACATTAAACAATCAGTGACAAAACAAAAATCCACTACACTATGGAAAACACTAGGACCAGAAACGAAAAGGCAAACCAAAAGGCAAATCCAGGAATGATAGTAGATGCATTCAAAAGATAAAGACCTCATCCTAATATAGTATATGGTTCAGTGTTGTTTATGGAAATGCATGCACTGCTAGATGCTGCAGTACCATAGCGTGATGTCAGACTGTGTAGTGCATGCATCACCACAGTAGCTATGTCACCACTGTGGTACAACAGCATAGAATCCTGTGTCTATTAAGATTCTATAGATTCTTCATGTTTACCTACACTGCAGAATCCTCATCATGAAGATAGCAGCAATGCTGAAAATACCACAAGGGAACCGTTTTGGAAATGATGAACTACTAGAAATGTTGCCAGCTCATGTAGTCACTGTACTACACAAGAATTCCTCCAGTTTGGAAACATCCTTGCATATTTTTTCCAATCCTTTCTGAGTGTCTACCCTACTGCAGATTTTGGTATCAGCAGCAAAAAGACATACTTTTCCTTCCCACTCCTCTGCAATGTCCCCTCTACAGATACTAAAGATGACTGGTCCAAGTATTGAGCCCTGCGGTACCCACTTGTCACACTTCCTCTTTAGAATGAGTGCCATTAACCATCACCTTCTCTCTCCTACCCTTTAACCAGTTTAGAATGCAGTTTACCACTATGGACACCAGTCTCAAGTTGGTTAATTTCTAATCAGCCTTATATGCGGCACTACGTTAAAGGCTCTGCTACAGTCTGAATGAGCTCCTTGAGAAATCGTGCAAGCATGAAACATTGGGGTGAACTTGCTGCACTTCCCTTTTCGACTGATTGAGGTGACGTCCTGAGTGTTGTTGCTACCGTTTGCTGTTCAATTCTGCTGATAATCTGCACTAGGCACTTTCTGCCCTCTTGTTTTGAGTGGGTACCTGTCCGTATTCTCGATAATTTGATATTACACTACATTTTGTTATTTAGATGGTATTCTACTAATCAACTCTGTATATGAATCTTGTTGCTATCTGCCTACTTAACTACTTATGCCTGATGTCCCATATGCTGCATCACCTATCTGTATATGCCTGATGCTCCTGTATGTTTCCTTGACTCTGTATGATGCATTGTATGTACCCTGTAATCCTCCCGGGTCGCACCTGAAAATAGGCACTTAGCTGTCTAGTGTGCTTACCTGGTAAACAAAGGCAAATAAATAAATGAATTGTTCCTAACTGTATGCCGTACTCACCATGGTGAAGCTTGAATAGATTTATAGCACCATAGCCGTGTGTGCACACATTTTCTAATTACTAATCTAAACAGACCATGTCCACTGCTCTCCCTGATCAATTTCCATGGTCGCCCAGTCAAAGAAATCTATTACATTCGCTTAGCATGATCTCTTTGTGGTCAAGGCACAAGTCAAGCAGCGCTGGCAAACCAGAAGTCATAACATCTATGAGTAGCATTTTATTATCAATAACAATAAAATAAATCACACACAAGTGACAGAACAAAGAATAGATCCTTGCTTTTAACTCTCTCTGCATAACAAATGGGATAGGTTTATATGCAACCTGTCATGCCCCCCAATGAATCCATGTTGTCCGTGGTCTTGCAGTCCACTGGAATCAAGGTGCTCTGTCAGCCCTTCTTTCAGTAGTGTTTCCATCAATTTCCCCACTACTGCAGTAAAACTGACTGGCCTATGGTTGTAATTTCCTCTCTACTACTGCTTTGATGTAGAGGAGAACATCAGCCCTTCTCCAGTCCTCTGAAACCACTCCAGTTTCTAGTGAGTTGTTGAACAGGGCTGTCGTGTGGCACCAAAACCTCCCTCAGTTCTTTTTAGCACCCTGGGGTGAATCCCTGCCTGGTCCCACAGCCTTGTGCATCTTCAAGTCCTTTCAGCACTCTTTCCTCTGAAAATGGACCTGTACCTATCCCTTCCCACCCCTCTCCTTTGGTGGTCTGTCCTCCACTGTGAAGTGTGAGCAGAAGTACAGCTATTTCTTGGCCGCTTTGCACCTATCCCATCTTTCTACTTATTACAATCTCTTGTTTTCCTCTTCTCACTTATGTACCTGAAGAAAGACATCCCCGTGGCATGATCTGGAGAATACAATGTAAGACTCATGAAGAGTAGAGCATATACAAAAAGTGGTATACATAATGTGATGTACAAGACAATAATTAGAGTAAATGTAAGATGGACAGACAGAAGCAGATAAGTATTTTTATGACCTGACATATACCCGACAGCAAAGGAGGGAGAGAGGTGATACGATCGAGACATTCAAACATCTTAATGGCATTAACAAAGTGAAAGAATCTAACATGTTTCAATGTAAGAAAAATAACAGGACAAGAGGACACAGAATAAAATTAGAGGGAGGCCGATTAAGGGGTAATATGAGGAAGTTCTTTTTCACAGAAAGGGTGGTAGATGCACGGAACAGCCTACCTCAGGGAAGTGGTGGATATGAATACAGTGCAGGGCTTCAAACAGGCATGGGATAGGCATAAGGGAGCAATACAGAGGAGTATGAATAGATAGGCCATTAATGGAGCAACGGTCAATGGCACATTCATAAGATAGAAAAAAATGGGCAGACTGGATGGGCCTTGCAATCCTTATCTGCCATCAACTTCTATGTTTCTATGGAATTTTTAAGATCCCATCTGAAAGGTAATTTCGCTGTGCGACTATGGAAACAAGTTTCGAAGGGGACTTGAAAAATGACACCTGTCGTGTTCAGGAGATGGTGTAACACAAGAGATCTGTTGAACATTAGGGGCCAAAATCTGTAAAAAAAAAAAAAAAAAAAAGAAAAAAAAGAAATATCCATATATAAGGTAATGTATGAGTAAATGTTGGATTAATCTGTCTCTCATAACTTGCTTTTCCACATTTTACCCTAAATTTATAATCTTTTTATGAACACTCTTGAGCACTACAGGTATCATTTATAAACAATGGCTGAAACGACATTTTGCCCCACCACAAGTGTTAAAACACATTTTGGGTAGGATCTGAGAAATGACAGCTGTCACACTCATGAGGTGGCGTGAAAAATGGCTATGCTTAAAGCTGGGATCAAAATACTGAAAACTACCACAGTTACTTAGCACGCTGAAAAATTGCAACACACTCATTATTTTATTTTTTTATATTTTTGACCCCAAATTTTTTAACATGGCCTTCTTTATGAGCCCACCTCATGAACAAAGGCGAAGCACATTTTCAAATCCTGCCCAAAAGGTGATTTCACACCAGAAGCGCGAACACACATTTTGGCTACGATTTAACAAAAAGAGACAGCTGTCACATCCATAAGATGTTATGAAGAAATGGCTATGTTGAAAATCTGAGGTCAAAATATTGAAAATTTCAAAAAAGTTACGAGCATGCGTGCGTAAATTTCAACATAGGCTCATAACTCTGTTATTTAACATTTGTATGCCAAATTAGGCTTAGTTCAGATTTGATGTCCTTGTATACTAGACCAGAGTCTAAACTTAGAATTGGGTCTTCTAAAAGTTTGTATAATAGTAACATATCTCTCCTAGATCTTCTTGGGCTTAAATCCAAAGTCCCATTTTCCTTAAGTTACCTGCAAGAGCTCCAGAAATCTTATTGCCCCCCTCCGACCACTCTGCTCGATCAATGAGGGATTGCTGGAGATTCCCAGGGTACGATTAAAAACATCTGGATCATGGCCATTTTCCATTTGTAGCCCCAATCCTGCGGAATTCTCTGCCTCTTCGGATATGTTAGTGCCTGACAGTGGAGAGCGTTAAGACTGCCTGGAAAACCTATTTATTTGAACTTGCTTTTGGTGCTGTCTTGTAACTGGATTTTTATTACTGAGTTGTATTTATTTACTGGAAAATGTATTTTAGCATTTTATGGTTTTGTTCATTGTACAGCGATCTGGTACTCAGTGAAGAGCTCTATATAAATAAAGATTATTATTAAGTGATGCTTGTTTGGAAAGTCCTTATAGCCAGGGAGAAATTTAGTGAACCTCCTCTGAACTTTTTCTATCATATCCATGTCCTTTTTGAGATATGGACTCCATACTTGGGAACAGTAGTCGATGTGAGGCCTAACATAGAATTTATAAAGGGGCAATAGTACTGCGCTTGATCTTGAGGTGAAGGACCTTGGTATTCAGCTTAGGAATGTCCCGTTTTAGATGCTACACATTGACAGTGGGCACTAAGTTTGAGGTAATTACTAATAATTACTCCTAGATCTCGCTCTGTGGTAACAGATCTGATTTTGTTCCCACTTATTTGATATGTCTGCCTATCATTATTCCTACCAAAAATGTAAGATGACACATTTTTCAATATTAAGCTGCAATTTGTTTTTCAAAACCCATCTCTCTATATTTTCAAGATTCTCAAGCATCTCATTCCTTTGCTCTTCAGTGTCAACTATTCCCCCCAGCTTGGTGTTAGTCAGCAGACTTCACCAGTTTATTATTACCTGAGATGTTGAGATCACTTATGAATATATTAAACAACAGTGGTCCCAGGACAGAGCCCTGCTGCACCCCACTAGTCACCCCCCCCAAAGGAAACCACACCATTAATTATTACAGCCTGCTTTCTGTTTCCTAACCAGTTCTGGATCCACCTGACTAGACACAGATCCACTCTCAAATTAAGCGGTTTCCTTATCAAGATGCTGTGTGGTAGCACATTAAATGCTTTCCTGAAATCCAGAAACAGTACATCCACCCCCTTGCACTGGTCAATATTCAGGTTTACAAACTTATAAAAGCTAGTCAAGTTAGTGGCGCATGATCCATTATTAGAAAAGCCATGTTGTGCTCTGTCTCCTAAACCTCTACTCCTCAGATCATTAACCAATATGTCCCTAATTATGCTTTTGATTGTTTTGCCCACTACCGTTGTTAGGCTAATTGGCCTATAATTACTAGGAGTAGCTTTATTTCCGTTCTTATGTATTGGTATTACTGTAGTGTGAGGCCAATCAGCAGGTACACAGGCACTGGACCTACAATTACTAGCAGTAGCTTTACTGCCCTTCTTATGAATTGGTATTACTATGGTTCGACACCAATCAGCGAGTATACAGGCATTACAATAGGGAACTTTTCCCAATGTCTGTTATCCATGGTGCAAGTTCTCAGTTCACAGTCTGACCCTGAAGAGTGAAAATATGTCTTTGGTCCAGCGAGGATTACAGTGTTGGACCCTCGGTGGGTAAGAAAGGGCTTGGGGGTGGGTGTTGACTAACGGCACAGACATCAATGGATGATTTTCTATTTTACAGGGCTCAAAATAAAAAAATTAAAAAAAGAAGGGCAATTTTCTTTATTTCAGGTGGCAATCTGAGATTAGGCACCCCCAGTGTCGGTGTTATGTTTGTGGGGTGGGGGTGGGTGTGATGGGGACTGCTGAGTGAGAGAGGTCGGCTGGTGGGAACAGTAATCATTCAAAGTTCCATGGATCCTTTACTTTACAAAATATATATGTTTTCCGTTCTTCTGAAATGCATATTTTAATCACTATTAAAGTTGAAATTTCTTGGTTTATTCTTAGTATTAACTCTCCGCCAACAGACAGCAGTATGTTGCTGCATGAGTTGGAAGAGAACCTTCATCAAACCCTGCCAAGAGAAAAAAAATAATGTTCTAGCTTTATGTGAAACTGGCATGAAAGTTTCACTTTGCTTCACTGGAACAATTGTTTACGAACCAGACTTACATATTGCTTGCTTATGAAAATGTATGTGCCAGCAACAGACATCAATGGACAGTTTTCTTTGTTACAGGGTGCAATTCCTCAGCAGGATGATCTTGACAGATCAACTGTGCTTGCCTGGCCAGCTCTTTCCTTTGAAATACATTAAGTTTCCGCCCAGCAAGTCAGAATACTGTCATGATCAGCCTGGCTGATGATTGGTTTGACACTGATGACCCCTTGCAGACCAATCTACACTGAACTAACAGTGTCTCACCCCGCAAAAGCCACCTTGTAAGAAAATGTTCACTGCACGTGCACTCACAGCGAACATAAAAAGTGACAGAATAGTGGGAAAAAGTGGTGAGTAGATGGGTTTAAATGTTCTGTATTTTTATGTGAGGTGTCATTTAGGGAGAGGAGTTCTTAAAACATGTTAAAATGTATTTTTTGAAATGATGGCAAGCCAAAGGTTCAAAGTTTCTAACTTTACAAAAATGGCTGCCAGAAATCTATTTTCAAAAATTTCTGGAAGGCATGGATATTTCGAGCACTGCATCCTGGATGCCAGAAGGGTTCCTGACCCAGTAGTTGTCACCCGTAAGGCAACAGGTTCCAAACCCTCAGCCAATCAGGGCACAGCATTTCCTTACCCATTTTATAAGCAATTTTATAACCCATATCTAATAAAGGATAGGGTGAAGCTACAGAATATCTAGAGGAGGGCTACAAAATGATCCGGGGTAGCAAGATAGGACCTATGAGAAAAGATCAATCATTCTTAATATGCCTTCTCTGGAGGGCAAGAGGAATGGGGAATATGACAGAAAAGTACAAATACATGAACTAACATAATAGGATAGACTCAGCGGAATTACTGAAGTTAAAGATCACGTACAACACACTGCTTTTTTCACCCAAACTTCAGAAATCAATAAAAAATACCTTAAATCGTGCATTGTCTTTTTTTGTAGCACAGATCAATATAGTCCTTTCTATTTTATTCTGATTTGTTGCACTGTTCAGTTGTGCTATTTCCGATCTGCACACATGCTGAGCCAAGCAGTACTAAGGATATCAATAGCATCATGACGTGATTTGGTGTGCAAGCTGGACTGTGGCAGGGTACTGATACTAATGCTGAGTGTGTGCCATTTGTTTTTCTTTCTTTAGTAACTGAAGCCATTTCAAAACTACTTCTGAGTCCAGTGTCAGACCATCCATCACTTCACCCAACTTCAAAATTGCACTCACCTAAAATAGACAAATCTGTAGCCGAGTTTCTGTCCTCCACCAAATACCTCAGCATGCTCCTACTCTACAGAGGATACGCCACTGCACGACATAGCCCCCGATCCACTGAAAACTGACGGTTCCATGGCATATGTATTTTTGGACCTCTAGTATATAAATATTGGGTCGTATAGCAGACATTATCCTTAATCTGGTAAAGTAATTCATCATTGAAAAAGAGCACTACAAACCTCTAAGCATTTGTAAAAGTGAAGCCATGACTTGGTGCATGCGCATCAGGAGTGACACTCTTGCACATGGGCTGAGTCAGGGTTCCACTTTTGTAAATGCTTATTTCGAGGTTTGTAGTGCCTGCTTTCAATGATGATCACTTACCACATTATGATAAAGTCTGCTAGATGACCCAGTATTTATCCAGCAGTGGTCCAATAATACACATGCCATGCAACTGGCAGTTTCTGGTGATCGGGACTATGTTGTATAGAAGCATCCTCTGTAGAACAGGAGTGCACTGAGGCATTCAGTAGAGGAGAACCAGGGCTACAGATCTGCCTGACATTTAGGCAGGCAATTTCAAACTCTCATCAGCTATCCATCATGTTTGGGGTCTATGGAGCCTGTCTTTGATAAAAATTACTCTTTAAAAGCTATTGTGTTTCTTTTTCTTTCTGCCACAAACCCACATGCAGGTGCCAATGGTTTGAGAAGGAGGGCAGAGGCAGAGCAGTCAGGATGGGCTGATGTGAGTTTCTGAATGTTCTCATCCTTGCCATGGATAAAATGAGCTGAGACTGCAGGCTCACAATCGCTTTCACATCTGAAGAACATAGTTACCTTATACCCCACAGCTATACCTTTAGTGGAACATATGGGGGAGTACAGTATTTTGAGGGGAAGAGTGGTGTTTCTTTCAAAGTTCTCCTCCTCCCTCCTCTCATTAAATGATGCCTGTCATAATATTTTGTAAATATACAGTATTTTACTGAACATTCTGTGCATTCTGTCAATTTACATTAAAGTAGCAGTGTTATACAGTCACAGTGTTGAGTCATGTTATTAATAAGACAGGTCTGGTTTTGCATGATTTGGAAGAGCCACTGCCATCATGATCACTTGTGCTTCCAATATGTGACAGAGATCTGGTTGGAAGGGTGTGAATATGCATTCACCCATTCACTTACAAGAACCCTCAGGACATGCAAAATTAGTTTCGAATACAGGAAGTCATCCTGCATAGCATGATGGGTAGCTATATGCAAACCAGTACTAGCAGAAAGGAGGGATTTGAACCAAGTTGCAGTTGGAGTAAAAATTACGTGAAACAGGGTTCTGCATTTCATCCACCACATCTAAGAGTCATCATAAGTCTGTTGCAGTGGACTAAGGAATGAATGCGTAGACTATTTCAGGTGATGCGTAGTTTATGGAAGCCTTGTCAGCCCATCTCTGGGATGATCTGTATTTTGCATTGGGACTTCAAGTACCAAAAAAACAACACAAATATTAACTGGTATGGGTTAGGTTTCTAACAATTGTTGCTGTATAAACCTTGACATCTGTTGTGTGTTTATATACTTGTAATATTTGTTTCACCTTTAGATCAAAAATGTATTTCCATGAGTGACTAATAGAGATTTTCTTCCTCAGACGTTTCTCCTTTCGGCTGTCTTATAAAATGTAGGTGGGTTTCTGAGCAAACATTCAGCAAAGCAGTTTGGGTCATAATGTGCCACCAGCGCTCCTACGCGTCTGGAGAGTCACAGCTCCACTTTTACAAATGATTACTTAGAGGTTTGTAGGGCTCACTTTCAACAATGAATCACTTTACCAGATTAAAGTCAGCTATATGACCCAATATTTATCTAACAGAGGTCCAAAATACATATGCCGTGCAACTGTCAGTTTTCAGCAGATCAGGCGCTATGTTGTGTAGTGGAGCCGCCTTTTGCAAAGCAGGAGCGTGCTGTGCATTCACCAAAGGAAAGAACCTCGACTACAGATTTTGTCTTTTTAGGTGAGTTTACAATTTGAAGTGGGATGAAGAGAGGGACGGGCTGGCACCAGACTCCAGTGATCGTTTTAAGTGGCTTCAGTTACTAAAGAAAGAAAAGCAAATGGCACACACTCAGCATTAGTGTCAGTACCCTGCTACATTCCCGCTTGCAGACCAAATGATGTCGACACACATCCTACACACATTAAAGCAGGAAACACAAATCTAAGCCAGAATGGAAGCTGCAGTGCCATGATAACAATCTTATCTAATTTTAAGACAGCAACAAAGACCCAAAAACAAAACACACACACACAAATCCATCAGTATCGTGGTGAAGGTTAGTGGGTAGACAAATGCAACAAACACAGGTAAAAGGTGTAGAACACTTTATGGGATTTAATTTCCAAAATAAAAAATAAACATACAGAAAGGAAATAGGTGATTAGTCCTTCAGTTCTGCAAAAACAGTGCACAATTCCTCAGTGCACAACTTCCAGGTTTAGTTCCAGCCAAATAGATTCCTACTACGTAAAAACTTGCATGTACTATGAAATGCTTCCTCCATGACCGCCATGTCCCCATTGACTGACTCATCTGTTTTGCATCTCAGGAGGCAAGCTTTTATACCTGCCTACTGATGATGTCAGTATAACTGCCCTTTATCTTCATTCCCTACTGACTCAAAAGAGGAATAAAACAATAAAAAAAAAAAAAAAATGTTGGTCTTTCATTCATCAGATAGGGCCTCCATCACACCATGTAAGGGAATCATAAAATACAGCAGTTCTAAACATATGTAGACGTTTGGTACATGATCTCTAAGGAACAGCATGACCACCAGGGGCACAACCTTAGACTAGAAAGGAGGATTCAGGAAGGATGTCAGAAATAATTTTTTCACAAAGCAAGTGGTGGATAGGTGGAACAGTCTATTCAGCAAGTTGATGAATTCTCTGTAATACCTTGGGGTTCAAAACCCCAGCGACAAATTCAAGTGGGTAATTTTGAGCAAGGAGTAGATGGAAGGAGGACTTGGAAAGGGCATAGAAAACAACAAAGGAACAACAGGAGAGTCTCAATGGACTTGTACTTTTTTCTGTCCTTTATTTAAAAAAATCAACCCAGGAAAGGCTCACTGAGCTCATGACTGCTAGTTTCCAGAGGCATCCTGGGAGAAGGGTACAGAGTATAATTTATTTCTTTTACCACCCCTTATTACATCACCCAATACCATGAAACAGCTTTCCTGAACTTTCTCAACTTACCTTCTGTGCATGAACTGGTTCAGGTCAGGATCCTACTGCAAACCTCATATGTGAAGGTCTACCAGTGAGGCCATCTGCTGAGCACTTCCCTAGTACTGTAGTCCCATAATTCTAAACCAGTACACCCGAGATATATACTTGCAACACTCAGTCTCCCTGTCCCGGATTCTACCACCAAACAAAACCAGCTTATTGAGCTGAGCTGGCAGGCAATCTCTACATACTTAAGCCTGGTTGTTCATTTCCACTTCTAATTACACCTCCATGTCACAAAAGTTAGTGCCAGATTTTGCATGTTGTCATTGTGGCTGAGAAGTAGCACTTCTGACCTGTGGTCAGAAGATCATGGTTCAAATCTCAAACCTGGACTTGGCTTCATACTCAAGACTGACCATGCTGTGCTACTAGGGGTGCTTGTGGTTGTCATGTGCCACTCTCCACAAGATCATTAATCGGGGGGCATTTTAGTCCTATTTCCATCATTAAATCTGTGGATATCTCTCAGAATCCACCAACCTGGCAAGAGTAGAACTCTGTTCAACTTTATACAATGTTAACTGCTATCACTCAGTTTAGATTTACTACAAAAGTGGAAGGTAGAAAACTCAGTAGAATTAGATTTTTAGGGTGGCCTTGCCTTCCCAACCTCAAGGTATTACTGAGCAGTGCACATCCACCTCTGCACTGCCACCTGAGAGGGTGTCATGTCCTGGGGCTCGATATGGGGGAGATCTATTCCCCAAATGCCAATCTGTGATACGCATGTACCACTGTTCTACACCCCTGGCTTGTGGCACCAGGTGAAGGTACAAGCCTAAGGAAGAACCTGCACCTCACCCCATAGCACAGCTCAAGGATTTATCCGCTGGCAGTTTGACCAAGGATTCAGCAACTAGAGAGATATTCCTTCCAATACATCTATCAAATTGATTAGTGTGATCTAACCAAATATTAACCTACCAGGAAGGGTGTGCAACTGTTTTTCACTGTTCACTTGCTCATTTTAAATGTTTTATATGTAAAAGCGCCTTGAATCACAATGAATAGTGTGCTATATCAAACAAGACTGACTGAAGCTCAGCAGGTCTTGTGGTGCCCTCCCCTTTGCTCCCTCTTCACTTTTCAGGTGTAGCCTCCCCTGTACCCAAACACATGGGTAAACACTAAATATCCTTACTGACTCTGTATAGAGAGAAGCTGTGTATATGAAACCTGTCTTATCCCCCCATGCTACACCTGGGGGTCTAGTAGATATACAGGTAGTTGTGCATCAGACCAAACAGTCTGTACTTCACCCTTTATTTGCCATTACAATGTACTGTAACGACCTTTGAAAATTTAATACAAATTATATTAAAAAAAAAAACTCACCTTGTCCGTCTATGACATTCGGAGCACAAAGGTAGCTCCAAGACCTTTTCCTGACCTCTGAGTGCAGATTCCTACAAGCGACTGCTTTTTCCATTGGCATATGTATCTGCCATGCTGACAGCAAGTATGCTTCCTATAGGTTTAAAAAGTTACTACAGGCTCAGGTTATGTGAAAGAGCAGATACCACTTCAGTATATGATTTTATAAAATCACTCAGTTCAGCTACTTAACGTTAAAAATTTACTAGAATAGTGTACACCTTTCTTAAAGCAGTACTAGTTAATAAAATGTTCTTTTTAACAACTGCTATGTCAGACAATTCTACAACTAACAAATCTTTGCTTTCATTTTTTGGGCACTGGTCTTTATATTCTTTATTTTTCTGACAGTTTTGCAAAGACCCTTGCCAGGCACAACATACTGGATTCTGAGGAAAAGGTGTGGGTACCATTATCTCATTGGTTATTTTGTCAGATGTAACTGGAACACACTACCCTTCCTTTGCCCATTGTATGTTCATAGAAACAAGCGATGCAAACAAAGGGTGAAAAACAGGAGATCTGGGGGCTGCCATATTTCCTGTGGATCCACACACAATTATCTATATATTAAACATCAAGGGAAACTTATCAGAAAACAGTAACTTGTACTCATCAATGGGGACAGTGTTGCAAAAGTGCCACCTGGGGACCAGTGATCACTACACAATGTGGTTCAATATAAAAAGTGTGGCAGAAGCGAACCACACAAAGGCAGGGGTCCTGGACTTCGGGAGGGCTGATTTTATAAAGATGGGGGAAAGAATCAGGGATGTCATGGTGGGGGGGGAGTGGAGGAACAGAGGGTGAAACTAAAATTGGGGATAATGAGGGCAACAACCCTCTGTGTCAGGCAAATAAGCAAAGGCAAGAAGAAAAAGAGGCAGCTATGGTTCTCAATAGAGGTGGTTAGGAACATAAAAGCAAAAAAGTTAGCATTCAGGAGGTACAAGAAGACACAGAGGGAGAAAGTTAGGGCAGAGTACCAGGAAAAGCAGAATTAGACAGGAAAACAGTCAGGAGCACAAAGGTGCAAACAGAGGAGAAAAAGCAGCAAAGTAAAAAAAAAAAAAAAAAAAAAAAAGGGACTTTTCAGGTATGTAAGTGAAAGGAGAAAGACCAAAGGAGGAATCATCAAGCTAGGGAGGAAGTGGGAGGTGTGGAAGTGGACCAGGAAAATCAGACATCCTGAGCAAATACTTTTGTTCAGTGTTCGCAGAGGAAGCGGAAGGCAAGGGTCCACAGATAAGTGTCAGGGGTATCGATGGTAGGGAGGTGGACAGTAGTCCATTTACAGTGGAAAGGGTCCTCCTAAAGGAACTTAAAAACTTGAAAGTGGACAAGGCAATGGGGCCAGACAGAATATATCCAAGGATGTTGAGGGAGCTCAGAGAGGTGCTAGCTGCACCTCTGACAGTCATGTACAACCAGTCACTGGAGACAGGAGTGGTGCCGGAGGACTGGAGGAGGGCAGATGTAGTCCCACTCCACAAAAATGGTAGCAAAGAGGTGGTTGGCAATTACAGACTAGTTAGCCTGACATTGGTGAAGGGGCAATAATTGGAATCACTACTGAAGAGGAGGATTGTGGAATATCTTGAATCCAGTGGCTTACATGATATGAAACAGCATGGACTCATTATGGAGGTCATGTCAAACAAATCTGATAGATTTCTTTGACTGCATGACCATGGAAGTGGATCAGGATGGAGCAGTGGATGTGGCCTACCCAGATTTCAGCAAGGCCTTCGACGCCGTTCCACATAAGAGACTCATAAATAAGCTGGCTAGGCTAGGAAAGGGTCCAAAGATGGTAAACTGGAAAAGAAATTGGTTGGGGGATAGGAGACAGAGGGTGGTATAAACGGAGTTCACTCCGAGGAAGGGAGGGTGACAGTGGGGTGCCGCAAGGATCGGGTCCTTTTTAGTGACACTGCAGAGGGACTAGAAGGTATGCCTTTTGCTGTTGACACTAAGATCTGCAATAAAGTCAAAACTACCGGGAGGGGAGATGAAAAATGAAGAGGGATGTAAGAAAGCTTGAGGAGTGGTCAAGAGGTGGCAACTAAATTTCAATGTGAAGAAGTGCAAAATCATGCACTGGGGTGACAAACACGGGGACGGAGCATAAAATTGGGAAGGGGAGTGAACAGGAAAGAGACCTTGGGGTAATCGTATCTGATGACCTAAAAGTGGCCAAACTGTGTGACAAGGCAGTTGGGAGAGCCAATAGGATTCTAGGGTGTACAGGGAGGGGTCTCACCAGCAGAAAGAGGGAGGTGGCGATACTGTTGTATAAATCACTGGTAAAGCATCACCTAGAATACTGTGTCCAAGTCTGTAGACTACATCTTAGAAAGGACATAGAGTTGAGGCATTCCAGAGGAGAGCAACTAAATGTTGCAGGGTCTGCATCAAAAGCCCTATGAAGAGAGACTGAAGGACTTCAATATGTATACCCTGAGGAAAGGAGAGAGGAGGATATGACTTTCAAATACCTCAAGAGCATAAATAAGGTTCAAGAAAGAAGCCTTTTCAGAGTAAAAGATGCTCAAGAACAAGGGACCATGCTACAGCAGGAGAGAGGGTAGACTCAGGGAGATGTAAGGAAGTACTTCTTCACAGAAAGAGGGTGTATGCTTGGAACAGCTTCCCAGTGGATTTGTGGGGCAAAAATTGTAATGGGATTCAAGAAGGCATGGGATAGGCAAAAGGGAACCACAGTGGTAGAGAAAGGGGAAGGTAAAGTTGATGATCAAGTAGGGTCTTCGGTGTTACAGCAGGCAGGTCAGGTGGTCCTTATCTGTCATCAAACTCTGTCATTTCACTTTATTTTTTTACAGTATATTGGAAGGCATGTGAGCATAACTGCCCATTTTCACAAGCGTCCAGTCTAAACACTATAGAGCACAGTATACAAACATAATGGAGAAGATTATAAATAATTGTATAGGTTTTGTTTATTTGTTAGGGAGCTCTATTTCATTATGACTCTAGGTGCCTTACAAATACCTCTAATAAAATAAACAAATGACATTTTCCAACAAAATATACATAAAATGTAAAACTAAATATAGTAAGTTAAAAGGAGGAAAGCTTTTCTAAATAAGGTCTTCAGATCCTCTTGAAGGCATCCACCGAGGGGGCTTCTAACTGCCTGCATCAGTGAATTCCACAAAGTAGGCACAGCGGCTGAAAAAGCCTGAGTACCGGATGATTGCAAATGAACCTTAAGAATCATTAGGAGGCCCTCCTCGGATGATCGGAGAGGGCAAAGGGTGGTAGGGCTGCAGGAAGTCTTGCAGGTAACTGGGCCCCAGACCATGTAGGGTTTGTAGGTCAGCAAATCGACCTTGAAGGTGATCTGCCACATAATAGGGAACCAGTGCAGAGAGCACAGCACAGGCATAGTATGACACGACCTGGGAAGTTGAGTCAGTAGCTGGCTGCTGCATTCTGCATCAGCTGTAGGCAGCGAAGATCAACTCCTGGGTAGCTCTAGATAAAGGGCATTGCATTACTCAAGCCGTGATGTCACAAAGGCATGAAATGAAAATTACTTACCTACTGTAATTCTTGATCTTTCTGTGCATCTTCACCTATCATCACGTGGGTTTGTGGCGGAGGTCACGACCCAGCAGAGCTCTTTTTTTTTTTTGGGATGGGCGGAGTGATGCACAGACGGCGCACCGCTTGAAGCCGACACACTGCATGGCGGCCAGAGTTGGCCATTATGTCGCGATCCCACCCTCCCGCCAGTTCTGAATCACCAGAGAGTAAGAAAGGGTTGGGAGGGAGGGACAGGAAGGCCAAGAGACAGACAAAGGAAAAGATATATGAACTAAAAGGAGAACTTAACGACTAAGAAGACAGACGAGGATAGAGAAACCAAGGAAATTGGGAGGGGCCCCAATCTCTGGAAACAGAAAAGGAAGGGAAGGAGGAGGGAGGGAGGAACAAGAAGTGGAAGGGAAGAGGACATACCCAGACTTGCAATCTGGTCTCTGATCCGAGTTTGAGTTACTGCCCAGGAGTAGTAATAAAGGCTCAGATTGCCAGAATCAAGGCACAGAAATTACTGGCAACGTATCCAGCAGAACCACTTTAAGGTCAGAAGGAACAGGAAGAGAACAGGAACCTAGAGTTGTCCTCTCCCCAACCAACGTAAAATTAGAATAGGAGAGAAAACAAATCTCCCTACTTAAAATGAAGAGAAGAGATTAGTCCCTAAGGAGGAGAATTGGGGGAGAGGGGGCAGCCATCAACATCCCACCCCAAAGGGGTGGAGCCAAGACAATAAGGAGGGCAGCCCCTGATCCCTCCACCGCCAGAAGGATGGAAGGAAAAATCCCTGTGTCCAAGGTCACCCCACCCTGACCAACGGAAATGGGGGGCAGGGAGCACACAGGTGGGAGGGGGCCCAGAGACTGAGGCCCTAGGGGGACGGAGGGTGGGAATTATGATGAATGGTGAAGATACACAGAAAGATCAAGAATTACGGTAGGTATGTCATTTTCATATCTTATCTGTGTCAGTCTTCACCATTTATCATGTGTGGGTGAGTACCAAGCCCCCCCCCGAAGAGTGCCTGAGACCCTAAGGGACTAAGCCCCTTAGCTCCCAGTGGGGGAGGCACTGGGAGGGAGAACCTTTATGGGCCTGGCAAGGCCTGAGACTGGGGAGAGTAAGACGGGGACCCCATGGAGGGGAAAGGAAGTTGCCCCGACAGACACCGTCTCACCCTATGGGAGAAAAGGTGGGTTCTCCAATAGGCGAAGGAAATCACCCTACACCGGGCCAAGGGGGACAACCAGGTAAGACGCAGCCATGCTGTCCGCCTAATGCAGACCGCTGTCCCTACGATCCTGGAAGCTACCTCATTGGCGTCATAGGATGCCCTCGCTTGGTGACTTGCTAGCTCCAGGCTTTGTGCAGAGAGTGCAATGGCTTGTCTGGTTACCTCCAAATCAGGCAGGAAGGCTAGGAGTTGACCCAGCCTAGACTACAAGAACCTATCATAAGAAGCATAGTGGGCCTGATGAGCAGTAAACCGACGACAACAACCATGCCGAGTAGATGGTCCTCCTCCCCAGAAGTCAAAATCTGCAGAGTCTGATCTGGGGCTGGTCACGTGAAGGCGAGCCCATCAGGAGTGTCCAGTTGCGTCAACCCTGACTGAGGGTGAGGCATATGATCCGGAGACTCTGTGGGGGGCACAATACCTCTGGCTCAGATTCCTAGGGGTGGGACTCCGGAAAAGGGTCATTGCCAGAAGCACAATGATGCCCCCGGAAAAAGAGCAGGCCAGGCGGGCACCACAAAGGGTGCCACACTGAAATTGCCTAAGAAGGCATGCATCAAATGCTCTGGATTGTGCTGAGAGGTAGGTGGGGTGATACGAAGGTCCTCCAACATCCTCGTGAGGAAACGCTGATACTCGGCCAGATCAGCAGTAGGGGAGATGTGGACCGAAGGCTCCTCTCCTCCAGAAGGAGGAGGATGATGAGGAAGTGGAAGACCTCGGAGATCCAGGGGCTGGCTGCTCGGGGGTAGGATGGAACCCCCACTCGTCCAAGGCCCTGACATAAGTAGGGATGCGAGCAGCCGCAGCCCTGAACTGCTGCCAAGTGAGAGGTCCCGTAGTACCAGGAATGCCTGGGAGAGCAGGAGATGGCAACAGAGGAATGAGGGCCAGATCCACAACAGAAGAGGAACGTCCTCTGTCCGGGAAAAAGAGACCACCAGAAGTCCCCAATGGAGGAGGAGTTCCGGAAAGCGCAATAGCTGACAGCTGATCAACCACACTGAAACTGCCTAGACCATGCCCTGTGAGGTGACCAGGATCCTGTGAGCCCAAAAGGATGGTCCCTTCCCTCCAAAGACAAGGGCACTCTCGAGGAGACCGAGAAGGAAGGGTGGGGGTCCGTGCTGAGACTCCTCTCTGAACACGGATGGGTCCCAGAGAAGGGTCGCCTCCTCCAACCCTGACCCCTTGACCCCTCGGACTCAGAGACAGCCCTCCACCTCAAGAACACCAGCCTAGGCAGCCGAAAACCCTGGTCGGTCCCCAAGGAAACCACCCAGAGAGTAGCATCCTCCCCTTTCGTGGGTGCCCTAGTCAGCCCAAAGTTGGGCGATCCAGGCATACCACAGAGGGGGTGCCCCAGATGAGGGGCAGAAAATCCTCCAAGTCCAGGCTGCAGGGCAACAGTGGCCTGGACCACTCAGATATTGGTCAGGAACCCTGACCCTAGACTCAGGGACTACTGTCCACCCTCAGAAGGAGGCTGGGTCCGACTGCTGGAAGTGACTACTGAGGTGCCCACGGTTCTGCCAAGTCCGAGGAATCAGAATGCGAGTCTGAAGCAGACCCGAGTCCACCTCCAAAGAAGTGGAGGCTGAGGCCCAGTGCCAGACCACCCGTGGGTGCCTGCTCCTGTCTGGACTGAGGAGGTGCCAATCTGGGTGTCCCCACCAGAATCAGTGCTGAACTCCCCCACGGCACTGCAAACAGTGCCTGAGGAAAAGACTGTGCCAAGTATGGCAGCAGAACCAGAGCTGGTGCTCCCACAGCACCTCAAACAGTGCTGGGGTTGGGAAAGGCACTGACAGCGGTGCCAACAACCCCTCGGCACTGCAAACTGCGCTGAGAGCAAGAACACCACTTCACACAGCACCATGGACCAGCACGGCGCTATCCCTGGTCTTGGCACTGTGGGGCATCGAGTCCAGAAACAGTAAAGATGGCACCGTAGAACTTCCATGGCGCTCGTAAGGCAATCGGCGCTGACAGCAGAAACGCGCCGCCAGGGCTTATGGTGCCACGAAGGCGCAGAGGCCCAAATGGCACCAAGGGACAGCATCAAGGATGGTGCTGGCCCAGGCTCTCAAACCTGAGGACACAACATGAGGGGAGCCTTCCTCAAGGGGTGACTGCCAGAGCAGTGCCTCCCACCCCCACGGGGAGTGGACTGGGCTCCTGCAATGCGGAAGAGGTTTCACCATGGCAAGGCTACTACAGGCAGAAGCCCCTCCTCCATGGTCCATACAGAACCGTAGAGGGGACCCAGAAGAAAGGCCGAGCAACCACGGCTGGGCCTGGCAAGCGCTTCATCCCCCAAAGTCGGCGGATTCGGCCCAACTTTCTACATGCTGTTCAGGAACTCGCGATCCATAGAGAAATAGGCATCACACAAATCTATGTCATGAAGCAAGCCAAGACACATTAAACATTGATCATGTTGGTCGGTAACGGAATACTGCGTCGCACGAAGCACCGACGATGGCAGGCAGCCCCGCTTTCATGTACTTTTGCCCCTGAACCAGACAAGATCAATGGCAAATAAAAGTACTAACAGACTCGGGATTAGGGAGTTACAGATGAGAGAAAAGTTCTACTAAAGGTGCTGAGGGCATTATCAATACTTTAACTGTTGGTGGTGAAGAACCAGTCAGCGGAGGAGATGGCAATCCCAAATTACTCTAAGTTCTTTTTTAGGTGTCTGAAGAGAATGCATATAGGTTCACTTTTTAGTCCTTTAGTTGACCAGCAGCAGAAAACTGCACTGTGGTCACTGAGTCTGGGAGGACACCTGATGCCACAACCCAGTTAGGGTTTGAGACAATGACCCAATCAAGGGTGGATTCTTACCCAGTGTTATAGTGGGTACGAGTGGTGGATGTGATAATTTGGTGAAGGCTGAGCCCTGCAATATCATCTCTGGCTTAGTCTGCTTGACTAGATAGCCAGTTTTGATTAAAGTCTCCCAGGATTATCCATTCCCTACTGCAAGGGAGAGGGTGTTCGAGTTCTAGGAGCAATTTACAACTCGCTGCTGGGGGTGCCTGAGATGATCAGGCCACAGTCAGTGTTTTGCTGTTATCAAGGATTGGATTTATGGAAAGTGCTTTGAGTGTGGGAGTCTTGGTTTGGGTGGTAAGTTCCATGAAGGTAAGGTGATTGGGGATGAAGAAAAGGCACCCCCCTCCTCCCCGGCCCATCATGTCGCACACACAGTTTCTATATTTCTATCAAAGCAGTCTATACAATAAGGTTTCATGAGAAAAGTCTGATTTTGCAGTATACTCATTATGACATCATAATGCTCACTATGACAATAGGCGGTGATGTCACAAACACACCAACTCTGAGGTCCACTGGTGACAACTGGCTGGTTTTGAAACAGTGGAAAAGTACTTACTAATGTGAAATATAAGGGTTATGCAATAGGTAACTGTTGGATAAATTATTTATTTGCACTAATGCTGTTTGACCTTGAGCAACCTCACAAATAGTATACACCACAAGTGATGTGCCCAAGGTCAAAACAGCACGACTGAAAATACATCTTTTATCCAACAAGCTCCCCATCGCATATTTCATTTATGTAATAGGATTGGGAGCTGTGTGTGTAGTTTTTGCTTGTGTAATTATTATTTTTTTCAATTTGTCTGGGTTGACTTTGTAAAATGCCGGTTTTACTGTGCCTTTTACTGTGGTTGCTATGTCTGCGATGTGTTGATGGTGCACAGACATAACGTGGCCACTGATTGGTTTAAGTAGCAAGTAAATCAAAACTGGTAGGAGAAAATGGCGCAGAGTTAAATGAGTGGCTCTTGTACTGAAAAGCCGCAAGGAAAGTTGAGTTAAATGTGCTTGGTTTAGAGATACGACTGTTTGAAATCCCCTTAAGTTTTATTTGCTGTTAAGGTGTACATTCATTGTGGAAGGTGGCATCAGTAGTGGAGGGCTGACGGGGGCACTGGCAGTGGTGGGCAGGATCGGAGTACGAGTAGACAGAGTGAAAGTCATGGTTAAAATCAGAACCCAGCAGGAAAAAAAATAGATTTGTGTTTTGGATTTGTTGAGGGAGAGTGATGGAGTATAAAATGCAAGTGGAGAAAAGGTGAATGGAGGAGCAGAGGAGAGGAAGCAACCATTCTGCAGTGCAAATACGACAGTACTGGATTTTATGTATAAAAAAAAGAAACTGAAAATCTGTTAGACTCATGGTGTTTAGTTAAACTGCTTGTGAGCTGTTTGCTAATTCTGTGGATGGTAAGAAGAGCCACTGAAGAGCCTGTGATGGATTGTGTTGCTGTGCTGTGTTTTGTGGTTGCAGTCGGTCATCGGTTGCTTTATTTTCATTCAAAAAGTAACTGGTGTTGTGTTTAGGGTATTTATGCTGAGACTGGAGTGCAGCTACAGAGAGCAGTGGATCTGAGGCAGGCAGGAAGAGGTTGGTTGAGCATCCCAGAAGGAAGCTCTCCACCTCTGGGAGAGAGGGATCTGGTCTCTGCTGCTACACTGCCACGTGGACGACCAAAGATCAGGGAGGATGGACACCTGCATGCTCCAGCATGCATGGCACGCACTGTGTGCCTGCATGGAACTGGCGCCCATCAACACCATAGGGACTTGGGGAAGAAAACCCAGAAATATCCCTAACTGAGCAGGATAACTCCTGCTTCACATCACAGGCCCTGCATTGCCAACCAAGGTGTTCTCCTGACACAAAGATCCAGCTTCACTGGTGGTGAGGTCCCCTCTGGCAGCACCGCCCTAGGAGGTATGCCAGGGAGGAAGATGGGAGAGTTGAGTTCTGAAGAAGATAGATGACTGGGCTGGGTGTAAGGCAGAGCCAATGGTGCGCAGGTCAGGACAGCAGGGAAAAAATGTAAAGTGAAAAAACAACCACACACAGAAGTTGAACTATTTAAAGAGGGAGTCCAGCCAAAAGAACTAACTTGCAGAGTAAGAATCAGCATACCCCTATCACACTACTTCAGCTCAGTATTCACTAAGGAAGGGAAGGGAACAGCCCATCTTTAAAGGTAAGGGACACAAAGGGAAGTGAGTTGGACACTAGTCCATTCTCAGAGGAAAGAATCCTCAGAAAACTAACAGCAATAAAAACAGGTAAGGCAATAGGTCCAGATGGAGCATACCCTAGGGTACTGAGGGAGGTGTTGGCGGCACCACTGGCAGTTTTGTTCAGTCTATCATTGGAGACAGGGGAGGTGCCAGAAGACTGGAAGAGGGATGATGTGGTTCCACTACATAAAAATGGTAGTAAGGAAGAGCCAGGTAACCACAGGCCAGTAAGTCTGACCTCAGTTGTATGTAAATTAATGGAAAAACTGGTAAAGGAAAGGACAGTGGACCACCTGGTAGCAAACGGTCTCCAAGACCCGAGACAACATGGTTTCACTGAGAGGAAGTCATTCCAAACTAATCTTATAGAGTTCTTCAACTGGGTAACCAGGGAGAGGGATCAAGGTAGAGCAGTGGATGCAGAATATCTAGATTTTAGCAAGGCTTTCGATACGGCACCACACAGAAGGCTGCTAAATAAACAAAGGAGCCTGGGTGTAGGGTGCAAGATACTCAGATGGGTGGCGAACTGGCTAGGCAATAGGAACCCAGAGGGTGGAAGTAAATGGCACATGTTCTGCAGAGGAAGGAAGGGTGACCAGCAGAGTTCCCCAGGATCAGTGTTGGACAAGTCCTCTCAATGTCTTAATCAGTGACATTGTTGAGGGTCTGGAAGGAAAGTTTGCCTGTTGCAGACGACACAAAAATCTGCAACAGGGTAGACACTCCAGACAAGGTTGGTAAAATGCAACGGGACCTAAAAAGACTGGAAGACTGGTCTAGGGAGGGAGCTACGGTTCAGTGCTAAAAATGCAAGATTATGCATATGGATAACAATAACCAAGGGGAGTGTACAACCTGGGGACAGAACATTTCAAGTTCCAAGCAGGACATCTGGGTGTCATCATCTCAGATGACCTGAAGATGGCCAAACAATGAGACAAGGCAGCAGCAAGAGCTAGTAGGATGCCGGTTGCATGAAAAATTACTCACCTTAGTAATGTTGTTTCTTCTAATGGAGTCTTGCTATATTATGACTATTGCAGTTTGTCCCAGCCTTAGAACTGCTCTGGAGGTGAAAGAGTTAACTTCCATGCAGAGCATGGAGCTTAGAGCGAGCTCGGTTCAGAAGCTGTTAGGTTTGTTTCAAACCGAAACAGTCAGATCTTTACGAGCAAAAACTCACTAAGGTTCTGTGTGGAAGCTGTAACCTACACTAGCCAACTGGCCACTAATATATTAACACATTTTCCTGGTCCCAACACAAAGACTCAAGTCAGTGGACCAGAAAAATAAGATAAAATAACTAAACACAACACCCAAACATGAAAGAGGGCATCAATAAATGCCAACAGAGGACTACCACCCCATATCCAAAGTAGGAGTTCTGAGAGGGCAGGCTCGGGGAGGTCATAATAGCAAGACTCCTTGGAAGAAACAACATTACTAAGGCGGGTAATTTTTCTTCAAACAACATGAAGTCTTGCTATATTATGACTATTGCAGACTACACAGCAGTACCTCCATGGAGGAGGGACAGAACCTACTAGGGAATAGGCTCTGAAGCACGGCTGTGCTAAACCGAGCATCCCTCCTGGCCTGAATATCCAGGGAGTAATGTTGGTGAAAGTGTGTAGTCTTCAAGTAGCTGCCTGACATATCTCCAAGATAGGGATGTCTCTAGCAGCAGCTAGAGATGCAGCTGTACCTCTGGTAGAGTGAGCCCTCAGGCCTGAGGGGAGAACCTTACCCAGCTTTTGATAGCAAAATTGGATACAAGAAACGATCCACCTGGCAATGGATCTCTTAGTGGCAGGTCTCCCTTTCCCAACCTCACCATAAGTGAGAAACAGTTGGAGGGAGTCAAACCTGTGACCCTTGGTACGCTCTATGTAGTAACTTAGGGCCCTCTTAACATCTAAGCTGTGCAGCCTCCTCTCACCAGAGGAGGAATGGTCAGTGAAGAACACTGGAAGTGAAATAGATTGGTTAAGGTGGAAATCTGAAACCACCTTAGGCAAAAACTTCCTGTTAGTCCTGAGGACTACTTTATCCCTGTGAAAGGAAATAAAGTCAGTTTCTACTGATAAAGCCTGCAACTCACTTATACGCCTGGCAGAAGTGATGGCTACCAGAAATACAGTTTTCAAGTCAAATACTTAAGCTCTGCCAAGACAGAGGCTCAAGGGTTGCATTAGCTGAGCAATGCATACTTTAAGATCCCAAGCCGGGCAGGGTCCTGAATGGAGGATTGGTGTGAAGCAATCCTTTAAAAACTTGGAAAATACAGGATGAGCAGAAAGAGAAGAGGGCTTCCTGCTGAAATGAAGGCAGAGACAGCAGCCAAGTGCACTTTCAGGGTAGATGGTCTCAGTCCCAAAGAATTAAGATGGACCATGTAGTCCAATACAGTGGGTAGATCAGCAGATTCCGGAAACATGCTTCCAGAACACCATATGGAAAACCTTTTCCACTTGGAGTTATAGGTAGCCCTGGTGGAAGGCTTTCTAGCAGCCTTCAGGATTTGAGAACACTTTGAGAAAGTTGTAAATCAGCAAACTCTAACTGCTCAAGAGCCAAGCCTTGAGGTTGAGGGATTTGAGATTCGGATACCAAACTCTCCCCTGAGCACAGGTTAACAGACTGTGGTTCCTGGGGAGACACAGGGGAAGATGGACTGCTAAGGACAGGAGGAGTGGGTACCAGGGCTGCCTGGCCCAGTCTGGAGCAATCAGGATCATTTTGCAGGGCTGAGACCTGATTTTGACTAGTACTTTGAACAGGAGAGGGAAGGGGGAAAGGCATAAAGAAACTTCCCTTCCCAATCGAGGAGAAAGGCATCCAGGGGAACTGAGCCCAACACTGGGGGTCTGCAACAAAACAGTGGAAGTTGATGATTGTCTGGGGCTGCGAAAAGATCTATCTGAGGAGTGCCCCATCTGGCAAACACTATCCCCAGTACTAGGGGATCCAGTGACCATTCATGATGGCCCTGGGAAATCCTGCTGAGAGCATCTGCCAGGACATTGTCCTTGCCTGGGAGGTGAACTGCCATGAGGGAAGTGTTCAGGGAATAAGCCAGAGACCACAACTTCATCGCCTCAGTGCACAAGGCCGAAGACCGAGTGTCCCCTTGTTTGTTGATGTACCACATTGTAGTGGTGTTGTCTGTTCTGACCTGTACCACCTTGTTCTGAACAGATGCAGAGAAAACCTGAAGTGCTAGAAAAACAGCTCTGAGTTCCAACAGATTGATGTGGAGCAGAGATTCCTGAGGGACCATAACCCCTGGGTGGAGAGGTCGCCCATGAGCTCCCCATCCCAAGAGGGATGCATCTGTAGTAAGGGTCAAGGAAAGGGACAGAGGATGAAAGGCACCCCTGTTCAGATTGCTCTGATCCTGCCACCACTGAAGGGCCTGGATCAGAGTTCGAGTCACTGGGATTAACATGGATAGAGGATCTCTCTTTGAGACCAGAAAGCTCTCAAATGGAACTGAATGTCCCTCATCTGAAATCTTGCTCCTTGCACCACAGCTGTGGAGGCAGCCATGTGCCCTAGGAGCTGCAGGTAATGCCTTGCTGGTCGAGAGACCTGCAGAGTGAAGGAGGCGCCAGGGCCACTAAGGTCCCTATCCTTTCCAAGGGAAGGAAGGCTCTGGCTCTGCTTTGTGTCCAGTTCTGGCGCCTATAAAGGTGAGTACCTGGACAGGTTCCAAAACTGACTTTGGAAGATTGAGAAGAAATCCCAGAGAGGTAAGCAGCTGCTGGGTAACTAGCAGGTGTGATTTGACCTGGTCTGGAGACTGACCCACAATGAGCCAGTCGTCCAGGTAGGGAAAAATGGCAATCTTTTGCCTTCTTAGATAAGCGACTGCTACTGCCAGACATTTTGTGAACACCCTTGGGGCAGAAGTGAGGCCGAAGAGCATTGCTCTGAACTGATAATGGCCTGAGGGTAGTTCGAATCTGAGGTACTTTCGATGGGAGCTTCTGATAAGAACATGGAAGTAGGCATCCTTGAGGTCCAGGGAGGCTAGCCAGTCCCCTGGCCTTAGGGAGGGTAAAATCATTCCAGTGTCACCATTTTGAACTTTGGCTTTAAAAGGTGCTTGTTTAGATATCTTAGATCCAGGATAGGTCGCCACTCTCCTGTCTTTTGGGGTAAGAAAGTACCTGGAGTACAGACCCTTGCCCTGGTGAAGGGAGAAACCCTTTCTACAGCTCTGAGAGCCAAGAGGGTTGCGACTTGTTTCAAAGCAAGAGTCTCTAAAGGGTTTGTAGGTGGAAAAGATCTGGCTCTCATCTTTGGAAATTTCTTGAAGCTGAGAACTAGACCCTGGCTCACTACTTCCAGGACCCACCTGTCTGAAGTTAAAGACTGCCAGTCCTGGACGGTGAGCCAACCTGCCCCCTACAGGTAGTGGAGAGCGACACCTGGGCATCCCATCAGGGTGCCTGTTTGGCAGGGGCTTTAGGCTGAGGGTGGAGCAGGCCTGCTCGAACCCCGCCTGCCTCTCCTCTGAAGAACCCCTCTGTACATAGGCTGAAGAGGAGGAGGCCTGGGTCTGGTAAAAGGCCTGTGAAAAGGCTTACCCTACCCCTGGGGCTGCCTCTGAGGAGTGGCTTGCCGCTCCTTGGCTTGTGCACTCCTGTAAGTGGTTCTATATTCATCCATTTCTTCATATAATTCTCTGTCTGCTCCCCAAACAGAGAATTTCCCACCACAGGAAAATCCATAGCCTTAGACTGGGTATCCTGTGACAAAGTAGTACACCTGAGCCAGGCCAATCTCCGCAAAAGCCACAGAAGTAGCCATGACTCTAGAGGATACATCGTTAGAATCCACTGCAGCATGGAATTGCACCTTAGATGCCTCAATACCATCAAGAGCCACCTGTTCCAGCTCCTTTGCAAGCTGGCCAGGGACCTGTTTGGCTAAGGCCATGACAGTATCCCATCTAGATTTCTGGTATCTTGCAACATAAGCCATATAGTTTGCTTGTCTGAGTCCCAAGGATGCTGCCATGTATTGTTTTTGGCCATGGCATCAATCTTCCTGGAATCCTTGTCAGGAGGATGTGAAGCCAGTGGAATATTAGCTTATCACAGGCTGCAGCCTTAACTACCCAACATGACTGCATTGCTGTGAAAGAAAATCTGTATCAGGACCTGACAAGTGTACCTCCTGTCCATCTTTTATCCACAGGAGGCACAGAATTGGGAGCTTTAAAATTGTTATTGTTGTTTTCTAAAAGATTTATGTAAAGGGATGGACAACCTCCTGGACTCTGGGATATCCATCATCTCCACATAGTCAGGCTCCTCTTGCTCATCCAAAGCCTCCTCTAAGGGAAGCTGGAGGGTCTCAGCAACTTTTTTATAAAACAAAAAATGAGAAGGGGACTCAGAAAGCCTAGGGGGAGACTCACCTGAAGGTCTGTCTGGGGAGATGTCCGGTTCAATGGGCACATCCAGACTTTCAAAGTCACATTCACACTGATCATAATCCTCATCCCCCTCCTCTGGTTCATAGAACTCTTCTATATCATAATCCTGAACCACTGGAACCAACCGAACCGACCTTTTGCCAGACAGTGGCGGTTCGGAGGGAACCAGGGACAGGGACTGGACAATCTGTATTGCCCTGCATATCTCTGCAGCAGTTGGAGAAGGAATTTTGGACTCCAAACCTGCTGATTTTTTAGTTTTCTTTGTTGAACTGGCTCTCAGAGCCAGCTTTTCGTTGCCGAGAAGTCTCGCCCTGGTCAGAGGCACCCCTCCGTTCGGCTGGCACCGAACCGGGCTGGCCATCCGGTCAGCGACTTTTGGCCTCGCTCCTGAGCCTGCCCACTCTCTGTCCAGGGTGGCTGCAGGAAATTTTACAAATCTGGCAGTCTGAATTGAGGTGGTCAAACCCCAGACAATAGACACATAGTGTGTGGGTCAGCCTTGGCAAAGGCTTCCCCACAGACACTACAGTGTTGAAACCCAGTGGGCCCGGTTTTTCTTTGGGTTTCAGACATGATGCCAGCCTAACCAACAACTTGCCCTTTTAATGGCAGTGCCAGGCAAGACGCCCTTATCGGTTCCAAACCGTGTCACGGGTCGTGGAAAAAAACGTAATGAAATCTGTTTTTTTTAGAACCGATAAGAACCGGAAACCGCACACTAAGAAGCCTTAAAAGGCTTTAAACTTAAATTTTAATACAATTCAATCGGTTCAGCCGAACCGATAACACTTTACAAGTTCCACACAGAAAAAACCCTATCTATTACTTACGATTACCATAGACAGAGCTTGAACCGATCGGTTTTGCGGTTAAAATAATTAAATCGCAGTTAAATTAAACCGAGAAATAGCGCTTTAAACCGAAGAAATGAACCGAGCAACAGGAGGAATCTCCAGAGCGACTGTTCAGTGAGGCGGAGTAAAGAATCTGACGGTTTCGGTTTGAAACCAACCTAACAGAGCTTCTGAACCGAGCTCGCGCTCTAAGCTCCATGCTCTGCATGGAAGTTAACTCTTTCACCTCTGGAGCAGTTCTAAGGCTGGGACAAACTGCAATAGTCATAATACAGTAAGACTTCATGATGTTTGAAAGGTAGGGGTATAACCAGCAGAAGGCAGGAGGTTATACTACCACTGTACAGTTCACTGGTGAGACCTCATCTCAAGTATCGCATCCCATTCTGGAGACCCTTTCCCCAGAGGGACATAAACTGAGTGGAGGATGTACAGAGGAGGGCAACCAAGATGGTGGGAAGTCTACACAGTAAACCCTATGGAGACAGGTTGAGGGAGCTAAATATGTATTCACTAGAGGAGAGGAGAGAGAGAGAGAGAGAGACAGAGACGGGGGGGACATGACAAACATACAGGTTTACAGGTCTGTCTTGTAAACTGGATTATGTCCAAATGACATGTATTACCTGTAAATTGTACCTACCTACCTATATAAATACCTCATTGGGAAGAAACAGAGCACAAGTTGATGAAATTTTCCAAAGAAAAAAGTGCTCAAGGACTAGAGGCCACAACATAAAACTAGAAAGGGGAGGCTCAGAGGAAACATGAGGAACTACTTTTTACACAAAGAGGGTGGTGGATAAACAGAATAGTCTGCTGGCTGAGGTGGTGGGGGCAGAAACAGTTACATGCTTCAAGAGGGCATGGGAAAGGCATGTAAGAAGCCTGAAAACACTAAAAGAGTACCATAAGTCTAATTTGGGATTCACTGGGTCACGACAGCTACAAAAAAGGGCAGACGCGGTGGGCCTGAGTGCCCTTATCTGCCATCAGCTTCTATGTCTGTATGTATCTTCACCAAAAATAAGATTTCCGAGTTACTTTGTTTAAACATTACAAGTCAATTTGTAACTCTGACTTTATTTCCTGTTTAAAAAACAAACACTGGTTTCATTAAAGAGCTTCTGATGATGTCCTGACTGGGCTGTCTACTGGTAGGCCACTGACAGAGTAAAGACCTATGGCACATTCATAGGTAGAAAAAATGGGCAGACTGGATGGGCCTTGCGGTCCTTATCTGCTGTCAGCTTCTATGGTTTCTATGGTGCAGCTAGTTAAGGAACCCACCAGGCAGACTGCAGTCCTTGATGTGGTGCTCACCAACTCAGACATGGTGGGAGCCATGGGAGTGGGGGAACCACTGATGAAGAGCAACATAATTCTGTTTTGTTTGAACTGCCCCTGGGGCCAGCAAGCCACAATCGAGAACTGAAGTTCTTGATTTTAGAAGGGCTGACTTTGATAGGATGAGGGAACTGGACAGGAATATGTTAGTAGGGGTGCAGGACATAGGTGGGGTAGAGAAGAGATGGATGGTAATTATGGGGTCCATTCTTGAGACATCTACAATATGCATAAGAACAGCAACAAAGAAAAACAGGTTTAACCCTTGCATGGCTGCAGACTGAAATATCAGTCTAAAATTCCTACATGTTCTAATTCTGTCGGTAGCTTAAGGGTTAAGAGACCACTATGATTCTTAGCAAGGGTCAGGGAAGTGGTAAGGCCCAAAAAGAAGGCCTTACAAGAAAAAAGCAGGGAGAGGTAGGATTATCTATAGAAAATTAGGGAGGCAAAGAGGGCCGTTTGGGAGACAAAAGCAGACACAAAGCTGTGTATCGTGGAGGGGGTCAGAAACAGAAAAAAACAGTTTTCAGGTATATTAGTGAAAAAAGGAAAAAGGTGAGGGAATCATAAGGCTGGCTGGGGGGGCAGAGTAATAGAGGAGGATGGGCAAAAGACTGCCATCCTAAATGATTCCGTTTGCTCAGTTTTCACTAAGGAGGACAGCGGGTCCATACCAGAAATTAGACAGTTGCTGCATTGCATTCGAGGACACTCAGGGAACTAGCCCTGGAGCTGGCTGAACCACTGGTATGTCTATTCAACAGCTCACTTAGGTCTGGGGAAGTTCCAAGGGACTGAAAGGGGGCAGATGTTGTACCACTTCATAAGGTAGGTGGGAGGGGGGGATAAGGAGCAACCAGGAAACTGCAGGCCTGTCAGTTTAACCTCTAAAGTAAGGAAGCTGATGGAGTCACTGATCAAAGGGGACCTCACAGACTACCTGGAGAGCAACAGGCTCCAGGATAGTAAACAGCATGGTTTCACGGCAGGAAGATCTTGTCAGACTAACCTGATTTTTCTTTTACTGGGTGACAAAGGAATTAGTTTATTTATTTAATTTATTTATTTATTATCACAATCAGAATTACAACCCTTTAAGTCTAGACTCCTTTGCAAAAGCTCCACGTCTTGCTACAGAGATTACAAACATTATGAACAGTGCAAATACAGTGAACAGTCCAATACAGTGTGGACATACAAGACAACATAACTCTAGGGTCTGTAAACCCAGCGTCAAAAGACGTATTAAAGATAGTCAATAATTTGATTCCTTTGCAGGGTTCCACATCTTAGTACAGTGGTTCCATAATAGTGACATCACAGTACAGTGAGGTCATATATGAGAGCACACATTCAAGGGCCAGATAACACAACATTGGCTGGTACATATTCAATAATACATGATACAGACTAGTGAGCAAGTAACGCAGTTTAGAGATGGCGGTCAGAATAAGCTATGTAGCTTACAGAGGTATCCAGTACTAGGACCAGGACTGGCGGTGGACTGGAATGTTAACATCCCCTGTAGTGGTGGGCATGGAGGGAGGATTAAGAACAGTCACAGGCAGCAGAATTAAGAAGCAGATTCTCTAGGCTAGTTTCAAAGAAACTGAGCTTGGGTTCCAGGGAGATAGAGGCAGGGAGGCTATTCAGCCAGAGGGAAGCACGATAAAGGAAGGACCTTTGTCCCAGAGTGGTCCTGCAATGGGGAACTAAGAGATATGCTTTGGATGAGCTCCTGGAGACCCTGTGGGAAGGGGACGGTTGGATAAGGGGGTGGAGGCTTGCCTGTGGAACATTTTCTTGGCAAGCACACAGGTATGGTACTTAAGTCTCTCCTCGAAGTTTAGCCACTGTGAGATTGTATATAGAGGTCGCAAGTGTGGGTTAGTCTATTACATCCCGTGACCAGCCGACAGACTCTGTTGAGGGCAGTTTTAATGCGCAGTAAAGCAGTGCTATATATAATTATCCCGTAGTCTACCAGGGAGAGTACCGAGGAGGAAACAGCAAGGCGGATAGCCTCTGGTGTAAAGCAATGCTTATGGCGACAGAGGAGACCAAGTCTGGAGTTGACAGAAGCAGATAGGAACTGGATGTGAGCATGGTAGGTGAGAGAGGTATCAAAGGTAATACCTAGATATTTGAAAGTCATTACCTGCTGTAAGGGGGTTCCTAGGGAGTTAATGATGTTCAGCGGGAAATCACGGTGTGGGCTCTGGCGGTGAGCAAAGACCATGGTCTTGGTTTTCTTGTAGTTCAAGATTAGCCGATGGGTGGCTGCCCAGTGGCATGGAGGTTTGAGGCACTGGACGCCACACCTCACGCCATTCCAGCGACCCGAGTTCGGGAGCGAACTCAGGAGCCGGTTGTCGGCAGGGGACGGTAGAGGAAATGGGCGCCCAATGGGTGGCTCTCCTGTCCAGACGGGTGGGTGAGGGATAGTCCGGCGCCACCAGCGGCTCCCGTGGAGATCGGGAGCGCTGCAGTGTGCAGGCTGCACACTACACAGCGTGGCTGACGCAGACAGGGTTGCCATGCGCCGTTGCATCAGGTCTGCTCACGCAGGGAGGAGGTCTGCAAAGAACAGGGAAAACACAGGCTCCGAGGAACAGGTGACCGCACCTGTCCTCCATGCCCTCTGCCGGGCTCATCTAGATTGGCCTTCCAATTCTTCCTGCCAGCCCTCGCCTGCAGCCAGAGACTGCCTTAGAAGAGTGCCCAAGAGAAGGGGGCGACCCACCCCGGATGGGTTAAACCGGGGGTGCTGGTTGCAGGGAGTTGGGGGAGAGGGGAGGTGCAGTTCTGGGGAGCCTCAGGTGGGCGGGATGCCTGAGAGAAGGTTCCTTGGGCTGTGACTGGAGTGAAATAAAGTTGGAACAAAAAAAAAGATTAGCTGATGGGCTGTGAACCAGGTTTCGACTTCAGTAAAAAAGCCCTGTAGGGCATGTCCGAGGGAATTAGGGTGTGGGTGACTCCAGAATACAATGGCATTGTCTGGGTCGAGCAAGAGTTTACCACTGCAGGATTTAGGTAGGGGAATTTAGGAAAGGGTAAAGAGGAGGGGTCCAGGAATTGAGCCTGGCGGTACCCCCGGGAGGACAGGGTGGCTGAAACAGATTGTGGTGTTGATTTTGGCCTGCTGAGTTCTGCCAGAGAGGTGACCTTTAAATCAGGATGTGGTTTCAAGTGAGAGGCCTAAGGAGGAGAAGGAGTTGAGGAGCAGGGAGTGACTGACGGTGTCGAACACCTTGGTTAGGTCTATATAGATCGAACCAACCAAGTGTCCCTGCTCAAAGGCATTATGAATAAAGGAGTGCTCTAGGAATGCTGTTGAGGTGCTGTGGCCATTGCGAAAGCCATGCTGCTCGGGACACAGCAGGTTGTGCTTTGACAAGTGGTCCGTGAGCTGATCAGATACTATCTTTTCGAGTGCCTTAGAGACAGCAGGTCGGATAGAGATGGGTCGGTAATTGTTGGGGGATGTACTGTTCCCCCTTTTAAGGACAGGGGTTATTATGGCACGTTTCCAGGGTGTTGGGAATTGGCTGAGGCAGAGGTACGTGTTTAGTATTTTGCTTAGCAAGGGGAGGACTTCGTCTAAGGTGAGGAGGAGGAGTATTTTGAGGTCAAGGGAGTTCCTGATGTAGCGGGACTTGGCCAGGACTTTAGAGAGATAGCTTCTTGACCCTTGAGGGGAGATGGTCTGAAACCGAAAAAGGGGGATGTTGGTCGAGGTGGGGGGTCTGGTGGGCAGCCTTGAGGGGAGGGTTTGAAGAAGTTTGGTGGAAAGACATGGCTCAGGTCAGAGAAAGCGGCATTTAGGGTGTCTGAGATGGCCAGAGGGTCTTGGATGATGGAGCCCTCAACAGAGAGTTGAGCAGGAGCGGGGAAAACTACTTTACCGCTGAGTTCTTTGATATTGCTCCAAAATTAGATGAGGGCCATGCTGTGGACCTACTCTACTTTGACTTTAGCAAAGCTTTTGACTCAGTATCTCATAAACGATTGCTCAAGAAGACAGAAGACCTGGGTGCAGCTAAACCCACAGTGAACTGAGTGGCTAACTGACTAGAAGGGAGGTAGTAGACGGTGGCGGTCAACGGGATTAAATCAGAAGAGAGGGAGGTTATGAGAGGGGTTCCATATGGATTGGTCCTGGGTCTGGTCCTCTTGAACATGTTCATTAGTGACACTGGAGAAGGAATCCAGGGCAGGTTGTCTCTCTTCATAGACGACACAAAACTATGTGAGAGGCTGGATAGTGACTAGGGAATAAAGAAAATGCAGAGAGACCAACAAAAGCTAGAGGGGTGGTCAAATGTCTGGCAGTTAAAATTCAATGCTAAAAAGTACAAGGTAATGTACCTAGGGAAAAGAACCCTAGAGACAGAGTGCTGGATGGGAGAAGAGAGACTTAGCACTACAGATGAGGAATGGGATCTGGGAGTTATCACCAGCAACTCATTTAAGCAATCCAGTCAGTTCAACAAGACAGATGGCAAGGCTAACAGGATACTGGGATGTATCAGGAGGGGTATTGATAGCAGAAGAAAAGAGGTAATACTTCCCCTCTACAAATCCTTGGTGAGGCCTCACCTAGAGTACTGCACCCAGTTCTGCAGCCCTCACCTCAGAAAGGCTAAGGATAGACTGGAGACAGTGCAGTACAAAGTATCAAAAACGATTCAGGGCCAGCAGGACATATCTTACGCGGAGCGTCTCAAGGCACTAAATGATACTCACTGAAGACCAGAAAGGAGAAGGGAGATATGATAGAGAACTTCAAGTTCCTTAAAGGAATTAAAGTCAACTAAGTGGAACTATTTAACCGGAATACCAATTTGTGGACACAAATGGAAATTAACAGGAGGAATGTTCAGGAGGGATGTGAGGAAGTACTACTTTACAGAAAGTGTGGTGGAATCTTGGAACAGGCTGTCAGCTGAACTGGTGGGTATGAAAACAGTCAGGGGATTCAAGCAGGGCTGGGACATAATAAAGGGAATAGTGGTTACCGGGGGTGACAGGATCAGTGAGGAGAATAGAGAGATGACGGGAAGTGTTAGTACCCTGGAGGAACAGTAGGTTCCAGAAATTATAAGGAACTTGGGCAGACTGGATGGACCTCTGGTCTTTTTCTGCCATCATCATCTATGTTTCTGCGTTTCTATAACCAGAACTCACAGACTAGTCCTCTCTGCAACAACAGTAAAGGGACTTCTTTCTCCGAACTCCAAGAAACTGTAGTTGTAGTAATCATTTAAAAAAAAAAAAAAAAGGCTCTGGGTTGGGTGCAGAGCATGCACTTCCAGATTACACAGATGCACGGTACTATACACTCGAGAATGTGGTAGGGAGGCAGTTTCCGTACTGCAGCCGTGGACATGGATTTGGAATGTTAAGGTTATGCACAATTTCAGAATACTGCAGTGATGAGATTTTGGCATGTCACAATTTTGCAATGCAACCAGAACTCCCTTTCAGAATGCAGCAGGGACAAACAATTTTGGAATATGGCTAGAACGCAACGTGGAATGTGGTAATGAACTGTCATCTCAGAATGTGTGATCTCAGAATGTGAAGGAAATGTACAATCTTGAAATATGTTAAGGAAATGCAATTTCAGAATGTTGTGAAGGGCGCTGGCAGTATAGCCTAGAGGTAAGAGTAACAAGCTGTGAATGAGCTTGATACATCCAGCAGACCTGGGTTTGATTCCCACAACCTCCACATGCACACCGTTTGACTCTGAGCAAGTCACTTAACCTCCCGGGTCACCCTTGTAAATAGGCACTTCTGCCTAGTCGGCCTTGCCCATTACCAATGAATGAATAAACAAACAAACTCATTTTGGAATGAAAGACAGGCAATGTCATAATGATGAAAAGGATTCACAATCAGAGAATGTGACCAGGACACACAATCTTGGAACGATGGACATGAAGTCTAGAAATGTGGCAGGGATACACAATTTTAGAATGTAGCATGGACACACATCTAGGAATTTGGCAGGGTGGAAATCTTGCAATATAGAGGGGATACACACTGTTGGAACGTGGCTGGACAATGATATTCTGAAACTAGTGGTATTTATGCATTCCAAAATTGTACATCCCCATATTTCAACACTGTGTGTCCCCACCACATTCTGAAATTGCTTGTCCCTACACAGTCTGAAACTACATGCCCAGTCACATTCCGAAATTGTCTGTCAGTACCATATCCTTGAATTGTCTCAGTGGCATTTTCTGAAACTGTGCATCAACACCAAATTCCTAAACTGCACTTCAGCGCCAGATTCCATCATTGCGCCTCTCCACACTCTGACACTGCACATCCCTGCCATATTTTCTAAAACTGTGCGTTCCAGTCAAATTCAGAAATTGTGTTACCCAGCCATATTCCAAAATTGCATGTCCTCGCCCCATTCTGAAACTGTGCATCTTTGACACATTCTGAAATTGTGTATCCATGCCACATTCAGACATGTGCATCCCAGCCGCATTCCAACATTACAAGCCCTTGTCAACATTGACTGTCCCCTCCAGATTGTGGAACTGTGTGTCCCAGCCACATTACAGCACTGCATGTCCCTACCATATTTTGAAATTGTGTGTCCCTGCCACATTCCAAAATTGTGTGATTGCCATATTATAAAACCGCATGCCCCTGTCAGATTCCGAAATAAACCTGAGTGTTATGTGCCATCTAAAGGGCCCGGACAGTACCTGAAAAAGGTCCCTGGGACCAGTGTACTTACCTGGTTATCAAATAAATAAATAAAATAAAAATAACATATGAGCTTTTAAGCCCGCATGCATACGGATTTGGGGCTACAGTTTTTATTGATCTCTGTATGGGTCATATATGTTTTATCTATTTTACTCATCTATGTATAGTTATGTGTTATCATAGCATTTAGGCCATGATTTGTGTATGTTTCACCGGTCCTTTCCCACCTCTCCCACACCTCTTCCTTTCCTGTTTCCCCAACTTCCATCCCTTCTGTGTTCATCGTTGTAATTGATTAATTGTTTTATTTAATGAATGTGAGTGTGGATACAATCAGTGGCTCGTACCTTAAATTCCAGCATGTCTACATACCTAAGTGGTTAAACAACTCATGTTTATACACTGTTAAGAGTATAAATTACCTTAGATACAAGCCACTGGTATGCCTTAACAATGGGCTAGTATGTCTCAAAAACGTTTGGTGCATTATGTGGAGTGCTGCTATCTTTTATGTGAGTGTTTTAAGAATATATATTTATAAAATATATAAATCAGACAACCAAGATTGGTTCTCTTTTCCTGTGGTTGTCTTAGCACGGTCTTTGAAGGTGCACCTTGTTCATTAAAATTAGTCTTCCCCCTCCGATTTGGAAGCATTTTGCTGCTGTTCAGAGTCTTTTCTTATCGTCTCCAGTCTCAATACTGCCTCAATAGGATCATTATACAGATTAATTTTACCAGCATATACTATTCCCAATTGTACAGGAAGCTAAACTGCTTGGTAAATATACCAAGTGAATGCAGTCTGGACCACACCACATCAAAACGTGGCCGGTGCTATCAGGTAGGGTAGGGTAGCTTAACTCCAAAAAACAATGTATTTTAGTCTCTTCTTCTAAATAAAGTTGTCCTTTTTTTTTCTCGTTTTTTCAGTTTAAATCAGTTTAGTCATTTAGTTCCAGTTAAGACAGTTTTCAGTTTAGCACGAGAAGTCAGGTTCTGCTGGATTTGTGGCACAAATGCCTGCTGGAGCAGCTGGTGGTGAGAAATTAACAGGCCATTCTTAAAAGTCATCAAACAATGCTCGAGAACAGTTACTAAGGGTAATAGGCACAAGGGACCAATCTGGTTCTCTAAGGTCAGGGAGGAAGAGAAGGCCAAGAAAGAGCCCGCATTAGCTAAAAGAAGAAATATGGGGACGAGGAAATGGAGAAATTACCAGGTAAAGATGAAGGAGGCAAAGGAGGCAAAGAAGGCAGTCAGAAACAAAAGCAGACACAGACACCTTCAAGGTCGGATTACTGACCTATAAGGCCCTACACGAACAGGGACCACAGTATCTGCAAGATCTCCTTACTCCCTACTGCCCCTCTCGCTCACTCCGAAACACCAATGAGGGATTGCTAGAGATTCCCAGGGTTCATTTGAAAACATCTGGAGCATGTGTGTTTTCATATGCCGCTCTCTACCTCGTCAGATACGAAGCTGCCTGACCATCGAGAGCTTCAAAGCAGAGTTAAAAACATTTTTATTTACAAAAGCTTATGATGTCTGATTTTATTATTGTCAATGTTTTATATTTCTCTGTTATTTATTGTCTGTACAGCACTGTGGTTTAAGAAAAGCACTTAAAAAAAAATACATTTACTTACTTTGTATTGCGTAGGGGGGTCAAGGGAGGAGGGGAAAAAAAACAGTTCTTGAGGTACATGAAGGGGTGGGGGTTTGGCAGTTTCAGCTCCTGCGTACATAAAAATCACTTTAAGGAGCCCAATATGCAATGGCCAGTGCCACAGAGTTCTCCCTGTAAGAACTAATTTAGATAAGACACTCTTGGGGAAGGGGAGAAATCGCATTCAAGGGCAAAGTCTGAAACAAAGACACTCTTAGAGTCCAAAGTAATGAATCACATCCATAAATATTTAAGTGAATCCACATTACACAGCATGTGCAAACCATAGCATGGAGTGCAAATCTACAGGTGTAAACGTACAAAAACAACAATTTAAATAAACAGCAATATTTCATAAGCACATGTCCATTTGTTTCAAATACCCCTTCATGAACTTAGTTCGAGTATCTTTTGGTTTATTTAGATTTAATTGTGCACACCACCAGTACCAAACAGTTGCAACTGTAAAATGTAAAGCACTTCAAAGTTGCAGTATGCAGTCAGACAACAAATGGAACCCACACAATCACGTGCTGCAGTTTTTTATATGCCACTGTCTAGCGTTTTCAAATGAAATGTAGCATTTAAATGAACAGGAGCCCATCTGAAGGCATGAAAAAGGAACTGATTTTGAAAGATAAAAAGATTCTATTTGGACAGTTCATGTACTTCAATTATATAGGTGCTTTTAGATCGCTGTAAACTTTGAATGAAAATGCCCTGTTTATATTACAGTAGTTTGTTTGCAGCCATACAGAAGCCAAACATTCATTTTGTGTATCTAATATCTATCTACTTCATTGAATGGCAAATGTTTATATCGAAACCATCTTGATGAAGTAACCAAATATCCACCAATGATCAATCGATTTTTTTATATAGGTTTTTTATATCACAGTTCATATGGGGCAGCTTGCAAAATGCGTGAGGCTAGAAGTATAAACTTGGTGACAAAAAGGAGTGTAAGCACCTAACTGTACACTAATGACATTTAAATTTATTTGTATTTCTTTGCATACTGACAGTAGCAAGGTAGGAGGGGAGAAAGATAGATTTATAGGCAGTATTTGGTGCACTTTGCAACATGGCTCTAAAATTGTAACAGTGTGGGGATAAATTAGCTCAGAAAATGAACCCACCAATTGGAGGCTCTAGCTGACTCAAGTCCCGCCTAGGGGAGGTTCAACCTGGTGTATAAAAACAGACACTCTCAATATGTCCCCACACACATTTGTGTCCCAGCACAGGAGTGGAACAGGTGCAAGACTGGTGCCTTAGGCATCAGCGGGAGGAAGCAGGGAGGCAGGGGACTCTGCTGGTTGACTAAGATAAGGTACCTGTTAACTACTGTTCTGACATTCACTGCTGGGAGGGTCAAGGTAGGTGAAAACTGGGAACCATCTGCCTAAGCTCCCAGCAGTCCTCTGGTTTAAATGACAGACTTATTTTCTACTAACATCTTTTAGCCACCTTATGGTTTACTACCATAGTCTTTTTTACCCCACCCCATCATATCTTTGTTTGTATGTGTGCATGGTATGTTTGCATGTGTGGGTATGCCTGCACACACTTCCATCCAGTTGGGGGCAAGAGATTCACAAGAACATTCCAGCTATGTGTGCACATCCATTTTCATTTTCTGCAGATGTCTCCATTTCTGTCTCCTTCCCCAAAACTGTCACTTTTCAGCCCGCCTTCTCACTATGCTGTTAATTAGTCCCCACTCGAGAACTCCTCAGCTCATTTACTCTTACTATGCCTTTTCACACCCATCATCATCTTTCTGTTTCCAGATTCCATTCTTACGCTGCCTATTGTCAGTTTTTCTCCTACAGCCTCCTGCTATTTTCTTTCCCCACATATATATCCCTTATTTCCCCTTACCTCTCCACTAACTTTGTTTTCTTCTCTTTTAGATCATTCCTGAAGACAACTTATGGTCGAAACATCAATGCTAACCATTTTCTATTTAGTGTGCATTTAATATTACCGTTTTTTTAACAAAACTCATCACTCTGTCCGGCTATGTTAAGCATTACTCAAGGCACTTAAACCCTGGGAACAGTGCATGGAGATTGTACTATCAAGCTGTTTTTCAAAACTTCATTTTTAAGGACTGAACACCGACATGAAACCAATGTTAAGAACACTGCCAGCCCCACCATGGTTCCCAAGTACTGTACTGACCTACATAGAACTCGGGAATGTTGAGGGCTTTTCTTCTTTGAATCATGTCCTTCCTTTCAATGGCAAATTTTAATGGATTAGTCCTCTGTCGGGGTGGAATGAACTCAGGGCTAAGGAATCTACAAAACAAGAGAGTAACCACTGAGAACAGTTTCATATGCTTTACAACAGAAACTCACAGCTCCCCCAACTGTCCTCGGGGGCACACAGCAGAGAACTCCAGCAGAATTGAATACCACAGCCATTTCTGTTTTTAAAGGGACAGCAATAAAGGTCCCACATCCAAGTGTGGGGCTAGTTCCAGTCTGCACTGTGTGCAAAAACATTTTTTGTTTTCTACTTACATAGCAGGCTGATTCTGCTGACTCATAAGCTGACATTGCTACAACCAGAAATCCCAGAATCCCCTACAGCCGATGCCAAAGCTGGGCTGCAGCAGTGGGAGATTCAACAGCCTGTAATGAGTGTTAGCAGTTTTTATGAGCTCTGATCTTTTGTTTGCTCGTCCCAATGTACTCGTGGGGCTACATACAGTCACAGAGGACTTACTTAGAACAGGGACAACAGTGGGATTGGCAAACATCTGATCTGAGCAACCCCACCACCAGCTCCTGACTCATATCTACTACCTTGCTGCAGCAATCTAATTCCTGCTATCCCTTCCCTCCCTACTCCTGGCTCAGTCTACATATATACTCCTCTGATCACACTATCAAACCATTCCTACCTCCCCTATCCATTTTATTCTGTGATCGACCCATCTGCCAAAATGTATATATTGCAAACACCAGTACCATGTTTCAAGTATCATTATGCTATCTATAAGTCGCCACCCTGTATTACCTTAGTTATTACCATCTGCGGTCACCCCATGCGGTGTCATTGAATGTTTATCTTGCTTGTATTATGTGATGCTTGCATTTATGTATATATTGTTTATTAACTACGTATGTATGTTGTGTAAATCTATATGTCACAGGACCTCCTTGTGAATGAGCTTGCTCAATGGAGTTTTCCTGCAAGAAACTTGAAAACCTATACAATCTCTAACATGCCCTGCAGGCTACTGACTCTTCCACTGCAGCAGCCATGCTCTGATGTCAGCTGCAGGGGATTCTGGGATTTGCAGTGACAAAAAATGTCAGCTTAGAAGTCAACATAATCAGCCAGATACAATCCACTATACTGCAGTAAATGGTAAGTAAAAAAAAATATTTTTTGCACACAGAGTGCAAATTGGGACCAGCCCCACAACTGAGTCTGGGTCTCTTAATGCTGACTGCTTCCCTTTAAGCACTGCAGGACAGTAACGCAAAATCATTACAGTACTTCACAATTCTGAATTACCTCATCAATGTGCTAGTTATAACTTTTAAATCTTTTGTTTGTGTAGAGAATTATTTGTTTTTCTTTTGTTTCAACTGGTGGCTTCAGGGCCGCACAAGGCAACTGTGCCGCCATCACATTGAGAAAGTTGCTCTCTGATTAGTTCAGTATTTCACTGTAATGTACCCAACCATTAAGATATCAACTGTGACACACCAAACAGCAAAAATAAACTGCATCTTGATGGCTGGGTTTGTCATAGACAAAGACAACACAATTTATCTCTACAGATTTTTACCACAGCTTCATTATTAAAAAAAACTCTCCATATTTTGAATCACCTTTTTTGTAACTGATGACTACAGATTCTGTTATTCATCATATAGGGAACAGGAAAGAGTTTTACTTGGATTTTGCTCAGTGGGGATGACTTACTGACGTATTACTTCACACTTTCTTGACATATGGACTGGGGATGATGGCATGGCACTGCTATCACTTTCAGTGGTTCAGCAGGCTGCACACTCGCCTCGGCCCTATCTTATTCTCCATTTTTCTCAACAATCTGCCTGCATGCTGACATTCACATGTACGCAGATGACACAGTCCTGTACGCATCAGGTCACTCCCCTCTGGAAGTTGCATCCAAGATCTAGCAAGACTTCACTGAAGTACAGCACTGGTTTAGTCAAAATCAACTTATTCTAAATGCCAAAAAACGATCTCCGTGACTTTTGGCACAAGACAAAGACTCTCCCGCCTCCCGCTTTTCCCATTCTCAAAACACTTGATGGGACCCCTCTAGAAGTCTGCACTTCTTTCAGATACCTAGGGGTCTGGCTGGGCCAACACCTAGACTTTTCCACGCACACTGAAGCAACACACAAAAAAATACACCCTAGGCTGGGGGCACTATACCGGAACTGCAGCTGCATCCCTCTGCCTGCCCGCAAAGTGATTCTACAGAAAATGATCCTCCCTATTTTTGACTATGGGGATGTAGTCTATAGTTCTGCCCCTAAATCTACCCTGGCTAGACTGGATCCTCTCTTTAACTCTTTCTGCCGCTTTGCACTGGATTGTCCTCCCTCCACTCACCACTGCAACCTATACAGTCACATTAACCTATCCTCCCTCACCAATAGGCGCCTATACCACTGCAACAGACTCACAGCCAAATTCTGGACCCAGTTACTGCCCTCCTACCTAGCCTCTACCCTAACAGCCCAAAAACCATCAGCATACTCACTCAGAAATTTCGACTCACATCTACTACATATTCCACACATGGCTACCTCTGCTGGGCAGTCGGCTTTTAGAGTCCATCTACCAAAACTATGGAACTCTCTGTTGGCTGACATCCGGCTCTCCCCCTCCCCTCAGCAACAAATCTCCCTTCTAAAAGGGCAAGTCCCCACAAGCTGCTCATGTTAACTTGACCTGCACTAGCATGGGCCATGTCAATCTGGTGTGCACAATGTAAGGGCCAACTACCCAATGCAAATCTATGTTGTCCACTCAAATGCTTAACTATCAAATTTTGATTGCTATTACCTTTTATACTTATTCTGCCTACTACTATGCTGTTCACTCTCTGTTTCTTGCCTCCTGTACATACAATTTCTAGATTACTTATCACTGTAATTATAAAACCTTGTACATATTGTATGTAACCTATGTAATTTTGCTGTTCTATAATTTCTGTATGTTACTTGTGTGTAATATCCCGTTCCCTCTACCCCCAGGACGCATCCGGAATCGAGCGGTAGTCTGCTCAGTATGTCTTTCCTGGCAAAACTTTTAAATAAATAAATAAGATTGGAAGACTGTGGGTTCAAGCCCCACACCAGACACCTGGGATAAAATACCAATAGTGACACTGTAGTGCATCATGAAGTGATGCTGCACTCCTAAGGTGCTGTCTTTCAGATGAGCTGTTAAACCGAGATCCCGTCTGCCTGTTCCAGTAGTTGTTCAGGAGGGCATTCAAGATTCCATGGCACTTCTCAAACAGACTAGGCGAAAGTTTTACTGAAAACACAAGTCACACCTAAACAACGCCATCATATTACCAAAAAAAAAATAAACAAAAGGCATAACAGAAACACACAAAAAAATATCAGTTATAAGACACTTTTCCGGAATTCATTCAAAAAGCCTATTATGTTCATAAACATTTGATAACCCTTTTTCCTTTCTAAACCTTGTACAGAGGGCAACTATACATTCTATGTACTTGTTAACATACCACTGAATTTGGAAGATTATTTGTACTTAAACATAAAACACCCTTTCCACCATTGCAGCACCTTCCTAGCAGGATGAAGGGATTTATCTTTAATATACAGTGAAAACATCGCCTGTTCCACCTGAGTGCTATAAGTTTCCTAGGACATTAATTTCTGTTGTAAACCCCACTGACATCTTGCCTATCAGAGACAGAATTTTAAGCAGCGAAAAAGAACCATTAGAGTTCCTGTATCAAATGTGCTCAACAAATGAGGGCAATGTCCTAGCACCAAATTTTCAAATGTCATGGCTGTTAGCCACCCAAGAGTCCATTTTGTTGCTAGGTAAAGCCATCGGGGTTTGACATATGAACAAGTAAACATAAAATGCTCCGTCGTTTCTTCCGCTGCCTGACAGGAATTGTAGGGACGATTCCTCTCTTGCTGAGCCTTGTGTTTGGAATTACCCCTAATATTCAATCTACCACAGGCAGAAAGCCACAGGATTTCCCACATATGAACAGGAACTTGTTCATTATTCAGCTGATTCAGGACTTTATTCCTTAAAGCAGGAGGGCAGCTTTTAAATTCAGGTTGCCGGGTGAATTTTAGGCATAATGTAGCTATACAGGTGAGGCCCTGAAAACTGCTGGATTTGTACTTTTGTCAAGCCCCACTTATGAAGTTTTTATAAAGTAGGTCTGACAAAACCTGAAATTTGTATATGAGGGGAAAGTTTTGGGGGGGTCATCACCATTCCATAGTTGAAAATATTCAGCTATAAACTATATACTGTATTTATATACTATAAAACCAATAATACTGAAGGCTATTGGCAGGCTGTAAGCCTGTTTTAATAGGCTGAGAAATAAAAAGAGAACATAAAATATTACAGGATCCACCATCCCTAGACCGCCTCTCCCCGAGCTTTGGGTAAGTATAACACCTTTTATGGGGTCAAGCCTACTCTCCCACACCATCTGAAAGAAAACACGCATAAAGTTGTTTCCAAGTTTGGAAGGGGGGATCATAGCTATATACAAAAAAAAAAAAAACAAAAAAAAAACAGGGAATAATAAATCTTTTTATTATATGCACTCTTTTGATTTTAGATAATATCCAGCTTTTCCAGTACTGCACCTTATTTTCCACCCCTTTCAGCACTGTTTCCCAATTTTCCAATGGCAGGTTTTGGGGCCCAAACATGACACCCAATATTTTTACAGGTTCTGTAGAAATTGAAACCCCATTTATTCTTACCGGCTCCTGATGGGGAGAACCGATAAAAAGGCCTCCACACATATCCACATTTAATTTTGAGTTTGCTACTTCAGCATACTCATTCAGCTACTGAAGAAGAAAGGGGACTTGGGAATAATCTGACATAAACAGGCATATATCATCCACGTAGGCTTGGACTCTAGTCATCCCTTGGCACAGGGATCCAGCTAACCTTGCCAGTTAGGAGAATTATTAAGTTTCCTGAGGAGGGGGTCAAGGGAAAAGATATATAGCAGAGGTCTTAGAGGGCACCCCTGTCTGACTCCTCTTCTTTATCAAATGCTTTTAGTAGCTTGCTCTTTTATGTTGGGGTGAACAGTTGCAAATGCATACAACAGTTCAATCCACGTTATCAATTCTATAGGGATGCCATAATGCTGCAAAGTAAGAAATAAAAAAGGGGTGATACACCCTATCAAATGCTTTGCATTGGTCTAAAGAAATAATGCACCCCCCTTTTTTTAATGTAGGAAAAAATACTCAATGATGTCCCCGATTATCATTAAAACACATTGTATCTTTCTATCTGGCAATCCACAGAATTGTACTGGGTGTATTAAATTGTGTGCTATGCCCCTCGGCCTATCATTCAGTAATTATGATAATATTTTGAAATCTGAATTTAAGATAGTAATAGGGCTCCAATTTGAAATCTTCCATCTGTCACCCAATTTAAATAAAAAAATAAGGAGTCCTGAGGTGAAATGGGTGGGGGACTGATTTGCTCTGAACAAAGAAGAAATACACTACCTCTAGGCATAGCACAATTTCTTTTATAAAAGTTTTACAGAATTCATAAGGCAGGCCGTCTGGGCCAGGAGAAGATCCTAAGTTTAGTTTCTTTATCACTCTTTCGGTCTTCTCACCCTTAAATGGTAGGGTCAGGTCCTGAAGTTTTATTTATTTATCGAAAGGTTTCACCAGGAAAGGCACACTGAACAATCAAGACTGCTCGTCTCCTGGGGAGGGGGTAAAAGGGAACATCAAACATGTAGATTTGCCAAGATGCAACATACATAAGACATAATACATAGTTATATACAAAGTGCAAATAGTAGTACCCATCAGGGATAACATATAATCCAGGTATTGAACATTTGGCTAACTGCATAAATCTTACAGGAGGACGCAAGGGTTTTGGTAGCAGTAGAAGCGTAGGACAATCCGAATAAGCTTAGCGAGGAGGTAGAGTGTAGTGGGAAAGCTTAAATGTAGGAACAGTTGGGGGGGAAGAAGTTTAGTAAGCATGAGGGGTGACATATTTGGGGTATTAACGAGTTCCAGAGTTTTGGGAAACTGTGTGTAAATGCCGACTATCCTACAGCAGTTGTGCAGCGAGGGACAGACAGTGTACTAGAGTCATTTGATCTGAGCGAGTGAAGAGAGTGGGAAAGTGGAAAGGGAGGAAGAGAGGGAAGGATTAAAACCAGAACTTGGATACAAATTTAGCACAGTGGGAGGGATGTCGGTTGTCCAGGAATGTGAAGGCCAATAGAGGTTGCAGTCGTGGGTGAGAGGGTGAGAATCCAGTGTGAAACGACAGAAAGAGTTAAAAAGGGTATACAATTTGGCTAGGGAGGACTTGGAAGCGGCACTGTAGACCACATCACAGTAGTCGAAAATAAGTAGTATCATCTTCTGAACAAGTTCACGCCTAGACGTATGAGTAAGGCTGGTGTTCCTGTATAGGGTGCCCAACTTAGGGTGTAGTTTTTTCAGGATGGCATCCACATGTCCAGAAAAACTGAGGTGTTGATCTAGCCAAACCCCCAAGATACCTGAATGAAGAAGTGTTCTTGAGTGTAGTCCATTCAAGGGTGTGGAAGGAGAGGAAAGTGGTTAGCCTGGAAAGTCTCTGCTTTGTGCCAAAGGTTATAAACACAGGCTTTTTAGCATTCAGGAACAGCTGATGTGAGCGAAGCCAGTGTTGAACTTTGGTGAAGTCAAGTCGTAGTCTAGTTGCTACATCTGTGGAGCAGTGGCTGGAGGTGAACAGGGCAGTTTCATCAGCATACATATGAATGGAGACAGATGTACAGACTGTTGAGAGGTCATTTAGGAAGATGGAGAATAACAGGGGACTGAGCCCTGTGGCACAACTGTGTGGATTCGGAGAGGGGGGGAAGATTGCTTCAGCTATCCTGATCAATTGTGTCCTACCTGTTAGGTAAACTCTGAACCAGCTAGTGGCAGAGTCAGAAAGGCTAGCTGAGGCAAGTTTGTCAAGAGGGATGGAGTGGGAGACTGTGTTAAAAGCCTTGGCTAGGTCAGCAAAATGGCCAAAGTAATTTGATCACTGTCCATCCCTGTGAGGAATGGAGTCCAGTAGTTCAAGTAGGTAGGTGATTGTTGAGCGATTTTTTCCTAAAGCCAGACTGAAAAGGAGGAAGAAGAGGAGTCAGAGAGGTAGGTTGATAGTTGGGAAAGGACCAGGTGTTCCTGGATCATAGATGGGGTTGGAAGAAGAGCAATTGGGCAGTAATTACTTGGAGAGGAGGCGTCACCGCCCTTGGGTAAGGGGAGAACAGTAGCATGTTTCAGACTGAAGGAACAGATGCTAGTGAGAAGGAGAGATTGAAAAGGCCGATAGAGGGGAAGAGATTGCTGGTGATGACAGGTATAAGAGTTTTGGGTTGAGTCCGTCTGGGAACTGCCTTTTGATGGGTCAAGTGCTAGGAGGGCATCAAGAACATCGAAGGTGATACCAGGAGGAAGGAGAAGTTCCTGGCGGGGGGAGGGGTGAGAGGGGAGGTAGGGGTAGAGTTGGAAAGGGGGGGTAGGAAGAGTAGACAGGACGGCAGCAGCACATGAAGTGAAGCAGGTGTAGAATTCAGATGTGACTGAGGGGTGCTCCGATATAAGGGCGTTATTTACCTTAATGAGTGGCGTGGGCAGTTTTGAAGGAAGAGAGAAAAGGGAGTGGACTACTTTCCAAAACTTGAAAGGGTTAGATATATTCTTATGAAATGACGTGCAGAGGTAATCAGCTTTGTCCTACCTAATGGCCTTGGTACAAGAGTTATGGAGTGATCGGTAGTGTTTGAGGTCCCTAGACAGCTTGGATTGCGTGTGTACTTTCCAAGCACAGTCATGAGCATGTTGGCAAGCCAAGAGTTCAGGGGTGACCCATGGGAGGTGGTTCCCACGTACTCTGCTATGTTTTAATGGGGCATGTGTATTCCAGACTCTGAGGAAGTTGTCCTTGAAGTACCCTAGTGCTTGGTCAATAGTGTTGGCTGATACTATTAGTGACCAGCCAATCAGGGTTAAGTCACGGTGGAGGAAGGCAAGATCAAGTGATTTGAATGATCTGGACATGAGGATTTTGTGTGGGGCTTTTGTTCTGTGAATTTTACTAATTAGGTAAATCATATGTTGACTGGTTAGAGCATCCAGGAGTAGCCTGGACTGGATGACCCGGTGAGGGTGGCAGGTGACAGCCCAGTCAATCAGGAAATGATTGAGAGTTTTTTGGATGGTGTGTGGGGGTTCTTGAACGTGCTGTTTAAGGTTTAGGGCTGTTAACTCATTCCGTGTTTTCCCTAGGAAGGGGGACAACCAGTTGAGATTGAAATCTCCCATTGTGTGAAGCTTGCCATCAGTAGCATGTGACATTATGGTAGCTATGAGCCCTGTCACAGCTGTGGAATCGAGACCAGGGCATCAATAAATCCAAGCTACATAAACTGGACTGGAGAAAGCAAGGGAGAGCCTTACTACTAGTGCCTCATACTCTGAAGGAGCACAGGAGGAGAAGGTGGTAGTGACCTGTAGTGAGGAGTTAGTGTATATAGCCACACCTCCCCCGTGGGTTGCACGGTCTTGCCAGGAGAGTGAGTAGCCAGGGATGCCAACAAAAGAGTCATAGATTTTGCTCTTTAACCATGATTCAGATATTCAGTACGAGAATGTCAGGGTTATACGAGACTACCAGTGGTTGAAGTAGGTCTGGTTTGGAAAAAGGCTCCGGATATTAAGGTGGAGTATTTTTAGGCCATGAGGGAGGGTTGTAGTGGCCAAGGGGAAGGGTTACTGCATGGGCTTGTGCTTTAATGACCAATGCTTGGGGCAGGGCCTGGGTTAGGACTGATATCTCCAGCTGATAGTAGTAGTAGTAGTAATGCGATGATGACTGAATGGAGCTTATTATTTTTGTACCATGGATGACAGGCTGAACCATATTAGGAAGGGGTAGGGCTAGGTGGGGGTGGTGGACGTGCAATTAATTGAAGAATAGGGACGTATGAGTTTGGTATCAACACAAGAGAAGCCAGTGGACTATCTGGAAAGTGATGCCATTTTAGCTGGAAAGATGAGAGGGACACTACTGAGGGGAAATTTGGGTCAGGTACAGGTGGAAGGCTGATGAAGGGAGGGGCAACATTTTGGGGTTTGATGGTGGAAAGGGAGGGGATGAGGTACGAGTAGGCAGGGTGCAACAGGTAGCACTGTGTGCTAGAAGCAAAGTGAAGTTGCAAATCAGTAGCAAAAGACTCAGTTAAAGAGAGATGAAAATGCCTTGAGAGGGAGGAGTGGATCTTGGGGACGATCAGGTATCCCTCTAGTGGTGTAGCAGTATAACTTCCAGAACAGAAACTAGACAGTCCTATCAACCACGTGACTGTTGAGAGCAATATAAAGAATCCTCCGAGTAGGGTGGGGGATGGATGGGGAGCTGGCGCAAAACGCCGGTGGGAATTAACCTGTAAGGAGCATGGCCAATGAGTAGCAGAAGTAGAGAGCGTAGAGTATTCAAATGGCAGTTCAGGGGAGCCATACGTTATCTTCCTGGAGCCGGGCAAGAGACCACGGGCGGCGGCTTGGTCAAAGCCGACCGTACCGCTGGCAGCAAGAAGCCTGTCCGCTGGTGGGGGAAGCGCCTGAGGTCGGGCCTCCTCTAGAGGGAAAAAGGGAGAGAAATGGATTTAAGTTCAGTTTAGAAATGGTGGGTGGGGGTCAGCTACAAGAAGGAAGACAGTGGAACAGCAGGGGGATGAGGCAGGGAAAGAGCTTAATTAGCAGAACAAAAGGACTATATTTATCCAAAGAGGCCTGAATCTGAATATTTTGCAAATACTGGGTTATTTTTTTCCCTGAAGGGAGGTCGACTCATAGTATGGGACTGTAACCATGTAATTATTTCCTGAGGTAAACAGTCTTCTAAATCAATGACATTCCCTTTGTCATCCACTAGACACTGAAAGGCTAAAGTTGCTTTCCAGATTTTACAGGTCTCAAACAGGTCCCCCATCACAGATTTTTGCGTCCCATATTGCAATTCTGCCCTCAGTTTTAGCTCTGTCGTACTGGAATCCCCTCATTTTGAGTTTAAATTTATATATCTGTGAATCATAATTTTGTCTAGAAGTAGCATCCAATGTGTATAAATACTGCAGCTAGTTACGTAGTTTTAAATACTGAAAAAATCTGTTTCTTTCAGTATCCTTACTAAATCTCTGAAACCATGATGCCACATCCGATTTGGTGTCTGTCCACCAATCTCGGAAGTCCTCGTAAAGATCACACACAGAAGCCCTGGCCCATAGTAAATGATGATATACCCTTTTGTAAAACTAGGGTCAGTTAAAATAGAGGTATTTAATCTCCATCTATTATTTTTCCATTTTGGAGTGGGATATTCTGGAACAAAACATAGAGAAAGAGGTGATCTGAAAATTCTATTTGTTGGATTTTAAGGGAGGGATCAGGTAAAGTCTAAGAGAAAAAATGTGATCTATATTCGAGCTTAATCTATCTCTCCTATAGGTACAGGCTGGTCCCTAAGTTAGAAACTGGAAACAGTATTTGAGGTCTGCTAAGTCTATACATTTTTTAAGGGCATTAGAATCACAACAGGTTTTTTTTCACTCTAAGGACTTGCCAGGTTTTGGAAGGTCACCATTAAAATCTCCACCTAAAATTAAATATGAAGTTGTATGTAGGAAGAGTTGTAGTTGTGCAAGTAAAGCCACTCTTTCTGCCTTGATCTGTCGCCCATAGACATTAATAAGCCTATATGAAGTCTGGTTCCATTTACCATCCAAGATCAATAAGCGGCCTGGAATTGCATCAATAAGCTTAGTTAAAGAGAAAGAATAAGAATTAAAACCTATATATATATATATTCCATCAGCTTTATCCAGCCCAAAGGACCAGAAGGAGGGGCCCTAGGTCCATTCTGTCTGGAATGTCCTAAGCTGCTCTATAGAAAACATCCAGGTTTCCTGTAAAAAACAAATATCCACCCTATTTTCATGAATATGCTGGAATAGGGCCTGTCTCTTTATACCATTTATCAAACTACAACTATTAACAGATCCCAAGTGCAAGTTGGCCATAAAAAAGTAATTCAAAAACTTTTTTCTTCCCTTTTTTTCCCCCAAGTCATCTGTACTGTTCCCAGAGTTCTGAGAAAGAGACTCAGAGTCACCTATAGCCCCTTCTGAATCACCCCCACCCCCAAGAGGAGGCTAGGGCAGAAAAGTGGTTCGCTGATTCTAGTTCCGGAGGGTTGGGGGAGGTTTGAATTCCTAGTTACCTGCCTCCTGGTTAGGGTCCAGTTTTAGGAGGGGATAAAGAGGATTCAGGTGTCCCATCCTGAGACCTTTCTGGAGTATCATGATAACAGACCGGGGAAAGTCATCCTAGTTGGACCGACGTGGGTGGGGTTGAGTCTTCTAGATCCTCGGTTTTACAAGATTTCCATTCCCACCATCCTGGGGGATCCGTGGTTGGGGTTGAAGGGGAGCAGGTGTGGGAGAAGGGGGGTTGGGGTAGTCTGGTTCTACAATATCTTAGGCATTTTGGATGAATAGTTCAGGACTAGTGACAGATGCCTTGTTCTTGGCAGCCAACGGGCATTCTGGAAAGACATGCCCAGTCTCCTCACACAGGTTACATTTTGTAAGGTTCGCACACTGGTGGCTAATGTGGTTGACTTCCTCGCAAATATCACAGCGAGGTTTGTCACATACCCTAGAAAGATGGGCTCGAGGTCGTCCAGCATAGAAGCATACGCCTCAGTATCTCCCCAGTAAAAAGGAGTTAGGAATGTGTTCAATTTCACCCTCATTCTAACAAAGTTTTACCTTATATTTCCAACCACCCATCCAAAAGAACTCAAAATCTAAGATAGCCTTGGGGTGCTCAGTACTTCACATTTCTGAGACAGCCAGTAGGTAATATCATCCACATGAAACCCTTCATTTCTAAACATAACCAATACAAATGTTATTAATGGTTTAGTTAAGGAGATAACCAAGAAAAGAGACCACAAAGGAGAAAACTTTACCTGATTATAATGTTGCCAAAACATTTCTAAAGCATAAGATGAACTAAAGCCAACACTGAAGTTATTTTCTCTAGAAATGTATACAGACACAAACTCTTCTTTTGGGGAGAATCTTTTTTTTTTTTTTTAATTTATATTTATTGCATAAAGACATAAGCAATATCATACAATATAATCATGTAAGGCATAGGAACAAAACTGTACAAGTTATATATCAAATGTATCAGGTTTTAATAAGCCTATACAATCTGGAGTAAGGAAGTGGGGGAAATTCTAATAAGTGTATATATAATTTAAATTTTAATCCAGTATAAGCTGCACCCCACAAAAGATTTTTGGTGGTCAAACCCAAAATGCTTAATTCCATTAGATTTACCACAACACAAAGTGTTGATATGACCCCAAATCCTAACATTGTTATCTTAATTTGAAACACTTAGAAGCTGTCGCTCACATGCCTCAGAACCTTACATTGGTAATCCACTAAAGAAAAATCCCCTAGACTCTATCATTTAAAATTAAATAAGCCCTAATTATTCCTGGGCAAAAAATATAAAAAGCTTTTTATTTGTCCAACAATGTTTTAAATTGCCAAAATTAAGTGGACTAGAGCATTAAAACAGTGACTATCCACTAGGCACACCCTAGAATCCGTGATCAATCCAGCTTAATTAACTAAGGTCATTTGACTAAACTATCAAATTGTTACTTTACAGTCCCTTTTTTTCAGGTCTCCTCATCCGAATCTTCTGGCTGGCTAGCTAGCTCCCCAAGCTTCGAATTCCCTGGTTATAAGTTCGGTCTTCCTCCCTGCTTCAAGTGGATCCGTGTACTGAAAAGTCTTCCCCCCATAAAAGATATGAAGACAAGCTGGCATCAGTAGGTACCCCAAGAGTCCAGAGTTTAGCTCGAACCGCAAATTTCTTTCTGCGCACCCTCGTTGCATAGGAGGGAGCTGGGAATATATGTACAGTGGCTCCATTATGGTTAAGGTTGCCTGTAAATCTTGCGGCCTGGAGGAGTAGGTCTTGAGTTGCTGCACTGGCCGTCACCAACAGGACTGTTCGGGGAGCATTTGCCTGAGGTCCTGCTGTGCGAGGCGCAATTCTGTACGCTTTATGCAACTGACCAGCAATTACAACTGAGCTAAATCGCAATGCCTCAGGGAGCCAGGATTGTAGAAAGGTCAGTAAGCTGTCCTCTTCATTCCCCTCTGGAAGCCCATTCAAACGTGCATGAGAGGCCCTATTCGCATTTTCTAGCGCTTCCAACCGGCACCGTAAATGTGTGTTCTCCTGCACCAATTTAGAGGCGACAGTCAAAGCTTGTGTGGCGACCTTTTCAGCTGAAGCCACTGTTTGTGAGGCAGCTTCTACTTTAATGTCCTGGTCTGCGGCGCGTTGCAAAATTGACTCCATTTTCATGTCGATCGCCTGTATGGATGTTTGTAGTGCTTCCATGGGGGTCAGGCCCAGCTGCCATTAACTGTGATGTGGTTGTGCCTGGGTGTCCACTTTCATGGGGATTTTTGTTTCCACTCTCCTGCCTTCTGCGTATGCCCCATTACAATATTCGGCACCAATCTCTTCAGGATGGAATCCTCTTTCCAAAAATGCCTTATAGTCACCAATTATAGTTAAAGTAATTAAATTAGACTTAAAAGCTCATAAAACATGGAGCCGAGCTTAGAGTGCGTCTGATCTGTAGGTATGCTCCACAGTGCTCCCCTCGGGGAGAATCTTTAGGCAATGTTTCCCCCACATACTGCCTATCGGGTCTGCTCTCTAGCCCACCCTTATACTGTACCATTACAGGATTTCTCCTAGGAGCTACCTCTTTTTTTAGTTTTAGAAAATATACAGTAATGGTCTCTGGAAAGCAGGGCCCTCTAACCCTCCAGAGTCATCACTGCCTGAATGTTCTTTAAGAGGATACACCATTTCACTACTGCCCTCAGTGGGGGACTCTGACTTTAACTCTTATTCTGGGAATGACAAACATTTTTAGAGAGCTCATTCATGTTAGAATCCTTCTGTCCATCTGCAATAGTCAGTCTTAGGAGCAGGTATCTGTATCTATACTGGCGGGTGCCATTCTGGAGAGTCCTGTGACAGAGGGTCCTTTGATGTCCACTCAGGATCAGGGAGCCACTTCCCATCTGACATTTTTTTCCATCCTGCCTCTAGAAGCACTTTTTGGGGGACCACTGCGAAAAGGGGTCTGTACTGAGAGGTTTTAGAGCAAAAGCAGCTTGAATAGCCGCCGACGTGTACTGGGGCTGCAGCTGTGCTCTCGGGTGTGAGAGAGAGAATCGTCAGCAGAGTCCTCACTCAAATTTAACGGGGCAGAAGTGATATTCCTTTTAGCATGAGCGATAGCTGCTCTCTTACTTTTGTTTTTTTAGTCCTCTTTTAAAGAGGTTTTAGCATGCTGGGATCTTGCAGAAAAAGAGAAAGTTCTGACACCCGCCTGATAATGCAGTACCGTTTAGTACACAATACCAGTGTCTTTTGATAAGGGTGGATCTTCTGCAGCATTATTGGTCCCTTTCCCTTGTGGAGTTGGTGGTGCCCCAGAACTGATATACGATAAAGGAGCAACAACTGCAGTCGCAACTGGGCCCAAGGCAGGAGTGGCAAATGAGAAATTAACTGCCTCATTTATCTTTGCACCAAGCCTATTGTTAATAGGGAGCAGGTTAGAGTTTTTCAAACTTTAAGCCATTAAACGTACCCAACTGGTTGCCAGCCTTACCTTCAGGATGTTTTAAGAGAATGCAGTATAAATACTGTACACACATCAATGCCACAAAGGTTTTTTTTTAAATCCAGTTGATGGCAAAATGTTGCACATAAATTCATTCATAAATTATTATACTACTTATGTTTATTTATTTAGCCACATGCAAATGTGTCGCTTATTATGCTGGACGCACAAAACGTAAGTTAAAGGAGAGAGTGGGGGAGCATATGCGTGCAATTCATAATGAGAATTTGGAATATATTACAGCACATCATATGCACTTTGTACAGAATAAAAATATGCATGAATGGCACTTTACTGGTATTAAAGTAAAACTGGGTCCTAGGGGAGGCAATATAAATAAATAGGCTGTAAGGAAAATTATTGGATTCACAAGCTACATGCTTCTAGCTATCCGGGCTTAAATGATAAAACAGAATTACCTCCACATTTATGAATGTATATGGTAATGCGTGGCTCTGACATTATGCGTCACAGATATCTGAAGAGTAAAAAAAAACAAAAAAAAAATTTTTGGGTGATGACTGCAAACATGAGTTAAAATTATATAGAAATGTATTTTATAATAATGACTACGCTAATTAATAGGCTGATCAATTGTGTCCATAATAACCCAGTAGTGGGAACACCTGTTTTTAATTGTGTGATTACTATTTAAGTTGGTGTGTGTTACTGGTTTATCTCTTGACAAAGCGCAGTGTGCCTGTGTGAAACATTGGGATTTTTTCTGGGAGGTGTGGAGGAGGTGTTGGGATTGCTGAATTATCATTATAACTAAAGGACTAAGCATTTTCTATAAAATGTCTATCTCCTTTGTGCATGAGTGAGTGCCAAGGTTACCAGTGCTGTTTTGCTTTTTCAAACTTTGCTGACCTTCCTCCACAATTTGGAGTGGTATCAGTAAAATATCAATGTGTCCCACTGATGGCTCTTGGCACACGCTACTGCTAGAGTTTCTACTGCCAGCCAGGGCATTTGCTGAAACCTCTTTGGGAACCACTTTTACCTTAGAATCCGGAGAGAAATCCTCAGTCAGGGCGGCATTATCCTTCGATGCTGGTGCGTCAGCGTTTTGCCTGTTAGTCGAACCACACCCGTTGTCAGCCACAGATTCTGCGCTCAGTCTTGCAATTTTGGCTTACAGGTGAGCAGTGTAATGTGCTTGCCTGAATTCCTCCACCACAAGTTTATTTAACATGTCCAAGTGTAAGTTTGCCTCCAGACTTGAAATGCAAACGGATGATTTCTGCTCAGAAGTTGTATCCTTTGAACTTTCCTCCACACACATACAGTACTTAAATCCTTGGATGAACGAACCTTTTCAATGCCCATATCATCTTCATTTATCCCTGCAGAATCCACCAAAATTTCATCAGCCTCTTGTAATAACAGATCAGAGGAGGAAGCCTGCCCCTCTGCCTCTAGCACGTCCATCCTCTCCACCACACCACTCCGAGTGGCCATCTTGGAAGATGGCCAGCAAATTCCCCTACAGGTGAGTAGAGGAATGTCCCCGGTGTCCTGGCCAGATTTTCCTCATTCATCAAAAATATCACCAACAGCTTAATCTGGTTCAATTTCAGTTGGTTACCACCTGTGCGCCCCGTAGGCAGAACTGCCTGGCCCTCCTTCCCTGGTCAACAAAAACTAAATAAAACTCAAGAGATTCAGATATAACATTATTAAAAAGTCAAAGGTAATTTTTTCCTACAAAATGTGCTGTACAGAATTCCAAGACTTCAAATAGGCAAGATATCCTCTACTATTTTCCTGTTTTCCCCAGCAATGATCTTATTTTTTTTTGGTTTTTTTGTTAAACAACTTATTTGCCCAGTACAGCCCAACTAAGATGCAGCATCTCATTTTCAATGAAGATTTGCTTCTACCAATTTCCGCAGCAGGGTGGGCTGAAGCACTGGGAGATTAAGTTACTTGCCCAAGACCACATAGAGGGTATTAGTCTCTAGTAAGGTTTGAAAATGTGAATTCCTGGTTTCCAGACCACTAGACCACACTGTCTCGCACTGTGATGACACCATGATTGATTTGAATACCATGTGGTTTTCACAGATGTAGCCTATATTAAGTTGCTGCAGTGCAAACAGGAAGCTAACCACAGCCCCACCCTCATCCACCCAGTAAGTAGTCCTTACAACAGAAAAATATATAACTGCCACCAGGGTCAACACTGGGTAAACTTATGAGGAATGCAGAGATCTGTATTCGTATAAAAGTTCTGCTATGCAACCAGTCACTCAAAAACATTACTAGCATGTGCAGTGTCAATTACATACTGCCATCTGTGGCTCACAATACTCGTTTCTAAAGTTCAGGTTCAGCGAAGGGGTGAATTTCAGTAAGTCAGAATAAAAAGCAGTGTAATCCACTGGTTCAGAGCTGTGATCCATGAGATCCAGGTTCAAAACCCTGGCCCAACCACTGGCTCACTCAGTAACCCTGAGAAAGTCATAGGAACGTGAAAACAGCAACCGAGACCAGCACTGGTTTACTAAGATATTATTAGCCCTCCCTCCTTGCGTGTTAGTCCTTCTAGCTGAAAACCTGGGTAGATACTGGCTGCAACCACCACCTGGAGGGACATCTGCCATGTGGGGGGCGCTAGGAAACTAAGACAGGGTCAAGGCAGACTCGATGGAGTGCACGTCTTTTTCTTTGTAAGCAGACGTTATGAAGGGCAGAGGCTCTGAGGATTTTAAAGGGGAGTAAATGCTGTGATGTCAAATGTAGGCAAGCAACCACATCAAAAAAGGTCAAAATCCTGTTTTCATGCTAATGGCTTCAGTAATAAAGAAGTAAGGGCGATGATAACAGAAATAAAATATGTAATATAAACTGAAATGTGTCTAAATATTAAATTTTTCCAAAGTTGCCACAAGTGGGTCAGGGTCTCTTTAAAGGGACACTGTCAACCTCTTTTCATGATATCAATTCCAGTTAAAAACTCACATTTTATGATTGCTTACACCTTTCTAAAATTCATTGATGATGCTGTTTGGTCTGTCTCCTTGTTTAGTAGAACTGAAATTCATGGCAATGTACATTTATAAACAACTTTGTTTTTGTTTACAATTCTAGATCTTCTCTACTACATACTTCCTGAGCATTAGTAACACACCCAAAGAGTGTAGTCACCATGAGGCAGTAGCCTCAAACCCCACTGCATCACAAGTGGCTAGGCTGTATTGTGGTTGTTCCCAAGTCCAGGAAAGATGCAGCTGGAGCTCATTAAGGAATGTAAACAAACCTGTTCTTTATAAGCAGCCGTTATGAATAGCAGAGGCTTTGAGGATTTTAAAGGAGAGTAAATGCTGTGATGTCAGATGTAGGCAAGCAACCACAGCAAACAACATGGTAACATCAGTTTGGTGGGCAGTCTGTTTTTCATTTTTTCTAAGAAAAAGGAGTCAGAATCAAACTACCAGCTGCATCAGCAATCTTTACAGACTGTTGACAACCATAAACTGTGTTTTTTAATCTAGGGACACTTTGAGACCTAATGGGGGTTGACAGTGTTCCTTTAAAGAAAAAGGGCACCACTCTAATGTAGAACTTCTGAATGTTAGCTGGGATTTCCTGGGAAAATATACTGATTGTGAAATAACTAAGAGGAGTCTCATCTTAAAAGCCTGTATATAGTGAGTGTGTTAGCTGATTTGGGGCCCTTGATACTACCACCAATTAACAACTAGCCAATCCAGAATCCAGCTGGATAGTTAAGAAAACCTTCAGCCGCCTTTAGGTCAGCAAATGGTAGCTGTCTGAGCCTAATCTGAACTTAAATGGGAACACTTTAATTGCTTTCGGGAAAGTGCTTCCCTTCAAAAAGTTCTGTACAGTTCCCTGCCCTTAACCCCGGGCCATGTGGTGTACCTTAAAATCCCTTGACCAAACACCTGCTACAGAATGCTGCTGATGGTGCCTACCTTTCTGGGATGCCTCAGTCCGAGTCTTGTCAACAATCACTGGCTTTGAAGGAGGCTTGAATTTCGGGGGCTCTCCATCTCCATGGTCACTACTCAGAAGTCTGGCCACTGCCACCTGAAACACTTAACAGACAAAGAGGAAGATGTCAGCATGTTGCCATGTTTTGGAAGCATTAACTCTTCACCTAGCTTTTTAATTATCCAATCTCTGCCCAGGAAAAGTAGTGCAACTGTTCGTGTTGCAGCAGGCAGTATTACCAAACACACTGACATAGGCTATTTTTTTTTTTTTCAAATATAGAGCTGTTCGCCCTGGACTGGCACCTGCATCTTCCATCTGTCCCTTATGCATGCAACCTCCCAGAAAAAGCCCTCACTACCTGAGAAGGCAGTCACATGGCTGCAATCTTAAGACGCCCTACCCAGCTCCCACGTTCGTTTTCAAACCCAGTGCACTGGTGCCAGAGTGTGACATGCTACCCACTGCACCCCTCATATGTTCTTACTTAAATGTACCTGATCAATCCTGCTTCCTGGGTCCTCAAACCATGGTCACATGGGTTGTGATCAAGCACCATATCCCTTAACAAGACTACAAAGTCTAAATGTTTCAGTGAAATTAATGCCATTTTCTAAGTAGAAAAAAACACTCTGGTGATTGTGAGTTAAATTACATGACACATATCCTCTAGACATTGAAGGGATGTGCTGAATAGTGAATGTAGCTTAACGCTTATGAACCAAATTTTGAGGTGGTGCCTACTTCAAATTGACAAAACCATGCATGGGACCCGGTTCAGGCTGCAGGCCTGGCCACTCTCTCCGGTCAGTGGATTCCGGGATGCGCTACAGTGGCAGCTCATTCATACTCCAAACTAAGAGAAGATGCCTGCTGCAACAGCTGCTTCCCAAAGTGGTACGCTGGATAGGTGCACGAACCGCAGCTTGGGTGACCACATGCTGCAGAATAGGCCCACCCAGAGGGGTGCTGATAGAGGCAGCTCCTCAAGAGAGTCAGTGGCTGGGTGGGTCTATCTGTAGAACAAGGAAAACTGTGCACCCCAGTAATTCAAGTAACTGCCCAATCCACCAGCATTACAAGGTCTCCAACAGTCCTGGGTCACCCATCCACCCCACCTCATGCCAATGTCATCCCAAACAGGCCTTCCTTGGTGGTATTAAATAAGAAGACTTTGACAGAGGATGCACTGGGGTATCAATATCAGAGAAAGAACCCAGAGACTGCAGAGTGTCCAGAAAGGCACTGAAGGATTAAAAGGAGTGATGTACTGGGGATCACATTGGTGAAAGAAAAAAAATCAGCTGTGCCTGGTGCTGAACTCCATGCGGGTTAATGTTTCAGTCTTGACCAGTTTAAATGAAGTACCGTTGCTAACGTTTAGAAACCACCGATCACGCGAATAAAAATATCAAGCTCTGAGCTGGCTGTATGGCACCGCAGGTAGCAATAGCATGTTGCACTGCCAGCTAGGAGACCAGGCATAATTTTCGAGCCATAAAATCCCACACCATATGTGTTATGGGGGCGAGGTGTTCAGTTCCTGGAAGAACCTGGACCACTCAGTATTCGCGGCACCCCTGTCAAAAGACCAAAGTGATGCAGTGGTATCGGCTGTGAAGGCAGCACCTGCATGCCTTCCAAGCCTGAGGAATGGTGCAGCCATGGCAACTGGACCACTGAGGTGGGGGACAGGAGGCTCTATGAGGGTGAATAAGAAAGATAAATATCCACCCCCCTACACACACACACACATACACAATCACAATGTCCACCAAGTTGATACGGTGACGTCAATGGAGTGTGCTGGTAGTCCACAGGCAAGGGGCTGCAATACTCTAATGCTGTTTTAGCCCATTTAATAATAATGAGTGCCTAACAGTAGCAATGAACATTAAGCATGCTTGGGCTCTGAAGTTCATCCAGGGGACTTCATTCAAGCCAGTTTCCATTTTTCAGGTGGATGTATGCACACACACGTATCCAGTGCATTGCCTCCTAAAACTAACATATTACTGCCTGGAGCAACCACACACTCACATGCACACTCACTCATTGGACATGTAATATGTACCGATAACACTTGGCCCTGCCGCAAGGGTTGCTACTGATACGTACATTGTGCCTCCCCTCCTTTGTGATGGATAGCACTACCTTGGGCAGCAGTTGCACCCCAGGCTACCTAAGATCTGAGCTTACAAAGTGAACCCCCGTCTTCCATATGGTAGGCATGGCAGGCTGGCTGTGGGCCAGCTGGCAGCCCCACTTCCTGTCATCTGAAGCCTGAGCACCATAAGGGTACTCTAGTAAACATAATCTTATAGTGGTTACAAATGTCACAGTATTACATTCTGATGGTATAACCATTACGAGTACTGTACTACTATGGTTCTCGTAATATCTGGTTATTATGATTATGGTAGTATTTTTCACAAAGAAAAAAGACTCAGACTACTGTGTAAGAAGAGTTGTCATGGGACAGTCATCCCTAAAAACACACAGAAATTGGCAGAAAGGCCGAAACCAGTTATCATGGTATAGGAAGCTGCCAACAGTATCAATAAAGTGACTTCTATAACACAGTATACAGTGAAACCATAATTTTGTGCCATCCCTAACAGCAGTTTCATGTTCAGTAATAAGCATCTAGAGGTCTTCATTTTGGCATACATCTGAGGAGTGTAGCCATTTACATGCACTGCCGTTACAAACAAGCATAACTGACAGCTTAGCTTCTTCAATCTCCAGTTAAAGAACCAGACATTTGCCTGATTTAAAACTATTTGAAGCTTTAAAGTATCAAAATCTGGGGGCCTGATAGTCAAACCGTTACTGCAGTACTAACAAGCTTTAGGTCTTGTTAACTGCGCACTGCGTGCTCAAACCTTGGTTAGCATGTGAAGTGCCATATTCAAAGGCCCAGTTAGCATAGCCCATATCTGTTAGTGGATAAGTGCCAATGAACACCAGGCGCATATGTAAACGCCAGGTAGCTGCATGCATAGAGGGCGCACTGGCACACTGGAAGATTTCTGAAAGCACTGTCAGCACAGTGCTAGTAAACACTTCCAAAACCCATGTTTTAACAACATGCACACTATGTATTCGTAACCCCCTCCACGGCATCCAAAGGCTCTACTCCCCCTGAACATTCCAGTTAAAGAATTTGCCAACATCAAGTGGTCCCCTTCCCCCTTCCTCTCCTGGTACCCATAAGTCAAATTCCTGGCATCCAGTGCTGCCTCCCCCCAGTGACTGTGAGTCAAGTCTCTGGTGTCTGATGGTACCGTTCCCCGGTGCTCATGAGTCAAGTCCCTGTTGTCCATTGGTTCCTCCTCCTGGTCCTAGTGCATGGAGGAAAATGTCAGCTGATTCATCTTCACTCCCCATCAAGTCATCTGTGCAGTCTGGCTGCACTGCCTGGAGCTCCCCAACACAGTTCTGAGATACTGGCCCTCTGTTCAACTTCACAGCCAGACGCCGTGATGCGGTAAGCACTGCACGACATACAAGCATGTATATCGCCACAGTACTTGTGAGGCACCCAGAAAAAGGCATGGTGTTGCAGTGATATATTTGCTCATCTACTGATACAGTGATTGTATGCGGCAGATGGCGGTCAGCGGTGGAGATGAACAGTGGGCATGTGTCAGCTACTGTCTCCGATTTTGGGGAGGTGCACAACCAGACAGCACAAATAGCATGATTATAACTCAGAGCAGAAGTAGTGGACTGGACATCAGGGCATTATCCTAGGGGCACAAGCATTGGAAGTGGGGACCACCAGACACTTCACTCATGGGCATTGGGAGAGGAAGTGGGACCGCTGGACACAGGGGACTTATGAGTACTGGGAGAGAGAGGGGGACCACTAGATGTCATGGACTTGATTCATGGGCACAGGGAGGACCCACTGGACACCAGTGAGACTCCATTATCCACACTGCGCAGAGGGATGAGGGTGCATGACTAACACGATGTTCTGAAAACTACTGTACAAACACTGCACAAGAGCTCCTGTACTGCCGTGCAGGTCGTTCCATGTTGTACAGCACCTCTGCAAATCACCCATTTACATGAGGCAATGGTTGCTTTTTCACAACAAACACCCAACCTCCACACAATACAGGTGCAAAGGCTTGCAGCAGACATGCAAGTGACCTATGATTCAGGAACACTTTACACAGGTGCAAGTGCCATATGATGAACACAATACAATGCGCATTATAGAACAGTAGAGTAAAAAGGAGTGATGGTGAGTCAGACTAGCTAGGGGTGTCTGTGCCCAGAGGAAGACTAGCCATATGAGGGTAAACGGGAAATGAGTATTGGTGAGGAGAGGGTAGGGAGAGCAAAGGAGGGAGTGTAGGGGTGGAAGGCGCTGTCAAGGTGGACCGGGGGGGAGCAGCTGCAAAGTGTAGAGGGAGAAGCTTCGGCTGATGTTTTAGTGTTGTCAGAGTTGGAGCAAGGCAGATGGATTGGGAGATATGATTCCACAGAGCTGGTAGTCTGTAGGAGAAAGCAATCTTGTCAGCTTGGGAGTGTGGAAGCAGGAGACTGAAGGAGCGACAATCATGGGATCTGAGGCCATAGCCTGATAAGGGAGAAGGGGAGAGGAGGGTGGATATATGGAGGGGAGGACAGCAAACCAATACTTGCCAATAAATGTGGCACAGTGTGCGGAGCGGTGAGTGGCAAGGGAGGGGAGTGCAAGAGCAGAGTATAGGGAACAGTGATGAGTTTGGAAGGGGAGGTTAGAGGCAAAGCAACAGAAAGTGTTGTAAAGAGGGTTGAGTTTAGAGTGGGATGATTAATGGGGGTGGAGAGCTATATAAAATATCGGCATAGTCAAATGTGGGGAGAATTAGCTTGGCAACTAGTTCTTTGCAGATCGGAGGTGAGAGACAGTCCTTGATTCTATATAAGGCTACCAATTTGGGCTAGAGTTTGGTGTGGATGTAATCAATATATTTTAAGAAGTCTAACTTGGGGTCCCACCAGACTTAGCCTAGTGGCCACTCTCCCTCACCCTATCCATTTATGTATACTATTAGAAACAATCAAGGCCCCTCGAATTCAGCATTTCTGAGACCGTGGATATTTTCAGCAGAACTTGTATCATGCCGCAGAGTATGTATGCTGCTGCAAAATTCATTGTGCTTGATGAATTTTCATTCAAATATTCAGTTTTTCCATAGTGCCCAGCTCCCTTCTCCATGTCATTTATTCTGAAGCACCTCTTCTATGCTCAGCATGAGATGTCATCAATGATATCACATCATATTTTAGCCAGTGGCAGGACTGCATTTTACCACAGAAGTGAATAAATCATGCCACTGAAATCAGAAAATGCTAACGCAGAAACCTAGGATCCCTGCCACAAAAATCAGGACAAAGTACTGCAGAATATTAGGGGCCCTGAAAATAATATCCCTAGAATTCTCGTGGTCCCCCTCCTTCACATGATCTCCATAGGCATACTGTCAGATTTAATATCCCAAGTAGTCTAGTGGACCGCACCACAATCAAACCTGTCAAAGCCCATTTCCAGACCCAGTGACAGTGAGTGGTACAGACCCACTTCACACCTCCACTTCAGACCACTATCTGCCTAACACAAACACAATTCTGCATAGTGATACAGCACTTACATGACATCTTTTAAAAAGTTCTTTGAACTTTCACGAGTACCAAGACCTTTAACTTGTGGTTTTGCCACTCATGAGTTAGAGGTCTTATTACTCACTTGTTTAGATACATGTGTTATTCTACTGTAATTCATTTTATATTCTCCATTATTACAATGTTTGGAAATTAAGCCTACAATAATTAAAGTTTTATTTTTGCTCATTATGTATCCAAGTGAAAAATAAACAATTGTTTCACACTTACATATACAACTTCTTTTTATTTAACAATTGGATACATCATTACATTACTACTGTCATTTGACAATCAACTTGATTAACAGTAGCAGCAGACCCATCTATCACTGACTACATTCACAAAGTTGTGAATAACTATTACAGTATGCGCTGCAAGCCCATTAGTCCACAGTGTGAACCAATGAGCTTGCAGCAGCTACTGTAAGCTGTCATTCGGTGGGCAGCCACAGAGATATGCGGTTGGGTTTGCTGCCCACTGATGCCCGGGGAGCTGGGGGCTTGGGTTCCTCCTGTGGGTGGGAGGTGGGGACCACTAGACTACCAAGGATTGAATTTGGACAATTTCGTGATCAGGGTTACGGGCAGGGAGGGGGGTACCACTAGACTACCAGAGAATTTAAATACAGTTCATTCAGGCGATCAGGGTTTCAAGTGGGGAGGGGGGTACCACTAGACTACCAGGGAATTTAAAACATGTATTTTGAGCGATTGGGGTTGTGGGATGGGGAGGTGGGTACCACTGGACCACCAGGGATTATTGTGGGTATTTGTGTATGGTGTTCTGGGGGGGGAAGCCACCCATGGCAGGCGGCTGCTGTGATGTGCCTTGCATTCTGGCAGCTCACCTCTGGGTGGCCTCCACTTGAGCATGATTTTTCCATGCTCAACTTTGTGCCTAGGTATGCAGCACATCTCTGGGATATGCCGGCATATGTGCTGCACATCTCAGCTGAATATCAAGATGAGATATGCCACAGATGCATGGGCACACCCTCTAGAGATGCACCGCATTCCTTATCTTTGTGCCCCGGTGCATCAGGGAATTGCACTGCACAATTCCCCCTTTTGAATAGTGCCCTGGGGTGCTTTTCTGTTGTTATGCTAGTGCAACTCCTTTAAATATCTAGCCCCTAGTGTTCATTTTATACAAACTTTCTGTAAAGTGACAGTACACACTAATGTGGAATGTTCATTAGTTCTCAACATTGTGGCAATACATTCATGAGCTAAGAGTGGCTAAAGGATTTCCTTAAACTAGACCATGCTCAGAAGTATATACTGTATCACACACAAGTAGATTTTACTACTATTTATGCTTATATGTGAGTTTTGCACCTTTCTACATTCAATAAAAGGACTGTGTTATTTCTACAAGAAATCTGTGGTCTTTTGGAGCTGAGTAAGTTGTACTCTGAACCTTTAGTAGGTGCCGGTCCCCCAAACTGTCTGTACTTTACAATACTGAATGTGCACTGCTTTCCCTGGATGCGGCCCTACCCTTCTACCATTGAATTGCTTTTTCTCTTGGGCCAGCATGGGTTACTGAAGAAAAAAGTGTGCTCCTGTCTTTTTCTCACTGTTTACATGCTCCTGCATTTACTTGACTGATTTTGAATAGAAATTCACGGCAGGTGCAGCAAGCAGCAGAAACCCACTCCCTTAAGGACCTAATATTCAGAATGGGAAATGGTAACACTAACTTCTCTATTTTATTGAATAACACCACAAACAACACTGCTGGTCCTCTTAATGTATACCAAGCCTTTACCCAGTTTGAGAGAATTGTATTTAAACACAAGGGACTTCAGTGGGAAGAAATTTCCTTAAAGCATATTTCAAGGTCGACTGTACTGGATCATGGATTTAAAACCCCACATGCAGCTAAAATAGAGAAGGCTTCCTGGATAGCCTGTGAGACAACAGCCATAGAGCCAGGAATGAATATATTGATCTGATATTGAAGGAAAATGCAACAATTCAAAAGAAGTCAGGATGACCTGGCAATAAGAGAGGAAGCACTCAAGGAATTCACCAGGCACCTCCATACAATCAACATTTGAAGTTACCGAGAACCCTCATAAAGTATGAGGAAAAGTGAATTGGCTAAAAATGTTTTTGAAACAGACAAAAAGGGTTTATAAAGAGGGTTGAATCTCTAATTGGACAAGTACACAAGAATCAAGCACTGGTCCCTTTCGAGAGGCGATTTTAAAAAGTGATTCGAATTCAAGACACTGTGGATAATGCTGTCAGCTGTGATTCTGAAACTGAAGTTTTTTAGAAGAGGAAGAACTATGTGCTGCTTCACTATGGACACCTCTACTTCACCCCCAGACAGAGTCAGAGGAACAACAGACTCGGCGAGAGGGCAAAATGAACACAGCATGGAGGAAAAAAGATGGTTGGAAGGGGAAACTATCGAGACAGAACATGGAGAGGACAGTGGTCGAGGGGATGATACCCTTGGTAAATGTTATCAACCTGTCAAGCAATCCATTAGAGGATGATGAAGTAGTGGTTTTAAACAGAGGCCTGTCATTCACACCAAGTAAGAAGTTCGATTCATTTGGAATCATTATAGATTTCAGTAGACCTATGAGAAATATGAGTCTTAAATCTTTCTTTAGTAAAAAAGATATGAATGGAGACACATTTGAAATAGGTAAGGATCCTCTATGCGATTCCTCTCAATTAACACTGACTCTACAAATAACAACATGTTCAAACCCAAATTGCAATTTACCCCCCATCTGCAGCATTACAAATGTTTATGAAGTGTTGTGAGGATGATATTGTAAAACTTAATGAGGAAACTGGTAACAATTTATTTCATAATTTGAGCAATAAAGAACAGCAGCCTCTAAATAACCTGAGTAACAATAAATACATTACCTTTAAGCCTGCAGATGGGGGGGGGGTAGTGGTTATGGACTGTAAGAAGTATGGAGAGGAGATTTAAAGACAATTGAATGACATAGGCTTCTATGAGAAACTTGCCGGGGAGAAAACAAATTCCTATAAGAAAATAATTGGTCTGTATTTAACACTGGCCAGAGAAAATGGATGGCTCATTAAACAGGTAACAGAATTTCTAACAGTAGAATTTCCAGTTTGGGCAGTATTTTACTCCCTGCCAAAATTCCACAAAGATTTAGTCAACCCCCCTGGCAGACCCACCATTTCATGGAACAGATCCCTTACAGAGCCACTAGCCAAGTGTGTGGACTTCTAAATTGCACCACTGGCTAAAATGTTACCTTCCTATATCAAAGACACAGGTGATATCCGGCATGTCTTGGAAGACTTGTACATAGAAAATGACAATCTGTTGGCAACATTAGATGTTGTTTCCCTTACTCCAACATTCCCCATAAGAAGGGTCTGGAAGCCATGACATATTTTTTAGAAACCTATACTGACATAACCACACCAACCGGGGTATTAATTAAACTGTCCTGATTTGTTTTAGAGTTGAATACCTTTTTCTAAAAGTGGGACTATTACCTGCAAAAAAAGAAGTACGGCCATGGGCGCCAGCTTTGTGCCCAATTACGCAAATTAATTTATGGGTAAGTGGGAACTGGAAAACATATGACATGAGTCAAGAAATATGTTTTCGGATAAGATAAACCTTTGGAGATGCTACATAGACAATGTGATCCTCATTTGGAAGGGAACTGAGAATGAATAGTTTGATTTTGTACACTATCTTGAATTCAGTAATCTGAATTTGAAGTTTAGCATTAATCTCATTAAAACCCAGCTGATCTTTTCAGAAGACTCACTGACCGCAATACCTTGCTTTTAGCAAGCAGCTGCCATCTGAGACACATCATCTCCACCATACTCAAAGGCCACTTCAAAAGAACTAGAAGGAATTGAGGGGTTGATAGTGAATACCAGATGAGCAAGTGAACTTGCTACCCGATTATGTGACCCTGATGGGGTACTCCCTCCTTAAGGACCACTTTCCACTCTCCTGTGTTGCTGGATGGCCTTCCTGACCCAGCCATTGACCGCACACAGCCAGCACACCTGTTCACCCAAGAAGGTATGCTTCCTGAACAAAACATGCCTCTGCTTGCTTTCTGGCACCTGTCCTTCTGCTCGCAGATTGGCTAATCATCTCCCCAGCTGGAGACCATTATTGGCTGCACCCTTAGCACCACTTCCACTTCACTTTCCTTCACATTTTTTTTATCTCCCCACTTTCCCATTTGCAAGCTATACATCTCTACCACTTGAGGGCACTGTTACTACATCTCTTTCTGACTTGGTTAATTGCTGATAATTGCAGATTAGTGGGACTACAATCCTCCCTCTTACTTCTGGGTGCCTCCTCATTTTTTCAGACTGGTCACTTAGCATTAAGTAGGCTGCCAAAATGCAGTCTCTCTTGCTATCTCTTGACTGCATAATAGGAATTTTCTTTAGTACCTCGACCCACACACTGTACCCACAAAACCCAGATTCACCAATAAACCTGACCCTTATTGAGCCACATAGTGTAACTGAAACTGAGATTCACTGACAAACATGAAGTTTTTTGCACAGTACACCTTCCACCATGACACTAATCCTCAGGAAAGTAGGATTTACTGTTCTATTCTACTGCCTTCACCCCCCCTCCCTCCCTGCCCTTGTAACCCTTTTGGTCTTGGTGCTTTTATATGCTTTTGTTGGTCTCCGTAGTCATCTCAATGCCTGCTCATCCTTGTACATCTTCTCCAACTCCAAAAGAGGTCAGATTTAACTCCTCAGGTTGTTGTTAAGTGCCCCCAAGAAACTTCTTCTTTTATTGTTGTTATACTTGGGTAATGCTGGACTAAATCCAGGCCCACTTCTCTTCTGTGACCTCTGATCTAGCACTGTTAAAGGGATTGAGCTTTCTACACATAAATGATTGCAGTTTGCTAAGAAAACTTGACACTACATATTCGTGGATTTGCCATACAAAACCTGATGTACTAGTGGTAACTGAAACTTGGCTTAGAAGCTTTACCTCTGACCACGAGTTAAACCTTCCTTCTTATAATGTATTCAGAGCTGCCAGAAAATCTGGGGAGGGGCTGTGATTTACATCAGAGATAAATTCAAGTCCTCTCTAATCGTCTCAACTACCATACCCAAAGAATGTGAAAGTCTCACAATAAAAGTCCTGTTATCTCTGGCTGTGTCACTATGCATTATGGGATGTTACAGACCTCCCTCGGGGGGCTCGAATCGCTGGGTCATCTACTCAGCTCCCTGGATTCTCTGTCATCGGAGGCGATCATCATGGGTGACTTCGTCCTTGACTGACTCTCCCCGAGTTCTAAACCACTAAAAGACCTCTGTGAACCATATGGTCTTACCCAGCTCATCTCTGAGGCCACCTGCCCAAATCATAAAAATCCTGCAAATAGTACACTGTTGGACCTAATTCTTGTAAATAAGCCCCACTTTATAACTCATGCTGGTGCATTTTTTTAATGACATAAGTGACCATAGTTCCATAGCCTGTGTGAGGGCTGTTCCTAAACCTATCTCCACCTCTAGATATAGATTCAAAAGAAGTCATCATAATTTCAACTGCCATGCCTTCCACTCGGACCTAAAGAATACCAGATTGCAAGACTTCTACCTAGCTGCTACTGTTTCTGAGGCCTATGACCTGTTCCAAAATATAGTCTCATATTTTATAGATAAACATACTGCGTTAGTTAAAATTAGAACTAGGAAAAAGTCATGCCATTGGTTCACCAACAGTCTAAAAGCAGCCATGTGTAACAGGAATATTCTATGGAAAAGAACACACATCTAAACAGCCAACAGATTGGGTATCATTCAGAATGGTGAGGAACCAATGCACAAAGTTTATAATTAATTCAATTCCATTTTTATTTTATTTTACCAGGAATACACCATTGAGAGAACTCATTTACAAGGTGGTCCTGGAAGGACTGAGAACATAGGTATACACCATTATAGCATATGGTGGAATGTTGTTCTCACCAGAAATCCAGCCTTACAAAAATGCTGTTCATCCACACTCATTTAAATGAATGGAACGCTGTTCTGACCATACATGCAGAACAGCATTCTATTCATTTAGAGTAGAAAGCTTGAGCCAGCATCAACAGAAAACCGCCATGGGCCAATATCACCGAAACAGACAGCAAATGAACGCGGAGGTTTTTAGACACACTAACAGTTAATGGAAAAGCTTGATCAACTAGATTATGAGCCATAAAAAGTGCTAAACTCACATTTTTCAGACTCAGGACAGGTATTTTCCTCGCTAAGCGAGACGTCCGTCCACCATTTTCTTTTCTAAATCCTGCCCACAGCAGAGTGGCAACCAATGGGCATGTGCGCTACTACTTTAGGGATGCCCAGTCCCTAGCAACCACTCAACTCCATCTCCTAGCTAGGGAAAACAACAGTTTCTTTATGTAAAATTTTAATATAGTTTTAAAGTGTAACATTTTTTAAAATAATTTGAGGGGCACCATACACTATAAAAAATATTAGATGGGTAACCCCATGCAAAACCGGTGTGTTCTGCCACCTCAGTGTCTGATTCCCAAGGACCTCTCGAGCTTCGCTCTTGAGGTCACTGGGAATCAGACCCCTCTGTGGCAGAACACACTGGTTCTGCATGGTTACCCATCCAGTATTCTCTATGTAGGAACAACAAGCAGTTCAATACGGAATAACAATAATACACACTCCATTAAATACAGCAGCTATACAATAATTAGGACTCGGATCAATCTGCATCAAGTACAGTTACAGAACAGGGGGTCATAGAGGAAGGGAATGCAAACAGTATAATACAGTACTTGACAGTACATACTCCATAAGTTATACCAGTTTTTTACATTCTTTAGGTTTCTGTTCAATCAGTGTCAAGTACAGTGGCAGTACAAAGGGTCAGAAAGGAAGAGGAGAAGTAATGAGAAAGAACTGGGAACTGCAGAGCAGAGTGGGGAGGGAGTGTCATGGTATAATGGTATGGGAGTGGGACTAGCAAGCAAAGACAGCATAGCAGAAGGGTGGGGCAGAGTACTAGAAAAGGGGTGAGAAATGCATGAGCGTAATAGATAGCAGGATAAGTTAAGCAAAGAAGTGACTGTCATCCTTAATGCAACATCTAAGTAGTGCTTTAAAATAGGGAAGCCCAACCCAGTGGGTCAGTTTAAGGAATTTTGAAGTGTGTTCCAAACAGTAGAGTATAGTATGGCTTATAGATTATGCCAAAATGAGTTCTAATCCTGGGAACATCATAGATAATGTACGCCATGATTCTGAGAGGGTAGACACAGAGGGTACATTTGAAGGGGTAGAAATGTGGGAAGGAGTTTATTCATAATGGCTCTGTAAGCCCAAAGTGAGGTAGTTCATGTCCTCCTAGTGGCAAGAGATGTCCAACCTATGAAAGAATAAAGGGAAGTAGTGGGTATTATAAGGACATTAGAGATAAATCTGAGGGATCTATGGTACAGTGTGTCCAGCTTAACTAGAGTAGTTTTGGGACTATGCCTGTAAAGAGAAGTCGATTGAACCAGCCTTAGTTTTGCATCCTGTGTTAACAAATGCTTAATATGAAAGAATAAACCTAACCTTTGTCTTAATTTTTTTGCAAGTTTGTCAATGTGTACTGAAAAGGAAAGTTTACAGTCAATCCAGAATCTGAGGTATTTAAACGGATCAACATATTCTAGAGTTTCTCCTAGAACCGTTTTGATATGTGGGATATTAATTAATGGGAAGGGGTAATGTTTTTGGTTTGTGGTGATAGAAGCATGATTTTTGTCTTTTTGGCATTGAGCAAAAGCTTTAGGTGAATCAGGGTTTGCTGTAATAGGTCAAATTCACTTTGCAGTTTAAGATAAGCAGACTTTAGGGAAAGACCGAGTAACACAGAGTACAGTGTCAACTGCAAAAAGATGAACACTCGCAGATCTAATGTTGTTGTCAATATTGTTGATATTAATAACAAAGAGTAGAGTTCCTAAATGGAGCCATTGAGGCACCCTTCTCAACACTGGTTTAGCAGGGAGAGATCACCTTGAGCTTTTACTTACTGTTGACAGCCAACAAGATAACAGGAAAACCACTTCATAGCCTGTTCATCTAACCCGATGTTCCAGAGCATGCACAGTAAAAAGAGTGTAGTCCACAGTACTGAATGCCTTGCTTAAATCAAGGAACAGTGCACATACATGCTTCTTGGTGTCAAGCGCAGTTTGCCAATCATTTTTGTGACTTTGGCCAAGGCAGTTACAGTGCTATGCTTAGGCCTGAACCCCGACGCAAAGGTTGAGTGAGTTTGAGGACTCCAAGTATGTTCTCAGCTGAGAGTTGACAAGTTTTTCAAGCATTTGAGATAGGCTGGGTGGCAGCAATATGGGTCTGTAAATGTTTAGATCACTGTTTTCGCCAGATTTAAAAAGGGGGTAATATGGGCAGTTTTCCACACAGAGGGGAGGGTACCTTGTGAAAGAGACAGATTCAAAAAGTGGGTAATTGGAGATGCTAAGTAGTAGAATCCAAGTTTTAAATAAAAAAGGCGGTTCAAGCTGATCAGCTCCTCTGCTTTTCTTAGAGTCAAGAGTGAGAAGAAGGTCTTCAACCTGTTTAAAGATGATAGGGGTAAATGAAAACTTAGTAACTTAGTATCATGGGATGTTATATTTGTAGGATGGCTTAATGGGCCAACAATATCAGGTTACTGCTGGAGCTTACTTAATCAAGAGGAATCGAAGGCAAGTCCTGTGGTGGCAAAGTGATTGTTTAGCTGTTCAAGGATACTGTGTTTACTGGTGTAGATTTTAGCACCTGAGATGATTTTATTGGGTAAGATCGATGAGGCGCTGCACCCTTCAATATCTCTTAGTAATTACCATAATTTATTAGCACTGTTTTTCATTGACTTCAACAATGCTTTAAAATATTTGCTTTTTCATCCTGAATTAATTTTGTACATCTGTTCCTAGATGCTCTGAAGGCCACCCAGTCAGATGGCAACTTTGTTTACGAGCCCTTTTCCATAACATGTCTCTGTTGAGTAGTGCTATCTTTAAAGGCTAGTATGCCATGGGCATGGTCTTTTCCTTGTTCTGATTTTGACAAGCACTGCATGATGGTCGATAACCTTTAGTACACAGTTGTGGAATAAATCATAGACCTCGGTGACACTGGGGGCAAGATAAAAAAGTCCTGCCATCTGATTCTACTTAGATCAGCTAGGAACTCAAGAGATATCAAAGCCCCTGAGACACCTTTTATAAATAAAGTTAGATGCTGAGATACGTCTGGGGATAAGTCGTACACATGCAACAGCCATATGGTAACTAATATCATTGTGAAAAATCCCAGTATGTGAGATTTTGTAGGATTTGTTAACTAGGATCCGGTCTAAAAGAGTACTATGTGTTGGATTTTTGTTGTTTGGGTGGGTAACAGCAGATATGAGTTGTGACAGGCTGTAGTCATCGTATAAGTCTTTTAAGGGCTTGGAACAAGAGGAATGCCAGTCTAAATTAAAATCTCCCATAATAATGGTTTCAGAGTTAGTGTTTTCTAGAATTTTTCGTCGGTGGGGTAAAATCCCAAAGCCCCCTGATGGTGGTCTGTAGCAACCCCTTACATGCAAAGACTCATTGGACGGTAGGGTCACCTTCAAGGTGAGACTTTCAAACAGCTTAGGAATAGATGTGGAATTGACTACTGAGAACGTGAGCTTATCAGTCACATAGATGGCCACATCACCCCCTCCTGAGTGCATGTCAGCCCTAAACACTTTGTATGCAGGAATGTTTATAACATGGTCAGGGACGGGGCCACGGAGCCATGATTCAGGGATAATTGGCACACCGGGCATTGAGTGTATGGCCCAGGCTTGAATCAGTTTTTTTTTTAGAAGGCTGCAAGCATTGATATAAAGCAGCCTGATACCTTTAAGTTGGGCTAGATCAGATGGTGCTTCAGTGGGAAGGGGAGGTCTGAGGTTTAATTCCATGTTCCTAGAGCAAAGCAACAGAATAAGGAAAGTTTTTGAGACTACTAATAATGATCTTATAAAGTGGTAGATGACTCCTTTGATGGGTGAGTGCCTCGTGGATGACGTACTCGAGCTAGGGAAGAAATAAGATACAGACAATGCATAGATTGCCACAGGTGTGGGGATATTGAGATTAGAGTTTTATAGTAATAATAATAATAATAATAAAATTTATTTAATTGAGCACCTTTCAAAATTTCAAGGCGCTGTACAGCAAGAACAAACATAAAACATATTCAATACATTCAATAAAATCAAATATGAACATATATTCCAATACAACAGTATAAAATCAGAACAAAGAAGGAAACGCCTTTTCCCATAAAAAGGTCTTTAGTGCCTGCTTAAAACTCCCCACCATCCTACACTCCCGGAGCTGACGGGGCAGAGAATTCCAGAGGGTAGGTGCAGCAAATCCAAATGCACGGGCACCAGATGACTTCAAATTTACCCTCAGAATCTCCAGCAACCCCTCATCAGCCGAGCGGAGCTGTCGCAGAGGGGTGTAAGGCACCAGGAGTTCTTTCAAGTAGTCGGGACCCAGACCGTGGAGGGCTTTATAGGTCAAAAGACCCACTTTAAAGGTGATCCACCACTGTATTGGCAGCCGGTGCAGAGCGTGCAGCACAGGGGTAATATGAGAACTTCTAGAGGCCCCAGTCAATGAACGTGCTGCCACATTCTGCACTAGCTGCAAGCGGCGGATAGTAGGCAGGTTTAGGATGGTGAGACCCTTCAGTAGGACCCTGAGAATCAGTGCCAGAGAGGAGGTGAGGCAGCAGATTGATTGAGTTGCCTTCCCCAAATGGGAGAGGGGGCAGAAATTGCGGCTTCAGAGCAGGAAACATTCCCATAGCAGTGTTAAGGCAAACTGGGGGTAGTAAGGGGAAAATAGTAATGGGAAAGATGCTTAGCAGAATAAGGTAGCATATCATAAAGCAGTGGTTGTCAACCTTTTTTGGTCTGAGGACCCCCTGGCCACCTGTCAGCCATGTCGGGAACCCCCTACCAAAAGTCTGTATATATAGTATCACGTTTAATTTGTGTACAGCAGCATTTATACAGCAACCCTTAATAACACATAAAAACAAAAGAATGACAGAATACCAGTGTTATGAAACCTTGTAGTTTATTTAATAATATCTTTAAGTAAGAATTAGAAAAAATAAAGTACACAAGTATTAAGTTTAAAAAAGCATCATTCGAACCTGACCATAAAACAAAAAATCTAATACAAGTGCACACCTCACCAGGCATCACTCTCTGCCACTGCTTGACTGAGACGTGAAAAAATTAAAGAGCACACCTCACAGAAGCATTATCCCAACCTGCCTGAGCTATATAAAAATCTGCATGACTCAGCTTTATGTTGGGGAGGGGAAGCATTCAACAGACTGACCCATTAAAAAAAAATCATTCCAACCCGATGTATAGCCAGCTTACAAATAAAATACTTATACTGAAATAAAATGCTGAATGTTGAAGCTAGTTCTTACCAAGATAGTGATTTAACATTCATTCTGCGATTCTGTGATCCCATGAGTTCGTGAGTCAACTGACCAGAACAGGATAGAAGTAAATGAAACAGCGAACAAAACAGCATATGAAAATTAGCAGTTTCATTACTTTTTTATTTTATTTTAAATACAAGTGAGAGAGAGCAGAGCAGAGCGGAGGTGGATGTGAGGAGCGAGGAGACCAAAGACACAGCAACACCTACGAGCTGGAGCAGATAATGACTGTGTGGAGAGACTGAATTTGGACCACAAGTCAACTACTGAGACAAGCGAGGACAAATTACATGTCACCTCCTGCAGTCAGTTGTCCTCGCGCTTTGAACTTCAGTGTCAGACTGAGAGCAATTAAAGTAATTACAGGTATTCATGCTCAGTAACACGAGTAGTGCAGGTTACTGAGCAAGCAAGGTATAAATTTGTGTTTTTATTGAGAACGTTCTTGCAGTCGTGATTATTTTTGTAAACTGTCCACATTTTTCTCAGAAAAAACCTTTACAGCACTTTAAATTTTTGGGACTGTTCCGTGGACCCCCTGGCATGTGCTCATGGATCCCTTTTGGGCTGTGGACCCCTGGTTGAAAAACACTGTCATAAAGTAAGCATGCCTGGAGGATGTTACTTTGATTTTTCATAAACATATTTTTGCCTTACTTTGTGAACAAGGGGTGGCTCCCCATTGCAGCATTTGCTTGCCTCATGGTAAAAAAAATAGCACTGTAACGCTGCATTGTTGTGCCTCTTTTTACTTTTTTCTCTTTAAACTGTATGTCAAATGTTTTACATAATGTGTATATGTTATCATCCCATGTATGTACCTCTTATGTGTTATGACGAGGAGTCTTTGGAAATGAGTCACTGACTCAAAGGTTATAATGCCGATATCTCTCAAATAAAGATAAATAAAAGAAGGATGTTTGAAATAGAGAAGGACAGGAAGACCAAGCCTCATGTAAATGTGATGTGGTCCCTGTAGTGGTAGGATTAAATAAGGAACTAATGGAGAAGTAGATATTTAAACATTTAGCCGAGCTTCACAGCTGCGTTCATGTACATCCTGTGACCTAGAAAGACTATAAAAGAAAGTTTCCAGATAGGGCGGGTGAGAGCCAGCATGAAGTGCCAGCGGGATTGCGCTCCGAGAAGAGGAAGGTGGAGGTGGCTGTACCTTTTTAGCTCACTTGGGGATGTCAGTCAAATCTCTGGGGCCTGCAGCAGCTTTCTGAGAGCAGGCATGGGGTGGGGTCCTGGGGCATCTCTGCTCGGGGAGCTGTCCATGGTGGGTCACCCATAAGGGCTCTCTGTACTGCCTGCAGGGAACAGGAGTGTACTGAATTTTACACTAAGCAAGTTAAATGAGCAGGGCACTTATATGGTAGGTAGGCTGACACAATTCAGACAAAGGAACAAGCACTTGGAGAGCTGAGAACAGGGGGGAGCAGGTGTAGGTTCAGAGGTGAGCAGGAAGTCAATAAGGGAGACAAGCAAAAGAACAGTAGAGAGTAAAAAGAAGGTGCAGGATAGGAGAAGGAATAAGACCAAAATGATGGTGCTAAAAATAAATGAAGGGGACAGGCAAAAGAACAGGAGAGAGTAAAAAGAAGCAGGATAGGTGAGGAAATAAGATCAAACTGTTAGAGCTTGAGATAAATGAAAAACACTTGTCTGCCACAGAACTAAATTAACAACATGATAAAAAAGCATCAGTGCCTACGGCAGTACAAAATATACGACTGAAGTTTTCCTTGTAGCTTTTTTTTTTTGGCTAAACCTAATTATACTATAGGTAGGCAGTAGGCAGTAATGTAATTAAAAAACAGTAGGCAGGCCAACATTCAAGCAAAATCAAACATACTAGCTGACTTACAGACATGTGAGATAACAAATTATATTAGCTGCAGAGCCAAGCACAGGAAAATGGACTCAGTTACCAAAAGAGAGTTTGTTAAAAAGAGCACCAAAATTGAAACAAGACACAGCTGGGGCGCCAAGTTCAAATTGTGCTCCGAGAAGAGGAAGGCGGAGACAGCCGTACCTTTTCAGCTCACTTGGGGCTGTCAGTCAAATCTCTGGGGCATGCAGCAGCTTTCTGAAGGCAGGCACAAAGTTTATAAGGGCTGAGAAAGCAAATACTTCCAGTCGGAACTGGACTCCTCATCTAACTGTCCTGCTAAGTTCTGGAGTACAACTGAAGGAAATTGAAGGGCACAGTCCAGCTAACTCTCCCCCTGCTAAACTCTCATATGGTGGTATTATTACTACTAGTAAACAGTCTATTTTAGACCTAAACAATCACTTCACTCAGCTGGATCACCTTCGATACCTGTCCTGCAAATAAACTGAGCTCCCAGACCATTGTTCCTGACTTGGTCTGTCCAACCATAAGTGCTGTCCATGCAAGAAGCAACATTCTCATTCTGCTGCATCACTTTCAAGCAAGTGGAAGATCTTCTGCTGGGTCTTGATATAAGAAAAGTGCAGGTGCTGATTAGCTTGATCCATTCTTTCTAAAACTAGGTTATCATGTTCTGATTGTGCCCATCGCTCATCTCTTCAACATGTCACTTGCTCAAAGTGCTCTCCCATCGGTGTTGAAAATAGCACATTCAATCCCGCTATTTAAGTCAGGTGATCTGAGTTACCTTAATAACTACAGACCTATGTCTCTCCTTCCCATCCTATCTAAATTACTCAAAAAAAATAGTTAATTCACAACTAAGAAATCACCTAGAATCATTTAACATGCTTACCCCGGACAGTCCAGATTTAGACTGAATCACTGCAAGGTAACTGTCCTAGCCAAGGTGACCAATGACTGGCAACTAGCACTCAACTCTAAAAACCATGTGCGTGCCTTATTTATCAACCTGAGCAAGGCATTTGACATGGTGGCTCATGACCTACTACTGCTCATATACGTAACAATGGTCTCGATTCCACTGTAGTGCGATGGTTCTCTTGTTACCTTATAGGCCGGCAGCAGCAAGTCAAGGTGGAAGGGGACCTCTCCCCTCTCAAAACACTTCAGGAAAGTGTACCACGGGGTCTATATTAGATCTATTACTATTCACAATTTATATCAAAGAAAAAATCAAAGTCAAAGTCATTTTTATTTATAAAAAGCTGTTTTCAAAATATAATAATAATAAATTTTATTTTGCACATGCGCCTTTCAGCTATCATGGCATTTTACAAAAAGATAAAAAGATCATGATAAAAACTGTAAACATAACAATAAAATAAACAGAGGATCCAAATTAATCGGTGCCAAAGAAGGCATGGCACCATAAAAAGGTTTTCAGTGCCTGTTTAAACCCCCCCCCCACAGTCGTGCACTCCTGAAGCTGATGGGGTAGAGAATTCCAGAGGGTCGGGGCCACGTGCATAAATGCATGGGCCCCTGAAGATTTCAAATACACCCTCGGAATCTCTAGCAACCCCTCGTCAGCCGAACGCAACTGTTGCACCGGGCGGTAAGGCACAAGAAACTCTTTCAAGTAGTCAGGACCCAGTCCATGTAGGGCTTTATAAGTCAGTAGACTGACTTTAAAGGTGATCCACACCTCATCGGGCAGCCAGTGCAGATCGCGCGGCACAAGAGTAATATGGGAAGCTCGAGAAGCTCCCATGAACAATCATGCTACTGCGTTCTGCACGAGCTGCAGGTGGTGAATATCAACCCCAGGCAGCCCTAAGTACAGGAAATTGCTATAATCAAGACACAAGGTCACAAAAGCATAAACCAATGTAGGCAAGTCCCCAGATGGAATCAGGTGCTTAATCCTGGAGATATTCCTAAGATGATAAAAGGAAGTCTTGACAACGGCCGACACCTGGGCTCATAAAGTGAGCCAGTCATCAACATAGCAGTGTCAGTGGCTCAGTAGGTAGCACACTCACCTCTGAGGCTGGGAGATCAGAGGGCTGTGGATTCAGTTCCCACATCTGGCACTTGGGTTAATATCCCAGTACTGACACTATAGTGCAGCATGAGAGGTGTGCTGCACTTCTGAGGTGCCGTCTTTTGGATGAGACATTAAACCGAGGTCCCATCTGCTTTGATTGGTGGTAGTTCAGGTGGATGTTAAAGATCCCATGGCACTTATCAAAAAGAGTAGGGGAATTATTTATTAAGAAAACAATAACATCACTGCAGCCATCATAAGTCAACAAAAGAGAAAATACAACAGAAATAGAACAATTCTACACAAAAAAAGAGAAAAGAAAAATGAAAAAAAAAAATACTTATTTAAATCCATAGAATATTTCTCCAATAAGATTGAAAAAGGTCCAAAGAAAAAAAGCCCTCTCTGTCTCCTTTTGCTGTCATAGGGAATTTTCAATTTGCATAATCAAAAGCAATACAGGGGTATTAACATGTTGCAAGGAAAAACGATATCGAGATTGCCATAAATAAAATTTGAGATAAGCAAATACTACATTCAGAGTACTAAAATGATATTGAGCAGAAAATCCAAAATAGTCACCTAAAATAAGAGCCTCATATGTAATATTAAACACAGGTCTCCATTTTCAACGATCAATTAATGCATGCCAAAACTCAGCAGTAGAAGGGCACAATAAATAAAAATGTTCCATGGTTTCCAAAACTCCAGTACAATCCTGCCGAATGCATTGCCGGTCAGCCATTGGTTTATGCTTAAGATTCCCTTTTACCCCAAGCTTCCCATGGCAACTAAGCCACAAGATATCCCACATAGCAACAGGAATTTGCTTATCAGTGAGTAATCTCAGAGCCAAACCCAATTTAGTCGGTAGCATTTTAGGAAATCCACTCAGACTGTAAACTTTTGTGCCATGATTTCTTTATATAAGGATGTTCTAGTCATTGTAGTAACATCAATTTTGTTACCTTCCAACAATTTAATTTTCTCAAAGCAGGGATAGCTAATCTCATAGTGAATGAGCTGGGAGCAACCTAAAAAAGCAGTATCCCAGCTCAAAAAATTCATTAAAAAAAAGGAATTCCAGTCAGACCAAAGTTGTCTGTTTCCCAAACCAAAATTGAAAAAGATAAAAAGGAAAAATAAAAACTACAGGGTGAATCATGCCCAGGCCTCCTGTGGGAAAGGCTGATACATAAAATCCTGTTTAATGGGATTCACTCTACTGCAGCAGACCATCTGAAAAACAACTTAAAAGTCTTGTTTCCAAATTTAAAGGGATAGGAAAATTAGTGCTATATAAAGAAACATGGGTAACAAACATTTTTTCACAATTAGAACTCTCTTCTTTTGATAGAGACCAGGATTTCCACTGTTGTACCTTTCTCTCTCCAAGTTCAAGTTTTTCAATCCAATTCAGGGTTGCTAAATCCCATTACCGAAATAACAACCCAATATCTTAATAGTAGCAGGTCAGACATCAGGATTGGACCTACATTGGGAACAAAGGGTTGAGAGCCTATATATACCCCTGTACTCTTAGAAATATTTACTGTCACCCCAGCAATACCTGTGTAGCTTTCCAAAACAGTCATGCAGTGCAAGATAGACTTATCAGACTGGACAGTAAGACAAATATCATCTGCATACACCGCAATTTTTTGCGGTAATAAATCCAAAGCCGGGGAGAGGCCCACAATTCTACAATCCTGAATGATCATCCTAACCACTGGATCCAAAGCAAAAGTATAAAGCAGCAGGTTAAATGGGCAGCCCTGCCATATCCCCCTATAACTATAAATCCCATGCCCGACAAGGCCATTTACAATTGGACACAGCAAAACATCTTGGTACAAAAGGCTGATCCAGTTCCGAACAGTTTCAGGAATCCCATATTTACACAATACAAGATGCAATAAATCGTGAGACACTTTATCAAATGCCTTGAATCGATCCGAGGCAAGCAAATATCCTGAAAGCCAATGCTGAGCACCAAAAGCACACTCATTTCACAGAAAAGCACGGTTATGTTAAATAGATCTATTAGGAACAGAACATGTTTGTGCAGGATGAATAATGGTAGTGGCAATGGCTTGTTACCTGTGGCATAGTATAGAGGCCAGAATTTTATAGTTAGTGTTAAGAAGTCTTATAGGTCTCCAGTTCTCTATACAGTTCTGAGAGCCTTTTTTAAATAGAAAAACAACCAATGCAACAGAAAATCAGGGAAAGGACCATCCGGTTTGTAAAATTTTATTATATAGCTCACATAAAACCGAACTAAGTTCAACAGAATAGTGTTTATCAAATTCATTGGTGATACCATCTTCACCAGGAGAACCCCCCAGTTTTAATTGAGCAATGGCCTGTGTCACTTCAGTAATCAAAATAAGACGCTCCAGATCAGAGACCTGGCCAGGTGTAATCCCAGGAGGTGAAAAATGAAAAACCTCAATCCACTTCAAGGGGGAGAAAAAAGGTTCACTGTGCTGTTTATGCAAAAATTGCTCCGTAATAGTTAACATCTCTATGTCAGAATATTTTAAAACCCATTAGAATCAAAGAGACCCTCCATTAATTTACAGTCCACAGATTTCTTGCAAGCAGAAAAAGGATTTGCAGAAGGAGTCTTCTGCAGACCAAAACGCATTTCTGCCTGCAGAGAAAGCACCCTATCATATTGATATTGCTCATCTTAGCCTTAATATCAGTAATTTGGTGCTGTATCTGGGCATCAGAAATAGAGGGCAAAGACAAAAGTTGATAATACTGATTCCAGAATCCTAACTATTTAAGATAGTCATCATGTTTCCGAGATATACCTAAATGAATAAAAAAAATGCTTAAGACTAGATTTAGTATCTACCCACCAAGAACTCCGGGTGACATACATATCCAATACATATAATCTAGATTGGAACACATATGAGCATTGAGCTTTCAAATCCACAAGTTCTAATAAAGAAGAATTCAACTTCCATCGGTTAGCCATTGAGGGAATCCTGGGAGGAATAGCAGACAAACTAACTATACAACAAAGTCAAATTATCTGAAATTTCATTCGGTTGCAATTGAAATTTCAGGGGGAAAAGATATTTGGATAAAAAAAAATCAATTCTGGAGGAAAACACACTCCTTCTATAAGTAACCCCGGAGAGGAAACGATAAGCATTGTTCATGGCAGCAGTCTGGATAGTATCTTGCAAAGCATGAGAGGCATCGAGAGCAAAGCGGCCTTCTGCCCTTTGCTCTCAACGCCTCTCCCCTCACCCACCACTGTGACCTCTACCGAGCCTTGGCACTACCGTTCCTTGAAAACCGCTGCATCTCTCACTGTGCTAAATTTGTCTCCAACCTATGGCTCAGGTCCATCCCCTCCTACCTTGCCACTGTGCTCACAGATGCCCCAACCCCCATCATCTTAGATCCAGTAACTCCCACCAACTTTCAGTCCCAAGGCGGGAAGACCTCTGCCGGTCAAGCTGCCTTCTCACACCAGCTACCCAAGCTCTGGAACACCTTCCCAATGCAAATTCAGCACTCCTCGTCTTCCTACTCTCTGTCTACCACGCTAGCAAACTTCCTTACTACAGATTGCTCCTGTCCCTGAACCTGCCATGCCCCACTATCCCTCCCCAATGTCTGACCAGCGGCCTTAGCCTTGATACAGAAACTGGCATATAACCTCAAACTTGCACTTATGTCCTGGGCCAATTTTGCCCTATGTACGTGCATAACTGTATAACTGTGATATACATCCTCTGTTGTTTACAGCTGTTACTATTGTGCTAATTTACCTGGTCTGCTGCTTCTTGTCACAAAATTATTTGATACTATAATATACTAAGCATTCAATGTGTGCTGCTTGTATATTCTTGCAATCGTGTATCCTTATGCTACTTTTTATTTGCTTCTTTTAACTGTTCACTTGATAACCTGTGTGTTATCATATCCATGTGTAACCCCCCCCCCCCAGGGTCGCACCAGGAGACGAGCATCTTGTTGCTCAGTGTGCCTTTCCTGGTGAAAAAAATTGCAATAAATAAATAAATAAGTTTTCCGTTGAATATTGTCTTTAACTTTAATATCCAAACTACAGTTAAAATCCCCTCCCCAAACAACATGCAATTTGGTAAATAAAAACGGTTTAATTAGATTAAACAACTCAATGCGTGCCGTTTTAGTTTGAGGGGCAAGAGTATTAATAAGGCACCAAGAATACCCAAGATAGATACAATCCAGTAGTAAAACCCGCCCAGGTAACAAGTCCACAAAACGCAAAATTTGTACTTGAGGGCGTGAAAAGAGGATACCCACACCATCAGCTACATCTTCTCCAAAGGACCAAAAGGAAGGGCCTACCATCCATGATTTCTTTGCCAAGGAAACATCATGTAGGGAAGAAAACCTAATCTCCTGCAAACATGTAATGTCCACAGTTAAACACCTGCAGTAATGTAAGCAAGCCAATCCTTTCTTAAAGTGCTTCATACTGCAGGAATTGAGTGAGACGAGGTGTAAGGATGTCATATGAGTTTAAGACTTATCTTGTTTTAATTTTTTTTTACCAGATTTTTTCTTTGAGACCATAATGTCTACTCCCCCTTCTTTCTCCAACTCCATTTCAGAGTGCACCCCTGATTTGGTACTCATATCAGATTCAGAATCCCCATCCTGATCTTGTAAGACATGAAATGGGTTTAGAAAGAGAGAGGTACAACTGGAGGAACAAGTTTACTAGATGCCCTAGTAACTCTTACAGGGTGTGGAGTTTGAAACTCAGGTTTAAGGGGAGGCATAGGCTCAGACATCACAGGGTCAGTAACATGAGGGCCAGGCCTGTGCCTCTGCAGAAAGGGCAGTCCCTGAAGGCTGAGAAACCTCAGGCCCAGTATCAGAAGGCTTGGAATCAGACTCAGTGGGGGGCATCCTGAGGTGCCGTATGAGGCCTATATGCAGTTTGGGCCTTGTTAATAAGGTCATCCTTATCAACCCCACCTTGTCTATTCTGCCCAGCCCAAGGACATTGATGGTAGGCATGTCCAGGTTCATCACAAAGGTTACCTTTGAAGACATTTCTGCAAACCCCACTATTGTGATCAAAGTCCCCACACAAAGTACCTTTAACTTTGTCACAAACACAACTAAGATGTGTGTGGCTACCACACTTGTAGCAGGTCCTAGGTTGTCCCAGGTAGAAACAAACACCTGATCCTTTCCCAGAAAAACTGTTAGGAATGTGCATAACGTCATTTTCAATAATATGTAGTTTGACTTTAAACTTCCAGCTGCCCGTCCAAATTCCCTCATTGTCAATAACAGCTGTAGGAGGGCCTAGGACAGTACATTTATGCTCTAGCCAGTATTGTATATCTCCTACATTCATCCCTTCATTACGAAACATAATGGCCCAGATATTCAAAAGTGTTGCTCCATGCGCAACAGGGATGCACCAGCTCAAGTCCGAAAATGCGCCATTGTGCGATATTCAGCGGGAGGCAGATGCACCCCCCAAATCACAATGTGCAAGAGCGCAATGGTAATGAATTCATGTGCAACTGAAGGGGGAGGAACCATGAATAAATGGTGCAGTGCGATATTCAACAACATGCGCCATGTGCAATAGGGGAGCAAGCGGAAGTTGCACGATAGCAGAAATGATCCAAAATAAAAAGGAACAAGAGAGAGGTGCAAGAACACTACAGGGAAGCCACATGTTGGTGAACTGCAAGCAGGCACACAGCAACTGTGAGCAGGACAGGGCAGGAGCAGGACAGAGCACCTGGAACCACCAGGAACAGGGAAGGTGTGGGAAGCCTGTGCCACTGCGCAGGACAAAATTGGGAAGTGCCACACAGACAGTGGGCAGTACGGCCACTACTGGGAGGTGTTCCCGGTGCAGGGGGAGTAGCAGTAAGGACAGTGGGGGGAACAGTAAAACAGCTGCTGGGGGAGTAACACAAGCCAGGGACATGGCCAGTGCCACCATCCAGATGGAGGCAGTAATGAGGGGGGTGAGAAGGAAGGTAGGCAGCAGGGGGGCGTGGCCATGGAAGGGCCCGTCGGCGGTATTCCCCCAACAGGCAGTACTGAGCCTGCACCAGCTTCAAGCTGTACACTGATACTGAGATCATGGGCCAGTACTGCCTGAACCGGGCCTCCTGAGGTGGCTCTGTGAGCTGTGCAGTGATGTGATGCAGGCACCCACACGACGGAGCCATGCTCTGTCAGTGGAGACCAAAGTGACAGCTGTCATGTGCTGCTTGTCACGGGTACCTTCCAGAGTCCAACAGGGGACACGACAGGCATAATCCAGTTGCCCGTGTCATGCCTTCTCATCCAGTTCCTCAGCACACTGCTGCCACATGCTGCGGAGTACATCTGTTTCCCCAGCACACCGGCGGAGCGCATAGCAAACATACAGGAGTTCCACAGGGCAGCACGTATGCCTGGCATGCTCAGGGCAATAGACTGCATCCATGTGGCCATTCGCACGCCACCTGGCCCAGAAGGGGCCGCATACATAAATCAGAAGGGGTATGCAAGCATCAACTGCCAGGTGGTGTGTGATGTCAGGGGGTGCATAATCAATGTCTGTGCCACGCACCCTGGGGGAGCATATGATGCCTTCATCTAGCACCAGTCTGCACTGTGCCACAGGTTCAATAGTGGGGACATCCCCACTGGCCACCTAGTGGGTAAGTATGCAAATCACACAGAAAGACATGGAGCTTGGGAGAGGCATAGTCAGAGGTGACATGGTTACTGGCCTAGATGGCACATGGCAGGGCGACGCTGATCACCAAACTAATGTCCACCCTCTACACACAGGTGACAGTGGATACCCATTCCATCCCTGGCTGCTCACACCATACCGGGGGCCTTTGACCCTATTGCAGCAACGCTACAATGAGGCACATGCCACCACACACAATGTCATCGAGCAGGTGTTCAGGATGCTGAAGGCACGTTTCCGTTGCCTGGACACGTCTGGCGGTGTCCTACAGTACAGCCCCTCAAAGGCCTGTGGACTATTCCTGGCCTATTGCATCCTGCACAACATGGCCAACGACTGTGGGATAGCCATACAGGTTGAAGAGGGGGACAGCAATGAGGATGATGAGGATGCTGGTGAAGATGGTGATGGGCAGCCCCCCCCCTTGGTCGAAGAGACCCCCGACTGATCTGGATGGCACAGCTGCACTGGGACACCATCACCGGGAAGCACTTCAACCAACCCAGGTAAGTCATGGGGCCATGTGCAACCACCAGTAGCAAGGGCAAAACCCACAAAGACACATGGACAAACCCAGGGTGCATGTTTTAAAGAGAATTGGCCGAGCATGGAACTGCACATGCTGTCAGGGATGGGCAAGGTCTAACATGGTACATGGTCACATGCACACACACCCCCACAAGACATGCACAAAGGGTAGGAGGCATGCCGACCCCAACCGCCACCCCTAGCCACACACACGTCCACAAACCACCACACCCAGTGCCTGTCATTGCGTGGTGTCAGACACTGAGCACCATTGCACAGTGGTGGACAGTGCAACACAGGCATCATCATGCACATGCCACAGCGGACAGCAGCGGGAGGGTGCAGATGGAACATGTATGTGTGTGTGTGTGTGTGTGTGTGTGTGCAGGGCCGGGTAACCCACCCGTGCATTGCACGTTGAACAACACACTGCACACAGGGCAGCGTCAGACAGAAGCCTTGGTGGGAGACAAGTCAGTCACGCGCCACAGTGCCATGGCCACCATGGATGCATGGGCGGCCCCGCTGAGACCAGCCAGCAGTGACAGGCTGACCAATGGCCTCATGGGGTGGCACCGATGGTCCCCCAGGGGTTTCGCTGCGTGAAAGCGACCGTGCTCACGCAGGGGTCTGCAGCACACCGAACATGCCCGCGCCTAGGCGGCTCGGATGCACACAGCTGAACCCGTGTCGACAAGGAGGGTGTCGATGATGCCAGGAATGGGGGTGGACATTGCACCGCGCGTGTCTGCTGATGCATGGGCAAATAACTGTGTGCCCACTGTGGCCATGGCAGCTGTGATTGTCTGTGTCAGCCTGTCAGTGGCAGTGGTCACATCTTCCTGTATCCGGTCCATCCCCGCCAGGAGCAGACCGGTGTCCCTGCTTGCGCCTCCTCTGCCTGATGCAGAGCTGCACTGAGTGCATCCACCACCGCCACAAGCCGCAACTGCTGATCAACTGAATCTTGGAGTATGCCGGTGTGCTCTTCTAAGAGGTCATCTATCTGATCAGCATGCTGTGCCTCATGGTGTTCATAGCCCTGATGGGCAGCACCTCTTGAGGGTGGGCGCTGCACACCAGGGCCATGCCTGGGCATGTCCACAGGTGGTGCACTGATGCCACCCCCAACACTGTACCCCCATGGCCATTGGCTGACTGCTGACACTGCCCCTCTGGCTGCTGCTCTCCAGGGCTCAATGGTGCCGCTGCAGTGGCTGCAACAGCCCCATGGTCCTGGACACACACTAGTGCTGCCCCACTGGTGCAGACAGGCACAGGCTGGGACTTTGGTGTCACGCAGGCCTCCACAGCGGCACCACCCACGGCCATGCCCATGCTGTTACTTGCTGTGTGGCCATCCTGCGGCCCACACGTATCACTGTCCATGAAGTGAGCTCCATCATCTCAGTGACGGATCCGGCACCAGTCCAAGTCTCAGCATGATGGCATCCATGGATACTGGCACTCTGGGACACAGGCAGGGCCTCCTCCACACCTGCTCCACCAACATCAGTCTGGACAGCCAGGTGGGCCCACTGTCGCCCTGACCCTCGGACACCTGTGGAGGTGGACGGGCCTCCTGTATGTCCATGGTATCACCCTCAGTGAGAAGCCCACCACCGCTAACCCATGTAGATGCTCAGGAGCTGCAAGGAACACAGTAGCATTAATGTATCTGCCCTGCCCTGTCTCCCCCCCCCCCAGTGACAGATCAGGACCTACCATGCAGTGACAGGCTACCACCCATCTGGAATCCACCACCTGGAACACCCTTGATGTTACAATGCCACATGCTGCCAACAACCTGCTCTTCTTGTGGGGTCAGGCGTTGCATGGCCAGCTGTCCCCCACTGGTCACAGCCTGTGCCGCCCTGATGGCAGCCACCTTGTCCTTAATCCTCCGCCTGTCCGTGCCCATCTTCTTTTTGCACTCTTGCATGGACCGCTGATGGCTGCCATGCAGGTTGACAGCACGTGCCACCTCTCCCCATGCAGCAGCACGGGCCTGTGGTGTTTCCCGCTGTCCGCTGAGCAACGGCTCCTGGTCAAGGTAGGCCTCAAACAGGGCATCTGTTTCTGCCTTGGTGAAGTTAGGCCTCCTCTTCCTCCCACGTCTCTGTTCCTCCTCCTCCACCTCACGATTGCTCATTCTTGATCCTGTGGGAATGACAGGTGTTACCTGTGACTGTGCAGTCCCATGCATGTCCCACACACCACAGCCCACACTCCCAAACAGCATGCAACTCACCACAATAGACTGCAATAACAGACTATGGCCTCGGCAGCCTAATGTCACATTTATATAGCGCAACGCATGCAAATGAGGTGAGGCACAATTTTAAGTGGATGCTAATGTGGTATCTGCGCCATTGAATGGCTGATTAGCTGATTTGCATATGCCAGCTGAATATCGCGCTGTTGCGCTTTGGCGCACTGTGTTGAACGCTCAGGCAGGCACATTTCTGTGACATGCACAGTGGACACCCGAACGGTGCATGCCCGGGTGCTGACACCGATGCCTGCCATGCTGCTGATGTGCTGTGCACGGGAGGCAATGCAGGGCACGGCCACCATTGTGCCAGTGGTGCTACTGTGCTGTTCACATTTATGGCGCTCCGGCACTGAGGCACCATAGGCACACTGGGGCCACAGTGTGGTAGGCTGCTACAGGAAGTGACACACAGGCACCCTACTGCGCTACATGCGGTGAGTACCAATTGCGCTGTGGTGGTCCGTGCACGAGAGACCCCTGACCCTGTGCCGACCTTTGCCTCTAGACACCATGCATCCGCATGGGTGCACCTCTATCACGCTGTTCGGTGACAGCGTGACAGGAATGGCAGTGCAGTACCGCACAGCATCCGCAGATGTGGTGAACGTAGTGCTACAGAGCACCATTTTGACACTGAAACATTGCAGGATGGCACGGAGACGGGCATCCATCTGGAGCTAAATGGAATTGGCCAATCTGGTGCAGTTAGTGGAGCCCCATGCTGCTGCCCTATTTGGAGAGGCACCCCTGGACAGGGCCAGAAGTGCGGTGTGGGAGGAGGTGGCGGTGGCCCTGGAGGAGGCCACTGGCATGAAGCGGACAGCGGAGCAGTGCAGGCACTGCTGTGGTGACCTGCAGCGCTGGGACCTGGAAAGGCTTGCCCACCTGCGGGCACACACCAGAAGGGGCGTAGTGCCACAGCCAGGTAGGTGCCCCATCCATACACTGATAATGTCCATATGGGTATCATGGTGGCATGTGTCCAGCACATTGGGGGGCCATCCAGTGTGGGCCATGGAGGTGGTATCTGGGTGGGGGGAGGATGGGTATGGCTGTGTGGGATTGAACACACAAGGGGGAAGGGGGACTTTGCTACTGGATTGTACTAATGTTCCTCTCTCCATGTTTGTACCCTAGGCCCAGAGGAGCACCAGCATACCAGGGAGGGAGGCTGCGCCATGAGCCACAGCATGCCGAGGGTGGCTGGACCAGACGCGCAGGGACCAGCCTGATGATGATGAATGCCTTACATCCATGATTACTTTTGCATCCTGTGTAACAGGGCGAGCAGCGGGCACCGCCACCATCCAATGACACCACTGCCATGCACGCAACTTGGTACAGTCAGCACTGTCCAGTGGCACTGCATGCCTGGGAGTGCTGCCAATGGTGGTCCATGCGTGCACCGGGTACATGACTGTACCACTGCCTTTGCACCACATAGCCATGTCACTGAACGGCCACGGTGGTGCTGTGCAGGACTTGGCCGGTGGGTGTGTGCAGTGGTCCACATGGCTGTGTGCGCCTGGGTGGGCAGGTCTTGTGGACATGATCAATATGGGTGGTCACACCATCACAGAGGCATGTCCCATGGCCGTATGCCATTTACAGTGGGTGGGCTGCATGGGGCTGTGCATTCACACCTATTGACTCTACTCCCTTGTCCTAGGTGGACGGCAGCTGCAGGCAATCAGGGAGATGCTGCGGGAGATCCTGCAAGTTTCCAGGGCCTCCCTGGAGATCCTTGAAAGGACAGACCAGCTGGGAGTACAATGGCGGCATGGTGGGAGGAGCAGCCAGAGCAGAGAGCGGGCTCCCTTCTGAACGCATTCTAATGCCTCTGATTTCCTTACCCCTGGACCCACCTTTACACCCTCCTTCCCTCTACCATTTGTTCACCCTGCCCCTTACCCACCTCCACCTTGTTTGTGGCCCTCCCCCCCCAACCTTTTGTAAATATATGTATATAGTTTTGTTTGATGTGTTACAATACATTTGCTTTGATATGCCTACTGTGGTGGTCTCTGATTTGCAGCAGGCTATAGGTGCTCAGCTGCAGTGGTGTGCAAGGCGTCAGGGGTGGTGCAGTCATGTGCATGTGTGTGTCCATGGGGAAGTGACTATGGTGTGGGAGTAGCTATCAGTCACTGTCTGTGGTGTGTATGTTGTTCCCTGTGCACTGGATGACTGTGTGCAGTGGTCCATGGTGCATGCTCTGTGTCCATGGTGCACCTGTTAGACCGTCCATGGCCTGTGCAGCTGACACCCTTGCATGTCTGTGACCTGCAAGGTCCACTGGCATATCAGTGGTGGCTGTCCATGTTGGACAGCCACTGTACCCGGCACAATGCTGGGTTGCCTCCTGTCACTGGTGTGGTGCATGTCTGCCTCAGGTGACACTGTGTCCTCCGCTGTTGTTGTCCTACCTCCATACTGTCACTTGTGTGTGTCACAGGGGATGTGCACCACTGTCTGTCACTTGTGCTCTGGGTGCATGCTAGTGGCGTACAGCTCCATGGTGCCTGCACAGGGTGGCTGGCACTCCTGTGCCATGGAAGGGTGCTGGCCATGTGTACATGGTTTCTATGGCCACATGCTGGGGGCTTGGTTGCCCTGCTACTGTGTCCCTGTGTTGGTGTGCCCTTGGTTATGGGTGGGTGTTTGTCCATGCACTGTGTTGCATCCTGTGTGGCGCATGCTTCCATGCACTACTGTGGGTGTCTGTGCTGGCTGTTGTGGCCAGTGCAGGGTCAGGGTGTGTCCTTGGGAGGGTGTGCAGGGTGCTGTACCACTGGTGGTGGGGTCCAGGGTATGCCCTGTCACGTGTGGGGTACCTCGTATGCCGACGCATGGTCATTCTCTCAGTTGTACCTTGGGGGGGATGTGTGTGGTGGCACTGTGTATGCAGTCATTGCATCACTGTTTGCTGCCACCCGCTGATGGGTGCTCATGGTGGAGCTGCCTTGCATGGTTCTGTGGTGCACAGGGTTGCATTGTCACAGTGGGTGTGGTGGCATGCATGGGGTGTCCTGCACTGGTGGACGCTGCTCCTGGGCAGGGTGTCTGGGGATCACAGTGCAGGGTATGCTCTGCATTGGTGGAATGGTGTGGCACAGGGTGGTCAGCCCTCCTTGTGTGCCGGTCACAGCTTGCCAGGGGGTGTGCTGGGGCACCATGCCCCAGCTGTGGGTTTGTTGCTGGTATCCATGGGCCAGTAGTTATTCCAGCTCTCCACCGGTTGTGCAGTGCATGGGCTATGGGGGGTGATGTCTGTTCTGCTGTGTGCTCCTCTGCCCATCTGTGGCATGGGTGGTGGGCCCCTGCATCCTGTCCCTGTGCATCCCCGGTTGTGCTGTTGCACTGCTGTCCTGCTCCACTGAGCATCCCTGGTTGCGCTATGGCGCATCTGGATGCGCCACTGCACATCCCAGGTTGCGCTATGGCACAGGTGGCACAATATTCACTTTCAGTGCTGCAGGCATCTTGATCTCGCAGGTTTTTGAATATCACGCTTGCGCAAGGGCACAGTGGACTTGTGCTTGCTCCTGCTGTTGCACACTTTTGGGTAGTTTGAATATCTGGGCCAATATGTTCAGTTTTGAATAGAGGTTTAGTAAGGGGAATAGCAAAAAAAGGAACCCATAAAGGAGAAGCTTTGCAAGAGTCATAGAGTTGCCAGAATCTGTCTAGCCCTGCAAAAGTCTGAAAACTAATATCAAAAGTGTCCTCTCCATGAACATTAATTAAAGCATAGATATCAGAAGCAAGAAACATCATAGATTCTTTCAGGAGCTTACGAGCAATAAAAGTCCGATCAGGTTGTTCAGACATGCCACCTCGATACCGCAGCCATACTGCATTACGGGAGCCCTGTTCCAACTTATTATTTAAAAAAATCAGAATAGCGAGGCCCTTATCAGCCAGAATCTTCTAATGGGAAGGGGGGGAACTAGCCGGAGGAATATGAGAGTCATTATCAGGACTAGGGCTGAGATCTTCTGGAACCCCTTCCCAGCAAACATTTAGCCCTGAAGTAGAAAAGTCTGACCTGTAGAGAGTTCAGCAGCCACAGAGTTCAAAGATCCCATCCGTGGTGGCGAAAAAGTCTCCCAGTTAGAGTCAGGCATCCACTTTCCATTGACATACATTCATCCAGCATCGAGCAACGCTTGCTCTTTCGTACAACTGACATCAGTGTCAGTCATGGTTTGCATCCGCATTCCATCTTGCACCATGTCAGCGCTAGGAATTCGACCATCACTGATGCCATTCAGAGCCGGCTCTGCCACAGCAGTTGAGCCCTGCAGAACAGTAGGAACAGCAGTATCACAAGCAGCAGAACTAGGAGCATCATCCAAAGGAGAGGTAAGAGGGACTCTAGATTCTAGCACTCCCAATGCATGGGATCCTCCATACAAATCACTGTTTAACTCAGGACAAACTCCATCCTTCACAGCGTGAACCACACTTTGCAGTAAACCCACAGGCTGCTCCACAGCAGCAACGTCTATCACCTCCAAAGCCTGACCAATGTCTGCCATGCAGCAAGACAGCGCAGCAGCTTCCCCTACCACAGAGTAGGGGAATTTTTATTAAAATCAAAACAAAATCATAACAAAATATATACAAATCAGTAGTACATTGCACAAAACCATAAGAAAGAAAGATAGATGCAAAACATAAATAAGTATTAATTCATACAATAACCTTACACATAAAATAACTTTCATAACGATCATTTAAAAAAAACAGAACTTGAAATAAGTATTAATTCATACAAGGAAAAACATTATAAACATGATTAAACAAATTTTACATCTTGAGAGGCTGTCCCCCTTTACCCTACCCCTTTTTCTTCTTTTCCCCTTTTTGAGAAAACCTTTATAGTTGTCAAATTCATTCCATTAATAATATATAATCCAACTTATAAGTGCATTTAAACTCATAGCTCAAATCTAACCTAAAGAAATATGAAAATATACAGTCCAAACATAAAATACATAAACAATAACAAGTTATTTTCTAGACCCCTTTACCTTTGAAACTACTAATTTTGACCCACTTTATAGAAATTCATAATCACTCCATAATTGATCCCAAAAAGTAGAACTAAAATGTAAAGCTTCTGTGTGTTGTAAACAATTTAAATCAGAATTTACCATACATAATAACTCTTCAGGAGAAATATGTTGTTGGTGTAGCAACAATCTACATCTACTTATCCATAACCAGTATAGTAAATGACCATATATTATTCTTGAACTACTGAGACTTTCTTTAGTCATTGGTATATTAGAGATCCCATAAAACAATAATTCCAAAGCTGGAGGAACTAAAACATTATTCTTCCAACGGTTTTGAACTACATCCCAGAATTTTGTTGCATATGAACAATCAAAAGATGCAACATTGTTTCTAAGACTTCAATACACCCCTCCCTTGGGCAGTATCTATCCCAAAGGTTTTTATGTTTTTGATTACTATGTACATTAACTTTATTGTGGAGAGCTAACCATACTGTATCCCAAATATGTTTAGGTATTCTTGGATCAGAGCTATAATTTGATATATTTTTCTGATGGATTGAGGAAAAGTTAGAAAATGGAATTTCCAAAAAACACCTTTGGAAAACCTCCAAATAAAAAGATTTTCTTGCAACTATTGTAACTAAATTCCAACTGATTTGCCACATTTTAATCTTACCAAAAATCTTCCCACACCTTTGCCAATCTAGGACGTCTTTATTTTTATGTTGAAAAGATCCCATTTCCATTCTAACAAAACACGGATACTTGTCCATATACAAAACAGTTCCAATCTTGAGTACCCCTTTAATTATTGGAACAATATCACAATATAAAAACAGAAAAAAATAATACAACCATCTTCAATTCCCATCCTTTATTGGTAAATACAGTACTTTTTCTCAAAGCGGATTTAAATGGTTCCCCCAAAATCCACTAAAAAAGCATCCCATTAATCGCGACTCCAAAACTTGTGGTGAAAGAAAAACAGAACTTAAAAACAAAAATACAGGAAGCAAAAAAGTTTTTATCAAATACACTCGTTTCAGTCTTGATGATTTCCATCTATTCCAATTTGTCACCAATTTTTGTCCTTTATCTAAAGCTTTTTGCCAATTATATTCCACCGGATTATTACCTCCAAAATATATTCCTAATATTTGACAAGGAACCATATCTACAGGGAAACCTCCCACAATTTCATTTTCTGGAGGAAAACCATTTACACATAAACAATGTGTTTTATTCAAATTAATCAGTGCGCCAGTTATGTTACCAACTTCTTTTATTAATTCACAAGCTAAAATAATAGAATTACCATCCTTTAAAAATAAACAAAGATCGTTCACATAAGCCAGTAGTTTTGGAAAATTACCAAAAACCCAATTTATCCTATTTAGAGTCGGAGACCCTAACAAAAGTCTTAATAAAGGGTCTAAAGAGAAAACATATAAAAGTGGGCTAAGTGGACACAGTATTTAATATAGTTTCGACCCCCAGGTGTTCTCACTACCAAGGAGTCAAAATAAACTGGGCACTCTCACTGCCCAAACAAGTTTATAAAGAAAGTAAAAATGTGTTCTGATCACATATCTGAGATTTTGGCACCTCAGATTCCAGCAGATAGTCTCCTTATGGTAGAAAACCTCCTGGTATAATTCACGTCTTCTTTGGCATGAAAACACCCTGTAACAGTCCGAATATTTCTTGGAAACTGGACCAAACACCCCCAAAGCCCTATCTGTAGGGGCTGCTGCTAGAAATGACTGTCCCACCACCTGGCACCCTGCCTGCACCAGCCCAACAGCTGGCCAGAGGGGCCTTGGACAACCACAGGACCATCGACCAGCTTCCCGGTCAATCCAGGTCTGGTCCTCCCAGGCAGAAATAGCCTCCAGCAGCTAACCACCCATAACTACAAGGTAATACTGTCCAGGTCTGGCAAAACTCCACAGCAGTCTCAAATCGTTAATCTAAAACAAGCTCCTCCACAATAAATCCAGTTAGGCTGTCAGCCGATGCAGCTCCTCTTTCAAAATCTCCGTTCCATGGTCTTGGTCAAGTGCACCCTCTGCTGCATGGCACAGCACAGTTTCCTCGCTCTATAACAGACTCCCAGTCAAAAGGCTATTATACGCCAAAGCACAGTCCTGGAGAACTCTTCTCCACAGACTCACAAAGCGCCTCCCGTATTCACTCCTTGTTCTCAGCCGAGAGTTCCTATTGCTGCACACCTCAACATGATTGCTTCACTCCGCAGCAAACTCCTAATCAGAGGGCTGAGTTAAAAATTGCACAGTCAAAACCTCTTCTCCACCAGCTCACGCACTTTCCTCCCGACTTCGGGCAGCAGATCGCACAGCCTAGTGCACACTCCGTGACTGGTCGAGTGACCTCAACAACGCTCCAAAGCTGGGAAAGTGGAGTTTACACTCAATTGTACAACTAAATGATTATAGTAATAATGGGGAGACTAAGACAGTTAAATAGAAATTAGAATCAAAACAAACAGTCAGTACAGCAGAGCTACTTCAGAGCTACCTTCAGCAGGCCCAGCATAGGCCCACCAAGAGCATGTATCAAAGCGCTGTACATAGGCATAAAACATACTAAAATAAATGATAAAAGCAGTAATCAGATAAAATCAGCAAGGTTATAACCTCGATTATCTGACCCCCATTATGCAGACCTCTGGATTATCTGAACTTGTACCATGTCCCCGACCTAATAGGAACATGGTGTGAGGGACCCTCAATTTACGAACCCTCGATTATCTGAACTAATCTTATGTCCCCAATGAGTTTGGATAATCAAGGTTGTACTGTAATATCAACTCTGGTATCAACTTTGCAAATGTCCACTTTTTGCTGATGATACTGTCCTCTACATCGCTAGGCCCACCCTTGAACTTGCTTGGGAGGAACTGCAACATGAATTTAACTTGTTACAGCAAAACCTCCAGCACTTAAAACTTCTGTACTAAAAAACCAAAGCCATGTTCTTTTCCCTACATGTCGACTCAAATAAACCACTATCCTTTAGGTGTCAGACCACAAATCACAACCTTCCTGGGGGAACCATTGGAGTTAGTGGACAGATTTAAATATCTGGGCTTTTGGATTGACCGCAGACTTTCCATCTCTGATCATATGGAGGAACTGGTAAAAAAAGTTAAAACAAAGAGTAGGTCTCTTTTTTCGAATTAAACACTTACTAACACAGGATGTCAAAACAAGACTGGTGCAAACTATTTTTATCCCTTTCCTGCGCTATGCCAACTTTCTTTATAGTCATGGAACCAGCACTGCATTAACCAAGCTCGACACCCTGTATAACAGAGCGATAGGATTTTATTAGTGGAGCACCGCACTCTACTTATCATTGCTCCCTCTATTCCCAGCTTGGTTGGAAATCACTTAAATCCAGAAGACTAAAAAACGCAGCTACTTGGACCTGTAGAGCACTTACTAACAAGCTTCCCAATACATTTCCAATTTACTGGAAACTAGTACACCTGGACGTTACTCCTGAGAAGCCACTCCTACATCTCTCTTGATACCCCTAGAATCAGAACGCTTTGACAGATCTTCTATGAGCCATGCCCTTCCTGTCCTTTGGAATAATCTCCAAAAAACCCAGAAACTATACAATTTTGTTAAAATGGCCACCTTTAAAACTCTGCTTATATGTTCTATTAAAGATACTTGTTACTGCTTTCCTCAACCACCTTCATGTCTGGAGCTTTATATGCTTGCACTCTACTTCAGCTCTCATATTTTATGACTTGCTGCTGTTACCGCCTCCTCTTTTCTGCCATCTACCTCTTCCAACTACCCCCCTTATGCTCTTGCTGACTTATGTTCTCCTTGGCCCAGGTCCACCTTGTATATGAATTCTCTCAATGATGATCTGCCTGGTAAAATAAAGATTGATTGATTAATTGAGAGGGGCTACAGCCATACACTAATTGATGGGGCAATGAGAACTGTTAATGAAATACCTAGACAGGACTTGTTACAGGAAAAGATATCTAATGATTTCTGCAATCTCCAAACCACCTTGGTCACCACCTACAGTCCATAGTCAGCAAATATTGACCATTCTGAACAAACATTGGCACTTGATAGCCATGGACCAAGGACTGAGAGACCTAAATATATGGAAAACACAGAGTGGTATTCCATAAGGGAAGAATATTAAAGATTTTGTAGCACACTCTATACAACCCATTCCAGACAGACCATGCACCTGGTTACCACCTGGCAATGGCTGCACAAATGTGGCAGTTGTAAGTACTGTCCCCAAGTTAATGCAACAAAGACTTTTATGAATCCAGTCACAAAAGGGAAGTTAGAGTGAAGGGTTTTATTGCTTGCTGTACTGCTGGTCTGATTTATCTGGCTACGTGTATTTGTGGTTGTTACTATGTGGGTAAAATGGAAAGACTGTTTAAAACGAGGATTGAGAGCATGATAGGGCAACCAAACATGGGGACATGTTCAATGCCCTAGCTATGCACATCTGGAAATCCAGAAATAAAGAGGAACACAATTTCACTTTTATTGGTATTGAAAACCCACCATGTCCCACAGAGGGGGAAACTATGATAATATACTATTATGCAGGGGACAGTATTGATCTTCTCTTAAGGGCTAGGGATAATAAGGGTCTGAATGACTGAACTGAAGTGGATTCCTTCTTGAAAAAAATCTTTAAAAAGTTCACTATAGTTTTTGTGGGTTATTCTACATGGGGCAGTTTTGGTGTCATGGGGTTTATTGATTGTACATATGTATATTAATTTTGCTAAATGTTAATATCTCTCTTGTTTTTTCTTCTCACAGATATGCACCCTTCAACTACCACAAGCCCTTGTGAGTTAACAGAGTTAAACATGGAGAGTATTTTATGACTCTGTTTTAGCCTTGTGCATAATGATTAACTTCTTCGGTGCCTTTAGATCTCTGATCCTGGTGGCATGAGTTTTTAACTGCAACTAAATCAATTACTTGTGTGTTTTATATATATATATATATATTTAAGAGGCAAAACTCTGTTTAATGCATTAGTTAGGGTGTTCCACACTGACAAAAGCGAGGAAATTTGGTGTTATTTGTCGGCCATAACTCTCACCCCATCACATGTGTAAAGAAGCAGAGGTGTAGGAGAATGGGGTGAGAGTTAGAACTGACAACCCTAATGCACACCCCGATGCCAGTTGGGGGTGTGGGCAGGAGGGGCCAAGGGGGCTTTAAACCCTAACACTGAATTTCCTCGCTTTTGTCGGTGTGGAACAACCCTAACTAATGCATTAAATGAAGTTTTTTGCCTCTAATTTCTTTTTGAGAATGATAACGAGAAATAGTGAATGTAATGTGGCGGCAGAAGCGCGGGGCCCTTTCTCGCTACATGATGTCTTGTCACATAGTAACATTGTGCCTGCAAACTCAAATAGTAATGTGCATGGTGATGCAAAGCAAAACAGAAAGAGAAACAGCAGTGTAGACAGAAATATTAAAAACAACGCAAAAGCAAGAGCAAATGAAAATGCAAAGGGTAACGCACATGGTGGGGTAGACGTGAACGGTAAGTGAAATGGGAAAGGAATCGCAAGCGAAAACGGCAACGTGAAGAGTAATGTAAGTGCACAGGCTGGTTTTCCCCAAAAACTGCATAAAGAAAGACAGTGAGTACAAAGAATGTATGCATAATAATGGTTCTCGGAGCAGAAAATGAGGAGTTGGAATACTAAATTACTTATATCTCAGGAACCGTATGACACAGAAAAACAATTTAAAAGTCATATGATTTATGACTTTCCTGGCTAGTTTTATACTTAGTCTCTAATAGGGGGCTAAGCATTTTTCCAACGAAAAGTCCATATCTCGCACCGTTTCCGAGATACGGGCCCTGAAAGGCGCGGCGAACGCCGTAATGTTATCCTATGGGAAAAAAAGAGAAGTTCAGAGTGCCATAACTTTGGCTCCCTGTAATATTTTTTCACCAAACCACAAAAAAGCACATCTGTGGGATGTTGCCTGTGTTCCCTTCAAATTTCAGCCCAAAAGACCAAACGTTATTTTGCAGCAGGGCGCCAAAGTTTTCCTGTAATGCATCGGATGCTGTAATGTTATCCTATGGGAAAAAGCATCAGCTTTGGAGTGCTGTAACTTTGCCGTCATGTAATATTTTTTCAATGAAATACTGAAAGGCACATCTATGAGATGTTGGCTGCATACCCTCCGTATTTCAGGCCAAAACACCAAACCGTTCTTCTACAGCATGGTGCCAAAGAATTGCTGTCATTTTCCCACAGCCTAGAAAAGTACTGTTGAAGTTTGCGAAAGCTTTCGCAAATTCATTCGACACTGTTGCAAGTGCGACAGTACTTTGTGAAAGTACTTTTTCCAGAAATTTAAAAAACATATTTCTGGAGTGTTTTACCCCAAAATAAAGACATGGCTAGCATCCTCAGGGTCCGACTAGGTGAATACAAAAAGAATTAGGTTGCTAGAGGGTCCCACTTTTAAATGCCAAATTTTTCTGATCACTAACTGAAAACAAAATAGCGGATTTGCATACAGTAAAAGGGCCATTTATGAAAGTAAAACTGCATTTGTGACACTGTCGAACTTTTTGTTAACTTTCCCATTGACTTATAATGGGAACTTGTTTTTGAATAACGCTTGAACTGTTTAATATTTTTCACAAAATCTTCAAAAGGCACATCAGGGACCCCGGCGAACAATACCTGAAGATTTAGGACCCGGTCGGCGCCAAACCGTGCGACCTGTAGGCGTGACCATAAAAAATTCCAGAAAGCATAAGCGTTGCAAGAGATCACGCTTAATAACTCCACGCAGCCGTGATAGGCGACTGGTGTGAAACTTGAAGATCCTGCCAGTATGCGTCTTGATCGTGAATTCAAATTTCAGATAAATCCATCAAACGGTTGCAAAGTTATTAAGGTGCATAATTTGGGGTTTAAATATGTAAATGGCTCAACTCCTAACTATAGTGGCACATGCCACTATAATATATATATATATATATCTATATATATATATATATATATATATATATATATATATATATATATATATATATATATATATATATATATCTACATATATATATATATATATACACACACACACACACACACACTTCAGAGCATGGTCTAGTTTAAGAAATCTTTAACTAACTCTTAGCTCATGAATGTAGTGCCACAATGTTGAGAACTAATGAACTTTCCACATTAGTGTGTACTATTACTTTAAGGAAGTTTTGTATAAATTAAACACTAGGGATCCTATACAATTACCTTTGAGAAAGCTCATCAGATTGAAATGCATCAGGTGATATGGGATCAGGTGATTCTGATCTTGGGAGAGGGTTTCCATCTTTGAATGTACTAGGACTCGTATCTGAGGATTTTTCTGCTATTTATGCTTATATGTGAGTTTTCACCTATGTTCAATAAAAGGACTGTTTTATTTCCAGGAGAATTTTGTGTTTTTTTGAAGCTGATTAAGTTTTGCTCTGAACCTTTAGCAGGTGCCGGTCCCCCAAACTGTCTGTACTTTACAATACTGACCCAGTACTGCTTTCCCTGGATGCCATCCTACCCTTCTAACGTTGAATATTGTTAGTCACCAGTCTAAGAAACACTATATTTGTAAAAGGCACGGTAGGTAAACGCTCCCAGCATCACAGCATTGCTATTGTAAGTATCAGAGGGGGCTTGATCATTCCATACTGAGCGTAATATTGAGGCAAGGTAAACCAAAGTGCACTTTTGGGTGGGGCTACAAGAATAAGCTACAGGTTATGGCAATCAAATGGTTCAGTATAGACATACTCTGTAAGCAATAAACGATGCTATGTTATGCTGTACCTTACCTGTTTTTAGTTTTGTTCTATTAATTTATACCTTATCATTAATGTCACTGAACGTATTGTTAATCTAAATAACCTGTTAGTCTTTTGAGTGGTATGGTATAAAAGATATAATAGTCCCAACATTTGTAACTAAAATACAGAACCACTCACAGAGGACAACTTTACATATATGGGTATAGATAATTATAGTGACAAAGAGCCACTCAAAGTTGTAATGAAGGGCCTAGTTAGGCATTGGGAGTAAACTCTTTTCAAGGGTAGAGCCGTAAGTGAATATAACAAAGGCTTAGATAATATTCTTGTAGACTCATAGAAGCTGATGACAGAAAAGGCTATTGGCCCACCCAGTCTGCCCAGACTGCCTAACTGTTCTGACTTAACCTTTGGCAGTCCTTCCCTTTCCTATTGCCCCCATTTTTCACTAAACCTATCGGTTGGTCCCATCCCCGCTTGAAGCTGCTGATTAATTTGGCCTGTACCATGTCTTCAGGTATCTTATTCCACTTATCCACCACTCTTTCCATGAAAAAATGCATATGGATGTCCCTTTTCAATCTCCCCCATCAGCTTTAGTGAATTCTCTCTTGTCCCTGTGTTTTGAACTCAAGTAGAATAGTTCTTAGGGGTCTACCCTATTTATCCCATTAAAGCATTTGAATGTCATAATCATGCCAGCCCTTTCTCTCCTTGGTCGACAGGCTACTATATAGCAGAGGTCACGTGGTCACATGCTGCAGAGAAGCCAATCAGCCCACTTTTCCATTTGCAGATTATCTGTATCCACCACTAGAGGCTGCCACCTATCCTAATCAACACCTTGCTAGCTAGCGTTCCAAATGTTGCTTCCAGGCCTAGCAGTAATTTTACTACTTACTCCACTGGTCTCCTTACCTCCCTCCTCCCTCCCAGCGGTGCAGCCCTGCCAGCATGGACTACCCACCTTAGCCTCCCCATCTGCCCCCTCTCCAACCTCAGCTGTCAAGTCATTTCCTGATACCTCACTTCACAGTTTGCTGGCTGGTTCTTCTGTCCTCCCACGTTCCTTTCACGCCAATTTAGTCACCCTGAACTTCCATGGCCAGATCTCCTCAGTGGTCCCTGCACAGACACTGTATTCTCTTCATAGCTCCATGGCGTTGCCTAAAAACAGAATCCTTATAACCCTGCTACTCCTGGCCCAACCCTCCCCAGTCCAGCTTTCACCACCCCTCTCCAACTGCCCAGGGCATAAAACTCATTCACCTCCAAGACCTGGCTGAAACCACACAATCTCAATGCTGAATTTGGAATTCCTGGCTACTCTATTATTCACCAGGACTGCCCTGGCATGAAAAGAGGTGGTGGTGGCGTTGCTATGTATTCGACTCCTCGCTTCCAGTTTACACTGGTCCTGCTGCCCAGATCCATGCACACCATCGACACTCTATTAATTAATCTCTCCTTGCCCACACCAAACCCATTTTTATTACAGGCTCCTACTGTTCTCCTGACTTTACTATGCCCTCCATTTCGAACACCTAATAACATTACAACACTGTCCTCCGGGGAGTTACATATCCTCGGCAATTTCAATCAAAACTGGCTATCAGGTAGTAGCTCCAAGCTGCAGAACCAGGTGGCAGCATTAACCTGTCTCAACTTATTACTGAGCCCACACATCTTAACTACAATTTACCTAACCACTCTCTCCTGGACTGGTCCCTTACATCCCACCCACATCGTATTATCGCCTCAGGACTGTTACCAGACTCCTTAAGTGACCGTCACATGATCTACACAGTTAGGAAAATCCATCATCCTAAATCACCCCCAACCATCATTACTAGATCTTTTAAATCCTTGGACCTTGCATCTTTTCTTTATGACCTATTAAATATAGATTGGTCTTACATCCCCAGGGCATCTCTTTTAGCTGCCTGGAAGTACAGTATTTCAAGGCCTGGTTCATTGCTGTCTTGAATGCACATGCCCCTCTCAGACAAGCTCAGGTGAGCGGCACCCACCTGCCTTGGATTTTGTGGACATTATCACCCTCCTCAAAGACAGGGACATGGCTTGAAGGCTTTCAAGGTCTCCAGCTCTCCTATGCACCAACAAAATTACCATGCCCTACATAATGCCTGCACTAGACAAATCGGCAGGGCAAAGGCTAAATACTTCAGTGACACTTTCAATACCAACTTGAGCCAGCCATCAAAATTCTGGAAAGTGATAAACACTCTTTGCCCCTCCCTCGCATCCACCCACCCCTCCTCTTAATGCGGCACCACGATCACAGACTCACTTGAGTGGCCTCTCACTTCAATTCCTTCTTTACTGAATGTACCTTGTCACTTTTGGAATCCCTCAATCACAAACCTCCTCCCCCATAACAAAGTTCCACTAGCTGGCACCCCTCTGCCTTCCATCTGATTTCCCAGCTGAAGTCTATAAAGCCCTACCACCTTAATCTCTCCAAGGGCAAATTCCCCACTGGACTGGACTCCAAATTGTTATACTTGTTGGCTCCAGCCATCACCGCCCCTCCCAGCATCACTATATAACATCTCGTTCTCCCTAGCTGCTGTCTCAACCGAGTGGAAGCACATCACAGTCATCCCTTCCTAAAGGTGGAGGCCCCTGCTCCAGGAATTACTACACGATTTCACTCCTCACCATCTTGGCTAAAATTCAAGAACACCTAGCCCTCTCAACTCTCCTCCTATCTTGATTCCTCTTCTTTTCACACCCTACCAGTCTGCTTTTAGAAATCCCACTCCACCACCACTCTCTCTTAAGACTCACTGATTCCATCCTCACCGGTATGGATAGAGGCCTTATTGCCTCAGCCATTTTTGTCGACCTGGCAAAAGCCTTTGACACTGTTCTCCCACTGCCTTCTTCTATCCAAACTCTCTCACAGGGCTCTCAAGCATTGCCACCAGTTAGTTTCATTCCTACCTGATAGGCAGATCCCAATCCATCAGACTTGGCAACACCACCTCTGCTTCCCTACCAGTTACCTCTGTGTACCACAAGGCTCATTCCTTGGCCCTCTTCCGTTCTCCATCTTCCTCAATGATCTGCCCTGTCTGCCCTCACACATCCATTCACATGTATGCGGATGATGCTGTACTGTACACATCTGGCCCCTCAACCTCCGTGTGGCAACCAGACTCCAGCAGGACTTCAATGCAGTTCAGTGCTGGTTTTGCAAAATCAGCTCTTTTTCAATGCCAAGAAACTATCTGTATGACCTTCAGCACAAAACAGAGACTTTCAAGGCTGCCTCCACCCCTCCTTCCATACCCTTGATGTGACTATTCTTGAAACTTACACCTCCTGCAGATTTCTTGGGGTCTGGCTTGATCAGCACCTAGACTTCTCTGCACATATTGAAACCATCCACAAAAAACTCCACCCCAAGCTGGGCACGTTGTACTACAATTGTGGATGCATCCACTGCCTGCTCACCGTGCAGTTGTGCAGAGGATGATTCTCCCATCTTCTTCTACGGGGACATAGTCTACAGTGCTACCCTAAGTTCTTCCTAGCCAGACTGGACCCTTCTTCCATTCCTTCTGTCAATTTGCCCTTGACTGTCCTCCAAACACTCATCACTGTGTATACCCTAACCTCGATTTCTCCTCATTGCAGGACCAGCATTACTCTCACTGTGCCAGTATCATGGCCAAATATTGGATGCAGTCCTTCCCTCCCTATCTCACCTCTATCCTCTTGGTTCCTACCTTCCAGGGTTATGCACTGATGAAAAACAACTCGCGCCTACTGTCCATTCCTCTCATGTCAACCTTGACAGGCCAGTCAGGCTTCACATATCGTTTTCCTAAACTTTGGAACTCACTTCCCCCAGGATATCTGGCATGCCTCCCCCAGTCAACACCATAACTCCCTTCTCAAATTACTCCCCCATCTGTACATGCACGCATGCGAGCTCTTGACTCTGTAACCAGGACCTCCTGAAATAGGGTTGTATCTGCACTATGTACTGCTCCTCATCTTAGTTGTCTTATGCTTCACCACTGTAATCTAACCTGTAATATATCTTACAGTCTTATGACTTGCATATCTGCCTTTAGTACTGCACTTTACCTTGAATGTTATCCTGTATGATTATCTTATAATGTGTCTGAACTTGTCTACTATGTTCTGTACTCCCTCTCCTCTACCCCTAGGGTACATCTGGAGTTGAGCAGTAGTCTGCTCAGCATGCCTTCCTAGTAAAAGCTTTAAATAAATAAATAAATAAAATTTTAAGAGGGTCACCCTGAGAGGAGTATATTAACAGTGGGGGCGGGTGGAAGGCTTGGGGGTCTGATGGAAGAAGAGCATATGTAAACCCTAGATGGCGCTATCCCAGGGGCTACTACCCCTGCCTGATTTGCCACTAACAGGTTGAGGGGCCTGGATCCAATGGCGGGTGCCTCCACCCAGAGGTCAGGGTTTACAATAGTTAAACTAACTTGGTCACAGCCCTCTGGGACACTGCAACCCCCTTTCTTCCAACTAGTGGCCCACACAATACATCAGAATTACCTTTACAGTATACACTTACCCCCAGGACTGGTTCCGCACTGAGACCTCCTGTGAAATAAGATACAGTGCAACAATCACAGTACAGTACTTTAACATAGACAAATACCTCAGGTATAACTTTGCTGAAACAAGCAGCTCTGATTTATTTAGGGGATATAACAAGGACAGGGGAAATCAGGTTAATTAGCTTATCACTCTACTCATCTACCTATGGCTCTGTGCACAGGCCTATCCCTATCAGTTACTGTCCCTGGGTACCCAAGCCCTAGTGGCTAGTCCAAACCGTGGCAGCTGGTAGGGGCCCTTCACACAGAGAAAAGGAGAATTAAACAGTCAGCAGTACAGTAATTCCATTTGGATTTAATGTGGCATTCAACAGGAGCGACCCTGAATTAGTACTCACGACCTCCAAATAAGATAGGGTCCTTCAATGTCAGCAGGGCTACTCTTGAGCTCAAGAGACTCCTCACACATTTATATGATAAACAGTCACAGGCAAAAGTCACTTAATGGCAGCAGGATTCACTTGAGGTACACAAACCTCTTCACACATTTATATGGTAAAAGAAAGCACTATACCAGGCAGGCTGCATCTCTGTATCCTGATCGCAATTACTGCACAATACCGGGAGAACACACAGCAGATTCAGTTCCTGACAGACCGAGTGCAGTTTTCAGCAATTCCTCCAGTCTTCTACAGGGTGAGCCTGGTTTCTACTCTTCAGATATCCTTTGATTCTCTTCAGGACGATTCAGTCCCAATAAGCTTGCAGACCGGAATCTGGACCTTACACATGTTTTTTTGACTAAAACTGTGCACTGAAGGAGCATAGGTTCCTTTCCCTTCACTGCCAAAGCTCAACTGAAACTCCCAACAGACAAAACTGGCACTTCCTTTGAGTTCCTCCCAGTTCTTGACTGGATTGGCTGTCACTCACAATAGACTGCTGCTGTTGGTCCAAAAAGGCGCCTAAGTCTAAACTACATCTCCCAGAGTCACTGCCTTACAATCCTCTTGTGGCTGGCTCAGATTATGAGTCCAAGTTCTGATTCGTCCAAGGCACCATTTTAGAGCTAGCTTACCCCACACTGATTGGTCCAGTTCAGCAGTTCAAAACCAGAATGGGAACTAGGCAGACACAGTTCTGACTGCAAAGAAAGCAGGTTAGACAAACTGTAATTTCATTATTACTGTAAATGATTTCTGGCAAACAGTTACATCTTTCAGATAGGTTCCCTTTGCACTCCTAGTGACTGCAAAAATGGAGTGAATTGGCAGCAGCTCGAGTGGTACTCAAACAGAGAAGCACACAGTCCCCCATACAAACTAATTATGTTTGCAAGCAGACAGCTCTTAAAGAGACAGTACCAGAGGTTCTAAAAACACTCACTGATAAATGGCTTAAACGCCAAACACCATTCAGGCTTGGAGCATTCAAGCAAGCTCCTGGAAGTCTTTTGGGAACGCCCATTTGCAGGGGGGTTACACATAGATTTAGTTTTCTTAGTATTAAGTACCAGGAGGTTATTAATAAACCAGTTCTTGAGGTTCAGGAAATGCTGCTGCAGAAGGTGGTTTAACATGGCATGGTCAGAGGAGGACCGGTAGAGGATGGCATATAATTGAACTGATTCACCACCACAACGTTGTGGGAGCTCATTGATAAATAAGGAGAACAGGAGTGGACCGAGAATAGAGCCTGAGTGACCCCATCCTTTATGGTACTGAAGGGAAGTCTGGCTGGCCCATTTGACACATTGAGTACAGCCAGTAAGGTAGTTTATGAACAATTCAGAGCCAGGGTATCGAGTCCAAAAATGAGTAATGGATGCAACAGGAGATTATGATTAACAATGTCAAAAGCCTTGTTGAGGTCAACAAATATTGCACCAGTCACAAGGCCTTTGTCCATACTGCTAAGGATATCAGGTGTAAAGTGATGAGGGCAGGGTGGGGAACTATGATTTTGGAACCCGTGCTGGAACATGAGAGAGAGAGAGAGAGAGAGAGAGAGAGAGAGAGAGGAGGGAGGGAGAGAGAGAGAGAGGAGAGACAGATAAGATAAGATTGAAGATGGGCATGAATTATGTTTTCTTGAATTTTAGCAAGGGGCAAAGGATGCAGATGAGATGGCTGTTTTCAGACAAGGAATTTGGACTGCTCTTGTGAAATGGAATGACTATTGTGACTCTCCATTACTGGGCATGGTACTTGAGCAAAGGTAAGTGCCATATAATCCATTTATATTTCAATGGCGTTTTTAACTTATGTTCATAACTTTGCCATGTTATCTGAGCTCTATCAATACCTTATACTGTGATCTTTGAACACTTGTAATGTTCTGTTTTGAAAACTTTTGTACAATCTGTCTTTATGTAATGTTCAATTGCAACTGATGTGGAGCCTTTGCTTATATTGTGATTTTTTGAACAATTTGTCAAAATGTAATGTTCTGTCTTGAAAGCTTTTGTACAATCTGTCTTGATGTAATGTTCTGTTGTGACTGACGTGGAGCCTTTGCAAAGGAGTCCTTTACTCTAAGGTTTGTAATTCCAAAATTTTCAATAAATAAATAAAATTTGTAGGTATTTTTTTCACCAAATTTCCAACATGGACTTTTCTAGACCCTACCACACGAACACTGTCAGTGCCAGAAATGCAAACCTAGCATAGCCCTTAGCAAAGTTTCTCTTCTCAGGCCCTGGGTTAGTAATGATAATTTTGCGGTCTTTTAAATACTGTTTGAGCTTTGTACCCTCACCCCTCTCTTTTCCCCTAGACAGAAATAGTATGGGAGGTGTGCTTACTAGTTAAACAAGTGGCCAGTGGGGGGGTTACACTAGTGTCGTGAGCATATTATTAGGATCTAGTCTTTAAATGGTGAAAGGTATTGAAATGTGGGGAAATGCTATCGAGTCATGTTTTAGGGTGGCTTATAGTTACAGTGGGTGGGTACAGCATCCCAGGGGGGTTGCACCAGGTCCCATATCAGCCCACTTAAAGCTAAACTCTGGGTGGAGGCACCATGTCAATGTAATACTTTGGATAAGAACCATTTTAAGGAAATCATGGGAACCCAGGCCCCCCATCCTTTTCAGGCCTGCAAGGCAGGGATAGTAACCTTAGGAATAGTGCAACCTAGGGGTTACAGTTCAGACTTTTTTACACTGTCCCATTTAAAATTGAAGTCTACAGCTGGCCCGGTGACACTGTGGGTTGAGGCACTGGACACCACACCCCATGCCACACTGGCGACCTGGGTTTGGGAATGACCTTGGGTCATCAGGGAGCCAGCCGAGGGGGAGGGTAGTAGCAGGATTAAGCTGCCTATTGGCAGCTCTCCCCTCCTGGGTAGATGCTGTCCCTCCCATAGTCCCATTACTGCCAGGTGTAGGACCGGTGATGGTGTAGACGGGGAAAGGGGTGGCTAGTAGGATGGGCCTCCCACAGTGTGTGGCATGCACGTGCCTCCACACACATACATCAGCACCAAGGACGCCTGGATGGGGATGGGTGAATAAGGGGAAAAAAACACATAAATAAATAATTAATAAAACTGAAGTCTATCAAAACTAATGTGATGGTGTTTGGATCTTTACAAAAACAAAACAACCTAATTAGACAGAAATATAGATAGACAGATAGACAGACAGACAGATAGATAGTTCGAGAGATAGATAGAAACATTTATATAGCACCCCTTCCTGGAGACTCAGAGTGCTTAACAAACATGTAAAAAACAATCCATACATATTCCAATACACATTATAGAGTTGAAATATAAAATTAGAATATAAAATAATCACTGTATTTATCTTTAGCTAAAAATAAAGCAAGTCAGTTCGCTATATGACTTTCTACTCACAATAAATTATGTAGGTCAGATGTTTGATTAAATAAAATGTTTTCAACCCTTTCTTAATGGTTTCCACTGAGGGTGCCTCCTTAGATGTCTTGGCAGTGAGATCCACAGGGTCTGTGTGGCAACTGAGAAAGCACAGTCCCAGAATGCTGCAACCTAACCCTGGTAACCACAAGACGGCAACCTCAGAGGAATGGAGGTGTGAGATGGGCAGTGAGGAACCAGGAGGTCTTGCAAGTAGTCTTGCCCCCATCCATGCTGGGCTTTATATGTCAGTAATCTGACCTTAAAGGCAATCCTCTACCTTACTGGCAGCCAGTGCAGTTCACAGAGAACAGGCATAATATGGTCAGATCTTAATGTGCCAGTTAACAACCTAGCTGCCACATTCTGCACCAGCTGCAGACAATGGAGGTTGCCTCCAGATAGCCTCAGGTACAGGGCATTGCAGTAGTCCAACCTGGACATGATGACGGCATGCACCAGGGTGGCCAGGTCCCGGTTGGTATCAGTGCCTGGATCTGACTAATGTTCCTCAGATGGTAAAAATAGCTTTGACAACAGCCGACACCTGTGCCTCATGTGTCAGACCATCATTGAGGATCACACCTAGATTACTGACCCGAACATAAGGGTCAAGAAACTCTTCTTCAGTACTAAACCAGGGACTCCTCCAGATCCTCCTCCGTCACATCAATGGGCTGGGTCCACAACCAGTACCTCTGTCTTGTCTGGGTTGAGTCATTAACAACTCATTAGATATCTATACAGTGGAAGATATAAAACTGGAACAGGCAGAGGGTTATAAGTATCTGGGGTATTGGATGGATATGGTAAGATTAGGACATTTCCATGTGGCTAATTTGATAAAAAAGGTTAGGAAATGTGTAGGAGCACTATTGCGACATAAGGGATGCTTGGATCAAGAGACTAGGCTAAAGATAGAAACATAGACTTTGATGGCAGATAAGGACTGCTTGGCCCACCTAGTCCACCCATTTCCCTACCTACAGGATAAGCTGCATATCCTAGTTAACCAACAGCCTATTTCTTCCTACCCCCCACAAAAATTGCCTTATGTCTGTCCCATGCATTCTTGAATTCCTCCACAGTTTTAGACCCCACAACCTCCTCCGGAAGGCTGTTCCATGTGTCCACCACCCTCTCTGTGAAAAAATATGTCCTCCCATTGCTCCTGAACTGCCCCCATCTTCAAATTGTGTCCCTTGTTCTTGCACATCTCTTTTCTGAAAGATGCTACCCTCTTGGACTTTTTTTTTTTGTTTAGTTGTTTAACCAGGTATAGCTTTACTAAGCTGAAAACTTTTTTACAGGAGTGACCTTGGGCACAAGGAGGTTAAGTGACTTGCTCAGGGTCACACAGTATGCAAGTGGAAGCTGTGGATTCAAACCCAGGTCTGGTCTGCTGGATGTCACCAGATTAGCAGCTCAGAGCCTTAGACCACTGCGCTATACTGCCTTTGATAGTGCAGTCTCAAATTTTCCCAATTTTAGACTATGCAGATAATGTGTATGATTACTATACGAAGGATAAATTTACAAAATTGGATGTATTATATAAAGGGATGGCAAGATTTGTGCTAAATTTATTTATTTATTTATTTTATTTATTTCAGCATTCGGAAATAACCTTTGAGCAAAGTGCTCTTTTTCAAAGGTTCCACATCAAAACACATTATACACATAAAGTACATTACATAAGGTGTTCCATATTACAGAGACACGAGAAGTAAAAATATAACAAATCTATAGGCTAAAAATGTATACAGTTGCAGCAAATCCATATTCAGGAGAAACACATTTGCAAATCAAGTGCATCTTGAGACAGGGAGAGGCATTATGCTAGAAGCAAAATAGTATAAGGTGAAGCAGCCAGGAGGAAGGCATTGTCACTAGTAACAGAAACCAAGGGATGGTAAGGAATGGAGGGAGGGAGGAGGAGGAGGAAGGCAGATTAAGGTGAGAAGATCTTACAGGATGTATTTTAATGGGGTGCTGGAGGCCAGGAGGGGTAGGAGGAGAGGCTTGTATAGTTGAGGTCCAGGAAGATGGTGTATCAGGGTAGGCCAAGGAATGTGCTAAGCTAAGTGAACTCTGGTGGCAGTAGTGGAGCAGCCCAAGGCAACAGTGAGGGGTAGAGTGAGGGAATACCCAGTAGGGGAAGTAAGTCCAGGACCAGGGTATAGTGCAAACGCCAGGTAGAGATTAAAGGGTATCCTCCAACCAAGAGCAGAGGAGAAAAAGAGGGAGACTAAATTGACAATGGCAGTATCTGCAGCTCAAGCTGGTAGCCTGCAAGCACAGAAACCAGAAACAGAGAGGTGTAGTTTCAATTCAACTTTAAATGATGGGAGACTGTTGTTGTTTAGTATAAGTGAAGGGATCTCATTAAACCATAGAGGTGCCCTGTATGCAAAGGAACGTGCCCAAGTGCAGTTTTTCTAAATGAGCAGCCAGTGAGCTCCCGGCAGTATTCTGGTCTGGTAGCTCGAAGTGACTAGGATGTAGTATATCCTTGATACAGGGAGGAGCTTCCCTGAGTAGAGTTTTCTTACCTGGAAGACACGTCTGATACTTTTATTTTATTTATTTATTTTATTTATTTAGGATCCGATCATACCTTTGAACTCAGAACTCTTTACAAGGGTTCCACGTCAAACAGTGACAATGACAACAATAACAAACAGTTTATATACAATACTGGAATAGTAGGTAGTTTGTATACAGTAAGGTTACAATGTCATTCATAGTACCAATGGTGATAGTACAGCATCAAGAGCATTCAACTAGATTAAAGGACAGTGTTTATATGTAGCTAAGGAGATAAAGAGGTGTGACACCTAGTGTGAGAGTCTGAGGAGGAGTCAAGGTGAGGGGAGGGAGACTTGGGGGCTGGAGAGTGGGTGGCCAAAGAAGTGGCTTGCCTAGGAGGTTGGGAGGTAGAGGTAGTGGTAGTAGTTTGGTTTTAAGGTTGATCCAGTGGGGGAAAGGCACAGGGGGGAGAGGAAGACAGGGATAGGGAAAGGGGGAAGAGTGGAGGTAAAAGGAAGGGGAAGGAGAGTGTGGGTGAGTGGGCGTTATGGGTGTTAAGAGTCCTAGTAGCAGTCACAAACTGTCCTAGTAAGAAGGTGTTGCCTTAGGCCATTTTTGAATTGTGAGATTCATTGGGAGTTTAGAATGTGCACTGGGATTTCATTGAGCCATTGAGACACGTCTGATACTTAATCCTATTAGTTAGATTAAGCCAGCCAGTTTGTTCATAGAGCTGGCAGGAGTGAGTACAGTTGTCTGCTCCAAGTGTGAGTCTACATACCTCATTGAGTGCAATCATTACCACTTGAGAACAGTGTCCGATGCCACACCATAGACCACCAGTCCATAGTCAATGACTGACAGGATGGAGCTAGCAACTGATAGCCGTGGGCAGTGGGTGTAAGCTGATGTTTATGTTTATGTCTATGTCTATGTAGGACACCCAGTTTGATACTCACCACTTTACAACCTGATCAATATGCTGAATGAAGGACAGGGTGTCATCAATAGTAACCCCAAGGTACTTGAAGGTATGTATCTACTCAGGGTTTAGCCTTGTTGTTAACAATGGAAAGGACAGGGTATGCCTTCTTGAGATGGTGTCTTGCTATTAACATTGCTTTAGTCTTCTTGTTGTTAAGAAGAAGTTTCTGTTACTTAAACCAATCCTCAAGATAGTAGAAGGTGGACTCTAACTCCTGTTGCAGGACGATGAAGCTGAACGCTGCTACCAGTATGACTGCATCATCTGCATATAGTATAATTTACTCAAACAAACTTTAGGCAGGCTGTTCAGGAATAAGCGGAAGAGTATAGAAACATAGAATTTGTGCAATAAGGACTGCTTGGCCCACCCAGTCTGCCCATTTCCCTGCCTACTGGATAAGCTGCAGATCCTAGTTAACCAGCAGCCTACTTCTTCCTACCCCACCCCTAGAATTGCCTTATGACTGTCCCATGCATGCTTGAATTCCACCACTGTTTTTGACTCCACGACCTCCTCCGGAAGGCTGTTCCATGCATCCACAACCCTCTCTGTGAAAAAATACTTCCTTAAATTACCTCTGAGCCGCCCCCCCTCTATCTTCAAATTGTGCCCCCTTGTTCTTGCACACCCCTTTTTTTGAAAGATGCTACCCTCTTGGACTTTGTTGATTCCCTGGATCCCAGTTCTAAAGAGTGGGGACCGATCCTGCCCGGAATGGATCCATGTGGGATCCTGAGACCAGTTTCACTAGCAGTGGATGTTACAGACCCTATTTTGATGCACTAGAATCTGTAGGACAGGTAGTCCTTGAACCAGTGGACAGCTTTGGAGGCAAGTCTCAGGGACAGCAGCTCCTCAAGCAGGATGGGATGGTTGATGGTGTCAAAGGTCTTAGTGAGATCTATGAAAATAGATCCCACTAACTTGCTACCATCCACAGCCTTGTGCACATAGTTGGATAATTCAACTAATGCAGTGGCTATGCTATGGCTTTTATGAAAGCTGTGTTGTTGGGGACACAGCAGATCGTACTTTTGGATATACTACAAGATCTGATCTGCCAAGATTCTCTTGAGTGCTTTTGAGAGGGGGAAAGAATTGAAATGGGCTGGTAGTTGGCTGTGCAGGATTAGTCCCCACTCTTTAGAACTGGGGTCATGAGAGCTAGTTTTCAGACAGATGGGAATTTTGCCATGGTGAGTGACTTATTGAAAAATTTAGTAATTGTAGCTATTATTTCATTAAGGGCAACTGCCACAAGCTTCATGTCAATGTTGTCACTGGATTGGTTGTCTTATTTTACCTAAAGCCTTTTGAACATGCTTTCTGGCCATGGTGACAGTGATATGTTTAAAATAAAAGGTCAGTTGTGGTAGTTTCTGATTGATAGCTGTGACGGTTCAGCGGCGTTAAGGTAACCTGGGGGAAGACAGAGCTTAGATCAGAGAAGGCTAAATTGAATGTTTTGGCAATTAAATGAGGATCTAGAGAGGGAGTATTTATATTCAGCATAGTAGGGTATTTCCTAGCCTCTTTACCAAGTACGTCCTTAATGTTTGCCCAAAACCTTTTACCATTACTCCAGCTCTGTTCTAACTGTTCCTTGAAGTATCTTGCTTTAGCAAGCCTGTTGAGGTTTGTAAACAAGTTTCTAGCAGCCCTGTACTTCTGAAAGTCAGCAGGGTTGCCTGAGTTCCTGCACTTGCTCCATACTGTAGGTTATCCCGAGCCGTCATCGGTTCAAGGAGGTCCTGGGTGATCCAACCATTTGAGGAATCTCTGACCTTTCTTTTTCTCACTGGGGCATAGTTATCAACAATTTCATTACATTTTTCTGAGAAAAATGTCATTGCCTGGTCTATGTCCTGTAGTCAGTCTATGGGTGACCAGTCAATTTGGGAGAGGGAGGTTTTAAAAGCATCTAGAGGCCTCTTGATAACATGGCTTTGAATAGTGATGTGGGATCTTTTTGTCTTTATTCACCCATTTGTAAAGTACTGGGGAATGATCGGTAAGACAGTCAGAGAGTACCTCGACATTTCTAATTCTGAATGGACAGCTTGACAGGATCCAATCCAAGACAGTGCCTTTCCCACTCTTTATGTTCAGTCTGGTATATTCATTAACCATCTGCATGAGGTACACGCTGGCTACCTGGTCCTTTAACGGTCAGTGTCCCTGCTGAGCCAGTTAATGTTGATGTCACCTGTGACGATGACTTCCGAATTCCATTTACTTTTGAGATTAAATACATGACTAGGCCAGTACCTGCTTGGCCTTGCTGGAGGTAAACTGTGGCAATGATGAGTGACTGTATTTGTCGATCTATTAGGAGATTTACTGCTAGCAGTTCATAATCACCAGTATTGCCTGAGATTGGCAGCATATAATATGCATAGATGTATATGATTTAATCAATTAGGATGGACTTCTCTATCTGAAAGGTGACAGCTACATAAAATACTGTTTGCATTAAAATGTATTTAGGAGATGTTCCTAATTATCTAGTAGAACATTTACAGTATAGGGCACAGAAAGATTCCTTAAGACATTCAAATCTAGTGGAGTTGGTAATCCCAAGGTCCAGTACATTAAGGGCTACTTATTTTACAATTATATGATCAACCATGAATGGAGTTCCTTGCCTGCTAGATTTCATTTGAAGGATGCAAAATTTCCAACCCAAGCAGCTTTAAAGGCTTGATTTTTGTCTCTTACTGTTTATTGTGAGATATGTAATCATCCCTTAATATGGGTTAGCTAGGGACAATTTGTGTAAATATGATTTCCTTGCAATATATTTTCTTATTGTGTGATGTTTCAATTTTCATTCTTATTGTTAATTTTTTATTCAAAGTATAACTTGTATTTCTTTTATATGATGGGACATCATTGTAAATAAGCTTGCTCAATGAATTTATCCCAAAATAAACAAACTTGATGGAACCTAAACCTGACCCAGATCTGTAATTTTGGCCTTTCTGGATTAGAATGTGAAAGAGGCAATCCCAAAGAAAGAACAGAACCAGAAGGTCATTTTGGGACCAAAGACTGTATTTTTGAGTATGATTCTATGCTGCTCACCAAGGCACCAACATATACATACATTAAGCTATCAAAAACAGTACAGGTAGTTATCAGTTTGGGTAGTAGTAGGCCGGACAAGTATTCTAAATACCATCATTGAACACTACTATTTATAAGGAAAAAGAACAATAGATGGAACTATACATAGGAAACTGCCAACTTGGGCAGATCCTGGTGGAAACCCTAGCTGGGGGAATAGTCCTTCTTATCCCAATAAATAAATACTGTGCACCCAATGGTAGCGCAAACCAAAACTTCAGTCATCCCAGAACATAACATTACCATGTTCGCCCTCTATCTGGCCTAACAGTTTAGCATAGCAGGGAAGGGTCATAAGATGTAACATAAAACTGCTGCTGTTGCCAATGTGTCACAAAAGTCGCTAACCAATTCTTGAGTGTAGCCATAACTTTCTTCATGTGATAGCTAGCCATCATTATGGAATGCTAATCCTGTACATTTGGTGCCGTGGTCTGCCTCCACAGTCCAGTTATCACCTTTTCTGCCACCAGAATATACAGACATGCAATGCCCTCAATACACAGTTTCACAGTAGAAGGGATGGATAAAATCGAGGGTGGACAGGCAGTTCCTCCCGCTCCACTGCCAGGGTCTGCCAAAAGGTAGCGAGAATAGGGCAGTATCAAAAGACATGTGCATTGTCTGCAAAAGTGTCTGCATTCTCTCCAGCAATGATCATAACTACTGTAGCTAGCAGGAATTTGCTCAGAGTTGCTGGTGTGCAAAATAATTGGCTGTGGCACCTCCAAGCAAACTCTATCCATCGAGCAGATGATGTGACTTTTAGAGCCGGGAGGGTGAATTTCACCCAAGAAGAATATGGCATTATTGTGTCAAGAAACTGATTCCACGAATTGAGTATATTTTGGGTGGAATCATTTAGACACTCCTGTAGACCTTGAGAGAAGGATCCAGTTAACTGAGTCTGAGTGGTCCCCTGCATTGCCCCCCTTAAAGCATATGCTGAAGTAGTGGAACTTATTCTGACAGCTGGGCTCTACCAGGTGGTAACAGATGAGTGCGTACTTGAAGATAGCCAAAATATTCACAGCCTGTCAGACCATAGTGCCACTGAAAATCTTCAAAGGGAATGACATATCGGGGTGTCAAGAACTGATAAATAAAAGAGAGGTATAGCTGTCAACATCTAAGAAAGGTGGGGGGGGGTGCTAGAGAGCCAAACCTTGGACAGTACATGTTTTGTATAGCTCCTGCTGAGCTCTGATTTAAATTATACTTTTCTTTACTTTTGAGTGAGAAGGCAAGGGATACTATCCTGGATTGGGCACGAGTCCATTTTCCAGTAGCCACAGCTGACCACGAGGTGCAGTTGTTCGTGGACTGGTCCTAAGCCACACAAACCCGCCGCAAACAGTTTGATCCTCTACGACAACAATTGAGAGGCCTTGGAGTTGTACACACCCTGGCCATACCAGTACATCTCCAGATTTCCTTTGGCAACAAAACCTTTCAATTTAACAATCCTGCAGAGGCCAAGAAGTGGGTGGAGAAGATCGTTGAGGAATTTAACCATGGGAGGATGGCTGCTGAGGAATGATCAGAGGGACTGGATAACAGAGAGTGAGTAGTTCTCAAAATTTGAATGGGACACTTGTCCTTCAGTGCTGTCTCCACATTAAATCCCAGAGTATTAATAATCCCTTTTAATTGTCAGGTCGCTACTTGTTTAAAATGGCATTGGCTGCATGGGAACTCAGTACCAGATGACGCTTGAACTCTAACATACTCAGCGCCACAGTTTTCTGGACATTTAATTAATCCTCTACTATGTTTAAGTGTGCTGAGGGTGCTATGGTATTTCAGTCTCCAGGGATTTAGATAATTTTATACATTCTGTGTTGCCTACTTTCATGGGATTACCTAGGGACTAGCATGTTTTCTCAGTTAGTTTCACAAGTTTCGGGCCTGTAGGGGCTTTTTCAAGGCACTAATATATATATATTTAAATGTAAGCTTTAGTTTAATGTGGGAACAATGACTCTGGTTAGTCATGTAACAGCATGTTGTTTAATGGACATTTCTAACTTTTCCCACAGTCATGGCATGGCTCAGATCTTAACTATTTAGCCAGTCTCACTTGAGACTATGGATTCCATGTTGGTAATACCCCATACCTGTATGCTGTATCAAAGTTAATGACTTAGTATACTGAAGCTAACATGTCAGCATTTAATCACAACAGAGCATGGTTATACTGTGACATTAATCCAAGGTTGGGGCATGAGGTCAAGGTTGAATGCATCCAACCAGCCGACAATGGATTAATGCCTCAAGCAGAACCATGCCCAGAGTGGTTTAATGCGCTGTGACATGGCAAGTGCAGGAAGATGTATAACACAGAAAAGTGGTATAACACTTTTCCTAACATATTAATTTGCTTCCTAGAGTATACGAGTAGAGTGTTGTTTGTTTATATTTGTAATGACCTAAATACTTTAATGCTTTTTTATGTTAAAAACACAGAAAAACAAAGTAGCACAGCCCCTTTCCTAAAGTAATCAATAAAATATGTTACATCATCTGCTTTACTTGCTTTTTACCTGTATGAAAATGCATTACTTCCACGACTTACAAGCACTGCATTATGGATATGTAAATAATATGGGTAACGCAGTAGCTCTGTCATTCTCTGAGAAATCAACTTCTGAACTGTAGCTAATACGAAGGACCTAACTACAATCCTGACTAGTTAGTTAGGAGAAAAAGTATTATATAGAGGATAATGTATGGGCAGCGGTGTGTAACAACACTATGTTTGCCTTCGAGTGGTTCTCTTGGCAACTATGTTAAACCTCGAGAGTGAAGCTCGAGAGGTGTACTGGGTTGCCAAGGGAACCAGGAGAAGGCAAACAGCGTTGTTGCACACTGCTGACCATACGTTGTCTTTTATAGTGTATGGTCAGCGGAGAAACAAGAAAATGATGCCAGTGTTGGAAACAATAATCTACTACTACTACCACCTCCACTTCTACTTCTGGTGCAGCTTCTGACCACATGGTAGCATTCTGACAGAGCTCTGTAACTCTCTCGCCAGTTACATGATAAACTTTAAACATAGGCATGTTCGGCTTTATAGGGGCCATGGCAACAGTGTCGGTGGTGGTTCAAATTGTTACACTATCGATGTGACGCATCGTCGATAGTATAACAAGAGCGGATCGCCACATCGATAGTGTAACAACGACTGTAAAAGATGATTTTAAGGCCATAACAGCGTTCTACCATACATTATATTAGTAATTGTGGCAGATGGAGACCAATAGTTTCTTAAGGGGAGGTGCATAGGGGGCTACGTGCTTCCGAATCTAAACAGAACACTCCTTCATTAGTTAATCAAAACACAATTATCCATTCAAATATATAAATTGTTATTTAGTTAACGTATGGAGTTTACAACATAAATTAGCAGAACTCAAAGTTATAGTAAACTCACCTGATAAACAGTTCGATATGGCATTCACTACAGAGACCTGGTGGAGTAATGATAACATCTGGGAAGGGACATAGAAGGTTACCAGTTGTATTATCATGATTGGAAGGGAAAAGAGGGGATGTTGCAACTTACAGCTCAAATAAATTTAATTCACAAGATATTTCTGAGAAAATCAAGAATGGTAATGACACTGAATTCTTGTGGAACTTTTGGATAAGAACTGCAACCAAAACTAAACCAAATATAATTACGGAAGTGTGCTATAGACCACCTGGTATAGCTCCCATCGTGTCAGAGCAAATCAATGGTGAATTAGAGACTGTCTGTGAAAATGGAGGGGTTATTTTGAGGATCTTAATTACAGTGATATTGCATGGAAAATGAGAAAGCTATAACTCATTTAAGTAAAAGTTTTTTTGAAACTAACAAAAGAATTAGGCTTAATACAACAGGGTAGGAAACCAACCAGAGAGAAAAACATGCTTGACATCGGCCTAACATCTTGTGATATTGAGGTAACCGAATGTGCAGTCAGTACACCACTTGGTAACAGTGACTATGATAATGTTAGATTTGGCATTTTAGATAGTTTTCAGAGAGTTGGGGGCTGTGGAGTTATATACAATTTAAAAAGTGCCAAAAGAGAACTGATTTTGGAGGAACTCAGATTATTAGACTGGGACAGTATATTGAATGGCAAATCCACAGAAGAAATTAGGGAAATTATTAAAACTGAGATTTTTCGAATATGCAACAGACATTCCAAGAGTAAAAAAAAAATATGATAATAAGGGTATAATACCAAAATGGTTAAATACCAAAATCAAAAAAACTACTTAAAAAGAAGAGGAAACTATAAAATGCTTATAAAAGGAATAAAACACAGAATGTCTGGTTCCTGTATAAATCTAACCAGAAAAATGTAAACAGGCGATACACAAGAATAAACACAGAATGGAGCTTAAACTTGCTAGAACTGCAAACAAAGATAACCAAAAGAAATTGTATGGTTACGCAACTCATTAAGGAACAATAATCAGGGAATACATGTTATAAAACATAATGATATTTTGATGGATGACTCATACATACAGCTGAAATATTTCATAACTATTTCAGCTCTGTGTTCACATCCAAGTCTAAATTCATAGGAATATTTCAATTGGAAGCCATGTCAACATAGACTTTACTACTGAAACCATAATAAATAAAATAAAGTCTTTAAAAATTATCAGACGGCAACAGACAACATATCTACTGCCTTATTGAAACTGTTATGTCCTTATATTGCTTACCCATTGATTACTCTGTACAAGAACTCTATATTTGAAAGCAAAATACCTTCTGACTGGCTGTCAGCCATTGTGGTAATAAAAGGTAATAAATACGACTGTACTAACTATAAGCCGATAAGATCTTACCTCTGTCCCTGGTAAAATAGAATCTACACTAAAGGATGTAATTCATGACTATATTAAGAGCAGGAACCTGGTAGATTACACACAACATGGGTTCACCTTGGGGCATTCTTGTATTACTAATCAATTAAGTTTCTATGAAAAGGTGTCCTCTGCATTAGACCAAGGTAAATCTGTGGACTGCTTATATTTAGATATGTCCAAAGCATTCTATTAAGGTTGCCCATAAACATTATACAACTCTAGTTGAATCTGAGTTTGATCACAGAATTATTTCATGAATACTAAACTGGCTTAAAGATCGGAAGCAGGTAGTAAATATCCAGGGGTTTCACTCTTCCAGTATACCTGTTATCAGTGGCATCCCCCAGGGCTACATCCTCGGACCACTGCTCTTTCAGTTTGTTATATTTAACTTGGGTCAGAATGAATCCGTAATGGTCAGTAAGTACGCAGATAACATGAAAATAGCATATGTTATCAATAATTACTCTGACAAAATACACTTACAAGCAGCACTAGATAAAATAGTGCAATGGGCAGATATTGTACATATGTCCTTCAATATGGAAAAATGCAGCGTTATGCACTTTGGAATTCACAACAGGACAGCTAATTATTGTATGAAAAACATTCCTCTCAATATAACAAACTAAGAAAAAGATTTTGGGGGTAATTATTTCAAACAAGTTATCCTATGAAGGACATGTAGATGTTCAAATCATCAAAGCTAAAAAGGGTACTGTGGGCCATCAGAAGGAATTTTAAGAGCAGGGAAGCAAGTGTAATCCTGCCATTATACAGATCTTATGTCAGACCTTTGATAGATTATACATCCCCTCTATGTGGCCAAATTAAAGAAACTACGAAAGATCACATAGAAAAAATCCAAAGGCAAGCTAGTAAATTAATGCATGCATGTAAAGACCTATCATATGAGGAACACCTAATTAAGCTGAATCTCATGTTGCTTCATCCCAGAAGGATAAGAGCTGACTTACTGCTTTGCTACTCAATAGTTCATGATTAATACCTCTTTAACAAACTACATTTTAAGTTTAAAAATCAAACCAAAGGGACAAGAGGATGCCCCTTGCAATTAAACCCCACTAAATTTCTAACAGAAAATGAAGGCGTTTTTACACAGAGAGCGGTTAACCCTGGAACTGTCTTCCACTGGAAGTGATTAACAGTACAGACAAAGCTTATTTTAAGATAAATTTGGATAGCTATACTGTATATTAGGAAACCATTCTCTCTGCAATTACCGCTAGGCACAGGAGTGCATATGGGCCAAAAGCCTTACTAAGCTCCCTACACCATAGTACGATCCTTAGTATGGTCTCACATTTATGGCCAGTTATGCTCAAAGATCAATATTTAGCCAGTGAATAGTGTTCAGCTGGGTGAGTGGGTGGGAAACCATAAAAACTCTGCCATGGAACTTATTGTGGAAAACTATGGTACTACACAAGCAACCATGGATCTATTGTGGCATTAATCAATTTTATTTATTTTATTTATTTGAGTCTAGGATTACAAAATACCTTTGAGCAAGGCTCTTTTACAAATGTTCACATCAGTAAGTACAGGTATAAGGATAATACAGGTTTCAAGGTACAGAAAACAATCAGTGACTCTCCATGGTTGCTTTGTAGTCACCTGATGCTGTTTGTCCAATGTTATTCTGTGATTGTATTTGTGCCATGTTACAAATAAGTTTAATTGTTGCCTGTCATGGTAATGACATTTCTTATGTCACTAACTGTAATGTTTCTAGCTCTGTTCAGTCTAAAATAAATAAAAATAAAGTTTAAAAATATATACAAAAGGCATGGCCTATATGAGTTGGCAGAAAGTCTGAGTCTGCTATAAAAGATGTGAGACAGTTGTGGGAGTGGTCATATTTTAAACCAAGATAAGAGAGTCTGAGTCATTCCCTTCATATATTACACCAGGGAGAGTATGTTGCCCTGTGTCAGAAAACAAGGAAGTAACCAGTATTAAAGAGGTCATTGAGGACAAATTCTATAGTTTTCTGTGGTGAGTGTAACTGGCCGTTCAGCCAGAAAAGATAGTACTAAAGTGACATACCCTGGCATAATTAAGCAAACTGGGAGGTTGACCACTCCTGCTCTTTTGGGATCTGTAAGATTGACCAGCTGATTCTGGAAGGGCAACCACCCCATATAAAGTGAGAAAATAATTTTCTGCCAGAAAGGGAAATAATATGGAGCAGGAAACAATGGGAGAGTCTGAAATAAATACAGTAGATGAGGGAGAATATTCCTGCAGACTATATCCACACGTGAAAAAAATGAAAATGGTAGATAGCACCATTTGGCTTAGTCAGTAATGACTAGCAGCATATGCAGCTCAAAATTCAGGAGCTTTAAATTACTTACATTTTCTGGGACCTTTATTCTAAGATACTCAAATTTGGTACCTCTCCACCATAAAGGATATTGAGTGCAAAGGGCAGGGGAAGAAGTGTAATGTAGAAGAAGAACCTCTGTTTTTTTGTAGATTAAGAGAAGCCTGAAAGGAAACCAAAGTGGAAAGAACAGACCAAGCAGCTGGAATGGAAGAGTTTGGATTTAGTAGAGTTAATAGAACACTGTCCACATACAATGTTATTTTAAATAAGACTCTCACAGTGGTACACCCTTCACATCCAGATTCCATGTAAATAGCAAAGAGGAGTGGAGACAGGGACAATCCTGCCTCATCCCCTTAGCAGAGAAACAGGGCCTTCATGACTTAGGTCCCAAAACATTTGAGACAATGACGGAAGTGAAATCGTACTTGGCCAAACTGGGAATAAATGCAGGAGGGCTGCTCAACTCCCAGAAACTGAAAGTGTGGGAAAAGAGGTAACACCTGGCTCTGAAATGAAGGAAGACAGACGACAGAGTGACCAGAGGGGCAATGGCAGGGAAACAGCCTGTGATTGAAGATGGCAGCACACTATAAGCAGTATACCTCTAATCATCCCCTGGCCTCCACATAAAAATCTGAAAATAACATGGTGGATACAGACAAGAGGGCAGTGCAGGTTGAAGAACACTACCAGAGTTAGGGATGCTGAAGCAGATGGGTAAGTGAATAAATGCAGCACAGAACACATCCACACCAAGTAAGTGTTTGGGACTGGGAAAGAGAGGCATTGATTTGTTGGGCAGTTGCTCCTTCAGTTCACCCCCCCATGGGAGGGAGCTGGAGACATCAAGGAGTATTGGCTGTATAAATATTATGTGGAATTGTTGATTAGAGATAATATGTATTTGGAGTTGGGACTCCTCTGGGGACTATTCCCTTTCCCCCGACTTATGGCGTAAGTGTAAATTGAAATGTGCCCAACCGAACCAGGTAGGAGGTATAACAAGGGATTGGAGATGTGCAGACACAGTGAAAAGACTGTCAGGACTATAAAATTAATAAAGATTGATGCACATTCCAAGTGGGTAACACATGAATGGGGTTGGCACAAATGTATGGTAACCAGGGTCATGGGGAGGGAGTTTGCTGGGCCTACAAAGGGGGGTGAGGAATGGTATGGGAGGCCAGGGAGAAGCAGAGTCAGCCTATAAAGGTCAGGACTTTCAAAGGACTAGCACAGGAAGCCCCATCCAGGCGGCTCTCCACATCTCATTCTCCTGTTTCAGATATAGTGGTGAACCCAGGGAGGAAGGGCAATTATTCCCAGATGAAGTAAATAAGACAGGCTGGGAAACAGAGTTGCAGATACAGGCCACCTAGTTGGGGCCTATGTGACCTTTTGATCTTCTCCATCCTGACACTTAGATTTTACTTTAACCGTATTTGAGGAAGAAGGAGAGGGACACCCTCATAGGGAGTAATGATGGTAGTGAACGGTGGTGAGAAACCTCCTCAGCTGAACAATGACCTGTAGGGGAAAACTAATGTAGTGGGAAGAGAGAACCTTGCCACCATCTGGGCCCTTTCATTCAACTAAGACTGAAGCTAGCACTTTCTTAGATGGGACACACTGAATGAGCATATCAAGCTGACTAGGCTGTACACTGGAGGGATGGGATCAGGGAGGGTTCCACATATTTATTTTATTTTTCATTTATTTTATTTATTTCATAGTTCAGAAAAGACCTTTGAGCAAAAAGCTCTTTTTCAAAGGTTCCATGTCAAAACAGTGAGGTAATATAATGACATTTAGTTTACATAGCAGTTGAATGACACACTAGTACTGGTATACAGTTGCAATAGACATAATTCCTGAGGACAGATTTGTATTCTAAGTATATCCTACAATCAGGTATGGTGCAGAGTGCAACCAACAAAGTTAAGTGAAACATAGGGTTAGAGTGCTAGACTACCTAAAGATGAAGAACAGATGAGGCAGCCAGGGAAGGCATTGCCAAAGGGAACAAGGGGGGGGGGATGAGAAGGTGGGATTGAAAATGTAGGGGTGGGAAAACTATTGGTTATAGGCAGCTGTGGGAAAGAAGGGCAGGGGAGCAGAGGAGGGAGGGCAGAAGTAAGATTAGTGTGGCAGTGAAGAATAACAAGTAACAGTAGGAAAGGAGGAGCAGTTGAGAGGGTGGGGAAATGAGAAGGTGGAGCAAATGCAAAGGTATACAAGGGTGAGATTGAAGCAGTTGATACCTAGAAGATGCACAAGGTACAGCATGCATGGAAGGCAGTGGTATTGTAGGCCAGAAACAGCAGAGGGGGGTCAGGGGAGGGCCCCAAGTAAGTGGGACCCTAGTGAGAAAAAATGCGGGGTAAGTGCAGAACCAGGGTACAGTGCTGGAAATAAGGAGCTGTGCTGTCCATATTCTCAACTCTTGGCACCAGTAAGAAGGGAGATTGAGAGGGAGGAAGGGCTCAGACTATGACAAAATGACATATCAAGGCAGTGAACTACATGTACAAGAGCCAAGTAGCTAGTTGCTGCTTTAGATCAGTTTTAAAGGAAGGAGACAACGTTGTTTAGTATTTGTGTAGAGATACCATTTAGCCAAAGAGGTGCCCTGAAGCCAAAGGACCGTTGTTCTAGTGAGGTTTTCTTAAAGGAACAGCCAGGTGCTCCTTACTGTACCACAGGTTTGGTAGTTTGACGGGCTAGCATGCAGCATAACCTTTATGCAGGAGGGCTCTCAAGCAAGGCTTTCTACCCATAAGGCATGTTTGATACTTAATCCTGTTGACAAGATTCAGCTGCCCAGTTTGCTCAAGGAGTAGACAGGAATGAGTTAGATTGTCAGCTGCAAGGATTAGTCTACATGCCTTTTGAGTACAGTTGAAATGCACTTGAGAGCAGCGTCTGTAGCCACTCCATAAACCACAATCCATAATCTATTACTGATAGGATGGCACGGCCAACAGATAGTCATAAAGCAGTAGGCGTCAGATACTGCTTTTGTCAATAGAGCACACCCAATTTAATATTCGCTGCTTTCACCACTCAGCTCAATATGCTGATCAAACGACAGTGTGTCATCGATTGTAATCCCTAGGTACTTGAAAGCATGTACCTGCTCAAAGGGCTCAGCTTTGTTGTTGACAACGTGAAGGTCTGGGTGCACCTTCTTAAACTGGTGGGTGGAGATCAGCATCATTTTGGCCTTTTATAGTTAAGGAGAAGTTTCTGTGACATGAACCAATCCTCAAGCAAGTAGAAAGTGGACTGTAACTCCTGTTGAAATGTATCTGGCTGGTTGCTGCTTCCCAAAATGACCGCATCGTCCACATACAGTATAATTTTGCTTGGATAGCCATCAGGCAGGCTATTCAGGAATAAACTGAATAGAAGGGGTCCCAGGATGGAGCCTTGCAGGACCCCAAGACCAATGTCCCTAGCAGTAGATGTAGCCGACCCTATCTTGACACACTGGGATCTGCAGGACAGGTAATCCTTAACCTAAAGGTGCAACGAAAAAATCCAGTCTTGAAAATTTTTTATGAGTCTTAGAGTAATATGAGAACTTTTTAAAGTCTGGATATAACTCTCTAAATGGATCTATAAAATGTAGGTCCCTAATCCTATTTTTTAATACTGTTATAGCACCCTTCTTTTTCTTCATCATAGGTGGTATTCTATCCAAGATTCCTTAAGTCAAATTGAAGTCTCCTCCTATAATTATATTCATGTCATACTGCAATATTTCCGAGAAAAAGATGGTCATCTTGGTTTGGACCATATATTGAGGCAACTAACCAATTTTCTTCCTTTATTAAAATATGTAAAATAACGTATCTACCATCCAGTCTGTAATTACATTCACTATTGAATAAGCTTATAATTTCTTAGAAAAATACTACTCCATGGCATTACCTAGGTAAAATGAACAGAAACCCCCGGCACCTAATAAATTTCCAAAATATGCTGCATCTTCCCTTCTAAAATGCGTCTCTTGCAGAAACAAACAATCTATATTCCTTTTTTTACCACTCTGACTACTTTTCTAATTTTCCCTCTTTCTTTACCTCCATTGAGGTTCCAGGTCATGAATTTTAATGCATCAATCTTTTATTTGTACCCCTTCTCTAGGTATCCATATTGATGCTGCTTCTCCGAGCTCCTTCTTGGCTTATACCCCTTTTTACTAAAATCTTATTCTGCACTGGTTTGGAAAGTCATCCAGCACCCACGCTGCTTAAACCTTTGGTTTCCATTGTTATTTTTCCCCATTGACCTCCTTGTTCTTCCCACCTTACCCTCCCCTGCCCCTAAGCTTTTTTGTTAAACCCTCTCTTTTCCCCCATTTCACCTGCCCACCTAAATGTTGTTTCAATTTTTGTTTCATTAATAAATTAAATTCTGTGTATTTTGGAATACTATATCTTAAAGAAACAGGTGAAGTGTCTTTTTTCCTTCCTTGTCTCCATCCCTATTTCCTAAAATCAAATGGACACTTGCCTTCCCCCTCCCTTTGAGGTTGCTGAGATCTCTTGTGCATGAAAGACAGTTCTAGGAGATAGTTGCTGAAATGGAGACCCCCCTCCACACACAGCTAATACTTTAAAACTCTCCCTAAATACAGTATATCAGATGTTTTATTTAACTTATTCTCCCATTCAGACCAAACCCATCCCCCCTTTTCATCTGTATGTGTTATTTCAACTAGCCCCCACCTGGCTGTGCTGAGTCTTCTGTATGACTCTTTTTCTTTCTCTGTAAAAGTGTTTCTACTTCCATTGGATCTTGGGAAAACAAAATTCTCCCATCCAAAAAAACTTTACATTTTGCCTGATATAACATAGCATAGGAAATACCTTATTTGCATTATTTATCCCTAACCAAATCAAAGCTCTTTCTCTTCATTAAAACAGAAGGTGGAAGGTTCAGGAAAACCTGCAATCTGTTTCCCCTAAACATCACACCGTTTTCATTTCTAGCCTTGGAAAGAATCTTCTCCTTGTCTTGGTATCTTACTGTTTTCACATACATAAAGTGTGGTCTGCTCTGATTATGTCTTGTACCAAATGCCCTGTGTGCTCTATCTAATTCAATTTTCTGTGTAGGATACTGTAGGCCCATGATATCTGAAAACATGTTCTCACAAAAACTCTATGGATCCGTCCCCTCTATGCCTTCTGGCACATTTCCTATTTTTAAATTAGCTCTCCTAGAACGTGATTCTAAATCCTCCACTTTCAACTTAAGTTCTTCTAATTCTTTTCGGCATTTCGTTACAGAGGTGGACATTCTGGGTATTGTGTCTTATAATTCCCCTACTCGTTTCTCACATTCTGTTGTTCTTAAGGAGAGTGATTCAATTTTGGAAACAACTTCAGAGAACTTAACAGTCAGAGTATTTACTGCATCATTTATTTTTGCAAAGCCTTTTCTCATTTCATTCAGTATTTGCTTCTGTGATTCTGAGATATTTATTTCTTCACTCTCTTGTTTTGGGTGTCCTTTATTTCCCCCACCCAACTCATTATTCCTTATACCTTCCATCTGAATGTCCCCTTTTTCCCCCTCTTTCTTCTTTTTTTTTGCCCTAGTAAATATATTGGATGTGTACACAGGTGAGGTTAATAGTATGGGGGGGGGGGGATTATTTTCACTGTTATCTCCTCCACACTTTTACTTTGGATCCCTTGATTCGTTTTAATGTTTCTTTTCTTTTCTTTTTGCCTTTGGAATTCAGCCCTTTTACCCCAAGGGTTTTTTCTCTAATTCCGATATTGCTATAGGGCTGTGAGATTTTCTTTTTTTTTTTTACCCTTCTTTCCAATTCTCAGGGAAGTCTTTTATTCACAATGTTCATTCAGTACTGAGTGCTGCTGTAGTTTCGAGAAAGATTTTTGAAATATCTCAGATGTCTTTATTTCATTACTTACTTCCCCTTTTGATTTCAACAGTTTCTCCTCAGCGCTTATTGAAATTTTATTTGACTGAAAAAAGAAAACCCCCTCCGTCTGGCTGGTCCAGATGAAGGGGTTACCTGGAGACTGGACTGGATTTTTTCATTGCATCTCAGGGATTGGGGAGAGGAGTCAAAAAAATTGAATATGAGCCTATAAGAATTTCGGAACACTCACCAGTAGTTATGATTATAGAGATGAAAAAGGGAGGGAGGAGTAAAGTAAAAACATCATGGAGATAGAATAATTCACTTTGGATATTCCAGCAAGTCAAGGAAAAAATACAAGAAGAAATTTGTTGATTTGGGGTCTTTAAAAAAAATCAAGGAGTAAGGATACACAACCTCTGGGATACCTTAAAAATATATATAAGGGTTGGTGTAAGGCCCAACAGGGGGTTAGGAATAGGAAATACAGTAAACTGCTGGAAGACCTAGAAAGGGAATTAATGGTGGCTGAGGAAAAGCATGTCCAGAAGGGGCAGAGCAATCTGAAAGGGGGCTCCTTTTGGCAAAGAGTGGGGTAGAAAAGCTTATACAGGAGAAAGCAGATAGGGAAATCTATAATGTAGAGCCAAATACTAATAATATGGAGATTGCCCTGGTACAATATTGACATATCAATTAAAATGTGAAAGAAATAATAACAGAATCTCAAAATTAGGAAAGAAACTGGGACTATTTCTATGGATGAAAATTAAATTAATGAAACCTTCAGAGCTTTCTATGAGAAGCGATATACACCAGCAAAAGACAGCAGAGGTATCTCAAATTAAAAATTTGTTTCAAAATAACATTACAAAAATATCAAACTAGGAGCTAGAGCAGATAAATAAAGATATAACTGGAAGGGAAATAGAAGAAGTTAAAGGACACAGTTAAGTTTTTATAACAAAACATATATTAAGCCAGCGTGCGTGTATGTCAATGGAGAATTTAAAAGCAAACTGCCATTAGTTATTCAATGCTGCCATCCTGTGGAGATTGGCATTTATTACACTTGGTTCATTTAAGCCTACGTGCAGGTACTGTATTCATTCAGCTACCAAATTTACGACATTTAACTCATGCTTACCACAGGAAATGCAGATGTAAATTCTCCAATTACAAAGCTAATATACCAACATTGCCTTGTCTGGGGACAGGATGCATATCCTCTGTATTTGTTATAAAGTTTTGTAAGTTCTGCCTAAAAACAGAATGGCTTTTTCTTTTTGTAATTGAAGCTACAACTTTCTGTACCACCTTACATTTTGTATCCTGACCAAGTAAAGCTTCATAAAATCGCCTCTGTTCTCCGTGTGGTCTGTAAATATATATCTAGGTGGTTTAATAGAAAACAACAAGAAGGGATGCCAGCTTCTCCTCGGAGATCCCATTGGGGTCTCCCTGTTACATTTGGGGCCATGACTTGGATTACTAAAGCTGCTGGCAATTAAAGGGCTGAACTGAAGGTAAAAAACACCTAGAATTTATGACCATTCGATAATTTTATATGTCGCCGGCAAAACTTTTTTTTTCCTTATTGTCCACAGAGAGACTCATCAACTCACTGAGGGACAGACTGTAACAAAGATAAGGCAAAGGAAATGCTAGAGACCAAGTATTAGTATACTATCTAAATGAAGGCTTGTAATAGGGAAAGGGATTGTTTAGTTTTGGTGATTTTGTTTGTCATTTGTTTAGTTATTTTTTGGTGGATTACTAATACACCTGAACAGTCTCAGAATGCTAATGTGATTAATTATAGCAAAACAACTGTGTAAGGGCGTATGTCTTAAACCTACCAGACGAAGGCACTTTGCCTGTGTGACCAGGAGTAATGAAACTAATAAAAAGGCAGGATACATGGAAGGTCAAAGGGGATGCCCAGAGATCTAATAGAAATACTTAGATAGTAAGTGTGATACTGAAGGCCTTATTAAGTCATGCTGCTGTGGCACTGTAAGTCATACTTTTGGATGTACTCTGTGATTTGATCTGCAACGATTCTCTCTAGTGCTTTTGAGAGGGGTGAGAGAATGGATATTGGCTGGTAGTTGGCTGTACAGGAATGGTGCCCGCTCTTTAGAACCAGGGTCACCTGTGCCAGTTTCCATACCAAAGGGAATTTGGCCAGGGTGAGTGATTTATTGAAAATTTTGGTGATTGGTACTATGATTTCATTGAGGGTTATTGCCACAAGCTTTATGTCAATTTTGTCACTGCCTAGCCTCATTTTATCTAGTGCCATTGGAACATATTTTTTTGCTACCTTATTTATTTATTATTTATTTATTTAGTTTTTGTTGACCGGGTAAATGCACTAAACAAATCCTGCCTATTTTCAGGCATGACCCGGGGGATCTTGACAGTGATATGCTTGAAATAGAAGTTTGGTCAGTTGATGAAGTGTTTGGATGTTAGCTGGGTCAGCTCAGCAGTATTAAGGTAGGCTGGGGAGGTGTTATTTTCAAGTCCTGGTCAAAACGTATTTTCACACTTGTGGTGCAAAATGATGTTTTGGCCAGTCCTGTATAAATGGCACCTGTTTGGTTTATAAAGGGGAGTCATAAAACAACTGTATTGAAAATTTGGGGTCAGAATGTAAAAAAAAGTTATGAAGAAGTATTGTGTGTAGGCCCAGCCTTTGACCAACTGGGTAGGGTGCTGTGATCCTGTGCTCTTGTTCTGAGTTTTGGGGGTAAACTCAGTGAGTCAGCTGGATGGGCTGCGGCTGGGGGGATAGCACTGCCATGCATCACCACCCTGAGCCTGAGGAGGAACAGGGCAGTGTTGACTGCAGAGGCAACAAGTAACCACATAGGGAAGAGAAGTCTTCTCTTGGCTTAGGGCCCAGGGGGGCCTGCAGCTCTGCACCTGTTGCTGCATGGAACACACTTCCACAGTCAGATTAACTTTTGGCTCAACACATCTGCATTTGTAGCCTTCCACAGCTCCCCAGACAGCCCATACATTCTCTATATCCAAAGCTGCACTTCCACAGGCAGACAGACACATCCTTTAGTGCAGGGCCTAGAGGGTGCTGCACAGACCTGCACAATCAAGGCTACGGTTCCACAATCTCAAAAGGAAAGTACATTCTTTGCAAAAAAAATGTGTTACATAGAAACATAGAACATAGAGATGATGGCAGATAAGGACTGCTTGGCTCATCCAGTCTGCCCATTTGTCCCTGCCTATAGCATCACTGGACACCCTATTTGATCTCTGACTCCCCCTCTTCCTTCCCAACTAAGTTTCTGTTGTGTCTGTCCCATGCATGCTAGAATCCCACCACTGTTTTTGCCCCACCACCTCAGCTTGAAGACTATTTCAGGCATCCAACAGAGGTGCTGGAGGTGAAGACAGTGCTGGGCTTCAAGCATGCATGGGATAATCACAAGGGAATCTTAACTGGAAAGCAAGTATTAATGTACCAGTTAGGATTCTATTTAAACCCACAAAAGGAAGGAAATGTGACATTAAGGTTTCCAACCCTAACCCCCTCCCCCATGTAGCAAAAGGACAAGACCACACAGGCAACCACAGATAGCCATCATCAGGTAACACAAACAACATACAACTGTTTTTGGATGGCACAGATGTGATAATGTGCTACCTTCAAGGATTTGTATCTGCAGCCAGAAGTGTATATATGCCTCATATTGTGCATGAGTACCTGTGGCTACAGAAGTGCTGGCCCCAGATGGGCCTGTGCTTATACATGCAGAAGTACTGTAGTGTTACAATTTGGGTATTGTGGATTACTATTTGTGGATGCAGAAGGTCGGTCCAACGGGGGCCTGTGCTTCCACTGGCAGAAGTCAGTGTGTACAGTATGTCTTATACCTGTGACTGCAGAAGCACAGGTCCCACAGAGGCCTGGGTGTCTGCAGCCAGAACTGTGTATATGTTTTACAGTGTGCATGAGTACCTGGGGTTACAGAAGTGCAGACCCATAGGGGCTTGCACTTCTGCAGACAGCAGTAGTGCTGTATTTTGGGTATCACAGATTTCTAGCTGTGGCTACAGGAGTACAGTAAAAAGCCAGTGCGTATATCTTGCACTGTGCATAAGTATCTGTGGCTACAGAAGTGCTGTCCCTGCAGGGGTCTGCACTTCTGCAGACAGAAGTACTGTTGTAATTTGCGTATTGTGGATTTTTATCTGTGGCTGCAGAGGCCTGTGCTTCTGTAGACAGAGGAAGTGTTGTGATTTGAGTATCACAGATTTTTGTATGCAGCCAGAAGTGAGTATGTATGTCCTGCAGTGTGCATACTACAGATATAAGTCCACAAAGGTAGCCCTTAAGTGCTACTACATTTGTGTCATCTGGAAACAGTTGCATGCTGTTTATCTTATCTGATGATGGCTGTCAGTGGTTGCTTATGTGGTCTTCTAATTTTGCTGCTGGGGGGACTTCAGGTTTGAAACCCTAATGCTACATTCCCCTACTTTTGTGGCATTAAATTGAACCCTAACTGGTGCATTAACACAAATTTTTGAAATGAATATATATAATATTCATTGCAAAAAAAAATTACATTAATGCAGAAACAATTTACATTAATTCAGACATATGGGTTGAAGAACAGAAAGTGCACAAATTAAGGAAATGAAAAACTATGGTTTGGTTTGATGCCCCCAAGGAAGACCTTGATTGGCCAAAGTGCTGGGGCTGTTTTCAGTGATCTCGAACCTGAATTAAAATATTTGAATACCTTGAATATTTTTCCTGTCCTCTGGTTTTGTTCCTACGAGTGCAGTATTCTTTGTATTTATGACTTGATTTGGGCTTGCAGCCTAGTACCGCACCACCAAGACCATTGTCCTGGGCGCACCTTTTTCTTGTTCTGTGTTTGGAGTATAAGAAGTCTTTGAAAATTGTTAAGGTGGTATTATTTGCAGTTTTCAAACCTAATCCCCACTCCAACCTGCATCCATAACCTAATGACTCAAGGACATTTTACATGTCTAAGCCCATGCCCTATATGTCTACTGCTAGGAACTAGACAACTGTGGCCCTCCATATGGGACCAGCAGAATCAGTCATAGTTTTCTTCACACAGGTCCCACAATTCTTAACCGTTGGGCTGCAAACAGAAATAGGACCTATTAGTTTCTGGACTAATATATCAATCTTCAGCCCAGCAAGGTTAAAATTGCACACATGCATCTCACACACACACAAAAAAATCTCACAAAACCATTTCCATATGTTATGAAACCTATCACACTAAATCATAAATCTGGTTTTTGTCACTCGTGCCTCAATAAATTTCCATTATAAGTTTAAATAAGGGCCAGTTTTTGACAAAACACATCAAAAAGAATCCCCCTCACAAACCAAACTCCCAAAAGCTCAAGTTAGAGTACTAACAGGACAATCATTCTGTGTCATCAAGCAGGACATCATTCATAAGTTTCTTAGCAGAAAATAGTTTATTCTTTTCTTCAAACAACTCCACATGACCCAGATCTGGTAGGGGCTTGAGGAGGGGAGTGGGCATTATTTATTTATTTATTTTTTATTTATTGAATTTTGGTAGCCAGGTAGGCCCACTGAGACAAGACAGTTCCTTTTTCAGTGGTGACCTGGTAAGTGCATACATTGATAGTACAATAACAGGAAACCATACAGGTTTGACAATTGCAATAACAAGACCAACTAATATAGTTGCAGGAACATGTCATAATACAACACAATTACGTCACATAAAACATTCACAACTAGCATAAAAAATTGTACAGAGAACATAAATACTGCAGTTATGAACCACTAGTATAGATAACAGTACCATAGAGTTTACTATGGCAGACAGTAACATAATCATCAATCCCTATTTACAGATAACATTGTACATACAGTGTACCTAACTGAGAAATCTAGTGATGCTAAGCCCTCTGGCAGTGGAGAGGAAAGCCTGGAAGTCACGGATAGTAGGAGCAAGGCAGGGCAGCTAGATGAGCCTGCAGCGAGCATTGAAATTGAGGGAGCGAAGAGCAAGCCAGGACTGAGGAGGGTAACGAGTTCCAGGAGGACACAGCAGAAAAGGTGAATGATCTCCGGGCCACAGAGATGCAGGTTTGACACTACAAGAAAGGTAGGGAGGCAGATCTGAAAGTACATGGGGTGTCGACACTGGATGATATCAGCTAGGCAGGGTGGTGTGAATCAATGTACTAGCTTGTGAACAAAGCTCAGGGTGACATAGCACAGTTTGGCCTCAGAGGGAACCATGCCAGGTCAGATAGGACATCACAGTGATGATGGTGAGCGTGGGTTCCCAGAGCAAATCTATCCACTCTGTGGTAGACCTGTGAAAGATGAGATGATATGGTTGCAGAGACTTGAGAGAAGCAATGGGGCACCATATAAGAGGAGAGGCAGGAGGGTGGCATCTGCGATCTTACAACAGGCAGTTGAAATAAGGAAGGGATGAATGCAGTAAAGAATGCCGATTTTTGGTTAAAGATTTTGGTGAGAGCTGTTATGTGTGCATCCAGTGTAAGTGAGGGACCCAAGGAGCACCACACCACTGATTTGTCAAGACTCCTGAGAGTCTAGCCACTCAATTTTTCATTTCTTTGCTTTGCCTTGTTTTCATTTTCCAACCACAATGTCTGCATTAATGTATTTTTTTGTGATGAATTTCCTTTCTTTTTGTGATAGTGATATTGAAATTCATTTATGCAGATCCCTTTGGGATCTGAATGAGACACAATAAACAAAATATTTGGCCTATTTGTGACCCTGAGTCACGAACATGATCTGGTTGGCCTTGCACATGGTCTAGTAGGCCTTGTGCACAAACAGCCACTGCCTTCATGCCAGGACATGCAGGACCCTTGCAGCCCTGAGCCATCAGCCAGATACCCACCAGCTTCACATGAGGATGCACAGGGCTTTATGGGTCATGCAGCACCAACATGCTCCTCGTGCAGAGCTCTGCTGCCCTGCAGAAAAATCAAACTATCCTTTAAATGCTGACATTGTCAAGCACATTATACAAAGCAAATCAAGATATTACCCTCAACACATTTCCCAGGCGCTCATGAAAACAACTCCCCTTACAAAACCATTCCCAAATTAATGAAAACTATATCATAAAACCATAAAACTGTTCCTAGTTTTGTTACTTGTACTTCACATAATTATTTTTTTGTGAAAATTCAATATTTTCGACTGAACAAGGCAAAAGGAAGCACCCATGTAACATAAACTGTCAAACACACATGTAAAAACATTGAAATCCACCTTATTTTGAAACGTTTTATGCTCAGTGAGTTAATAGCATTTTTAATGCTCACACCCCCCCAATGACAAAAATATGCATGTGATTAATGGTTTAAGGCTCTGAGCTGCAAGTCTAGAGACCTGGGTTTGAATCCCACAGCCTCCACTTGCATACTGTGTGACCCTGAGCAAGTCACTTAATTTCCCTATCCTCCCAGGTCGCACCTGTAAACAGGCTTTCAGCTTAGCATGCAACTCCTGGTGAAACAATTGGAAAATTTTACCACAGAAATTATTTTTGGTTTCTTCCCTCAAACATTTTAAAATGATTACTATCATAAAATATGTTAATATTTAATTATGAAAACTTACAGGGAATCCTCCTTTCCCCTGAATTTGTTAAGCAATTAAAACTAAGACCACCCCTTTACTTCAATGTTCTGCTTTCAATGTACAAAAAATGTTTTCTGGTTTTGTGACTATTAAGTCTCATAAAATCTATTTTTTTTTTCCTATTACAAGTCTATTTTGAATGATGAAAAATGGTTTTGTGAAAACTAGCTTATCATTAGAATGTACATTTTTGCTATTGTGCATGTGTGAAAATGGGGGAAAAAGGTTTTTGTAAATAACTCAAAAAATGGAACTAGGCCGAATTCTATCAAACCTGAAAATTTTCAGATTTTGAATCCTTACTGTCTGTGTGCTACTGATAAGAAAAAAGGTCATGTTATTAAGGTACAAAAAGTGGGGTTTAACATTAAGTATTAGGGTTGCTACCACACAAAACTCAAACCCCACAAAGGTTGGAAATGTCCTAGTAAGCATTAAGCCCAAGAAGGAGGTTTCTACTAGGAATTAATTCATGGTTGGGGGGTTGTGGCACGTGGTGAAGGCTGAGTGCCTATAACCACCAACCATGCATTAATTCCCTAGTAGAAGCTGCCTCTTGAGTGGCTTAATGCACTTGTAACATGGCAAGTGCAAGGTAAGTATTCTTTAACTGTTGTTTTACTTAAAAGGACAGACACATGTGCAGAAACGATAATTTAAATTTAGAAAACATGCTTCACTTGTGTGCCTTTAATATCTCCCAATGTGTGCATGCACGTTGCACAGGCCACATGCATTAATGTAGTGGCTACCATTTGTAACACCTACCAACTTTGGATTATATCATAAAATACTGATAAAATACTGATAAAACTTAAAAAATTCCTACTTCTACTAACCACTTTTATTCTTTTCCCCTCTGTTTGTACCTCACATTCATGTATCTTGGTAATGCATTGTGGGAAAAATGTATAATGTGCATACTTAACTATCAGCCACAAATGAAAAAATGTGCGGTACTCTGTTGGCATATGAAGCAGTTTTTTTTATCATGTCATATTTTTTTTTCTCCCCTGCTGCACACTCTGGCTTGGGGCATCCAGCCACTGGCTTCTCCCTCCCAGAGTGCTGGGTAGCTTAAACTGCACCCAGGAGGATCTGGGATGGCTGTCATTCCATCCTGTTGGAGGCTCCCCTCTGCCTCTACCAGCCAGGACAATCTGGACCCTCCTGACAAGACTCTGCAAAGTTCTCTGGGTAGTTAGACATGGCCATCAAGCTGCATGGTCATGCCCAGCCCTTTCCTCCAATTGGTCCCTGGAGCATGGATATGCAATGACATCTGGGCACAATGCACTGACTTCTGCTACGCTCCCCTCTGGTGTCACAGATGCTAGTGAGTGCTCCAGGTGTCCCCAGGGACCGCTACAGCGTGGTGAAATTCCCCAGACCACCCCAGGACTAGGAGGCAGTCTGCAGATGCTCAATCCCAGTCCTCCCTGCCAACCCAGATGGACCAGGCTTATTCCTGAACCTGGGTTGTAGGCGTGGCACGAGGTGTGGCATCCAGTGCCGCAACCCTCAGTGCCACCAGGCCGGCCCAAAACTGCTTTTAATATATAGAGCTGCTGACAAATTCCTCTAAAACAGTTATGCCTGTAAGGAACACTTGCATGTTTTTCGGTTGATTTTCTTTGCTGTTCTGCATTATGCTTGCTCGTTAGTTATTTCTATATGGCCACACAGAGTTAGAACGTGCACATTTTACATTGCTTTTACACTGCACAGCACTAACATGGCACATTGTCACACAACACAGAGGAGTAAGAGAAGGGTTTTCTGAAGTTGCTTCCAAGCACAGCGGGAATTATTGCCTCCACTCGGCGGTGACATGTAAGCATTACTTGTCATGACACTGCTTCACAATTGCAGCACCGGACAACATAACGCATTTTTGCAGGAGGCTTGATTATTCTGACCAATAGGTGGTACTTTCAAACCAGGATGACACTTGTGGTGTTTCTGAAAGATGACCAATAGGTGGCGGTTTCAAAGCAGGACGACACTTGTGTTCTGTTTCTGAACGATGCCTTATACAGTTGTTTATTTATTTATTTCAGTTTAGGATTACAATACCTTTGAGCTGAGGCTCTTTTACAAAGGTTCCACGTCAGCTATGCAACAGTCATCATTTTTATTTATAAACATATAGTCATTGACTTACAGACATGTAATAACCAGTATAAAGACTTGAGCTATGAGCAAGACAAGGGAAGGGGTGGGTGGTGGGGAAGTGAGGGTGGAGATCGAGAGGGGAAGGAGGTGCAGAGGGTGAGGGGCAATAGGAGGTGGTTGGGGTGGGTGCAGGAGTGGAGATATGGGGTGAGGTGGGTGAGGGTGGGAAACAGTGCAGCCAGGGGCCTTGTCAAGGGAATATGACAGGTAGGTGCTAGGGTGCAAAGACTGATTGTAAGTGATGGGTGCTGGGGCATTTGCAGCTGAAATGGTAGAAATGTTAAGATAGGCAATCAGGATACAAGCAGTGAGAAGCGCAGCCTGGACATGAAGAGGCTGAGTGTTGGAGCCGGTGGCTATGTCGCTGCCAAGAGAGTTGAGCCAGTTGGATGCCCGATAGGCGAATGATCTTTGTCCTTGGGTCATGCGACATCGTGGGATATGTAGTAGATGGGAATTGGATTTCCTTGTAGTGACGTTCCTATGTCTAGGCTTAAGGAGGGCACAGACACCAGGTGGGGCAAGCCCCATTATAATTTTCTTGGCCATGATGCAGATTTGGTATTTTATGCGTTTGTCCAGTTGAAGTCATCCAGATTGGGAATAAAGGTCATGTGTGTGGGTACAGCAATGTGAGCTAGTGATGAGACAACAGGCCTTATTCAGGGAGGTTGCGATATGTTTGAGAGCAGTGGTAGTTGCAGACCCATATATGATAAGACCATAGTCTATGATGCTGATGATGGAGCTTAGGACTGCCACTGACAGTGCTTCTGGGGTTAGGTGTTTCCTGTGCGGAATAATATGCCTAACCTTGCATTGGTAGACTTTGCAACACTGCTGATATGGACAGCGTATGAGAGGTGGGGATCAAGGGTGATGCCAAGGTACTTGCATGATTGTGTTTGCTCTGGGATGGCTCCTTGTTTGGCTGCAATGGAGAGGTGGAGTTGTTTGTTTTGCTGTGGAGGCTGCAGAAGACCATAGACTTGTTTTTTTCTGCTTGAGAAGCAGTTTATGATTTAGGAACCAGGATTCGATGGAGGAAAAGGCCTGCTGAAGTTTATTTTGTAATTGGATTGGATCAGGGTCCGAGGTGAGGATCACAGTATCGTCAGCGTAGAAATTATTTGTTCTGGGCCACTGTCCGGTAGAGAGTTTAAGAATAGGATGAAGAGGACGGGTCCCAGAATGGAGCCCTGGGGACTCCTGAGTGGACCGGTCTAGGGTCCAGAGTGTATCAGTGATTCTTACTGTTTGGGACTGTTCTTCAAGGTAGCTCTTAAACCAGCCAATGGAGTCGGTTGACAGCCCAGTGTTCTGAAGCTGGACAAGCAGGAGGCAGTGATTGATGGTGTCGAAGGCTTTAGTTAAGTCAATTTAGATTGAGTCTAGTAGTTCACCGGAGTCAAGTGCTTTGTGGATTGCGCTGGTGAATTCAAGTAGGGCTGTGGGGGTGCTGTGACCTTTGCAGAACCTGTGTTGTTGCTTGCACAGGATGTTGTACATATCCAGGTATTGTCTGAGCTGGTCCGAGATGATGCGTTCTAGTGTCTTGGAGAGTGGGGGTAGTAGGGAGATAGGTCTGTAGTTATCGTAGGCAGTTGTATCACCACTTTTATGGATTGGGGTGACAGTGGCAGATTTCCTTCTGTCCAGGAACTGGCTAAGGCTGAGGGAGAGGTTGAAAATTCTGGTCAGAGGACTAAGCACTTCATCAAGTGTGAGACAGGATTTTGAGATCGAGGGAGTCATTACTGAATCTTGATTTACCAAGGACTTTGGTTACATATTTGCGTACTTGGTGAGCCTTGACTGCTTTGAAGTAGAAGTGGAGGGAGCTGGTGGGAGTAGTGTTCATTGCAGTCAGAGGGTTTCACCATCTTTGAAGCAGTCCTGGGGTAGGACAGCACTGAGGTCAGTAAAGGCTTTGTTAAAGGTATCTGCAATGGTTTTAGGTTGAGGTTGTGATTCCGTTGATGTTGAGTATTGATGGGGGTTTGGGGTGAATTCCCAGTGAGTTCCTTTATGTTCTTCCAGAATTCCTGACCATTGCCCCAGGAGTTTGTGAGGGCATGCTTATATAGTGGCGGACTTCATTTGCCAGATGGTTTTGGTGCAGTCATTGCGCACGTTTGTAGTTTTGGATGTCGTTTTGCCTTCCAGAGTTTCTGGCCAGCTCCCATATGTGGTCTCTTGTTTTTAGCATCCTGAGGAGGTCACCTGTGAGCCAAGGGTTACTGAGTGATTTGACTTTGCATTTCTTAATAGGAGCATACGTGTCACAGGCCACAGTGAAGATGTTTATGAAGTGGTCAAGAGCAGTGTTTATGTTGGTTGCATTGAAGATAGGGGACCAGTCTTGATGGAGGAGGTGGGATTTGAGTCTAGGAAGGTGACCACTGGGTAGAACCCTGCTGGTGATAGTTTTTGGTGGTTGTTTGATGAATTTATTTGACCAGGTGCAGCTAGAACCCTGCTGGTGATAGTTTTGGTGGTTGTTTGATGAATTTATTTGACCATGTGCAGCTAACAGGGAGTGGTCGCTGAGAGAGTCAGGGAGGACATTACTATTAGATATCCACGATGGGTGACTGGCAAGGACCCAGTCCAAGAGTGTGCTGGTGCCGTCCTGTAATTTTTCCTGGTTGCTGAGTCAACCATTTGTGTGAGGTTCGCTGCAGCAACGGTATCTCTGTGTGCATCAGCATCGGCCACAGGCTAGTTGATGCTGAAGTCGCCTAGGAGGATGGATTCGGTGTCTGGTGGGAGTGACTTTACAAAGTCAAGAACAGCTGTTAGACCAGTTTCCTGTTCTTTGGGAGGGATGTAGATGGTGGCAACAGTGAGAGTTTTGTTTTGGGCTCCGAAGAGGATTCTCACTGGCAGTATCTGAGCAGTTGTGGGTTGGAGTGAGGTAATGATGTGGTGCCCCTGTATGGAGTCTTTTAGGTAGAGAGCACAGCCCCCACCTCTTTTGGAGGGGCGATCCAGCCTAAAGACATTGTAGCCAGGAAGGCTGATTGCATGGTCCAGTACTGATGGCATGAGCCAGGTTTCGACAACTGCCAGGATGTCAGGGCTGTGCTGGCTGGTGAAGGCCTGTAGGGCATCCATTTTAGGAAGGAGGCTGCAGATGTTGATTGATATGAATAAGAGGGCACCCGAAGGCTTGGTCAGATTAATGGCTTTAGAGCAGAATGGGCCAAGGTTTGGGTGAACGTTGCCTGACAGCATTAGGAGGAGGAGGACTAGCCTCAAGGAGCAGCGGCATATTTCTTTAAGGGAATGCTTTCACCTGCTAGCATCTTGGGAAATTGCCGAGCATCAACGATAGTGCGTGAGGGTAAGCATAGACAGGGGGGACCAGAGTGGAGGGCTAGGACCAGTGTGGGTGTAGGACAGTTTCATGGTGGTAGGATGGACCCTGGGCAATGGGCAGTGACCAGTGTGCAGCGTGCCTAAGTGGAGGAGGATGTAGGAATGTGGAAGCTGTGGGGAGGGGGAGGGAGGAAAGCAGATTTGGGGAGTGCAGTAGGGGAGGAAGACAGGCAGAAGAAATAGAATAGGGGTGAAGAGCGGTGGAGGTGCATGATTAAGGTAGGATTCGGAGAAGGCGGAGGGGTTAAATCAGGCTGGCGGGGCTAGGAAAAGAGGGCGGAAGAGCAGTAGCTGGATCAGTGGGAAGTGAGGATACAGCCAGGAAGGCCAGGCAGCAGAGATTGTGTCTTTCAGAGGCATACTTTTTTTTAATGAAAGACCAAGAATCCCTCTAGTGGCAGGCCTGTATAACCTGCTAATGGAAAACTAGCCAAATAGGCTTAAATAGCATAGAGGTAGGATGGGTTTAGATTGAGCAGTTTAGCAAGACAACGGAGACTCATGTTTTACACTACTGTGTGAGTGCTACAATATCTTAATGTTTTCTGGGCTACTTCAAAATTGCTGCAGTGAGGTCAAGAGTACTACACTTTCAACCAGGTGGGTGGGTAGGAAACAACACTATTTTACCTTTATTTTTAATCTTTCTGGACTACTTCAGAATTGTTGCAGTAGGGAACACAGCTCCACTTTTGTATACAAATGCCTTGCCTTTCACACTCTGTGTTCATCGCACCACCTATTGGTCCAAATATTACTACAGAAAACAATACTGACTTATGTGTCTGAGAAGCAATAGCTTTCTAAGTGCATTCACGATCTCGAGCAGGCATTACTAGGGAATTAATACCCGCTTGAGTTTGTGTCACGGGTTGTCTTTCAACCAATCTAGTTCCTGTATTGCCCTGTACTTTTTATTGCCATGTTACAATTAGGGTTGTAAATCTAATGCCCAAAAAGTCTGGAAATGTGATATTAGGATTGTCAACTTAGTGGCCAAAGTATGGAAATACGTTATTAGGGTTGTTAAGCCAACTCCCATTCCCTCCAACCTCCCTACCCTCTTGACCTAAGACCAAGATACAGCTACAGAGTGATGCATAAATGGTCTGGTACCTCATCCAGGACCAACATATTCAAAATTTGTAAAAAGCAACCCTAATCCCCTCCCCACTCACCAACTTTCGTGATCCAAGGCCAAGCTACAGGTCTGGAATCATGCCACACAAGTCTGGTGTTTCATACCATTTTAAATCTGTAATTAGAATACTGTACTTGCAAGGCACACCTGCAGAATCTTACTTACATCCATTTATAACATGTGGTTTACTTTGTGCCCAGTACAGTAGACCCTGCACAAAGAAGTAGACATGTTATAAATGTGTAACTACCATACACATTATATACTTATAACTTATCTTCCTTAAGACACATACCTGGAAATACTTGAAAATAAATCAAATTACATGCTTAGAACATGTATACTGTTTGTATACTATTTTTTATGCAGTGTCTTGTTATGGTATATGGTTCGGGCTTATTCTACATAGGAAATGGTGGCCTTCAAATTCTTGTTGTAGGACAGTTCAAAGGTCAAAAATTTGTTGTACTATCTTTCTGACATCACATTGATAGTGCAACCACTTTTTGCCTTGTCCTGTCACCTGATTGGCTCACTCAATGATGCTCTGATGGTAAAAATATTGGCAACATGGCAGCGCAATTCAGTGAGTGCGGTTGGTGGACCCTCCTCATTTTGACATGAAGAGCCTCACACAGCTCCATGTCACAAAATTGAATTGCTGTTATTTCTTTCATTTTAAAAATAAATGGTGATGAGCTAGCGGGAGCGGGTAAAGCCAGACCGGTGGGGAACATGGAGAAGCAGGAGTCAGAGGAAGCAGGAGCAGCATGAGATAACCAAGGTAACTGTCAACTGAAAAAATATCCACAAAAGACACAAGCCAGGAACCATATACTATATAAAATAGTAGATGGTTAGCCATCCACAACTAAGACTGTGTTTTCATTTTGGTTATTGATGACATCATGGAGACTTCTCAGGTTTCACTCTCGAGGTCTCCTTGATGTCGTAACCTTCGATAAAGCTTACAGCCTTGTTCTCAGTCCTCATCCACTATTCTATATATGGTGCATCTCACTATCTGTCTTCTTCACAAATGTGCAGGGGCACTTTGTGGTCACTGGCAGCCATCATTACCTGTGGAGTATAGCAGTACCCTTTTGTGGACTGAGGCCTTAAATTAAAAGCCCATAATTACTGACCTCGTTTTGACACTAGGGGGTGCCAGACAGTCAAACAAGAGACTGGACGCACTTTGCATTAGCTCCTACAGAGCCACATTTTAACCCGAAAGTTTAATAATTTTCTATTGGTGTTCCACTACTAGTTCAATTGAATTAAGTTCTGCACTAGTTTTCTGCAATTGATTAATACTAAAATTGACTATAACATGTCCCAGGGAGCTGCTGGAGGAGAGAGCCAGAAACAGCAACTGCAGCCACAGCAGGCCCCGATGAGCACCCTGGTGGGTGCTGGAGCCAACAACCTGGATGGGTCAGAGATCCTCCACCATGAGACACTGTCCTCAAGGCTGTCTGTGATATACAACAAGAAGATCAAGAAAATCCTGGTGAGAATGAGCTGTCAAGTTATAAAAATTGATATGGCTGTTAGTATGACAAAAAAAGCAGACAATCACTTAATTCAGACCCAAGCTGTGATCTCTAAAAGAGTAATGGAAAATTCCCATTCAAGAGCTGGCCTCAAGGCACTTGAACAAGTCTGGTCTAACAGTACTTAGACATCCCCTAGGAGGGTTGTCCAGTATGTGCCACTGTGTCTCCTGCCCTGACTAGTTCCTACACAGCATGATATATGCCAGAAACAGTACAAACACAATCCCTGGTGATCTAGTGCCCCTCCACCACCCCAATCTACCCCTACACTGACCTATATGTAGCAAATACTCCCTGGTGATCCAGTGCCCCCCACCCCACACCCCAGCAAGTAGTGCCCACCACCCCACCCCCTTCTGGACCCCTCAATTTGGTGACCGGCACAGCCCTCTGCACACCACCACAGCTGGCTGATGAATGAACTGTTGGAGTGTGTACTGTACATAGTACATGCTCTGACAGTTCATTCGGAGGCTGACCATGGTGGTGTGTATAGGGCTGTGCTGGTCACCAAATCAGGTGGTCCGGATGGGGGGATCAGGGTGGCTGGCAATACCTCCTGGGGTGGGGGGCCGCTAGATCATCAGGGAGTATTTGCTATGTTTATGTCAGTGTAGGGGTAGATCAGGGTGGGGGGCACTGCTTTTTCTGTGTTATGTTCATGCCGCATATGGGCACATCGGAGCCTGGTGGGGGGGGCACCATGCATCCTTTGAAGGGTGCAGCTGCCATACCATCATCCCACAGCAATTGTGGCACTCTTTTTGGATGCACCACCCATTTGGTGCACCCACTCAGTTGCTGCAAGCATGGGACTTAGGCACTGGAACCATGACCCATTGAAAATTGGGCACAGGGTTCTGGATGCACTGGGACTTGCGCAAGCTGCCATTGTCGCAGCTTGCAACCAAGATTTGAAAATCTGGCCCACTGTTTTTGTTTGAGCATCACAAAGAACCTTCCTCAGCCTGTCATTGTTACTATCCATGAGAAAATCAGGATTCTGAAAAGGAGCATTTATCAGCTTTCACCCCATACCCTCCCTGTGCTGCTTTCCCCTCTAACCCGGCCACAAAAAGGCAGTAGGGAGCAGAGAGACCAAGAAATAGGGGTACCACTATAATAAATGGGGCTTGCTGTAAAATGTTCCTGAATAAAAATGTAAACAGAAAATAAAAGAGGTATTACTGTATAGATAGCCTCTATACAGATCCCTGAAATGTTTTTTAATACTACAAAGCTGATGTTACTAAAGTAAATTGCTTTAAGCCTGACTGCTAGAGATGCAGTATTCATATGATTATATATTTTGGAGTGGAGATGACTGACTGAATGCCTCTTAAGTAAAGTAAGTAAGTAAAATTTATTTCTTAAGCATCTTTCAGATGCCAAGGCACTGTACAGTAAAATACACAAACAATTTGATCAATAATAAACATCCATAAATATTTAAAACCATCAGAAAAGGCCTGATAAAACAAATATGTTTTGAGTCCAATTTAAAACTTGAGACAGTCAGGCATTCATTCCCTTAACCAACAAGGTAGAGAATTCCACAGGGTAGAGGCAGCATAAGAAAAGCATGTGCCCCAGATGTTTTTAACTGGACCCTGAAATCTCTAGCAATCTCGCTGGCAGATTGAAGAGTGGAGGGCAGTAGGGAGTAAGGAGATTTTGAAAATACCAGGGTCTTGCAAATACAACCTTTTAATGTCATTTGCAATGTACACAACATAGTTTATGTGTTTGGCATCAACAGAGAGAGAGAATGATCTTTTCTATGATGGTGACAGAAGGGAATTATCAATTCCATAATATCAAGAGTGCATGTCAAGGTCTTTCAATGCTGCTGTTTGGAGGAAAATAGCCATTAAGTATGTATTATGCAAGAAACTTACTAGAATATTTGATTGAGGTTGTCACAACAAACCTGATGATAGACATTGCAATGATTGTCATCATGCTGGCAATGCCAAAAAAGAAGCCCATCAGTCCATAATATATGCAGAGTATGTCTCTCAATCCAGGCATGATTCCATGCAGAGCAAATGGATAGCGGATACATGCCGACTGCCATGCAAAGGTCCGACACAGCTAAATTTATAATAAGTAACTCTGGCGGCTTCAGATGTGCTGCTCTCTTCACAGCTGTGGCAAGGACTGTACCATTTCCTACAATAGTAAGGATCACTGAAAACAATCAAGAAACATCTGTTTAAGTGTAACGTGTTAATAAATCAGGAGTGTAGTTGTAGTAGTTCACTGGTATATAACTGTTAGTTTACTAAGACATACAAATACATGCTAAATAAATACATCAAATCATGAGTGAGGAGATGGCTACTGGACAAGGCCAGAGCATTATTTGCAGTTCAAGGAGGATGGAAGGAAGTCATCCAGCTGTGGAACATCGCTTCTAATTCTTAACCAGTGCCATAATATTCTGTAGTCCATTTCTTTGTTGTGATACATTAAAGGTGACCTGTAAAGGACCACTACAGCCTGCTCCATTCCTGTATACCTTACAATGCTGCAGTGGGAGCCCAGGCCTGCAGTGGTCATAATTTTTAATCCTCGGGTTCCTTTGATATAAATTGCCGAAACTTTCGGCTGAACGCAGAAGCGCCACGCAGTTCCCATTTGAGCGGGCGCAAGGAGTCATGGGTATTACACCCATTTAGTGACATCACTACCACCACTGCTCTTATTATAGCAGCAGTGGTGGTCCTTTATTATGTTTATTTTATGGCTACTAAGAGGTCTTGATACCTACTAATGTTACTTACAGCAACAGCCTGTCCAGGTGTTGCTGTAAGTAACATTATAAATGCAATAAACAGCCAAACCATAAAAATAGCATAATAAGAACCACCACTGATGCTACATAATAAAAGCAGTGGAGGTATGATGTCACTAAATGGTGTATTCCATGACTCTGTCAATGAAGAACCGCACAGTGCTCGCGTTCGGCGCGAAAGTTCAGCAGTTAATCAAAGAACCTGAGGATTTAAAGGTGATGACCACTGCAGCCCCGGCTCCTGCAGCAGCATTGTGAAAGGTATATGGGGATGGAAAGGCTGCTGTGGTTGTTTACAGGTCACCTTAAAGATGGTGTTATATTTTACTGAGTACTTGCATGCAGGATATTATTGGTGTACTGGAGGAGAAGACAGCTCTGAGGGCAGCACATGTAACTCCAGTCAAACTCTGCTCCCATGCTGCCTATCATTGTGTCTAACCACAAGTGTGCAGGATATGTCTTGCCAAAAGCATATAAAACAGTAGCCGAGTTTCACTTGGTAGCTGTAGCATTTGGTTGTGAACTAGGATACCTAAGTTTGAATCCAGCTGACTGCAATTATATCAAAACTTAGTTCCTGTTAAAATAAAATTCTACACATTTAAAACTCTTCGTTTCCCTTCCATTCTCACTGCACTGGTGATCCATGGTGGTGTGGTGGGAGTTGAAATAGTAAATCTACATTAAAGGGCTGAAAGTGCAACAAAGACAAGGGGCTCAATTTTCAAAGGTTCAGGAATGATGCAAGGTGTCTGCATCAAAGAGACATGACACAAGGAAACACTATGCCTCACCTTACGTCATTCCTGATTTTTAGATGGGGCTTGCAGCATCAGCAGGTCCCCTTGCACCTGACCGCTGTGCATCAGGATTGCAGGGAGCCACAGGCTGCAGCATTACATTGAGTGGGCTTGCACCACAACTTGGCTGCCATATCCCCAACAGTGGAATTCTCAAAGCTGCTCACTGGCTGCAAGCCTTAGCTGTAGTTAGACCAGCCAGAGCTGGCCTAACAGCCCCGTGTGCTGGCACCATCGACAACAGGCAACTGTTGGACTTTGTAGGGAAATAGCTTGCTATTGCCATTATTGCTCATACAGCTTATGCAGTCATTATGGTCAGCAATTTTTCCATTGCCTGACTCAGTTATAATTTCCCATTATAACTCCTGAGTTATTATGGAGCACACTGAGTCAGTCAAGACAAACTGCTCCCTGATTGGCTGCTCATCCACTCCCGGGTGGGCCAAATAGTTCCACAGATATGGTGGCTCCTTACCCGCTTAGTGAGGTGCTGCCAGACTGAGAGTCTCTGCTGCTTTTTTCTTTAAAAAAAAAAGTAACATTGCATGTTAAAATATATCTAAAATATCTATCTGGTTGATTCTACCATTTGGGTGCTGCAATGGGCAACAACTGCCATCAAGAATGGCTTTGACCTGACATCCTCACTATGGTAAGTGTGATCGCAATTGTGAACTAAAACCCAACTCTGCAAAAACTAAAACAAAAATAAAATAAAAAAGAAAACAAAAAAGTAACTATTCCCCCCTGAAAAGTCAAAGAAAGACTGTCTCATATTCAGAAAGTGTGTGTGTGTCTGTGTGTGTGTGTCTGTGTGAGAGTGTGTGTGTGTGTAGACACAGCACGAGTAAAGTCAGTGTGGCAAAAAATTGCTGAACAGCAATTATAAAAAATAAAAGATGGGGAAGAGTGTCTCAAACTCGAATTTAATGGTTTCCCTTGGTGTGGGATGCTTTAATAAACCCCTCGGTCTTCGCCCTTGGTGTTTATATAGCATCCCACACTTTGGGCAACCATTACATTCTCATTATGCACACTTCCCCATCCATTATTGTATATGTTATTATTGCCTACATAGCATAGGGCATTTATTATTGTTATTGCTAGGGTTCTGTGATAATTAGTAGTCATGTATTCTCACTGAGTATAACAAATGCATAGTGCTTATTAGTAATTGTATTTTCTGTAAGCCAAAGGCCTTCTTTGGATAGATGAGGTGCAAGTGGATATTGTAGCCTAGCTAAGCACATGTCAGAAAGTGTTTCACATTAGCCACACACACACACACACACACACACACCCACACACATATTCTGGGAGCTTAGCAATAGAAGCATATTTTTCTCAGCTTGTCCTAGCCAGGGAGACTGAGTTCTACTGACACTCCAAGGTTGCAGTGTGACCTCATGAAGGAGCCTTGTGCTAGGGAGTACCAAGATAAGCTGAAGGTACGTGGTATAATTTCCCATGATTGTCTAAGAGGATGTGAGCATAGTCACATAACAATACACAAAACTGGGTATAAGAATAGGTCTGAGGGACTTAGCCAGATGAGAGGAAGGAAACCAGAAGACCACCTCCATTTGCATCTCATTCTTGCAGAGGAATTGCTTTGGTCAGGTAATACTGCTCTGTCGCTGACTGCTAGACAGGGATTCATCTAGAAACCTGTGCCATATGATTCACTGTTATATGTGCAACTATAATATAAGGAAGCATATTGTCATCATTTGTGTCCTGTGTCTTTATTATAATTGGTGCCACCACAGACACCCAAAATCCTCCTTACAAAATTGGTGACTCCTGCTGTGCACTCCCATCACATCAAAGAGGGGATTCAAACCCGAATGCAGTTCTACTAGTAGCAGTACAAATTGGGTCACTAGTATTTTCATAACCTTGTATTAGCATCTAGGGAAGAGCTAGGCATAACCCCAGAATTAGAGTGTCATAGCTCATGGTCTGAAAAACCTGGTCAGCTTGGCAAGATGGACGCATTCATTGCAGAAGTTTTAGTTAAACAGAAGCTACATGGCTTTTGTAAAGATGCCCTATGAGCAGCAGACCTGTGGGTGTGTTGCAAGGAACAACTGAGAAAAAAAACAAATCAGAAAATGCAAACAGCGCGTATATTAAGGCACGATGCCTAACAAAATCTGTTTTGATACCTAATTTGGATTCGGTTAGAATGAACTGTGTTAAACTTAAAGTATCAACTGACTCTCTTAGGAAACGGAGTGAACTGTTGATGAATGGGAGTGCGAGGTACCGCCTCACTCCAGTAGTGATTCTTGTTATTGACAAAGGTTAAATGGACTTACCACATACTCGATAACTTTTTCATCTGTCTAATCTTTCTCTTTACTGGCTGGTCAGCCTCCTTTCTGTTTTCCTTACTAATGTAACTAAATGATTCATCCCTGGTCTGATTCACTAAGGGAGGAAAACTCTTTTACTGTTCTCTTTATAGTGTTGCTCAGATAGTATCCTAGCAATTACAATACCACCAAATACCTGCTGTTTGGCAGAATAGTGGATCTGGTTGGATAGCAGCGCTATCTGACCATGGATCTGACACCACCCAGATACAGGCTAGATCTCATGTTATCCGACATTAGATCCTTGGATCTGGTGTGAGATCCTCGGATCTGATGTTGGATAATGAGATCCAGCCTGGGATCTGACCTATGAATTTGGTCGGATCCCAGGTCATATCCCACTTGGATAGTACTGCTATTCAACAGATCACAGTCGGATCCATGGAGGCACTATCGAAGCAACATTATCAGTTTATATTTCTCTTAACAGACACACACCACAGCTGTTGATAGAAGGCATTCATAGGATGGCAGAGAAAGGGGAAATACTGTTGATGGGAGACCTGAATATGCCAGATGTTAACTGGAGCACAGTTGCTGCAGCCACATCCAAGAGCAGGGCCATTCTCGATGCCCTACAGGTAGCATGCCTCAGACAGCTAGTTTCAGAACCCACTCATGAGGGAGCAATCTTAGACCTCATACTCTCAAATGGGGACAGTGAGAGGACCTCAGATCTAGAAGTGGGTTGCCATCTGGGAACAAGTGACCATCAAACAGTGTGGTTCATGATAAACTCAGCTACAGAGTCAAGCCATACAAAAGTGAGGGTACTGGACTTCAGGAGGACTGACTTTGGCAAGATAGGAGAGTGCCTTAGAAAAGTACTAGCAAACAGGCTAGAAGGAGGGTCGGAGCAACAATGGGGGAACATCAAAACTGCCATCACAGAGGCAACAAGCCTTTGTGTGAAGCAAATAAACAAATCAAAATGAAAGAAAAAGCCACTATGGTTCTCAAAAGAGGTGGCGGGAAAGTCAGGGAGAAAAGATAGCATTCAGGAAGTATAAGGAAACACAGAAGGAGCAGGACAGAGGCTGTACCAGTTAAGGCAGAAGGAAGCAGGAGGGAAGTCAGAATAGCAATAGGCCCAAACACAGAAAAGGCCAACACGGAGAAAAGAGGATAAAACAGAATTACTTCAGGATGTAGAAAAAGAAGGGAAAGGGCTGAACAGAATGGACAGTACAGGTGGGAAGAGAAGGAAGTGAAAAAACAGGGACACTGAATAGATATTCACTCTATTCAAAAAAGAGGAGGATAAATCAGTGCAAACAGAGGAGGAGGTTGATCCCTCTCACACAGAAAGGTTCTGGAAAGAACTCCTAAAAACTCAAAGGTGGAGAAAGCAACAGAAGCAATGGAATTACCCCAGAATTCTAAAAGAATTAAGGGGAGAACTAGTGAAACCACTGACTACCTTTTTTAACAAATCATGGGAGGATGGTGTGGTACCTGAGGACTGGAGGAAGGTGGATGTGATTCCCCTTTACAAAAGTGGGACCAAAACAGAGACAGGAAACTACAGATCTGTCAGTTTGACCTCTGTGGTAGGGAAAGTGATGGAATCACTTTTGAAGGAAAGAACTGTTGAGTACCAAGAGGCCAGTGGGGCACATGACCAAAGGCAGCATGGGTTCACAGCAGGAAGGCCATGTCAGATGAATCTAATTGATTTCTTTGACTGGGTGATCAAAGTAGTAGACCGGAGAGGGGCTGAGGACATGGCCTACCTAGACTTTAGCAAGGCATTTGACATAGTCCCACACAAAAGATCAATAGTCAGATTAACCAGCCTGGGAGTGGGTCCCAGGGTGGTAGCTTGGGTAAAACATTGGCTGGACAACAGGACACAGAAGGTAATTGTAAATGGAGTCCACGCTGAAGAAAGAGGGGTTACTGGTGGGGTACCACAGGGTTCAGTACTGGGTCCAGTCCTTTTTAATGTCTTTATAAGTGACATTGCAGAGGGACTGGAAAGAAAAGTATGCCTCTTTGTAGATGACACAAAGATCTGCAACAGAGTTGATAAACAAGGAGGCGTGGAAAGGATGAGAAGGGACTTGGCAAGGTTGGAGGAATGGTTAGAAGTATGGCAGCTTGGACTCAATGCAAAGAAGTGCAAAATAATGCACCTGGGAAACAAAAACCTAGGAGAAGATTACACAATGGGGGGGAGGTAGTAACAACAACAAAAATGGAAAGGAACCTGGGGGTAATCATATCAGATGACCTTAAGGTTATCAAGCAATGAGAGAAGGCAGTAGGGAGGGCTAGGGGGATACTGGGATGTATAGGGAGAGGCATCACTAGCAGAAAACAGGAAGTAGTTATCCTTCTGTACAGACAGTTGGTGAGACCCCTCTCTGGAGTACTGCATCCAGTTCTGGAGACACCATCTCACAAGGACATAGACAGGATAGAGTCAGTCAGAGGAGGCAACTAAAATGGTGCAGGGTCTGCAAGAAAGCCATATGAGGAGAGACTAAAGGAGCTTAATATGTATACCTTGAGGAAAGGAGGGAGAGGGAGGACATGATAGAAATGTTTAAGTACCTCAGTGGAATCAACAAAGTCCAAGAGGGTAGCATCTTTTAGAAAAAGAGACTTGCAAGAACAAGGGGACACAATTTAAAAACAGAGGGGGGAGCAGTTCGGGGGCAATGTGAGGAATTATTTTTTTCACATAGAGGGCAGTAGACACATGGAACAACCTTCCTGAGGAGGTTGTGGGTTCTAAAACTGGGAGAATTCAAGAATACATGGGACAGACATAAGGCAATTCTTGTGGAGGTTAAGAAGAAATAGGCTGTTGGTTAACTAGGATTTGCAGCTTATCCTGTAGGTAGTGAAATGGGCAGACAAGGTGGGCCAAGTGCTCCTTATCTGCCATCAAAATCTATGTTTCTATGTTTCTATTAGGAAGAGGGAGGAGTGAGGTATAGGTAAAAAATGGATCAGGCAGAACTCAGAAAAAAAATAATAAGAGAAATACAGAACCAAAGTGTGATAAATAATGACATGATTTAGTACACAATAAAAAAGAATTACAGTTTACCATAGTGTGTCATGAAACTGAAGTCCCGATTCAGTCCAGAAATGTTAGATTTAAATTGTTAAATATATTTCAATTCCCATGTCCTTCTGTCCTGTGTGTTTCTGAAGTTGCCTCTTGGTATCAAAACAGATAAATCCAAGAGAAAGTGATCTGTTTGTGAAAAATAGTTTCCTGCTGGAGTGCTGATAATCTGGTTTACTATTGTGTGATGGTGGTGATTCATCCTGGTTTTCAGTGGTTAGCTAGTTTCCCCAATATAGCATCCATTTGTGCACTTCTTACATTGAATTAGGTAAACCACATTGCTGGATTGACATATGTAGGATCTATTAATTTGTATTATGTTGTTCTGTCTTGTCTTAATGGTGGCCTGTGTGCATATGAGGGTGCAGGTCTTACATCTTGCCACATTGCATGGTGTTGTCCCTCTTGTTTTCTGGTTATATTGATCTGCTGGGAGTTTGTTATGAATTACTATGGTTGAGAGGCTGGGGGTTGCTTATAGGCAATGACAGGTGGTTCAGGGAAGATGTCTTTCAGTGTCTCATCTTCTCTCAGCATGGGCTGTAGCTCTTTGACAATTTCCTGAAGGGGTTTTAGCATGGGGCTGTAAATGATCACTAGGGATGTGCAGTCAGTTTGATGTCTTTGCCTGTATTCCAGCAGATTGTCTCGTGATATTTGTATGGCCTGTTCAAATTCTCTGTCTATTTGTCTTGGAGAGCGGCCCTGCTGAACTAGGGAATTCTGAAGTGTGGAGAGCTGTCTGTTCTTGTTCTCTCATCAGAGCAGATTCAATGGTATTGAATTGCATGACTGTAGAGTACAGTTTTTGTGTATGGTTTGGGTGGAAGCTGGAATTATGCAGGTAGCGGTGTCTGTCAGTGGGTTTTCTGTAAAGAGCAGTTTGTATATGTCCATTTTAGTGACACTGACTGTGGTGTCAAGAAAATGTATACTGGTGGTGGAGTATTCAATAGTGAGATTTATGGAATGATGAAAGTTGTTAAAATCATAATGGATTTTTTTAGAGAGTCTTCACCTTCTGTCCAAATTAGAATATGTCATCAATAAAACAGAGGTAGACAGATGGATTATAAAGGTGGTGTTTAAAAAATCCTCCTCTAAGCAGGCCATGAAAAGATTGACATATTATGATGCCTGTGACACTCTGAAAGTCTGTTTAAAAGTAAACTATCCACAAAAAATTGGTCCCAATTAAGTGCTATGGAAGATGTAAATGAGGCTGTAGATTATTTTCAAAAGAACACTAAATCAAATGTTGGATAAATTGGCCCCAGAACTAAGAGAATAAGGTGAAAAAACAAAATAAATGGATAAGCTCAGAAGTTGTGACCTTAATAAAGTAGAGATAATCTCTGGAAAAGTTACAAAAGAAATAGGCAATATTAGAATATGGCAACAGTACAGGAATTGGAGGAATACGTATAAGAGAGAGGGAGAAAAAAATACTAAAGAAATGTACTACAAAACCCCCCCAAAAAACATTAAATACAGAAATTCCCTGTTGAAAGGATATTTTGGAAATCTGTGAATAAATTAATAAACCCAAGAGCACAAGCACAAGTTATAAAGGACAATGACTGATGTACAGGTGATAACCATGGTGTAACCACCTCGAGTGGTTGCTAGGGCATCAGCAAACCTCGAGAGCACAGCTCGAGAAGTTTACAATTGCCCTAGCAACCACAAGAGATGGTTACACCATAGTTATCACCTGTACATCAGGCATTGTCATTTATAGTGTATGGGACTCGACATGAGAAGTTAACCCTCTCCTGAACACAAGTAATTTAGCCTTACCTTATTAATGAATCTGCACTACAGCCACATGATTGTGTAGGAAAGCAATTTATTAGGATACACGGACTGAATGACAGAGGCCAAAATAGCACCAAGTTAAAATCTCTATCAGACCTAGAGGTTGCTGAGTCAGTAACAGTAAACTGAGACAACTGGAATGTTATTTGAAGACTGTACTGAGGCTAACAGTCACATTCCGGTGTGTAGAATATTGAATTACACTGGCATTCCGTTTTGTAAACCCACTGCAATGACATGGATGAGATGGGTTTATAAGGTTCTGTAAATATTTGTATATATCTCTCACCTAAATGATTGTACTTGTGTTATTTTATTTTCATGTCTTTGTACAAAACTTGTATCCTTTCTTTGTATGACCACTCAGGTCCATCTTTGTAAATGAGCTACACTCAATGATGCTCGCCTGAATAAATAAAGATTTTGATTGATTGATTGAAACCAAGGGGACAGAGGGTGAAGTGTGACCACCACAGCCTTATTATAGGCTTGGACCAGAGTCTCTGGGCCCTCTCTAACATCCGGTAATCCTGATAGGTCTAATACCACCAAGAGATCATCGAAAGTAACATCCCTCAAAGGGCAGTATCTGACCATCTCCACAGGGGCAGGCCTATAGGGGGGAGCCTGGAAACTGAACCTTATAGTGTGATGGTCAGACCATTCAACTGGTTCCACCACCAGGTCAGAGGTCTCCATCCCCAGGAGGAAGACCAGATTGAGTGAGTGACCCTGATTATGGGTTGCAGAGGCAACTACAGTGAAGCCCAACAAATTCATAAGTTGGAAGAAGTCCCGACCAAACAAGGAGGATGCTGGGAACCTCCACAAAGAAGATCCAGATAAGGGTGGCACGAGACCTCACAGGGGAAGGAAACAACTCCTGGAGGGGGACTCAGTCATTAGGAGGGCAGAACTGAGGGAGGGAGGGAGAGGGAGGTAAGGTCCCTGCCTGGTGCCATGGCTGAGAGAGAAAGGAAGCAAATCCTCAGGATCATGGGAACAGCCATACCTCTCAACTGTACCACATTATGAGGAACGTTCCTTATTTTACTTCACAAAAGCTCCCTGTTCCACATTGTGAGGACTTGTTCCACATTCAGTATTAATATTTTAAAGCAAAAATCTATAGTAAGTTATGCAAAAAACATATTATTCAATTAATAACAGACTTTCTGAACACAAATGCAAACATTTTAACAGTGTTCTGAGCTTCCTACATAAAGATTTGATTAAATGTTCCACATTTTGCTCATTTGTTCCACATTTTGAGAGGCAATGTTCCACATTTGGGGACAAAAGGTTGAGAGGTATGGGAGCAGCTGCACAGGAGAGGGAGGTGGACATCATTGTCCACCTTGGGACAAATTACCTGGCTGGGATGGGATCGAGCAGTATAGGAGAGGTTTGTGGAGTTGGGGAGGAGCCTTAGACAAGTAGCACACACAGTAAACATTTTGGAGGTGCTGCCTGTCTATAACATAGGTGAGGCTAGGATACTCTGTACCATGGAATTCAATGAATGGTTGAAAATCTGGTGTGGAGCTCAGGGCTTTGGCTTCATTGGGGACTGGAGGCCCATCTGGAGGGATGCAGGCCTATGCTGGTATGATGGTTTGCATCTGTCTAGGTGGATAACTAGGATCCTAGGTGATAGGTTTAAATGCTTCACTAGTAAGCATTTAAACTAGCCAAGGGGGGAGGCACTGAAAAGGAGCAGGGAAATCCCAGCCCCTCCACAAAACAGGGTAGTTAGTGAGGTAATCACCAAGGTAGAGAAGTCAACAGGGAGCAGGATGGGGGAAATGGAGAAAAAGACAGTAAGGAGAGTGAGGGAGCTAAAAGGGGTAAGGCCATCAAAAAATGGAAGGCAATGAGTACCAATGCACATAGTCTGGGTAAAAAGCTCCCTGAACTAGTGCCCTTGATGGAAGAGTGACACCTGGATATCATGGCAGTCACAGAAACATAGTACACAGAGAACCATGACTGACAGGTCAACATACCAGGGTACACAATCCACAGAAGGGACAGGGAGGATAAAAAAGGAGGAGAAGGAGTAGCAGCTCTCTACATAAGGAAAGGGATCAAAGCAATGGAACTAAAGGATAAACAGGGAGGAGTGGAGGCACTGTGGGTCACCCTGGAGACAGAAAATGGCACTACAATCTGCACTGAGGGTTTTATACAGACCCCCATCTCAGGGGGAGGAAATCAACAAGGAAATGATAGAAGGCATCCTTAGAATGGCAGAAAAAGGTGAGATATTGTTGATGGGGGACCTGAATATGCCAGATGTTAACTGGAGCACATTTGCTGCATCCACATCCAAGATCAGGGTCATTCTCTATACCCTATAAGGGGGCATGCCTCAGACAGCTAGTGTTGAAACTGACTCAGGAAGGAGCAATCTTAGACCTGATATTCTCAAATGGGGATGGAGAAAGGATCTCAGATTTAGAAGTGGGTAGCCATCTGGGAACAAGTGACCACCAAACAGTATGGTTTATAATAAAAACACAGCTATAGAGTTAGTCCCTTTACAAAAGAAAGGGTTCTACAAGAGCTTGCTAAGCACAAGGTGGACAAGGCAATGGGACCTGATGGCATACATCCCAGGGTACAAAAAGAGCTAAGGGTGGAACTAGCAGAGCGATTAGCAGAACTATTTAGTGAGTCTCTGAGCACAGGAGAGGTCCCAGAAGACTGGAGAAGGGCTCATGTGATCCTGCTCCACAAGAGTGGTGGCAGGGAACTACGGACCAGTCAGTCTTACCTCAGTAGTGGGCACAATTATGGAGGTACCCCTTAAGGGCAGGATAGTGTAACACCTAGAATCCATAGGAGCACAGGATACAAGACAGCATGGATTTACAACAGGAAGGTCCTGTCAAACTAATCTCATAGACTTTCTTGACTGGGTAACCAGAGTGGTAGACCAAGGGGGTGCAGTTGATGTCGCCTCCCTTGACTTCAGCAAAGTTTTCAATACTATTCCACATAGATTGATTAATAAGCTGGGTAGGCTCGGGGTGGGTCAGAGGTTGGTCAACTGGGTGGCAAACTAGTTGGCAGGCAGAAAACAGAGAGTGGTGGTAAATGGTATACAGTCAGAAGAGCTGCAAGTCACAAGTGGGGTACCACAGAGATCAGTTCTGGGGCCAGTCCTCTTCAACATCTTCATCAATGACATTGCAGATGGACTGGAGGGTAAAGTCTTCCTGTTTGCAGATGACACCAAGATCTGCAACAGAGCAGATGATCCAGATGGGGTGGGCAGAATGAGAAGAGATATGGAAGAACTGGCAAAATGGTCGGAAGACTGGCAACTGGGGTTTAATGCAAAGAAGTGCAAGTTCATGCACATAGGGACGAGAAACCCTGAAGCTACCTACAGGTTGGGAGGGGAGTTGCTGGCAATCACAAGGGAATAAAGAGACTTGGGCATCATCATCAAAGATGACCTGAAATCATCCAAGCAGATCACTAAAGCAGTAGGTAAGGCTAGAGGGATGTGAAAGTGTATTAGTAGGGGTATCACAAGTCATAAGAGGGAGGTAATAATCCCTCTTTATAAGACACTGGTTAGGCCCCATCAGGAGTATTGTGTGCAGTACTGGAGGCTACATCTGCACAAGGACATTAGCAAAATGGAGGCAGTTCAGAGAAGGGCAACCAAAATGGTGCAGGGACTGCATCAGAAAACATATGAGGAGAGATTAATGGAGCTCAACATGTATACCCTAGAGCAAAGGAGGGAGAGAGGTGATATGACTGAAGCATTCAAACATCTTAAGGGCATTAACAAGGTGAAAGAGTCTAACATGTTTCAATATAAGAAAAAGAGCAGGACAAGAGGACAGAGCATGAGATTAGAGGGAGGCCGATTAAAGGGTAATGTGAGGAAGTTCTTTTTCACAGAAAGGGTGGTGGATGCATTGGAACTGCCTACCTCAAGAAGTGGTGGATAGGAATACAGTGCAGGGCTTCAACCAGGCATGGGATAGGTATAAGACAGCAAAACAGATGAGTATGAATAGATAGGCCATTGACAGAGTAAAGGCCTAGGCACATTCATAAGGTAGAAAAAATGGGCAGACTGGATGGGTCTTGTGGTTCTTATCTGTCATCAACTTCTGTGTTTTTAAGCCATACAAAAGTAAGGGTTCTGGACTTTAGGAGGGCTGACTTTGGCAAAATGGTAGAGTGCCTCAGAAAAGCACTAGCAAATGGGCAAGAAGGAGGGGTGAAGGAACAAAGGGGAAAAATCAAAACTGCCATCACAGAGACAACAAGCCTTTTTGTGAAGCAAATAAACAAATGAAAATAAAGGAAAAATACACTATGGTTCTCAAAAGAGGTTGCCAGGAAGGTTAAAGAGAAGAAGACAGCAGTCAGGAAGTATAAGGAAGCACAGAAGGAGCAGGACAGAGAACTATACCAGTTAAAGCAGAAGGACGTGGGGAAGGCAGTAAGAATAGCAAAGGCTCAAACCAAGGAAAAGATAGCCAACTTAGTTAAGGAGGATAAAATCTTTTATAGGTATATTAGGGAGTGAAGAAAGACCAAGGGAGGGATAGTGAGGCTTAATAAAGGGGGGGGTGGGCAGCAGATGACAGTAAAAAAACAGGGCTACTGAATGAACACATCTGCTCAGTAATCACAAAAGAAGAGGAGGGGGAGGTACTTAAGCCAGTCAGAAAAAGTACTCTGGATAGGGGGGTCAATACCAGCTCATTCACAGAAGAAAGGGTCTTGAAAGAACTCATAAAACTCAAAGTGGACAAGGCAATGGGGCCTGATGAAATTCACTCTATAATTCTAAAAGAGCTAAGGGGATAACTAGTGACACCGCTGACTCCCCTTTTTAACAAATCATGGGAGGATGGTGTGGTACTTGAGGACTGGAGAAGGGCGGATGTGATTCCCCCTCTCACGAAAGTGGGAGCAAGGCATTATGCAATGGCATCTTATTATCATTTCCCATTTCCCAGGGCACTTGACAGGGCTGCCCTCTCTCACCATATCTCTTCAGTTTGTTCCTGGAGCCCTTAATTCATAAACTTAACTCATCACCTGACATTTCTGGAATAGCTATAGGTAACAAAGACTACAAATTATCAGTGTATGCTGATGATATTCTGCAACACTTTTCCTCACCATTGGTTTCCTTTCATGCAGCCCTTCAAATTATTTCCCAATTCGGCGACATGTCGAACTATAAGTTAAATCTCAGTAGAACCAAGATTATGCCCCTGAATTGTGCCACTTTGAAATCAGATTTGAAGCATCTTGAATTTATATGGAGGAGGGACACGTTGAAATATCTGGGTATTTATCTTAATACTTCCCCCCATAAAATACAACAATATAACTTAGATTTAACTTTATCCTGTCTCAAACTAGATTTAAACTATTGGTCTTTATTACCCTCTACTTGTGGGGAAGGATGAACATAACAAAGATGAACGCCCTTCCTCGATTATTATATCCCATGCAGATGCATAATGTCGTTCTCCATAATTATGGTTTAATCAGGTGCACAGGATCTTTACTTCCTTTCTTTGGCAGGGAAAGCAAGCCAGATGGGCCTGGCTTAAACTGACTCGTCAGAAGCAGGATGGGGGGCTACAGGCTCCTAACCTGTTTCTGTACTACCTTCCTCTCCACCTCACACATATATCCTATTGAGTGAGGCCCTTACAGGACAGCCCCTTGGAGAAATACACCCTCTCTGGGTAAGGATTGAGAGTTCTCTATGTAGAAGCTCTGGTTTAGAAATACGCTCCCTTCCCTTCATTACCAAAAGGCAATTACCAAGATCCCTGCATGACACTCCCTAAGGAGCCTCCCTTTTGATACAAGCACAACTCTACCCTTTTTGGAAATTCCACCCACACTTGGACATCTCTCAGCCCCTCTTTGGGAATCTGAATCTTTTGATGTCAGGGAAAGTATTACCCAAAATAAAATTCTTGTCTAACATGTGAGTAGAGGAAGCTCAGAATTTAGTAGTCCAACATAGATTGATATCCTTTCAAGAGGCAAGGGTGAAATCTGACTGGCCTACCAACTCAGTTTTCAGGTATTTTCAAGTTTTCCATATGTTACTGAGTCACTTTGGTAATAGAGCCTGGGACAACAATTTTAACATTGCTATTCTCCCTTTATTTTAGACTGCACCAGACTCTCAGTTAACCTTGTATTATTACAAAGCATTGCAAGAACAGTTAGAAGGTCCACGGTATTACTGGTGGGACCAGGTTCTTCCACCTTCCTCCTTTCTAGACACTGGCCAACGATCTGGAAACATCTTTACACCTTTCTTAGATGGGACCAATACCATTTTATGCAGTTCATAATAATTCATAATCTCTACTACTCCCCTTCCAAACTGCTTAGAATGGGCTGGCTTCCTACAGACACTTGTTCCAGATGTGGCAAGGAGCCTGGAACTCTTTTGCATATCCCATGGTCTTGTGAAAAGGCCTCCACCTTCTGGGCTTCCATTCAAACTCACTTGAATCCACTACTTGGCCTCTGAGACAAATTCTCAGATACCTGTATTCTCGGGGACCTAGAGGGGAAGCTGATTGGTAACCAGAGATTTCACATGACTCTGATTGCTGCTTGTGTGAAGAAGGTGATCCTTAGGCATTGGATGGATCAAAACATCCCGACTTACCTGGAGTGGTACAAGGAACTCATGTTTGTACTACAGGCAGAACACCTTATTGCAAATATTTCCAACAATCTACCGAAATATAACAGATTTGGGAACCCCTTCGTGTCTTGCTACTAGTTTAAGGTGTACCCAGTGTCATATAATTGCTGAACAAAGGTGCTGGATAGTATCTATATGGGCATGCTCCAGTTTTTTCCTCTGTTTGCTGACTAAAAGACCTCCTGTGGCATGGGGGGCAGGGAGGGAAGGGGGGATTAACAAAAAAGGTTTGGTACATTTCATTGGCCTCACTGTATTTGCCTCTACTAAATGTCTCAAACTGTACTTCACAGACTTTCAGTGTATGCAGACTGGAGATTTTTGTAACCAATAAAATATATTCAATTTGAAAAAAAAAAAGTGGGAGCAAGACAGAGGCAGGTAAGTACAGACTTATTAGTTTGACCTCAGTGGTAGGGAAAATGATAGAATCACTTCTGAAAGAAAGAATTGTTGAGTGCCTAGAGGCCAGCGGGGCACAGGATGCAAGGCAGCATGGATTCACAGCGGGAAGGTCATGTCAGACAAATCTCATAGACTTCTTTGACAGGGTGACCAAAGTAGTAGACCAGGAAGGGGCTATGGACATGGCCTACCTAGACTTCAGCAAGGCATTTGACACAGTCCCACACAAAAGATTAATAAACAAGTTAGCCAGCCTGGGAGTGGTAGCCTGGGTAAACAATTGGTTGGACAGCAGGGCACAGAAGGTAATAGCAAATGGAGTCCATGCTGAAGTAACAGGGGTAACTTGCAGGATACTGCAGCGTTCAGTACTAGGACTGTTCCTCTTTAATAGTTGTACAAGTGACATTGCAGAAGGACTGGAAGGAAAAGTATGTCTCTTTGCAGACAACACAAAGATCTGCAACAGGGTTGATACACCAGAGGGAGGGGAGGATGAGAAGGTACTTGGCAAGGTTGGAGGAATGGTCAAAAGTAATGTAGCTTAGATTGAATGCAAAGAAGTGCAAAGTAATGCACCTGGGAAACCAAAACCCAGGGGGAAAGTGTACACAATGGGGGGAGGTACTAGCCACAACAAATATGGAAAGGGACTTGGGGATAGTCATATCAGATGACCTAAAGGTAAGCAAGCAACGTGAGAAGGCAGTAAGGAGGGCTGGGGGGATACTGGGATGCACAGGGAGAGACATCACCAGTAGAAAAAAGGAGGTCGTCATCACTCTGTACAGACAGTTGTTGAGATCCTATTTGGAGTACTGCATGCAGCTCTGGAGACCACATCTCCACAAGGACATAGACAGGATGGAGACAGTCCAGAGCAGGGCAACTAAAATGGTGCAGAGTCTGCACCAGAAGCCATATGAAGAGAGACTAAAGGAGCTTAATATGTATACCCTAGAGGAAAGGGGGGGCATAATAGAAACTTTCAAGTACCTCAAGGGAATCAACATAGTCCAAGAGGGTAGCATATTTCAGAAAAACAGATGTGCACGAACAAGCGGACACAATTTGAAGACGGAGGGGATAACTCAGGGGCAATGTGAAGAAGTATTTTTTCACACAGAGGGTGGTAGACACAAGGAATGGCCTTCCTGAGGAAGTCATGGGATCAAAAACAGGGGGGGAATTCATGGGACAGACATAAGTCAATTCTAGTGGAGGTAGGAGGAAGTAGGCTATTGGTTCCCAATAGGTAGGGAAACAGGCAGACTGGGTGGGCCAAGTGGTCTTTATCTGCCATCAAAGTCTATGTTTCCATTTCTATGGAACCTCATGCCACATGCTGATGAAACAGTACAGCCCAATCCTGACCCAAGAACCAGGGCAACAAAGTCTCTAAGTCAGCTCGAGGTCATGAAATGAAGTTGCATTGAAGGAGGCGCAACTGCAGCGGGCAAACCTTGAGATCGAGAGGGAGAGAATAAAGATGGAGGCTGATAAAAGAGAGAAGGCACACAAGCACAAGCTCTTGATGCAGAAAGAATGAGAGGAGGAATTAGCAGAAAGAGAGAAAGAATGACAGTGTTACCTCCCCACCCGCAAATGGGGGTTCCCAAAAGTCTTCCAGGAGCTTGCAGGAATGCTCCAAGCCTGGAGATGTTTGGCATCTAAGATGTTTAAATGTGGTTCCAAGTGAATGCTATTTGAGCCTCCTTGTACTGTCTCTTTAAGAGCTGTCTGCTTTGCAGACATAATTAATTTAGAAGGGGGATTTTCCGGTGCCCGAGTTCTGCCTGAGCTGCGGTGTAGTCGCTCCATTTTGCAGACACTGAAAGCGCAAAGGGAGCCCATATGAAAGATGTAACTGTTTGCCTGTAATAAGTTAAAGCATTAGTGAAATTGCAGTTTGTCTAACCTGCCTTTTTGCAGCTGGGACTCTGTGTGTGTTGCCCCTCCATGTTGGACTTGAACTGCTGTGCTGGACCAATCAGTGTGGGGGGACCTTTAAAATGGAGCCTGCTGCTGGCAATTCAGAACTTGGACTCTCAATTTTGAGCCAGCCACCTATGTACTGTATGGCCAGTGACTCTGGGAAATGTAGTTTTGACCTTGGCGCCTTTGCACCAACAGAGGGAGTCCTATTGTGAGCGACAGCCGAACCAGCCAACAGAATGGTGTAGAGCTAAAGGAAATGCCCTGCTCTGTTACTGGAAAGTTCAGATCAGTTGTGACAGTGAAAAGGAAAGGAGCTGTGTGCGCCTGCTGTGTATAGTTTCACATGGAAAGCATGTGTGGAGCCCTGAGGCTTGGCCTGCAGCCGTGGTAAGCGATAGTCAGACTGAATCCGAGTTTCTGAGAAGAAGGAAGACTGAAAAGTGGAAGCCAGGCTCACTCTGTAGAAGACTGGAGATATTGCTGAATCGCGCTGGGTCTGTCAGGAACTAAAACTGCTGTGTGTCCTCCCGGGTATTTTGCAGTAATTGCGATCGGGATCTAGTAGCAGCCTGCCTGGTATAGTACTTTCCTTTTACATATGAATGTGCGTAGTGCTTGTGGGGAATCACTATTTTCAATCCCCTGTACTGTGTGCTGTGTGTTGAAGCTGGAAGCAAACCCCAGCTTGTCTCGGACTAAATCCGTTTGCTATCAACTGCAGTGGGGTCCAGTCACAAGGACCATGTATCCACACCCTGTTTCTAGCAATCCAGAAGAACATCCACCATCCAGTTCTCAGCTTAGGTATTGTGAGTACAAATCAGGGTATTCCCCTGCAGCCTGTTTTCAATTACAAGTGTGTCAACTAATTATTATTGTTTCATTTTTTCATGGACTGAGCCATCCAGCTCCGGATTTCAAGTGGGTGTTGTGCATATGTTTTCTTTCTACAGGGCCCCATCCATCTGTACCTGCCAGCCAACAGACCTGGCTAGCCCCCCTCCCATCCTGGGTACCCAGAGAGTGACATTTTGGAGAAATATATATTTTATATATATATAGATAGAGATATATAGATATTATATCTATATCTATATATATATATATATATATATATATATATATATATATATATATCTCTATATATCTATATCTAGATATCTAGATATATAGATATATATCTATATATCTATATACACACACACACACACACACACACACACACACACACACACACACACACAGTACTGTGATTTGAACTTTGCCAAAACTAATCAACCTGATTGCCCCCTCCCATATTACTATCCCTTAAATAAATCAGATATGTTGTTGTTATACTAGATACTGTCTGTGGTGTCGGTACATATGGAAACAGTATTGTATTTTGCTGTGTATGTTGTTTAACCTTATTTTACAGGGGGTCCTCAGAGACGTGCTGCAGAATCAGTATTGAGGGTAAGTGGTATCTATATATGTGAAAAGTGTTCATATGTGGGGTATTGGGAAGGTAACTCCCATTTATTGTGTGGGCCACTAGTGGGAACAAAGGGGGGTCACAGTGTCCCGGAGGGCTGTACCCGGGCTAGTTTAACCACTACTAACCCCGACGTCTCGGTGGAGGCACCCGTCATAGAACCTAGGCCCCTTAACCTGTCACTAGCCCGACAGGCAGGGGTAGTAGCCCATGGGATAGCGCCACCTAGGGGTTACAACAGCATGAGAAAGAGATGGTGAAACTGCACCAGAAAGCACTGCAGAAAACCATACGTAATGGAGTAGGGGGTCAAACCCACAAAGCCAGAATTAATTCTAAAATGTTTCCTCAATACTTGGAAGGGGATGATCTTGATTTGTTTTTAAAATCATTTGGGAGGGCATTTGTGCAATTTAAATTGGCAGGGCTTCATAGATGACCAACCTCACACCATTGCTTACTGGCCCTTTCCACGCATTTGTGAGAATGGATGATCAGGACTGTATGGACTATAAGTTGATAGGGTGTTAAAGAAGTGTTTTGTGCCAATTCCTGAGGCTAATAAGAAAATTCAGAGAATTTAAGAAAGGGCACTGGAGATAGCTATGTAGAAATGCATGTTCAAACATGTACCTATCTAGGCCGTGGTGTGGATGGGGTCAAATCAAGAACTGTAGAGCAAATAAAAGATTTTTTGTAAGGGAACAATTTCTTAAAATTGTATCAGAGGATCTGCATGTATAGTTACTGGACCAGGTGTGCAGCTCCACGAAGGAGGCAGTAGAAAGTGCTGATCTGTACATGGCCAGCAGACCACACATACACACACACACTGTGTTAACAATGGTGGGGAGGGCGGCACAGTTTCAAGGGGGCCCTGGGAGGGCAGCCTAAAGTAAACCAACCTGCCCCAGAGTCCCAACTACAACCCACTAATTCTAAGTGGAACAAGGAGCTGGTAGCAAAGAAGTGCTACATTTGCCAGAAAGTGGGGCATCTGTCCTATGACTGCCTTAAAAACATGAACAAAGGGCAAAAGTCTGGGGAAGGGGGTGACCAAGACAGTAACCAGTAGATAGTAGCCTGCACACATACTACAGTGTCACCCAAGTCTTCCAAGCATATGCACCCTATCTTGGTTATTGGGACAGTAACACAGGGATCAAGGGACACTTGCATGTCCATTTCCATGGTGAGGCAGGATATGACCCAGGCACAGCAAATTCTGCCTGGGCAGTTTTCCCAGATACAGGGAGTCACGGGTCCATTGGTCCAACTACCAATGGCTCAAGTCTCCCTGAGTTGGGAAGGTGATCATGGGTACAGGAGGTGGGAGTCGTACCTGATCTCCCTGTAGATGTGATCAAGAAGAATGACTTTGACCACAGGAAACTCCAGTGTGTGCTACTACCCACAGTCAGGTGAATGAGCAAGCTTCTGAGGGTGAAGAGGGGTGACTCAGCAGCTGAAGAAGCAGCTAATGTGAGTGAGGGGTTAGCTAGGAGTAGCAACCCTGAGTCCCAGCTGCAAACAGAGGAAGTCTGAGCCATGGGCGTAGTTCCTTCTGAAGGGGAGTTGGGGAAGATCAGACAGGAGGAGCTGGGCAGAGCACAGCTAGCTGATCCTACCCTACAGAATCAGAGAGAGATAGCAGATAGTGCTGGGGACTATCAGGGGGTTAAGACATTAGTTTACTGGAAGAAAGGGCTGTTGTAACAGGAAGTGTACGCTAGGGGCTAGAGGGAAAGGTACTCTGGCAGCTGGTAGTCCTTCGGGCTCATCACATGCAGCTTTTAGCCCTGGCCCGTGACATCCCTTTTTCCTCACCACCTGGGTATTAGCTGCATACAAATGCGATTTGCCAATAGTTTCTTTTGGCATAATATGTACACAGATGTGGCAAATTACTGTTGGATTTGTCCACAGTGCCAGAGAGTGGGAAAGGTGGGGGACAACGCTAATGCAGCTTTGGTGCCCCTGCCTAGTACTGATGAACCCTTTAAGAGGGTAGCCATGGGCACAGTGAGGCCACTGGCACTCTGAATCACATGGGGAAAAGGTACATACTGGTTGTCGTGGATTATGCAACCAGGTACCCAGAGGCAGTGGCCATGTCTTCCACTGAGGAGGAGAAAGTGGCTGACAATGTCCTGGGAATCTTTAGCAGAGTGCGATTTCCACAGGAGATTTTGTCAGACCAGGGGATGAATATTATGTCATCGCTAATGACTAAGCTGTGAGAGACATTTGAGGTAAAACAGCTCTGTGCATCATCCTACCACTCCTAGACAAATGGCCTTGTTGATTGGTTCAATGGGACTCTCAAAGCTATGCTCAGGACATTTTCTGACCAGCACAAGAGGGAGTGGGAAAATATTTGCCCCACCTCCTGTTTACATACAGGGAAGTCCCACATGAGCCCTCAGGGATCTCAGCCTTTAAATTCCTGTTTGGTCACAGGGCGAGGGGGGGGTCCACTAGATTTAGTTGGGGATGAATGGAAGGGGACCTTGCCTCTCAAGGGGGATCATTTGTGGAATAGATCCTGAATTTCAGGATCCAGTTTAAGGAGCTCATGGGGCTTGCCCAGGAGCATGTAATCATTGCACAACAGCAGCAGAAAGCCTGGTACAACCATGGGGCCAGAGCCCAGGAGTAGAAAGTCAGACAGCGAGTGATGGTACTCATCCCAGTCCAACAGAATAAACTGCAGACAGCATGGGAAGGCCCATGCTCCATAGGAAGACCCATGCTCCATAGTTAGGAGGGTGAGGTCAATTATGTAATAGAACTGCCTGACAGGAGGGGCAGGCAGACGGTATATCACTTTTTATTTTTTTATTATTATTTCATATTACAATACCTTTGAGCTCAAAGCTCATTTACAAAGGCTCCACATCATATCAGCAGGACATTGCTAACATGATGAAGCGCTTCTATGATATGAAAGAAATGGTTCTTACTGTGTGCAGCCCACCAGAAGTGGAAAATGAGACTGATCTCCTGGTGGACCTCCTTGGGGAAGTGTGGGAGGAATCCTCAGTGGACAACCTCACCTTCTCAGGGCAGCTGACACCAGTCCAGGCAGACGAGATGAGGGGGGTGCTGTGAGCATTTGGGGACATTATTATGGGAAAACTTGGGCACACCCCAATGGCGGAACACTGCGTGGACACTGGGACCCAAGTGCCACTGAGATGGTCTCTTTACTGGGTACCAGAGGGAGTTAGGCAGACCATGTAGGAGGAGTTCAGAGAGATGCTGGCTCTTGTAGTAACCCAGGAGTCCAGTAGCCCCTGGGTCTCACCTCTGGTCCTGATCTCAAGAAGGACAGTACCATGCGGTTCTATGTTGACTACCTTAGGCTCAACAGCTACATGGAGTCAGGTGCCTACCTGATGCCCATAGCAGATAAGTCCTTGAAATGGCTGTGGGGAGCCTGGTTCCTGACCATGACAGACCTAACAAAGGGCTACTGGCAGGTACCCCTAACTCCTGTAGCCAGAGAGAGGTTGGCCTTGGTCACCCCAATTGGCTTGTTTGAATTCCAAGTAATGCCATTTAGGATGAAGAATGCACAAATAACCTTTCAGCGGCTTCTGGATCACATTCTTTCTGGGAAAGATGAATATGTGCTGCTGTACATGGATGATATGGTCATTTACAGGCAAGCATGTGGGGGAGGTGTTCCACCATCTGAAAGCTGCAGGGCTGACAGTTAAGGTGGAAACATGCCAGAAAGGCATAGCAGAAGTTTCCTACCTTAGGCACCAGGTGGGCTGCGGAGTCCTCCATCCAGAGCCTGTGATGGTTTAGGCCATCCAGGCCTGGCCCACCCCACCCACAAAGAAACAGGTAAGGGCATTTCTGGGAACAGGTGGAGGTTTGTTCCTAACTATACCGAGGTAGCCAAGCCCATGATAGAACTGACAAAAAAGAAACTGCTGGAGAAAGTTTTCTGGATGGAGGTCTATGAATCTGCTTTCAGGCAGTTGAAGGAGGCATTATATGGGTTCCCCATGCTTGCTAGCCCTAACTATGAGCTCAAGTTCATTGTGCAGGTGGACACCTGAGAACATGGTCCAGGAGCTTTCCTAAACCAGGTTACACTGCAGGTGGAGGAGCACCCCATAATGTATCTGAGCCAGAAACTTTGTACCCATGGAGGAGGCAGATGCCATTGTTGAGAGGGAGTGTTTGGAGATAGTGTGTGCCCTTCAGAAGCTGCAGACATATTTGTATGGGTGGGAGTTCATTGTGGTCACAAATCATAATCCCCTGACATGGCTGTCTATAACTAGTGGGCAAAACACAAAATTATTGCACTGGAGTTTGACACTGAAGTCACATAACATGACCATCTAGCACCGGTGGTTCACAAAATGCCAGTTCAGATGGATTGTCTAGGCAGGGCTAAGTGCATGGCATGGTACTTTAGGGATTTCCCTGTCCCTACATGAATGGCAATGTTTCTTGGGGGGGGTCGCCCAAAAGAGACACATCTTCATTTCCTGGGGGAAGCTGTGACAGACATGTGACCAGACTGTTGTATTCATTTGTTAGAGTAATTATTTTTCTTTTATAAGTTCTATTATTTGGAGTGGATGCATACATGGCTTCCTGGTAACATGTGTAATCCCCATGCCACTTTTAGCAAGGTGAACACCCCCATAAAATACAGGACTAGTACCCATATATGGCGTACCATTAACTTTTAGTAGACAATTCAAGTTTGGTACCACCCTTGGCGTTAGGATGCATACCAGGCTCATTATCAAGAGGAAGGGGGGTCGGGGTACAAAAACAAAACATGAACCTTTGTAACTACAACCAGGTCCAGAGTAGAGGATGCTAGGCATATGTTAGACCTAAATTGCTGATGGGGCTCCAGTAACTCCACACCAGAAACAAGGATTTGACTGTCCAGAACAGTAACTGGGATTTTGCAGTATGGCTTTATTTAACAGATGGTACTAAAGCTTCAATAGCCACCCCCCCCCCAAGGGTCAGTCATGGCACACAGGTACACTTGCATAACTCTTCTTGCTAGGCAGTACACTTTTCCAGAGAAACAACAATTCCTTTCTCTTCCCCATGGTGCATGATTGTGGAACTGCGAAACATACCCGAGCACATTCCCATTGTCCCAGAGTGTATTTTTTGTGAAACTCTGTCACACACTCAGAACATCATCTTCCCAAATAGGTGTATACTTGTGGAACTATGCCACACTCCTGAACCCTCAGCAATGGCCCTTTGCTCAGGTAAGACTGGTGCCCTTGAGGAGGATCACGTGATAAGCTGAATCCGTTCGGACGTCTCCTGTGCTGCTCCGAGGCCCTGTTATAAATAATAGGCATTAAAACTTCAAGACTGACTTATTTTGAACCAAAATAGCTGTGGCTAATTCAAGAAGTCCTGCGGGCTTGTTATAGGAGGATTATGTGGAAAGTTTGTGTGAAAAGGAAGCGAGACAACCCCGCAGACAGTGAGTGTCTGGCTGTAACAGTAGGCCAATTGTAAGCATTGGGATGGATGTTGAAGCTGGTGAGCCTCTAGCGGTGAGAACCCCACTATCAAATGGCCAAAGCCCCATTCCCCTACTCCGAATGACCAGGAGGACGAGCCAGGGAAAGAGGGGGGGGGTTCATGCTCGACCAATGCGGACATCCAAGATATTAAAGTAATGCTACAGGGGTTGGTGACAGATTTCACAGCAATAAAACCAGTGCTGCATTCACTTGCGCAAAGAATGGGTGATGCGGAGGCTCAGATCTCCTCGCAAGAAAGGAAAGCATCAGTGATGGAGCAGGAATTGGTGGTGGTCAGAAGGCAGGTTAAGAAGTTGGAAGAAAGAATAGAGGATCAAGAGTCAAGAAGCAGACGGAATAATTTGATCATCGTAGGATTACCGGAGAGGGCTGAAGGGCAAGACTGTGTTACATTCATGCAGGATCTCTTGCTTAAGCTGCTGGGCCCTACTCCATTGGTGAGGCGTACAACCTAGAGAGAGCCCATCGGGCACTAAGGGAGATGCCATCTCCTGGAGCCAGACCCCGAGTGATAATCATGCGTTTCTTTAACTACAAGGAGAAATGTCATGTGTTGCTTACTGCTAGGTAAAAGAAGACGCTACAGTGGAATGGTGCTTCGCTCTGGCTATTCCAGGATCAAACGCTTGCAGTTAGAGAGAAACAGAAAGAATATATGGAAATCAAGAAGAAGCTCTATTTGGCTGGAATAAAGTTTCATCTGCAATATCCAGCGACTCTGGATGTGCGGCTGCAATCAGGGGAGAAAAAGTTCCTCACTGCAAAAGAAGCTCTCGAGGGGTTACAATTGGAGCTCCCCGAACTATTCAAGTCAGCAACTTGAAGGTGTCCTGAAGAGCAGGAGATTGTGTTAATCTAAAGGACTGGGACTGGGGAAGTGGAAACGAGTTTAATGTTTATGAAGTTTTCATGTTATTTTGGGTCATCGGATTACTGTTACAAATCTCAGATTTACAGGCTCTAGAGAGGTTGGGGGGGAGGTAGAGTCCTCTCTGGGATGGGGGAAGTAGATGTTTTGATTTTGCGTTATTAAAGCGGAGGTTCATTAGCTGCTCAGAGAATTGGAGTAGGGTGTAAAGGTTATGGAGATGGAAGAATTAGAAGGGGATAATCAGGGGTGGGTACTTGAAAGGGAACTACCCCATGGAGGTTAAGACAGGAAACACTAACATAGATATTGGGGGGGTTAGAAAGCAAGGCTTATAAAGGCAGAGGAGTGAATGCTGTGGGGGAGTAGTAAGGTCGAAGGAAGGTATCGATGGCGGGTGGGGGCGGTGAGCTTAGGAAAGTGAGATAGACAAGGGTGGTTACATCTTTGCAGTTTGGGAATTGGCAGAAGTGAGAGCAGGAGTTACTAGGCCAGTGCTGTTTATTAAATGAATGCGGCCTTTTGGAGATGGGGCACCCCATGGGATCAGTAATGGGTGTGGGTAGAAAATATTCCATTATATATGGGGTAAGTAGTAATCTTAGGGCCTTTAGAGGAAAACAGTTCTAAATGGTGTGATGTAATATTGCATCTTCATGTAAAGCAAAGCAAATGGTACTTTGTGGTACAGTCTTTGGGGAAGATCTATGGGGGAATATAGAGGGGGAAATCTGGGATTGGGAGCCCTTTAGTGGCCCCCCTAATGTGCATGAGGGACTATCTATAGAGACCGGGAGATAGGAAAGGGAGAGTCACCTAGGTTTATTAGGTTATTAGGAGGCGGTGGTTGGAGGATCCTGATCTACTTTAATAGGTAGGGATGAGAGGCAGTTCTTAGCAGTTGGGAACATGGCGTATCATATGGGAGGGGCTGCATAGGACAAGAGGAAAAAAAGATATTGGGAAAATGAACGCCCCTATGCATTAACAGTTTCATGGGTTTCGGGCAAGGTCTTGGAGTTACCTGGACAAGGGTGGGGTGGGGGGTAGCACAGGAGTGGGTCCATCCATGACTCGATACTTGGTAGGTGGACGATCTATGGATTGGGGATTGGTGGGGTGGAGGAGGGGTGGGCGGTGGGAAAGAGAAAGAGTCCAACATAGGGAGTAAGGTGAAAGGAGACTTGGAGCAGACGAAGAGAGCTGGCTTAATTAAAGTATCTTGAGGTTATTTTAATGTCAAGTATTAAAATAATTTCTTGGAACGTTAAGGGACTCAGGGATAGATGTAAGAGAATGCTGATCTTAAGGCATATTGAGCTAATGGGGGCTCATATTGCTGCTTTACAGGAGACACACTTGCTGACGGAGGAACTGAATGGGCTTAAGAGACGACGGGTGGGGCAGGTATATGGGGCAGGTAGGGAAAGAGCTTCAGGAGGGGTGGTGATATTAATAAGGAAATCATGCCCATATGAGGTGGTGCAAGTCAATGCAAGGGAGAACAGTAGAGGGATATATGTCTCGGGCATATTGCTGGGTAAGGCAATTTTGGTGGCCTCTATTTATGGCCCAATGCCCCCGGATCCTGGGTTCTTCGCCTCTATTGAAAGGGATATAGCGGATCTTCCATCGCCTTTATTAATATTGGCGGGGGACTGGAATACTTGCCTCAGTAATCATGAAGACAGAAGTCCACCGTCTAAAGGACCCTTGTCCAAGGGCCAGATTGCCTTGAACAGATTGCTCGAGGAGACGGCATTGGTAGATCCAATTAAGTTGTACTCGAAGGGGGGTTATGACTATTACTTTTTACTCGGCAGCCCACAAGAGCCAATCCCGAATCGATTTTCTTCTGGTAAATAGAGAGGTGATTGGGGAGATTAAAGAAATGACAACGGGGGGTAGAATTTACTCAGATCACTCTCCCATCCAAATGTTGTGGGAACCTAGACCCACCCCTCCCAGGCCGCATAGGTGGAGGCTGAATGATTTCCTGTTGGCAGAGCCCTTGGTGTGAGATAGGTTGGAGGAGGCATTGTTTGGAAATCATACAACAGCAAATACCTACACTGCAAAATAAAAGTTGGCATGGCCCACCTGTAAGGTCTTATATGTGGGGTGGCCCAGGGTATTGCAGTACAAAGAAGTAGAGAGAGAAGAGCAAAAGAGAGTTCATTCTGGGGGCAATTGATTCATTGACACTACTTGAAGGGTCCTCTGGGGAGACTGATGCTGAACTTAAAAATTTGCAGGAGGAACTGGGGGATATTGTTAATAGTAAAACAGAATTCTGGTTAGAAAAGATTAATGCCAGATACCTGATGCAGGGAGATGTCCCAGGGTGGCTGTTGGTGGCTAGAGTTAGGGAATGGGAAGCAAGTGGAACGATTACCTCCATTTAACATGGGGGAAAACTCCTAACTGATTCACAAGAGATGGCAGAGGCCTTTGCATCATACTTTAAAGAAATATACCAGGCTGAAGACCTGGCTGGGGAGAAAGAAATCAAGAGTTTTTTTTTTTTTTTTTAGAGGGGATCCCCTTACCAGCCCTGGACCCAATACATGCCATGGAGTTGGTGGCTCCAATAAGGGCATCGGAGATTATTGGGGTGGTGCAATCGCTACCTGCTTGTAAAACCCCGGGGCCTGGGTGGTCTCTCTGCCAAATTCTATCAGGTACATATACAAACTATACTTCCTATGCTTCAAGAATTGTTCAGTGCTATAATGCAGGAAGGGGTACCTCACCCTCTGTTGTATCAGGTGTACATCACATTGATTCCTAAACCAGATAAGCCCAGGGATGTCCCCGGAAATTATAGACCCATAGCCCTAATGAATCAAGACATCAAGATCCTTACAAGAATTACAGCAAACAGAATTTTGCATATTTCCCCTAGTCGAATCAGTCAGGAACAGGTGGGATTTATGCCGGGGAGGGGGGCACATGATGCTCTTAGGAAGTTGCATCACATATTAAGCTACGTGCCCGACTCCCAGTTACCTTTAGCGTTGATATTGTTAGACGCGGAGAAGGCTTTTGACAGGGTCTCCCATCCTTTCCTTTTTGCTACAATGGAGAGGATGGGATTCCCAGAGGGTCTTCTTAGGGGTATTAGGAATTTATATGCTGCGCCAATGGCCAGGGTATTATGCAATGGCTATCTTTCACGTGAAATACAGCTGGAGAATGGGACCCGTCAAGGATGTCCTCTCTTGCCGATACTTTTCAATATTTACCTGGAGCCCCTTTTGAGAGCTATCAATAGCGATGTGCATATTAAAGGGATTAAGATAGAGGAGAGGGAGTTGAAACTCTCAGTTTTCGCAGATGATATATTGCTGCATCTGGAGGATCCAGCATCTAGCTTTAAGAGAGCAACAGAAGTAAGAGAGTGTTTTTCTAGGGTCTCTAACTACAAGCTAAATTTGAATAAGACTCAAATCCTCCCTCTGATGCCACAAGTTACTAGAGCTGATTTTGTGCCACTGCAAATACAATGGAGGACAGATAAAATTAAGTATTTAGGTATCCGGATTACGGTGGATCTGGAGGGGGGGGCGGAAACTAATATGGGGGGAATTATATCTGCACTTAAAGGGGATATAATAAGATGGAATAAATTGCCCTTAAACTTTATGGCTCGACTGGGTCTTATCAAGACTAATATATTACCCCGTTTGTTCTACCCGGTATATTTAGCCCCATTCAGTATTCCCCAAAAATGGTTCAATATAATTAGGAAACTAATCGCGGGATTTCCATGGAAGGACAGGCCTCCTAGGTTAAAGCACAACACTTTGCGCTTATCGCACAAAAGGGGAGGGATCCTACTACCCAACCTCCATATATATTATGTGGCGGGCCAGCTGGGTTTGATGAGTTGATGGGTTAAACAGCTTGAAGGGGAGAGTTATAACCCAACCTGGCTCCAAATGGAGAAACAAATGTTAAGAGACTCATGCCTCGCCCTGGAAGCAATGCTGTATGCCAATGTTGGGAAAATTTTCAAAAAAAGGGTATGGGAACCCAATTGCGAAAATGGCAGATGCTTGGTGGTCCTTCCTTACCCCTGTGCAGAGAAAGGGCCAAACGAGGGCTGAAGACCAGCCTGTGTTGGGTAATCCTAATTTTGTAATTGGGAATCGGGTAGTTAACTCACGATGGGCTAACCAGATGCTGGGTTTGAAACAAAGGGAAATCATTCAGGGTAGTAGAATGGTCCTACCGGCATGATGTGATGGAATGCCTTTCTTTCAAAGGCTACAAATTAAGCATATGGTAGATGGGGCGGTGAGGAAGTTGGGGGGTATCACTGACAAGTTTTTTTCCTGGGGGATGCTTAAGGAGGTTGATCCATGAGTTCACCCTCTATCACAAATATATAAAGTAATGCTGGATTTTCTTAGCCCAAGCTTTACTAGAAGAGTTTCATATTGGGATAAAGTGATGGTTCCTCAGAATTTAGATTGGGATAATATTTGGGAAAGCAGCAAGCACAATATTATACCCAAATATAAAAGTATGCAATTTTTTATTGTTTCTAATTTGTATTTTATCCCTGTGAAACTATGTGACAGAAACCTGAGACAGACAGACCTGCGTTTTAGATGTGAGGGGAGTAGGTGATCTATTATGTGATCTGGGGATGTATAAAATATTGCCCCTTTGGGAAATTAAAAGCGTATGGACCCAGTGTTGAATTATTCAGAATTCATAACACCAGAGATATGTGTTTTGGGTGACTTTTCCTAAATTCCAGGTGTTATACCTAGATATCACTTCTCCTTGATGACAGCGGTAGTTAAAGCTTTTCTATTAAAACATTGGAAAGATGATCATGTATATGCTTACGATCAATGGGTAAAAGACTTAATGGGGATGTTGGTTAAAATAAAGAGATATCTTTATATGGGGGAGAGAGGGGGATAATATGTTAAAGGATGGGTGGAGTTAGATGCAGTCTATACCCTGCAGATCACTAATGGGTAAACACAGGCTGTCTGTTGGATGGGGAATAGCAGATGGTAATTATCTTGGATTATGAAATTGTTATTTCTGGTCCTAATTCGAGTTTTGTGGAGATGACTATGATATATATTTATGGGTAGCTTTAGGTTGGTAAAGGTCTGTTGGCTTCAGAGGGGGGATGGGGGACTCTCTCTCTCTCCAGGGGACACAGATGGGTGCCACCTTTGAGGGGAAGATTTCGGATAGCAAATGGTGTTTCGATGTTGATAGAGGTACTGCTGTATGGGGATTTAGGGCTCAACGAGTAGAGTAAGTTTATATGCAGGCCCATTGGGACAGAGTATGGAAGATATGAGAGGCCAGGGTTGTTTTAGGGGTGGCTACCTGCTGTGGATGTATATAGGTGGGCTGTACATAGTTTGCATGGTCAGTTTGAGGCTGTGTACCCTGGTTTTACCAGGTATGTGTATGTCTGTCTGTTTATCTTTTCTTTGAAAAGTGAATAAAGATGGTTTAAAAAAAAAGACTGGTGCCTTGTATGAATAAGTTAGCCCTGCCTTTGTAAACTTCCAGATGACATTCCTGCCATCCTTTGCCCCAACCGACAGTCTCTGCCATTACTTTCAGGGTTACACCACTGAAACAGCCTCCATTCCCCAATGAAATGCTAAAGACTCCACTTTTTCTGTACTTCACACACTTGGTGAATAAGGTGCACTGATGGGTGTGATCTAACCTTATCTATGGGCACACACACCCCAGAACAAAACCCCTAAATGGAGAACTTGTCTACCAGAACAGTACTCATGGAAATAGTTGCTCCTTCCTCTAGGCATGGAAAACAAACCATGAAGTACCCTTTGTCACAAACACACTCAGCAGGTCAGGCCCTCTGCTTCCTCAGTGCCAACCTCCAAGCACAGTAATGTGAACAAGTAACAGATAGAGTAACCCTCCTGTCTGCTTTTGGGTCCGAATCACCTTTAGTCTCAAGTTCTGGGGGGATTCAAACTGTGAATCTTATGCTAGTATACCCAATGTACAGGCTCATATATGAACCCTCTTTGGGGATTGTAGTACAATCATTTGCCAGGAGCACCAAGACAGGCTTCCAAATGAACCCTTAAAACTCTATAAAAGAACTTGGGTATATTCTTACCTTTTCATAGTTTATAACACCATCAAGCTTTCAAACAGTTTTTGCCAGTCTTAACCCCTATATGTCACATGCAAAAGAACTGTCAGACACCCCAGGCAGTCTTTTGAAAAAGAAAAAAGGTACTTTACTACAAGATGATAAAAATATGAAAAATGTAAAACACAGAACAATGTATCAGAGAGCATACAATCACTTAAAAGAAACCAAGGAAAAGTACAAACCAAAAACTCCTACCGCAATGCATTTAGACTTTTCTAGCTAATGTATTACCTCTATAGAGCTTTGAAAGTCAGAGAACTGTGTTTCTTAAGAGCCCAAAAAGATGTGACATAATCCCCAGTTACAAGGATATATTTCAACTCCATCTCCCCACTCCTTGGTCATCTAGCTCCTCCTTTTAGAATAAAAAAAGACAAATGATTTCCGTCAGAAGATAAATAATGTGACATCAGCTAAACCTCCACTTTCTAAATATACCTCCTTAATTAAACAGTCTCTCTTTGATCTTGTGTGGTTTCTTGTTCCCAAGGCAGATTCAAAGGGTTTTACAACTTTTTAACACCAGGTTGGTATAAAATGTTCTTCTTCTTAAACATCATAAAAGTTTATTAGACTCATACCCTGGCAGACTCATAAAGTCACATTTCAGTTCCACTTCAAAGAGCCTTGGCATATCATAAAAAGGTAATAAAATGCCATTCTGAAGTAAGTCAGTTAATTAAATGGTTCCTGCTTCACTGAAACCTGGGGGGTCCCATAAGCACAGGCAGTCTTATGTGAGACAATCACCTACTATATTTTTATATTACAAATATCATACAACAATCATAACCAGCTGGCCAAGTGTCACACCCTTATCCAAGATTTGTTGTTCCTTCCTCTAGGCATGGAAAACAACCCAAAACACATTTTGATTCTGTACTCATGACTTTGTTGCCCTTCCTCTAGGATTGGGAACAACTAGAAAGCACCTTTTCCCTTGGTAGCTTGTCATAACAGTCTGTTACAAAGTCATTTTCAAAGGCAGCTGACACACACAAGGATCTTCAGGGGATTGCCCCTTGGATCTGCTGACTAGCAGTCCATTTCAACCCTCTTGAAGTGAAAATTGGGAAATCTGCTGAAGAAAGGTCTCCATCACTCACTGGAAGCTGGTAATTGTAATCCAAACTAGGTGAGAAATCCTGGTCCCTTGACTCAGAGCCCATTGGCAGAGATCCTGCCACTCTCACTGGCACACACAACTCCAAACTCAGATTAATTGAAACATTCTAAGGCTCCCCAGAGCAGCTGTCCCAGAAAAGGGTTATGCTGCTGCTAGAGTTCCAAATGAGATAATGATTCCTCCCTCGGCTAGTGAAGTAAACAATGAGGTCATTGTGTAAGAAGCCCCTAATAAGCTCTACAAGCTGCCTGCTACTTGCCTAACACCAGCACTGATAGTATTCTAGTAACCCCAGGGAACTGGGTGGTTACACATGTCCAAGCAGGTCTTATGAGAATCACTGGCCAACTGGGAAGTGCAGAGTCTCCCACGGGCTCAGCTAGCTACAGACCCTGGCAGATGTGAGGGTACAATTTCCAACACCACAGACATCCTGCAAGCAAGATCGTAAAGCTGGATGAAGGATGTCCTAGGTGACACATCCTGAGGAGGGACTAATGAGTGAAGTGCTGAAGCGGTTATGTGGAGGTTTTGCAGCACAGACTAAATATTTTGTTTGCAATAAAGTGCTTTAAATAGACATTAAGTCCTGTGGTCTGTTATTTCCTGGCATCCTGTGTGCAGAGTCATATTTCTGGTATGTTTGGATTAGAGAGCAGGCACCTCACTCAGCACCTGACCACAAATCAAGCACAGCGCAGAGTTTGCAGTTGATGTGAAAGATGACAATTGACCTGGATGATGTCACACACACACACACACACACACACACACACACACACATATGGGTTGGGAACGGTCATCCCACCCCCAAAGCTCTAAGCACATGAATTGGGAGGCTGGGTACCCAGCTTTTTCTCTGGCCCCTATACTGTATCTGGAAGAAGATGGGAAGCCCTGCTAAGAGAATTAGCTATCTGTGTGTGGAAAGGACATGCTACTCTCAGTGAAAATTCTTTCAGGCTAGTGGCAGGTAAAATATGCATTAGGAGAGCCTAGAGCCTAGGTTTTGTGATTCTTCTATCCATCATCTATCTGTATGGTTGACATTATTTTCCTTTTCCAGTAACCGTGTAAACCTTTTGTCTTACTATATATATCCTGTATATTTGTTAATACCTGTAGTAATTACTAGTAAAGACTATCTTTATAGAATCAGTGTCTGTGCCTCATTATTGAGCTGGTAATTTTAATATTTTTGCTGGCACAAGAAGCTCTCTGTTTACAGTCCACTGTCCGAAGTGCACTCTACCAAATTTTATAGTGTTTGACCTTCCTGATCTTGAGCAATGGGATATTTTCCTGATATAATCAGGTGATGGCAGCTAAGGAACTAGTGCACCCAGACAACTGGAGTGTACGTTGGTATGGCCCTGGGAGCAGTTTGTCACAAACGGAGGGCAATGGCGGGGATCACTGTCACCTATACCTACAGTATATTTTTTTTGTTTACTCAAAGTGGTTTAAGACATCATGTTCTAAAGTTACAGTAGTCTTTATGCATTTTTCAATTAAATAAAACATCACACATACCCCCATAATGCAAATCACCATAAAAATGTAGTCTGGTTCTGCTTTAAACGGAAACGCATAATGCTAAAGGACCTCTTACAATCTGCAAAGGGTGAGAACAGAAGACACAAACACATGTTTCATCCTATGCAGGACTCATTAGTGTGCCTCAATATATCTTACCCAGTGGTAAATTAACTGCCTAATGTTGTCTTATAAGTTTGGGTCTTGTGGATCCAGAATATGAAAGCAAGCTAAAAGACAAAGAATCTCAGTACTAAAGTGCTGAAGCAAGGGTTACCCCAAAAGGGCATTGGCAAACAAAACTAGGTTTCAAAGAATTACACATATCCCCATAATGCAAAGCATCATGGTATACACACACACACACACACACACGCACGCACCACGCACACGCACACGCACACGCACACACACACACACACACACATCACCATAAACATTTAGATTGAAATTATGCTTTAGAAATTGTGCTGAAGTTCTTTGTCTTTTTAACTTGTTTTCTTGCTATGGTTCCACTTGAGTTAGTGTGTGATGACATCAATGTCTGCGGTGTGCATGCTTCTGTATGCAGCTCACTGGACATCTGCCATGCATCTGCCTCCTGTGTGCGGTCACAGCAGTCAGACCCCCAGCCACTGCTAGGATCCAGGATAATGCTGGGCACTGCTCCCATCCCACCCTGGAGGAGGATGAGAGCCATCCATCAGACATTCAATCCTCATCCCCCGGCTGACCCTTTGGGTTATGAAGCCGGGACACCACCATTGTGAACAGGAGCTCTAACAGTGTGCCTATGATTTGACAGTGGCCTTATTGTTTTATAGGTCCAAATCTCGTAAGGGGTCAGTCAGCTGTTTTACCTGCCACCCAGTTAGTGTTGGTACCGGTTTGCAATTGTCCAAAGTATTATGGCTCTATAGACATACCCTCTAAGAAGATAATGTAGTTTCATTATTTACCAGAAATAATAGATCTTCAAGAGGCTTCCAGGAGTCATAACCTTCCCACCAGCAATCTCCCTGATATGGTGGAGTCTTCCTTTCAGCTTCTAGGAATGCCACTGCACAGAGAGTCTGCCATTTGCACAGAGTGCCATCACTGTCTGAATGATGGGTGGTATTTGCTTCACTCCCTCTGCCTCTCTGTGCATGACTGGTGGGGGCAGACCTAATCCTGCTGTTTCTGGATGTTTTTGAACTCTCACTGCAGATGGCAGGAAACTTACGTAGTGGGAGTCGCCTTGTTATATACAGTATAGTGGAGTCAGCCAGGATGCAACGCTCTGTTATCACGCATCTCACTTGACTGCATGACATAATTGCCATTGGATTACCTTATGTTCCTGCAGAATTCTAACACATGTTACTGTTAGAAACTGTGATAACAGCATTGTTTCTTGGCTGAATCCACTTTAGGTGATGCCAGACACCATCAATGTGCACAAATGCTTGTCTATGTGAGTAGACCATATTGCAAATGCTTCACGTAAAGTTCTCAATCTGATGGCTTACAGTTAAATATTTTGCAGATCTATGGAGATCTTATAGAACAGACACTGTTACTGGTAAGTAATAAACATTTTCTACAATTTCTTTTTCCCCCTACTATTTGTTTGTCCCCCATCTCCTAAGCAGCTCACTTCTGGTGTCCACCCCAGCACCATCACCCCCCTCATTCCGGGCCTTACCCCATCTACTTACTTATCAATATGGATGAGTGGGTGCCACAGGTAGTGGAGCAGAGCCTGTGGGATCACTGGCCATCACCTTGCTGCTCATGGGGGTTTCCTTCAGGTTTTTCTTCTTGTTTCTTGGGTTGGCACACATGCAGTAGTGTGGGTATTTTGGTGTGAAGGTGTCGATGTACTCTGCACCTGCATCCAATCCTTCAAGAGGTGGCTTGCTGATACTGTGACACCCAACCTCTCCTGGGTGTCAGGCAAACAGTGGCTCATATTGCTCACCCTCCCTGACAGAGGAGCACCTTCTATGGATGCATGTTCCTCCTTTAGCTGGCCAGCCCACAAGTGGCTCTGGTCTGTTCCTGAACCCAGGTTGCAAGTGTGATGGGTGGTGTCACCCTATACCTCAGCCTACTATACCACTGGGCTGCTACTTTCTGCAACTCTGAAGGCACATATTTCTTCTTGTTTAAGATCTGAAATGTTGCATTATTTTCTGTGTGAACCAGGACTGTCCTGACAAAAGGAAGACAAATGGTAATCCTAGCCACAACTCACGTTTTTTTCCTGGGAGAAGGAAAAACATTCTAATATGGGTTACTCTTGCATGGCTAAACAGTGCAATTTAAACAGGACCCTGATTCTCTGTTGCATTGTCCAGTCCCAAATGGCTGCAAAGACTATGTGTCTGCCAGTGAGTTTCAGTCTCATTATGGCATGCTTGACAGGGGTTGCAACAACTTCCCAAGCACCTGTAAGGTCAATGCAGCCGGTTATAGGACAACACACAATGACAGACTGGGCCATTTTCAAAAGCACTGTACTCTTTGCAAGTTACATGGGATATCAAGTACCAAATGGAAGTAATACAGGTACTACCTTCTAAAATCAGATGGTAACTAGGGCACACAGGTCAGGGACAGAAATGGTGGCCAGGAAGGCTGGTTTAAAAAGGACATGAATGCGTCACAGGAAGGAAAAGTATGTCTCTTTGCAGATGACACAAAGATCTGCAACAGAGTTGATGCACAAGGTGGGGTGGAAAGGATGAGAAGGGACTTGGCAAGTTTAGAGGAATGGTCAAATGTATGGCAGCTTAGATTCAATGCTAAGAAGTGCAAGGTAATGCACCTGGGAAACAAAAACCCAGGGGAAGAGTACACAATGGGGGATGAGATACTAACAACAACAAAAATGGAAAGGGACCTGGGGGTAGTCATATCAGATGACCTAAAGGTGGGCAAGCAATGCGAGGGCAGCAAGGAGGGCTGGGGAGATACTGGGATGCATAGGGAGAGGCATCACCAGTAGAAAACAAGAAGTTATTATCCCTCTGTACAGACAGCTGGTGAGACCACATCTGGGTACTGCGTGCAGTTCTGGAGACCAATCTCCGCAAAGACAGACAGGATGGAAGCTGTCCAGAGGAGGTAACTAAAATAGTGCAGGGTCTGCAACCAGAAGACATATGAAGAGAGACTTAAGGAGCTAATATGTATAGCCTCGAGGAAAGGAGGAGAGAGGGACATGATAGAAACTTTCAAGTACCTCAAGGGAATCAACAAAGTCCAAGAGGTAGCATACTTTCAGAAAAAGTGTGCAAGAACAAGGGGGCACAATTTGAAGATAGAAGGCGGCTCAGAGGTAATTTAAGGAAGTATTTTTCACAGAGAGGGTTGTGGATGTATGGAACGCCTTCCAGGAGGAGGCTGTGGAGTCAAAACAGTGGTGGAATCTGCCATGCATGGGACAGTCATAAGGCAATTCTAGGGGGTGGGGTAGGAAGAAGTAGGCTGCTGGTTAACTAGGATCTGCAGCTTATCCATCAGGTAGGGAAATGGGCAGACTGGGTGGGCCAAGCGGTCCTTATCTGCCATCAAATTCTATGTTTCTATGTTTGTAAGAACCACAATACTTCAAGTACTGGTGTGGTACCTCTGGACAACTAGGCATACAGTCAAGTTAGAGGAGTGGGAGGGGGACCAAAGGATCTTCAGGAACTTGTCACAAAGTTTGTAGAGGTTTAGAGAACACAGGACTATTTAGACTCATAACATGTGTGGTGGCTGGTAGGCAGGGCTGATATATCCACCTAGGAGGTCAGTTTGCTCAGCACTACCTGTGCAGTACAGTATTCAACATTATGATATGTACAAGAAACACTCCAGGGTGTCTGCTAAACCTCCTAAGTTGGAGCTTGCCTGCATTTCAGCACAGCATTCTAAATCTTTGCATGATAACATGGGTCATCTGAGGTTTGACTGCACAATGGACCTGGTGCTAGCTCATTTCTACTGCTCAAGGATGGTGTCAGAGGTAGAAAAACATTATAGTCACTGTGCCCAGTGCAGTCCTACTTGAAAAGGGCAATGTGAAATAAAATGGGACTATAACTCAGCTAGAGGAAGATAGTACATTAAAGGGTACCAGAAATGGAGGAAGCAAAACAGGAAGGAGAGAGGTGAGTGGTACAGGTAACACAGGCAAGAATGTGAAGCAGATACAGAGCATCAGGCAGGGGAGGATAAAGGTGTGGAGAGCCATGTGTTCCAACTCAAGGAGTCTTGGAAATAAAATTCCAGACTTGGAGGCTATCATGGCAGAGGCTAACCTGAATTTAGTGGCCATAATGGAATCATGGTGCACTGAGCACCATGACTGGGACATGGCCACCCTAGGCTATTCTCTGTTTAAGAAGGACAAGGCTAAGAGGTGGGGTTGCATTATATGTAAGGGGGAGGTGCTGATAGTTGGTGATTTCAATCATCCAGTTGTGGAAATGGAATCTTCCAGCTGTGGCTTTGCAAAGAGCAGGGCCATCCTTGACTCCCTACAAGGGACTTTTCTTAGGCAGATAGTCATAAAACCTACTAGGAAGGGGCAGTGTTGGACCTGGTTCTTACAAACATGGAGGCACTGCAGACATCATAGTGGGCAGTACCACAAGCACTAGTGATCAAAGTACAGTGTGTTTCAATGTAAGGACAGGAGCAGAGGTGAGCCAGATGAGAATGGGGGTTCTAGACCTCAGGAGGGCAGATTTATAGGAAATGGAATCTGCCTCAGAAACAACCTCATATGGGGGGTTAAGAAGATGTAGAGGCACAGGGAAGAATACAGGAGTGCATAATTAGAGCAACCAACATCTGCATGAAGGAAGCATGCAAAAGCAGAAAGAAAATGAGACCTTTATGGTTCTCCAAGGAAGTGGCAAGGCTGGTGAAAGTATTCAAGTTCAGGTTTTATTAAAAGCTGGTGGTGAAAGGAAATAGGGTGGTATTCAAAAGGTGTAAATAATGCAAAGGAAGTGGGACATGCAAGTAAACAAAGCAAAGCAGAAGGAAGCTTACAAGGCAGTTAGGGGAGCAAAGACACAAATGGAAAAAAGGATTGCCAGAGGACTGGCTAACAGGGATACAACTTACTTCCGATACACAAGTGAGAAGAGTAAAGCAAAGGGAGAGATAGTGATGATCAGAAGAATGGAAGGGAGAGACTGTGCAGAAGGGGACTGAGAAAAAACTGACATCTTAAACAGGTACTTCTGATCAGTATTAACAGTAGAGGGAGAAGGGGACAGACCACCAGGCAGAAGCAGTAATGGGGGCTGAAAGCCCTGAAGGTGGATAGGCTTTAGGATCAGACAGGATACACCCTAGGGTGCTAAAGAACTCAGTAAGGTGCTAGCTGCCCCACGGACAGCCTTGATTAACAGCTCACTGGAAACATGCATGGTTCCAGAAGACTGGAAAAGTGCTGACATGACCCATCTATGTAAGAGTGGCAGCAGGGAGAAGGCTACCAACTATAGACCACTCAGCTTACTTCAGTAGTGGGGGAATTAATGTAAATCCCACTGAAAGAAAGACTGGTTAAGCATCTAAAAGCCAAGCAAAACAGGGGACTTGTGCTCATGGTGCAGGAAAAGGGTGTCACTACTGGGGTGAGTAGCCCCAAAGAAACACATGTCAGAACGAGAAAGTAGTGTACTCCTCACAGGGCACTCACTTGGAGGTAAGTCACTGCCACCAAAGATATTGTTTGGTGCAGATTTACTGTAGCAAACAAGTTGCATGTGTGAGACAAAGTTCACAATGTAACAATCACACCAGCTCGATCAGTTTAATCCTCAAACTAATTTATTTATTTGAAAATTGGTGACTGGAATGGTTCACTGAGCTGAGGCTCATTTCCAGATGTGACCCAAAGGAAGGAGCAGAGGACAATAGTACATAGCACAGGCAACGATTTGCAGTTACGATAAAGTGCACTCAGAGACATGGGATAAATGTAGGAGTAAGTTCAAAAAATGACACAAAGAAACAAAACAAAGCATGAGCAACACATGAGTATTTCACCAACACTTTCACCTAGGTATGAGGCAAGTGCAAGGGGAACAGTTAGGGAGGGGAAAACTGGAGCAAGGTGGGGGAAGAAAGAAGTTTCAGCTGGTACTTGAGGGAGCCTGGGAAGGCAGTAAAGTGGAAGGAAGAAGGAAGGAAGGAAGCTGGTTGCAAAGGGATGGGAGGCAATAAGATTAGTATGCCATCTTTTACCATAACTGTAAATGGCAGCTACTGTACCTAGCATCTCTTTTTTTAATTTTTCAAATACAAAACAGTTTCTCAAAATATTTTCAATTTGAAGCTACACTCCAATGATCTACAGCTTTTTTTTTAACTAGACCCTCTTAATTAATAAAGTGCTTTGATTTTTTGTTTACTGTTCTTGGTCAAAGCTGATATCATATTCTTCAAGCATCAACTCTGTGTATGATGGTTCTCTTCCAGAACTTAGTCTGCTCTGCTACCAGTTTTCACAACCCTTCAGATGCCTGAATGGTCACCCTGATCTGCTGCCAACACTCAGCTTGTCTCTCACTTGGGGTGTATTTAGGTCAGAACCCCACCAGAAACACTGCTCACACAGTACAGCGATCTTTCACAATATAGGCAAATGACACCCCTTTAGTCACAGCTGAGAACACATTCTTTAAATAGTTTAGTGGTCCATCTTCAGAAACAGTTTACAGACATACTAATTATCCCAGGCTATCTGTGCCTTAAAACTCAGTCACAGACAGCATAAAGTATAAAAATCATATAATAACTGGGGAGCATTTTCTCCCATAGGGAAACTGGGTTATAATTTTATCATTATAACCAGCTGGTTATAACAATGAACACACCCTAGTTTGGTGCATGTGCCAGCCAAGATCCTCCTCTTCTTCTCTGCTCCATTCCCTACTCCTCAGCGCTGCAAACTTCCCTGGCAGAAGAAGTTGGTGCTAAGTTTTTTTTTTTGTTTTTTAATAAATATCACAGGGCACAGCATTCTACATTTTTGGAGTGAAAAAAAAATAAGCACTACTTCAGTTTAGGAGTTGAACTGCTGTGGACTGTGCTGACACCCCAATGGTCTGTGGCTTGACTCCATAGACAAATGCATTTATTTTATATAATTGCTGTGGCGAAAAAATGATTCCCAGCATTTATACATAATAAAGGATGGGCAGGTGTGTAAAACTTGGATTTTACACATACCCTCAGGTGGGATGCCTTAATAAACCCTTCAAACTTTACTGTCGGGGTTTATATGGCATCTCACCCCTCTGGGGTGTGTAAAATCATCATTATAACCACCTACCCATCCATTATTCTCTATATAATACTCCACTTACATATGGTACAGAATTATACACACTAGTGACTATGGGGAATACAGTATGCTACAAAAATGAAAAAATAAAGCATCTGAACAAGACAGAATTCACACAGAATAACCCAACTAGTTAGGTAGCCCTAACACATTTCATGCTCAGAATTCTACACAGAAGTGCTCCCCATTACCTTTCCATGCTCTTCACATTTGTGGAAAACTCTTTCTCCTGTTCCTCTGGAAACAGTCTATTGAAAATACCTTTCAGATGCAGAGGCATGGGCCAGAACTCTTTCAGATATAGAGCAGTGCTGTTTAGGAACATCATTCATTTCTCTGTTTGAGCTGTCCCTACTTCTAAAGTGTTCACTACCAAGCTGAAATTACATCTCCAACAGTCTAATGTCTGTACCTGCTTTTCATGACTTGCAAAACACTTTTGACTTAATTTGCCACTTTGAATGCCTTACATTTGAATTGCACAATGTCACTTTATTTGTATCATGATATTTGTGCTTGTACCTTGCTCCACTATGTCTTGTGTACTCTTCTGCACCCAGGTCATGCCTGAAAAGCTGCCTCTGTGCAAGTGCACCTACCCAATCTTTAAAATAAATAAATACAACTAAAAGCTAACTGGATTTCTAAGTAGTAGGAGCTTACCCCCAACAGGTATCTTGTGAGTTTTAACAAATCTGGACAGCAGTGGTGAAGCCTCCCAAATCCCAATATAAAATTGACCTGCTCAAATTAATACAAGACAGAAATATACATGGTGGCCCATCCAACTTATCTGCCTCATTGGTGCTGTCTCTCTGACATCACACCCTGAATATTTCTTTGAAACTGTGAGGACCTTCCCTACCCTGTAACTGGTCAAAACTGTTTTTTTTGTTTTAGGCTCTGACCTGTTGTTATTATGTGTGAAATAAATACTGTATTTAATAGTACTCAATGAACCATATAAAAGGGTCTATAAGGGCTGGTGCCAGACAACAGGGTATAACATGCAGTGAAGGGGCACCTTTCAAGCAGTAGTATATTTTGTCTGCACTCAGAAAAAAATGGTTTACACCATTTATTTAAATAAAGTACAATTTTTTGTGTAGTTTTTTTGAAATGCTTTCCTTTAAACATTCTATACATATTCAGCATTTAAACATTTGAACAAAGAGTGTACTTATCTAAGCATCAAGTTTTAAATCAGTCTGTACTTGTTTTTCCTTGACTTGATGGCCCACTCCAATGTTGGTTTAAGTTTGCAAGTCCTGTGCTTGTGGAGATCTGCAATCATTCATTGTTGTATGGGCAGCCATTCTACTATGCAGTTCTCTCAGAGAATCCATCTGTGCTGCCGTCTCAGACAACCCTCATTCAGGTGTGATGATGCGGAATAACACGCAAATGTTTTGGAGTGAAATTCACTCCATCCTCACAGCTGCCACATTACAGCAGGCTGGTATAATTTATGCAGTTTTTAGTTGCCATGATGTTCACGCTGAGACCCTGACCTTTTGTTTCTAACTTGCCCTCCTTCCTTGGGCTTGTCTCGTAGCTTTAATTGGGGTTTATTTCTTCACATTGTATTAACAGTTTGTTTACCAACTGTTGATTAATTATAAAACAACCTCAAATAATTATACATTAATTATATCTAAAGCTGAAAATAAACTATAAATTAAACAGTTAAAAAATAAAAATTCCAGACTGTAGATGTTTAAGCACTGAATTATTGTGCTTTCATATTCTTCTTCTATCTCTATTCTCCAATCATTATTTTAACCAAAGAGCCCCTTTTCAATAAAATTAATTCATATTATACAGGATAGAGGGGCTGGAAGGAAAGGTCTGTCTGTTTGCAGATGACGCCAAGATCTGCAACAGAGTGAATATTCTAGAAGGGGTGCAGAAAATAAGAGGGCCCTGGAGGAGCTTAAAAGATGGTTGGAGATGTAGCAACTGAGGTTCAGTGCAAAGAAGAGCAAAATAATGCACCTAGGTAGAGGGAACCCAGGGGTGAGCTACAGGTTGGGGGGAGGAACAGACTGTCGCCAAAGAGGAAAGGGACCTAGGGGTTATCATCTCTGATGACCTTAAGGTATCAAATAAGGGCACAAAGGCAGCAGGGGTAGGGCTAGTGCCATGCTGGGGTGCATATGTGGGGTATCACTTGTAGGAGGCAGGAGGTGGTGATATTGTATAACACTGGTAAGGCCTCACCTGGAGTACTGCATACAGTTCTGGAGGCCACACCTGCACAAGGACATACAGTAGATAATCTCCACCTTATCCAAAGAAGGGCAACAAAGATGGTGCAGGGCTTGCACCACAAAACATATGAGGAGATACTAGGGGACCTCAATATGTACTCACTGGAGGAGAGGAGACAGTGGGGGGACATGACTGAAACTTTCAAGTACCTTAAGGGCATAAATAAGGTGCAGGCAGGGGAGCTTTTCCAATGTAGAAAAGTACTAGAACAAGGGGACACAATATGAAATTCGAAGGGGGTAGATTAAGAGGTAATGTGAGGAAGTGTTTCTACACAGAAAGGGTAGTTGATGCTTGGAATTGTCTGCCACAGGAGATAGTGGGGAAAGCACAGTGGAGGGGTTTAAGCATGTCTGGGACAGGCACAAGGGAAGCTTGAGAGGGAAGGGAGTGATGAAAAGTCATTGATCACATAGGGTCAGTGGCCACATGTAATGTATAGGGCCTACAGGCAGACTGGATGGGCCTAGCGGTCCTCATCTGCCAACAATTTCTATGTTTCTATTATGTCTTTAGCTCTTTTCTTAGCAAATTTAACCAATACATCTCCAGACACATTCTATACTGTTTCTACTGGCTAAGGCAGTAATCCTTATATTTTAATTTCATTTACAAACTTATTAATATTTTACAAAGAAATTGAACTTGGACATTTGTAGCCATCATCCCAAAAGATGTCCTGTTCTCTACTCCTGCATCCATTTTGTATTGCTTTGACATGTTATTTGGGGCTTTTTACAAATAAGTATTGTATTCATGGGGGGATATTCAGAAGGGTTGCGCATGGTACAACACAGTTGGCCATGCACAACCCACTGAATGCGCCCTGTACGATATTCAAAGGGAAAGTGTGTGGTGGTAAACTCGATGCACTGGGTGCATCAGTAATGTATGCGCTAGCGGGGACGCACCATGCATACCCCCGCACATCCAGATATTCAGCCCAGGATGTGCGGAGTCCATGCAGGCGCAACCCCTACATATGCCACATACAGTTGTTCCAAAAAATAAAGGAGCAACAGCTGGCCACCCACAGGTGAGCTGCCATATTGCAGGGTGCAACATGGCAGCTGCCAGCTGTGGGTGGCCACCCTTAGCTCCGGCGGCACCCTCCATCGGGTAGTGCTCCCCCATGCCCGATCGTGGGCAGAAGTAGGAAATTAAACAGTCCTATATCCCTGGTGGTCCAGTGGACCACTTGCAGCCCAATCACAGGCATAAGTATAAAAATACTAAACTGCTATATCCCTGGTGGTCCAGTGGACTGCTCCCAGCCCGATCGTGGGCATAAGTATAAAAATAATAAACTACTATACCCTGGTGGTCCAGTGGACCACTCACAGCCGATCATGGGCAGGAGTCTAACAAGATTAGATCCCATTCCTGGTGGTCCAGCGGTATTCCCCACCCCACCCTCCCACTGAGCCTGCCACCCTGCCCCTCCCTCCTGCCGTAGCGGTGGCAGCCCCACCGCAGTTTCTATTTTGTTGTTCACGAGTCGATTACAAGATAGTACAGCCAGGCTGGTCCACAGCATATTATCATGAGCAGCCTGCAGAGCATGAAGTCATAGTCCAGATATGTGAATGGATTCATTCACACAATCTGACTGTGTAGTATGGATGGTCTGCATGCCCATTGGCCCACGCCAGGACCAGTGCACCTACAGCTGTACTGTACACAGTCAGTTGGTGGGTGGCCAGGCAGCTTGTGGGTGGGGAGCTGCCACCCACCACTGACCAAGGGGGGGAGCGCGGGGTGGCAGGGCTCAGTGGGAGGGTGGTGAAGGGGGTACCACCAGACCACCAGGGATGGGATCTAATCTTTTTTTAGACCTCTGCCCATGATTGGGCCAGAGCAGTCCACTGGATCACCAGGGTATAGTAGTTATTATTTTTTATACTTATGCCCGCAGATTGGACTGTGGGGCTCTCTCTACCGCCTGTAGGGGGGCATCGGTCCCTGACAGCTGCAGTCTGCAGGGTGCCAGGTGCAAGTCACCGATGGGCACACCTGCATGCAATGAAGAGATGACATCAAATGGCCCCATTTGTGCCTTGTATGCATTATGGCCCCATTTGCATGTACACCTTTGAATATCGTGGTTGATGCACCTAGCGCAATGGCACCTGCACTAGTGCATCCACCTGCCCTCTCTGGCCACTTGCCTGGTGCAGTGCCACTGCACCATGAACAATGCGGGTGGCCGCAGAGTGATATTCAACTGTGCTGAGCCATGGTGCAGCACCAGTTGAATATCACCCTGTCAGCGCCCTGGCACATCCCAGTTGCACTGCGCCCAGGCTTGCGCCACAGCCTGGCGCAGTCTGAATATCCCACCCATGGTCTTCATTAAGCCCTCTCAGCCACAGGGTCTGCAGGGCATGTATCCAAAATGCCTTATGGCTGAGAAGGCTTAATGAAGAATTTTAGTGCCATTACCTATCATGGGTCTATGAATTTTTGAGCAAATTTTGACTAGTAATTTCTAAAGTATCCACAATACATTTTAACCTACTATATCAGATAACATTTATGTCTTTCTCTGAGGGAGCTCTGAATCATTAAACTGGAGCCACAAGTGTAACCAACATCATTTCTTCCACAAGAGCTGGGCTCAAACATTAATGAACAGATAAGACTTTCAAACTTGGAAAACGTTATAACATTTAAAAAAGCCCAACAATCAACATATGGCAGACAGTATGTTGCTTATTGTGCCTTTATTTAAATTCATGTTTGAACTTTTTACAAGTTTGGAAGTCTTTTTAATGTCCGTTTACTGTTTGAGCCCAGCTCTTGTGGAACAAATAACATTTATCCTGCTTAATTAGATGCTGGACATATTTACTTTGCTGTGCATGCAAAATATTGAGTGAATACCTTGCATTTCATTTCATTTTTATTTTTTATACTTGTAAACCAAATGAGCAAAAAATGCCAGTTTTCACAGGTAACAAGTCATGTCTAAAAACAATGCAAAAAAATACACAATATTCAGAGCAAACAACTATCCACAGAAAGTGCAAGTGCAATGCATTAAACAGTAAAGAACAAGTACTTTCATGCTTGGGAAAAGCCACTGCAATAGCAATGGAACAACTAGAATCAAATATTTTGAAAAGTGTTACACAATTTAGCAAATAATTACATTGTGAAATTTTGCACTCCTGTAATTTATAATGTACACAACCAATTGCCTATCTATTTAACAGTTTCTATGACTCTTCCAAGAAAGTTTGCATGCAGATTTTCTATGATCTAGCTCCAAAAGTGGCTAAGTTGTAAGCATAAAAATACTTTCAGAAATTGTCACATAAATAAATTGCCAGACTTAGAACCCCTATAAAATCCCTGTCCCTCATCCGAATGTCATGATACTTTACATCATTTTAGGATGTCTTCCTGAAAATGTGCATTCCACATGAGACCTATCTATATCTATATATATTACTGACCGAGTTATAACCACTTAAATTATTTCAGAAAATCCTACAAAACTATGTAACCAGAAGCAAATGATTTGATACCTTTTAATGGACCAACATAGATGTAACAACAAGAACAAATTGCTCTATCTTTCGGACCAATCAGTCCTTCTTCAGAAGCCAGTTCAGTTTAGGCTTCTGAAGAAGGACTGGTTGGTCCGAAAGCTAGAGCACTTTGTTCTTGTTGTTACATCTATGTTGGTCCATTAAAAGGTATCAAATCATTTGCTTCTGGATCTGTTCTTGCAAGGACCAATACGGCAAATACTAAATCTTGATTACAAAACTATGTGCACTTTTGCAAAATTTCACAGAATTTTATGAAAATTACATGAAGTCAGAATCTACTAATTTTACCAAGCCCTGATGTCTCAAATGAGACCTGGGGTTCTTTGTAACAGACTTATTCAAACAAACCAGTTAGTGCAATAAGCTTTGCAGCAAAGCAACCAGAATGCTGGGGTGCACGGTAAGGGCTTTGGATAGCAGGAGGCGGAGGTGATATTGCTGCTGTATACATCACTGGTGAGGCCCCATGTGGGATACCAATCACAGTTCTTAAGTCCCCACCTGAGTAAAGAGATAGACTGGAATCCATTCAATGAAGGATCATCAAAATGATTTAGGGCTGACATAGCAGATTCTAATAGCTGGACGCACTGAACATGTACTCACTCAAGGACAGATGGGATAGGGGTGAGATGATAGAGACCTTCAAGTTCCTGACAGGAATAAACATGGTGAACAGTGAGAAATAATTTAATAGAATTCAAGAGTCCATTACAAGGGGGCATGAAAGGAAACTGGGGGGAGCAAGGTTCAGGAGGGATGTAAGGAAATTTGACTTCAAAGAGAGGGTGGTTGAGCTGTGGAACAGTCTACCTGCAGAGGTGGTTGGATAAAATACCATTAATTGGTTCAAACATGGCTTGGGGGGTTGTTGGTGAGAGCAACATGGTTGTATGCTAGCTTTAGAGCCCATTTTACATAGAAACACAGAAACGTAGAATAAGATGGTAGGTAAGGACTGACTGGCCCATCCAGTCTGCCCATTTTCTCTAACTACTAAAATGCCGCAGATCCTACCTTATCTCCAGCTTCACTTCTTTTGAACTACTAGGTTTCCCCTATGTATATCGCTAGCAGTTTTGAATTCCCCCACCATCTTTACCCCCACAACCACTGCTGGGAGGTTTTTGTTCCATGCCTCCACTACCCTAAGTCTCCCCTTCCAGTTTCATGCTATGCCCTCTTGTTCTAGAGCATCTTTTCTTCTGAAAGACACTACCCTCCCATACCTTATTTATTCCCTTTAGGTACTTGAAGGTTTCTTTTTACCAGGAAAGGAGGACTAGACGATTCTGCTCATTTTCATCCTTGTTCCAGGAGAGGGGGATACAGATGGATGCCAACTGACATTGAATCAGATTAAGCTGTTGGTGGTATTTTAGTGAGTGCATTTTCACTTCTCTCCTCTCCTCCAGTGTATACATACTGAGTTCCTCCAATCTCTCATATGCTCTTCAGTGTAGGAACTGCACCTTTTTTGTTGTCCTTTTTTGAACTTTGTCTATGTCTTTTCAGAGATGCAGCCTCCAGAACTGGACACAGTACTTCAAATGAGGTCTCACCAATAACCTGTACAGTGGCATCACCACTTCTTTTTCTGCTGGTGATGCCCCTCCCGATGCACTCCAGCATCCCACTGTCTCTCTCTCTCTCTCTATTGCCTTGGCACATTGTTTTGCCACCTTTAGGTCATCCGACATCATCACCCTAGGGCTCTTTCCTGTATTGTGTCTGGTAATTACTCTCCCCCATCATGTATTCCTCCCCTGAGTTTCTGCATCCCAAGTGCATGATGTTACAGTTTTTTGCATTGAATCTTAGCTGCCGCAATCTGGACCATTCTTCCAGTTTAGCTAGATTTCTCCTCATTTTCTCCACCCTTCCCCGATTGTCTGCCCTACTGCAGATCTTAGTGTCATCTGCAAAGAGTCATACCTTTCCTTCCAGCCCCTCGGCAATGTCACTAATGTAGATATTAAACAGTACTGGCACAAGAACTGATCCCTGTAGCACCTTGCTGGTCACCTTCCCTACATCAGATTTACTGTAGCTTCATTTACTACCACCATCAGCGTTCTATCCCTCAACCAATTTCCAACACAGTTCACCACCTTGTGGCCCAGTCCCAGGATGCCCAGCTTATTCATGAGCCTCCTATGTGGAACAGTGTTGAATGCCTTGCTGAAGTCAAGGTAGGTCACATCCACCATTCCCCCGATCCACCTCGCTGATCACCAGGTCACTGCTACCAAATTACATTTCCAGCACTATGAAAAAGACCATTTGCAGCTGTTTGTTGTAGTCAATGGCCTCACAAAATGTCTTGATCCTAAAGAGATGGTGGTAGAAGGCAGAACTGATCTACTCAAGAAATTATTTTTTCTAAAACAATGAGAAATTGCTGTGCAGTGGGGAATGAACAATTCTCCACTTAGGAATGGAGCAATGGCTTCCCCAATTAGACTATGCCAAGGGCTGGGTTCTAAGGCAAAGTTACCTGCTAATCCAATGCATGTTTCAGTTCAAGTTTTCTTGCAGGAGTTCCAGATCTGTACAAAGGCCTCATTCAACTGGATTCAAAACTTGCTAGGGAAATCACAAACAGACACCTGGTGGTTGAAACAAAGCTCGAGAAAGTGGAGGAGTGGGTGGACTCAGCTGAAAGGAATGCTGATAAACTATCACATTGGTACCCGACTGTGGAAGGTGATGTAACCAGTTCCTTGTACAATTTGCTTAATCAATGGCTAAACTGGAAAAAATATAAAATACTCTGCTCCTTCAAAATTCTCAGTTACTTGGACTTATACTCTTTCAATACCAACATCTGTAATATGGTGAACAATAAGGAAGGGTGGAAATAATGCATAGGGATCTTGGGGAAACTTAAGGAGTGTCCAAGAGCATGACAGTTGGGATTCATGCCTAAAAGTGCAAAAATTAATAACTCAAGGCCCGAGTATAGGATTGGTGAAGGTACTGTCAGTCATTAAGTGAGAAAAGAACCTTGGAGTTATTATATCCGATTATCTTAAAGTGGCAGGGCAATGTGACAAAGCAGTAGGTAGGGCCAGTGCTATGTTGGGATGCATAGGAAGCGGTATGTCCAGCAGGAGGGAAGTGGTGTTGCCACTATATCTCTTTCAGGTGAGAACTCACCTGGAGTATTGTGACCACTGCAGGAGGCAGCACCTCAGAAAGGACATAGGCAGGGGGAGGCAATCCCGAGAAGGGTTACTAAAATGCTGCAGTGGTTGTACCAAAAGCCCTATGAAGAGAGACTGGTTCCACCACCAGAATGTGCCTGCGATCTGGCGCTGGGCAATTAGGATGCCAATTGGCAATGTCGCTGATCATGTTTTTTGCAGGGAGGGAAGTGGGGCTATGCCCCCCACTTATAGATTCCAACTCCGGGGGTGGGAGGACCTCAGGGAGGGGGACACATCCTGTATTTGGTGCCCTGACTGCCAGGCATCATAATCTGAGTGCTGCAAGGAGAGAGACTGAGGATCTCAACATGTGAACCCCGAAAGACAGGAGAGAGACAGACAGAGAGAGAGAGAGATAGAGAGAGAGGGGACATGACTGAGATCTACAAGTACCTAATGGGAATGAATGGGGTACAGGAGGGGAGTCTCTTTCAAATGGAGCAGAGCACCAGAACCAGCCAGCATGTGATGAAATGGGGAGGAGGGCTTAGAAGGGATATGAGGAAGTACTACTTCACTGAAAGAGTGGTGGATGCCTGGAATAGACTGCCAGAGAAAGTGGTGGAGGCTAGAAAGGTAGGCAGCATCAAGCATGCATGGGATAGACATATGAGAATATTTGGAAATGGGCAGGAAGGAGGGAGGGTTGCCAGAGATCAGCTAAGGTTTGCAGGGCACCAGGTCATAATGTCGCAAGACATTATGCTGCAGCAAAATACCACAGTATCAATAAAGTGCAATATAGTGCCAGTGGCATAGTTCTGTGTTTTGTGGGGGCTGACCCCTGTACTCCCCATCTAGATTAACCAACCTGGGGTAACACTTAAATCCTCACAAAAGGTGAACCCCCAAAAAAAACAAGCATCTGGGACCGGGAATCGAAACCCAGTCCACAGACGCATTGCCTCCTTTGCTGCCTGTGGCTCATCCCACTGAACCGCAGCAGTTGTTAGCCAGTCCCTCATCCCAGAAGGATTCTTATCCTGTACCTGGGAAGAGTAAGATGTGCACTACCGTGCATACATCCTTTTGCGACTTTACACCCTCTCATACTTCCCTACCGCACTAGTCCTGTTGTGCAGTATTGAGTGCACTGTAAAGCATATGACATAGTGACCTGGTAGGGGTTTGGTAGAGACAGACTAGGCATGGACCAGTTGGGCAGACTGGATGAGCCAAGAAGTTATTTTCTGCTGACAAATTCTATGTTTTCTAGCACAAATACCAAATATAGAGCACAAAGCAGTGGTCAGGCGGATAGTGACTTTTGCTTTTTCTCTTGATCATCCTGGTCTTTTGGATTCTGTATTGAGGTCACAGCCATAGAAAGACCCCAAAAAAGTCAAAACAACAGGGAGTGGGGTAAGATATGTTATCTACACTTTTGCATCTTCAGTTAAGGAAACAAAGTATTACCAAAATATTTCCGAAAGAGAAAAAAAAAAGAAGGGGTTTCTGTATGTGGGCAATAAGTTAAATCTTTATCCTGACCTCTGACTAGCTACACAAAGATGCAGAACATGCTTTCTCACAATCAGATCACAGTTTATTCACGCAGGGTAAGTGCAGTGTTACGATCCCATGCTAAACTAAAAGTTACCTTTCAAGGAAGGACTATTTTATTTATTTATGTATTATTTATTTAGTTTTTGTTGACCGGGTAAGTGCACTAGACTAATTCTTGCCTATTTTCAGGCATGAATGCCAACTGACCTTGAACCACATTAACCTGTTGGTGGTATTTTAGTGAATGGGGTAAATTTGGCTAGGACACCAAGGAAATCCTCCCACTCTTTTGGTAGGGGGCATAGTTGGGTTTTGGTCACTGCTGGAGGAGAAAAAGATTGAGGAATGGCATTCAGAATGGAGGAGAATGCATTCATCCCCACCCAGGCAACTTGCGAGGCATCTGGGATTGAGAAAATGAAAACAGAATCACTGGTGGAGGCAGCAGGAGCTTCCGCACAGTCTGTGCAGTCAGAAGCGACCCTGCAAACATATGTACCCGACACAAGAATAAGAACAAGAGTCCTAGGGGAGGAAAAAGAGTTTACAACATGGAGGGATTATTTGCTTTACTTGGTGGTGCAGGATGAAGAAGATCAGGAAATACTTCATGGTGAAAGTTCTCTTGGCATGGAAGATGTGTCCAGAGTTCCGATTCAAGGTTCTATGTCCATAACCACTGAGACAAGCAATGATGTGGAAGTTATGCCTGACGCAAATAAAGGTACTGTTAAAAACATCTCACAAGCCACTAAAAATGATTTTCAGAGGGAAAATTCTTCCATGGGAGAAAATGATGTTGCTCTATACACAGAACTAGCTTTTACAGAAAAAAATTTAAAAGGGAAGGGAAACGAAGGGACAGATACAGAAACCAGCACAAACTGTGCTGAGCAACCTAAGGGGGATCTCTTCCAATACAAGAAATGGAACAGGAAAATGGGTAAGAGAGCAATACTGCTGATGATTATCAGGCAGTGGGCTCTAGCTCACCCCTACCAGATTATGACAATAATGTTTCTGCTTCAGGCATTACAAATGCTGAAGCCTTAAAAAGAGGTGGGCTGGGTTAGACAGGAAGCTAATCAACCCTGGCAATCACCACAACACACAAAATCTGGGATGGAGGAGGTACAGTCTGATCCCCTAGAAATCCCTTTAAGTCTGAATTTAACACAAAATCCAGCCTTAGGTTTTCCCAATGATAAACAAGGAACAAACATGTCAGGCTCCGGTGATTCGGAGCAAGGAAGAGAAGACCCCCCCCCCACCACGTACACAAACACAGTCCGCATCTTCCAGCTCCAACATAGGAACAGATGCAGGTGCAGCTCCACAACACCACACAAGGCCCCAAGGGCACACTTATGCAGGGTTGTTCTATACCCCTCGAGAGCAGGCAAAATGACAAAATGCAGTTCGAATCAGGCACAGGGTAGGACAGGACATTTTCCCAGATTGCATATATGTGGGAAATAAATTAATTAATGAAAGTCTAGAATTTTCCCTCACTGAGATTTATGCTCTTACACACACTTCTGGTGACTCTTAACTTTGATTTAAGTTTCAAAACAGCTGGTGGTCTGGAATTATTCTGGCAGAGGTACCAGCAGGTGAAATGCACACCGCTATGGGTGGCATTTGTTGCTATCCCTTTAACTAAACCTGCATTTCGAACCATCACTGTGCCATTCAAAAATGAAGGTGTGGCAGTCTCTGACATTTTGAGGTAGTTAAAAAGTAAATGTACAGTACTGGGCCCTCCTGACCCAATCATAGACTCTTAACAACTTTGGACAGGGGGATGACTCATTCGAGTTAGATTCCCTCAGATGAATTGTGTCATACAGCAACTACCTCGCTGCTTCTTCCTGGGGAGAGACAGTGGTTTCATGTTCTATGCCGGCCAACCTAAGTCAACACCTTTAGTTGTAGGGCATATACTCATCTAAACAGTGCCTGTGACAGGTTAAAATGTGGACTACCTGACAGTGTCAGGCATCTTAGCATCAACTGCCCAAACACTATGTACTGAAATTTATGTGATGACACCACTCACTCTTATAAAAATTGTCCCTGTGCATTTCATAATAATCCATCCCAGGAACATGGGGATCAAGAAGAAGTGGTAACCAGAGCACCACAACAAGCAGCCACATGGCCCTCAACAGCACCAAGGCCACAGAGGAGCCTGCAAGAATTGAGTTCAATCACTGGTACCTCTTCTCAGTCAGAAAACTTTATTTGATACATAGATACATAGACAGTGTCGGCAGATGAGGCCTATGGCCCACCAGTCTGCCATTTGAGCTTGTAAGTTCAGTTTGTTTTCCTAGAAGTCTGTTGCCCCTTACCCCTGACCTCCAGAATTCCTTTATGTCTATCCCATGCATTCTTAAATCCCGTGATTGTTTCAGCCCCCACCACTTCCTCTGGCAGGGTGTTCCACTTGTCCACCACCCATTCTGTGAAGAAATTCTTCCTCATGTTTCCTCTGAATCGTCCTCCCTTCAACTTCATACCATGCCCTCTAGTCCTGGAACATCTTTTTCGCTTAAAAATAGTGTATTCCTACACCCTGTTCCTCCCTGTAAGATACTTGTATGTCTCTATCATATCCCCTCTCTCCCTCCTCTCCTCCAGGGAGTACATGTTCAGTTTCTTCAACCTGTCTTTATAGGACTTGTGATGCAATCCATGCACCATCTTTGTTGCCCTCCTCTGAACCTTCTCTACCCTGTCTATGTCCTTACGTAGGTATGGTCTCCAGAACTGTACACTGTACTCAGGTGGGGCCTCACTAGTGTCTTGTATAGCGGAATTATGACCTCTCCTTTTCCTGCTGGTGATGCCCCTGCCTATACATCCCAGCATCCTATTTGCTTTACCTGCTGCCTTGTCACACTGTTTCTACCTTGAGGTAATCAGAGATGATAACCCCAAGATCCCTTTCCTGCTTGGTGCATGCTATATCCTCACCCCCCAACTGATATATCGTGCCAGGGTTTTTGTGCCCCATATGCATTATCTTGCACTTCCTTGCATTGAATTTCAACTGCCAAACCCCTGACCATTCGTCAAGTTTCTGCAGGTCCCTTCTCATTCTGTCTACACCCTCTGGTGTGTCTACTCTGTTACAGAGCTTTGTGTCATCAGCGAACAGTGAAATTCTGCCTTCTAGGTCCTGCTAATGTCACTGATGAAGATGTTGAATAGGACGTCCCAACACTGATCCCTGTGGTACCTACTGGTCACTCTTCCCTCTGTGGAGTGACAGCTTATTTACCACCACTCTCTGTGTCCTGCTTAATGCATAATTATGTTGTTCTTGTAATCCCCATTTTAAATACTGCCCACTGTTCCTCAACACCTGGTTCCTGTCCCATTCCCTTAATGCCTCTTTCAAGTATCTCCCCATTTTCCCAAAGTCTGCCCCTCAAAATCCAGGATCGTGTTTTGTGTGGTTTGGTTCTGCTCTTTCTGTGATTTCAAACCACAATGACTGGTGGTCACTGTTCCCCAGGTGCTCCCTCACTGTTACCCCCATCACACTGTCCCTGTTAGTGAGCACAAGGTCCAGTATTGCCTTCTGCCGAGTTGGTTCCATGACCAGTTGCTTGAGGAAGGCACCCTGAAGGGAGTCCAGGATAAATCTGCTCCTATTTGATGCTACTGCTGGGATGCTCCAGTCCACATCTGGAATATTGAAGTCTCCAACCGGTACTACCTCACCCTCGTCTGTCATCCTTTGGATGGCTAGCATCAGCTCCCTATCTGTTTCTTCCTCCTGGGCTGGTGGTCTATAGACCACACCTGTGTGGATGGCTGTCCCCATTTTCTTTTCCAGCTTAACCCACAGAATCTCTCCCCCATTTTGTTCCTCCTGGATCTCTGTGGCCCCTATGTCATTTTTCACATACAGTGCCACTCCTCCTCCTTCCTGCCTGCTCTGTCTCTTCTGAAATATGTTGTAGCCAGGTATGGCCATCTCCCAGTCGTGGTTATCATTACACCAGGTTTCAGTGATGGCCACAATGTCCAGGTCTGACTGCACCATGACAGCCTCCAGATCTTCCATCTTGTTGCTAAGGCTCCTGGCATTTGCACATGGCTTTCCATGATTTGACCTCCCTAGACTGTTTCACTGTTCTACTCCAGCCCCTCCTTGGTTGTCCTTTATCCCTGGTTCTCCTTGCTGTCTGCCCTTCTGCTGAATTTTGCCCTTTTCTGCCTATTCACCTCTTGGGCACTAATCTCCATCTTTTGCACACTGCTTTGCAGAGATAGCCACTCCTCTGGTTCACTGGTTCCACTGCTAGCTGTGGGGGTGAGCAAGTAGGTACCCTCCTTGCTGGCCGGCCACCCCCTTGCTAGTTTAAATGCTTGTCAATGTAGCATTTAAACTTATCATTGAGTGCTTGATTCTCTCCAGGATGGATGCAGGCCGTCAGGCTTGAATAAACCTCCATCCCTCCAGGTTGGTCCCCAGTCACCAATGAATCCAAACCCTTCCTCACAGCACCAGTTCTTCAACCATGAGTTAAAGTTCCTGGTGCATGCACTCCTATGCTCTCCCTTGCCTCTCGCAGGAAGTTCTTCTGAGAAAGTGACAGAAGTAGCTACTTGCTTGAGACCCCTCCCCAATTTCCTAAACTTTTCCTGAACTTCCTTTGGCTCCCCATTTTCCAGGTCATTAGTACCTAGGTGGATAATGACATCCAGCTCACCCTTCCATCTTGCCTTCCCAGTGATCCCCAGGATCTTCCTTCCATCCCTCCATGCCATGGCACCTGGTAGGCACCTCACCTCCCTGTCCTCCCCCTCCTGTGTTCCCAGCTGGATCCCTCTTATGATGGAGTCCCCCACCAGGATTCGCTTCCTCCTCCTCTGGGGTCTACTGCTTTCCCCGCTGAGGTCACCTTCTTGGCTAACCTCCATCCTTTCCTTCCACTTCTCTGGGTACCGCTATTTGGTTGTCCTCATTTGCCAGTGTGGCATACGAGTTCTTGAGTGGAATAGGATCTGGGATGTGCCTCTGCCTGACCACTCTAACCCTCCCTGGCCCACTGTCATCCAAGTGCTCCTCGTTCTCGGCATCCTTTGAGGCAGTTGCATTGGACTGGGTGGTCTCTGGATAGGGGTGATGGTACTCCTGACCCAGTTTGCTTCCGATCCGAGGTCTGGCTACCTCATCCCTGCGGTCCAGAGAGATGCATGCAGATGGGGCAGCACCTCACTGTCCAGAAGGTCTGTCTGAATATGGCTGCTCTTATTGCCACTGCATTGCACCATCCACATTATACTGCAATTATACTGCTATTCACTACTTGTCTGCTACTGAAGCTCTCTGGTTCCCTTTTATTAATTTACTGTCCTAAAAATCCTGCCACTGATCCTCAGATAATTTTCTTTAAAAAAAAAAAAACCAATAAATAAATAAATAAATGAGTCAAAACACTTGTGCTGAGGTGGGCTTCTTCCCCTTATGCCCATCCTACTTCACACCTTACTATACCCTGTGTTTAGCTCCTGTCAATCAGATTTAACAGGGCATATAATTAAGAGTTGGGGGTGAAATTTTCAACAATTAAAGACAGCACAGAATTACACCACCACTCGTTTTAAATTTTCAACAGCCCAAAACAATTCTAAGTAAAGACAACAAAGAAAGTACAGTGTCACTAAAAGACCACAATCTAAGTTTAAAAGAAAATAGCAATTACCAGTTACTCTAAAGCACTGAATTGAATATGTTTCCTTCCTTCCCCTTCTGGCTTCTTCTGAGAAATAACTCACTTGCTACCTCAACTCACTAACCCCACCTCCAGTTATCACGTAGCTGAGGTCAGAGGCCAGACAATTAACACCCCTCACCCAACTACAGGGCAGTCAGACAAGCCAAGATAAAATTTGCAGCAATTAAAGACAGCACAGAATTACACCACCACTACATTTTAAATTTTCAACAGCCCAAAAACAATTCTAAGTAAAGACAACAAAGAAAGTACAGTGTCACTAAAAGCCCACAATCTAAGTTTAAAAGAAAAATAGCAATTACCAGTTACTCTAAAGCACTAGATTGAATATGTTTCCTTCCTTCCCTTCTGGCTTCTTCTGAGAAAAAAATAATCAATAATAGGAACTGGCCCTTCTGATCCACACACCCAATACCCTCAACTTTGGGGTTGTTACCCTAGGAAGGAGGAAACAGTACAAAGCAATATGATCTCTGAGATAATTCCAGAGGAGACTACACAAAAGAAAATACTACAATTCCTTATCCTGTAGAATAACAAGTACAGGTCATCCCCGAGGTAGCCCCATGAAACCAAGAGCTTCTAGGAGACTCACAAGAAGCAGATTCAACAAAAGTAATCCTGGGGCAAGATCTCATTCAGAAGACCCTCTGCAAACCAAGAACAGATACTCTCCTCTTGCTAAAAGAAAGCAGTGTGCAGACACTGAGGATGACTTAGATGCATCTTCTGTGGCATCCTCACAACCAGATCCAATGACTGACATGGAACTAGTGTCCGGTGATTCTAGGTCTTCCTGTAAGAAAAAGACTAGAATTAAATCCCCAAGATAAAAGACATATCTATGAGATCTAGTTTTCTTTGTTCCCCTAATTCTGACTGATTATGGTAGAGGACTTATACTGTGGGACTTTATTCGTAAACAGTATTAAAAACAAAAAAACAGAGGAATACTTTCTTTTCAATACTGAGAAGTTTAAACATCAAAATAACCTCTTTGCAGGATACTGCCTACATTCCATTAGGGAAATTCAACAGGCATCCAGAGAATGGTTTTGTGGGCCTTCTTTCTAGTCCTTGGGGGAAGAATCACTTGCAGGGTTTGGGATTTTGTTCACTACTAATAACATTGCAGTCACCAGGCTAGTTGATTTAGTACAAGGGAGGGTTCTTTTGCTGGATATTTGTTATAATAAACAAGAATGGAGATTAATCAACATTTATAAATCGACAAAACAAAACGCATGGAAATTCTAAAAACTATTCAGCCCAATTTACACACAACAAAATCAATAACTTTCAGGGGTGAGTTTAATTGTATACTAGCATTATCAGACAAAACAGGGAAGACTCAGAAAATATATAGCAATTCAAATTTTCTCAGTTCAATAATAAATACAGTACGGCTAAAGGACAGTGCCACCTTTGGAAATACACCACCAAAACACACATTCTATAAAGGAAGGCTGTCTTCCAGAATAGACTATATATTCTTTTTTTTTTGCGTTCTTTATTTATCCACCTTCCTGCCTTCAGCCTCCCCTCCTTCAGACTGCTCATACCTTTTTTTCCTGATCCACTACCCCCCTGGATCTGCCCCTAGAGTGCTTCTCTTCCCCTCCTCTCCTGCAGCCAGGGTCTGTCCTGGGAATTAGTGGTCTCCTGGATGGAGCAGTCTTCATCTAGGACCGCCGAAGGGTTTTTCCATTTTTCTGTACTTCCCTCAACCCCACCCCCTGGGACACCGGCACAAGGACGCATGAATGTCCAGAGAGGCGACATGCAGATGCATGTCTCTCTCAAGCGCCTGACAGTGTCCCCCCTCCCCGGACTCCGTGACCTGAACCTCAAGCCCCCTTGAGTGCCAGTGCTCCCACTGGCCTTCTCAGGGTTGGTAATCCACCCCTGAGGGAGGAGAGCATCCATTGGGATGCTGATCCCTCCCTCCCAGCCTATCCACGCCGACCTGAGTCCGTTCCCGAACCCGAGTTGCGGCATGGTGTGAGGTGTGGCATCAGTGCCTCAACCCTCAAGCGCCACCGGGCGGCTAGACTATATATTCTTCTCAGAATGGTTACCATATAGCAAACACATTGTAATTCCCATCAAATCTCCATATCATAATATGGTCAAAATAGAATTAGGGCACCCAAAAATAAGTCAGATTCCCATATGTGCTGGAAAATGACAACAAAATATTAGATGAAGAGAATGACTGGATGGAACAGAGGGAAGTTTTAGAAGCTAAAATCTCAGTATTTGACTCATATGATAATCCCTTGATTTGGTGACAAAAAAAAAAAGAAATTAAGAATTTTTGTAAAAAATCTGCCAAACTAGTTAACCAAAACAAAAATTGTAAGTATTTAGAACTAAGGAGGCATCTATAGAAATTAACTTCATTGGCTACAGAGTTCGGCCTGGATTACTCCAGCCAAATTACAATAAAAAAAGAGATGTATAAAGCAAAATATGATAGGGCAAATTCACTGTTTATAGAATGAAAATATGGGACACAGGGCAAAGCCCACAATATTAATCCATATTACGCATGCAGTCAAAAAGTAGAGAAAAAATACATGGCACAAGTAAAGAATAATTCTGGGGAAATAATACCAGACAATAAGGAAATTATGCATGTAGTGAAGGGTCATACAAAGGCCCTGTTTGGGTGTTCATCAACTACTAAAGACTCTCAGAATACTTTTTTGCAAGGGTTAAATATTACAGCTTTAGCCTCAGATGTAAAATGGCTTAATAAAACCTATTACTGGGGCAGAAATTAAGGAAGCTATATCTCATTTAAAAACCAGTACTTCACTAGGCCCGGATGGAATGCCAAGCAAATTAAAAAAAAAAAAAAAAAAAAAGAAAAGCAGTGGATATAATATTAGAGCATCCGACAATAGTGTTTAATGAAATACTAAAGGCACTCATTCCTTGCCACTGGTGTTAGCAGACAGTTTATTAATTTATTTACATAAAAAAGGGAAAAAAAGAGGAAATCAATAACTGGCGTCCCATTAGTCTAATAAACAATGATTGGAAAAGCTTATGCAAAGTCTTATGCAATAGACTGTCCAAAGTGGCAACAACATTAATATTTTCTACAGAAGCCTGCACTGTCCCAAAAAGAACAATGATTGACAACCTAAGATTACTTAGAGCAATTTATGATTCACCCACCGCAGGGGGTTATATACTTACTGTAGCTTAGATCAGTCCAACGCATTCAACCAAGTGTCACACAAATACCTGCTTGAGGCCAGTAGTATAGGAGCCCAAATTTACTGTACCACTATAAGGCTGAACAAAAAAACAGGCTGATAATCCAAGAGGCTCATGAACCCCTTTAACCTTCTATGAGGGATTGTACTGTATAAAGGGCTATCAGACCCACCATCCGGGTAGGTGGGTGGGGGTTGATCTTATTAGCCCTGGCTATCGGCTCATGGGGTTCAACTTCCCACTCCCAAACAGAACAGCATTAGTCAGGAGGTAACTCACAAAAGCCCTGAGCAGGAGATTGCCACCCGGGTTAGTACCCAGAAGAAGAAACCCAAAAGGCTGTGTCGATCTCCATCAGTTGTGCAGCTTCAACCATCCTGCGCAATGTCTGGTGAGGGTAGGGGGGAGAGGCCCCTTGCAGAATCAATGGCACCTTCTGGTTATCAGCCAGGAGTAGACCCTGTGATGCAGTGTCCTCAAGCTCATTGGCCTAGGAACAGCTCCATTCCTCAGAATCCTCCACCCCAGAAACTGCATAGCATCTGGAGGGCAGGGACAGACATTGCAGGGGGCAGTCAGTAGGTAGATTCATCAATGTCTTAAATCTGTTGTTTCCCTTATGTATGTGGATTAGGCGAAGCCAAGGAGGTTTCTGACTCAGGGCTAGTGCTGCAGCTTCTAGAGCAGAGCCAGGGGTTTTGTCAATGTGGGCCCATTCCTCCCTCTGCCTTCTCCTATTGCACTTCTTAGCATTGGGAGAGCCAGAGGATGTGTCCTGTTTGGTCCGTTTGCTGTTGGCTGGAGCTGCAGGAATGGGGGTCTCTTGCCTTTGCTGTCATCTGGCGGGCTGGTACTCCATGGGGCAGGGTCAGTGCATGCTCCTGGTGGTAGTCCAGTGTCATGGAGCTTCTCCCAGTTCAGCCAAGGGGCATATGCCACAAGGAAATGTTCAGTGGCCTCTGGAGTGTCAAAGAGCTTAGGTGCCCCATTAACCACAACCTGGAGAGTGGCTGGGTACCACAGAAAGTACTCCAGTCTGATGTCAGCACAGGCCTGTCATGCCACTGTGTAGACCTTCCTCCTCACGGACACTTCTGAGAGAAGTTTGGAAAAATCTGTATTTTCTGCCCTTTCCAAAGTGGTCTTTCTGGAGTCTGTCAAGTCTTGTAATAGTTTCCTGATCTTGAAATCTTAAAAACTGGGCTAGAATAGGGTAGGAGCAGCCCCCTGGGGCCAGCCTTGGAGCTAGGGTCTTGTGCGCCCAGTTGATCTTGGGAGGGTCTCCCCTGGACCAACTCAGTAGTGATGGCAGCTCCTTTTGTAGAAATAGGGCAGTGTCCCTGCCCTCACAAACATCTGGAAACCCCATGAAGCAGAGGTTATTCCAGCAGCTGTGGTTTTCCAGATCTTCTACTCGGGACCAGAGTAAGTCAATTATGCAGTCTTGTTCCTTAAGCCTTGCATTGGTCCTGTGGTGATGGGCTTCCAGATAGACCAGCCTGTGTTCCATTAATTAGCTACTGATGGTTGTAATCCTGTACTGTCTGTCTACATGCTGTTAAGCTATTGCCTGTTGTCTGTATCCTGTTGTATTATTTATTATTCCCACTCCCCTTCCCCCAGGACATACCGTGAGATGAGCTTTTGTTGCTCAGTGTAACCTTCCTGGTAAAACATTTCAATAAATAAATAAAACACAGGCTTTCTGTGATAAGGCAAATATGTCTGCAGAGTTTTGTTTTGTGGAGATATCTATTTTGTCCATTTTGTGTAATATACTGCCCCCTGGGTTAGTACCTGGAAGAAGAAACTGTTCTTTTTGTTTTGGGAGGCAAAGCAGCCATAGCTGCAGGAGCTCGGGTGGCCATAGCCATGGGAGATTGGACAGCCATTGCTGCCAAACCAGAACCAGGTTTCAATAGCCATGGGGGAAATCAGGCAGCCATTGTCACTGAGGTACACTGGGCCCAGAGGGCCAATCAGGAGTCACCACTCCAAAGGCACCAAAATTTGAAAGACAAGACTGTCCCTGGTATAAAAGCAGGGACAGCCAAAGACTGAACTGCTGTTTTTGGGAAGCAGAGTGGCTGTAGCTGTAGAGGATCAGGCAGCCATAGCCGCGGGAGATAGGGTGGCTGTAGCAACAGGAGATTGGCTGCCCCTGGTATAAAAGCAGGGGAAGCCAAGGGCTGAACTGTTCTTGTTTATTTTCCCCACCCACCCTCCCTGCACTGCCTCCATTATTAAATGATCTCACTGGGCCCTCCCAGTAGAGGCTTCACCTATCAGGGGGGGCAAGAGGAGAAGAATGAACTTGGAGGGCAGGGACCTTGTATCAATAGTTGGATATTTGACTTAATATTCTTAAAGCATATATACAGTATTTAAAAATATTTAACAATGAAAAGATAAGGTGCAAGATTGCTGCTTCTGTGCATTTAGGAGGTAACAGTTAACTGAGACAGGGCTTTCTTTCAAATTAAGGGATAAGGCATACAGAGTGCCTTAAGCAGTATAAGGGGAGTGACGCACTGCAGCTAGGATCAAAATGGACTACTCATGACAGTGGGAGGACAGGGACAAGGTCTGTTTGTATGTGGAGAACAGTTCTGGTGAAAGGTAGGAGAGGGGCAGAATAGTAGGGTGCAATGGGTGTGGGGCAGTGGTGTTCATGGAAACAGTGTAAAGAAGGGGGTGCTGCCCAATATGTGTCAGGCTAGGGCAATTGAAAGCAGAATTAAGCTATCTAAGGAGTGACTTGGTGAGGCAGTGGAGGGACTGGGGGGAGGAGGAACTTAAATTAAAATGCCAATGGGGGATGTGAGAGGGCTGGTGTGGGGGAAAGAGGGAGGGTAGAGACCAGCTGGGGACATAGAAACATAGACTTTGACGGCAGATAAGGACCACTTGGCCCACCCAGTCTGCCCATTTCCCTACCTATTGGATAAGCTGCAGATTCTAGTTAACCAACAGCCTACTTCCTGCAACCCCCCACTATAATTGCCTTATGTCTGTCCCATGCATGTTTGAATTCCCCCACTGTTTTAGACCCCATAACCTCTCCAGGAAGGCGGTTCCATGCATCCACCACTCTCTCCATGAAAAATAATTTCCTCACATTACCCCTGAGCTGTGCCCCCTCTAACTTTAAATTGTGCCCCCTTGTTCTTACACATCTCTTTTTCTGAAAGATGCTACCCTCCTGGACTTTGTTGATTCCCATGAGGTACTTAAAAGTTTCTATCATGTCTCCCCTGTCCCTCCTTTCATCAAGGGTATACATATTAAGCTCTCTCAGTCTCTCTTCATATGGTTTCTGATGTAGATCCTGCACCATTTAGAGTTGCCCTCCTCTGGACTGCTTCCATCCTGTCTATGTCCTTGTGCAGATGATGTCTCCAAACTGCACGCAGATGGGATCTCACCAACTGTCTGTACAGAGGGATAACCACTTCCCTTTTTCTGCTTGTGATGCCCTTCCCTATGCATCCCAGTATCCCCCTGGCTCTCCTTACTGACTTCTCACATTGCTTACCCACATTTAGGTCATCTGATATGACAACACCCAGATCCCTTTCCATTATTGTTGTTGTTAGTCATGGAGTGAAGGGGCAGGACAGGGAGGGTCAGGGATTCCAGACCAGGTGGTGGTGGGGGGGGACTAATCTCTGGCAAAAAGTGAAGACCAGAGGAAGGGGGACTCATAGGACTCAAGAAAGGACACATACCTCAGGAGGAGGAAGGGAAATACGTGGTGGGGGGTATTACAATGTCCAACAGGTACACTCTTCTGGCAGACAAAATTAGTGGAGGGAGTTCCAAGAGGATTGGAGGGTACAGCAAGTATGGCCCAGCATACGGGGCTGGGCAGAAGAACAGAGAACAGTGGTAATCAGAGTGGGAGGGTGGTCATAGGGGAGAGGACAGGGACACATAAGAAAGGAAATCAGAAGATACAAGAGGAAGAGAAAGACAATAAAGGGGAGGATAAGGGACAGGAGGAAGCAGAGGGGAAGCAAGGAGGAAAACAAAAAAACTGAGATAAGCATGGGGCTAAAGGGCCAAAACAAGGGAGTGAAGGATGAGGTTGACAGCTCAACAAGGAAATCTGAAGAAACACTGGCAAAAGAAGGGCATGTGGAGGGACAGCAATTGCTGAAGGAGAGGCAGAGAAGAATAGAACAGCAGGAAACACCAGTGGGAAAAGTAAAGAGGGAGAAGCACAGAAGCAGGCAAGTGCTCAGGGGGAGGAGATAGATAAAGGAGAGGAAGAAAACAGGAGTGGTGAAAAGAATACCAGGAGCTAGGAAAAAGGTAAATGAAATAAAGGATAAACAGAAAGAAAAAGGTGGCAGGGTCCTACTCATAGGGGACTCAATTATAAAGGGTATCAGATGGGGCAAGGGGGGGCAGAAGAGTAGTGCAGTTTGGTTGGGTTGCATACTGGGTATGACAACACTAGAGGTAATACACCATATTCCCTCATGGGGTAAACAGGATATGAGGACACTCCTGGGAACACATGATTTCATTTAATTTCATTTGTATATTATATTGAAGAATCTATGGGCTAAGAACCCATTTTTACAATAGATAACATATACAAAATTCAAAAGACACATAAATACAATAATTAAAAAATCAATTGTAGCACTTACATACAGAGTTCATCAACATACAACTCCTTAGCTTTGTCTTAAATCTATAAATATTAGGACAGCCAACAATGGTGCTGGGTAGTTTGTTAGAAAGAATAATGGGTGAAAAAGTTATGGAATTTTGAGAAAACATTGTATGTTATAGTGGAACTGTATATGAATATCTACTTTGCATTCTTGTATTTACTGAATGGTCATTTCTAGAAAAGTAAAATAATACTGTTTGGGAGCAAACCAAGTTGAAGTTTTTGCAAAAATAATAAAGAATAACAAATAAAAAGCTGATCCAAAAGATAAGCAATTAAATGAATTATATAATATACAGTGGTATGTGGCTCTGGGATAACCTATGGCAAATTGAATTATACTGTTATAAGTTGACCTTAATTTAGCTAGCATTGCTTCAGAAGTGTAAGTATACTGTAAATCACTGAACCATAATCCAATACTGATAGTAATAGACTGTGAGCTAACATGTGCCTCACTTCAATTGTAAGATTTTTTTGTATTCTAAAAAGGTAGCACAATCTGTTATGCAGCTTATTAATTAATCCAAGAATATGAAACTCATATGAAAGGTATGAGTCTAATAACAAGCCAAGATACTTAAAAACCATCGCTTGCTCAATTTAGGTTACCAAAATTATTACATAACAATAATTCAGAAGCTGGATATTTCTTGAAACTAGAAAAAAAACATAGTTTTTGTTTTGACAGAATACTAATTTATGGGATTCAAACCATGTAAGAAGGAGACTAAATTCAGATTGCAAAATTGTTTGAACTGAAGATAGATTATGATGAGAACAAAAAAGAACCGCATCATCTGCATATATAAGTTCTGTGTGTTTAAATGAATTTGAAAGTGAGTCAACAAAAAGGGAAAACGTAACGGTCCCAGTATCAAGCTCTGTGGGACTCCACAACTTAAAGTAGCTTCATTAGATGTTGCCCCACCAATAGAAGTTCTCAGATTCCTACCCGAGAGGTAGTTTCTGAATCAGGCGACCACATCATCTGAGAAATGGACAGCAGGCAGCAGTTTTAGTAACTCAATATGGTCTACCAAGTTGAATGCCTTGGTGAGGTCCATGAAGGCCAAGGCAACAAGCTTTCCTTCATCAATTGCCCTGCTGACCTGGCCTGTGAACCTCATGAAGGCAGTCTCTGTGTTGTGTTTTGTACAGAAACCATGCTGCAACTCTGATCACAGCCCATATTCCTCAAGATGCTCGGTCACCTGGTTGGAAACTACCCTCTCCAGTACCTTTGACAGTGGAGCCAAAAGTGAGATAGGGCGATAATTGTTCAAATTTATCTTACTGCCAATTTTAAATATAGGCTTCACTAAAGCACACTTCCACTTACTGGGAAATACACCATGACACAATGAAAAAGTAAAAAGTTTAGTGAGTAGTGGGGCAATTTGTTAACCAACCCTCTTTAATATGCTATAGTCTAAACTATCTAAACCAAGATGGGGTTTCAGATTCATTTTTTGAATGTATTTATAAACATCACTGGGTGTAAGATATTGAAAAAAAATCTAGGAGCAGTAATATCAGCCCTGGTTCATGAGTCACTGTCATAGGCAATGGGGGCTCCATTTAATGCTACAAAAGGGTTTAAACCTCTCCAAATTAGAGAAATGAATATTAAATGCTTCAACTATCTTTATGGGGTCTGAAATTATTGGATCATCAACTTCAATAGTCCAACTGTCTGTACCCTTTATTTACCCAAAATAGTATTAAGAATATTCCAAGTAGCTTTCGAGTTACCATTGACTTTGGTTAGTTTCTCTTTTTAAAACTCAGTCTACCAGCACAAATTGCAGTTTGACACTGATTTGCAAATCTTTATATTTCTGTTAGTGATGTAACTGTTTAGTCTTTCTGAACCACTTTCAGGCCTTGCTGCATAATCTGTTAGTGCACACAGCTTGGGAGTTTTCCCAGACTTTGTTATCACTCCTAATTCTAACAGTTTTAGAAGGAGGAACCTATCACAAATTAAGAAATCTATTACAGAAGATGTCATAAGCCAAATCTATATTCTGTATGTTATCTAGAAAAGACCAATCAGTAAGTAATATTTCAACAGACAATTTTGCTCATCCAGAGCTTTTAGTTGTCTGGTCGATATGTAATAGTTTTATGTATTACCATGGGAGATTTATTTATTTATTGAAGAGTTTCACCAGAAAAGGCACACTGAACAACAGGTTGCTCATCTCATGGTGTGTCCTGGGGGGGGGAGGGTAATGGAGAAGCTTACATTTAATACATACATACATACATACATACACACACACACACACACACACACACACACACACACACACACACACACACACACACACACACACACACACACACCACAGTAGGATGACAATAATAGGCTGTTGGTTAACTAGGATCTGCAACTTATCCAATAGGTAGGGAAATGAGCAGACTGGGTGGGCCAGGAGGTCCTTATCTGCCATCAAAGTCTATGTTTCTAAACAGTAATAAACAGAGCTGATAAGTGCTACAGTAGTACATATGCACATGATGAGCAGTGGAACAGGTTTAACAGACCAATCACAGTACACCGCACAATGGTTGCTAATTCCATCCGGAAGAATGCCTGAATTAACAATATGCTGTGGGTTGTTGGTAAGTATCCAGTCTATTAAAGACTTATAACCTGTTTTATATTTAATCTGGGTGGAATCTGAAATCAGTTGCTGCCATCCTAAATCCATAACAATACTCTTGGTGTCCAGAGCTTTAATGGACGTCCAATTCAATTTAAAAATCACCCAAGATAATAACCTCTCCTTTAATTTGTGTAGTTGAGAATCTGTTGAAAAGCAGGAGTGTACAAAGGTTGGAATTATCTGGGGTTGGGGGGGAGAACAGCTGTGCAGATTGGTTAGACTTTTACAAGGATCAAATTTAAGAAGGATGGTTAATGATTCATAATGAGTGTCATCTGACATAAATGACAGCTCAGTAACATTTAGATGGTCAGAAACATAAACAAGCATTTGTCAATGCCGAATGTTGTCTCACTGGCATTGGCATTAGTAGTGCAGTAGTTAGAGATGCATAACAGGAATGGCAGTGAAGTATTGAACTGACGTCAGCCTCACCCCCAGCCTGAAGAGACACATTTTCAACATAGGCATTTTGGGGACACCCCCCCATGAACAGTGGCACTGTGATTTTGTTAATCTGTCCCAAAAGTTGATTTCCCACAGCAACCACGCCATTCTGTGCCACAGGTGTGAAAACACATTTTGGCAGGATGTGAAAAATGACAGCTGTACTCTTCATAAGGAGGTGTGAAAAATGCCAGTGTTGAAAATCTGGCATGAAAATATTTTAAATTTGTGAAGTTACAAGTGTGCGTGGAAACTGCGCAGTGCATGCTTGTAACACAGTCATTTTATGGACTTTCATCACCAAATTTTTAACATATGCATTGTAGGTTCTCTGCTCATGAACAGTGTCACTGTCATTTTCTCAAACTATCCCAAAAACTGATTTCGCGCAGCGACCGCACTATTCTGCGCTGGAAGTGCAAAAATGCATTTCAGCCAAGATATGTAAAATGGCAGCTGTACCATTCATAAGGAGGTGTAGAAAAATGCCAATGTGGAAAATCTTGAGTGAAAATATTACAGATTCACGAAGTTACAAGCGTGCGTGGAAACTATGCAACGCAAGCTTGTAAAACAGTTATTTTTTGGTTTTTGTTCACCAGATTTGCAACATAGGCTTTTTGAGAGCCCACCTCATGCACAGTGGCACTGTCATTTTGTTAATCAGTCCCAAAACGTGATTCCGCACAGTGACCGGAAAATCACCTTTCAAGACCGAATAACGCCATGACAGTGACTGAATTCATGAGGAGGGGCTCCAATAACCCCATGTTGAAAATTTGGTACAAAAATTCCTAAACATGCCAGAGATATGCACCAAAGTAAAAAAAAAACAAACAAAAAAAACATTTATGCCATTTTACAGCTTACCAACATTTCTTCAGTCTGCGGTCGGCTTTGAAGAGTGCAGACGTGTTCCCGGTCCACCGAAGGTCATCGTGCCGTGCTCCAGAGGTAAATATGGGGTGAGGGGGTGTAGAGCAGGGTGCACAGAGGGTGGGTTGGGAAAGGAGCAGGACAGACCGCGAGGGACCGTTTCCTTCTTTTACACGGTAAAAAAAAAAAAAAAGCATCGCGGGATTTTTTTCCATTTTATTTATTTATTTATTTTTTCAAACAGGCATTTTGCACATTAGGGTGGGCTCCCAGTGTGCCATCTGAGTGTTTTGGGGGCTAGCCGATGGGGGATTGGGTACCCCTGTTGGCACATACCGAAGGGGGGGCTAGAGCCGAGGGGGATTGGGCACCCCCCTCAGTGCACAACAAATGGAGTGGGGGGCATTATGCCACTGGGGAGTGGGCTCACCCATTGGCACATGAACTAATTCAGGGCATGCCGACAGGTGGATTGGGCACCCCTGAAGTCGGCATTGTGGCAGGCGGTTGGAGGCAGTCACTGCCGCTATGTTTACTAGCATGCTTCACCAGGAAAGGCACATCGGGAGGTGCTGCTGCGTGATGAGCTTGGCTCTCAATGCAGCGGACCTTTCCTTAGATGTGCTCACCACATTATGTATTCCTAGTGTGGCACATGCATGCTGCCTTATTGAGGAATGAGGGACGTACCTACTGATGTGTGCCCTACATTCACCCACAGTGGCCGCGCCTCCAAATCTGCTACTAGTGCAATATGCTGACTGCACAAGCGCAAGCCAACATAACAAAGATAACCCCCACCCTCTTACCAACCGTATCCTTCCTAAAGGTAGTATATCCTTGTATTTGAATTTCTTGGTTGGAAAATTTATCAGTAAGCCAAATTTCAGTAAAGACTAAAACATTAATTTTATATTCAAAATCCAGCATTCAATTAATGATTTTTAGCCAACAGACTGTGTACAATCAAATGGGCTGCTAAAAAGAAGTGTAGGATTGTGAACTGAGTATCAAAAGACTGGCTGTCTGATGGTCCTGAATAAGAATATACAGATCCAAACAGCAGCAATGAAAAAAAAAGATGATGTTACGTAGTTCTCAGTTAAAGTAACTAAAATATGGAATAATTTTCCACTTAAGGTGGTAATTAGAAAAGCTTGGAATACTTTTAAAATTCATTTGGACAAATATTTGGAGTCAAAATTCTACAATAGGCTACAACCAATACTTACAAACATTATGAGCCATTAGTCTTTTTAAACTCTGTATCATCTACCATACCTACAATAATCTGTTTGTATCTGTGACCATATACATCCTTTGAGAAGAATAATCTGTTGGAAGTAGCAGGACAAAATTCAGGAAGAGCACCACTATATTTGAAATAATCTATCCTCCCAATCCTATAACTTTTCAAAGTATTGCCTGTAAGTCCTAAGCAAAATACTACAGAAGCAGAAAGATCAACAACTTCTTAAAAATAAATACAGAAGCAAATAGTATAAATTCATAGAACTAAGTCAACATGGAATGAAAAACTACCCATGAAACAGTTACACCTAAATAGGAAAAGAAGACTATACTGAAAAATCAAACTTGAAAATTCACCTATGAGAACAATATAAATTTAAACTAGGTAGAATAGAAAAAAAACCACCAAGCAACAAAAAAAACATTCACTCCCAAGAAAAATAAAAAATAAATGACACTAACCCAAAAGAACTAACATAATACAAAACTTAAAATAAGCAAACTTACAGAAAACCATCATAGAATAAAACTAAACATAACAACCAAACTTATTAGGCAAACACTCCCACACATAAAACAACCATTCCCTACTTTAAGTTATTAAAAAACAACATACCATGAAAGAAAGTACTCTATACATCCAAAAACATAAAATTAACAAAAAACAGAAAGAAAATAGAAACAAAACTCCCTAGCAATAACAGTCAGAAAAAGAACAGAAACACCAAAACTAAAAAGTACCAAACTACCCTACCAAAAGTAGAAAAGATCAAACTTTAATACAAGCTTGTCATGCAAAGAATTCTTGACAAAATTACTCCTAGCCAAAAGAACTTAACCTCCCAAATATAGAACCAAACCATCCAATACAATAAACAACTTTAAAACAAAAAAATACTAAAAGCACTACAGAAACATTACTTACCTTAACTAATCACAAAAACAACAAAAACAACCTATTGGAATGAAAATCCTAATAAGAAAATGTAGAAAGTAAGTAGACATATACAAGCACAGCCAACCACAAAACAATAAAATTCTCCACTGATTTGGAGGGTTGCATAGTGCACTCCCATAGTTGCTGTTCTAACAACCAGGGTGGATGAGCTTGTAAGAAATAGTTCTTGAAGGTAGAATACAGGGTGACATTGTTCCCTCTCATCTGGTCTGGAAGGGCATTGAACCACGATATGGTCGTCCCTCTCAGACAAGCGCATAGCGTTGGACATTCACAGGGATCCATCCAACCATTGAAGGAGATCCAAGCCTAAAATTGTTCGAGCCAGGTGACAGCATCTTCATGAGGTAGTGCTAAGAATGGTACTGGCTGCAAGCTGGAGTGGACCGTTGAGTGTGTGGAAATAGCTTTAAGGTAGGCAAGGTCATCCTGGATGGCCTGTATAGTGGGTATCCCTTGGGCTGGAATGGATGACCAGATGTCATGCAGCATAGATTCAATCTTGAGACCCCATGCTCTTGAGGTAGGTGAAGGTGGAGCCCCAGAGCTGGCAGTGCACGAGGCATTGGTGTCCTCAGAAAACATGGTTGGGAGAGGGGCTGCATGGCCCTGAACGAAGGTTGTAGGGATGAGTAGAAGTGGTTGTCATGGAGAGAAGGAGATGCCTTGGAAGAAATGATTCGTTGAGAGAATAAAATGTTTTTTTGGGGGGGGTTTGTAGACAAGTACAGTTATATGTAAGCCATTTTCATCAATGGACATCTCAATAAACAACTGCCACTCTAGTTTGGTGTTGTCTGTTATTGAAATAAACTTTTCTTTTGCAAGATGCAGCTATTTGTTGCAGTGTCCATTCATTTCAATGGGGCGCCCCTCAAAACCATGGCCGCCATTACTTCCCATGGAGTGAGGTCATTTTGAACAAGCTGATGCCCCTCACAAAGATGGCCACTGGACCTGTAACATAGGCTTCTTGGCTAATTTGACATTCCCAATATGGCTGCCAACTGGGGGAAGGGTTGCTTCCTGTTTTGTAGTTGTAGGTAGTGGCTTATATTAGGGCAAATGAAAGAATGCAAGATGGCCACTCTGCAGTCTGTTCAAAAGATAAATGGCAGGCTTTGGTTTGGCTGAGTGACTCCCACCCAGGCTATCCAAAGTATTTGTGTTGAAAGATTTATTGCTCTCTTCAAGGTTTAGAAGCCTTGAATACTTTCTTGAGGCAGAACTGGCAAAACAAATGTCTGTATATTGGAAGGCACCTCAGCTTAAACAGAAAGCCATATGTCTCTGGTTTAAGAGTTAATGAAGAGGCGGTCCCCAGCCCATGGTACTCAGGCTAGCATGATTGTAATTTACAGTTCGTTCAGTTTGCAGGCTTGTAATATGAAGCACACATTTTTTTTTCCATAGGCTACAACATTAGAGAAGGACTGCAAGCTGCTAGTTAGTAGGGTTAGTAAGGAATTTGCATTTGCTGAGCTACAATCCAGAGACAGCATCAGGAAAAATACTTTAAAATGTTGTTGATACTTTGCTGGTTTTATAGTTTGGTGGCTGATCCCTGCAGCAGAGGGCAGTTGGGCAGAGATTGCAGTGTATAGTCTGTGCTTTTGCTGGTTGGGAGCTGAGTTTTAGATTTTGGTGTGCTTTCTAGACATGGAGTTTGCAGAAGCCTGCCAAGGTTTGAAGCATGCAGCTCCATGGGGACGGTGGAGCCATAAAAGAACTTTGTACCTTAGTTGCACAGACAGTGTCCTAATTTGGAGTACAGTTATATGCAAGGAGACTTATATATGCTGAGGCAGAATGCAGGAGGCTTACTTTAACAGAAAACAGTTCAGCTATAATTTTTCTCTCTGCTGCCAAGTTTATTCTTTCTGAGCATGCATACTGTTCAGGCACACTTGGGTGATGACTTTGGGGTACCTAACGATGCACAGCAAGTGAGATGGGGGTCTGGACAGAAGAGGAAGGGCCGCATTCTCCACCATGTGTGGCATTTTGGTATTTGGTCTGCCACTAGGACCGCTTACTTTCTGGTATATTGCTTTCCCATCTGGTGCTTCTGCTGCAGGAGTCACTAGGTACCGAACAAACTGAGTCGGACGCATAAAATAATGAACAAGATAAGGTTTATTTAGGAGGTTAGGAAGGCACATCTCATTAGCACAGGGAACATCCTAGACTGACCATAGGACCAAGAAATGTGCCCATCCCTAGCCCCAGCTGGACACTAATTAGCATAACATGTGACCATAGCTGGCTGCCCATTACTGTTCCTAGTTAAAGGGGCGTAAGCTAATCTTTAGCTCCATGCTCAACTCTGTATTCCACAATAGTGTTGATCTTGCTTTGGCAGGTACAGGCGGACAGACACTTAAGGTAGGTCCTGCAGGAAGCTGTTGGTCCATTCCTGAATGTCTTCTTCATCTGCCTCGTGGAACTCTTTGTATTGCCCATTTGCTTCTGGCAGTGTTGGGAAAGTTACTTTTTCTATTACTTTCTATTTCTTTTAGAAACTTGATCCAGGAAGCTCTGTGCAGTCACTAGCAAGGATGGAGAAGTTCCTTAAAAAGTAATACACCTGACAGTTACAGTTACTTATTTCTTTTTATATAAAAACAATACAAAAATAATAAAAAAACTATAACAGATTACATTTATTTGAAATTAATAGGTTAGTTACTAGTTACTTTCAAATAAATGTGATCATTTAGAGTTACGTATTACTTTTGTATAAAAAGACATATGTAATTGTAACTGTAAGGTGTATTACTTTTTCCAGTACTTCTCCATCCTTGCTAGTGACTGCATAGAGATTTCTGGAACAAGTTTCCAAAAGTATTAGAAAAAGTAACTTACCCAACACTGGCTTCTGGCCAAAACTTACTGCAGATCGCATGCACTGCACATGCAGGGATAACTCTCCTGAGCTTCCTTCCAAATATATTGTGAATCCAGTGCGTGTACTGGATGTAAGTCACAAGGCACATAGACCTGCCAAAAGAAAAATACCATTGTACAATTGTGCCTGACCTGAACAGTAGACATATTATATTGCTGCCGTGACACATGCATGGTATCAAATTGGCATCCGTATATGAACAACATGGCAATGCAACAGAATGAAGTTTGATATGAATATGAAAACATAGGGCTTGAACACACTTAATTACAGCTTCACCCACACAGTCTGAACATGTCCCTACCTTGGGGAGAAGCTGATGATCCAACTCAAGCAACACCATCCATCCTGTAACCCACCTGTGCAATTCCCTTATGTCCACAGCATGCATTCTTCAATTCTATGACAGTCTTTATGCAGAATACCTCCTCTAGAAATGTCTTCCATTTCAGCACCACCCTCTCTGTGAAGAAGTACTTCCTCGCGTTGCTCATAAGCCGTACCCATCTATCTTGAAATTGCCACCCCTTGTTCTTCCACATCTGTTTTTTCTAACAGATGAAACCATCTTGGACTCTGTAGAGTCCACTGAGGTAATTAAATGTTTCATTCATGAGCCTGTGTAAACATTTTAAGCTCATTCTCTCTCTCTCTCTCTGACTGGTTTCTGGCACACATACTGTTCCATGTTACTTAATCTCTGCATTGCCCATATGCAGTCTAATTACTTGTGGACATGGTGTCTTGAGAACTAAATGCAGTAATCCAGATGTGGTGTCATCAACTGTCTGTACAGACTGATAGGGAATTTATATTTTGTGCTGTGGAGGCCTCTCCTTACGCATGCCAGTATACACCTAGTATACACCTTAATGCATTTTCAGATGGATTACCTACCTTTATGTTGTCTGCCCTTTAGTTCCCCCTAGTCACATTCCATTACTTATTTTCTTACTAGCACCACCACACCAGTGTATGTTCTTCACATGGATTCTGAAAAGTGGGTGGAGCTGCTTACCAAACAAATGTAAAGGCAAATGGGGTGGAGGTCATATATCACCTGAAGGTGGGTGAACAAAGTGAGTATGCAGTAAGAAGGGCCTGCGGGGATGCTGGTATGCATAGGAAGATGCCTCAGCATTAGCAAAAAGGATGCTGTAATCCAGACAGGTGGGGCAACATCTGTAGTACTACACTCAGCTCTGTAAAGCCCATCTCAGCAATGACATACACAGGATGGAGGCACTGCATAGATGGGCGAAGACAATGGTGCATGTTCGGCTAAACAAACAATAGAAATACAGAGCAAAGGCGCTTACTATGTATACCATACAGTGAAGGATGGAGGGGGGGACATGATAGGAAGTTTATGCACCTGAACAGAATCAGTAAAGTCCAACTGGGTAGCAGGTACAAGACAAATATATGTACAGGTACAAAGGGGAACAATTGACAGAGATAGGGTGGGTTGATCAGGGTAAATGTTAGGAACTATTTTTCATGAAGAGGGTGGTGGACACATGTAACAACCTTCCATAGTAGCAGGCTGTGTGGTCAAACACAGTGGCAGAATTCAATAAAGCATTGAACCTACATAAGGGTAGTATGGCGAATGGTATGAAGAAGTAAGCTGTTGGTTAACCATGATGTGAATGTTATGCAATACATAGGGAATGAGAATTCAGGGTGGGCAAACCAGTCATTCTGTGGTGTCAAATAATGTGTCACTATGTTAATATGTATTTCTACAGTTGTATTAATTTGAACTTGTTAGCATTGAATGAAACCTGACCTACTTGTACCATTTCTGAAACAAGTCTCCCTCCTAGCACTTCTACTCCTACCATTCTCTTCCTCTTCCTACAGCCTACACTCCCCTCCTGTTTTTGGCCCCTACCCCAAGCACTTTTTTGAGGTCTAACAAATGCCCATGGCTGCACCGCTCTTTTTGTGTCCATTCCAAGCCTCAGTTACCTCTGGCTACCCTGCCCCCTGGTACTCACTTTCCCTCAATGTAATGTATTTCAGCTGCTTAAAAATGTCTGTGCACCATTTCTGCATTGTTACTCAACTCTATGTAATGTTTGTATTGTACCTCAATTAACATGGAACCTTTGTAAAAGAGCCTTGGCTGAAAGGTACTTGTAATCCTAGACTCTAAATAAAATAAAAAAATAAATAAAATAAAATAAAAATAAAAAGCCCATTCTGATCTTTTCCAGCAATCCCCTGTGCATAAACTCTGTTGCAGATCTTTGAGTCATAGACAAACAGACATAGTTTGACTTCTACACCAGTCATTAGCAACCTCACCAATAAAGACATTAAAGAGGAAAGGTCAATTACTGAACCCTGTGCTACCATGCTAGTAACCACCATTTATTATGAATGCGTAAAATGTTTGCTATCACACTCTGTGGCCTCTGGTTCATCAAGTGGTTTACCCATGACTACCAACCTACTACACACTCTCTGGTAGCAGTGATCAACTGGTGATCCAAGCTGGCCTGTCCTCTTTGCCAACCTCCACCTTTCGATGCTGCCCCCCGTTCAACAGGCAATGTACCTGTGTACTTGGCACCAATGGCTTCACCATAAGAGCATCACCATTCGGCGAGTGGTAGCAGTGAGCAACCGGTGATCCAAGCAGGCCTGTCCCCTTTCCCAACCTTCACATATGCATGCCCCATCCCCTGTTCTGCATGCCCTGGAACTGTGGACTTGGCACAAATGGCTTCACCAAAAGAGCATCACCATTTGGTGACTAGTAGCAGTGAGCAACCGGTGATCCAAGCTGGCCTGTCCCTTTTGCCAGCCTCCATTTATCCATGCCCCATCCCCTGTTCTGCAGGCCCTGGATCCTGTGTACTTGGCACCAATGGCTTCACCACAAGAGCTTTACCATTTGGTGACTGGTAGCAGTGCGCGACCGGTGATCCAAGATGGCCTCTCCCCTTTGCCAAACTACACCTATCCATGCTCTGTCCCCTGTTCTGCAGTCCCTGTAACCTGTGGACTTGGCACCAATGACCTCCAGACCAGTGGGAGGACATAGACACATTACTGTTAGAAGATATACAAAACATGGCAGCTAAAAAGGAGGTTCTGATAATGGGAGACTTTAACATGCCAGATACAGATTGGTCAATACCAGCAGGGGCATCTGCCAGAGCGAGACACAAGGTGGATTCCCTGCAGGAGGAGGGCCTCAAACAACTGCTACAACAACCCATAAGAGACAGGGCTATCCTAGATCTAGTACCGACTAACAGGGAAAGGATCACAGATCTCCAGGTAGAAGGTCACCTGGGGGCCAGTGACCATCACATGTTATGGTTCAGTTTGGCCACTAGAACTAAATCTTCCCATTCCAAGGCAAAAGTGTGGGACTTCAGAGGAGCTGACTTTGATAAGATGGCCAACAGAGTTACTCTAGCCCTGGCAAAAAGAAATACAGGTGAGGGGGTACAGGCAAAGTGGGCAAGCATTAAAGATGCAATACTTGAAGCAACATCCTATTGTGTTAGTGAGAAAAGGAAGTGCAAAAGAAGAAGGAAACCACTTTGGTTCTCAAAAACTGTAGTAGAAAAGGTCAGAGCCAAAAGGCTGGCCTTCAGAAAATATAAGGGAAGATAGCAGGATGAAGATAGGGAGGCATACCAAACTTCCCTAAGGGAAGCAGGGAAGTCAGTAAGGCACACAAAGGCCCAAATAGAGAATATACTAGCATGAACAGTAAAAGAAGGTGACAAGTCTTTCTATAGATACATTAGTGAAAGGGGAAAGTCCAGAGGGGGTATTGCTAAGATCAAAGGGGATAAGGGTGCATGTGAGGAGGAGGACCATGTAAAAGTATCTATCCTAAATAGATACTTCTGCTCAGTATTTACTAAAGAGAAGGTAGGGCAGGGCCCACAGCTCAGGAACATGGACACAGGGGGGTGGGAGGTATGCACGAGTCTCTTCACAAAAGAAAGGGTCCTACAAGAGCTCGATATGCTCAGGGTGAACAAGGCAATGGAACCTGATGGCATACATCCCAGGGTACTAAAGGAGCTAAGGGTGGAACTAGCAGAGCCATTATCAGAACTGTTTAGTGCAGTACCGTGGGAAGGGTGGGGCTCCTACCCCAGGCGCACTACCTCCGAGGCGCAACCTCAGTACTAAAAAAAACAGTACTAAAAAAAATATTCTGACTTCTGCCAGCAGAGTTGCATCCCGTGGGGGGTGGGTGTCACATGGTCCGCTCTCTGTCTGGAGAAAAGTCACATTGTACTCCCAAAACAGACAGTATTTAAAGGAAGGGACACGGGAGTCTCAGAGTTGGTGAGATAGGAGAGCGAGTGAGTTAGGAGACGGTATAGAGTAGACAGAGAAAAAAAAAGTGTACAGTACAGTTTATTAGATAGAGCAAGCCACAAGCGAGACAGACCAGTCCCAGCAGTGGCAATAAATTACATTTAATTAAGTGGAGAGAGAGAGAGAGACTCTAGGAGTAGGAGGAGAGACAAAGCAAGCGTGTTGTGCTGCTGTTGATTTACTATTAGAGCCGAGTGGGCTGGGGCGCTGCTGGGAAGAACGGAGCAGGGGGGCTGCCTGCTGCACATGGAGAGAGAAGATTAAGAAAACTAAGCAAGTTAAAGTAGTTATAATATATTTGGGGGGGGTAAGTAAGTGTGTGTATGAAATCAAAGGAATCAAAAATTTGTAAAATTAAATGTAATGTGGTATCATGGCTAATGGCATGCCCTATGTTGGTGGCGCGGTCCGGTTCCTGGCTTCCGAGTCCCACATTTTTTTTTTGTTTATGCCCCTCTGGCTGACTGGCTCTAGTCGAGACCTCCTCCCGTCCCCGCAATTATGTTGAGGCTGCCAGTCTGCCACTGGCTCAGGCAGGGGGTGGCTGGGCAACGGGTCTGGCGACAGTCTGAGAAGACAGCGTGAAAACCAGCTTTGAGAATGGGGAACGCAAAGTAGGCAAAATGTAAATCAGCCTTCTCCCCTTTCAGCCGGACTGTTTTGCCGACTTCAAGTTCAACTTGTCTTACGGGCATTGAAATGAAAACTACACAGCAGCCTTCCGTTTGATTTTTTTCAACACCCGTAAACAAGGCAAGTTGAAAAGTCGGCAAACAGTCCGGCTGAAAGGGGAGAAGGCTGGCTGATTTACATTTGGTCTCCTTTGATTGCGTTCACTTCTCTTCTCTCCTGTTCTCAAAGACGGTTTTCCCGCTGTCTTCTCTGTCACCAACCCGACGGGTCGCCCTGCCCTGCATGCCGTGTCCCACCAATAAAAGTTTTGTTTTGTGCCACCAGTGCTGAGTGCACTTGCACACGTCCTAACTTACCACAGCTGCTGCTGCTAAGATCTTTTTTCTTCTTTATAACAAATTAAATTCAGTCTTCAGATGCTGTTGTTGTTGAAAATCAGGGCAGGCAGATGATCTCAGACGGACCCTTCTGAAGTTCTGAAGATTCTGTACGCAGCAATGTTTACACACAGGTGTTAAAAAGTGTGGCCAGACTTCATGTAATAAGAAATTAATACTGCTGACTGGGTACTTCTTCTAGCCTCTGTGTTGACCAAATTCCAAGGCTACTGATAGGAAGTTTCACTGTGACACTTTCTGAGGACTGGACAAGACAGTAGTTCACTTGATTAGTGATACATGCTAGGAGGAACCACAAATGTACTTTAAGGCAGGGCACAATGACTCACATTCTGCTAAAAAGGCATTCGAAGTGCATTTTTGGACATGCTTTGTTGTAATAATCTCAGTACAGAAGTCATCTTACAGCATGCTGCTGTGTATTTCTCACCCAGAATGGAAAAAAAAAACACCAAGTGGAATAAAACATTTAAACTAATAAGCAGTGTGAATGTTCTCTCTTCTTATCTGTTTCATACAAATATATTAAAGGTCCACCCTGGAGAAGTAGGTGATTATAATGAGAGGATCAGAGCAGAATGGAGGCCATCAGTGGAAATGTGATTAATAAATTATGAAAAAAGAAAAAAGACAGGTACCAGGGCTATAAAATTGAGTATGCAGCAGTAGGTAGAGCTAAGTTGGAAACCAGGAGACTGCAAATCCAAACACTGCTAGAGCTAAATGCTTACACTGTGACCTTGGGCAAGAGAGTAACCTCTCAGTATTTCAGTGTATACAAACTGCAGAAATGTGGGTATAGAAGCAGGACCCTATTGGAAATGAACAGTTCCATCTCTCAGATGGACTATCCTGGGTAAATCAATTGTAAAAAGAAAAAAAAACAGGAATGGGTTCACAGATCCACAATAGCTAATTTAGTACTTTGTTTGAACATCTTGACAGTACTGTATCTACTCTGACAGCTTCTGGAGAAATGTGGGCAAATGGCTGACCACCTCCATGAATGACACGACTGCCCTGTCATTATTCCAGCTCAGCTAGCTCAAAGCATATCTAATCACAGAGTAAACCCTACCAGGTGTAAGCAATTTAAAACCAAAATATGACTTCCATATTTTAATTGCAGCAGCTACAAAAAAAAACATTTATGTGGCATTGTGGCTAACCAATCAATGCCCACCCCCCATGGCCCCACCCTGAGAATGTGGAAACAGCAGTGCAGAAAAATTCATGGATTGAAATACATCACCTGCAAGCTTAGGCTGCACAAAGAACAATAAAGCAGCAGATGGATACCAATTTTTTGATACTTAGAGAAGGAGGGAACACCAGCCCTATGCTTCCTTATCATGGATGGGTGTCATAAAGGGTTGGCAGGGTAGCTGGCCTGGAGAAGGGATATAAACTTAAATTGTGAAGCACAACATAAAAATGAGATCTGAGGTGTTTTGTTTTAAAATAAGTTTATTTTTCCTCAGTAAAATGCTAAGCTATGCCATCTGGCATCCAGGAATGTCTCCCAGCCATAAATGATTTTTTTAAAGGGACACTGTCAGCTTTGATCAGTTCTTGCTGGTCATGTGTGCAGCACCAGACATCCACGACTTGTTTGCTGCCTGTGTGACTATGAGAAAGTCACTTAATGTCCCTGTGCCTGCAAGACACCTAAAAACAACAAGCCTGGCATTATTACAGACTAGTACTGTAACAGTCAGTGGAACAGCTGAAAACCAGAAACAAGAACTCTTGTTTTCAGCCATTCCACTGCCTGTTACATACAGCAATAATAGACAACAGCATCATTGGGCCTGCGAGTGCTTTCTTGTTTATTTAATTTGGTATATGTATTTAAACAAAGTCCTTTAACTTTCTGTGGGTTCAATTTTAGGATGAATGACGCACATGCCATTACAAACAATTTCAGATCAGTAGTAAATGGCTATGATAGTAACTTTTTGGCGGGCAATTAAAAGTGATGGAATTATCTACTAGAGCCCCTCCCCCCAACACATGTACACATACCTCTTAAGTGTCCCTGATTTTGCCTCAAAATTTTACTCTGTCCCTCCTAAAATTTGTGCTTTTGTGGCTAAACAGTGGGGATTTTAAGCACAAAATAATGTCAAGCATTAAAGTTACAGAATTGTTCTTCCTTAGAAAATGCATTTTGCACTAAGCCCCATATTCTACCAGCTTTCTTGGTGGATATCTTTAATTTTGAAGATGTGTCCCTGATTTTGGTCCTTTGTCCCTTAGTTTTTTTAAATCTTGTCCCTGATTTATGAGGCAGGAGGTTCAGAGGTATGCTGTGGTAGCAATACACTTAACCCATGCCATTCTCACAGGAAAAGAGTACTTTCACAAAAGAAGTGGCTTGGAATCAGAGTTGAGTTTTCTTACGAGGGACAACCTTGCTACTGTAAGGGAATACAGTACACTTGTTCTTTTCTTCACGACTTCACTGCTATGGACATACCTCTTAACCTTTTATCCCCCAAATGTGGAACACTGCCTGTCAAAATGTGGAACAAATGGGCAAAATGTGGAACACTTAATCAAATATTTGCCTAAGAAGCTCAAAACAGTGTTAAAATGTTGAATTTCTTTGAGATGAATCTAAGCTGCCATATATTGATTTGACCATTCCTCCAACCTTGCCAAGTCCATTTTCAATTCCTTTTCACCCCACCTTGTGTTTCAACCCTGTTGCAGATGAGATCTTAGTGTCATCTGCAAAGATACATACTTTCCCTTCTAGGCTTTCTGTAATGTCACTTTTAAAGACATTAAAAAGGACCGGCCCCAGTAGTGAACCCTGCGGTACCCCACTACTACCACTAGTAATCCTCCTTTCTTCACTATGTGGACTCCATTTACTATTATCCGCTGTGTCCTGTTGTCCAGCCAGTATTTTACCCAGGCGCTGCCACCCTGGCACCCACTCCCAGGCTGGCTAATTTGTTTGTCTTTTGTGCGGGACTGTGAAATGCCTTGCTAAAGTCTAGGTAGGCCGTGTCCACAGCCCCTCCCTGGACTACTACTTTGGCCACCCAGTAAGAAATCAATTAGATTTGTCTGACATGACCTTCCTGCTGTGAATCCATGCTGCCTCGGGTCCTGTGCCCCACAGACACTGGCCTCTAGGTACTCAACAATTCTTTCCTTCAGCAGTGATTCCATCATTTTCCCTACCACTGAGGTCAAACTGAATGGTCTGTAGTTTTCTGCCTCTGCTCTGTCTTGCTCACACTTTTGTGAAGGGGAATCACATCCACCCTCCTCCGGTCCTCAGGTACCACACCATCCTCCCATGATTTATTAAAAAGGGTAGTCCGTGGAAAGCCAGGCTTGCATCCCACCACCTCCCCGAGTCCCCTCCAGACTTGCACAACTTAATTCAGGTTGCAGTGGCACGGCAGCCCCACACCAGGCAGGAGCAGTGACTGACTGGGAGCCCATTCCGCCCATGTCCTGTCCTATTTCTCAACTCTCTAGCTCTTTTCAGAATATGTGAGAGGGGGGCCAGCTTCCAAGTCATGGCTGATAGGCTACGACTGGACTGGACAGTACAGAGTTCTGAGTCATCTGTGAGGGTGGGTGATGCAAGTGCAGTGCCAGTGCATTTTAAGGGGGGGGGGAGGAATAATTGCTATTAGCTACAGGCAGTCAAGTCAGGAAAAGCTTAAGCTTAATAATGAAGTAATATAATTAATAGGCTTTGGCATGCAAGGCATTAGGGCTAGCCAGGCAGGAGGGCAGTAGTCTAAAAATAATTGCCACAAGCACAGAAGCACTGTTTGTATTATGTAAGCACTGCACAAGCACAGAACTGACACACAACACCCCCCCACTGTGCACTCTGTAATTTTCTTGCTGATGTAATACAAATGCCCTTCCCTTTGAGAGCGGGTCTACACGATTTCAAATTCAACTACTTTAGACTCTGGGAGTTGAGCGGACAGTACAGCAGAATAATACTGTATGCAGTTGTATTGTATAGCTTAGCTGTCACTGGAGGCGGCAGGCTATCTGCCCCAGTCACAGAGAACCAGCCAGTCCAGTAGTCAGTTCAGTGTAGTGTGGTGTCACCTGACTCCAGTAATTAAAATGGGCAGACTAGATAGATGGGCCCTTGCGGTCCTTATCTGCCATCAACTCCATGTTTCTATGTCAGTTATCTTATTGCTATCATCAGGCATCAGCCTAAAGGGTAGCAGCACCAGTGGTAGTACTAGTGGTACTGTACTTGCTGGGTTGGGTGGGCCCCTCTCGGTTTTGTCTGCGAGGGAGTAACTGACTGACTTACTCCCACCCAAACAGAACTGGGAATGACCAACGCTGCTATCCTCTAGGCTGATGATAAACAGCCATATAACTGACATAGAAACAGAGTTGATGGCAGATAAGGACCGCAAATGCCCATCTAATCTGCCCATTCTTTTCTACCTTATGAATATGCCATAGACCTTTACTCTGTCAATGGTGGCCTATCTATTCATACTTATCTGTATTGCTCACTTATGCCTACCCTATCCCGTGCCTGTTTGAAGCCCTGCACTTATTCATATCCACCACTTCCTGAGGTAGGCTATACTATTCTATGCATCCACCGTGACCAACCTTTCTGTGAAAAAGAAGTTCCTCACAAACAATACCCCTTAATCAGCCTCCTCTAATCTCATGGTGTGTCCTGTTGTCCGGCTATTTTTTTTATATTGAAACATCATCATGTTAGACTCTTGCACCATTTAGCAGTACTCCAGATGGGGTCTCACACAAATTGTCTGTACAGAGGCTGGGATGACAACCCCCTGTTTTATACTAGCGATGCCTTACCCTATGCATCGGAGAATCCACGAGCCCTGGCTCATAACTGCCTTCTCAAACTGCTTGCCTACATTTAGGTCATCTTTTGTTTGTGTTGTCTGCAAAGAGGCATACGTTTCCTTCCAGTCCCTCTGCAGTGCACTGCCACTTATAAAGATAGTAAAGAGGACCAATTCCAACCCTACAGTACATGACTAGTAACCCCCCCACTTTCTTCTGCATGGACTCCACTTGTTGATTACTATTACCCATCCCTATGTCCTGTTGCTCATGCCCTGGCAATTGTTTACCCAGGTTACCATCCTCGGATGCACTCCCAGGCTGGCTTTCTTGTTTATTAATCATTTGTGACAGTGTGGGACTGCTAGTCTAGGTAGGCCATTTCCACAGCCCCTCTTTGTTCTACTGACTGGCACCCATGTCCCAGCATCCCTCCTCCACTCACCCTCCCTATTTCCGAATTCCTTGTAACATGCATGCCCACCTTTAGGCTTTAGGTAATCTGAAATGTACTCTGTAATGTGTCTAAGGAGGGGCTATCCTTTTCAGTGAAAAAATAATAAGATATGTATGACTGTAGCTGATTATCTACTGTACTAGACTACTACTTAATGTAATGTGTGGACTTTCATTTTATAACCAGTGCGAAATTGAGTACAGTCTGCAGACACTCTTGGAGTGGACAAGAACGATGCAACTCAGCTGAGTCTTATAAGGTAAGGTGATGGTAATGGGTTTTAAATTTGGAATTTTATGTTTTTGTGTTATCTTTTTACACTCCTATTGTCATGGTTTCGATGTGACATACTCAAGAGGGGGTGAACAACCTCTTGACATCACATCAATACCATAGCAACATAAACTTGCAGAAATTGGGACAATGATAAGGGCTCACCATTCAAATAACATAATTCCAATTGTCATACGTTGCTGTTGCTGAGTCTATCGATCACCATGTCTGGCAGAGATCTTAACTCTGGTGCTATTTTGTCCTGCTGTAGTTCAATCTTGTATCATAATAAATTGTTTTCCTACACATATATGTGGCCATAGTGCAGATTCATTAATAAGGTAAGGCTACATTAATTGTGTTTGGGGTGGTAGTAACTTCTCATATTGAGTCCTATACCCTCTAAATGTCAATGCCTGATGTACAGGTGATAACCACAGTATAATCACCTCTTGTGCTTGCTAGGGCAATGGCAAACCTCTCGAGCTGTGCTCTCAAGCCAGTTTTACTGATGCCCTAGCAGCCACTTGAGGTAATTACACCGTGGTTATCACCTGTACATCAGGCATTAGCCTCTATTTAATAACTCAGTTTAAATTTGCAGTTTAAGATAAGGTGACCCTTTGAAATATACATTTTTGATCAGTTCTGGCAGAACCCACTGTCAACTCAGCAGCCTCAGCTTCACCCTTGAAAGCTGGTAAAGTAAGTAATATGGAGCCAGGGTTATTTTTCATGGTTACCAAAGGAAACACTAGCAATGGAAACCATGACTAGTACTTCCTTTCTGTATGTGTGTAAGGAGGTGCTTTGCTCTTGAGTGAAAATAGCAATAAATGATGTACTTAATTTAAATGTGAACTTTCATTTGTAGGCCCGAACTTGAGTGTGGACTCCATCACCATCAGATCAGAGAGTTCCTGTCCTACATGTAGCAGCAGTCACCAGAGGCCGTTACAGGAGTCACCTTCAACAGTCAGTCTTATTAAAGGTAAGTCAATGTGTTTTAAATTGCATGGACGGGTGTATAGTGATCGCATTTGTATAGCATTGACTGGTAGTTTGTCTGACTGTCCGGGTTGGATAGGGGGAAGTAGGAGAGGTAGGGGCAGTACCGTAGCAATGGTGGTTGGAGCATGGCAATAAGTCACTAAGCAATAAGGCACTCCCAGAGGTTAGATTAATAGTCAGTAACCACTATCTAGGTCTGGGATGTCGATGTAATATGTGGCACAAGACGGGTGGCCCAGGGACATTTTGCCCTAGGTTGTAATTAATTGGTTGTTAGTCTAACTCCTGTGAAAGCCTTATTGCTATTATAGAAAAGTATTCAAAAAGAAAAGTGTGACAAGTATGGTTTATGGTTATGAATGTTCTCTGTAGCCTAGAGTTAGAAAGTGACTGGTAATGCTGCATTGTGATTTTAAGCCAGCATTCAAAAACTGTTCATAGAAGAACTTTTTTCTTAAAAGTTGATCTTACAATAATATCAACTGTTTATATAATTTAAACAGAGAGATATTTGAGAAAAAAGTTCTCCCACCAACAGTTTAGGAATGTTGGCTCAAAATCAGAGTGCAGCATTCCAGTCAGTCAGCAGTGACAGGATGGAATGATAAAACTCAGGAAGAATCAAAATGCCATGGTAATCAGGCTGTACATGACGATTAATGTAAGGCTGATCCTAACAGCCAAGCCAGTCAAACAACTTTAGGCTGGGGGCTGGATGTATAGTGTAGAGTTTAGAGTAATGAGCTGTGAATTTTGACCTTGTTGGCATCCAGCAGCCTGGGTTTGATTACCACAACCTCCACTTGCATACTGTGTGACTCTGATTCTCAGCAGCAAGTCATTTAACTGCCCAGTGTTCCCAAGTCACCCCGAAATGAGGCACTCGTGCCGAGTAGGCCTAACCCGGTTAGCAAACTCTAACAATTAAAATATGTATATATATATATATATATATATATATATTCTACAATGAAACTGCCTTCTGAGATCTTCAGCATTCTCTCACATAACCAGGTAAATAGATGTACTTAACTTCAGAGCATCCCAGTCAATAATCTGTCCCACTTCTTGTGTGGTTATGGTTAAGTCACTCGGCTGCACCTCGTGACACACCACACAATGCATGAGTAAACTCCCAGTAACCCACACCCTGTTGTGCCTTATTGATTACACAAACAGGAAGTTGGATAGGACATTGACTGGGATGCTTTGAAGTTAAGTACAAGTACACATATTATACTGTACACTTCTCTCTTCAGTATTTTGTAAAGGAAGGCCTGATTCTTGAAGATGCCACCGAAGAAACCATCAGGGCAGAGTTCAGAAAACTGAGGAAAGCAAGAGAAGAAGAAAATCGAAAACTCTCCAGCAGTGGCAACATTGGCTTACTAAGTCTAAGGACCAGGAGGAAGTTCTGCGACTCCGTCAGCAACACCAATTGACATCAATGAGCCTACCCTACTAAGACAGATGTTGAGGCAATATTACAGAAAAAGAAGAAGTTGAAGAAAAAGAAGAAGATGATGATTGCCAGCCGACACCGTCTGCATGCAGCTTTGAAAATTATACAGAGGATCCTGCATTAGGAAGTAATGTAGATGCTGTAGCCAGTTCAGTACTCCAACTTAATTTTAATGACCCAACATCATGGCCTGCCATAACTGACAAAGTTAGATGTTGCTTGGTGGAACATGGCCCTGAACAAAAGAAAAATGCTGATTTTAGTTTCTCAGCATCTGATGATGGCAGGCGCTTTTATCGGGATTGGTTCACAAAAATTCTTCCTGATGGAGAAACTGCGGAACGCACATGGCTAATGTATGGTGAGACCCATGCATGCTGTTTGCAAAAAAATCATCCACTACATCGAGTCTAGCAAATCCCAAAAAAAGATTTTGTGACTGGAGACATTTAAATCCCAGAATTCCAGATCATGAAAACTCCCCTGAACACCGCAACAGTTATTTACGTTGGAAGAATTTTGAAATGCGCTTGAAGACAGGGGCCACAATAGATGATCAACTGCAAAGGTCAATTGCCTCAGAAAAAGAAAAGTGGCATACCATTCTGAAAATTATTCTTGATGCTATTCTTTTCCATGCAAAGAACAACTTGTCTCTCAGGGGGTCCACAGAGATAACTGGACACACACATTCTGGAATTTTTCTTAATTTGCTAGAACTGATAAGTCACTATAATCCGGAGCTTGCAGGGCACATTGCCAACCATAAGAAGGGGTCTGCCACTTATTTTTCTCCTACAATTCAGAATGAGTTTATTAACTTGCTGGGTTCCACTGTGAGACATGAAATAATCGTAAAAATTAAGGAGGCTAAATATTTCTCTATTATGTTTGATTGTACGCCAGATGTGGCTCACAAGAAGCAGATGTCTCAAATCATTTGGTATGTGAGGATACAGGATAGTGATTGTAGTGTTGAGGAAAGTTTCATTGATTTCATCATCTCACATGAAAAGACAGGAAGTGGGCTAGCTGCAGAAATTGAAAAGAAATTAAGTGATGATGACTTAGATATAGCTAACTGTCATGGCCAAGGGTATGACAACGTCGCTAATATGGCAGGAAAGTATTGTGGTGTGCAAGCCTGTATAGCACTGGTGAATGAACATGCTAGATTTGTCCCATGTGCAGCTCATTCTCTTAATTTAGTTGGGGTCCGTGCTGTGAGTATATCAGTGGACATGGTATCATTTTTTTGGTACAGTGTAGAGATTATTTACATTCTTTGTAGCTTCAACAAGCTTCTGAGAGGTGCTGTCCCAAGCAATAAAGGTCACTCTGAAGGGTCACACTGAAACAAGATGGTCTTCAAAGTTTCGTGCAGTTCACTCCCTTCATCTTCAAATACCTGATGTCTTAAAGGCATTGTACCAAATAAGTGAAGATGCAACCAATGCCGATGTGGTATCAACAGCCCAGAGCCTAATCAAGCAGATATATTTCAAATTTCTTTGTACCCTAGCAATGTGGGACAAAATACTGAACCTGATTGAACGAGTAAGCCAACTGTTGTAATGTAAGGGATTGCCTGTCGATAGAGCCTCAAAACATATTAGTAGATTAAGGGATGCACTGCAGCACATGCGGGATGATGGAATACATGATGTTGTACAACATGCAGCAGAACTTGCTGAACAGATGTCACTGAATGCAGAATTCACAGAAAAAAGAAAAAGAAAGGTGAAAAGGATGGCCGATGAGAACGTTGAAGATGAAGGGCACTTGATTTCTGCTGAGCAGGATTTCAAAATGCAGTTCAACAATGTTCTAGACACCCTCACTTCCCAGATTCAGTGGAGGTATGAGGCATTGTCTGAAGTGGCTGCTGACATTAACTTCCTTACAGGGCTATCTTTCTCAACAATGGAAGTTTGCGAGTTAAAGAAATGTGCAGCAGATCTAGCAATGAAATATTCTAAGGACCTAGATGCTTGTGAAATAGTATATGAGGTAGAGAGCTTCAAATTTCAGGCAGCTTCAGTACTGCCCAATTTTTCTAATGCCACACCCCTCAGCTTGTTGAAGCTCATTCACAAATGGTCTTTGAGTACTTCCTATCCAAACACTGAAATTGCTCTCCAACTCTTCTTGACGCTCCCTGTAACTGTTGCTTCTTGCAAACGTAGTTTCAGCAAACTGAAGCTGATCAAGACCTATTTAAGATCATCTATGGGACAAGAAAGACTGTCAAATCTTGCTATAATATCTATTGAAAATGCTGTAGCCAGTGCCATTAACTTCGACAAAGTCATTGACGAATTTGCCTCTTTGAAGGCAAGAAAGGTTCACACATAGGCCAGACAGACAACTGTGAAATGTGTAAGCTGTATCTGACTACTGTGGATATGCGATTCAGATTCAAATAACATATTTGCATGAAAATATATAGCATCCATCAGCTCTCATCAGTTACCGAGTTTCCCTTCATGTTCTGATTGCCTTGAGATTTTGGGTTTAGTACTCAGTGGCCTGTGCTGTTGTGTGTGGGGCTTTGGTTCATTCAGCTCCAGCTCCATATCTTGTATTGCTGTGTAACTGTTCCTGTGTGTTGTATGGATTGTTCAATTCTCACATTTCATATATTTATCAATTAAGTTGGAGTACTGAACTGGCATCAACATCTGCATTACTTTCTAATGCAGAATCCTCTGTTAGCAAACTATGATTTTCATTTAAATACCACTGGTTCTCATTTGGCCACTTTACAACACAATTTGTTCTAATTCCATGATGACAAAAAAATCTGAAATCAGGGGTTGCTACGGATACTCAATTCAGAAGAACATGTAACACAAGTGTGTTTTGGTTCAGTAGGGGAGTGATCCAGTAGTAGATGACCCACAACTACCAAATCAGGCTACAGCATGTAACTGTCTCCCTCTAAGAGCTTCAGTGGGCCTAGAGGACCCCTATCCCCATGCTTTGTGTAGCAATCTTTCACAGTACATTTCAGAAATGCATATAGGGTGGGTGGGTGGTTGATGGCATTGTTGGTCACACAAATGTCCACAACAATTGTGGCGGCACACTCTATATACCACCCAGTCAGAGTCTCTTACATCTCATTTTCCATGGGGGCAAAATATTCCCTGAAATCAGGGGTAGGGAACTGTAAAAATAGTACGGTTTTTCTTCAAGAAAAGCCCCAAAAATTGCCACAGAGTATGTTAACCCCTCAGAGCTTCTGGGGACCTTGCAGCCCGCAGACCCCCATGCTTTATGTAGCAATCTCTCACAATATATTTCAGAATACATATAGGGTGGGTGGTTAATGGCATTCTTGGTCAGCCACTCATCCACAACAATTGTGGCGGCACACTCTATACCACCCACTCAGAGTCTCCCATAACTCATATTCCATGGGAGCAAAATATTCCCTCCCTGAAATCAGGGATAGGGAACTGTAACAAAAGTATGTTTTTTCTTTGACAAAGGCCCCAAAACTCACCACAGAGCATGCAAACCCCTCAGAGCTTCTGGGGGCCTTGCGGACCCCAGACCCCCAGCTCTTTTCTTGGGGGGGGCGCAAACTTAGACTCTCGCCCAGGGCACCAAAATGCTTTCCTACGGCACTGGTTTAGTGAGTCTCTGAGCATAGGAGAGGTCCCAGAAGACTGGAGAAGGGCTGATGTGATCCCGCTCCATAAGAGTGGTAGCAGGGAGGAGGCAGGGAGCAACAGACCATTCAATTTTACCTCAGTAGTGGTCAAGATTATGGAGGCACTCCTTAAGGAAAGGATAGTGCAACATTTGGAATCCATAGGATCACAGGATCCAAGACAGCATGGGTTTGCAAAAGGAAGGTCCTGTCAAACTAATCTCATAGATTTCTTTGACTGGGTAACCAGAGTGGTGGACCAAGGGGGGGAGCAGTTGATGTTGCCTACCTTGACTTCAGCAAAGCTTTCGATACTGTTCCACATAGAAGATTGATTAATAAGCTGGGTAGACTCGGGGTGGATCAGACGTTGGTCAACTGGGTGGCAAACTGGTTGATGAGCAGAAAACAAAGAGTGGTGGTAAATGGTATACAGTCAGAAGAGATGCAAGTCACAAGTAGGGTACCTCAGGGATCAGTCTTGGGGCCAGTCCCCTCAATATCTTCATCACTGACATTGCAGATGGACTGGAGGGTAAGGTTTGTCTCTTTGCAGGTGTCACCAAGATCTGCAACAGAGTAGATGATCCAGATGGGGTGGGAAGAATGAGGAGAGATCTGGATAAACTAGCAAAATGGTCAGATGAGTGGCAACTGGGGTTTAATGAAAATAAGTGCAAGATCATGCACATAGGGAAGAGAAACCCTGAAACCATCTATAGGCTGGGGGTTGCTGGCAGTCACAAGGGAAGAAAGAGACTTAGGCGTCATCATCACCGATGACCTGAAATCATCCAAGCAGACCACTAAAGCAGTAGGTGTGGCTAGAGGGATGTTGGTGTGTATTAGTAGGGGTATCTCAAGTAGGAAGAGGGAGGTAATAATCCCTCTTTACAAGAACACTGGTTAGGCCCCATCTGGAGTACTGCATGCAGTACTGGAGGCCACACCTTCACAAGGACATTAACCAAACTGAGGCAGTCCAGAGAAGGGCAACCAAAATGGTGCAGGGACTGCATCAGAAAACATATGAGGACAGATTAACGGAGCTCAATATGTATACCATATAGCAAAAGAGGGAGAGAGATGATATGATCAAAACATTCTAACACCTTAAGGGTATTAACAAGGTAAAAGAGTCTAACATGTTTCAATATAAGAAAAATAGCACTACAAGAGGACACAGCACGAGATTAGAGGGAGGCAAATTAAGGGGTAATGTGAGGAAGTTATTTTTCACAGAAAGGGTGATGGATGCATGAAACGGTCTACCTCAGGAAGTGGTGAATATGAATACAGTGCAGGGCTTCAAACAGGCATGGGATAGGCATAAGGGAGCAATAAAGATGAGTATGAATATATAGGCCATTGACAGAGCAAAGGCTGGTGGCACATTCATAAGGTAGAAAAATAAATGGGCAGACTGAATGGGCCTTGCAGTACTTATCTGCTGTCAACTTCTATGTTTCTATATGTTTCTATGTTTCAACGGTTTCACCACAAGAGCATCACCATTCGGTGACTGGTAGCAGTGAGCAACCCGTGAGCCAAGCTGGCCTGTCCCCTTTGCCAACCTACACCTCTCCATGCCCCGTCCCTTGTTCTGCAGTCCCTGTAACCTGTGGACTTGGCACCAATGGCTTTACCACAAAAGCATCACCATTTGGTGACTGGTAGCAGTGAGCAAATAGTGATCCAAGCCGGCCTGTCCCCTTTGCCAACCTCCACCTATCCATGCCCCATCCCCTGTTCTGCATGCCCTGTAACCTGTGAACTTGGCATCAAGGCTTCACCACAAAAGCATCACCATTCGGTGACTGGTAGTAGTGAGCAACCGGTGATCCAAGCCGGCATGTCCCCTTTGCCAACCTCCACCTTTCCATGCCCTGTCCCCTGTTCTGCATTCCCTGGAACCTGTGGACTTGGCATCAAGGCTTCACCACAAGAGCATCATCATTCGGTGACTGGTAGCAGTGAGCAACCGGTGATCCAAGCCGGCATGTCCCCTTTGCCAATCTCCACCTATCCACGCCCACTCCCCTGTTCTACAGGCCTTGGAACCTGTGGAAGTGGCACAGGTACTTGGACAAGCAAGACCATCATCATTCGATGACTAGTAGCAGGGATCAACCTGTGATACAGACCAGATTGTCTCCTTCACCAGCACCCACCTATCCATGTCACACCTGCCCAGTCACAGCAGTTACCATGTAAACAGGTGTAAGGTAAACTGTCTGCACACCGGACAACCACCTCCTCCCCACCCACTTTGAACAAGCTGTACAGAAACAGTGTGGCGCCTCAGAAAAAAAAGATCACCACCCCTCCATCCTCTCTCTGTCTCTAATAGCAGTAAACTTATGCTATGTGCAATAACAAAATAAAATGACAAAGAGCACATAAACAGCTCAGTATTCCACCCTATGGACACCAATGAATGTAAATCATGTTGCTGCAGTGATACCGCCCTTGGTATTGCTTTTACTCACTAGTTCTATGGTTTGGCATTGAAGCAATGAAGGCTGCTCACTGATGCACACTCAGTAAAGACGCTTTACTACATGCAGTGACATAGAGTACTGACAGTGTCACAAATGAACGTCAAACAGCAGGGTTACACCTGAACATCAAGCAGCAGGGTGTTACCTACTGACTGGGACTAGGATCAGGTGGCTGCAGGATGATGGTAGCTGGAACAAATGGTCGTCAGAGACAGCCGGACTACAAATGGTTCAAGGCAACCCATGACAAAGGGTGGGTGATCAATGAAACACAATATCACTTGTAACTTCTCTGCAAGCTGGGGAGACACCTGTTGGCAGCAAAGTGAGTTGTGCGCCGTTGGCATCCATATGTAATTGTTACAAGTACATCAGGATAGGTCCAACAGATGATTTTCATCAGCTACGTCAGCATCTGCAGCAGCATCCATACTGCCCCCTTGTGTGTCACTTGCTGCCCCTGGTTGAGATTGACGTGGTTGAAACATATACGGCTGTATATGCATGCCACCTACACTGTCATTTAGAATATCGAGTAGCACCTCTGCAGTGTCACTGTCGGTGTCACTGTCTGTGTCACTATGCTGTGCCTTGCTTTCAGTGTCTTCTGCATCATTATTACAATGTACTACATTTGCCATTATTAGGACAGATTGTTCAGACATACAAGCACACAGTAAACTGTCTAATGATGAACCACGTACTCCTTACTGATGCCTCATTTATGGTAATAGTACAAAAATAAATGCAGGAATGGCTACAGGATGCCAATACTGTATAGAAAGCCCACACCACTGATTGTATACAGCAATGACAGTGCTTAGCCACAAGAGTGCCAGCAATACCACACACAAAAGCAACTAAGGTAATATCCAGGTGCAGAGACTATTAGGATGTTCACAAATGGTTTTATTGGGACACAAACTCCAGTACCTGAATTCTCTGTGAGGCACAGCAGATTGAATAATGCAAACTGGTAATCCCTGCTACGAGTGACACTCAGGTGAATAGGGACAACTTATGCATAAAACAGGCTCACGATTCAACCGGAAATATAGTCATCGATTTAGTGATAAACTGTTCGGGTGCGAGCTGTGAGCTGTGTATGTGAGCGCAACCACGAGAAAACGAGGTCAAAGTTCATCAAATGTGCGGGCACAGACACAGGAAGTCAGGTACTGGGAATGATCACGAAGTGCTTATTATAATACAAGTTGCAGCACTGCGGCATTGCGGCGCGAGTGCCATGAAATGGTGAGCCACGGCAGTGTGAGATATAACAGCACAAGAAAAAAAGCGACAGATTTAATTAACAAAAGGACACAACAGCTGATGACAATAAGGTAATAGCACTTCAAGCAGCAAATGGCACAATTATGACTGTTTTCCTTTAAAACTGTCAGAATTTGTTTTTACAATATAATGCTTTTTCATTTTTAGGCAAGTTCTATCTACAAACCAAGGTCACAGCTCTGGGTGCAACATTTACTCCAAGCTTAGCCAATCTGTACATGGGAAGGTGGAAAAACACACATGTGAGAGACCCAGATGCCAATCCCTATTTTTGGAAAATAAGTTTATACAAATGTTTTATTGATGATTTATTTATTATATGGGATGGCACCATGTCAGAATTTGAAGATTTTTGCCTCATATTTGCATTCCACTAACCCAAACTTGCATTTTTCTTTTGAAGCCAGTACTGACAGTGTTTGTTTCTTGGTCTTCTGTATTTCTAAGGGAGAGAATGGTAGTGTCAGCACTAACATTTACAACAAGCATTTGTCAATGCCGAACGTTCGCTTGCAGGTATTTGCAGTGGTATTTGGCACTTGGACATGGCTTAAAAAAATCAGTGACAAAGAAGTACAAGCATTTGTCAATGCCGAATGTTGCTTGCTTCTATGTGCTGTTTAGGTATTTGGAAGTCATTGGAGTGCAAATATTGAAAATTCGCGAACTTACTAGCGTGCGTAGGAACTGCGCAATGCACGCTTGTAAAACAGTCATTTTTAGGAATTTTTTCACCAAATTTTCAACATAGCCATTTTAAGACCTCTGCTCATGAACAGTGTCAGTGTGATTTTCTTAATGTGTCCCATACATTGAGTTCGCACACTGACTGCGCCATTGTGCGCTACATGGGCAGAAACACGTTTTGGGCAGGATGTGAAAATGACAGCTATATTGCTCATGAGGAGGTGTGGTAAAATGGCAATGTTGAAAATCTGGAGTGAAGATATTGAAAATTCACGAACTTATGAGCCTGCGTAGGAACTGCGCAACGCATGCTCGTGAAATGGTCATTTTTAGGAATTTTTCCACCAAATTTTCAAAATAGGCTTTTTGAGAGCCCACCTTATGAACACTGGCACTGTCATTTCATTAATCAGGCCTGAAAGGTGATTTTGTGCAGTGACTGCGAAATCACCCTTCGGGCCCGAATAACGCCATGACAGTGACAGAATTCATGAGAAGGGGTCCCAAAAACCCCATGTTGAAAATTTGGTGCAAAAATTCCAAAAAATGCCTAAGATATGCAACAAAGTGGAAAAAACCCATCTAGCCCATTATACAGCTTACCGGCATTTCCTCAGTTCGCGGTCAGCTTTGAAGAGTGCAGACGTGTTCCCGGTCCAGCGATGATCGTCCCACCAAGTTCCAGAGGTAAGTATGTGGTGGGGGGGGTGTGGGAAGGTAGGATGCGCAGTGGGTGGGTGCGGGTTGTGGGAGGGGGCGGGGAGACTGCGTGGGACCGTTTTTACTTTACAGGTTTTTGGCTTTTTTATAATTCACGACGCGGGACGTTTGCCACACTGGGGTGGGCTCCCAGCGTGGCAGAAGGATGGCTGGGGAGGGCCCATGGAGCCAACGGGGGATTGGGCACCCCCGTCGGCAGACGACGCGAGATGTTTGCCACACTGGGGTGGGCTCCCAGCGTGGCAGCAGGGCAAGCTGTTTGGGGGGAAGGTGGAGCCGATGGGGGATTGGTCACCCCCGTCGGCAGACTACGCAGGATGTTTGCCACGCTGGGGTGGGCTCCAGCATGGCAGCAAAGATTTAGGGGGGTGGAATGACGTGCTGCAAGCACACAGCGGTGGCTTTCTTTGAAGAGAAGACCACCACTGTCATACACAGCACCGCAGCCGATTGGTGCAGGACCGCCATGCCTGCTCAACGGAGCAGGGGATTGCACAGGGTAGGCACACCTTCAAAGGGTCCCATTCTCCCAAGATGTTCCTTTCACATGCACGTAAGCGAATGTAAAAAACCATGTGACAGAAATACACTCCTTCTCACTTCTTCCTGCCACCCGAAACGTCACACAGAACATCTCAGAAGGGCAGTTCTTGAGATTGAAAAGAAACTGCAGTAATGATGGCACTTTTGAAGTGGCAGTATCAGAAATGGCTGTCAGATTTAAAAATAGGGGATATTCAAACACACTAATATATTCAGCATACCAGGAGGTTAAACATATATCCAGAGCTGAAACCCTTAAGACACGCCAGGCAAGAGACACAAATGAAGCAGACCTTAACTTTGTGACAACTTATTCTATACATGCCCATAAAATTGTCAATATTTTGAATACAAATTGGAACATCCTGAGGAGTGACTCACACTTAGAAGCATATCAAGATAGACCCTCAAGGATATCATACAGAAGGGCTGAAACCCTTAAGGACATTCTAGCACACAGCAGACAACCGACCCCTAATATGCACACATGGCTCAAACCACACAAAGGAGGTTATAGATGCCAGTGATGCATCTACTGCAACAGGATGACGCAATGTAAAAAATTCTCTGACTCACGCTCTGAGAGAACATATACAATAAGCCAACTGATTACATGTGACACTTGTGGGGTCATTTACAAAACTGAGTGTACATGCGGTGCCTTTTACATGGGAAAAACTCAAGAGAAAATTCAAAAACAGAGTGGGGGAACACTGCAGGACAATAAATAATGTTGATTTAACCTATGCAACTGCACAGCATAATGTTTCAAGTATTAACAAAACAGCACATGTTTTCACTTTTAGGGGAATTTGAAAGAGTATTTAAAAATCCAAAGGGTGGTGACTACAAAATCTACATTTTAGAAAGAGAAGGATTTTGTATCTTTACTTTGTGTGTCTAAAAACACTCAAGTATGAATGAAAGATTTGACATTACACCATACTTGAGGAAAAGGAAATACTGGGCCCAATTCTCAAACGCTGCACCAAGACGCAAGGTGCGTGTGCCAAGCAACAGGACGCAAGCAGCACGCTGTGCCAACATGCAAGCAAAATGGGTTTCACAAATGCACCATGTGTGAATGCAAAGACCCACTGCGTCACGCACACCATGCACCAGCACAGCGCCAGATGGCTGCTAGCACCATGACGCATGGTGCATTGCAAAAGGGGTAAGACATGCAGGACACAGGAGTGCATTCACAAAGGTGCGCCAAACAGCAGATATCAAACACCTGCTACACCACACAGAGCTGAGCTAAGGGAACTTAGAAAAAGGAAGGGAAGAGGCAGGGTAGTGTTACAGGACTGAGACACAGGACTGCAGCAGGACAGAGACAGATGAATCCCAGGAGGATGTTTGTACCACAGGCCATACTGGGCATACAGCTGGCCATGTAACACCATAAGCGATGTGCCCACCAGGATGCACAACAGGTGGCGTTGTACAGCAGGTGCACAGACAGCAGCAACCCAGACACTGGAGGCATGCCATGCATGTGTACTGTCCACGCACCGCCCACATGGACCTGACTGAGCGGGGAACAATGCATCGCACAATATCAGCTTGGCCAGACTGCCATAGCATAGCTATGCCAGGAACTTGATGCTGACCTGAGAAGTAGGACCCAGAAGGCCATGCCATACTAATAGAGGCAAAGGTATGTGCAGCCCTATGGGTAATGGCCACTGGCAGATTCCAACACCGAGCGGCGACACCGTGGGCATCTCACAGCCCTCTGTATCATGGTGCCTGAGGCAGTCATGGATGCCCTCGTACACAGGTTGCACCAATACATCCACCTACCCACAGACACCCAGGAGCAACTGGCAATAAAGCAGGGATTCTATAGCACAGCAGGATTCCCATGTGTGCTTGGTGCAGTAGTCTGCACACACATCACCATAAGGGCACCATTGGATGAACCAGAGATCTATGTCAACTGGAAGGGATTCAATTCCATGAATGTACAGGTCATCTGTGACAGCAGGTGCAAGATCCTTGACGTCATGTCACAGTATCCTGGGTCCAAACATGATGCGTACATCTACAGGAACTGTGAAGTGTGTGAGGCCTTCAAGAGCGGGGATACTCACTGATGGCTGGCTGATTGGTAAGGCACACATAGACACGTGCAGCATGGGAGGGCATGGGACGCATGTTGGCACAACACTCACCTACACCCCCTCCCCACAGGTGACAGCGGATACCCACAAAAGCCCTGGTTGATGACACCAGTGAGGCATCCACAGAGTGCAGCAGAGCAATGGTACAACGATGCCCACACAGCAACACGTAGTGCGACAGAGTGCACATTTGGCATCCCCAAGATGAGGTTCCTGTGCCTTTACAGATCAGGGGTGCACTGCAGTACACACCAGTAATGGCATGTAAACTGTTCATAGCATGTTGTGTGCTGCACAACATAGCACTTGAACATGGCACACCACTGGCAGAGGATGAGGAGGCACCCAGCGAGGATGGTGACACTGCGGAGGAGGGGGAGGAGGCAGCAGGGCCTGCATATGACTGGCGACATCAAGGCCAGGCACAACACACACTAGCTGGACAATGAATGCGAGCACAGCTCATTGAGTCACACTTTGGATAAGCACACAACAGCATGCACAGTGTACATGGACACAGGTATGCCAACACCACCATGTTGTGTGCTGGCTATGGATCACAGCCCCGTGGCCATGGGAAGACCACACAAATGCAGCAACGGCACACACAACAGGGACATTGGGCAGCAGTGCCATGGCATTGTGGGGAACAACAAAGCAGTGCCAGGAACCCAGGAACCACCGTGGAGTGCACACACTGCAGGTGGACCGGAACAGCTGTGGCAATATAGAGGTGTCACCGCCTGGGCCACCACACAGACAGTGGCAGCACAGTTGACACAGATGTGGCCTTTGCCTGTGTGCAGACCCAGATTGTACAATGCACAGTGACACTGACAGCAGCATGAGCAGCCAGGTGTTCATTGCTAGCAGGGGTGACATGTGGACAAGCAGTGTAATGTAGGGATGGTGGGATGTGAGGGGTCCCATGCACAGCAGCCACAGTGCTAAGCAGCACAGACTGCATGGGATGGGAACAGCACTATGGTCATGTGTCACGCAGCACACTGGTGCTGGTGTCAACATGCAATGTCATTGTGCGGTAGGCACCAGAGGTAGGCACAATGGGGATACAGAGATCTGTGTTGGTGGCAGGCTGCACACACCATGCAGCACAGCCACAGGTGTTGCACATGGATGGGCGCAGTACACCTGTGGCTGCAGGACATGGTTGTGTTGTGGCACACACATAGTGCATGCCATGAGGACTGGCACAGTGTCACTGGAGTCATGCCCCCCCAAGCACAGCTGTGGTACCCTGCACAAACACAGTGTGTGGAAACAGGGGGGATGACAACCCATGCACCACAGGTTGTGCTGCACATCAGAAATGGGAAGATGCATGTCACACTGGGTGGCAGCCACAGCAAAGCTACTTGCGTACAGAGTTATCCCATACGCAACACACATTGCATTGTGTGCTGCAAGCTGATGCATGCTGCATTGTGTGTGCATCACAGCGTGTGACTGGCAGGGGAAAAGCAGGGAACACATGGAGCTGAGCCACCAGCACGTGCAGGGCTTCAGTAGCACATGCTAGGCTGCACAGGACAGTGTTGCACAGGACGCTGAGCCACCAGCATGTTCAGGGCTTCAGTAGCACATTAGGCTGCACAGGACAGTGTTGCACAGGACACTGCTCCAAATACACTGCAGAGGTAGGCAAGGGACTAACACATTCACGAGGGCAAACAGTAGGTGGCAGTCCCAGTTGCAATGGCATGCTGGAGCAGGGCACCTAACTAGTGATGATGAGACAGTGCTTCTCATCAGCCTGGCTGAGCAGTGGAGCAGGGTGCTGTTCCCACAGGGAGCACAGCACTCCAGCCCAGCAGACAGGGAGAGGGTGTGGCCCACCATAGGCATCAGGCTCCAGGTGGTGTCTGGAATCAGGAGGACCATGCTGTAGGTCAGATACCAATGAAATGACCTGGCCTGGTGGGAGGGACAGCTCCTTGCCCACCTGAGGAGGATGGCATGAAGGCAGATGTCCAGATGCATGGAGGATGGTCATGCCGGTCAGGTATGTGTAACCAGTAACATGTATGACACACAGCACACTACAGTGACCATGACTGCAGAGATGGGTACTGATGATATCATATACAATTATGTCTCCACAGGAGAGGGCAGTGACACCGAAGGCCAGGGGAGGCCCAGGGAACCCGGACTGGACAGACATAGCAGAAGACCCCACAGAGAGCAACATCTCCAAGGTAGGTGTACAGCAGTCATGGCATGTATGCAGCTGTGTAGGCTACTGTGTAGGGACCAGCAGGCAGGGGGAATGCACACACATACACACGGTGGCAGGGTCAGTACAGGTGGCCATGGCTGAAGGTTGCTGGTAGGGCACATGCACCATGGACACATTTGTGGGTGTGTGCCCCACACATGGTCAGTGCATGTCACAGCCCAGGTGCCGATGGTGGTGTGAGGAGTGGGTAGCAGGGCCAGGATGCACAGTGGCATTCCCTGGAGTGGGCGATGCGACACCTGAAGAGGAGGAGTGATGCACGGTGTACACAGTCAGGACCCAGATGATGGCCCAGGGCAGGCAACAGGTGGCACCACAGCAGGTTGCAGAGGACACAACAGATGAGGAGGAGGTGGAGGAGGATGACTCAGCTGACCGACAGGAGTGTCACCAGCATGCAGGGCCAGGCAACAGTGCTGTGGAACTGCCTGCGGCAGGTGACATGGCTGACATGGCAACAGGCGGGGACACCCGTGGTACAACTGGACAGGTGGGTGCTGACCAGACTGGGGATGGTGATGTTTCCATGCATGGTGGTGGTGATGCTATCCCAGACCATGGTCCAGGGCAGCCCGTGATTGAAAGGGACACATTGCCAGACAGGGACACGAGGAGCGATGATGACATGCAGCCCACCCTCCGTGACTTTGCTCAGAGACTTAGCCTGTGCATCAGGCCCATGGCAAGGCTGCTGACCAACCTAAATGATGCAGTGCATGACCTGCTGGACTACCTGGATCAGATTGGTTGACACTGAGTGGTGGGCATGTGAGTGAAACATTGTTCTGGCCTCACTCATGAAATCACGGACATGCTATGGACAGAGCTCATAGTGTAGTATGGACACAGGTTACTGGGACTTCAGAGATTTAGTAACTGAGCATGCACTGCAGTTAATTGCATCACCGTCATAACACTATTGCTGTGTGTTGAGCTGTTCCTATTGCATTGTGCACCTCTTGGATCACCTTAACTGTTGCTGTTGTGTTTTACTTTTGTGTTCCTAATACATTGTTGTTCCATGTGCAAGCTGTGTATGTGTGTCATTCTGTACTGTGCATGCTCATCACCTGCCTATGCTGTGTACTGGTCAGTGCCAGCCAATGTGTGGGTACGGGCCTTCACAGGGCACCATGTGGACAACAGGGACCGCTGTCCAACAACATGTGGAATGCACTGCATTGTGCCACAGGTTTTGTTAATGCGACACGCTGGGCACAGTGTCAGGACACTGTATCCCTGTGGTCCTGTGCCACCCAGTGTTGGGGTCCTCTTTGTTCCACAGTGGCATGCCACAGTGGTTAAGCCAAACCACCAGTCGACAAGGTGGGACCCTGCGGTTTGGGCCTGCATGTGCCTTGCATGTGTCATTACCAGATGTGTGGTGCGGGTGGTGTGTCATGGTATGTGGCATACCACAGGGCTCACCCAGTGGATTGCAGTGTGCAGCTCTGCATGGCTGCTGTGGTGGCATCCCCATGGTGGGTACTGTGTGTGAGTGTTGGTGCTGGGTGGTATGTGGTATGTAGAGCCCCTTGTGTGGTGGGGAAGGAACAGTCCTGCAGAGGCCATGCCCTGGTGTTGGGGCATGCATGGCACCATGGACAGGTATGGTGCTGTGTGTGCCAGGGGCCACTCCTGTGCTGGTGCACCACGCCATGGTGTGTGCACCCACTGCTCTCTGGTCACATGGGGGGCTTGTCTGGTTGGCGGTGGTTGGTGGTGCATGGGAGTGGGTGTGCAGCGTGAGTGGTCTTTGGCATGCCATGATGTACACATCCGGGTGCATGCAACTGATCCCAGGTCTGGCATTGAGGGCTGTGCAGGTGTCCAGTATGTGCCATCTGGGATGGCGGTGTGCATATCACTGACATGTGGGGGGGTGCCACTGCATGGGGATGCAGGCGTGTGTGCATGTCCCATGCTGCGGTGACATGGCATGGTGTGCCATGGCCATGGGCACTGTACAGGGGATATGGGGTAGATGTACATGCAGCACATGTATTCATGGCACATGCACATACACATCTATGTGTGGTATGTGTTGTGTTGGGGTCCCTGCCCATGGTTTGGTGTGAGCACAGGACCATTGCATTGTGGTTGCCAGCAACATTGGTTAGCCCTCTGATGCGCATGCCTGGCATGATGCGTGCATCCTACCAGTATGTGTATGTGTGTGCTGGCTTCCCTTTCTGGCCTACAGTGGCTGGTGGCTCACTCTGTGCAGTGCATGGTGGCTGTACCGCCATGGTGCTGCTCTGTGTTGCATCCTGCAGTGTGGCACACTCTATCTGCACCTCCACCACAAGTGGCACTGTGTGCACCCTGTGCCTCTGTGAATGATGTTGTATCACCGGGGTATCTGTTGTGCTGCAGCGGTCCCTGACATACTGCAGCTGTTGTCCCCCCTTCCTCCAGTCCTGCTGCGAGCTGCTGCCATCTGTGCAACAGGTTCTGCTGTTGGTGATCCTTGCCCGGCCATCCGCCCTTCACAGCCCATTCTACCTACATCAGGGTGGGCCCTTTTACAGCCTCGGGATTGGGCTGTCATGTGCTGTCCAGCCTCCGTGCTGCACTGGGTGTTGGCATGGCCATAATGTTGTCCATCACTGTACTGTTATGTGTCTGTTTGGACTGCTCCATGTCACTGACAGGTGGGTGGATGTCCATTCCCTGTGCCCGTCATGTTATAGTACCCCTATGTGCCTGTGCATACCCTCATCAGTATTACTGGGTGTGTCACTGTGGATGTCTTCTGTGCCCTGTGCGGCTGTGGCCCCCTGCAGTGTGTGCCCCACTGCGCCATGGCCATCTTCCTCATCAGCATTACTGCGTGGCTCCATCCCATTCCTGATGTCTGTTGGGCCCACTTGGCTGTTTTTAGAGGCAATTGCATCCAGCTGCTGTTCCCCATTGTCTGTGTGTTTGCCTGCTGTGTTGCCCACAGCTCTGTCCTCGGGTACGGCTGTGCATGTCACGTGCTGTGTCAGCACTGTGTCTGGCTGTTGTCCCATAGGCTTCAACAGCTGCCCCATGCCCTGTGCATCCTCATGGCTCTGTCCCACATCCTGTATGCTGGCTGTGTTCCCCATGCTGTGGTGGTCATCTACTGCCCCTCTGTTGTGCTGCCACACATTGCAGTCCGGATATACCTGTGGGACCGGCGCCATACTGGCTGCTTGTTGTTGCATGCATATTGCAATCTCCTGCAGTGTTGTTGCCATTGCTGCTGTTGCCTCTGTCTTGGCGATATGCAGTGCCATGCTGCGTTCCATGATCATGGTCTGCCATTCTATGGCATCCATTTGGCATGTGACACACAGCCATAAGTCCTGGAGTAGCCTTGTTGTCTGTGTTGTTTGGCATGCCCCTTTCTGGATCCCATGTATGATGGCTGCATGGATACCTGCCACTGTCAGCTGCAGCTGTCCCATGTGTGCAACCATGACAGTAGTGTGTTCCCATATGCTGTCTTGTATCCCTGCCAGCTCACGCTGTGCTGCCTTCTGGGTGAGCAGGATGTCCTGGCAGTATTGTGACAGGTCTTCCCCAAGGTCATCCTCCAGTAGCAGTGGTGTTGCACCAAGTTCATCTGTCCCACCTGTACCTGCATGGTCCTGTGTGGTGGTGCTGTGTGCCTGGCTGTCACGGCCTACAGTGATGAGTGCACTGTTTACCTGTCCCACCACAGGGCCATCCCCTGTCCCCCTGCTGCTGAGTATCCACTGTGGTCTGGTGCTGGTCTGCAGTTCAGGACACATTTGTGCTGTGCCCCGTGGTACTGCTGTTGCTGAATGGCACGGCATTGCTGTCGGTGTCACTTCCCTATTGGTCATCTGCCTCACTATCTGTCACCCTCCTGTGGGCCTCACTCACTGTGCTGTCACTGGTGGATGTCTGCTGTTGTTCCTCATCACTGCTGCTTTGTCTGCTGTGCTCCAATGCTTCACTGTCACTGTGGGTCACAGCATGGCATTGTGGTGGTGTTGCCTGCCTGGCTGTATCATGTTGTCTGGTCGCTGTGGTCCGGGCACCTGCTGGGTGTACAGACAGATGTGCACAGTGCATTATCTTAGGTGCCCATGTGCTGGTATGTGTCCAGTGCCATGGTGCATGTCCAGCCTGTGGTGCCCAGTGGAGTGGTCACCTCCTGCATCCCATGCTTCTGCATGGTGGCCCAGGCCACACTGTGTCCCTCTGCACCTGACCCCTGGGACCCTGTCCATTATGGGTCCCTGGTGCCAATGTGGTGTTTCGGCCTCCACTGGTGGTGCCACATTGGCTGGCTGCACGGTGGTGCCACCCACCACATGCATGCCCAGTGTTTACCTTGTGCATGTTGTTGCCGATACAGGTCTAGCTCAGTGTCAACCTGTATGCTGCACGTGCTGATCTGTGCCAGTACACATTCCTCATGTCTGCTATGGAGCTGTGGTTATGAGAGTCCTCCTCCCATTGCCATTGTGCAGTGCCTGTTGTGGGCTTCCTTCTCCTTGGCGTGGCTCTTGATGTCACAATGCCACTTCTGCAGCTCCCTCACACTGTGCCTGCTGGGTGCCACTGCATTCACCAGTCTGGCTACCTCATCCCATGCCTCTGCACACTGTGTCCATACCTTCTGGTCCCCTCCCCGGGACAGTAGCAGGTCTGCCTGTTGAATGTACACACAGGTAAGGGCCTTGCACCATTGACCATCATGTTCATGTACTCTTATCACATGTGCTCTGTGTTACACCTACCTGGGCCTCTATTGCATCCAGGAGGATGTCTGTTTCCTGGTCCATGAAGTTCTGCTTCCTGGAGTGCCCAGTCTTCTTCCTCCATGTCCCTGGGGTTGGCTGCCCCCTCTCTTCTTGCTGTGTCCTTCATGGTTCGGCCATTCATCCACCCCTTGCACCTTGCATTTTGCCTACACTATTTATTTGATGATCTGTGCATTCTGAACACCCTGCGTGCTGCATCTGGTGCATGGTGTGTTCCTTACAGAATAGGGTGCATTGCCGATGACGCAGGGGGCTTTGACACACAATGCATCCGACACACCTTGCGCCTGCTCTAAGGTCATCTTTGAGAATCAAGCCCCCTGTGTTCTAAAAATATATATACTTACACCTGAAGCACAATCTAATAATAAACGGGTATTGTTTACTAAGGTTAAAAACACACACCATGAATTAGATTTTTCATTGTTCACTTGGAAGCTTAAACAGCAAGCTAGTAGGAAAGAGGGCTGCAGTTATATTCTGTTTTTAACTGAATATTTGAATAGTTTGTAAGTGAAATTAGTTCTATGTGTTAAAAATTATTACCTTGAATTAGAACTGTTACTTGGGCTGTGATATTGTAACTTTGGAGATAGTTGTTTGGCAGGGATAATTAGAGGGAAATTTAAATGTGTTTGCCTGGTGCTAGGGGGAAGGGACATTAGCTGCAATTACCTTGTCTTTAAACAGGAATTACCTTGGCTTTCATTGTTCACTTGGGAGCTTAAACAGCAAGCTGGTAGGAAAGAGGGCTGCAGTTATATTCTGTTTTTAACTGAAATATTTGAATAGTTTGTAAGTGAAATTAGTTCTATGTGTTAAAAATTATTACCTTGAATTAGAACTGTTACTTGGGCTGTGATATTGTAACTTTGGAGATAGTTGTTTGGCTGGGATAATTAGAGGGAAATTTAAATGTGTTTGCCTGGTGTTTGGGGGAGGGGACATAAGAGCGCTCCCACCCACCCTGTTTTGTATGCTTTCTTAAATACTGAAAAGCCACTGGGGGTTGGGATTGAAGGGCTGAGTATTTCTGTTTGGGACTGAAATTTGAAGCAACAGGAGCTGGTGGGTCTGTGACATCATACGGTACCTGATGTCTGCTTACACACTATTAGTGGGACTGAAACACACTGGACTGTATGTGTTTGTTAGACTTGGGAACCTTATTGGTGGGGTTGAAATTATACTTGTAAATAACTACAGTCAGTATAGAGAAAGCGGTACACGGAGAAAGGGACTGAGAAAGGGTGTGTGCTATTATAAACAGAGGGGATAATCAGGGTGGCCATATTCCACCATGGCAGGCATCTTCGGAAGGGTTGTAGGCTGCTCAGGCTGTGGGATGGCAATAATTCTAAATTGGGCCTGGAGAGAGGAGGCTGCCCTCTGTAGACAGCTATCTTGTATCAGGAGTGAGGTATATTGGTTAAGGAGTAAGCTGTGGGGTGTCCAAGGATGAGAGGTGTGGATATGGGCAGCAGAAGGGTGGGGCTGAGGGAGGCTGGGGCAACGCCTGAAATTACAGGGACGCTATGTTACTGCAAGCAGGAGGGGGTATTGGGGACAGAGGACCCTTAGATAGGGAAGTTGATGCTAAGGGGAAAGCATACGGGGTGAACATTCCGAATACAAAGAGACTAGAGGGGGAAGAGTCAGGAGGGGCTGTTGTGCTGAAGCCTAAAACAGCAGACTGTGGGAAGGGAGCTCCTAAGGTGAACAGTGCAAGAGAGGAAGAAGAGGGTCAGTTTAGAGATGCAGTCAGGGGAAACTTGGGTTACTTGATGGAGGCTGACATAGACTGTCACAATAAATTTGAGCTACTAAGCAACCTAGAGGGGGAGGAAGGGGTTGGTGGAAATGAGGAAACTTATACAGAGGCCGGGAGGGAGTCAGATACCATAGGGCATCACAGACCAGCTGTGGAAAGGATAGACATAGTCCCAGAGGGGAAGGGAAACATATGTGTTAAGCAAATGGGGAGATGCAACATATTCCAGACATGAGGGAGGAGAGGCATGATTGAGAGAAACTGGGAGACAAGGAGGTGGGAGAGGAGCCCCCCTTCAGCAGAGAGGTCAGTACCAAGGATGGGGCCATAGCTAAAGGGGACCCACAGAGAGCCTCTAGAGGCAGGGGTACTATTACAAGGGGGGAGGATGGTGGTGTGGGGGAAGGGGAAACCATCAGGGCCAGGATAAATGGTTCAGATAAGAGAGGGTTAGAGGACACCTATCCAGACGGGGTTTGAGTTAAGTGGGAAAAATAACGAGGGAGGCAGAAAGGGGAGGGTGACAAGGGGGTCTCTAATAAGGCAGGAAGACTCCCATGAAATTGAGATCATGAATAAAGGGGGGGAAGGGGGGATGAGAGGGCATAGTGGAGGTAACCATAAGGATGATGGCGGTGTTAAGGTTCTGTTACTGGGAGACTCGATGATTAGGGGTATCAATTGGGAAGGACAGGGGTGGATGAAATAGCCAGGTGAAGGTAGTGAGTATCTCTGGGCTGACAGTGCACAGAGCAAAGTTCATGGTGTATGAAATGGTTAGGGATTGTGAGGAAACCGGATTCCTGGTGCATTTGGGAACTAATGATCTAGAGGAAATAGCGTTTTGGAAATCCAAGCAAGGTTCCAAGAACTTGCCAGAGTCTGTCAGGATAATGGATGCAACATTTCCTTTTTCGGAGATATTGCCAGTGCCAAAGGCCTCAGTGGAGAAAAAAATGAAGCTCACAGAGGTTAATGACTGGCTCAGGAAGTGGGGTGAAGAGAATGGGATGGGGTGTTAGGGAACTGGAATGGAGTTTGGGAGGATAAGGGACTATATGCCAAGGACAGGTTTCATCTTGCCCCATTAGGGAAGGAAGTCCTTAAACAAGGGATGGCTGACTACATACAAGGAAGGTGGGGTTTAAACTTGTAAGGGGGGGAAGGGATAAGGGAGGGGCTGATCAGAAGCCTCTCCTCCAGATGAGGAGTAGCCTTCAGGCCCAAGGGGAGGGAAACAGACTGAGGTGGAGGTTTCAGGAGGAGCAGGGGAGGATGGAAGCATAAGGAATCTGGGTGGGGTTCAGCAAAGAGGATCAGGGATAAGGGGTGGGGTTGGTGCTAGTAAATGCCAGGAGCTTGGAAACAAGTTGCTAGAGTTCAGGCCATGCTGTTCGGGGTGGGGGGTGGATGGCGGCAGTCAGGCGTGGGCCAACAAAAACCATGACTGGGACCTAAATGTATGGGGTACACTATGCTTAGGAGGATGAGAAAGAAAGGAAGGCAGAGGGGTGGAGTGGCTATGTTCATTAGAGATGACATAGAAATTGCTATGGTAGAAGAGGCAGAGGGAAGCGTGGAGGCCTTATGGGTCACCACGATCCCTAGCAGGAAATAAGGTCAAGCTGGGAGTAGCATACATTGGCCCCGGGATGAGTGATGTTCTAGAGGATGGTTTGTTGGACAACATCATTACCCAGTGTGGTCCAAAAGGGAAGGAGTGGTGTTGATGGGGACCTTAATATGCCAGGTACAAACTGGGGAACCGTGTCCTCTAAGGTGGCCAAGGAGCAGAGGCTGCTGGATGGCTTCCAGGATGTGTTCTTAACACAGCATGTGATGGAGCCCACAAGGGAGGGGCGTGTCCTGGATGTGGTTCTGGCAGATGGGGATCTGGTAAGGGACATGGTTGTACAGGACCCCCTGACTGGGAGTGACCACAATACTGTCTGGTTTCAAATAAGCATGGGGGGAGTGGGGGTGAGATCTAGGACACTGGCAGTGGACTTCAGGGGGGCAGACTTTATGGGCATGGGAAATATTCTCAAGGATCACTTGAAGGGGATTACCTCAATGACAAATGTGGAAAGGAGATGGGAGGTCATAAAACGGGGACTTCATGAGGCAGTCAGGATCTGCGCTAAGTTGAAACGTAAGGGAGCAAGGTCACATAAACCATGCTGGTGGTCCAGTGAGGTACAGGTAGCAGTCAGAGAAAAGAAGGCGGCCTACAAAAAATATAAAACAACAAGAGGGGATAGGGATAAGGAAATGTACTAGCTTGCATCTAGAAAAGTCACCATATGGTGAGGGAGCAATGTCAGTAAAGAGCAGCAGCTGGCACAGGGGATACATGGAGGGAAAAGGGCTTCTCCGTACATTGGGGCGGGAAAAAACTAAGGCCATCTCAGCAGATTGAGATCAGAAGGATGGTGGGTGGAAGAGGCGAGGGACCAGGCAGAGGTATTTAATGAGTACTTTGCCTCTGTGTTCACTAGGGAGGGGGATGGGATATCTACAAAGCAAGGCACAAAGGGGATAGAAGTGGCAGGGAGTGGGATCAGGGGAGCAACAGAAATGGAGCAAGAGGGACGGAAAGGTACCCCAGGTGTGTCACATCTGGATAAGGATAAAAAGACCAGTAAGATGAAGGGGACGGATGATGCTATCTCCGCCAAAAGGGTGTGGTTAGCCCTCAAGGCCCTAAAGAAAGACAAATCTCCTGGGCAGGATGGCATTCATCTGAGAGTGCTATGGGAATTGGCGGACATACTGGCTGCACCCCTGGCGGAGCTTTTCAGCAGGTCACTTGAGACAGGGAGGGTACCTAGGGATTGGCGAGAGGCACATGTGGTACCAATCCATAAAGGGGGGTCGAGGGAAGTACCAGGGAACTATAGACCCATCAGTTTGACCTCGTGTGGGAAAATAATGGAGAGTATACTAAAGGAATGATTGGGGTGTACTTGGAGGAGGTGGGAGGTCTGGATAGTCGGCAACATGGGTTTGTGCCAGGTAGATCATGTCAAACCAACCTTGTGGAGTTCTATGAATGGGTAACATCAGAACTGGACAGGGGTAAGCCTGTGGATGTATTATTCTTGGACTTCAGCAAGGCGTTTGACTCTGTCCCCCACAATGGTCTGGTGGAGAAACTGATGGGGTTAGGAGTAGGCCCTTTGATGGTCAGATGGATTGAAAACTGGCTAGCTGGATGCACTCGGAGAGTAGTGGTCTGTGGGGAGCTCTTGAACCCTAGAGAGGTAGGTAGTGGGGTACCACAGGGCTTGGTCCTGGGTCCGATCCTGTTTAATGCATACATATCGGACATCAGGGAGGGTATAGGGTGTGAAATGAGTCTATTCGCGGATGACTCCAAGATGGGAGCAGTAGTTGAGGGAGAAGAGGGGAGGTTGGCCTTGCAAGGGGACCTGGACACCCTGGAAAGCTGGGCTTACATGGAAGGTAAATTTCAATATCACCAAGTGCAAGGTGTTGCATCTTGGTCAGGAAACCCTAAACACAGGTACACCCTGGGAGGGGAGGCTGGAGGCCTCAATAGGGAAAAAGACCTAGGGGTCATGGTGGATACATGTTGAATAACTCTGAGTAGTGCAGAAGAGCAGCTAGCAAGGCAAACAGGATGTTGGGATACATCAAGAGAGGATCACCTCTAGGAGCAAAGTGATTCTGCCACTGTACAATGGACTGGCTAGACTCACACCTGAGTACTGTGTACAGTACTGGAGACCATACTTGAAGAGGGACACAGCTCCTGGAGAGGGTACAGAAGAGGGCAACAAAGATGATACGAGGGCTAGGGATTTGACTTATGAGGACAGACTTGAGGAGCTCTGCCTGTTTTCATTGGAGGAGAGGAGAGACGAGGGGACATGATTGAGGTCTTCAAGTACCTCAAGGGAATAAATAGGGTAAACATGGAGGGGATCTTTAGACAAAAGCAGGGAGGTATCACCAGAGGGCATGGTTTGAAGTTGGAAGGTGGAAGGGTGAGGGGGGAAAATAGGAGGAGGTTTTTCACTGAGAGGGTGGTGGACCCTTGGAATGCACTGCCTGGGAGCTGGTTCAGAGATCCACAGTGAAGGGCTTCAAGAGAGGGTGGGACAGACACAGAAAGTGGATGTATCAGATGATGGCCTGTCCTGGGGGGGGGGTGGGGATGGATGATAGGAGTTTCTGGAGCACAAGGGATGGGAGGGTCTCGGCACCCAACTAAGGATCTAGGTTCGAGCAGACTCGATAGACCATAAGGCCTAATCTGCTGGCAAATAGTATGTTAGTATGTTAGATTGAGAGCATTTAACTGTATTGTATATTGTGATTTGTTTGCCCTGTACAAATTACTAAATGTTTTTTTCTTATGTGTCTTTTCTAGATATTGTTTTTACTACGTGGAATCGAACGAAGTCTCATGGACCATTTTTGTCTCTGCATCTTCATTTGATTTTTCTACATGGCTTTTAATCTGTTTATATGAATTAAACATATTCTTTTTAGGCAATAGTATAAAAAAGAAATATACTATATATAGATAGATAATGAACTTATTTATGCATTTATATCATTGTTTACATTCACACTTTGCACTTTCCGATTATGACACAGTGATGTCACTAGCATGAATGTATAAATAAGGCACTCTGAATTTGAAATGTAGATCCATTGAGAAAGGAACGACTATGTTCCAAAATATGTCTGGACTTGCACATGGAACTATTACAATAATAATGAAGCACCAGCTATGACTGTGAGCCGTCCCTATCTTTATATGGGTGGTGAGTGCAGGATTTGGCTGTGGATTTCTGTTATCCTTATCCATGCATCCCCAACTCTGTGCAAACCTCTTCACTTGCAAACTTCCTGGTGCTTGCACAGCATGTGGCGCTGATAGACTAGTATATGACAAGTCTTCTTCACTACTCAGCTAAAAGCAGCAGTACAAGTAATGGGGAACATTATAAACATATCTTTTTATTCCATTTTAGATTACCGTTTTTTTCTCCTGTCTTGTAAGATGCTATTTACCTCCCTTTTGAACCTTCATTAGCATTTGTTTTAGATTTAAAATAATTAATAGGAATTGTCTTTTATTTAGTTTTTGTTGACCGGGTAAGTGCACTAGACAAATCCTGCCTATTTTCAGGAATGACCTGGGGAGGGGGATACAAATGAATGCCAACTGACTTTGAAACAGATTAAGCTGTTGGTGGTATTTTCAGTGAAAGAGGGAAATTTAGCCAGGACACCAGGATAATTCCCCTACTCTTTTTGATAAGTACCATAGGATCTGCAACATCCACCTAAACTACCACCAATCCAGGCAGATGGGACCTCAGTTTAATGTCTCATCTGAAAGACAGCACCCCTCTCATGCTGCACTACAGTGTCAGTACTGTGGTATTAACCAAGTGCCAGATATGTGAACTGAACCCCACAGCTCTCTGATCTCCCAACCTCAGAGACAAGTGTGCTGCCTACTGAGCCACTAACACTTCTAATATGGCTATCCCAAGATTTTGTTTCTTTATCACTATGCTCAGCTATTTTGGAATGCACATTGACCCATAAGTCCTGGTGTAGTGTGCTGTGTACTAGTTCACCCAATCCCAGTAAGTGTTGTGAAGTGATGGGTTTTCAAAAATAGCTACGAACACTCATGAAAACTTGGGAGCATTTCAAAGAGTGGTCTTTCAAATCTTAAACAAATGCCAGTGCAGATTCAAAATGGAAAAAGGGATCATTTACAAGACAGGAGGAAACTGGTGATCTAAAATGGAATAAAAGGTATAGGGTCAATTATTTATGAAAACAATCCCTGCTGCTTTAACAAGAGGAAATATAGCCAAAGAAAGGGGGTGTTACCTAATAATCTTCATGCTGGCCCTTCCTCCCAGCTGCCATAAGTGGAATTTATGTAAATGAGAGGCTTCAGTCCCTATTGGCAGCCTCCTGCTATAGTATTAACTCACTTTCCAGCACTGCAGCCCCAGTTTGAAAAGTTACTAGTTAAGTCACAGGTGCAGTGTCTGCCTGAGCTATTTTTTTTTTTTACTATCACTTGGTTCAGGCACATTTTAATGGCCATGTGGGTGTTGGATGCATTGTTTACAGACACCATCACCATAATTTTGGCTTTTGCCTTGACATTTCTTGTGTTTCTTTATCTCGGTCATGAATGGAAATCTTCAACCCCAGCAAACTTTCCACCAGGTCCATGCCCTCTCCCTGTGATTGGAAACCTCCATATGATAGATTTAAAGAGACCCTACAGAACTTTGCTAGAGGTAAGATTGAGACATTATGCCTGTTTTGCTTTAAAGAAAGTCAAATTAGAATCCTGGCATTTTGTGATTCATAGATACAGAGACAGTGTCGGCAGATAAGGGGCTATGGTCCACCCAGTCTGCCCATTTGAGCTTGTAAGTTCAGTTTATGTTTCATCTTTTTACTTCTATTCCCTATCACTATACTTAATCATAATACAGAAACTGAGCATTTGTTTTCTTTTTTTTTTTTTGGAGAGGGCAGAGTGTCTAAGTAATCCAGTTGTAGTTTTGTGGGACATCCTTTTAAATTTCAAAGCCCATGACATTAATTTGTGCAAGATTCAAAAACATGCCTGTATGTGCCACCAAACAATTAGTATGCAGTATGTGCCACTATAGCAAAAATATTTTCATTAACAGCAAACTTCACTTCTTAAGTCTCACTCTACATTGAAGAATTAAAATCAGGAACAGATTAGAATCTTTGATTTAAGACTGAAGGGTATGCCTTGATATAATAGGTTTTACAAATAACTAGTAGCCATATGCATTTTAAAAAATGGCATTTCACCACAAATATGAACTGTTCTCCAATTTATTCCTGGGTCCATGCCTTAAACATAGACAAAAACTGTTAGGTCATTTGTCACTCACATCCCTATGCAAATGAATGTAGTTTTCATGAAAAAGTTATTGATTGTCTGTATGTGGGAGCACTGTAGTATGTAAATGTTAATCCAGTGCTGACAAAATATTGACTTATATGCCTGCTTTTCAGCTTGAGTCTTGTGCAACATTGATCAAATTTATGTTTGTGAATGTACAGGTATTTTGTAAATCTCTCATAGATAAGTTGTGTTTACTTAAAACACCCAGATCTTGCCAGTAAACAGACCTCTGGTCTAGTGTACTTACCTGGTTAACAAATAAAATTGAATTGAATATTCCACAACAAAATGAGGGCGAGTGTAAAGCATGTCATGGGATTGGTTCAAGTACAACAATTTGATTTCACATAATCCTGCAAGTGCACTTGTTTTGTTTTTGAGAAAAACTGAGGTTATGGAGCTGGACTGCGGCAACCACAGGGACTGAATCTATAGAAGACAGAGTGGCCACCGCATATTGTTTCTGGTGCACTGGCAAGTTAGTCCCTATTGTTAGCATGGGAGCAGGAAACAACAGCAACTTGTGATGATCCCTCCATTTTCTATATATAGTGCAGCCCCCTTAAACGTATACCCTTGGGACCACCAAAAAGTATGCATTTAAGGGGGCTATGCATTTAGCCAGCCTTGTATTTTTTTAATGGTGAGCACAGCTTGCAGCAGTGTGTGGGTATGGAAAAGTAATGTCAGTAGCATATTAAGTGCTTTCTTGCTTGGGATGAAGTGATTTGGGACATGCTGCGGCATTCTTTAGTCGGATTCCTGTGTGAGGGAGAGTGCCTCTGTGATTTGTGCAGTGCTTTGTGACATTCTGCTACATTCTTTGGTTTAATTTCTGCTTAAAGGGGGTGCGTCTGTGACATTTTGTTGGGTTCCTTGATTTTTAGTGTGAGGGAGGGTGATTTTGTGAGCTGTGTTTGATGGTTAAAAGCTAAAGTAAATTATTAACACATCAGTTTAAATAGAGCAGTTCATTAACATACAATTAAGAGCTAATTAAGAAGGCAGCTACAGGCAGTGTCAATAAATTGGATGATCAGTCCACATATAATAGCAAAACTGAGGGGAAAATTATGCATTTTAAAGGAAAGGGGAAATTGTTTTACCAGGAAAGGCACACTAAGCCAAAGCTTGTTGTCAGGTGCGATGTGGGAGCACATGAAAGTTAAGTGACTTGCTCAGGGTTACACAGTATGCAGGTGGGGGCTGTGGGATTCAGACCCCAGTCTCCAGGTTTGTAGCTCAGAGCCTTAAACCACTGCACTATACTGCTTCCTTAAAGGGATCTCCTATGTGTTTAACAGTTCTACATACTGTAGGTAGTATAGGGATGAAAATGGAACTTGCCTGTTATCAGTATGCATTTAAGTGGAATGCACTGTATATGCAATATCCATAGCTGCAACTACGTATTCTGCTGCAAGACAACATTCACCGCTTCCCCCACACAACACCACTTTTTTTCACTTCAGGTTCTAATAAACAAAACAGTATGGTTTTCCACTGTATTGTAATGTTTCACTTATGCCTCCCTCAATATAATTCAATTTTGCAAATGGAAGTGCAAAAAAAAAAACCCAGCAAAACTAGTTTGTATTCTTTTGTTTTTCCTTTTGCTTGGAAATCTTAATCTAACCTGAGAACTTGTTCCCCACCCAAGCAGTCCCAGGGAACAATACTGTATGCCATGTCAGCTCATGTTTCACTTGGCATTCATCCATGAGGTGCACAGGTAATGTTCTGTTCTGAAGTTCAATCATATTCTGCTTATTTCTCAACCAGAGGGTAAATCTGAGCAAATAGTAAATGTCAACATTTGTTTGTCTTTGATTCAGAGCTCAACCTACGGTTCAGTTTAGAAACTTTTGAGCACCTACCCCCATCAGTCCAAACCTCTTCCACTCTCTCCTGGACCTCTAGTCAGTGTCAAAGATGCACAGGTCATGAAGCATAGGCAATCCAGCAGAAGTTAGAAAATAAAATTGTGCAGGATAGCTCTTGACACAAAAACATAGAGGCTGGGATATTCAGACTGCGCCAAAAAGATATGCAATAGCAGGAGTAGGTGCAAGAGCAGTGCGCCACTTCACAATGTGTGCGATATTCAAACCAAGCGCATGTCAATGTGTGTCTGCGCAACACAGCTGAATATCGCACCACATGCACCATGGCGCAACAAGGGATGCACAGTGGATCAGGGCTGATGCACAGTAGCACATCCAGTGATGTGCAGGGACAAGGACAGGAAGCAGGGGTGCACTAGCCATGGGTGGAGGAGCATACAACAGGACAGACAGACCAACCCCCCCCAGACCCCCCATTAACTGCACAACCAGAGGTGAGCTGGATGGCCCAGCCCATGAACCCCAGCACTGATTCAACAGCAGAGGCACGGTGCCCCAGCACACTCCCCAGGCAACCAGTGACCGCAACACAAGGAGAGCTGGACCCTCCAGTGCCACCGCACCCCACCAGTGCTGATCACCCCCTGTACAGCAGTCCCAAGACACCCAGCCCAGAAGCATCACCAAACATTGCATGGCCCTGAAGGTATGCCACCACCACCACTGTGACAATGCAACCCTGTGCCCCATGGCGCCATGCATGACAGCCCCACTGTAATCCCCTTGCAGCAGGTGACACCAGCCACTGACGCAACAGCAGCATACATAATGCCCCCCTGCATGGTCCCCACCATGGCACAGCAGAGAGGTTGACACTGCGTCAGTACTCGAGGGGCCCCGCATGTGACAAGGCCCACCCTGGATGCCACCACCAGAAGGACAGCACCCCACACACACACCCATGCACACACCCTGTCCCAGCACTGGCCCCACCAGACAGCACAGCCACCCACTGTGGTGCATGGAGGCATGCACCACACAGGGTACAACACAGGGCATGAACAAATCCCCCACCCTGTCCCAAGGGTACCCCATCATAAAGCCACACAAAGTGGGAAACAGATGCCGCTGTTGCATGTCCAGTGATGCCATGTACCCACAGCCTGTACACCACCATGGCACTGGTGAGCTAGCCATGTGCTGCATACACCATGAACCTGTTCACCCCCAGCATGTGGCTGGAGCACACGTGACAGACAGCAGACCACAGACACCAGTGACAGCATGGAGTGGGGACAACAACAGCACTGCCCACAATGTTAGCTGAGGCAGACATGCAATAGACCTGGAGACAGGATGCCAGCTGCCATGGCACCGTGCCCAGAGGGTGGCTGGCATGGACAGCCACCAATGTCATGCCAGTAGACATGCATGCATTGGGGGGGTTGACATGACCGTGTGTACCACAGACATGCAAGGGGCTCAGCCACACGGACCAGGCACAGACTGACAGGGGCGACTAGGACACAGCGCATGCACCTGGGACCACTGCACACAGGCATCCAGTGCACAGGGCACAACACACATAACACAGACAAGGACCATGGCCCCCACCCACACCAGTGAAGGGGCCCTACCAGACACACACATGACCAGGCCTGCACCACCCCCTGATGCCATGCACACCACTGCAGCAAGCCACCAGAAGCCCGCTGCAAATCAGAGACCACCACAGTTGTTGTATGAAACATGTGTATAATTTAAATGGTAACAATATAAACAACAACTATCTACATAACTATTTACAAAGTGGGGGGTACAAGGCTACAAGTCGGGTGGGGATGGGCATGGGGCAAGGGGGGAACATCAAGGAGTGGGACAAAGGGGTGTGAGGGACAGTTCAGGGGGGAAGGAACAGCACGGGCCCCGTAGGCCCTACTGGTGGCCCCTCTCTTTCCAGCGGTCACCTGTGCACTGCTGGTCGCTGCACTCCATTCTCTGAAGCAGCTCCAGAGTTGCCAGTGTCACCTGAAGGATTTCTGCAATGTGATGCTCCAGGGTTGTCCAGCACTGTCCACCTAGGACAAGGGAGAAGAGTCAATACATGTGACTGGCCAGACCCCCACAGACCACCCAATGTGCATGGCATACAGCTGTGGGCCTCACCTCTGTGATGGCATGTGACCACCCACAGTGGGCACGCCCACAAGACCCGCCTACCCAGGCACCCATAGCCATGCAAACCACTGCACAAACCCACCGACCCATGTTCTGCACAGCACCAACGAGGCTGTACAGTGTCATGGCTATGCAGTGTGGTGACAGTGGCACAGCCAGGTGCCCAGTGCATGCACAGCCAACCTGTGACTCCCACTCGCGCATGCAGTGCCACAGGACAATGCAGAGTGCACCGTGTGGCGTGCACGGCAGTGAGGCCATGTGCGGGGGACCATGCCCCGCCACCACCCCTACAACCCACCATGCACATATGTAAGGGGAAACATGACACTCACCTGCGTCCTGGTCAGCAGGGAGCTGCTGACCCATGGTACCACCACTGTACCCCAGCTGCAAGGCCACACCACCCACTCCAGTCTGCCATCCCTGCTCATGGGCCAACCGGGCTCTACAGTGATCCTCCAGGCCTAGGACACAAACATGGAGAGGGTAACATCACTACAGGTTAGTAACATAGTCCCCCCCTTGCTGTGTGCCTGCCTGCACAGCCCAGCCATGATGCGGTGGCGCAGGGTGTACATGAGCTACCTCCAACATCGGGAACACAGGTAGGCCCCCCTGCAGCATGGCCTGATGGCCACCGTGATACCTGGACAGACAGATACTACCAGTGATTTGATGGAGCACCTACCTGGCCATGGCATGGTGCCCCTCCGGGCATGTGCCTGCAGTCACCCCAGGCGGTCAGGGTCCCGCTGCTGGAGGTCACCATATCAGTGGTGACACTGCTCTACTGTCCTGCTGCACCCTGCGGCCTCCTCCAGGCCCTCTGCCACCTCTTGCCACACTGCAGTCCATGGCCTCAGGAGGGGTACCTGCACAAAGAGGGTACCAGCATGTGGCTCTACCAAGGCCACCAGGTTTGCAAGCTCAGCTGCCATCCAGACAGGCTCTCTGGTGCGTGGCATGGTGCAGTAGCAATCTGCAACAAAATGGCACCCTGTGCACACGTGCTCCATGTGCAGAGGCAGCATGGTACTGTGCTTCCAGTCACTATTGCGCTGTCACCGGACTGCACAATAGGGGTGCAGCCATTTGTATGCATGGTGCCTAGAGGCAAATGTCGGCTGCAGGGTTAAGGGTCTGTCCACACACAGAGTGCCACAGTGCTATTGGGAAGCCCTGCATGTAGCGTGGTAGGGTGCATGTGTGTGATGCCTTGCAGTGGCCTACCATGCTGTGGCGCCATGGCACCCATGGCGCACCATGGCAAAAGTGCCCCTGAGCACACAATGCACTTGTACCACAGGCACAGTGGTGGCCATGCCCTGTATTGCCTCCCATGCACAGCACATCAGCAGTACCGCTAGTGTTGGCATCAGAACCCCGGGCATGCGTGGTGCGGTGCTGATTGTGCACGTCACAGTGGTGCGCCATAGCCTGAGCATGCTCAGCTCCATTGCCGAGGTGCAACAGTGCAATATTCAGCCAGGATATGCCAATCAGCTCAGGAGCCATTGCGCAGCACATCCACTGCATTAGCATCCAATTACAGATGCGCCTGCTCTCATTTGCATGCATTGCACTATAAATACGCAACCTGTGGCTGCATAGGCCATGGATCGGTGTTGCAGTCCTTTGAGGTAGGTTGCATGCTGTTGGGATGTGGGGACAGTGGTCTGGGAGGGCTGTATGGGACTGCACAGTCCAAGGTAACACCTGTCTATCCCCCAGGCACGAGCATGACAGAGCGAGAGGAAGAGGAGGAGCAGGGAAGGGTGCGAAGGAGGAGGCCCAACTTTACCAGGGCTGAATCTGATGCCCTGTTTGAGACATACCTCGACAGAGAACTGCTGCTTAGCAGACAGTGGAGAATGCCACAGGCCCATGCTGCGGTGTGGGGTGAGGTGGCACATGCCATAAATCAGCAGGGCAGCCACCAGCAGTCCATGCAGGAGTGCAAAAAGAAGGTTGGCACAGACAGGAGGCAGATTAAGGACAAGGTGGTAGTAGTTAGTAAAATTTTATTTATACAGAGAAATTTGCCATTAGGGTTCAAAAAGTCCCTATTTACAAGGCAATCCTGTGTCATAAAAATTTTTAAATAATCACAAAATGTACAAAAACATTTCATTCAGATGGCCGCCGTCAGGGTGGCATGTGTTGCCACCGGTGAGGGCCAGCAGGACATACCCCGCCTGATGCCACGGGAGGAGCGGGTGGCCAGCAGCATGTGGCGTAGTGCCATCAAGGGTGTTCCTGACGGTGGCTTCCAAATGGATGGCAGCCCATCACTACATGGTAGGTCCAGCGCTGTCATTGTGTGGGTGGTAGGAGGGCATGTCTCAGGGCCATGCGGAGCCACTAACGGTACTGTGTTCATTTATAGCTCCTCAGCATCTACATGGGGCAGCAGTGGTGGGTGTGTCCACTGAGGGGGTGGTCCTAGACACTGAGGAGTGTCCATCCCCCTCCACAGGTGTCCGAGGGGCCATCCAACTGCATACCTGCATGTCTGTCCGGACTGATGTCGGTGGTGTGGGTGCGGACATGGCGCTGCCTGTGTCCCAGCGTGACACCACCCTCGGTGTTCAGTGTGCTGGGACATGGATCAGGGCCAGATCCAGCACTGATGATGACGTGACACACATCCTAGACAGTGATGCATGTGGGACACAGGATGGTCCCACAGAAGGTAACCGCCCAGGCGGTTCCGCGGGTGATGCTGTCGTGGCTGCCTGTGCATCAGCCCATTCCCAGCCTGTGTCTGCATGCTCCAGTGGGGCAGCACTTGTGTGCATCAAGGGTGGTGGGGCTGTTGTGGCTGCTGCGGCTGTGCCAGTGTCCCCTGGTGATCAGCAGCTGGAGGGGCAGCATCCAGCATTTGGCCAGTGCTATCGGGAGACAGGGACAGGGGGCAGTGGTAGTGCACCACGTGTGGACATACCCCAGAATGGCAGTGCTGCACAGCGCCCATTGTCAAGGGGTGCTGGGCAGCAGGGCCAGAAACACCATGGGGGACAGCATGCTGGACATGCAGACGACCCCTTGGACGACCACAGCCGTATTCTCCAGGCCTCAGTGGATCAGCAGATGCAGCTCGTGATGGCGGTGGATGCACTCAGTGCGGTTCTACACCAGGCAGAGGAGCGGCGCAGCAGGACCACAGCTTGCTCCTGGCAGAGTTGGCCCAGCAGCGGGCGGATGTGACCACTGCCATTGACAGACAGACCTCTGCAATGGCAACTGTCATGACTTTACTGGCCACCCAGTTGGGTGCCCAGCTGCCGCAGACCCCGCACAGTGCTATGTCCACCCCCCATTCCCGATGTCATGCGACCCCTGCTATGTCGATGCCGGGTTCCGCTGTGGGCATGTTTGGTGGCCTGCAGACCCCTGTGCGGACATAGTCACGTTCATGCAGTGTCACCCCTGGGGCCTGTTGGTGCCACCCCATGAGGCCAATGGTCAGCCTGGCATGGCTGGCAGGTCTTGGCATGGACACCCACGCATCCATGGTGGCCATGGTACTGTGCCACATGACTGACCCGTCTCCCACCATGGCCACTGTCTGCCACTGCCCTGTGTGCACTGTGGTGTTCTTTGTGCAATACATGGGTGAGGTGCCCAGCCCTGCACACACATGGTCCCTGTGCACACCCTCCCAGCTGCTGGCCACTGTGGTGATTGCCTGATGATGCCTGCATAGCACTGTCCATCACTGTGCAATGGTGCTCAGCATCTGAGGCCTGCACAGTGCCAGTCACTGGGCATGGTTGTGTGTGTGGTCCTCTGAGGGTGTGGGGGTGCCTGTTGGGGTGGGCATGCCTGTTGCCCTTTGGGCATGGGTTGTGGTGTGTGTGCATGTGATGTGTTCAGCCCTGTCCATCCCTGCTGCCGTGTGTGGTCCCCCACCCATTCCTATTCCCTTTACGCCATCCACCCCTGGTGTCCACCTGCCTGTCTGTCTGTGGGCTGTGCTTCACTTGGTGGTTGCACATGGCCCCTTTGCCTACCTGTGGTGTCTGAAGTGCTCCTCTGTGATGGTGTCCCGGTGCTGCTGTGCCATCTGGGCCAGTCAGGGGTCCTGTCATCCAGGGATGGCTGCCCTACACCAGCTGGACTGACATCCTCATCGTCTCCACCACTGTCCCCCTCCTCAACCTCAACAGCTATTCCACAGTCTGTGGCCATGTTGTGCAGGATACTGCAGGCCAGGAATAGCCCACAAGCCTTCAAGGGGCTGTACTGTAGGGCATCACCTGATGTGTGTAGTCAATGGAACCATGCCTTCAGCAGACCGAACACCTGCTTGATGACATTCCGTGTTGTGGCGTGTGCCTCATTGTACTGTTGCTGCACTGGGGTCATGGGGTGCCAGTATGGTGTGAGCAGCCAGGGCCGTAGTAGGTAACCACTGTCACCTGTGTGCAGAGGGGAGTCATAAGCATGGTGGTCTTCATCACTTTGCCATGGGCCATCATGGCCAATACCCATGGCACCCCTGACAATGGCCCCCCTACGTCTGCACACATCGTCCAGCGTGCTATGCATACTCAACTACCAGATGGCCTGTGGGGATGTCCCCACTCTTGAACCTGTGGCACAGTGCAGACTGGTGCCAGATGAAGGCATTGTGTGCTCCCCCAGGGTGTGTGGCACAGACATTGATTATGCACCCCCTGGCATCGCACACCACCTGGCAGGTGACAGTCGGGTAGCCTTGCGGTTGATGTATGCCAGCCCCTCCGGGCCAGATGGCATACAGATGCCTACATGGGTGCAGGCTATGGCTCTGAGCATGCCAGGCAACTGTGCAACCCTGTGGAACTCATGTATGTGTGCTGTGCGCTCTGCCCGAGTGCTGGGCAAATGGATGTACTCCACAGCATGTGGCAGCAGTGCACTGAGGAATTGTGTGAGTAGGCATGATGCATCCAACTGGGTTAGCCTGTTGTGTCCCCTGTTGGTCTCTGGAAGGTACCCATGGTGAGCAGGCATGTGACTGCTGTGACCTATGTCTCCACTGACAGCGCATGGCTCCGTCTTGTGGGTGCCTGCATCTCATCACTGCACAGCTCACAGAGATGCCTCAGAATCATCCAGTTCAGGTGGTACCGGCACACAATCTGTGTCACTGTACTGTTCAAGGTGGTGTGGGCTTGGTACTGCCTGTTCTGGGTGTACCACTGACAGGACCTTCCATGGCCATGGCCACGCCCTGCTGCCTGCCTGCCTGCCTTCTCACACCCCTCATTACTGCCTCCATCTGGAAGGTGGCACTGGCCATGTCCCTGGCTAGTGTTCCTCCCCCGGGCGGTTGTCCTCCTTTTTCCCCCACTGTGTGTTGCTGGTGCTGCACCTGCACTGGGTTCACCTCTGGCTGCCGTGCCTCTTGCCAATGCCATACGTCCACTGTGGCACTCTCAGCTCTCTCGCGCACACTGGCACGGGCACACCCACTCCTTCTCTTACTCAGGCACACCTCCAGTGGGCCCTGTCCAACACCTGGCCACACCTGCCCCCTGCTTCCTGTCTTGCCTCCATGCCACTTTGTCTCCGCACTCCCACCTATGGCTCCCCTGTGGCGCATTCTTCCTCCCTTGTCTTGCTCCTTTTTATTTTGGCTCATTTCCGCTGTCACGCAATTTCAGCTTGCTCCGCTACTGTGCACGTCGCATGCTGATGAATATCACACTGTGCATGTTATTCATGGTTCCGCCCCCTGCAGTTGCGTATGCATTCATTACTGTTGCACTATGGCGCATTGCTTGTTGTGCTGCGCTGCCGATCCCACTGAATCTCGCACCATGGTGCATTTCCTCACTTGCGCTGGAGCAACCCTGTTGTGCATGGCGCATCCACTCTGAATATCCCACCCAGAATGTAAAGGCAGATAAGGGCCACTGGGCCATCCAAGTATGCTCATTTATTTAACCTTCATTTTCTGCTGCAGACCCTACTTGATCTACAATCTGGTCCCCCTTCCTTAACCCTACAATTCCCTTGTGCCTATTCCAAGCACTTTTGAACCCCACCACTGTTTTTGCCCCTATTACCTCCACTGGAAGGCTGTTAAAGGTATCCACTACCCTTTCTGTGAAAAAATTCTTCCTGACATCCCTCCTGAATTTACCCCCTCCCGCTTCATAGCATGCCATCTTGTTCTAGAACACACTTTTCTCTGAAAAATAACCCCTTCAGTACCTTGTTAAGCATGTGAGGTATTTAAAGGTCTATCATATTTCTACTCTTCCTTCTGTCCTCTAGGGTGTACATATTGAACTCCTTTAGCCTTTCCTCATAGGTCTTTCGATACATACCCCGAACCATTTTGGTAGTCCTCCTCTGGACCACCTTCACTTTATGTACTTTCTGAGATGTGGTCTCCAGAACTGGACACAGTACTCAAGGTGGAGTCTTACCAGCAATCTATATATGGGCAGCAACACCTCCTTCCTCCTGTTGGTGATACCCCTTCATATGCACTGCAGCATCCCACTAGCCCTTCTAATTGCCTTGTCACACTGCCTGGCCTCCTTTAGGTCATTTTATTTTTATTTATTGCAATTGTTTCACCAGGAAAGGCACACTGAGCAACAAGATGCTTGTCTCCCAGTGCGACCTGGTGGGGTACACATAGATGATATAACGCACAGGTTATCAAGTGAACAGTTAACAGAAGCAAATAAAAAGCAGCATAAGGATACACGATTGCATGAATATAAAAGCAGTACACATTGAATGCTTAGGATATTATAGTATCAAATAACAATTTTTGTGACAAGGAGCAGCAGACAAAGTAAATTAGCACAGTAGTAACAGCTGTAAACAACAGAGGACGTATATCACAGTTATACAGTGTACACAGTACATAGGGCAAAATAGGCCCAGGACATAAGAGCAAGGTTGGGGTTATATGCCAGCTTCTGCAGCAAGACTAAGGCAGCTGGTCAGGCAATGGAGAGGGGATAGTGGGGCATGGCATGTTCAGGGACAGGAGCAATTTGTAGTAAGGAAGTTTGCTAGGGCAGTAGATAAAGAGTAGGAAGAGGAGGAGTGCCGAATTTGTGGTGGGAGGGCGTTCCAGAGCTTGGGTAGCTGGTGTGAGAAAACAGCTTGACTGGCAGTGGTCTTCCACCTAGGGACTGAAAGTTGGTGGGAGTCACTGGATCGAAGATGATGGGAGGGGGGTGGGGCATCTGTGAGCACGGTGGCAAGGTACGAGGGGATGGACCCGAGAGAGGGCAGTATTATCTTCAGGACCAGTTCACGTCAGACTCCGGGAGAGAGGCTGCTGCAGTTCCTATATAGTACACTGTGCATGGGGAGTAGTTTTTTTGAGATAGCATCAATGTGGTCAGAGAAGGAGAGATGGCTGTCGAGCCAGACCCCCAAGTAACAGAACGAGGAGACATCTTCAAGGTTTTGACCATCCAGGGTGGCGAAGTAGGGAAGGAAGGGAGGAGTCTGGTCAGGTGTAGTCATGTGCTGAAGGTCATAGTGACAGTTTTCTTTGCATTTAGGGAGAGCTGGTGGGAGCTAAACCATTGCTGTACCTTGCTGAAGTCAGCTTGGAGGTTTGATTGTACCACATCAGGGGCAGAGCCCGAGTAGTAGAGTACAGTATCATCTACATACATGTGGATTGAGGAAGTACAGCAGATGAGTGACAGGTCATTTAGGAATATAGAGAACAGAATGGGACCAAGAACTGACCCCTGTGAGACACCGGTGGTTAAGGGAAGGGGTGGGTGGAGATCGCATTTGAGACTCTAACAGACTGAGTTCTATCAGAGAGGTATGATCTGAACCAGTTTGTGGCTGTGACAGAGAGGCCTGATTCAGCAAGACTCAAGAGCAATATGGGGTGGAAGACTGTGTTGAAGGCTTTTGCAAGGTCAACAAAAATGGCTGAGGTGATCAGTCCACTGATAGTGTCTGTAAGCCTTATCAGGGAGGAGGTGGTGGAGTGTCCCTTCCTGAAGCCAGACTGGAATGGCGTGAAGAATTTGGAGTCAGTGAGGAAGGAGATAAGTTGGGTGAGCACAAGGTGCTCTTGTAGTTTTCCTAGGGCTAAGAGGAGAGAGATAGGGTGGTAGTTAGAGGGGGAGGTAGGAGCACCTCATTTTGGCAGAGGGATGACAATGGCATGCTTCCATGCATGGGGAACAGCAGTGGCAGCAAAGGATTGGTTTAGGAGTTTGGCAAGTGGAGTTACTATAGCGAGGCGGAGAGGTATAGAAGTTTGGAGTCTAATCCATCTGGGGATTTGCCTTTTGAAGGGTTGAGAGAAAGTAATGCATCTAGGGCCTCAGTTGCAGAGACGTCTTTGAAGGAAAAGGGGCAAGACCTAGTCTGGGTCTTATGTCTGTAGGCGGTGCAAGAGGTGTAGTGTTGGGCAGGGAAGAGAGGATGGTGGAAGCACAAGTGGAGAAGTACACATTGAACTCAGTGGCGACTGCTGTGGGCTCAGATAGGAGAGAGTTATTAACATTTAGCATTGGAGTGGGATTGGCAGCCAGTGGGGTGAAAAGGGAATGAATGACCTTCCAGAATTTTGAGGGTTTATTTAGGTTAGACTGGAGGGAGCTGCTGAAGTACTCTGCTTTTGCAAGACGAGTGGCTCTGATGCACTTGTTATGGAGCATGCGGTATGTGGAGAGGTGTTGTGGGAGGCGTGAGGACTTATGCGTTTTCCAGGCTTTGTCCCATGTGATTTGACATGCAATCAGTTCTTGGGTGATCCAAGGTAGGTGGTTTCCTCATACTCTTGTATAACACAGTGGGGCGTGTGTGTTCCAGATGCTGAGGAATGTGTTTTTAAAGTGTAGGAAGGCATCATCAATGGAGATCATAGGAGGGGCAGGGGCCTAGTTTGTTAGCGCAAGGTCATCTAATACAGGGGCTAGATTGAGGGATTTATAGGAGTGTTGGACTACAAATTTAATGCGGGATTTTGGGCGGTGAATTTTACACACTAAGAAGGTTATGTGGTGGTCACTGAGGGAGTCAGGAAGAATACTGGCTTGTTTGATCCAGTGGGGGTGTGTGGTGAGGACACAGTCGATGAGCGAGTGGTTACCAGATTTTAGGTTAGGCCGGGTTGGCTCAGTAATGATTTGTGAGAGGTTTAGGGTTGAAATTTCAGTCCTGGTTTTGTTGAGGGCAGGAGCTAGCCAATTGTGGTTAAGATCACCCATAATGTAGAGTTCTCCTGTCGTGGTTAGGCAGGACATTTGCTTGAGGAGGTTGGTGACAACAGAAGCTGGTGTACCAGGTCGGTAGTATATCCCAGCAATGTAGACTGGTAGCGAGAAGGGAAGGACAAGCTGAATTAGTATTACTTCAAGGACTTTTGGTTCAGACATGGTCAGGACCACTGAATAGTGCAAGTCCGAGTTTGCATAGATGGCTATTCCGCCGCCTTTAGAGGCTCTATCCTGGTGGCCCATAGTGTAGCCTGGGATAGCGACAGATGAGTCATTGATGTTTTTGTTGAGCCAGGTTTCGGACAGGGTGAGGATATCTGGAGCATAGTGGTTGGCAAAAACCTGAAGGGAGTCAAGCTTGTGGACAAGGCTTCTTATATTTAGGTGCAGGAGGCGCAGGCCATGTGGGAGAAGGTCCCCAGAGTGAGGTGAAGAAGAGGCTGATGTTGGAGAGGGGCATGAGGGGGAGTAGTATTGTGGATGGGATTAGGGTGGATGTCACCTGCTGCAAGGAGCAGGAGAGCAAGAGTTAGGTAATGAGTGAATAGCTGTAGATGACTGACTGCGAGCGGATGTCTGTTAGATTGATGGCATGTGTGTGCTAGGCATAGGGGAATAAGCTGAAAAATGACCCAGGGGAGTGATGGGTTGAAAAGAAATGGGCTGGGACGTGTGGCTTAATGTGTCCATGCTTGGGTGAAAGGGGAGGTGGACGCTGGGCTGGAGGGGTGGGAGAACTCAATGAGGTTTGACAGGATTTGGGAGGGGAGCATGGGAGAGGTGGGTGGCATGTTGGAAAGGGAGGGAGAGAGGGAGAAGAAAATATGGATGAGCAGTGTCAGGTGGCCTGGTAGAAGGATCATGGTGAGGATCAGCTGCTAGGAGGACCCTACTGCTGTGGTTACTTAGCGGAGAATGTAGGTGCTGTAGTTACTTAGTGGAGAAGGTAGAGGGCTGGGATGCGGGGGCAGGGAAATGATAGGGACCTATAAGGACTAGGAACCAATGGGGGAGCAGAGGGAATGAGGGTTTTAGGTAGCCAATGGGGGAGTGAGCAGTGCTGCTAGGCTTATTAGCCAATGAGGGAGTGAGTGCTTCTAAGCTTACTAACCAATGATGGAGCAAGAGGGAATGTGGGTGGGCAATAGGTGTATTTAATCAGTGGAGGGAGGGAGGGTGGGGTGGGTTGGAGGCCTAAAATCCTTCTATGAGACAGTTGAATTTTGCTTAGTTGCAGCAAAATCTATTTGTAAAAAGCGTCAAGTGGCAAAAGCAGGGGAAGAAGTCCAGGCCAATCGGAGCGGGTTTGCTCGAAGCGCCCGTGTTTGATTGGCTGCGCTGTCGCCGTACGTTCCAAAGAGCTGCAGGCGGGCATCCTGGTCTCGGTCTGCTGGGTGCCGTCTGACTGTGGGGGAGCTGAAGCAGCCTTGTTCAAGGGCAGGCAGCTGGAGAGAAGAAAATAGCAGAGGTTAAATAGCGTAGAGGCAGGACAAGTTTAGATTGAGCAATTTAGCAAGACAAAGGACAGCGAGACTTTTCAGTGCCAAGGCAGAGTGCTTGGATGGGGGGGGGTGGGAGTGTAGGAGCAAGGAAACAACAGAAGAGCTGTAAGCACTTTAAAACAGCAGTAGAAATTAAAATCCAGCTAATACAGTTGAAATCATTCTATGAGACACTTGAATTTTGCTTAGTTGCAGCAAAATCTATTTGTAAAAGGTCCAGGTGGCAAAAGCAGGGGAAAAGTCCTGGCCAGTTGGAGTGGGTTTGCTGGAAGCACCCGTGTTCCGATTGGCTGCACTGTCACCGTACCTTCCGAGGAGCTGCAGGCGGGCATCCTGGTCTCTGTTATGATTACTCATAGGTCTCTTTTCTGCTTGGTCTTTGTTAGTATTACTTCACCCACTTTGTGCTCCGCTCCCAGGTGTCTATGGCCCAAGTGCATTATTTTGCACTTTTTTGCATTAAAACCAAGTTGCCATACCCTTGACCACTCTTCCATTCTTTTCATATCACTTCACATTCTTTCCATCCCCTCCCCCCAAAGTGTCCACCTCTGTTGCAGATCTTTGTGTCATCCACAAAGAGGCAGACCTTCTCTTCCAGTTCCTCTGCTATGCCACTTATATATACATTGATTTGGATTATTCCCAGCACTGATCCATGAGCTACCCCACTGGTCACCCTCCCTTCCCCGGAGCGAACTTCGTTTATCACTACCCCCTGTGTCCTATCACCTAACCAGTTTCTTACCCAGGTTATCACCTTATTACCTACCCCCAAGATGCCCAACTTGCTTACCAGTCTCTTATGTGGAAAAGTGCCGAAGGCCTTGCTGAAATCCAGGTAGGCCATGTCCACCCCTCCTCATTGATCCAACTTCTTGGTCACCCAATCAAAGAAGTCTGTCAGATTTGTTTGGCATGACCTTCCCCCTGTGAAACCATGCAGCCTTGGATCCTGTAATCTGTTGGATACAAGATATTCCACAATTTTTTCCTTTAGTAGCATTTCCATTAACTTATCCCCACCACTGATGTAAGGCGGACAGGCCTGTAATTACAAACCTCTTCCATGCTACCACTTTAAGAAGTGGGACTATATCTGCTCTTCTCCAGTTCTCTGGGACCACACTGGTCTCCAGTGATCTGTTAAATAGGTCTATCAGAGGTGCAGCTAGTACCTCTCTGAGCTCCCTCAGTACCCTTGGATGCACTCCATCTGGCCCCATAAATTTGCCCACCTTCAGGTTAGTAAGTGCTTTCCCGATTCTTTCCTCAGAAAACGGACTAGTGTCCATTTCCCTCCCATCAAAGTTTCTGGCACCTTTTCGTGATCTCTCCCCTTTCCCTTCTACTGTAAACAGTGAGCAGAAGTATTTGTTCAAGATGTTTGCCTTTTCTTAATATACTGAACCTTCATACTAACATACTAAAATGCCAGCAGAATTGGCCTAACGGTCTTTCATGTCTGCTTGTTTGGTCAGCCCCCACCCTGGGAGATGACCTTGCTGCCCCCCTCGTCCTCCCTGGCTTCTCCCTTCCCAGTCCTGGATATTCTTGCTGCACTGGATTTTGCTTCCAGAACCCTTCCCTTGTACCTGTCCCACCCCCAACCCCTCCACCAACTCTGCCTCCATCAGCCTCCTGGGCAGCGCATTCCATGGCTCCACCACCCTCTCAGTGAAGTAGCTCCTCCTCTTTCTCCCTGAATCTCCCCCTCCAGCTTCCACCCATGCCCTCTAGTTGCCCCCTTCCTTTGGAGCACCCTGACTGCTCCTCCCCGAATTACCCCTTCATGTACCTGAAGACCTCTATCATGTCCCCTCGGTCCCTTCTCTCTTCCAATGTGTACATATTTAGCTCTTTGAGCCTCTCCCCATAGGTCCTGTCCCCCAAGCTCCAAATCATTTTTATTGCCCTCCTCTGGACCCTCTCCAGGAGTTCAATATCCCCCTTTAATGGTGGCCTCCAAAACTGCACGCAGTACTCGAGGTGCCACCTCACCAAGCAGTTATACAGAGGGAGTATCACTTCCTTCCTTCTGGAGGTGATCCCCCTAGCGATGCATCCCAGCATCCTGTTGACCTTGGCCGCTGACCTCCTACAAGCCTCCGAGTTGTTCATCTTGACATCCACCACCACTCCCAGGTCCCTCTCAGCCATCGAGACTTGTAGCATCCCCCCCAGTGTACACTTTGCCTGGGATTCTGGCTCCCAGGTGCAGTACCTTGCATTTCCCTGCATTGAACCTCAGCTTCCACTTTCTAGACCACCTTTCCAGAGCCTCCAAGTCCCCCTGTAAGGCCACCCTCCCCTCCTCTCCATCCACCACCACCCCCAGTTTTGAGTCATCCACAAGACTCATCTCACTCCTGATACCCTTCCTTATGTCAGAGACATAGGTGTTGAACAGGAGGGGCCCAAGGACCAATCCCTGAGGGACCCCATTAATGACCCTTCTTGGGGATGAGACTATCCACCAACCATCCGGTCCTAGAGCCAATTGCATATCCATCTGATTATCTGGTTTCCAACCCCATATCTCCCAGCTTATCTAACAGGCCCCCATGAGGAACAGAGTCGAACACCTTGCTGAAGTCAAGAAAGAGGATGTCCACTGGTCTACCCAGGTCCAAGGTACTCATCACCTAGTCATAGAACTCCACAAGGTCTGTCTGACACGATTTCCCTGGGACAAATCCATACTGTCTATCGTACAGGCACCCTGACATTTCCAGGTCCCCCCAGCCTCTCCTTGACAATGCCCTCCATCACCTTGCCCACCACCGATGTCGGGCTGACTGGCCTGTAGTTCCCTGTCACCTCCCTTGATCCCCCCTCCCTTGTGGATAGGCACTATATGCGCCACCTTCCGGTCCTGGGGCACTCACCCATACCATCACCCCCTCCCTCTTTAACCATACAATCCCACCCTTTGTCTTCTTTTTGTTGCTAACATATCTAAAAAAAATACCTTGTTCCCTTTTTGATACCCCTGAGCTATTCTTACTTCAGTTTGCGCTTCTGTGCTCCTTACTACTTAGCCTGCCTCCCTCTGTTTTCCCTGATACACTTCCCAACCCCTCTCTCTGGGTCTCCTTATACCTTCTAAATGTTACTCTTTTAGCCTTTACCTTTTCTGCTACCACCTTCGAGGACCATAGCAGTCTCCTCTTCCTTTTACTTTTGCTTCCTTGCTTGACACAGATTTTTGTTGCCTTCACTATGCACTCTTTTAGTTTGGCACACTTTTCCTTCACTTGCCTAGGTCCTCTCCCCCTGCCAGGTCAATCCTGAGGCATTCACCTTAAAATCTTCTCTTCTGAAGTCCAGAACTCTTGCCTTTGTGCAGTTGGATTCTGCAGCTGTTCTTATGTTGAACCACACTGTACAATGATTATTGATCCCCAGATGGCTATTCACCTTGATGTCTGAAATACTGTCCCTGTTAATAAGTGCCAGATCCAGAACTGCCCAACACAACTGGGTTCACTGACTAGTAGCCCGAGGAATGCCACCTTCAGCAAGTCCAAGATGTCCTTATTTCTAGCTGAAGCTGCAGCAGTGAGGCTTCAGTCTACATCCAGCAAACTGGGGGGGCACGGACAGCAACCGAGGTGAATGGAGACCTGAACCAATAGCTCCTGGTACCCTGACATTCATTCAGTAATTGCTCAGGCTTTTCTGCAGCTAAGACAATCAAACTAACAGTAAATACAAATGCAGAGATTGCCTATCAGGGGACTCCTCTCTCAAGCTCCAGGCTGCTGTCTATCCAAATCACTGACCGAGTGCCTGCCGATCCTTTTGCATGCAGGCTGCATGCACGAGAGAATCCCCAAGATGGATTCCTTGGTTCCACCGCAGTCCGATGGCAATCTGCAAGAAATTAGGCAGATGTTTCCTGAGATCATAGAATCATAGAAACTTGACGGCAGAAAAGGACACACTGGCCCACCCCCACCCCGAACCTCCCTTGCTATTTAGCCCCATATGACTGTCCAATTCTCTCTTGAATCTCTTCACTGTTTCAGACCCTACCACCTCCTCTGGAAGTCTGTTCCATGCTTCCTCCACCCTCTCTGTGAAGAATCGCCCCCTCACATTACCTCTGCATCCTCCTCCTTGAAGCCTTACACTGACCTCTAGTTATATAGTTCCTTCCTTCCTTTACATTGTTGATCCCTTGACATATTTAAAAGTTTCAATCATGTCCTCTCTCTCCCTTCTAGTCTCCAACATATACAGATCCAGTTCCTTACATCTCTGCTCATATAGAACCAGGAGTTAGGCGACTACTTGAAAGAAAGCTGGAGTCTCAGTAAAAAATGCAGAAAGAAAAGGTAAAGCTGGGCATCCCAGCAAACACTGCACAGCCTAAAAAGTAATTTATTTTTCAAAATAAAGTTAAAGGCAGCAGCAGCAGCAAAAACCATACCACCAATGACCATTTCATATCTCCCAGGATGTTTCAAGAACCTTGAAAAAGCATCCTGTGAGATGTGAAATGGTCGTTGGTGGTATGTTTTTGCTGCTGCTGCTTTTAACTCTATTTTGAAAAATAAATTACTTTTCTAGCATGACTACTTTTTAGTCTGTGCACTGTCTGCTGTGATGCCCAGCTTTACTTTATCTCTGCTCCTATGTCTTCCCTTGCATTCCCTGAATCTTCTTTGTTGCCCTTCTCTGAACTCTATCAATCCCATCTGTCTTTTCATAGGTGTGGCCTCCAGAATTGGACTTTGTACTCCAAGTGCAGCCTCGCTATGGCCTTGTAGAGGGGTATCAGTACTTCCCTCCTCCTGCTAGTGATGCCCCTACCAATGCACCCCAACATCCCCTTTGCCCTCCCCACTCCCCTGCTACATTGGTTGCCCATCTTAAAGTAACCCAATACTATAATCCCCAGATCCCTTTCCTGCTCTGTCTCCTTGATGTCCTCTCCTCCAAGTGTATTTTGTTTTCGGGTTTCTGTGTCCCAAGTGCATCACTGCACACTTTCTGGCATTGAACCCCAGCTGCCAAGTCTATGCCCAGCCCTCCAGTGCCTTCAGGTCCTGACTCATGTCCTCCACTCCTTCCGCGGTGTCCACCCTGTTGTAGGTTTTCGTATCATCAGCAAACAGGTTCACCCTTCCCTTCAGCACCTCCACTATATCGATGATGTAGATATTGAAAAGGAGGGGCCTCAGCACTGACCGTGGGGGTACACCACTTGTCACCCTCCCTGTCTCTGAGTACACCCCGTTTACCACCACTCTCTAGCCAGTCTTCCATCCACCTAGTTATCCCCCCACCCCCATACTTTCTACCTTGCTCACCAACCTTCTGTGGGGGATGGAGTCAAAAGCCTTACTGAAGTCCAGATAGGCTACGTCCACTGCCACCCCTCCCTTGGTCAACCACCTGCATCACCCAATCAAAGAACTCGATCCAGTTTGTCTGGCATGACCTCCCTTACGTGAAGCCATGCTGCCTGTTGTCCTGCAAGCCATTTTCCTCCAGGTAATACACCACCCTCTCCTTAATGAGTGCCTCCATAACCTTCCCCAGAACTGAGGCAAGGCTGACCAGGTGATAGTTCTTTGTCACCTCCCTACTACCCCCTTTGTGCAGCAGCACCACATGCAACTGCTTCCAGTCCTTCAGCACCCTCCCCACATCCAAAGATACATTGAAAAGCCTCGTCAGTGGGATGGCCAGCTCCTCCTCAGCTCCTGGATCACCTTCAAGTGCAGGTTGTCCAGCCCGATTGCCTTGTCTACCTTCAACCTGCCTAGCTCTACCCTAACTCATTCTACACTGAACTAGCTCAGATCCACGCTACTGTCCTTTCTCCCCCCCCTGAGCTTGGGCCCCCTGCCTCCTCTTCCTTCTTAAATACCAAGCAAAAGTACTTGTTCAGCTCTTCTGCTTTTTCACAGTCCACTTCTAGTTTTACCCCTCCCCTGCCTTTCCTTCCTCTTTTCTCCCACATATCTAAAAAATGTTTTGTCCTCTCTTTTGCCCTGTTTAGCTATTTTCTCCTCGGTGTCCATTTTGCCCTCCTTATCTTTTGCTCTGCTAGCCTCATCTTCTCCCTGTAAGTTTCACCATCCTCCTTTCTTTGTGTCTGTTTATATTGTCTGAAAGCCCTTCTCCTGTCCCTGATCACAATTGCCACCTCCCTTGTGAACCAGAGTGGTCTTTTCCTCTTTCTGTTCTTCCTTCACAGTTTTATACACATTTGCATTGCTTTCAGCACCTCATCTTTAATAGTTTCCCATAACTTCTCCATGTCCCCCACTTTATCTGTTCCCACCACCTCTTCCCTCGCTATCCTTCTCATCCTAGTGATACTAAGATCAGTTTAGTGGTAGATGACATAGAGGGTAGAGAGGGCTGCATGAAGACCTGACCAAGCTACAGGAATGGTCAGAGACATGGCAGTTGGGATTCAATGCCAAGAAGTGAAAGGTACTGCAGTTTGGAGCAAGGAACCAGGGGAAGAAATATCAGCTGGGAGGGGTACAGTTGGAAAGCACAGTGGAGGAAAAGGATCTAGGGGTACTAATAACTGGGAGTGTGAATGACTCAGCTCAGTGCAGGAAGGCGGCAGCAAAGGCAAACAAGATGCTGGGGTGCATAGCAAGGGGAATCTCCTCCAGGCACAGAGAAGTGATCCTACCCCTGTACAGGTCACTGGTCAGGCTACACCTGGAATACTGTGTGAAGTACTGGTGTCCATTCCTAAAGAGGGACATCAGATTGCTGGAGGGGGTGCAGCATATGGCAACGAAGATGATACAGAGACTTGAGGGAAAATCCTATGAGGAGAGGCTGGGAGGGCTGCAAATGTATTCCCAGGAAGAGAGGAGGGATGGGGGGGATATGATCAAAACCTTTAAGTACCTGAAGGGTATTAACAGGATTAATACAGAAGGGATTATTCAGATCAGAAGGGGGAGGGACACAAGAGGGCATCAGCTGAGATTGGAGAGGGGAAAATTCAGGAGGGAAATCAGCAGACACTTTTTCATGGAAAGGGCGGCAGATAAGTGGAACACTCTGCCCAAGGAAGTGGTATTGTGTAGAACAGTGAGGAGGATTTAAGAGAGGGTGGGACAGAGTGAGAGGGGTAGTTATGAGGAGGGGAGGGTGGGGCAACCACAAGTTGAGGGTCTGGCTGCACAATCGAGCAAACTTGATAGACCATGAGGCCTGTTTCTACTGGCATTTCATATGTTCATATAAAGTTCATGCCCCTGAAGTCCATCACCATTTTGCTGGTTTGATTTTTCTCCCTCCCTGTCCTTGCCACTATGCTATACAGGAGGCAGTATAGTCGTAGTGGTTTAAGGCTCTGAGCTGCAAACCTGGAGACTTGGGTTGGAATCCCACAGCCCCACTTGCATACTGTGTGATCCTAAGCAAGTCACGTGACTTTTTTGTGCTCCCAGGTTGCACCTGGAAACAAGCTCTAGCTTAGTGTGCCTTTCCTGGTTAAACAATTTCCGCTTCCCCTTCCTTACCCTGAACCTTACTGTTCTGTGGTCACTGTTGCCCAGTACATGTCCGGTCTCCACCTTCTCCACACTCTCCCGATTTATCAGGACTTCATCCAACAGGTTGCTTCCCCCTGTTGGCTCTCTGACCAGCTGCTGCAAGAATGCTTCCTGCAGTGCCTCTAGTATTTCTTTGCTTCTAGTCGACATTGCATCCGGGATGGCCCATTCCACATCTGGGAGGTTTAAGTCCCTTACCAGGAGTAATTCCCATTCAAGAACCATCCACATGACTGCCTGTATCAGCTTTCTATCCCCTTCCACCCCTGCACAGGCAGTCTGTATACCTCCCTTAGTCTTAAGGCTTCCCTATCCTTCTTTCCAATGTTACCTACAGGAGCTCTGTCTCCCCCTTCTTCCTCCTGCCCTTCTGTTACCCTTATGTCCTCCTTGATGTATAGAGCAACTCCCCCTCCCTTCCTACCTGTCGTGTTCCTTCTATACAACTTCTAGCCAGGGATGGCTGTCTGTCATGTGTGGTGTTCTGTCCACCAAGTCTGGCTTATTGCTATTATGTCCAGTCCTTCATCCCCCATGATGGCCTCCAAGTCCACCATCTTATTTCCCAAGCTCCTGGCATTGGCTGCTAGTCCCTCCCCCCCCTTCCTCCTACCTTTGGGCTTGTAGTCACCTATCTTTTCATCTCTTTCCTGGGGGGGAGCTGAATGCCTTCCTTTTCTCCTGTCATTTGGTGTGGCTTTTTTCCTATCCCCCCAATTCAGTTTAAATTATACTTGTTCCATATGAATTCTCCAAGTTTGATTTTCAGTACAGCCTCTTCCTTCCCATTTAGGTGCAATCTGTCTATGGTAAATAGTCTCTCTTCCATCCATGTTGACCCCCAGTCCCCCCATGAACCCATACCTCATCTGCCTGTACCATTTTGCTAGCCATTGATCCTCTGCCTCCTTGCAGTACTTGCTTTCAGGACCTACAACACCTCTGAAAAAGCTATAGATTGGGAAGACAGATTACTTCAAAACATAGCAAGTGCCCTGAATCTCGTCTGCACCTCCAACAGACTATTCCCCTTCAAAGGATGTATATGGTCACAGATACAAACAGATTATCATAGGTATCATAGATGATACAGAGCTTAAAAAGACTAACGTCCATAATGTTCGCAAGTATTGGTTATAGCCCATTGTAGAATTTTGACTCAAATATTTGTCCAAACGAATTTTAAAAGTATCCAAGCTCTCACTAGCTACCACTTCAATTGGCAAATTATTCCATATTTTGGTTACTCTGAGAACCACGAACATCATCTTTTTTTTGCTACTGCTGCTGTCTGGATCTGTACATTCTTATTCGGGACCATCAGACAGCCAATCTTTGACAAATTCAGCTCACAATCCTAACACTTCCTTTTTTCGAGCAGCCCATTTGAATGTACACAGTCTGTTGGCTAAAAATCATTAATTGAATGCTGGATTTTTGAATATAAAATTAATGTTTTAGTCTTTACTGAAACTTGGCTTACCGATAAATTTTCCAACCAAGAAATTCAAATACAAGGATATACTACCTTTAGGAAGGATACGGTTGGTAAGAGGGGTGGGGGTTATCTTTGTTATGTTGGCTTGCGCTTGTGCAGTCAGCATATTGCACTAGTAGCAGATTTGGAGGCGCGGCCACTGTGGGTGAATGTAGGGCACACATCAGTAGGTACGTCCCTCATTCCTCAATAAGGCAGCATGCAGGTGCCACACTAGGAATACATAATGTGGCGAGCACATCTAAGGAAAGGTCCACTGCATTGAGAGCCAAGCTCATCACGCAGCAGCACCTCCCGATGTGCCTTTCCTGGTGAAGCATGCTAGTAAACATAACGGCAGTGACTGCCTCCAACCGCCTGTCACAATGCCGACTTCAGGGGTGCCCAATCCCCCTGTTGGCATGCCCTGAATTAGTTCATGTGCCAACGGGTGAGCCCACTCCCCGACGGCATAATGCCCCCCCTCCATTTGTTGTGCACTGAGGGGGGTGCCCAATCCCCCTCGGCTCTAGCCCCCCCTTAGGTATGTGCCAACAGGAGTGCCCAATCCCCCATCGGCTAGCCCCCAAACACTCCAGGTGGCACACTGGGAGCCCACCCCAATGTGCAAAATGCCCTGTTTGAAAAAATAAATAAATAAATAAAATGAAGAAAAAAAATCCCGTGATGCCTTTTTTTTTTTTACGTGTAAGAAGGAAGCGGTCCCTCGCGGTCTGTCCTGCTCCTTTCCCCAACCCACGCCCACCCTCTGTACCTGCACCACACCCCCTCACCCCATATTTACCTCTGGAGCACGGGCACAATGACCTTCGGTGGACCAGGAACACGTCTGCACTCTTCAAAGCTGACCGCAGACTGAAGAAATGTCGGTAAGCTGTAAAATGGCATACATTTTTTTTTTTTTACTTTGGTGCATATCTCTGGCATGTTTTGGAATTTTTGCACCAAATTTTCAACATGGGGTTATTGGAGCCCCTCCTCATGAATTCAGTCACTGTCATGGCGTTATTCAGTCTTGAAAGGTGATTTTACGGTCACTGTGCGGAATCACGCTTTGGGACTGATTAACAAAATGACAGTGCCACTGTTCATGAGGTGGACTCTCAAAAAGCCTATGTTGCAAATCTGGTGAACAAAAACCCAAAAATAACTGTTTTACAAGCTTGCGTTGCATAGTTTCCAAGCATGCTCGTAACTTCGTGAATTTGTAATATTTTCACTCAAGATTTTCCACATTGGCATTTTTCTACACCTCCTTATGAATGGTACAGCTCCCATTTTACATATCTTGGCTGAAATGCATTTTTGCACTTCCGGCCCAGAATAGTGCGGTCACTGCGCAAAATCAGTTTTAGGGATAGTTTGAAAAATGACAGTGACACTGTTCATGAGCAGAGAACCTACAATGCATATGTTAAAATTTGGTGATGAAAGTCCATAAAATGACTGTGTTACAAGCATGCATGCGCAGTTTCCACACACACTTGTAACTTCACAAATTTGACAATATTTTCATGCCAGATTTTCAACACTGGCATTTTTCACCTCCTTATGAAGAGTACAGCTGTCATTTTCACATCCTGCCAAAATGTGATTTCACACCTGTGGCACAGTATGGCGTGGTTGCTGTGGGAAATCAACTTTTGGGACAGATTAACAAAATCACAGTGCCACTGTTCATGGGGGGTGTCCCCAAAATGCCTATGTTGAAAATGTGTCTCTTCAGGGTGGGAGTGAGGCTGGCGTCAGTTCAATACTTCACTGCCATTCCTGTTATGCATCTCTAACTCCTGCACTACCAATGCCAATGCCAGTAAGACAACATTCGGCATTGACAAATGCTTGTTTATGTTTCTGACCATCTAAATGGTACTGAGCTGTCATTTATGTCAGATGACACTCATTATGAATCATTAACCATCCTTCTTAAATTTGATCCTTGTAAAAGTCTAACCAATCTGCACAGCTGTCCTCCCCCCCCCCGATAATTCCAACCTTTGTACACTCCTGCTTTTCAATAGATTCTCAACTACACAAATTAAAGGAGAGGTTATTATCTTGGGTGATTTTAAATTGATTTGGACGTCCATTAAAGCTCTGGACACCAAGAGTATTGTTATGGATTTAGGATGGCAGCAACTGCTTTCAGATTCCACCCAGATTAAATATAAAACAGGTTATAAGTCTTTAATAGACTGGATACTTACCAACAACCCACAGCATATTGTTAATTCAGGCATTCTTCCAGATGGAATCAGTAACCATTGAGCGGTGTACTGTGATTGGTCTGTTAAACCTGTTCCACTGCTCATCATGTGCATATGTACTACTGTAGCACTTATCAGCTCTGCTTATTACTGTTTAGAAACATAGACTTTGATGGCAGATAAGGACCTCCTGGCCCACCCAGTCTGCTCATTTCCCTACCTATTGGATAAGTTGCAGATCCTAGTTAACCAACAGCCTATTATTGTCATCCTACTGTGGTGTGTGTATGTATGTATGTATGTATGTATGTATGTATGTATGTATGTATGTATGTATGTATGTATGTATGTATGTATGTATGTATTAAATGTAAGCTTCTCCATTACCCCCCAGGACACACCATGAGATGAGCAACCTGTTGTTCAGTGTGCCCTTTCTGGTGAAACTCTTCAATAAATAAATAAATCTCCCATGGTAATACATAAAACTATTACATATCGACCAACAACTAAAAAAGCTCTGGATGAGCAAAAATTGTCTGTTGAAATATTACTTACTGATTGGTCTTTTCTAGATAACATACAGAATATAGATTTGGCTTATGACATCTTCTGTAATAGATTTCTCTTAATTTGTGATAGGTTCCTCCTTCTAAAAACTGTTAGAATTAGGAGTGATAACAAAGTCTGGGAAAACTCCCAAGCTGTGTGCACTTAACAGATTATGCAGCAAGGCCTGAAAGTGGTTCAGAAAGACTAAACAGTTACATCACTAACAGAAATATAAAGATTTGCAAATCAAGTGTCAAACTGCAATTTGTGCTGGTAAGACTGAGTTTTAAAAAGAGAAACTAACCAAAGTCAATGGTAACTCGAAAGCTACTTGGAATATTCTTAATACGATTTTGGGTAAATAAAAGGGTACAGACAGTTGGACTATTGAAGTTGATGATCCAATAATTTCAGACCCCATAAAGATAGTTGAAGCATTTAATATTCATTTCTCTAATTTGGAGAGGTTTAAACCCTTTTGTAGCATTAAATGGAGCCCCCATTGCCTATGACAGTGACTCATGAACCAGGGCTGATATTACTGCTCCTAGATTTTTTTTCAATATCTTACACCCAGTGATGTTTATAAATACATTCAAAAAATGAATCTGAAACCCCATCTTGGTTTAGATAGTTTAGACTATAGGATATTAAAGAGGGTTGGTTAACAAATTGCCCCACTAATCACTAAACTTTTTACTTTTTCATTGTGTCACGGTGTATTTCCCAATAAGTGGAAGTGTGCTTTAGTGAAGCCTATATTTAAAATTGGCAGTAAGATAAATTTGAACAATTATCGCCCTATCTCACTTTTGGCTCCACTGTCAAAGGTACTGGAGAGGGTAGTTTCCAACCAGGTGACCGTCCATCTTGAGGAATATGGGCTGTGATCAGAGTTGCAGCATGGTTTCTGTACAAAACACAACACAGAGACTGCCTTCATGAGGTTCACAGGCCAGGTCAGCAGGGCAATTGATGAAGGAAAGCTTGTTGCCTTGGCCTTCGTGGACCTCACCAAGGCATTCAACTTGGTAGACCATATTGAGTTACTGAAACTGCTGCCTGCTGTCCATTTCTCAGATGATGTGGTCGCCTGGTTCAGAAACTACCTCTCGGGTAGGAATCTGAGAACTTCTACTGGTGGGGCAACATCTAATGAAGCTACTTTAAGTTGTGGAGTCCCACAGAGCTTGATAGTGGGACCGTTACGTTTTCCCTTTTTGTTAACTCACTTTCAAATTCATTTAAACACACAGAACTTATATATGCAGATGATGCGGTTCTTTTTTGTTCTCATCATAACCTATCTTCAGTTCAAACAATTTTGCAATCTGAATTTAGTCTCCTTCTTACATGGTTTGAATCCCATAAATTAGTATTCTGTCAAAACAAAAACAATGTTTTTTTTCTAGTTTCAAGAAATATCCAGCTTCTGAATTATTGTTATGTAATAATTTTGGTAACCTAAATTGAGCAAGCGATAGTTTTTAAGTATCTTGGCTTGTTATTAGACTCATACCTTTCATATGAGTTTCATATTCTTGGATTAATTAATAAGCTGCATAACAGATTGTGCTACCTTTTTAGAATACAAAAAAATCTTACAATTGAAGTGAGGCACATGTTAGCTCACAGTCTATTACAATCAGTATTGGATTATGGTTCAGTGATTTACAGTATACTTACACTTCAGAAGCAATGCTAGCTAAATTAAGGTCAACTTATAACGGTATAATTCGATTTGCCATAGGTATCCCAGAGCCACATACCACTGTATATTATATAATTCATTTAATTGCTTATCTTTTGGATCAGCTTTTTAATTTTTATTCTTTATTATTTCTGCAAAAACTTCAACTTGGTTTGCTCCCAAACAGTATTATTTTACTTTTCTAGAAATGACCATTCAGTAAATACAAGAATGCAAAGTAGATATTCATATACAGTTCCACTATAACATACAATGTTTTCTCAAAATTCCATAACTTTTTCACCCATTATTCTTTCTAACAAACTACCCAGCACCATTGTTGGCTGTCCTAATATTTATAGATTTAAGACAAAGCTAAGGAGTTGTATGTTGATGAACTCTGCATGTAAGTGCTACAATTGATTTTTTAATTATTGTATTTATGTGTCTTTTGAATTTTGTATATGTTATCTATTTGTTACACTGGACATCTGTAAAAATGGGTTCTTAGCCCATAGATTCTTCAGTATAATATACAAAAGAAATGAAATTAAATCATGTGTTCCCAGGAGTGTCCTCATATCCTGTTTACCCCATGAGGGAATATGGTGTATTACCTCTAGTGTTGTTATACCCAGTATGCACCCCAACCAAACTGCACTACTCTTCTGCCCACCCTTGCCCCATCTGATACCCTTTATAATTGAGTCCCCTACGAGTAGGACCCTGCCACTTTTTTCTTTCTGTTTATCCTTTATTTCATTTACCTTTTTCCTAGCTCCTGGTATTCTTTTCATCGCTCTGTTTTCTTCCTCTCCTTTATCTATCTCCTCCCCCTGAGCACTTGCCTGCTCCTGTGCTTCTCCCTCTTTACTTTCCCCACTGGTGTTTCCTGCTGTTCTATTCTTCTCTGCCTCTCCTTCAGCAATTGCTGTCCCTCCCCATGCCCTTCTTTTGCCAGTGTTTCTTCAGATTTCCTTGTTGAGCTGTCAACCTCATCCTTCACTCCCTTGTTTTGGCCCTTTAGCCCCATGCTTATCTCATTTTTTTGTTTTCCTCCTTGCTTCCCCTCTGCTTCCTCCTGTCCCTTATCCTCCCCTTTATTGTCTTTCTCTTCCTCTTGTATCTTCTGATTTCCTTTCTTATGTGTCCCTGTCCCCTCCTTGACCACCCTCCCACTCTGATTACCACTGTTCTCTGTTCTTCTGCCAGCCCGTATGCTGGGGCCATACTTCTGTACCCCAATCCTCTTGGAACTCCCTCCACAATTTTGTCTGCCAGAAGAGTGTACCTGTTGGACATTGTAATACCCCCCACCACATATTTCCCTTCCTCCTCCTGAGGTATGTGTCCTTTCTTGAGTCCTATGAGTCCCCCTTCCTCTGCTCTTCACTTTTTGCCAGAGATTACTCCCCCCCCACCACCACCTGGTCTGGGATCCTTGATTCTCCCTGTCCTGCCCCTTCACTCCATGACTAACAACAACAATAATGGAAAGGGATCTGGGTGTTGTCATATCAGATGACCTAAATGTAGGTAAGCAATGTGAGAAGTCAGTAAGGAGAGCCAGGGGGATACTGGGATGCATAGGGAGGGGCATCACAAGCAGAAAAAGGGAAGTGGTTATCCCTCTGTACAGACAGTTGGTGAGATCCCATCTGCGTGCAGTTTTGGAGACATCATCTGCGCAAGGACATAGACAGGATGGAAGCAGTCCAGAGGAGGGCAACTAAAATGGTGCAGGATCTACATCAGAAACCATATGAAGAGAGACTGAGAGAGCTTAATATGTATACCCTTGATGAAAGGAGGGACAGGGGAGACATGATAGAAACTTTTAAGTACCTCAAGGGAATCAACAAAGTCCAGGAGGGTAGCATCTTTCAGAAAAAGAGATGTGTAAGAACAAGGGGGCACAATTTAAAGTTAGAGAGGGGGGGACAGCTCAGGGGTAATGTGAGGAAATTATTTTTCATGGAGAGAGTGTTGGATGCATGGAACCGCCTTCCTGGAGAGGTTATGGGGTCTAAAACAGTGGGGGAATTCAAACATGCATGGGACAGACATAAGGCAATTATAGTGAGGGGTTGCAGGAAGTAGGCTGTTGGTTAACTAGAATCTGCAGCTTATCCAATAGGTAGGGAAATGGGCAGACTGGGTGGGCCAAGTGGTCCTTATCTGCCGTCAAAGTCTATGTTTCTATGTCCCCAGCTGGTCTCTACCCTCCCTCTTTCCCCACACCAGCCCTCTCACATCCCCCTGTTGGCATTATAATTTAAGTTCCTCCTCCCCCCAGTCCCTCCACTGCCTCACCAAGTCACTCCTTAGATAGCTTAATTCTGCTTTCAATTGCCCTAGCCTGACATATATTGGGCAGCACCCCCTTCTTTACACTGTTTCCATGAACACCACTGCCCCACACCCGTTGCACCCTACTATTCTGCCCCCTCTCCTACCTTTCATCAGAACTGTTCTCCACATACAAACAGACCTTGCCCCTGTCCTCCCCACTGTCATGAGTAGTCCATTTTGATCCTAGCTGCATTGCATCACTCCCCTTATACTGCTTAAGGCACTCTGTATGCCTTATCCCTTAATTTGAAAGAAAGCCCTGTCTCAGTTAACTGTTACCTCCTAAATGCACAAAAGCAGCAATCTTAAACCTTATCTTTTCATTGTTAAATATTTTTAAATACTGTATATATGCTTTAAGAATATTAAGTCAAATATCTAACTATTGATACAAGGTCCTTGCCCTCCAAGTTCATTCTTCTCCTCTTGCCCCCTCCTGATAGGTGAAGCCTCTACTGGAGGGGCCCAGTGAGACCATTTAATAATGGAGATAGTGCAGGGAGGGTGGGTGGGGAAAATAAACAAGAACAGTTCAGCCCTTGGCTTCCCCTGCTTTTATACCAGGGGCAGCCAATCTCCTGTTGCTACAGCCACCCTATCTCCCACGGCTATGGCTGCCTGATCCTCTGCAGCTACAGCCACTCTGCTTCCCAAAAACAGCAGTTCAGTCTTTGGCTGTCCCTACTTTTATACCAGGGACAGTCTTGTCTTTCAAATTTTGGTGCCTTTGGAGTGGTGACTCCTGATTGGCCCTCTGTGCCCAGTGTACCTCAGTGACAATGGCTGCCTGATTTCCCCCATGGCTATTGAAACCTGGTTCTGCTTGGCAGCAATGGCTGCCCAATCTCCCATGACTATGGCCACCTGAGCTCCTGCAGCTATGGCTGCTCTGCCTCCCAAAACAAAAAGAACAGTTTCTTCTTCCAGGTACTAACCCAGGGGGCAGTATATTACACAAAATGGACAAAATATATATATCTCCACAAAACAAAACTCGGCAGACATATTTGCCTCATCACAGAAAGCCTGTGTTTTATTTATTTATTTATTGAAATGTTTTACCAGGAAGGTTACACTGAGCAACAAAAGCTCATCTCACGGTATGTCCTGGGGGAAGGGGAGTGGGAACAATAAATAATACAACTGGATACAGACAACAGGCAATAGCTTAACAGCATGTAGATAGTACATGATTACAACCATCAGTAGCTAATAAATGGAACACAGGCTGGTCTATCTGGAAGCCCATCACCACAGGACCAATGCAAGGCTTAAGGAACAAGACTGCATAATTGTCTTACTCTGGTCCCGAGTAGAAGATCTGGAAAACCACAGCTGCTGGAATAACCTCTGCTTCATGGGGTTTCCAGATGTTTGTGAGGGCAGGGACACTGCCCTATTTCTACAAAAAGAGCTGCCATCACTACTGGGTTGGTCCAGGGGAGACCCTCCCAAGATCAACTGGGCGCATAAGACCCTAGCTCCAAGGCTGGCCCCAGGGGGCTGCCCACACCCTATTCTAGCACAGTTTTTAAGATTTCAAGATCAGGAAACTATTACAAGACTTGACAGACTCCAGAAAGACCTCTGTTGGAAAGGGCAGAAAATACAGATTTTCCAAACTTCTCTCAGAAGTGTCCATGAGGAGGAGGGTCTACACAGTGGCATGACAGGCCTGTGCTGACATCAGACTGGAGTACTTTCTGTGGTACCCAGCCACTCTCCAGGTTGTGGTTAATGGGGCACCTAAGCTCTTTGACACTCCAGAGGCCACTGAACATTTCCTTGTGGCATATGCCCCTTGGCTGAACTGGGAGAAGCTCCATGACACTGGACTACCACCAGGAGCATGCACTGACCCTGCCCCATGGAGTACCAGCCCGCCAGATGACAGCAAAGGCAAGAGACCCCCATTCCTGCAGCTCCAGCCAACAGCAAACGGACCAAACAGGACACATCCTCTGGCTCACCCAATGCTAAGAAGTGCAATAGGAGAAGGCAGAGGGAGGAATGGGCCCGCATTGACAAAACCCCTGGCTCTGCTCTAGAAGCCGCAGCACTAGCCCTGAGTCAGAAACCTCCTTGGCTTCACCTAATCCACATATATAAGGGAAACAACAGATTTAAGACATTGATGAATTTACCTACTGACTGCCCCCTGCAATGTCTGTCCCTGCCCTCCAGATGCTATGCAGTTTCTGGGGTGGAGGCTTCTGAGGAATGGAGCTGTTCCTAGGCCAATGAGCTTGAGGACACTGCATCACAGGGTCTACTCCTGGCTTATAACCAGAAGGTGCCATTGATTCTGCAGGGGCCCTCTCCCCCCTACCCCCACCAGACATTGCGCAGGATGGTTGAAGCTGAACAACTGATGGAGATTGACACAGCCTTCTGGGTTTCTTCTTCTGGGTACTAACCTGGGTGGAAATCTCCTGCTCAAGGCTTTTGTGAGTTACCTCCTGACTAATGCTGTTCTGTTTGGGAGTGGGAAGTTGAACCTCATGAGCCGATAGCCAGGGCTAATAAGATCAACCCCCACCCACCTACCCGGAGGGTGGGTCTGATAGCCCTTTATACAGTACAATCCCTCATAGAAGGTTAAAGGGGTTCATGAGCCTCTTGGATTATCAGCCTGTTTTTTTTCTTCAGTCTTATAGTGGTACAGTAAATTTGGGCTCCTATACTACTGGCCTCAATCAGGTATTTGTGTGACACTTGGTTGAATGCGTTGGACTGATCTAAGCTACAGTAAGTATATAACCCCCTTCGGTGGGTGAATCATAAATTGCTCTAAGTAATCTTAGGTTGTCAATCATTGTTCTTTTTGGGATAGTGCAGGCTTCTGTGGAAAATATTAATGTTTTTGCCACTTTGGACAGTCTATTGCATAAGATTTTGCATAAGCTTTTCCAATCATTGTTTATTAGACTAATGGGACGCCAGTTATTGATTTCCTCTTTTTTTCCCTTTTTTATGTAAATAAATTAACAAACTGTCTGCTAACACCAGTGGCAAGGAATGATGGCCCTTTAGTATTTCATTAAACACTATTGTCGGATGCTCTAATATTATATCCACTGCTTTTCTTTTTTTTTTTTTTTTTTAATTTGCTTGGCATTCCATCCGGGCCTAGTGAAGTACTGGTTTTTAAATGAGATATAGCTTCCTTAATTTCTGCCCCAGTAATAGGTTTTATTAAGCCATTTTACATCTGAGGCTAAAGCTGTAATATTTAACCCTTGCAAAAAAGTATTCTGAGAGTCTTTAGTAGTTGATGAACACCCAAACAGGGCCTTTGTATGATCCTTCACTACATGCATAATTTCCTTATTGTCTGGTATTATTTCCCCAGAATTATTCTTTACTTGTGCCATGTATTTTTTCTCTACTTTTTGACTGCATGCGTAATATGGATTAATATTGTGGGCTTTGCCCTGTGTCCCATATTTTCATTCTATAAACAGAATTTGGTCCTATCATATTTTGCTTTTATACATCTTTTTTTTATTGTAATTTGGCTGAGTAATCCAGGCCTAACTCTGTAGCCAATGAAGTTAATTTCTATAGATGCCTCCTTAGTTCTAAATACTTACAATTTTTGTTTTGGTTAGCTAGTTTGGCAGATTTTTTACAAAAATTCTTAATTTCTTTTTTTTTTTGTCACCAAATCAAGGGATTATCATATGAGTCAAATACTGAGATTTTAGCTTCTAAAACTTCCCTCTGTTCCATCCAGTCATTCTCTTCATCTAATATTTTGTTGTCATTTTCCAGCACATATGGGAATCTGACTTATTTTTTGGGTGCCCTAATTCTATTTTGACCATATTATGATATGGAGATTTGATGGGAATTACAATGTGTTTGCTACATGGTAACCATTCTGAGAAGAATATATAGTCTAGCCGGCCCCGTGGCGCTGAGGGTTGAGGCACTGGATGCCACACCTCACACCATGCCGGCAACTCGGGTTCGGGAACGGACTCAGGTCGGCGTGGGATAGGCCGGGGGAGGGAGGATCGAGCATCCCAATGGATGCTCTCCTCCCTCAGGGGTGGATTACCAACCCTGAGAAGGCCAGTGGGAGCACTGGCACTCAAGGGGGCTTGCGGTTCAGGTCACGGAGTCCGGGGAGGGGGGACACTGTCAGGCGCTTGAGAGAGACATGCATCTGCATGTCGCCTCTGACATTCATGCCCTTGTGCCGGTGTCCCAGGGGGTGGGGTTGAGGGAAGTACAGAAAAATGGAAAAACCCTTCGGCGGTCCTAGATGAAGACTGCTCCATCCAGGAGACCACTAATTCCCAGGACAGACCCCGCTGTGCAGGAGAGGAGGGGAAGAGAAGCACTCTAGGGGCAGATCCAGGGGGGTAGTGGATCAGGAAAAAAAGGTATGAGCAGTCTGAAGGAGGGGAGGCTGAAGGCAGGAAGGTGGATAAATAAAGAACGCAAAAAAAAAAGAATATATAGTCTATTCTGGAAGACAGCCTTCCTTTATAGAATGTGTGTTTTGGTGGTGTATTTCCAAAGGTGGCACTGTCCTTTAGCCGCATTGTATTTATTATTGAACTGAGAAAATTTGAATTGCTATATATTTTCTGAGTCTTCCTGTTTTGTCTGATAATGCTAGTATACAATTAAACTCACCCCTGAAAGTTATTGATTTTGTTGTGTGTAAATTGGGCTGAATAGTTTTAGAATTTCATGCTTTTGTTTTGTCGATTTATAAATGTTGATTAATCTCCATTCTTGTTTATTATAACAAATATCCAGCAAAAGAACCCTCCTTGTACTAAATCAACTAGCCTGGTGACTGCAATGTTATTAGTAGTGAACAAAATCCCAAACCCTGCAAGTGATTCTTCCCCCAAGGACTAGAAAGAAGGCCCACAAAACCATTCTCTGGATGCCTGTTGAATTTCCCTAATGGAATGTAGGCAGTATCCTGCAAAGAGGTTATTTTGATGTTTAAACTTCTCAGTATTGAAAAGAAAGTATTCCTCTGTTTTTTTGGTTTTAATACTGTTTACGAATAAAGTCCCACAGTATAAGTCCTCTACCATAATCAGTCAGAATTAGGGGAACAAAGAAAACTAGATCTCATAGATATGTCTTTTATCTTGGGGATTTAATTCTAGTCTTTTTCTTACAGGAAGACCTAGAATCACCGGACACTAGTTCCATGTCAGTCATTGGATCTGGTTGTGAGGATGCCACAGAAGATGCATCTAAGTCATCCTCAGTGTCTGCACACTGCTTTCTTTTAGCAAGAGGAGAGTATCTGTTCTTGGTTTGCAGAGGGTCTTCTGAATGAGATCTTGCCCCAGGATTACTTTTGTTGAATCTGCTTCTTGTGAGTCTCCTAGAAGCTCTTGGTTTCCATGGGGCTACCTCGGGGGCATGACCTGTACTTGTTATTCTACAGGATAAGGAATTGTAGTATTTTCTTTTTGTGTAGTCTCCTCTGGAATTATCTCAGAGATCATATTGCTTTGTACTGTTTCCTCCCTTCCTAGGGTAACAACCCCCAAAGTTGAGGGTATTGGGTGTGTCGTATCAGAAGGGCCCAGTTCCTATTATTGATTATTTTTTTTCTCAGAAGAAGCCAGAAGGGGAAGGAAGGAAACATATTCAATTCAGTGCTTTAGAGTAACTGGTAATTGCTATTTTTCTTTTAAACTTAGATTGTGGGCTTTTAGTGACACTGTACTTTCTTTGTTGTCTTTACTTAGAATTGTTTTTGGGCTGTTGAAAATTTAAAATGTAGTGGTGGTGTAATTCTGTGCTGTCTTTAATTGCTGCAAATTTTATCTTGGCTTGTCTGACTGCCCTGTAGTTGGGTGAGGGGTGTTAATTGTCTGGCCTCTGACCTCAGCTACGTGATAACTGGAGGTGGGGGTTAGTCAGAGTTGAGGTAGCAAGTGAGTTATTTCTCAGAAGAAGCCAGAAGGGGAAGGAAGGAAACATATTCAATTCAGTGCTTTAGAGTAACTGGTAATTGCTATTTTTCTTTTAAACTTAGATTGTGGTCTTTTAGTGACACTGTACTTTCTTTGTTGTCTTTACTTAGAATTGTTTTTGGGCTGTTGAAAATTTAAAACGTAGTGGTGGTGTAATTCTGTGCTGTCTTTAATTGCTGCAAATTTTCACCCCCCCCAACTCTTAATTATATGCCCTGTTAAATCTGATTGACAGGAGCTAAACACAGGGTATAGTAAGGGGTGTGAAGTAGGATGGGCATAAGGGGGAAGAAGCCCACCCTCAGCACAAGTGTTTTGACTCATTTATTTATTTATTTATTGGTTTTTTTTTTTTTAAAGAAAATTATCTGAGGATCAGTGGCAGGATTTTTAGGACAGTAAATTAATAAAAAGGGAACTGGAGAGCTTCAGTAGCAGACAAGTAGTGAATAGCAGTATAATTGCAGTATAATGTGGATGGTGCAATGCAGTGGCAATAAGACAGCCATATTCAGACAGACCTTCTGGACAGTGAGGTGCTGCCCTATCTGCATGCATCTCTCTGGACCGCGGGATGAGGTAGCCAGACTCGGATCGGAAGTAAACTGGGTCAGGAGTACCATCACCCCTATCCAGAGACCACCCAGTCCAATGCAACTGCCTCAAAGGATGCCGAGAACGAGGAGCACTTGGATGACAGTGGGCTCAGGGAGGGTTAGAGTGGTCAGGCAGAGGCACATCCCAGATCCTATTCCACTCAAGAACTCGTATGCCACACTGGCAAATGAGGACAACCAAATAGCGGTACCCAGAGAAGTGGAAGGAAAGGATGTGGAGGTTAGCCAAGAAGGTGACCCCAGCGGGAAAGCAGTAGACCCAGAGGAGGAGGAAGCGAACCTGGTGGGGACCCATCATAAGAGGGATCCAGCTGGGAACACAGGAGGGGAGGACAGGGAGGTGAGGTGCCACCAGGTGCCATGGCATGGAGGGATGGAAGGAAGATCCTGGGGATCACTGGGAAGGCAAGATGGAAGGGTGAGCTGGATGTCATTATCCACCTAGGTACTAATGACCTGGAAAATGGGGAGCCAAAGGAAGTTCAGGAAAAGTTTAGGAAATTGGGGAGGGGTCTCAAGCAAGTAGCTACTTCTGTCACTTTCTCAGAAGAACTTCCCAGAGAGGCAAGGGAGAGCATAGAGTGCATGCACCAGGAACTTTAACTCATGGTTGAAGAACTGGTGCTGTGAGGAAAGGTTTGGATTCATTGGTGACTGGGGACCAACCTGGAGGGATGGAGGTTTATCTAGCCTGACGGCCTGCATCCATCCTGGAGAGGAATCTAAGCACTCAATGATAAGTTTAAATGCTACATTGACAAGCATTTAAACTAGCAAGGGGGTGGCGCCAGCAAGGAGGGTACCCTACTTGCTCACCCCCACAGCTAGCAGTGGAACCAGTGAACCAGAGGAGTGGCTATCTCTGCAAAGCAGTGTGCAAAAGATGGAGATTAGTGCCCAAGAGGTGAATAGGCAGAAAAGGGCAAAATTCAGCAGAAGGGCAGACAGCAAGGAGAACCAGGGATAAAGGACAACCAAGGAGGGGCTGGAGTAGAAACAGTGAAACAGTCTAGGGAGGTCAAATCATGGAAAGCCATGTGCAAATGCCAGGAGCCTTAGCAACAAGATGGAAGATCTGGAGGCTGTCATGGTGCAGTCAGACCTGGACATTGTGGCCATCACTGAAACCTGGTGTAATGATAACCACGACTGGGAGATGGCCATACCTGGCTACAACATATTCAGAAGAGACAGAGCAGGCAGGAAGGGAGGAGGAGTGGCACTGTATGTGAAAAATGACATAGGGGCCACAGAGATCCAGGAGGAACAAAATGGGGGAGAGATTCTGTGGGTTAAGCTGGAAAAGAAAATGGGGACAGCCATCCACACAGGTGTGGTCTATAGACCACCAGCCCAGGAGGAAGAAACAGATAGGGAGCTGATGCTAGCCATCCAAAGGATGACAGACGAGGGTGAGGTAGTACCGGTTGGAGACTTCAATATTCCAGATGTGGACTGGAGCATCCCAGCAGTAGCATCAAATAGGGAGCAGATTTATCCGACTCCTTCAGGGTGCCTTCCTCAACAACTGGTCATGGAACCAACTCGGCAGAAGGCAATACTGGACCTTGTGCTCACTAACAGGGACAGTGTGATGGGGTACAGTGAGGGAGCACCTGGGAACAGTGACCACCAGTCATTGTGGTTTGAAATCACAGAAAGAGCAGAACCAAACCACACAAAAACACGTATCCTGGATTTTAGGGGGGCAGACTTTGGGAAAATGGGGAGATACTTGAAAGAGGCATTAAGGGGAATGGGACAGGAACCAGGTGTTGAGGAACAGTGGGCAGTATTTAAAATGGGGATTACAAGAACAACATAATTATGCATTAAGCAGGACACAGAGAGTGGTGGTAAATGGCTGTCACTCCACAGAGGGAAGAGTGACCAGTGGGGTACCACAGGGATCAGTGCTGGGACCGGTCCTATTCAACATCTTCATCAGTGACATTGAGCAGGACCTAGAAGGCAGAATTTCACTGTTCGCTGATGACACAAAGCTCTGTAACAGAGTAGACACACCAGAGGGTGTAGACAGAATGAGAAGGGACCTGCAGAAACTTGACGAATGGTCAGGGGTTTGGCAGTTGAAATTCAATGCAAGGAAGTGCAAGATAATGCATATGGGCAAAAACCCCTGGCACGATATATCAGTTGGGGGTGAGGATATAGCATGCACCAAGCAGGAAAGGGATCTTGGGTTATCATCTCTGATTACCTCAAGGTAGGAAACAGTGTGACAAGGCAGCAGGTAAAGCAAATAGGATGCTGGGATGTATAGGCAGGGGCATCACCAGCAGGAAAAGGGAGGTCATAATTCCGCCATACAAGACACTAGTGAGGCCCCACCTGAGTACAGTGTACAGTTCTGGAGACCATACCTACGTAAGGACATAGACAGGGTAGAGAAGGTTCAGAGGAGGGCAACAAAGATGGTGCATGGATTGCATCACAAGTCCTATAAAGACAGAGGTTGAAGAAACTGAACATGTACTCCCTGGAGGAGAGGAGGGAGAGAGGGGATATGATAGAGACATACAAGTATCTTACAGGGAGGAACAGGGTGCAGGAATACACTATTTTTAAGCGAAAAAGATGTTCCAGGACTAGAGGGCATGGTATGAAGTTGAAGGGAGGACGATTCAGAGGAAACATGAGGAAGAATTTCTTCACAGAATGGGTGGTGGACAAGTGGAACACCCTGCCAGAGGAAGTGGTGGGGGCTGAAACAATCACGGGATTTAAGAATGCATGGGATAGACATAAAGGAATTCTGGAGGTCAGGGGTAGGGGGCAACAGACTTCTAGGAAAACAAACTGAACTTACAAGCTCAAATGGGCTGACTGGGTGGGCCATAGGCCCTTATCTGCCGACACTGTCTATGTATCTATGTATCAAATAAAGTTTTCTGACTGAGAAGAGGTACCAGTGATTGAACTCAATTCTTGCAGGCTCCTCTGTGGCCTTGGTGCTGTTGAGGGCCATGTGGCTGCTTGTTGTGGTGCTCTGGTTACCACTTCTTCTTGATCCCCATGTTCCTGGGATGGATTATTATGAAATGCACAGGGACAATTTTTATAAGAGTGAGTGGTGTCATCACATAAATTTCAGTACATAGTGTTTGGGCAGTTGATGCTAAGATGCCTGACACTGTCAGGTAGTCCACATTTTAACCTGTCACAGGCACTGTTTAGATGAGTATATGCCCTACAACTAAAGGTGTTGACTTAGGTTGGCCGGCATAGAACATGAAACCACTGTCTCTCCCCAGGAAGAAGCAGCGAGGTAGTTGCTGTATGACACAATTCATCTGAGGGAATCTAACTCGAATGAGTCATCCCCCTGTCCAAAGTTGTTAAGAGTCTATGATTGGGCAGGAGGGCCCAGTACTGTACATTTACTTTTTAACTACCTCAAAATGTCAGAGACTGCCACACCTTCATTTTTGAATGGCACAGTGATGGTTCGAAATGCAGGTTTAGTTAAAGGGATAGCAACAAATGCCACCCATAGCGGTGTGCATTTCACCTGCTGGTACCTCTGCCAGAATAATTCCAGACCACCAGCTGTTTTGAAACTTAAATCAAAGTTAAGAGTCACCAGAAGTGTGTGTAAGAGCATAAATCTCAGTGAGGGAAAATTCTAGACTTTCATTAATTAATTTATTTCCCACATATATGCAATCTGGGAAAATGTCCTGTCCTACCCTGTGCCTGATTCGAACTGCATTTTGTCATTTTGCCTGCTCTCGATGGGTATAGAACAACCCTGCATAAGTGTGCCCTTGGGGCCTTGTGTGGTGTTGTGGAGCTGCACCTGCATCTGTTCCTATGTTGGAGCTGGAAGATGCGGACTGTGTTTGTGTACGTGGTGGGGGGGGGGTCTTCTCTTCCTTGCTCCGAATCACCGGAGCCTGACATGTTTGTTCCTTGTTTATCATTGGGAAAACCTAAGGCTGGATTTTGTGTTAAATTCAGACTTAAAGGGATTTCTAGGGGATCAGACTGTACCTCCTCCATCCCAGATTTTGTGTGTTGTGGTGATTGCCAGGGTTGATTAGCTTCCTGTCTAACCCAGCCCACCTTTTTAAGGCTTCAGCATTTGTAATGCCTGAAGCAGAAACATTATTGTCATAATCTGGTAGGGGTGAGCTAGAGCCCACTGCCTGATAATCATCAGCAGTATTGCTCTCTTACCCATTTTCCTGTTCCATTTCTTGTATTGGAAGAGATCCCCCTTAGGTTGCTCAGCACAGTTTGTGCTGGTTTCTGTATCTGTCCCTTCGTTTCCCTTCCCTTTTAATTTTTTTTCTGCAAAAGCTTGTTCTGTGTATAGAGCAACATCATTTTCTCCCATGGAAGAATTTTCCCTCTGAAAATCATTTTTAGTGGCTTGTGAGATGTTTTTAACAGTACCTTTATTTGCGTCAGGCATAACTTCCACATCATTGCTTGTCTCAGTGGTTATGGACATAGAACCTTGAATCGGAGCTCTGGACACATCTTCCATGCCAAGAGAACTTTCACCATGAAGTATTTCCTGATCTTCTTCATCCTGCACCACCAAGTAAAGCAAATAATCCCTCCATGTTGTAAACTCTTTTTCCTCCCCTAGGACTCTTGTTCTTATTCTTGTGTCGGGTACATATGTTTGAGGGGTCGCTTCTGACTGCACAGACTGTGCGGAAGCTCCTGCTGCCTCCACCAGTGATTCTGTTTTCATTTTCTCAATCCCAGATGCCTCGTAAGTTGCCTGGGTGGGGATGAATGCATTCTCCTCCATTCTGAATGCCATTCCTCAATCTTTTTCTCCTCCAGCAGTGACCAAAACCCAACTATGCCCCAAAAAGAGTGGGGATTTCCTTGGTGTCCTAGCCAAATTTACCCCCCATTCACTAAAAATACCACCAACAGGTTAATGTGGTTCAAGGTCAGTTGGCATTCATGCCTGAAAATAGGCAAGAATTAGTCTAGTGCACTTACCCGGTCAACAAAAACTAAATAAATAATACATAAATAAATAAAATAGTCCTTCCCTTGAAAGGTAACTTTTAGTTTAGCATGGGGATCGTAACACTGCACTTACCCCTGCGTGAATAAACTGTGATCTGATTGTGAGAAAGCATGTTCTGCATCTTTGTGTAGCTAGTCAGAGGTCAGGATAAAGATTTAACTTATTGCCCACATACAGAAACCCCTTCTTTTTTTTTTCTCTTTCGGAAATATTTTGGTAATACTTTGTTTCCTTAACTGAAGATGCAAAAGTGTAGATAACATATCTTACCCCACTCCCTGTTGTTTTGACTTTTTGGGGTCTTTCTATGGCTGTGACCTCAATACAGAATCCAAAAGACCAGGATGATCAAGAGAAAAAGCAAAAGTCACTATCCGCCTGACCACTGCTTTGTGCTCTATATTTGGTATTTGTGCTAGAAACATAGAATTTGTCAGCAGAAAATAACTTCTTGGCTCATCCAGTCTGCCCAACTGGTCCATGCCTAGTCTGTCTCTACCAAACCCCTACCAGGTCACTATGTCATATGCTTTACAGTGCACTCAATACTGCACAACAGGACTAGTGCGGTAGGGAAGTATGAAGGTGTAAAGTGGCAAAAGGATGTATGCACGGTAGTACACATCTTACTCTTCCAGGTACAGGATAAGAATCCTTCTGGGATGAGGGACCACTAACAACTGCTGCGGTTCAGTGGGATGAGCCACAGGCAGCAAGGAGGCAATCGGTCTGTGGACTGGGTTTGATTCCGGTCCCAGATGCTTCTGTTTTTTGGGGGTTCACCTTTTGTGAGGATTTAAGTGTTACCCCAGGTTGGTTAATCTAGATGGGGAGTACAGGGGTCAGCCCCCACAAAACACAGAACTATGCCACTGGCACTATATTGCACTTTATTGACTGTGGTATTTTGCTGCAGCATAATGTCTTGCGACATTATGACCTGGTGCCCTGCAAACCTTAGCTGATCTCTGGCAACCCTTCCTCCTTCCTGCCCATTTCCAAATATTCTCATATGTCTATCCCATGCATGCTTGATGCTGCCTACCTTTCTAGCCTCCACCACTTTCTCTGGCAGTCTATTCCAGGCATCCACCACTCTTTCAGTGAAGTAGTACTTCCTCATATCCCTTCTAAGCCCTCCTCCCCATTTCATCACATGCTGGCTGGTTCTGGTGCTCTGCTCCATTTGAAAGAGACTCCCCTCCTGTACCCCATTCATTCCCATTAGGTACTTGTAGATCTCAGTCATGTCCCCTCTCTCTCTATCTCTCTCTCTCTCTGTCTGTCTCTCTCCTGTCTTTCGGGGTTCACATGTTGAGATCCTTAGTCTCTCTCCTTGCAGCACTCAGATTATGATGCCTGGCAGTCAGGGCACCAAATACAGGATGTGTCCCCTCCCTGAGGTCCTCCCACCCCGGAGTTGGAACCAAGTGGGGGTATAGCCCCACCCCTCCCTGCAAAAAACATGATCAGCGACATTGCCAATTGGCATCCTAATTGCCCAGCGCCAGATCGCAGGCACATTCTGGTGGTGGAACCAGTCTCTCTTCATAGGGCTTTTGGTACAACCACTGCAGCATTTTAGTAACCCTTCTCGGGATTGCCTCCCCCTGCCTATGTCCTTTCTGAGGTGCTGCCTCCTGCAGTGGTCACAATACTCCAGGTGAGTTCTCACCTGAAAGAGATATAGTGGCAACACCACTTCCCTCCTGCTGGACATACCGCTCCCTATGCATCCCAACATAGCACTGGCCCTACCTACTGCTTTGTCACATTGCCCTGCCACTTTAAGATAATCGGATATAATAACTCCAAGGTTCTTTTCTCACTTAATGACTGACAGTACCTTCACCGATCCTATACTCGGGCCTTGAGTTATTAATTTTTGCACTTTTAGGCATGAATCCCAACTGTCATGCTCTTGGACACTCCTTAAGTTTCCCCAAGATCCCTATGCATTATTTCCACCCCTTCCTTATTGTTCACCATATTACAGATGTTGGTATTGAAAGAGTATAAAGTCCAAGTAACTGAGAATTTTGAAGGAGCAGAGTATTTTATATTTTTTTCCAGTTTAGCCATTGATTAAGCAAATTGTACAAGGAACTGGTTACATCACCTTCCACAGTCGGGTACCAATGTGATAGTTTATCAGCATTCCTTTCAGCTGAGTCCACCCACTCCTCCACTTTCTCGAGCTTTGTTTCAACCACCAGGTGTCTGTTTGTGATTTCCCCTAGCAAGTTTTGAATCCAGTTGAATGAGGCCTTTGTACAGATCTGGAACTTCTGCAAGAAAACTTGAACTGAAACATGCATTGATTAGCAGGTAACTTTGCCTTAGAACCCAGCCCTTGGCATAGTCTAATTGGGAAGCCATTGCTCCATTCCTAATGGAGAATTGTTCATTCCCACTGCACAGCAATTTCTCATTGTTTTAGAAAAAATAATTTCTTGAGTAGATCAGTTCTGCCTTCTACCACCATCTCTTTAGGATCAAGACATTTTGTGAGGCCATTGACTACAACAAACAGCTGCAAATGGTCTTTTTAATAGTGCTGGAAATGTAATTTGGTAGCAGTGACCTGGTGATCAGCGAGGTGGATCGGGGAATGGTGGATGTGACCTACCTTGACTTCAGCAAGGCATTCAACACTGTTCCACATAGGAGGCTCATGAATAAGCTGGGCATCCTGGGACAGGGCCACAAGGTGGTGAACTGTGTTGGAAATTGGTTGAGGGATAGAACGCTGATGGTGGTAGTAAATGAAGCTACAGTAAATCTGATGTAGGGAAGGTGACCAGCAAGGTGCTACAGGGATCAGTTCTTGTGCCAGTACTGTTTAATATCTACATTAGTGACATTGCCGAGGGGCTGGAAGGAAAGGTATGACTCTTTGCAGATGACACTAAGATCTGCAGTAGGGCAGACAATCGGGGAGGGTGGAGAAATGAGAGAAATCTAGCTAAACTGGAAGAATGGTCCAGATTATGCAGCTAAGATTCAATGCAAAAACTGTAACATCATGCACTTGGGATGCAGAAACTCAGGGGAGGAATACATGATGGGGGAGAGTAATTACCAGACACAATACAGGAAAGAGCCCTAGGGTGATGATGTCGGATGACCTAAAGGTGGCAAAACAATGTGCCAAGGCAATAGAGAGAGAGAGAGACAGTGGGATGCTGGAGTGCATCGGGAGGGGCATCACCAGCAGAAAAAAAGAAGTGGTGATGCCACTGTACAGGTTATTGGTGAGACCTCATTTGAAGTACTGTGTCCAGTTCTGGAGGCTGCATCTCTGAAAAGACATAGACAAAGTTCAAAAAAGGACAACAAAAAAGGTGCAGTTCCTACACTGAAGAGCATATGAGAGATTGGAGGAACTCAGTATGTATACACTGGAGGAGAGGAGAGAGAGAAGTGAAAATGCACTCACTAAAATACCACCAACAGCTTAATCTGATTCAATGTCAGTTGGCATCCATCTGTATCCCCCTCTCCTGGAACAAGGATGAAAATGAGCAGAATCGTCTAGTCCTCCTTTCCTGGTAAAAAGAAACCTTCAAGTACCTAAAGGGAATAAATAAGGTATGGGAGGGTAGTGTCTTTCAGAAGAAAAGATGCTCTAGAACAAGAGGGCATAGCATGAAACTGGAAGGGAGACTTAGGATGGTGGGCATGGAACAAAAACCTCCCAGCAGTGGTTGTGGGGGTAAAGATGGTGGGAAAATTCAAAACTGCTAGCGATATACATAGGGGAACCCTAGTAGTTCAAAAGAAGTGAAGCTGGAGATAAGGTAGGATCTGCGGCATTTTAGTAGTTAGAGAAAATGGGCAGACTGGATGGGCCAGTCAGTCCTTACCTACCATCTTATTCTACGTTTCTGTGTTTCTATGTAAAATGGGGCTCTAAAGCTAGCATACAACCATGTTGCTCTCACCAACAACCCCCCAAGCCATGTTTGAACCAATTAATGGTATTTTATCCAACCACCTCTGCAGGTAGACTGTTCCACAGCTCAACCACCCTCTCTTTGAAGTCAAATTTCCTTATATCCCTCCTGAACCTTGCTCCCACCAGTTTCCTTTCATGCCCCCTTGTAACGGACTCTTGAATTCCATTAAATTATTCCTCACTGTTCACCATGTTTATTCCTGTCAGGAACTTGAAGGTCTCTATCATCTCACCCCTATCCCATCTGTCCTTGAGTGAGTACATGTTCAGTGCGTCCAGCTATTAGAATCTGCTATGTCGGCCCTAAATCATTTTGATGATCCTTCATTGAATGGATTCCAGTCTATCTCTTTACTCAGGTGGGGACTTAAGAACTGTGATTGGTATCCCACATGGGGCCTCACCAGTGATGTATACAGCAGCAATATCACCTCCGCCTGCATCCAAAGCCCTTAACAAAATCTCAGCATTCTGGTTGCTTTGCTGCAAAGCTTATTGCACTAACTGGTTTGTTTGAATAAGTCTGTTACAAAGAACCCCAGGTCTCATTTGAGACATCAGGGCTTGGTAAAATTAGTAGATTCTGACTTCATGTAATTTTCATAAAATTCTGTGAAATTTTGCAAAAGTGCACATAGTTTTGTAATCAAGATTTAGTATTTGCCGTATTGGTCCTTGCAAGAACAGATCCAGAAGCAAATGATTTGATACCTTTTAATGGACCAACATAGATGTAACAACAAGAACAAAGTGCTCTGCGTTGACCAACTAGTCCTTCCTTCAGAAGCCTAAACTGAACTGGCTTTCTGAAGAAGGACTGATTGGTCCGAAAGATAGAGCAATTTGTTCTTGTTGTTACATCTATGTTGGTCCATTAAAAGGTATCAAATCATTTGCTTCTGGTTACATAGTTTTGTAGGATTTTCTGAAATAATTTAAGTGGTTATAACTCGGTCAGTAATATATATAGATATAGATAGGTCTCATGTGGAATGCACATTTTCAGGAAGACATCCTAAAATGATGTAAAGTATCATGACATTCGGATGAGGGACAGGGATTTTATAGGGTTCTAAGTCTGGCAATTTATTTATGTGACAATTTCTGAAAGTATTTTTATGCTTACAACTTAGCCACTTTTGGAGCTAGATCATAGAAAATCTGCATGCAAACTTTCTTGGAAGAGTCATAGAAACTGTTAAATAGATAGGCAATTGGTTGTGTACATTATAAATTACAGGAGTGCAAAATTTCACAATGTAATTATTTGCTAAATTGTGTAACACTTTTCAAAATATTTGGATTCTAGTTGTTCCATTGCTATTGCAGTGGCCTTTTCCCCAAGCATGAAAGTACTTGTTCTTTACTGTTTAATGCATTGCACTTGCACTTTCTGTGGATAGTTGTTTGCTCTGAATATTGTGTATTTTTTTGTATTGTTTTTAGACATGACTTGTTACCTGTGAAAACTGGCATTTTTTGCTCATTTGGTTTACAAGTATAAAAAATAAAAATGAAATGAAATGCAAGGTATTCACTCAATATTTTGCATGCACAGCAAAGTAAATATGTCCAGCATCTAATTAAGCAGGATAAATGTTATTTGTTCCACAAGAGCTGGGCTCAAACAGTAAACGGACATTAAAAAGACTTCCAAACTTGTAAAAAAGTTAAAACATGAATTTAAATAAAGGCACAATAAGCAACATACTGTCTGCCATATGTTGCCTGTTGGGCTTTTTTTTTTAATAAATGTTATAACGTTTTCCAAGTTTGGAAGTCTTTTTAATGTCTATTTAATGTTTGAGCCCAGCTCTTGTGGAAGAAATGATGTTGGTTACACTTGTGGCTCCAGTTTAATGATTCAGAGCTCCCTCAGAGAAAGACATAAATGTTATCTGATATAGTAGGTTAAAATGTATTGTGGATACTTTAGAAATTACTAGTCAAAATTTGCTCAAAAATTCATAGACCCATGATAGGTAATGGCACTGAAATTCTTCATTAAGCCTTCTCAGCCATAAGGCATTTTGGATACATGCCCTGAAGACCCTGTGGCTGAGAGGGCTTAATGAAGACCATGGGTGGGATATTCAGACTGCGCCAGGCTGTGGCGCAAGCCTGGGCGCAGTGCAACTGGGATGTGCCAGGGCGCTGACAGGGTGATATTCAATGGTGCTGCACCATGGCTCAGCACAGTTGAATATCACTCTGCGGCCACCAGCATTGTTCATGGTGCAGTGGCACTGCACCAGTGCAAGTGGCCAGAGAGGGGCAGGTGGATGCACTAGTGCAGGTGCCATTGCGCTAGGTGCATCAACCACGATATTCAAAGGTGTACATGCAAATGGGGCCATAATGCATACAAGGCACAAATGGGGCCATTTGCATGTCATTATGGCCCCATTTGCATGCAGGTGTGCCTATGCCCAGCGACTTGCACCTGGCACCCTGCCAGACTGCAGCCGTCAGGGACCGATGCCCCCTGCACAAGCGGTAGAGAGCCCCACAGTCCAATCGCGGGCATAAGTATAAAAATAATAAACTACTATACCCCTGGTGATCCAGTGGACTGCTCACAGCCCAATCATGGGCAGAAGTCTAAAAAAAGATTAGATCCCATCCCTGGTGGTCTGGTGGTACCCCCTTCACCACCCTCCCACTGAGCCCTGCCACCCCACGCTCCCCACCTTGGTCAGTGGTGGGCGGCAGCTCCCCACCCACAAGCTGCCTGGCCACCCACCAACTGACTGTGTACAGTACAGCTGTAGGTGCACTGGTCCACAGCGTGGGCCAATGGGCATGTAGACGATAACATATTGTTAATAGTTCCAGATATGTGAATGAATCCATTCACATATCTGGACTGTGTAGTACGGCACGGGTTGCTCACTTATTGGCCCATGCTGTGGATCAATGGGCGACAGCTGTACTGTCACGCAGTCAGTCGGCGGCAGCCAGGCGGCTTATGGGAGGGAGCTGCCACCCGCTACTGACCAGGAGGGAGGGAGCAGGGTGGCAGGGCTCAGTGGGAGGGTGGGGTGGGGAACTGGACCACCAGGAATGGGATCTAATCTTTTTAGACTTCTGCCCATGATCGGCTGTGAGTGGTCCACTGGACCACCAGGGTATAGTAGTTTATTATTTTTATACTTATGCCCATGATCGGGCTGGGAGCAGTCCACTGGACCACCAGGGATATAGGAGTTTAGTATTTTTATACTTATGCCTGTGATCGGGCTACAAGTGGTCCACTGGACCACCAAGGATATAGGACTGTTTAATTTCCTACTTCTGCCCACGATCGGGCATGGGGGAGCACTACCCGATGGAGGGTGCCGCCGGAGCTAGGTGGCCACCCACAGCTGGCAGCTGCCATGTTGCACCCTGCAATATGGCAGCTCACCTGTGGGTGGCCAGCTGTTGCTCCTTTATTTTTTGGAACAACTGTATGAGACGTATGTAGGGGTTGCGCCTGCATGGACTCCGCACATCCTGGGCTGAATATCTGGATGTGCGGGGGTATGCATGGGCACGTCCCCCTACTTGCGCTGCATACATTACTGATGCACCCCGGTGCATCGGGATTTGTACCACACACTTTCCCCTTTTGAATATCGTGACAGGGCGCATCAGTGGGTTGTGCATGGCGCAACTGTGTTGCACCATGCGCAACCCTTCTGAATATCCCCCCCATGAATACAATACTTATTTGTAAAAAAAGCCCCAAATAACATGTCAAAGCAATACAAAATGGATGCAGGAGTAGAGAACAGGACATCTTTGGGATGATGGCTACAAATGTCCAAGTTCAATTTCTTTGTAAAATATTAATAAGTTTGTAAATGAAATTAAAATATAAGGATTACTGCCTTAGCCAGTAGAAACAGTATAGAATGTGTCTGGAGATGTATTGGTTAAATTTGCTAAGAAAAGAGCTAAAAGACATAATAGAAACATAGAAATTGTTGGCAGATGAGGACCACTAGGCCCATCCAGTCTGCCTGTAGGCCCTATACATTACATGTGGCCACTGACCCTATGTGATCAATGACTTTTCATCACTCCCTTCCCTCTCAAGCTTCCCTTGTGCCTGTCCCAGACATGCTTAAACCCCTCCACTGTGCTTGCCCCACTATCTCCTGTGGCAGACAATTCCAAGCATCAACTACCCTTTCTGTGTAGAAACACTTCCTCACATTACCTCTTAATCTACCCTTCAATTTCATATTGTGTCCCTTGTTCTAGTACTTTTCTACATTGGAAAAGCTCCTGCCTGCACCTTATTTATGCCCTTAAGGTACTTGAAAGTTTCAGTCATGTCCCCCCACTGTCTCCTCTCCTCCAGTGAGTACATATTGAGGTCCCCTAGTATCTCCTCATATGTTTTGTGGTGCAAGCCCTGCACCATCTTTGTTGCCCTTCTTTGGATAAGGTGAAGATTATCTACTGTATGTCCTTGTACAGGTGTGGCCTCCAGAACTGTACGCAGTACTCCAGGTGAGGCCTTACCAATGTTTTATACAATATCACCACCTCCCGCCTCCTACTAGTGATACCCCACATATGCACCCCAGCATGCCACTAGCCCTACCCCTGCTGCCTTTGTGCCCTTATTTGATACCTTAAGGTCATCAGAGATGATAACCCCTAGGTCCCTTTCCTCTTTGGCGACAGTCTGTTCCTCCCCCCAACCTGTAGCTCACCCCTGGGTTCCCTCTACCTAGGTGCATTATTTTGCTCTTCTTTGCACTGAACCTCAGTTGCTACATCTCCAACCATCTTTTAAGCTCCTCCAGGGCCCTCTTATTTTCTGCACCCCTTCTAGAATATTCACTCTGTTGCAGATCTTGGCGTCATCTGCAAACAGACAGACCTTTCCTTCCAGCCCCTCTATCCTGTATAATATGAATGAATTTTATTGAAAAGGGGCTCTTTGGTTAAAATAATGATTGGAGAATAGAGATAGAAGAAGAATATGAAAGCACAATAATTCAGTGCTTAAACATCTACAGTCTGGAATTTTTATTTTTTAACTGTTTAATTTATAGTTTATTTTCAGCTTTAGATATAATTAATGTATAATTATTTGAGGTTGTTTTATAATTAATCAACAGTTGGTAAACAAACTGTTAATACAATGTGAAGAAATAAACCCCAATTAAAGCTACGAGACAAGCCCAAGGAAGGAGGGCAAGTTAGAAACAAAAGGTCAGGGTCTCAGCGTGAACATCATGGCAACTAAAAACTGCATAAATTATACCAGCCTGCTGTAACGTGGCAGCCGTGAGGATGGAGTCAATTTCACCCCAAAACATTTGCATGTTATTCCGCATCATCACACCTGAATGAGGGTTGTCTGAGACGGCAGCACAGATGGATTCTCTGAGAGAACTGCATAGTAGAATGGCTGCCCATACAACAATGAATGATTGCAGATCTCCACAAGCACAGGACTTGCAAACTTAAACCAACATTGGAGTGGGCCATCAAGTCAAGAAAAAACAAGTACAGACTGATTTAAAACTTGATGCTTAGATAAGTACACTCTTTGTTCAAATGTTTAAATGCTGAATATGTATAGAATGTTTAAAGGAAAGCAGTTTCAAAAAACTACACAAAAAATTGTACTTTATTTAAATAAGTGGCGTAAACCATTTTTTCTGAGTGCAGACAAAATATACTACTGCTTGAAAGGTGCCCCCTCACTGTATGTTATACCCTGTTGTCTGGCACCAGCCCTTATAGACCCTTTTATATGGTTCACTGAGTACTACTAAATACAGTATTTATTTATTTCACACATAATAACAACAGGTCAGAGCCTAAAAACAAAAAAACAGTTTTGACCAGTTACAGGGTAGGAAGGTCCTCAGTTTCAAAGAAATATTCAGGTGTGATGTCAGAGAGACAGCACCAATGAGGCAGATAAGTTGGATGGGCCACCATGTATATTTCTGTCTTGTATTAATTTGAGCAGGTCAATTTTATATTGGGATTTGGGAGGCTTCACCACTGCTGTCCAGATTTGTTAAAACTCACAAGATACCTGTTGGGGGTAAGCTCCTACTACTTAGAAATCCAGTTAGCTTTTAGTTGTATTTATTTATTTTAAAGATTGGGTAGGTGCACTTGCACAGAGGCAGCTTTTTCAGGCATGACCTGGGTGCAGAAGAGTACACAAGACATAGTGGAGCAAGGTACAAGCACAAATATCATGATACAAAATAAAGTGACATTGTGCAATTCAAATGTAAGGCATTCAAAGTGGCAAATTAAGTCAAAAGTGTTTTGCAAGTCATGAAAAGCAGGTACAGACATTAGACTGTTGGAGATGTAATTTCAGCTTGGTAGTGAACACTTTAGAAGTAGGGACAGCTCAAACAGAGAAATGAATGATGTTCCTAAACAGCACTGCTCTATATCTGAAAGAGTTCTGGCCCATGCCTCTGCATCTGAAAGGTATTTTCAATAGACTGTTTCCAGAGGAACAGGAGAAAGAGTTTTCCACAAATGTGAAGAGCATGGAAAGGTAATGGGGAGCACTTCTGTGTAGAATTCTGAGCATGAAATGTGTTAGGGCTACCTAACTAGTTAGGTTATTCTGTGTGAATTCTGTCTTGTTCAGATGCTTTATTTTTTCATTTTTGTAGCATACTGTATTCCCCATAGTCACTAGTGTGTATAATTCTGTACCATATGTAAGTGGAGTATTATATAGAGAATAATGGATGGGTAGGTGGTTATAATGATGATTTTACACACCCAGAGGGGTGAGATGCCGTATAAACCCCGACAGTAAAGTTTGAAGGGTTTATTAAGGCATCCCACCTGAGGGTATGTGTAAAATCCAAGTTTTACACACCTGCCCATCCTTTATTATGTATAAATGCTGGGAATCATTTTTTCGTCACAGCAATTATATAAAATAAATGTATTTGTCTATGGAGTCAAGTCACAGACCATTGGGGTGTCAGTACTGTCCATAGCAGTTCAACTCCTAAACTGAAGTAGTGCTTATTTTTTTTTCTTCACTTCAGAAATGTAGAATGCTGTGCCCTGTGATATTTATTAAACAAAAACAAAAAAACTTAGCACCAACTTCTTCTGCCAGGGAAGTTTGCAGCGCTGAGGAGTGGGGAATGGAGCAGAGAAGAAGAGGAGGATCTTGGCTGGCACATGTAGCAAACTAGGGCGTGTTCATTGTTATAACCAGCTGGTTATAATGATAAAATTATAACCCAGTTTCCCTATGGGAGAAAATGCTCCCCAGTTATTATATGATTTTTATACTTCATGCTGTCTGTGACTGAGTTTTAAGGCACAGATAGCCTGGGATAATTGGCATGTCTGTAAACTGTTTCTGAAGAGATGGACCACTAAACTATTTAAAGAATGTGTTCTCAGCTGTGACTAAAGGGGTGTCATTTGCCTATATTGTGAAAGATCGCTGTACTGTGTGAGCAGTGTTTCTGGTGGGGTTCTGACCTAAATACACCCCAAGTGAGAGACAAGCTGAGTGTTGGCAGCAGATCAGGGTGACCATTCAGGCATCTGAAGGGTTGTGAAAACTGGTAGCAGAGCAGACTAAGTTCTGGAAGAGAACCATCATACACAGAGTTGATGCTTGAAGAATATGATATCAGCTTTGACCAAGAACAGTAAACAAAAGAAATCAAAGCACTTTATTAATTAAGAGGGTCTAGTTAAAAAAAAAGCTGTAGATCATTGGAGTGTAGCTTCAAATTGAAAATATTTTGAGAAACTGTTTTGTATTTGAAAAATAAAAAAAAGAGATGCTAGGTACAGTAGCTGCCATTTACAGTTATGGTAAAAGATGGCATACTAATCTTATTGCCTCCCATCCCTTTGCAACCAGCTTCCTTCCACTTTACTGCCTTCCCAGGCTCCCTCAAGTACCAGCTGAAACTTCTTTCTTCCCCCACCTTGCTCCAGTTTTCCCCTCCCTAACTGTTCCCCTTGCACTTGCCTCATACCTAGGTGAAAGTGTTGGTGAAATGCTCATGTGTTGCTCATGCTTTGTTTTGTTTCTTTGTGTCATTTTTTTGAACTTACTCCTACATTTATCCATGTCTCTGAGTGCACTTTATCGTAACTGCAAATCGTTGCCTGTGCTATGTACTATGTGTCCTCTGCTCCCTTCCTTTGGGTCACATCTGGAAATGAGCCTCAGCTCAGTGAACCATTCCCGGTCACCAATTTTCAAATAAATAAATTAGTTTGAGGATTAAACTGATCGAGCTGGTGTGATTGTTACATTGTGAACTTTGTCTCACACATGCAGCTTGTTTGCTACAGTAAATCTGCACCAAACAATATCTTTGGTGTCAGTGACATACCTCCAAGTGAATGCCCTGTGAGGAGTACACTACTTTCTCGTTCTGACCTATGTTTCTTTGGGGCTACTCACCCCAGTAGTGACACCCTTTTCCTGCACCATGAGCACAAGTCCCCTGTTTTGCTTGGCTTTTAGATGCTTAACCAGTCTTTCTTTCAGTGGGATTTACATTAATTCCCCCACTACTGAAGTAAGCTGAGTGGTCTATAGTTGGTAGCCTTCTCCCTGCTGCCACTCTTACATAGATGGGTCATGTCAGCACTTTTCCAGTCTTCTGGAACCATGCATGTTTCCAGTGAGCTGTTAATCAAGGCTGTCCGTGGGGCAGCTAGCACCTTACTGAGTTCTTTTAGCACCCTGGGGTGTATCCTGTCTGATCCTATAGCCTATCCACCTTCAGGGCTTTCAGCCCCCATTACTGCTTCTGCCTGGTGGTCTGTCCCCTTCTCCCTCTACTGTTAATACTGATCAGAAGTACCTGTTTAAGATGTCAGTTTTTCTCAGTCCCTTCTGCACAGTCTCTCCTTCCATTCTTCTGATCATCACTATCTCTCCTTTGCTTTACTCTTCTCACTTGTGTATCGGTAAGTTGTATCCCTGTTAGCCAGTCCTCTGGCAATCCTTTTTCCATTTGTGTCTTTGCTCCCCTAACTGCCTTGTAAGCTTCCTTCTGCTTTGCTTTGTTTACTTGCATGTCCCACTTCCTTTGCATTATTTACACCTTTTGAATACCACCCTATTTCCTTTCACCACCAGCTTTTAATAAAACCTGAACTTGAATACTTTCACCAGCCTTGCCACTTCCTTGGAGAACCATAAAGGTCTCATTTTCCTTCTGCTTTTGCATACTTCCTTCATGCAGATGTTGGTTGCTCTAATTATGCACTCCTGCATTCTTCCCTGTGCCTCTACATCTTCTTAACCCCCCCCCATATGAGGTTGTTTCTGAGGCAGATTCACATTTCCTATAAATCTGCCCTCCTGAGGTCTAGAACCCCCATTCTCATCTGGCTCACCTCTGCTCCTGTCCTTACATTGAAACACACTGTACTTTGATCACTAGTGCTTGTGGTACTGCCCACTATGATGTCTGCAGTGCCCTCCATGTTTGTAAGAACCAGGTCCAACACTGCCCCTTCCCTAGTAGGTTTTATGACTATCTGCCTAAGAAAAGTCCCTTGTAGGGAGTCAAGGATGGCCCTGCTCTTTGCAAAGCCACAGCTGGAAGATTCCATTTCCACAACTGGATGATTGAAATCACCAACTATCAGCACCTCCCCCTTACATATAATGCAACCCCACCTCTTAGCCTTGTCCTTCTTAAACAGAGAATAGCCTAGGGTGGCCATGTCCCAGTCATGGTGCTCAGTGCACCATGATTCCATTATGCCACTAAATTCAGGTTAGCCTCTGCCATGATAGCCTCCAAGTCTGGAATTTTATTTCCAAGACTCCTTGAGTTGGAACACATGGCTCTCCACACCTTTATCCTCCCCTGCCTGATGCTCTGTATCTGCTTCACATTCTTGCCTGTGTTACCTGTACCACTCACCTCTCTCCTTCCTGTTTTGCTTCCTCCATTTCTGGTACCCTTTAATGTACTATCTTCCTCTAGCTGAGTTATAGTCCCATTTTATTTCACATTGCCCCTTTTCAAGTAGGACTGCACTGGGCACAGTGACTATAATGTTTTTCTACCTCTGACACCATCCTTGAGCAGTAGAAATGAGCTAGCACCAGGTCCATTGTGCAGTCAAACCTCAGATGACCCATGTTATCATGCAAAGATTTAGAATGCTGTGCTGAAATGCAGGCAAGCTCCAACTTAGGAGGTTTAGCAGACACCCTGGAGTGTTTCTTGTACATATCATAATGTTGAATACTGTACTGCACAGGTAGTGCTGAGCAAACTGACCTCCTAGGTGGATATATCAGCCCTGCCTACCAGCCACCACACATGTTATGAGTCTAAATAGTCCTGTGTTCTCTAAACCTCTACAAACTTTGTGACAAGTTCCTGAAGATCCTTTGGTCCCCCTCCCACTCCTCTAACTTGACTGTATGCCTAGTTGTCCAGAGGTACCACACCAGTACTTGAAAGTATTGTGGTTCTTACAAACATAGAAACATAGAATTTGATGGCAGATAAGGACCGCTTGGCCCACCCAGTCTGCCCATTTCCCTACCTGATGGATAAGCTGCAGATCCTAGTTAACCAGCAGCCTACTTCTTCCTACCCCCACCCCCTAGAATTGCCTTATGACTGTCCCATGCATGCTTGAATTCCACCACTGTTTTTGACTCCACAGCCTCCTCTGGAAGGCCGTTCCATACATCCACAACCTCTCTGTGAAAAAATACTTCTTAAATTACCTCTGAGCCGCCTTCTATCTTCAAATTGTGCCCCCTTGTTCTTGCACACTTTTTCTGAAAGATGCTACCTCTTGGACTTTGTTGATTCCCTTGAGGTACTTGAAAGTTTCTATCATGTCCCCTCTCTCCTCCTTTCCTCGAGGCTATACATATTAGCTCCTTAAGTCTCTCTTCATATGTCTTCTGGTTGCAGACCCTGCACCATTTTAGTTACCTCCTCTGGACAGCTTCCATCCTGTCTGTCTTTGCGGAGATTGGGTCTCCAGAACTGCACGCAGTACTCCAGATGTGGTCTCACCAGCTGTCTGTACAGAGGGATAATAACTTCTTGTTTTCTACTGGTGATGCCTCTCCCTATGCATCCCAGTATTCCCCAGCTCTCCTTGCTGCCCTCTCGCATTGCTTGCCCACCTTTAGGTCATCTGATATGACTACCCCCAGGTCCCTTTCCATTTTTGTTGTTGTTAGTATCTCATCCCCCATTGTGTACTCTTCCCCTGGGTTTTTGTTTCCCAGGTGCATTACCTTGCACTTCTTAGCATTGAATCTAAGCTGCCATACATTTGACCATTCCTCTAAACTTGCCAAGTCCCTTCTCATCCTTTCCACCCCACCTTGTGAATCAACTCTGTTGCAGATCTTTGTGTCATCTGCAAAGAGACATACTTTTCCTTCCTGTGGCAGCATTCATGTCCTTTTTAAACCAGCTCCTTCCTGGCCACCATTTCTGTCCCTGGACCTGTGTGCCCTAGTTACCATCTGATTTTAGAAGGTAGTACCTGTATTACTTCCATTTGGTACTCTGATATCCCATGTAACTTGCAAAGAGTACAGTGCTTTTGAAAATGGCCCAGTCTGTCATTGTGTGTTGTCCTATAACCGGCTGCATTGACCTTACAGGTGCTTGGGAAGTTGTTGCAACCCCTGTCAAGCATGCCATAATGAGACTGAAACTCACTGGCAGACACATAGTCTTTGCAGCCATTTGGGACTGGACAATGCAACAGAGAATCAGGGTCCTGTTTAAATTGCACTGTTTAGCCATGCAAGAGTAACCCATATTAGAATGTTTTTTCCTTCTCCCAGGAAAAAAACGTGAGTTGTGGCTAGGATTACCATTTGTCTTCCTTTTTGTCAGGACAGTCCTGGTTCACACAGAAAATAATGCAACATTTCCAGATCTTAAACAAGAAGAAATATGTGCCTTCAGAAGTTGCAGAAAGTAGCAGCCCAGCGGTATAGTAGGCTGAGGTATAGGGTGACACACCACGCATCACACTTGCAACCTGGGTTCAGGAACAGACCAGGGCCACTTGTGGGCTGGCCAGCTAAAGGAGGAACATGCATCCATAGAAGGTGCTCCTCTGTCAGGGAGGGTGAGCAATATGAGCCACTGTTTGCCTGACACCCAGGAGAGGTTGGGTGTCACAGTATCAGCAGCCACCTCTTGAAGGATTGGATGCAGGTGCAGAGTACATACGACACCTTCACACCAAAAATACCCACACTACTGCATGTGTGCCAACCCCAAGAAACAAGAAGAAAACCTGAAGGAAACCCCCATGAGCAGCAAGGTGATGGCCAGTGACCCCACAGGCTCTGCTCCACTACCTGTGGCACCCACTCATCCATATTGATAAGTAAGTAGATGGGGTAAGGCCCGGAATGAGGGGGGTGATGGTGCTGGGGTGGACAATAGAAGTGAGCTGCTTAGGAGATGGGGGACAAACAAATAGTAGGGGAAAAAAGAAATTGTAGAAAATGTTTATTACTTACCAGTAACAGTGTCTGTTCTATAAGATCTCCATAGATCTGCAAAATATTTAACTGTAAGCCATCAGATTGAGAACTTTACGTGAAGCATTTGCAATATGGTCTACTCACATAGACAAGCATTTGTGCACATTGATGGTGTCTGGCATCACCTAAAGTGGATTCAGCCAAGAAACAATGCTGTTATCACAGTTTCTAACAGTAACATGTGTTAGAATTCTGCAGGAACATAAGGTAATCCAATGGCAATTATGTCATGCAGTCAAGTGAGATGCGTGATAACAGAGCGTTGCATCCTGGCTGACTCCACTATACTGTATATAACAAGGCGACTCCCACTACGTAAGTTTCCTGCCATCTGCAGTGAGAGTTCAAAAACATCCAGAAACAGCAGGATTGGGTCTGCCCCCACCAGTCATGCACAGAGAGGCAGAGGGAGTGAAGCAAATACCACCCATCATTCAGACAGTGATGGCACTCTGTGCAAATGGCAGACTCTCTGTGCAGTGGCATTCCTAGAAGCTGAAAGGAAGACTCCACCATATCAGGGAGATTGCTGGTGGGAAGGTTATGACTCCTGGAGAGCCTCTTGAAGATCTATTATTTCTGGTAAATAATGAAACTACATTATCTTCTTAGAGGGTATGTCTATAGAGCCATAATACTTTGGACAATTGCAAACCGGTACCAACACTAACTGGGTGGCAGGTAAAACAGCTGACTGACCCCTTACGAGATTTGGACCTATAAAACAATAAGGCCACTGTCAAATCATAGGCACACTGTTAGAGCTCCTGTTCACAATGGTGGTGTCCCGGCTTCATAACCCAAAGGGTCAGCCGGGGGGATGAGGATTGAATGTCTGATGGATGGCTCTCATCCTCCTCCAGGGTGGGATGGGAGCAGTGCCCAGCATTATCCTGGATCCTAGCAGTGGCTGGGCGTCTGACTGCTGTGACCACACACAGGAGGCAGATGCATGGCAGATGTCCAGTGAGCTGCATATAGAAGCATGCACACCCAGAACATTGATGTCATCACACACTAACTCAAGTGGAACCATAGCAAGAAAACAAGTTAAAAGACAAAGAACTTCAGCACAATTTCTAAAGCATAATTTCAATCTAAATGTTTATGGTGATGTGTGTGTGTGTGTGTGTGTGTGTGTATGCAAGCGCAAAGGCGCTGTAGTATGGTGTGTGTGTGTGTGTATACCATGATGCTTTGCATTATGGGGATATGTGTAATTCTTTGAAACCTAGTTTTGTTTGCCAATGCCCTTTTGGGGTAACCCTTGCTTCAGCACTTTAGTACTGAGATTCTTTGTCTTTTAGCTTGCTTTCATATTCTGGATCCACCAAGACCCAAACTTATAAGACAACATTAGGGGCGGTTAATTTTACCACTGGGTAAGATATATATGAGGCACACTAATGAGTCCTGCATAGGATGAAACATGTGTTTGTGTCTTCTGTTCTCACGCTTTTCAGATTGTAAGAGGTCCTTTAGCACTATGCGTTCCCATTTAAAGCAGAACCAGACTACATTTTTATGGTGATTTGCATTATGGGGGTATGTATGATATTTTATTTCATTGAAAAATGCATAAAGACTACTGTAACTTTAGAACATGATGTCTTAAACCACTTTGAGTAAACAAAAAAATATATACTGTAGGTATAGGTGACAGTGATCCCCCACCACTGCCCTCTGTTTGTGACAAACTGCTCCCAGGGCCATACCAACTTACATCGCAGTTGTCTGGGTGCACTAGTTCCTTAGCTGCCATCACCTGATTATATCAGGAAAATATCCCATTGCTCAAGATCAGGAAGGTCAAACACTATAAAATTTGGTAGAGTGCACTTTGGACAGTGGACTGTAAACAGAGAGCTTCTTGTGCCAGCAAAAATATTAAAATTATCAGCTCAATAATGAGGCACAGACACTGATTCTATAAAGATAGTCTTTACTAGTAATTACTACAGGTATTAACAAATATACAGGATATATATAGTAAGACAAAAGGTTTACACGGTTACTGGAAAAGGAAAATAATGTCAACCATACAGATAGATGATGGATAGAAGAATCACAAAACCTAGGCTCTAGGCTCTCCTAATGCCTATTTTACCTGCCACTAGCCTGAAAAAATTTTCACTGAGAGTAGCCTGTCCTTTCCACACACAGATAGCTAATTCTCTTAGCAGGGCTCCCCACCTTCTTCCAGATATAGTATAAGGGGCCAGAGAAAGAGAAAGCTGGGTACCCAGCTCCCCAATTCATGTGCTTAGAGCTTTGGGGGGGGTGGGGAATGACCGTTCCCAACCCATATGTGTGTGTGTGTGTGTGTGTGTGTGTGTGTGTGTGTGTGACATCATCCAGGTCAATTGGCATCTTTCACATCAACTGCAAACTGCGCGCGCGCTGTGCTTGATTTGTGGTCAGGTGCTGAGTGAGGGTGCCTGCTCTCTAATCCAAACATACCAGAAATATGACTCTGCACACAGGATGCCAGGAAATAACAGACCACAGGACTTAATGTCTATTTAAAGCACTTTATTGCAAACAAAATATTTAGTCTGTGCTGCAAAACCTCCACATAACCGCTTCAGCACTTCACTCATTAGTCCCTCCTCAGGATGTGTCACCTAGGACATCCTTCATCCAGCTTTACGATCTTGCTTGCAGGATGTCTGTGGTGTTGGAAATTGTACCCTCACATCTGCCAGGGTCTGTAGCTAGCTGAGCCTGTGGGAGACTCTGCACTTCCCAGTTGGCCAGTGATTCTCATAAGACCTGCTTGGACATGTGTAACCACCCAGTTCCCTGGGGTTACTAGAATACTATCAGTGCTGGTGTTAGGCAAGTAGCAGGCAGCTTGTAAGGAGCTTATTAGGGGCTTCTTACACAATGACCTCATTGTTTACTTCACTAGCCCGAGGGAGGAATCATTATCTCATTTGGAACTCTAGCAGCAGCATAACCCTTTTCTGGGACAGCTGCTCTGGGGAGCCTTAGAATGTTTCAATTAATCTGAGTTTGGAGTTGTGTGTGCCAGTGAGAGTGGCAGGATCTCTGCCAATGGGCTCTGAGTCAAGGGACCAGGATTTCTCACCCTAGTTTGGATTACAATTACCAGCTTCCAGTGAAGTGATGGAGACCTTTCTTCAGCAGGATTTCCCAATTTTCACTTCAAGAGGGTTGAAATGGACTGCTAGTCAGCAGATCCAAGGGGCAATCCCCTGAAGATCCTTGTGTGTGTCAGCTGCCTTTGAAAATGACTTTGTAACAGACTGTTATGACAAGCTACCAAGGGAAAAGGTGCTTTCTAGTTGTTCCCAATCCTAGAGGAAGGGCAACAAAGTCATGAGTACAGAATCAAAATGTGTTTTGGGTTGTTTTCCATGCCTAGAGGAAGGAACAACAAATCTTGGATAAGGGTGTGACACTTGGCCAGCTGGTTATGATTGTTGTATGATATTTGTAATATAAAAATATAGTAGGTGATTGTCTCACATAAGACTGCCTGTGCTTATGGGTGACCCCCAGGTTTCAGTGAAGCAGGAACCATTTAATTAACTGACTTACTTCAGAATGGCATTTTATTACCTTTTTATGATATGCCAAGGCTCTTTGAAGTGGAACTGAAATGTGACTTTATGAGTCTGCCAGGGTATGAGTCTAATAAACTTTTATGACGTTTAAGAAGAAGAACATTTTATACCAACCTGGTGTTAAAAAGTTGTAAAACCCTTTGAATCTGCCTTGGGAACAAGAAACCACACAAGATCAAAGAGAGACTGTTTAATTAAGGAGGTATATTTAGAAAGTGGAGGTTTAGCTGATGTCACATTATTTATCTTCTGACAGGAAATCATTTGTCTTTTTTTTATTCTAAAAAGGAGGAGCTAGATGACCAAGGAGTGGGGAGATGGAGTTGAAATATATCCTTGTAACTGGGGATTATGTCACATCTTTTTGGGCTCTTAAGAAACACAGTTCTCTGACTTTCAAAGCTCTATAGAGGTAATACATTAGCTAGAAAAGTCTAAATGCATTGCGGTAGGAGTTTTTGGTTTGTACTTTTCCTTGTTTTCTTTTAAGTGATTGTATGCTCTCTGATACATTGTTCTGTGTTTTACATTTTTCATATTTTTATCATCTTGTACTAAAGTACCTTTTTTTTTTTTCAAAAGACTGCCTGGGGTGTCTGACAGTTCTTTTTGCATGTGACATATAGAGGGTTAAGACTGGCAAAAAACTGTTTGAAAGCTTGATGGTGTTACTAAACTATGAAAAGGTAAGAATATACCCAAGTTCTTTTATAGAGTTTTAAGGGTTCATTTTGGAAGCCTGTCTTGGTGCTCCTGGCAAATGATTGCACTGCAGTCCCCGAAGAGGGTACATATCTGAGCCTGTACATTGGGTATACTAGCATAAGATTCACAGTTTGAATCCCCCCAGCACTTGAGAATAAGGGTGATTCGGACCCAAAAGCAGACAGGAGGGTTACTCTATCTGTTACCTGTTCACATTACTGTGCTTGGAGGTTGGCACTGAGGAAGCAGAGGGCCTGACCTGCTGAGTGTGTTTGAGACAAAGGGTACTTCATGGTTTGTTTTCCATGCCTAGAGGAAGGAGCAACTATTTCCATGAGTACTGTTCTGGTAGACAAGTTCTCCATTTAGGGTTTTGTTCTGGGGGTGTGTGCCCATAGATAAGGTTAGATCACACCCATCAGTGCACCTTATTCACCAAGTGTGTGAAGTACAGAAAAAGTGGAGTCTTTAGCATTTCATTGGGGAATGGAGGCTGTTTCAGTGGTGTAACCCTGAAAGTAATGGCAGAGACTGTCGGTTGGGGCAAAGGATGGCAGGAATGTCATCTGGAAGTTTACAAGGCAGGGCTAACTTATTCATACAAGGGCACCAGTCTTTTTTTTTTTAAACCATCTTTATTCACTTTTCAAAGAAAAGATAAACAGACAGACATACACATACCTGGTAAAACCAGGGTACACAGCCTCAAACTGACCATGCAAACTATGTACAGCCCACCTATATACATCCACAGCAGGTAGCCACCCCTAAAACAACCCTGGCCTCTCATATCTTCCCTACTCTGTCCCAATGGGCCTGCATATAAACTTACTCTACTCGTTGAGCCCTAAATCCCCATACAGCAGTACCTCTATCAACATCAAAACACCATTTGCTATCCGAAATCTTCCCCTCAAAGGTGGCACCCATCTGTGTCCCCTGAAAGAGAGAGAGAGAGTCCCCATCCCCCTCTGAAGCCAACAGACCCTTACCAACCTAAAGCTACCCATAAATATATATCATAGTCATCTCCACAAAACTCAATTAGGACCAGAAATAACAATTTCATAATCCAAGATAATTACCATCTGCTATTCCCCATCTGACGGACAGCCTGTGTTTACCCATTAGTGATCTGCAGGGTATAGACTGCATCTAACGCCGCCCATCCTTTAACATATAATCCCCTCTCTCCCCCATATAAAGATATCTCTTTATTTTAACCAACATCCCCATTAAGTCTTTTACCCATTGATCGTAAGCATATACATGATCATCTTTCCAATGTTTTAATAAAAAAGCTTTAACTACCGCTGTCATCAAGGAGAAGTGATATCTAGGTATAACACCTGGAATTTAGGAAAAGTCACCCAAAACACATATCTCTGGTGTTATGAATTCTGAATAATTCAACACTGGGTCCATACGCCTTTTAATTTCCCCCCAAAGGGGCAATATTTTACTACATCCCCAGATCACATGTAATAGATCACCTACTCCCCCCTCACATCTAAAACGCAGGTCTGTCTGTCTCAGGTTTCTGTCACATAGTTTCACAGGGATAAAATACAAATTAGAAACAATAAAAAATTGCATACTTTTATATTTGGGTATAATATTGTGCTTGCTGCTTTCCCAAATATTATCCCAATCTAAATTCTGAGGAACCATCACTTTATCCCAATATGAAACTCTTCTAGTAAAGCTTGGGCTAAGAAAATCCAGCATTACTTTATATATTTGTGATAGAGGTGAACTCATGGATCAACCTCCTTAAGCATCCCCAGGAAAAACTTGTCAGTGATACTCCCAACTTCCTCACCGCCTCTCTACTAGTATGCTTAATTTGTAGCCTTTGAAAGAAAGGCATTCCATCACATCGCGTTGGTAGGACCATTCTACTACCCTGAATGATTTCCTTGTTTCAAACCCAGCATCTGGTTAGCCCACCGCGACTTAACTACCCAATTCCAATTACAAAATTAGATTACCCAACACAGGCTGGTCTTCAGCCCTCGCTTGGCCCTTTCTCTGCACAGGGTAAGGAAGGACCACTCAAGCATCTGCCATTTTCGCAATTGGGTCCCTATACCTTTTTTGAAAATGTTCCCAACATTGGCATACAGCATTGCTTCCAGGGCGAGGCCTGAGTCTCTTTAACATTTGTTTCTCCATTTGAGCCAGGTTGGGTTATAACTCTCCCTTCAAGCTCTTTAACCCATCAACTCATCAAACCCAGCTGGCCTGCCACATAATATATATGGAGGTTGGTAGTAGGATCCTCCCTTTTGTGCGATAAGCTCAAATGTTGTGCTTTAACCTAGGAGGCCTGTCCTTCCATGGAAACTCGAGATTAGTTTCCTAATTATATTGAACCATTTTGGGAATACTGAATGGGGCTAAATATACCGGACAGAACAAACGGGTAATATATTAGTCTTGATACACCCAGTCGAGCCATAAAGTTTAAGGGCAATTTATTCCATCTTATTATATCCCCTTAAGTGGCAGATATAATTCCCCCATATTAGTTTCTCGCCTCCAGATCCACCGTAATCCGATACCTAAATACTTAATTTTATCTGTCCTCCATTGTATTTGCAGTGGACAAAATCAGCTCTAGTAACTTGTGGCATCAGAGGGAGGATTTGAGTCTTATTCAAATTTAGCTTGTAGTTAGAGACCCTAGAAAACACTCTCTTACTTCTGTTGCTCTCTTAAAGCTAGATGCTGGATCCTCCAGATGCAGCAATATATCATCTGCGAAAACTGAGAGTTTCAACTCCCTCTCCTCTATCTTAATCCCTTTAATATGCACATCGCTATTGATAGCTCTCAAAAGGGGCTCCAGGTAAATATTGAAAAGTATCGCGAGAGAGGACATCCTTGACGGTCCCATTCTCCAGCTGTATTTCACGGAAAGATAGCTATTGCATAATACCCCTGGCCATTACAGCATATAAATTCCTAATACCCCTAAGAAGACCCTCTGGGAATCCCATCCTCTCCATTGTAGCAAAAAGGAAAGGATGGGAGACCCTGTCAAAAGCCTTCTCCGCGTCTAACAATATCAACGCTAAAGGTAACTGGGAGTCGGGCGCATAGCTTAATATGTGATGCAACTTCCTAAGAGCATCATGTGCCCCCCTCCCCGGCATAAATCCCACCTGTTCCTGACTGATTCGACTAGGGGAAATATGCAAAATTCTGTTTGCTGTAATTCTTGTAAGGATCTTGATGTCTTGATTCATTAGGGCTATGGGTCTATAATTTCTGGGGACATCCCTTGGCTTATCTGGTTTAGGAATCAATGTGATGTACACCTATACAACAGAGGGTGAGGTACCCTTCCTGCATTATAGCACTGAACAATTCTTGAAGCATAGGAAGTATAGTTTGTATATGTACCTGATAGAATTTGGCAGAGAGACCACCAGCCCGGGTTTTACAAGCAGGTAGCGATTGCACCACCCCAATAATCTCCGATGCCCTTATTGGAGCCACCAACTCCATGGCATGTATTGGGTCCAGGGCTGGTAAGGGATCCCCTAAAAAAAAAAAAAAAAAAAACTCTGATTTCTTTCTCCCCAGCCAGGTCTTCAGCCTGGTATATTTCTTTAAAGTATGATGCAAAGGCCTCCGCCATCTCTTGTGAATCAGTTAGGAGTTTTCCCCCATGTTAAATGGAGGTAATCGTTCCACTTGCTTCCCATTCCCTAACTCTAGCCACCAACAGCCACCCTGGGACATCTCCCTGCATCAGGTATCTGGCATTAATCTTTTCTAACCAGAATTCTGTTTTACTATTAACAATATCCCCCAGTTCCTCCTGCAAATTTTTAAGTTCAGCATCAGTCTCCCCAGAGGACCCTTCAAGTAGTGTCAATGAATCAATTGCCCCCAGAATGAACTCCTCTTTTGCTCTTCTCTCTCTACTTCTTTGTACTGCAATACCCTGGGCCACCCCCACATATAAGACCTTACAGGTGGGCCATGCCAACTTTTTATTTTGCAGTGTAGGTATTTGCTGTTGTATGATTTCAAACAATGCCTCCTCCAACCTATCTCACACCAGGGGCTCTGCCAACAGGAAATCATTCAGCCTCCACCTATGCGGCCTGGGAGGGGTGGGTCTAGGTTCCCACAACATTTGGATGGGAGAGTGATCTGAGTAAATTCTACCCCCCGTTGTCATTTCTTTAATCTCCCCAATCACCTCTCTATTTACCAGAAGAAAATCGATTCGGGATTGGCTCTTGTGGGCTGCCGAGTAAAAAGTAATAGTCATAACCCCCCTTCGAGTACAACTTAATTGGATCTACCAATGCCGTCTCCTCGAGCAATCTGTTCAAGGCAATCTGGCCCTTGGACAAGGGTCCTTTAGACGGTGGACTTCTGTCTTCATGATTACTGAGGCAAGTATTCCAGTCCCCCGCCAATATTAATAAAGGCGATGGAAGATCCGCTATATCCCTTTCAATAGAGGCGAAGAACCCAGGATCCGGGGCATTAATATAACAGAGGCTACCAAAATTGCCTTACCCAGCAAATCTTAGACATATATCCTCTACTGTTCTTCCTTGCATTGACTTGCACCACCTCATATGGGCATGATTTCCTTATTAATATCACCACCCTCCTGAAGCTCTTTCCTACCTGCCCCATATACCTGCCCCACCTCGGCTGCCTCTAAGCCCATTCAGTTCCTCCGTCAGCAAGTGTGTCTCCTGTAAAGCAGCAATATGAGCCCCATTAGCTCAATATGCCTTAAGATCAGCATTCTCTTACATCTATCCCTGAGTCCCTTAATGCTCCAAGAAATTATTTTAATACTTGACATTAAAATAACCTCAAGATACTTTAATTAAGCCAGCTCTCTCTGTCTGCTCCAAGTCTCCTTTCACCTTACTCCCTATGTTGGACCCTTTCTTCCCACCGCCCACCCCTCCTCCACCCCACCAATCCCCAATCCATAGATCGCCCACCTACCAAGCATCGAGTCATGGATGGACCCACTGTGCGCTACCCCACCCCACCCTTGTCCAGGTAACTCCAAGACCTTGCCCGAAACCCATGAAACCAGTTGAATGTTATAGGGCTCATTTTCCCAATATCTTTTTCTTGTCCTATGCAGCTCCCTCCCATACAGATAATACGCCCATGTTCCCAACTGCTAAGAACTGCCTCTCATCCCTACCTATTAAAGTAGATCAGGATCCTCCAACCACCGCCTCCTAATAACCTAATAAACCTAGGTGACTCTCCTTTCCTATCTCCCTGTCTCTATAGATAGTCCCTCATGCACATTAGGGGGGCCACTAAAGGCTCCCAATCCCAGATTTCCCTCTATTTCCCCATAGATCTTCCCCAAAGACTGTACCACAAAGTACCATTTGCTTTGTTTTACATGAAGATGCAATATTACATCACACCATTTAGAACTGTTTTCCTCTAAAGGCCCTAAGATTACTACTTACCCCATATATAATGGAATATTTTCTACCCACACCCATTACTGATCCCATGGGGTGCCCCATCTCCAAAAGGCCGCATTCATTTAATAAACAGCACTGGCCTAGTAACTCCTGCTCTCACTTCTGCCAATTCCCAAACTGCAAAGGTGTAACCACCCTTGTCTATCTCGCCTTCCTAAGCTCACCCCCCCCCACCCGCCATCGATACCTTCCCTCCACCTTACTACTCCCCCCACAGCATTCACTCCTCTGCCTTTATAAGCCTTGCTTTCTAACCCCCAATATCTATGTTAGTGTTTCTGTCTTAACCTCCATGAGGTAGTTCCTTTCAAGTACCCACCCCTGATTATCCTTCTAATTCTTCCATCTCCATAACCTTACACCCTACTCCAATTCTCTGAGCAGCTAATGAACCTCCGCTTAATAACGCAAAATCAAAACATCTACTTCCCCATCCCAGAGAGGACTCTACCTCCCCCCCAACCTCTCTAGAGCCTGTAAATCTGAGATTTGTAACAGTAATCCGATGACCCAAAATAACATGAAAACTTCATAAACATTAAACTCGTTTCCACTTCCCCAGTCCCAGTCCTTTAGATTAACACAATCTCCTGCTCTTCAGGACACCTTCAAGTTGCTGACTTGAATAGTTCGGGGAGCTCCAATTGTAACCCCTCGAGAGCTTCTTTTGCAGTGAGGAACTTTTTCTCCCCTGATTGCAGCCGCACATCCAGAGTCGCTGGATATTGCAGATGAAACTTTATTCCAGCCAATAGAGCTTCTTCTTGATTTCCATATATTCTTTCTGTTTCTCTCTAACTGCAAGCGCTTGATCCTGGAATAGCCAGAGCGAAGCACCATTCCACTCTAGCGTCTTTTCTTTTACCTAGCAGTAAGCAACACATGACATTTCTCCTTGTAGTTAAAAGAAACGATGATTATCACTCGGTCTGGCTCAGGAGATGGCATCTCCCTTAGTGCCCGATGGGCTCTCTCTGGGTTGTACGCCTCACCAATGGAGTAGGGCCCAGCAGCTAAGCAAGAGATCCTGCATGAATGTAACACAGTCTTGCCCTTCAGCCCTCTCCGTAATCCCAGATGATCAAATTATTCCGTCTGCTTCTTGACTCTTGATCCTCTATTCTTTCTTCCAACTTCTTAACCTGCCTTCTGACCACCACCAATTCCTGCTCCATCACTGATGCTTTCCTTTCTTGCGAGGAGATCTGAGCCTCCGATCACCCATTCTTTGCGAAGTGAATGCAGCACTGGTTTTATTGCTGTGAAATCTGTCACCAACCCCTGTAGCATTACTTTAATATCTTGGATGTTCGCATTGGTCGAGCATGAACCCCCCCTCCTTCCCTGGCTCGTCCTCCTGGTCATTTGGAGTAGGGGAATGGGGCTTTGGCCATTTGGTAGCGGGGTTCTCGCCGCTAGAGGCTCACCAGCTTCAACATCCATCCCGATGCTTACAATCGGCCTACTGTTACAGCCAGACACTCACTGTCTGCGGGGTTGTCTCGCTTCCTTTTCACACAAACTTTCCACATAATCCTCCTATAACAAGCCCGCAGGACTTCTTGAATTAGCCACAGCTATTTTGGTTCAAAATAAGTCAGTCTTGAAGTTTTAATGCCTATTATTTATAACAGGGCCTCGGAGCAGCACAGGAGACGTCCGAACGGATTCAGCTTATCACGTGATCCTCCTCAAGGGCACCAGTCTTACCTGAGCAAAGGGCCATTGCTGAGGGTTCAGGAGTGTGGCATAGTTCCACAAGTATACACCTATTTGGGAAGATGATGTTCTGAGTGTGTGACAGAGTTTCACAAAAAATACACTCTGGGACAATGGGAATGTGCTCGGGTATGTTTCGCAGTTCCACAATCATGCACCATGGGGAAGAGAAAGGAATTGTTGTTTCTCTGGAAAAGTGTACTGCCTAGCAAGAAGAGTTATGCAAGTGTACCTGTGTGCCATGACTGACCTTGGGGGGGGGGGTGGCTATTGAAGCTTTAGTACCATCTGTTAAATAAAGCCATACTGCAAAATCCCAGTTACTGTTCTGGACAGTCAAATCCTTGTTTCTGGTGTGGAGTTACTGGAGCCCCATCAGCAATTTAGGTCTAACATATGCCTAGCATCCTCTACTCTGGACCTGGTTGTAGTTACAAAGGTTCATGTTTTGTTTTTGTACCCCGACCCCCCTTCCTCTTGATAATGAGCCTGGTATGCATCCTAACGCCAAGGGTGGTACCAAACTTGAATTGTCTACTAAAAGTTAATGGTACGCCATATATGGGTACTAGTCCTGTATTTTATGGGGGTGTTCACCTTGCTAAAAGTGGCATGGGGATTACACATGTTACCAGGAAGCCATGTATGCATCCACTCCAAATAATAGAACTTATAAAAGAAAAATAATTACTCTAACAAATGAATACAACAGTCTGGTCACATGTCTGTCAAGAGCCCAGGAAATGAAGATGTGTCTCTTTGGGCTAACCCCCAAGAAACATTGCCATTCATGTAGGGACAGAAACCTAAAGTACCATGCCATGCACTTAGCCCTGCCTAGACAATCCATCTGAACTGGCATTTTGTGAACCACCGTGCTAGATGGTCATGTTATGTGACTTCAGTGTCAAACTCCAGTGCAATAATTTTGTGTTTTGCCCACTAGTTATAGACAGCCATGTCAGGGATTATGATTTGTGACACAATGAACTCCCACCCATACAAATATGTCTGCAGCTTCTGAAGGGCACACACTATCTCCAAACACTCTTCTCAACAATGGCATCTGCCCCTCCATGGGTACAAAGTTTCTGGCTCAGATACATTATGTGTGCTCCTCCACCTGCAGTGTAACCTGGTTTAGGAAAGCTCCTGGACCATGTTCTCAGGTGTCCACCTGCACAATGAACTTGAGCTCATAGTTAGGGCTAGCAAGCATGGGGAACCCATATAATGCCTCCTTCAACTGCCTGAAAGCAGATTCATAGACCTCCATCCAGAAAACTTTCTCCAGCAGTTTCTTTTTTGTCAGTTCTATCATGGGCTTGGCACTCGGTATAGTTAGGAACAAACTCCACCTGTTCCTAGAAATGCCCTTACCTGTTTCTTTGTGGTGGTGGGCCAGGCCTGATGGCCTAAACCATCACAGGCTCTGGATGGAGGACTCCTTGCGCCCACCTGGTGCCTAAGGTAGGAAACTTCTTATGCCTTTCTGGCATGTTTCCACCTAACTGTCAGCCCTGCAGCTTTCAGATGGTGGAACACTTCCACATGCTTGCCTGTAAATGACCATATCATCCATGTACAGCAGCACATATTCATCTTTCCCAGAAAGAATGTGATCCAGAAGCCGCTGAAAGGTTATTTGTGCATTCTTCATCCTAAATGGCATTACTTGGAATTCAAACAAGCCAATTGGGGTGACCAAGGCCAACCTCTCTCTGGCTACAGGAGTTAGGGGTACCTGCCAGTAGCCCTTTGTTAGGTCTGTCATGGTCAGGAACCAGGCTCCCCACAGCCATTTCAAGGACTTATCTGCTATGGGCATCAGGTAGGCACCTGACTCCATGTAGCTGTTGAGCCTAAGGTAGTCAACATAGAACCGCATGGTACTGTCCTTCTTGAGATCAGGACCAGAGGTGAGACCCAGGGCTACTGGACTCCTGGGTTACTACAAGAGCCAGCATCTCTGAACTCCTCCTACATGGTCTGCTCTAACTCCTCTGGTACCCAGTAAAGAGACCATCTCAGTGGCACTTGGGTCCCAGTGTCCACGAGTGTTCCGCCATTGGGGTGTGCCCAAGTTTTCCCATAATAATGTCCCCAAATGCTCACAGCACCCCTCATCTCGTCCTGCCTGGACTGGTGTCAGCTGCCCTGAGAAGGTGAGGTTGTCCACTGAGGATTCCTCCACACTTCCCCAAGGAGGTCCACCAGAGATCAGTCTCATTTTCCACTTCTGTGGGCTGCACAGTAAGAACCATTTCTTTCATATCATAGAAGGCGCTTCATCACATGTTAGCAATGTCCTGCTGATATGATGTGGAGCCTTTTAAATGAGCTTTGAGCTCAAAGGTATTGTAATATGAAATAATAATAAAAAAATAAAAGATATACCGCCTGCCTGCCCCTCCTGTCAGGCAGTTCTATTACATAATTGACCTCACCCTCCTAACTATGGAGCATGGGTCTTCCTATGGAGCATGGGCCTTCCCATGCTGTCTGCAGTTTATTCTGTTGGACTGGGATGAGTACCATCACTGCTGTCTGACTTTCTACTCCTGGGCTCTGGCCCCATGGTTGTACCAGGCTTTCTGCTGCTGTTGTGCATGATTACATGCTCCTGGGCAAGCCCCATGAGTCTCTTAAACTGATCCAGAATTCAGGATCTATTCCACAAATGATCCCCTTGAGAGGCAAGGTCCCCTTCCATTCATCCCCAACTAAATCTCAGTGGACCCCCCCGCCCTGTGACCAAACAGGAATTTAAAGGCTGAGATCCCTGAGGGCTCATGTGGGACTTCCTGTATGTAAACAGGAGGTGGGGCAAATATTTTCCCACCCTCTTGTGCTGGTCAGAAAATGTCCTGAGCATAGCTTTGAGAGTCCCATTGAACCAATCAACAAGGCCATTTGTCTAGGAGTGGTAGGATGATGCACAGAGCTGTTTTACCTCAAATGTCTCTCACAGCTTAGTCATTAGCGATGACATAATATTCATCCCCTGGTCTGACAAAATCTCCTGTGGAAATCGCACTCTGCTAAAGATTCCCAGGACATTGTCAGCCACTTTCTCCTCCTCAGTGGAAGACATGGCCACTGCCTCTGGGTACCTGGTTGCATAATCCACGACAACCAGTATGTACCTTTTCCCCATGTGATTCAGAGTGCCAGTGGCCTCACTGTGCCCATGGCTACCCTCTTAAAGGGTTCATCAGTACTAGGCAGGGGCACCAAAGCTGCATTAGCGTTGTCCCCCACCTTTCCCACTCTCTGGCACTGTGGACAAATCCAACAGTAATTTGCCACATCTGTGTACATATTATGCCAAAAGAAACTATTGGCAAATCGCATTTGTATGCAGCTAATACCCAGGTGGTGAGGAAAAAGGGATGTCACGGGCCAGGGCTAAAAGCTGCATGTGATGAGCCCGAAGGACTACCAGCTGCCAGAGTACCTTTCCCTCTAGCCCCTAGCGTACACTTCCTGTTACAACAGCCCTTTCTTCCAGTAAACTAATGTCTTAACCCCCTGATAGTCCCCAGCACTATCTGCTATCTCTCTCTGATTCTGTAGGGTAGGATCAGCTAGCTGTGCTCTGCCCAGCTCCTCCTGTCTGATCTTCCCCAACTCCCCTTCAGAAGGAACTACGCCCATGGCTCAGACTTCCTCTGTTTGCAGCTGGGACTCAGGGTTGCTACTCCTAGCTAACCCCTCACTCACATTAGCTGCTTCTTCAGCTGCTGAGTCACCCCTCTTCACCCTCAGAAGCTTGCTCATTCACCTGACTGTGGGTAGTAGCACACACTGGAGTTTTCCTGTGGTCAAAGTCATTCTTCTTGATCACATCTACAGGGAGATCAGGTACGACTCCCACCTCCTGTACCCATGATCACCTTCCCAACTCAGGGAGACTTGAGCCATTGGTAGTTGGACCAATGGACCCGTGACTCCCTGTATCTGGGAAAACTGCCCAGGCAGAATTTGCTGTGCCTGGGTCATATCCTGCCTCACCATGGAAATGGACATGCAAGTGTCCCTTGATCCCTGTGTTACTGTCCCAATAACCAAGATAGGGTGCATATGCTTGGAAGACTTGGGTGACACTGTAGTATGTGTGCAGGCTACTATCTACTGGTTACTGTCTTGGTCACCCCCTTCCCCAGACTTTTGCCCTTTGTTCATGTTTTTAGAGCAGTCATAGGACAGATGCCCCACTTTCTGGCAAATGTAGCACTTCTTTGCTACCAGCTCCTTGTTCCACTTAGAATTAGTGGGTTGTAGTTGGGACTCTGGGGCAGGTTGGTTTACTTTAGGCTGCCCTCCCAGGGCCCCCTTGAAACTGTGCCGCCCTCCCCACCATTGTTAACACAGTGTGTGTGTATGTGTGGTCTGCTGGCCATGTACAGATCAGCACTTTCTACTGCCTCCTTCGTGGAGCTGCACACCTGGTCCAGTAACTATGCATGCAGATCCTCTGATACAATTTTAAGAAATTGTTCCCTTACAAACAAATCTTTTATTTGCTCTACAGTTCTTGATTTGACCCCATCCACACCACGGCCTAGATAGGTACATGTTTGAACATGCATTTCTACATAGCTATCTCCAGTGCCCTTTCTTAAATTCTCTGAATTTTCTTATTAGCCTCAGGAATTGGCACAAAACACTTCTTTAACACCCTATCAACTTATAGTCCATACAGTCCTGATCATCCATTCTCACAAATGCGTGGAAAGGGCCAGTAAGCAATGGTGTGAGGTTGGTCATCTATGAAGCCCTGCCAATTTAAATTGCACAAATGCCCTCCCAAATGATTTTAAAAACAAATCAAGATCATCCCCTTCCAAGTATTGAGGAAACATTTTAGAATTAATTGTGGCTTTGTGGGTTTGACCCCCTACTCCATTACGTATGGTTTTCTGCAGTGCTTTCTGGTGCAGTTTCACCATCTCTTTCTCATGCTGTTGTAACCCCTAGGTGGCGCTATCCCATGGGCTACTACCCCTGCCTGTCGGGCTAGTGACAGGTTAAGGGGCCTAGGTTCTATGACGGGTGCCTCCACCGAGACGTCGGGGTTAGTAGTGGTTAAACTAGCCCGGGTACAGCCCTCCGGGACACTGTGACCCCCCTTTGTTCCCACTAGTGGCCCACACAATAAATGGGAGTTACCTTCCCAATACCCCACATATGAACACTTTTCACATATATAGATACCACTTACCCTCAATACTGATTCTGCAGCACGTCTCTGAGGACCCCCTGTAAAATAAGGTTAAACAACATACACAGCAAAATACAATACTGTTTCCATATGTACCGACACCACAGACAGTATCTAGTATAACAACAACATATCTGATTTATTTAAGGGATAGTAATATGGGAGGGGGCAATCAGGTTGATTAGTTTTGGCAAAGTTCAAATCACAGTACTGTGTGTGTGTGTGTGTGTGTGTGTGTGTGTGTGTGTGTGTGTGTGTGTATATAGATATATAGATATATATCTATATATCTAGATATCTAGATATAGATATATAGAGATATATATATATATATATATATATATATATATATATATATATATAGATATAGATATAATATCTATATATCTCTATCTATATATATATAAAATATATATTTCTCCAAAATGTCACTCTCTGGGTACCCAGGATGGGAGGGGGGCTAGCCAGGTCTGTTGGCTGGCAGGTACAGATGGATGGGGCCCTGTAGAAAGAAAACATATGCACAACACCCACTTGAAATCCGGAGCTGGATGGCTCAGTCCATGAAAAAATGAAACAATAATAATTAGTTGACACACTTGTAATTGAAAACAGGCTGCAGGGGAATACCCTGATTTGTACTCACAATACCTAAGCTGAGAACTGGATGGTGGATGTTCTTCTGGATTGCTAGAAACAGGGTGTGGATACATGGTCCTTGTGACTGGACCCCACTGCAGTTGATAGCAAACGGATTTAGTCCGAGACAAGCTGGGGTTTGCTTCCAGCTTCAACACACAGCACACAGTACAGGGGATTGAAAATAGTGATTCCCCACAAGCACTACGCACATTCATATGTAAAAGGAAAGTACTATACCAGGCAGGCTGCTACTAGATCCCGATCGCAATTACTGCAAAATACCCGGGAGGACACACAGCAGTTTTAGTTCCTGACAGACCCAGCGCGATTCAGCAATATCTCCAGTCTTCTACAGAGTGAGCCTGGCTTCCACTTTTCAGTCTTCCTTCTTCTCAGAAACTCGGATTCAGTCTGACTATCGCTTACCACGGCTGCAGGCCAAGCCTCAGGGCTCCACACATGCTTTCCACATGAAACTATACACAGCAGACGCACACAGCTCCTTTCCTTTTCACTGTCACAACTGATCTGAACTTTCCAGTAACAGAGCAGGGCATTTCCTTTAGCTCTACACCATTCTGTTGGCTGGTTCGGCTGTCGCTCACAATAGGACTCCCTCTGTTGGTGCAAAGGCGCCAAGGTCAAAACTACATTTCCCAGAGTCACTGGCCATACAGTACATAGGTGGCTGGCTCAAAATTGAGAGTCCAAGTTCTGAATTGCCAGCAGCAGGCTCCATTTTAAAGGTCCCCCCACACTGATTGGTCCAGCACAGCAGTTCAAGTCCAACATGGAGGGGCAACACACACAGAGTCCCAGCTGCAAAAAGGCAGGTTAGACAAACTGCAATTTCACTAATGCTTTAACTTATTACAGGCAAACAGTTACATCTTTCATATGGGCTCCCTTTGCGCTTTCAGTGTCTGCAAAATGGAGCGACTACACCGCAGCTCAGGCAGAACTCGGGCACCGGAAAATCCCCCTTCTAAATTAATTATGTCTGCAAAGCAGACAGCTCTTAAAGAGACAGTACAAGGAGGCTCAAATAGCATTCACTTGGAACCACATTTAAACATCTTAGATGCCAAACATCTCCAGGCTTGGAGCATTCCTGCAAGCTCCTGGAAGACTTTTGGGAACCCCCATTTGCGGGTGGGGAGGGTAACACTGTCATTCTTTCTCTTTCTGCTAATTCCTCCTCTCATTCTTTTCTGCATCAAGAGCTTGTGCTTGTGTGCCTTCTCTCTTTTATCAGCCTCCATCTTTATTCTCTCCCTCTCGATCTCAAGGTTTGCCCGCTGCAGTTGCGCCTCCTTCAATGCAACTTCATTTCATGACCTCGAGCTGACTTAGAGACTTTGTTGCCCTGGTTCTTGGGTCAGGATTGGGCTGTACTGTTTCATCAGCATGTGGCATGAGGTTCCATAGAAATGGAAACATAGACTTTGATGGCAGATAAAGACCACTTGGCCCACCCAGTCTGCCTGTTTCCCTACCTATTGGGAACCAATAGCCTACTTCCTCCTACCTCCACTAGAATTGACTTATGTCTGTCCCATGAATTCCCCCCCTGTTTTTGATCCCATGACTTCCTCAGGAAGGCCATTCCATGTGTCTACCACCCTCTGTGTGAAAAAATACTTCTTCACATTGCCCCTGAGTTATCCCCCCTCTATCTTCAAACTGTGTCCGCTTGTTCGTGCACATCTGTTTTTCTGAAATATGCTACCCTCTTGGACTATGTTGATTCCCTTGAGGTACTTGAAAGTTTCTATTATGCCCCCCCTTTCCTCTAGGGTATACATATTAAGCTCCTTTAGTCTCTCTTCATATGGCTTCTGGTGCAGACTCTGCACCATTTTAGTTGCCCTGCTCTGGACTGTCTCCATCCTGTCTATGTCCTTGTGGAGATGTGGTCTCCAGAGCTGCATGCAGTACTCCAAATAGGATCTCAACAACTGTCTGTACAGAGTGATGATGACCTCCTTTTTTCTACTGGTGATGCCTCTCCCTGTGCATCCCAGTATCCCCCCAGCCCTTCTTACTGCCTTCTCACGTTGCTTGCTTACCTTTAGGTCATCTGATATGACTACCCCCAAGTCCCTTTCCATATTTGTTGTGGCTAGTACCTCCCCCCATTGTGTACACTTTCCCCCTGGGTTTTGGTTTCCCAGGTGCATTACTTTGCACTTCTTTGCATTCAATCTAAGCTACATTACTTTTGACCATTCCTCCAACCTTGCCAAGTACCTTCTCATCCTTCCCCTCCCCTCTGGTGCTATCAACCCTGTTGCAGATCTTTGTGTTGTCTGCAAAGAGACATACTTTTCCTTCCAGTCCTTCTGCAATGTCACTTGTACAACTATTAAAGAGGAACAGTCCTAGTACTGAACGCTGCAGTATCCTGCAAGTTACCCCTGTTACTTCAGCATGGACTCCATTTGCTATTACCTTCTGTGCCCTGCTGTCCAACCAATTGTTTACCCAGGCTACCACTCCCAGGCTGGCTAACTTGTTTATTAATCTTTTGTGTGGGACTGTGTCAAATGCCTTGCTGAAGTCTAGGTAGGCCATGTCCATAGCCCCTTCCTGGTCTACTACTTTGGTCACCCTGTCAAAGAAGTCTATGAGATTTGTCTGACATGACCTTCCCGCTGTGAATCCATGCTGCCTTGCATCCTGTGCCCCGCTGGCCTCTAGGCACTCAACAATTCTTTCTTTCAGAAGTGATTCTATCATTTTCCCTACCACTGAGGTCAAACCAATAAGTCTGTACTTACCTGCCTCTGTCTTGCTCCCACTTTTTTCAAATTGAATATATTTTATTGGTTACAAAAATCTCCAGTCTGCATACACTGAAAGTCTGTGAAGTACAGTTTGAGACATTTAGTAGAGGCAATACAGTGAGGCCAATGAAATGTACCAAACCTTTTTTGTTAATCCCCCCTTCCCTCCCTGCCCCCCATGCCACAGGAGGTCTTTTAGTCAGCAAACAGAGGAAAAAACTGGAGCATGCCCATATAGATACTATCCAGCACCTTTGTTCAGCAATTATATGACACTGGGTACACCTTAAACTAGTAGCAAGACACGAAGGGGTTCCCAGGTCTGTTATATTTCGGTAGATTGTTGGAAATATTTGCAATAAGGTGTTCTGCCTGTAGTACAAACATGAGTTCCTTGTACCACTCCAGGTAAGTCGGGATGTTTTGATCCATCCAATGCCTAAGGATCACCTTCTTCACACAAGCAGCAATCAGAGTCATGTGAAATCTCTGGTTACCAATCAGCTTCCCCTCTAGGTCCCCGAGAATACAGGTATCTGAGAATTTGTCTCAGAGGCCAAGTAGTGGATTCAAGTGAGTTTGAATGGAAGCCCAGAAGGTGGAGGCCTTTTCACAAGACCATGGGATATGCAAAAGAGTTCCAGGCTCCTTGCCACATCTGGAACAAGTGTCTGTAGGAAGCCAGCCCATTCTAAGCAGTTTGGAAGGGGAGTAGTAGAGATTATGAATTATTATGAACTGCATAAAATGGTATTGGTCCCATCTAAGAAAGGTGTAAAGATGTTTCCAGATCGTTGGCCAGTGTCTAGAAAGGAGGAAGGTGGAAGAACCTGGTCCCACCAGTAATACCGTGGACCTTCTAACTGTTCTTGCAATGCTTTGTAATAATACAAGGTTAACTGAGAGTCTGGTGCAGTCTAAAATAAAGGGAGAATAGCAATGTTAAAATTGTTGTCCCAGGCTCTATTACCAAAGTGACTCAGTAACATATGGAAAACTTGAAAATACCTGAAAACTGAGTTGGTAGGCCAGTCAGATTTCACCCTTGCCTCTTGAAAGGATATCAATCTATGTTGGACTACTAAATTCTGAGCTTCCTCTACTCACATGTTAGACAAGAATTTTATTTTGGGTAATACTTTCCCTGACATCAAAAGATTCAGATTCCCAAAGAGGGGCTGAGAGATGTCCAAGTGTGGGTGGAATTTCCAAAAAGGGTAGAGTTGTGCTTGTATCAAAAGGGAGGCTCCTTAGGGAGTGTCATGCAGGGATCTTGGTAATTGCCTTTTGGTAATGAAGGGAAGGGAGCGTATTTCTAAACCAGAGCTTCTACATAGAGAACTCTCAATCCTTACCCAGAGAGGGTGTATTTCTCCAAGGGGCTGTCCTGTAAGGGCCTCACTCAATAGGATATATGTGTGAGGTGGAGAGGAGGTAGTACAGAAACAGGTTAGGAGCCTGTAGCCCCCCATCCTGCTTCTGACGAGTCAGTTTAAGCCAGGCCCATCTGGCTTGCTTTCCCTGCCAAAGAAAGGAAGTAAAGATCCTGTGCACCTGATTAAACCATAATTATGGAGAACGACATTATGCATCTGCATGGGATATAATAATCGAGGAAGGGCGTTCATCTTTGTTATGTTCATCCTTCCCCACAAGTAGAGGGTAATAAAGACCAATAGTTTAAATCTAGTTTGAGACAGGATAAAGTTAAATCTAAGTTATATTGTTGTATTTTATGGGGGGAAGTATTAAGATAAATACCCAGATATTTCAACGTGTCCCTCCTCCATATAAATTCAAGATGCTTCAAATCTGATTTCAAAGTGGCACAATTCAGGGGCATAATCTTGGTTCTACTGAGATTTAACTTATAGTTCGACATGTCGCCGAATTGGGAAATAATTTGAAGGGCTGCATGAAAGGAAACCAATGGTGAGGAAAAGTGTTGCAGAATATCATCAGCATACACTGATAATTTGTAGTCTTTGTTACCTATAGCTATTCCAGAAATGTCAGGTGATGAGTTAAGTTTATGAATTAAGGGCTCCAGGAACAAACTGAAGAGATATGGTGAGAGAGGGCAGCCCTGTCAAGTGCCCTGGGAAATGGGAAATGATAATAAGATGCCATTGCATAATGCCTTGCTCCCACTCGTGAGAGGGGGAATCACATCCGCCCTTCTCCAGTCCTCAAGTACCACACCATCCTCCCATGATTTGTTAAAAAGGGGAGTCAGCGGTGTCACTAGTTATCCCCTTAGCTCTTTTAGAATTATAGAGTGAATTTCATCAGGCCCCATTGCCTTGTCCACTTTGAGTTTTATGAGTTCTTTCAAGACCCTTTCTTCTGTGAATGAGCTGGTATTGACCCCCCTATCCAGAGTACTTTTTCTGACTGGCTTAAGTACCTCCCCCTCCTCTTATTTTGTGATTACTGAGCAGATATGTTCATTCAGTATCCCTGTTTTTTTACTGTCATCTGCTGCCCACCCCCCCCTTTATTAAGCCTCACTATCCCTCCCTTGGTCTTTCTTCACTCCCTAATATACCTATAAAAGATTTTATCCTCCTTAACTAAGTTGGCTATCTTTTCCTTGGTTTGAGCCTTTGCTATTCTTACTGCCTTCCCCACGTCCTTCTGCTTTAACTGGTATAGTTCTCTGTCCTGCTCCTTCTGTGCTTCCTTATACTTCCTGACTGCTGTCTTCTTCTCTTTAACCTTCCTGGCAACCTCTTTTGAGAACCATAGTGTATTTTTCCTTTATTTTCATTTGTTTATTTGCTTCACAAAAAGGCTTGTTGTCTCTGTGATGGCAGTTTTGATTTTTCCCCTTTGTTCCTTTACCCCTCCTTCTTGCCCATTTGCTAGTGCTTTTCTGAGGCACTCTACCATTTTGCCAAAGTCAGCCCTCCTAAAGTCCAGAACCCTTACTTTTGTATGGCTTAAAAACACAGAAGTTGATGACAGATAAGAACCACAAGACCCATCCAGTCTGCCCATTTTTTCTACCTTATGAATGTGCCATAGGCCTTTACTCTGTCAATGGCCTATCTATTCATACTCATCTGTTTTGCTGTCTTATACCTATCCCATGCCTGGTTGAAGCCCTGCACTGTATTCCTATCCACCACTTCTTGAGGTAGGCAGTTCCAAGCATCCACCACCCTTTCTGTGAAAAAGAACTTCCTCACATTACCCTTTAATCGGCCTCCCTCTAATCTCATGCTCTGTCCTCTTGTCCTGCTCTTTTTCTTATATTGAAACATGTTAGACTCTTTCACCTTGTTAATGCCCTTAAGATGTTTGAATGCTTCAGTCATATCACCTCTCTCCCTCCTTTGCTCTAGGGTATACATGTTGAGCTCCATTAATCTCTCCTCATATGTTTTCTGATGCAGTCCCTGCACCATTTTGGTTGCCCTTCTCTGAACTGCCTCCATTTTGCTAATGTCCTTGTGCAGATGTAGCCTCCAGTACTGCACACAATACTCCTGATGGGGCCTAACCAGTGTCTTATAAAGAGGGATTATTACCTCCCTCTTATGACTTGTGATACCCCTACTAATACACTTTCACATCCCTCTAGCCTTACCTACTGCTTTAGTGATCTGCTTGGATGATTTCAGGTCATCTTTGATGATGATGCCCAAGTCTCTTTATTCCCTTGTGATTGCCAGCAACTCCCCTCCCAACCTGTAGGTAGCTTCAGGGTTTCTCGTCCCTATGTGCATGAACTTGCATTTCTTTGCATTAAACCCCAGTTGCCAGTCTTCCGACCATTTTTGCCAGTTCTTCCATATCTCTTCTCATTCTGCCCACCCCATCTGGATCATCTGCTCTGTTGCAGATCTTGGTGTCATCTGCAAACAGGAAGACTTTACCCTCCAGTCCATCTGCAATGTCATTGATGAAGATGTTGAAGAGGACTGGCCCCAGAACTGATCCTCTGTGGTACCCCACTTGTGACTTGCAGCTCTTCTGACTGTATACCATTTACCACCACTCTCTGTTTTCTGCCTGCCAACTAGTTTGCCACCCAGTTGACCAACCTCTGACCCACCCCGAGCCTACCCAGCTTATTAATCAATCTATGTGGAATAGTATTGAAAACTTTGCTGAAGTCAAGGGAGGCGACATCAACTGCACCCCCTTGGTCTACCACTCTGGTTACCCAGTCAAGAAAGTCTATGAGATTAGTTTGACAGGACCTTCCTGTTGTAAATCCATGCTGTCTTGTATCCTGTGCTCCTATGGATTCTAGGTGTTACACTATCCTGCCCTTAAGGGGTACCTCCATAATTTGCCCACTACTGAGGTAAGACTGACTGGTCCGTAGTTCCCTGCCACCACTCTTGTGGAGCAGGATCACATGAGCCCTTCTCCAGTCTTCTGGGACCTCTCCTGTGCTCAGAGACTCACTAAATAGTTCTGCTAATCGCTCTGCTAGTTCCACCCTTAGCTCTTTTTGTACCCTGGGATGTATGCCATCAGGTCCCATTGCCTTGTCCACCTTGTGCTTAGCAAGCTCTTGTAGAACCCTTTCTTTTGTAAAGGGACTAACTCTATAGCTGTGTTTTTATTATAAACCATACTGTTTGGTGGTCACTTGTTCCCAGATGGCTACCCACTTCTAAATCTGAGATCCTTTCTCCATCCCCATTTGAGAATATCAGGTCTAAGATTGCTCCTTCCTGAGTCAGTTTCAACACTAGCTGTCTGAGGCATGCCCCCTTATAGGGTATAGAGAATGACCCTGATCTTGGATGTGGATGCAGCAAATGTGCTCCAGTTAACATCTGGCATATTCAGGTCCCCCATCAACAATATCTCACCTTTTTCTGCCATTCTAAGGATGCCTTCTATCATTTCCTTGTTGATTTCCTCCCCCTGAGATGGGGGTCTGTATAAAACCCCAGTGCAGATTGTAGTGCCATTTTCTGTCTCCAGGGTGACCCACAGTGCCTCCACTCCTCCCTGTTTATCCTTTAGTTCCATTGCTTTGATCCCTTTCCTTATGTAGAGAGCTGCTACTCCTTCTCCTCCTTTTTTATCCTCCCTGTCCCTTCTGTGGATTGTGTACCCTGGTATGTTGACCTGTCAGTCATGGTTCTCTGTGTACTATGTTTCTGTGACTGCCATGATATCCAGGTGTCACTCTTCCATCAAGGGCACTAGTTCAGGGAGCTTTTTACCCAGACTATGTGCATTGGTACTCATTGCCTTCCATTTTTTGATGGCCTTACCCCTTTTAGCTCCCTCACTCTCCTTACTGTCTTTTTCTCCATTTCCCCCATCCTGCTCCCTGTTGACTTCTCTACCTTGGTGATTACCTCACTAACTACCCTGTTTTGTGGAGGGGCTGGGATTTCCCTGCTCCTTTTCAGTGCCTCCCCCCTTGGCTAGTTTAAATGCTTACTAGTGAAGCATTTAAACCTATCACCTAGGATCCTAGTTATCCACCTAGACAGATGCAAACCATCATACCAGCATAGGCCTGCATCCCTCCAGATGGGCCTCCAGTCCCCAATGAAGCCAAAGCCCTGAGCTCCACACCAGATTTTCAACCATTCATTGAATTCCATGGTACAGAGTATCCTAGCCTCACCTATGTTATAGACAGGCAGCACCTCCAAAATGTTTACTGTGTGTGCTACTTGTCTAAGGCTCCTCCCCAACTCCACAAACCTCTCCTATACTGCTCCGATCCCATCCCTAGCCAGGTAATTTGTCCCAAGGTGGACAATGATGTCCACCTCCCTCTCCTGTGCAGCTGCTCCCATACCTCTCAACCTTTTGTCCCCCAAATGTGGAACATTGCCTCTCAAAATGTGGAACAAATGAGCAAAATGTGGAACATTTAATCAAATCTTTATGTAGGAAGCTCAGAACACTGTTAAAATGTTTGCATTTGTGTTCAGAAAGTCTGTTATTAATTGAATAATATGTTTTTTGCATAACTTACTATAGATTTTTGCTTTAAAATATTAATACTGAATGTGGAACAAGTCCTCACAATGTGGAACAGGGAGCTTTTGTGAAGTAAAATAAGGAACGTTCCTCATAATGTGGTACAGTTGAGAGGTATGGCTGTTCCCATGATCCTGAGGATTTGCTTCCTTTCTCTCTCAGCCATGGCACCAGGCAGGGACCTTACCTCCCTCTCCCCTCCCTCCCTCAGTTCTGCCCTCCTAATGACTGAGTCCCCCTCCAGGAGTTGTTTCCTTCCCCTGTGAGGTCTCGTGCCACCCTTATCTGGATCTTCTTTGTGGAGGTTCCCAGCATCCTCCTTGTTTGGTCGGGACTTCTTCCAACTTATGAATTTGTTGGGCTTCACTGTAGTTGCCTCTGCAACCCATAATCAGGGTCACTCACTCAATCTGGTCTTCCTCCTGGGGATGGAGACCTCTGACCTGGTGGTGGAACCAGTTGAATGGTCTGACCATCACACTATAAGGTTCAGTTTCTAGGCTCCCCATAGGCCTGCCCCTGTGGAGATGGTCAGATACTGCCCTTTGAGGGATGTTACTTTCGATGATCTCTTGGTGGTATTAGACCTATCAGGATTACCGGATGTTAGAGAGGGCCCAGAGACTCTGGTCCAAGCCTATAATAAGGCTGTGGTGGTCACACTTCACCCTCTGTCCCCTTGGTTTCAATCAATCAATCAAAATCTTTATTTATTCAGGCGAGCATCATTGAGTGTAGCTCATTTACAAGATGGACCTGAGTGGTCATACAAAGAAAGGATACAAGTTTTGTACAAAGACATGAAAATAAAATAACACAAGTACAATCATTTAGGTGAGAGATATATACAAATATTTACAGATATACAAGGCACAGTAACAGTAACTTAAAACCTGTAAAATGAAGAGGACAATCAATATAGGAGGGATAATGTTCAGATAGTAGGGCTTCTGTAGGCTTTTGTGCAAGTGGGATAACTGACAAGGTAGAAGAATGAAACTAACATAGTGGATTACAGAAGGAAGGGTGGGGAAGGAGGGAGACTAGGCCTTATGGAAGCAGTTGCATAGTTCTGGGAATAGGGTGGTGTATGAGTTTTTGAAGGATGATAAGGGTAAGAGGGTATTCAGATTCATAGATTTTTGGAGTGAGTTCCAGATAAATGCTAGGAATAGCTGATAGCAGCCCTCCCAAACCGGGTGCAGGTGTTGGGAATCTTTAGCATAATGAGCTTATTGATCCTTAGGGTGTATATGGCCTGGATGTGATTCGGTGAAACAGTCTGAGATGTAGGAGGGAGTTTGTCTGACAAAGCTTTAAAGATCCAGATAGCAGCATTCTTTTTCTTCTGTGCTGTAGGGATGTCCAATTGACTGCATTGTAAAGAGAGCAATGATGGGTGCTGGAGGGAAGGTCTGTAATAAATCTAATGGCTCTATGATACAGGGTGTCTAGTTTATTTAAGGAGGAGAGGAGCAGTGGCCGTGAGGGAAGTCAGCATAGTCAATGAGGGATAGGAATGATGCCAGGATTAATCTTTGTTTGGAGTCTCTGGTAAGGTAGTGTTTTATTCTGTAAAATAAGCCAAGTATTTGTCTCAGCTTTTTCAGGAGCTCTTCAACGTGGACAGAGTAGTCAAGCTTGTTGTCAATCCAGACTCCAAGATATTTGAATTTGTCCACAAATTCCAGATTTTCTCCAAGGATGGTGGATAATTGTGGGGTGGTGAATGATGGGATAGTGGAAGAGCAACTCTTGGTGGCAAAGAACATGGCTTTTGTTTTTTTGGCATTTAGAAGTAGTTTTTTTTCCAACAGGTTGTGCTGTAGGATGGAGAATTCTGACTGTAAAAGTTCACAGGCTTTTGATGGTGAGGGATTACTGACATATAGTACAGTATCATCTGCAAAAAGGTGAATGTTAGATTGAGAGAGGTTGGAGTCAATGTTATTGATATAAATGGCAAAGAGGATGGGGCCCAGGATAGAGCCTTGTGGTACACCTCTTAGGAGTGGTTTAGAGGTAGATAGGTAACTTTCATTTTTTACCAGTTGTAACCTTCCAGAGAGATAGCAACTGAACCAAATGAGAGAGAGTGAATCAAGGCCTATGGAGCTAAGAGAGGAGATTAATGATTCATGATCCACTGTATCAAATGCTTTACTCAAATCCAGGAACACAGCACAGGTATTAATCTTTTTATCCAAGGCAGTCTGCCAGTTGTTAGTGACTTTGGCTAGGGCAGAGATGGTGCTGTGCATTGATCTAAACCCAGATTGTGCTGGATTTAGGAGATTGTTGGTGTCAAGGTAGGCCCTTAACTGAGAGTTTACTAATTTTTCAAGCATCTTGGACAGTACCGGTAAGATGGAAATGGGCCTATAGTTGTTGAGGTCCATGGGATCACCTGCTTTAAGTAGTGGAACTACTTGAGCTGTCTTCCATATAGAGGGGATGGAACCAGTGGCTAGGGAAGATTGAAGAGGTGAGTGGGGGGCAGCTAGGCGTGCAGTGCTACTTTAAGAAGTAGGGATCCAGGGAGTCTGCACCTGCACTTTTAGTTGTGTCTAATTTGGATAGGAGGTCTTCTACTTCTTTTAAGGGTATTGGTTCGAAGGAGAATGTGGAGGCAGCCTTTTGGCCCTCAGTAGATCGAAGGTTTAATGAAGATCTCGATAGATTTGCAGGTGAAGAGTCAAAAGCTAGGCCAGCTGTAGTGAAATGGTCATTGAAGGCATTTAAGATTTCTTGCTTGACAGGACTTGATGGTTGATGGTTGATGCTTGATGGTTTGACGGGACCTTGAGGGAGTTGAGGCGAGTGGGAGGAAATCTAGAACGGTGCTGGCAGAGATCTACGCTGGATGCCAACCGCCTTAGATTGATGGAACATTATCAAGTCTATCAATCAGCTATCTCCCATAAAAAGGCAAAGTTCCTGTCCATGGAGATTGCTGTAGCTCAGAACTGACCAGCTCAGCTCTTTTGAACTGTGGACAGGTTGTGCAATCCAACTGGTCTACAAGCTCTAAGAGTTTTTTCACAGGATAAATGTGATGAGTTCGCACAATTCTTTGCTAATAAGGTGGCCGACATTGCGGCAGAGATCCGTTCAGCCCACTCTATTTTTATTTAGGGATTCGGATCATACCTTTGAGCTCAGAGCTCTTTTACAAAGGTTCCACATCAAACAGTGACAATGACAGCAATGACAAACAGTTTACATACAATACTTGAATAGGAGGTAGCTACTATACAATAAGGTTGCAATGTCATTCATAGTACCAATGGTGATAGTACAGCATCAAGAGCATTCAACTAGGGTAAAATACAGTGTTTATATGTAGCGAAGGAGATAAAGAGGTGTGACACCTAGTGTGAGAGTCCAAGGAGGAGTCAAGGGGAAGGGAGACTGGGGAAGGGAGAGTGGGTGGCCAAAAGAAGTGACTTTGTCTAGGAGGTTGGGAGGTAGTGGTAGTAGGTTGATTTTAAGGTTGATCCAGTGGGAGAAAAGGCACAGGGGGGAGAGGAAGACAGAGGGATAGGGCAAGAGGAAAGAGTGGGGGTTAAAGGAAGGGTAAGGAGAATGTGGATGAGTGGGCATTATGGGTGTTATAGTCCTAGCGGCAGTCACAAACTGTCCTAGTAAGAAAGTGTTGCCTTAAGCCATTTTTGAATTTCAAGATGCATTGGGAGTTTAGAATGTGACCTGGGATTTCATTGAGCCATTGGGGGTAGACAGCGGTCAGTGTATGGTTACTATGCCTCGATTTTCTTGGGTACATTTCGACCAGCCAGTGATCTCTGATGGTGTGTGGATTGTCCAGAGTATGAGGCCTACTTGCTGTAGTTTGGACCCGGGCCCTACATGCCTCATTTTGGAGTATGTGGATACCATCAGTCCTGTCCTGGAAGAGATAGTTTAGTGCTCTTTAGAGTTGGGTGAGTTCCTGAACTCCTTGAAGGGGGCTGTGGTAACACCTCTTCTTAAAAAATCTTCTCTGGACCCAAACTGCCCTGCTAACTACAGGCTAATCACTAACCTTCCCTTTGTTGGGAAGGTGATCGAGAAAGTAGTTGCCCTACAGCTGGAGAATCACTTGACCATTCATGACATCTATGATGCCCTCCAGTCCAGTTTTCGGAAGAGGTATAGTACTGAGACCACTCTGGTTCGGCTGCTCAATGATCTCCTGATTGCAAGAGATCAGAAGTACAGATCAGTCTTGGTCCTTCTTGATCTTTCATCAGCCTTCGATACTGTTGATCATGGGGGGCTGCTGGAGTGCCTGAGAGACATCTGTGGCCTGTCAGGTACAGTCCTCAGATGATTTAGATCTATCCTCACTAGCAGAACCCAGAGTGTGGTGTCTAGGATTTCTTCCTTGGCTTCATTCTCTCTGCCATGTGGGGTTCCTCAGGGCCCTGTGCTGTCCCCTATGTTGTTTGCGGTGTATTTGCTGCCATGGGGAGACATTGTGAGACAGTATGGGCTGAGGTTTCACTGCTATGCAGATGGCACCCAACTATATCTGTCTTTTGTGCCTGACTAGGATAGCATGATCTCTGTCTTTAATAGGTGCCTCGTAGAAATCCAGGACTGGATGCAGGCCAGCTGGTTGGGGTTGAACCCTGATAAGACTAAGGTGTTGGTGGTGTATCCAGGTTACAGGATAGAGAGGGTGGGGGTTGGGTGTGCATCTGGGCTTTGGCTCAGAGGTAGCCAGTTCATGTCCTCTGTTCAGGTACAGAATCTGGGGGTTATTTTTGACAAGAGGCTGACACTGCATTCGCTGGCATCCGCAGTAGTTAAGTCCTCTTTTTACCACCTGAGGAACATCACCAGGATTAAGAACCTTGTTCCATCTTGCGACCTTCCAATGTTGATCCATGCCTTTGTGACCTCATGTCTTGACTACTGCAACTCCTTCTACCTAGGGCTTCCAGGGGTTGATATCTGCCAATTGCAGCTGGTGCAGAATGCGGCGGCCAGGTTACTGACAGGGATTTCCCAGGTTAGTCATACCACCCCTATGCTCCGCAAACTGCACTGGCTGCCTGTACAGTGGCGGATCATCTTCAAGGTCAGTTTACTGACCTATAAGGCCCTACACAGACAGGGTCTGGGCTACCTGTAAGAGCTCCTGGTTCCTTACTGCCTGCTCCGTCCTCTCTGCTCAGCCGATGAGGGATTGCTAGAGGTTCCCAGGGTTAGATAGAAAACCTCAGGTGCATGAGCATTTACGTGTGCAGTCCCTACCCTGTGAAATTCTCTGCCTCATCGGATTTGAGAATGCCAGACCGTGGAGAGCTTTGAGACAGCTTCAAAGACATATCTGTTTTATCATGCCTTTGGGGATTGTACATCAGAGAATTGCCTACTGTAAATTGGATGAATGCTGGATTTATTGTGTTTTACTGTTTTATCTCTGCTTTTTATTGTTTTATTGTACAGCGCTTTGATAAATTTGAATTGCACTTTATAAATAAATATTATTATTATTATTGTTCTTCACTGCGGGTGTCTCCATGGAGGAACCATGCTCCCCCAGAATGGTGTATGAATTGTGGAGAGGTACAACTAGAGGGATGTGCCTCTGATCTACCACCCTCACCCTCCCTGAGCCCACTGTGGTACAACAGCTCATATTTCTTGGCAAGCTCTGAGGCAGTGACAGTGGCTTTGGTTGTCCCTGGCTGGGGAGGAGGTTCCCTAAATCCTCGCCCCACTAGTGCAACCTCTGTGCCCTCAGTCTCACTACTCTGGTCACTGTCCCAAGCGACCGCTTGCTCCACAGGCATTTGCTCATATGCCCAAGGGACCAACTGCCTCTCCTGCACTTGGTCTTGCTCTGCCAGGTCTTCTATGAGTCCATTTTTTTTGTCAGGCCATCATAGACGATCCTCTGTCTTTGCACAGCTCACAGAACTGAGACACATTACATCTGCTGAATGTTGAAGACATCCATACTAGCTACACTGCCCTAAATTGTATTTCTAGAAATAAAAAGTACAGTAGTAAACAATGTAATCCTTCTGTATATTCTGCTTTGTGACTGTTAAGGTAAGTTTTGACTGGCACTCTCGGTTTCCCAGTGTGCTAGGTAAGGCTCTTACCTTTCTCCCAGAGATCCTAGTCCCCTTGGAAAGCACACTACACATAAATTCTGGCTATAAATTTGTGCACTGATTTGCACCATTACCAAAGTTTATATCACTGATCCCACCTCTACCACCAGCTTCATTCTCAGTGTTTATTACCCCGGTCCAGTTATTACCACGTACACCCAGACAACTATGGAATTATCACTATAATAAAATCCTTGTAATGTTATCTCTCCTTGCACGGTGGATGACTGGCACTCCCTGCCCACCTCCACAGCCAGCTGCCATGTTATGCAACAAAAAAGTACCTGTTTGAGCATTCATAAATATTTCCCCAAGTCTCCCCCCCCAAACCCTGGAAGCACCTTTATAATACCACACCTCCCCCCAGCACCCAAGTAGCAGAGCTCCAAGACAACCAGCAAAATCTGTCCCCCTTCACTGCCAGTGGCCATGTAATCAATGAACGCACTCATTCTGTCACTATAGACACCCAGCAGATCAGCTGGGTTTCCATAGAGGCAGATTGAGTGTATTCATTCATTACATGGTGACCAGCCATGGAGTAGGATGCGCTGTGCTGGTTGCTTGGAGCACCATTACATGGGTGATGTTGGGACAGGGTGGTATTATAAGGGTCCTACCAGCATGGGGGGGGATGGAAAAGACTTGGGGAAATATTTATAAATAGCACAAACATGTGCTTTTTGTTGCTCAACATGGTGGCCAGTCACGTGGTGGGCAGCTTGTGCCAGTCATCCACCACGGGAGGAAAAAAAAAATACTATAATTTGTCATTCCTTTCTGCCCCCCCCATGGAAGACGGCAACCATTACCCCCATACTAAAGAGTGGTGACAGTACTCTCCCCAATAACTATTGGCCCATCTCCATCCTCCCCCCCCCCTCTCCAAAGCCCTTGAAAAGATTATAGCCACCCAACTTACTGATTATCTTCTCACCTACAATCTGCTATGCAGGGAACAGCATGGCTTCAGGATAGGTCACAGCACCACCACAGCCCTGAGTTCTCCAGTTATATTCATTCTACCCTGGGAGCCATCTTCATCGACCTATCAAAGGCCTTGACACTGTGCCCCACCCCTTACTCATACACACGCTACAATACCTTGGCCCATCCAGTGGACCTCTTGCCTGGTTCACTGGGTACCTCACAGCCCAGTCGCAATGCAACAAAATACTCACCACCCAGTCCTCCACCCTGCCAGTCCACTCTGGGGTTCATCAGGGCTCAATTCTTGGCCCATTGCTCTTCAGCATCTACTTGAATGCCCTGCCCAAGTCTTGCACTCTGTTGCTGTATGCAGATGACGCAGTTTTCTTTGCCTCACACCAAGATCCATGTTCACTTCAACCATCCCTCCAATATGCATATAACCAAATTGAGAACTGGTTCACAGACCAAAGACTCATACTTAATGTGAAAAAAACTAAAGCCATGCTCTTTGCCCACCATCGGAATAAGGCCAAAAATATGCAGCTATCTATCCTTTCCCACTCTCTCCTTCCCCTAGAGCAGGTACACACTACAGATACCTAGGCATAACTTTTGACTCCCAACTCTCCTTCCAGTCACACATAAACAACCTGTCATCACCCATCAATGCCCGCATAGGGCTTCTGTACAGGCACAAAACCTGCTTACCCCCTGAAGCCCTTAACCTGGCTGTCACTGCATCAGTCCTCTCTATTGTGGACTACAGGCTAACCATCTACTCAGCCACAGATCATACAGCGCTGAACAAAGTCCATCTGGCCATAAATAAACCATGTAGACTCCTGTCAGAGGCAGATGAGCATACCCACACCTGCACACTGTATTCCCTTACAAACCTCCTAGACCTGGATGAAAGAATACGTTTCCAAACCTGTCTCCTTACAAAGAAAATTCACCTGGGGCTCTCCCCACTGGTGGTATCTGCTGCACTCCAATGTTCCCACACCATGGTAAATACTTGCTCCATCAGCAAACAGGTATGGTCGATCCCAAGGGTCAGGACCTCACTAGCACAAAGGTCCTTCTCCTTCAGATCAAACTCCCCTCTGATATATCCTCCATCTCCAACCTAGGTTCCTTCAAAGTAGCACTCAAAGAACATATACTCTCCTCTCGGTGATGCATATGTACGCTCTAATTAGGGGGATGCAGTCAAAATAGCGCAGCCACAATAGCGTGAGTAAATACAGCGCATTCAAAATCGCGCATGTAAAGATAGCATATTAACAAAAACACACTTACCTTAATAGCGCAATGCCTGACTACAGCTTCATCATGGATTTAGGGAAGAGGGTACAAAAAAAAAAAGCATTATTGGTTATGGACACAAATCAGTGTTGCACATCCGTTCCACTTTCAGTCCCTCCACTGGCTAACCAGTTATACCACCACATACAAATACAACAAATGGAATGTGAATCTTTATTTTCTTTATTATTGTTCTAATTTAAAAGGAATTCATATCAGCATAATCAGAATATGTGCAAAATCAATTTCTTAAGTTAGGCTTGTAGCTGGAAATTGTACGCTATTCCCCATAAATATTCCATCCTGGGGCATGAGCTGTATTCTGTAACAATCCCTGTTATACATTTAGCTGTGTCTTTATATTTTTTGCGAATTTCAGTCACTGCCGATCCAGCGACCAGCTGCTCAATCTCAGTGCTATTCATGTGTTGTTCAGATTTTAGCAGCTCTAAGAATTTCCAAATAGAGGGGTGATGCGCACTGATTAGGTGATTTATTTATTTATTTATTTTTATTTATTGAAATAATCAGTTTTACAACCTTTGAGTCAGGGACTCGTTTACAAAGGTACCTCGTCATGGGGGGGGGGAGACAATTAAGGAGGTTTAGGACAGTGGTTACATACAGGTGAGATACATAAATACACACTGAGTTACAGGCATCATGATATAAATACATACATTTGTTGAGTTACATGCATCATTATGTTACTACCATTGTTACAGTTGTTCATTGTACCATTACCCAGTCGTCTATAGGAGCCAGAGGGCATAGGGCTATATGAGGCAGAGTTAGGATCCATACAGACATTTACAGCATCGGCTAACAATAATGTATTGACGGAGGGCTATTTTAACCGCCAATCCGGGGATCTTTGTGATTGCCTCAGGAAGGAGTTAAACCAGGCGGAGCTTTATGAGGGAAGGATCTTTGGCAGAGAGAGGTCCTTGCCCTGGGTACTAGGAAGGTGGCTTTGGTGGAGTTACGGGTCAGCGTAGGCCCGACAGCTAGTTGCAGGGATGCAGAAACCCTTGGTGGGCATAACCCAGACAGGGATTTTTTGGCCAGTAGGCAGGTGTGATATTTCAGTCGTTCTTCAAGAGTTAGTATGTTAGCGGTGGAGTATAGCAGACAGGTGTGGGTTCTGCTGTGGGCACCGGTCAGGAGCCTACAGGCTTTGTTAATAGAGGTCTGGACCTTTGACAGGGAGGAGGGGTCAGCCACTGCGTATATTGGAAGTCCATAGTCGGCCAGGGACAACACAGATGAGGTGATGGCTAATTTTAAGGCAGAATCTGGGAGGCAGTCTTTATGGCGGTAGAAAGCCCAATCCTGGAGTTCATGGCTGATGACAGGGCTTTTAGGTGGGCGTGGAATGTAAGGCCTGCGTCAAGGTGATGCCCAGATACTTATATGTTGTTACCTGTTCTAGTGGGAGGAGCATGCTGGTGGTGATGAAGGGGAGTATCCTTGGCTGTTTTGCGATGTGAGAACAGTATTGACTTAGTTTTTCAGGTTCAAGACTAGTCAATGGTTACTGAACCATTTTTCAGCTTGTAGGAAGGTGCTTTGCAGCGTGCATTGGAGTAGGAGTGGGTCTGAGTGTGATGCTAGGATCACTGCATAATCAGCATAGAGCAGTATTTTGTTGGAACAGGAGCTTGGGAGGGTGTTCAGGAAGAGACTGAAAAGGGTGGGTCCAAGGATGGAGCCTTGCAGGGACCCAGAGAGAACTGGTAGGTTGGTGGAGAGGTTCTATTTAGCTTAACTCTTTGGGACCTGTTGTGCAGGTAGCTTGAGAACCAGTTCAGGGGGCCAAATGAGAATCCCAGCTGGCTTAGGGAGTTTAACAGCAGGGGGTGGCACACAGTGTCAAAGGCCTTGGATAGGTCGATGAAGACTGCCCCTGCAAGTTGACCATTGTCAAGTGCAGAGTGTATGTAGTGGGAGAATTCCAGAAGGGCAGTGGACGTGCTGTGGCCTGGACGAAACCCATGCTGCTCAGGACATAGGATGTCATATTTAGATAGGTATTCTGTGAGTTGAGTGGATACTATTTTTTCCAAGACTTTGGAGAGGGGAGGGAGGATGGAGATGGGCCTGTAGTTATTTGGTAGTGTTTGGTCCCCAGACTTGTGGATGGGGGTTACTTCCGCTTGCTTCCATGCTTCCGGGAATTGACCTAGGCATAAGGATTTATTTATAGCAAGCGTGAGGGGGATTAACATGACATCCAGCGTGAGGCGGAGTATCCTGGAGTCAAGAGGGTCATTACTTGGGTTATGAGAGGCGAGAGATTTTAGGAGAAAAGGTTTGGCATCATGGGGTGAGATTATCCGGAAGTGGAATTGCGGCCTGGAGATGTGAGTGTGGGTGGGCGTGGAAACCGGGTCAAAGAATTGGGCAGGGAGAACTGTGCTTAAGTCCGTGAAAGTTTTATTAAGGCAGTCTGCATACATGTTTGGTCCGTTGAGACTGCTCCATTTATGACAATCTGAGACGGAGGGGGCGGGTTTTGCCATTCAGATCTTTAATATTGTCCCAGAAGGCTCTAGCTGAGCCCCAGGAGGATGTCAAAGCAGCCTGATAGTATTTAGATTTCGCCTGTTTGATGGCCCAGGTACATTGGTTGCGAGCTGCACTATAGGCTTGCCTGTCTGCCACCCTACCAGAGTCATTTGCTATGTGCCAAGATTGTCTCTTTTTTTAGTTGCGGATCAGTGCAGGGGATATCCATGCAGCAGCCGTTTTTTGGTCTAGATGTGGTGAAGGGGCAAATGGGTCACAGGCATAGCTGAAGGCCTTAGTGAGGTAAGTTAGAGCAGTGTTTATGTCAGATGCATTGGCCACTGGAGTCCAGTCAACTTGTGCGAGGTGACGTTTGAGGTTGTCAAGACCCCTGGGGAGAAATCTACGTCGAGGGGTGCTGCTGTACTCAGGGCTGAGTGTGGGGGAGGACCAGAAGCAGACGACAGGGGAGTGGTCGCTAAGTGAGTCCGCAAGGACTTTTACAGATTCCAATTTATGTGGCCGGTTAGAGAGGACTATATCCAGGAGGGAACTAGTTCCCTTCATTTTGTTTAGTCTGGTGGGCTGAGTGACCATTTGAGACAGGTCAAGGGCTGCAAGCTCGTCCTTTATACTATCAGACGAGGGGCTGAGCCAGTTGGTGTTTAGGTCCCCCAAGATTAGTTGTTCAGCCTTCCGAGGTAAGGTGGATAGATAGTCAAGGAGGGAGTTGATTGCTAAATGTTTTGTACTCGGGGGTATGTAGGCCGTGGTTAGGTATAGGGGGCCACGACCAGGGTATGGGGTGATTTTAAGAGTAATGGCTTGCGCCCCATGGTTGAGCTCAGGGGTTGGGAGTGCAAGACCCAGGACCGAGTCACGCAAGTAGATTGCGCACCCCCCTCCGTGCTTGCCCATCCTATCAGCCCTGAACAGGGAGAAGCCTGGTAGAGAGACAGCTGAGTCAGGCGTATGCTGGGAGAGCCAGGTTTCTGCCAGCATAACAATGTCAATGGAATATTGTGCAATCCAGCATTGGAGAGCTGCAGTTTGGGGATTGAAGCGACGATGCCAGGCTTCAACAGCAATCGCTGTCCGGGGAAGAGCATCACAAACTACATCATAGCAGTTCCACAGGGATATCAGAAACATGGGCCTTCTACATCCCCTTCTGGTGAGTGGTCTGCCAAGCCACGTACCCTCGAAGTAATCTATCAAATTCGATAGTGTCTCCCCATTTGTCTGGTGGAAGTCAGTGTTCATTAGCTCATTGAAAGTGTGACAATCATCATCGATAGGCACATATTCAAGAGCTAGTAGCATCCTGACATTGAGGGCAAAATTTGGGTCTGAAGTGTATGGATCACTTATGTCAGGCAATTCCTGAATCTTTCTCCACACTGCCTGGGTCATGTGGAAGAAGCACTCTCTCATTTTAGCATTTGGGAATGACTGGCTGAATGCTTTTATTGCTGCCAACTCAAAGTCTGTCAAAATAGTCTGTGGCTGCAAACCCTCACATAAACCATTAATCACTGCTAGAACTTTTTGATAATCTGCTGCAGTTCTCTTAAACATTAACATGTACACCAGTGGAATGACTTTTCCATACTTGATGGCGTGAATTGTTTATACTTGCGAAAATATAGACGGACAGCTCTTAAAAGTGCCATCAGCAAACCAGTGCTCGCTTCGCTTCAAATGTTCCATGTCTGCAGAAGTGGTGAATATCAAAATTCTGTCACTGCCAGGCCCACTGTCATATTGCAGAAATTTTTCTTTCTTTATTGTTTGAACAAAATCCAATGGGATACTTACAGCTATGGCATCAATAGGGTCAGGTAACAGTTATGAATGGGCCCTCCGATTCCTCCGTACAGTACGCTTCAGCAGTGGTATAGCTGGTGGTTGAGATGCCACAGAAGGTGATAGCTGAAAGACTCCAGAAGCAACTATTTGGTGTGTTGTCTTGAAGTGGTACTAGCCCGTTCTTTCACAGTTGAGACTGCCTCTTTTACAGCCAGAGATGCAGGGACATGATTGTGCTCCCCAAAGGATTTAAGCACTATTTCCCCTTTCAGGTGAATTCAAGCAGTGCAGTGACCCTTATGGTACTCTTAAACACTTGTAGTACATTTTGTCAGCTGTCACTCGCTCTCTCCTATAGATAAATCCATCGAGTACTGCAAGATCACCACCCTTCTGGCTCTTCAAGAAACGTACCACCATGTTACTGTCATCTGATGGGTTACAATTTAGACACATCTTTATAGCCACATTTAAATTACACATGCGTGTTAAACATGACATGTGCAATTAATTCAGTGCTATGAAGACCCTGCGCTATGCTGATCGTGCTAAAATTACATGCACAATTAGGGACACATGATTTTGACATTAAACCCTAACTAGGTTCTACCTTACAGCTATCTCACTGTCAATCCTCTGGACAACGCCTTTGTTGGGTGATTGCATTTGTTAGCTGTGCTAGTCTTCCACTCCACTAAAGTGCAATCAGATCTAGCTAGTGTCTAAACATATGATAATAACAGATTGATATCTGTTAAAGACAACTACCAAACTCTGCTTTACTATTCAAACTGCTGCTTTGAAACTTGGCAGTATGTAACTGTAATCATGTACAACTGCTGTTACCATAATTTCATGTGTGTAACCTTAGTGTAATTCCATCTTGTTGTTACTATGTATTCTTTAAATTCTGTTTTCTTGTTCCTTGATGTGGAGCCTTTGTAAATGAATCCCTGACTCAAAGGTTGTAATCCTAAAGTTTGTTAAATAAATAAACAATGGCTGGGGTTCTCAGTGAAATCAGCAGGGGTGAGGTATGGGTGGTGTTTTTTTTTTTTTATATATATATAATGTAGGTATGCATGAATGTGTGTGTGTGTGTGTGTGTGTGTGTTATATATTCATGGCAAAAAAACACTGTTAATGCATCAGTTAGGGTTGTCACACAGCGACAAAAGCAGAGAAATTCGGTGTTAGGGTTCAAAACCTTAACTGCGCATTCTCCCCCACCACACACACACACACACACATGCAAGTAGGGGAAGGATCAAGCCAACACAATCTGCAGGAGGTGTATACCTGTGTTACCATAGCAAGCTGGGAAAAAATCCAACTTCAGGTATCATACAGTATTTCCAAATTTATTCCACAAGCTTAGTTCACCTAAAGGTGAACCAAGCTGTTGGTAGCTGTTGTGTACTTCGCTACATTTTCGACATATGGGTGACGAAAGGCATCATGGGTGCCACTATGTTAGTCTATGGGAAATTGTTCAATTTTGGAACAGTGAAACTTTGTATTTTAGCACCAAAGCAGGAAAAGACACAACTGTGGGACCAGGGCTCACCACCCTGCAAATTTCAGCCCAAAGGACCCAACTGTTTGCTTGCAGGATAATAGCAAAGATGTGCAGTCATCAGGACCATACTTTTGCAAACACGACAGTGTCGCATTGCAAAAGCATGTAAAATAGTGTCAAAAAATACTGTCACAAACATGAAAGTGTCGCAAATGCATAGCACAGCACTGTTGCATTTGTGAAAGTGAGTTGGGAAAGTATTTTAGGGAATGTCCAAAATCCTGTTTTGTGTCATGTAAACCCCAAAATACCATATGTGTAGTCTGTGTTATGTGTTGATGGCAGCATGTGGCCCAGGATGCCCAGTTGTCCATAGTGATATGTGTTTTGCAGTGCATGGAACATCTGGGATGTGTGGTTTCATGGTTTAGATAGTTGTATGTTATTTCTGTTACCTGTTGCTGGTTGTTTGTGATTGGTTGTGTTGCCTTGGTCCTTCCCCTACTTGCATATGTGTGTGTGTGTGTGTGTGTGTGTGTGTGTGTGTGGTGGGGGGGGGGAATGCACAGTTAGGGTTTTGAACCCTAACACTGAATTTCCCTGCTTTTGTTGCTGTGGAACAACCCTAACTGATGCATTAATGGAGTTTTTGCCATGAATTTCTCTTCTTTTTGAGAATGTGCACTATAAATACTGAATGGAATGTGGTGGTGGGAATGTGGGGCCCACCGTGCTGGCCATTTGTGCATAATAACCCTAACAGTAATGATAATGCTAACAGTAATGGTGACGCAAACGCAAATTTTAAGAGAAGCACAAGCACAAACAGAAACAGAAATGGTAACAGTAACAGTGACACAAATGTAAACACAAATGCAAATGACAATGCAAATGCAAGCACAAACGCAAACAGTAATGTGAAAAGAAATGCTATCGATAATGGTAACGGTGATGGAAACGTAAGTGCAAACATTAACACAAACGCTAACTGTAATGGCGATGGAAATGCAAATATTGATGGTAATGGTAACACAACACAAGCATTAATGGAAATGCTAACTGTTACAGTAACACAAATGAAAATGCAAACGGAAACGCAAGCGCAAACACAAACGCAAATGGTAATGTGAATGCTAATGGTAACACTAATGGTGACGTAAACATAAACACAAATGCAAACGCAAATGGTAACAATGGTAACGGTAACACAAATGGCAACGCAAGTGCAAATGGTAAACACAAATGACAATGGTATCATAAGCACAAACACAAATGGTAATGGTAATGTAAATGCAAATGCTAATGGTGATGCAAACATTAATGTAAATGTAAACTGTAATGCAAACACTAACGGTAATGCAAATGCAAATGGTAACGCAAGCGCAAATGATAACATAAACGCAAATGGTAATAACGTAAACGCAAGTGCAAATGCAAACACTAATGGTAACATAAATGCAAATGCTAACGGTGACACAAACACAAAAGTAAACGGTAATGCAAATGCAATCATAAATGCAGACACAAACGGTAGCAGTAACCCTAATGGTAAGGGTAACACAAGTGCAAATGGTAAAGGAAGCACAAACGGTAACGGTGAACCAAATGGAAATGGAAATGCAAACAGTAATGCAAAAGCAAATGGTAACGCTAACACAAACAGTAAAGGAAACGCAAGCCCAAATGTAAATGCAAACACAAACAATAACAGAAATGCATGCGCAAACGTGAACACAAATGCCAACAGTAACACTAACTCACACGCTTTGTGTCCAAAAGAGGTGCATCCAGAAGCACAGTGAATACAAAGAATGTGGGCATAATAGTGGCCCTCGGACAAGAAAATGAGCACTTGGAATACTAAATTGCTTATATTTCAGGAACTGCACAACATAGAAAAATGTATTACTTTCTAGGTAGTTTTGTACTTAGCCCCACGGTGGGGGACTAAGCATTTTTGCATTGAAAAGTCTGGATCTAGAACCATTTTCAAGATATGGTACCCAAAAGGTACAGCAGATGCTGTAATCAATCAATCTTTATTTAACCAGGTGAGCATCATTGAGAAGAACTCATCTACAAGAGGAGCATGAGCATTCACATACATAGTGCAGGCAACAGTATACACAATGTTACAACAATTGGGAGTCCAACAACACAGTAATTAAAAAAAAAAAAAGAAAAGAAAACAAGAAAGTAAATAAACGATAGGTACAGGGCAAGGATATATACAGTGTTACAACAAATTAGTGTTTATATCATGCAGTAATGCTAGTGTAAACAAGGAGAAAGTGCACATATCTTAGATGAAAATATCATACATATTATGGTACAAAAACCCATGTACATTAGCTATGACAGGAATCTATGCAGCAAGAAAGGGTAAGGAGAAGGGGGAGTAGAAAGAAAGGGAGCAAAGCCAGAGGGGGAGGAAGAGTGATACGTTTGGGGAGGACATTACATAGTTTAGGGACTAGGTCAGGGTAAAGCTATGATGTGAAAAGAGGCAGGGCACGGAGAAGAAATAGAGGAGAGGAGCTTAGAATAGAGAGTAGGATAGGTGCGGTAAGAGTGTCATTAACAGAAGCAAGTACGGGTTTCTGAAAAATAACGTTGTTAAAGGGATTTGAAGAAGCTCAGTTTCACAGGATTAACAACTTTAGAGTTTTCTGTATTGTGTTCCAAATGACAGGAAGAGCATGACTTATTGCAGATTTGCCATATCTGGTTCTCACCTTAGGGATGAATAGTGAGATGTAAGAGAGGTTTCTCAAGGTGTAGTTTCCAACCCTACATGTGGGCAGGCAACTCACAATATAATGCAGGAGCATATTAGTGATTGCTCTGTAGGTCCAGAGCACTGTGTTCTTTTGTCATCTGAATGTTAATGAACTACACCCTACCCTGGCATAGAGCTCATAGTGGTGTGTGGCATAAGGGAGACCAGTTATGAATCGAATAGCTCGATGGTAGAATATATCCAGGTTAGAGAGGGAGAGATTTGGGCCTTGGCCATACAGGAAATTGGCATAATCTAAAAGAGGCAAGAATATAGTCTGACCAACCTAGTTTTAGTTTCTGGTGTAAGGAAATTTCTAATACAGAAGAAGAGACCAGGTCTCTGTTTCAGTTTTTTTGAGAGTTCATCGATATGATGGACAAAGGACAATTTGTGGTCTATCCAAAACCCAAGATACTTAAATTTCTCAACAAACCCCAGTGGCTCACTCAGTAATGTGTATACAAAGGAGCAGAACCAGGTAGACCATGTTTATTTGCAACGGTAGAGGGAGCAAAAATCATAGGCTTGGTCTTTTTTGCATTTAGGAGGAGCTTTAATTGAAGTAGATTTGTCTGTAAATGATCAAAGTCTTGTTGGAGATCACTGCAGGCAAGATCCAGAGTAGGTCTGGCAATGTACAAGACAGTATCATCTGCAAACAGGTGGATATTTGCTGTGGAGATACCAGTATTAATCCAGTTAATATAGACAGCAAAAATATGGTAGACAGAATGTAATATCCCAGCTTTAGGTAATAAGGTTCAATATTGTCAGCACCTGCTGACTTTCTGGTGTCCAGGCTCAATAGTAGATCCTTTACTTATTTTAAGGTAATTGGAGTGAAGGAGAATATGCCTTAATGGGAGGGGATAGCTGAGGCATGGTACACCAGGTCATGGCTGCTCAGCTGCGAGCGAAATTTAGATGCTGGAGAGGTGTCAAACGTCAGGTCAGCTGTCGCAAAGTAGTTATTGATAAGCTCAAGGATCTCATTTTTGTCTGTGATGGAAATACCACCAGATGTAATTTTCTGAGTTAATAAGCTAGCTGGGTAAAATCCTTCAATGTCCCTGAGTGTTTTCCAAAATGTGGTTGAGCTATTAGATACGGATTCAAGTTCAGTATGGAAATAATTAGCTTTATCAGTCCTGATTAGCTTAGTGCACGTTTCTTGCAGCTCTAGATTTTCTCACCCTTTTCATAGGTAATCCCTGTTTAGCAATGCAGTTTTATGTTTGCTTGCACGCATGTGCAAGAAACATAGTGCCATCATCGGAGATTTCGGAGGTGTGTCACCTCCTCCTCCAATTCAGTCAGTGTGCTGGCAGGTGCCCTAGCCGGTTGCATTTTGGAGCCGTCTATGACACTTCCAAAATGCAGTGGCATACAGTTGAAAGGAGGAGCTAGCTTGAGTGAGCAGCGATAAGATATCGCCTGCTCAGCAGCTCCCCACACACACACACACGCGCGCCCTCAAACGCACTGTAGCAGCCGATGGGTGCCCAATCTCCATCGGCTATGCTGCACGCCCCCGCCTCCCCCAACAAGTCTCTGAAATGCCACGCCTGGGTGCCCACCCCAGCGTGACAACTAATCATATAGCCGACGGGTGCCCAATCCCGCCGGCTGCACTGTCCTCCCCTTCCCGAGTAGTGAGTGCCACGCTGGGAGCTCACCCCAGCGTGGTAATGTATTCCTGAGGCCGATGGGGGTGCCCAATCCCCCGTCGGCTGAACAGCCCCCCCAACGTCCTTGTGCCACGCTGGGAGCCCACCCCAGCATGGCAAACGTCCCACGTCGTCCGTTTTTTCTTTTTTGTACCTGTAAAGAAAAAACAGTCCCACGGCAAGTCTCCCTGCCCCCCTCCCACAACCCGCACTCACCCACTATGCACCCAGCCTCCCCACACACACCTCACCCCATACTTACCTCCAGACCTCAGAGCGATGATCTTTGGTGGACCGGGAACACGTCTGCACTCTTCAAAGGCAACTGCGAACTGAGGAAATGCCGGTAAGCTGTATAATGGGCTAGATGGGGGGGTTCAACTTTGTTGCATATCTCAGGCATTTTTTGAATTTTTGCACCAAATTTTCAACATGGGGTTTTTGGGACCCCTTCTCATGATTGATGTCACTGTCATGGCGTTATTCAGGCCCGAAGGGTGATTTCACGCAGTGACTGCACAGTGATCGTAAATCACCTTTTGGGCCTGAATAATGCCATGACAGTGAAATCAATCATAAGAAGGGGTCTCAAAACCCCATGTTGAAAACTTGGTGCCAAAATTCCTAAAAAGACTGTTTTATTATATATGCTATAGTTCCTACGCAGGCTCGTAAGTTCGCGAATTTTCAATATTTTTCACTCCAGATTTTCAACATTGCCATTTTACCACACCTTCTTATGAGTAGTACAGCTGTCATTTTTCACATCTCACCCAAAATGTGTTTCCGCCCATGTAGCGCACAATGGCGCAGTCGGTGTGTGAAATCAATGTACGGGACAAATTAAGAAAATCACAGTGACACTGTTCATGAGCAGACATCTTAAAATAGCTATGTTGAAAATTTGGTGAAAAAAGTCCTAAAAATGACTGTTTTACCAGCGTGCATTGCGCAGTTCCTACGCACGCTCGTAAGGTTGTGAATTTTCAATATTTTCACTCCAGATTTTCAACATTGCCATTTTACCACACCTTCTTATGAGTAGTACAGCTGCCATTTTTCACATCTCACCCAAAACGTGGTTTCACCCATGTAGCGCACAATGGCGCAGTTGGTGTGCAAAATCAATGTATAGGACAAATTAAGAAAATCACAGTGACACTGTTCATGAGCAGAGGTGTTAAAATGGCTATGTTGAAAATTTGGTGAAAAAATTCCTAAAAATGACTTTTACGAGCGTGCGTTGCACAGTTCCTATGCATGCTCATAAGTTTGCAAATTTAATATTTTCACTCCAGATTTTCAACATGTCCATTTTATTAAACTTCCTTATGAACAGTACAACTGCAATTTTTCATATGTCACCCAAAATGTGTTTTCACACATGTAGCGCACAGTGGTGCTGTTCATGTGAGAAAGCAATGTTTAGGACAGATTAAGAAAATCACAGTTACACTGTTCATGAGCAGAGGTCTTAAAATGGCTATGTTGAAAATTTGGTGACAAAAGTCCATAAAATGACTGTGTTACGAGTGAGCATTGCGCAGTTTCCACGCACCCTCGTTAGTTCATGACTTTGTAATATTTTCAGTCCAGATTTTCACCAGTGGCATTTTTCCACACTTCCTTATGAACAGTACAGCTGCCATTTTTCACAACATGGCCGAAGTGTGTTTTCACACTTTCAGTGCAGAGATGCGTGGTCGCTGTGGGAAATCATTGTTCGGCACAGATAAAGAAAATCACAGTGACACTGTTCATGATCGGAGGCACCAAAATGCCTGAGTTGACAATCTGCTGTAAGAAATCCCCAACCTAATTATATTACGGGTGTGCGTTGCACAGTTTCTATGTACGCTCGTGACTTCACCATTTTTTTAAATATTTTTACTGCACATTTGCAACATAGCCATTTTTTACACCTCCCCATGAAAGAGTACAGCTGTCATTTTTTACATCTTGTTCGGAATATTTTTGCACCTGTGGTGCTAAATGCCATGGTCACCGTGCATGAGCAGCTTTCGGCTAACAAACTGATATTCCCCCTGTTCATTAGGTGGGGTCACAAAACAAACATGTTGAAAATTTGGAGTGAAAATACCAATGAATGCCTGAGGTATTAGGCTTTTCAACTATAACGCCCAACCCTATAGAGAATGACAGGAATCAGGGGGTGTGACTTGGGATTCTTGCCTGTGATGCTCATACCATTCCACACCCTGCAGTCACTGAGAGGCATTGAGGTATGCCTTGGACTCTTCAGCCCCAAAGTTCACCCCATTCTCCTATATCGCACCCATCTCACCATATTTCCTAATGAAATGGGGTGCGCATAAGGGCCAAAGACCACAAGGAACACCGTGGCACTTGTCAGTGTCTGCAGGGTGGGGTGTTGTGAAATGGCGTGGCCGTTATGCCTGACGACCCAAACGCACACCCCAATGCCTGTCACTCTCTGCAGGGTGGTGGTGGGGTTGGCTTCAGTTCAATACTTCACTGCCATTCCTATTACGCAGCTCTGTAACTTCTGCACTACCACTTCCAATGCCAGCAAGCAAATATTCGGCATTGTCAAATGCTTGTTAGGCTAGCCATGAACCATGGACAGGACTTCTTTTTGGTGCATACTTTGCACAGAGGTGCATGTCTATTTATAGCATCAATGACTATGGATTGGAAAAACTCATATGCTTCGGATAGCATGCTAGCAAGATATAAATTTTGCCAGTTAGAGTGTTGGAGTTTAGAAAGGAAAGCATTAGGATCAAAGTTCCGTCGACTTCTTTTAAAGATAAACCTAGACATAGAGATCACTTTCTGGGCAGACCTCACACAAGTAATGACGCAGTGATCGCTAAGGTCATCTAAAAGTGTGCCAGAATGAGAACTAATGTGAGGCTTGATACTAAGATTAAATCCAAAAGTGTATTGTTCTGAGGATTTTTCCGGTTTGGCCGGGTAGGTTCCTGAATAAGCTGGGTGAGTCCAAATATATCACATACATTCTTCAGAGGCTTAGAGGTAGCAGATAGCCAGGCCATGTTGAAGTCACCCATGATGATTAATTCGGAGGCTATTGTAGGTAGAGTCTCACTCAAGAAGTTCAGGATTTTTTGCCCGCTGAAGGAGGCCTGTAGCATCCAAGGATGTGAAGGGGGATGACTGGTGTAGTTGAACCTGTACAATAACACACTCGTATTCTTTAGACAGTGAAGTGAACTTGATTAGAGAAGATGTATATTTGTCAGCAACACAGATAACTACGCCCCCCCTTAGTTTGTCTTTCCACCCTGAATACGTTATAGGAAGGAATATTGAACTCATGATCCTGGTTCGTAGGTTTCAGCCATGATTCCGTAACCACCAGGGTATCTGGTTGTGCATGACAGATCCATGAATGTATAGCATCAAAATGCTTTAGCAGGCTACGTGCATTAATATGTAAGAGGACCATACCCTTTAAGTTAGCCAGTTCATTGGGGGCTGCTATGGGGAGAGTAAGGCCAGGGTTTAATTCCACGTTACCTGCGCAGATGAGCAGCAGAAGAAGAAGATTTTGATGGCATTTAGTAATAGCTTTATGAGACGCTTTCTTCCCCTTTTATAGGTACTAGCATGCTGCAGTGTCTGAGGTGTGTGAGGCCCTATGGGAAAAATAATCCACTTTGGAGTGCTATAACTTTGCAGCCCAGTAGTATTTTGGCACCAAACCAAAAAAAAGGCATATCTGTGGGATATTGGCTTTCTTCCCTGCCAATTTCAGCCCAAAAGACCAAACTGTTGTTTTGCAACAGGGTGGCAAAGATTTCCTGTTATTTTGGCTATACTTTCACAAATTGCTTTCGTAAATCACAGCACATTCAAAAAAAATCATGAAAGTGTCACATTTGCAAAAGTACTTTCATGACACTACTTTTACTAAAATTGTAAAACATATTTCTGAGGCATTTAACCCCCTAAAAAAGACATGGCTAGCATCCTCAGGACTTGATTACATGAACACAACAAGAATTGTGTCCCTATAGGGTCCCAAATTTAAATGGCAAGCATTTTTCTGAGCTGTAACTGAAAAAAAATAGCTGACTCAGAAAGTAACGGCTGAATTAGCATACTAAAAACGACATTTTCAACACTGTCACAATTGTTAACTTTTCCCATAGACTATAATGGGATTCAGTATTTTTTAAATAACTTTGAACTGTTTAATATTTTTCACGACATCTTTGAAAAGGCACATCGGGAGCAAGGCTGCATGGTTCCTGGAAGTTTTCGACCGATCGCGCAGTCTCTGCGCGGGCTGCAGGCTAGGGCAAAGTAACATGCAAAAATCCATAATTTGAGTTTTGGTGTCTCTGTAGCTCCACAACCATACATCCGACCATAATGCAACTTGCTAGATCAAAAGATCTTTGGTACCAGAACATGCATTCCAAATTTTCAGGCAGATCTGTTCTATGGTTGCAAAGTTATTAAGGTGCAAAATCTGAGATTTAACCTTAAATGGGGTACTCAATCCTAACTATAGTGGCACTATCGTGCCACAATAATATATATATATATATATGTATGTATATATATATATTATAGTGACACGGTAGTGCCACTATAGTTAGGGTTGAGTACCCCATTTAAGTTTAAATGGTGAAATTGTGCAACTTAATAACTTTGCCACTGTTCAATGTATTTGCCTGAAATTTGGCAGACATGGGGCATAACCATAGATCTTGGGATCTGCCAACTTTCATACTGGTCAGATATACAGCTGCGGAGTTATTAACAGACATTCTGGGGTGTAATTATGTTTTGCTGAACATTCTTTGCTCGCGCCTACAGGTCACACGGTTTATGCGACTGGTCCAAAAACTTCAGGGAATGTGCGGCCGGGGTCCATGATGTGTCTTTTGAAGATTTTGTGAAAAAATATTAAACGGTTCAAAAGTTATTCAAAAAACAAGTTTCCCATTATAGTCAATGGGAAAAGTAAAAAAATTTGACAGTGTCGCAAATGCACTTTTTAGTGTCACAAATGACCCTAGTAGTGTTGAAAATCTGCCATTTTGTTTTCAGTTACTGATCACAGAAATGCTTGGCATTTAAAATTGGGACCATCTAGGGACATAATTCTTTTTGTGTTTATGTAGTCGAGCCCCAGGATGCTAAGCATGTTGTTATTTTGGGGTTAAACATCCCAGAAATATGTTTTCAAATTTTTGGAAAAAGTAATGGTGCAAAATAGTGTCACACCTGTGACACTGTCGCACTTCTTTTACCAAAGGTGTCGCAAATCATGACACTACTTTTCAACACTATGGCCAAAATGACAAAAATTCTTTGCCACCCTGCTGCAAAAGAATGGTTTGGTCTTTTGGGCTGAAATTTGGAAGGAAGAAAGCCAACTTCTCACAGATGTGCCTTCTCATGGTTTGGCTGAAAAATATTGCAGGGATGCAGAGTTACAATACTCCAAAATTGATGCTTTTTCCCATAGACTAACATTGAGGCATCCGCACACCTTTTCTGGGCCCGTATTCTCAAACGGTGAGAGATACGGACTTTTTGTCAGAAAAACACTTATGCAAAACTAGCCAGGAAAGTCATAATCCATACGAAATTTTATTTTTTTTCTACGTCGTACAGTTCCAGAGATATAAGCAATTTAGTATTCCAACTCCTCATTTTCTGCTCCGAGACCCACTATTATGCATACATTCTTTGTACTCTGTGTGTTTCTCTATGCAGCTGTTGGGGAAAATGAGGGTATGCGCTCCAGTATCTGTTACACATATTGTTTCCACTTGCATTTCCGTGCCCATTTGTGTTAGGATCCCCATGTACGCCACTGTGTGCGTTATCCTTTGCATTTCTGTTTGCGCTTGCATTTGAGTTACTCTTACCATTTGTGTCTACAGTACTGTTTCTGTTTTGCTTTGCATCACCGTGCACATAAACATATGCATTTGCGGCTGCCCTTCCATTTGCATTTGTCTTTCGTTTTGCGTCATCGTTGTGGTTACCATTATCATTTGCATTTCCAATTACGTTCTCATGCCCGTGCACGTTCCGGTTTGCATTTCCATATGTGCTTGCATTTTCATTTGCAATTGCATTTCTGTTTCCTTTGGCATTACTGTTGCTGTTACCGTTACCATTCGCATTTCCAATTGTGGTACCATGACCGTGAGCATTACGGTTTACATTTCCATATACACTTGCATTTGCATTGCCGTTTCTGTTTCCTTTGGCATTAGGGAGGCAGTATAGCACAGTGGTTTAAGGCTCTGAGCTGCAAATCTGGTGACATCCAGCAGACTAGACCTGGGTTTGAATCCCACAGTTTCCACTTGCATACTGTGTGACCCTGAGCAAGTCACTTAACTTCCCTGTGTTCCCAGGTCGCTCCTGTAAAAAAGCTTTCAGCTTAGTGTGCTACTCCTGGTTAAACAACTAAATAAAAAATGAAATTGTTGCCGTTAGCGTTTACAATTGCGGCACCATGACTGTTTGTGTTTCTGTATGTGCTTACATTTGTGTTTCTGTTTCCTTTGGTGATATTGTTGCTGTTACGGTTACCATTTGTGTTTACAATTGTGGTACCGTGATCGCACACATAATGGTTTGCATTTCTGTTCATGCTTGCATTCACGTTTCTGTTTCTCTTTCCTTTGGCATTATTTTAACTGTTACCATTACCATTTGCATTTCCAATTGCCGTACCATAACCATGCGCATTATGATTTGCATTTCTGTACATGCTTGTATCTCCATTTGCATCACTGTTTGCTTTGGTGTCATTTTCGCTTGCTTTTCTGTTAACGTTGCATTACCATTTACGTTTGTGTCACCACGCATAGCCATTACAGCTTGTGTTTGCATTGCAGTTACTGTCACTATGTCACAAGACATCACGTGGTGGGAACACAGGGCCCGAAGGGCCCGTGCTTCCACCACTGCATTCTATTTATTATTTGTAGTCCTCATTCTCAAAAAGAAGGGAAATTCATGGCAAAAAACCCTGTTTAATGCATCAGTTAGGGTTGTTCCACAGTGACAAAAGCATGGAAATTCGGTGTTAGGGTTAAAAGCTCCCCTTGCAGCCCCCCAGCCCACCCACCCAACCGCATCGGGTGTGCTGGTCATCGGTCATAACTCACATCCCATTCTCCTATTCCTCAGCTTGTTTATACATGTGATGGGGTGAGATTTAGGGCCAGTGACCCCAACGCACACCCCAATGCCAGTTGGGGGGAAGACTGGAGGGTGCAAGGGGGGCTTTCAACCATAACACCGAATTTCCTTACTTTTGTCACTGTGGAACAACCCCAACTGATGCATTAAACAGAGGTTTTATAAATAAATATATAGATGTAGATATATATGTGTATAATAGATAAACCACTTGAGGTGTGCGGTTGTGCTCTGATATCAAGGACACTTTGGTGTGCGTGTATGCACAAGGCCGCAGGCCGAGTGTGTTAACCACCTGCTGCATGCGCATATCAGAAAGTGACTGCACACCTCAGAGTGGCTTATCTATCTTATAAAATGTCAAAATTGTTTTGGAGGGGTAAAAGTGCAGGTGTGCAGTCGCTGCCCGATATAACGCATGGTCATGTGATGCTCAAGGTCCAATAAATGGGCAGCAATTTCCCTACCCATTTTATAAATACATATATATATATATATATATATATATATATATATATATATATATGTGTATGAGTGTATGTGTATATATTTATAATATGTATATATGTATATGTATATGTGTGTGTGTGTGTATATATGTGTATATATATATATATATATATAACAGTATGTATATATATAAATATATGTATGTATATACGTATACATATATATTTTTTTTTTGTTTTTGTTTTAATTGGAATAGTAGTTCCCGAATATGAATAGTCTTCTTATATTCAGGAAGGGCTCCCAAACAGTCTGGAGCCCTACTGTTCATGGCATTCAGTAAATACTATTCAGTTACTGCACTAACCTAATATTAAGTAGCAGGGGTTCACAGAATTGAGGTCTTCTCAGACCACCCTGATAGCATTCTTTAACTGGATAACCAGGGTACTTGACAAGGGGCATGCAGTACACTTGATGTACTTTTACTTCAGCAAGGCATTCAACCTTGGAGCCACACCAAAGGCTAATGAAGAATATGGGGGATCTAGGTACAGATAGGCAAATAATAACGTGGGTAGTGGGTTTTATTTATTTATTTATTTTAAAGTTGATAATCAGGAAAGGCACACTGAGCCAAGACTCATTTCCAGGTGTGACCTAGGGGAGAGACAAATACTAGGGTAAGAAACAAGGAAGAACATTACAGAAACAGTTGATTAGATGAATACATAATTCAAGATAAATATAAGTACTGTATCCACAAGGCAACATTTTTAAGCAAGATTACAACCTATTTTACAAGATCTGTTATACAATGGCAAAGAAGTTTCTTGTGTCCTGATTGATCAGTGTGTGCCTGGGGCAGTGATGTTATTGAACAATAACATCACTGTATTAAGGCCAGGCACACACATGATCGCATAACAGTGACAAATCGTACCACCGCTTCGTAGCTTACTGCTACACTGAATGCCTTCAGCTACAGTGTGCGCCCCCCAACACACACGCATATACACATATGCTCTATCCTTCATCCATTCCTTTTCTCAGTCTAACTGATCACAAATTCACATCCTTTTCCTAATTCCTTGTTCCTCATTAAGTAAAGAAAGAAACCACTTGTTTATTTAAAAAAATGTGTTTTTCTTCCGAACACCACTGACTGTGGTGAAAGCCTTTGTGTCAGCATATGCCTGCTCAGCTATTTCGCTCAGAAGCCGCAAACAGCAATTGCCTACAAAAGTAATTGTCTTTTTTCCCTTTTAGATGGTGACCAAAACCTGACAGTGACAGTCACTTCCTCAGTTCAACAATATCCTGTTTCCAAATTCCATCAGTGCTGACATCGTGATACCATACCACGTACTCACATTAGCAGGTCCTATATACATTCACCACACTGTACAGTCAGCTTTCACTTTAAAAGTTATAAAACAGGTTTAACCAGTTATAAATAGTTATCACCTCAAAGTGTAAAAGTTCTGGCAGCTGAAACTACTTAATGATTTTAAAAGTTCTACATCCATTTCAAAAGTTTAAGAAAAAAATGTTGCAATTAACTTGTACTAATGTCTAAAGGGATTATTTTATCTCTAAGTTATAAAAACACATTTTAAAAGTAAAACTATTTCTACAGAAACCAATCTGTCTCTGTATTAATTCCACATCTCTACCACAAAAAATTACACAGTGAGCCATTGTATAAAAGCAATAAGGCACTCCAGGGTGTGTGTTATTGTCTAATAACATCACTCTCAACCCACCCCAGGAGTGACATTATTAGATAATAACACACATCCTGTGGTGCCTTATTGCTTTAATGCATGACTAAACAGGATTATGTACAGAGCAGGGTAGGTGGAGAGGATTAGTTGTATGGAAGGCAGGGTAAAGGATAAATAAGCGAGTAGGACAGGAGAAAGATGTCAAACCTGGGGGGAAGGGGAAGCAAGTAAATGGAGCAAAGTAATGGCACTGAGAAGGGTTTAAGGACATAGAAGGTAGTGGCGTGACAGGTGTCTCAAGGGAGTTGGTTACTTAGGTGAGGGAGACAGTAAGAGAAAGCTGCCTGAAATACACACGAGTGAAGGGTATACTGTACATGGAGGAACTAACTGGGGAGAAACAGGAGTCGAGGTAGGAGGGGAGAGTCCTGAAGCAGAATTTGCCAATGAATTTGAGGCAGTGTATCTGGTGCCTGGTATGTAGAGGTGTGAGGGGATAGATAGAGAGAGAGGAGTAGAAGGTACAGTGGTGAGTGAGAGGGGGGGAGGAGGTGAAAAAACAGCAGAATGAATTAAGTAGGGTGTCAAGTCTACCTAATGAGGTTGCAGGGGCAGAGGCATACACAGTATCAGCATACTCAAATATTGGAAGAATAGTCTTGTTGAGTAAGTCTCAGTGAGTAGGCATTGGGAGACAGTCTTTGTGCCGATAGAGGGCACCAAGTTTAGGGCAGAGCTTGGAGCAGGTATAGTCTGTGTAGGTGGAGAAGCCAAGGCTGCTATCCAGCCAGACCCCAAGGTATTTGAAAGAACTGACTGAATGGAGTGGTAAGTTGTCCAGGGTGTAGAAAGTAGGGGGGAGGCTATGTGTTTTGGACCAGTTTTGCCTCATGCCAAAGAACATGGAAACTGGGTTTTGTTTTTTGGTATGTTTCAGATGGTTCTGGAGGAACCATTTTTGAACTTTGTTGAAGTCGCTTGAAGGGGCCTGTGACATCATTGGCAGAAGGCCCAGAAAAGTATAATACAGTATTGTCCACGTAAAGATGGATTTTGGAGGGGGAGCAGACAGAGGGGAGGTCATTAATTAAAATAGAATGGGGCACAGTATGGAGCCTTGTGGGACACTAGCTGGGATGGAGGGAGGTTTCTAGCAGCACAGATTGCTGCCTTTGATGGAGGCAAGATCTTAACCAATTGGTGGCAGCAGGGGCAAGACCAAAGGAGTGAAGTTTTTGGGTGAGAAGGGCGTGAGAAATGGAGTCAAAGGCATTGGCCAAGTCTAAAAAGATGACTGATGTGAGAAGGCCTTTGTCCATAGTGGATTGGATTGTGCCAGTGACCCGGAGCATGGAGAAGACAGCAGAGTACTGCTTCCTGAAGTCAGACTGGAAGGGGAAAAGACTGTTGGTGGTTGTTGCATGTTCCAGGAGAATTAAGGAGGTAAGAGACTCCTGGAGCTTGGTGAGGGTCGGTAAGAGAGATATGGGTCTGTAATTTTTGGGTGAGGTGGGATCCCCACCATTATGTAGGGGGGCACTTTGGCCAGTTTCCAAGCTAGGGGGACAGAGCTAGTAGAGAGGGAGAGGTTTAGGAGATGAGCGAGGGGGCTGCAATGGCTGGAGCAGAGATACAGAGCTTCTTAGGGTGAAGATCGGCTGGACTGGCTTTGGTAGGATTAAGTACCATTAGAGCCTTGTAAACCTCTTCAGTGTAGATATGGGTGAAAGTGAAGCCAGGCCTTGTGGGGGTAGAAGAGTCAAAGAAGGGGAGCGGAAGGATGGTCAGACAGGTGGTAAATATTTTGTTGAAGATATCAGCAATAGTTGCAGAGTTAGAAACCGATTCTCCATCAGATTTTAGGATATGTCGGGCTTGAGTGGATGGAGGATTCAAGAGTTTGCAGAAGGCTTTCCGGAAATTAGCTGGGGAGCCGGAACTGGTCTAAAGCTGACACTTAAAGTGGCTGGATATGGCTTTTCTGATGGCCTGGGTGCATTCATTTCTAAGGGACCTGTAGTGCTGGTGGTCTGAGGGTATGTGAGAGGCCTTAAATCTTGCCCAGTGTTTGTCTCATGATTTCCAGAGAGTGAGATCAGGGATAATCCAGGGGAGGTGACAGCATTTTACTCTGACCTTTTTTAGGGGAGCATGAATATTCAAGATACAGGTGATGGTGTCAGAGAAGAGATGGAGAGCAGTATCAATGTTAAGGTCATAAAACATAGGAAACCAATCAGCATAAGTCAAGTCCTGCAGAAGGGATTAGAACCAGGGTGGAGAGGCGATACCAAATATATTTGGGGCAGAATGGGGATTACGGCTTTTCTCAAGCAGTGTGATGCATGGTCACTAAGGGCACTAGGAGTACACCAGCATCAAAAATGTGGTGAGGGTGGGAAGTGAGCACCCAGTTGAGGAGCGAGTGATTCAAGAATTTAGTGTTCAGGTGAGTGGATTCCAAGATCATCTGACACAGGTTTAATGATTCGCTTTTAAGAATGGCGGGTTTGGCACTTGGGGTTAGCCTGTCCACACTGAAGTCACAGAATAGGATGAGCTCATCTCCACTAGTGTGTGAGGAGATAAAGGAGATACAATTGACCAAGAAATTGTGTTGTGCTTTGGATGACAGTATAGTACTGTTATGTAGATAAGGGAGGTGGAGGGAGGCAGAGGTGGATGATTAGAAGCTCATGAGGGGAGGGTTGAGCATCTTGGAGAGAGACAGAGCATTGGAAGGATTCCCTGGTGTAGATAGCCATGCCCCTGCCATGTTTACCATGGTCCTGATGGAAAAGGTTGTAGTCAGGAAATGATAGGGAAGTGTCTGGGATCCTTGCCGAGAGCCAAGACTCTGACACACACACAGGACATCAGGAGAGTATTGGGAGATTTAGACATTTAGGTCATCCAGTTTGGGAAGAAGGCTTCTAGCATTAAGATGAAAGATGCATAAGCCCTTGGGCAGTGCAGAGGAGGTTTGGGAGGGAGGAGGACCAGGGTTGATTTCAACATCCTCAGTGAGAAGGAGGAGGAGGAGAAGTAGGTAAAGGAAGAATTTGGGGGGGGATATTTAGACCTTTTAGGGGAGTGTGGGTTGGGGGAGAGAAGAAAGGGAGACACTGAAGAAGAGGGCCTTGAGACTTAGAGAAGGTGATGGGAGCAAACTAGGATGGGTAGCTGCTGGAAAGGGGAAGAGGGAGGGGGTAGCAGAGGTCAAGGTAGACAGGAGAGACTAGAACCGGTTGGAGGGGAGGGGAGAGATTTGAAGAAAAAGAAGGTGACAAAGGGGGAGAGTTTGAAGGGGAAGGGAGATCTGGAGAGGCACAGTGTGTGGGAAAACATAGTGGTAGAGGGAGGGGGATAAGTGGTGAGAGAGATGGAGAGGGAGAGTCTCATGAGGAGAAAGTAGAGGGTAAGGAGAAAAAAGTCCTTATGATGGAGAGAGGGCGAGGGGGTAGACTGTAGTGGGTCTGAGGAGTAAGGGGTAAGACTTGAAAGGTACCAGAGGAAATCAATGAAAATATACTGAGGAAAACAAAAATGTAGGAACACTCCAGCTGACCTACTTCACAGAGATGTAGTGGCATCTAGTGGTAGTGGCTGATAGACATCTAATGGGTTAGTAGGAAGATAGAAAAAAATGACAAGTCCAAGTCATATGACTTTAATCATCTGACCTTAACACCCTCTAAATTAAAGGACAGCCAAGGGTGGGCGGGTGGAGGTGTGGATGGGGTAGCCACTGGAAGAGTGGTGGTGGGGGCAGAAAGGTACGAATCCATTGGGGTTCTGGCTGAAGAGATTGTCTGTACCTGGAGAGCTGGTGGGTGGGTACGGCTGAGGAGCTGCTTCGAGGACAGCTACGGCCTCTGTAGAATTCAGGTATGCCTGAGGGGAAACAGAGGGTAACTGAGGAGAAAGGAGAAGGGAGGAATTACTGGTGATACAGAGATTACGGAGGTAAGCTGAGGAGCCACACAACTCAAATTACTAGAACAGTCAAATGGGGGACAAAGGAGATTTAATAGGCATGTAGTACTAGCAAATTATACTAAAATTCATTAACTTCTGTGTTTAAGGAATAGGTTAAGAATAAGCATAAACTTCTTTAAATGCTAGCAAAATCAGCTCAACTTTGGTTTAAAATTTAACCTCTATGTTTAAAGAATACGAACATACGAATGTGCCAGCAGAAACAGACCACCGGTCTATTTAAGTCTGCTCAAGTGTGCAGCTAGCACCCCTTGTTTTCAGCTGACCCACCCCCATCCCCTTTGTCATCCCACTGCCACCCCACCCTCACTCTCCTGTTCCTGTCCCATACCGTTTAAAGCTGTTCATAGATATACATGATACCACCCATTCTGGTAGTGTGGTCCATTTTGCTGCCACCTCTCTGTGAAATAGTGTCTCCTGATTTCCTCCAAATCTTCCCTCTATTCTTAGCCAGTGCCCCTGGTGTCCCTGCCCCTTCTTAGCTTAAAGATCCCATTCTTATCAATCTCCCTCAGATACTTGAATATCTCTATCATGTCTTCCCTGTCCCTTCTATCCTCCAGGGTGTATATATTCAGGTCTCCCAGCCTGCTTTCATAGTCGCTCCCTTCCATTCCACATATCATCTTTGCTGCTCTCCTCTGCACCTCTCCAGTTGCCTGATATCACACTTTAGGTATGGCCTCCAAAACTGCACACAATACTCTAAGTGTGGCCTTACCAGCAACCTAGCAAGATCACCTCTCTTCACCTAGACAAAAAAAAACCTTGCTATGCACCCCAGCATTTTGTTCACTTTTGCAGCTGCCCTCCTACACTGGGCAGTGTTGTTCATGGTCCCTGTTATCATTACCCAGGTCCTTTTCCTCCTTAGTGATCCCCAGCTTAACACCCCCAGCCACTATTCTTTCCTGGGTTCTTCACCAAAAGTGCATAACCTCACTTCTTTGCATTGAACCCCAGCTGCCACCTCTCTGACCACTCCTCTAGCTTGTTTAGGTCTCCTGCAGCTGCTTCCATCCCACCCTTCCATCCACCACTGCTCCAATTTTGGTGATGTCAGCGAACAGACTTACCTTGCTCACCACCCTGTCTGCAATGCCTGATATTAAGAGCCAAAATAACACTGGCCCAAGCACATAGCCCTGTGGCACCCCACTCATCACCAGCCTTGGAGTTGAGATCTCCCCTTTCACCACCACCACCCATTGCAGCCTCCCACTCAGCCAGCTTGCAATCCAGTTCGTCATTTTTGCCCCTACCACTACACCAGATAGCTTCTCCCCAAGACACCCATGAGGCACCGAATCGAAGGGCTTGCTGAGGTCCAAGTAAAGAACATCCACTACATGACATAGAAACATAGAAGTTGATGGAAGATAAGACTGCAACACCCACCCAGTCTGACCATTTCTTTTTCTACCTTATAAATGTGCCATCAGCCTTTGCTCTCAGTCAGTGCCTCATCTATTCATACTCATCAGTACTGCTCCCTTATGCCTATCCTATGCCTGTCTGAAGCCCTGCACTGTATTCATAGCCACCACTTCCTGAGTTAGGCCGTTTCATGCATCCATCACCCTTTCTGTGAAAAAGAATTTCCTCACATTCCCCCTTAATCAGCCTCCCTCTAGTCTCATGCTGTGTCCTCTTGTCCTGCTATTTTTCTTATATTTAAACATGTTAGGCTCTTTCACCTTGTTAATGCCCTTAAGGTGTTTGAATGTCTCGATCATATCACCTCTCTCCCTCCTTTGCTCAAGGGTATACATATTGAACTCAGTTAATCTGTCCTCATCTGTCTTCTGATGCAGTCCCTGCATCATTTTGGTTGCCCTTCTCTGGACTGCCTCAATTTGGTTAATGTCCTTGTGAAGGTGTGGCCTCCAGTACTGCAAGCAGTACTCCAGATGGGGCCTAACCAGTGTCTTGTAAAGAGGGATTATTACTGCCCTCTTATGACTTGTGATACCCCTACTAATACACTCTAACATCCCCCTAGCCTTACCTACTGCTTTAGAGGTCTGTTTGGATGATTTCAGGTCATCGGTGATGATGATGCCCAAGTCTCTTTCTTCCTTTGTGACTGCCAGCAACTCCCCTCCCAGCCTATAGGTGGCTTAAGGGTTTCTCTTCCCTATGTGCATGATCTTGCCCTTCTTTACATTAAATCCCAGTTGCCTTCTGACCATTTTGCTAGTTTATCCAGATCACTTCTCATTCTGCCCACACCATCTGGATCATCTACTCTGTTGCAGATCTTGGTGTCATCTGCAAACAGACAAACCTTACCCTCTGGTCATTCTGCAATGTCACTAATGAAGATACTGAAGAGGACTGGCCCCAGGACTGATCCCTGAGGTACCCCACTTGTGACTTGCATCTCTTCTGACTGAATACCATTTATCGCCACTCTCTGTTTTCTGCCCACAACCAGTTTGCCACCCAGTTGACCAACTTCAGACCCACCCCGAGCCTACCCAGCTTATTTATCAATCTTCTATGTGGAACAGTGTCGAAAGCTTTGCTGAAGTCAAGGTAGGTGACATCAACTGCTCCCCCTTGGTCAACCACTCTGTTTACCCAGTCAAAGAAATCTATGAGATTAGTTTGACAAGACCTTCCTTTTGTAAACTCATGCAGTCTTGGATCCTGTGCCCCTACGGATTCCAGGTGTTGCACTATCCTTTCCTTAAGGAGTGCCTCCATAATCTTGCCCACTACTGAGGTAAGACTGACTAGTCTGTAGTTCCCCGCCTCCTCCCTGCTATTACTCTTGTGGAACGGGATCACATGAGCCCTTCTCCAGTCTTCTGAAACCTCTCCTGTGCTCAGAGACTCACTAAACAGTTCTGCTAATGGCTCTGCTAGTTCCACCCTTAGCTCCTTAAGTACCCTGGGATGTATGCCATCAGGTCCCATTGCCTTGCCCACCCTTAGCTTAGCCAACTCTTGTAGGACCCTTTCTTTTGAGAAGAGAGTAGTGCTCACCTCCCTCCCCCCTGTGTCCATGGTGCTGAGCTGTGGGCCCTGCCCTTTCTTTTCTTCAGTAAATACTGAGCAAAAGTATCTATTTTAGAATAGATACTTTTACAGGGTCCTCCTCCTCACATGCCCCCTTTTCTCCTTTGAGCTTAGCAATAACCCCTCTGGACTTTCTCCTTTCACTAATGTATCTATAGAAAGTCTTGTCACCTTCTTTTACTGTTCGTGCTAGTGTTTCCTCATATTGGGATTTTGTCTGCCTTACTGCCTTCTCTGCTTCCCTTAGGTCAATGTAGTATGCCTCCCTATCTTCATCCCGCTGTGTTCCCTTATATTTCCTGAAGGGCAGCATTTTGGTTCTGACCTTTTCTGCTACTGCATTTGAGAACCAAAGTGGTTTCCTTCTTCTTTTGCACTTCCTTTTCTGTTTAATACAATGGGCTGTTGCTTCAAGTATATCATCCTTAATGCTTGCCCACTTTGCCTGTACCCCCTTCCTGTGTTTCTTTTAGACAGGGCTAGCTTAACTCTGTTGGCCATCTTATCAAAGTCAGCTCCTCTAAAGTCCCATATTTTTGCCTTGGAATGGGATGAATTAGATGCAGTGGCCAAACTGAACCATACCATGTGATGGTCACTGGCCCCCAGGTGACTTTCTACCTGGAGATCTGTGATTCCTTCCCTGTTAGTCAGTATTAGATCTAGGATAGCCCTGTCTCTTGTGGGTTGTTGTACCAGTTGTTTGAGGCCCTCCCCCTGCAGAGAATCCACCATGTGTTTAGTTCTGGCAGATGTTCCTGCTGGTATTGACCAATCTGTATCCGGCATGTTGAAGTCTCTCATTATCAGAACCTCCCCTTTAGCTGTCATGTTTTGTATATCTTCTAACAGTAATGTGTCTGTCCTCCTCCTGGTCTGGGGGCCTGTAGTCAACCCCAGTTCTTATGGCTGTCCTATTTCCTGTTTCCAGGGTGACCCACAGTTCTTCTGGCTCCTTATGTGTATTCTGAATTTCTGTAGCTTTGATATGTTCATTGACATACAGGGCCACTCCCCCTTTTGCACCTCGGTCTCTTCTGAACAGTACATAGCCAGGTACTGAAGTCTCCCAAGTGTGGTTACTGATAAACCATGTCTCACTAATTGCTACTATGTCCAGTTTAGCCTCTGACATTATTGCATGCAGGTCTGGGATCTTATTTCCCAGGCTGTGAGCATTTGTGTACATGATTATCCATTGGCCAGATTTCGGTGTGTTAGTTGTTGGGTGGGGTTTGGCATTTCCTGTGCGTCGTATGGGGAGAAGGACCTTTTTTCTTACCTGGTGATCAAATTAACTGCAAACATGCTGAATCCCTGTTTGACCATTAGCTGAGGGGGGAGGGGTGTTCTTCTCATTCGACGTATGGGGTGCTGCACCCCTCTCCCCATTTGCTAGTTTAAATATTCTGCAAAGATGTCAGACTTCTGCCCCAATGCATTGACTTCCTCCTTAGTCAGATACAGTCCATCAAATTTAAAAAACTTTCACTCCCAGAACTGTTGCCAGTTCCTTTCAAATCTGTGTCCTTTTTCCTGGCACCAGCCCTTGAGCCACACGTTTAGCTGCCCTATCTCCCCTTCTCTGATCATCCATCCATCTGCCCCCCTCTCCCAGACTGGCAGGATCTCAGAGAAGGAGATGTCAGATGAAATGGATGATAGTTTGTCACCCAGCCTGGTCAGGTGTTCCTTGGTCTCCACAACTGACCAGCTGGCGAGATCATTAGTCCCTATGTGTACCAGGACGTCAATGTTTTCTCCTGCTTTGTGAACAATTTAACAATGCAGTCAGCTCTCCACACTGATGTACCTGACATCTGACCATTACCCCTGGCTGGAGATGTGTATCAACTCCTGAATCATGGAGTCTCCAATGATCAGAAGTTTTTGGATTTCTTTTGCTTTTTGTTTTAGTTCCTGATTTGGGTGAGTTTTGTTGTGCTAGCTCCTGTGCTGCAGCGTCCTGCTCTGCAGTGTCCTCTGCCCCTTTGTTTGATTTTAGAGATAGAGGCAGATACCTGTTTGTAGTGTTTGTATGGTTTTGGAGGTAATATGTTGGAGAGCACAGAGTGATGGGGCACCTGATTTGCCCTCCTAACCACCTGCCAACTTCTGGACCAACTACCCTCTGCGGTCGAGGTTCTTCTGTTGGATGTTGGGGAAATGGTGGTTGTTACTATAATGTATTTTCTCTTGAATATGAAATTTGAGGTGCACAGTCTCTGCCCTGCTGCCCGGAGCTGAGCACTAAAGATCGCAATGGCCCAGCATGTAGGACAGTGTCCAAATTCTGTAAAACTGTCCTTCTGAAAAGTGTTCCACAGTACCTGCAGTTAATGATATCCATTCCAGATAAGTTGCTGGGTTTATAACCTGGTCAGAGTAATTAGAAGGAAAAAAATGCAAGTAATGGTTTGATTTTGTGTTTTGTTTTCGTATAACTTGTTATAGCAAGTTAAATTACTAGTGCCCCTATAAAAGAGCTCACCTTGTGGGTGCCCCACTGATCCGCCACCTTCCTGCTCTGCCACAGGAGATGTCACAACTGTGGTATCCTATAAAAGGAGTGTAGTGTGGGATGGTTGAGAATGGGTGGGTGGCTGGGCCCTTCCCCTGCCGAAAAAGAACCTCGGATGAAAGAACAAGGAGGTAAGAGCAGAAACAATCAGTTAACAACAAATGCAGTAACCCTGAAAGCTTATCCTAATGTTAGGTAAAACTGTAAAACCTGTAATAATTTCAGAGAAGATATAACCTGTAAGAAACACTTTGAACAGAGAAAAATAAAACAGTAACAGAAGATATACCTTGTAAAAGACCATTTGAATCAGAAGATTACAGCAGTAGTCTGTTAGCACACACCTGTAGGCACACCTTGTAATAATGCAAAAGAAGGTATACCAGCAACAGCAATTTGAATCAGAGAAAAACAAAGCAATGAAATGTTAGCAACAAACAGTAGCAGTCCCTGTGAGTACAAAATACAAATAACATACAGTAAATCTGCTTAGCTAAAAGAAGTCTTAATCCTTTTCCCTTGCTCTGGAAAGGTTCTCTGCTCTGTCCTTTCAAGCAATCTTAGAAGGAAAGAGCTCAGGTGAAGCTAGGTGCCTTGGCCAGCAAACCAAGTCTTCTACCTCCAAGATATCAACTAACCTGATCTTTTAACCCTTCTTTCTGCCGGAAATTACTGACAGTTTGCCAGCTCCACCCCCCCCCCAATACCCTTATCCAGCTCACCTGTCACCCAGTCATAATATTGTATCAGGTTGGTTTGGCAAGATTTCCCTGAAACAAACCTATGCTGCTTAACATCCTGGAGGCCACTGTCCTCCAGGTACAACACCAGTCTTTCCTTTATATCATTTGCATTAGTTTGCATACTATGTAGATGAGACTTACTGATGATAATTACCCAGTTCATCCCTTGATCCACTCTTGTGTAATGGTACTACATGTGCCATCCTCCAGTCCAGTGGCACACATCCAAACTCCAGTGAGGCACTGTACAGATCTGCCAGTGGCTCCCCAACACCTCTGCCATCTCCCTCAGCACCATGGGTGGATACCATCCTGCCCTGGTGCCTATCCTTAAGTGCCCTCAGTCCCTCTAGGACTCTACTTGCCTCAATTCTTCCCTCTGTCACCTCCTGTCCCCCATCCCCACCCTCTCAGCCTATGGTGGTAGTGGTCCCCTTTCGTCCATGAACACTGAGCAAAAGTATTCATTCAGTGCTTCCACTTGCTTCTCCCTTTTCTATCCACTCTCCACCCCTTTTATCCTCACTATTGTTTCCTTGCACTCTTTCTCCCTGATATATCTTAAAAGCCCTCCAGCTCCCTCTGGGCCATGGCTTTCTCTCATCTTTCTGGTCACCTCCTGGACCATCTTGCATACTTCTCCTTTCTACTTCCTTCCCATCCTCCTATACCTCTGGTGTGCCTCTCATTTTGCCCTCACCACCTCCACTACCTCACTGTTTAACCAGCATGGTTTTCTTGCTCTGCTCCTCTTACCTGTGTCTTGGTGCATGCTTCTGTTGCCTCTGTAATCCCCCATTTAAAAATATCCTATATCTGCTCCGTGTCCATCTCCTGCCTTATGCCCTACATTTCCTTTAGTACTTGACATCCTCCCAAAGTCTCGCCCTGAAGTTTACCACCGAGTAACTAATTTCTCTGGCTTCCCACACTCGTGATATTAAACCACACCATTTGGTGATTGCTGTTGGCTAGTGGGTCCTCCACCTTTATTTTCCTTACTGCCTCCCCATTCAACAATACCAGATTTAAAATGTTCTTTGGCCTAGTAGGTACACTGTGTCAGGAGATCCTCCTGGATTGCATCCAGGAGCACTTGCTCCCTACCACTAGAGGTGACCTGAATACTCCAGTCAACCCCCGGCAAATTGAAATCCCCATGATGACCACCTTCCCTTTTCTACATACCTTTCTGATTTGTTCGCTAATTCCCTGTCAAGCTCCTCAAACTGGGATGGAGGCCTGTATATCACCCCAAACATCAGTTTCCCTGGATAGTCAAGGAGAACTGGGAAGGGAAGCGTCATCCATGAGTGACAGGGAGAGAAGTGGAGAGGGTTGGTAGATGGGGTTGAGATAAGCTAAGTATAAACATAAACTTCTTTAAATGCTGGCAAAATAAGCTCAACTTCTCTCAAACGTCTGTGTTTAAAGAATATGATATATATTTTTATTTGTCATATACATGAAACCCCTCAAATCCCCTACACACAGCCACCTCACTCAGCTACCCTTCCCACCTTCCCATCCCCCCAAATGTATCCTGAGCGAAGCCACCTCCGCACTCCTCCTTCAATGTGCTCAACCACTTATCTTTTTGCCTCACCCATCCCTATCTTCCCAGTCCACCTTTACTTATCTTTATCTCAACCCCATCTACCAACCCTCTCCACTTCCCTCCCCACCACTCGTGGTTGACTCCTCCCTTCCCAGTTCTCCTCAATTATCCAAGTCCCATACCCCATGCTCTCATCTCTTCTACTTGCCAGTGGATGTTTAATCTGGCCTACTGTATGATGTGTTGTCCATCTTTCAGCATAGTTTCATTATCAACAAGTAATCCCCAAGATGCTGAACCAAATACCCTATACTGTACTTTGTACATTTTTCCTATGTAAATATCTTTCCCTCAGTAAGTCATAATATCCCACACTTGGTTAAAAAAAAACTATGTAAATATTTTCTTCCATTTTTAGAAGCTAACTGTCATACATTTACTTGTTTTGATGCATATTTTCTCCTCTGGGCTCTGGTTGGCTTGGACATCCCTACCGGCCCCCAGCCCAGATGCCAACATCAGGCTGACCTCCTCATTTCCCCCATGGATTACCCCCCGTGGCGGGGTGGTGAGGAGCTCCCCTCCCTAGCTCGAATCACCCGAGCAGGATCCAGATGAGGAGATCGTCATTCAGGTCAGGCTGCGAGGGGTCGGAAGCTCATGCTGCCCAACAGGAACCACTTTTCCAGTTTTTACTCCCCTGTGGAGTGCTGGTGCGCAATGATGAGCACATCGTGCTGACGTCTGCAACTCCACCCCTCCCTTACAGCACTGCTCTAGGTGTGCCGCCAGTCATTACCAGGGGCTGCTACAGAGCAGTGGCTCCCTGGATCCCTCCCTGAGATAGGAGAGCAGTCCTCCAGATGCTCAATCCTATCCCTCCCCTGATGACTCCTGGTGGCTTGGGCTCGAGTCTGAACTCAGGTCGCCAGAGTGGCGCTAGGTGTGGCATCCAGCACCTTAACCCTCAGCGCCACTGAATCAGCCTACATTTACTTGTTTTTATTCTGTCTTTACTTATATTGTACGTGTGTTGCACAATATTTGTCTCAGGACCTCCTTGTAAATGGGCCTGCTCAATGGAGTTGCTTCCTGCCAATAAACTTTGACTTGACTTGCTCACTTTAAATTAACCTTTTTTAAATTAAACTTGTAGGTTACAACTAAGAATAACAAAGTCCTGGGTTAAACTGTGTTACACAAATTCAGAAGTTCACCCAGTAAGAACAAAAACAACGTTAAAAGATTGCTTGAAAAGTATAAGAAAAAAGGCACCAGATTTGAGCTTATTCAGCAGCAAGGCATGAGTCTGTTGGAGTTCTGGCTGCAGAGATTGTCTGTACCTGGAGAGCTGGCAGGCAGACTGTGGTCAGAGGAGCTGCTTTGCAGGCGGCTATGGCCCATGTAGAATTCAGGTATGCCTGAGGGGAAACAGAGTGAGGGGAGGGTAACTGGAGAGCTGGTGGGTGGGCTGCAGGCAGAGGAGCTGCTTCATGGGTGGCTATGGCCCCTGTAGAATTCAGGTATGCCCGAGGAGAAACAGAGAGAGGGGAAGGTAACTGGAGAGCTGGCAGGAGGTCTGTGGGCTTCAGAGCTGCTTAGTCAGTGACTATAGCCCCTGTAGAATTCAGGTATGCCTGAGGGGAAACAGAAACTGGGGTGGGTAACTGGAACTGGCAGGTGGGCTGTGAGAGGAGCTGCTCCGTGGGTGGCTACAGCCCCCATAGAATTCACGTATGCCCAAGAGGAAACAGAGAGAGGAAGGGTAACTGGAGAGCTGAAAGGAGGGCTGTGGGCTGTAGAGCTGCTTCGTCGGTGGCTATGGTCCCCGTAGAATTCAGGTATGCCTGAGGGGAAACAGAGGGGAGGGTAACTGGATAGCTGGGAGGTGGTCTGTGGGTGGAGGAGCTGCTTCATGAGTGGCTATGGCCCACGAAGAATTCAGGTGTACCTGAGGGGAAATGGAGAGAGAGGAGGGTAACTGGAGAGTTGGCAGGCTGGCTGTGGGCAGAGGAGCTGCTTCGTGGGTGGCTATGGCCCTGGTAGAATTCAGGTATGCCCGAGGGAAAACAGAGAGAGGGAGGATAACTGGAGAGCTGGCAGGTTGGTTGTGGGTGAAGGAGCTGCTTCATGGTGACTAAGGCCCCCGTAGAATTCAGATATGGTTGGAAGGGCAGCAGCAGAAAGTTGTGGTAAATGGGGTCAGATTAGTGGGAAGAGATGTCACTAGAGTAGTACCACAGGTGTCTATCCTGGGCCCAGTCCTCTTACATAGAAACAGAATTTGATGGCAGATAATGACTGCTTGACTCATCCAATTTGCCCATTCCTCCCTACCTACACAATTACCACAGACTATCCAATCTACAGCTCTGTCTCCCTCTCTCCTTCCTTTCTACTATGACTCCCTTGTGCTTACCCCATGGATTTCTGAACCCCACCACTGTTTTTGCATCTACCACCTCTGCTAGAAGGCTGTTCCAGGAATCCACTGCTCCTTCTGTGAAGATTTACTTCCTCGCACCTCTCCTGAATCTACCCCTCTTCAGCTCCATATCATTGTCCCTTTTTTCTGAAAACTACTTCCCTACTGTACCTTATTTACCCTAGTAGGTGTTTAAAGGTCTCTATCAAATCCCCACTTTCTCTCCTCTCTTCCAGTATGTACATATTCAAGTCTTTAAGTCTCTCATTATAGGGTATCTGATGCAGACCATGCACTATCTTAGTTGCCATGCTCTGGACCTCCTCTACTCTGTCTGTGTCCTTCTGCAGAAGTAGGGCATGATTTTCAAAGCATGGCACAGGGCTTGCATCCACCCCTGCACCACAGCACTTTAGTTCTGGTGGTGCGCCAAACCCTTCATTGCAACTGTGCCTGATTTACAATCTCTGGTGGATTTGCACAGTTTCAATGAATTACGGCAGCTTTAGCCAAATATCTGGCACAAGCTCCATAAAAACAGCCCCAAGGACTGCTGCAAGTTAGGCCAGAAAAAGCTAGTCTAACTTGCGGCAACTACTGCAAGGGATAGAAAGTCCTGTTAGATCACTGCGAGCCCCATGTGTCATATCGTTAGCACACTGAGGCTTGTAGGCATCTAAGGCTTTTGAAAAGTCTACCTACGGTCTCTAAAACTGAACACAGTACTCTAGGTGGAGTCTTACCAAGAAACATAGACTTTGATGGCAAATAAGGATCGCTTGGCCCACCTAGTCTGCCCATTTCACTACCTACAGGATAGGCTGCAGATCCTAGTTAACCAACAGCCTATTTCTTCCAACCCTCCACAAGAATTGTCTTATGTCTGTACCATGCATTCTTGAATTCTCCCACAGTTTTAGACCCCACAAACTCTTCAGGAAGTCTGTTCCATGCATCCACTACCCTCTCTGTGAAAAAATATTTCCTCACATTGCCCCTGAACTGCCCCCCCATCTTTAAATTGTGTCCCCTTGTTCTTATAAGTCTCTTTTACAGTATACAGAGGCAACACCACCTCCCTCTTTCTGCTCGTAATACCCCTCCCTATGCACCCCAGCATCCCACTGGCCCTGTTGACTGCCTTGTCACACTGTCTGGCCAACTGATATGATTACCTCAGGTCTCTTTCCTGCTTGGTAGGCATAAATACTACTCTACCCTTGTTTTACTCTGCCCCTGGGTTTCTGTGCACTCATTGCATTATCTTGCACTTTTTCACATTGAAACTCACCTGCCATACCCTTGACCACTCCTCTAGTTTTCTCAGGCCTCTGCTCATCCTTTTCTCCCCCATGGAGTGTCCACACTATTGCAGATTCTGATGTCGCCCACAAAGAATCAGACCTTCCCTTCCAGCTCCTCTGTAACATCACTTAAGAAGACATTAAAGAGAATTGATCTCATCAATGATCCCTGAGGCACCCTGCTGGTCACCCTCCCCTTCCTCAGAATAAACTCCATTTACCATCATCATCTGTCACCTATCCACTAACCAATTTCTTATTCAGTTTGCCGCCTTTGGACCCATTCGTATTCTACCCAGCTTGCTTGCTAATCTCCTTTGTGATATGGTGTCAACAGCCTTACTGAAATCTAGGTAGGCCACATCAATTACCCCACCCTGATCTAAATCCTTTATTACTCAGTCAAAGAAAGCTGTCGGATTCATTTAACATGACCTTCCCCCCTGTGAACCCCTGCTGCCTTGGATCTTGTAACCCACCAGATTTAATGCATTCCATAATCCTTTCCTTCAACGGTAATTCTACTAACTTTCCCACCACTGATGTCAGGCTGACTGGCCTTTAATTGCCAGCCTCTTCACTGCTACCACTCTTGTGTAGTGGGACTACATTCGATCACCTCTAGTAATCCAGAACCACTCCTGTTTCCAGTGAGCTGTTAAATAGGACTGTATCTTCAATATGTTCATCAGTGACATAGGGGATTCCAGAGCAGGCTGTGTCCATTTGCAGATGACAAAAATTTCTGTAGTAGAGTTGACAGTGTGGAAGGGACTAGGGAGGTGCAGAGAGAGCTGCAAAAGCTGTTAAAGTGGCCAAAAGCCTGGCCACTGAAATTCAGTGTCGAGAAGTACAAAGTGATGCACTTAGAGGAAAAAAAACTGAACAGAGTATTAGATGGAAGGGTTCATCTGGACATAACATCAGAGGAAAGGGATCTAGGATCATTATTAGTGACTCCCTTAAGCAAACCAGTCATTATAAACAAGGCCTTCAGCAAGGTTAACAGGATGCTAGGGTGTATTGGAAGAGAGTTTGACAGTAGGAAGCAGGAGGTATGCTGGTACCTCTGAACAGGATACTGGTAAGGCCAAAGCTGGAGTACTGTGCCAAGTTCTGGATTCCCCACCTAAACAAGTTCTGGTCAGAGCTGAAAGGGCTGTGGAGATCTCTTCAGGTGCTTTTACCCATTATTTCTAATTTATTTATTTAAGTCTTTGGTAACCATGAAAATGCCCTGATCCAGGGGACCATTTTCAGGCATGACCTGGGCCACACTGGTGGCAGTTACAGAGGTAGTGACAAGTTATACAGAGAGTACAAGCCATGTGAATAGACAGACATCACTGGTGAACAAAGTGGAAATACATACAACATTGATGAACAAAGAAAGTATAATAGGGAAGAAAATTAATGAGAGCCTGAAAAAAAAAACAATCAGTACATCATTATAAGCAACAATTATTATACAATTATTTACAAAGGGTAAGTGCAAATTAATGCATGTTGTAAACAAGAAAAAAAAAACATACAAGACAATAGCCAAGTGGGAGAGCCTGAGAAGCAGATAGTGAGGGATGTAAGAAAGGAGTCCAAAGAAATGAGAGAGAGCAGGAGAGGCCAAACAGCCCAAGATGAAAGTGTCAGAAAGGTGGGGGGGGTGGGGTCATCCAAGCTGGCAATGACAGGGTGGCCTCATCAACCAGCCAGGATTTGAGATGTGCCTTGAAAGTGCCATGGGAGTGCAGCTACAGACAATGCTCTGCTACCCGTAGCCAAAGAAACTTTCAGGATATCTGGGGAACTGAGGATGCATGCAGACACCTCAAGGGAGTTCTAGTCTTGGGAAGAGATGTATAAGGGGAGGCTTCGCCATGCCTGATGATGCTGTCCAGGAGGCAGCCAAGCCCATAATCAAATCTGTAGTCTAATGAATTCTAATGAATTTGCACAATGCAGATCTACTGAGAAGCAGTTTCAACATGGTCTTCCTTTTACACATTTTTAGATGCTTTCCTAGAATATGCCTGCTAATTGCTATATATTTAGCCTGGATTGTTCACAGAAGAAATGGTATCTCATTTGCAGTGGGACTCTATATCTACACAATATTATTCTGCATTGCATAAAATCAGAACACACTTAAAACAATATTTTACATCTGGACTAGGCTATCCTGAATAAATATATTATAAAAATGATAAAATCATGAGCCAACTGAAAACAAGATATTGCATCTAATCTGGGACATCCTGAGTAAATACAGTGCAAAAATGTGTAAATGAAGATCCCTATGCCAATGAGATGTAGCAGCTCCCCTGCGCTATCCAGGATACAAAATATAGGATAACAAATATTTAAAGGAAATCTATTGTAAACTGAACTTCACTGTGTTCACTGACATAAACAGTTTCTTTATTGTTTTATAACATATTAGATTGCAGTATTTATTTTGAATGTTGTGACCATGAGGATGGTGTGTACAGTGTGTGTGTGTGTGTGTGTTTGCTGTAGCTCAATATATTTTTTCCCCAAAAAGCATAATAAAAAATGCCTACCAATTGCTATATATTTCGCATGGATGGTTCACAGAAGACCTGGTATATGTCTGAGATGGTACTTATCAGATAGTATCTTAAGAGGTTAAAAAACTGAATTTTTTTTTAAGATTTGCTGGGAAAGGGTGACATTTATGAGGTATGAATCTTTCTTGAAATATAAAACTGCCCAGCTGAAGTTTGTAGCAAGAAACTGCTTTAATGCTAAGTATTTAAACTGCAAGTTGTAGCATTTTGAGGGGGTAAACAAATCTCCAGTTTAATAGGCAACCAATATTTAACAAGCTGTTTCAGTCTTCTAATGGCCATCTGATAAGCAGCTTGGAGTTATGTTCCAACATTTTAAACCGAAAAGGAGTATTTTATTTCAGTTGGCATAGTGATTTGTAGATATGGAAGGCTACATTGAAAACTCCAAAATATGTGTTCCACAATACTCCATTTTCCAGTTACAGACAGCAAGATGGTTGTAGGCTCTGCCATAGCCATAAAAGGACAGGGACAAGCTTCAGACAGTACAGCACAAGGTGAACAAGAATATTCAGGCCCAGGAAGGCAGATCCCATGAGAATCGGCTAAAGGTGCTGAACCTGTACTCACTCAAAACCAGACGAGGGAGGATATTATAGAAACATTAATGTTTCTGAAATGAATAAACAAGGTGAACTGTGAGGAGCTATTTACAAGGGACAGAGAAGCTAGGACACGGGGTCACAAGTGGAGGTTAATGGGTGGAAGATTTAAAAAAGGATTTTTGGAAGAATTATTTTACATAAATAGTGGTTGAGCCATGGAATTGTCTGTTGGCAGAGGGGATGGGTGCCAGAACCATAAACGGATTCAAACACAACTGGGATAGAATTAAGAGTATAGTAGTTATTCAGCAAGATGAGGGAAATAGAAAGATGGAAAACAAAATGGGAAATGGGTAAGTGTAGAAGCCACTGTGATCATAGGTCCTGGGGTATGACAGGGTAAAATTGGCAGACTAGATGAGCCAACAATAAGCAAAGGGATGGTACTCACCACTGGTCTGGAGCACAGCAGACACTTATTTAAAGCTTGTCCTCCTATTTCATTTATTCTATGTTATGAATAAGTTCAAACCACTGCAAACAGTAGGCATTACAGAGCAATGGATGCATCTGTGACAGCCGACCTAATGTTTTCCCCAGCTAGTCAGGGGTTTCATCTGATGAAGCTCCTGATTGGCTGGGGTGAAATGTTAGGACAGCGGGCATATCTGCATCTGCTGCTCCATGCTATCTGCTGTTTACTGTGGTTTGCACTTGTCTGTGACATAAAATAAATGAATTAATAGGACCAACTTTGAATAAGTGTATCTGTTGAGCTCCAGACAAGTGGTGAGTACTGTCCCTTTGCTTACTGAGGATTCACTTATGGGGCCAGCACTACCATCCCTACGGTAACCTGCATTTGTTTCTCAGACTAGATGGACTGTCAGTGTTTTTCTGCTATCCTCATCTATGTTTCTGTGTTTCTAATTGCCCTCTGGGGCATATGGTAGGAAGCTGTGCTTTGTGCCACATTACACCCTTGGGGTCATTTAAAAGATTGATAACCTTAACCTTGGTTTCGCATTATTGTTTAATGAATTTAAAGAGCTCCTGATGCAATTGGGACAACTTTGAAAACTAATATTCTGACACATTTCATCTTATACTGTATTTCATAATGGTTTATGTAGTTCTCACCCATATTTCTTTATTACTAAAGACAGCTGCATGAAAACAGGATGTCTGCCCAGTCTATTCTATCTGCTTGTCTTCACCAACATCTTACTTCAGTGTATGATATTACAATCTTTTGCCATGGAGATATTTGGACATCATAACAGGAGAAGATGCTGTCAGATGTAGACTGCCAACCAAAGCAGATTAAGTCTAGGGGTCAGGTACCTTATTTTCATGTGAATGTCCTCAGTACTGAAGAACAAACAGGAAAGGATTACAGAAAATATCTGAAATATGAATTGTTTTGTCTCTAAATCTTACATGGTTCAGTGTTCTCCCAATGATGTCAGGGTCCATTAAAGGTTTAGTATTTGCTGACATTTGTTCCTTGAATATATGCATGTGCCTTTTTACTGCTGCCTACCCCAGGACCCCTGTAAAAAGAAGAATCCATTCTCATTATGTTTATCTTGGCGTGAAAATGTTAACTAAAGCACATACCATAATTTGTATTCAGTACAGAGCTTAGCTATCCTCTCTCTCTCTCTCTCTCTCTCTCTTGCTCTCTTTCTGAGCTCTTGGTAACGGATCTTAAAAGTAGCAGTGTACAGCCTGTCTGGTGGTACTGAGAGATGAGGTGCTGGATTTTTATTTTTATTTATTTATTTATGTATACATCGGTTTACAGCTTTTGAGCCAGAGGCTCATTTCCAAAGGTACCTCATCATCACACTGAGGACAAATACATAACAGACTTTTGGTTAATTAAAAAAATAGGTTACATAGTTAGCAGGCACATGTGATACAGCATTTAAACAGGTAAGCCAGTTAAGTTACAGTGGCACATTCTTGCATGATGGTACAAGCAAGCAGTAGTATAATAGCAGTTCAAACAGCAATGGGTGAGGCGTAAAAGAGGTGAGGTGTGGTTGCCGCCCAGTGGGCATTGTCAGGGTACCAAGAGCTATGCCTCAATCATAGACAGGTGCCACTACTCATATGAAATAGTTGGCTTTGAAGTGCAGTTTTGAATTTGGAGATCATGGGGGCATTAGAGATGGGGCAGGGAGCAAATTATACCAGGATGGAGTTCTATAGCAGAAGGACCTCTGTCCATGTGAGGTCCTGGATCTTGGGACCAGAAAAGTGGCCTTGCAGGAGGTCCATGTATAGACCAAGGGTTGGGCTTGGTGGAGGGAGGCTGTCAGCCTGGGTGGGGATAGCCCGAGAAGATTTATTTTGTTATTAGGCAGGTTTGGTATCATAGACATTCGTCTAGGTTCAGCAGGATCGCCGTGTCATAGATCTGGCACGAATGCGTGAGCCTGGAGCCCCAGTGATTAGCCTGCATGCCTTATTTAGGATGAGGTGAATTTTATTGAGGGCGGTCGTGTCAGCAGCACCGTATACTGGTAGGCCATAGTCAACAAGGGATAATATAGATGATGTAACCGCTAGACAGAGGGCAGCGGGGGGGAGACAGTTTTTATAGTGGTATAAGATACCTAGCCGCACATTAGTGGCCAAGGCTGGTGCATCAATGTGGGTGTGGTAGGTGAGGGCTGAGTCAAAGGAGACCTCAGGGTACTTGTAGGAGTGGACTTGCCCTAGTGGTTGTTTGAAGCAGGGGAGGATATGGAGTGGGAAGTTGCTGGCTTTGTTTTGGGGGTGGACAAAGAGCATTGTTTTTGGTTTTTTTTGAGATTAATGACCAGTCTGTGCTCTTTAAACTAGGTTTCAGCATCATTATAGGATAGTTGTAGGGAGTCCTGGAGGGAGATGGGGTTACGGTGGGTGGCAAAGATGACTGCGTCATCAGCATATAGCAGAATTTTTCCAGTACATGCACTGGGCAGGGTGTTAAGGTACAGTGAGAAGAGTAGGGGTCCCAGGATGGAGCCCTGAGGAGCCCCTGACCAGATGGGACAAGTTTTGGAAAGTGTCCCATTTATTCTGACACATTGGGAGCAGACAGATAGGTAGCCAGTGCACCAGGCAAGAGGCCCAGTAGAGAAGCCAGTGTGGCAGAGGGCATCCAGCAGGAGGGGGTGGGAGACAGTGTTGAAAGCCTTTGAGAAGTCGACTAACACTGCCCCGGCTAGGGTGCCAGAGTCCAGGGAGGAGTGTAGGAAAGTTGAAAATTCAATTAGTGCAGTGCCAGTACTGTGTCCTGCACGGAAACTGTGCTGTTCAGGGCAGAGGATGTTGTGTTTGGTCAGGTATTCAGTGATTTGCATGGCAACCAGTTTTTCTAGGGCTTTGGAGAGGGGTGGGAGGATGGAGATAGGTCGGTAGTTTCCGGCAGAGGACCTGTCAGCACCTTTGTGAATGGGAGTAACAATGGCGGTTTTCCACACAGTTGGGAATTGCCCAGGCCCAGGCATAGGGATTTGTTGAGAAGGCTGGTGAGTGGAGCAAGAACCTGATCCAGTACCAGACAGAGAATGCTGGAGTCCAGGGAGTCGTCTCCGGGACTATTGCTCTTTAATGCTCTGACCAGGTAGGGTCTGGCTTCCTGGGCAGTAACCCTATGTAGATAGAAGCTAGGGCATTGGAGGACTGGGGAAGGTAGGGAGAGTGGCGGGTCAAAGAAATTACTGGGGAGGACAGAGCTAAGGTCCGTAAAGGATGTGTTAAGGTAGTTTGTAATGGTAGCTGGGTCCGTAACGGCAGTGCCGTCAATGGCGATCTGGGATGGGGGAGGGGAGTGTGTGCTCCCATTTAATTGTTTGACATTATCCCAGAAGGTTCGGGCACGCCCCCAGGAGGAGGTGAGAATGGCCTGGTAGTGGTCGGCCTTGGCTTTTCGGATGGCCCAAGTGCACTTATTCTGCGCGCCATTGTAGGCTTGTCTGTCAGCCATCCAGCCTGTTCCTGTGGCAAGGTGCCATAGGTTATCTCTAAGCCTGAGCAATTGTAATAGGGCAGGAGTAACCCAGGGTGCATTATGTTTTTTGGTTCAGGCAGCCGTGAAGGGTGCGAAAAGGTCGCTATCTTTGTTAAAGGTTTGGGAAAAGAAGTTAAGGGCAGTATCTATGTCAGGAGCATGGTGAATAGGGGACCAGTTTATCTGGGCAAGAAATTGCTTGAGGTTTTTCAGCCCACCTGGTCTGAAACACCGGCGGAGTGTGGGCTGGGCTGTGAGTCAGGGTGAGGGGGCCACCCAGCAGAATAGGATAGGGGAATGGTCACTGAGTGAGTCAGGGAGGACCTGGACATCCAGGATTTTTTGGGGTAGTTGGTGATAACATCTAGGAGGGTGCTGGTACCTCTCTTTGGGTTTACTTTTGTGGGTTGGGAAATGAGTTGTGTCAGATCAATGGCCGCGAAGGAGTCCCAGGTGGTGGAGGAGGCGGCACTGAGCCAGTTCATGTTCTGGTCCCCCACAAGTACTTGTTCTGCCTTGTGAGGGAGGGTGGCAAGATAATCCATTAAAGATACTAGTGCCAGGTTTTGGTTCTTTGGGGGAATGTAGGCAGTGGTGAGATAAAGGGGGCCCCTGGAGGGGTCTGGAGTAAGTTTAAGGGTAAGGGCCTGTGCCCCACTTGCAAGAGCCGGAGCATGGAGTGCTTGACCAGTGAGTGTATCCATGGTATAGATTGCACAGCCACACCCACGTTTGCCTACACGATCCTCCCGGTATAGGGTGTAGCCAGGGAGGTAGACAAAGGAGTCAGGGGTGGACTTTGAAAGCCAGGTTTCCACCAGTGCAATGACATCTGGTTTGTGCAGCATGACCTAGCATTGGAGGGTGTCATATTTTTTTCAATATGCTGTGTATATTCATGGAGGCAATGCTCAGACCGGGGTACTCACCTGGTGGGCTGGTCTGGGTGGAGCCTGGGTTAGGATGTACATTGCCTGTTGAGTAGAAGGAGGACCACGGCTCTGGTCAAGAAGTGGTGATGCGCAGGCTTCCAATGGGTATGTGGGGATGGGGAGGGGACCTTCAGGGAACTGGGGATGGGTAGGGTTTGCCAGGTTGGAAAGGCGAGAACGATTAGCCGCCAAAGTGAGCCTGGGTAAGCGGTGGGGAGGTACCCAGGGGATGGGTGCTGTGGGCCAGTGCACATGGCCAGTGTAGAGTGGGATCGTACTATTTCAGGAAGAATTGTTGGTGCTGGTACCAGTGAGCCGGGGGGGGATGACTGGCTGGTGGGACGAGGGTACTTGAAAGTAAATGAAGGGGAGGCATTTTAGGAGGATGTGGAGTAACACAGCTCTTGTGGTAGCAGTAGGGCAGAAAGGTAGAAGTATTAAGGTTGTCTTCCAGAAAGCATGGATACCACTTTGGATTAGTGGTATTGACACAGACTCTGGTGGACAGGGTACAAGGTTCGAGTCTCTGCCAGTGCAGCTAGAAAAGGGACCTGGGTGAGAGCAGTGATCCATGTTCTAGGGATGTGATGCAGGCTGGGTTGGGGCTGAAAACAGGGTGAGAAATTGCGACTCCTAGTGGTCACTGGGTGTAGGTTTGGTGGTGCAGCTAGGAGTCAGGAGGTAGGGCTAGCTGTGGGGCTGGGCGCTGGGAGAAGTGCAGGCAGAGGTAGGCGTGAGTTGCAGAGGAGAGAAGTGGCACAGGATGTTAGAAGGGTTCCAGGAGGTCGGAGCGGAGGAAGACAGGTAGTGGAACCTGAGGTGGGAGAGTGTGGGTCCCTCTAGAGGCTGGCAGGTATAAAAATGGAAAAGTGGGGACTTAGAAAAACAAAGGAAAGGAAGTGAGGTCATAGGGCAGTGCCTATATAGGTAGTGTTGCCGAACCAGGGTGGGTGAGGCAGTTGAAGCGCACAGCACATCAATGGGCACAATGCGTCAATGGGCTAACCCCCCTCACAATGGTGCAGCTTTGGAGGTACTGTAATTACCTCTTGTCGGCACCTGCTGAGAAATCTGCTCCTGGAGGGAGCTCTACTGGACTGCAGGGCAGGTGGCTGCTGCTGCAGTCCGGTAGAGGCCTCCCACTACACCAGTGGCCTGAGTTTGGGAATTACCTTGGGTTTGCCTGGGTGCCAGCACCGGGAATGGAGGATGGGAGCAGGACTGAGCATTGGCTCTCCTCTCCTGGGTAAGGGGTGTAGTCACCCGCACGTACTCCCACCATCACTGAATGGTGGTTCAGTGATGGCACAGGCAGTCAACGGCAAGACTGGAAGGGAAGGATGTCCTGAACAGTGTACACGCATGTGCCCCCACATGCACGTGCTGCGTTGGAGATGCATGGGTGTAGGGGCTGGGAGAAAACCTGCAAAAACCCAGAAACTAATATATGAAAAAAAAAAAAAATCAGTGTACTTGCATGTAAATTTTAAAGTCAGTCAAGTCTGCCCCTTTCATTATTCTATTTGTGCTGAAAGATGCTTGCTCAATCATCCTTCTTTCTTTAAGTGAGTCCCTAGTGACTGGTAAAGTGATCACAAAACAACACAACTCGAGTGCAGTTAATCTTAATGGCAATGCTCTGCACGTGTGTACGCGTGCAAACACACACACTATGAAATCAGCAAATCCCCCTTTATTATTTTATGAATAAATAATTATTACTTCATGATTAATAAACAAAAGATCACTCATTTAGCAATCCTCTAACCTCTTCCCTCTTTCACAGGCTACAAATTGCAGCATAGTAACTAGGCAAGCCTACAACAACAGCAACTGTGCAGTGTTCTATGATTCCCTGATGGCTAATGATCACACTCTAAGTACGCTTAATTTAATGGGAGTGAACTGTGAAGAGCCCCTTCCATATTTTATTATAGATTATATTAATGATGATCCCTTAGCCTGTCGCCCACATCCTCCTGTTTATCTATTGACTGTGAGAATACAGTTTTGCAAATAAATGCATTATTTATATGTGTGACAGGCCTGAAGTGGAAATAAATTATTTATTCCAATCTTAGGTTGGTCATCAGCATTTATTTCCACATTAGGCTGGTCACTAAGAAACTCTCAACCAATAGAAGAACAGCTTGCTCAATGCCTGATGACATCACAATGGCATGTGCTGCAGTTAAAAACAGAGCAGTGAAGTCAAACAGAGTAAAATCTTGACTGAAAGAACTAATCTTGCCAAACAGGCACTGTCATTTTTTAAATAATGTAGGCTGACTAAAAATATTCATATATTTGTATCTGCAGGGCTTGACTTCTACAGATCTCACTCATGGCACTGCCACTCGTGAGGTCACAGAGGTCAAAACCTGCAGAAAAAAATAAATGTGATATTTTCAGTCAGACCATGGCACATCCCATATCTCTCTCTGTCTCTGTCACTGTCTCTCTCGTGACCCTGTAGCGACTGATGCCTGACTCCACATTGTCTCTTGAGAAGTTTGTGTGCAGTAAGGTTTCAATTGTTTGCTGAAGACCCCTTAGTATTTTACTGTAGAAAATGGGCATGCAAAATCCTCCCTTCTGATTGACCAGTTCCCTACCCAGAGCCCTGGTCTATTCACAGTACAGTCTCTAAAACCATTACCAACTATGCCAGCTCGTCACTGGTATCATGATGCCAGTTAGAATTTTCAAAGTGGGTCTGTTGCTATATTTTTAACTCACTTACCAGGTGAGTTGGTGGCTGGCAACCCCAACTCCCCCTCCCCCACACTTTCAAGTCTATTTCATTTTAACTGTAATAAATTAAGCAAACAGTAGCCACACACAAAAACAAACAGTGGTACAAAGGAAAAGGATGCAGTCAAGTTGGCTTCAGGAAATCAACAGTGCACAGCATGGTATTCATAAGAGCAGTGCATGCCTCTTTACAGCAGCTAAACACACAATTGCAGCTTCCCTGCACTGCGTGCCATACACTGCAACCTTCCAGAAACAAATATCATAATAAACAAACTCAGCTCCCCACAACTTATAGTGATCAGGTGCTCCAGAGACCGAAAGCATGGGAGGGTTTGTGTCACACACAGTGGCGCTATGGGAGATAGTGTTGTCTCTCTCTAACTCACTCAAGTAATATTGCCATTGTTCTTTATCAACCAAGCACCTCCTCTTCCCACCATAGTATATGTTGTGTCAAATAAAACACAAAATAAAAAGTCACTCTAATCCTGCTGTTACCTAAAGCACTGTGTGTGTGCGTGTATGTGGGGGGGGGGGACTATGACAATCAGCTCCAAACTCACAGCTACAGAGCCTGCATTAGGACAAAACTCTTTAACTAAAAATAAACAGCATTCAAATGCAGGCAGAAGAATTATCTTATTACAAAACTTATTTTAAACTAATCTGTTTTGTTTTACAGTGCCCATTTTTAAACACGATAATACCCTCCAGGGTGGGCGGTACTGTACTATGCCAGACCTTTCAGGGGCTATAAGCACAATACCGCCTACACTGTTGGGCATTATTGCTTACATAGAAGCCAAAGCACTTGCTCAGGCTAATTGCTCAGTCATCTGCTGCCCGATCTCTGTCTGCCTTGCTTGCCATAATATCCTTGCAGTATGCAATAGCCTACTATACGCAGATCAGACAATCAGCAGAGGTATTCATTTACCCCACACACATCACATGGCCAGCAGTGTTGCTGACACTGGAAAGCTGGCTATTAAAATCTTACAGATGATTTCCAGATTTGCACCCTAAGAGACTATCTCAGTTCTGTCTGCAAGACTGCCAGTCATGTTACAGACCATCCTCACCATGCACACGACCATGGCAACATTCATCCTGCAGCAGCACATGTGTGGAGGAGGGAACATGTCAGTAGCTGGCTATGCAGTTACAAGATTCGGGGGGGTGGAGAATGAAAAGGTAAGTCAACCACTTTTCCCAGACTCCATAATCCTTGTTGAGTGTTTCTCTGTTTTCTTTCACTGACTCCAAGCCAGACTCTTTTGACTGAGTACATATTGAAATCTGTGAGTGATATCAAATGGAATAGTCTGTCCACCCCTACAACTAATATTGTGATATAGTATATGGTTACCTCTTATTGTGCATTGATTTTCATCCTAAGTAAAATACTGTTGCAACACAGTTCAAAGGTCATAGAATGTTGTTGTACCCTGCTGTGGTACAATGACTTTTGTTTTATCTAAATGAAATTGGAAACAGTTGCTGCTTTTTGGTTTACATTTATTTTCCGCACATACAGTACAGACTAGGTGGGCCTTGAGGTCCTTCTCTGCTGACATTGTGTATGTATGTACGTATGTCAGTATGTATACAAAATCCAGACCCTCCTGTACCACAAATTCTTCTACTGCTTCATGGTTTTAAAAATAGAAATCCACCACTCACCTAGTTGGTTTTTTAGTAGCTAAGTGAGGGAAGGTTATTTTCTTTTTTTAATAATAAAAAAAAAATCACACCATAGATTTCTTAGGAAGAAAAAACTGCAGCATTTTTATTTCCTATTTTGACCCATATACAGTACAAAATAACACACAGGCAAGCATGCACAATTGGGCTGTGTTAACATCTTTGGGTTCTGATGATACCATTGATTTCTTGAACTTTGCTGTCATGGTCCCAATGATGTCATCACAGCAACTCGATGGAAACACAGTCAAGTTATGCATGCTTTCCCATGAACTATTCCCTATTTGTACCTACCTCCTGGGAAGGTATTAAAAGGACCACAGTTTTTTTTTGTTTAATATGGAAGTTTAACATTTATATTGAAGTTTTTAGTTGAGGGCAATCAAACATATAGAAACATTTTGTAAAGGGGTAAATAAGCAGGGTCAAGTACATCTTAAAATATGAAATTGCCAAACAATCAATATGGGACACATGTCACACTCTCACCAAATGCTTATTTAAACAAGCATTTGTCAATGCCGAATGCTTGCTTGCTGGTATTAGCACTGGAAGTGCAGGAGTTAGACAGTTGCAGAACAGGAATGGCAATGAAGTATTGAACTTCACGCCAACCCCACCTCCACCCTGCAGAGACGGACAGGCATTGGTATATGCCTTTGGATCATCACCCATAACGCTCACACCATTTCACCTCACCCTATCCTGCAGATACCGCCAAGTGTTGAGGTGTGCCTTGGGGTGTTTGGCTTTACAGTCACCCCATTCCATAAGAACATATGCTGAAATGGGTGCAGTATAGGAGAATGGGGTGAACTCTGAGGATGAAGAGTCCAAGGCACACCTCGATGCCTGTCACTGGCTGCAGGGGTTGGGGTGGAATGGCATGAACATTACAGCCGGCAATCCAAAGACACACCTCTGATGCTTGTCAGTCTGTACAGGGTGGGATGTTGTGGTTAGAAACCCGTAACACCCCAGGCGTTTGTTGGTATTTATACTACAAATTTTCAACATGGCTTTTTTGTAACCCTCACCTGATGAAAGCATTTGGGACCTCTGCTCTTAAACAGTGGTACTGTGATTTTGTTAATCAGTCCCGAACATTGATTTCCCACAGCGACTGTACCATTCTATGCCAGATGAGTGAAACCACAGTTCGGGCAGGATGTGAAAAATGACAGTGGCACCATTCATAAGGAGGTGTGAAGAGATGGAAATGTTGGAAGTCTGAAGTGAAAATATTAAAAATTCTCAAAGTTATGAGCGTGCATGAAAACTGCGCAATGCACGCTCGTAACACAGTCATTTTTTTTAATTCTTTCACCAAATTTTCAACATAGGCATTTTGGGACCTCTGCTCATGAACAGTGTCATTATGATTTTCTTAAACTGTCCTGAAAATTGATTTCCCACAGCGACTGTGTAATTTAAGGAAGTATTTTTTCACTGAGAGGGTTGTGGATGCATGGAACGGCCTTCTGGAGGAGGTTGTGGAGTCAAAAACAGTGGTGGAATTCAAGCATGCATGGGACAGTCATAAGGCAATTCTAGGGGGTTGGGGGTAGGAAGAAGTAGGCTGCTGGTTAACTAGGATCTGCAGCTTATCCATTAGGTAGGGAAATGGGCAGACTGGGTGGGCCAAGCGGTCCTTATCTGCCGTCAAATTCTATGTTTCTATTGTGAACCAGATGTGTGAAACCACATTTCAGGCAGGATGTGAAAAATGACAGCTGTACTGTTCATAAGAAGGTACGCTAAAATGGCAATATTCAAAATCTGGAGTGAAAATATTAAAAATTCTAGAAGTTACAAGTGTGCTTGGAAACTGTGCAATGCACACTTGTAGTATAATTATTTTGTGTTATTATGTCACCAAATTTTCAACATAGGCATTTTGGGACATCCACTCATGAACAGTGTCACTGTGATGTTCTTAATCTATCCTGAACATTGATTTCCCACAGTGACCATGCCATTGTGTGGCGGATGTGCGGAAGTACATTTTGGGCAGGATGTGAACAATGACAGCTGTACTGTTCATAAGGAGGTATGTAAACATAGCAATGTGAGAAATCTGGAGTAAAAATCTCTAAAGCTGAGTTACGAGTGTGTGCGTAAACTGCACAATGCATGCTTGTAACAGTCATTTTTTGGAATTTTTTCCTTTTTTTGTATTATTTCTTTTTTTCCCCAGCTTGCTGCCACGTTAGACTCTCCTTCAGGTGAGCCAAGGCTTCCACCTACCCCTTCTGTCCCCCGAGCCTGTGTTCTCAAATAACAGCCACCCAGGGTAACCCAGCATAACCCTTTGCCGGGTGGGTCCCCCTTTTCCAAGGGGGAAGGCACCAGCCAGTGTCACTCAGAGGCCAGCTCTGGGATAATAAATCAGATTCTTTCTATATCTACAATGATAGCTAGAGATAACACTCACAAGCAGTCATAAATACAGTATAATCTATTATACTCATGCCAAGCATGTGACAGAGAAAATCACAAATCACAGGGTAATCACCAGTCACAGAAGAATGTACAGTTCTCTAGGAGGCAGAACTGGCAAACACAGTGCTATATAGCAAGATAACATCTAAATAGCAGATATAAAGAACCCTATGTATTTGCTCTATATTATAAACAATGTTACACAATACATTCTCTATTGGATAATTACTTGGAAGACAGAATTACTCATGAGTATATTATAAGACAATAAATAATGCTTCTGTTTGCATAAACCTCAGACAATGAGAATGCTGACACTTCCAATCTACATGTGGTATTACTTTGCTTAGGTGAGAGACTAAACAAGGAGTCTCCCTCTCTGTCAGCAGAGACAAATAGAAGTGCTAACAGGGCTCTATTACACATGGCATATGTGCCTGATTGTAAAACACACACTACATATAATTATATAAGAATATAGGTACACAATAATCACTGATGATCCCTCAGAGTCATCTTATGAGTGATTAGGTAAATTATATATGGAATATATATTAAAGACAAACATACCCTAGATAAATGTATTATAGTGAGGTATAAAGGATCATGCATGATAAACATTAGCATATATTAGCAGCAAAGCACATTCCTAACACCCATTCTTGTATGATGCGTGCCCAAATCTACAATGTCAGTGCAAAATAGCAGTATCACAGTATAATAGAACAGAGATATAGTGTAAGGCATATGTGGGGCAACAGGGTGCATAACCCTGATGCAACTGTCCCTTCTTTGTTGCCCTAACTGCAAAAGTGGCAACAGAACAAAAAGATGATGGTTGGGCACCATTCATCTACAGGCCCGAGGCACGAGCCTGGTAGAGGAATTTTAATTGATCATGATGGTGTTTCAGGATTTTCCTTAAACAACAAAATGTAATTATAAGCACTAATGTTAGTAGAAACTGAATTACCACAAATATATGAAAAGTAAACTTCACAACTGAGTTGTCCAATATCATTGGAATGTCATCACTGAACAGATCATCAAGTGCTTCCTGAGCCTTGGTAACATTGTTACTGATATAAATCAGGCGGGTATCTGTTCTATTGAGAAGAGATTGGAGAGACATACTTAAGTTAACAATATGAATGTTAAAAATAGGTCAAAATTGAGACAAAGCATCCAGACAGTCAGGACTAGACTCCATGGTATCTGGTGGGAACAGGTGTAATTACAGTATGACCTATAACAACATGCTCTTTAGGAAAAAAACAGAAGTTAGAAAAGTCCATTTTGCATAACAACGGTCCATACCAATATAATTTGTGATTGGTCACCACTCAGTATTCTCCATCAGCAGAATATACCACTTTAGACAATGGCATTTTCCAGTTGGTAAGTCGAATAGGACAGGAGATATCATTGTCCACAAGCCATAAAGCACTGACAGTTCCAGGTGTAAATCCACGGTTTCTTCCAGTGTTAGATGGAGTTTCATAATTCAAGTTAGAGCCATTAAGATTCTTCAAAGGTGGATCCAAAGAGCAGGCCCAGTCCCAATTATTGGGCCAATATCCACAAATCAGCATGACTTGTTCGAAGATGTCACATCTGCGTAAAAGGTGATAGCCTTTGCAAGTACAGCCATCATTATTTGGAGCCAACCAGGAGTTCAGATGCGTATGGTAAACCAACAAAGGAGGTAGTTCCAACCTTTCACTATAAATGTTCCTATCAAGATGACCAATAGAATGGACGGTTGCCAGACGATCAAAGATGGAGGTTGCCGGATCAAACTGCAGCAATGACACTGTAAGAGTCACAAGCATACTGTCCTTGATTGTGCAGAAGTAAATTTCAAAACATGAAGCAATACTGGTGTGTGTGGTGACATACCCAAGGTTCCTTGCTGTTGACAAAGCAGTACTATTAGCTTTTGATAAACATTTGTTAACACATGCAGTAGAAGTGCATTTGGAGCAGTACCACTGACCCATACATCTGTCATGTATGAGATCAAGGATACGTCCTAATTCCAGATCATGAAAGAGACTATCAATGGCCATAAAAACATAAGAGCCATAGATAGAGCAAAGGACTTCCTGGCTATGTGATGCTTGTCTGCTTCCTGATTGTTAGCCAAGATTAATTCATTAATCTTGTCCTTTGTCAAGTCAAATCCCCTCACAATATCCTTCATGTTGTAGACTGTAAATTGCTGTTCTTGAGCAAGGCCATCCACACCATGTAGCAGGGGAGGTATGATGTATTATTTTATACTATCATGAACCTTCATCATTTGTGCTTGAATACTGGCTATATCAGCCCTATTCCAAACTGATATACCAGAACCAAATAGGCCAGAGGCCATACCTGTTTCTGCTATAAAACACTTAGTGCGTTTGGGTTTCTTACTTTTGTTACTGTAGCAGTACTACTAGGTTTAGGTTTTGAAAATCCTCTATGTGGGGTACTGTCAGCTCCAGTATAGGAGTCATTATTGTGGACCTGGTATGCTGCCAAGGTATCCAATAACATAATTTGAAAGAAATGGGAAATGTTAGTTGTTGAACATGGGCCAAATTCTTTTAAATTCCAATGGGTAGGATTCAAAACCACTGGGATGTACATGAACTGCACATTATTAACAAGGGCACCTGGCTGGGAAGTGGCAACTAGGCTACTGGATGGGCCAGGGTTCTGTTTTCGGTGCTCATTATCAGGTGTCTCAAATTCTGGGGCATCATAGGGGAAAAACCTTAAGGACAATGGCCTTTGTTGCCATATCATTTTGAATAAAGTATTCATGTTGATCAGCAATACGTAAACAAGAGTCCAGATCAATCTTAGCAGTTATGTTGTATGCTCCAGAATTTATGGGGTGTATCTTTTGTATAGATATGGTAACAGCAGAGTAAATTTTGACATTGGGCCAGCCTTGGAAAGCATCTTTGTAAAGGCTGCCAACTTGGTTTAGATCTTTATCATGAACTGCATACCATGCAATTTAAAGACTTGATTGATCTGAAGTGATGATCATAGCATGCAGTAGGGCCTCACTACCTTCCTGGATGATGACCATGTCTTCTAGGACTTCAATATGCACACCATGAAATGCCTTCAGATCCCATGGGCTTGCGAGGTATTCTGCTTCGGCAAGCTGTTCAGGTTTAGGGGTCACTGGTTTCTTATCTGCATTATGGTGTACAATTTGGGCTTGTAAGAAGACCAATATATCTAAAAAGAAAGTAAGCAAAAAGCAGACATCTTTCTCAGGAACCTAAAAAGGAAAAGAGAAAAGAAAACAGTTAGTTCAGTACTATTCGGGTATGGAAAAGTAATTTAATCTCCTTTAAACAATTTCATTTGATTGGCATGTAGCCATTTATCAATGACTTTCCTGTTGTGAGGCAGTCTAACTTGGTAGACTGCTGGACTGAGTTTGCTTACAATGCAATAGGGCCCCTCCCATTTGTTTACAAATGGGTGTGTAGGTTGTCCAAATCTGAGTATCATTACCTGGTCCCCAACTTGCCAGTCTACAGGGTGTACAGTTTTGTCAAATTGGATTTGGGCCTGTTGCTGGGCCTTGCCCAGGTGTCGTGCAGCAAACGTGTATCTTTTGGATATCTTCTTTGAGTTGTTTAACATACATGTTCACTGACACCCTATCAGCAGTGGGGGCACCATGGTCCAGAAGCAAGTGTTCTCTGAGTCTCATGGACCATCTGGTCATGACTTCAAATGGGGTACACTGTGTGCTTGCAGAGGGTGTCCCTCTGATTGCCATAAAGAGCAATGGCAATAATGAATCCCATTCTTTGGGGTGTTCCTGAACAAATTTGGATAACATAACTTTGAATTGTCTGTTAGCCCATTCCACCTGTCCTGATGACTGTGGGTGGTAAGGGAAATGAAACTTTTGTTTTACCCCTAACAAATTCAGAGTTTCCTGCATTACTTCAGCTATAAAGCTGGCTCCCTGATCAGAATTTACCTTTGGGGTAGACCCCCAACTGGTAAGCAGCTGGTTTATCAAAACCTTTGCAGTTGCTTTGGCTGTGTTGTTCTTTGTTGGAATAGCCTCGACCCATTTGGAAAATAGGTCAGTGATTACTAGGGCAAACTTATTGTTGTTCTTAGTCATTGGCATAGGGCCAATGTAGTCAATCTGGATATTGTTCCAGGGTCCTGAGTGCCTCTGGGGTTGCAATTTAGCATTCTTCCTAGCTGGTATAGGATTGTTCTGTGCACAGATCAAACAGTTATTGATGTAATGTTCCACATCATTTCTCATGTGTGGACACCAGACAGAGGACTTCAGTATGTCTAGGGTTTTATTAACTCCCTGGTGTCCACCAGTTGGAGTATCGTGTACTTGGTAGACAAAATCTACCCTCAGGTGTTCAGAAACTACCCATAACTTTTCAGGAGTTTTACGGCAGTGATACCGAATAAGTAGGCCATCACTGGATAGGCGAAGTTTATTTTCCACTTTCCTGTAGGGACTTACTTCTGGAAGTTTTTCCTCAGTTCCTTTATCAAGGAACCTAAATACTGCTCTCAAGTGAGGGTCTTTCTTTTGTGCAGATGCTAGATCCATGGGCTCAAAAGAAGTTGTGCCTTTATTAATGGCAGCAACGCATAGTGTAGCTGGGACAAAGGGAGTTTTCATTTCCCATATGTCTTCCCCTCAAGAACCACATTTTGCCAGTGAATCGGCATGGTTGTTATAAGAAGCATAATGTTCAAGTTTACAGTGTGCTTTAACCTTATGTATGTACAATTTGTATTTAAGCTGTTTTGGTTAGTGTTGTGATATACACAAACAAGTCTATGTATTTTACAGGGGTACCATCAGAGGACTGGAAGTTTGTTTTCTCCCTAAAGGGCAAGAATTCAGTCAGGGAGGAACAGACCCAATCAGAGTCTATAAAGAAAACAGTATCTGCAGTGCCTTGTTTCAGCACTTCCAGAGAACATGCTACAGCAGCTAGTTCAGCATACTGTGCAGAAATGATGGTACACCTCTTAGCTTGTCATCATTAGGATGTACAATAAGAATTCCAAACCCCACTATCTCACCCTCCTTGGTGTGTGTGGCTGAGCCATCAGTAAAGACACGACACCCTGTGGTGTCTTTTAACACTTCCTGAGGTGCTGGCAGGAAGGGCCCTAGGTCAGGTAGGTCAAGGGGTTGGAGTACACAATCATGTGCATCACCTGTAAATAGTAGGCCATGGGCCAGTAGAGATGGAGTTTTAGCAGGAAGGACAGTGATGTCATGATCCTGTAGAAGTAGAGACCAGTGTGTAAGTCTGGCATTTGAAACAGCCATCTTTTACTCTGTCTGACAGTAGGAAATTTGTTGGCATATGATCAGAATATAACACAATGGGGCATATCCAATGATATACATAAAGTGTCTCACTGCCCAGTATGTGGCTAAAAGATTCCTTTCACAAGGATTGTATTTTAGCTCTACTGGGGAAAGCATCTGAGATGCATAGGCAATGGGCCTAATATGTCCATTGAATTTTTGTGCTAAAACTGCTGAAATTGATGTAGCTGATGTAGCAGTTTCCAGATGGTACCCTAAAGCTGGGTTAGGATTAATCAATGTTTAGGTTATTGCCACTGATTCTTTCAAACTGGTTACAGCTTTGGTATGTAATGGACTCCATGTCCAAGGTACATCTTTTTTCAGTAACTCATATAGAGGTGCTGCCTTTTGTGCAAAGTCACAAATAAAATCTCTGGAATAGTTTACCATACCCAGAAAATGTCTCAGTGTTTCCTACACCAGTTGGCAGAGGTAAATCCTGCAGTTTTTGTATCAGGGCTTTTTCCTTTTCTGTTATGCAGAGCCCTAGGAAGAGAACCTCCTTCTGGCACAGTTGTGCTTTAGAAGGGTTACACTTGAGGCTTCTGTAGGATAGTCAGTAGTTCTTCTAACAGAACTAATTGTTCTTCTTTTGTGTCGGTTGTCAAAAGCAAGTCATCTATGTACTGCAGTAGGCATTCAGGGGTTGAGAATCCCTGTAACGCATCTTTCATGAATAGGTGAAAGAGGGATGGGCTGTTATGAAAACCCTGGGGCAGGCATCTCCATGTGTACTGTCGTCCTTCAAAAATGAAGGCAAATTTGTACTGGCTGTCTTTACCCAGCAGTAAGGACCAAAATCCATTAGAAATATCCAATGCGGTGAACCATTTATGGTCTGGGCTCAGCATTTTAAGGACATCAGGGGCTGATGCCACTGTTGGCAAACAGCTTGGAATTGCCTGATTGAGCCTTCTGTAGTCAGTTGTAAGTCTCCAAGCCCCATTTGGCTTTTGAACAGGCCAAATGAGTGAGTTGACAGTTGAGACACATGGCCTTATTACCCCCTGTTGAAGCAGGGATTCTATTGTCTGTCTTAAAGATGAGAGAGCCTCAGCAGGAAAAGGGTATTACCTCTGTCTGCCAGGGTCTGGTCCTGTTACTTCAATGGTAGTATTCGTTCTACCACAATCATGCTTATCCTTTTCAAATGCATCCTTGTGTCTGACAATTATTGGCTTTATGTCTCTACATCCATCATGATCCTTAAAGAGGTCTATGACATCATACTTAGTGTCATTGTGTGTTATAGCTGCAAGAATATGTGAATCACATATCTTGACTATATAATATTGTCCTGGTATTTAGATCATGAGCCTGTTTGCCAGATCCACAACACATCCATGTTGTCCTAGAAAATCAACTCCCAAAATAATGGGATGATGATGTAATACCATGAGGTCAAAGGTAAATTCTGTGGTGAGATTGCCCACTACTACAGGGATGGGTTTGGACTGATAGGTCTGTACAGCAGTACCATCCACATCTTGTGCACCAGTCTCCCGTCTGGTAGACCAGTGTGAGAATTCAGGATTCCTGTCCTGTAATACTGACATAGCTGCTCCAGAATCAAGCAGCATTACTAGTTGGCGGCCCCCAACCTTGGCTTTTAGGCACGGCCTACTGCTTAGATCCATTATAATAGGGGATATAATGCAGACTGGGGCCTCTAATTGTCATTGCCCTTTATTAAGGTTACCTTTCTCAAGTTTCTTTACAATATCTTGCACCTTCTTGTTAGAAGTGCCTGCTGTGGGGGTTGCCCCATGCAGTTCCTGTCTCTTGCCTGATACTGTGGCCACAATGTGGGATGGTCGCAGAGGCACTGGTAGAGGTGATCTTACAGGTGGTGCTACACATGCAGAGGGCTCTGCATGTACAGGTGATAGTACCTGTAAATGTGGTGGTGCATGTACAGGTGGTGGTGGTGTGTGTGCAGCTGATGCTGTATATGTGCGTGGTATTACCTGTGCATGTAGTGGTTCCTGCATATGTGGTGGTTCATATAGAAATGGTGCTGCATGTGTTAACAGTGGAGTGAAAAAGGCTTGTACTGCTTCAGCTACAGTTTGTGGCTCAGCAGTATGTTCTACTGAAGTGGATGCTGCTCTAGTGATTGGCAGTGCAGCAGCATATTCAGTTGGAGAAGGTACAGCTCTGACAGTTGGCAGTGCAGTAGTTTACTCAATTGGAGGGAGTGTTGCTCTGGCAGCTGGCAGCGTAGCAGTATACTCAGTTGGAGGGGGTACTGCTCTGACAGTTGGCAGTGCAGCAGTATACTCAATTGGAGGGGGTGCTGCTCTGGCAGCTGGCAGCACAGCAGTATATTCGGTTGGAAGAGCTGCTGCTCTGGCAGTTGGCAGTGCAGTAGTATACTAAATTGGAGGGGGTGCTGCTCTGGCAGCTGGCAGTGCAGCAGTATACTCAATTGGAGAGGGTGCTGCTCTGACAGCTGGCAGCGCAGCAGTATACTCAATTGGAAGGGGTGCTGCTCTGGCAGCTTGCTGCACAGCAGTATATTCGGTTGGAAGAGCTGCTGCTCTGGCAGTTGGTAGTGCAGAAGTGTATATGACTGGAGGAGGTGCTGCTGTAGTAGCTGGCTGTTCAGGCTCATAAATAAGACCTGCATCCCCTCTCTCATGTGGCCTGTGATGATGGCATTATTGCAGCCACATGGTGTTCAGGAATAGGGATGCTAGATCTCCTAGACTGCAGGGCTTTTCTGAGGTTTTTATTTTCCTCTGTAATCTCCCTGTAGGATGGACCAGTATGTTAAACTTGCTACCTTGTCTATTCCCTTTGTTATTATAATTTCTCTCCTTCCAGTTTTTATTGCTTTTTGCATTTTTAGGAGCAGACGCTTGTTTACTCTGTGCCTTCCTCCCTTCCACTTTATAGTGGGTTGCCCCTCCAGAAGGCTGATGAATAGCAGAAACCTTGTTTTTAGTGCCAGAATTTAGCATGCACATGTACACCTGAAATGCTCTTTCAACCACTTTCAACAATTTTGCAAAATTATTCTCCTCAGGAAAAATATAACACCCAACTTTCTCATGTAGACCTGGTGTCATGTTACATAGGAATAAATCTTTGTATTCCAAATTATCAGCTTCACATTGTTCATTTGCTAATACTTTGCCTGAACAATAAGCCATCCACAAACGTCCATGATAGTTTGCAGGGGATTCTTTAGCCCCTTGCTTAGCACTGTATGCCAATCATGCTCCAACTATTCCTGGGTACTGTGCTGCCATTAAGGCTGAACAAATACTAGCCCAGTCTTTTTTTGTACCATCTCTTATCTCTGACAGAAGTTTAGACCAAAGGCTGGGATCTACAGTTAACCTCAGCACTTGTACACAACCATCGGGAGGCAAACCAAACATTTCGCAATGTGCTTTAACCTTGGCAAGGTAACAACTCAAATTTTCAGATGACTGCACGTGTTCGGTGCCATCAGCCATCTGTTGTGCTGACTGTGCAGACTTCATGGTGTTAGGTGGCAGTGGTTTTGTTTCAGGAACAGCTAGAGTGGCTCCCTTTAATGCAGCCTCTGCTGCAGTATCTGCCAAAGCTCTCACAATATTTGGCTGTTTACTAGCCTCTTTAATATGCTGATCCACTTCCAATCTAAGTGCATCTCTCTGCTCTTCAGTAACATCAAGTATACCAAAAACTTTCATAATCATTGCTTCAATCTCTTGCTTGTCTTTAGCAGACAAGGCAGCACTCACAACTCCCTGTGAATGTGTAATTCTACCTCCGTGATGTGATGGTCAGCCATTTTGGGATGATGACCCATGGGCTCGGCCATCTTGAGTTGATGACCCATGGGTGTGGCCATCTTGGGTTATGATAGCTTGAACCTCGTTATCATTATCAACATCCTGTCAGCCATCTTGGGGATGGCTTGGTGAAGTGACGTGATGATGTCTTCATCCACCAATTTGAGACATTAACAATTCTCCTTTTTGTGTAACACTAGCAGCATGGACAGTTGTTGGGCTGGTCCACTCCACAGCACTCTGTGGTTCCTCATTTCCAGACTCTTCATCACCAGAGGTAACAAAATCAATATGCATCTTGTCCTCACTGGCCCTAATATGTCCCATAAGAACTTCTCTCTGACAGCGCAGTTTTGCCATTATTTCCCTACATTTAGCAGGGTGAATGCCTGGATCTCTTTCAGACACTTCACTGACCAACTCTTTTTTTTTTTTTAAATACTAATATGCAGCAGTCGTCTTTGAGTTTTCCCTGATCTGACGATAAACATTAGCACATATTAGCAGTAAAACACATTCCTAGCACCCATGCTGATACAATGGGTGCCCAAATTTACAATGTTAGTGCAAAATAGAAGTATCACAGTATAATAGACTAGAGATATAGTGTAAGGCATCTGTGGGGCAATTGGGCATAGAACCCAGGTGCAACACCAGGGGGTCACAGACTAGTGCAGCATCTTGGCCCCAGGGTGCTGCTGAGGCAGAAGGCGTCACGGGCACTGATGGCCTTGGAGAGCCAGGCAGCCATTATCTGGCATAATGTGGAGTGTTTTCATGGTTTTCTAATGTGCATATCCCTCTTGCACCATCGTGCAGTGCTCCTGGTCTCCACTAGAGGCTGCTGATGACCGACATCTCCCTAATCCACCCCCAGGTGAGGAGAGCAGTCCCTATGGATGCTCAATCCTCTCTCGCCCCTTCCAGCCCCCAGCATCCCAAGTCCGTTCCTGAACCCAGGTCACTGGAATGGGTCAAGGTAAGACACCTGTGCCTCAACCCTCAATGCCACCGGGTCGCCTTTGGAATTTTTTCACCAAATTTGCAACATACACTTTTTGAGAACCCACCTCATGAACAGTGGCACTGCTGTTTCGTTAATCGGTCCTAAATGGGGATTCTGTGCAGTGACCATGAAATCACCTTTTGGGACCAAATAACACCATGACACTGACTGAATTCATGAGGAGGGGTCCCAAGAACCCCTTGTTGAAAATTTGGTGCCAAAAGTAAAAAAAAACGCCAAGATATCCACATAAGTTGAAAAACAAAAAACATTTATGCCATTATACAGCTTACCAGCATTTCTTCAGTTCATGGTCAACTTTGAAGAGTGCAGACAGTTCCCAGTCCACCAAAGATCCATCCTCACACCTGGCTCCAGAGGTAAGTATGGGGTGAGGGTGGGTGTTGGGAGGAGAGGTGCACAGAGAGTGGGCATAGTGTTGGAGGAGGGACCCAATGGCTAGGACCATTTTCTTTGTTTCGGGGAGAAAAAAACGCTAGGGAATTTTTTTTTTATGCAGGTTTATTTTTGCACACTGGGTGGGTTCCTGGTGTGCTGCCTGCATTTTGGGGAGGGGGACTTGTTGATGGGGACTGGGGCCCCTGTCAGCAAAAGATGCCTGTTTTGGGGGGCGTGATGCTGAGGGGGATTGAGCACCTCCCTTGGCACACAACAAATGGGGGGGCATTATGCCAACGGGGATTGGGCTCCCCATCGACAAATGAACTGGAGCGGGGGCATGCTGACAGGAGGATTGGGCACCCCGTCAACTTTTATGGGGACTGTGAGTGGATGGCGACAGCCGCTGCCATGTTGTGTTGAAATGTTACACCAGACAAGGCACGCCCTGCAACGACTGGTCACTCCCTCATTGCAGTGGCTAATTCGTTTCAAGTTGGTGGCACAATGGCTGAACTAGGGTCAGCAGCAGTGTTCCACCACATTGGGAAACTAGGGCCAAGCCCAAGAATGCAGTAGTGGCATCGGCTGTTATACTGCCGCACTTCCAAAACCCGCTTCTCTCCTAAGCTGCCATATAATGTTTCTTGCACATGCGCACAAGCAAACATGAAAAAATGAGGATCAATTTCCATCACTAGGCCCTTGGCTCTAATCTTAAAATCACAACACTCACTCACCACAGAGAATTAGAACAAACCATTATTGCATTTTGTGAAGTAAAATGTACCGGCGGAACTGGTTGGATGAGTGTTGTTTCACACACTCATGCCTGTCGCAAAATGAAATGATGCTTTGTTCCAACACTCTCTGTGGTGACTTTCATGTTTTTAAAATGAAAACCAGGGGATTAGTGATAATGGAGATTTAAGCTCATTGTTGTTTTTTTTCTTTTTACATAGAAATTTGGTGGGTGTGGCATCAGTGCCCCAAAGGCACTTCCTGGCTTTCTCATCCTTAATTAGAGACCATATGTGTTTGGTAGATATCACCAAGGCAATTAAATACTGCAATTACATATTTAAGAAACCATTAATTTAGTGTTCTTTGTTGCTGTTGAAATATTCAAATATATTAGTGTTGATAACTATTAGACAAGTATTCAATAGGGAAAAATATACACACATTTAATGAATATAAGCACCTTCCCTTAATGGGATTTCATAAGCAAGCACATGACACAGTAAAAGTAGAATGGACCTCATGCTGAGACTTTCATGCAACATATAGCATCATGCCTTATTTTACGGAGGCGAGCATGGCATGTTGTCATGGAACTGGGCAGACTAAATAGAGCAGGAGTCTTTTTCTGTCCATGAACATCCATATTTCCTTTTTTCTATGTGGGGAAACTCAGTTACAGCATTGTTAAACATACACCCTCATAAACCAAACCACCATCAATTAATATGCATGAATGAAAATGAAAACCTATGCTTGCATTATCACATATTCAATCTTAGTGCACCTTAACTTGATTTCCATAGAGGGTATCTGGTTCCCTCTCAGGTTAGGAACCCTCCTTACCTTTAACCTGCATGTGAATAATATAGCAATATTAAACCTATGGGGTATATTTTTGCATGTGAAATATACAGTAGTACTATGTAAAGTTTGGGAGCTGCCTTCCTCATTTATTGTGATTAATGTCCGTGTAGCACCCCCTGTCTTATGGAAAAGGACAGGATGGTGTGCACAGTACACAGTTCAGGAAATGGCTGGTGCTTCAGCAGTGCAGAATAAAAGGTGCTACCTCCTGGAGTAAGCACTCCCCCAACCCAATTGGTATGCTGTCACCGCAGCGACTCCGGCAAGCGAAGACCATCACAGCAACAGGAATCGGGCAAAACCCACCCATCACTGTGATGGTCTGTGCAGTGATCAGGACTGCCTCGCTGATTGTTTGCCCCCCTCCCCGGTCCAACTCAGACTCTGAGTTAGATTCCTAGAGACTGAGGGGTGTGAGAGGCAGAGCACCCCACAAGGGGGGATTCATGGGGCGCAGCCCCCCCGATTGTGTGTGCCGACATCCCCGTGGCTACAATGCCAACAATCGGGATTGCAACCATCACTGTAGAGCTGTCGGTGCTAGCGCTGTCGAAGCTCTATAGGTAAAGCAGCCCAATCAAGTCAAACACAAAAATGAGGCACACTGTAAGGTAGTGAAAGGTGAAACAGTACACCAACATCTCTGCAAAAAGTATATTTGTTACAAAATCCAAAATAGTAACAACAACATAAGCAAAGTACACACTCACCCAAGGGGCACCTTGGGGTTTTTTTTTTCAGTATTTTTTGTAGCCATTGCCTGTGTGTACATTTTAACACACTCCAGAACTGCAGGTATCATCAGAACATATAGTATATTGGGGAGAGTTAAAGAGCTATTGTACTGCCTGGAATTAACAGTAACTTTTAGATGTAGTCAGCTATCATGTCTTATATGTGAAGTATTTTTTATTTTCTGTCTGCTAATTAAAAGATTTTCCACCTGACAGTACGAGGGAGGTGTGTAGAACAGCACTCTGGAAGCTATAAAAACATTAATTCAGTTCCACCCATTACATCATCAACACTGAGACCACACTGACTGTGACATCACTAGTAACTAAGGAGAACTATTTCTCACTGCCAGATTATTCTTTTTCACATGAAGCAGCAGGGATTGGCTCTTCTTGTTACTAGTGTTGTCACAATTTCCTGCACTTTGATTAGCAACTTGTGAAAGTCTCTGCTCAAGCTACAAGGGTTGTGGTTGTTCAGTGCGTTTGGTCACATAGAAACATAGACACAGACTTTGACGGCAGATAAAGACCACTTGGCCCACTTAATCTGCCCTTTTCCCTACCTACTGGATAAGATGCAGATCCTAGTTAACCAACGGCCTACTTCCTCCTACCCCCCCATTATAATTTCCTTATGTCTGTCCTGTACATTCTTGAATTCCCCCACTGTTTTTGACTCCATGACTTCCTCAGAAAGGCTGTTCCATGCATCCACCACCCTTTCCATGAAAAAATACTTTCTCACGTTGCCTCAGAGCCATCCCTCCTCTATTTTCAAATTGTGACCCCTTTTTCTTACCCAACTGTTTTTCTGAAAGATGCTACCCTTTTGGACTTTGTTGATTCCCTTATAGAGGATTGTGTATGATCGCTCATACACAACAAGGGTATTTTTCACTCGAGAGGTTTACATGGTAACTGGAGACCTCGAGAGCGTAGCTCAAGAGGTCTCATTACCATGGAAACCTCGAGAACTGAAAAATACCCTTGTTGTGTATGAGCGATCGTACACGGTCTTTTATAGTGTATAGTCCCTCATACTAAAACTGCACTTACTTTTTTTCACTTTTGAGTGCAGTTTTCTCTTCATCTGTCCCATTTCACCACTGCGATGGTTCCTGACTCATCACCGGTCTCCCGATTGTGCATGCGCACCCAGTTTCCATGCATGTGCACCCAGCTTCCACGCATGCGCACCCACCTTCTAGGTGTTATGCTGCACTAGCTACATAGCTAGTGCAGCACAACAGCTATGATGATGTAGCTAGTGCAGCATAACAACGCTGTTGGGAGCATGGATTTCCATGCTCAACAGCATTCTACCATACACTATAGGATACTTGAAAGTTTCTATCATGCCCCCCCCCTTTCCTCAAGGATATACATATTAAGTTCTTTTAGTCTCTCTCTTCGTATGGCTTCTTGTGCAGACCCTGCACCATTTTAGTTGCCCTCCTCTGGACTGTCTCCATCCTGTCTATGTCCTTGTGGAGATGGGGTCTCCAGAACTGCACACAGTACTCCCAATGGGGTCTCACCAACTGTCTGTACAGAGGGATAACAAATTCTTGTTTTCTACTGATGATGCCTCCACCTGTGCATCCCTGTATCTGTTCCCCAGCCCTCTTTACTGCCTTCTCACATTGCTTGCCTACCTTAAGGTGATCTGATATGACTACCCCCAGGTCCCTTTCCATTTTTGTTGTTGTTGGTACCCCCCGTTGTGTACTCTTCCCCTGGGTTTTTGTTTCCTAGGTGCATTACTTTGCACTTCTTTGCATTGAATGTAAGCTGCCATACTGTTGACCATTCCTCAAACCTTGCCAAGTCCTTTCTCATCCTTTCCACCCCACCTTGTGTATCAACCCTGTTGCATATCTTTGTGTTGTCTGCAAAGAGGCATACTTTTCCCTCCAGACCCTCTGCAATGTCACCTATAAAGACATTAAAGAGGACCAGTCCCCCAGTACTGAACCCTGCGGTACCCCACTAGTAACTCCACTGTCTTCAGAGTGTACTTCATTTACTATTACCTTCTGCATCATGTTGTACAGCTAATTTGTTACCTAGGCTACCATCTGGGACACACTCCCAGGCTGGTTAACTTGTTTATTAATCTTTTGTGTGGGACCGTGTCAAATGCCTTGCTAAAGTCTAGGTGGGCCCGTCCCTGGTCTACTACTTTGGTCACCCAGTCAAAGAAATTGATTAGTTTTATCTGACATGACCTTCCCACTGTGAATCCATGCTGCCTTGGGTCCTGTGCCCCACGGGCCTCTAGGTACTCAACAATTCTTTCTTTCAGAAGTGATTCCATAATTGTCCCTACCACTGAGGTCGAACTAACAGGTCTGCATTTTCCTACCTCTGCTTTTCTCCCACTTTTGTGAAGAGGAATCGTATCCACCATCCTCCCATGATTTGTTAAAAAGGCAGTGGTGTAACTAGTTCTCCCCTTAGTTCTTTTAGAATTCTGGGGTGAATCCCATCAGGCCCCATTGCTTTGTCCACCTTTGAGTTTTAGGAGTTCTTTTAGGACCCTTTCTTCTGTGAATGGACTGGTATCAACCCCCCTATCCAGAGTGCTTCTGTTGTTTTGTTTAGGTACCTCCCCCTCTTCTTTTGTGAATACTAAGCAAAAGGTATTCGTTCAGTATCTTTGCCTTTTCACTGTCACCTACTATCCACCTCCCCTCCACTTTATTAAGCTTCTCGCTATTGCACTACATTTCTGATGATGTAGTGGGAGGAACAAAAGTGCCTATTTTTAGCCTTCAGACAGAGTGCTGCTCCACACATCAGCCCTATACTGTCAGGTGGAAAAAATCTTCTAATCTGCAAACAGAAAAGAAAAATAAAGTACTTCAAATGTAAGAAGTGATAGATAACTACATCTGAAAATTACTATTAATTCCAGGCAGTAAGAAGTTCTTTAAACTCCCACACATCTGCCAAAATTATTTAGGTGTTTGTGATCCTTTGCCACTAGGTCACCTGCCTAGAGAATACATTTCCCCTACCAATTGTGCCAGTGAATACTTCTCCCCTTTTGTCATATGGGGTTGTTCCACAGAGACCTCCATTGTAGAGGCAGCATTTAGTGGAAGAGTTGCCTATTCTTCAAAGCTAACCATGCCCCGTCAGTCTCGTGAATGCACAGGTGATTATATTCTACTTTTGGAAAGGGAGGCTGTTAGATTCTGAGGTGGAAAAGACACTGTACCCATTGCACTATATGAAGTGCAGTCACTTCATCAAAGATATAGTGAGACTAGAGGCTGTAGAAGAAAGAGCTTGCAGAATAAATCAGCGTTGTGTACCTTATCAAAGTTTCCAATCCAATACAAGTGTTTATTTAAACTCTTCTCCATATCAGATTAAGTCAAGAAGACAAAGTACACTGACAGCAGTTGCACCAAGTATAGTATATGAAAAGATTTGTACCAAGGGTGGTATAGGAATTTGGATAGGTAGCAAGTACATGGGACATTTTGGCAGTGTTCTGATTTGCAAAATGTCTTTGTTTTGAGGAAGGAAAAGAGTGAAAGGTGAACCTCGTTAATTCTTTCATTGCTTCTAGGAAGTGAGAGATCTAGCTCAGTGCAGTATTGCATGCTTAATTTAGGTCATGGAATGTAACCGAATGTTTGTTCAGAGAATTATATTTCATTCATCTGTTCTCCTTTCTCTTGTGCATGGGGATAATTCTGTTTGAAAGGCACTGTATAACCCTTATTTCCACAGTAAATTTATTTCTATTAAGTCCAAGTAAAGGCTCCATTCTAGGGAAATAAATTTACTATGAAAATAAACTTACAAAACCAACAAAAACTACATGGCTTTAAGAAGTCAATTTGGAGTCTAATGGATTAGGGTTTCTATGATATTCGGCCACTTTTTCTGGAACAAGCAATTGTTTTAACTGAAATGAGTGGACAGAGTAAAACTTCTGATTTTGTTTTTATTTTGAATGAAAATGCCCTGAAATGTGTGCCAGCCGATGCTGCTTGACACCTTGGTGAGGAACCGCTGCGTCTTATACTATACCTGCTGCCACAAAGTACAAATGTGTTGCGGCATTTTTACTATCAGAGACACTCGCTCTTTTATATAAAGAAAGCTGTGGTTTGTCAAAGCAACTTTGACTTTTATGTTTGTGGAAATGGCGCTGCTTCAAATCTGAAGCCCCTCTTAAGTGTGCTGGTGCCGGGAGTGGAAGTGCGGTTAGCAGCATCTCCTGTTGCTCCAGGATTCTGCTGTTAGATTGCAGTTGAACAGCAGTTCATTAAAGAAGCAATCATGTGCCAGCCTGCCAGTACAGGAGCAGGGTGTCCGTCTGCAACGCCGATGACCTTGGTTTGGGAACAGACTTGGGACATTGGAGGGCCGGCCAGGGGAGAATGATCGAGCATCCTAGGGACTGCTCTCCTCCTCTAGGCTGAAGGGTCTGTAGAGTGTCCAGCACAATGCAGACCCTTGGTGGAGGCTCTGGGTACCTCTGTGCCAGTGCCATCACTTGGGGGCAGGGCAGATGCGGGACGTCATTTGCACATCCCAACCCCAAGGGGAAAAACGGCATACCATAAATTGCAGCTACTCATTCATGATGCCTGCTCCTGGCTCCAATCACTTCCTCCCGCTCTCCCCCTGCTGACCAGTTCTGATGGCTGTGGCTCTTGCCAGCCTTGAACCCTACTCTGTGGGGAAAGTCAGGGAGGCAATGTCAGTGGGAGTTCCCCACCGACACCTTCTCCCATCATCGAGAGGTTTGCTGGCATGGCATGGCCCCACCCTGGGGGGTAAGCCAGATGGTATGAACCAGGACCGGTAAGTCTGGAGGAGAGTGGCGGGGATCGGGGAGTTTGGGCAGAAATAGGAGGAGCACTGTGGAAAAAAAAAAGAAAGAAAGAAAGAAACAATCATATAGCCAGGCAAGAGAGCATGGAACCAGAGTCTCTCAGAATGCTAAAATACATTTGTGCTAGTACTGCCACTGACTCTGAATCCGTGGAAATAAGGGTGTGCTAAAATAAGGGTTATACAGTATTTGTACAGGCATATTCTATATACAGTATTTGCAATAATATTTTGTTTTCCTTGCTTATTCTTTTACAGGCTCCAATCCAGTTGTTTATACTTTATTGCGATGAATGAATAAAGCATTATTATTATAATTAATATACTGTACCTCAATTAGGAGGAAAGCCTTTCAGAGGCAGTCTATCTCATTGTTTGCTTTGCATGGAATGGTGACCGACTCTAAAGTGACACCCTGACAGCGAAACCTGAAAACAGAACATTACAGTGACAGTCGCTGTAATGGTTGGTTTTCATTGATGCTTTTCTTCCGGTGTTCTGCCCCCTCTCCAGAACAACTCTGACCTGGAGTTGATTATATTGAAATGTAGGGGGGGGGAGGTGCAGGGGGCATGGCCCATCACAGAAAAATACTTCCTTTTGTGATGGTACAATACTTGTGTTGGTATTGCACCATCGCTGTGCTGGAGGTCGGCTAATTTACTGTTGACCACAAGTGGTGCTTCTAGACTGGAACATCATATTATATGCCCAGAGCCACCAATGTTTGTTTTTTTTCTACCTTCCAGGCTGCATTCTATGCTTCCTTCTTCTCTCATTCAACTACTTCTGCTACATTCCTGTTCTCTTGTAACTCCCGGTTCTTTCTGTTTCAGTTCTTGTATGCTTATCAGTTTTCAGTATCCTGCTTTTGTCATTCACTGGTTTGTGTGCGCTATTTCAGGCTTTACATTTTACTGTTTTTTCCATGCCATTTGCAATCTCTTAGTTAAAATTACTGTCCTCCTCAATTGTTTTCTTCTGGTTTCCTTGCAGCAGCCATTCCTAGCTGTTTTCTGGGAGTTACTTTACTCAGTCAACGGCACGTTACTTCCTAGTTTTCAGTTCTCATAAGCTGCTGTTTCCCCAACAAATTTCATTTGTTTTTCACTAGTGTCTCGGTCTGCCTGACCTGTAGTACATCAACAACTAACACTAACCTCCCTTATGGAATTAGTTGGCATGTTTTCACCATTCAATCCAGGCATGTATCATTCAACCTCATACCAGGTCTTAGTTGTCTTTTGATGTCTTAATCAGTCATTCCGCTTTGTTTACCTTGTGTTTCTACCTTGTGCTCATGGCTGTCAGGTTTCACCATTGGCCTCCCACTACTCCTGTACTCAAACACATGCCAGCTACAACCATAGACTGGCTTCCAGGGCTTGCTGCTCACTACACAGATGGTGTCACTCTGCTCCCTTGAAGTCTGCATCTTGAGCATGGGTCATACAAACATACAAAAACACCAGCAGAAACAGGCCTAACGGTCTATCGAGTCTGCTCGATTGTGAAGCTTGCATCTTAACTTGCAGCTGCCCCACCCTCCATCCCGCTTCTCATAATTACCCCTTCCCTCACTCTGTCCCACCCCTCTTAAAACCCCCCATTGTACTACAGGCAACCACCTCCTCAGACAGGGCATTCCACTTATCCACTACCCGTTCAGTGAAAAACATAGAAACATAGAATTTGACGGCAGATAAGGACTGCTTGGCCCACCCAGTCTGCCCATTTCCCTACCTAATGGATAAGCTGCAGATCCTAGTTAACCAGCAGCCTACTTCTTCCTACCCCCAACCCCCTAGAATTGCCTTATGACTGTCCCATGCATGCTTGAATTCTACCACTGTTTTGACTCCACAACCTCCTCCGGAAGGCAATTCCATGCATAAACAACCCTCTCTGTGAAAAAATACTTCCTTAAATTACCTCTGAGCCACCCCCCCTCTATCTTCAAATTGTGCCCCCTTGTTCTTGCACACCTCTCTTTTTGAAAGATGCTACCCTCTTGGACTTTGTTGATTCCCTTGAGGTACTTGAAAGTTTCTATCATGTCCCCCCTCTCCCTCCTTTCTCGAGGCTATACATATAAGCTCCTTAAGTCTCTCTTCATATGTCTTCCGGTGCAGACTCTGCACCATTTTAGTGCCCTCCTCTGGACAGCTTCCATTCTGTCTATGTCTTTGCGAGATTGGGTCTCCAGAACACCACAGTACTCCAGATGGGGTCTCATCAGCTGTCTGTACAGAGGATAATAACTTCCTGTTTTCTACTGGTGATGCCACTCCTATGCATTCCAGTATCCCCCAGCCCTCCTTGCTGCCCTCTCACATTGCTTGCCCACCTTTAGGTCATCTGATATGACTACCCCAGGTCCCTTTCCATTTTGTTGTTGTTAGTATCTCACCCCCGTGTACTCTTCCCTGGGTTTTGTTTCCCAGGTGCATTACCTTGCACTTCTTAGCATTGAATCTAAGCTGCCATACATTTGACCATTCCTCTAACCTTGCCAAGTCCCTTCTCATCCTTTCCACCCCACCTTGTGCATCAACTCTGTTGCAGATCTTTGTGTCATCTGCAAAGAGACATACTTTTCCTTCTAGTCCCTCTGCAATGTCGCGTATAAAGACATTGAAGAGGACCGGTCCTAATACTGAACCCTGTGGTACCCCACTAGTAACCCCCCTTTCTTCAAAGTGGACTCCATTTACTATTACTCTCTGTGTCCTATTCTCCAGCCAATTCTTTACCCAGGCTGTCATCTTGGGACCCATTCCCAAGCTGGCTAACTTGCATATTAATCTTTTGTGTGGGACTGTGTCAAATGCCTTGCTAAAGTCTAGGTAGGCCATGTCCACTGCCCCTCCCTGATCTACTACTTTGGTGGCCCAGTCAAAGAAATCTATCAGATTTGTCTGGCATGACTTTCCCGCTGTGAATCCATGCTGCCGTGGGTCCTGTGCCCCTCTGGCCTCTAGATACTCGACAATTCTTTCCTTCAGAAGTGATTCCATCATTTTCCCTACCACTGAGGTTAAACTAACAGGTCTGTAGTTTCCTGCGTCTGCCTTGCTCCCACTTTTGTGAAGGGGAATCACATCTGCCCTCCTCCAGTCCTCGGGTACCACCCCATCCTCCCATGTCTCCTAATTTCCCTCCTGCATCTTCCCCCCACCAATCTCAACCTGTGCCCTCTCGTGTCCCTCCCATTTCTAATCAGGAAGATCCTCTCTGTATCAGTTTTGTTAATCCCCTTTAAGTATTTAAAAGTTTTGATCATATCCCCCCCATCCCTCCTCTCCTCCAGTGAATACATGTTCAGCTCACCCAGCCTATCCTCGTAGGACTTACCCTCTAGACCCTGGATTATCTGTGTTGTCCTGCGCTGTACCCCCTCTAATAATCTGATGTCTTTCTTTAGGAAAGGGCGCCAGTACTACACACAGTATTCCAGGTGCAGTCTGACTAGTGACCCGTACTGGGGAAGGATCACCTGTCTATTCCTGGAAGAGACACCCCTCACTATACACCCCAGCATCTTGTTGGCTTTTGCTGCCACCCTCCTGCACTGTTCTGAGTTGTTCATATTCGCCATTATAATCACCCCGATATCGTTTTCCTCCCCGGTGCTTTCCAACTGAACCCCTCTCAGCTGATAGCTCCTCTCCTAGTACCTAGTTCCAAAGTACTCTGCACTTCTTGGCGTTGAACCCCAGCTGCCATATTTCTGACCATTCCTTTAGTTTGATCAGGTCATTCTGCAGCCCTTTCCACCCATCCACATCATCCACCACAGCTCCCATTTTAATATAGTCTGCGAACAGACTGATCTCATTCCGTAACCCATGTGAGATATCTGCTATGAATATCCCAATCGAGAAGACTCGATAGACTGTTAGGCCCATTTCTGCTGGTGTTTTTGTATGTTTTTATGATTGGTTGATTATGGACTCCTTACCTATGCAGGAGGAGGGGAGGGATGGGGGGATATGATCAAAACGTTTAAATACTTAAAGGGGATTAACAAAACTGATACAGAGAGGATCTTCCTGATTAGAAATGGGAGGGACATGAGAGGGCACAGGTTGAGATTGTTGGGGGGAAGATTCAGGAGGGAAATTAGGAGACTTTTTTCACTGAACAGGTAGTGGATAAGTGGAATGCCCTGCCTGAGGAGGTGGTTGCCTGTAGTACATTGGGGGGTTTTAAGAGGGGGTGGGACAGAGTGAGGGGAGGCAGAAATTATGAGGAGCGGGATGGAGTGTGGGGTAGCTGCAAGTTAAGATGCAAGCTTCACAATCAAGCAGACTCGATAGACCATTAGGCCTGTTTCTGCTGGTGTTTTTGTATGTTTGTATGATTGGTTGATTATGGACTCCTTACCTATGCAGCGGCTGACCCCACTGCCCTCACCAAAGTCCAGACCTCTATCAACAAAGCCTGCAGGCTCCTGACTGGCGCCCCTAGCAGAACCCACACATGCCAGCTCCACTCCACCTTGACCCTACTCACTTTTGAAGAATGCCTGCAATACTACACATGCATACTAGCAAAAAAGACTCTACTTGGGCTCTCCCCCAAAGAGTCGCCACATCCCTTAAACAGGCCTCCCATTCGGTCATCACCTGAAACACAAAAGCCACCTTCCAGGTGCCAAGAGCCAGGACCTCGCTCGCCCAAAAGTCTTTCCACTACAGAGCACCGTCCTGGTATAACTCCCTCCCCGTCCCCACACACATTACTAACATCTCCAAAATCGGACCCTTCAAAATCGCCCTACACAAACACCTCACTGACACTCGGAGCTGTAAATGCCCATTATAGGGCCTTACTGAGAGCACCATTTCTGACCCAATCTGCAAACATAGACCCCCCCTCCCGGCAACAACCACCTACTACTCCTAGTCTCTTATAGTATTACGTATGTACTAGTTTACTTAGAATAGCTTCTTGTAGCCTGTACACTATTCACTGTAACCTGTGTGCTCCACTGTGTCACTGAAATTGCTTAGTTTTTGTATGCTGTTCTGTATCTAACCTATATTGTTTACTGAAATGCCTTGCTTTGTATACTCTTTTGTATCTCACCTGTATTGTTCTCCACTGTCTTACTCCACCAATATGTTGTCTACCCTCCCTGTGATGAGGTGCCTTTGTAAATGAGTCTTTGACTCAAAGGTTGTAAATCCGAATTGTGAATAAATAAAAAATAAAATAAAACAAACAGCAACAGACCCAATATCGATCCCTGTAGCATGCCGCTCATCACATCCCTTGGTTATGACTCTGAGAGCTCCCCACCACCACCACCACCACCTTCTGCTGCCTTCCCTTCAGTCAAATGGTGATCCATCTGACCATTTTTGTTCCCACCCCGGTATCCTCCAGCTTTCCCCCTAGCCTCCCATGCAGCAATGAATCAAAGGCCTTGCTGAAATCCAAGTACAGGACATCCACTACATGGCCCTTGTCCAGTTCCCTGGTCACCCAATCATAGTTAGGGATGTACGTTTGTCATGGATGAGGTTTTAATGACTCATTGTTTGTTCATGAAATCATTAGTAAACAGTAGTAAATGTTGTGGCACTGTCATCATTGCTACATTCTGATGACACTAGTGAAAGTCGTGGAAGTCCTGAATAAAGATCAAACGTCATGGAATCAATTATGTGTATGACTGCTGTGACAAGCTTACATCCCTAATCATAGTACTCGACTAGGTTTGTCTGGCATGATCTTCCCGAGACAAACCCATGTTGCTGACCATCCTGGAGTCCATTGTCCATTGTCCTCCAAAAATGCTACCAGCCTCTCCTTCAGGATTGTCTCCATGAGCTTTCCCACAATCGATGTGAGGCTCACTGGCCTCTAGTTCCCCGGCTCAACTCTCGGGTCACTTTTGTGAATGGGCACCACATGGACCAGTCTCCAGTCTTCTGGTATACATCCTGTGTCCAGGGAGGTATTGAACAGGTCAGCCAGTGGTCCCGCCAGGATCTCCACTAGTTCTTTTAGCACCCTAAGGTGAATGCCTTTTTGAACCCGGTGCCTTGTCCACCTTCAGCGTCCTTAATCCCTCTAGAATCCTGGCCTCCCTAATTTATTTATTTATGTAAGAGTTTTACCAGGAAGGCATACTGAGCAGTGTACCACTTGATTCCAGATGCGCCCTGGGGGAATAGGAATAGGAAGGATACAGTAATAGTAGAATTTACACACACATACATGTTCAGTTACAGTTCAAATTTGAGTAGTCAAAATCCTATATACAAATAGCAAATATACAGACAGGATGGTATGGTAAGGGAACGGCATGCACTGATTTACGTATATACTCCAGAACACACAGCAAGCAGGGTTTGACAACCATGGGAAGAAAAACAGCGGAGATGATAAACAACTGACAACAAGGTTGCTAGGGATTCAGCGGGGCAGGATGCAAGAGCAAGTGGTAGAGAACTGAGTCTTAAGAAGAGCATCCCTGCATCAGTCATCCCCTCTCCTCCCCTGAGGTATCTGCCCCCCCTTTCTCCTTCATGAACACATAACAGAAGTACTCATTTAGTGCCTCTGCCTGATCCCCCTCCTTCTCCACCTCCTTCTCCACCCACCCCCACCCATCCTCCTTAATCCTCACAATCTGGTCCTAGTTCTTCCTTCTCTCCCTAATGTATCTGAAGAAATTCTTTTTACCTTTCTTAATACCGTGTGCCAGCCTCAGCTCTTTCGAAGCCTTGGCTGCTCTGACCAGCCTGCTTACCTGCCTAGACCTCTTCATATACTCCTTCTTATCTCCTGTCCCTCCCGATTTCTTGAGGCTCTGGAATGCTTTTCTCTTGACTCTCACCCCCTCCATCATCTCCTGGGTTAACCAACTGGGCTTCTTTGCCCTGCCCTTTTTGCTATGTGTCTTTGTACATGTCCCAGTCACTTCCACCTGCCCTGTCTTAATAATCTCCCGCTTTTGACATGCATCCATGTTAAGTTGAATACCCACCAGGTGCCTACCCAGAATCTCCCCCATCCTTTAAAAGTCCACCCCTTAAAATTGATCACCCTGGTTCCCATACCCATCTTTTCGGCTTTTCCCTTCCTGTATTCATAGGTTCATAGGTGAATACGAGTTCAGGGGACCAGCCCATTATGAACTCGCCCCCCTTATCCTGGGTGGAATTTATATTTAAAGTCGCTCATGTATTGGTCTAAGTTCTGTCTAAATTTCAGCATGTTAGCACTTTGTACCACATCCGGTGGCAAGGAACTCCAAATCGGTACTATTCACTGTGTAAAGAAACAATTTATTTTCACAGTTTTATTTTATTTAAATTCAAATTATGTGATTGAGTATTACTTACAGAGGGATGCCAGTCTAAATAAAAAGTCTCAAATAGGGCTGCATCTTTTGTGGCTTTGTAAATTAGATATAGATCACCTCTTAATGAACGGCATTCCAGTGAAAAGAGATTCAGTTATTTTAATCTGTTTTTCATATGAGAGTGAATTTAGATTAACAATATGTTTTGTAAATTTTCATTGCACTTTTTCTAAGGACAACTTATCCTGGACTAATGTTGGAGCACAAAAAGACGAACAGTAGTCTATATGAGATCTAACTATAGTGCTATATAGAGGTAATAATACTTCTGGCTCCTGACTCTTGACATTTTTCAAGATACAGTTCATTAATCTATGGCATTTTTTGACAGTTTTGTTTGTATGTTCAGAAAATTTCAGATTGTTGGTAATATAAACTCCCAAATCCTTCTCAGAGGTAATCTTACTTAATAGGGTATTATTCATAAAATAATCAGCTAATTTGTTATTTTTACCAAAGTGCACGACTTTGCATTTCGGAAGATTAAAGGTTAATTTATTATCCCTTGCCCAGATTGATATTTTATTCAAATTATCCTGTAAATTATATATAGAGGTGGTGTCATTTACAATGCAACCTATTTTAACATCATCAGTGTATTTATTTAGCCAAGCTCCTTGAAAAGTAGTCATGCTAGAAATCAAAATATTAAACAGAATTGGGCCCAACACTGAACCCTGGGGTATCCCACTAGTGATCTCACTCCAGGAGGACTTGTATGTTGACCTGTTGCTGCCTGTCTGTTAACCAAGATGAAATCCACATTACAATATTATTATGAAGTTTCATGTTTAATAAACTTTCAATCAAGATTTTATGAGACACTGAATCAAAGGCTTTTTCATAGATAAAAAAATGACATCCACTGGAAGACCAGCATCCAACGCTTCGCTAACAGGCTCGAAGAAATTGATTAGATTGTTATGGCAGGATCTACCTGAAGAAAAACCATATTGAGTTATATCTGTTTGACCATAAGTCATTATGTGCATACTGATTTTTTGTGACAAGAGTTTCTCCATAACTTTACCTATACAAGATGACAGACTAATCGGTCTATAATGTTTAACATTCTGTTTTGAACCTCCTTTATGAATAGGTATTACCAACGCTTCTTTCCATTCCTTTAACACCTCCCCTTTGGCAAGTGATGCATTAAATAATAAAGTAAGAGCACCAACTATCTCATACAAGATTACTTTTAGAAATGTAAAAGGAATATTGTCAGGTCCAGAAGCCGGGGAGGATTTAAAAGAATTAATGGCAGAATGAACTTCTGCCTCAGTGAATCTCACAGTTGGGTCCTGTAATTCACAGGCAATGTTACCATTGGTTCTTCTGGTTTAAGGATACTGGAAAAATACATATTGAATTCCTGTGCCATTTGCTGTTCATCTGATACCAGATCGTCATTTATTTGTAATGGACCAACATTACAGTCATTACTTTTTAAAGATCCAATATAATTAAAAAAATGTTTTTTATTACCTTTTTGAACAGTAGCCAGTTTATATTCCAGCTCTTTCTTTGCCTGCCAAATTATGGATTTAGTTTTGTTGGCTTTTTGTTAAAATTGATTCCAATTTAAGTCAGACTTGTACTTTCTGAGTGGGATATTCAGAAGGGTTGCGCATGGTGCAACTCAGTTGCGACATGTGCAACCCACTGATGTGCCCTGGCATGATATTCAAAATGGGAATGTGCATGGCACAAATCCCGATGTGTTGGAGCGCATCAGTAATGTATGCGGTGCAAGTGGGGGGGTACCCATGCATACTCATCACATCCCGATATTCAGCCCGGGATGTGCTGAGCAGATGCAGACACAACCCGTACCTGCGCCGCACACAGTTGAGCAAAAAATTAAAGGAGCAACAGCTGGCCACCCACAGGTGAGCTGCCGTATTGCAGGGTGCAGCACAGCAGCTGCCAGCTGTGGATGGCCACCCGAGCTCTAGTGGCACCTTTGTGGTAGCACCTCCCCATGCCCAATCACAGGCATATGTATTAAATTAAAGATCCAATATCCCTAGTGGTCCAGTGGACCGCTCCCAGCCCGATGGCAAGCATATGTATTGAATGAAAGGTCCAACATCCCTTGTGGTCCAGTGGACCAGTCCCAGTCCAATCGTGGGCATATGTATTGAATGAAATGTCCAATATCCATGGTGGTCCAGTGGACTGCATACAACCAGATCACGGGCATCAGTTATAAAATATTAAAATCCAATCCATCCCTAGTGGTCCAGCAGTACCCTCCACCCCACCCGCCCACTGAGCCCCACCATCCCGCACCCCCAGTCAGCAGTGGGCGGCAGCTCCCCACCTGCATGCTGCCATGCTGCCTGCCGTCAGACTGCATACAGTAGGGCTATACGCCCATTGGTCCACAGTGTGGGCCAATGGGCATGCAGCCCGTACCATACTACACAGTCCAGAAATGTGAATGGGATCCATTTGATTCTTGTATTTTATTCTCTTAGGAACCCAATTTTCAAAACAAAAATACATTTTTTGTTTAATTTTGACCCATATTTGATCAGCTGTGAGATTTTCTAGATCTTCTTTCCAATTTAAATCTGTCAAATATGCTTTTATTGCTCCATAATTTGCTTTATCAAAATTTCTTATTTTTGTGTGTATTGACTGTGAACAACACCATGTGGTGGTCACTCCCAGCCAGGGGGGCCCTCCACCTTCAGATCTTTAACAGCCTCTCCATTTGAGGTCCCTCAACTAAGACATGGTCCTTTCTTCTAGTGCTGGGTAAAATTTATCTGCCACCAGTGTAATTCTGGCAAAATTCTGATTTTGCTTATGTGAAATTTCATGAAATTTCTGTGAAAATTTCAAGACATTTCACAAAATTGTGATTTTAATTGTTTCTAATTTAGAAAATATTTGTCCAAATCCCATGAATTTTGGCATGATGACTTTACCAAGGTCCATACAGACTGTATTGTTTCCCTGTTTCAGATCTCTGTCTTTAACTCATTGCCTCCTAGAATACACCTGTAGGCGGCAGCAAATGTACTGCAGTATGTCCCAGAACAACTACATAAGTCACCTACAAACCTCCTGTGTGCCCTAGTAAACATAAAAACATTGAAACATAGACTCTGACAGCAGATAAGGACCACTTGGCCCATCTAGTTTGCCAATTTCCCTACCTACTGGATAAGCTGCAGATCCTAGTTAACCAATAGCCTATTTCTTCCTACCCCTCCACAAGAATTGCCTTATGTCTATCCCATGCATTCTTGAATTCTCCCTCAGTTTTAGACCCCACAACCTCCTCAGGAAGGCTGTTCCATGCATCCACCACCCTATCTGTGAAAAAATACTTCCTCACTTTGCCCCAGAGCTGTCCCCCCTCTATCATCCAATTGTGTCCCTTTGTTCTTGCACATCTCTTTTTCTGAAAGATGCTACCCTCTTGGACTTTGTTGATTCCACTGAGATACTTAAAAGTTTTTATCATGTCCCTCCTCTCCCTCCTTTCCTCAAGGGTATACATATTAAGCTCCTTTAGTCTCTCCTTGTATGGCTTCTCTTGCAGACCCTGCACCATTTTAGTTTCCCTCCTCTGGACTGTCTTCATCCTGTTTATGTCCTTGTGGAGATGGGGTCTCCAGAACTGGTTGCAGTACTCCAGATGGGGTCTCACCAACTGTCTGTACAGAGGGATAACAACTTCCTGTTTTCTGCTGGTGATGCTTCTACCTGTACTTCCCAGTATTCCCCCAACCCTCCCTACTGTCTTCTCACGTTGCTTGCCAACCTTAAGGTCATCTGATATGATTATCCCCAGGTCCCTTCCCATTTCTGTTGTTGTTACTACCCCCATTGTGTACTCTTCCCCTGGGTTTTTGGTTCCCAGGTGCATTATTTTGCACTTCTTTGCATTGAATCCAAGCTACCATATTTCTGACCATTTCTCAAATCTTGTCAAGTCCCTTTTCATGCCTACTTGTGTATCAACCCTGTTGCAGATCTTTGTGTCATCTGTAAAGAGGCATACTTTTCCTTCCAGTCCCTCTACAATGTCACTTATGAAGACATTAAAAAGGACTGAACCCAGTAACGAACCCTGCGGTACCCCACTAGTAACCCCCCTTTCTTCAGAGTGGACTCCATTTACTATTACCTTGTGTCCTGTTGTCCAGCCAATGTTTTTACCCAGGCTACCACCCTGGGACCCACTCCCAGGCTGGGTAATTTGTGAAATTAATCTTTTGTGTGGGACTGTGTCAAATGCCTTGCTAAAGTCTAGGTAGGCCATGACCACAGCTCCTCTCTGCTCTACTACTTTGGATACCCAGTCAAAGAAATCGATTAGATTAATCTGACGTGACCCTCCCACTGCGAACCCATGCTGCCTTGGGTTCTGTGCCCCACTGGCCTCTAGGTACTCAACAGTTCTTTCCTTCAGAAGTGAGTCCATCACTTTCCCTACCACAGAGGTCAAACTGACAGGTCTGTAGTTTCCTACTTCTGTCTCGCTCCCACTTTTGTGAAGGGGAATCACATCTGCCCTCCTCTGATCCTCAGGTACCACACTATCCTCCCATGATTTGCTAAAAAGGATAGTCAGTGGTGTCACTAGTTCTCCACTTAATTCTTTTAGAATACTGGGGTGAATTTCATCAGGCCCCATTGCTTTGTCCACCTTTGGTTTTAGGAGTTCTTACAGAACCCTTTCTTCTGTGAAAGGACTGATATCGACTCCCCTATCCAGAGTGCTTCTATTGACTGGATTAGGTACCTCTTCGTCCTATTTCTTTGTGAATACTGAGCAGAAGTATTCATTCAGTATCCCTGCTTTTTCACTGTCCCTCTCTACCCACCCACCATCAATTCTATTCAACCTCACTATCCCTCCCTTTGTCTTTCTATGCTCACTAATGTACCTATAAAAGTTTTTATCCCCCTTCTTAACCAAGTTGGCTATCTTTTCCTCAGTTTGGACCTTTGCTATTCTGACTGCCTTCTCTGCTTCCTTCTGCCTTAACTGGTACAGTTCTCTGTCCTGCTCGTTCTGTGTTTCCTTATACTTCCTAAATGCTATCTTTTTCTCCCTAACCTTCCCTGCCACATCTTTTGAGAACTATAGTGGCTCTTTCTTTCATTTTGATTTGTTTATTTGCTTCACACAAAGGCTTGTTGCCTCTGTGATGGCATTTTTGATGTTTCCCCATTGTTGCTCCACCCCTCCTCCGTGTCTGTTTGCTAGTGCTTTTCTAAGGCACTCTCCCATCTTTTTTTTTTCCCCAACTATTTTTCTGGTCCTCCGGCTCGGAACTCTCTCAGTCCACTGCACTCGCTGACTAACTCTACCACCTGCTGTGTTCCTCTACATCTTCAATTTCTTCATGGCTCCCAGGTCAGGAGGATGGCAACTCGGGGAAACCACAGGGGGCAGTGACTGGGAACCAGCGTTGGGTGTATGGAGGTGGCACTGGCAGGGCTGTCACCTATCTGAGCCAGAAGGGTATTTCTGGATGTTTTACACCCTCAATGTTGGATGTGCTATGCCTGCTACCTCATGCCATGGGTGCTCCCACCCACATCCGGAAGGCAGCTGCCCAACGTCTTCCCCTTGCTTGTAAGCCCAAGTGCATTGCAATGCTGCCAGTCTCCATTGAGGGCTGCTGCTGCACCAGGCTACCCCAGGATCCCTCCCCAAGAGAGGAGAGCAGTCCTCCAGATGCTCGATCCTCTCTCTCCCCTGCCAACCCCCAGCTGTCCGGGCTCATTCCAGAATCCAGATCGCCGGTGTGGCGCGAGGTCTGGCATCCAGCACCTAAACCCTCAGCACCACCGGGTTGGGCCCACTCTCCCACCTTGCCACAGTCAGCCCTCCTGAAGTCCAGTAGCCTCACTTTTGTATGGCTTGACTCTACAGCTGAGTTTATCGTGACCCACACTGTTTGGTGGTCACTTGTTCCTAGATGGCTACCCACTTCTAGATCTGAGATCCTCTCACTGTCCCCATTTGAGAGTATGAGGTCTAAGATTGCTCCCTCACAAGTGGGTTACAACACTAGTTGTCTGAGGCATGCCCCCCTGTAGGGCATCAAAAATGGCCCTGCTCTTGGATGTGGCTGCAGCAAAGGTGCTACAGTTAATATCTGGCATATTCGTCTCCCCCATTAACAGTATCTCCCCTTTCTCTGCCATCCTAAGGATGCCTTCTGTCATATCCTTGTCCATTCCCTCCCCCTGATATGGGGGTCTGTATACAACCCCTGTGCGGATTGTGGTGCCATTTCCAGTCTCTAAGGTGACCCACAGTACCTCTCCTCCCTCTTTATGCTTTTGTTCTGTTGCTTTTATCCCTTCCCTGGCACAAAGAGCTACTCCTCCCCCTCTTCTACCCTCCCTGTCTCTCCTGTAGGTTGTGTACCCTGGTATGTTAACATCCCAGTCATGGTTCTCTGTGTACCATGTTTCTGTGACTGCCATGATATCCAGGCATCCCTCTTCCACCAAGGCCACCAGTTCAGGGAGCTTGTTGCCCAGATTACAGGCATTGGTACTCATTACCCTCCATTTCCTGATGGCCTTACCCCTTTTTGCCCCATATCTGTCCTTATTGCCTTTGTCGTTTTCTCTATTTACCCCTTCCCTTCTCCATATCGACATCTCTGTCTTGGTGTTTACCTCACTTACTACCCTATTTTTTTTGGGGGGGGCTAGGATTTCCCTGCTCCATTTCAGTGCCTCCCCCCCCCCCTTGGCTAGTTTAAATGCTTGTCACTCACATGTTTTAATATTACTTGCCAGATAGAGTGGACTGCATAGCACCATTGTAAAGGTAATGTTGTGTCGAACAACTTTACCACTGACACTTTGTGTATCATGTTCACTTTAGGAGTTATTCACATTTGTTTATGACATGGTGTATATAGCAGACATTTTGTCCATCAAGAACCACCTAAGCACATCAAAGAAAATACACATTCAGGGGATCTCAGCCAGTATAAAACAAAAACCGAATTGAGCACAGTTGATTGCATAGCACAGTTGGAAACACAATTTTGTGTGGAACAATTTTGCCGCTGATACATTGTGTGTATCATGTATACTTTAGGAGTTGTATGCATTTGTTTATGATATGTTTGTATGGTTCAGATTTGTCCCTCAAACCTCACCAACGCACCTTGACTAAAATGGGCAAAAATTATGTTTAATACTATGGAAATAGATGGGTTTTTTTTTTTACAAACAAATTATTAAAACTACATCTAATGCCTGGATGCTTAATTTGATGTTGATATGTTACATATTTCTCAACAAAAAAAAGGCTTATGTTGCAGTTTTTTAGTGGAAAAAATATTTTTGTTTTGCTGTTTCAACCAGCATGGAAAAAAAAACTAAATTACCTATTAATACTTGCATACCACTGTTGGAAAGGTAATTTTATGCTGAACAAGTTTGCCACTCATACTTTGTGTCTAGCACTTACATTTTTTGCGCTATTAGCATTTGTTTGTAGCATGCCAATTATGGCTTAATTTTGCTTAGAAAGGCAGCTTCAGAGAGCTCCTATGGAGGCAATGAGTTAAAGATGATGGAGTTATAATCCTCCAAACACTGGGAAATTTTACAATTATATTTTACAATTATGCAAACTGCAGAATTTTAAGCCCCTGTAACTTTAAAAATAGAGAACAGAACATCACCAATTTTTTTAGCTTCATTGACCCTAAATATTGGGCTTTGAGGCCACCCCCATGGCCCATCAGCAGAGCATCACAGTGCCATGTTTACAACCTGGGATCAGAAGCCAGCCCAGGAAGTCACATCAGGATGCAGGACAGGCCAAAACAGCTGCTGCTTGGCAGTGCATCTCAGTTGGGGAGGATTGGTGGTGGGTTCCATCAGCATGGCAAGCCCTGTGACTGGGCCTGGGATCTGGCTCCAGCCACAGGGGAAACTGTGGCTGTGAGAGGCAGACAGAGGCACTGCCTCCAACAGGGGAGATGGGAGAGAGAAAAAAGTGTTAAAGAAAAACCTGGTAGGCAACTGAATGATGTCTGGGTTCAGCCTGTTAAGGGTATATCTCTGTGAATAGGGTATATCAATGAGAGATGAGCTGCTGGCTGGTAGAAAAGCCATCACAGAAAAAAAGAGGCTGCGTGTGTCAACTTTAATTTCTTGCTCAAAGGCTGGCCAAGTTATAAGCATCCAAAGATTCCAAAATAACATCAGTAATTAAAGTTATTACACCAGACACTAGAACTTCCCAATGTTTGTTTATCCTTAACATATTTACTTGATTTTACACATGGTGGAGAATGACAGTTGTGGTCATGGGTTCATTACAGTGCATTGTAAGATGACATTATAATATGATAGAAACTAGAACCAATAAGATATTAGCTTGTTTGATCAAATACTAGTGAGATTGGGACTATGAAATTAAATATTAACAAGGTGTGTGTATATATAAGGGATATGCATGGGCGCCTGTGGGATAAAGATGTTATTTATACAGTAGCCTGTGACCTAGATTAACCTCATGAGTAGCGCTCCCACATATTAAATTTATGCAATGGGCTGTTCGTCTTTGGACGGGGTCTGTGAGGTGTTTTTTGTACTGTTTTAGTGAGGACATCTTTGTGGCACTGTGTGCCGGTGTGTTCTTACGCCATAGTCTGCTGTTTTTTTGAATGGGGAAGTAATTTGGGCTTTGTTTGTCAATGGGTGGTGTTAGTTGATTGCAATTAGTAGGTTGATGTGGCATGTGTGTTCCAATTGGTTGAGTTAAGAAGGTGGGCATGCTGTGCATGGAGTTTGAGTGACAGGTGTGTGTGTGTGTGTGTGTGTGTGTGTGTGTGTGTGTGTGTGTGTGCGATTGGTTGGGGGCATGGTTTGGTTTGGGTTTCAGTGATTGGGTCATTTGTGTTCCAGTTGGGTGGGGGGGCATGTCTTATCTGGGCTGACACTTTTTATTGGAGTGAGGGCATGACGTTTGTTTGTGGCATAGTTCAGTTGGTGGCTTCAGCAATGATTTTGCATGTGGGAGCAGTGTAGGGTGGCATCGAGCGACAGACGTTGGCAGTTTTGATTACCGTGGATGAGGAGTTGGAGCTTCGAGGATCTGTGCAGCCTTCTTCTTCTTCTTTGGTTCTTGGAGTTAGGATGGTGATTCTTGGTGGATTTGGTCGTGGTCGTGGATTCCTGGTGGTGGAGTCATCAGTTTTAGAGGAGTCTTCGGCATTCTCTGGATTTATTTATTTATTTATTTTTTTTTTTGGGGGGGGGTGTTATTTTTTTTTTTTCCGGTGTGGAATAGGACATGAATAGTCTATTTGTGGAGTGTTTTGGTTACTGGAGTGGATTAGGGCAAGAAGAGACTTCTGTTTTTGGATGCCTTTTTTATTTTATTTTTGGTGGCAATGCTTTATTTGGATATGACAGAAAGAGTCACACCGATCTGGATTATTTGTTTTTGGAACACATGGAGTCAAGGAAAAAAGGTACAGAACTTTTAAACTGTTTATTTGCAGATAAGGGGGAAGACAGGGTTTGTTAGGTAGTGCATAAGTAGGTAAAGTAGTGGAACATGGCAACTTTTAATAAATTGTCAAACAGTTAACAATATTTGTATTTTCTAGTAAGTCTTACACACTGTAACAGTAATATATTTATTTATTAGAAATTTATTTTTGAAAGGAATGTGGGAGGGGTAGGATCAGGTAGAGGTATGGGGAAAAAAGATTGCTTTTATTTTTTGGAAATTGTAGAGAGATAGTAGAATGGTGTGGGAAGGAAGGTTAATAGACTTGTAGAAGTGTTTATATTTTTTGAAAGTGACAGACAGTATGGTAGAATTAATCTTCGCCTTCTTAGGTGTGTATCTGTGTTATTTTGCAATTTTATTTTTTTGCTTTACACATATTTTTTAGCAGTAAAAGAGAGTCTTTAAGAATTAGTCTTCACCTTTTTTGTGGTATGCATGGTCCATCTTTTTTCTGTTTTGTTGCCTGTTTTAGTGCTTTAGGTTGGAATCGATCTTCACCCTGTAGTAATGCTCTGATGTTCTGCTTTTTGCTTTATTCTGTGTCACTGTCAGATTCTAGTACTCGAGGTCTCTTCTGGGTATGAGAATCATATTTATTGCCTGTGGGAAATAGAGGAAGACATTGTAAGTGCTAGGTAGGTTGGGGGGCAGCGAGAAAATAGTTTTGGAGTACAGTGGGAATTTTATTTTGTATTTTTTTTCTTTTTACTTGCCTGGTTCCTCGGCTTCAGAGGGGGCCCATAACCCCTCCTACTCCATCCGCCAGGTCTTTACCAAGGCTCCCCCACCAGGTTTCATATTGCTCATGAGGCCAGGGGTGTATGCATTTTTCCCCCATTTTCTCCTGATTCCCTGAGGACGCCGGTGCAGAGGATGAATGTCCAGACAGAGGACATGCTGACACAAGCTGTAGTCAAGCACCCAACAGCGTCCTCCCCTCCCTGACTCCAGTGAGTTGTGTGCCCCTATTGCCCATGCTTCCACAGGCATAGGTGCGATGGGTACTGTGAGCACCCTAGTAACCCACCCCAGGAGGAGGACAGCATCCATGGGGATACAAAGACCTCCTTCCCCCCCATCCAACCTCCAGCGACCCGAGTCCATTCCCGAACCCAGGTCACTCACGTTGCACAAGGTACGGCATCCAGCGCCTCAACCTTCAGTGCCAGTGGGCCAGCCCAATGGAAATGGTTTGACTTACCTTGCATTATGGTAAAATTAATCGTCTTGGCTTATATGGAGGGTCTATAAAAGCAGCTTCCCAGGATGTCAAAGTAGTTTCCAGGGATTGTTGCTAGTGGTGGTTGTGGAACAGGAGAAGGTACTTGTTGGTTGGTTGGCTCGCTGCTTAGTGTGCTAGAGACTGTTTTCTGCTTGTCTTCATTTATTTTGCAGTAGTCATTTAAGCTTTGGAGCTGCTTATGTCCAAAAATTTGTACTATGTCTATTGGAGGAATTCCACTGTCTGTTAGTTTTTAGATTAGGTGCTTTCGCACAGAATGGTTGGTTAACTTTTTGTCTGTGTCAGTTGATGATTTTGCTATCATGGTTTTAACTATTGATGCCAGTTTGTGTATTCCTACTGGCTGTTTTTTGTACCAGGCATTTGGTGGGCCTTCCATAGAATGGAAATGTGTTGCTAAGAAGATTGGGGAGTCTTCCGAAAGGCATTGTTGTTGCCTTTTGTCTTTGTATATGAGATAGTTTTGTACTGGGCATTTGTGGGGGTTCCTGCTGAGCTGGTAGGCTTTAGGTTTTACTTTCCAACAGTCTTTAGGATTTCATCCAGTACGTGTTTTGGTTTGCCTCTCCTGGTCTAGCTGTATGTATTTTTGACTGTTCTCATCAGTTCTTAGGATTATGTTTCCCTATTTGAGATTGCGCAATATCAGTGCTCCCCCTTACACCAAAATACATACTTATTGTGAGCCACATGGTATTGAGGAGTGACTTGGGGGGTGTAGGTGCCCAGTAGTTGTTGGTTGAGTTTCTATATCATGGAGTCTGTTAACTCACCTGCTGCTTTTGGTTTGGAATCCTTGCTCTGGCTTTACAAGTTTTTTTGTTTGGAGTACAGTACTTGCTGTCCTTTTCAAAAGCTGGTGATGTGTATAGAGAGTTGCAGTATTCTTTGATTTTAAGGTAGCATTCAACACTTTGAAACATTGCTCTTAAAGTGAGAGGTGCATAGTCAGTACCATCTTTCTTAGAGCAGTTGATGAAATAGTGGTAGAAGTAGCTGTTTAGTTGAACAGGAGGTATGTCCTGAAGGTGGCATTGTTCTCTAAAGGTTTTGCAGAGGTAATTGCTGAACATTTTTGTGTCTATTGGGTTTTCTTTGCTGTGTTGCTATTCCTGGCTTTTCAATATAAAAGTCTATATCTTCCTGGTCGATAGCCTTTGTGTAGGTTCCAGTGGCTGATGTGGATGCGCTTGTGCCAGGTTGAGGGTTTCTATCTTCGCTAGTGGGCAGAAGTGCTGTAGATGTTGTTGGCTGAATGATGTGTATTCTGGATCGGTCTTCCAGTAGGTCTGTATTATTTTCAAGTTGTGTCATTATTTACTCAATTTCTAGCTCAAAGTTTGTTGTTCTGGTGTCACTTTTTGCCATTTGTTTTATATTTTTGAGGTGGCATGGATTTGCAGTTTATTGCAGCATTTCCATGTGTTCGCAGTGTCGTGTAGACTACTCTGTACAGGAAATTCGAGCTGGGGGTTCAGTGTGCACAAGGTTTTCGTGGGCTTGACTAATGGTTTATGTGGGGTAGATGTGCTACACAGGTGTGTAATTTGGGGTATATTGGTATGGTGTGTGCTGTGGAAGTGATTAGGCTGTGGTAAGATATGATGTAATCACTATGAGGATAAACGAGTGATGATGTAATCACTATGTAGATAACTGAGTTATTTTCATAGTGATTACATCATAGTCATTTATCTGTACAGTATCTTAAATAAACGCTTTTATGCAGCAGTATTTATCCTGACACCTGTTGCATAAATATGTACATATACAGTATGTGTGCATATGTGTGTGTGTGTGTGTGTGTATATATACATATATATATATATTACATATAACAGGGTGGTGGGTCTGTACCTGAGAGGGTGTGGGGTCCACTAGACCGCCAGGCTTATTGATTTTTATTATTTCATGGGATGGGGGACAGGGAGGGACCACTAGACTACCAGGGAACTTTTAAAAATATATATATAATACTCTTGGCAAAAAACTTTAATGCACTAGTTAGGGTTAATGCAACAAAAGTAGTAAAATGTGGCATGTGGGTTTCCAACCCTAATACCCCACTCCCACCCTCCAGGCAGCAACAGATTTGGGGTGTGCCTTGGGGTTATTAACCCTAATGCTCACCTCATTCCATGAGTAAAATAATGTGAGATGGGTACAGTATATGAGAATGGGGTGAGCATTAGGGTTGACATCCCCAAGACACACCCCACACCTGTTGATACCTGCAGGGTGGGGTGGGGTGTTAGGGTTGGAAACCCTAGCACCACATTTCCCTACTTTTGTCATTTTAACCCTAACTAGTACATTAATTAAGTTTTTTAACAAGAATTTCTTTACTTTTTGAGAAAGTATCATCATTGCCTTCCTTGCTTGTGGGAGCACAGGACCCTCTGTGCCCTGAGCTGCCAGCCCTGCAAAGATCCATACATGTACTGTACGTTGCTGTGCAACCATTTCAGCCAAAACAGCAACCAAACTGTCAGCATAGCCTTATTACCCCACCTCATGAATGCTGAGCTGAGAATTTTCAAGTGTATGCAAAAACGTCATTCTGCATCACTGCAACATCATTTCATGGTACAAGTGACAAAACACATTTTAACAAGGAATTGAAAATTGATAGCTGTCACATTCATGAGGTGATGTAAAGAAATGGCTATGTTGAGATTCTGGAGTGAAAATATTGAAAAGTATGACAGTTAGGAGCGAGTGTAACAAAATGTCAACAGATATGCAGAACTTTGCCATTTTAACACATTTTGACACCAATTTTACAACATACCCTTTTTATGACCCACCTCATAAACTAGTATGATGAAAATTTTGAAATCTGGCCTGAAAGGTGATTTCGCCAACCAACTACAAAAGCACCGTTTGGGCAGGATTTGAGAAATAACACCAACATTGTTCATGAGGAGGGGTGTGAAAAGGATATGTCCCCATATAAAAAAAATGCAGCTCCTGGTAGTGTAGTGGTCCATCCCCCTTCCCCCATTCACCAATCACCATCCCACTAAACTATAATATTTCCCTGGGTTTCTAGTGGTCCTTCCCCCGATGTCCAATCATTGTCCCCTTATGTCAGAATACATGCCTGGTAGTCTAGTGGTCCCACCCCCCTTCCCGATCACTGCTATGTTGCCCAATATTTGATAAAATGTTCCCTGGTAGTCTAGTGGTCCTTCCCCCTTCCCTGATGTCCGATTGCCATCCCCATATGTCAAGAAATATCCCCTTGTACCGTGCTGGTCCCACCCTCCTCCCAGATTGCCACTCACCCTCCTGATATTGCTTTTTTTTTAAACTTCCCTGGTAGTCTTGTGGTCCTTCCCATCCCTGATCCCTGTCCCATCAAATATTGAAAATCCATAACCCTGTTAGTCTAGTGGACCCCCACACCCTTTCAGGTACTGACCCACCACCCTGCTCGGCCCTTCTCTCATCACTGTGAGTAGCTGCCGACTGAGCTGTGAACAAGTGTGTACGGTATACAGTTTGTACTCACTCACAGCTCAGTCAGCGGCTAGCAGCAGTGGTGAGAGGAACCCATTCACAGCTCAGTCGGCGACCAGCCATGGTGGTGAGAGGAAGGCTATTTATTTATTTAAACATTTGGTAACTGGGAAAGGCACACTGAGCTGAGGCTCATTTCCAGGTGCAACCTGGGGGCAGGGGAGAGAGGAGTACAGCATAATCGAGATTACAATAAGACACAATTACAACATGTTTAAAAATAAACATGCTTTAACCCTCCTTACTACCTCTCCCCAGTTTCTGCCTTCCTACCCTGACCTCCCGCCTCCCGGCAGGGTTCTCAACATCCTAAAGGGGGAATCAGAAAATGACTACCCCTTCTCCTCATATTCAGTTCTTGCCTCTCCACCTGACCTTCTGGGTCACCTGTGTGCACAACCTACCCCATCCTTTTTACTCCAACAGCACTTGCATACTGCCTCGAGGCTGCTCCTGGTACACTTGTGCACTATAATGGTTATGTGCATTGTTACTGTTTTATACATTTATATGTTCTTTTCTATGATTTTGGACATGTATTACAATTTACTCAATGTTCCACTACTGTATAGTGTACAATATCTTGTGTTCCAACTGTTCCATAATCTTACAATGTTGCATTGTTTGTACTACCCACATACTATTGTAACTGATCATCCTTCACAACTTTATGTAACCCCTTCCCCCAGGTCGCACCATAAGATGAGCAACTTGTTGTTCAGTGTGCCCTCCTGGTGAAACATTTCAATAAATAAATAAATAAATAAATAAATAAACATTGGATCGGTAAAGTAGTGCAAATAACAAATTCATAGGGCAATTGTAAATAGCAAGATAGAGGATGCATTTCCAGTCATATTCAGGATACATGATACATAGCAAGGGAGATTTACCAAGTGAAGTATGCATACATGCTGGTTGCCATCCGGGGATCAGATTGACGGGAGCAGGGTAGTAAGTCAGTACCGCAGAGGGTGGGGGTCCACTAGACCACCAAGCTTAAGGATTTTTATTATTTATTTATTTATTTAATTTTATTTTTGCTTTGTTCACTGGGAAAGCACACTGGGCCAAGGCCCGGTTTTAGGAATGACCCAGAACCACTTAACAAGCAGCTATGATGTATATAAATTACAAAAAGTATGAAAAGAGTATATCTAATAAAACACTACAGGATATAAAATGGCACATGATAACAAGTTATCAACAACATTAATAACATTTGCAGCTAAATTAATACAACAAATAGATTTGTAACTCCTTTTTAAAGTTTACATGGCCTTTAGAGTCTAGGCAAGTTCGAGTATATTGTTCCATAGCTTAGATTATTTCACAGGACAGGGAGGGACCGCTAGACTACCAGGGAACTTTATTTTAAAAAGCAATACCGGGAGGGTGAGCTGAGATCGGGAAGGGGGGTGGGGCCACTAGACAACCAAGGAATATTTTGTGTAATACCAGATGGGCGATGGGGGATCGGGAAGGGGGTGGGATCACTAGACTATCAGGGTATTTTTTTTTTTTACATTAGGGATGGGATTGGACATCAAGAGAGGGGGACGGATGACTAGACTACCATGAACATATTATGTTATACCAGCACTGTGATCAGTGAATGGGGGAGGGACTACTAGACTAGCAGGGAACTCAACATTTTTTTAAAGGGAATGAATGTGCTTTATTCAGATGCCGAAATCCCTTTTTCACAAATTGAGAAAAAGAATCCTTCTCTGTGATTCCTTTTTCATAATTTGCATAAAAGAATCCTTGTCCATGGCTCACAATCCTTTCTTGCAGCTGCATTTTTGTAATTTGTGGCAAAGGAACAAATCCTTTTTTTCAAATTGCAAAAAAAGATCCTGCGATGTGATTCCTTTTTCGCAATTTGCAAAGAGGATTTTGGCATCTTAATAAAACACACTTCCAAGCAACCTACAAAAAAAGTAATGTCAAATTCAGACTCTACGGGCCCAAATGAGGTAAAAACAACTGTTGGTGTTTACACAAGCCCAGTGATTTTTGATCTATATCATTTTGTTGCCACCGCTAACAGAAAACAAGATGGCAGCAGCAGGAAAAAAGGATTTCCCATTTGTGGTTGACGATTACTCATTTGTGCAACAGAATCCTGATTCAAGGTTCACATCTAACTTTTCCCATAGGAAATAATGGGAAACTTTGAAATTTAATAACTTTTGAACAGATTAATATTTTTTCACTAAAACTTCAAAAGGCACCACCGTGACCCAAGATCTAAAGTACAAGTCACATTAAACTGTTCATCCAGCTCACTGCTTTTAATTTTTTTTTGTGTGATGACAATGCAGTGCCAACTCTAAGTTCTTCAACTGTAAACTGTTTTCCAACCAAGTTTCAACTCTGATGTAACTCAGCTGTTCTCTAAATTACCATACGCTCATTTGCAATGTTGTTGTAATGCATGTTCAGTGCAGTGGATGTTTTTTCACAGTAATATTTTAGAGCTGTTAGTCTCCTCCCATTTATTGCATTTTCCTCCATCATTGCAGTTCTCATCTGCATTTGCAGTACAGTCTGTTTTTAAATGCTGATTTGCTGTAGTACTTTATCAAAATCTGTCGGTGTCAGTGGCTCAGTAGGTAGCACACTCGCCTCTGAGGCTGGGAGATCAGAGGGCTGTGGGTTCAGTTCCCACATCTGGCACTTGGGTTAATATCCCAGTACTGACACTGTAGTGCAGCATGAGAGGGGTGCTGCACTTCTGAGGTGCCATATTTCAGATGAGATGTTAAACTGAGGTCCCATCTGCCTGGATTGGTGGTAGTTCAAGTGGATGTCAAAGATCCCATGGCACTTATCGAAAAGAGTAGGGGAACTTTTATTGAAAAGAGAACTCCAGACAAGCAAGAAATACAGAATAAATAAAACAATACATACAAATATACAGCAGAAAACAACTGAGCAAAACAGAAGATACAGAAAAAAAAGGACTCATTTCAGTCACTGTTCACAATTCACCCATAAAGATGAACATTTAACTCGACCATATACAGTCATATCAGATTCATAAATCTTCCATAAAGTAGACTTAATATTAAAAAGGAGTTCCTCAAATGAAACCATACGTTGCTGAGTGGACCAAAAGCATCTGGATTGCCAAATATAAAAACGAATAACAAAAAAAACTAATTGTAAAGTGTCAGCAGGATACACGGACCATTCACCCCAATTTGTACCATACATTAGAGTCCCATAAGAAAGTGATTTAAAGAGAGGCTCGTTCGAGCTTGTTGCCAACAAAACCCAAAAAGATTTAATATATGGACAATCTAAAAAAAGGTGTTCTTGCGTTTCTAACAATGATCCACACGTCACTCGGGTACACCGACTATCACTAAGCTGTTTATGTTTGTGCGTGTTACCCACTGGTAATCTGCCATAAGAACCTAACCAAACACTATCCCATATAAAATCAGGTAAACGTTTACTGGAGAGTAACAATAGAACCTGGACCTGGAAAAGTCAGGGTGCCTGGACGATAGACAGCATGGATTCGTCTCGGGAAAATCGTGTCAGACAAACCTTGTGGAGTTCTATGACTAGGTGACAAGTGCCTTGGACCTTGGTAGACCAGTGGATGTCCTCTTTCTAGACTTCAGCAAGGCATTTGACTCTGTTCCTCACATGGGCCTGTTGGATAAGCTGGAAGTAATGGGGGTGGGGAACCAGATGATCAGATGGATAGGCAATTGGCTCCAGAACTGGACCCAGAGGGTCGTAGTTGGCGGGATAGTCTCATCCCCAAAGAGGGTCATTAGTGGGGTCCCACAGGGATCAGTCCTTGGGCCTTTCCTCTTCAACGCCTACATCTCTGACATAAGGACAGGAATCAGGAGTGAGATGAGTCTCTTTGCGGATTACTCAAAACTGGGGGCGGTGGTGATGGGGAGGAGGGAGGGTGGCCCTACAGGGGACCTGGAGGCTCTGGAAAGATGGTCTAGAAAGTGGAAGCTGAGGTTCAATGCAGGGAAATGCAAGGTTCTCCAGCTGGGGGCCAGAAACCCGGGCCAAGTGTACACCTGGGGGGGAAATGCTACAAGTCTCGATGGCTGAGATGGACCTGGGGGTGGTGGTGGATGTCAAAATGAACAACTCAGAGACTTGTAGGAGGGCAGCAGCCAAGGCCAACAGGATGCTGGGATGCATCGCTAGGGGGATCACCTCCAGAAGGAGGGAAGTGATGCTCCCTCTGTATAACTGCTTGGTGAGGCCACACCTTGAGTACTGCATGCAGTTTTGGAGGCCACACTTAAAGAGGAACATTAAACTCCTGGAGAGGGTCCAGAGGAGGGCAACCAAAATGATTTGGGGCTTGGGGGACAGGACCTATGAGGAGAGGCTCAAAGAGCTAAATATGTACACATTGGAAGAGAGAAGGGACCGGGGGAACATGATAGAGGTCTTCAAGTACATGAAGAGGGTAAATAGGGGAGGAACAGTCAGGGTGCTTCGAAGGAAGGAGGAGGGGGCCATTAGAGGGCATGGGTGGAAGCTGGAGGTGGGAAGATTCAGGGGAGAAAGGAGGAGGTGCTACTTCACTGTGAGGGTAGTGAAGCCATGGAATGCACTGCCTAGGGGGCTGGTGGAGTCAGAGACAGTGGAGGGGTTCAAGAGGGGCTGGGACAGGTACAGGGGAAGGGTTCTGGAAGCAAAATCCATTGCACCAAGAATATCCGGAACTGGGAAGGGAGAAGCCAGAGAAGGCGAGGGGGGCATCAAGGTCAGCACTCAGGGTGGGGGCTGACCAATCGAGCAGACTTGATAGACCGTTAGGCCTATTCTGCTGGCATTTTAGTATGTTAGTATGTAACTCTATCCTGGGACTGAGGAGGACAATCAGGAAAAATCAAAGTATCAGAAAAATCAGATAAAACAATTAAATCGTACAATTGTTTCTTAGTCATCGTTTCCAAACAAGAAACAGTAATCTTCCATTTCAATAAGAGACGAAAGGCCTCTGTGCCATACTTGGGAAACAAAGGAAGCCGAGTAAAAGAAGTCGACTTTCCTTGCTTCCACAGAGGCATACCTACCAAAAACCATAATCTAACTAAAGGAAACCAAACTTTCATACCAGGCCTTAGTAGAGGACTAAAATTGTAAGAAAGAAAAACACTAAGAAAAAATGCCACTGGATGAATCATTCCAACCCCACTTTGTCGAATACTCCTATAAGTGAAGCCTCTTTTAATAGAATTCAGTCTACTCCCCCAGAAAGCCTGGAAAAGCACTGTACAGGGAAGTAAAAGAGACATCGGAGGTGGAACACATAACTAACATACAAAAAAATAGGTAACAACAAGGTCTTAATAAGCAACACCCTTTTCCGTTTAGCTATCTGTTTACCCTTCCATCTTGCTACCTTCGACTGAGCTATACCCAATTTATGAAATCAATTAATATACGTCATGTCACCATCACTAAATTCGATTCCCAAGATAGTTATCGGATCTTTAGAGATTAAAATATCAGCAAGGGTACCGGTATACGGAATACTAGAGGTACCAAAAGGAAAGCCCCTACTCTTCTCATAATTAATCTTCGAACCAGAAACACTAGAAAACAAATTCAACACGTCACTGATTACAGGACCTTCCGTAACCTGTGAGAGACAAATAACCAAGTCATCAGCATATGCAAGAATCTTAATGGGCTGGACTCCATCAGCAATACGTACTCCCGCCAGACCATCATGAACACTAATCAGACGATGTAACACATCAATAAAAAACACATATAAAACCAGACTCAAGGGGCATCCCTGCCGAACTCCTCTCCGTACCGCCACTGGAGCACCAAGCCATCCATTCACATTTGGCAGAAGGGAAGTGGAATGATACAATATCTGTATCCAATCAATAAAACCCTGTGGCAAACCATAAGCAAGTAAGACAGAAAACAAAAACTCATGGGAAACACGATCAAAAGCTTTTTCTTGATCAAGACTAAGTAAATACCCTTTCAGTGAACCTAACTGAGATGCAGAAAAAAAGTTCTCGTAATAACAATAAATTATCATTTTGGGTCCTACCTGGTATTGAACATGTTTGGTAAGGACTTATCAATTTATCCACTATACCAGTCAATCTACGCAAAAAAATTTTACTTAAGATTTTTAAGTCCGTATTTAATAGACTCAATGTCCTCCAATTACTCAAATCCATTTTCATACCTTTTTTATAAAGGGAGCTAACCGAGAAGTAGACAACATTTGGTTAAACACCACAGTCAGAATCGGAACCAAATCTGCAGAAAAAGTCCGGTAGAAATCCACTCCAAATCCATCCGTACCTGGCAAAGAATCAACATTTCAATGAAAAAATAGCATCTCTTACTTCAGATTCCGAAATATCTCTCAACAGCAGCTGGCTGTCAACAGCAGATAATTGTAGTATTTGTAAACAATCAAAATCTATTAATCCGCTCTGAACCTCATCATCTTTCTGATATAAAGACCCCAAATAACGTCCAACTACCTCAAGTAGAGCCGAAGGAGTCTTAACCAAGTCACCTGATTCAGTCATTAATTCTGTAATAAAACGTTTACCAACCCTGTCTTTACAATCTTGAAAGGGATCTAAGGCACCTTTATGTAATTTCAGACCAAATCGATGTTCATGGTCCAAAGACTTCGCCCTATCATATTTATATTCCAACATACAATTTTTGACATTTCTTATTTGAGTACTATAATCACACCCCTCAGTTTCCGTTAAAGAGATCAATTTTTGTAACTGTACTCTATGACGTAAATATTCCAGATACTGTGAAGTACTTTTGGAGCGAGAGTAAGTCTGGAAAAAAGTTTTCCAGTCCTTCAAAGTATCCTCCCACCAAGACACAGCATGATCATAAAAATCAAAGACGGAAAGTCTAGCCTGCAATTCTAACTTCCAAGATCGTCGAAGAGGTTCTTCAGTCAATAGGGAGGAATTCAACCTCCACAAATTCTTTTTACATCTAGGAATACCTTCCCAGGTCAAGCAAATTGTAAGAGACTTATGGTCAGAGAATTCCCATACCTGTAAATTAACCGAAGTAATTTGTAAAACAACAGAAAGAAAAATTAAATCTATCCTGGTGGACAATGTATTTTTAAAAAACATTTTACCACCCTCAGGATAGACACTACGATATGCATCTTTGAGCTGGGCGGTATCTAATATCTGTATCAATTTATGAGAATCACAAAACAATTTAGACGTCTCCATACCTCTGTCCCTAGTACTAAGAGCACAATTAAAATCACCTGCCCAAACTGGTAGACGAGAAGTATACAAATAGGGTTGAATGTCTTGTAATAGTGCAACGCGAAGAGCCTTGGTCTGTGGAGCGTAAATATTAATCAATCGAAATCTTTCTCCTCTAAAATTAAGATCAAGTAACAACACCCGTCCGGGACAAATGTCCACCATCCTTGCTACTTTTATCTCTGAATTAGAAAAAAGCACCCCAACCCCTTCACAAGGGGATTCCCCATTTGACCAAAAAGACACCCCCGAAGACCATAGGTTTCGAGAGCGTTGCACTTCACAAATAGATTTTAACCGTGTATCCTGAAGACAAATCACATCGCTGCGTAATTGTTGTAAACAGGACATAGTAGTGACCATCTTCCTGTGACTGTTAATACTATTAACATTAATAGTAGTAAATGTTAAAGAAGCCATAATAAGAATAAAACAAAGAAAGGGAGGAGGATAACTCATAACCATGCAAACCTTATGAGACTTTAGAAACCCGTCTACGCTGACAGCGACTAGGAAGACCCTCAACCTGTGTTACTTCACCATCATACCTTCCGAAAAATTGTCAATGATCACAGAAGCCCTGGAAGAAAGGTCTAAGTCTTCACCATCAGAGTCTTCCTTCGACCCCAAAACAGCAAAGCTGTTGCCTAGTTTCCACGACTCAGAAACAACTCCACTAGTGGAGGCCATAGGTACTGGCCTAGCAGGAACAGGTTTCCCTGATCTGTGACGTTTTTTGGCAACAACCTTTTTAAAAGGCAACACTTGGGAAGGAGGAGGAGGCACCTCCGGATCTTCTGACTTGTCATATAGAGATAAATCAGATGCAACGGGTAAGGAGACAACCCCGGGAACTATCGAGAAAGGTTGGGTCACGGTAGCCGGCAAGGCAACCGGAACCGAAGCACTCAAACCCGTGTCTGGAACCATTAAAGAAGACTCGCTAGGTAAAGGTGATTTCAGAAGTGAGTCCCCACCAATAGGGGGAGGGACTGGGACTGGCTCAGCATGATGAGCAACTACAATCAAGCCTTCATGTGAAGGACAATCATCCCTATTATGGGATGCCCAAGGACATTTAGCATAATCATGTCCAGTCTGTTCACATAAATTGTATTTAAACAGATTAAGGCATGTAGCAGCCAAATGCCCAAATTCAAAACAATGGGAACAACGAGGGGTGTCATAGGCTGCATTGAGATGAGTTCTAGAACTACATTTAAAGCAGGACTTCGGCTGACCAACATAAAATAAACTTCCTCTATCCTTCCCCAAAAACTATTGGGCAAATGCTGAGGGCCATTATTTGAAGCAAAAAGCTTTACCCTTATTTTCCAACCCCCATTCCAAATTTGCTCACTATGAAGAATTGGTACAGGCTTATCCAGTATTTCACATCTTCTACGCAGCCAGAAAAGGATATCCTCAATATGTACTCCCTCATTCCGAAACATGATTGTAATCAACTTAACAGACAGTTTGGTAAGGGGCACTGCAAAAAAAGGTATCCAGAGTGGAGAATTTCTAACCACCTGAAAGAGTCCAAAAACGCTCCAAACCTGAAGGGGTCTTGAAACTAATCTCATAGTTAGAGTTACCCAGATGAATCCATGCATAAATGTCTGCAGACAAAAACTTCATAGACCCTTTTAGCAAAACTTTGGCAATATAGAGCCTATCAGGCAAATCTTCCAAACCCCCCTTATAAATCAAACGTACAGCATTCCTACGAGGTGCAGGTTCACCCTTGTTAGGAAACAAATCAGAAAGCTTGAATTGGGGGGGGACCCTTGTTCTCCTGCACAGGGTCAGAAGCAGCCACTTTAGGAACAACTCTGGAAGTAGATAACGAGACAGCCTGTGTAGAAACCACAGAAACAGGTGGAATTGAATTAGACTGTTGAGATGTAACAGGAGCAGAGTCAGCACAAGATAAGGTACATGATGCCACCGAGTTAATAGCAGGGGAGTGGTAGCATTGTACTGCTGCATCTTCTGGATCCGGCACCCAGGTACCATTAGGGCTAGGCAACCACCCTGCTGCTGCTATCGCTTTTTCAGGTGACCAACAGGAAGAGTCAGTAAGAGTCAAAGAGGGATCTAAGCTCTGTACAGCAGGGGGACACTGAAGGTTAGGGGAAAAATTTAAGTCAGATACTTCTAAAGGTTTATCAGGGCCAGGTTCAACAGTTCCCCTTCCCTCATGTAAGTTACTCCCCAGCTCAGCAGAAACACCAGTGTCTTGCAACACCACCTCACCCAGTTTAACAATAGAAGTCATACCCATCCTTTTCATCAAGAATGCCGCCGTTGAAACAACCAAGCCTCGTGGTACAGTCTCATTATCCTCCCGACTTCCAGACTCCGAATCTCGGGCAGTCAAACAAACAGGACCAGTCCGAATTGGAGGAGCTAGGCTGTACTGCATCTGAGGAGCAGGAACGCTCTGCTGTGCACTAACACTGACATCACAGGAAGTACGGGAGGTCGAAGCGGCCAAAACAGGCGAACCAGCATGCAAAGCAGCAATTTCGGATATCAACTGAGCCTTACGACGCATACAGCATTCAGCATCATCCAGCACTTCATTCAGCAAACATTCCTTCAAGGTAAGGTCCGAACATGATTCCTTCGATAAAGTACACAGCTCAGATTTCTGAACTACCTCTTCAAGCACTTTGTCAGCCATTTCAAAAAACTCCATGGGTAAGGAAGCATCCTGATGAACAGTAATCAAATCCTCAGCCTCAGGTTCAATAGGAGTAGGGGAGGAGGCCCACTCCCCTATCCCAGTCACCTTCATCTCCTCCAAAGGCAGAGCAGAAGTGGCCATCTTGCGTCCGACGGCCAAAGGTTCCCTTCTGACGAGTAGGGGAATTTCCCCGGTGTCCTGGCCAAATTTCCCTCATTCACAAAAAATACAGCTTTAATCTGGTTCAGGATCAGTTGGCATTCATCTGTATCCCCCTTCCCCAGGTCATGCCTGAAAATAGACAGGATTTGTCTAGTGCACTTACCCGGTCAACAAAAACTAAATAAAAATTAAATAAATAAAATGATCAAAATCACGACTTAACATGTATAATTTTTACCAGTACACATGTTAATCTATGCTTTCAATCATTTTAGTAGTGCAGAATGCAAATAATGGAGTCTTGGTTGTACTGACTCTCTGAGTCAAATGGCAGTACAGTAGGTACTGAACAGGGCAGCATTACTTTATGCTATATATTAATTTGCCTGGTGGTCAAGCAGTTTGTGGCATGCTCCATTGTCTCAAAGAAGTTGTCAAAAATTTCCCTGATGTATTTCTTATACTAGATAGATTTTGGGCTGCAGGTTGCTGCTAGAAAATGTGGTTTCTCAGTCAGGAGCTGCCCTTCCTCGGCCTTCGTGGAAACTACCATTTAACTATGCTTTAAAAAGGGTCATAAGGTGTAGTAGTGTTAAGATTTAACCGAAAAATAGTTTAAGGATGAATCTTCTATAGTTCCCCTTTTTTCAACATAAAGAATAAAAGGTATTGAGAATAAAATTGCTTTATTTGCACTAACTGTTGGTTTTCTGACTGGGGCTTGGTCAGATTGCTGTAGGGACATCTGTTTCTTGCTTTGTGCTTAGCGTTATACCACCGACCTGCCATAGAAATCCTATATATCAGACAGCTAGTATTGGAACACACTCAGGAGGGAGCAATCTTAGATGTTTACAAGCAAGTAGACTTACGTCCGCAAAGCTTGCCCATTTGTATCGTGTCTCAAAATTGACATTTCTTTTCACCACAATGCAGATCCAAATTATTCTTAAACTGATTCATACTTCCACTATTAATTATAGCCCAAGGTAAAGCATTCCACGGAGTAACCACCCTCTGGCTATAACAGTACTTTCTTATATTGTGTCTCCATTTAGATTGTAGCAATTGTTTATTGTGCCTTCTGCTACCATGTTCATCTCTTCTTGGATAGATTCCGAATTCAGTGCAATAACTGCCGTATCCAATTATCTTATACAAAAGGCACATATCTCCCCTAAACCTCCTATAGTATAAGGAATGCAGATTAAGAGACACACATCTATCTGGACAAGATAGTTCTTTCATCCCATGAATGGCGTTAGTGAATCTCCTCTGAACAGATTCAATTTTAATAATGTCCTCCCTATTTTGAGGAGACCATACCTGGATGGCTTACTCCAAATGAGGTCTGACAAGGGCTATGTAAAGTGGAATTAGAACTTTGGCCTCCCTACTAGCAATATAATGTAGAATACAGTTTAAGTTTTGGGTGGCTTTCTTTGTCTGGGATCTACAATGTATGCTGAACTTAAAATGTCCATGCGGTGTTGTATAAAAAAAAAAAAGGCTATGTCGAAAATTTTGGTCCAAGATCTGCAAAAATAACAAAGTTTTGAGTAAACACTGAAGGACTCAAGGTTTCTTCATAACATTGTTTTTTTTTTATTTTGGTACATTTTCAACATAATCTTTTATGACCCCACCTTATGATCAAAACAGGTAGAATCTCCTAATTCCTGTCCACAAAGTGATTTCATAAACAACTGCAAAAACATGTTTCAGAGGGGACTTGAAAAATGACTGCTGTAATGTGTAGGAGGTCAGGTAGCAAAAAGGCATTTTGGGGTCAAATATGAAAAATATCACACTTTTATGAGTAAACATTAGCAAATTTCAATGTTTACATATAATGTTGTTTTTTGGCATTTTAAACCCAAATGTTGACCATAGACCTTTTATGACCCCACCTTATGATCAAGACAGGTGGAATTTTTCCTATCCCATCCAAAATGTGATTTTCCAAAGTGCCTGCAAAACATGTTCCAGGATTTGAAAAATTATACCTGTTGTGGTCATGAGGTGGCGTCACAAAAGGACTAAGTTGAAAATTTGGGCCCAAAATCTGAAAAAGAATCCAATTGTTGAGTAAATGTTAAAAAATGTATTTTATTGGTTTTAATTTAGCAACTTGGGAAACATAGAAATACAGAAGTTGTCGGTAGATAAGGGCCTCTTGGCCCACCTAGTCTGCCTTATTTTTCCTACCTACAGTGCCACCACAGACCCTACTCGGTCTCCATTTTGCACTCCTCTTGCCTTACTTCTAAGATCCCCTTGTGACTATCCCATGCTTTCTTGAATCCCGTAACCATTTTAGCCCCCACCATCTCTGCTGGGAGGCTGTTCCAAGCATCCATCCCCCTTTCCATAAAGAAGTACTTCCTCACATTTCCTCTCAGCACCCCCCCCCCAGCTTCATAGTGTGACCTCTTGTCCTCGAGCAGCTCTTTCTCTGGAAAATGCTCTCTTCCTGTACCTTGTTTACACCTTTGAGGTATTTGAATGTTTCTATCATATCCCGCTTTCCATCCATTTATCAAGGGAGTACATATTTAATTCCTTATGCCATCCATCATAAGGCTTCTGATGCAAGCACTGCACCATTCTAGCTGCCCTCTTTTTGTACTGCCTCTACCGTGTCTATATTCTTTCAGAGGTGGATTCTCCAGAACTGGACACAGTACTTGAGGTGCAGTCACACTAGTAATCTATACAGTGGTATTATTACCTCCCTCTTTCTGCTGTTGGTACCCCTGTCTATGCATCCAAACATCCTGCTAGCCTTTCCCACTGTCTTGTCACACTATTTAGTTACCTTCAAGTAATCAGAAATGATTACCCCTGGGTCTTTTTCTTGTTTTGTGACTGTAAGTACTTCTCCCTGTTGGTACGTTGACCCCAGGTTTCTGTGCCCTAAGTGCACATAAAGATTGTAAGAAGAAAGAATGTTTGTACTTTTTATTTCTTATAAGATGCCTTAAAGGTGTCAGCTAGCAACAGTTGGGCACTTGAAGGCTGCCAGCAGGCAGACACTTGCTGCCCATTGCCTAGATCACACTGTAGCAGCTCAGCTCAGGGTGAAACACGGACAGGCTGCTTCATGAGGAATTTCAGAAACTTCAGGGAATGCGAAGACTGTCAGAAGAAAAGAATTCAGAGGGCCTTATTCATGAAGGGTGATGCATGGCTTGTACCAAGTCCTGTATGAATCCCGGTGGCCAACACAGCTGCACTGACTCCTTGTCACAACCTGTACCCAATTCAAGAAGACTGGGAGCTTTATGACACTTTTCCACTTTATAGCAGCATGCATCAAATATTTGGCACAAGCCCCAGAAAACAGGTACCCAAGACTGCCACAAGCTAGACAAGGAAAAGGCTGGTCTAACTTGCGGCAATCGGCACACAGGATCGAGAGTCCTGATTGCCAGCTGGGGAATGCCATGAGCCCCATGCACCGGATGTTCGGTGCTCCTGGGACTTGCAGCATTCCCAGAATGTTTATGAATTGACCCCAGTATTTTGTCATTTTAAATTTGTAGAGGATCCTATAAAGGTGCCAACTAGCAGTGACTGGGCATCTACAGAATGTCAGGTGTCACACACTAGCACAGATCACACTGCAGCAGCACAGCTAGGATGACACATAGACTGCTTCGGGACTTATGAGAAACCTCAGCAACCTGGGGGAATGTAAAGACCTGCAGAAGAAAAACTTATTATTTTTTACTTATTTTATGTAGATTGTCACAAAGGTGCTGTACTGCATCTCTTACAGCTTTGTACCTGCAAACTACTGTTTTTACTTTTTAATATTTGTTAATTGTGTTTTTATTGGTTTTAAATTGTAATTTGGCAATTCAGGAATGTGAAGACTAGAGGAAGAAAAGCTTTTAGTATTTTTTGCCATAAAGGTGCCAACTAGTAGCAGCTACACACCAGCTGCCTGCCGGATGACATCTTCTTGCTGCCTACAGTCTAACTCACACTGCCCCAGCACAGCTCAGGATGAGCTGTAGATAGTTTACTCCAGGAGGAAGTTCAGCAACTTGGTGGAGTGTGATGACTGGCAAATGAAAAAAAAAAGATTTAAAGGTTTTTTAAAGGATGCGACAAAGGTGCCAATTGGCAGCAGCTCGGTACTGGTAGCCTGTCAGATGATGCACACTTGCCACCCATTGCCCAGACCTCATTAAAATAGTATAGCTCAGGAAGATGCACTCCTATAAGAAGAACCTCAGAAATGCGGGAATATGAAGACTGGAAGAAGAAATTTAGTAATATAAAATGTATTTTGAATATGATACCCAAAAAGTGCCATTTTGCACTGGTGCACACTGCCCTATTTTCAGGCTGCAGGGGTGTCTGTTGTACTGTGTAGACAGAAAAAAAAAACAGTCCTCTCTGTTCTTCTGCTTTAAAACATAAGACTAAATATAAGGTTGTGGACACTGCCAGGCTGTCAAAGCACCCACTTGATGCCCAGTGCCCAGTAACTCCCTAATAACAGGATTCAGTGGTCTCAGTCAGTCAATCTGTCCGTATATGTTCTGCTAGTTCCACAGTGCAGTCACCAGGACAAAAAACAAAGTGTGCTGATTAGGCATTTGGGCACTGGCAGACTGCCACCTCGTGCCCCATCAGCTTACTGCCCAAGCACACTCCACTACCTTCTAGGCAAGCTTCTTGGTGCAAAGGCCTTCTGCTTTGCAATGCACTGCTTTGATCTGTCCAAAGCGTTAGTGTTGCGAGCTGCCCAATTTTAAAGAAGGAGTGGTACAGAGGAAATGGGCTGGCCAGTGCTCTACGCAAAGTTCCTAACAGTTCCTCATAGATTATTCCTCATGGTCTATAAGATTGGCTGTAGTACCCTTGTATACCATACATACATACAGCAGCCAAAAAAATACATTAGTACTTCATAAAAATATACCACTAGACATAAATTGCAGCAGTATCAGTAGACATGTATTGGCAGAAATACCTTAGAACATGCAGTTTAAAACTTCAATACATCAGCAGAATAAGTCTCTCCATTCATACTGTGCAAAACAACTCTATAATGCTGTGTTAATAATATAGCTTGGCGGCTAAAAGTGCTTACAACTGGGTGGCTGAATTAAAGTGCCCCAAAGAACAATAGTTCAAAAGATGGCAAAAAAGTTACCAAAGTAGGCACATAGATACAGTACTGCAAACTAATCCTTTTCAGTGAGTCATGTTTGACTCGGTGACACATGAAATTTTGTTGGGAGTAATCCATTTCTCAGGATCATGTCTTCCCTGCAACACCAAAGAGGACAGTTGATTAACTACCATCCACTCCCATCACAGCTCAATGCACACAGGTCATTGTTTTACAGCTGGTGACTGCTGCACAGGTACCCACCCAGGCAGCCTCACATGCCAGCCATCAGTCACATCCAGTGTTGTAAAGCTAGCACAGGGCCCACGAGAGTATCTTGTGATATTACTTTTGTAGCCACCACAAGGTATTTTTAACCCATTTGGGGGATATGATCCCTGTGCAACCAAGAAGAAGGAGGATGTCAGTTGTCTGATTTCCCCTACCACAGCTGACTGCATTACCCACTTGTGTACATTTACAATTTATGTGTCACACTTTTCCTCCCTGCCAGCAGCTTCTGTACATTTGCACCCAGGCAACCTAACATCCTTGACCCTGGTCCCATCTAGTGCAACAAGTCAGGAGTAGTTTGTCTAAAACTACCTGAGGATGTAATTTGTGCAGCTGCTAGATTGGATTTTCTTTCATCTTTTTTGTAGTTGGGCAACAGTCCAGCCACCACCACTGCCACAGTAACCTCAGCAGCCACCACCAATGCCACAACTGGCACTGCAAAACACCCAACAAAGGGTTCTGGCATTTTGACTACCCCTGCAGTGACCCTTACTATTGCTGAGTGTGGCCACTTCTGTAGGTGATGATGGCAAGGTGGAACACTCATCTAGTTCTGAATACCTTCTCCCTCCATCCCCCCCCCCCATCCCCAGACCTACAAACAAAAAAGAAAGCCACAAAAAGAACATGAGGCAAGGGTGGTTAAACAAGTTCTGTTCCCTCTCCAGCCAAGAAAACAATCCACTGAAGAAATTAACACAGTCTGCACACCCTCCCAGTTATTGAATGTATGCTGGTTCTATCACAAGCTGAATGGCAGAGTGTAGCACCTATGGTCACAGGGAAAACAATACAACCCCAACAGTCAAGTCTGATGGTCAGGTAGACGGCGGGTATCAGGCTCCAGGGTGGTATTAAGTCTGCAGCCTTACCACCTTGAAGCCTGATCCCCGTAAAACCTGTAAAATGCAAAGAAGAGTAGAGGTTACTATAGGGGACAGTGACCTGTTTGCAGTGCAGTTATGTGCATGAGACGATTGAAACTTAAGTTCTTAAAATTCAGACAAGTAAAAATAAATATTATGAGCTTAATTTTAAGATAATTGTCACATGATTCATGCACTACTGTGCTTCTTTCAGCATGGATGTTAGACTACAGGAAACAGACACACAGCAGTCTAACTCTATGTTTCAGGTGTGCAGAGCTGTGTGGAAAATGACACATGCATCAGAATAATGATGCACGCATAATTCTCATGCTGTAAAGTGACAAAAGTGTTACAAATGCTTTAAAACAGTTGAAAATTGCACTCGCATCTTCTGGAGAATTTGCCATGATACAAGGCAGGATTTGCACTTGTCATGTGTTGCAAAAACCCAAGCCATAATTTTTGTCATGCCAGTTTGTGTATCGATACAAAAAGTACTACTGATACATTCTGCTGATTCTAAGAAATAGTACTGATACAGTGTAACATTTTTTTGATGCGTCTCAACTAAAAGCACATATCAATAATCATTAAAACAAAGTCTCAAAATAGTACTGATGTATATCAGTACAATATCAACAAAAAATTTGCATTGCTAAGATTGATTCCTAGAGACCAGACTCCCAAGATTTCATTAAAAAACATCTAGCCCTAACAGTTCCCAAGTTAGACCATATAAAAGTTAACTTCTTTTAAATGGGAAAACTTCGGAACCATTGGGGCTAAAATCTTAATTTTTTCATGAAAACTTTGAGTCAGATAAGTTGATATATTTTTATATATGAAGTTGCTGTATCTTCCATACATATAATTAAAGGAACGATGGCAAGCTTGAAGTAGCGCAGACATAACACAAGCAGTATATTTCTCTCTATATAACTTAGTTCTGCACCAGGTTATTATCTTACTGGTATGTAGGCAAGCCTGGGTTAAAATGTTTCTTCCAATACGAGTTTCTTCTGCAATAAGGAAAGGTTCAGTGTTTGCCACCCCTAGCTGTTGCAGCACATATAAGTCTCCTTTCAGGAAGTATGATTAATTTCAGGACATTCCATACTTATGGTAAATAGAAAAAAAAAGAATCCCATCTGGTCATGGGTTGCTATAGTCATGGCAGTACAAATGGAATGTGGAATTAGGGAAAAAAAGACAATGAAGATGTATGAAAGTCAAGGGAGAGAAGAGGTGAGTACCTTATAAATCCTTTTGAGGTTTGACCCTGGACAAGACTCCCGGTGTGACAGGCCTGGGTTTCACCCATGGGGGTGGCATAATGGGTCCTGAGTCTGGGATGTGGCATGAGGTCTGGACTCTGAATTACCATCCTGCTCTGCATGAATGACAATAACATCATAGGGGTGGTGCGTGGCCTGTAGAAAGTTCCGGGAAGTCAGGAAAGTGCTGCAATCTGGGAACCAGCTGTATCACCATAAATAAATATGTAGGAGCTGTCAACATACGTATGTAAAAATGGGCCACACTTGGACTGTGAGGAAATGATTAATTTCTGCTGTGTACATAATTCTATTGCATGCAGTTTGGAGTTGATTCCTGTTTACATTCATGCAATATATTTCCAACAGCAGTACAGTATGTTAAAGAGTACTGTATCTTGACTGATGGTGATGCAGCTGGTTCAGTGAGTGCAGCACTTTCCTGAGTTCCTGTTTCTGTTATTAGGATCTATGACATCCCAGTGCTAGCACCAGATTCCATTCCACCTTGTGCACACCTTCCCTATTTGCCATTAGAAAGTTCCACCTCGTTAAGGTTCCTCTTCAAAGGTCTGCAACGTGAGGCTTGGGAGCCGCATGTGGCTCTCTGCCTATGTTCATGTGGCTCAGCAGCTCCGTATAGCTGCTTACCCCTCAAAGGTCCAACATTTATGCTTTTCAGCAACACTGTTACTGGGCTCCATAATAAAGGGGTTTGAAACACTGAGCACTGGCTTTTTGGCATTTTGTCTAAGTAGGGATACCTTTTAAAGGTCATGTCAGACAACACCATATACATACTGATGTGCATGATTCGGGGACAGATTGAGGCAGTCAAGCGTGGTTACATAAGGGAGGCTATAATAAGTCTGCATTAGTGTTACTAGCTGTGTTGTTCACCTGGCCAATGGAAGGTTAGCCAGCAAACTTTTAAAAGCTTGCTGAAGGACTGGTTAATGACCTGACCTAGGTTAGTGCAAAAGCCCGGCCATAGGGCATCAACTGGCAAAGTTAACAAGAATCAACTTTTAATGCCTCCAGTTTCTACACACATGCTTCCTGGTAACTCAAGGGAAAGGATTATGTTGCCAGGCATGTGCAGTGCTGGAAATGTTGCCAGATGCCAGCAAGGCTTGTGACGCCTGCCATTTGATGCAAAGACGCCTAGCATCTACAGTAGATATATTTATGTAAAGCAAGCTGGGTCTGGTTGATAGGTATGCCCAGCCACATTTTCCCGACTAAAACATTTGTGCTACAAATCAGAGAGGACAGAGCCGAAACAAAGGCAGGAAAACATGGCAGGATTGGCCAGTAAGATGAAGTCTTACTGTCCACCACACAGGACTGTCCAGCCAATTACTTTGTTATTCTTCCCTCTCCCTTAACAGATGCTGAGCACTCTATATACTTAATTGGGATATCACAACATCAGGAGGGACCTAGCACCACATCAATTGTCCCAGTGAGTGTGTGGGGGTGGGGGGGGTAAGGACTGCAGGGACAACCACAGTTATGTCAGAGTGTTGTATAGAGGTTGGAGTGTGATGAAGGCAGTGGTTCCTTTAGTGGGATAAGAGACTTGGAGATCAAAGGAGGTCTGAGTTAAAACATGCAAGGTCATACAACTGCAAGAAACACTTGTTTTTATTTTATTTTTTTAAAAGCTTGTCCCATATTCTTAAAGTGGCACTGGTACTAGTGAATCAGCTGTGCAGGTTATGATAAAATGGCATATCCAGCAAAGAAGAGACAAATATTAGAGAAGAACATAACATTTGTAGAAGACTGGGGTGCTTTTGATTTTATCAGTAGAGATAGATGCATGTTTCATGTGATTCACAGGGAAAGTCTTTGCAAGAAATAAGGAGTCTAATCCCTGGGGCATATAAAAAATCACACATTCCACACTGCCAACAAATATGAAAGAGAGGCATGGGGAAAGCCTTTTCTATAATTGAAAAGAACTGGGCCAAGAGGCAAATGAAGCAGTTTTCAAAATGGGCCTATACTTGCTTGCAGATTTCAAGGAACAGAGCAGAATTTTACTGTATCCTAAATTTAGCACAGCCTTTTCTTGTGCACAATACCATTGAGGGCCATGCAAAGAACATTTTGTGGAATATGAATTATTATCTGTGTTTATGATATTAGGTCAACTTACAATGGTTCACGAGTGCTTGATGAATCAATAGATAACAAGGGTACCATAAGCACAGCTGGCAATTGAGGTCTGTTGTACTGTATGAATGTACAGTATTAGGAATTAAGGGTGCAATTAAGCAGTTTCCTTTGTAGGTACGGAATCAGGGCTAAAACTTTTTTTCATTTCTCTCAAAGAGGGTTAGGATAATGAGAAGCTATCCATGGATAAACAAGTTAATGTAAGCACACACAGTGCATCAAGCATGACAATCCATACCAAGTGAGAAAGAAGCTTGGAACTTACAGAACATGACGTCGTACACTGGAATTTGTACTTCGGAATACACTGTTAGTTGAAATGTGTGCACATTTGTATGTGATGATAAATGCACCACATCTGGAAAAAAAAATGATATATTGCATTTTTTTCAGTGTTTTGCTTTGTGTAATTAAGTGGCATGCATTTTATTCAAATAGCATTATGGATAATTTTAAGTAAAATTAGGCGTTGGAAAAGGCATCTGCTATGCGTGTGCTCATACGGCTCCCTGGTGATCCCATCTGTCATGGCAAGCGGGCATGTGGCTCCTGATTCTGAAGAGGTTGCAGACCCCTGACCTAGATGGTATTAACCATGTGTTCCACTTTGGCTGAAGTGGCATTTGAAGTGCAGTAATTGTGAAGTTTTAGGAGGAGATGATATAGCTTAAGTGCTTTCCTCTAACCCAGGAGTCTGGATTTTGGATATAAACAAGAGACTGCTGTAAGAGTTGTCATTGTAACCACCCAGTCCCCTGAGGTTACTAGAATCCCATCAGTGTTAGATTAGGAAGGTAGTGGGCAGCTGGTAGAGAGTTTATTAGAAGCTCTCTACAGACCTCTCATTGTTTACCTAGCTGCTGAGTAAGAAATGAATGAGATCATTTAGAACTCTCACAGCAGACTAAGTCACATTGGAATCAGCTGTCAGGGGATAGCTTAAGAATGGACAGATGGGAGTAGTCAGTTAGAGGAAGTTCAGAGCAGAGTGAGTAAGAGTCAGCAGCAGATAGCAGTGCTGTAAGGGAGAGGAGCCTGTCAGCCTGTCCTGAGGCTGGGTGAATGACCACTGGTCAATATTCTTATCCTAGTGAGTGAGACATCATCAGTACCACAGGAAGTGGTGGAGACCATTGCTAGCAAGACCCCATTGGGTCACTGTTGTGAAAAGTGAATGGGACTGAGAGATCCAGTGGGTCCAAGGGCCAATTCCCTGAGGGACCGGAGGATTGTCCAGCTCAGAGATGAAGACAGTCTCAGTGAAGGCTACCAGAAAAGGGGAGAAGTGTGTTTCTTCCAAGGTCCATGTCTGTAACAAAGGGACAAACAAATTGTGAGTACAGCAACACAGAAGTGTTCTTTTAGGGAGCCGTCTGGTGGTGTATGTGCCCAGAGACAAGGCTAGATTCCACCACTCAGGACACTAATTTTCACCACAACTGTGTTCTGAGTGTAGACTGTAAATGTGTGGAGGCCTCTAGCAATCCGAGGGAGTTAGAGGATCCAAATTTGTGTAACCCAGAAGGAATGGCAGAGATTGGTTGGGGCCAGGGTGAGCCCATTAGATCAGAAGGAAATGCTCTCAGCGCTGCCTGCTCCTTCGACTTCTTCCCAGGAAACAGGTAATGCCCTGAAAGGGTGCCGAAAAGCCACCTCCTGGCTTGCAGCCTGGCCACTGCTTTTGGCCAGCTGTGCTTTCAGCCCTGCCCTTTCCTTTGGCTTCTCCCCAGGAAGTAGGTACGGCTCCAGACTTCAATTGTGGCAATTCCAATGGCCGCTTCGGCTCTCAAGCCTATTCCTTGATTGGCCTACTGTTTTCTGGCTGTACGCCTATTGGCTGCAGCACCTCCCTGGACTAGCCACAGCTCCTATCGCTGACTCCTTAGCTCTGAGACGCATGGCAGAGGGTCTGTTCTTTGGGATTCGGCTGCATTTTTTGGCCCCAGCCCCCTAGAACTAGGGTCCTGCAACCAGTGTCCTTGCTGGATTTTCTTTTGACTGTATAATTGTCATTTATGTATTGTATCTTAGTCCGCTAAACCTAGTAGTGTAGGTTAAGGAAATTATAGCCAGTCCCTAGCACCCATTCAACTGTTCTGTTAAATGCATTGTTTCAAATTACAGTAATCTGAGCCAGCATTGTTTAGCAACTCTGTTTAAAACTAATTAATCTGAGCCAGCAATTTTTTAGCAACTCTGTTTAAAACTACTATTGTGAAACAGGTTTAGCAACTGTAGGCCAGTATATTCAGCCATTTTTTTTTTGATTGCCAGGCTAAGAAATATTGAAGCAGTACTTTGTGCAATTTTAAGGTAGGGTTTTACCTAATCCTGTGTGCCCCGTATTTCTCATTATATTTTTCTGAAGCTTGCTTAAGCCCTGCCTTTTATCTTGTTCCCTTGCCTATATTTTTTAAATCTTTTCTCCCGCATTTTGCTTACTGCTGCATGTCCCCCTCCCCTGCCCCCTGTCAGAACATAGGCTAATCCCTTTTACCAGTTGTTTAGTCACCATTATATTAGCTAAATGGCAATTAAAGCTAAGTGCCCTCTTCTTTAACCCACATTATTATTCAAATACTGGCGCCAGGACTTAAGCGGCTGGGACCTTCCCCCTCTCTTTCTCACCCCAATTTCTTTTGTTGAAAACTGCCCCCTACTCCAGCTTCCCCCACCACTGATAACCGTTTATGTAGGTAGGCTCTAACCCTTCCTTCCTTTTCTTCCAGGTAGCATCCTGAACGGTATGTAGGCTCTAACCCTTTCTTCTTTTTCTTCCCAGTGGTGCCCTGAACAGGTGCTGAAAAGCCACCTCCCGGCTTGCGGCCCAGCAACTGCTTTCGGTTGGCTGTGCTCTCAGCCCTGCCCACTCCTTCAGCTTCTCCCCAGGAAATAGGTACAGCTCCAGACTTCAATTGTGGCAATTCTATTGGCCGCTTCGGTTTTCAAGCCTATTCCTCGATTGACCTACTATTTTCTGGCTTCACACCTATTGCTGTAGTGTCTCCCTGGACCAGCCACAGCTACTAGTGCTGACTCCTTGGCTCTGAGACCCATGGCAGAGGATCTGTTCTCTGAAATTCAGCTGTTGTTTTTGGCCCTGGCCCCCAGGAACTAGACTACTGCCAGTGGTGGAGATAGAGGGGGCTGGGGGGGTGGTCGCCCCTCCTGGCTACCCCAGTGTGTGCAGTGGTGCTCCACCACCTTCATTATTCAATGTTTAGTGCCCACTGTGGAGCCCATGATTGACTGATTGGTCCCCCCCGGCTCCCAAATGCTCCCAAACCGGGCTCCACTACTGACTACTGCAACAGGTGTCCTTGCTGGATTTTTGGCCTACCTACCCACCCACCCCCAGCCTCTTTTAAACGTGCATGGCTCTGCCTTTCCTACTTGCCATCATATTATTGGTTGCCCCCTCACGCTCTCCAAGTGCTAACCAACAGCTAAACCTGAATCCTTGCTTAAAGTGTCAGGTCACCCAAACAGGCTAAACCCCTATTTCTAGTACACCAATTCCATAACGGCAGTGCTTCTAATCATCCAGTTCCATGTGGCATATCTATAATTGGCCATCTGACCAGCAAAGTCAGTGTGTCATATCTATATTCAATCAACCAGATTACCACATTCTCCCATCATGTGTACACTATTATTCTTAGGCTTTTTCATTCTAGGGAATCTGCACTATCCCTTTACATCTCCTGTGTTATCAGCTAGGCCTGTATATCCTGCTGCATTCCCAGTCACACTGGTGTCTTATATTTATATCACATTGCCTAGCTGCTCCCCCACCTACAACGGTAACACCACTGAGGATAGCCCCCCCACCCCAATGGCACCTCCTCCCTTCTGAGCTCCAAACCCATTGACCATCTCTATAAGGGTGGCCATTTATTCATCCTTACCAAATTATAATTTCTACAACCACCCTACCTCAACAATACCTTCTTTCCAGTCCAGGCATAGTAAACACAGACTCTGTAAGCTCCTACTTGGGGACCTCAAAAAGTTACTCCTTCTTATGCTTTTTTTGCTCAGGAAATGTTGAACTCAACCAGGGGTCCCCTCTCCTATCCCTGCTCTGTTGGATATCCAGCACCTAAAAGGTATAACCTTTGTACACCTCAATGTGTGTAGTCTCCTACAAAAACTAGATTTGGTCCAGGTATGGATCTCTCACACAGACCCAGATGTATTGGTTGTCTCAGAAACTTGGCTAAAGAGCTCCATTCCTAACCATGTAATCAATCTCCCCAATTACAAAGTCTTCTGGGCAGATAGACTGACCAGAGGTGTGGGGTAGCTATCTATGTCAGGGATGAATTCACGGTTTCTTTCATCAACACCATATCACTCCCCAAGGAATTTGAGTGGCTTTACATAAGACTTTCCCTTCCATCCTCTGAATTGATTAGTATCACTGGCTGCAACCGGATCCCTTCAGAAGGTCTTGCATTTTTTTTATCAAATACGCAAATCTGTGGACATGCAGCCAACTGAAAGTATCATCATGGGAGATCTAAACATGGATTGCCTCTCCAATTCATCAAAACCACTAAATGATCTGTGCCACAAGCTTGGTTTCACTCAGCTCATAACTGAAGTCACCCACCCAAACTCAAAAACTCCTGCAAATAGCACTCTACTTGATTTTAGTATAGTCAACAAACCTCACCTTTTCAGCCATGCTGGTGTGCTCTTCATGACAGTAGCGATCACAGTGTGATAGCCTGTGCTCGATCCACACCTAGTTTACCATCCACCTGCACTTATATGCTAAAAAGGAACAGCAAAACTTTAACATCCATAATTACTTAGCAGATCTTAACAACATTCATTGCCAAGATTTCTACCTCACACTCTCAGTGAACACAGCCTATGAGATCTTACTAAAACTGGTCTTAGACATCATAGACAAGCACACAGGGATCTCAGCAGGCATACACAGTGTACTCACCTGTGTACACTTTTTCCAGAGAGAGGTAGCATTTTTTGCTCTTCACCTGCGGACTCTGCTTTTGTGCCAGGCTTTTTTTTTTTCCTCTCAGGAGGATAAAATCATTATGGCCCTTTTCTGGGCTAAAAGGGGAGGGGGTGTTAAAAAAAAAAACAAAAAAAAAACGTGGGTAAGGCTGGCACTGCATGAGATCCCCCCCCCCACTGTCAAACTGATGAGCTGGAGAGTCGCCCGCCTGCAACAATCAATGGGTATTGCTTACTCAAAAAATGTCAATAACTTTGACCGTGGACTGTAATGCATTCACATTGTTGCAGGCTCACTGCCCCCGGGCCCCGCACGGGTCATAATGTTGAAGACATTATGCCGTAGCAATATACTGTGCTGCCAGTACAGCACAACATTCACAAATGGCATAATTTTTTTTTGGGTTTCTGCCCCCACCCCCAACTAATATAACTAACTCCAGCGGGGTTAACACTTATTATAGCTCAAAATGTGAAAAAAGAAAAAATTCCATGTGCCTGGGACCTGGAATCGAAACTCAGTCCCAAATGTACTGCTTGCCTTCCTTGTTGCCAGTGGCTCATCCCATCGAGCCATGGAAGCTGCTTGGTGGACCCCTATCCCAGCAGAATTCTTATCCTGGGTGCACTACAGCGCATACTTCCTTTTGCGGTTTTGCACCCTCTTGCTTTTACCTACCATGCTGTTCCTACCTCACGGTCATGTTGTGTGCTGTAGAGCATGTGACATTTTGACCTGGTAGGCCAGTGGTGGTGGTAGGCCCGGCCCTAACCCCACTGTTGTGATTGGTCAGAGTCTGTGGGTGGGCTGATCAAGAGGTGGAGCGTGGAGGCACTGAGACACGGAACAGTGAGCGGGCTTTTCAAAAATCCTCCAATCAGGATTCGCCGTTCGGCTTCAGGACCGGTCCTCCAGTTACAAGAAATCCCCACAGACAGTGTTTTATGTTCGTCAAGCACTGGTAGCACAGTAGTAGAGCCAGCCCAAATGGAGTGCACTACAGAGAGAGCCAGAGGACAGTAGAAGGAGAGCAAGGATAAATCCACTGCTAAGGCACTGCTGCCATCGTCCTAACCGTCGAGCAGCGGGAGTGAGCGGTTCGTGGAGTCATCAGCCACAAGAGACAAATCTCCTACCTCCCAGTCATATCAGTCTTTCAGGCCGGCCTTCATTTGGTGACAGTGACACTAGCCAGCTCAGCAGCAAAGTAACAGCAGCAGCTGAGGTCAGGAGCTAAAAGCTAGCTTTTACTGTTAGTCACCCAGTGTCCACTCCTGACCTGTCTGCTCATCGTGAGCATCATGGCCGTGTCTCAACTGTCTAACTATTCCTTCCTTCTGTTGAGTTGAGACTCCAACTCCCTCAGTGATGGTCCAGTGGTGGTCTACAAGAAAACTAGTCCTTGCTCCTCGTTTCTGTGAACTGTGAAGACCATCACAATCACAAGGTGGGTACACTTTCACTTTCCCCATAATAACTCAATTGGGGGCAGGGCAGCAGGAGGGAGGGAATTCACAATCTGCAGTGCAATCTCGTATTCTGTGGAAGGCAGTCATTATCATGATGCTAGATGTACTGTGTGTAGGAAAGGAGGGTCTCTGGGGAGTTAAGGGTTCATACAGTGCACACTGCCTTGCTTGCTGCTTTATTTTACCCATGAATGGGATGGCTATTCCTATCCTGTGAGCTGACACAAGATATCAGCATTAGTGAGAGAGAGAGAGTGACAGAGAGACAGAGACAGAGACAGAACTGATTGTGTGAAGGCGATTGAATTAATGAGGGACCAGGAGGCCAGCCAGGTGGGTTTACTAGAAAGAAACGTAAAATCAACCTGGCTAGGATCCTGACTCCTGCCCTAGGATTGCTTCGTTTTGGGAGGGGGGGGATGATGGAGTGGGTGAGGTGATGTGGGAATTGGGATTATTAATCATAAGAACATAGGGCCTGGGGGAAAAGGTGGCACTGCCAGTCCCAGAGATGGGGTGAGGCATGAGCCGGGGGGGGGGGGTTTTGACAGAGGGGATGAGGTGATGTGGGAAATGGGATTATTTACCATCAGGACATGGGGCCTGGGGGAAAAGGTGGCCCAGCCAGCCCCAGTAGAGTCATGGGACGAAGTGTAAGCTGGGAGGGGTGCGTATGGTGGAGGGGATGAGGTGATGTGGCAAGGATTATTAATCATTCAGGACATGGAGCTGGGGGGTGATGGAGGGATAAAGGATGTGGCAATTAAGATTATTAAACATTCAGTACATGGTGCAGGGGGCAAACATGGCCCAGCCAGCCCCAGGAGAGTTATGGGGATGATGGAGGGATGAGGGATATGGCAATTGGGATTATTATTCATTCAGGACATGGGGCAGGGGCAACATGGCTCAGCCAGCCCCAGGACAGTTTTGGGGCAAGACATGAGCTGGGGTGATTTGAGGGATGAGGTGATGTGGTAATTGGGATTATTAATCATTCAGGATATGGGGCCTGGGCAACATGGCCCAGCCAGCCCCAGGACAGTTTTGGGGCAAGACATGAGCTGGGGGGTGACGGAGGGGATGAGGTGATGTGGTAATTGGGATTATTAATCATTCAGGACATGGAGCTGGGGGGGTGATGGAGGGGATAAAGTGATGTGGCAATTAAGATTATTAAACATTCAGTACATGGTGCAGGGGGCAAACATGGCCCAGCCAGCCCCAGGAGAGTTATGGGGGGATGATGGAGGGGATGAGGTGATATGGCAATTGGGATTATTATTCATTCAGGACATGGGGCAGGGGGCAAACATGGCCCAGCCAGCCCCAGGACAGTTTTGGGGCAAGACATGAGCTGGGGGGGGTGACGGAGGGGATGAGGTGATGTGGTAATTGGGATTATTAATCATTCAGGACATGGAGCCTGGGGGAAAACAAGGCCCAGCCAGCCCCAGGGGAGTTATGGGGCGAGGGGTGAGCTGTGGGTGTGATGGAGGGGATGAGGCAAGGTGGCAATTGGGATTATTAATCATTTAGGACATGGGGCCTGTGGGCAAAGGTGGCCCAGCCAGCCCCAGGAGAGTTATGAGATGAGGTGTGAGCCAGGGGTTGGGGTATGATGGTGGGGATGAGGTGATGTGGCAATTGGGATTATTAATCATTTAGGACATGGGGCCTGGGGGCAAACATGACCCAGCCAGCCCCAAGAGAGTTATGGGGTGAGGTATGAGCCTGGGGTGTGACGGAGGGGATGAGGTGATATGGCAATTGGGATTATTAATCATTTAAGACATGGGGCCTGTGGGGGATGATGGAGAGGATGAGATGATGGTGACAATTGGGATTGTTAATCCTCAGGACATGGGGCCTGGGGGCCAAGGTGACCCAGCCAGCCCCAAAAGAGTTATGGGGTGAGGTGTGAGCTGGGAGGGAATATGACGAAGGGGATGAGGTAATATTGCAATTAGGAATATCAATCATTCAGAACATGGGGAATGAAGGCAAAGATACTCCAGCCAGTCCCAGGAGAGGTATGGGGCTAGGTGTGAGCTGGGGGGGAGGGGTGAGGTGATATGGCAGTTGGGATTATTATTCATTCAGAACATGGAGCCTAGGGGAAAACATTGGCCAGCCAACCCCCGGAGAGTTATGGGGTGAGGTGTGAGCTGGGTGGGTACTATAGAGAGGATGAGGTGATGTGGCAATTGGGATTATTAATCATTTAGCAAATGGGGCCTGGTCAGGGGGATGATGAAAGGGATAAGGTGATGTGGCAATTAGGATTATTAATCATTCAGGACATGGGGCCTGGGGGCAAACATGACCCAGCCAGCCCCAAGAGAGTTATGGGGTGAGGCGTGAGCCGGGGGATGACGGAGGGGATGAGGTGTTGTGGCAATTGGATTATTATTCATTCAAGACATTGGGCCTGGAGCAAACATGGCCAGGCCAGCCCCAGGAGAGTTATGGGGTGAGACGTGAGGTGGTGAAGGGATGACGGATGGGATGAGGTGTTGCGGCAATTGGAATTATTAATCATTCAGGACATGTGGCCTGGAGGCAAACATGGCCCAGCCAGCCCCAGGAGAGTTATGGAGTGAGGTGTGAGCTGGGGAAGGGAGGTATGACTGAGTGGATGAGGTGATGTGGCAATTGGGATTAATAATCATTCAGGACATGGGGCCTGGTGGGGGGGGTGATGGAGGGGATGAGGTGGTGTGGCAATTAGGATTATTAATCATTCAGGACATGTGGCCTGGAGGCAAACATGGCCCAGCCAGACACAGGAGAGTTAACTGGCGAGGTGTGAGCCGGGGGGGGGGGGTTGACGGAGAGGATGAGGTGATGTGGCAATTGAGATTATTATTCATTCAGGACATGTGGCCTGGGGGCCAACATGACCCAGCCAGCCCCAGGAGAGTTATGTGGTGATGCATGTGCTGGGGGAGGCGTGACGGAGGGGATGAGGTGATATGGCAATTGGGATTATTAATCATTCAGGACATAGGGCCTGAGGGGGTATGATGGAGGGGATGAGATGATGTGGCAGTTAGGATTATTAATCATTCAGGACATGGGGCCTGGGGACAAACTTGGCCCAGCCAGCCCCAGGACAGTTATGGGGTGAGGCATGAGCCGGGGGGGGGGATGAAGGGGATGAGGTGATGTGGCAATTAGGATTATTAATCATTGAAAGACATGGGGCCTATGGGCAAACATGGTCCAGCAAGCCCCAGGAGTGTTATGGGTCAAGGGGTGAGCTGGCAGGGGGAGGTGGGATGATGGAGGGAATGAGGTGATATGGCATTTGAGATTATTAGTCATTCAGGACATGGGGGCAAAGGTGGCCCAGCCCCAGGATCGTTATGGGGTGAGTCGTGAGCTGGTGAGGGATTGTGGTGGGGTGGAGGTTCTTGGGAATTCATAATTACTTCATTTTACTTCATACACTGAAATAATTTTACCAATTACAAACTAAGTGTGTGATGGCCCTTAACTTCACTGCAGTGAAACTAGGTTAGGTAAGGCACTCGCACAGTTGTTGAATGGTGGACCAGGAGGGTTTACTAGAAAAATGAAATGTTGAACTGATATATTGGGAGGTCTGCATATTAAAGACTGCATTATCAGTTGCAAATGTTGATTAATTTGTCAGAGCTGTTACAGGTGGAATTGATATTTGCATTACAATTTATTTCCTGATTTGATAATTTATTATATGTGTCAGTGTTGCTCAGCTGGTAGCACATCCACTTCTGGACCAGAAGGTCATGGGTTCTCGTCCCACACTGGGATTGGACTCAAACCTAAAATGCTGGCAGCTGAGTGCAGTATTAGGGGGGTACTGTACTGCTGAGGTGTGCCATCCTTTCAATGAGATGTTAAATCAAGGTTCCTTGTTCTACCCATCCTGGTGGATGTCCAGGTAGAAGTAAAATAACCCAGGGCACTCTTTGCAAAGAATAGGGGACATGGACAGTAGGAAGGGAACCTCCCCCATCCAGGGAGCACCAGAACCACCACCACTACCTCAGAGGTTGCAAAGAAAGCACAGCAGTTGGACCACAGTGGGCTCAGGGAGGATGAGGATGGTGAAACAGAGGCACACCCAGTCACATGTTACACACCACAATCCATACGCCTTCTGGGGAGCATAGCTCCCTATAGATACACCCACAGAGGAGACTAAGGAGGCTGAGGACAACTGTCACAAGGGAGGCCCACAGGAAGAAGGCAGAGGACACCACAAGGAAAGGAAGCAGCTACTGGTGGGGACCCAATTATTAGGGGATAGAACTGGGAGGAGCTGGGAAATCTGAGTAAGGTGCCTGCCTGGTGCCATGGCTTGAGGGACAGGAAGCGCATCCTCAGGATCACAACAACAGCTGCAAGGGATTCTGAGCTGGATGTAATTGTCCACCTAGGGACAAATGACTTGGCTCATCATGAGGTTAGAGCAGTGCAGGAGGACATTGCAGAGTTGGGTAGGGCCCAAGACAAGTAGCAAACACAGTATCCTTCTCAGAGGTGCTGCCTGTCAAAGGCATGGGGAGGCGAGGGTAATTGGCACCATGCAGTTTAATGAATGGTTGAAAAATGGTGCGGTGCACAGGGTTTGGCTTCATTGGGGACTGGGGTTCCACCTGAGGGACACCAGCCTATACTGGCAGGATGGTCTGCATCTGTCCAGGAAGGAACAAGTCTTTGAGCAATCGGTTTAAATGCTTCATTGGCAAGCTTTTAAACTAGTCAATGGGGAGGCACTGACAAGCAGCAGAAAATCCCAGCCTCCCTACAAAACAGGGTACTAAAATGAGAAAAGACCAAGGTAGAACGGTCAGTGGGGATGCTGCAACAGAAGGTAAGGCCATCAAAAATGGAGAGCAATGAGTACCAATGCCCGTAGTCTAGGTAACAAGCTTCCTGAATTAGTGGCCTTGATGGAGGAGGAACATCTGATATCGTGGCAGTCACAGAAACATGGTACACACAAAACCATGACTGGGACGAAACATACCAGGATACACTATCTACAGGAGGGACAGGGAGGGTAAAGAGGGGAGGAGTAGTTCTTTACATAAGGGAAGGAATAAAAGCAACAGAACAAAAGGGTAAACAGGAGGAGAAGAAGCACTGTGGGTAAATTTGAGACAGGCAATGGCACCACAATCCGCACAGGGTTAGATAAGACCTTTTCAGGGGAGGAAATGGACAAGGAAATGATAGAAAGTATACTTAGAATGGCAGAAAAGGGGAGATATTGCTGATGGGTGATCTGAATATGCCAGATGTTAACTGGAGCGCAGTTGCAGCTGCCACTCAAGAGTGCAGTTATTCTAGATGCCCTACAGGGGCATGCCTTAGACAACTAGTACTGGAGCCCACTCAGAGGGAGCAATATTAGACTTGATACTCTCAAATGGAGATGGAGAGAGGATCACAGATGTAGAAGTGGTAGCCATCTGGGAACTAGCGACCATCGAACAGTATGGTTCACAATAAACACAGCAATAGAGTCAAGCCATACAAAGACAAAAGTACTGGACTTTAGGAGGGCTGACTTTGTCAAATGGGTGAGTGCCTAAGGAATGCACTAGCAAATGGGTGGAAGGAGGATGGAAGAACAATGGGGAATAATAAAACTGCCATCACAGAGGTAACGAGCCTTTGTGTGAAGCAAATAAACAAAACAAGACGATGTAAGAAACCACTATGGTTCTCAAAGGAAGTGGCAGTGAAGGTTCAAGAGAAAAGAAAGCATTCAGGAAGTACAAGGATCGCAGCAGGAGCAGGACAGAGAACTGTATCAGTTAAAGCAAAAGGAGGCTGGGAAGGCAGTCAGAACAGCAAAGGCCCAAACTGAGGAAAAGATAGCCAACTCAGTTAAGAAGGGAATAAAACCTTTATAGGTACATCAGGGAGCAAAGGAAGACCAAGGGAGGGATAGTGAGGCTTAATAAAGGGAAGGAGGTGGGCAGAGGGAGAATGTGAAAAGGCAGAGATACTAAACAAATATTTTTGCTCAGTATTTACAAAGGAAGAGGGGAGGTATAAACAAACAGTAGTACACTCTGGATACAGAAGTTGATACCAGCCCATTTACAGAAGAAAGGGTTCTGAAAGAACTCTTAAAACTGAAGGTGGACAAAGCAATGGGGCCTGATGGGATTCATCCCAGAATTCTAAAAGAACTAAGGGTAGAACTAGTGACACCACTGACTACCCTCTTTAACAAATCATGGGAGGATGGGTGGTACCCGAGGACTGGAGGAGGGCAGATGTGATTCCCTTCACAAAAGTGGGAGCAAGGCAGAAGCAGGAAACTATAGACCTGTTAGTTTAACCTCAGTGATAGGGAAATGATGGAATCACTTCTAAAGGAAAGAATTGTCGAGTATCTAGAGGCCAGAGGGCACAAGACCCTAGGCAGCATGGATTCACAGCGGAAGGTCATGCCAGACGAATCTGATAGATTTCTTTGACTGGGTGACCAAAGTAGTAGATCAGGAGGGGCTGTGGACATGGCCTACCTAGACTTTAGCAAGGCATTTGACACAGTCCCACACAAAAGATTAATATATAAGTTAGCCAGCCTGGGAGTGGGTCCCAAGATGACAGCCTGGGTAAAGAATTGGCTGGAGAATAGGACACAGAGAGTAATAGTAAATGGAGTCCACCCAGAAGAAAGGAGGGTTACTAGCGGGTACCGCAGGGTTCAGAGTTAGGACCAGTCCTCTTCAATGTCTTTATAAGCTTACATTGCAGAAGGACTGGAAGGAAAAGTATGTCTCTTTGCAGATGACACTAAGATCTGCAACAGAGTTGATGCACAGGGTGGGTGGAAAGGATGAGAAGGGACTTGGCAAGGTTAGAGGAATGGTCAAATGTATGGCAGCTTAGATTCAATGCTAAGAAGTGCAAGGTAATGCACCTGAGAAACAAAACCCAGGGGAAGAGTACACAATGGGGTGAGATACTAACAACAAAAAAATGGAAAGGGACCTGGGGTAGTCATATCAGATGACCTAAAGGTGGGCAAGCAATGTGAGAAGGCAGCAAGGAGGGTTGGGGATACTGGGATGCATAGGGAGAGCATCACCAGTAGAAAACAGGAAGTTATTATCCCTCTGTACAGACAGCTGGTGAGACCCCATCTGGAGTACTGTGTGCAGTTCTGAGACCCAATCTCCAAGAAGACATAGACAGGATGGAAGCTGTCCAGAGGAGGGCATTCAAATGGTGCAGGGTCTGCACCGGAGGACATATGAAGAGAGACTTAAGGAGCTTAATATGTATAGCCTCGAGGAAAGGAGGGAGAGGGGGGACATGATAGAAACTTTCAAGTACCTCAAGGGAATCAACAAAGTCCAAGAGGGTAGCATCTTTCCAAAAAAGAGGTGTGCAAGAACAAAAGGGCACAATTTGAAGATGGGGGGTGGCTCAGAGGTAATTTAAGGAAGTATTTTTTCACAGAGAGGGTTGTGGATGCATGGAATGGCCTTCCGGAGGAGGTTGTGGAGTCAAAATCAGTGGTGGAATTCAAGCATGCATGGGATAGTCATAAGGCAATTCTGGGGGGGTTGGGGTAGAAAGAAGTAGGCTGCTGGTTAACTAGGATCTGCAGCTTATCCAGTAGGTAGGGAAATGGGCAGACTGGGTGGGCCAAGCGATCCTTATCTGCCGTCAAATTCTATGTTTCTGTGTTTCTATGACATTCCCAGTGTCCTGGCTAACATTTCCCTTCCCATAAATGGTTCGTGCAGTTGTCCAGGCTGTGTGTGGGTGTTTTTTGTAGACTTTCTTTTATCTCTGGTGGTCCAGGACATCTCTCCAGGGTACCCTCAGGACTGCCACCTCTACTCCCAACCTGAAACCTCCTCTTATGGGCTGTCTCTCCCCAGTCCCCATGGTGAGTCCAGCCCCTTGGATCATCCCCCCTTGGGAGGGTCTGCCACCCTTGGCAGCTTGTCTGGGATTAGAGGGACAGCCGCTAGACTGGGGCAGGAGATGGGACATCCCATCATGGCAGGTCCTGTACTGGGATGTGGGCCCCTTCACCTCCACAGGATCACCAGGGCTTTTTCCAGCTTGAGTTCCCTCGGAGTGCAGTCGTACAGTGGCTTTCAGGTACTGTGTACCACCTCCTGCCGCTGCTCCATCCAATGTTGTGGTGCCGCATGTTCCTTGTGATGCTCCTTAAGGAGTGGTGCATGGTCCAGGATCCCTCCCCGGGAAGGGAAAGCAGTCCTCCGGACACTCAATCCCTTCCCTAACATGTGCTTTCTGAACCTGGGCCACTTTGAGGCCTAAATGACTTGTGTCTGTGCTGTACTGGAAGATGTCCCCCACCTGCACCTTATTTATGCCCTTAAGATACTTTAATGTTTCTATCCTATCCCCCCTCTCTCTCTTCCTCTCCCTCCACTCCTCCAGTCAGTGAGTGCATACTGAGGTCAGGTCCCTCAATCTTTCTTTATATGGCTTGTGGAGAAGGCCCCATACCAACTTGTTGGTAGCTGGGTGACTTCACAGCAGGGCACTGAAGTGAATACCGAGAACCCCCCAATCCTTTTGTAATCAAATCAGTAAGTTGCCAATTCATGCTGAAAAAATATGTTTAATGTTACATTTACCCCTTCTTCGGGGTGGGGGCAGGGTGTGCTCTGACTTGTTGTTTTTTGTTGCTGTATGCCATATGCAGAAGCAACACCCCTCATTTAGAATCCCATGTATAGTTTGTGAATATGCAAGGGTGAGTAGCCAATACCCGATATTGTTTGTAAACGGAGAAGTATGGCTTTCTTATTTAACTCGCTCCCAACCAGTTACCTGCACATTGGCTGGGAAATGCACCTTAATTAAGCCAATTTTGGACTGATGCACCCTATATAAAGGTAAGCCATTTGTGGCAGAAGCAGTTTAGAGTAGGGACCCAGCTAATGAGTGGTCTACCTCAACGTTGGTAGCTGGGTGACTTCACAGCAGGGCCCTGAGGTGGGTGAATACCAAGAGACCCCCCACTCCTTTTGAAATCAAATCAGTAAGTTGCTAATTCAGGCTGAAAAAATATATTTAATGTTACATTTACCCCTTTCCTGGGGGTTATCAGGGTGTACTCTAACCTGTTGTTTATTGCCTTTACCATCTTGGTCACTCTTCTATGAATCGCCTCCAATATGTCTATGTCTTTATCCTTTATAAAGATGGGGCCTCCAGAACTGTACACAGTATTGTAGGCAAGGCCTCAATGGTGTTTTCTGTAATGGTATCACCACCTCCATTCTTCTGCTCATGATACCCCTTAATGCATCCCAGCATGCCAGCCCAGTGGCTGTCCCAAAAGCCTTTGTACACAGTTTGCTTTGGCTCCCTTCATGTCATCTGAGATGATAATTGCCAGATCTGTTTCATCCCTGGTGAGTGGTAATGATTGCCCTCCCATCCTATATAGCTCACTTAAGGATTTTTGCAACCCAGGTGCATGATCTTGCACTTTTTTGCATTGAACCCTGGCTGTCGCACTTTGCACCATTTCTCAAGCTTTTCTAGTTCCTTCTACATTTTACATATCTGTAAATGAAAATTTATTTTATCTCTATGTTATCTGGTTAAAATTATTTCAACAAATAGCCAATTAAATAAATGAATAACTATGAGAAACTCAGAAAGCAAGAGGAGCATTGGTGATGAGCAGTGCCACTACATCAAAGTTCTCCCCTGTGGGCACTGTTTTCAAATAAATCAAAAATGGATGATGAAGCTGGCATTGCAGCTTGGGGGAGTGCTGAAATGATGCACCTGCAGCTTTTGTGATGGCAAGGGAGAAGTATCTGTGCTGGAGGTAAGGGCAGTCATTCCATGGAAAACAAGCATTTGTCAGTGCTGAATGTTTGCTTGCTGGTATTAGCAATGGAAGTGCAGGAGATAGACAGATGCAAAATAGGAAACGCAGTGAAGTATGAATTTCACACCAACCCAACCTCCACCCTTCAGAGATGGACAAGCATTGGGGTATGCCTTTAGGTCATTGCCCATAACGCTCATGCCATTTCAACTCACTCTATCCTGCAGACACCAACAAGTGCTGAGGTGTGCTTCGGGGTGTTCAGCTTTACAGTCACCCCATTCCATAAGGACATATACTAAAATGGGTGCAGTATAAGAGAATGGGGTGAACCTTGGGGATGAAGAGTCCAAGGCACACCTCAGTGCCTGTCACTGGCTGCAGGATGGGGTGGCATGACATGAGCATTATAGCCGGCAATCCAAAGGCACACCCCTGACACCTGTCAGTCTGGACAGGGTGGGACGTTATGGTTAGAAACCCCTAATGCCCCAGGCGTTTGTTGGTATTTGCACTACAAATTTTTGACATGGCCTTTTTGTGACCCCCACCTCAAGAAAGCATTTGGGACTTCTGCTCATGAACAGTGGCACTGTGATTTTGTTAATCTGTCCCAAACATTGATTTCCCACAGCGACCGTGCCATTGTGCGCTACATGTGCAAAAACACATTTCAGGCAGGACGTGAAAAATGACAGCTGTACTGTTCATAAGGAGGTGTGAATAAATGGCAATGCTGAAAATCTGGAGTGAAAATATTAAATATTCTTGAAGTTATGAGAGTGCATAGAAACTGAGCAACGCATGCTTGTAACAGTCATTTTTTGGAATTTTTTCACCAAATTTACAGCATAGACTTTTTGAGAGCCCACCTCATGAACAGTGACACTGTCATTTTGTTAATCCATCCTGGAAGGTGATTCCACGCAGTGACCATTAAATCACCTTTCGGGACCAAATAATGAAATGACAGTGACTGAATTCATGAGGTGGGGTCCCAAGAACCCCATGTTGAAAATTTGGGACCAAATGTTGCAAAAATAGCTGAGGTAGCTACCTAAGTTGCCCCCCCCCCATGTATGCAATTATACAGCTTACCAACATTTCTTCAGTTTGCGGTCGGCTTTGAAGAGTGCAGACGTGTTCCCGGTCCACTGAAGATCATTGCCCCGGGCCCCGGAGGCAAGTATGGGGTGAGGGGTGTGGGAGGTCAAGTGCACAGAGGGTGGGTGCGGTTGGGGTGGGGCACTGAGACCATGAAGGGCCATTTTTTTTTTACAGGGTAAAAAAAACCAAAAAACATTGCGGGAAGGTTTTTCCTTCACAGGTTTGTTTTTGGCACACTGGGGTGGGCTCCCAGTGTGCCACCTGTGTTGTTTGAGGAGGGCAACTGAAGCCAATGGGAACTGGGCCCACCATCAGCACAGAAAATGTGTCTGTTTGGGGGGCACACGATGCCAAAGGGGATGGGGCACACCCTCAGCAAACATAACTATTACATGGGGGGACATCATGCTGATGGAGATTGGGCTCCCCCATTGGCTTTTATGGGGACTTTGAGTGATGGACAGTGACAGTTGTATCATGATTTTCTGAAATGTTACACCAGGCAAGGCACTGCCCTGCAATGATGGGTCGCTCCCTCATTGCAGCGGCAAATTATTTTCACATTGGTGGCACGCTTGCTGAACTAGTGTCAGCAGCAGCATGCCACTGCATTGGGAAACGAGGGCCAAGCCTAAGAATGCAGTGGTGGCATTGGCCGCTACAGTGCTGCACCTCCAAAACCCGCTTCTCTCCTAAGCTGCCACATAATGTTTCTTGTGCATGTGCAATAAAAAGGGAGACTGATTTTATAGTGTGATGTGTGGCTCTCAGAATGTTTGAATGTCTTCTCCAGAAAGCTGAGGACTCATTAGCAGCCATGTAAAGTGTGGTATGCAAACAGGGTCAACTGAAAGGTGTAAAATTGATGGCAAAAGGTGTTTAATGGCACTGTGCCTCATTGCATAATGTGTACTTTTATAGCGTTCTACACCATAAAAGCATTCGATGCTGAGTTGGCTTACATCCGCTGTGTTTTTTGCTTTTGGTTCCGAGATGTGTGTGTGGCACACTCCATTTTGCCCCAAAAATGTAAGTTGGAATATTAAATAGAAATTGCAATAATATTTTTCATATTGACATTAATTCTCAGCTGGCAGTATTTTTAGTTATTATTGTCTTTCTTACACAGTATGGAGTTCTCAGTGAAGAGAAAGCAACTGTCTGGGGCCCAGCAGAGGAAAGCTAGACATGCTAGACAAGAAGAGACCCAACAACTGTCCAGAGTTATGGCCTCTTTCCTTTGCTGGTACACAATAAATATCTTGATACATGTATGAAGCATGCCTGGTTAAATAGTTCATCTGCAACTGTTTCTGTTCTGTTTTGTTATTACAGGAACTGTATTACCTGATTTACCAGAAGAGCATTTTGCATAATAACTTGAAAATCTGTCACTGAGCAATGACAAAAGGTAATGTCCTGTTAAATTGGTAAATCAAAGTTGTGAATAATGTTTGTGTGTCTTCTTGATAACAATCTCTAACACCACACTTGTCATTTTTAGGCATGTTGGTGAGAAACCTGCTCCTTTTGTGCAAGAAGATCTTCCTGAGGAGGAACCATCCTTGATTCAGTAAGCATAGAACAGTTTTTCTAACATTATATATTTACTTTTTGATGCCTGAGAAAGACTGCTCGAGAATGCTAATACTGCCTTTATAGCCTCAAAAAGAGTGTGTAGTGGGGGGTAGGGTGTTAGGGGATGCAGATAAGATTAAACAAGATTTAGCTGTGTGTGGTATTTTATTTCTTAACTGAAAAACAGTTACAGCTACATATCTCGTTGCATGCCTCTATATACAAACTAAACCACAATGATGGTACCTCAGGCGCAATGACAGTGTTTTGTTTTTAATGTAGAAATGTCAGCCAAATTTACACTGGGAGCATATTCTTACTGATATCACTATTGGTATATTTGTGAGTTATGAATTTCAAGAAAGTATACTGCGTATGTAGTTTTATTCATGGTCACATTAATCTAGCAGTTTTCTCTCTCTCGCGCTCTCTCTTTCTCTCTCTCTGTCTCTGTCTCTCTCTCTTTCTCTCTCTCTTTTTTTAGGAATGTGACCACCTCAGAAGATGAATCAGTCTTGCTCTGTGAAGAACATGAACCTGATGCTACTTCATGCAGTGACTATCCTGCCTTGGATGCTCTGAGTTATTCCATGAATAATCTGCAAGTACTCCATGCAGCAGCTATACTGTATATGAAGAACCAGCTGATCCTCAAAGTAGCAGAACAAATGAGGACCATGATACCCCACAGCAGAATGATGGTGACATTGATTTACGTAAGTGCCTGAACATGATGGAGAGAGAGAAGAAAACCATTCTAACAACACAGTGGCAACCATCTCCAGATTTCCAGTTCCTGAAGTGACTGATGCAATACACTGGTGGCCAACAGTACAGAAAATTAAATCCACAACTTCTTGGAGAATTTAAGTTTGCACGATACTCCAAAAAATTAGATGGTGTCTTCTTTGGCCTATGCTTCAAGTTTAACACTTCTAAAGAAGCTGTTTTGGTCTCTACACCCATGACTGACTGGTCAAATAGAAGGAAGATATTGGAGTGACACTGCAAGTTAAAGGAGCATGGGAATGCAGTTGTAAAGTCTGAGGCATTTGTTGAAGTGTGTGGAGGTCGAATGAAAACTGCATATCAGTCCATTGTGCAACAGGATAAAAAAGCGACTGAACGTGTAAGGCATGCCTTAAGACAGATTGTGAAGATAATCATTCTTTGCAGAAGACAAAATTTAGCATTGCGTGGAAGACTCATCTCTATGGAAATTTCAAGGCTTTGCTGGACTACACCATAGACCCAGTATTCGAAGTGCATTTGATGGAAGCACCACGAAATGCACTGTACACCTCTGCACAGATACAGAATGAACTGATTCAGCTCATCAGTTTTTTTTGAAATTTAAAGTTTATTAGTTTCAACATACAAACAGGAAAAACAGAAAAAGAAACAAACAAAACAAACCCCTCAAAACCAAACACAAATAGATGAGTAGCATATATCGACAACCAAAGCACTCCCTCCCTCCCAGATCCTCCTCCCTCAAAAGAAAGATCCCGATAACCTCCCCAAAAACACCCCAAATTATTCACAAAACCAGCAAGACATGTAATTTTGACATATATTCCAACAAAGAACCCCACCCCTCCTCAACCCAAATGGTGCACCAGCAAAGAACCTAAAAGAAAACCTCTTAAATCTGGATATCGCTATGTACCTGGAACAAAGTATCATAACTTTAAACCACATAGGTCATATAAAACTGAAAGGAGAAATCTAGAATCGGCAATGGTACAGGAATAGATACTGTATGAGGGCAAAGGGTCGGGTCACCAGGCCTTAATATTAATGCAAACACAAAGTTTGAGTTTACCCCATCTTTTATGGAACAAATCCATACGGTCCTTAAAACTGGCAATCAGATTTTCAGATTGGAGAAACGACATCAACTCCTTCAACCAGTTCATGATGATAAGACCAACTGGTCCTTCCAGTGTCTTAGAACCAGTTTCTTAACCGCCATGGACACTAAAGCCATATGATATCGGGCGCCCACACTATTTATATAAGAAAATCACCCAAGACAGATTTCAGGCAAAAAACTACTCAGATCCAGAAGGGGATCCAAATTTCTCCGGATCAGGGACCACAATGGGGCCATTTTGGAGCATTCCCAGAAAATATGAATTAAATTGCCCTCCGCTTGTGAGCACCTGAAACAGTCCGAACCAGAAACCATTTTGCTTGAAAGAGTTTAACGGGGTATAGTAAAGGTTATTCACAATATAATACTGTATTAATCGTAATCTATCCTGGTGTGGTATCTAGTAAGCTGCACCAAATATTGGTCCAGACCAGGACCACATCAGGAAGAAGATTTGTCCAGACCGATGAGCCCTCAATATCCTCATGCAAATCAAAGTTCGAAAGATAAGAATAGATTAATGAGATAAAGTGGGCTGGGAAGCAAGACTGATAATATTAGATAAAAAGGTTGCACAACCGATTGCCTAAAAGTGGTGCCAATTTAGTACTCACTATGCGCGGTTGAAAGACCATAAAATTCCTTTGCTTGGTATATCAAATTTCTTAGAATCTCATCTGACGAAGGAGCAAATCTTGGTCAAACAGCTGCTCCACTCTAGCCTCTTTAAATTGCGGAGCCAGTTTGGCACTATCCAAGAATTCCCCAATCTAACGTTAGGATTTAAGACCACTGATGTCCCAAGTCCAGTTCACTGAAATCTGAAAGGACTTAAGACACTGTACCCATGCCTTAAGAGAGCCGCCACTGTGTTGTCTGGAATCAACTGTGAAATAGCCTCAGGGGCAATAAAACAAGGCGGAGATATCCAGTCCAAGTTCGAGAGAAAAGCCCGCCCAGTTGAAGCCAAATTGACCAGAGTTCTGTACTCATGGAGAACCACCTTCCCAACTTAGAAAGGTGGCGCCCAATAGTACAGCAGGAGATTAGGCAGTCGCAAACCACCCCTGTCCTTAGGGAGCGACAAGTTGGCATAAGAGCATCGGGCCCCCTTCCCCCGCCAGATAAAACTAGAAAACAGGTGATGAAGCTGCTGGAAGAAAGAAAGGGGGATCCAGAGATTGGTCAGGTTCATTGGGTAAAAGATTCAGGGAAGTATATTCATTTTAATAATATTGACTCGACCCCAGAGCGAGATAGGGAGAGCTAACCAACGCTGTAGATCCTGACTAATCAAGTCTCTAACTCTATCTAAATTTAGTTTTTTCAGCAAGGAAAGGTCCGTGGAAAATGGATTCCCAAATACTTGATTGATCTGGGGTCCATCTCATCCAAGGAAAGAAAATCTTGCTTGTTTGCATAGTGATTTAAAGGGTAAATCTCACATTTAGAGATATTCAGTTTGTAACGAGAGAAGGAACCAAACTGTCTGATGATAACAAGAACAGCTTCTAAGGATGTTACCGGGTCCGTTAGATGCAGCAAGACATCATCTGCATATGCAGAGAGAACTAATTCACATTGCTGAAGCATAATACCTCTCACCTGAGGAGACGACTTGAACTTAATCAGCAGGGGTTCCAAAAATAAATTAAATATTAAGGGAGAAAGAGGGCAACCTTGCCTGGTACCAGCAAAAAGACAAAAAGAGGGAGATAAAACCCCGTTGCAATAGATCCTAGCAGAGGGGCAATTGTAAAATGTCTGAATCATAGTCAAAAAGGAAGCCAGAAAACCCATCTCTTCCATTACTGCCCACAAATAGGACCAATCAACCTGGATTCAGCTCATCAGTTTGCAGATTCAATGGAAAATTATAAACAGAGTCAAAGCTGCAAAATTCTTTAGTTTATTAGCAGATGGAACAACTGATATTTCATGCAAGGAGCAGATTACCCTGGCTTTGCATTATGTGCACAGAAGTGAAGATGGGAATGTTGAGCTCTGAGAAGACTATTGAATTTGTGGAGGCCTTCAACACCACTGGAAAAGCTCTTGCAGATCTCTTTCTACAGCACCTGACAGCCTGGGGAGTTGAAAAGGAACACTTGCAAGGACAAGGTTATGACAGAGGAAGTAACCTGAATGGCCATTTTAATGGGGTGCAGGCAAGAATTCGGGCAGTGCTTCTGGAAGCCATGTATAGTGTCTGCAAGGCATATAACCTTAACACTGCCATTGTCTACTCTTGTGCAACACGTCAAGTGTCAAACATGCTTGATGCATGCAGAAAAGTGATTTCATCTTTAAACGCCTCAGCAAAGCATCATAATGTGTACTTATCCGAACTGCAGGAATTTGTAAGCTTGCCAAATGAATATGAAGACACTAAGGAGGACAGAAGCACATCATTACAGGCACCAAATAACACATAGGGTATGAGTCAGGCTGATTCGCTTCACAGTTTCAAAACTAAGTATGTTGTCATAGTCAGCACCTTGGAGAAGATTGAGGGATTTGACAATGATGCAGAACGATTTTTGTTCTCCATTACAAAGTTTGATTTCATTGTCACTTTGGTGTGCACGGAATCTGTGCTTGCAGTCACAAAGCCACTACGTTTATACCTTCAACACGAATAAACTGACTTTAATTCAGGCATTAGAGGAAGCAAATATCATCACTGAGACACTGAAAAGTATGAGAGATGATGCCAAAACCAGCTTTGCGATCCTATGTACAGAGGTGAAGCAGCTAGCAGATAGTGTCCTAGCTGAAGAATCATTTCCCAGGATCTGAGGGAGGCAGACTCAAATGAGTAATGTTCGTGCAAGAGATCCAGAGGAGTACTACCGCTGGAACACATTCATACCATTCTTGGATCATGTCATATCTGAACTAAGAGAGCAACTAATTGAATGCCGACCACATTTTCTTGCACAATATTTGGTGCCCAGTGCCCTGTATGTTCTTCAGGAGGATGACAGTAAGGTGATCACACTGTATGAAGCTTACAAGACAGATTTTTGTAGTCTACAAAACCTGAAACAGGATCTGCAGAGATGGACTGCAAAATGGAAAATAGTCTCAAGGGAATAGTTGCAACTACCATCCTTGACACTGTACAACAATTAAACCCTGTTTTCCATCCAGAAATCAACACTGCTTTATGCATTTTGGCCACAATGCCAGTCAATGCTGCATCAGCAGAGAGGTCATTCAGTGCTTTAAGAAGAATTAAAACCTGGCTAAGGAACACCATGATTGAAATGTGGTTAACTTGTTTGGTGCTGCTACACATTCATCGAGATATCGAAGTTGATGTTGTCCAAGTGCTGAAAGATTTTGACCCATGCAATGATCATCACATAAACCTCATTCCAAGGTGATCTATTACAGAATCATAGCAATAGGGTGATGACTGAATACACCAACATGAATGTGACTATTTCAGTTGTGAACAGTTGACGTACCATAGTTTGTATTGTTTGTGGCTATTTTGAGTGGAGTGCTTTAAGTAGTGAAGATAACCAGAGCACCATGTAGCCATCCCAGCCCTTTGATGCTACTGTTATAGCAATTTTCAAGTACATTTTGTTATCACTACCTGTGTCTAAGTAAAAGCCTTTGCATCATACTTTGGTTTGGGTTCCTGTGTGTGCTGTTGCTATATTGTATTGGAAATTGTGGCCTCCTTTGTGCTGTTGGTGTACTGTATAGTTAATAGAAAATTTGGGTTCCTGGGTGCTGTGTTTCCAGTGTTGTTTCAATCAATTTCTTCAAAGTCTTAATTGGAAGAAAATGTGAATTAATGTGCAACTGCCACAGGTCATATGCATTCGATATCCCCCAGCTTGGCCTCCCACGCTGACCCTCACCATCCCCCTACCCTCCTCTCATTTCCCAGTCCTATCACTCCCCTACCCCCATCTTTATCCACCTTTCCAACGAGACTCTACCCCTACCCTCTCCACTTTGACCCTCTACTAATACCCCTCTCCCTCTCCTCCTCTACCCCCTCCTGCATCTAACCATCCCCTCCACTTGTTTTGTCTCACCTCGCCTCTCAAATCCATTCCCTCCCATCACTGTTACTCTCACACTTAGCTCCTAACCCTTATCCCTCTTCTCCCTTCCTTTTTTCTCCCTAGTCTCTTCACCCCTTCCATTCCTTTCCCCTTTCATTACTTCCTTCATCTCCCCTCCACACTATCCCAGTTTACTTTCCATGCCCCAAACATCACTATTATCCTTTCAATTGTCCTTTTCACCCTCCACGCCCCCCTCAAAGTCTTATGTTATACCATACACTGTTTTTCTGTGTATATCCTCCTTGTCTTCACTTTATCCTTCTCACGCTTCTCTAGCAGGGTCAACATGCTCCATTACACTTATGACTAAGCTGAGTTTACTGCATTTGCACTGTATTGACACACGTTCCCGTATTTGCACTGAATTTGCACATATCCTGAATGTGCTGCTTTGTAAATTCTATCACTGTTATTTAACAACCCATGTACTTGTATTCATTGTATTTGCACTGTATCTCAATGGTTTTGTCTCCCAGTCGATGTTTTTTGTATTGTACATGTTTCTGCTGCATGTCACGTTCAGGATCTCCTTGTTAAGGAGCCTGATCAATGGAGTATTCCTGTAATAAACTTGAATTGAATAGAATTGTTGGTGTATTGTATAGTTGCTGTACATTTAAAGGCAATCAGTAAATGTATGATGTTAGGTACTTTGTGGCATGGGACCACATAGTTTGGTTTATGTTTACGTAGTGGAGGGAGGGCTCAGGGGGGACATTGCCTTCGTTGGGGGGGCAATAGCTGTCAGTTTTGAGTACAAATTTAAAATTCCTTGCTACACCCCTGCAAGCACGCACCCCTGTCCAAATCCCATACCAGGATGAAATCCTGCCCTTGGTTTTCTGCTGAGCTAAAGGTTATCTTTCATGTCAGAAATACCCTATGGAAAAGGGACAGAAAAAGAAAGGACCCAGCAAACTGGGCTGCCTTTAGGAAATCGAGGAACCACTGTACCAAAATCACAAAGGCTGCCAAAGCAGGCTTTTTCCAATCTAAATTAGCCTCAGCTGCAAATAACTCTGCCAATTTCTCAAACTCTAAGGGAAGTCTCTCCCCATCAAAATCACCTCTGGCAATACCAGCACCTCAGATAGGCAGTGCATACTTGACCTATTAAATTATCACTTCGCGATGGCTGGCCTTGCCTTTGACACATCCGCAGCAAGTAAACTTCACCAGCAGGCCCCAGATCCCACCACTTTTAGACACTTTAGCAAGGCCCCTGCTCCAAAGCCAAATTCTCATTCCACCCTGTTGCATATAAACAGGTGGAGAACCTGCTACTGGGTCTTGACAGCAGGAAAAGTGCAGAAGGGGACAACCTAGAACCTTTCTTCATAAAACTGGGCCACCATGCTTTAACTGCACTGATAACTCACTTCTTCAACTTGTCGTTATCCTCCAGTGAACTTTCTTCTATTTGGAAAGTGGCACACGTAGTCCCATTGATCAAGTCCGGTGATCCCAGTGACCTGAACAATTATAGGCCAATATCCTTACTGCCCATTCTCTCAAAACTACTTGAAAAAGTAATAAATATCTAGCTAAGAGAACATTTAGACTCAGCTCAGATATTAAATCACATCCAATAAGGTTTTAGAAAAAAACACAGCACAATCTCTGCCTCAGCCAAGGCAACCAATGATTGGCACCTGGCACTTGATTCCAAGCACTATGTCAGTGCCTTAATTCTCTAATTGATTAAGGCCTTCAACACAGTTGATCATGATCTGCTGTTGACCACTCTCCAAGACATTGGTGTAGATGCTATTGTTGTCAATTGATTCACGTGCTATCTAAAGGCAGAAAACAACAAAGTAAGGCATAAGGAGACCTGTTCCTGCTTAAGACTCTACCCAGAGGTTTCCTCCAAGGATCTATCATGGGACCATTACTTTTACAATCTACAGTATCTATGCAGGCATCAGTCGAGCAAGTGTACACTTGTTCGCCAATGATACTGTTATTTATGTGGCCAAACCTACTCTTGAGCATGCTTATAATGCATTGCAATGTGAATTTGATCTACTTCAGCATAATATCTTGAGCCTTAAACACCTACTGAATGCAAAAAAATGAAGGCCATGGCCCTGTCATCCAACCTTATTTTGGATAAATCCTTTTCCTTGGGTACTCAGCCACAAATAATATCCCTTCTAGGTGAGCCCATTGAAGCTGTAATAAAGTTCAAATATCTCGGCTTTTGGCTAGATCATAAACTTTCTTGCATGGTCCACATTGAGAAGTTGTGCAAAAAGCTAAAACAATGCTTAGGTCTGTTCTTTAGAATCAAGCACCTCCTAACACAGGAAGCCAAACTAAGACTCATGCAATCCACATTTCTTCCCATTTTGGATTATGCAGACATACTATACAAGCATGGCCCTCACTCAGCTCTGGTAAATCTTGACACATTGTAGAATAGGGACCTATGATGTATCACCGGCACTCCTTTCAGAATGCACCATAGTGTTCTACATGCTATGCTGGGCTGGCAGTCCTTAACAATCAGAAGACACAGAAATGCGGCCACCTTGAACTTCAGAGCCCTATCTGGTATGCTACCATGGTATATCTCTAGCCTTCTAACATGTTCCACAGGAATCTATTCACTAAGGAGGCATTCCCACCTGTGTCCAGACATCCCCCACTACAGACCTCATTTCAAGGCCTCTTCACTAAGGCACTACCTACCCACTCTATGGAATAATCGTCAGAAATCCTTGACGCTCTTATTCTTAATTAAAATGTCTTCCTTTAAATCACTTATAAGATGACATCTTATTGACCCATGCAATTCCTTCTCCTAACCCTGTTCTTTCCTGCCGTGAAGGCCACGTTGCTGGGCCCCTAAGCACCTTCCCTGTAAAATGTTGACACTCGGTCTGACTTCCAATCCATCCATACCCACACCTCTCCTCTTCTCCCTCCTGTCGTTCTTCTCTCCTGCCTCCTCTCCAAATGTCTTCCCCTCATCCTACTCGACACCCCTGCTTCCATCATTCCTAGCTATGATTGTTCTTTCAGTACCTCTACCTAACTGAATGTCATCACCAAATGTATGTCATCTCCATTAATACTCTACGGTCACTGTTATTGTATCTGTTGAATACATTGTAAACACCATGCTTGTTTACCCTTTATGTAACATTATTTAGTGTCTTGGATTCTAGTATATTGTAAATAATGTATATACTGCACATAACCCTGTATTGTTTGAGAATGTATTTAATGTGTCTTCATTATTTTTTTTCTTCTTGACATTGTTCACCTATGTTGTTATTGCCATTATTGAACTGCCCAGGCCCACTTTGTAAATGAGTTCTTCTCAACAGTGTCCCAACTGGTTAAATACAGATGATTGATTGATTTTAAGTGTGTGGCAACCCCAACATAATAGACACCTAGAGAGAAAAAAAGAATGTTTGAAGTTAAAGTGTGTGGAAACCCCCATGTAATAGACACTTATGGAAAAATGATGTCCTTTAGGGCTCTAGTACAGAGGAAAGGACTGTTTGAGGTTCTGTGGGAAAAATGTACAAAAACCCAAACTGTCTGTACTGGAAAAGAAAGTGCTTGTTGAGAAATCTGCATTTACGGTTGCCAAACCTGGGGGACCACCCCATTCTGTGTCCATCTGTATCAGAATAAAGCCATACTGTACAATCTCATTTCCAGTAGTGGACATTACATCTGTGTTTCCCAGTGTAACATTGTTTATGGGCCCCCTCAGAAGACAGACATAGCATAGCCCTAGCACCTCTCTCCCAGAACTCGGTGTAAATATAAATGTTATTTTGCTCCCTAACCCCCCAACCTCTAGATGCCAAGCCAGGTATTTGCACAAAGTGCCAGGGGTGGTACCTATTGTATGCCAACTTGTGGTTTGTTGCCTTGTCTGAGTACAAGTTGGGGGGGTCCTGGTTGCAAGATGCCACTCTTGCCCCGGGTAAGAGTTGCATCATCTTACTAATCTGTCTGTCTAGTAAGCTGCCCAGATAATACCAATATCTTGGTGGTGCCTTCCCAGTGGGTAGAGAGCCCTAATTCAGGAGAACTGTATACAGTAGAGGTAACAGGTGCCATTTTTACCAAGTAAGCATCCACAGACATTTAGTAGTAAGGGTCCCCATATAGTACACTTCCGGGTTAGGTGAGCAGTGTGTGCAGAGATGTCTGAATCTATACAAGTCATAAGAGAGTGATGGTCGGTGTAACTAAAGATAAATATTACTTGCAAATGCATCACAATAGAATGGAAGTGTACATTTGCCAACACCCTCTGAGTGCTTTGTGTTTGAAGTCCACCATGCATTTCAGGTCTGGCAATTCTACAGCAGATGGACCCTTTATTGCGTAGCGATGATTTCTAGTACTTAACTGAGACAAAAATTACTGGACTTGAAGAAGTGGCCTGAGAGCATGATCTTCTTATCTTCCTCCATTGAGCTATACCAATAGAACTGCATGCTGTTGACAGCAGGACCACTTGGAGCCTTTTGCCATAGCCAGCTTTAGGCACCAGTGAACCTTGCAGTTGCTGGGGGGCCCATGCCGACTGGGGCCTCCAGAGAGATCCAGTGTACCAGTTTAATTTTTTTTTAATTATTTTTATTCATGTTTAAAGTAAAACAGCACTAAAGAGTGTCACGGGGCTTTGTGAAGCCTTTTCATGTGGTGTCATAACATCATGAAATTACTCATTAAGGTAAGTCACAGCCAATCAGAAGCTGATGCCCAGCCATGGGTTGGATGGGCAGTGGGACCCCAAAAACTAAAATAGCTACTGCCCCCTAGAAAATACAAATATGTAGCTGATTGTATTGAAACTAAATGATTGTGCATTTTGGGCAAAGTAAAAGAAGAGGTTAGTTTGGGTTGGGTATGGGCCCCATGATTTATCTTGCTGGGGGCCCACAAAACTCTAAAACCGGCCCTGACTTTTACCAACTGGAGCCTCCCATGATGACATAGGTCAACTCAGTCTGTAAAATGTCAACTCAGCATGTATAATGTGGGTGGCCTCATCATTCCTCAGTACTTGTTCCCAGATCTGCTGAGAAACAACTTGCTATCTCCTTTGCAGGTATGTTTGCTAGTATTGTTGTATGTTGCCATTGAAGAAACCTTTATTCAGTATCTGTTATTGCAGTAAGGTGAAGATTTATAAGGATGACACTCATTGACTGTCTACTGTCAGAGCCTCTTGTGAAAACCTAGGCAATTTTCCAAGGCTTTAGAGGCATCCCTTCAATAGAAGGAAAGTACCCTGCATTTGATAGCAACCTTTACATCAGTTTCACCATTCTTCTCCACTGATTTCACTTAGATACTGTACCTTGCCTTCACCATAGCAGTTGATAATAATGTCTCCACCCTGGCCATCCAATCTAAGGAAAAATTGTCAAAATTAGACTCTGTAGATAAGGACAAACATACACTAGGGTAAACATAGGGATGCCCAGTTATCTGCTTCTCCTTCTTGTCCCCAGTCTCCACACTATTACAGTGCTACAGGGGGTAAGTCTATAGGGTAAGACAGTGAGCTGTCAATCACTGAGCATGTATTATATACAATACGCGCTCATTCAGAGCTCAGTTGGTGGCTGGCTGTAGTGGTGAGAGATGGACTGTGCCAGTCGCCAGGTAGGTTTTAGCCAGGTCAGCTGAAAACAAGACTGCAATAATTGCAGATCTTGTTGAAACAGTGGAGCTGGTTTGCATCACCGAGACCTTGCTGGACGAGAATTCTGGCCTCATTCTGGAGACTTTAACTCCAGCCGGTTACTCAGCGATTCAACGCCCGAGATTGGATCATGGGGGGGCGGTGGTTTCAGTCTGTTTTAAGACCGAACTCAACCTCACGAATGTACCAGTTAAGGAGGCTGAGTCATTTGAGTGTACCACGGTAGCAGGTGTAGGTTGTAGGATCACCCTCATTTACCGTCCACCCGGAAATGAGAGGCTGTTCCTTCAGGAAGTCGCAGACTTTGTCGTCGACATGGTGTTTGAGTCGCCCAGGCTGATAGCCCTGGGTGACTTCAACACATGGATCGACGATGAACTCTTGCAGCTTGGACAACACTTTCTCCAGCTGATGTCTTACAGAGATAGTTACTACTGATACCCATAAACATGGTCACTCTCTTGACCTAGTCTTCCTCCTGGGGATCGAGGCCTCTGATTTGGGGGTGGAACCAGTCAGATGGTCTGATCACTACACCGTGGGGTTTAGTTTTAGTGCCCCCTTTGTAGGCCTGCCCCTGTGGAGATGGCCAGGTACCGCTCTTTACGAGCTATAAGCTCTGAAGGCCTGGCAGTGGTACTCAACCTGTCGTCCCTCCCAGTGACAAGCAGTGATCCAGAGACCCTCGTGGCAGCCTATAACTCAGCCATCTCGGTGGCTCTGGATGTCATTGCTCCTGTCCACGTTTGTCCTCTCTCCTTTCGCCCTTGGCCCCCATGGTTTGATGGGACTTTGAGGGAGATGTGGTGATTAGGACGAAGGTTCGAGCTTTGCTGGTGGAAATCCGCCCTTGATGCTGACCGCCTTAGACTGATGGATCATTATCAAGTCTATCAATCCTCAATCACCCATAAAAAGGCAGAGTTCCTGTCTGGGGAGATTGTGGCTGCTCAGAATCGACCAGCTCAGCTTTTTTGAACGGTAGAAAGACTGTGCAACCCATCCTGTCTACAAGTTCGAAAAGCCTTTTCGCAAATAGAGTGCGATGAACTTGCTTGATTCTTTGTGTCTAAGGTGGCTGACATCAGGGTGGTACTCCACCCAGCACACTCTAGGGGTGTTGCTGTGGATTGGCCCAAGGCCACTACTTCTCAGCTTTCCTGGAGTACCTTTGACCAACCGGAGTTCATGGATGTCATACGGATTGTCTAGGGTGCTCACCTTATGTGCTGTAGTTTGGATCCAGGACCAACTTCCCTGATTTTGGGTTGTATTGATTCCATCGGTCTGCTCCTAGTATGAATAGTCTGGTGCTCCTTGGAAATAGGTGAGTTTCCTAGCTCCCTGAAGGAGGCGGTGGTAACACCCCTCTTAAAGAAAGCTTCTTTGGACCCAGACTGCCATGCAAACTACAGACCAATCTCTAACCTTCCCTTTCTAGAGAAGGTGATTGTGCAGCTGGAGAACCATTTGACCATCCATGACATGTATGAACCCTTCCAGTCTAGATGTCAAAAGAGACATAGTACTGAGACAGCATTGGTTCAGGTGCTCAATTATCTCCTGATGGCTAGAGATTGGAAAAAACGTTCCATCTTGGTTTTCTTGATCTCTTGTCAGCATTTGACACTGTGGACCATGGGTTTCTGCTTGACCGCCTGAGGTTCATCTGTGGATTGTCAGGTACGGTCCTCAGGTGGTTTACATCTTTCCTCACTGGAAGAACTCAGAGAGTGGTGTCCGGGGTTTATTCCTCGGACCCAGTTCCTCTGTCTTGTGGAGTCCCTCAGGGTTCAGTGCTGTCCCCCATGTTGTTCGCAGTGTGTATGCTGCCCCTCGGAGACATTGTAAGAAGGCATGGGCTGAGGTTTCACTGCTATGCTGATGATACCCAGCTCTACCCTTCTTTTGCACCCGACCAAGATGGAGCTCTCTCAGTCTTTAATAGTTGTCTCACAGAAATCCAGGAGTGAATGAATTCCAGTTGGCTAAAGTTGAACTTGGAAAAGACTGAGGTGTTGGTTGTGGATCCGTCATGCCAGATAGGGGGGTCAGTGATGGGTTCACCCTCTGGACTCTTTCTTGGGGGTGAATCACTCCCAACCTTTGAACGGGTGCAAAACCTGAGGGTAATTTTTGGTGACGGGCTGACTGCATTCGCAGGTGTCGACTGTCGTCAAATCCTCCTTTTACCATTTTAGAAATATCTCCAGGATTCAACACCTTGTTCCGTCCAGTGATTTTCCTATGCTGGTCCATGCCTTTGTGTCCTCGCACCTTGATTACTGCAACTCCCTCTACCTAGGGGTGGAAATTGCCACTTGTAAAGCATGTAGAATGCTGCGCAGCTTTTGACGGGAACTTCTAGATCCTGTCATATTATGCTGGTGCTACGTGGACTGCACTGGCTGCCAGTACAGTGGCAGATCACCTTTAAAGTTGGTCTTCTGACTTTTAAAGCCCTACATGGACTAGGCCCAGAGCACCTGAAAGAGCTTCTGGTCTCCTACTGCCCTGGATGATTGCTACGCTCAGCCGATGAGGGGTTGCTAGAGATTCTGAGGGTGTGTTTGAAATCTTCTGGGGCCCATGCATTTATGCACAAGGCCCCAACCCTCTGGAATTCTCTACCCTGTCGGATACAGGAGTGCACGACCGTGGAGGGATTTAAGCACGCCTTGAAAACATATCTGTGGGCTCAAACTTTTGGTGAATAGATAACTTTACAGCTGGTTTCTGTTTATATTATTTTAATGATCTGGATGTTTGATGTGCTCTTTTAAATCTGTTAGGCGCCTTGATATTTTTGAAAGGCGCCCTACAAATAAAGTTATTATTATTATTATTATAAGATGAGGGGAGCAGGGTGGTAGGGCGCTGCTGGGTGTGGAGTCCACTAGACCACCAGGTAATTGAGATTTCACTTCACAGGAGATCGGGGCTGTGAAAGTATAACAACGGGAGATTGAGGCTTGGGGTGGGGATTCACTAGACCACCAGGTATTACTGACTTTCACTGAATGGAGGATTGGGGTTGGGGGGAGGCACTAGACTACCAGTGCACTTTATTACTTTACTTACTGGTGATTGGGAATCGTGGCTGGGAGGGGCGCTACCCACCAAGGGCCTCTCTCTTTGGTACTCTTGCTGCATAGCTGTCCCACAGCTTACGACACACCTTTGCCATGTGCCCTCTGTTTGGTGCAGGGCCAAGGTTGCTGGAAGCCACGGAACTTAGCTGCTAGGACATTAACAGATTGAGAATCGAGTGCAGGGTCCCCGGTGCATCAGTAATCAATGCAAGCCACCTTTGGTGCAGCTTGCATCAACTTTGAGAATTGGGCCCCATTTGTCTGATTTTTTTTTTTTTTCATTAAATTGTTACTATACCTGCCATCAATGACCACAGTGTCTTTAGTCCTGGACAGTCCATCAGTGCTTCTGACAGTGGTCCTGGGTGCTATGAATTTGACTTCTATTGTCTACCTAATGTCTCCTGCACTTGATGCTTTTATTGAAAAGAAAGCCTCCCCATAAGAAGCCAATTAAACCTCCTCTTGCTGACGATGAGGAGGAGGAGAATCCTGACCTCTAGCATGTGAAGGAGGATTATGAGGTGGAGGAATGAGATCTGACCTTGCCTGAGGGCATGGGCTCTAGTTTAATACTATCTTCCTGCAGTGAGGACAGTGTGGTTCACATTTACCTCCTGAATAGACTTCATTTCAAGCTGTGCTTAAGCTAATGTGGGAATCCCTAGGATTCCCAGCTGAGGAGGAAAACTCCTGGAGTTCATCACTGTTTTTGCTGTAATAATTACTCCAATTCATCCAGCCTTGTAGGATGCTAATATACTATAGCTGTCCAGCATAGGCCTAGTGCCCTTCCTGCTATTTCTCGCAAAGCTGACAAGCAGTAACTGGCACCAACTACTTCATTTTTCTATTCATCACAGCCTGAGACTGACTCACTAATCATCATGACCACTCATGATAGGTCTAAGGCACCAAGGCATATGAGCTGCCTTCCTTCTGATAGAGAATCCAAGAATCTGAATGTCATGGGAAAGAGAACTTATGCTTCAGAATCCCTTGGCCTGTGAATTGCTAACTATCAAGCTTATATGATTAAGTATCAGAACAGCCTTTAGAAGTCCTTAACTACCATGCCTGACAAGTTGTCTGAAGGACCCTCCAAAAGTGAGGTCCAGAGGACTGTTCCTCATGTCTTGGATGCTGGAAAGCATCTCCAGGGTTCCATCTATAATGCTTTGGATGCTTCAGTCCATTCTGCTGCTTCTGGCACTTGCCTCGGGCACTATTTTTGGCTCAGAGAGGTTTTTGCCTCTGACGTACAACAAACCATTCTTTATACCCCATTTGATGGCCAGAAACTATTTGGCCATGACATCAGGATGACATTGAAGGATTTTTAGGCTTCTAAAATGATCCTTCATTCCCTCAAGGCTCAGACCCCTCAGCCCTACCATAGACACAGTCATGGTTCTTTTTGCAAACCCTTCTCCTGCCCTACCCATGGGTATCCCTGATCCCAAGGGTGTGTATCTCAGCATACCCTTACCCCTCCTCTGTTGCCCATCAATACCTGCCCAGTGCCCCAAAAGTTGTAGGTGCTGGCAGCCAACATAGAAGTAAATCATGACAGATGCATGGTTTCTTGGCATTATTTATTTAGTTTTGTTTACCGGGTAGGGTGCACTAGGCATACAGTACATTTGCCTATTTTCAGGCACGACCGGGAAGGATACAAGAGATATGACATATACAAAGCTGTCTGGCTGATACAAGCATAGACATAATATACCAGGAGTATGTATTTAGAGAGGTTATTTTAATTTTTTGTATTTATTTATTTAAAAATGTTTCACCAGGAGGGAACACTGAGCCAAGGCTTGTTTCCAGGTGCAACTTTGGGGAGAGGGGATGGGGGAAAATGCAGCAAAAAGTATCTACATACAGGTAAAACATAAAACAGTGCATGCTCTGGAGTTGCTCTCTACACCACCAGTGCATTCTCCTCCTCCCTATCATTATCCTCCAGGGACCCTTTCTGTCACCTTAAATGCAATTCAGGTATAATGATAAGGGCCAGTCAAGCAGAAAATATCAATCAAATAACCAAAAGGGGCTAACTGAAAGGTAGCCTGCTGAGTAACATATGTAATGATAACAAGCAAATCAGTGCTGCACAAAGGAAGCCTAAACAAATGGTAAGCTCAGGTCAAACAGCTGTAGTCAGATGTGACCCCCAACAGAATCCAAGCGATACCTTGCAAGTCCTATGGAGTGCTGACAAAGGAGGAGGATAAACACAAGGGACGGCTCCACTGGGGGAGATGCATCTCCTGCCTGACTGCTGCCCATGCTAATGCTAACTGTGTGATGCCCTTAAGCTCTGCCTTTGTACTATGGGCACTGCATAGATACATAGATACATAGACAGTGTCGGCAGATAAGGGCCTATGGCCCACCCAGTCTGCCCATTTGAGCTTGTAAGTTCAGTTTGTTTTCCTAGAAGTCTGTTGCCCCTTACCCCTGACCTCCAGAATTCCTTTATGTCTATCTCATGCATTCTTAAATCCCATGATTGTTTCAGCCCCCACCACTTCCTTTGGCAGGGTGTTCCACTTGTCCACCACCTGTTCTGTGAAGAAATTCTTCTCATGTTTCCTTTGAATCATCCTCCTCCAACTTCATCCCATGCCCTCTAGTCCTGGAACATCTTTTTCATAAAAATAGTGTTTTCCTGTACCCTGTTCCTCCCTGTAAGATACTTGTATGTCTCATCATATCCTCTCTCCTCCTCTCCTCCAGGGAGTACATGTTCAGTTCCTTCAACCTGTCTTCATAGGACTTGTGATGCAATCCATGCACCATCTTTGTTGCCCTCCTCTGAACCTTCTCTACCCTGTCTATGTCCTTACGTAGGTATGGTCTCCAGAACTGTACACTGTACTCCAGGTGGGGCCTCACTAGTGTCTTGTATAGCGGAATTATGACCTCCCTTTTCCTGCTGATGATGCCCCTGCTGTCATGGAAAAATATATTCTTCTTACACTTTACTTTAAAATCAGGCTCAGGAACACTGCATGTAGTAAAAAGAAAAGTTTAATACATATGCATATGGGAGTCTGCTTCCAACAACATGCAAGGCTCCCTGAGTTTCATTAGTCAATCACTTGTATACCTTTTTATCAAGGTGTTGTTAGGCATTGTTAATTTTACTGAAAGGCGTATTTTTATCTTGAAAAATACGAACATTGCAGTATTAGCCAATCATAAAACAGAAAAACATGTTGATACCAATGTATGGGGTACTTTTCCACTGCTTATTTCATTTCTTTCCCAATACTTCTTGATACATATGCCTGGGTCAATCTGACCTGAGTGAAACAATGAGTTTCATTCACACCATAGCAACATACAGCTTGCCTTCAATGCCTCAACGTGCTGTTATCTTATATTTTGCCCAAGCATGTTTTTATTTTATACTTTGTCTGAGCCTGTTATTCAGGCTGGTACAAGACACAACCAGTTCTATCCAGTTTTATTTTGCTTTCTGCTTCTACAAAGGTACCTCAGGTAACCTCAGTGACATTCTGTAACCCTGTAACAGCATATACTAGTATGAACTCAAAAATTTCTACTACATTCTCCCCTCTTTTGATACTTTGTATCAACTAACCACCCCCCTTTTTATCTATATGATTTAAAACTGGTTGCCAGCATACAGATAGTTAAGGCATTTATAAAAAAAACATTTTGTTCTGGAGTTGGTACAGAGGGAGTTACAGATGGAACACAAATGGTGAGTTTGTAAAACACAATACAGAACTGAGGGATGTCAACACCACAATTCAGATATGTGAAAAAAAATGCTAACATGTGACACCATATATAACACAATATAACATAACAATTTTGTCGATGAAAAAGAGTTCATGGAATCCACTTTGAGAGTGAATACGGTAGATGCTACCTTGTGTTGAGGTGTGGCACACCCTTGGAGCTTGATTGAAGAATCTGTTGATAATGTCTCTTGACAGATAAGTCCTTATAAAACATAACAGTCCATAAAGTTAACAGTCCATAAAGTTCATATAAGTAAGCACAGGTTGGTGTAACTACAGTACAGGTGAAATGTCATTTGCAGAATGGTGGTAACCCCACAAGGCACATGGGGCAATGCAGACAGTAATTTAAAAACAAACACCAGCATAGTAGAAAAGTCAGTGTTCATTTTGCTGGCTGCTGGATGGCTGATTAGCAGACACACTGGCCAGGGGTGCATTGAGTCCTTTTAATGGAGTAGCTACACACACACACACACTGGCATGGCATTTGTGTTGTGGTAGTTGATTACACTCTGGCACAAAGATTAACAGTTCATAAAAAATTAACAGTTTACAATAAACCAGAGTAATAGGGTTGTATAAGGTACCAGCCATGTTTGGAACAAGCAGCAGTGAAGAAAATGCATGTCTTGCTTGAAGATCAGTTGAAAAAAATGTTCTTGCTGAAGTTAGGGGATTGCCCCTACCCCAGACTTAACTTCATAGTAAGCAGAAACAATAAGCTTGATTGCAGAGCCTGAACTGACTGGACCTTATTCAGTGGATTTAAAGTTCTATTAATAGGTGTAATTTTGCTGAAAACATTACCCTTGCAGAGGTAATAATAACTTGATTCATGCAATAGTCCTTATATGGAACTAGTCAGGCACAAGATAGTGATGACATCAAAGCTGTGGCAGTTGTTTTCTTTTCAGGAAAAAGATGAAGGTCTTGGCAACTTAGATGAAAGTATTACTGCTGTGGAATGTGGAGAGCTTATGTGTGCCACACCGAGGAAACCTGCAAACTTACAAAGTGTGTTAGACACTGAATTAAAAACACATAAATAACAATCTTGTAAACTATTTGGCTTTTTTGTTTTATAAAGAGTGGTGTGACAGAGCCTAAATTCTGGCAATTGGAAAGAGAAAAATAAAAATGGGACATCAACCGCACACCCTGGGGGTGCAGGCCGAGGTTCAATTATACCATTTGACCATCTGTAAATTATGACAATGCAATGGTTACATCCCTGCTTTCAAATCACAGAAGCAGTTATGACAGTGATGAACATTATTTCTCTGTCTGTTGCAAGCAGGCCTGACTGAGACCTGAGTGATAAAATCTTGTAATGTTACAATAACATGCTTCAAACATATTGTTCATAGCAATATGCCTGATACACTATGCAATTAGCGGGACAAATACATATGTTGTTGGCCTGTGCCAATTTAATAACAGTGCCTATTGCACCTGTGAATAATAAGACAAACGGAGCATTAATTTGTCTGGGGTTTTGCTTTGGAACATATTGTAGGGGTGGGTCAGCAATGCTGGCCCCAGTATTTAGGTTTGGTTATGAGCATTAAAAATGCTATACATGTGGAGCACTTTCCTGAATACACACATGATACAGTGTAGCAAGATGTATATCAAAACATTATAACATAAACGTGAAACATTATTGTTTGCAATAGAACAATTTCAGTATTGAGCATAATATACATTTTAAACAACAAATATAAACTGTAAACTTAGCTTAGAGTCCAGAAATGTTAGAGTACTGTGAATTTACTGGTTGAAAAAAAAATGCATTCATTGCTGTAAGGTTATGACAAAAATTGTTTTACATTTGTTTTGACAGAATAAGAAAGCTGAAAAGACAATCAAAAGAATGAATATGTGTGGACATACATACACAACTTCACCCTCCAGCATAACTGATTGCTTGCTGAGGGCAGAAGCCCTTGTACCAATAATAGGTGTGAGATTTAATTGTTTGCACTAGAAAAAACAGAAGGGTTTGAGCTGGGTTATGCTGTTAAAATACTTTGGGTCTTTTTTTAAAACCTGTAAATAAGAAACAATTATTGGCAAATACACATTTTCTTTATTTACCCCTTTGGGGGAACAGTGATGTACCTTGCAACCTTTGTGGGTATTACACTGGAAGGGAGGAAGGGTAGCTTACCCCCTTCCCCTGAGCTCCTACTGGTGGAAGAGACAGCTCAAATACTGTAGCAATAAAAAGGTTAGCTGTGGATGGTGACATGATCCCCACCTACTACACTTTAAATTATAACAAGATAATATTACAATTAGTTTAGTAAGTTTCATACCTTACTATAAAGATGGGGAACTTCTTTTTCTCTAGAAGAAAGAGAAGAAACACAGACAAACAACAAAAGCAAACATACACAAGTTTAAAAATAAAACAAGATTATTTCCATAGGATAAAAGAAGCCAAGCGTCCCTGGGTTCCCTTAACCCAAGCATGACAAAATGTCAGCTGAGTTTATAAAAGATCCGGATTGATGGTAATACCGTACGTACGTATCTCTTAGAATGCATTTTAAAATGAAAAAATGATTACACCATGGTCACACATAAAAACAAAAGCCATTGTTTTTAACTGTAGATGATAAACTCTCAAAAACAGCTGTAATAGTCCTTTTTTCAAAAGTGTACTGTATATATATATATATAATAAAAATATGGGGAGATGATGAATAATTCTCCCCTTCCAGCTGGAGTATTGCCTGTGTTGGCTGCAAGTCAGAAGCAGTGAGAGGAGAAGGAAAGTTTGTTCCTCTTCACTTAGAATACTAGTTTTGAAATAAAAAGTCAAATTACATGGTTCACTCTTGGTGTGCTTTCATGAAAACATACATTTTGTGTGAAAAGTTGTGCTTTAGGTATGGAATACACATCAAGTTTGAACTGGTAGTAACATAAAATGTTGAAACACAAGAAGGTCAAATAACGTGCAAAAGGTCACAGTGTGCATGCAAGGGTCGTTCAAACCCAGTTATTTTTGTAGTGTCCTTGAACACTACTAATATTAAAATATTTTTAAATAATAATAGAGCACACAATAAAACTGCTGGCCAATACAGTACACACACATACACATACACAAAAAGAAATACTTAACACAAAATAAGACTGACAATATTTGACACCAATTTGCTGAGGTAATGCCCATAGTTTTATTAGAAAACTGTACGTGTTTTAGATATATGTGCTGCCTCCTGCCTGTCTTGTAACACTGACAATTTTCAAACCAACACATTTATACATATCGCCATGCCAAATCTTTCCAGAACAAAACACTTTTTAAACACATTCTAACGCCATTAAAATGCAGCGCAACATACCATCTGTAAGTAAACACATCTAGTATAACATGGTTACACCTTTTGGCACATAGCTAAAATATGGCACTCTGCCATTTTGCAAAAAGTTTCTGGTTTTAACTAGAAGTATGATAAAGCCATTTATAGCTGTTAACACATTACATTTTCACCTAGCAGTGGCTTGACACGTTGCTTGCAAACTACAAATCTTTCTGCACATTGTAATCTATGACGTCATAACTCTTCACCATCAATACTACCTGCTCCAACCAACAACTACATACAACATTTCTTCACTGACCCTATCTAGGCAGCACAAATGTTCTATTAAAAATAAAACCAATTAAAACAGTCAGATATGAGGCAAAGAAGCTCTTCTTTCTTTTTTACTGTAACATTGTGCACCGAAGGCAGTCAATCCTATCTCGCAACCTTGACAACAGAATATAATTACAGAACACAGATATACGCTGGAAAATACGCACAAGAGAGATGGAGCATTACTTTGTTTAGTACATGTATTACAGAAATAAAACAGACATCAAAAAAAAACTTTAAATAATAAAACAATTCAGACTTACCAAGGTATTTTCCTTTTTTTTTTTTTTTTTTTGATACACTGGTCCGATTGAGAAAACTGACTGCAGGACCTTCATGATAATTTTCAAACACTGCAGCTATTAACCCTTTCAAAGGTTTTAACCCTTTCAAAGGTTTTCTTTTGGCCATTTTAGTAACCTGCCAAACCAAGTCTTTTTCCAGAGCTCTGGTTTGCAGTTTAAAACAAAACAAAAAAACTCTAAGAGTACTAAGTTGAGATCCATTTGGTAGAGGTCCCAGTACCTGGGTTTGGGATCAAATGTTTCAGCCTCTATAGGAGGCAAGGAACTTGAAATTGATACAGAAAAACTTGAAACTACACAGATAGGCAACATGGGGGAGGATTTTCAAATCATCCCGTCTGTAGTCACCTACTGTGCGTACATCCACAGTAGTTTATTTTTCTTTCTCTAAATGTTGCTTATCTAACGTTACTTAATCAGTCGCTGCTTTTCTACTAAAAACAGCCTGAACTGTGAAAGCCATCATTGGCTCTAACAGTATATACTTGTAGCAAGCACAAATTACAAGGGCAAAGGGCAGTTGCCCTTGCTTGTTTGAGAGACTTTTTCTTAATACATCTCTCCACATATTTTTAAACCTGGAGTCCTCAAACCCTCTCCATACTTTTCAAGCATGCATTTTACGGGGCCGGAGGCAACCCACGGAGACTCCTTATTTTCCTGCTTATGTTTGCTGCGCCCCCCATTTTAACCAATATTCCAGATTTCGCACTCAAGTAAAGAAACTACAAAGAGAGAGGCAAATCAAAAGGAAAAGAAAAAAAACAACCACCGGAGTTACTGTTGCCTGCCTCTCCACAGTTTTAAGGTGCTCAACCCACTTAAGGGTTTCTTGCGAGGTGCTCAACCCACCTAAGGGTATCTTGATAGGGTGCTCAACCCACCTAAGGGTATCTTGCGAGGGCGCTCAACCCACCTAAGGGTATCTTGCTAGGGTCCCCTTGCTCAACCCACTTAAGGGTATCTTGCTAGGGCGCTCAACCCACCTAAGGGTATCTTGCTAGGGGTGCTCAACTCACCTAAGAGTTCTCTTGCAGGTCCCCCCCAGTTTCCCTGTCCCCTTCTGCCTAAAGTCTCATACTATTAAAACAAGCTCAAAACTTCCCCATTTACTTGTTTACTTATTCTTTATAACATGCAGCATCCCAAGGCAAAAAGACAAGGTAGGTACTTACCATAGCAACGTACAGCTTACCTTCAATGTCTCAACGTGCTGTTATCTTATATTTTGCCCAAGCATGTTTTTATTTTATACTTTGTCCGAGCCTGTTATTCAGGCTGGTACAAGACACAACCAGTTCTATCCAGTTTTATTTTGCTTTCTGCTTCTACAAAGGTACCTCAAGTAACCTCAGTGACATTCTGTAACCCTGTAACAGCATATACTAGTATGAACTCAGAAATTTCTACTACACTGCCTATACATCCCAGCATTCTATTTGCTTTACCTGCTGCCTTGTCACACTGTTTCCCTACCTTGAGGTCATCAGAGATGATAACCCCAAGATCCCTTTCCTGCTTGGTGCATGCTATATCCTCACCCCCCAACTGATATATTGTGCCAGGGTTTTTGTGCCCCATATGCATTATCTTGCACTTCTTTGCATTGAATTTCAACTGCCAAACCCCTGACCATTCTTCAAGTTTCTGCAGGTCACTTCTCATTCTGTCTACACCCTCTGGTGTGTCTACTCTGTTACAGAGCTTTGTGTCATCAGCGAACAGTGAAATTCTGCCTTCTAGGTCCCGGAATGTCACTGATGAAGACGCTGAATAGGACCGGTCCCAGCACTGATCCCTGTGGTACCCCAATGGTCACTCTTCCCTCTGTGGAGTGACAGCCATTTACCACCACCCTCTGTGTCCTGCCACCCAGCCAGTTACCTACCCACCACACTACTGTCCTGCCCACACCCATATTCCCAGTTTGTGTAATAGTCTTCTATGTGGCACAGTGTCAAAGGCCTTGCTAAAGTCCAGATAGGCCATGTCCACTGCCCTCCCTGATCCACCTCCCAGTTACCCAGTCAAAAATTCAACGAGGTTGGTCTGACATGACCTCCCTGGTGAAACCATGCTGCCTTGGGTCCTGTAGTCCATTGACAACCAGATGTTCCACCAATCTCTCCTTCAGTAGTGCTTCCATGATCTTCCCACTACCGAGGTGAGGCTGACTGGTCTGTAATTCCTGCTTCCTCTTTGTTCCCACTTTTGTATAAGGGGACTACATCTGCTGTCCTCCAGTCTTTGGGAACCTCCCCTGTTTCCAGTGATCGGCTAAACAGGATAGCCAGAGGTTCAGCCACCACCTCTCTTAGTTCTTTAAGGACCCTGGGGTGCACCCCATCTGGCCCCATTGCTTTATCAAGGCATGGAGGACCACTAAAAGTAGGACAACCTTTCAGTAGAAGGGAAGGCTCTTAACCCAGCCCAATACGGTGGTGGCACACTGATTCAGGTCCTGGTGCAGACCTCCTGGTCCTGGCCTCTGCTGTAATAGCAACAGTGGGTGGGGGAAGGGGAGCAGGAATGCACTGCCACTCCTCATGGCCCTGATGAAAAGAAGCAGCAACAGAACTGAGTGCTAATCACACTTGAGGCTTAGGATTTAACACTGGCATGCAAACAGCTGATCCACATCTTTTTCTTCAGCTGCCCAGCCCAAATTGATGCTGGCACACTACTTCAAGTCCCAGTGCAGACTTCCTGGTCCACCTTTCCTCCAGAAAGGTGTTTGGTGTGGCTTGGAGAGCAGGAATGCACACACACCTCTTAATAGATCATCCAGGAAAGTTCTTATCTTTATCCCAGAGTGCTGTGTTTTTGTGGATGGCATTGTATTTATTACTTTTCATGTTAGGCAAGTACATCACCTGCCTTGTCCAGCTCCTGGAACCTTTTATCCCTGTGTTTCCATTGCATGCTGCTTTAACCATTTCAGTCTACAGTGATGTAGGGATTAACACTTTCTGCCCCTTCTCAAACACTCCATTAACTACAACAATTGTTCTTTTGCATCCCTGTCCTTTGATCGAGGCCATATTAACTCTGTGTATGGTATCTTATAGCATTGCCTGTTCATCCGTGCAGCATTCCTTTCCCACATCATAGGGCTCAATCCAGAAAGGTAGTTGGAATACTCTGGAATCAAAAATATCCAGGACGCAGAGCGGTACACCCTGGGAATGTGCAGCAGCAGCTGAGATCCACAACCCCATCCCCCAACCTTGCATGTACAGAGCCCCAGGCTGGTGGTAGTGGGTGACACCAGGGTGGTGCTGCAGGGAACATGGGGCATCCTCTTGGGTGCCCAGGTCTTTGCTCAAGTGGATCTCCTGCTCAGCATTGAGCAAGAGACCATGAGATATGGCAGTCCATGTCAGTTCTCCATGGACTGCCATATCTGCACCAAGCTGTACAATTAACATAGGCAGTAGTACACCGGAGCCTAATTCAGGTGATTGTGTAGGGGTTGCTAGTCATTTTTCTGCCGTTTCTTTTAAAATATTAAAACAAGCAACTAAATTGTAACCTATGTTGTTGTACCTGTTAATTTAGCTCCTCCTCCTCCTCTACCTGCTTTTTAAACTGTGTTCTCTTCTGTTTCTTAGCTGCTGAGGTCGTGAGGGCAAGCAGGTGTCAGCCCTCCCCAGACCCCCCCAGCACCGCGGATCACCGACGGAGCAGAAGGTAGTGTTCCCACACCTAAAGCAGAGCTCCAGCTGACTGCAGGAGAGGGATCCCCACCAGCGCTCTGCGCTGGCTGCCCCACGATCCCCCACCCTTGGTGAGCTCCTACTTATATAGGCAGTACCGCATGACTGTCAAAACCAATCAGCCCTCTTTTCCATTTGCTTCTTATACTTTCCTGACACTAGTGGCAGCCCCTGAGCAGTGTTCCAAACTCACATTAAAATGTTCTCTCTCTCTCTCTCTCTAGCAATGGTTGTTCTGCTCATAACCATATCGTCCCTTCCACCGTCTTTCTACCCCAATCTACAAAGCTCTCTGCCCCTCATCTCTGAGATTGTGAAGCAGCCTCCCCACTCTTCCTCCATCCTAGGGCACCGCCCTCTGCACTGCTGGCAAAACTGGGTACTGGGAGCTACCATCCTTCCCCCCTCTTTTCATGCTGGGTTGTCTGCCCTAAAGGTCTCCTACTCTTTTTAGACCATGTGTCTACCTCGTGTACACCATATCACCTCCCTAACTGCTGTAAATCACAAAGGAACATGTGCCTATTAAAACAACTCCTATCACTCCTGCTCCTTATAGCTGGTGATGTAGAACGAAACCCTGGTCCCACCTCCCCGATAAGTGGACGCCTCTCCACCCCGGCAAATCACCTTCCAAGAGGGTTTAAAATAGTACATCTAAATATATGCAGCATTCTGAACAAAATAACAGCCTTACAAACAAATATCTTAGCCCTATGCCCTGATATCTTAATCATTATAGAATCCTGGCTGAAGCCCCACAACCTTGGTGCCGAATTCTCAATACCTGGCTACTCCTTCATTCAGCAGGACCGTCAGGGCAAAAAGAAGGGTGGTGGCACAGCCATGTACATCTCCTCCAAACTCCAGTTCTCCACAATCAGACCTACCTCACCCACATTGTCAATAGATTCCCTACTAATCAAAATCTCTCTCCCCCACTCAATTCCAATATATGTAGCAAGGTCTTACTGCCCCCGGACACACCACTGTCTATCATCCTAGACCACCTAGGTACCCTGAGGTCCCTTGCTGCTGGAGGCGAACTTCATATCCTTGGGGATTTCAACCAGAACTGGCTTGCCAGCACAATCTCTAAAGCACGTTGTCAAGTATACACGCCAAACCTGTCCCAACAAATAACGGAACCCACTCACCTAAACCACAAATCCAAGAAGCATACTCTACTGGATTGGGCCCTTACCACCCACCCACATCGTATAATTAACGCTGGCCTACTACCGGACTCCCTCAGTGATCACCACATGATTTATTTGGTGTGGAAAATATTCAGACCAAAGGCCCCTCCCCCCTGTATATTGTACAATAGATTGTACAAATCCTTAGACATGACCGCACTTCTAAATGGCCTCACCAGCATTGATTGGTCCTACATCCCTAGGGCTCCCTCCATGGATGAGGCCCTCAAATTCTTCACGACCAGATTCCTGGCTATCTGGGACTCCCATGTGCTGCTCAGAAGATCCAGAGTAAGGGGATCCCATCTACCCTGGGTAACCGCCAACCTCTTGGAACAATTACTAGTCGGGGACTGAGTCTGGAAAACCTACAAGGCAACAGGTACTCAAACGGCTCTACAATACTACCGCTTGCTAAGGAATTCCTCCACAAGACTCATCAGACAAGCCAAATCAAATAATTTCAAGTCTGTGTTCCACAATAACTTTACTCATCCAGCACAATTCTGGAAGTCAATTAAAGTCCTCCTCACCCCACTGGTCCAACCCCCTACTCCAACCCTCAAGATAGCAGGAAGTATTATCACTGCACCGTGCACTGTAGCCACAGATCTTAACTCCTATTTCACCAACAGTGCATCCTCTCTACTCTACTCTCACCCCTCGCTCCCTCCCCCTGTTTCCCCAGTTGTCTCCTCACCTGCCAATTTCTTGTTTCGCCTTGTTACACCAGCTGAGGTACTAAAAATACTTCGGTCACTAAATCCAGCCAAAGGAAAATGCCCCTTGGGCCTTGACTCCAAAATGCTCCATTTCTCTGCCCCAGCCATTGCCAACCCTCTAACCACTCTCTATACCCTGTCATTCAGAGTTGGTACCGTCCCTACAAAATGGAAACACACCACAGTCATACCCCTCACCAAAGGAGGTGACCCTTCCTCCCCGTGCAACTACCGACCTATATCGCTGCTCCCCATCCTAGCCAAAATCCAGGAGTGCCTTGTACTAGCCCAGCTCTCCCACTACCTCAACTCCATCTCCTTCTTCACCCCTTACCAGGCTGGGTTTAGAAAAAAATCACTCTACCATCACCTCTCTCCTCCGTCTCACTGACACCATCCTCACGGGCATGGATAAAGGGGAGATAACTGCGGCTATCTTCATCGACCTGGCTAAGGCATTCAACATGGTCTCTCATGCTCTGCTACTGTCCAAAATCACCCAAGCTGGACTGACTGAGCCTGCCACCAATTTTTCCAGTCATACCTGGTAGGCAAGTCTCAGCCAGTCTGTATTGGCTCAGCCATCTCCACCTCACTCCCTGTTACCATCAGGGGTACCCCAAGGATCAGTCCTAGGCTCTTTGTTGTTCTCTGTTTTACTCAATGATCTGCCTGCAGTCTGCCCTCATACATCTCTCCACATGTATGCAGACGACATGGTGCTGTATGCCTCTGGATCATCCCCCACTGCCGTGGCAGCATGCCTGCCACAGGATTTTGACTCCATCCAACACTGGTTCTATTCAAATCAGCTATTTCTAAACCCTAAAAAAGCTGTCTCCCTAACTTTTGGCACTCGAGAAAAATTGTCCCATCTCCCAGCCTCCCCAACATTCCACACATTAGAAGGCTCCCCCCTAGAGGGTTGCACTACCTACAGATACCTCGGGGTCTGGTTAGACCAGCATATTGATGCTATACATAAGAAGCTACACCCCATGTTAGGTGCATTATATCATAATAAAAGTTGCATCCCCCTGCCCACATGCCTGGCTATGGTTCAAAAGATGATCCTCCCCATAATTGACTATGGGGATGTAGTCTACTGTGCAGCCCCTAAATCCTCCCTGACCAGACTAGACCCTGTCTTCAACTCCTTCTTCCATTTCTCCCTGGACTGCCCTCCCAGTACACATCACCACAACCTCTACCACTCCTTAGATCTCCCTTCTTTCCACAATCAGAGATTGGTAAACTGAGCTAGAACCGCTGCGAAATTCTGGTTGCAGTCCCTCCGCTCCTACCTTGAAACCACCCTTAATGTTCTTTCCCCCTCCAGCCTACTCACTCAGAAACATTGACTCTCAGCTACTTCACATCCCAACAGGTCCACCAGGTCTGGACAGGCTGCTTTCAGCTTCCGGATGCCCAAATTATGGAACTCCCTGTCGGCCGATATTAGACACGCCGCTAGCACTCCACACCGCAATGCTCTACTTAAGACTCAGTTCTCCACTACTTGCTCTTGCATTCTGCCCTGCTGAAGTTCTTGCAGCCTTGATGTCAGTTGTTTATTTGTCTTTGTTATTTTTATCCTGCTGTTGACAACCCTGCCTATTATTATGATATGGGTTGATGTGTAATATGTAATTCTGTGCGTGTTGCTACCATGCCTTTACTACCCTGTCTGTATATTGCTATTTATTTATAAAGATTTTTGCCTGCTCTATTATGATTATATTGAATCATGTACATGTGTAAATTCTACTATTACTGTATCCTACCCATCCCATGTTCCCCCAGGGCGCATCTGGAATTGAGTGGCACACTGCTCAGTATGCCTTCCTGGTAAAACTCTTAAAAAAAATAAAATAAATAAAAGCTAACCACACAGTTAGAAGACTAAAGCAAGCCAGTTGCACTGTAAGACAGAGTGATACTACACTCAGGTACACAGATAAGAAAAACAAAAGAGAGTGAGCACACGTTGTTAAGAGGCTTTAGCAGAAACTTAAAAGATGATGTGGCTTAAACCAACTTCATTTTTATTCAGTAAAGTGCAAAGGTGCAAAGGCAGGAAGGCAGGTACAGGTACTAACCACTCAGTGTTTCACCATCATGCAAAATGGCTTTATCTTGTCACTGCAGTGAAACATTGAGTGGCTACTGCCAGTACCTTCCTTCCTGCCTTTGCACATGAGTACTTCATGGAATAAACATGAAATTGGTTTAATCCACATTGTCCTGTAAATTTATGCTCAAGCCTCTTACCAGTGTGTACTCACTCTCCGTTGTTTTGCTGACCACACAGTTGTAACTGTACACTGACTAGTGCCGGTGCCATCCCCATCTTCATACACATGCCCCAGGGGTTGGAGGCTGGTGGAAGATAAGAGAATCTGGCCTGCTGACACCAGACAGACAAAGGTGGATAGGGGTGCTAAGGCAATACTGTACCCTTTTAGGCCATGTAGCTTCTGCCCCTTCCACTAGCTGCACATACCACTGCCACAGTGTTGTAAATAAAATGTAGTCATGTCCCCGGCCCATTGTTTGCTGTCAACCCAGCTGTGCGCATTGCTGTGTGCACTACTGGGAATTGGGTATGGAGAGAGCATGCAGCTATTGCTGTAGATAGCAGAGTGCCCTCATGGTACATCTTGCACATAGGGGGTGCTCTGCAGTTTTCCCAGCCTTCTGCATGTCTAGAGGGGCTTCATACCTTGTGGAGTATGTCCTTTTTCCAGATGAGTAAGGCCTGCTGATTGAGGTTAATGTTTATTTCTACCTGTTTCCATGCAGCTCTGTATCTGTTTTTGTTGATTCAGTTGTTATTAGATGTCAGCAAGAATTTTATATATTCCAGGCAGGTACTGTATTTCTGTAACTTGAGCACAATGCATTGAATAGTATGGTGGCATGTCACTAAAGGTTTAGAGTATCTGCAATTAGCGGCTTATTTTCAACCTCTACAGGTATTTTTATCCCAGACATTGTGTATATTTATGTAATTTCTCACATCCATATATCCAACTGTGTCTTTTCAATTTCAGCATAAACATTTTCTAAGGAGATTAATGCTCATGGCTCAAATGCAGCTGGGAACCATGTAAAATCATTTTTACAGCTGCAGTGGATGTAGCCCTGCAGACATCTTGCGATCACTGTAGAGAAAAGGAAGTTTACTGGATACCGAATGGACTTTTTAAAAGTGGAGGTGAACAGTAATTACTACACTTCAACCGCACTATTTTGTCTGTTAGTACCAGCAGAGCACAGCATTGTCCACTGTGTCCAAGGTGGCCACCGGAGTATTCTGAGCATGTGCGATGACTCACACATGTGCTCTGAACTCCAGCAGCATGGTGACACAGTCCATCATATCCAAGATGGATGCTGGAATTTTCTGCACATGTGTGAAAACTTGCAAATGCACACTGGACTCCAGTGTCCATCTTGGCAATGGCGGACTGTGCCGCCATGCTGCCAGAGCTCAGTGCACATATGCAGTTATTGCGCATGTGCAGAAAACTCTCGTGGCCATCATGGACATGGCAGGCAGTGTCATGTTCTGCCGGACCTCATCTGTAGCCATATTGGCTCTTGCTAGAGTTTGATTTAGTAGTTGTGCTCCCATATCATCTGTTGATGCTTCTGTAGAAATTGTGATCTTTCTCTCATGATCATTAAATTCCAGTACAGGTTCCTTTACTAGTGTTATTTTTATATCTGTCTACTCCTTTCATGCTTTGGATTCCATTTTTGTTCAATCCTGCCATCCAGTAAGCACCTCATACAGAGTGGAGACAGTCCAGGGAGGATGACTAAAATGGTGCACGGGTTGCATAAGAAACCTTACAAGGTGAAGCTAAATGATTTCAGCATGTACACTCTGAGTGGGGGGGGGAGATGACATGATAGAGACCTTCAAGTATGTAACGGGGGGTGAAGATGGTCCTTTTCTCCCAATAAATTATGTTTCTGTGTTTGAGCTGTTGTTCTCAGAGATAGATTTGGAATACATTTGACCAGGTAATTTAGGATACCCACATTTATCTGCAGGCATGATATTGCCTCCACTGTGGATCAGGGTGTATGCCTTTCTTGGACAATACATCTGTCAGGTACTGTCGAAAATCTGCTGCACTCTAATCTGGCATTTCCCTGCATTAAATTTGAGCACAGTTGGCCTTATCCTTTCAAGTACTGTCCCTGCAGAAGTACTTTATCATGATCATGTTTGTTATTTCCCCGCACAACAGTGACATCCAACTAAACCTTAAACCCTGTGTAGGGTCAGCCAACTAAACCTTAAACCCTGTGTAGGGTCAACCAACTAAACCTTAAACCCTGTGTAGGGTCAGCCAACTAAACCTTAAACCCTGTGTAGGGTCATCCAACTAAAACTTAGTCATCAAGTCTTTCAAATATTGATAGCAGAAGAAAAGAGGTAATACTTCCGCTATACAGATCCCTGGTGAGGCCTCACCAGAAGTACTGGATCCAGTTCTGGAGTCCTCACCTCAGAGAGGACAAGAATAGGTTGGAAACACAGCACAGCGTAGCAAAAATGATTCGGGGCCAGCAGGGCAGATTCTATGAAGAGTACCTCAAGGCACTAAATATGTACTCACTGGTAACCAGAAGGGAGAGGGGAGATATGATACAGACTTTCAAGTTCCTTAAAGTAACTAGCAAGGTAAACTGCAGGGATGTATTTAGCCTGAATATCAATTTGAGGTCACATGGTCACAAGTGGAAATTAACAGGAGGGAAGTTCAGGAGGGATATGAGGAAGTATTTCTTTTTGGAAAGGGTGGTGGAACCTTGGAACAGCCTGTTGGCCGAGGTGGTAGGTATGAATTAACTTGGGGGAGTCAAGCAGGCATGGGACAGAATGAAGAGAATAGTGGTCACCCGAAGTGACAAGACCAGGGGGGAGAGTGGGGATAGGATGGGGAGGGTAGTACCCTGGAGGAACAATAGGTTCTAGGGAAGATTCCAGGGATTATAAGGAATGTCGACAGAATGGATGGACCTCTGGTCATTTTCTGCTGCCCTGGTTTATGTTTCTTTGTTTCTAAATATTTGTTTAAAGGGACTGTGAAAGATCTCTCAAGCTACACAAATGCCAAAAGGCAGACACAGGATGCAGTACCTCCCAAATTGTGTTCAAGGTGCATCTAAATACTGACAAAGAGTGGAATTTTCAAAACTGTGGATGCAGCACTCATGTCTATATTTTGGATGCATGCTGCATCCACACAGATGTGTCCAGATGTTTGTCTTATTCACACACATCTGGATGCATTTGAGACATTTCCCACAGTTTATAGCAGTTTCTGCTGTAACTGGGGGACTTGCATCTGTTTTCCCAATGCAAGTATAGAATTCCATCTGGGAAGTTAGACCAACTTTGCATGGTCTAACTTCTTGCACAGATTTCTACACTTGAGTCAGAAAAACAGATGCCCAACAGCTGAAAATCTCACCCACAGCATCTAATTTTGGAAAATATTGTGCTCATGCCATTTAACCTGACTACTCACTTATGATTAGAATGTGATAGTGCTTCCTATTGGTAATCTTATTTAAGTCTTTAGGATCAATGAACAATCTCAAGGCTCTATTTTGTAACTATAACCTGTGATTAATGTGCCCATTCTGTGGACTCTTCAATGCTCCTGATTATCTTCAGTTACATCGGATGATCCTGCTCTTTATATGCTGCACATAGATACATATGGTTCACCCAAGCCACAGCAACAAGAAACACCGCGACTGTCATTAGGGTGCCGGCACAATGCTGATGGAGAACATCACGCCTGGCAATTGTGCCACCCGACCCCCATCGTAACCAATTCCCCAGGGCACATTCTGGCTGTTTTTTGGGGGGTCCTGCAACCCCCTATTTTTTAATATAATCACCTCTAGGCTGGAGGTGCATGGAGCAAGGGGCACAACACCCAGATGGTGCCATTCCTGCTGAGTGCTGCAAAATCCAGTTCACCAGCATGACAGACAAACTGGTTGTGGTGCCCTAATTGCGGCACCCTTACTGTGTTACCCACATAATGGTATACAGGTACATACTGTAAAAATTTACAGCAGATGAAGGCCAACCAATCCATCTAGACTGCCCATCCTACCTCACTACTTTCTGCCTGTGGCATCATTCTCCTAATGCCGCATGCATCTTCTGAGTTGTATGAATTAGTGTTACGGCTACATCCTTAAAATGAATTTTGTGTTTTACGGGAAGACTACCCACCACTCTGAATATGCTGCAACATTTTTTGCCACTTCATATTTTACACTGTGACTTTTACTGGGACATGTGGTTTCTAAATCAATAATGTGAATTTTCTTCACTGGCACCATCCTTTCACAGACTGTCAGCCCCAGTACTGGCTGTTAGTAATTTGGAACTACAACAAACACCATACTATATTTTGTTCTTTGCAGTTCAGGTCTGCTCAGCCAACTCCGTATGTGGGGATCACTACCCAGTTATATGCTTTGAAACGTATTTGTTTGGGAATTAAGTTGGACCTTTTTCCAAATTGTGATACTTTTTTTGGTCAATATGTTAATTTCAGTCCCAATGTTGAGCTTCAATGGAATATTAATATACAATATAAATAATATAAAAATATAGATGTTCGGCCTCATATTCAGAAGGTTAGCATGGTACTAACAGGTATAGGGATATGCTAAGTGGACTTGGCACATACAGGTGGTGCGGGGGCCTGAAACAAAGGTGCCTCCTGTGCAGGCATGGTGAATAGCAGGACTGTGCTAAATACACTGCTGCACCAATGCAAATGAGGGCACCCTCTTGCATACAGTGTACAGAGGTAATATCTTTTAAGAGGGTTCTATAGAGCACTATAAGGCCAATGAGGCAGTGCTATACAATGCTTCCAGAAACCTGCTTTTACTAACATGCCCAGTAGTGCTTAACCCCTGCCACTGGCATCACAGTTGGTGGCAACATCCAGTCACTCCCACTCAAGCCCTGTGTACAGCTAAGATTTCCTTTATCATAGTTCCTGATAGTCTAGTGATACCCTCCTCCTGTTTGATTGCTAAGCTCAATGCAGAATTCTTTTATCAGTTCCTTGTTAGTCTGGCTGTAAGCCCTCACCAGATCCCCAAGTTTAACACAGAATTAATTTACGTAATTTCCTAGTAGTATAGTTTGCACCCCTCCCACTTGACCCGTGATGAAAACTAAGAGTTACATTACTTTAGTCCCAGGTAGTCAAGTGGTACCCTCCTACCCAACCCCAAGTGTAATGAAGAATTCCTTTGTCACAATAACTGGCTCTCTAGCAATACCTACCACCTGTCCAGTCCCTGGTTTAACTGTCATACCCTCAACACCCCTACCCAGTCCTCCATGATTCATCCATCCCAACAAGGAAGAACCACTGTCAGATCTTCAGATGGTGACCAGCACAGATCTCCCACTCGTCACCTCGACCAGCCACCATTTGAATTGCAGCAAACAAGTGCATACATACTGTAGAAACTGTTTCTCAACAATACTGTACCTTTTCTTGGATTAAACAAATGATTTTTACACATGTATCAAGACCATGCCTAAAGAATAGATCTGCGTGAATGTGAATGCTTGTTTGTATAAATCCTTTAGACAGTCTTACAAAAAATCAATATAGGAAAACTACATTCTGGATGTTACTATAAATGTGGTAGTCACCTGCTGGGGCTGAACTTGCCAAACAGACACACGATAATTAATAAGCTGTTTTTTATGTTTGGCTGCCCAACTGATTCTGTTAGTTTGATGAAGAGCTGCCAGACTATTGTGCCAAACCAATTTGCTGTTTTCTTTCACTTTGAAGTTCAATGCCAGCTCCTCCTGCTAAACAAAGAATTTCTGGGTGATTTGCCAGGTCCTCAGGAAGTAAATGTCTCTCAGATAATGAAACTAGACTGACTGTTGTAATTTCAGGTAGTATTCTACTTCTGAACTAGGAAGCTCTCTCATGGGTTTTGTTTGCTGTTTTTTCAAGTGGTCCAAGGAGTATGGCTCCGTATTCTCCATTCAGATGGGTCCACGAAAGATGGTGGTACTGGCAGGCTATGAAACAGTGAAAGATGCTCTTGTGGATCATGCTGATGAATTTGCTGAACGACCAGACATTCCAATATTTAGACTAATTACAAAAGGAAACGGTAAGTGGGTGAATTTTTAGGTTTACTGTTTTGACTGTTATTCGTGGTAAAATTAGAGAAAATTAAAAGAAACGTATAGAATTTGTCAGCAGAAAAGGACCACTTGATCCACCCAATCTGCCAAGATGTTCCCTGCCTAATCTGTCTCCACAGACCCTAACTGGTCTCCAGCAACCCTCCCTGCTCACTACCAATGTATTAATATATCTCTATGTCTGTGCCACACATGCTTGAAGCCCACCACTGTTTTTGCCTCTAGCTTTATCCCATGCTGACTGGTTCTTATGTTCTTTCTCCTTTAAAAGAGGCTCTCCTCCTGCACCCTGTTCACACCTGTGAGGTGCTTGTAGGTCTCTATCATGTCCCCTCTTGCTCTCTTGTCTTCCAAGGTGTACATGTTGTTATCCCAATTAGGGGCCAAGCAGCCCTTATCTGCTATCTGATTCAATGTTTCTATCCCCCAGTCTCTCCTCGTAGAGTTTTTCATGCAATCCCTGCACCATTGTAGTTGCCCTCCTCTTGACCACCTCAGCCCTGTCTGTGTCCTTCTGAGGTGCAGCCTCCAAAACTGGGAACAGTATTCCAGGTGGTGTCTCACCAGTGGGGGTGATACAGTGGCAAGACCACCTCCCTCCTCCTGCTGGAGATACCCCTCCCTATGCACCCCAGCATCCCACGAGCCCTCTGCATTGCTTTATCACACTGCCCTGCCACTTTGAGCTCTTCAGTTATGATAACCTTAATGTCTCTTTCCTGCTTAGTGACTGTCAGTACCTCCCCTCCATCCTATTCCTTGATGCATCATGTTGCACTTTCTGGCACTGAACCCCAGCTGCCATGATCTTGACCATTACTCAAGTTTCCAGGATCCTTACACATTGTCTCCACCCTCTCCTAAGTTTCCACCCCATTACAGATTTTTGTATCATCCACAAAAAGCCATACCTTCCATTTCATTTCTTCAGCAATGTCCTCTATGAGGACATTAAAGAGGACCAGTCCCAGTACTGAGCCCTGCAGCATCCTACTGGTCATTCTCTCATCATTAGAGTGAGTGCCATTAACCACCACTCTCTGATGCCTATCTGTTAACCAGTTTCTAACCCAGTTCACATAGACTTTGATGGCAGATAAGGACCACTTGGCCCACCCAGTCTGCCCATTTCCCTACACATTGGATAAGCTACACATCCTAGTTAACCAACAGTCTACTTCCTCCTACCCCCCCACCAGAACTGCTTTATGTCTGTCCCATGCATTCTTGAATTCCCCCACAGTTTTTGACCCCATGACCTCCAGGAAGGCCATTCCATGCGTCCACCACTCTCTCCATGAAAAAATACTTTCTCACATTGTCCATGAGTCGTCCATCCTCTATCTTTAAATTGTGCCCCTTTGTTCTTGCACATCTCTTTTTCTGAAATATGCTACCCTCTTGGACTTTGTTGATTCCCTTGAGGTACTTGAAAGTTTCCATCATGTCCCCCTCTCCCTCCTTTCCTTGAGGGTATACATATTAAACTCCTTTAGTCTCTCTTCATATGGCTTCTGGTGCAGACCTAGCACCATTTCAGCTGCCTTCCTCTGGACTGCCTCCATCCTGTCTCTGTCCTTACAGAGATAGGTTCTCCAGAACTGCATTCAGTACTCCCGATGGGGTCTCACCAACTGTCTGCACAGAGTGATAACAACCTCCTGTTTTCTACTGGTGATGTCTCTTCCTATGCATCCCAGTATCCCCCCAGCCCTCCTTACTGCCTTCTCACATTGCTTGCCTACCTTTACGTCATCTGATATGACTACTCCCAGGTCCCTTTCCATTATTGTTGTTGTTGTTAGTATCTCATCACCCAATTGTGTACTCTTCCCCTGGGTTTTTGTTTCCCAAGTGCATTACTTTGCACTTCTTTGCATTTAATCTAAGCTGCCATACTTTGGGCCATTCTTCCAACTTGCCAAGTCCCTTCTCATCATTTCCACCCCCCTATATCAACCCTGTTGCAGATCTTTGTGTTGTCTGCAAAGATGCATACTTTTCATTCCAGTCCCTCTGCAATGTCACTTATAAAGACATTAAAGAGGACCGGTCCCAGTACTGAACCTTGCAGTACCCCACTAGTAACCCCCTTTCCTTTGGATTGAACTCCATTTACTATTACCCCCTGTGTCCTGTTGTTCAGCCATTTGTTTACCCAGGTTACCACCTTGGAACCCACTCTCAAGCTGGCTAACTTGTTTATTTATCTTTTGTGTGGGACTGTGTCAAATGCTTTGCTAAAGTCTAGGTAGGCCATGTCCACAGCCCCCCCCCCCCCACCGGTTACTACTTTGGTCACCCAGTCAAAGAAATCTATGAGATTTGTCTGACGTGACCTTCCCACTGTGAATCCATGCTGCCTTGGGTCCTGTGCCCCAGTGGCCTCTAGGTACACAACAATTCTTTCTTTCAGAAGTGATTCCATCATTTTCCCTTCCACTGAGGTCAAACTAACAGGTCTGAAGTTTCCTGCCTCTGCCTTGCTCCCACTTATGTGAAGGGGAATTACATCTGGCCTCCTCCAGTCCTTGGGTACCACACCATCCTCCCATGATTTGTTAAAAAGGGTAGTCAGTGGTGTCGCTAGTTCTCCCCTTAGTTCTTTTAGAATTCTGGGGAGAATTCTGTCAGGCCCCATTGCCTTGTCCACTTTCAATTTTAGGAGTTCTTTCAGAACCCTTTCTTCTGTGAATGGGCTGGTATTGACCTCCCTATCCAGAGTGCTTTTATTGATTGGTCTAAGTACCTCCCCCTCCTCTTCTTTTTTGAGTACTGAGCAGAAGTATTCATTCAGTATACCTGCTTTTTCACTGTCATCCTCTGCCCACCCCTTCCCCTTTATTATTATTGTGAAAGTTACTATGAGGATCAAGTATGTAAATTGCTAGGTTATGTTTAGAAAATGTTTTCAGTAAGACAGAAAAATGCATATAAAATTGTGATGTGGAGGCATCCATTTTGTGGACAGGAAGGGTGCTGTGATGATGTCACTGCCTCACCAGCTCTAACAGTATGCAATTAAGCAGATGAAAACAAACTGCTCTTACAGACAGGGATCCTGTTCTATCATGAAGAGAAGCACTGGATTCTTTTCTTGCACTCTGCCAAACAAAAAATCCTGGGTGTTCTTTAAAATATAATAGAATCCTTTACAGCGCAGGCAAACTGTTCTTACCTGCTGCACTGCATGCTGTTAACACCGGTGAGTCAGTGATATCATCACAACACCCGTCCTGTCCACAAAATGGATACCTCCACATCCCTATTTAAAAAAAGCATTTTTCTGTCTTACTGGAAGCATTTTCTAAATATAACCCAGAAATTTACATACTGGATCCTCATAGTAAATTTTACAATGATTTCATAAGGAAACATATGGATTCCCATTAAACCTCGCTATTCCTCCCTTGCTCTTTCTTTGCTCCCTAATGTACCTATAAAAGATTTTATCCCCATCTTAACTGAGTTGGCTGTCTTTTTCTCGGCTTGGGCCTTTGCTATTCTGACTGCCTTCCACACTTCCTTCTGCTTTTACTGGTACAATTCTCTGTTCTGCTCCTTCTTTGTTTCCTGATACTTCCTGAATGCTATCTTTTTCTTCCTAACCTTCCTCTCCACCTCTTTTGAGAATTATAGTGTTTTTTTTTTCCTTCATTTTGATTTGTTTATTTGCTTCACTCAAAGGCTTGTTGCCTCTGTGATGGCAGTTTTGATTTTTCCCCATTGTTCCTCCATCCCTCCTTCTTGCCTGTTTGCTAGTTCTTTTATGAGGCACACTCCCATTTTGTCAAAGTCAGCCCTCTTAAAGTCCAGTACCCTTACTTTTGTATGGCTTGACTCTGCTACTGTGTTTATCATGAACCATACTGTTTGGTAGTCGCTTGTTCCCAGATGGCTACCCACTTCTAAATCTGAGATCCTCGCTCCATCCCTATTTGAAAGAACCAGGTCTAAGATTGCTCCCTCCCAAGTGGGTTCCAACACTAGCTGCCTGAGGCATGCCCTCTGTAGGGCATCGAGAATGACCCTGCTCTTGGATGTGGCTGCAGCAAAGGTGCTTCAGTTAACATCTGGCGTATTCAGGTCCCCCATCAACAATATCTCCCCTTTTTCTGCCATTCTAAGGATGCCTTCTATTATTTCCTTGTCCATTTCTTCCCCCTGAGGTGGGGATCTGTATACAACCCCCATGCAGATTGTGGTGCCATTTTCTGTCTCCATGGTGACCCACAGTGCCTCCTCTCCTCTCTGTTCACCCTTCAGTTCCATTGTTTTGATCCCTTCCCTTAAGTAGAGAGTTACTCCTCCTCCTCCTCCTCTTTTATCATCCCTGTCCCTCCTGTAGATTGTGTACCCTGGTATGTTGACATCCCAGTCATGGTTTTCTGTGTACCATGTTTCTGTGACTGCCACAATATCCAGGGATCCCTCTTCCATCAAGGCCACTAGTTCAGGAAGCTTGTTATCCAGACTATAGGCCTTGGTGCTCATCACCATCCATTTTTTGATGGCCTTACCCCTTTTAGCCCCATTCCTGTCCTTACTGCTTTTTTCTCCATTTCCCACAGTCCTGCTCACTGTCAACTTCTCTACCTTAATGTTTACTTCGCTAACTACCCTGTTTTGTGGGGGAGGGCTGGGATTTCCCTGCTTCTTTTTATTGCCTCCCCCTTGGCTAGTTTAAATGCTTGCCAATGAAGCATTTAAACCTATCACCTATGATTTTGGTTCCCTTCCTGGACAGATGCAGACCATCGTACCAGTATAGGCCTGCTCCCCTCCAGGTGGACCCCCAGTCCCCAATGAAGCCAAATCCCTGAGCTTTGCACCAGTTTTTCAACCATTTATTCAATCCCATGGTGCAAAGTACCCTAGTCTCATCCATGCCATAGACAGGCAGCACCTCTGAAAAGGTTTCCTTGTGTGCAACTTGTCTAAGGCCTCTGCTCAACTCCATAAACCTCTCCTGCACTGCTCTGATCCCATTCCCAGCCAGGTCATTTGTTCTGAGGTGGACAATGATGTCCAGCTCCCTCTCCCATGTAGCTGCTCCCATGATCCTGAAGATTCGCTTCTAGTCCCTCCCAACCTTGGGACCAGGCAGCCACCTTACCTCCCTCTCCCCTCCCTCCCAAGTTCTACCCTTTTAAAGATGGTATTACATTAATACTGCACAGTAAATACAGTGTGAGCATTTCAGTGCTGCTTTACTTGTGCATAACAAAAAACGCTAAAAGCACATTTCTTAGTAAAGCACAAACAGCGCAATTTTGATCACTAGTGATGTGGCAGTAAAAGTGCAGGCTGAGCAATCCTCTGACAAAATAGAATAAAATGTCTGTAAACAAGACTGTTTACCTGTTTTTTTTTAGAGAACTTGGCAATATTGGACTTCAGAGTAAACAGATCTGCTGCAGCACATGAATCCCGCTAAAACAGACTGAAAAGCAATGCTATCAAGTGGTGCACACAAAGCACAAAACTTAGTTTAAAATTGCATCGGCAGCAGTGATCACATGTCTGGCAATCTGGCATGCAATTCCAAAGTTTATATTTCTGTTTATGATAAATAAGATGCAATTTTCTGAAAAGGTCTTTAGAGAACATAAGCGTGACAGTAAAATTGCAGGTTAAACTGAGTGCAAACATTCAAGTCAGATCAAGTACATCTTATGTTGGCTCATTCGTGCCTTCTCCGATTACTGATCTGATTGCACTTTTACTGAATATGTTCACTTTTGCCAGCATGCCCGTGCCTTCCAGAAACAATGAGCTACAGCTCTGACCCACCACCCTGGTGAGTGTTTTCCTTCCTTTCAGCATGACAACCTGCACAGTAATTTAACAGAAAATATACCTTGCAGAAACACTTTGAATCGGAGAAAAATGAAGCAGTAATCTGTAAGCACAAAATAGTATCAATCTGTAAGCACACCCTGTAACAAGTTAGCAGAAAATATACCCTACAAAAAACAATTTCAATCAGAGTAAAATAAAGCAGTAAACTATAAAGCTTGTAAACACAACACAGTAACAAAAACCTGTAGGCACAACATGTAACAATTTAGCAGAAAACATACCTGCAAAAAAAAAAAACAGTTTGAATCAGAGAACAATAAATTAGTAATCTGTAAGCAATAAACAGTAACAAAACATGTAAGCACAAAACAAAATTAGTTACACAACTGTAAGAAAGCCTTAATGTTTCTCCTTGCTCTGATAATGTTGCTCCTTGCTCTGTCCTTTCAAGCAAACCTAGAAGAAAAGAACTCTGGTGAAGCTAGGTGCTTTTTGCCAGCAAGTCTTCCACCACTTTCACCACTTTGGATACCACCCCTAGGCTGTTCAGTTTCTGAACCAGTCTCCTGTGTGTCAAAATCCAGCCAATAAGGTTTTACTAGGAGCAAAGGCGCCAACATTCAGTCATGCACTAGCACCATTACTGACTGAACACTGAACAGAGCAGACATTCTGTGTCAGGGGACCATCTTCTTTATCACAGGTAGCATTTTTGCTGGATATTGGAGGGGGAGGAAGGTGGTAGAGTCCAGAGAGGGGTTGGTTCAGGGGAGAAAACACACAAACCCGTGCACTACACAGAAAGATTAGGTGCAGCTGTATCAAGTGGCAAATGACAAACAAGACACAGAAAAGGTACTGTGCACACAAAAAATTACTTTGTGAGTAAAGCCAAAGTAGGCTAAAAGCCCTTTGAATTGTCTCCCACTCTTTGTAGGTGTATATTGGAGACAAACATTGAATAATAAAGACATCTAGTCTTTGTTTAAAATTCTCAAATGTTGGTATCTCCACTCTATCACTTGGTAATGAATTCCAAAATCTGTTTGATCTTAGTGTATAAAAATTGTGTCTCTTGACTGTATTAACCCTTGGAATAATCAACTGTCTGTTATGAGATCTTAGGTTATTATATCTTGGGTTGTATTAAAAATTGCATTGTCTCAGAGATCACATGATGCTGTTCCCGGAGTAGCTGCATCTGCTGCTCACTCCCGTGCCACATCTACCTTCTATATAATCTTTTAGTGACTTAACATCAAAATCTGAACAGCTGAACATCACATCCTACCTCTGAGACACCAGCTATGCCCAACTGAAGAAAGGCAGCATTTGAGCAAGGAAAGAAGTGGAGGTACAGTAGTAGCCACAGACAGTGCCAGCTATTTCCTGAAATTTCTGTATTTCCAGAAATGTCTGATGCTTTTTGCATTTAAACAGTAGGGGCAGCAGAGAGAAACTGTTCAGAAATTTCGCAAAATATCTGGAAATAGCTGGCAATGTCTGTGGCTACCACTGTAGACATGCACCAGGCCTCCCATCGCATACCCCACCACAAACATCTGATAAAACCTCTAAGCGGCCTAATGGCTCAACTCCTGTTAAGGTGATTACCTCCTCAGCCACTTCCTCCCCTTTGTTGGAAGAAAAATTTTTATCCGAACTTCCTCCTTTTAAAACTGCTTTCAGTGAGTTCACTGGGGAATTAAAATCAGTTAGAAAAGACCTAGCCAACTCTAGCCACCAGATCTCTGATGTCTCAGCAAGAACAACCTCCTTAGAATTGTGGCAGAAAAGAATTGACCCGGAGATGATCCTCCTCAAACAGAAACTGGCAAAAATGGATCTGAAGCTCAAAGACCTTGAAGGCTGCAGCCGGTGCAACAACGTGGTGGTCTTCAGCCTCCCCGAAGATGCAGAGGGCACTTCTCCAATTGTGTTCACCCAGAAGTTCCTCGCTAAGGTGGCAGGCCCCTCACCACATAACCCATCATATGTGGTTGAGAGGGCCCACCGCTCACCAAGGCCTAGCCCTTCCCCCAGATCCAAACCCAGGCCTTTCATCCTGAAGCTGCTCAACTACCTAGACCGTCAGCGTGTCCTAACAAAAATAAAGGAGCTTCAGGAGATACAGTTGGAAGGCTCCCAAATTCGGAATGCACAAGATCTTCCTGCCACCACCAGGCAAAAAAGGACTGAATACCACCCACAAGTTACAAAAATAATTGCTGTGGGGATAAGATTCTGAATGTTGTATCCAACACGGCTCTCTGTTTTATGTAACGGAGCCTGGAAGACCTTGTCAGCCCAACATGCACCTCAAGAATTGCCATATATGTTCGTCAAATTATTTAGCAACCATTGAAGTCGCTCTGCCAGGCAGAATTTAGCACCCGGGCTGAATCTCAATGGTATCTGTGTATTTACAATTGTTACTGAGGATGGATAAGGACTGAGAAAAAGATTGAGACCTCAGCAGAACTTTAAAGATGCCTTTGGGTTTTCCGGGGGCCCTCATCGACAGAAGTATTTTTCCTCCTCCCCTTTTCTTTTTTCTTGTTTCTCTGTGAGTGCCTTGCCCCCTTCCAGGAAGATATCAACCTTTTTGGCCTGCTGTGGCTCACTATTTCCCCCAGTCTGGCCTGAGATGGAGCCCCACTCTAGATCTGAGCTTCTGGCAGCCCCACTGGCTCAGACCACCCCTAGCTAAATCACTGCGACAATGCCAGCTAGGGCTCTTGTGCATCTGAGACATCTCAGGACCAACCTCCTGCTTCTCCAAGGTATGATGAGCTTAAATAATACTATCTTACCTGTTAGATGCCGTCTTATCTCCCACTAGTTGTGCTCGGCCCATCCTAATGCATTGTGTGCTCTCTCCTCCATAACCTGATTGTTCTTCTGCTGGTCGAGAGTGTGCATGACCGTGGAGAGTCTCTGGTTGTTCGCATGATGGAGCAGTTGCATTTTTCATGCGCACATTCATGGAAGGAACCTGTGAGATAGACCAGAGCTTGAATGAGTAACTTATCTGCAGCAATCACGGCAACCCTGGCAATGCTGCTCTTTTTTCACCTCTGCACTAGTTATTGGACCTTCTCCTGCGATCGGACTCAGGGCTATTTACAGGACTCGAATTTATTTGGCTATTACATGACTATCAGGACTCCCATGTGCACCAAAAGGAAGAACACATAGTGACTGAAGCCAGAAGCCTCCGTGAAATTTAGCGACTTCTTAAGACATTTTTGCCCCAAACTATTGCACATCCCTTTCTTCTCCCAGTGCACATCCATTCCCTTTTCCTCCCCTTTCCCCCTTCCCTCTTTTTTTTTCTTAATTTTCTCTAACCAGGCTGATTCTCTAGCCTGTGGACCCATTTATGGGGAGTCCAACTTCTAAGTTTTAGTACTACTCCTGGATATACTCCCTTAAATAGCTCCTTCCCTTTCTACTTTCACTAATCCGGGAAGCCTTACCTTTGTAGTTTGACTGATGTTGGTAATCTAATACTGAACTCCCTCTGAGGGAGAATACTACATGCTAGTCAACTAATCTTGAAGTAGGATATAGAGTTTAGCTGTTTAACAGTTCATGTTTGTTTTTCAGGAAAATTAACCAAGGGCTGTTTTGTGGGGTGGGAGGGGGAATAAATGTGTAATGTTACTGTTGGGGATAGCATGCATACATTTATGTTTGGGCTGGGGACCTCTCAATTGCATGTTTCACTGTACAGTTGCCATTTTCTACAGTTGATTTGAGGGAGGTCTGCAGGAGGGTTTTCAGGGTTACAATGATACCATTATTCCTTTAGATGGGAGGGGGTGACAAGGTTAGGGAAAGGGTCTTACAGGAGGAGGGTGGGTTGGGAGGTGGATTGGGAGGGTGGTGGATGGGAGGTTTGCCACTGAATTATAACCGAACAAGTGTTTCTATGCTATGAATACAGGTCTCACCCAATAACTACTGGGAAATGTCTTTTACAAGGTATACAACAAGATGAGTCAATATAACTTTCTTTCTTGGAATATTAAAGGGGCACAGTCACCCTTAAAGAGGACTAAACTCCTGCTCCATTTACAGTCCTTGCACATGAACATAACATTCCTACAGGAGACCCACCTGGCAACAGCACAGCTCCTTCTCCTGTGGAGACTCTGGGTTGGCCAGGTTCCTGGTGCTGGCCTAGACTCCCGCAGGAGAGGCATAGTCATATTAATTGCCCGACGGATCCCCTTTAGATTGCTACATGAAATTATTGACCTCCAGGGCCACTATGTTTTGATAAGAGCTCTGTTGAGACACACGGAAATGGTCTTGGGTTCAGTGTTGTGGCCCCAATACAGAAGATCCAGCTTTCTATATTGCCTTGGCCCCCCCTACTCGCTGATTGGTCCACCTTACCCATGATTCTTGGTGTAGACTGGAACACAGCCCTCTCATCTTCATTAGACAGAACTGGTGTGCCGAAAAATTATTTCTCGCCTAGTTCCAGAGCCATTCATGACCTTATTTACTACTTGGGTTTGGCGGACCCATGGAGTGTCCTAAATCCTACCAATAAGGAATACTCCTCCTACTCCCCTCCACACCACTCTTACTCCGTAATCAATTTCTTTCTCATAGGCAGAGATCTCATTGGGGGTGTCAACCTATGCTGTTACACCTCAAAAGTGATCTCAGATCACCATCTGGTCTCTCTCCACTTGGCATTATCTCTGTCCGCCCTTAGAGAGAGAAAATGGCGGCTGAACAGTCAACTCTTGAAACCAGATGATCTCCAACAGCACAGTCAACAGTTTACTGACAATTTTCAACAGCAAAATGCCTCCTCTATGCCGAAACTAGACAGTCTATAGGGTGCTCTCAAATGTTCTCTAAGAGGGGAATATGTAAGACTTGCCACTAAATGTAAAAAAAAAAATGTGCTGAAGCCATTTCCTCCCTCCTAGCCCAAATAAAACACACAGAAGATAAAATAGCCTTAGATGCTCCCATTGAACATTGGGAGAATCTTGAGTCCCTCAGAGTTAAGTACAATCTAATGGTCAGGAAAAAGCAAAGCACATTATGCTGAGATCCAAAGTTTACTATTTTGACCACGGAGAATGGGCTGGCAAGCTCCTCGCCCCCGCTTCTGCTCTCAAACTTCAGACAAAACTGTAACAGCCATTAAATCTTCATCAGGTAACCTGCTCACTTCCCCCACAGCTATCTCTGAAGCTATTAGGGATTACTACCAAGATCTCTATTTTCCTTCTCAGGCTTCCTTCTCCTCCACACTGCTGGACAAATTGCTGGCTGGCACTCCCCTTCCTACTCTACATGAACAACAGGTGGCAATCCTTAAGGCACCGCTCTCTTTATCTGAACTTATCGAAGCAATAGACTCTCTTCCCCTAGACAAATCACCAGACCCCGAAGGGTTTACTAACAATTTCTGTAAGACGTTCAAGAATCAAGTAGCCCCTATTCTCTTAAACACCTTCCAGTATTTCTTCCATAATGGCATCTTGGACGCATCCCTGACCATGGCCACAATAGTAATTATTCCTAAGCTGAATGAAGATCACACTCTGGTCACCAACTACAGACCAATCTCCCTGATCAACATGGACCTCAAAATTCTGGCCAAAGTACTGGCCAATCGCCTAGGACATGTTTGGGAGGCTCTTATCAGTAGGGAACAAATTGGTTTCATCTGAGGCCGTCTCTCTGCTGATCACTTAAGGAAAATTTCTTATCTTATCTCTGCATCCAGAGAGGCCCACATCCCTGCAGCTTTGGTCTCCCTGGATGCAGAAAAAGCATTCAACAGGGTGTCATGGGACTATCTGTTTGAGCTTCTCCCCTGTTTTCTCATTCCCCCCAAATTCATCAGATGGATTCAAGTTTTATGCACTTTTTCATCAGCTCAGGTCTCATGCAATGGGTTCCTCTCTTCCTCACTTCTCTTACACCAGGGCATGTGTAAGGGCTGCCCTTTGTCCTCTTTCTTGTTTAATCTTTATCTTGAGCCTTTAATAAGAAAGTTGAAACACTCCACCCAGGTATCAGGCATCCCACTCTGCGGTCAGGAGTTTAAACTCTCAGTTTATGCAGTTGATATTCTCCTTCACATTTCCTCCCTGACTGACTTGCTTCCTGCCACACTCCAACTTATCACCAGTTTTGGGAAGATCTCGAATTATAAATTGAATTTAAGTAAAACATAGGTAATGCCTCTCAATAAATATACTCTCCAGGCAGACATGGATGATTTGGGGCTACAATGGAAATCAGATAAGCTACAATACCTAGGAATAGTCCTTACACCATCCCTAGTAAAATTCAAACAGCTCAACTTGGATCCTCTACTTTCAGTAATTAAGGCAGATTTGTCTTGATGGTCTTTGCTCCCACTCACACTATGGGGGCATATAAGTATTCTTAAGATGAATATTATTTCACGTCTCTCATACTCCCCTCATGATGTTTAACAGAGCCCTTCCCATTCCTGGTTCATTCACATTCACCATCTCTTTAGGGGGAAAAAGCTAGAAGAAACTACCTTCACCTTACTTGTCTCAAAATGGATGGAGGCCAAAGAGCTCCCAATATTTTCCTCTATTACTTGGTAGTACATCTAATAAGAATAACCCATTGGTTTAATCCTCCCTGATGTCAGAAGATGCCCGCTATTTTCCTCTCTGGGTAGAAACTGAAAAAGGTCTATGTCACCAGCATAATATAGAGTACAATGCCCTCCCCTATACAACTAAAACACATCTCCCCAAAGCCTTACAGAACACTCCTCTTGGCTATTCTCTCCAGGTGCATCTTCAGCTTTCTTCCTTTTTAGTAGTTACCCCCGAATGGATGCCTCCCAACCTCTATCCAGTAACCCCAACCTTCTCATAGCCAGAAAACCTATTAATTTGCAAGCATTCTGGCCTACTATGATGTCAGAATGTGTCAAGCAACTTTTAGATGTGCAAAGTCTATTGCCTTTCCAGAGAGCCAGCACACAGTTTAGTTGGTCTCCTGCTCAAGTCTTTAAATATTTCCAAATAACTCACATGCTACATCTATACTTTGGCAATAAATTAGGGAATAACTCATTCTCTAGTACTTTACACCAATATTTGGACTCTTCACCCACATCACATCTCATTTCCTATTCATACCAGTCTCTCTTAGGTGTACTGGCTTGTAAAGAAGGGAACAGATTTTATGGCTGGGATTCTTTCCTTCTGTCACCAACTGCACCTAGACGATGGCCCTTAATTTGGAAGCACCTGTACCATATAAGCAAATGGGACCGTCACAGATGCATGCAATTTCAAATTAACCATGACCTATATTACACCCCAGTAAAACTGCACAAGATGGGCCATATCACCAGAGACGCCAGTCCCAAATGCCACCTGGCTTCCAGCAACTTATTACATATGCTTTGGTAATGTACAAGGATTGCCCCCTTTTGGTCTCAGATCCAATCTAAACTAGATCCCTTGTTAAACTTACAAGATATTTTTACACCAGAAATATGTATCCTGGGTGATTACTCAGGTACAGTCTCGGGTGCTACCAGAGCGCACATAGCCTTGATTTCAGCAATGGCCAAAAAAGTCATTTTGAGACACTGGTTAGATCCCCTTACTCCTAGTTATGCTGAATGGTACAGAGAAATTCTCTTCGCTTTGCAAGCTGAGAGAATTATAGCAGAGTAAACCATCACAATGCCAAATTCAAGCGCATATGGGAACCTCTCCAAACCCTATTAATGGTCCATCACCCTTAGATTCTTTGTAATTTCCCCACACAGTCAGACTCCACACTCTCTGGTGTAATATTCCACTAAGCCCTGTGAGACCCATGTATAGGTTACTGTTGATATAATTAAAACTAATCACCAACACTTACTCCAATGCTTTGTACTAAATGATTACAGTGGCAATTGAGAGGGGTTCTTGGGGGGGGAGTTGGCAGGGGGAAGGGGTCCAGGGATTGTGCATATGTGCGTTTGTGTTTTCTTTTTGTTCACAAAACCTGTTTGAGTCAATCCTGTACACCTCATGTAATAAAGCCTTGCTTTTCTGACTTGTGATGATGACTCAATAAGTCAGCCTGGTGGGGATGAGGGTTGAGGCGCTGGATGCCACACCTAGTGCCACGCCGGCGACCCAGGTTCAGGAGAGATCCTGGGACATCGAAGGTCGGCATGGAGGGGGGAGAATGAGTGTCCGGTGGACTGATCTCTCTTCCCAGGGAAGGGGTTAGGGCAATTTGCTCACTTGAGGAGCAACCCCTGGCAGCAGCTGGGGATAGCTGAAAGCAGTGATGCGGCGCAGTTCCTGGGGGTGGAGCCACAGCAGTTTGTTGCCGTGATGGGCGGGGCTCCTCAGGGGATTTAAGTACAGAAAAAACCCTCCCTCCTCCAATAGGCAATGGTGCCTCCCTCCACAGTCCACACTCCTGGGATCAGACTCAGCCCCTCGGCTTGGTTACCCCCTCCGGCCTAGTGGCTCAACTCTATAGATAGAGCACCCTGGGCGGGGGCGACCGTTCCCCAGAGGGCAGACCCAGGGGATGCCTGGTGCTGGAGGGGAGTCTGAGGGATACCGAGTCATGTAAGGAGGTAGAGACTGCGGTCGGAGGTCGCAAGAGAGAGTTCGGAGGAACCGGTAAGGTGCGAAAAAATTTAATTTGAAAAAAAAAAAATGATGACTCAATAAGGTTTATTTAATTAAAAAAAACTGCATTGTCTCATAAGCTCTTTGTTTTGTTTTGTTTTGTTTTTTGAAAATTTTGTACAATAACAAGATGTCACCTCTTTTCCTTCTTGTTTCCAGGATGAAGAGACCCAATGATTCCTTTCTATCCTTATAGTTTAATTCCCCTAATTGATTTGGTGAGCTTCTGTTGTGTTTTTTTAAGTAGGTTTACGTCCCGCCTATGATATGGACTCCAGATGGGTGTGCCATAGTCTAAGTGGGGAATTATGTAGATTTTATATAATTTCAGAATACAGCTACTGTTTCTTGTGATAAATTATTTTTTAATGGAACAAATTAGTCTATGAACTGTCTGCGTAATACTTTTATAGTAGTCTATGGAAGTGAGGTCTTTATTAATCCAGATTCCTAGATCTTTTTATTTGTTTGAGGACTTCAAAATTTGTCCATCTAGTGTGTACCTGTATTCTGGATTCTTACATCCAAAGTGCAAAACAGTGCATTTTGATGCATTAAATTTCATTTTATTTAACCAACTCCATTTTTACATTCGCTTGCATGCATGCGCAAGGAACGTCTTGGGAAAATGGGACACTTTGGAGGTGTGCCTCTCCTCTGCAATCCCCTGCTCCATTGAGCAGGCGTGGCAGTCCTGCACTAATCGGACGCGGTGCTGTGTATGACAGCGGTGGTCTTCTCTTCAAAGAAAACCACCACTGTGTGCTTGCACCGTGTCATGCCGACCCCCCCAAATCTTTGCTGCCGCTGGGAGCCCACCCAGCGGTAAAGCAGCGTCCATCGTCTGCCGATGGGGTGCCCAATCCCGTCAGCTCCATGGCCCCCCAGCCATCTTTCTGCCACACTGAGAGCCCACCCCAGTGTGGCAAATGTCCCACATCTTCTTTTTTTTTCACCTGTAAAGCAAAAATGGTCCCACGGCACTTCTCCCAGCCCCCCCACAACCCTCACTCACCCACTGCGCACCCAGCCTCCCCACACCCCCCTCACCCCATACTTACCTCCGGAGCTCGGTGCAACGATCTTCGGTGGACCGGGAAAACGTCTGCACTCTTCAAAGCCGACCGCGAACTGAGGAAATGCCGGTAAGCTGTATAATGGACTAGATAGTGGGTTTTCAACTTTATTGCATATCTCAGGCATTTTTTGGACTTTTTGCACCAAATTTTCAACATGGGGTTTTTGGGACCCCTTCTCATGAATGATGTCACTGTCATGGAATTATTCGGGCCTGAAGGGTGATTTTGCAGTCACTGTGCAGTCACTGTGCGAAATCACCCTTCGGGCCCGAACAAAATGACTGTTTTAAGAGCGTGCGTTGCGCAGTTCCTATGCAGGCTCGTAAGTTCACAAATTTTCAATACTTTCATTCCATATTTTCAACATTGCCATTTTACCACACCTCCTTATGAGCAGTACAGCTGTCATTTTTCACATCCTGCCCAAAACGTGTTTCCGCCCATGTAGCGCACAATGGCGCAGTTGGTGTGCGAAATCAATGTATGGGACACATTAAGAAAATCACCATGACACTGTTCATTAGCAGAGGTCTTAAAATGGCTATGTTGAAAATTTGCAAAAATTCCCAAAATTACTGTTTGAGGAGCGTAAGTGCTAGCAGTTCCTACGCACGCCGTATATTTGTGAATTTTCAATATTTTGACTCCAGATTTTCAAAATTGCCATTTTACCACACCTCCTCATGAGCAGTACAGCTGTCATTTTTCACATCCTGCCCAAAACATGTTTCCGCCCATGTAGCGACGGCTGGTGCAGTTGGTGTGCCAACTCAATGTATGGGACACATTAAGAAAATCACAGTGACACTGTTCATGAGCAGAGGTCTTAAAATGGCTGTGTTAAAAATGTGGAGCACTGATTCATGGTGGTGTGGATTTGGAATAGTAAATAATATAAGTACATTTAGGTAAGAACAATAGTTTGTGAAGATAAATCACCTGCTAAGATTAGATCCCCAATTGCCTGTTTTGCAGGTTGTGACATAGCCTCTACACTATAGGAAATGCAATTCACTCACATGTAACTCAGTGGCACACTGAATAAGTGTTTGTTTAGAAGGTAAAGGATCAGTTGTTCAAGTGCTGGTATGAATTTATACATTTGTTTAATTTTTTCGGGGTAAGATGGAAACTCACTTGAGTGGGGATTCATGGTGGTGTGGAGTTGGTATAGTAAATTATATGAAAGTAAATTTAGCTAAGAACAACAATTTGTGAAGATAAATCACCTGCCGGGTTTAGATCCTAATTAGATCCTAAGTGCCTGTTTTGCAGGATGTGACATACCTCTCCATCACAGGAACTGTCACTAATGCTAGGTGAACTGTTCTGCTAAAAAATCATCGCCCCCAGATCCATGACTCACTCATGGACTTGAATAAATATGGACTTTAGCAGTAAAGTCAGGTTCCAAGTCCATGAGTGCCACTTCTTGGTTTGCGCTGGCAGCATGATAGGGGACGGGAGAAAGCACATGTGTCACTCGGGTGGGGAATATTTCTTCCAGATTTGTGCACTGACTATATGATGGGGAAGGAGAAAGAGCACACACACCACTCACGTGTTGATGGCACACTAACTACATGTCTAGTAGTATTGGTGCCAGTGATGAGGTTTATGACCTTCATCAGCCAATCACCACCACTGGCAAAAAAGTCATGTGACTTCATGGTGGTACTATAACTGACACAGTGATGGGGTTAGAGGACAGCAAGGGAGAGACACACTACAAAAAGGAGAGAATGAGAGAGTGAGATGGGAGGGAATAGAGTGTGGGCTGGTTCTGCTCTGGCACTGAAGTTACAAACACACACACACACAATTATCAGGCCGGCAAACTAAGAGAGAAAGGAGAAGGGAGAACAATCAGAATAGAGATCAGAGAGAGACAACTGATCATGGTGTAGGGGGTTAACTACCTTGCTGGACCTGGTTGCCTGCTTTCTTTACTGTGCCTGTAAAAATCAACTAAAGCACACAATAAGCACTGAAGCAGCAGAGAGACAGACTGAGAAAGAAATAACTAAATAAACAGATTTGAGAGAGAGAGAGAGAGAGAGAAGTGAATGATCAGGCAGTGAGTGTATGTGGTTCACTCTTCCAGTGACTGTGTCTAACAGCAGGTAGCTGAAAAGAAATAATAAGAAAAAAGTACTGGCAGTGAAAAGGAGAGATCGGAATAGTACTGTCACTGCCATGGGCTGCCAGTGCTTGCAGGGCAGGGCTTCTGAAAAATACAAAAGTACCTAAAAAAAATACTAGCAGATTAAAGAAGCAGATTAAATAAAGAGGCTGCTTGTGCTTGGCGGGCAGGGCTTCCAAAAATACAAAAGTGCAGTACCTGAGAAAATACTGGCAGTAAATTAAGAAAGTAGATTAGACAGTCTAATCTACTTTTTACGTTCGCTTGCACGCATGCGCAAGGAACGTCTTGGGAGAATGGGACACTTTGGAGGTGTGCCTGTCCTGTGCAATCCCCTGCTCCATTGAGCAGGCGTGGCGGTCCTGCACCAATCGATGTGGTGCTGTGTATGACAGCGGTGGTCTTCTCTTCAAAGAAAACCACCGCTGTGTGCTGGCAGTGCGTCATGACCCCTGCCCCAAATCTTTGGTGCCACGCTGGGAGCCCACCCCAGCGTGGCAAACATCCTGTGTCATCTGCTGACAGGGGTGCCCAATCCCCCGTTGGCTCCACCTCCCCCCAAACAGCTTTCCCTGCTGCCACACTGGGAGCCCACCCCAGCGTGGCAAACGTCCCACATCGTCTGAGTAAAAAAAAAAAAAAAAAAATGTAAAAAAAGAAAATGTTCCATCGCTGTCTCCCCACCCCCTCCCACAACCCGCACCCACCCACTGCGCACCCTGCTTCCCCACACCCTCCCTCACCCCATACTTGCCTCAAGAGCTTGGCGCGACGATCATCGCTGGACTGGGAACACGTCTGCACTCTTCAAAGCCGACCGCGAACTGAGGAAATGCCGGTAAGCTGTATAATGGGCTAGATGGGTTTTTTCAATTTTGTTGCATATCTCAGGCATTTTTTGGAAATTTTGCACCAAATTTTCAACATGGGGTTTTTGTGACCCCCTTCTCATGAATGATGTCACTGTCATGGCGTTATTTGGGCCCGAAGGGTGATTTTGCAGTCACTGCACAGTCACTGCGTGAAATCACCCTTCGGGCCCGAATACAATGACTGTTTTACGTGCGTGCATTGCGCGGTTCCTATGCAGGCTCATAAGTTCGTGAATTTTCAATATTTTCACTCCAGATTTTCAACATTGCCATTTTACCACACCTCCTTATGAGCAGTACAGCTGTCATTTTTCACATCCTACCCAAAATGTGTTTTCACTCATGTAGTGCACAATGGTGCAGTTGGTGAGTGAAATCAATGTATGGGACACATTAAGAAACTCACAGTGACACTGTTCATGAGCAGAGGTCTTAAAATGGCTATGTTGAAATTTGGTGAAAAAATTCCTAAAATTACTGTTTTTCTGCAGTGCTTTCTTGGTTCCTCGCGTAACTCATACATTTTGTGAATTTTCAATATTTTCACTCCAGATTTTCAACATTGCCATTTTACCACACCTCCTTATGAGCAGTATAGCTGTCACTTTTACATCCTGCCCAAAATGTGTTTCCACCCATGTAGCGCACAATGGCGCATTCGGTGTGCGAAATCAATGTGTGGGACACATTAAGAAAATTACAATGACACTGTTCATGACCAGAGGTCTTAAAATGGCTATGTTGAAAATTTGGTGAAAAAATTCCTAAAAATGACTGTTTTACAAGCGTGCATTGAGCAGCTCCTACGCACACTCGTAAGTTCGTGAATTTTCAGTAATTGCACTCCAATGACTTCCAAATACCTAAACAGCACATAGAAGCAAGCAACATTTGGCATTGACAAATGTTTGTACTTCTTTGTCACTGATTTTTTTAAGCCATGTCCAAGTGCCAAATACCACTGCAAATACCTGCAAGCTAACGTTCGGCATTGACAAATGCTTGTTCAATTTGTTTCAAGTCGTGACTAAGAATCTGATGGTTTTCTTGTGAATTTACTTCACCAGCATCTTTGGTGTTGTCAGCAGATTTTGATACGCTACTTCTCAGTCCAACCCCCAAGTTGCTAATATAGAGGCCAAACAACACCATCCCCAACACAGATCCCTGAGGTACCCCGCTACTGACCAGTCCCTTGTCAGATATTGATCCATTTATCCTAATTGACTGAGTACAATTTGTCAGCCAGTTGCTGATCCATCTTATGATGTATTTATTGATGCCCATAGTTGTTATTTTATTAGTAGATTATGAGGGACAGTGTCAAAGGCCTTGCTTATATCAAGTAAGATGACATATACTGGGATACCTTTATCTATGTGGTCACTGACAAACTCATAGAAGGATACTAAATTGGTAACACAAGAGAGTCCCTTTTGAAATCCATGCTGAGTAGGATCTTCTAGACCCAGACTAATAATCTCTTTATCAGTTTCCTTTTTAATGAGTCTCTTCTTAAGTTTGCTGCATACAGACATTAGACTTATGGGTAGAACATTTTTAACATTGGTCATACTTCCTGTTTTATGGCTGTGGGTGGAGCCTACAGCCATCTTGCTGTCTGTAGCTGGAAAAATGGAATACTGCAGAACACATTTTTGGAGTATCCTTCTAACCCGCAAACCACTATGCCAGTTGAAATAAAATACTCCCTTCCTTCTGTTTAGAATGTGGAAACAGAACTCCAAGCTACTAATCAGATGGCCATTAGGGAGCTGAAACAGCTTGTTAAATATTGATTGTCTACTAAACTGGAGATTTGTTTATCCCCTTCAAAATGCAGCAACCTGCACATTTAATTACTTAGCATTTAAACATTTTCTTGCTACTAGCTTTAGCTCAGCAGGTATTGTCTTTCAAGAAGGATTCATACCTCATAAATGTCACCCTTTCTCAGCAACGAATCTAAAAGATTTACACTGTATTTTTAACCTCTTTGACACTATCTGATAAGTACTGTCTTAGTCATATGCCAGGTCTTCTGTGAACTAACCAGGCTAAATATGTAGCAATCAGCAGGTATTTTTTACTATGCTTTTTGGGAAAAAATACATTGAGATACAGCAAACACACACACACACACACTGTACACACCATCCTCATGGCCACAACATTCAAAATACATACTGCAATCTAATATGTTATAAAACAATAAAGAACCTGTTTGTTTATATCAGTGAACACAGTGAAGTTCAGTTTACAGTAGATTTCCATTAAATATTTCTTTTGCTATATTCTGTATCCTGGATAGCACAGCGGAGATGCTACATCTCATTGTCATAGGGATCTTCATTTAACACATTTTTGCACTGTATTTCCTCAGGATATCCCTGGTTAGGTGCAATATCTTGTTTTCAGTGAGGTCATGATTTTACCATTTTTATTATGTATTTATTCAGGGCTGCCTAGTTCAGATGTAAAATATTGTTTTGTGTGTTCTGATTTTACGTAATGCAGCATAATATAGTGTAGACATAAAGCCCCACTGAAAATAAGATGTGATGTCTTTTGTGAACTATCCAGGCTAAATATATAGCAGTCAGCAGGCATATTCTGGGAAGACACATTGTAAAAATATATAAAAGGAAGACCACATTGAAACTGCCTCTCAGCAGATCTGCATTGTGCAAATTCATTAGGACTAATGGGTAAAAGCATCCCAAAAGCTTTCCGCAGCTATATCAGCTCTGACCAGAGTTTGTTATGTATTGGGACAACAGTTGCCCTTCTCCAGTCAGATGGAACTTGGCCTGCTTGGAGGGATTTGTTAAATAGTAGTGAGAATGGGTATGCTATATCATTGGCAAGTTCTTTTATGATAATAGGAGTTATGTTATCTGGTCCTGGGGATGATTTAGTCTTTAGGCCTTGGACTCCATTTAGTACATCACTCTGTTGTAATACAATCTGTGGACACCAATCTATATTCAATTCTGGCATAATTATGGATTGTTCACTGAATACAGAGACAAAGTAGTTGTTAAAGCATTGAGCCATTTCTCTGTTATTGAATATTACTTCACCTTCATAGTTTAGTGCTGTGATTTTATTAGTGGATTATTTTTTTTATTATTAATGTAAGCGTAACAACTTTTATTATCCTTTGGATGTGATAATCGGAACTCCAGCTTAAGTTTTTATTCTATTCACTTTTTTAGATTTGCATGTTCTTTTTTATATCTTAATTTGTTGCCACTTGAAGGATTTGTCTTGAATTTCTATAAGATGTTTGTGTTTCCCTCGTATCTGCTTTTTAACAGGTATATTTAACCATAGTGGGATGGCTCCTTTATTATTATATGTCTGTCTCATAGGCACATGATGGTCTACTGCTTTTTGTAGGTATTGTTATTTCTCCCACATATGTTCCACATCCAGATCATTTAATACCCTTTCCCACTGGATGCTGCTTAATTCTTCTGAAGAGTACATTCAACTATATTATGAACACTTGTACCTAGATGGGCTCGGATTCTTGGATTATTGATTCTATCTGTAGAATTTGTTATGAGCAGATCTAAAATATTAGAGTCCCTTGTCGGTTCTAGGATTATCTGTTCACAGCCACAACTTGATAAAGTATCAAGAAGATCATTTTCAAACACATTAACCCCTGTTAATGTGTTCCAATCAATTCCAGGGGCATTGAATTCCCCAACAACTTTATATCCCCTAAATCAGATGCATTTTCAATTTCATGTAGTAATGTGTTATTATAATTGTGGTCACTAGTTGGGGCCCTATAACAGGTACCTAAGACATGTTTAGGGGAGTGGGTAAAATGTAAATTTAACCTCAAGGACTCAGTGTTGGCACTGTGCTGAATATTAAGTTTCAACTTGCTACACTGTATGCTGTTAGAGACATAGCAGCAGACCCCACCACCTTTTTTATTCTCCCTGTTATTGCAAAATAGTTGGTACCCCTGGATGATGTTGGACCAACTGCTTGCGTCATCCCACCACATTTCTATTACACAAATGGTGCAATTAAAAGTGATTTATTCTGCACAAAAAAAAAATCATACATGAGAATACTCAGCACTTTGACAGCTCATTGCTTCTTCACCATGGAGTTGATTTGGGGTTGTTATGATGACCTGGTGGTAGGAGGTGAGAAAAGTGTGGTTGGAATACAGGTGGGGGAAGGGTACATTGAACTTATCATATGCATGTATTACTTTAAGTTGAAATTCACCAGGAGGGTGCCAGCAGGGGATGGAAGGGGGGTATTTATGACTGCAACATTTGTGTGAGGTGGCAGTATTACAGCACAGTGAGTTGGAGAATTTTCATGACATTTTTTAGATTTTAAAAATAAAAATTGTTATTCATGCATCAAGTTGGTGCGGCCTCCAGAAAACGTGCAAAATTTCTGAAGTGTAAATTTCTATGCTATCCCACTAACTTCACTGGTGACCTAAAACTTTGCTGTATCTCCAATTGTTAGCCTTGTCACTGCTGCCACTATTATTTAGAGAGACATATCTGCTCTCCTCTAGTCCTCCAGAACCACGCCTGTTTCTAAGGAAGTGAACTGTTGAAGAAGGCCATCAGTGGGGCATGGGGCAGCTTGCAACTCCCTGAGTTTCTTTAGTACCCTGGGGTGTATCCTGTCTGGGCACATAGCCTTGTCCACCTTCAGATATGCAAGTCCCTTCAGGACTCTTTCCTTTGAAAATGGACTTATGTGACCCCTCCCCCCTTGTTCTTTCTCCTCCCGGTTGGTCCATCCCTCTCCCTCCACTGTGTAGACACAGCAGAAGTACTTGTTCAGGATCATATCTTTTCCTTGGTCCTCTTCTGTACAGTCTACCCTTGACGTCCTCATTATCCTCACTATCCCTCAGGTTGTTTTCCTCTTCTCACTTATGGAAGAAAGCCCTATCCCCTTTAGTGACCCTTTTGGCTATCCTTTCTTTTGTCTGTGCATTTGATCCTCTCACTGCCTTTCCCACCTTCACCTGTCCTACTTGGGCCACCTCCCTGTCCTCCTTTTTCTGTGTTTCCTTATACCTTCTGAATGCCACCCATTTTTCCCTTCACCACATTGGTCACTTCCCTAGAGCTCCATAATGGTCTCTTTTTCTATCTGCTTTTACTCACTCCTTTCATGCAGATACTGGTTGCCTTAATTATGTCCTTCTTTATTATTGTCCCAATGTGCCTCTACCTCTCCCTGGCAATCCCCCACAGGGCAGTTTCTGAGGCAGCCTTTCATTCCTATACCACCCTTCTAAAGTCTAGTACCCTCATCCTTGTATGGATAGTCTCTATTCCTGTCTTAATGTTAAGCCACACTGTATGGTGATCACTGATGTCTAAGGGACCACCCACTGTGACATCTACACTGCTGTCCCTGTTTGTAAGTACCACATCCAGCATTGTCCCTTCCCTAGTGGTTTCTTTGGCTAATTGCTTGAGAAAAGCTCCTTGTAGGGAGTCAAGGATGGCCCTGCTCCTTGCCAAAGCTGCAGTTGGAAGGCTCCTATCCACATCTAGCAGAATGAAATCACAAGCTAGTAGCACCTCCCCCTTACTTACCATTTGATAATGGATTCCCCTATGTCTTATCCAACTCCTCTTCCTACACCACTCCTGTACAGACAGCAGTCCCAGAATGACCCACAGCACAAGCGATAATAAAAGATAGCCCACTGGAAGTAAGGTAGGAGCCACAGCAAGCAGGGATCATCAGTCGAAACAAAAAGCTTGGCTCAATACTATAAGGAAATGGAACAGACTTACTTCACATGAGGAGCATTGCTCAGAGTGATAACACTAATGCTTTAGCCCAACACATTTTAAAAGAGTGCCCAAGTCATGGTTTTAACTTCTCAGGACTGGAAAAAGTGTGAATGGGCCTGAGAGGGGGGCACTTAAATAATAAATGTCTGAAATGTGAATGTACTTGGCAGAACTGACTCAAAGCACATCAATATCCAGTTATGAATGAAATATTTAGCCTAGTGCCCTTTTTAAAGAGGAAAACCATGAGACAAACTATTGTTTGTTTGGTAGAATGATCTGTCTTTGATGATTTTCTTAGTGTTAATGTACATTAGATATTTTCTGTAAATATTGTATTATATTCTACAGATCAGAGGCCAAATTCACAAAACGTTGCCCATGCACAAACCCAGTTTGCCCAGCACAAACTGAGTTTTGCCCAGAGCTGGTATTCACAAAGACCAATTTGACCATGCAAACTGGGTTAGCACCCGGGCAAAGTAGTGAGGGGGGCTGCAATGCAAATGAGAGGGAGGGGACCTGCATATCCCTATAGTACAATTCACAAACTTTTGCCATGCAAGGGCCTTTTGCAAAGGCCCTTGCATGGGGAAATTACTGCCATCCAAAACCTGGTGGTAATCCGTGCAACCCTAGTGGTTGGCAGAGGCACGGCACCCCCCAACCTCCATCCCTGATCTCCGATTGCCGTCCTCAAATAAATAAACTATTTCCTGTTAGTCTAGCATCCCGCCCCCTCCCCGATCACTGACTAATAAAACATTAATGTTTCCACAGTGTAGTTGTCCCTATCCTGTCTCTGATCCCCTCCATGAATAAATAAATTAATTCCTTGGTAGGCTAGGGTCCCTCCCCACTCCCTGATCACCGATCCCATAAGAATAATCATATCCAAATACCTCAACAGATTTTTCATCACCTTTGCACTCCCTGACAATCCCCACCACTACAACGCTCTCCCGCCGCATAACTCTAGTTTTAACTTTCCCCCCATCTCACCCTCTGAAGTTTCAAAGCACTCATGTCCTTGCATCCTTCAAAAACCAGCCCCGATGGACTCCACCCTCGGCTCCTGCACATCTCTTCACCAGCCATTGCTTATCCCCTTGCCCACCTCTTAAACCTCTTACTCTCTACTGGCATCGTCCCTCAGGCTTGGAAGGAGGCTAAAGTGATCCCACTCCACAAAGGAGAGGAGCAGACCCTGCCCAGAAATTGTAGGACCATTTCCCTCTTGCCATCCCTAGCCAAACTGCGAGAATCATTCATCTACACCAGGCTCTTTGACCATCTAACAGCATCTGGTAACCTTTCCCCCTTCCAATCAGGCTTTAGGAAACAATACTCCACAGTCACCTCACTGCTATGAGTCACTGACTACATCTACTCTGCCATGGATCAAGGCCAAATCACCTCTGCTATTTTTGTAGACCTGGCAAAGATGTTCTGCTCTGTTTCCCATGACCTCCTACTCTGCAAGCACCTCACCTCTCTTTTGTCCCAATCTGCTCTCACTGGTTCAGCTCCTACCTATACAACAGAAAACAGTTGGACCAACTTGGTAATGCCTTATCCTCCCCCCTCATCATCCAAGCCGGTGTACCCCAAGGACCCATGCTTGGGCCCATCCTGTTCTCCATCTTTATTAATGACATTCCCCCCATCTACACCACTGCCTAAATACATACATATGCAGATGATACCATGATCTTCTCCTCCCAATCCACAAAATGAAGTATTCACCCAGTTACAGCAGGACTTTGATAGAGTCCAATGCTGGTTCCAGGATAACCAGCTAAAACTTAACACAAAGAAAACTGTATCAATGGTATTTGGCACCAGGCAGAGGCTGACTCAGCTCCAGTCCCTCCCTACTTTTACCTCTCTTGGTGGCTCCCCCTTAGAAATGATCAACTCCTTCAAATATTTTGGAGTCTGGCTGGATAGTCACCTTGACTTCTCTCACCACATTGATGTTATCTGCTCTAAACTCTGTCCAAAACTGGTCTTCCCCTACCACAACCAACACTGCCTATCTCTACCAACTTGCTGTGACCTAGTTGTAAAAACAATTCTCCCTGTACTTGACTACACCAACTTCTTCTATGCCGCTGCACCTATGACCTCCCTCTCAAAACTTGACACCCTCTTAAACTCGTTCTGCAACTTTGCTACCTCCTCCCCTCCTCTCACTCAGAACTGTCTCTTCCTCTCCTCTTGCTCCATCTCTCCTCTATCCCACAGATGTGAGTTTCATTATGTCTCCTTCATCACCAAATATTGGTTCAGATCTCTTCCTTCATACCTCACCTCCCATTTGTCATCGTCTCTCTCCTTTACCTACTCTCTCCATTTCAGGGACTCCCATACTTTTTCCCTCTCTCTCCCCCACTCTGCTGCAGTAAAGTCCACTTTCTCCTGCCACTTCCCATATCTGTGCTGTCTGCCACTCTGCCTCGATGGGGTCCTTAAAACCCAATCTACGTCTCCTCCTGAGAACCACTTGTTGCTCTCCCACCTCACCTCCTTCTCCTTCCATCTAATCCACAAACCCTCCTATCTCCCCCTCCTATACCACTCCCCTGCTGCACAGCACCTCCTATTTGCACCATTACCCTCTAAGCTCATCACTATATTCTTCCACAATTGTAGCTACATTTGCACTTTGTGGTCCCTCTCAATTGATATCTAGCTGTACTACCTCTGTTTCCCCACCTCAGTATTGAAGCTTACTCCTCCTTTCCCCAGCTGCATTTCTTACACTGACTGCCCATGACTGTATCTCCAACTGAATTGTACTGTAACAAATGTGTAATGTTGATATTGTAATTATCTTATGCCTGTATACTGTACAAGTTTTTATGTTTTATATCTTTAGTCTGTATTGTTTCCTTGTAATCCCAGGGTTGCACCTGGAAATGAGCCTTGACTCAGTGTACCTTTCCTGGTTACCAAGTTTTAAATAAATACATAAAAAATAAATAATCATTGTCCATAGTGTAGTGCCCCTCCCCATGGTCATCGATCACTGTTCTCAAATAACATATACCTATTCCCTTGTAATGCTAGGGCCCCTTCCCCACCCACAATGATCACCAGTCCTGTCAGAACAATAATTGTTCCTGGCAGTCTAGTAGACCCCCCACCCCATCCAGTGTGCTCCACCAGCCCGCCCCCCCCATCCCAAGCTGCAGTCAGTGGCCAGCAGAGCCCTCCTCACACCACCACAGCTGGCCTCTGACTGAACCCTCCTGGAGCACATACTGTATACAGTATGGCTCATGCCATACTGTATACAGTACGTGCTTAAGGAGTGCTCAGTCAGTAGGGGATGAGGCTGCATGGGGCATGGGCTGGTGGGGGGGGCTGTACTAAGCCAACATATACCCAATATTGGGTTTTTGTTTTGTTTCAGTTCTGTGTGGCCTGACTTTTGTTTCCTTTTTTTTTTGTTGTTGTTGATTTTACGTTGTAGCTCCGGAAGTTCAGGTAACCCAGTACAGTGGTCCCATTATATATACAGGCAATAATAAATATAATATAAATAATAAATATAAAATTTAAAAAAAACACCCTACTATACATCTCAAACAACAAAGTTAGCTCAAACTGTATTATCAATACCTAACAGTTATAAGTACATAAGTTGTTTATAACCACTAAGTAGACTGGATATATAGAAGCGCTGCATAAATATTAAACTATTACCAATTATAGATTATTTATAAATAAATATGCTTATATATCTATAGGATAATCAGTACTTAAACAGTTACTGTATCATAAAAAGGACTGCAAAATTTGCATGCTTGAACTTTACAGTCTGTTTTTATGGCTATGCATGAAGCCTGCAGCCATCTTGCTATCTGTAGCTGGAAAATGGAGTATCGTGGAACACATGTTTTGGACTTTTCAATGTATCCTTCCATGCCAACAGAAATAAAATACTCCCTTCTTTCTGTTAAGAATGTTGGAGACATAACTCCAAGCTGTTTATCAGATACAATTAGAAAACTGAAACAGCTTGTTAAATATTTGTTAAATATTGGTTGCCTATTAAACTGGAGATGTGTTTACCTCTTCAGAATGCAACAACTTGCACATTTAAATACTTAGCATTTAAACAGCTTCTTCCTAATAGTTTCACTTGTGAATGTATTGTTATTCAAGAAAGATTCTTACCTCATAAATGTCATCCCTTTCCCAGCAAATCTATAATTTACATATGCAGCCCATGATGCTTTGCATTATGGGGGCATGTGTGATTTTGTATTTCTTTGAAACTTGGCTTCCCGACCAATGCCCTTTGGGGTAACCATTGCCTCATTGCTTGTGTGCTGAGGTTGTTTGTCTTTTAACTTGTTTTTTGTTTTAATTGGGTTCACCACAACATAACCCAGAAAGACCATCTTAGGATTGCTGGTTCATTCCACTGGGATGTCAAACAGATGAGGCAAATTGATGAGTCCTGGTAGGATGAAACACATGTCTCTGTCTTCTGTTGGCACCCTTTGCAAACTGCTTGAGAGGCCTTTTGACACCATGCATTTCTGCTCAAAGTTGAACCAGCATAATACTCTGTGGTGATTTGCATATGCATCCCATGATGCTTTGCATTATGGGTGCATGTGTGATTTTGTATTTCTTTATCATTTACACTGTTTTTTAATCTCTAAAGACACTACCAGATAAGAACCATCTCAGGCATATGCCAGGTCTTCAGTGAACTGCCCATACTAAATATGTAGCAATCAGCAGACATTTTCTACTATGCTTTTTGGGAAAAAAATATATTGAGCTACAACAAACACACACACACACACACACACTGGTACACACCATTCTCATGGCCACAACATTCAAAATAAATACTGCATTCTAATATGTTATAAAACAAGAAACTGTTCATGTCAGTGAACACAGTAAACTTCAGTTTAGAGTAGATTTCCTTTAAATATTTCTTATCCTATATTTTGTATCCTGGATAGCGAAGGGGAGATGCTTCATCACATTGTCATAGGGATCTTCATTTACACATTTTTGCACTGTATTTACTCAGGCTGTCCCAGATTAGATGCAATATCTTGTTTTCAGTGAAGTCATGATTTTACCATTTTGATGATGTATTTCTTCACGGTAGCCTAGTCCAGGGCCCCCATATTCAAAGGAGATGCACAGCACATCCCAACGGAGAAGGGAGATGTGCAGCACAACTCCAACAATGTGCTGCAGTGTGATATTCAAATGTGCAGGATGAACTGGCTGCAAGGGAATGGGCCAGGGAGCACACAAATAGTATGCCATGCAAGTCGAGGGTGCAGTTCCATGCATATGCCACACTGCGGTATAGTCAGTGGGAATTCATCCCTCACACTTCAGAGCAGCATGGCCCACAGTTAGACCATGAATAGCTGGCCTAACCTAGCCAGCCACCCACAGGAGGGCTGCAGAATTGCACCCAGGTACACAGCTGCCTGGCAGGCCTGGTAGACAAGAGGTGCCCCCTCCTATCCCCAGTTGATCCAACTCCATCCTCAAAGAGCTCCATGGTGTAGGGCCCCCCCCAGACCCAATCACACTAGAAGAAACCATGGTCCATATCCATAGCATGTAGGTCCCCCACCGACCGCCTTGGTATGTAGACACCCCTGCTCCACCCATTCCTGACCTGTTGTGGAGACTGGCACTGCCTGCCACAGCCATCCACCGACTGCACTGGACCTGGGCCAGGGATCTGCACTCTGGAATGATCCAAGTGTCTGTACTGTGCATTGGGGCACTACACAAGCTGTGGATCCACCAGTATATGCAGACATGTGTATGTCCCTGGCAAAGCATAAGAGGGAATTGACATACCTCATCGATGCTGAATCTTCCTGCTGCCATACACCGCTGCAGGCCCACACTCTCTCCCGTTCCCCTGTGTAATATGCCACCCTTCAGACTGCTGAGGTATCCTAGGTGCCATAGGGTGCGGTATCCTGCAATGCCATTTGCAATGTAAGCTCCAGGCTATGGATAGTGCGTCTGCGACTCCCTGATTGTACAAATGAATGGGAGTTCATCTGTAACATGCCTGTTCCAGGACCTGTGTGAGTGGGTACAGCATCGGTGGTCACCCGCACTGAGCAGTGCAAGGGCACTGGGATGATGGATGTGCATGCAAGTGCCTGAGCTGTATGGTCACTGGGCGTTATCACCCACACACACCTCGTGCCTATATATGACACAATCCAGCATCCTATTGCCAGTGCTCCGCCACCCAAAAATAAGATGCCATTTCTTATGTGAACTATCCAGGCTAAATATATAGCAATCAGCAGGCATATTCTAGGAAAATACATTGTACAAATGTGTAAAAGGAAGACCACATTGAAACTGCCTCTCAGCAGATCTGCATTGTGCAAATTCATTAGAAATAATGGGTAAAATTATCCCAAAAGCTCTCCACAGCCATATTAGCTCTGACCAGATCTGTTTGATACAGTAGCTGTTTAACATCTACTCAGGGATTGGGGGACCACTAGACTACCAGAGAGCTTGATAGTTCCAGGACATGGGGTATGGCTGAAGTTTTGCACAATGCTCCAAGCTTTTGTGCATAGTGGCAGTGTGTTGTGCTGTGAATGGCTATATAATGATATGCAATTGGCATCTTACTTAACACCTTGCATATAGCATACATGGCTATGCTGCACTGTGTGTAGAGATGCAGATAAGTTTTAATTCTCCAGCAAAACTGGTGCAGATTCAAAGAAATTCACATTTCATGAAGTTCATGAATTTCCCAACAGTCGCACTATCTTCGCTACACAAATTTCTTTTTTTCCAAACTCTTAAATTACAATAAAAAAACCTCTTCTCACCCTCTGTACTGTAATGCCACACCCACCTCCAAATAACATTCTAGTTATATACCCCTCTCCCATCCCCTGACTGTAGTGTCACCCTCCTCTCTCCTTCCACCCTTGCCCTGGCAAATTTCACAGTACTGGAGTTACATACAATATACCATTCCTGCCACCCATGTGCCAAACACACTCCCCCGCCTCACCCCCACCCAAGTCCCACCACCAGACCAAGTCATAAGACCCCTCACTCAACCCCCTCTGATGCCCACTGCCCTTTTCAAACCACCTACACCCAGAAAAAATGTGACTGGTAATACAGAAAATGGTCCTGTGGTGCAGAGCATCTGCTCTGTTCACTGTCCAGCTCAGCAAAGGACCCCACATGGATGAATGCTGATACAGCTGGCTTCTGGTAAACCCTGACTGACTGAAATTTCATTAGTCGTCAACAAAGCGAAGATGGTAACATTCTCGACTTTTAGCAATTTTGCCCGTCTCTACTCATGTGATCATTCCAACCCCTAAGAACATGAAATCACATTCCGCAAGACCCAGTGAACTTTTATTCTAATATTGCATTTCCTTACTTTTTTTTTGTCTTTCTGTTTATCCACCTTACTGTCCCCCTTCCTCCACTCATTCAGATCCCCTCATGCCTCACAGCATCTCCCTTATTGCCCCATGAGTCAGCCCCTAGAGTGCGACCAATCACTCAAGAGACCCTTAATACCCCTGGATAACCCCCCAGGCAGGGCAAGGAGAGGCTTCCCCTTACCTTCCCTTGAACCATGGTAGAGCGGGTGGCACACAGTGGAGTCTGCCCCTGATGACAACTGGAGGACGTGCTGTTGGCTTCTAGAGGGGTCATCACCTAAGAGCGACAGAGTCCATTTTCTGTGTTCTGGTGCCCCACAGTCGCTGGTGTTCGAGGAGAGACAATTGAGAGGTGTGCGTCGAGACGCATCTCCTCCCAGGGCTCTCGACTGACTTCTGCCACTCCCATCGCTTGTCCTCGACTGCATTGCCAAGTCCAGGTTCACCCATGAGATGGCAGTATAGCAGCAGGACTAGCACACAACCCTCCCCAGAGAGGGAGAGCTGCCTCTGGGTGCTTAATCCCTCTCTTCCCCCTGCCGACCCCCGGCGGCCCAAGTACGTTCCTGAATCCGGGTCACCGGTGTGGAATGGCATGTGGTATCCAGTGTTTCAACCCTCTGCACCACAGGGCTGGCCATTTCCTTACTTTTTACACTTTGTGCAGCAACCCTAGCTTGTGCATTAACATTGCCTATGCACTGAATATTTATATTCTTCTACTTGCACACACTTCTGCACACTTTACTGCAATAAATAGACCTCACTGAATAAGAAAGATACACAAAGTAGAGATAATTAGGCTATCCAGATAATATAACTTGTCTAATAGATCAGCAATTAAACGAGACGTGATACTGTGTGCACTAATATAGTGATTATGCTACAGTACAGCAGTTACATGCTCTCTTAAGAGTAAAGTGAACGTAAGGCCAGATATGAACCACCATCCACATTAGCATTATCACAATTATATTGAAACGAAAATGTTTGTATTAAAGCAAAGTAAACAGAATTATCTTCATTTCTTCTATCTCAGTAGTTCAATTGAGCAGAATGGTGATGCCATTTTGTCCCTCCATGAGCTACCGACAGAGTGATCACAGAGTAAATGTTGGGTCATTTGTTCATTCACATATTTGCAGAGCTTTTTCTCATCATTAGCATATCTTTGAGTAATTTCTTTTCAGTTTCATATTTACCCTGCAGGGCCTTTGCAGTAAGGTTATTTCACTGGGGATGTGCAATCTAATTAGGGTCTTGTCTCAATGTAATATGTGATAACAGCAGTCCTCAGCAAGTGGTGTACAGTATGAGGCATAGCCATAGTCGAATGTATTACACACCCTGAAGTGCTGTTATCCCACATTATGAAACTGGGTACTGAAAATCTTACGTCCTGACTGGCTGAGAGGTACCTTTGGCCCTGTCCTTATGAGTGAATATTCTGCAAACCGCTACTTCTACAGCCAACCAGGATGCGGCTCAGGCAGAGAGCCATACTTCCCAGAATCTTTAAAAAAATAATTTGTAGAGCCATGTTAGTAAAGGTAAAAACTTTTACTGTTTCAAAGGTTGCTGTGATCACTGGGATGGTGGTGTAACAGCTAAATGTAGATACAAAGTTCAGAGTTTGTAGAGTGCACTCACCCCTGCATTAGAGACAGCCATCAGAAGTACAAAAACCGAAGTGTTGTTAAAGCAGCAGTGCAACAAAAAAAGTTTTTCTAAAAAGCCACTTTTCTGCTATGGTTATGAAAAATATTGGCAGAACTGTTGATATGGGTTGTCTGGATGCTTCCTATGCTGTATACAGTACATTTGTATTTTCGTCTGAATTCTGAATTCAGGTCCTCTGTATTATTTCAATGCAAAAATTAAGCGGCCATCTTTTTTTCTTGAGAAATAATTATTTTCAAACTTTCATAAAATTCTTAAATGATAACAGAAACTGAAAATTTCACCACCAAAATAAACTGGAAGACATCTGCCATCGATTAGGAAGGAAAAATGGTGAGGTCAAATTTTAGCCCATTTTCATTGCACTGCTGCTTCAAGTTTCTTTATTCATTCCACCAAGCATCTGGAAAAACTGTGCAATACAGGAAAACAATGCGAATAGGCACTGCTTCTTACATTTCACCAGTCATCACTGGCTTCATCAGAGATGTGAACAAAGTAAAAGGGTGTGTTTTAATACACATTCCCCGTGTCATTAAAAAGTGCTACATTCAATCACAACACAGAAAAATTCACCATTCAATTAATCAATTCAGCTCAAAGCCCTTTGATACAGAGTGTGACAATATAAACATATTCTTATCAAACTAAGTAAAAAGTTCAAAGAGGTGTGTTGTCACCACACACAGTGTTCTAGTTTTAAAGCTATTAGTCACAAGTCATGTAATAAATTTCAAGTACAAAATCACATTTTCTTCAAGTGTCTCCTGGGGAACCTATGTAAAAAAACAAAGAATGAAATCAGCAAAGATGTGCACCAACTCCATCTGTCTCAGTATAGAATCCAGACAAAAATGGTTAGTACAGTACTGCTCAAGCAGTGAAAAGGAGGGGGGCATTTAGATATAGGAACAGTGAGGCCATACATCTATTTCCGTTTTTGCAAGAATGGTTTTAATTCAAATGTATCATTCAACCCTGGGTGTGTGACTGCACCAAAAAACTGTTTAAATAGTTTAGTTGGCCTTTGTAATAAGTGTCTTTCTTTTTTTGTTTGCAAACCATTAATTTTAAGACTCTTATCCAGGCACCCTCCCCACTGGCCTACTGGCTCCTTCACTGCCATTGCCACCGCAATCCTTTCATTACTGCCACTTGCCTGTATTAGCATTGGCACTTGTATTTATCTCTTTTAAATGATCTCACCACTATTTGGGATGAGCACAGCTGCTAATGAGACTTATGTACGTGCATGACTGCAACTCAAAACCGCTATTGCAGTGCTTTGATCAGAAAAGCACTATTGAGAAAGCGATAGCTACGGAAGCTGGTTAGGGATACACTTGCTCCCACTAAAATGGGTCACTCTCTCCCTAATAAAGACAGCATGACAAAACAATGAAAGAACCAAAAAAAGGATGGCAACATATTTTTCAGGGTGTTTATGTGTGTGAGTTGGGGGGGGGGCAGACAGACACCACCCCACTGTCTAGTGACTTTTCATCAACAACCTTTGCCATGCATAAGGACTGCTTTTCTATTTTTTTTCTATTTACATTAACATAGTTTTTTTTACACTTTTTGTGTGAATTTTTTAATAATTGTTTTACTGGGGGATACATTTTATAAGTGGAATAAGACACTCTGAGGTGTGGTTAATGGCCTGATAAATGCACTTCCCAGGTGCTAAAGGCACTTGGCACAAGTGCCTCATGCGTCATTACACATCTGGGGTGTGCTGTTATCAGGCCGTAAACCATACCTCATCATATCTTATTCATTACGTAGCACACACCCTGGTGGGCCTGATTGTGATTATAAATTGGCTTTCCTGGTTCTTAGCTTTAAAAGTGATTAATGGGGATCAGAAAGTTACATAGTTCTAATATGAACTGTTGTGCTGCACTAATACATGGTCGTGAGATCACATTTGACTAATTCCATGATTTGGTTTCTCTTACACATTTTAGAATGTTGCCATAATTCATATACTCACACAAACTTCAGTAGAAGTCACTACCATGCAATTAACTCACTTAGGGCTTTCACGTGACTGCCACTTTATTGCATGAATAAAAATGACAATTTAAAACAATACAGTGGGAACCAGGGAAACCTCAATGCTCCTTTTTTGCCCTATAAGTTGGGGGAGTCACTATTAGTATGGTGATGACCAGGATATGTCCTGGGGTGAAAGGAAACCTATAAAGAGGCCAAATGTGTTTGATTCCCATACTCAGGACTCCCACCAGACCAAGTGGGTAGGTAGCCAATAGGCCAGTTGCTTTGCTCTGCCTCTTGCAGGAAGTGCTTTGCAATGCTAGACTGATGAGGAGTAAGACCACCATTATGGCAGATTGAATTGCTGGTTCCTTGGTGGATCTGGCTTGCATAACAGAGACCTGGCTGAATGATGACACCGGCCCAGTCAGTGTGAATGCAGGTCTGTGTTTGGGTGTACAGGTGCAGGTTACAGGACTCTTCTTTTGTATCGGCCTCCAGGACTCAAGGTGGGAATCCTGCACAATATCACAGACTTCATTACTGACGGGGTGATGGAGTGATCCAGATGGATTATTCTGAGTGATTTTAATGACTGGGTGGATGATGAATTCTTGCATTTTGAACAGGATTTTCTACGGATGATGGATTCACTGGGCCTTGTACAAGTGATTACTTCTGTGACTCACCAAAACAGGCACTTCTTGGACATTGTTTTCTCCCTGGTCTAAAGGGTTGATAGGCTTAAAATTGATTTGTTCACTTATTTGGATCATTGCATGGCTAAGTTCTGTTTTGGGGCTCCCCTTTGAGTTCACTCCCTGTGGAGATGTTTCATTACCCCTTTTTAGAGGGTCAAGGCCACAAGGACTGCAGGCAGTGATGGCTATATTGCAGATGTTGGCAACTTGTGAGATGGGTTCAGGGAATGTGGTGATGGCCTATAATAGGGTTATCACTGGGGTCTTCGACTCCTTACACCCACTTATTTGTGACCTTCAGTCCCATGCTTCGTATTGTCAAGGTTTTCTGGGGAGCCCAGTCAGCTGAAGACCAGGGGTCAGAGGTTAATGTGATGTTGGAAGAGATCAAGGGCCCTGGGAGACAAAAAAAAGGCTTCATTTTGATGAATATCTGAGGGTGGCCTCCAATAGTATGGCAGTATTACTATCCAGGGATTTCAGCTGGAAAGAATTGATTGGTTCAGCTCATCTGCACTGTAAGTAGGTTATTAAATCTGACCTGTCTGCAGCTGGTTAGAGTCCGTTCATCAGATACTGTAAGTGCGAGGGGTTCGTTCATTTCTTCCAGGACAGAGCTTCTTCTATTCAGGTTGGAATCTCTCCAAGTGGGCTTCCATAACTTGGTGTGGTTTAGTCTGCACCTCTTAGAGGCACTCATCTGTCCTGTGGGAGCATTTTGGCTCATTAGGATGGAGGAAGACTATGAAGTTATTTCAGAGCTGTGGCCCACATTTTGTGGAATTAAATGGATTACTAATGAGTTGCATGTGGCCACTGAGTTTTGTGTTCTTGGGAATTGTTTGGTGCTCCTTATCTGAAGGGGTCTTATCAGATGCATTGAAAAGTTTACTGGTTAAGCTCATATTGAAGAAACTGTCTCTGAATCCAGATGTCCTGGTGAATTATTGTCCTTCTCTAACCTGCCCTTTTTATGTATAGTTTTTGAGAAGGTTGTTACAGTGCAGTATGATGCTCACCTTACAGCCTATGGCATCCATGAGCCCCTCCAATCTGGTTTCAGATCTAGGCACTGCAGTGAGTTGATGCTGGTCAAGGTATATAATGACCTTCTCGGGGAGACAGATGGGGTGAATGGTCAGTCCTCATTCTGCTTGATCTCTCTCTTCAGCCTTTGATGCTGTAGATTACAGATTGTTGTTGAATTGTCTGAGGGAGTATGGAAGATTCACCAGCACAGTCTTCTGCCGGTTTGAGTCCTGCCTCAGGGATGGGACACAGAGGGTGGTGATTGGAACCTTTCCATTATCCCCAATGCTCCTTCTCTAGTGCTTGTCCCAAGGATCAGTTCTCTCACCTTTGATGTTTGCAGTGTGCATGCTGCTGCTGGGAAGGATCATTCAGCAATACAATTTGGATTTTCAGTGCTATGCTGATGATACCCACCAGTATTTGCCACTTGCACCTGGGGCACATGATATTGTTGAAGTGTTTAATTTGTGCCTGACTGGGATACAAAATTGGATGGCATCTAGCTAGCTGAGACTTAACCCAGGCAAACATGAGGTATGGGTGATTGATCTGAGTCATAAAGGGAGCACGGATGTAGATGAAGAAGTGACAGGGCTTTGGCTAGGGTCTTCTAGGCTGTTGGCCTCTATGAAGGTAAAATATCTAGGAGTCATTCTGAATGAGAAGCTGACATTTGAGGCTCATTTTCCAGCTGTAGGGTGTCAGCTGTAGTACAGAGTGGCTTTTACCAACTCTATCCAAGAACTATTATCTGGGGGGAGGGTGAACGAGCAAAAACTAGTGAAGAACAAGATCTTTGGATCATAATAACAGACAACCTGAAGGTGGAAAGACAGTGTAAAAAGGTGACTCTGAAGTCTGGGGGCATGCTGTGTTGCATCAGATGGAAGATCACAAGTTGAAGGAGGGATGTGGTTTTATCATTGTACAGGGCACTGGTCAGGTCCCACCTTGAGTACAAGGTACAGTTTTGGAGACCACACCTCAGAAAGGACATAGACAGGTTGGAAACAGCACAGAGGAGGGTGACAAAGATGATTCAGGGGTTGCATCAAAAGCCATATGAGGAGAGGCTGAGGGATTTAAACATGTACTCCCTGGAACAGAGGAGAAAGAGGGGAGACATGATAGTGACATTCAAATACATCAAGGGTATAAACAAGGTTCAGGGAAATTAACTTTTCCACTTCAAAGATGGTGGCAAAATATGAAGGCATGACCTAGGACTACGATGGGGAAGTTCAGGACAAACATCAGGAAGTTTTTCTTCACAGTGAGGGTGGTGGATGCCTGGAACAGTCTGCCCCCAGAAGCCATTGGGCCAAAACTATCAGAGGCTTCAAGCAAGCATGGGACATAAGTAAGGGCACCATTACCTAGAACAGGTAACCAGGGAAGGGGTAGAAAGCCTAGACAGACTAGATGGACCTTGAGGTCCCCTTCTGCCATCACGTTCTATGTATCTATGTAGGGCTGTGATGGAGGCCCCTCAGTGGGGGCCTTTTAAAAGGTAGTAGAAGCCATTCTTCTTCAGACAGACATTTGGTGAACTTTGATGGTCCCATTGCATAGCTCCTTCATCTAATTAGGCTGCTTTTTTGTATTTTATATTTATGTTGTATATTCTAATTTTATTTATTGATGAGGTTTTATTTGAATATGTTGATTATGGTTGTATTTAAGTTTTGCAATGTATGTTTGTTATCACAGTTATTCTGATTTTAAGGCCTGTTTTGTACAGTATCCTGTGCTTCTGTGGAAGAAGCCTAAGAAATAAATTTACTGCTACTACTACTAAACCCTACCCCACAGCATTATAGCTAGTTTAGCTCCACTTCGCAGGCATAACAAGAAATTGACCAAGTCCCAGCATAACTGTTGATGTAGACCATTGACTTGAAGCCGGTTAATTTTTTTTCCCATTACTGCAAGTTCAACACCTACAGCCAGTTGCTATGCACCCAAATGTCAAAGCAGTTGATAACAGATGAATCGGACAAAACAGTAAGTAACAACAGTACAACTCAAAATTTAAATGTCAATGGCTCAGTTGGTTTAGGCACTTGCTAGATGCTGTCAACAGTGAAATAATTCACACATGCAATACATTTTTCTTTACAGAGTAAAAAGTTTATTATACAATGAGGTTCAAAAATACAGTAACCTGACTGGTCAACTGGCATCCTTACCCCCTGGTAAATCCCAGCATAACCTATAGATACAGTGCTGGCACACCAATTTATACAAATAAGCACCACTCCTTAATTCTTATTAGCTGCTATACCTCTGTAAGTATCTCAGCTGAGCTAAAGCTTTCAAGTAAATCTAAGGTTCCATGCCACTGGAGCACAGGCCTGAGGCAGTCAGCTAGGAGGTTGTTTGGGCAAACAGAGTTCTTGATAGCTAGTGGGTACTTATACTTCAAAGAGGTGAACTGCTTTTAATCACAGGCTCTGTCTTGAGTGTAAACAAAGCCAGAGCAGGGGAGACTGAACCCCATGGATTTTACCAAATGAGAAGACAAATGGATGGACATTGCACTCCATGACGTACTGTTACAGAGGTAACATCTACCACATGGATGCATACCAGCTTCCAGTGGTCCTAAAAGTAATTTCCTTTCACTGGATCAGAGGCCCTGAATTCTGAATGAACTAATTTGTCCCTTAAGGTACTAACTCTCTTAGATGCTACTATGGGTTTTGTGTTAAAAGCAGCAATTCCTTTCAGTCTTAGGGTATCCAAATGTTTGTTTACAATCTTTTTTATCAGTTCTGTGAGACTGGAATTATCACATGGTAACACCAACCTATCCCCATATACATGTCCCTGATCTGAACTAGTGTCTCTAGGCTGCTGCTTAGTTCTGTCAGTTGCTGTGTCTACCGTTCCTGAAGAGTAACACCTAGCCTCAAATCTGCCTGCCATTTCTGAGCAACCATTTTCTCTCTCAAAGTCTGTGCTACAGTTACAATTTACCCTTCGCATCTAGGAGTACAGTATGCTTTGAATTAGATGCATCCATGTGGCAGATGTTGCCACTGTAACAATACATCCAAAATGTAAGAGATAACCCATCCAAGTGGCTTCATTAAGTTTCCAGTCAAGTCATTTATCAATTGTGACATGGATCATGTGGTCTACCTCCTAACCTGTCTTTGCTCAAAATATTATATAGGAAAAACCACAAGACCGCTAAAAGAATGGATCTACGACCATAAGAATAGCATAAGATTGCTAAATGCAGCTTCACCTGTGGCAGTGCATTTTGCACAGGAAAACCATAGTGCAGCTTCTTTTAAATTTTGGGGCAACAAAAATGAAGAGGCCCTGCTTAGAAAAGGTGACTGGTACAAACATCTTGAGAAATGTGAGATGTTCTGGATTTATACCCTCAGCACCACGAATGATTGCCTTGGCATCAATGAGGAGGAGAATTGGGCTGTGTGTTGGCAAGCAGCCCCCTTGTATGCACTTGATTGATCACATGTACAGTATTGAATCAGACAAGCTCCATGTGACTTTATATTTTGGTTTCTCTTGCCCCTCCCCATCACTTTTCCTCGTACCTGTGCTTCCCCCTGACCTCCCACCAATAGCTTGACTTTCCACATCAATTATGGTGTGTACAAACTAGGAGACAGAATTCTGCCTCCTGTTACAGACCTCTGATCACTTGATCCACTTCTGGTCATCTGCACCCATGTATAAGACTGCTAATACACCAGGACTAGCACCTCGGCTGGTGCTCTTACCTTATGTGATCTTCGTACTTAGTAGAATGTATTGTGAAAATAACAGGCCTATCCATAACTGGAGTCGAAATGAGTTTTAAACTAAAGAACATTTTTTTCTGGAGTCCATTACATGAGATTACCCTCATACTGGAGTGTGGGCTTGCTTTGTCTCCTTGCTCAGTGTGGATCACTGTATAATCCATATCTTACTGAGTAGGAAGTCCAAAAGTACTGTTTGAGGATACCTTTTGGACAGTATTTTATTATATTCATTTTAAAGTGACTACTAAGATGAGAAAACCAAAACATTATCTTGATGTACAGCTACTAAGCAACAGCAGTAGTAATGAAAATGCCTGATAGAATCGGTAGTCATCCTTAAATTGGACTTTCTTCCTGGAAACTCTTTGAAATTAACTTTACAAGAGAGACTAAATTATAGCCCTTCCCCTTGTTTGTGCTTAACCGCTTGAGAGACTGAGGAGCGTGTTCATAGGGTTGCCACCTTCAGATGAGGTGAAAAACAGACACTAAACCACACCCCAAACTCTGCCCTGGGCTCCACCCCTTTTACAACCGATGTGTATATCAATCCTCCTTCAAAACCATCTGTAATATTAGAGAAGACATGAACAGCGATAGGAAATCATTGTTATACTGCTTTTCATTTATTTTTATTCTTTGGTAACTAGGTAAGTCCCATTAGGCACAAGACCCATTCACAGGGGTGACATGGGAGCACAGGGAGGTTAAGTGTCTTGCTCAGGGTTGCATAGTATACAAGCAGAGGCTGTGGGAATCAAACCGTGGTCTGCAGGATATACAGTACTGAGCTCATTCGAAACTCATTGTTCTAACTACTGTTAAACACCCTCCCATTTTCCTTTCTATGTCAGTCACTTAGTTCCTTTAAATACAGTCAATATGGTTGATTGCACCATAAACACATTCATTGTTTTGCACAACGTATGTATGCATGCACTGTATGTACAGGTATGTATGAATGTGTTTCCTCTGTATTTTATACTGTATTTTACACTATGTATGTATCTTTTACTGGTGGCCAAGCAATGTGAAAATCACAGCAAGCAAAGCAACTTTATTTATAAAATAGTGCTATTCACGGAAGGACCATAATGCTATCATAATAAAACAGAAGCTAAAAATGTATTAATAATTATTAAATGTCAGCATCCAATTTACACAACATCAGGGAAAGCAAGATTAATCAAATATGTTTTCAGAGTAGATTTAAAGCTCTCCACTGTCAAGCACTGTCTTATCCACCGAGGGAAAGAATTCCACTGGGTAGGGGCTGGGAATTCAAATGCATAGAACCCAGAGGTCTTCAAATGAACCCTGGGAATCTCTAGCAATCCCTCATCAGTGGAGTGGAGTGGAGGGGGTGGAGGGGGTGATAGGAGCAAAGAAGCTCTTGCAGATAGCTTGGACCCTGTCCATGCAGGGCTTTATAGGTCAGCAAGCCTACCTTGAAGGTGATCTGCCACTGAATGGGCAGCCAGTGCAGGTTGCACAGCACAGGCGTGACATGGCAAACTTGAGGTAGCCCCATCAACAGCCTAGCTACTGCATTGTGCACCAGCTGTAAGTGGTGGATATTAACCCCTGGTAGCCCTAGGTATAGGGAATTACAGTAGTCAGTTGTCAGAAAGGGCAGTGTGGAGGGCTGGAGGGATTCTGGGGGGCATAGGGAAGGGCATCACCAGCAGAAAACAGGAGGTGGTGATGCCACTGTACAGACAAGTGGTCAGACCATATCTGGAATACTGTGTTCAGCTCTGGAGACTGTATATCCAGAAGGACATTGACAGAATCGAGGTGGTCCAGAGAAGGGCAACAAAAATGGTGAAAGGAATACAACAGAAAACATATGAGGAAAGACTGAAATACCTCAATATGTATACCCTGGAGGAAAGGGAGGGGGATCATAATAGTGACATTCAAGTACCTCAGGGAAATCAACAAGATCCAGGCAGGCAGCATTTTTTAAAACAAGAGATGTGCAAGAATAAGGGGTCACAATATGAGGCTGGGGGAGACTCGGGGTTATGTGAGGAAGTATTTTTTCACAGAAAGGGTAGTGGATGCATGGAAAAGCCTCCCAGCGGAGGTCATAGAGGCTAAAACAATTGGTGAGTTCAAGAATGCATGGGATAGACAGAAGGCAACCATAGTGATAGGAAAGAGAGGGTACGTTGCAGATCATATTTCTAAGATATTCCACAACGTCAGGCACACTGCTGCTTTCTAGTCATCTGAATAACCTGCAGTGGTGTAAATAAGATCATGAAATGTCCAGGCATAGAAACATAGAATTTGACAGCAGATAAGGACCGCTTGGCCCACCTAGTCTGCCAATTTCCCTACCTGATGGATAAGCTGCAGATTCGATTTAATCAGCAGCTTACTTCCTCCTACCCCCATTAGAATTGCCTATGCCTGTCCCATGCATTCTTGAATTCCCCACTAGGCAGCATGAATAAACTCTGGTCAGAGCCGATATGGCTGAGAAGAGCTTTTGGGATGCCTTTACCCATTATTTCTAATGAATTTGCACAATGCAGATCTGCTACGAGGCAGTTTCAATGTGGTCTTCCTTTTACATATTTTTGCAATGTGTTTTCCTAGAATATTCCTGCTGATTGCTATATAGTTAGCCTGGATAGTTTACAGAAGACAGTGCATCTTATTTTCAGTGAGGCTCTACATCTACACAATATTATGCTGCATTGCGCACGCTCAGAACACACTGAAAACAATATTTTACATCTGGACTAGGCTACCCTGTATAAATACATTATAAAAATGGTAAAATTATGACCCCACTGAAAACAAGATATTGCATCTAATCTGGAACATCCTGAGTAAATACAGTGCAAAATGTGTAAAATGAAGATCCCTATGACAATGAGATGTAGCATCTCTCCTGCACTATCCAGGATACAAAATATAGGCTAAGACATATTTAAAGGAAATCTACTGTAAACTGAACTTCATGGTGTTCACTAACATAAACAACAGTTCCTTTATTGTTTTATAACATATTAGATTGCAGTATTTATTTCTAATGGTGAGACCATGAGGATGGTGTGTGTGTGTGTGTGTGTGTATGTGTTGCTGCTCAATATATTTTTTCCCAAAAAGCACAGTAAAAAATGCCTACTGATTGCTATAGCCTGTTTAGTTCACAGAAGAGCTGGCATATGTCTGAGACAGGTCTTATCAGATAGTGTCTTAAGAGGTTAAATAAACAGTGTAACTCTTTTTTTTAGATTCATTGCTGGGAAAGGGTGACATTTATGAGTTATGAATCTTTCTTGAAAGACAATACCTGCCCAACTGAAGCTCGTAGCAAGAAAATGTTTAAATGCTAAGTATTTAAATGTGTAAGTTGTTGCATTTTGAAGGGGTAAACAAATATCTAGTTCAATAAGCAACTAATATTTAACAAGCTGTTTCAGTTTCCTAATGGCCATCTGATAAGCAGCTTAGAGTTCTGTCTCCATTAGTCTAAACATAAAGAAGGGAATATTTTATTTCAAGTGGCATAGTGATTTGTAAATGTGGAAGGATACATTGAAAACTCCAAAAATGTGTTCCATGGTATTCCATTTTTGCAGCTACAGACAGCAAGATGTTATTTTTATTTTGTTGTTTAACCAGGTATAGCACACTAAGCTGAAAGCTTTTTTACAGGAGCAACCTGGGAGCACAAGGAGGTTAGGTGACTTGCTCAGGGTCATACAGTATGCAAGTGGAAGCTGTGGGATTCAAACCCAGGTCTGGTCTGCTAGATGTCACCAAATTTGCAGCTCAGAGCCTTAGACCACTGCACTACACTGCCTCAAGATGTCTCTAGGTTCCGCCCACAGCCATAAAAATGAGAGTAGTGCAGTAGCAGCTGCTGAAGGTTCAGGAAACAAGGACTCAAGGCATTGACAAAGGCAATAAAAATTTGATTATCAAAATGGATCTTCGACATATCAGAATATAGGACAGTCAAAAAGGAACACAGAGAGCAAATAAAGGTGTAACCTCATCTCTGCAAGAATGCAGGATGGAGGCAGTCCAGAGGAGGGCAACAAAAAATGATGCAGGGTCTGCAAAATAAACTATATAAAGAGAGACTGAAGGAGCTTAATGTGTAAACCCTTGAGGAAAGGAGGGAGAGGGGGACATGATAGAAACTTTCAAGTATCTCAAAGCAATTGACAAAGTCCAAGAGGGCAGCATCTTTCAGAAAAAGAGATGTGCAAGAACAAGGGGACACAATTTGAAGATGGGGGGATGGCTCAGGGGCAATGTGAGAAAGTATTTTTTCACAGAGAGGGTGGTGGGCGCATGGAACGGCCTTCCTGAGGAGGTCATGGGGTCAAAAACAGTGGGGGAATTCAAGAATGCATGGGACAGACATAAGGCATTTCTGGTGGGGGGGGTAGGAAGAAGTAGGCTCTTGGTTAACTAGGATCTACTGCTTATCCAATAAGTAGGGAAATGGGCAGACTAGGTGGGCCAAGCGGTCCTTATCTGCCATCAAAGTCTATGTTTCTATAACTGTTCCCTGTCACAGCAGTAAAGACCATACTTAAAAATTCAGAGTGTAAAGGATTAGGCTGATTTACCACTAATGATCTTAATGGCCATACTTCTCACTTCCCAGACCGACTGGTTTTATAAACAAAGGTCAGTTTGACATCAGAACTTCTTTGTAATCTGGACATGCAGCCAAGTGAATGATTTGATAAATCAGTTGCAAGAGTATGTAAGCACTCAAAATGGCCCCAAAACCAGACTATGTTTATGCAAAAGTAGATGACCGGATAAGGACCAAAAAAAACCGATTATCCAGTCTAAAACCAGATAGGTGGCAACCCTAGCCAGCATGCATCTTCTAGCCACTTGGCTATGATGACACACCTTGCTGTCTGGTTGCCTAGCAACCTCCAGCAATCTAGATCCATGATGCCAGGATGTGAGTTGCCAATCAGGGCATTACACCTACACTACCAGGATTGGTGGAGCCTGTTCCACCCCTGCAGTCTCCATTCCTATTTAAGCATCAGCACAAGCAGAGGACCTTGCAGTATAGAAAAATCCATTGCCAAATAAATTTATCTGAAAGCCGAGGTAAGCTACTAATTGAACCATACAGCATCCCTGTAAACTGGTCCATAAGAAAGCACTTTAAAGATCCCTTTTCCCTTTCCTTTAGAAGAAAGCTGTCCATAGAGACCCTGCTATCTGTATTCCTGGGTACACCATCACCCGGCAAGACTGAACAGGTAGGGGAGGAGGACTGGAGATGTACATCTCCTCTTTAATCATATCACAGTTAGTCAGTTACCGACTCATAGGCCCAGGACCCAGGGGCCTCACCACACACAGGATTTCAGGAGCTGGACATGGGGCTGCCAAGAGGTAAAGGCTCCAGTATGTGTTAGTGGTGATTGATTGCCGACTCTGCGGCCAACAGTGGCTGACAGACTCTGCTACATATGAGGAAAGACTGAAATACCTCAATATGTACATACACACACACCAAGTTTTCAGCCTTTCTGGGGGTTACTTTAAGGACTTGTAACCGCTGTCTATTGTGACTGGGTGTAGCGCTTTAAGCGACTGGAACTGCATACTTGTCCCTGTGTCTGTGTGCTAGATTGGGATCGAGTTCTGAGGGGTGTACTACTGAACTAGGGAGTGTGGGGATGCAGGCTAGTTTTGTGCTTTGACGCAGCTGTAAGTTGTACTTTCTCTAGCCTGTATTTATTGCCGGTATTTGCTTTGTATTTTTTCTCTGCTTACATACCTGACTGCAGTTTTCCTCTCCCGCAGCCCCTCGCGACTGTCACCCACAGTTGCACTCTACTTCTCTAGAATCTTCCCGCCAGTAACCTGATTCTTCTTTTGTTCTCGTTCTAGGCCTCACCACCCCCCCCCACACATTGCAGTCAGCCAGTTATCGACTAGTAAGCCCAGGACCCAGAGGCCTTGCCACATACAGGACTTCAGGAGCTGGACGTGGGGCTGCCAAGAGGTAAAGACACCCCTTCCCCCTTGCAATTCTGCTAGTGGTGTTTACCCGTCGATGTTTCACATCAACTCTGCCGCCTGCCCCAGCCACCCTCCCACCGAAGCTTTACCTTACTTTTATTAGCTGCATCCAGTCACGTGACACTATAGCCAGTGTGTCTGTTTTCCCCTTTGCAGGTTATATGAATCTGTCACCAGGGGCCAGTGCTGCGCATCCACTCCACCCCTTTCTATAGCCTCTTCCACACCTTTCCGCTGCACCTCTCCACCGGTTCTCCAGGCACCATACCTGAATCTGAGTGAGTTTCCCTAGGCCTTTCTACTCGCCAGACTATTGCACCGTGAAGGATCCAAACCCTGTACCTTCTGCACTGCAGGCACGCGCCCTACCACTGCACCATCGTCTCTGCCCTACTAACTAACCCTTCTCCACCTCTCATAATCCCAGTATTCCCCCAAAAATCAAATATATTCCTACTTTACTGCTCCTCCTCACAGCTGGCCCTAGGCCCTTCTCCCACTTTCCACTGCCCACTCACTCCTCCCTCCCCCTCCGCCAACCATTTTGCACCCCCTACATGTAATGCATGGTACCAAAAACAGTAACCACATCTTGCATAGCATACTGCCCACCTCCAGCCCTGTAATTCTGCACCTGTTCCTCCCCCCACTCACCTTGCTAGCTCCTGGCCTTAGGTCCCTACCCATCCCTATGACAAAATGACCCCCCCCTTCCGCCCTAGCCTCAGTAAGCTGAAACTCCCAAAATATTCCATTATTTGATACATTTTCTTTCTCCTTCTACTCTCTGACAATGTTCACCCCAATCCAGGCCCTCCTTTGCTCAACTCTATAGGTGGATAAACAAAATGGGCTCCATAGCCTCTCTCAATATCTGCAGCCTACAAAGAAAATTCTCCTCTCTCCAAGGCTGGATTGCTCAGCACTTTCCTGATATCCTGGCCCTTGCTGAAACCTGGCTTACCAGTGGTACCCCTGACTCTGCAATAGCCTTAGATGGCTACTTATTTTTCCATTCTGACCGGTTCTCCAAAAGAGGTGGTGATTGCACCTTTTATATAAAAAAATACACTGCGAGCCACCCAAGTTAACCTCCCCACCCCTGAACCGGAAGCCCAAATTCTTAAGTCAAACTGCTCCTAAGAGACCCAGGGAAAACCCTATACCTCTCTATGGCCTATATTCCTTCCCACAATAAAAAAATCTGCTTTCAAAACCATATTAAACCACATTACACAACCACCCCCCCCAAAAATGAAGCATCCTCGTAGATGATCTCAACATCAATTGGCTCATACCCTCCTCCTCTCACTTCCATAATGTGCCTTAGCTCGTGACCTAACCCAAGTCATTCAGCACCTGACCAGGCTAAATGACAAAACAGGCAATGCGACCCTTCTTGATCTCATTTTACCAACAGACCCAATAATATTTCTTGAGTTCAGGTTCTTCCTAATGCCATTAGTGACTGCTCTCCAGTTGCCTGCTGGTGGTCTAATAAAAAATCCTCACCCGCCCCTACTCCCCTCCTTCCAATGACAATTAAAACAAGGCTCCCTCCCTTGTCTCAAGTCCCACCTTAGGTGTATGACTGGTCCCCAATTGACAGGGCTGAGAGTGTTGATGCTGCACTATCATACTTCATTGTCCCATTCAATGCTGCATTTGACCATTACACCCCTCTCATTAAACTTTTCACTAAAAAACGAGATACCACCTGCATCTCTCAGGCCCTCCTGGATATGATGCGTTACCATGATGATCTCTGGCACAAAGCCATTGACTCTTATCTCCCTAGGGATAGGCAGCTCTACAGAGAGGCCAGAAATGTGTGCACCTGGGTCATTCACCAGGCCAAGGCATCCTACTATAAAGCAGCCCTCACTTCCTCCTGGGGCTCTGGTTGAGATTTTTGGAAAAACATTAGAGAACTTAGCGGAAAAACCATCTCCCCACCCTCTGCTCAACTATCCACTGACAGGACCAGTACCCAAGATCCCCTGGCGATAGCTAACATCCTAAACACCACCTTCTCTGACCTCAGTGAAGTCCTGCACCCCAACTTCTTTACCCCCCCTACTCACCCCCTTCCTCCCCACCACCAAATATGCCTCCTTATTGGCTTCATACCTTGTCACCCAATCAAACCAAGAAATACTTATCCAAATTTCTGACCAAGTCCCAGTATAGCAATGACCCCTTGGACTTAAAACTCCTATGTCTTACTGTTGATGAAGTCCTCCTCCCCTAACTAAAATTATCAATAACTCTCTCTGCCTCAGCCAATTTCCATTTCCTTGGAGGCAAGCTGTCATAACCCCTGTCCTAAAGAGTAGTGACAAAACCTCCCCCAATAACTATAGGCCAATATCAATACTGCCCCCCCTTTCAAAGGCATTAGAAAAAGTTGTAGCCGACCAACTCATGTACTACCTACAGTATCTGAACACAACCTCCACTACCCAGAACAACATGGTTTCTGAAGGGCCAGTACATACACCCTCGTTAAATACACATCCTACATCCATCAAGCCCTTGACCGAGGGCTTATAGTTGGCTCTCTTTACATTGATTTCAGTAAGGCCTTTGACACGGTCAATCATGCCTTGCTCCTTCACAATCTACCTGCCCTTGAGCTCTCCCAGGAAACCATATCCTGGTTCGCAGACTAGCTAGGTGGCAGGACTCAACGTGACAAAATTGGTTCCACCCGCTCCGATTGCTGCCCTGCCCTGTCCTATCTGGTGTCCCACAAGGCTGTATACTGGGCCCCCTCCTCTTTAGCATATTCCTGAATGCACTACCTAAAGCCTGCTCAGGTGTACTTCTCTTATATGCTGATGATGCTGTCATTTTTAGTAGTCACCAGCATCCCCTCTCACTCCAAAGCTCTCTTCAGAGTTATTTCTCGGAAGCTGAAACCTGGTTTCAGGACCGTAGGCTTATACTTAACCACAAAAAAACAAAATCCATGTATTTTGCCTACCGCCAGAGTTCTCACTCTGGATCAGCCCTTACCATTGTCAACTCACTGGGTGATACACTAGAACAGGTAAACACCTTTAAGTACCTGGGCATTACTTTAGACTCATCACTATCCTTTCATAAACATATCCAGCTCCTATTCACCTCTCTAAACACCTGACTTGGTTTCCTCTACCACCTCAAGCATTATCTCCCCACTGAAGCCCTCCATGTGGCTGTGTCTTCCTCTGTACTCTCCATTATGGACTACAGCATTGTTATTTATAGCTCCGCTGATAAGATGGCCTTAAGCCACCTCAAAATCACCTTAAACAAAGCCGATCATCTCATCACAGGTGGTGACAGACTTACCTATACCTGTGAACTATATAGACAGTCCCAGTGGTTCAATTTAAACTTGAGGCTTAAATACCACACCTGTCTCCTAGCCAAGAAAATCCTTCTCAATCTTGCTCCCCCAGGGCTTACCCCTCTGCTTCAACTTGTCCCCTTAAACAGACCCACCAGAAGTGCTGCCAAGTCTCCCATAACTGTCCCCCACTGCAAGACCTCCTTTGGCCAAAGGGCCTTTGAGTCGGGCCCCTAAATGGCTCAGTGAACTCACCACACCCATCGTACATGAAACAAAATTAGGTCCTTTAAAGACCCACCTCATAAACCTGCTTCTCTCACTGTCTAACTGTGACTGTCCCTAGTCCCTCCTCCTCCCCTAATCCTTTCACTTGTCCTCCTCACCCAGTCCATTTATGTCCCCCCTGCTTTTTTCCACTTGGACTTCTTGGACATCATCTAATGCTGGGTCTATTATATGCCTCAGAATCACTCTGCATATCTAACATTTTTGACAATGGGTCTAAGTTGCCCTAAGATTTTATCTTTACTTACCGTATAACTAGTTTCCCATGTATGTTATCTTTTCCTCTGTAACTTATTATGTATTCAATGACGTGAAACCTTTGCAAAGGAGTCTATGACTCAAAGGCATATTTTTGATTATTGTAATAAAATAAAAAAAATCCAATATGTTACAATCCTATCCACTTCCCTCCCTGCAGTCTATGAGGCCCTCATTATAAGAATGTTCTTGCCTTTTTCTGTTCCCATCTTTGTAGCTGGTGTATACTGTCATCCAGGCCTCCCATCCTCTATTGCCACTGATCTCATTACCACCATCATTTCACAAACATCCTCAGGAGAACTGTTCATTTTAGGGGATTTCAACCAAAACTGGCTGTCCCTTCCCTAAGCAAGGCTCATAACAATGTAGCTACCCATAACTTGGCTCAGCTAATCATAGAACCAACCTAGCTGAACCCTAAAACCCCAAATCACTCCCTAATAGACTGGGCCCTCACCTCCCACCCACAAAGGGTAATTCGGTCAGGTGCGCTACCTGATTCCTTAAGCAATCACCACGTGATCTATATGGTTCACAAAATTCACAGGCCCAAGGCACCCCATAAAGCCTTGTAATTTGCTCTTACAGATCATTGGACCTTGACCCTCTCTTCCAAGATCTAGCTGACACTGACTGGGCCCCCATTGCCTCTGCAAACTCTGATGAAGCTCTAGATTATTTTAAAGGTACATTTCTTAATTTCTGGAACCATCACACCCCATTTAAGTGCACCAGAGTACATGATAACCACCTCCCTTGGGTCACCCCTGAAGTGCTGGCCTGCCAGCAAGCATGTGACAAAGCTTGGAAGCTACATAAAGCTTCTAAACAGCATAGGGACTTCTAAGTCTACCAAGCTCTTCAGAACTCATGCAGTAAAGCTATCCAGTTAGCTAAGGCAGAATATGTCAGATCTGCTCCCACCTGGTCACTTCAATGAACAGTCTATAACCATTCCTGGTCTACATTAATGGGCAGCTTACCTGAGCTACTTTGTTAATTGTTGACATGGTCTTGCTCTGTGAGAATTGTATATCGCTAACTTCAATTGCACGTGGAATGTTTCTCACTTTTAACTATTCGTTTTTGTTATTATTGTCTCCTATTGTGTTTTTGTACAGCGCTAGTTACCCTTGCACTTGTACTATATTATGTTGTTGTATTACACAAGGTGCATTTCCTGTATCCTCTGTACCTTCCCCCGGGTCATCCCTGAAAAAGGGACTGCATGGTCTCAGTGGGCTTACCCAGTTACCAAAATTCAAATAAATAAATCCAACATAAACAACCCCTCCAAATTCTGGAAGGTTGTCCATGCCCTTTTCCCCCTTCATGTCCTCAGAACCCACTCATTAAAATAAACAACCCTTTCATAACCAACCAGACCTCTGTCGCTGAGAAATGTAAAGATCAAATGCCAAAGTTATACAGATTTACAATAAACACAGGACTTCAAGTCCTTGTGTCATGATTAATGTTTCCTGAAAATATCATGCTGTTTGGTTTTGTGGTTTTCTGTAAATCAGTCTGTTAATGTGCTCTACAGTAACTGAAAACAGTGAAGAACACTGAAGATATTTATTTCCCTATTCGAGAGTGATGACATCATTCCTGCCCAGCCTGTTGGTGCAGCCGTGAAATCCTTAATTGCCTGTAGTATCTTCCCAGTCAGAGTAATCTGTAGGGCTAATTGTCTTTTCGCCAAGTGTGCTACTAACCCACCTGGTTTGTGTTTAGATAGATTAGGTTACAATCTAGCATTCTGTTCTCAAAGAGAGTTGTTCATTTGTGTTTCAGTGGGTAATTGAAGTGGTACAGATGAATGTTTGTGAGAAATCTCCTGTCTGTATCTCACCTGATTTCTGTCACATAAAAACACTGCATTGTTATTTGCCTATGTAAATCCAGGGTTGTGTAATGGATATCAAATAAATCTAAAGTTTAAGACATAGAAGTAGTGTGTCCTTGATGTAGCCTCCATGCATATGTTTATGTGAAAACAACATTATGTCAGATTGACAAACAGGTGTCTGCCACACTCTGCTATTTCAGGAACCTGTACTGTATGAACTCTCAATTTCATTTCTTGAAGGGATTCTGTGTGGAAATACATCATGCATGTGTGTAACTAGACATACTATATGTCATCCTGATGTCCTTGTCTCTTGTTCCTCAGTTGAGGCTACTGCACTCTGCTTCCTACTACCCCCCTCCAGTCAGGGCCAATGCCACCTGTTATCCCCTGTTCCAGTCTCCACAGACAGGACTGCTGTGCTCCACTAAGCCTTAGAGTCCCAAGGACTCTGTCTCCACAGTTGGGGCTACTGCACCATGCTGCCCAAGGCCACCAAAGGTGGTGCATTTGCTGCATCCTTCTCCTACTTCCACTGCCCCAAATGGGCAGGGCAACTGCATTATGTGCTTTTAGTCTCACAGTCAGGGCTGCTGTACCCTGATGCCACCCTTTGTCCTGCCACATAGATCATGGCATCTGCAAGATGCTGTCCTCTGTCTTGCTACCACATCCAAGGCTGCTGCACCCTGCAACCATTTAGACATATTCAAGGCTGTTGTGGCCTGTTGTGCCCTAGAGCCCTATGCCACCCCAGGAAGGGCTTCTGTGCCCTGTTACCCTCTGTCCCCACCCTATAACACAAAACGAAAGTGTTTGTTTTTTCTTTCGAGCAGCTTGGGTAGTGTACTAAAGAATCTGACTCTGGTGGCAAGGAACAGCACGGAGCAACAACCCTAACTGTGAAGTCAAGAGGCTCTATGATGCAGCAGGGCACAGTGGTGGCAGGAAGTAGAGGACAGCTTGGTGCAGAAGTTTTGACTGTGGGGCAGGACACAGTGGAGCATCAGGGTACTGCAGCCCTAGCTGAGACAAGGTGCATGTGTTGCAGCTGCCTTGCCCATTTGGGGCAGTGCAGGGTGCAGCAAAAGCTCCACCTTTGGTCGCCTGGAGCAGCATGGTGCAGCAGCCCCAACTGTGGAGGCACAGGCCCTGGGACTCTAGGGCCCAGATATTCAAAGGGTTGCACCTGGTGCAACCCCTGTAATGAGCCCCGGTGCGATATTCAAAAGGTGGACTTGCACAGCGCAAGTCCCAATGCGCCAGGGTGCATTGGTAATATATGCAGCGCATCTGAAGGGGGCATGCCCATGCATATGCGGCACATCCCGATATTCAGCCCGGGATGTGCGTTGCATCTGCTAGCACAACCCCTAGATGCTCCGCATACTGTGGCACAAAGTTGAACCGAAAGAAAAAGGCTTAAATGCTGGCCACTCACTGGTGGGCAGCTGTATTGCAAGGTGCAACACAGCAATCACCAGCCATGGGTAGCCACCCACCCTCCCAGAACAGTGTTCTTTACTGTTTTCAGTTACTGCAAAGCACATTAACAGACTCTGATTTACAGAAAACCACACAACCAAACATCATGATATTTTCAGGAACACTAATCATGACACAGTGACTTGAAGTCCTGTGTTATTGTAAATCTGTAAAACATTGGCATTTGATCTTTAACTCTTACTTTACATCATGTGCCCTTGCCCTATTGTTCACTCTCCCTCCACTCCAATCCATCCCATCCTTCGCCACAAATACCAAAAGCGAACACCTCCAAACTCATCACCTCCCATTTTCCTTCACCTAGGTCTCTCCGGCTGCCACCCTAGATGCCCTCCTTGCCCTTAACCCCTCAAAATGCAACTCACCTGATGGACTTGACCCTGAACTCTTATACCTCTCAACCCATGCAATCTCTTCTCCACTGTCTGATCTCCTAAACCTCTCTTTCTCAACTGCATCTGTCCCAGCAGCCTGGAGGCACGCTATCATCCTCCACTTGCCAAAGGGTGGTGATCCTTCTTCACCTGGGAACTAACACACTGTATCTCTTCTTCACTCACTTGCCAAGCTACAGGAGCATCTGGTTCTTTCCCAACTCTCCTTCTATCTCTCAGACACCTGCTTTTTCACACCTTTCCAATCTGTTTTTTGGAAAAATCACTCAACCACTACCTCCCTTCTTAGGCTCACTGACTCTATCCTTTTAGGGATGGACAGTGGCCTAATAACATTCACTATCTTTGTCAACCTCGACAAGGCTTTCAACACAGTTTTCCACACCCTCCTCCTAAACAACCTCACTTCAGCAGGCCTATCTGACCCTGCTGCTAACTGGTTCAGAGCCTACCTCACAGGTAGAATGCAATCAGTTAGAATTGCTGATTCTATATCCCCTCCATTCCAAATCAACACTGGTGTGCCACAGGGCTCAGTGCTTGGTTCTCTTCTTTTCTCCATTTTTGTCAAGGACCTTCTGCCAGTCTGCACCTCAACCTCCATCCACATGTATGCAGGTGACATGGTCCTGTTCACTTCCAGCCAGTCTCCCTCTGATTTGACAGCCAGACTACAGCATAAATTTGATAAGATTCAGCTCTGGCTCAGCTCTCATCAACTCTTACCCAATGCCAAGAAGACCATCTCCATGACCTTTGGCACTAGGCAGAGATTCTCTAGGCTTCCCTCTATGCCCTCTTTCCACATTCTTGACTGGACGAAATTAAAGGATGCCTCCTCATTTAGATACCTTGGGGTACAGCTTGACCAACACCTCCACTTCTCAGGACACGTAAATGCCATCCTGAAAAAGCTGTATCCCAAGCTCAGTGCCTTATACAGTAACCGTAGTTGCATACCTCTATCGGCTAGGTGAGACATTGTTCCGAAGATGATACTCCCTATTTTCAACTACTGTGATGTAGTCTACAGTGCTGCTCCCAAGTCTTCCTTAACCAGGCTGGACACCTTTTTCAACTCCTTCTGTCTCTTTGCGCTTGACTTTCCCTCCTGCACTCATCACTGTGACCTCTATCACTCTCTGTCCTTTCCCTCGTTTAACAACAGATGTCTCTCCCACTGTGCCAAACTCATCTCTAAATTTTGGTTTGGGTCACTTCCCTCATACATATCCTCCTCTCTCCCCTTTCCCCCCATTCCATCAGATCAAATGACTCAGGCATAATGGTTGTCCCTCGCAGTTCTACCTCAGTAGGACAGGCAACTTTCTCATACCACTTTCCCAAACCTTGGAACTTGCTGCCACTTGAAATTCGGCACTCCTCTTCTCCTCACTCCCTCTTTTCTTTCATGCACAGCTTCTTCTCTCCTAACTGTACATGATCCTAGCTTATTTAACACCCCTCCTCTACCATCCCATGTCTGTATAAGACCCATCCTTGATACCCCTCCATCTGCCCACTATTCCTACCCCTATTCTTCTACTTCTCCCTTCCCTTATTTTCAGATCAGTTGTTATGTATGCACTTAGTTGTGTTCACACCATTGCACAGATACATAAATGTTATCATCAGATAAGGGTCTTGTGGCCCATCCAGTCTGCCCTATCCCTCTTTCTAATGCTTAAGGTACCCTAGATGCTACAAGTTTTTTATTTATTTATTTATTTTAATGCTTCACCAGGAAAGACAACATGAGCTGTAAACAGCTCATTTCCAGAAGCATCCTGGAGGGAGGGAGTACAATATATGGGAGCAGCGTAGGTACAATATTAATACTAACATTTGAGTAAGTTGAGCAAATCATACAACATAAATTCATAGGAAACTAATACATTAGGGGCCTAGAGTACTTGGGAGCAAGATAGGTAAATATTTATATACAGTATTTGAGTATGATGGGTGAGTCATAGAAACAACAAGTACACTGGAAGCAGGTATACATTGGGGCCATTCAGAAACAGGAATACATTGGGGCCATTCGAGTAACATGAATGCATTTCAACACCAAACATTTTGGTACAGGTAATGGGCTACATAGAGACACGGGGGTTCAACCCTTCCAGTAGGGGAGGGCAGACTAAATAGAGACATGAGTATAGAGTCTACAAAACGTTTAACCTATGGGAGGAGGTTAAGAGAAGGAATGGAACAGATTAAAGTGCAAGGGAAGTAGGCGTTTTTTAAGAAACAGAAGTGTCAGTGTAACCACAAGGGAGAGGAAATTTGTTTGTTGGGGGAGTGGGGAGGGAAGGAGTAGTAGGGATAAAAGTAGTATGGTGGGGAGGTGGCCAGTATATAATCCCCCTCCAGGGTGTTGTGAACCCTGCCACGGTTCAAATATAACAGGCTGGGAGAGGGGGAGGAAGGTCTGAAGCATGGAAGGAGGGAGCAGGAGAGGAGGCAGGGGTAGAAGTAGTGAGGCTGGAGAGTGACTAATAGTTGGGGGGGCAAGGAGTGTTGGAAGGGAGGGTGGCAATTAGTACAAAGAGTAAAGGATTGGGGGTGTTCCCTTCCTTTCACCCTAGCTTGATAATTCCCATGTGCCTATCCCACGCATTCTTGAATCCCCGAACTGTGGCTACCCCCACCACTTCCTAGGAGAGACTGTTTCATCTCTCTGCCACCCTTTTAGTGAAGTAGAATTTCCTCAAGTTCCTTCTAAGTTTTCCCCCTTTACATCTCATTACCAGTTTGTATTATTTCATTTAGCTGCCATACCAGGCACTTCAATGTACTTATAATTTAGTGGCTGCATGCTACTCGCCATGAGCACTTCCCTTCCATCATAATGTTACATGGTGTATGCATCTCCATCCTCTGTATTATGTATTGTTGTTTTCTTTGTACTATGTAAATGTGTTTGTATGATTGTAACTCCCTTACTCCTCTCCCCCAGAACGCACCGGGAAACAAGCAACTTGATTGTTCAGTGTGCCTTTCCTGGTGAAACAAATCAATAAATAAATAAAACTTCTGTTTGCAATCAGACAACTATAACAGAGAGGTAGTAACCACATTTTTAAGTTTATTTAAATAAGACGCATAGCACTGCAGGCTTTTATTTAAGTATCAGTTTCCCCTTGCAGTGTTTTTTTTGCTTTAAAGTGAGCAGCTGAACGTATACACTGCTATGGCTCCCAACATGTTATGTAAATGTGAAATATGAGTGGCAGCTCTCCCTATGTGAAATGTATTGATTCCAGAGTGAACAGAGCCATAGCACACCATAGCTAAGTGGGTAAAGGTTAAGGAAACAGTGTGCACAGCAGTAACATTAATTTGAGTGGCAAATTATAGCAGGTAAACAGGATTATGCTGACCAAAATTGAGATTAGTGCCTGTGTGTAGAGTTTTGAAGTATGTTTTACCCTAACATGGGAGCTTATAGTAATAGCAAGGAATCATAGAATATGTGAGAATACAGGCTGACACTGTTTTGATTTATTTTAAATGTTCTTATCTATGTAAGTGAGCATAAGAAACCATCTACTATGTGAGAAACTAAATGATTCACCAAGGTGGACACTGGAAAACGTTCTTAATTTTTAACTTGATATAATTTTGAAACTGATAAAAATTGGGGGATACAAATACTTAATTCCTGTATGTATAGTGCTTAAGAACTTACAGTAGCAATTAATTATATGTTTTGGCAAATTACTGTGAGAATAATCACAGAGATGAATATTGACTTAATTCTTAATTGGTTGGATCCATAGCATAAAGGAGCTGATATATTTGGTGTGACTGTTTTATATTTTCTTATGGCATGTGCACAGCACAGATGCCATCTAGTGGTGTGTGCATAGAACAACATGATCCATATGTGTAAACCTGTAAAATTCTAGTTTAATTTTTAAGAGAGAGTCCGGCCAAAATGTCTAGCATCAGTAAATTCAGAATTTGGATCAGCATATCCCCAGTCAGTCTCATGCCAAAAATGAGATCTCTGAGTTACTTTGTTTAAAAGTTACAAGTCATTTTGCAACCCTTAATTTACTGCCTGTTCAAAAAAGCCATCTTCAGTAAAGAGCTACTGATGATGTTACAACCAGAACTCACAGCCTAGTCCTTTTTGCAAACTACCTTACAAGACTAATTTCTCCCACATTACATAAAACTGCAGTTGTAGTAAACATCTGGAAAAGGAAAGCTGACAATGGGTGAGTCAGGGCATGCATTTCCATAATGTGCAGATGCAAGGTACAGTACTTAAGAATGTGATGGGGGGTGGAATATAGTGGAAAACATGGCTTTAGAATGACAAAAATATGTACAATTTTTATAATTGTGCAGAGATGAGATTTCAAAATATAACCAGACTGCAACTGTGGAATGCAGCAATAATACAATCTCAGAAAGTAGGTGGGACACACAGTTTTGGAAAGTGGCTGGGATGCTAAAATTCTTAATGTGGCAGTGTCATATAGTTTTAGAATGTGGCAGGGATACACAGTTTTGAAATGCGGGAGACACATCATTGTAGAAGGTGGTAGGGATACGTAATTTCATAATGTGTCATGGGTGGATTAATTTGGCATGCGGTATAGTGATGCAAAATTTCAAAATGTGGTTGGTATGTTTGATTTCAGATTGTGGTGGCAACATTCAATTTCAGAATGCAGCATGGACATGAAATCTCAGAAAGTGGCAGTGACGCAGTTTCAGAATCTGGTAGCCACATGGAATTTCAGAATGAGGCAGGGATGAATAATTTTAGAATGTAACTTGAGCATGCAGTTTTTGAATGTGGCAGTGACACTCATCTTCAGAATGTGGTTGGGATGTGCAGTTTTGGAATATGGTGGGAATGCACATTTTCAGAATGTGACAATGACTGGCAATACTGGAGCATGGAAGTTTATACACAATTTCAGAATGTGGCAGGCAGGTACAATTTTAGAATGTAGAAGAAACATGCAGTTTCAGAATGTGGCAGTGACAGTTTTGGAACGTGGCATTGATGCATAGTTTTGGAATGTGATGGTGACACAAATTTCGGAATGTGGCATTGATGTGCAATTTTGGAATGTGGCTGATGTGCAATTTCAGAATGTGGCAATGACACACAGTTTCAGAATGGGGCTGACATGCAGTTTCAGAAGGTGCTGATGCTCAGTTTCAGAATGTGGCTGACGTGCAGTTTCTGAATGTGGCTGATGTGCAGTTTCAGAATGTAGTAGGCGGACAATTTCAGAATGTGACAATGACGTGCAATTTCGTAATGTGGTTTTAATGCTGACATACAGTTTTGGAATGAGGCAGTGATGCACAACTTTGGAATGTGACGGTGACGCATGACTTCAGAATGTGGTGGTGATGGACCACTTTGGAATGTGGCGGTGATGCATGACTTCAGAATGAGCAGGGACGCACCACTTTTGAATGTGGCGGTGATGCACCACTTCAGAATGTGACAGTGATGGATCACGTTGGAATGTGGCGGCGATGCACCACTTCAGAATGTGGCTGTGACACATGACTTTGGAAATTTGGTGGTGCTGCATGACTTCAGAATGTGGTGGTGATGCACAGCTTCAGAATGTGGCAGTGACTCACAACTTTGGAATGTGGTGGTGATGCACAACTTCAGAATGTAGCAGTGATGCATGACTGCGGAATGTGGTGGTAATGCATGACTTCAGAATGCAACAGTGATGCATGACAAATGTGATGGTGATGCATGACTTTGGAATGTGTTGATGATGCACAATGAATGTGGCAGTGACACAGGATGAATGTGGTGGTGACGCATGACGTTGGAATGTGCTGGTGACACATGACTTCGGAATGTGGCGGTGCCACATGACTTTGGAATGCGACGGTGACACACAGTTTTGGAATGTGGCAGTGATGCATGACTTTGGAATGTGGTGGTGATGCATGACTTTGGAATGTGGCATTGCCACATGACTTAGGAATGTGGCAGTGATGCACAACTTTGGAATGTGGCAGTGATGCACAACTTTGGAATGTGGCAGTGACGCACAACTTTGGCATGTGGTGGTGACCCACAATTTCGGAATGTGGTGATGATGCACAATCTCAGAATGTGGCAGTGATGCACAATTTCAGAATGCCGTGGTGATGCACAGTTTTGGAATGCAGCTGTGACACTCAGTTTCAGAATGTGGCTGTGACACACAATTTTGGAAAGTGGTGGTGATGCGCAGTTTTGGAATGTGGTGATGATGCACAGTTTCAGAATGTGGCAATGACACAATTTTGGGATGTGATGATGTAAGTTTCAAAATGTGGCATTGAAACACAACTTTGCTACGTGTTGTGGATGTGCAGTTTCGGAATGTGGCGAGGATGTGCTATTTTGGATTATACCATGGTCCTTGGAAAGCAACCAATCAGAACAGCAGACTGGCACCTTATCTCTGTTGTAAATCCTCTGATAATCATCGCAAAAGGTGACAGCCAGCCGCATATTAAAAAAACAATCTGACCCCCGAAATCATGTAACTGTAGCCGCCATCTTCTTTCCCCACTAAATGCAAATTGGCACGCACCCCCCACGCTTTCTCCCACAGCTCACGAAACATTAAAAAAAAAATTCCTGGCATAAACACAAATTCCACTCTCGCATTTCTCCAAAAAGCAACTGCAGCTTTAAAAACATGTGGCAAACCTTCTCAAATATGTCCCTGTAATGCTCACTCCCTCCAAATTCCATCACTCTCGCTGCACCACAAGAATGCTTCAGGTCTCCCAGCTCCTCACTCATGCCTCCTACCCTCCACAGTGCCATGACCAGACCACCTTCACAGTGTTAGTGACAAAACTCCATAATACCACATAAGAAAAATAAATTCCATGTCTCACAATGGTTTTTTTTCTTGCCAGAAGCTTGTACCCCAAGGCAGCAGTTCAAACACGGCAGCTCTTAGCGTTAGCACTCCTGTGTGCACCACACAAACTGCCTGCTCCTACCTAATATCGCTCTGTCTCCAACACAAACTATAAGCAAAAACCCAAACAGCACGTAATGGCATACTACATAGTTTTGTACATGGGAGGGACAGCCTGTAGTAGAAACTGTGCAGTGCCTGAAGGAGTGTGGGACAGTGACAGTGAAGCTGCATTTCAAGCTCCACAGCACATCTTCTGCCTAGCAACAGGGCACTATTTACTATAGAGTAAGGATACCTTATGTTAAAATCAATAAAAAACATTTTATTTTTACTTTTTAATATCATTTTTTTTATATTTTTACTTCCCTTCCATAGTATAATCGCAATAAGCCACTCAGGGGATGTGGGTTATTGGGGGATTTACCACAGCTGGCAAAGGATTTACCCACTCGGCTGTGCCCTCGCGGCAAACCACGCCAGCCATGGTAAATCCCCAGATGACCCACACTGCCTCATGGCTTATTGCTTAAATATGGCTGGGATGCACAATGTTGACTTGTGGTGGGGATGTGATGCACAATTTTAAAATGTGGTGGATGCATACAATTCCAGAATGTGGCAAGGACATGCAGTTTTAAAATAAAATGATGTGTCCTGCCATATTCTGACAGTGTACAGCCTTACTCATATTCCAGAATTACCAGTCCCCACTAAATTCTTTGACGTGTCTCCGTGTCACGTTCTGAGATTGAGTGTCCCACCACACTGTGAGATGGCACTTCCCTGCCACATGCTGGGATTACATGCACCCCCCCAACACTCTAAAATTGTGTATCACTTTGACAGCCTATAAACCTTGGTTCAGCGATGCATTCCAAAACCACCTTGTGATGCATTCTAAAGTGCAGTACCATGCATCTGAAAACTCTGGAAATGCAATCACTGCATGCAACCCTGTGTCAGTTTTTGTTTTTTAAATAAATACTACATCTACAGTTTCGATAACTTTGAAGTAATATGTCCTATAAGGTTGCTGATAAGGAGGACTAGTCTGTGAGTTCTGGTTGTGACATCATCAGTGGCTTTTCACTAAAACTGGATTTTTTGAACGGGGAGTGAAATCAGTGTTACAAAATAGCTCATAACTTTAAAATGAAGTAATGCAGAAACCTAATTTTTGGTATGAGATTTATTGGGGGTAGGTTGATTCTAATTCTGCAGTGTAGTACTTTTGATGGGACTCCCTCTTTAATGTTGCAAATTTTTAGTTTAAACATTTTTTGAAATTAACTATCACTGCAACTTTGCCAATGTAAGGGATTATCAGTGGGTACTGTTAGACCTCCATTCTCACTAGAGGTGTTTAATTAACTATGTATGTAATTTAATTATTGTACTCTAATCATACTGTATGTTACTGTCATTTGATTAAGACATTGTAAATCTTTTTATGTTTGCTTGCGTGCATGCGCAAAAAACATTATGCGGCAGCTTACGAGAGAAGCACGTTGTGGAGGTGCAGCACAGTGGCAGCCAACGGCGGCACTGCATTTGGGGGCTTGGCACTGGTGGACCAATGCAGACACACTGTGTTGATGACATTGGTTTCCAAAAGTGCCACCAAGTTGAAATGATTTCACTGCTGCAATGAGGGGCCGCTACATCATTGCAGCATCAGCCATTTCGCAGCAATGAGGGAGCGACCCGTCATTGCAGGGTAGTATCTTGCCTAGTGTGACATTTTTTATAAACATGAGCCTCACAGCCCCATGAAAGCTGATGGGGGTGGCCAATCCCCCTATCAGCATGTTCCCGACCCAGTTAATTTGCTGACAGGGAAACCCACTCCCCGTCGACATAATGTAACCTCCTCCCCCATTTGTTGTGTGCTGAGGGGGTGCCCAATCCCCATCGGCATCATGCCCCATCCAACAGTCATTCTTTGCCAATGGGGGGCCCAGTCCCCGTCGGCTTAAGTCCCCCACCCCAAAAAAGACAGGTTGCACATTGGGAGCCCACCCCAGCGTGCTGAAAGCAAGCCAGAAAAAAAAAACTTCCCACAACGTATTTATTTATTTTTTCCTCTCCCTGAAAGAAAGGAAATGGTCCCACGCTGGTCGCCGTCTCCTCCCCCAACCTGCACTGACCCATTGCGCACCCTATCATCTCTCCAAACCCCCCTCACCCCATACTTACCTCTGGAGCCTGACTCAATGATCTTCGGTGGACCGGGAACATGTCTGCACTCTTCAAAGCCGACCGCAAACTGAAAAAATGCCAGTAAGCTGTATAATGGCATAAGTAGGGTTTTTTCAACTTTGGTGCATATCTCAGGCATTTTGGGGAATTTTGGCACCAAATTTTCAACATGGGGTTATTGGGACCCCTCCTCATGAATTCAGACACTGACATGGAGTTATTCTGTCCCGAAAGGTGATTTTGTGGTCGCTGCACGGAATCACCTTTTGGGACTGATTAATGAAATGACAGTGCCAGTGTTCATGAGGTGGGCTCTCAAAAAGCCTATGTTGCAAATTTGGTGAAAAAAATTCAAAACATTACTGTTTTACAAGCGTGCATTGCACAGTTTCCACACACGCTCATAACTTTGTACATTTGTAATATTTTCACTCCAGATTTTCAACATTGGCATTTTTTCCACACCTCCTTATGAACAGTGCCATTGTCATTTTTCACATCCTGGATGAAATGTGTTTTCACGCTTCTGGCGCAGAATAGCGCTGTCACTGTTGGAAGTCAGTGTTCGGGACAGATTACAAAAAATCACAGTGACACTGTTCATGAGCAGAGGTGCTAAAATGCCTGTGTTGAAAATTTAGTGACAAAAGTCCATGAAATGACTGTGTTACAAGCGTGCATTGTGCAGTTTCCACGCACCCTTGTAATTTTGCGCATTTGTAATATTTTCACTCCAGATTTTCAACATTGGCATTTTTTCACACCTCCTTATGAGAAGTACAGCTGTCATTTTTCATATCCTGCCTGAAATATGCATTTACACATCTAGCGCAGAATAGCGCAGTTGCTGTGGGAGATCAATGTTCGGGACAGATTAGGAAAATCACAATGACACTGTTCAAGAGCAGAGGTCACAAAATGCCTATGTTGAAAATTTGGTGAAAAAATTCCACTAAATGACTGTGTTATGCGCATGCGTTGTGCAGTTTCCACATAAGCCCAGAAGTTTGAGTATTTTTAATATTTTCACTACAGATTTTCAGCATTGCCATCTCTTCACACCTCCCTATGAATGGTACAGCTGCCATTCTTCACATCCTGCCTGATCTATGTTTTCGTACATCTGGCGCAGAATGGTACGGTCACTGTGGGAACTCAAAGTTCAGGACACATTAACAAAATCACAATGCCACTGTTAATGAGAAGAGGTCCCAGATGCTTTCTTGAGGTGAGGGTCACAAAAAGGCCATGTTGAAAATTTGTAGTGCAAACACCAACAAACACCTGGGGCATTAGGGTTTCTAACCGTAATGTCCCACGCTGTACAGACTGACAGGCATCAGGGGTGTGCCTTTGGATTGCTGACTGTAATGCTCATGCCATCCCACCCCCACCCCACCACCCTGCAGCCAGTGACAGGCATCGAGGTGTGCCTTGGACTATTTGGCCCCAGAGTCCCCATTCTCCTATACTGCACCCATTTCAGTGTATGTCCTTATGGAATGGGGTGACTGTAAAGCCGAACACCCCAAGGCACACCTCAACATGTGTCAGTGTCTGCAGGATAGGTGAAGTGAAATGGCATGAACGTTATGGGTGACGACCCAAATGCATACCCCAATGCCTGTCCCTCTCTGCAGGGTGAAGGTGGGGTTGGCATGAAGTTCAATACTTCAATGCCATTCCTATTCTGCATCTCTCGAATTACTGCATTTCCAATGCTAATACCAGTAAGCAAACATTCGCATTGACAAATGCTTGTTGAATCCCAGATCCTCTTCTCTGATGAAGCTTAATGGCAAAATGTTGGATAGTGATGACTGGAATATGACTTATAGTTTCTGTGAGTACCATGGTACAAGTGCCGCCTTGGTAGTGTTCATGGACTACATCAGTAAGGCTATGGATGGTGGGATGCTTACTACTGCTGTGTTTGTGAACCTGTCCAAGGCCTCTGATCTGATTAATCATCAGTTACTGCTTGGGAGACTGGGGAGCACCAGACTGGCAGATTCTCCGTGTGATTGGGTTAGCAATTATCTATCTGAGCATCCACTGAGGGTGAGCTATGGAGGAGTGTTATCTAGTGTTAAACTGATGTAACAGGGTGTGCCCCAAGTGTCTATCCTGGGGGTGCTGCTGTTTTCATTTTTTATTGATGCCTTACCTTCACTATTTACAAACACCAGGACATTAATGCATGCAGATGATATAATTCTCTATAATAGCTCATCCTCACTTAAAATGTTGAACCAATCACTAAGTACTGATTTTTTATGTTTGCTTGCACACATGTGCAAGAAACATAATGCCATCATTCGAGTTTTTGTAGGTGTGGCACCCCGTCTTCCAATTCAGCCAGTGTGTTTGCAGGCATGGCAACAGTTCAATGAATGTGGCAGCTGTCTATGACAGCAGTTGAAAATGCAGCCACATACAGTTGAAAAGGAGAGACTGCTTCAGTGAGCAGTGATAAGATAGTGTTGGTTAGCATATTGCCGGCAATCCTGCTTGTATACACGTCTGCTTTCTCTTCCTGGATCATAAATTCAGTTTGAAGTGAACTTTTCCTAGGATGATCTGTCCGGGAGGAGGCAAGTGACTAAAATGACATCCTTGGAATGTTTCAAAAAAAATATTTAATTGCCATCCTTGGAATGTTGAGTCAGAGTTCAGGGTAGGAGCGGCATTGACAAAACCAGGAAAACAGAATCCCAAAGAGACTGAAAAAGTAAACACAGTTTTCATCTGTTGGCACACCTGATCAGTATTGTAATAATATTCCCCAACCCTCTGAGTGACTCTGAATAGCGCCCCCCACCCACCACTCACAGTATGGCTGATGGGGTGCCCAATCCCCCATCAGCCTGCACCCCCAGAGTTCTAGGTGCCACACTGGGAGCCTACCCCAGCGTGGCATAAGTGAGAATGGTGATGGGGTTCCCAATCCCCTGTTGGCTCAATTAAACCCCCCCAAAAGAAATAGACTTCGAGTTGCCACGCTGGGAGCCCATCCCAGCATAGCACATGTCTGTGTGGCCGATGGGGGTGCCCAATCCCCCGTCGGCTCCACTGACCCCCCCAAAAAAATCTTCCTGCTGCCACACTGGGAGCCCACCCCAGCGTGGCACAAGTCCTGTGTTGTCTTTCTAAAAAGAAAACAAACACCTGAAAAGAAAAAAACGGTCCCTTGTTGATTGTCTTGCCCCCCCAAACTGCTCCCACCCTCTGTGCATCCACCTCCCCAAACCCCCACCTCACCCCATACTTTCCTCCGGAGGCTGGCACGATGATCTTTGGTGGACCGGGAACATGTCTGCACTCTTCAAAGCCGACCGCGAACTGAAGAAATGCCAGTAAGCTGTATAATGGAATAAATAGTGATTTTTCAACTTTGATGCATATCTCAGGCATTTTTTGGAATTTTGACACCAAATTTTCAACACAGAGTTTTTGGGACCCCTTCTCATGAATTCTGGCACTGTCATGGTGTTACTCAGCCCAGAAAGGTGATTTTGTGGTCACTGCGCGGAACCAACTTTTGGGACTGATTTATGAAATTACAGTGTCACAGTTCATGAGGTAGGCCCCCAAAAACCCTTTGTTGAAAATTTGGTGAAAAAAGTCCCAAAAATTACTGATTTATGAGTGTGCATTGCGCAGTTCCTATGCATGCTCGTAAGTTCGTGAATTTTTAATATTTCCACTTCAGATTTTCAACATTGCCATTTTACCACACCTCCTTATAAGCAGTACAGCTGTCATTTTTCACACCATTGCTGAAATGTGTTTTCACTCTTCCAGCACAGAAATGCATGGTCGCTGTGGGAAATCACTGTTCGGGACAGATTAAGAAAATCACAGTGACACTGTTCTTGAGCGGAGGTCCCAAAATGCCTGTGTTGACAATCTGCTGTAAAAAAATCTCCAAACTAATTACATTATGGGTATGCATTGCACAGTTTCTATGCATGCTCGTGACTTCACCAGTTTTTTTAATATTTTCACTGCAGATTTTCAACATTGCTGTTTTTACACCTCCCCATGAACAGTACAGCTGTCATTTTTCTCATCCTGTTCGAAATGTGTTTCGCCTGTGGTGCCAAATGGTGTAGTCGCTGTGCAAAATCAGCTTTCGGCTAATGAATTGATATTGACACTGTTCATGAGGTGGGGGTCTCAAAAAAACCATGTTGAAAATTTGGAGTGAAAATACCAACGACAGGCATCAGGGGTGTGACTTGGGACTGTTGCCTGTAATGCTCATACCATTCCACCCCCACCCACACCCTGCAGCCAGTGAGAGGCAGCAAGGTGTGGCTTGGACTCTTCGGCCCCAAAGTTCACCCCATTCTCCTATACAGCACCCATCTCACCGTATTTCCTGATGGAATGGGGTGAACATAAGGGCCAAAGACCCCAAAGGCACCGTGACACTTGTCAGTGTCTGCAGGGTGGGGAATGTCAGTAATGTATGGATCGTGCCCTGACAACCCAAAGGCACACCTCAATGCCTGTCAGTATCTGTAGGGTGGTGGTGGGGTTGGCTTCAGTTCAATACTTCACTGCCATTCCTATTGTGCAGCTCTGTAACTCCTATACTGCCAATGTCAATGCCAGCAAGCAAACATTTGGCATTGACAAATGCTTGTCTTTACTTGATGTTTGGTTGAAGAATCAGAGACTTTTACTAAATAGAAAAAAAGCAAAGTGCATGCTATTTGGCTTGAAACCAAAACTTGCAAAATGTGCTCCTCTTACTACAGTATATCTAACAACTCTGGCATTCAACTACAACAAGTTCATCACTTTAAATACCTGGGGGTACTACTGGATCCAAATCTAAATTTTTCCTTACATATAAAATCCACTTGTAGACAGGACAATCGGAAATGAGGCTCTTTGTTCAAGCTTCAAAACTGTCTGACCTTACAGGCTAGATTCTTAGTTGGTAATACTGTACATTTATCAACACTGAATTACAATAATTTTATGTTTTCTAATTTGGCAAAGGCTGAATTGGAATTGTTAAAAAACACCTTTCATGAAGTATGCAGATTTGTGCTAAAATTACCTTTTCAAATACACCATTGTATTTTATATGAGTGAACAGGTTGGTCACCACCCAAATTTATCATTTTATACAATCTAGATTGTTTAACTGATAATGTACTATGGCAACAGACAGATTCACCTTTTTGGCTTGTTTGACATAAGAAAGAAAGAAAGAAAGAAAGAAAGAAAGAAAGAAAGAAAGAAAGAAAGAAAGAAAGAAAGAAAGAAAGATCGATCTAACTGTAGTAGCAAACTTGTAATTCTTAGAGTTTCCACCAGTATAGGAGAATGTGCATTTACTGTTTGTGCAGCCAATAGTTGAAATATGTTACCTGGTTCATTACATGATAGCCTCAGCCACAACACTTTTAAATTGCTTTTAAAGAAAATCATCATAGTCAACTCTAGTGTAACTGTTTTTTTTTTGAAAGTTTTGTGATAAGTTTGTGTTGTCTTTATGAAACCTTGTTGTAATATCTAGGCTGTTGTATACAGCCCAGATCGTGTATGAAAAAGGGCCTTCTGCTCATTGCACTTACCTGGTTAACAAAAGTTTAAGTGCAATAAAAAATATACCATAATAAAGCTAAATTTTAGTACAAATCTACTGGAGTGGCTGATGAATTCATTCTTTTAGAATAATTTCACTGCAGCTCATAATGCAAGAAATTAAACATAAGGGAAAAGGTCCTCAGTCAGTCAATAAAGTGCAAGGCACTACTAGTCTCTGATAAGTACGTCCTCCTGGGGCATAAACAGTACTGGTTGCAAAAAAGTGCATTCCAAATCCCTTCATCATTGCATTTGTGTAAGACAAACACTGATTTTGTCATGTATGTGAAAATATTGAAAAACATAACATTTAAACACTGTTTGACTAGTATTTGATAGATTGTGTGGGTATGAATACATCACATAGGTGTAGTAGTGCCTGTATATTAGGGTTGAAAAGGCAGTTTAATGTTCAACCCAATTTTTTGTCACCTTAATAACTCGGCCCTTGTTCAACTGATTCACCTTAATTTGACAAGTGTGGAGTCAGTACCAGGACTTCTAGATCTCTAATTTGGGGTAGGATCAGTTCAGCAGGAGACAGGCCCTAGAAGGCTGAAAATACATAAATACCCCAAATTAGGAATTTTATTTCTCATTGATAACCAACAAAACAAACTCTGGCCAGAGCCATTAGGGCTGTAGGTGAGGAATTTGGTGAACAAATATTGAAAATTACAAAAGTTACAAGCTTGCATTAGCAAAATGTAATGAAGGCTCAGAAATTTGTTGTTTTGTAATATTTGTAAACCAAATTTTCCACATAGCCTTGTTATGACCCTGCCTCATCAAAAAGGGCACAGCAAATGTTCAACTCCTTCCCAAAAGATGATTTTGCATAAGGACTGTAAAATCAACTTTCGGGATGCAAAAACACATTTTGGGGCAGGAGCTGAAAAATGGCAGCTATCACATTCATGAGGTGCTGTAACGTAATGGCTATGTTCAAATTTTGGGGTAAAAATATAAGAATTCTACCAAACTTACAAGCCTGCATTTGCAAAATTCAACATAGTTTCATAACATTTTTATTTTTAAGTATTTTTACACCAGATTTAGAACATAGCCTTCTTATGACTCCACCTCATGAACAATTGCAGAGAAAAGTTTCATCTCCTGCCCAAAAGGTGATTTTGCACAGGGACTGTGAAATAACCTTCCAGGATGTAAAAAAACAAAAACATTTCAGTGAGGATTTGAGAAATGACAGCTGTCATATTCATGAGGTGCTTTAAGGAAATGGTTATGCTGTAAATTTGCCAGTCAGCACCAATGAGCAGAAAGTAGGCAGGGTTCATTTATATTCATGAACAGGTCATTATTATGTATAAATTCAGTTTCATACTGCTCATTAGTGCTCTTTAAATACTTATTTTCACAGCTTCTCCACTGAAGCCCTTGTGTCTCTGGAGCCCAAATAACATATCTTGGGGTCCAGGATCATCAGGGGAGCTCAGAACTGCAACTGAGGCATTAGGTAAATATCCCATTTGTCAGCATGGCTCAGTTGGTAGTACATCCGCCTCTGGACCAGAAGGTTGTGGGTTCTCATCCCACACTGGGATTGAACTTTCACCTAAAAATCGCTGGCATCCGAGTGCAGTATTGGGGGGTGCTGTATTGCGGGGGTGTGCCATCCTTCAGATGAGACATTAAACCGAGATCCCTTCTGCCCATCCTGGTGCTGTCCTGGTGGGTGTCCAGGCAGAAGTAAAAGAACTCAGGGCACTCTTTGCAAAGAGCAGGCAACATTCCCGGTGTCCTGGCCAACATTCCCCTTCCCATAAACCGGTTCATGCAATTATCCAGGCTGTGTGTGGGTGATGATGTGAGATAAGGCCGCCACCACACATTCAGTCACTTCACTACCAGTCTAGCATTGCTTGTAAAGTGCTTTGGGATGCTGTGTATGAAAAGCACTATATAAATGCTGATTCTTCTTCTTCTTCATCATCATCTGCCACATGTTTTACTTGGCATATAATATTTTGACTGTTAAACTGTTGATGTGTGGAACTGATGGGATAAAAAAATAGTGCTGTGGGAAGACTGCATAGACAGTGCAGAGTGCTTCCCAGATGCGGAGATGACTGTGATGCAACTCTTAAATGTTCTTTGGTAGGACAAATCTTCTTTTTTTGATTGCAGAAGGTCTACAGGGCTCTGCCCACTACAGCCCTAAAAAGGTGCTTTCTGGGCTGGCTCTTCAGTGGGATGGGTCCTCAGCTTGCTAGTAGGAGGGACAAGTGCTATCCAGTGGGGAGAGAATCACCTCCAATGTCTGTGGGCAAGTGTGAGATGTCCCTGTGGTAGAGTGTCAGGGTCAAGAGCAGACGCAGTAGTTTTTTTACAGCTGCTTTCCCCAGAATTTATGTTGCCCACTACTGATTCAGGGATATGGTGCAGTGACTTGTCCAGGGTGAAGGGCAGAGTATTTTATGTCAGTGATAGTGGCAGAGTATGTGGGCCAAAATTCCAACTCTAGAACAGGAGCTGATTGTGGCCACTCATTCCCCCGACCCCCCTCAACCTCCTTTGGCAAAACGTGGATAAAAGAATACTACACTGACTCAGTGCACTTATGAGAACACCACAAATAGTAACATACTGCACCTGTAAGCAAGAGTGTGGTACTGCAACCAGGGTGGGGGGGGTATGGCATGTCAGATGCTGATGCTTTGGTGACCCTGCATCATTGCACACCACACCTCCCATTAGGGTAACTGCAAAATCAGTGGCCACTGTCTATGATGCCCCACTCCTATGGCCCTGTTCAACCACTGTGGTTCTCCACCAATGATCTAGCACCATTGTCCACTGTCTCTGACCCAACCCCAAGCCCTGCCCTGGGGAGTAAGCCAGGGAGGCAATGCCTGTAGGTGACCCCTACCGGTGTCCTGGTATCGGCATTGTGAAGGGTTCATGTCTGAGTGGTGGCCCTGCCCTGGGGGGCAAGGCAAGGGCATCCTGCCAGAAGTAAGTCTCTGGCACTGGAGAGAGTGGGGCTCAGCCATGGTGGTTCACTAAGAAAAAGAAAATAAATAGTCAATAGATCAATTAACCATCATTGCACGGATCCTTTGATCTTTGATTTCACCTTTTTATCCTAGTTAAAGGTAAGATAAACTCATGATGCAGTTCAGTAATCTCTCCTTATGTACATGAGTGAGAAGGCATTTTTGCTAAGTTGTTTAAATAGACATGAGTTTAGAGAGGAGGAAACACTTATGTATGCAGGCTATGTACAGTAAGTTAGTCTTCTCTAAACCTCTAAGAACATTACTCTTGAAAAAGCACCTGCAGGGGTGCAAAATGGCATCGGGGAGTTCCACTCCACTATTGGAGGTTTGATAACCTGTTTTTAAATACTGTATATGTACTCATTATTAAAATAAATTGCAATTTTATATGACAAACTGTATGCACTTGTGTCTGAAGTTGGGAACAAAGTGTGAGGTCTCGCGCATTCCCTGATCACAATGGCCATACTTTTTGTGTTACAAACCCATAATTAGGACTGTGATACTAAAAATTGAGAGCTTGTCTTCTGAAGCTAACGAAGAAGCGACAGAGGATACTAGGTATTATGATTTGTTTGTAAATGGAAGCTCATTGCAATGAAAAAGTCATAAACATGTAAAAGACATAGGGACCCCATATCCAGAGCCAGCCGGATGCGCATGCATAATGATGTGCCGCGCAGATAAGTTATGCCAGCTGGCTCTTGTGCAATATTCAAACAGGATGTATGATTGGAACAGACCATGCAATCTGTTTGAATATTTGACCCTGGATGCTGGGTGCACAGCAAGAGGTTGGCATGTATGATGCGGCACATCAAGAGTGTGCGGCTGAAGACTGCTATAGGGGAATGTGTGGTGCAAACTAGTATGCGTCACAGCCCCAATGGGTGATATTCAGACCAAATATTCAGATAAGCCCATTAGGCATGCAGGGCACAACAGGGCCATTTGCATGTCGTACGCTGCCGAAGGTGTGAGGCCAGCCCCCCCAGCCCCGAGCACTGTAAACCAATAAAGTAACTCTGATTCACATTCTGTAGTGTAGTGACCCTCTCCCCAGCCCCAATCAATGTAAATATAAATCATAAATGCCCCTCATTACTGACATAATGGATGGGGGGGTTGGAGGCCACTTGACTACCAGGGACTAGGTCGGCTGTCATTTGTGAACGGGTCAGGGCTTGGGGAGGGAGAAACCACTAGACTGACAGAAATGGGAATGGGGACATTTATAATTTAGTTTTACATCACTCAGAGCTGGGGAGGGGGGGCACCACTAGACTACCAGAGAAACAGGAACAGGGGAATTTATAATTTATTTTTACATTGTTCGGGGCTGGGGAAACCACTAGACTACGAGAGAAATGGGAATGGGGACATTTATAATTTAGTTTTACATCACTCAGAGCTGGGGGGGGGGCACCACTAGACTATCAGAGAAACAGGAACAGGGGCATTTATAATTTATTTTCACACTGTTCGGGGCAGGGGAAATCACTAGACTATCAGGGAAGTGAGAATGGGGGCATTTATGATTTATGTTTACATCAATTGGGGCTGGGGAGGGGGGCCACTACACTATGGAATGGGGATTGGGGATGCTTTAGTGTTATACAGTGATTGGGGCTGGAGGGGGCCACTGCACTATGGAAAAAGGGGATCGGATTGTGTTTCCTTTTAACAGAGACCAGGGCTGGTGAGAGGGAGGTCACTGCACTATGGAAATGGAGGATTGGGTTGTGTCTTCTTTTAACAGGGATTGGGGCAGGGGAAGGGGACTGTGTACCCAGTCCTAAACTATACCTGGGGCACCAACCTTCCCTGCACATAGTTAAAGTAGGGTTTCAGAAGTGTAACTATGCACCAGCAGAGCTAGTCATAGTTACAGTTGGGGGGGGGGAGTCAATATTGTGATGCACTGCCTATGCATGAGGGACCCCTCATTTACATAGGCACATCACAGTATTGTTCATGGTGGCACAGTCAGTGGTGCACAGTGCATCGGTGGCCTTTGAATATGGCTACACACCCAACCACCCACGCAAGTCCAGAGATGTGCAGCGCATCCAGGGATGCACTGTGTATCCTGGGATACACCCCACAGCTCGTCTGAACATGTGGACCATAGATAATAGTCACCATCCAAATGTTATTAAATACATAATGCAATTGCTCACTCAATTTCATTTGAGCCACCACATTTGGGGACCTCTGAAATAATAAGAAAAAGAAGAAAGACCAAGCCGAAACTTCAGACTGTAAAAAAAAGAAACATGAAGTCTTAGCTCTCTTTGCCAGCAGAAAATATTATTTGCCAGCTGTCAAAAACCTGCAGATTACACAGGTTGTGCATCCTACAACTAGTACTTAAAAATATAGACTGTTTCTAGGATGGCGAGGAACATGTGTGGCTGTATAAAATAAGAATTTATTGACACCGTTCAAAACAGGTTACACTTTGATCTGGAGGTAGGTTATCTGTCCCAAGCCCTGTTTGGTACTACTGTTCAGGAAAAGAATCAGCAGTTATGGCAAAGTGTTACATGGCACAAGTATTGGAGCCTAATCACAAATGGCCTGGGATGTCCATTGCACCCCCTGGAAAACTGTGCAGCAACTATATTCAAGAACACCGGCCACCATGCGGCTCCCTTCCATGACCCCGCCCCTTGGTGTGCAGCTGCACAGGAGCTGTCCGGTGGTCTTGGGTGAGCATCCAATGGGATTCCCTGACCCAGTCCACCACTGGATCCCTTGCACCCGTGGGCTGCCTCGGTAGGCAGGCAGTTGTGGTGCACCTGTGCACCATGACAGGTGGGTGCCCGGCCAGCCGGCCACCCCTGGCCCTCCATGCAGTAATTGAGTGCTGGGGTGGTGTGAGGAGGGGTCCGCCATGCTCCACCATCCCTGCCACAAGCAGCAGCAGTATTCTGGAGGGGTGCATACCAGTTATGGCTGCCTTCAGAAGGTATAGCCATCGGCTCCCTGTGTACTGCACTCTGCACCTTCGAGAATGGCACTGAGTGTGGCCGTACTCCCAGACAACCCCCTGGACCAGCCCCACCTGGACATTCACAGGTAGGCCATTGTTCAGGTACTTTATCTGATTGAAAAGACAAAGCCTTTGATGCAGTTTTTTGGCAGTTTCCTCTATATGTGTGGTAAAAGTGTGGTCATTCACTAAAAATACCACCAACAGCTTAATCTTGTTCAAGCTCAGTTGGAATTCATTTGTATCCCCCTTCCGGGTCATGCCTGAAAATAGGCAGGATTTGTCTAGTGCACTTACCCGGTCAACAAACACTAAATAAATAAAAGAAAGCTTGTAGTCCAGCCAGAAACCAAGGTATTTAAATTTCTCAACTGGTTCTAGAATCTCACCTAGAACAGTCTTGATCTGGTAGCTTGCATCCAGCAGGTTAAGAGATATATATTTGTTATTAGGAGAAAGGAACATCATTTTTATTTTCTTTGTGTTGAGGGGTAACTTTAAATGGAGTAGATTTTGTTGGAGAATGTCAGATTCACTTTGTAATGTATATTATAAATGATGCAAGAGGACATTTGATTACTACTATGAATACAGCACCAACACCTTCTTTTCTTAAAATCTTAATTTTTTGTCCTTACTGAGTCAGAATGGATTACTGTCAACTTGAGCAAGACATGCTTTGATCCAGATTTTTATTAAAAATTGCAATTGATACTCATCTCTGAGCTTTTCACCACTAGTACCTCCCACACCACTGTAGGCAAGCTATACATGCTAGGCGACATAAATGTGGACTGACTCTCATCTGCTAACTATAATTTGCAGCAAAGTACACTCCATAAACTTAACGCAACTGATAACCTTGCCAACTCAACTTAACAACAAATCTCTCAAACACAACCTGATTGACTGGGCTCCTACTTCTCACCGCCGAAGCATAATTGCCTCCTGCATCCTCCCAGATTCCCTCAATCATCATCACATGATTTATTGTATCTACAAAGTCCATCAGGTCAAAGCTCCCCCAAAACTGATCTCTCTAAAATCATTTTGCTCCCAAGACTTAGCCCCCCCCCCCCGCTAAATGACTTGCACCACACCAATTGATCCTCAGTCTGAACAGAATCTTCCATTGACAATGCCTCAGTTATTTCCAAACAAAATTTCTGGAAATCTGGGACCTTCCTGCCCCTCAACAACTAACAAAAGTAAAAGGTTTGCATTTAACATGGATTACTGCTGAACCACTGGCCTGTATGTGCACCAGGCCCCAGGCCTTGAAGGCCTACATGAAATCCATATCCCAAACCCTCCTCCTCCATTACTGGTACCTAAGAAACACCTGTACAAAGGCTACCACACATACTAAATCTGAATAGTACTCCCCCTCCATCAACACCAACTTAACCCAACATTCTATGTTCTGGTGAGCTGTCAAATCTCTATTCTCCCCTCCCTCTCTCCAGTCCCTCCATCCCAGCCCTCATTCATGGTAATGCCATGATATCTGACCCCTCATCTGTCACAACTACTTTTAACACTTTCTTCACCTCATGTGCTTCTTCCCTCTTAGACTCTCTTCCCTCTTGTACACCTACTGCCATTCCACATACCCTTCCTATTTCAAACCTCTCTACCACTTCTCCCTTCTCTTTCATCACACCACATGATGCACTAAAGGCCCTCCACACTTTGAACCCCAGCAAGGGTAAGAGCCCTGATGGCCTGGACCCCAAACTACTCTACCTATCCACTTCAGCTATAGCTTCCCCCCCAGCCTGTCTACTAAACGGTTCTACGTCATAATGGTGAGGGTACATCACTGAAAATGAATTTTGTCGATGCACACTTGCAGTGAGGAGAAAGAGGGTGCACAAAACCTACAGAATTTTTTTAATGCAGGGGGTTGCACCCCAGCACCCCCACTAATGGATTCTCAACTCCAGGGGGGTACATGTTGGGGAAGGGACTTGTACAATGAAAGCAGCCTACCACAAAAAAAATATTGCATTGGACTCGAACCTTGCACCTCCCAACTGACTACCCTCCCTGCCATGCTAGCGGAACAGCTCTTCAGCTACCCACCACACACCCTCCCACATACCACCCCCTCGCCTCTCTCCTCCCCTGTATATACTTCCCATTGCTGCATATCACCCACCCTGGTATCCGGTCACCCCCCTGCCAGGTACCCCTGAACACAGGTGCCATAATTGAGTCACCATTTTTGTAGGTGCCCAATTGCGGTCACCTTGTTCACGGATTACCCTACTAAACCTATCCTTTTCTCTATCCACAGTTCCCTTAACCTGTGAACACTACACTGTCATTCCTCTCCCCAAGGGTGGCGATACCACTGCTTCTGAAAACTATTGCCTGATCTCCATTCTTCGTATTCTAGCTAAGCTACAAGAATGTATTGTCCTTGACCCCCTACCTTGACTCTACATTATTTTTCACTCCCATCCAGTTTGTCTTCCACAAATCCCACTCTACTACCACCTACCCCTTATGGTTCACTGATTCCATACTCACTGCTATGGATCAGGGACACATCACCTCAGCAATATATATCGACCTGGCCAAAGCCTTCAACACAGTGTCCCATTCCCTTCTCCTCCAAAAACTCACAGCTGTCTGACTAACCTCCTCTGCCACAGCCTGCTTTCAATCCTACTTATCAGGCAGATCTGAATCGGTCAAGATTACCTCCTCCTTTTCCCCTCCACTACCAATCTCTACTGGAGTCCCGCAGGGATCTATACTCAGCCGTATCATATTCTCAGTCTTTCTCAATGATTTCCCCACAGTTTGCTCCTCATCCCAAATTCACATGTATGCAGATGATACTGTCCTGCACGCATCTAGCACCTCACATGCTGATGTAGAGACAAGGCTGCAACACAAATTCACCAAGGTCCAGGCATGGTTCCAGTCCAACCAGCTGCTCCTTAGCACCAAAAAGAGAGTTTCCATGACCTTCAGCACTAGGCAGAGGTTACCTAAACTCCAATTCCCCCCCACCCCCGCCTTCCACATGGTGGATGATACACCTATCGAAAATGTCACGACCTTATGGGTCTGGTTAAACCACCATATGTACTTTTCAGCAAACATGAATAGAATCCTTAAGAACTGCACCCCAAGCTTGGTGCCGTATATAGAAACAGGGATTGCAGTCCTCAAACTGCACACTGTGCATTAGTGCATAAAATGATACTCCTCACCTTAGACTATGCTGATATAGTCTGCAGTGCTGCTCCCATAACTACTCTGGCCAGACTGGACACCCTCTTTAACGCCTTCTGTTGCTTTGTTCTGTCCTGCCCCCCCCACTCATCATTGTGACCAGTACAAAACCCTGGCACTTCCATCCCTTGAGTCCAGATGTCTAGCCCATACTATCACTTTCATGACCAAATTCTGGACTAGTAATCGCCCCTCCTATATTTCTTCTTCCATTAGTGCTTCCTCCCAAAACATGTGCTCCCTCAGAAACTCCAACCTAAAGTCCTTTGCAGTCCCCCACCATTCTACTAACAAATTACCTTCTCCTTTCACTATCCTAAACTGTGGAACACTCTCCCCCAACCCTTCCTCAATGCCTCCCTCGCAAAAAGCACTCTCCACTCTCCTGTGGACTATACAACTCCTACCTGCTCCTGCCAAAACCATCTGATCTCTCATTTCATGCTGACCCCTCTATTCCCCTAACCATACCCAGGCTACCATCCTTCTGAGCAGAATCCACTACAGGTGCTGCCCCTTGCAGCCACCATCAACTGATGCCCTTATCCTACTTGGGGCCTCCCTTTATTATCCTGAGCCTCTATCTTTACTGTAAATTTGTACTGTACTTTTTATTCCAATTGATGTTGTATTTTATTGTATTACTACACAAGATGTTGGACATTTTGATGTACTATTACTATTATGTACTCTGCAATGTCTGTCAATTCATTTTAGTTCAAATTCTGTGAACTGAATATACTCCCAATTCCCCTTCTCCTAAGGACACATCTAGAAATTAGTTTTTTTTTTGGCTCAGTATGCCTTCCTGGTGAAAAGACTGCATAAAAAAATAAATCATTATACAGCACACATTGATTGCTGTCACAGAACAGTCAAGGATTTTCACTTACAAATCCCAACTGGTAGAAACATACTTCTATGTTTATACCATTGTTAAAACACACAGAATTTTGAGAGGATTCTGCACAACAGCTGCATGAAATCCTTCCAGACTCCCACCATGTGCATCAACCCCTCTCACGCTGCTAGCCCTTACATGTTGCCATTCCTCATGTGCCAGGACAGAAACCCTGACATACTGGGAGCCCAGAGTGTGAGTCTGTGTGAAGGAATAAACCAGATCACAAATGGAAACTTCACAGCTACAGATGAGACAGGAAATTCCTAAATGAACTCTCTCTTGGTCTCTGCATTTTCAAATACCCAAGGAGCCCTGTGCAATGACTTACAGATGGAATCTGAGATGGAATGCTGTGCTCGACACCTAGAATATTTTAGTGATACATTTCTAATGAATGAAAACAATATGGAAGGGGTGAGGGGGAGAAGAAAACTCATTGTATAGAATGGGAGAATACGGATAGATTTTCAGGAAGTTGTGCTTGGATTACACTCCCTTGTAACAACACAGCTGTTCTGCATTAGGTATTCCAGTCAAACCTATTCTTCTGATAGCACTAGATCAGCACAGCATTATGGCACAATGCAGCCATAAAAAGAATTGGAAATATTCATACCAATAGGGCAACATAGCAAAAGAATGTACTGGAGACACAAAGGACACTTGAAAATGTGCCATGTGCAATTCGGTGCCTTAGCATAACAGGCATTTGTCAGTGTCAGATGTTTGCTTGTTGATATTAGCATTGGACACGCAGGAGTTAGACAGATGCAGAATAGGAGTGGCAGTGAAGTATTGAACTCAGGCCCCAACCCCACCTCCACCCTGCAGAGATGGACAGGCATTGAGGTGTGCCTCTGGGTCATTGCCCATACTGCTCACGGCATTTCACTTCACCCTATCCTTGTAGACACCAACAAGTGTTGAGGTGTGCTTGGGGTGTTCAGCTTCATAGTCCCCCCATTTCATAAGGACATACGCTGAAATGGGTGCAGTACAGGAGAATGGGGTGAAGTCTGGGGCCAAAGAGCCCAAGGCACACCTTGATGCCTGTCACTGGCTGCAGGGTGGGGGTGGAAGGGTGTGAGCATTACAGCCAGCAAGTCAAAGGCACAATGATGCCTGTCAGTCTGTACAAGGTAGGACATTATGACTAGAAACCCTAACGCCCCAGGTGTTGATTCGTATTTGCACTACAAATTTTCAACATGGCCTTTTTGTGCCCCCCACCTCATGAAAGTATTTGGGAACTCTGCTCGTGAACAGTGGCATTGTGATTTTGTTAATGTGTCCCGAAGTTTGATTTCCCACAGTGACTGTGCCATTCGGCGCCACATGTGCAAAAACACATTTTGGGCAGGATGTGAAAAATGACAGCAGTACTGTTCATAAGGAGGTGTGCAAAATGGACAATGTTGAAAATTTTGATGCGCTATGCACGCTCCTGAAAGTCTTTTTATGGACCTTTGTCACCAAATTTTTAACATAGGCATTTTAGAAACTCTGCACATGAACAGTGTCACTGTAAGTTTCTTAATCCGTCCCGAACACCGATTTCCCGCAGTGACCGCACCATTCTGTGCTGGAAGTGCGAAAACACATTTCAGCCAGGATGTGAAAAATGACAGCTGTACTGTTAATAAAGAGCAGTGAAAAAATGCCAGTGTTGAAAATCTGGAGTAAATATATTACAAATCTGCAAGTGTGCTTGGAAACTGTGCAACAGACGCTCATAACAATAATTTTTTATTATTTTTTCACCAAATTTGCAACATACGCTTTTTGAGACCCCCCTCAAGAACAGTGACCCTGTCATTTCATTAATCAGACCCAAATGGTTATTCCGTACAGTGACAGCAAAATCACCTTTCAGGACCAAATAACCAGATGACAGTCACCGAATTCATGAGATGGGATTCCAAGAACCCCATGTTAAAAATTTGGTGCAAAAATTCAGAAAAATGACAGAGATATCCACATAAGTTTGAAAAAAAAAAACATGTATGCCATTATACAGCTTACCAGCATTTCTTCAATTCGCTGTCAGCTTGAAGAGTGCAGACGTGTTCCTGGTCCACCGAAGATCATTGAGCCGGCCTCCGGAGGTAAGTATGGGGTCAGGGGTGTGTGGGGAGGTGGGGTACGCAGAGGGTGGGTGTGGGTTGGGGGAGGGGCACTGGACTCAACGAGGGACCATTTTTTGTTTACAGGAAACAAAAAAAAATAAGTCAATGTGGGAAGATTTTCTGCTTTTGCAGGTACTTTGGCACACTGAGGTGGGCTCCCAGCATGCCACCTGAGTGTTTCTTGGGGGGGGTCTGTAGCCGATGGGGATTGGGCACCCCTGTCAGCTGAATGTTGGGGGGGCGGGCGCATGAGCTGAGGGAGATTGGGCACCCCCACAGCACACAACAGATGGGGTATCATGCTGACAGTGATTGGGCTACCCCGTCGGCAAATGAAGAGGGGAGGGGGCACCCTTGTCAGCTGTAATGGGGATTGTGAGAGGTGGTGGCTGTCCACCAGCTTCTGTGGGGACTGTGAGAGGCTGACAGAGAAGCCGCCGCCATGTTTGTGTGAAATGGGACACCAGAGAATGTAGCTCTAATTCACTGCTGCAGTCAGGGAGCACCCCGCGAGCAAACACAGCTGATTGTTTAATGATGGGGTGCTCCCTGATTGCAGAAGAAAATTTCTTTGTGCATAGTGGCAAACTACATTAGTGCTGTCATGGACAGTGTGATCCTGTATTGATGCCACACAGACCAGCCCCAAAATGGGCTGCCTGCATTGGCAACAACATTGCCACGCTTCCACAACTCAATTCTCAGCAAGCTGATGCAATATGTTTCTTGCACATGTGTGCAAGCAAACATAAAAGGTACTCACAGATGCATAGATACATAGACAGTGTCGGCAGATAAGGGCCTATGGCCCACCCAGTCTGCCCATTTGAGCTTGTAAGTTCAGTTTATGTTTTCCAAGAAGTCTGTTGCCCCTTACCTCTGACCTCCAGAATTCCTTTATGTCTATCCCATGCATTCTTAAATCCCGTGATTGTTTCAGCCCCCACCACTTCCTCTGGCAGGGTGTTCCACTTGTCCACCACCCATTCTGTGATGAAATTCTTCCTTACGTTTCCTCTGAATCGTCCTCCCTCCAACTTCATCCCATGCCCTCTAGTCCTGGAACATCTTTTTCACTTAAAAATAGTGTATTCCTGCACCCTGTTCCTCCGTGTAAGATACTTGTATGTCTCTATCATATCCCCTCTCTCTCTCCTCTCCTCTAAGGAGTACATGTTCAGTTCCTTCAACCTGTCCTCATAGGACTTGTGATGCAATCCATGTACCATCTTTGTTGCCCTGCTCTGAACCTTCTCTACCCTGTCTATGTCTTTACGTAGGTAAGGTCTCCAGAACTGTACAGTGTACTCCAGGTGGGGCCTCACTAGTGTCTTGTATAGTAGAATTATGACCTCCCTTTTCCTGCTGGTGATGCCCCTGCCTATGCATCCCAGCATCCTAAACACACACTCATGTGTGAAGTGTTACAATAATACAACTGCTACAAGCATGGGCAATGTTTGAACACCTAACACAAGTACTATCTGGCCAGTCTTAACAGAATTAAGGAAAGACATGACTTTCAGAAGAAGCTAAGCACATACTGAGACTTTTGTTGATTATTGCACTTTTTAAATGTTTCCAGCAATTACTTTCTAAATTATTGTGCAAGTTCAATCTAGCACTGTCTTGCCTTAGCCATTCCTGGTGAACCAGCCTTACTCAGCGGTGTCAGAACCCATTCCCATGAACCTTACATGTGCCAGACCCATGTTGCAATGTATAAATGAATGAATTGAACTTTTTGTCAAGCTATTCAATTATTTCAAGCCTATTTTCAAGTGCCATAATGTGTACACACAACCTCTTCCCATGCTCTCATGTACAACAGTCACACAACCCCTTCCTGTGTTCTTTTGCACAACAGAGTAACACCGCCCCTTCTGTGCTCCCATGCCCAACAGGGGTCACACACACACACACACACACACCCGGTGCTCCCATGTACAACAGAGTCATACAATCCCTTCCTGTGCTCCTATGTACAACACAGTCACACAACCCTTTCTGTGCTCCCATACCTAACGGGGTCACCCCTCCCTCCTGTGCTCCCATGCACAAAAGAGTCACACAGCCCCATCTGTGCTCCCATGCCCAACAGGGGTCACACATACACCATTCTTGTGCTCCCATGCACAACAGAGTCGCACAGGCCCTTCCTGTGCTCCCCTGCACAACAGAGCCACACAGCTCCTTCCTGTGTTCCCCTGCACAACAAAGTCATGCAAATCCCCTTCCTGTGCTCCCATGCACAACAGTGTCACACAACCCCTTCCTATGCTCCCATACCCAACATGAGGGATGGATGAGGGACAGAGCAAGTTTTAGGGACAAAATAAGGGATGTACCTTGTAATCAGGAACAGTTGAAAGGTATTGGGTGACAGTGGCATATAACTTCCAGAATATTTGCTGGGCAGTTGAAGTAGTAATTTTCTAAACATTTAGGAATCTAGTGAGATGTCTGAAATGCAGTTTAACAAGCTCCCTTGGAGTATATTCAGAAAAATTACCTCCTCTAACAATAGCATATACTTTGCCTAACCTAACAGCATCTTCCTGAATTGTGTCAAAAAAGGCAAAATAAAGTGGGGTTACCACTGGAGGTAATGCCCCTGAAAACAGAATTTGTAGCTTGAGACTCTCCTTCAGCATTGGCAGGGAGGTGATTATTGAGGGAGGTGTTCAGCCTTATCTCCGGATTCTTTCTTTATTACCCAGATATTGTAGAATGCTGTTTAGGGGAAAACAAGCCTTGTAATCATCTTTTTAACATGGAATGGGCAATACATTTCTGTCGGTCTGTTTGTCTGTATAAACAGCATTCTCTAACTATAAAAGTTGCCATGTAGTGTATGGACCCATGAAGTTACTCTGTTAGACCCCTGACACAACCCGGGGCTAAATATCAAATAATGTGATTCCGAAGAATGTCCATTAAACGGGAAACTACAGGAATTGTATAGGAGCCAACAGAAACTGAACCTTCGACCACACACTGCCTCAGCTGGGAGCTTTAAATCTGATTTAATAGCTGAAAGTTTCAATATATGAGAACTCTCCTGTAGCTCCGAGACATTATAAATGTCCAACTATAGGCAGTTTGCGGGTTTAAACCCTGAGCTGAGCAGGAACGGTGTTTCGGGGTGTAAATAAACATCTGGGGAGTAGCCAGGCCACAGCCTGAATACCTAGACCTTTATTTGGACTCAAACATCTTGACCAAATATGCTTTAACTCAGCTGGCCATGGATACCAGATAAATAGCATGTACTTACAGTTTGCTTGGACATTTAGCTTTGGAAATCCTGGTTACTCCCTCGAATGTATGTTCCCTGTAAACATCGATAAACATATAGGCTATATTGTAATATCCGTGAATAACTCAAAAATAGAAAGCTAATATAGAAAAAAAAGTTATCCATCCCCTTATGGCCAGTGATTATTAAATATTGGTTTATAATTAGTTAGTAAGACATTTCTAATCATACTGTTGAATGCCGTTATTAGTTTTTTAAATACACACAAAATACCCCTAAAATGCTATAAAATGGTATACCCAACCCCCAGTGTACAATGATCCATTTTTCTCACTCAGCATTTCTTGTTCCAGTCATGTAGTGACTTTTATTCCATATGTCCAATTGACAGTTTCTGTTCCAATTTCGTTCCAAAAGGATGAACGTTTTGAGGTGGTGTTCTTAGGTTAATACAGTTAATATTACACATCTACTGTAAGCAAAACCAGTAAATCCACAATGTTTTATTATTTTTTTAAATTTATTTATTGAAATGTTTCACCAGGAGGGCACACCGAACAACAAGTTGTTCGTCTCACGGTGCGACCTGGGGGGAAGGGGTTACATACGGTTGTGACGGATGATCAGTTACAATAGTATTTGGATAGTACAAACAATACAACATTGTAAGATTATGCAACAGTTGGAACACAAGGTATTGTAAAATATGCAGTAGTGGAACATTGAGTAAATTACAATACATGTCCAAAATCATACAAAAGAACATATAAATGTACAAAATAGTAATAACGTGACAGAACCATTATAGTGCATGAGTGTACCAGAAGCAGGCTTGAGGTAGTATGCAAGTGCTGTTGGAGTAAAAAGGATGGGGTAGGTTGTGCACATGGGTGATCCAGAAGGGCAGGTGGAGAAGAGAGCAGGAGGGGAAAGAAGTGAATATGAGGAGAAGGGGTAGCCATTTCCTGATTCCCCCTTCAGGATGTTGAGAACCCTGTCGGGGAGGGGTCAGGGTAGGAAGGCAGAAACTGGGGATAGGTATTAAGGAGGGTTAAAGCAGGAACAGCTGAGGGAGAGGTAATTGTGTAGGGCAGAGGTAAGGGAGTAGTTGGAGGAGGACTGTCGATTTGGGGATTCAGATTTTAGGGAAGCAATGGGCTAAACCAGTCTGACCAATGAGGGTGGAGTGGTGAGGGACCATCAACGTGTGGGCGTCATTAGATCTGAGAGAATGGGTGGGGGGAGGTGGAGTGGAGAGAGAGGATGAGAGATAGGAGAGGAGCACTCCAAACCAGAATTTGGAGGTTAGTTTGACACAGTGTGAGATGCATCTGTGAGATAGTGGAAAGAAGGTTAGAGAGTGATAGAGTTCACAGTGGTGGGAGCGGGAAGGGGAGTCAAGAGCAAAGCGGCAGAAGGAGTTAAAGAGAGTGTCCAATTTGGTCAGGGAAGATTTGAGAGCAGCACCATAGACTATGTCACAGTAGTCAAAGATGGGGAGTCAGCAGGATGCAACTAAGATTCCTGTACAGAGCACCAAGCTTGGGGCGCAGTTTCTTCAGGATAGCATCGATATGCACAGAGAAGTTGAGGTGCTGGTCCAGCCAAACCCCCAGATATCTAAATGAGAAGGTGTCCTTCAGGATGGTCACATCAAGGGTGTGGAAAGTGGGTAGGGCCAGGAGCCTAGTGAGTCTCTGCCTGGTGCCAAAGGTCATTGAGACTGTCTTCTTGGTGTTTAGAAAAAGCTGGTGAGAAGCAAACCAGGGCTGAACTTAGCATAGTCATGCTGTAAGCTGGTTTCCACTGCAGCAGGGTTTTTGCCAGAACTGTATAAGACAGTATCATCAGTGTACAAGTGGATAGATGAGGATGAACAGGCTGTGGGAAGATCATTAAGGAAAATGGAGAAAAGTAAGGGACCAAGCACTGAGCCCTGTGGGACACCAGTGTTGATAAGGAGTGAAGTGGAGATGGAATCAAGGATTGTCACGATTGGATCCTGCCAATGAGGTAGGATTTAAACCAGTTGGCGGCTGATGGAACATGGCCAGCTGAGGTGAGGGAATCAAGAAGCAGGGGATGGGAAACTATGTCAAAAGCTTTGGTTAGGTCGACAAAGATGGCTGAGGTGATCAGGGCATCGTCCATCCCTGAAAGGATGGAGTCAGTAAGCCTGGGGAGGGAGGTATTTGTTGAGTGGTTCTTCCAAAAAACAGATTGGAAGGGGGTGAAGAAGGAGGAGTTGGAGAGGAAGGGTGATGGCTGAGAAAGAACTAAATGTTCTTGAAGTTTGGCAAGGGTAGGAAGGAGGGAAATGGGGCGATAGTTGCCAGGAGTGGATGTGTCACCACCCTTGGGAAGAGGAAGGACTACAGTGTGTCTCCAGGATGAGGGTACTTGGGCAGAAATAAAGGAGAGGTTAAGGATTAGGGAGATAGGATAAGCAATTGCAGGAGCAAAAAGGTAGAGAAATTTAGGATCGAGCTCATCTGGTTTGGAGCCTTTAGTGGAGTTCAGGGATAGGAGGGCACTAAGAGCTTCATCAGAAGAGATAGTAGAAAAGAAAAAGGGGGTAGGGGTAGGCACTGACTGAGATGAAGGGCTGAAATTAGTAGTAGTAAACCCGCAATGTGACAATACAGAGCGCAGTATCGAAACAGACAGTACAACTCCTGAAAGCTATGTACAGGATATGACTTCTAGAACACTCACAAAATGTTCATAAAAGATGTTATTTAATTACTGTCACCCCTTTTTTGATCAGTGATCATAGTTATTTTATTCCACTGGTGTCGGCTTGTGCACATTTTAGTTTCAAGTGCCCAAGTCTCTTGAGGGGCCAGGCAAATCTTTAATAATGCATTACCTACAGTCGCATTTCGAAACTGATTATCTGCCCCTTTCTCCAGAACTATTAGTCTTTGGCAATAATGTGGCAAATACCAGTTTCCAGTATTTACTTATAAACATTAATCCATGTGAAACCTAACCATGACCATGGGAAGAGGACAGATTGATTGATAGTACCATATAATCAGCACAAGTTACTGTAGAGTTAAATCTCTACAGTTTGTCCTGACATTATATCTGAAGGCCTTTCAAAGGAACCCAGTCCCCCAGATCTAACAGCTGCACTCCTTCTGAGCCCAAGGGGGTAGCCTCCCTCCTCCCAATAAATAGTGTAGCGAAGCCAGGTTCCAGCATCTTAAAGCTATAGCAAATCTGATTTTATCTGAGTTCTGTGATCATGTATCAAGCTCCATATTTATATATAGTGAGAGATTTAAACCACGTACCTAATTACATTAATATTAACCATACACAATTTTTTTGCTGGATTAGATGGTTATGAATGTGTGGACTGTCCAGAAATGTAATGAATTTTTTTAAGCAAAGCTGTTTCATTAAATAAATTAAATTAAATTTCATGGGAGGTGGGGGAGTGTACAAGGAAATATACAGGGAGCTGTCCAGTGGAGCAGAATGTAGACGGCAAGGCCTTTATCTGTTGCCCTGTTCTGATGTTGATATGTTGGCAAAAAAAAACCTTACAAAATATTCAACATTTCGGGAACATTAAATCATACCTGACATGATGAAGAGGAACTAAGCCCCACAAGCTTTTTGTTACCCTAATAAATGTGTTATATTTACCTGTATAGATTCTTGTATGTCTCTTGTGGGAATATTTTAAAAAGGCCGCAGACAATGCCGCACTGTCTACTAATTACTCATGCTTGCCTCATCCCCACTGTCTTATTAATTTTGTAACGATTATCTATCTGTCTGTCTCTCTATTTGTCACTGTGTTATGTGTAGCTTTATTATATATCTTAATAACTATACAGCATAAGCTTAACTTTCTCAGAAATAAAATTAATTTCTAATTACCTTAACTTTTTTTGCAATTAAACTTTTTTATTGATTTTAGATTTCAAGGTAACATACATTGTGATATGCAAAGGTACAGGAACAGTACTAAGCACTTCAGATACAGTAAACATTCTATACAATATCCTATACTGGACGAATCCAGGAGTGCCGTGAGATAACGGGGTATTATTCTGCTGAGGCTCGAGATGGAGGTTATAACTCTCTCACCTTCAGGGCTGCAGCTCTCCTCATGCATGGGTTTCCCACTTGGAACCAGGCTGGGTCTACCTGGGCTGCAGCCACTCCCCAAAGTTGAGTTCAGACTGGGGATAGGGTCCAACTCCCTGGGATAACCCCTCAATCAGTACCAATCGCTGCTGGCACTAAGATGCAGGCTCTGTGCATGAGGGGCAGGAGGAGGATGAAGAGGAGAGTGGTGATGGTGAGGATGGTTGGAAAGTTTATCATTTGGTGGCTAAGTTCCAGGGTTCGAATCCTGCAGGCCAGTAGTTTTGTGAGGGCTGCTCCTGCTTTGGGTGAGAAAAAAAGACAAACAGGTCTCAGGCTCCATTGTCCAGTTGAGGCAGAGAGTTGGAACTTCTGGAGTTCTTTGAATTAAATCATGACTTTTTGTGTTTGGAAGGGGTGGAATTTGGGAGATCAGAAGCAGAAATCCATGGGAGCAGCAGGAGACCCTGCAGATTCTGACTTAATCAATCAAAAATCCAAATCATGTATGGTTTTGATTTACTCAATTAACCCATTTAATCCCGGTCTGGTTCTATTTAGTGGAAAATTTAGGTAAACAAATGCACCCTGTCCAGGACGGGAAGCTGATTAAACACAGAAAGTGAGTTTTAGTTGTGGGGTCCAACTGTAAACCGAGAGTATCAGAAACGTATTCTTGGCTAGTCTGTGTGTTTGATGAAGAAACACACTTTCGTTAGCGACCAATACTATGATTACAGAACTTCATAGACAGAAAGACAGCTACTGAAGATAGATATACTTAAAAGGATATACACTGAATGTAGATAGAGAAAGATACAATTATACAACAGTAAAAATAACACGCTAACAATTGACATCCTTGTTGATGATGTATAGTCTCTAATCTTGAGATATCTGGCATCTTTGCACTTAGGTAGGTCCTAATCCTAATCCATACTTTAAAGGCTGGGTACATCATCCTGGGAAACTGAACCGGTAAGACAGCATCTTTCACGATACTGATGACATCATATTAGGAAAGTGCCGCTCTGAAACCAGCAATTGAACTCAAAGAGAAGCAGTTAAATCTTTCAATATTACAATAGAACTGTGCTTTATACATCAAATATGCAATGACCAGATACAAAGTATGTAGCCTGTCATCTCTTGTGAGAGGAACAGGACACTCAAAACTCACATTTAGCTCAGCCACTCATGGGTTATGGTCCTGGCTCCTTGCATTTCAAGCGAAAGTGCACACTTTGAGTATGGTCTTTGAATATCCCCTAGATACATAGATGTACAATATGTAAGCATAGAAACATAGACTTTGATGGCAGATAAGGACCGCTTGGCCCATCTAGTCTGCCCATTTCCCTACCTAAAGGATAGGCCGTAGATCCTAGTTAACCAACAGCCTATTTCTTCCTACCCATCACAAGAATTGTCTTCTGTCTGTCCCATGCATTCTTGAATTCTCCCACAGTTTTAGACCCCATAATCTCCTCAGGAAGGCTGTTCCATGCATCCACTACCCTCTCTATGAAATAATACTTCCTCATATTGCCCCTGAACCGCCCCCCTTCTATCTTTAAATTGTGTCTCCTTGTTCTTGCACATCTCTTTTTCTGAAAGATGCTACCCTCTTGGACTTTGTTGATTCCACTGAGGTACTTAAAAGTTTCTATCATGTCCCCCCTCTCCCTTCTTTCCTCAAGGGTATACATATTAAGCTCCTTTAGTCTCTCCTCATATGGCTTCTCTTGCAGGCCCTGCACCATTTTAGTTGCCCTCCTCTGGACTGCCTCTATCCTGTCTATGCCCTTGCAGAGATAGGGTCTCCAGAACTGGACGCAGTACTCCAGATAGGGTCTCACCAAATGTCTGTACAGAGGGATAACAACTTCCTGTTTTCTGCTGCTGATGCCTCTCCCTATGCATCCCAGTATACCCCCCCGGCCTCTCTACTGCCTTCTCACATTGATTGCTAACCTTAAGGTCATCTGATATGATTACCCCCAGGTCCTTTTTCTTTTTTGTTGTTGTTACTACCTCCACCCCCATTGTGTATTCTTCCTCTGGGTTCTTGTTTCCCAGGTGCATTATTTTGCACTTCTTTGCATTGAATCCTAGCTGCCATACTTCTGACAATTCCTCCAACCTTGTGAAGTCCCTTCTCATCCTTTCCACGCCTCCTTGTATATCAGTCCTGTTGCAGATCTTTGTGTCATCTGCAGAAAGGCATAGTTTTCCTTCCAGTCCCTCTGCAATGTCACTGATGAAGACATTAAAAAGGACTGGACACAATACTGAACCCTGCAGTACCCCACTAGTAACCCGCCTTTCTTCAGAGTGGACTCCATTTACAATTACCTTCTGTGTCCTGTTGTGCAGCCAAAGTTTTACCCAGGCTACCACCCTGCGACCCACTCCAAGGCTGGTTAATTTGACTATTAATCTTTTGTGTGGGACTGTGTCAAATGCCTTGCTAAAGTCTAGGTAGGCCGTGTCCACAGCCCCTCCCTGGTCTACTACTTTGGTCACCCAGTCAAAGAAATCTATTAGATCTGGTCTGACATGACCTTCCCGCTGTGAACCCATGCTGCCTTGGGTCCTGTGCCCCACTGGCCTCTAGTTACTCAACTATTCTTTCCTTCAGAAGTGACTCCATCACTTTCCCTACCACAGAGGTCAGACTGACAAGTCTGTAGTTTCCTGCCTCTGTCTTGGTCCCACTTTTGTGTAGGGGAATCATATCCGCCTTCCTCCAGTCCTCGGGTACCGCACCATCCTCCCATGATTTATTAAATAGAGTAGCCAGTGGTTTCACTAGTTCCTCCCTTAATCTTTTTAGAATTCTGGGGTGAATTCCATCAGGCCCCATTGCTTTGTCCACCTTCAGTTTTAGGAGTTCTTGCAGAACCCTTTCTTCTGTGAAAGGACTGGGATCGACCCCCCTATCAAGAGTGCTTCTGTTAATTGGATTAGGCACTTCCCTCTTATCTTTTGAGAATACTGAGCAGAAATATTCATTCATTATTCCTGCTTTTTCACTGCCCACCCACCATTCATTCTATTCAGCCTCACTGTCCCTCCCTTTGTCTTTCTATGCTCGCTGATGTACCTATAAAAGGTTTTATCCCCCTTCTTAACTGAGTTGGCTATCTTTTCCTTAGTTTGGGCCTTTGCTATTCTGACTTCCCTTCCTGCTTCCTTCTGCCTTAACTGGTACAGCTCTCGTCCTGCTCCTTCTGTGTTTCCTTATACTCCGAATGCTATCTTTTCTTCCTGACTTTCACAGCCACCTCTTTTGAGAACCATAGTGGCTTTTTCTTTCGCTTTGATTTGTTTATTTGCTTCACACAAAGGCTTGTTGCCTCTGTGATGGCAGTTTTATGATTCCCATTGTTGCTCCACATCTCCTTCTAGCCTGTTTGCTAGTGCTTTTCTGAGGCACTCTCCCATCTTGCAAAGTCAGCCCTCCTAAAGTCCAGTACCCTCACTTTTGTATGGCTTGACTCTGTAGCTTGAGCTTAACGTGAACCAACACTGTTTGATGGTCACTTGTTCCTAGATGGCAACCCACTCTAGATCTAAGATCCTCTCACTGCCCCTGCTTGAGAGTACGAGGTCTAAGATTGCTCCCTCATGAGTGGGTTCTGAAATTAGCTGTCTGAGGCCTGCCACCTGTAGGGCATCAAGAATGGCCCTGCTCTTGGATGTGGCTGCAGCAAATGTGCTCCAGTTAACATCTGGCATATTCAGGTCTCCCATCAACAGTATCTCCCCTTTCTCTGCCATTCTAAGAATGCCTTCTGTCATATCCTTGTCCATTGCCCAAGCAATGACACAACAAGGTCCTGCATCAAGCTCAACTGAAACAGGCCTTGGTGCCTTATGAGGCATGAAGCCAAAGGCTCAGTGAGTCAACTGAGCTTAGTGCATGTCCTTGAGTGTGGTACTGTGTTTATAAAATGTTAAGTGTTGAAAAAGTAAAGATAAAGTGGAGAATTGTAATGCTTAAAGCAAGTAACATTTATTATTTATACTTCCCTTGAGAAAAAAATAGTTGCTTTAGTAGAGTTCTCTATAACAGTGCATTTTAGCTCACCTTTTCAACATTTTTTTAGTTTTAACTGGTTAGCTTGCTTAACTGGATAAGCAGGTTCAGATTCTTTGAACATTTAATTGGTTAAAAACATTTCATTTCCCCATTTTCTAACAATTAGCTTTTTTTAAGCTTCACTGCTAAACCTTTAAATGGTTAGAAACCTATCAAGGGTTTTGACAGTATACTAATGTACGAGCTACTCCTTATAGTAGGGAGGCAGTGGAGGTTGGTACCATGTGTGGTCTTTGGGGGAATTGTGTCCTGTCACCATCTTCTATGGGTATAGTTGGTGTGGGAGAAGCATAAGAAAGTATGGATATAAACAGGGTGTCCTCAAGGTAACAGCACTCTTCTTGGGAGCCAAGAGTGTTTAGATGTGAGAAACAGTATAGGGTTCCAGTATGGGGCATTGATATTCCAGGTGCCCTCCTTCAATAAGTACCCCTAGGGTGCAGAGAAGGTGTTAGCAGGACACCCAAGGTATAGGTGTTGCCCAGGAGTGGTGACTAGGCACCACCAGTAAGGCACTGGCATGACAATGGTACTCCTGCATTCTCAACAGGGGTGAGCACCCACTATTCTCACCAAGTGGCTAGCAGTAGGACTTGGGTCAAGGGCACAAGAGACCCCCTAGGTATGCTTCCACCTAAAAGCATGGGTGTCAGTCACTCTTGGAGCCCTGGGAGTTGCATGGGGTTCTGGACACCTCACTAAGGTGAGCATGTTGGTGCAACATTGAGTGGGACCTCCAAGGCTGCCAGGCAGGGATCTCAGGCAGGTGGGATTCATTCCTTTCCACTGGGACTTATGGGTGAGGGTCTGGGGATTTACGCATAGTTTGTGAGTTAGAGTGATTTAGATTTTTGCTTGTATAGATTTGTGGTCTTAAGCTAGATTGAAAGTATTTTGGCCTTTTCTGTGCCATGTCTGGGGTTCGGGATATGCATCATTGTTCTGACCCCAGGTCATGCGTTATTCACCCTCCGCGCTTCATGCCCTCCACCATTTCTTTTCCTCACCATTGCTGTTTTCCACCTACCAATGCTGCCGGGCTTTGGATATTGCCTGCAGGAGGGTGGGGAAGGGTGGGGCTGTGAACGGCGGAGGGTGGAAGAACGCAGTTCTCACATCAGGGTAGTTAAGCCCAGAAGATGCCCTGTGACAAAATGGAGACTAGAACGTGGGTTTCCTTGTTTGGTCCCCATAACCAAGGGCACCCCCATTGACGATGGGCAGGTGGCTGGGGCAACCCAGGAGATCTGTCCAACTAGGGCGGTGTTATGCAACACCACATCTGTTGTGAACAAGACTGCCATTGTTGCGGACATGGTGGCTACAGCGGATCTGGCAAGCATCACCGAAACCTGGCTGGATGGTAATGCTGGCCCCATACTTGAGGCAGCGGTTCTGGCTGGGTATTCGGTGATACACCAACTGAGATTGGACCACAGGAGAGGAGGGGTTGCTGTCTCTTTTAAGACCGAATTGGGTCTCACAAGTGTCCCAGTTGAGGAGACCATATCATTTGACTGTGTCGTAGTGGCAGGCGGGGGCTATAGGTTGGCTCTCATCTACCGTCCACCCGGGGACAAGAAGCTATTCCTTAAGGAAGTGGCAGACTTCATGGCCGACCTCGTGTTTGAGTCATCAGGCTGATGGTCCTGGGTGACTTCAATGCCTGGATCAACGACGAACTTTCACAATTTGGACAACACTTTCTCCAATTGATGAATTCATTGGGCCTCACACAGGTGGTTACCTCTGTCACTCATAAACATGGCCATTCTCTTGACCTTGTTTTCCTCCTGGGGATGAAGGCCTCTGATGTGGGGGTGGAACCTGTCAGATGGTCGGACCATTACACTGGGTGATTCAATTTTTGCACCCCTCTTCATAGGCCAGCCCCTGTGGAGATGGTCAAGTACCACTCTTTAATGGATTTGACTCCTGATGGCCTAACTGCAGAACTTGATCTATCAGAATTTCCGGTGGCGAGCAAGGATCCGGAGGTTTTGGTTCTGGCATATAATAATGCCATTACCTCAGCACTGGATTCCATTGCTCCAGTCCGTGTGCTTCTTCTCTCACTTCGCCCACGGTCCCCATGGTTCGATGGGGACCTGAGGGAGATGCGGCGACAAGGACGCAGATTAAAGCGGTGCTGGTGGAGATCCTGCTTAGATGCCAACCATCTTAGACTGCTAGAGCATTATAGACTCTATCAGTTAGCAATTTCCCGTAAGGAGGCAGAATTCCTGTCTGGGCAAATTGCTGCGGCTCAGAACTGACCAGCTCAACTCTTTTGAACTGTGGAAAGGCTGTGCAACCCAGCCTGTCTACAAGTTTGTAGAGCTTTTTCACAATCAGTGTGATGAGCTTGCATGGTTCTTTGCGGATAAGGTGGCAAATATCAGGACAGAGACCCATGCAGCGCTCTCTATGGGAGTTGCCGTGGACCGGGTGCTTGGTCACTATCCCTCCTCCTTCCTGGAGTTCCTTTGAATGGCCGGAAATCGTCGATGTTATGAGGATTTTCCATGATATGCACACTGCAAGCTGTAGTTTAGATCTGGGTCCTACAGCCTTGATAATGGGCTATGGTGATGTTATCGGCCCGGTTCTGGCGCAGATAGTCTGGTGCTCCCTTGACTCTGGTGAGTACTCATGCTCCTTGAAGGAGGCAGTGGTGACACCTTTACTGAAGAAGGCTTCTTGGACCCAGACTCTCTCGCTAACTACAGGCCAATCTCTAACCTTGCCTTTGTGGGGAAGGCAATTGAGAAAGCAGTGGCTGCTCAGTTGGAGAACCATATAACCATCCATAGCATCTTCGAACCTCTCCAATCCAGTTTCTGAAAAAGTCACAGTACCGAGACTGCACTGGTTCGGGTGCTTAATGATCTCCCGATCGTGAGAGACCAGAAAAAATGGTCCAGTTTGGTTCTGCTTGATCTGTCATCAGCATTTGACACCGTGGACCATGGGGTTCTGCTTGAGCACCTGAGGTTCATCTCTGGGGTCTCTAGTTTGATCCACAGATGGTTTACTTCATTCCTCACTGGTAGAACGCAGAGGGTAGTGCCGGGGTTTTTTCCTACGACCCTATCTCTCTGTCCTGTGGGGTGCCTCAGTGCTGTCTCCCATGTTGTTTGCGGTGTACATGCTTCCCCTCGGAGACGTTGTAAGATGGTATGGGCTGAAGTTTCATTGCTATGCTGATGATACCCAGCTCTACCTGTCTTTTGCACCAGACCAGGATGGAGCACTCTCGGTATTTAATAATTGCCTTGTTGAGATCCAAGGTTGGATGAGGACTAGCTGGTTGAAGTTGAACCCAGGGAAGACAGAGGTGATGGTTGTGGATCCAGGTCGCCGTATAGGGAGGCGGGGAGCAAATCATTCCACAGGTTTATTCCTTGGGAATGCCAAGCTCCCTATCTCTGAACAGGTGCGAGATCTTGGGGTGATTCGTGATGATGGTCTGACACTACGTTTGCAGGTGTCGGCCGTCATTAAGTTATCCTTTTATCATCTGAGGAACATCGCTAGAATCAAGCACCTTGTTCCGCCCAGGGATCTGCCAGTGTTGATTCACGCCTTTGTAACCTCGTGGCTGCACTACTGCAACTCTCTCTACTTTGGGCTTCCCGGGGTTGATACCCGCCGCTCACAGCTAGTGCAGAATTCCGCAGCCCAGTTGTCGATAGGGACTCCTCAATCTTCCCACATCACACCAGTGCTGCGGGAGCTGCACTGGCTGCCTGTTCAGTGGTGGATCACCTTCAAAGTTGAGTTGGATTACTTACTTATAAAGCCCTACATGGACCGGGCCCTGACTACCTGAAAGAGCTTCTGGTTCCTTACACCCCAGAGTGACAACTACGCTCGGCCAACGAGGGGTTGCTAGAGATTCTGAGGGAATTTTTAAAATCATCTGGGGCCCGGGCTTTTATGTTTGTGGCACCAACCCTCTGGAATTCGCTACCCCATTGGATTAGGGCGTGCATGACTGTGGGGGGCTTTAAACAAGCATTAAAAATTTATTAATGGAATTAGGCATATGGTGATGGTATTGAAGATGGTAGATCATAATGGTTTTATGTTTTATAATGATGTATGACTGTTTTAAATGTTTTAATTGTGTACTGTGCCTTGATATTAGAAAGGCACATTAAAAATAAAGTTTATCATTATCATAATTGGAAGGGTACAGGAACCCCAGGGGGTGCCCCCTTGAGGGACATCTCTTGATTGATTTTGGGCCTGAGGAGGGTTCCCTTGAAGTTTCATCATTGGCAGCCAGGTAAGAAAGTAAGTCAAATCATATTTATCAAGCACCCCATCCAGGAGGCTCTGGGTGCTGTGCAGGCAGACAAAAGATTAACAAATAAAATACATCAATAAAAACATAATCAGTAGGAACCAACAAAAAACAATCCAAAACAATCCATAAGTAAAAACCCTAATTTAAAATAAATGATTCAGCAGTCTCTTACTGGTAACATTCATAAGCATTTTGCAAACACCTCTCTAAAAAGATGTGCATTCAGACCCCAATTAAACACTACCACTGATGGGACCACCCTCAAAGATCTTGGTAGTAAGTTTCATAGAACTGGGGCCACCACCTCAAAGGACTGATCTCCAGAAATCTTCAGCTGGGCCCTTGGAACCACCAGGAAGCCATCGGTGGAGCAGTGGAGTGAGCAAACAGGTGGAGGGGCAGCCCCAGAGACTTGCATCCTGAGAGCATCAAGAACCCAAGAAACAGGTACAGTACTGCACAGAGACAGTAGGAGTCCAGTAGGAGACTCATCTTCATGAAGTGTTTTTAGGGAAGGGGAGTCCCCAAATAGTGATAGGGGAACCATAGTCTGTACCACTGGACTGCCATCCCAGTACTCGACTACTGCAACTCTCTGTAATTCAGGGTCACTGGTGGGACCCTCTGTAGATTGCATCTAGTGCAGAACACAGTGGCCCAGTTATGGACTGGACTGTCTAGATCCAGTCATGTGACTCTGGCCTGTGAGCTCTGCACTGGTTGCTCATCAGGAGGAGGGTCCTCTTCATGGTGGGTTTGCTCACCTATAAGACCCTATACGGATTGGGTCCTCACTACCTGACTGAGCTCCTTACACCTGTCACCTTGGTCCACTCCCTCTGTTGTCATCCAGGGGCCCCCTGGTTGTTTCCAGGGTTCAGCATAACACATCTGGCAACAATGCCTTTATTGTTGCAGGGCCAACCCTGTGGAACTCTCTACCATCTGCGATCCGGGAGGCACCTTCAGTTCAGGTGTTCAATCAAAGGTTAAAAACCTACCTTTTCCACCTGGCTTCCCCGGCCAAATTTCTTTGACCTCACTAGCTGAGGATATAATGTATATCAGCTGATATTTTATTCAGGTTTTAGCATTTTGTCTGTTATATTTATCAAATTATATTTATATGTGGTATATTTTTGATTTTATATGCACTGTTCTTCCATTGTAAGGCACCCAGAGCCTCTGGGATTGGGTGCCATAGAAATAAAATTTGCCTTGCATTGCCAGTAGGTATGGCAAGGGCAGGGTATTTTATTTTGTATGGCAACCTATCCTAAAATGCTGAGAGTGCTGTACAAATCAGGAATGACACGTCATTAGACAAACATTAACACACACTAATAAATAACATTACAATACTACTAAAGCATGAAGACAATAGTTTAATATTTCGAGTGTTTTTTTTCCAATTGTTTAACCAGGAGAGACACACTAAGCTGAAAGCTTGTTTACAGGTGCAACCTGGGACCACAGGGAAGTTAAGTGAATTGCTCAGGGTCACCCAGTATCCAAGTGGGGGCTATGGGATTCAAACCCAGGTCTCTAGATTTCCAGCTCAGAGCCTTAAACCACTGAGCTATACACTGAATTGAATGATAATTTGAAAAGTTTACATTTTAGCAGCTTTTCAATGCCTCCACTGAGGTGGGTACTCCTACAATAGTAAGAAAGCGAGTTTCAAATAAGTGAGACCACTACTGAATATTCCATTGCAGTTGAGTCTTGAGGTCACAAATGCATGAATTGCAGTCACCAGTGCCTCTTGCATAAAATAGTCTAATCTGGGAGAAATGTCTAAGCTGAAAACCCCTACATGATGTTCTAGTATTGGTCTGGAGTCTACAATGACTCCCAGTTTCTAAACCCTATCCAAGGCCACCAGAATTAAGTCATTTAGAAATGGCCATATTATCATAGCATCCCACCTGACAGCTGACTTTTGAGGTCCTGGTTCCATTAGTAATGTCTTTGCCTTGGTCAGATGTAAGCTCATTCAGCTAGAGGCCATGCAATCCATGATCTGCTGCAGGCACTACTGCAGCATCAAGACTGCTGTGTGCCATCAGGTGTAGGGTGAGTTGGGTGTACCTGGATACGTACCAGGGGGGTGGTGTAGTGATATCCAATGAGCCACACTGGCTGCAAATGGTAAAGAAACAGTGGGGGTCTGCCAAGGGAAATAACAGCTTGACTGATCCTTTGTGCCAACAGTTCACACTGATAATACTGGGTGCCAAAGCAGTGTGCCATGCTCCGTAACAAATGATGGGCCATGTGTGCAGATAGCATAAAAAGATGGAAGGGTAGAGAAGTCAGGATGTAGCATAGAAGGGAACAGGTAAACCCTGAGCACTGTTACCACTGAGGATAGACAGTCAATCCACAGTGAACAAAAAGGCGGCAGAGTAGCAGAGACAGAGCTCTGAGAAACAGCTCTTGAGAGGAAAAAATGAATAGAATATGCCAAAACAGGTGCCTGGCATATGGCCGGCATGCAGCACAGTTGGAGGGGAGGGTTAGAAGGGCTACCTGTAAGAGATGAATTACCATAAGAAACAGGATATGATCTGATGAACTGGGCTCCTTGGGCCTATGATCACTAATGCTACAAATTAACTTTGGTGTGAAGCCCTCCACAGTGCTGGGGTAGGGCAGAAGATAAGGTTACCTGCCACTGTACTTGATGTACAATAGAACAGTAGGAAATGAAGGAAATCTGAAATGTTTAGGCAGACATAGTTCATTGTGGCCACTGACTGCCCTGCACATCATCCATGACATGGATAACTGCCTGAGAGTGTGACACGGTTTTGCCCTTCCTCCAACATGTCTTTATGTATGGAAAAAATAATGGCTCTAACATATCGTGTATCCCAGTATGTTTACCAATGTCACCAATACCTGCAGTACTATATGTTTAGAGGAGCACTCTTAGGTTATAAGAGGGTCTACTGGCTAATTTTTACCATGAGAGAGCTTTGGTCCCATTACAATAATTATGCAAAGCATCTGACTTTAAAATATATTGATAGAAAATTAATTCAAAAAACTGAATTGAAATATTAAATAATCCCACCTCACCGGTTCTGTAGGCGAGCAATCCATTTTTTTTCATATCTTGCAGGTGTGGCTGCCTTGTATTTATAAATCATTACATCATTTTTAACGAATCAATAAAGTTTAATTATAAACATAACCATGTTATCATAAGAGGTTTTCTCACGCAAATAATTTCGTACCGCTGATTTTCTATCAGTTGGCATAGTCCTTTGAACACACAGCAGAATTTCTAATTTTCTGAGGGGGAGGTGCCTAATCCAATTAACAGAAGCACTCTGGATAGGGGAGTCAATCCCAGTCCTTTCAAAGAAGAAAGGGTTCAGAAAGAACTCCTAAAACTGAAAGTGGACAAAGCAATGGGGCCTGATGGAATTCACCCCAGAATCCTAAAAGAATTAAGGAGAGAACTAGTGACACCACTGACTACCCTTTTTAACAAATCATGGGAGGATGGCGTGGTACCTGAGGACTGGAGGAAGGAGGATGTGATTCTCCTTCACAAAAGTGGGAGCAAAACAGAGGCAGGAAACTACAGACCTGTCAGTTTGACCTCTGTGGTAGGGAAAGTGATGGAATCACTTCTGAAGGAAAGAATTGTTGAGTACCTTGAGGCCAGTGGGGCACATGACTAAAGGCAGCATGGATTCACAGTAGGAAGGTCATGTCAGACAAATCTAATTGATTTCTTTGCTGGATGACCAAAGTAGTAGACCAGGGAGGGGCTGTGGACATGGCCTACCTAGACTTTAGCAAGGCATTTGACATAGTCCCATACAAAAGATTAATAGTCAAATTAACCAGCCTGTGAGTGGGTCCTAGGGTGGTAGCCTGGGTTAAACATTGGCTAGACAACAGGTCACAGAAGGTCCACTGGAGTCCACTCTGAAGAAATAGGGGTTACTAGTGGGATACCACAGGGTTCAGTACTGGGTCCAGTCCTTTTTAATGGCTCTATCAGTGACATTGCAGAGGGATTGGAAGGAAAAGTATGCCTCTTTACACATGACACAAAGATCTGCAACATGGTTGATGCACAAGGAGGCATGGAAAGGATGAGAAGGAACTTGGCAAGGTTGGAGGAATGGTCAGAAGTATGGCAGCTTGGATTCAATACAAAGAAGTGCAAAATAATTCACCTGGGAAACAAAAACCTAGGGGAAGATTACACAATGGGGGAGGTAGTAATAACAACAAAAATGGAAAGGGACCTGGGGGTAATCATATCAGATGACCTTAAGGTTAGCAAGCAATGTGAGAAGGCAGTAGGGAGGGCTGGGGGGATACTGGGATGTATAGGGATAGGCATCACCAGCAGAACACAGGAAGTTGTCATCCCTCTGTACAGACAGTTGATGAGACTCTATCTGGAGTACTACGTCCAGTTCTGGAGACCCCATCTCCGCAAGGACATAGACAGGATGGAGGCAGTCCAGAGGAGGGCAACTAAAAAGGTGCAGGGTCTGCAAGAGATGCCATATGAGGAGAGACTAAAGGAGCTTAATATGTATACCCTTGAGGAAAGGAGGGAGAGGGGGGACATGATAGAAACATTTAAGTACTTCAGTGGAATCAACAAAGTCCAAGAGGGTAGCATCTTTCAGAAAAGGAGATGTTCAAGAACAAGGGGACACAATTTGAAGATAGAGGGGGAGATGGCTCAGGGGCAATGTGAGGAAGTATTTTTTCACAGAGAAGGTGGTGGACACATAGAACAGCCTTCCTGAGGAGGTTGTGGGGTCTAAAACTGTGGGAGATTTCAAGAATGCATGGGACAGACATGAGGCAATTTTTGTGGGGGGTAGAAAGAAATAGGCTGTTGATTAAATAGGATTTGCAGCTTATCCTGTAGGTAGGGAAATGGGCAGACTAGGTGAGCTAAGCGGTATTTATCTGCCATCAAAGTCTATGTTTCTATGCAAAGTAAGGCATTTCAATTTTGAATTCAAAGTTATATTAAAAACAAAAGGGTTTAATATGATACATGTTTACAAGTACAGTTACTGCATCACTTATGGTTATAATGAAGGTTGTCCTGTGTGGACTCACGAATTCACTTCCCAGTCCTCTTACAAGAATTATAAAAATGCGCTATTATAATCATAAGAGAAGTTGTAACCATACATATGTCGTTCAACCTTTTACAACTGACATGAAGGACACAGACACTGAACACTCAAAATGAGGGGCAATGTGGGACACTGGCCATTAAAACGAGACACAACATCAAACAAGAATATCAAGTTCAAAACTCTGTGGAAACCATGCAGCTTTCATTTGCTAGTATCAGGGCTGCCACAGGAGAAAGGCAGGATAGTTAGGTGACATAAGTAGACAAGATGGGCCATTAGTATTTTTTGGTCTCCAATTTCTTTGTATCTGTGTAAGAATTTCTGTTTTAAAGTCTGAGTTTACAGCATCTTGTATGTGTGGGCATCGTCTTTTCAGTGTGGGACAGATACAGTACAGGACAGGTTACTTCTGAGGGGTAAACTGAGGACCTCCCTCAATGAGGAGCAAGTGAGAGGTACATACAGTATATATTGCATTAAAAGACCTGGCATGCAGGTAATAACCCGCGCTGATTGGCTAAATCAGTATTGATAATATATACGAATTACTGGAATTCTTTTGAGACATGTAGTTGCAGCCTTCTTTTGAACGCAGTTCATTTAAAGCAACTTTGCTTGGATGCCAGTTATTATGCTACATAGGAACATAAAGACTGTTGGCAGGTGAGTACTGCTTTTCTTCAGTTCATGGTTGGCTTTGAAAAGTGCAGACGTGTTCCCAGTACTTGTTTCCAGGTGCAACCTGGGAGCACAAGGAAGTTGTGACTTGCTAAGGGTCATACAGTATGCAAGTGGGGTTTGTGGGATTCAATCCCAGATCTCAAGGTTTGCAGCTTACAGCCTTAAACCACTACACTATACTGCCTCAGTTTCTCAATTTCTAAAGACATCTGCATGAAAATAATTTTGTCTATGCACAGTATCTGCTTTTGCTGCTCCTTTACACAGAAATTTAGTAGCCTGAGAAGGAGGCAGTATAGTGCAGTGGTTTAAGGCTCTTTATAAAATGGACAAAGAATTTCAAGCAATCTGATTGGTTGTTAGCTGTGCATTAGATGTGTCTGATGCATAGCTAAAACCCACATTTAGAATACACAGGCCCATTTTATAAGTGCAATAAGCCACTCCAGGGATGTGCGTTAGACAGTTCTAATGCACAGCTAGGGGACTGGATGCACTCAGCCTGTGGCCTCATGCCTCACTATGTCCCTCTAGCCGTCCATTAGAACTGTCTAATGCACACCCCACTGTGTCTTATTGCTTACGAGTTGTAAATCTGGAGACCTGGGTTTGAATCCCACAGCCTCCCACTTGCATACTGTGTGACCTTGAGCAAGTCGCTTATCTTCCTTGTGCTGTAAACAAGCATTCATCTTAGTGTCTCTCATGGTTAATAAAAATAAATAACCCTGGTGAGATACTCTATGGGAAGGTGATGTTGAGCTGCTTGTAAGTGCATGCTCAATTGAACAATGCATGCTCAGTTGAACAGGACAGCTCCAGCTGATTGGTGTAGTGCAAACATGCAATGATATGGATGCACCCGATAAAGATCTGGGGCATGTATATGTGCAGCTAGGAGTTACCGGGTAAGTCTGTTGTTAGTAGGTAACTACTTACCCGTTAATGCTAGCTATGCATGTAAACAGTGTCTGTCTTTCAGCCATACCATCGATCATTCTCCCTGTGGTACGTGTCATGCACAAAGAGACACAGGTTCTAATTAATTGTTCAGCTGTGTCTCTCACAGTCGCGTGACTACGGTATGGCAATGATCGAGGCTAACTGCGCTCCCAAACTCCTACTCTGGCGCTGGTAGAAAGTTTGCCGGCAAATATGCAGTTTTACTGGGTGGGTCTTTTCTTCACCTGCATGTCCTGCGCTGTGCTGCTTGACTGGTACTGTGCTATGGGAAAGTATGCAGTCCTGCTGGCCGAGTGGGTGGCAAGTGGGTGGCAAGCTGGCTCAGGTGAGGGTAATGCACTGAGCCTGTACTTGTTCTGCTATGGATTGCTGATGATGCAGGAGTGGGAAATCGAGTGACCTTGTGGTTGGCTACACGACTGGCCAGCTGGGAAAAGCAACATTTCTGCTTGGTCTCTTACAAGGGACAATTTTTACTGGAGGCTGATAGTTATTCTGTGCTGCAGACAAGGTGAGCTGAGCTAAGATACTAATGAGGGAGGAGCGGGATTACCATACAGCAAGAGAGTAGGGTATGGATGGGGCCTATGCAATCAAAAAAAAATAAAATATGGTTTTACTAATAACCTGACTGTTCTGTTATTTGTGAGGTGAGAGGCCAAAGGGGTGATTATCAAGTGCTTATATATTGTTTTTTTTACTCGCTTCCTTCTCTTACAGTTTAAAGTTAATCGTCGGCTTGTGGGAAGCTAAAAGAAAAAAAGGCGACGGTGTTGTTTTTCTAATTTTGCTTGCAGAGCTCTCTTGTGGCTAACTGTTTTAAAAGACTAAGGGATTGTCTGACTTCCACAATCCGGGACCGTCTGGCATCGTAGCGTCAGCTTCTCGTCCATGGAAACTATTCAAACCCAAAGGAGAGGTGGATTGCTGATGCTGTAATGATGAGGCACTCCCTGATTGCTGCAGCCAAATCTTTTCAAGTTGGTGGCAGGCTTGCAAACTAGTGTCACCACCAGCGTTCGCTTGCATTGGTGACACACAGCCAAGTCCCCAAAAGCAGTGACGGCACTGGCCGCTACGGTGCCACACCTCCACAACCTGCTTCTCTCCTAAGCTGCCAAAACATGTTTCTTGCACATGCGCTCAAACAAACATAAAAACGTGGTCTGTGCATGCACTAAACCTGCTGTTATAATACAGTATAAGCATCTGAACCAAGTGGTGAACCCTTTAATTGTTTGGCTAGATGACCTCCAGCTGGGAAGCCCCAAGGCATACTTAAAAATAGAGATATTTCCTTGGCTGATCATATGAACACATGTGTGTGCATGGGATACCATTGCTGAAAATCATGCTTTTTTTGTGAAACACTATCTGTGTCTTGCAGTTATGCAAGAATAAATAAATTTTCACAGGAAAATGGCATGCTGTTAAGGAGAAAGTAAAAAAATGAGTTTGTGTTGTCGTTAATCTTTTTTTAACTCTGGTTTCTCAAAACAAGCTAGGAGGAAGTAGGTTGTTGGTTAACTAGGATCTGCAGCTTTTCCATTAGGTAGGGAAATGGGCAGACCAGGTGGGGCAAGCAGTCCTTATCTGCCATCAAATTCTGTATTTCTATGAGCAGCCAATATTATAACCATGAACAAGCCACAACAAAGGGCATGTTGCTTTCTGCCTAACGAGAACCTTCCTATAGAGTTTTATAATGACATGTGTGTTATTGTACCTTTGCCAAGGTGGGCTGAAAGAAAAGCAATGCAAAACAAAAATTGTAACTTTTTTTCTAAACAGAGACAATCTTAACTTACAATTACAGAAAAACATTGCTTCATTACTTTAGATATATTTTATTGTACTTGTCGCATGTGAATCACATATACCTTTTGCAACATGTTCATTATTTAAATGGCAAACTCTGATTCCATACAGAGAATGTGCATCTGGGTGATTTTACACAATCATCTGATACCTGTAGCAATGGATTTTTGGTTTTGAAGGTTAGGGTTGTGCTGGTTTCCATCCTATAAATCAAGCTTTCATGCTTGGTGATCAGCACTGTGAAAAATGTTTTCATAGCTATTTAATCTGTTTAATCAATGACAATCACATGTCGGGACCTAATGTGGAGAGCAGATGTGTCTTTCTCAGTATTCCATTAAAATTCTAACCATTTAAAGCTAAATATGAACAGTTGCAAATGGCATGCAAACAGTGAGCATGTTAGCAGGACTGAGATGCACCTACATCCCAGTATTGACAGTTTTGTTTAAAATGATTAAATAATGTCTAAGATGTATATGAATTAAACGTTAGTACACTTCAGTGCATAGGGATATGGTGGTACAGGTATATTTGATAGATCATACTGTAACTGTTGCTGGTTGCAATGTTTCTTTCCCAAATGTCTCATAAGCAGGGGTGCATCTGACTTGTTTGCTTTATAATGGTCTTTCTTTTACTAGTATGATTATTGTATTCATACCACATAGGTGTTAATTATGCAGACATACTTTCATTAATACTGGCTGTATCTTCACTTTCCTTATTGAACTGCCTATTATCAAAGCTGTCAGCACCTCAGACTCTGTTAAAAATATTAAAACTTTACACTTTTTAAATAGACAGTGTTTCTCTGCTATATGCAATAAAATCACATTTCAGTTCACCATTGAGATTATTCTTTTTAGTCAAATAATGCTATTTATTAATTAAAAAAAATGTGTGCTGCACAAAATGATTAATAGATGACATCTTGAGCAAAGGGAATTGGAAGGGGGAGAAGACAGGTTTGGCTCAAGTATATAAACAGAGAACATTTAAGCAAGTTAGAACTTCATAAAACTGAATTGCTAATAAGTTGTATGGGTTGACACATATTAAGGGAAGTCTGCAAAAACAGTAATAGATATTAATGACAATTGAATATAAAGGAAGCTGACAGGTATGTGTCTTTAAAGAGACTCCTCATTTAGTTTAGTGATGAAGTATAAAATCAGAAGAAATAATTCTAAGTTGAACCACAAGTAAGAAGTTTTTGTGGTTCTTGAAATCCTTTACAAGAATTTGTTTAAGTATAGTTTTTATATTAAAGCTCTTTTCTCCAGCTACAGAAGATGATCAGTTCACATGCTTTCTGCTATTAATTGTTGAAAGTCATGGCTCTAGTATCCCCTCTGCTGTCCTTGCCTATTTCCACCAAGAGTGCCTCTCCACTCCTGTTCGTCATCTACCATGGCTCTCTGACTCCTGGTCTGACTACCAACCTGCTCTCACCACTGCTGAATGCACAACACATTAACCCCCTCCCCAACAAGAGCTGGATCAGGCATTTGCAATGAAACATTGCTAACCACAGCCACAGGGTAAGGCCCCAATTAGGTCTTTGAAGCTGACTAACTGCCAACCTGCAAAAAAGTTCATTGTACTCCATGTAAGCTGCCTGGTCCCACAGAACACTCTGCAAATGGTTCAAGCCTCTGTTAAAGTTGAGAGGAACTGGTATATAATGTTAAAACATACCATTAGGTATTGGGTCATACTGTGGGGTGCAGAACATAATAAGAGCTAGCAGAGATAAATATCATTATTGTTGTTTACTTGAAATGAATCGGTCTGTTTCATTTGAAGTAAACAACAATCATGAAATGTATCTCGCTAATTCATATTGTGTTCTGCACTCCTCAGCATAACAAAGGACCCAATACCTAATGCTACGTTTTAACACTATATACCAGTTCCTCAATCTAAATGAGAGTTTGCTTTTTTTTATTTACTTTATAAAAACAACTGTCAGGTTAAGAGTCTCAAACACAGTTATAAGACGTACCATCAAGTATTGGATCTTCGGTTATGCTGAGGGGTCCAAACCCTAACAATAGGAGGTGTGTGTGTCATTTAAGAAGCTGTGCATGAATGAAACAAATTATCAAATATGCAAACTTTGATTCCAAATCAAACTCTCAGCACAGACTGGTAGCTATCAAGGTTGCGGCAGCATTGTTACTTTCTGACACTTTATGTCAATTGCTACTAAAGATGATTCCATGAAACAGATCTTGTGTAACAAAATTAAGAACATTTGGTATTTCAATTTCCAGCCTGAGATGCGCTGACAAACAGGCATCCCCACTGCAGTTCATATTTCACTAAGTACAGATAATCACAGAAAGATCTTACGGACGCATGAGGATCTTCAACTATAGCAAAAAGAAATTGTTCCTTAACTAATGCATCTTTCTATTCTTTTGTGTACTTAGTGCAACATGAATTTCATTAGAGGTGGAAACTACTTTTGTTACGAGCCCTCACTCAGTGATTATGGTGATTATTAGCCATTGCTCCTAAAACCTTGCTTGTCATTTCTTGGTAAATACTTAAAAATACTGACTGTGGAGCAAACTACTATTGATATTATGAGTGCACTGGTAATAACAAAAAAATAAAGGGACTCACTTGTAATAGCAACCAACATATGCCTAAGGAGTCACAGCAGTTGCTAGAAGGAAAAAACAGCTGTCAGAGAACAATTAACAAAAAAGATTACAAACCTAGGTTGCCTCTTCCAGTCCATGTTGTTTAACCACAGAATCCCTCTTCTGTTTCCCACTGGCTTGCAAATAAATACCCCCTTCTCCCCAGTGCATGTAAACTCCATGTTCGTAGATGCCACTTGTGACCATGACCATCAGTAATTGTCATCCCCACCCACAAAACCAAGTTCCTTCCAGTAACAAAAGCAGATATTTTGTTGCCTTTGGATTGCTCTGGTTTACTTTTTTTTTGTAAGTGATTGGTTAAGAGAGAATTATCAGAATTAATCCATGGTTTGGGGTGGACCACAAGCACGAAGGCCGAGTGGGTCCAACCAACCAACCATGGAATAATTCCACTGTAGACCCATGCTTTTGAGTGGCTTAATCCGCTTATAACATGGCTACCTTTTTAGGACCTTACTCTGTTGTGTACTAATAATAAAACAGTATAATGATTCAGTAAGTCCAGTGAAAATATCACTTTCCTGTCTCTTGCTACTTTCTGTCTAACCTTGTACACACTTCCAAACGTGCACGTTGCACATCTCAACTCTATTAATATACTGATGTGCTTTTTTTCTGTATAGATTAACTGAATATAATATGCAGCACTCACATACAGACTCGTGACTGTAGGCGATTTTTGTTCTCTCTTTATTTTCCAGTACCTTTCAGCTCTGTTGTGGTATGTTTCTGCATTTTTTTGCTCTTGCGCTGTGGGTAGTTGTCCATTTTTCCATGCTGCCATAGAAACCACTCTACAGCTACAGCTTCTGCCCACTTCTCTACTGCCTCATGCCATTTCCCCTTTCCCACATGTCTCCTACTATTCCTCATTATGCTCATGCACTGCTTACGTTGCATGTGCCCCGGGTATTTTCAGAATCTGCTGTCTTGCTATTCCATGGTTGCTCTTATGATTGCTCTTTCCTGCACTACCTGTCCCACTCTCTGAGGTGTGTGCTGTTACTTCCTCTGCTCTGAATCGCACGTCGCGCAGGTAGGCACTTCCGATGTTCAGCTGTGTACACAGTGCTCTCTCCTGGCCGGCTGTCTGCAGCGCCCGCGCCATGCCTACCATTGTCTAATAATTTGGGCATGCCACCACTCGCTACCATGATCTACTCTGGTATTAGACCATGGTTAGCGATGTGCCACATGATGTCATCCCTCCAATCTGATTTCTTTATTTTCTTCTGTTTTTTTTTGCCATGTTACAAAAACTAATGTTTAGTAATACAGACGGTGTTCATGGGACCACAGTATTGCAGTCAGATCCAATTTTTGTTAAAATGTATTTGATATGGAAGCACCAGAATCTAAGTGATGGGCAGCATCTGAAAAAAATGTATTCCTACTGTTTCTGCATTTATTTTAGTGCGACTTTTATGTGATATAATACATTCACTGTCTTGAAACACACAAGCAGTCTCCCACGTTTCATTTGGGAACCCCTCTGCTTCATTCACCTTTCCCTATGCCTACTATAAGCATCTCGTGTTTGAAGTTTGTTTATTATAAGTTACCAGCCTGATTCATTTGTAGTACACAATAATAAGCATGTGTATCTGTTTTAAATATTATTATGCATTATGCTCTGGACCCTCCAGAATAAGAAAGAACCCAATACTTAATGAACTGTTTTACAATTATAAACAAGTTCCTTTACCTACATGATGATCAAAGATGTGTAATGCTTTTACAAAGAGTTTACTGTGGCAAATAACTTGAGGCAGTATAGCACAGTGGACTAAGGCTCTGAACTGCAAATCTGGTGACATCCAGCAGACCAGACCTGGGTTTGAATCCCACAGCTTCCACTTGCATACTGTGTTACCCTGAGCAAGTCACTTAACCTCCTTGTGCTCCCAGGTCGCTCCTGTAAAAAAGCTTTCAGCTTAGTGTGCTATACCTGGTTAAACAACAAAATAAATAAATAACTGACATCATCATTAGCTGGAAGTGGCAGACTTGACACACTGCTGTTTGCTTTGACATTTTATTTCAGGGTTATATTTGACAAACTGATAGTGCGAGACAGCACCTCACTGCAGTACTGCAGTACACCATCAGTATTCCATATCGCCCTGTGTTCCTAAATTGCAACTAGAACCTACAATGCTGACACCCTCCTGTGCCAGAAGGAACCATGCAACCTACTGAGAAAAAATGCACTAAAAAAGATGGTACACACAACCACTCAAATTGTTATCCCAATCCCCCCCCAAAAAAAAATGCTGTAAATTGTGGTATGAAACTGTCTAAGGTAAGGCAAAATATCTATTGAAGGTGGAGGATTTGAGGTTAATCTCTATGACAGCTGAACAACTCATTATCATTTACTTACATTGGAGGCAGTCTTGGAAATGGAAAAGATTACTGGGAAGCCTACCACCATTGATGTAAGATGAAAAACGCATACAAGGGGTTGTGGAACAACTAACATTTACTTCAAATGGAGTCAATATTGGAAATGAGACAGATCACTGGGGAGCCCACCACCCTTAATGTAAGATGAAATGTACCTGACAAAGGTCATGGGATAGAGTTTTTTATTACATGATGTCATCTTTAGTTTTTGTATTAAGGCTTTTTAAAGAAGACAAACTTGTTGTCACACAGTGACTCTCAAGTAAGTCACATCAGCTCTTCAGACAGCTAGTGGCAACAATGGAACCAGTACAAACTGTATTTCACCTCACTGATATATTCTATGTTATAAGTCACAGTGCTCAATACGCACTTTATTTACTGTGTTTTATGTAATGGAAAAAAAACATAGTCCATTTTGTTTCTTGCTTGGTTTTTACTTGCCCCTATTCAGTCTGGCTTCTAGGTCAGTCATGAGTGTTAATCATTAACAGCACATGATCCAAACCATGGTGGAATAATAGCCTTTGAATTAATATCCATTAAGAAGTCACAACAAAAGCCATATTGTTAATTGTTACCTGTCTAATGGGAACCTTCCCTTAGAGTATTACAATGACGTTTGTGGTGATCTTATTAACTGAGTGCTGACCACGAAGCCCACCTTTCCCAGCTGCACACCCAGTGTCATCTCAAGCAGGTGGACTGGTGAGACAAAGCTGTAGTTCAAATGGGGTTGGGTGGATGGAAGCACCCAGTAAGGAGAGGCAGAAGACAATCTATAAGTTTGATGCCTGTCAGCCTTTATTCATGTCACAGGGAAAGGTAGACATGGTCACAAAGGAAGTGAGAAGCCAACCACATGAGAACAACAAGTGATACTCTCTACTAACCCTAAAAGGTGCACCTTGGCTTAAGGCCACTACTTATAATACTCTATGATATGTTTCCTCTAAGAGGTCTAAAGCACAGATTCAAGCATCTAGAACTTTATCAAGAGATGAGACAATTTCACAATGCACAATGAATACCAGGGATTATCCTGGAAGATGAGGTGGCATAAACCTCTTTAAAAGTCCATAGGATCAAAGGAAGTCCAAACTTTTCTTGTTGTCTTTGTGTTCACAGCTGAAGAATGGTGAAGCATGGGAAAAAGGGGAAAAAATGAGACTTCTGCTTGGCACCAAGCTACACCTATGAAAACCTAATAAACATTAGAAAGGGAGTCAGACAGATTTTTAAACAGACGCTGGTTCTTTGGCCAACCCACTCTCCAGGGTTGCCAGAATACTTATGACACAGAAGGACTAAATTTTGCTGAGCTCTTCCTTGGCACAAACCCTTGACAAGGGCTGCCAAGGATGAAGAACACAAGTACTTGGCATAGAATCCTCTTGAAAGGATTGCCAAGGATAAATATCTGCTGCAGTTTCCCCAGTACTAGCCCTCAATCAGGGCTGCCAAGGATAAAGAACAAAGACTTTGCATAGAATCTGCTTGCAAGGATTGCCAAGGATAAAGTTGTGCAGAACCTTCTTTGGTGAAGGATCCATTTGAAGGACCACCAAAATCGAGTTGAATCCCAGAAGACCACCCAGTGCATGCAGGATGGAACAAGCAAGAAGAATAGGATGAGGGGTGAAGATTGATTCCATATTGTCCAAAACAAGGAAACAATAAACCAGCAGACGCAAATACACTTTGGCCATGATAGACCCGACTTTCGGTGAACGACTGGGAGTGACGGTCGAGGCTTCTTCCAAGGCATTTCACTTCCAAGCTAACTGAACCATGAGCAGAACCTGGAACTGGTGGCAGTGACTCACATCAGGGGACATTGATTTTGACCAATGGCAGATGACAGGGAAGGAAGATGCTGAAATGTTCTTTTCTGGCTGGAGACTGCTTCGGTGAAGAATCAGCTGTGATAAACCCCACAAGGGGTGCTGCAGCAGAAGACTGAGTCCATACACTTTGCACTAAAACACTGGTAATTCCACTTTGCATTACACCATGGAATTCAATGGTTGGGGTGCAACTGTTCATTGCAGGGGCAATTTGCCTGGAGCAGGTGCAAATTGCTGAAATCTAGGGCAATTGCTAATTGCAGGGGCAATTTGCCTGGAGCAGGGGCAAATTGCTGAAATCCAGGGCAATTGTTCATTGTAGGGGTAATTTTCCTGGAGCAGGGGCAAATTGCTGAAGGGCAGTTGTTCATTGCAGAGGCAAATAATCAAATTCTATTGGTCAAAATAGCTTGGCAGAAGACACCAGGAGAAAGGACTGCTGTGTGACTGAACTTCTCTGCTGGGACTACAGTAGAAGAACTTTTGTACTTGGACCTTTAATTTAGGGTAAAAAAAAACTAACATACAAAACAAAAAAAAAGTGTGTGTTTGTCTGGGTTAACTGAACTGAATGGGTATCTGAACAGTTATTTAGGTGTATATCTCAGGAGATTGAAAGGACTTAACTGTTGTGAGGTTTAAATTACTTGTAGAAAGATTTAGTAAGTAGGAGGAGTGGCTTAGCTAGAAGGAAGCTACATTTAAAGACTGCCTTGGAAAGATTCTGCTAATAGCTTGGCAGAAGACACCAGGAGAAAGGACTGCTGTGTGACTGAACTTCTGTACTGGGACTATATTGCCCTCCTTCCCTCTCCTCCACCCCCCCACCCAAAGCTAGTTCTATTTTTATAGGCACAGGATTTGACTGACAACAGGAACTTCCTATTTGGGAGCAGGAAGTGAGTGATCACAGAACCACCAAAGACCCACCATCCTAGAAGGGCAAGAGTAGCTTTCCAGCCCCCTCTAGCTACTGGAGGTCTGCCTCTGAGCAAGTTACTGGTCTACTGAGAAATATAGGATATTCTTGTCTCAGAACAGGACAATCAGGAGCTTAAAGGGCACACAGGCAGAAAGTAAGGAGAGAGAGAAAAAAAATGGAGGAAAGAGTAAGGATTGCAAACAGTTAAGGGGCCAGAAATAAGACATGATTGGAGTGGTGCAGTGCAGTGGTTGTGGAGCAGCAGTCTTCCGGGAGATATTCTGGAGGATGCGATGTTGTCCCATCTGCAGGCACCTCTCTGGGCTGAGGGAGGAGGTTGCTCATCTACAGGCTGAGTTGACCAGGATTTGTGGGACCTCCTCTTCCATCCAGGGACCGCCAGTGCCTCTGCCGTTGCCTCAGAGGTTGCCAAGAAAGAGGAGCGGTTGGACCACAGTGGGCTCAGGGAGGGTGAGGGTGGTGGAACAGAGGTACATCCCTCCAGTTGTACTTCTCCACAATCCCTATGCCATTCTGGCAAAGTGTGGTTCCTCTATGGAGGCACCCACAGTGGAGACCAAGAAGGATGTTGGAACCTCCACAATGGAGACCCACAGGAGGGTGGCAGGGACCTGCAGGGAAGGAAACAACTCCTGGTGGGGACCCATTGTTAGGAAGGTAGAACTGGGAGAGGAAGGGAGAGGAGGTGAGGTGCCTGCCTAGGCCATGGCTTGAGGGACAGGGAGCGAATCCTCAGGATTGCCAGAGCAGCTGCACAGGGAGGGAGTTGATGTCATTGTCCACCTAGGGACAAATGACCTGGCTAAGAGAGGATTAGAGAAGTGCAGGAAGAGTTTATGGAATTGGGAGGGCCTTAGTCAAGTAGCACGCTACAGTAACCTTTTCGGAGGTGCTGCCCATCTATGGCATAGGAGAGGCTAGGTGTTCTGCACCATGGGATTCAATCAGTGGTTGAAAAACTGGTGTGGAGCTCAGGGATTTGGCTTCATTGGGGACTGGGGTCCACCTGGTGAGATGCAAGCCTATATTGCACGATGGGCTGCATCTGTCCAGGAGGGAACCAGGATCCTAGGTGATAGGTTTAAATGCTTCATTGGCAAACTTTTAAACTAGCCAAGGGGGGAGGCACTGGAAAGGAGCAGGGAAATCCTAGCCCCCCCCAAATAATCATGGTAGTAAGTGCGGCAAACACCAACATAGAGGTGTCGATAGGGAGAAGGGCAGGGGTAAATGGAGAAAGTGACAAAGGCAAGAAGGACAGGGATGGGGCAAAAGGCAGTAAGGCCATCAGGAAGTGGAGGGTAATGAGTACTAATGCCCATAGTCTGGGCAACAAGATCCCTGAGCTGGTGGCCTTGATGGAAGAGGGATGCCTGGATATCGTAGCAGTCACAGAAACATGGTACACAGAGAACCATGACTGGGATGTTAACATACCAGGGTACATAACCTACAGGAGAGACAGGCAGGAGAGAAGAGGGGAGGAGTAGCTCTCTATGTAAAGGAAGGATAAAAGCAACTGAACAAAAGAGTAAACAGGGAGGAGAGGAGGCACTGTGGGTCACCTTGGAGACTGGAAAGAGCACCACAATCTGCACAGGGGTTGTGTACAGACCCCCATGTCAGAGGGAGGGAATGGACAAGGATATGATAGAAGGCATTCTTAGAATGGCAGAGAAAGGGGAGATACTGTTGATGGGAGACCTGAACATGCCAGATGTTAGCTGGAGCACATTTGCTGCAGCCACATCCAAGAGCAGGGCCATTCTTGATGCACTGCAGGTGGCAGGCATTAGACAGCTAGTTTCAGAACCCACTCGTGAGGGAGCAATCTTAGACCTCGTGCTCTCAAACAGGGGCAGTGAGAGGATCTCAGATCTAGAAGTGGGTTGCCATCTGGGGACAAGTGACCATCAAACAGTGTGGTTCACATTAAACTCAGCTACAAGTCAAGCCATACAAAAGTGAGGGTACTGGACTTTAGAAGGGCTGACTTTGGCAAGATAGGAGAGTGCCTCAGAAAAGCACTAGCAAACAGGCTAGAAGGAGGTGGAGCAACAATGGGAATTATCAAACTGCCATCACAGAGGCAACAAGCCTTTGTGTGAAGCAACTAAACAAATCAAAACGAAAGAAAAAGCCACTATGGTTCTCAAAAGAGGTGGCTGTGAAAGTCAGGAAGAAAAAGATAGCATTCCAGAAGTATAAGGAAACACAGAAGGAGCAGGACAGAGAGCTGTACCAGTTAAGACAGAAGGAAGCAGGGAGGAAAGTCAGAATAGCAAAGGCCCAAACTGAGGAAAAGATCGCCAACTCAGTTAAGAAGGGGGATAAAACCTTTTATAGGTACATCAGCGAGCGTAGAAAGACAAAGGGAGGGATAGTGAAGCTGAATAGAATGAACGTGGGTGGGCAGAGGGGACAGTGAAAAGCAGGGATGCTGAACGAATATTTCTGCTCAGTATCACAAAGAGGAGGGGAAGTGCCAATCTAATTAACAGAAGCACTCTTGATAGGGGTCGATCCCAGTCCTTCACAGAAGAAAGAGTTCTGCAAGGACTCCTAAAACTGAAGATGGACAAAGCAATGGGTTCTGATGGAATTCACCCAGAATTCTAAAAGAATTAAGGAGGAACTAGTGAAACCACTGGCTACTCTTTTTAATAAATCATGGAGGATGGTGGTACCTGAGGACTGGAGGAAGGCGGATGTGATTCCCTTCACAAAAGTGGGACCAAGACAGAGGCAGGAAACTACAGACTTGTCAGTCTGACCTCTGTGGTAGGGAAAGTGATGGAGTCACTTCTGAAGGAAAGAATAGTTGAGTACCTAGAGGCCAGTGGAGCACAGGACCCAAGGCAGCATGGGTTCACAACGGGAAGGTCATGTCAGACGAATCTAATAGATTTCTTTGACTGGGTGACCAAAGTAGTAGACCAGGGAGGGGCTGTGGACTTGGCCTACCTAGACTTTAGCAAGGCATTTGACACAGTCCCACACAAAAGATTAATAGTCAAATTAACCAGCCTGGGAGTGGATCCCAGGGTGGTAGCCTGGGTAAAACATTGGCTGCACAACAGGACACAGAAGGTAATTGTAAATAAAGGCCACTCTGAAGAAAGAGCGGTTACTAGTGGGGTGCCGCAGGGTTCAATATTGGGTCCAGTCCTTTTAATGTCTTCATCAGTGACCTGTAGAGGGACTGGAAGGAAAAGTATGCCTTTTGCAGATGACACAAAGATCTGCAACAGGGTTGATACACAAGGAGGCGTGGAAAGGATGAAAAGGGACTTGGCAAGGTTGGAGGAATGGTCAGAAGTATGGCAGCTAGGATTCAATGCAAAGAAGTGCAAAATAATGCACATGGGAAACAAGAACCCAGGGGAAGAATACACAATGGATGGAGAGGTAGTAACAACAACAAAAAATGAAAGGGACCTGGGGGTAATCCTATCATATTAAGGTTAGCAATCAATGTGAGAAGGCAGTAGGGAGGGCTGGGGGTATACTGGAATGTATAGGGAGAGGCATCAGCAGCAGAAAACAGGAAGTTGTTATCCCTCTGTACAGACAGTTGGTGAGACCCCATCTGGAGTACTGTGTCCAGTTCTGAGACCTCATCTTCCAAGGACATAGACAGGATAGAGGTAGTCCAGAGGAGGGCAACTAAATGGTGCAGGGTCTGCAAGAGAAGCCGTATGAGGAGAGACTAAAGGAGCTTAATATGTATACCCTTGAGGAAAGAAGGGAGAGGGGAGACATGATAGAAACTTTTAAGTACCTCCAGTGGAATCAAAAAGTCCAAGAGGATAGCATCTTTCTAAAAAGAGACTTACAAGAACAAGGGACACAATTTAAAGATAGAAGGAGGGCGGTTCAGGGCAATGTGGAGGAAGTATTATTTCACAGAGAGGGTAGTGGATGCATGGAACAGCTTCCTGAGGAGGTTGTGGGGTCTAAAACTGGAGATTTCAAGAATGCATGGGACAGACATAAGGCAATTCTTGTGGGGGGTAGGAAGAAATAGGCTGTTGGTTAACTAGGATCTACGGCCTATCCTGTCGGTAGGGAAATGGGCAGACTAGATGGGCCTAGCGGTCCTTATCTGCCATCAAAGTCTATGTTTCTATGTTTCTAGGGCAATTGCTCTTGGCAGGGGCAAATAAACACAATCCTGGTCTAATACAGTCTTGGTACTTTGCAATCTACTCAACATTTCAGATACTAAGCACTACACAGTTTATTCAGCTGACAGTCATTCAATAGCAGTTGTGTGCTAAGCACCCTTTGTTCAGACCTTCTGCACTTGTGGGTCCCTTTGGCATCAGGATCTGGCTACCCCTCTGTACTTTTCTTTGGTTGAACGCCCTTCTCACTTTGGTCCTTCTAGTCCTTGCATTTACTGGCCTACTGGCGAGCCAGAGACAGAGTTCCTATAACTAATGTGTGCCTTACGTGGTCCCTTTACTGCTTGGGCCTATTACGCCCCCTCTTATGCTGGGGCCCTTTTCTCTACAGTGGGCCTAGTGTTGCCCTACAGTACCCTTTTAATGCTGTGGGCCCCTTTTACCTATGAGCCTACTAGCTGGGCCCTCTAACTGGCGGCAGGTTTGGCTGTGCCACACTGTGGAGTGAGCACATTCTGCTGACTTCCATTAGCCCTGAGGCTTGCCTTTGCCCTGCTAATCTAATGGACCAGCCACTGCCCCTTCAAGTCTGTAGAGCCAGTCCGAGGACCTGCTGCCAATTATGCAGGTAGTCCCATCTGTACACCGCCCCTCTGACGACTGTTAGACAATTTGCCTCTCTAGGCCTTAAGGCAGTTCACTCCCTGTGAGTGTCACCATGCCCTGAATAATTTAATTAATAAAATCCCAGCCTGGCCCTCCTGCCTGTTCCTAGATAGTGCTCCAAGTGCTAAACAATTTTAAAACTTTATATTTAAAATACATTTTGCGGCCAGCACTCTGCAGTGGTGCTGTTGCTGACTCACCACCCCGCACTGGGTTGAAGCAGATGCCGGGTGGAGGGAGGTTCTCACCAGCAAAGATAGGAATCACAACAGGCAGTGCGGTGAGTGACAGGGGGCCTCGGGAGGGCAGACAGCTTCTTTCGACAATCCAGTGCAGCTCCTTTACTTGGCGCCGATGTGGGACAGAATAGTTATTAAATATTTAATAAAAAAGGGGGGGGGCAAAACTGAGCCCACACCACCACATGGGATTCACTGCCCCAGCCTGGGTTGAAGCCGATACAGGGTGGAGGAAGGTTCACACCAGCAAAGGGAGAGATCACAACAGGCAGTGTGGCAGGCAACAAGGGACCTCGGGAAGGCTGATAGCTTCTTCTGACTACACAATACAGCTCCTTTACTCGCCACCGACATGGGATCGAATAGTTATTAAATATTTAATTTAAAAAAACAAAAGGAGCAAAACTGAGCCCACACTGCCGCAAGGGACCAGCTCTTTCTCTCGTCCCTCTCTCCCGACCACTGGACTCAACCGTGAATCAGCAGCACAGAAGCAGCTCACTAAAGTCTTCACTAGCTAATTGAGGGACTCCAAAACAGAGTTGGTGGGATGGCTTCAACCACTCCAGGTAAGCCCCTGTCTCCGTCTCACTCTGCAGGTCCCTCTCTCTCTCTCCACAGCTCAGCCCGAACTACTGGAAAAATGGCTCACAAATTCTGAAAAATGCTTGGGGTTCTGGTTCTAGAACCCCAAGTTCATGCCCACACAACTGCCAGGGGGTTTGAAAACAGGGTACCACACGCTGGCCAGGGACAGGATTCCAGTGTGTGGTACCCACTCTTGAGCTGCCTGCTCTGGGAGGGGTGGAATGGAGCAGGCAGGCAGCAGAGAGCCAGAAGGAAACTTTTTTTTCTTTATTTTCCTAGCGTGCCCTGCCTAACGATTCACTGGGTAACACTCACAGGCCCCTGTTACCTTCCCTGAGCCCACACTAACAACGGGGCACCCCAGGGAACACTGCCCATCCATGAACACCCCATTTCTGTAGTGCCCACATACTTTGATGCATTACAGATTATTATTGTACCATTGTGGGGGTGGGTTGAAAGAAAAGCAATGCAAAGCAAAATTGACAACTTTTTTCCAAACAGAGAAAATCTTAACTTACAATTACAGAAAAATGTTGCCTCATTACAACAACATTTTATGTATTTTGTCTGACTATGCAAAGTATTACATGCTAAGAAATGCCTGCATAAAAGCTACCAGGCTAGCAAAGTTTGATTATTTTAAATCAGCATTCCTAAACAATATGAACTCTCCCTCCAAGGTCTAGAAAGTGGTTCATGCCCTTTCTCCCTTCCTTTGCAACCCCCCAGTATTTAAAATATATACACATCAGTGTCTGACCTGTGCTTAGTGGCCCATGAGTTTAACTTCTATTACATCTCCTGCACTTCAGCCCTCCTAAAGCCCCTCCCTAACCTCCCTCCCTCCTCTCCCCCACCTCTGAGCTCTCAAACCTTCCAGGTCCACCCTTCTTTCTCCTTCTCTGCTGTCTCCCCTGCTGAAACACTAACAGCCCTTCTTTCTCTCAACCCTTCCAAAGGTTCCTCTCTGGATGAGCTTGACCCTAAACTCCTTTACCTTTCTGCTCCTGCTATTGCTTGCCCTAATCCTAAACCTCTCCATTTCATCCTCATCTGTCCCTTCATCCTGGAAACATGCTGTGGTACTCCCTCTCTAAAAGAGTGGCAACCCCTCCTCCCTTGGCAGCTATTGTCTAATCTCTCTCCTCCCCACCCTTGTCAAGCTCCAAGAACACCTGGTTCTCTCCTAACTAACTTCCTTTCTCGCTGCCTCCTCATTTTTCACCCCATTCCAATCTGGCTTTCAGAAGAACCACTCCACCATCACCTCCCTTCTCAGGCTCACTGATTCTGTTCTCAATGGGATGGACAATGGCCTCATCACCTCTGCCATCTTCGTCGACTTAGCCAAGGCTTTCGACACAGTCTCCCATGCCCTGCTCCTAGACCCCCTTACTACTGCTGAATTGTCCCCACCTGCCTATAACTTACTAACATACTAAAATGCCAGCAGAATAGGCCTAATGGTCTTTCGAGTCTGCTCGATTGGTCAGCCCCCACCCTGGGTGCTGACCTTGCTGCCCCCCTCGCCTTCTCTGGCTTCTCCTTCCCAGTTCGGATATTCTGCTGCATTGGATTTTGCTTCCAGAACCTTCCCTGTACCTGTCCCAGCCCTCTTGAACCCCTCCACTGTCTCTGCCTCCACCAGCCCCTCTAGGCAATGCATTCCATGGCTCCACCACCTCTCAGTAAAGTAGCACCTCCTCCTTTCTCCCTGAATCTTCCCTCCAGCTTCCACCCATGCCCCTAGTGGCCCCTCCTCCTTCCTTCAAGCACCCTGACTGTTCCTCCTCATTTACCCTCTTCATGTACTTGAAGACCTCTATCATGTCCCCCCAGTCCCTTCTCTCTTCCAATGTGTACATATTTAGCTCTTCGAGCCTCTTCATAGGTCCTGTCCCCAAGCCCCAAATCATTTTGTTGCTCTCTCTGGACCCTCTCCAGGAGTTTAATGTCCCTCTTAGTATGGCCTCAAAACTGCATGCAGTACTCAAGGTGTGGCCTCACCAAGCAGTTATACAGAGGAGCATCACCCTCCTCTGAGGTGATCCCTGGGGCGATGCATCCCAGCATCCTGTTGGCCTTGGCTGCTGCCCTCCTACAAGTCTCCGAGTTGTTCATTTTGACATCCACCACCACCCCAGGTCCCTCTCAGCCATCGAAACTTGCAGCATCCCCCAGGGTGTACACTTGGCCAGGGTTTCTGGCCCCCAGGTTGAGTACCTTGCATTTCCCTGCATTGAACCTCAGCTTCCACTTTATAGACCATCTTTCCAGAGCCTCCAGGTCCCCCTGTAGGGCCACCCTACCCTCCTCCCCATCCACCACTGCCCCCAGTTTTGAGTCATCCGCAAAGAGACTCATCTCACTCCTGATTCCTGTCCTTATGTCAGAGATGTAGGCGTTGAACAGGAGGGGCCCAAGGACTGATCCCTGTGGGACCCCACTAATGACCCACTTGCTTAGAGCTTATCTCTCAGGCAGAACACAATCATTCAAGATTCAGGACACAATCTATTCTCCCCTTCCCATCACCACAGGAGTACCTCAGGGCTCTGTGCTTGGTCCCATTCTATTTTCCATCTTCCTCAATGACTTGCCCACAGTTTGCTCCCCCTCCTTCTCTATCCACATGTATGACAATGACACTGTCCTGTTCACCTCTGGCAAATGCCTCACCAATGTAGCAAGCACCCTTCAGCATGACGTCCATGGTTCCATGTGAAAATCGTGACTCTGAAAGCGCGACTGCAATAATAGCGGTCAGAATCATGAGTGTAATGATAGCGCAGAAGCATATTAGCGCATATATTATAGTGCTACAGTCAAAATAGCTCTGTTAATGATTTTGAATGATTTCAAATACTTACCGAACTACGATCATCCTTTGCCCCTTGTTTACACTAAGTATTTCCTTGTACCCCACAATGCAGTTGTCAACTCCCACCTGACCGCTTTTGTGCCCACTGCAGATGTAGTTGATACTTTTGATCAAATGAAAGAATGGGAATTTTTTTTTATGTAATGCAGAAGTACTAAAGCCATTGATGGAGTACTTTGAAGCTACATGGGTTGGTAAACCTAGGGGACGGTCAGGGTGAAGAACAGCGATTTTCAAACATGATCAATGGAATTGCTTTGATGCCACCTCTAGGGGTCTAGCCAGAACAAATAATGCAGTTGAGGGGTGGCATCATGACTTCAACAGCCGGATAGGAGCCTGCCACCCCAGCATTTGGAAATTGATTCAGTGCCTGAAAGATGAACAGAGATTAACTGAAATTAAACTGGAGCAGATGGTGTCTGGGGCAGGTACTGGTATGAAAAAAAGAAAGTATAAGGATTCTAATGGGAGAGTTGTTTCTATTGTCAGTGAGTATCTGTGTGGAGTAGATATGAGTATCTTAGAGGACTTGTGTACAATTTCCAGTACCAAGCCTGAATCAATGATTGCACTGAATGGCAAACAGTGCCGAAGACTGCACTGAATAGTAAACAGCGCCGAAGTCTGCAAATCTCTGAGGCTGCGAGTGTGATTTTAAAGGAATAAGTGCTGAACAGCGCTAATAAAAGGAATTTTGTACAGAGTCGCTATTTTGAAGTCTGACACAGTGCTGTGAACTTTGACCTGTGACCAGGCACTTTTCCCCCCGGCTCAGAGTTGCTTAGTTCTAGTGAAATGGCTGCTATGGGTTGAAACTAGTGAATAGATTCTACCAATTCAGCGCCTTAGTCACTGTTTTATGTGAAAATATTTGCTTAGTTCCAATGAAATGGCTGCTAAGTGAGTAGATTATGCTGTTCATGCTGTTGTTGTGAGTTGTGCTTAGTTCCAATGAAATAGTAGGCAATTAAGCGCATAGTCACGATTGTTGTGAAGTCGCTAATGTTGGGCAATCTGTGGCAGGTTTTTTCGCTATAAAAGTACTCTCATGTTTTTGCTGTGTCGTCTATTTCTTGGTAGCTATTACTTATTCACTATTTTGTGAGTCACGATTTTTGGAGGCTCTATTGTCACGGGACACCGACTTCCACCAGGTTCAGCTTTGGTTTGCCTCACATCAATTATTCCTAAATGCCAAGAAGACTGTCTCAATAACCTTTGGCACTAGGCAGAGATTCTCTAGGCTCCATCCCTTACCCTCCTTCCACACCCTGGATGGGACAATTCTTAAGGACACAACCTCATTCAGATACCTTGGGGTCTAGTTAGACCAACACCTCAACTTCTCTGGCCACATTGACACCATCCTGAAAAAACTGCGCCCAAGCTTGGCGCCTTATTCAGGAACCGTAGTTGCATCCCACCTATGGCACCACGTGAACTAGTCTGGAAGATGATCCTTCCTATTTTTGACTACTGCAGTGTAGTCTATGGTGCCACTCCCAAATCCTCCCTGACCAGTTTGGACACTCTCTTCAACTCCTTCTGTCACTTTGCGCTTGATGTTCCTTCCCAAACTCATCACTGTGACCTCTACCATTCCTTGTCCTTTCCCTCGTTTGCCACTAGGCGCCTCTCTCATTGTGCCAAATTCACTTCCAAATTTTGGCTCGAAGAACTTTCCCCCTACCTCTCATGTTTCCTCTCTCCTCTCTCCCCCTTTTCCCTACCTTCTCCCTCCCACTCCCTCCATTTCTCAGACACTAGTACTCTATTGATCCCCCAATGATCCACACTCATTGGACAGACCTGCTTCGCTTCCCGAAACTCTGGAACTCCACTCCCCCAAATATGGCACTCCTCCTACTCCCTCACCTCTGCCTTACATAATTTCCTCTCCTCAAGCTGTTCCTGCTTTAATCTGCCTTTAACTTTTTTTTTCCAATGAGCCTGTACCACTGCATACACACCATCACCCCATCCTCTCCATAACTCATCTCTCTTTATGAATGGGTTCCCCAGCATATTACTGTACCCCCCACTTACCCCCTAGCTTCTATCTCTATCCTTTACTTGCCCCCTCCATCCTCTCTTGCCAGCTCTTCGTAGCATAGTACTGCCCCTCACAGGGCTTCCAGCATCCTAGTGGGGTCTGGTCTAGGCTAGTCTCTCCCTGCCATCCTTCTCCTTACCCTTTATTTCTCTCTTACCTAATTGCCCTTGAGTAGCACATCCCCTTTGCATGGTCCTCCATATCCTGGAGGTGGCCTAGTCTAGGAAAGCCGCTTCCTTCCCTCCCCCCCCTTTATATCCTCTCATACCTACTTGTCCTTGCTTAGTTCTGCCCTCTGGTAGGGTTCCCAGCATCCTAGAGGGGGCAAGTTCCAGGCAAAATTTCTCCTTCCCCGCCATTCCCTCCCTCCCTTCCACTCCTCTATCTTCCTTCTTTCCCTCCTCCTCTTTCCCCTTTTCCTAAGCCTTATCTAGACATGCCTCAGGAAGGGTTCCCAGCATCCTGATGAGGTTAACCCTAGTTCCACCTTCCCTTATTTATTTATTTATTTATTGAAATGTTTCACCAGAAAGGGTACACTGAGCAACTTAATGCTTATCTCAATGTACGTCCTGGAGAAGGGGGAGAGGGAAATTTCAACATATTTAAATGATACCATACCTCCTCCTCCTTTCTCCTGCCTCTCCTCTCTACTTCTCTGCGCTTAAACCGAATCCTCTAGTTCCTATATGCACTGACCAAATTTGCTCGCACTTTGTTCTATCTGAGCTTCTAGTCCAATCCACACTTAGTCCATGCTAACTTGCCTCATGCTACACACTACTTCCCCAGCCATTGTTTATTCCTGTGTATTGTCTGCCCCCCCGTCTTACTTGTTCACCCCCACAGCTGGCACCCCCTGTCCCACTGTCCCACTGCAATTCAGTTGATACAGCTCTGATCACCAGTCTCTTAATTACAACACCATTCCAGCAAGTTGATGGCAATAGTGTGTTTTTTAATTTCTGTACATTACTCGCCATGTGTGACAAATGTAATAGAATATCCAATTTACTGTATTAATTACTGTTGCTTCAGCTTTGTTTGCCTGTCTCATAATTGTAATGTCATTCCGCAGGGTGATGGCAACAGTGATGTTTTAATTTCTGTAATGCTCATCATGTATGCTAAATGTAATTGTATGTTTAAATACCGTTTGTCCATCCAGTTGCACCCCTCTCCTCAGGTCACACCAGGAGACTAGCAACTTGTTGTTCAGTGTGCCTCCCTGGTGAAACATTTCAATACATAAATATACATTTTTTTTGTAGTACTTGTCAAATGTGAATCATTTCCAGTATGATACCTTATGCAACATGTCAATTAATTAAATGGCAAACTCTGATTTCATATAAAGAATGTGCATCTGGGTGCTTTTGCACAATCTGATACATGTAGTAATTATTTTTGTTTATGACGTTTAGGGTTGTGCTGATTTCCTTCATGTAAATCAAGCATTCATGCTCAGTGAGCAGCACTATGGAAAATGGTTTCATAGCTTTTTAATCAGTTTCATCAATGGCAATCACATGTCAAAACCTAATGTGGAAACAGACATTTTTTTCCTGATATTTCATTGAAAAACAAACCAATTAAAGCTAAATATGAACAGTTGTAGGTAGCATACAAACAGTGAGTGCAGTAACAGGAATGAGATGCATCTACAGCCCAGCATTGACAGTTGTGATTAAATAATGTTTAAGGTGTATGTGAATTAAAAGTTACTACACTTCAGTGCAAATGGATATAGTGGTAGAGGTATATTTCATAGATCTAAAGAGCGATCCTGTTGTTTGTCGCACCAACCCACCCTGCACCGCCTCCATAATAAATGGACCTGAAACCACACCCAGTAAGTGGTTTCTCCAATTGGGTCAAGGCAGGGGGTAGTGTAGAGCTGTTGGGTGGTGAAAGAAGAGATGAGGGGGCAGAAGCACCCAGGCTGGATAAGGGGGGCATCTCTGGTGCTAGTAGGTGGCACAGAAACAACTGCAAAGGAGCTGTGACACTGTTGCTTTCTTACAGAGCCAAATTTTGTCTGTGCCTAGGTACTGTTGCATATTTTTCAATCAATCAATCAAAATCTTTATTTAGTCAGGTGAACATCATTGAACGTAGCTCATTTACAAGATGGACCTGAGTGGTCATACAAATAAGAGTACAAGTATTTTTACATAGACAAGAATAACATAAACAGTAGTACAATGACATAAAGTGATAATATACAACAATTTACATATGTACAAGGCACAGTAAAACCATTTAACCTGTAAGAAAAAGGAGACAATGGGTATAGCAGGCATAATATATAAATTATAGGGCCTAATTGGCTTTTATGCGAGTATATCAGGTGACTGGAAAATAGAAGTAGAACTAACATAATGTAACACGTGAAAAGGGGGGGAGGGTAGGTAGGGTAGGGATTAGGCCTTATAAAAGCAATTGCAGAGCTCTGAAATAGGATGGAGAATAATCTTTGAAGGATGTTAAAGGTAAGAGGCTATTTAGCTTCATGGATTTTTGAGTGAGTTCCATGCAGCTGCTAGTGAATGGCTGATAGCGGCCTCCCAAACTGGGTGCAGGCTTTGGGGACCTTTAGTATGATGAGTTTACTGATCCTTAAGGTGTATGGCCTTGAAGTAATTCGGGTAAAACAGTCTGTGATATAGGTGGGTAGTTTGCCTGATAAAGCTTTGAATCTCCAGATTGCAGCATTCCTATTTCTTCTGTGTTGTAGTGATGTCCAGTTGACTGCCATATAAAGAGAGCAATGATGGGTGCTGGAGGGGAGGTCAGTAATAAATCTGATGGATCTATGATACAGGATGTCCAGCTTGTTTAAGAGGGGGAGTGAACAATGGCCATAGAGAAAGTCAGCATAATCAATGAGGGATAGGAATGATGCCTGGATTAATCTTTTTTTGGAGTCTCTGTTAAGGTAGTGTTTTATTCTAAAAAATAGACCAAGCCTTTGTCTCAGCTTTTTTAGTAGCTCTTCAATATGGACAGAATAGTCAAGCCTATTATCAATCCAGACTCCAAGGTATTTGAAGTTATCAACAAATTCCAGCTTCTCTCCAAGTAGGGTGGATAATTGTAAGGTGGTGGGTGATGGGGTAGTGGCAGTGCAACTCTTTGTGGCAAAGAACATAGCTTTTGTTTTTTTGGCATTTAGAAGTAGTTTTTTTCCAGTAGATTGTGTTGCAGGATGGAGAATTCAGATTGTAACAGCTCACAGGCTTTAGGTAATGAGGGATTGCTGACATATAATACAGTATCATCAGCAAGCAGATGAATGTTAGACTGAGTGAGGTTGGCATCGATATTATTAATATAAATGGCAAAGAGGATGGGGCCAAGAATAGAGCCTTATGTACACCTCTTAGCAGTGGTTTTAAGGTGGATAGGTAATTTCCATTTTTACCAGTTGTGACCTATCTGATAGGTAGCACTTAAACCAGTTGAGTGAGAGAATCCAGTCCTAATGAGCTAAGGGAGGTGATTAATGATTCATGATCCACTGTGTCAAATGCTTTACTCAAATCCAGGAACACAGCACAGGTACTGTTCTTCTTATCCAAGGCAATCTGCCAATCGTTAGTTACTTTGGCTAGGGCAGAAATGGTGCTATGCCTTGATCTAAATCCCATTGTGTGAATTTAGGAGGTTATTGTTATCCAGATAGTCCCTTAATTGTGAGTTTACTAATTTTTCGAGCATCTTGGATAGTACTGATAGATGGAAATGGGCCTGTAATTGTTGAGGTCCATGGGATCAGCAGATTTAAGTAGTGGAACTACTTGAGCTATTTTCCAAGTGGAGGGAATGGATCCAGTAGTTAGGGAAAGATTGAAGAGATGAGTGAGGTGGGCAGATAAGACGTGTGATACAATTTTAAGGAAGTAGGGATTCAGGGAGTCTGTACCTGCACTCTTAGAAGTATCTAAATTAGAGAGGAGGCCTTCTACTTTTCAAGGATATTGGGTTGAAGGAAAAGTTGAAGTAGCCTTTTGTCCCACAGTGGATTGAAGGTTCAAGGAAGATCTCAGGAGATTTGCAGGTGATAAGTCAAATGCTAGGCCAGCTGTGGTGAAGTGGTCATTGAAGGTATTTAGGATTTCTTGTTTGCTCATAATTTCTGTATCATTTAGTAGCAGTTTGGAGGTTAAGGCAGAGTAGAGTTTTGGCCCAGAATTCCTTTTTATAGTACCCCAGAGTCTGGTTGTTATTGTAGGAGGCATCCAATTCAGCTCTATAGTAGGCAGCTTTGGCAGTTCTTATTTGTTTTGTACATGAATTCCTTGCTTTTCTGAAATTTAGCCAGTCTCTGGTATCCTTTGTTTTTCTTGCCTTTTTCCACAGTTTGTCTCTGGTTAACAAGGCTGCTTTAAGATCAGTAGTGAACCAAGGGCAGGATCTTGCTTTAGTCCTGATACTGGTGATTGGTGCATGAATATTGAGAGTATTAGTGATAATGTCCTTTAAGGTCTGGAGAGCTGTTTCAACTGAGGTTGTAAGGTAGAAATCTTGCCAATATATTGTATTACTCAAGTCATGGAGGTATCCTGAGATGTTGAATTTCTTTTGACCTTTGAGGACAAATTCTGCAGGATTGGGTGGTTTGAGTGTAGATCTTATGCCAGCTATAGGACAATGATCACTTACATCACTCGGTAGTACTCCTGCATGTGAATATAAGTGAGGCTTGTTTACCAACATAATATCCAGGAGTGAGCTGTTGCTAGAGTTTTTTAGGTTAACCCTGGTTGGGTCTTTAATTAGTTGTGTAAATCCATAGGTGTCACAAAAGGTTACCAATGGTGCAGATACATTAGATAGCCAGTTTAAATTCAAATCACCAAGGATGATGGTATCTTCAGGGCCTAGATTGAGTATTGACCCTAGGTGAGATAGTAGTTTGAGGCCTGCAGAGGGGGCCTAGCAGCCAATCAATTTAAATGAAGACAAGTTAGGAAGGGATATTTTGATTGACAAACATTCAAATTCCTTTGGTCTGATGTATTGATGAGGCAGGTTGCAGAGATGGTGTCCTTAATGTATATGGCCACCCCACCACCCCTGAAGGGTGATCTGCTCTGAAGAGCTGATATTGGAAGGTTTACAACACTGTCTTTGTTGAAGGTCTGAGCCAAGATTCAGAGATGACCAGGAAGTCAGGTAGAGTATGTGCCACCCAAGCCTGTATTAAGGAGAACTTTTTAAGAGGCTGCAAGCATCGAAATGTAGGAAGCTTAGGCCATTTATGGAGGATAGATCAGCAGGGAAAAGAAACTTCAATGGGGCCAGGATTTATTTCAATAGTACCAATGCAGATCAGAAGGAAGAAGATTAATTTGAGGAGGGCACCAAGGGACAGGGATAGTGAGTGGTCAGAGCATTTTCTCTTCTTCCTGGGTGCCCGCTGTGTGATGGAAGAAGGTCCTGTTATATAGGTGTGAATTTTATCATAACATAATAATTTGATGGACAGGCATAGTGGGTTAATATAAAGCCAGGATACATGTAAGGTGCTAGGGGAGTGTTGAATTGTTAGAATTGTTGAATTTTTAAGGACTTCTATGGTGCTCATAACTTCAGAACTATGACATTTATGGGACTTCTATAGTTATAAATGGTTCTGTGCAACTAGGGGAAAATCGTGTTAATTTCTGGGTATGAAATCTAAGGCTCAAGTACTGTGTTTGTTTTAACTAGGGGAAAACTGTGGGAATTTCTGGGTCTGAATTCCAAAGCTCAAGTACTGTGTTTTTAGGATACTATTTATCAGATACTGTGGTATCTACATAGAACCTACCAACCACATTGATTATTGGCAATAATAAAGGCACATTTGAAAATAGATTAGACAACTTTTTAATGTCAAATAAAAATGTGACTTATTACAAGTAATATCTGGAGCTCTTATGGGCTTTATGCCTCCTTGCCCCGAACATTTCCTTAGTATGTTCCTTAGTAACTTGAAAGTTGCTTCAGGGCCTGATATCCTAAGCTGCAGGAGTCTCAGGGTCTGGAATCTAAAGCAACAGGGGCTGGATACTGATATTTTGAATGGGGGGGAACTTCACACTAGGGTTTGAAATCTAAAGCTTGTTGATAGGTCAGAGGGAAAATGGAAGGGCGAACAAATTGGAGGGGCCAAAGGAGCAGGGTGAGAGTGGGTCCAAGGCATGGTCCCCAGGCTACAAGGGCTGCGGGCATCTTAAGGAGGGTAGTGGGTGCACTGGTTGTGGGTCGGCCATGGTACTGGATATAGTTTGGAAAATGGGGGGTTGCATGGTGTGTAGGCAGCTTGCACAGCTAAGGGGGGAGGTGAGGTGGCTGAGATGGATGCTAAGCTGGGAAAGGGAGAGGTGTAGAAGGGAGGACAGGAGAGGTTCCACTGAAGGAGCATTAGCGATTATTCTTTTTTGTAGCTGGTAAGGCCAACTAGGCACAAGTGTCGGTTTTCAGGGGTGACCTGGGAGCACTGGGGAGGTTAAATGACTTGCTCAGGGTCACACAGTATGCAAGTGGAGTTTGGGGAATTGAACCCACATCTGCTGGATGTACCAAGCTCATTCACAGCTTGTTATTCTAACCTCTAGGCTATACTGCCAGCTACTAGAGGGGAAGCTGTGGGGGGACAAGGAATGGTTAAAGGGGGAGCTGTAGGGGGACAAGGAACAAACACAGCAACAGGCAGAGGAAAATGGGATAGGGACTGGAGGAAAACAAGAGTACAGAAGCAAGGAAGTAGGGTTAGGGGATGGCTCTAATGAGACTATAGGAATCCCAGATAGAGGTGGCAAGGGACACAAGGGAAACCAGAGGGAATGGCAGGAGATTTAGTATAACGGTGCAAAGTATTCACCGAGGGCAAGGGAGGAGGAAGCAAGGTGTGGAGCCCCAGCCAGAGGGATACAGGTAGTGGGCTTACAGCATAAAAACAGATATGCTCCACTAGGGCACTAAATAGGGGAGAAAATCAGGAAAATGAAGTGGAGAAGTACCCAGGGAAAATAGGAGAAGCAAGTGCGAAGGAAGGTTCAGAAAAATTGGTAAAGGGAGGACGCCTTTTTGGGAAAGAGCAAAAAGGGTAGTGAACATAACGAAAGGGGTGTAGAGGTAAACACACCCCAGAAAGGGCAAACCCTAAAGGAGTGGGAGACAGTATGCTCAGGTTCCGAAGGGCTAGAGCTAGATGGGGCTGGGAAAGGGGAAAGTTGTCTGGGGAATTAAGTCAGAGCATGGTTAGGGACAAATCAATGGGGAAGGAAAATGCTTGCAATGGTGAGGCAGAGGTGGGAGGCCTTGCAGAAATCGCCTGTAGGGGGCACTGCGCTAGGGGTGCAGGGGGAAGACAGTATTCTGGGAGATGAAATGGGCAAAGGGGATAGTGAGAATAGGGTAGGAAATGGAATAAAAGGGTGGGGGGGCGGCTCAGAGGTAATTTAAGGAAGTATTTTTTCACAGAGAGGGCTGTGGATGCATGGAACGGCCTTCCGGAGGAGGTTGTGGAGTCAAAATCAGTGGTGGAATTCAAGCATGCATGGGACAGTCATAAGGCCATTCTAGGGGTGGGGGTAGGAAGAAGTAGGCTGCTGGTTAACTAGGATCTGCAGCTTATCCAGTAGGTAGGGAAATGGGCAGACTGGATGGGCCAAGCGGTCCTTATCTGCCGACAAATTCTATGTTTCTATGGGAGAAAGATAGGAGAGAAATGTAAGCTGAAGGTGATGGAGGGAAGGGTCCTACTTGTTGGGGATGCTATAAAAAGGAATTAGATGGGGGGGGGTCAAAAATTGCACCGTATGGGCTGAGTGCCTGCCAGGCATGATGGCGGCGGAGACCATTCACTATCTCCCTCCAAGGGAGAAACAGCAGGATGAGGAAACACACCTGATGTTCCACCTGAGAACAAATGACCTGGTGGGAAATAACCTGTTGTAGGTGGAGGCAAGATTCAGAGCACTCACTAGATACTGCAGCAGTCTGGGGTTCAAATCAGTGGCTTTCTCTGAGGTATTGCCAGTACCAAAGGCAAGTACTGATAGGAGACTGAGGATTAAGGAGTTTAATGAGTGGCTGGTGGGGTGATGTGAGCAAATGGGGTATGGGTTAGTAGGGGACTGGGGATCCACATGGGGGGATGAGAGCCTATTTGCACCAGGCAGATTGCACCTGAATAGGGAGGGTGTGGCAGTACTAAAAAGCAACTTAGGAGAGTTCATAGAAGAAACCTACAATTTAAACTAGATTTGGGGGGGGGATCAGCACCACAAGGCAGGAGAAATGGAGGGTTATCATCCTCCCCCCAAGGATAGTGCTAAAATGTTGGTCATGAGGATGACAAGTGAAGGGGGGGATGGAGGGGGAATCTGATGGAAGAGCTTAGCAGCCAACTCCAGGAGCTTGGGAAATCAGATGGTGGACTTGAGGCCATCATGAGGGATGAAGGACTAGATATAGTAGCAATAAGCTAGACCTGGTGGACAGAGCAACACTCCTGCGAAACAACTATTGCAGGTTACAGACTGTTCAGAAGGGATAGGGAGGGCAAGATGGGGGGTGGTTGCTTTGTACATCAGGGAAGACTTAAGTGTAACTGAAGGACAAGAGGAGGATGGGGACACTGAGCTACTGTGGGCAATGCTAGGCAGGAGGATGGGGAATCCTTGTGACTGGGGGTGGTATACAGGCCACTTATGCAAGAGGAGGAGAGTGATTGACAGTTAATTCAGGCAGTCACAAAGCTGACCCTAAAAGGAGAACTACTACTGGTAGGGGACCTAAACCTCCCAAATGTAGAGTGGGAAATCCTGGATGCAGCGTCAAAAAGGAGCAGGGAGATACTAGGTGTGCTGCAGGGGGTATTCCTTCAATAGCTATTCAGAAAGCTGACAAGGGGCAACAATCTGCTAGATGTGGTCCTGACAAATGGGGAGAGTATGGAGGAGGTACAGGTGGGAAAAGCCTTGAGCACCAGTGACCACAGCACAGTAAGGTTCAGGGTCAGGGCAGGAAGGGAGACATGCAAAACCAGTACTACAGTCATGGACTACAGACACATGGACTTTGACAAGATGAGAAGGCTAGTATGGGAGACAGTGGAGGGTACGGTAAATACAGGAACAGTGGAGGAGTTATGAGAAGCCATCAAGGGAAGGTTACTGCAATCAGTGGAAATGCGCATAAAAAAAGGTTAGGAAGAGCAAAAGGGTGAGAAGACTGCTTTGGTTTACCAAGGAGGTTGTGGGGCAGTCAGGGAAAGGAGGAGGGCTTTCAGAAAATTTAAGAGGACATTCAGAGAGGAAGATAAGGAAGAGTATAGGGAGAAGAGGAGTCTGGCAGGGAATAGGATCAGAAGGGCAAAAAAAGATACTGAGGAGAAAATAGCAAAAAAGGCCAAAAAGGGGGAAAAAACTTTTTCAGATATGTGAGGAAGAGGAGGAGGGCAAGACAGGGGATTGCAAGACTGAGGCGAGAGGGAGGGATACAATTGGAAAGGGACTATGAAAAAGCAGAGGTATTAAATAAGTACTTTAGCTCGGTATTCATGGAGGAGGAGGACAGTAGGGGACCTGATCTAAAGTTGAAGGGGAGAGAGGGCAAATGGATGGATCTGATCCCATTCACCGTGTATAGAGTTAGGGCAGAGCTAGATAGATTGAGTGTGAACAGGGCAATGGGACCATATAGGTTATACCCCAGAGTGATCAGGGAATTGAAGGAGGAGTTGGCTGCACCCTTGACAAGGCTCTTCAACTTGTCCCTGTATATAGGGAGAGTGCCAGAGGACTGGAAGAGAGAATACATGTGCCTTTACACAAGGGAGTAGTAAGGAGGTGAAGGAGAACTACCCACCTGTCAGCCTAACGTCAGTGGTGGGGAAAGTAATGGAGGCATTAATCAAGAGGATGGTGGTGGATTACCTGGAGGAGAGTGACTTGCAGGACAGCAGACAGTATGGCTTCATGAAGGGGAAGTTATGCCAGACAAACCTAATTGAGTTCTTTGATTGGGTGACTCAGGTGATTGACTGGAAGGGCAGAGGACATGGCCTATCTGGACTTCAGTAAGGCCTTCAACACTGTCCCCCATATGAGGCTGGTGAGCAAGATGGAAAGCTTGGAGTTGGATGGGAAAATAACAAGCTGGGTGGAGGTCTGGCTTGCAGGAAGAACTCAGAGGGCGGTGCTAAATGGGGTGAACTCCGTGATGGTGAGAGTTAAGAGTGGAGTGCCACAGGGGTCAGTTTTGGGTCTGCTTCTCTTCAACATCTACATCAGTGATACTGCAGAGGGTTTGAGAGGGATAGTGTGCCTATTAAGGGGTAATGTGAGGAAGTTCTTTTTCACAGAACGGGTGGTGGATGTATAGAATGGCCTACCTCAGGAAGTGGTGGATATGAATACAGTGCAGGGCTTCAGACAGGCTTGGGATAGGCATAAGGGAGCAATACATATAAGTATGAATAGTTAGGCCATTGACAGAGCACATTCATAAGGTAGAAAAAGAAATTGGCAGACTAGATGGGCCTTGTGGTCCTTATCTGACGTCAACTTCTATGTTTCTATTTGCTGATGATAGGAAAATCTGCAATAGGATGGACACCCCAGGAGGGCATGAGAGTGGACCTAAAGATGCTCAAGGAATGGTCTGAGAAGTGGCAGCTGAAATTTAATGCCAAGAAGTGTGCTGTGATGCACTTGGGGACTAGAAACACATGAGCAGGGTACAGCCTAGGTGGGGAGAAAAACAGAACAGGAGAGGGATCTGGGCATTATAATCTCCTCAAAACTTAAGGTAGGAATCCAGTGTAGCAGGGTGGTGGGAAAGGCCAATGAAATGTTGGCATGCATAGGCAGGGGCATTACTAGCAGAAGGATGGAGGTAATAATGCCCCTTTACAAAGCCATGGTGAGGCTGCAACTGGAGTACAGGGTTCAGTTCTAGAGACCACATCCCTGCAGGGATATAGATGCACTGGAGAGGGTTCAGAGAAGGGCAACCAAGATGGTGCAGGGTATGCAGGGGAAGACGTACGAACAGAGGTATAAGGAGCTGGATCTGTACATGCCAGAGACAAGGAGGGAGAGGGGTGACATGATTGAAACTTTTAAATATGTAAAAGGGCTCAATAAAGTGGGAGAAGGGGGTTTACTTAAGAGGAAGGAGGTGCCAGAACTAGAGGGCACAGCCTCAGACTGCAAGGAAAAAGATACAGGGGCAATATGGGAGGGTGTTTCTTCACAGAGAGGGTGGTAGAGCCCTGGAACACACTGCCAGATAGTGGTGGGGGCTAAATCAGTGGAAGAATTCAAAAGGGCATAGAACAGGCACATGTGGTTGAGTATCAGGGGGAAGGCGGAGAGCTGGCAGAGATGGGGATGTGTAGGAGAAAAATAGGGCAGACTAGTTGGGATGGTATGTTCCTTTTCTGCTGCCAAGCTTCTATGATCATAACTGTTTCTAGGTGCGATGTTTCTTTCCCAAATGCTGTCTCATAAGCATGGGTGCATCTGGCAGTTTATTTCAGAACAGTCTTTCCTTTACTATTGTGATTATTGTATTTGTACCATGTAGTTGTTAATTATGCAGTGATATTTTCAATAATACTGGCTGTATTTTCACTTTCCTTATTGATCTGCCTATTATCAGAGATGTCAACACCTCAGACACTATTGCGAATATTAAAACCTGACACTTTTTAATTAAATTCACAGTTTTTTCTGTTATATCCGATAAAAGCAAATTTCACTTTACCATTGAGATTATTCTTATTAGTCAAATAATGTTATTTATTAATTAAAATATTAGTAATGAGCAAAATGATTAATATATGGCAGCAAAATGATTAATATAGGTAGCCAAACTGTACTCTGTACTCTACTTCACTGTTATCTTTTTCCTGACGTGGAACCTTTGTAAAAGAACCCTTAATTCAAAAGTATTTGTAAGCCTAGTAATGAATAAATAAAAATAAAATAAAAAATATGATAGGTTGAGCAAAGAAAATTGGATGGGAGTGAAGACAGGTTTAGCTTGAGTATATACATGGAAAGAAGGTGTTAGCTAGTTAGAACTTCATAAAACTGAATTGCTATTAAGATGTACAGGTTGACACTAATAAACATTAAGGGAAGTTTGCAATAAGAGTAATAGATATTAATGACAGTTGAATATAAACATAGCTGATTGGTATGTGTCTTTAGAGACACGTTTTGTTTCTGTGATGAAGTATAAAAGCAAAATAAATAATTCTGAGTTGAACCACAGGAAAGAAGTTTTTTTGTGGTTCTTGAAAACCTTTACAAGAATTTGTTTTTTAAGTGCAGTTTTTATTTGAAAGCTCTTTTTTCCAGCTACAGAAGAGGATCAGTGTTCGTGCTTTCTGCTATTAACTGCTGCCAGTCATGGCTCCAACATGCTCTCTGCTGTCCTTGTCTTTTGCCATCAAGAGTGTCTCTCCACTCCTGTTCGTCATCTGTCATGGCTCTCTGGCTCCTGATATGCCTGCCAACCTGCTCTCCCCACTGCTAAATGCACAACACGTCAACCTCCTCCCCATCAAGAGTGCCTCTCCACTCCTGTTCGTCATCTGTCATGGCTCTCTGGCCCCTGATATGGCTGTCAACCTGCTCTCACCACTGCTAAATGCACAACACATCAACCTCCTCCCCATCAAGAGTGCCTCCCACCCTGTTCGCATCCGTCGTGGCTCTCTGGCCCCTGATATGCCTGCCAACCTGCTCTCTCACTGCTAAATGCACAACACATCAACCTCCTCCCCATCAAGAGTGCCTCTCCACTCCTGTTCGTCATCTGTCATGGCTCTCTGGCCCCTGATATGGCTGTCATCCTGCTCTCACCACTGCTAAATGCACAACACATCAACCTCCTCCCCATCAAGAGTGTCTCTCCACTCCTGTTCGTCATCTGTCATGGCTCTCTGGCTCCTGATATGGCTGTCAACCTGCTCTCACCACTGCTAAATGCACAACACATCAACCTCCTCCCCATCAAGAGTGTCTCTCCACTCCTGTTCATCATCTGTCATGGCTCTCTGGCTCCTGATATGCCTGCCAACCTGCTCTCCTCACTGCTAAATGCACAACACATCAACCTCCTCCCCATCAAGAGTGCCTCTCCATTCCTGTTCATCATCTGTCATGGCTCTCTGGCTCCTGATATGCCTGCCAACCTGCTCTCCTCACTGCTAAATGCACAACACATCAACCTCCTCCACATCAAGAGTGCCTCTCCACTCCTGTTCGTCATCTGTCATGGCTCTCTGGCTCCTGATATGCCTGCCAACCTGCTCTCCTCACTGCTAAATGCACAACACATCAACCTCCTCCCCATCCAGAGTGCCTCTCCACTCCTGTTCATCATCTGTCATGGCTCTCTGGCTCCTGATATGCCTGCCAACCTGCTCTCTTCACTGCTAAATGCACAACACATCAACCTCCTCCCCCACGAGAGCTGGATTGGGCCATTGCAATTAAACATTGCTAACCACAGTGTAAGGCCCCAATTAGGTCTTTGAAGTTAATTAACTGCCAACCTGCAAAAAGTTCATTGTACGCCACATAAGTTGCCCAGTCCCACATAACACTCTGCAAGTGGTGCAAACCTCTGTTAAACTTGTGAGGAACTGGTATATAATGTTAACACGTACCACTAGGTATCGGGTCTTTTGTTATGCTGCAGGGTGCAGAACATAAGAGTTAGTAGAAATACATTTCATGACTGTTGTTTACTTGAAATGAATCAGTCAGTTTCATTTCAAGTAAACAATAATGAAATGTATCTCTGCTAACTCTTATTACATTCTGCACCCCCCAGCATAACAAGAGACCCGATACCTAATGGTACGTCTTAATATTATATACCAGTTCCTGAATCTAAATGACAGTTTTCTTTTTTTTATTTACATTACGAAACAACTGTCAGGTGAAGGAACTTGTATACAATTTTAAGACGTACCATTAAGTACTGGATCTTTGGTTATGCTGAGGGGTCCAAAGTCAAATAATAGGAAGCTTTCATGTCATTTAAGTAGCAGAGCATGAATGAAACAGATTATCAAATATGCAAACTTTGATTCCAAATCAAACCCTCAGTACATTCTGGTAGCTATCGAGGTGGAGGCAGCATAGCTACTTTCTGACACTTTTTAATGATCACTACTAAAAAATGAATCTATGATTCAAACCTTGTATACAAACTTAAGAATTTTTGATATTTCCATTACCAGCCTGAGATGTGCTAACAAGCATTAGGTATCCCCACTACAGTCATATTTCATTAAGTACAGGTAATCATAGAAAAATGTTACGGACACATGTGATCCTCCTTTATAACAAAAAAAACATTCCTTAGCTAACACATCTTCCTAAGTTTTTCTGTAATTAAAGCAACATGATTATCACTGCCGGTGACTATTACTGTTGTTTTAAATGGCACCTGTGGCAGTGGTATGCTGTCTGTGGGAGACGGCACATGCTGCAACATACAGGTGGTACTACATCAACACTGGGGACCATATCTAACAACAATCCCCAATGGACAGGACCATCCCTGACTGTGCCCCAACCATGCCCTCACACCCACATATTGGCTGGGTCTGTGGCAGGCAAGTGGTTTGTGTTAATGCATGTACTATGGTCCACTAGTACTGGTACAGACATGGTCCACTACTGTACATGCATTGTAAACCACCCCCTATACACTACTGGCCTTCTGTGGGACTAGTACCATTGGATCATGATATGTCCCTGCATTGAGGTCTGTGTCCCTGATGAATGTATGTCTGTCCCGATTCATGAGGCAATGTGTTGAGTGGTATGATGGGCATATGTGCATACATTGGACAATCCATACTTTAGTGCATGGGCCCCATAGTCTGTACATCTGAGCTTATTTGCTGATGGAAGGGGGAGCATTAGAGTTTATAACCCCAAGGAAGACCCCAGGCCTGATTTACCAAGACTCAGGATAGCCAAAACTGTACATATTTTTCCTTTCGCTGCTTGCAGGGTGGGGCGGGGGTATTAGGGTTGGAAACCCAAACACCACATTTCCCTACTTTTGTCAGTTTAACTCTAACTGATGCATTAACAATGTTTTTTGTAATGAATATAAACAAGCTGCTCCCAGGAGTCAAGCTGCTGTAGCTGAGACAGACAGCAGCCACCAGCTTCCTTAAAGAAAGGAGAACTCTAGATTTAGTAGTTGCTGTATTGGTCCTTGCAAGAATAGATTCAGAAGCAAATGATCTGATACCTTTTAATGGACCAACATAGATGTAACAACAAGAACAAAGTCCTCTAGCTTTTGGACCAACCAGTCCTTCTTCAGAAGCTCATGGCAGTTGTTTAGAAAATACAATACTTATAACAGCTAGATAATGCAGAAAAAAACAGAAAAAAATTCCCATTGGTTTAAAATACTCATTTAAAAAAAAAAAAAAAAAAAAACAGAAGATGATGTCAGAGAAGTTTAACAGTACCATACTGCCTTCAGCTAGAAGCAGCCTTGGGTTATACATGCATGGTGGAACACACATACAAAGAATCCCACTGCATATAAATTTAATTGACATAAGATAACACTGCTGAAGCAGATAACTCCTAAATCAAGCTATGAGTGTCACAGTTAGTATAAGGATGTGATTACTGAAAGGCAACCCCCACCCAGATTAAAGACAAACTAAGATTGTTATAGGGCTCATGAAGTTTCAATGTCTGCATTACAGACAAGAATTTACCAGTAAAGTTGTCTAAAAGACATCAGTGCACACTGTGTGATGTGTAAAACCTAGCTGGACCTGTCACCCAGCTGTACTCTCCAGCTAGATATAAGGCCCAAGAAATTTCAAAAACCTCAGGACTATATAAATGATAATTTAAATATAAAATGATAATATTAGTGTCAAACAAAAAACTCTAGTCGAGGAACCTCAAGGAATTAAGACCATGTAGCCTGTAATGTACTTTAGACAACTTTACTGGTAAATTCTTGTTCTGATGACTCCATCTCCGCAAGTACATAGACAGGATAGAGGCTTTCAAGAGGAGGGCAACTAAAATGGTGCAGGGTCTGCACCAGAAGACATATGAAGAGAGACTAAAGGAGCTTAAAATGTATACCCTTGGGAAAAGGAGGGAGAGGAGGGACATGATAGAAACTTTCAAAGTACCTCACAGGAATCGACAAAATACAAGAGGGTAGCATCTTTAAGAAAAAGAGATGTGCAAGAACAAGGGGACACAATCTGAAGATAGAGGGGGGACAGCTCAGAGGTAATGTGAGGAAGTATTTTTTCATGGAGAGGGTTTTGGATGCATGGAACGGCCTCCCTGAGGAGGTCATGGAGTCAAAAACAGTGGGGGAATTCAAGAAGACATAAGGCAATTCTAGTGGGGGGGTGGGAGGAAGTAGGCTGTTGATTAACTAGGATCTGCAGCTTATTCGTTAGGTAGGGAAATGGGCAGACTAGGTGGGCCAAGCAGTCCTTATCTACCATCAGATTCTATGTTTCTAAGCACACTCCACGGAAAAAAATACTGTTCTTTTAATATTGTGGGGGGAGGTGAGCTGTCCTTTTCCATCTATTACCTGCTCTGCTCTACATAATACTAACTGTGTGAAAACTAAACATACACCCTTCCTTCCTATGATCTGCTTTTATTGGCTTTCTGGTAAGGCTGTCATGTCTGCAGACAAATGTACCTAATACATTTTTTGGGGGTGGGGAGTAACAGACCCGAGAAGAAAACAGAAAACTGGAGGCAATAAAAAGAAAAATACCCTGACACTGGCCAGCCAGCAGAGCACAGAGAAAGACCAAAGGACTGAATGAGAAGCACATATTTACATAGAGGAAAGAAAAGGTAAATATAACATTTATTTTACTTTTAGGGTTTACTAAATGTCTAGGCTATCCTTAATTCAGAACCATTTGGGAAACATACTGTAGTTGCCTCAGTAGTGCTTTAAACCAAATTACAATTTTCTAACTGTGAAAGGGTCCCTGACCTAACCTCATAACCCCAGTTTAGAAAGAAACCAGTTCCTGCAAAGGATTGGTTTCTATACCTTTCTTCACCTTTTCTGACAAAACTAACCAGGTACAAATTCCTAAGATAGAACCTTTTATTAGGACCATCAAATAACCCGGAGTTATCTCCACCATTCCTTCCACTGGTTCTGGCATCTCCAATCCAAGATCAGTTAATCATTTATCATTTTGTACTGATAATGGTCTCTGTTGACCAAACTCTTGACATGTGTGGGTACCAGAGAAGGTGCAAAGGAATCACCAAACTCCTCCATTAAGGAACTCCAACCCCATAAACCCAAACAACTATAGGAGAACTAGACCACAATTCTCCCACAGTTTCCCTGAGTCACCTCTGTGTACTTGACACACACCCCTGGATTGCAACCCCTGCAGTCACACAGACTGTACAAAATGGTACCTCTGCATCTTGCACCAGAGCCATACTGTGTTTTTCCAGTTCTTACTATTGACTCACCTGCTTACAGTAGTGTTAGAGAAACTGTTAGATGTCATTTCTGTCAGTGATAGAGTTTCAGCAAGATTTGAAGCAGAGTTGTAGCACATAAAACTGGTGCTTTGTTGCTGTCAGCTTAATTTGTTCTGGATGATACTTTGAGGCTTGTCTAGGTTTGAATGTAACTTGATGGAAACCTTACTACAAGTTGGCAAAATTTAACTACTAAACTCCACTGCAGCTCTATATTGGGTGGTTGCATGCAATGCAAGATGTGCTTTCTTGCTACATGGATCTCTTGCTTAGAAACCTGTTTTATGATGTGGAATGGTAGCCAGTAGCAGAGCACCAAGTCAGTATTTGGGAAAGGGCATGGGCTGGATTCCCACTCTGGAACATTTTTTTTCTTTATCACTACAATTTATGTTGGTGCATGCATCACTTTCTAGAAACCTTCCATCTGTGTGGAATGAAACCACAATGGCAGATTAGCAAGACAATAGCATGCAGGGGACCTGGGTTTGATTTCCATTTGTAAACATTTTTATGTTTGCATGTGTGCTAGTGCAAACCAAACATTTGGGGATGGCAGGATAGAGTAGGGGCCAGGGAGGGGTGTTATGTACCCAGCCAGTGCAGTTAAGCCTGCAGGAGGTGTGCCTGTGCAACCCAGTTCTGGCAAGGCTTATGGTGATGCTACTGAGCTGGCTGATGAGCATAAACTTTATAATATGAAAGGATGCATCCACACCAATCACAGTGTGGCTGCATCCTTCACATGGCCTCAGCAAGTACATCGGCAAGCTCGTCCCAACAGTAAGTTCCACCTCCTGCTGCCATCTATCCCACCCTCTTCTGATCATGTCCCTGATACCCCCATTTAACAGGAACTACTACCAGCAGTTACAGATAATCCTGTCCTCCTCCCAATCATGTTTCTGGTGCCCCTGGTTGAGCAAGACATCCCACCTAGTGCTGTGCACATTATGCCCTCCAAGGTTGGCAAGGTTGGAGGGAATAGTCAGAAGTATGGCAGCTTGGATTCAATGCAAAGAAGTGCAAAGTAATGCACCTGGGAAACAAAAACCCAGGGGAAGAGTACACAATGGGGGGGAGAGGTACTAACAACAATAAAAATTGAACAGGACCTAGGAGTAGTCATATCAGATGCCCTAAAGGTAGGCAAGCAATGTGAGAAGGCAGTAAGGAGGGCGGGGGATACTGAGATGCATAGGAAGAGGCATCACCAGTACAAAACAGGAAGTTGTTATCCCTCTGTACAGACAGTTGGTGAGAGACCTCTAGAGTACTATGTGCAGTTCTGGAGACTCCATCTCAACAAGGACATAGACAGGATGGTGACAGTCCAGAAGAAGGCTACTAAAATGGTGCAGGGTCTGCACCAGAAGTCATATGAAGAGAGACTAAAGGAGCTTAATATGTATACCTTAAAGGAAAGGCAGCAGAGAAGGACATGATAGAAACACTCAAGTACCTCATGGGAATCAACAAAGTCCAAGAGGGTAGCATCTTTCAGAAAAAGAGATGTGCAAGAACAAGGGGACACAATCTGAAGCTAGAGGGGGGACAGCTCAGGGGCAACATAATGAAGTATTTTTCACAGAGAGGGTAGAATTGGTAGATGCATGGAAAGGCCTTCCAGAAGGAGGTAGTGGGGTCAAAACAGTGGGGAATTCAAGAATGCATGGGAGAGACATATGGCAATTCTAGGGAGTGGGGGGTAGGAGGAAGTAGGCTGTTGGTTAACTAGGATCTGCAGCTTATCCAAAAGGTAGGAAAATGGGCAGACTGGGTGGACCAAGTGGTCCTTATCTGCCATCAAAGTCTTTGTTTCTGTGTGTCACTTTTGAAGTGTGTTTCATTTCCTGTATTTCATAGGTTTTACTGTTCACTTTGTATGAAGGTAGAAAGAATGGCAGTGTCATACAGTACCTGTTACTCAGCTAGTACTCATTTGATAGATATAGTCTCACTTTTGAAACATGTGGATTAGCTGAAGTGACAGTTGCTATTTTCGGTACTGCATTAGAATTCACGGTATTGAAATGTAATGGAAAAATAGGAGCATGAGGGTGCAGTAAAACACGCACAGCCACAATGCAAAAATATCCCATCAAAAGAAGCCCCAATTCAAAACTGCAAAGCATCAAAGTGCACCCATGCCAAAACTGCCACACAAACAGAAAAGAAAGCTATTGACTGGTTATTGCTCTGTGCAAGTACAAACAAACAAGCAAGTCTCAGTGGCTTTTGAAATTGCCACGTTCAAGGGGCAGAGATTCTAGCGGACATTTGTGCTTCTGCCACAAACATCTGAACCTTAAGCAGGTCCTGAATCATAAAAAATGAAAAAAAATTGCATATTTAAACAATCCTACCATCTCTAAGTTCACTCCCTCCCGATACGGAGCACCAAGCAAATCTTCCAGCAGAACTAAGAACCTATTGTTTACAAGCATTTATCAATGCCGAATGTTGTCTTGCTGACACTGGCATTGGTAGCGCAGGAGTTGAACAGATGCATAATAGGAATGGCAGTGAAGTATGAAAGTGACGTCAAACCCCACATCACCCTACAGAGAGTGACAGGCACTGAGGTGTGCCTTTGGGCATTCGGCCATAATGTCCATGGCATTTCAGCTCACCCTACCCTGCAGTGTGACAAATATCATGTTGTGCCTTGGGATCCTCGGCCTTATGCTCTCCCCATTCAGCCATAACACTCATGGCATTTTACCTCACCCTATCCTGCAGACACCAACAAGTGCTGAGGTGTGCCTTGGGGTGTTTGGCTTTACAGTCACCCCATTTCATAAGGACATACACTGAAATGGGTGCAGCATAGAAGAATGGGTTGAACTGTGGGGCTGAAGAGTCCAAGACACACCTTGATGCCTGTCAGTGGCTTAAGGGTGGGGGGGGTGGTATGGAATGAGCATGACAGCTGTCAATGCTAAGACATACCCCTGACACCTGTCAGTCAGTACAGGGTGGGACGTTATGGTTAGAAACCCTAATGCCCCGGCTGTTTGTTGGTATTTGCACTACAAATTTGCAACACAGCATTTTTGTGACTCCTCACCTCATGAAAGTGTTTTGGACCTCTGCTCATGAATAGTGGCACTGTGATTTTGTTAATCTGTCCAGAACATTGATTTCTCACAGAGACTGTGCCATTCTGCGCCAGATGTGGGAAAACATTCAGGCAGGATGTGAAAAATGACAGCTGTACCATTCATAGGTAGGTGTGAAGAGATGGCAGTGTTGAAAATCTTAAGTGAAAGTATTAAAAATGTGCAAATTTATGAGCACACGTAGAAACTGCGCAATGCACACTCAGAACAGAGTCATTTAGTGGAATTATTTCACCAAATTTTCAACACAGGCATTTTGGGACCTCTGCTCATGAACACTGTCACTATGATTTTCTTCATCTGTCCTGATCATTGAGTTCCCACAGCGACCACACCATAGTGCACCACTTCTGCGAAAACACGTTTCGGGCAGGATGTGAAAAATGACAGCTGTACTGTTCATAAGGATGTGTGCAAAACTGACAATGTTGAAAATGGGTAGCACATCAATATAGTGAAAAAATGTCAGCAAGTCAATTACAGTGACGCTATTATAGCGACTGCAATAATAGCAATCGCTGTATTACAGCAAAGACGGTTTCAGTGACTTCAGTGTTATAGCCTGCCTCCGAGGTCCAGGTGCACCTCGGAGGATGTTATTTTACAAATGGGGGCGCCACCCCCTTGGGGGGTGCAGGGTGGAGTAGCCTCCCTGCAATACCAGTCCATAGCCCATTAATATCCCATCATAGGATTACTTGCAAGATATGCCCTGAATAGACACTCGCTGAATTTACTGATCGCCAAATCGGTCTTCGCTGTTAAAAACTCACTGATAATGCACTCGCTGTACTTGATTCGCTGTATTGACATGGAACCTTGAAAATGTTGAGTGAAAATATTAAAAATTGTTCAAGTTACAAGTGCCCATGGAAACTGGGCAATGCACGCTTGTAACATAGTCATTTTATGGACTTTTGTCACCAAATTTTCAACATAGGCATTTTAGGACCTCTGCTCATGAACAGTGTTGCTGTGATTTTCGTAAGCTGTCCCAAACACTGATTTCCCACAGTGACTGTGCTAGTGTCAGTGGCTCAGCAGATAACACACTCGCCTCCGAGGCCAGGAGATCAGAAGGCTGTGGGTTCTATCCCCACACAAGGCACTTGGGTTAATATTCCAATACTGACACTGTAGTGCAGCATGAGGGGAGTGCTGCACTCCTGAGGTGCCGTCTTTCGAATGAGACATTAAACCGAGGTCCCATCTGCCTGTTCTGGTGGTAGTTCAGGTGGATGTTAAAGATCCCATGGCACTTATCGAAAAGAGATGGGGAAGTTTCCCCGGTGTCCTGGCCAAATTTCCTCCATTCACAAAAAAAAAAAAATGCCACCAACTGCTTAATCTGGTTCAAGGTCAGTTGGCATTCATCTGTATCCACCTCCCATGGGTCATGCCTTAAAATAGGCAGAATTTGTCTAGTGCCCTTACCCGGTCAGCAAAAACTAAAATAAGAAATAAATAAATAAATAAAAATCTGCGTGGGTAGTGTGAAAACACATTTTGGCCATGATGTGAACAATGATAGCTGCACCATTCATAAGGAGGTGTTGAAAATCTGGAGTGAAAATATTACAATTGGTGAAGTCACAGTGCGCGTGGAAACTACGCAATACTGCAGCTCGTAACTCAGTCATTTTGGAATTTTTCACCAAATTTGCAACATAGGCTTTTTGGGAGGCCACCTCATGAACAGCAACACTGTCATTTCATTACTCGGTCCCAAAAGGTGATTCCGCCCAGTGACCTCAGAATCACCTTTCGGGACTGAATAACACCATGGCAGTGACTGAATTCATGAGGAGGGGCCCCAAAAACCCCAAGTTGAAATTTGGTGGCAAAAGTAAAAAAATGGCCGAGATATCCACATAAGTTGAAAAAAACCCATTTGTGCCATTGTACAGCTTACCGGCATCTCTTCAGTTCGCGGTTGGCTTTGAAGAATGCAGACGTGTTCCCAGTCCACTGAAGATCGTTGCACTGGGCTCCGGAGGTAAGTATGGGGTGAGGGGGGTGTGGGGAGGCAGGGTGTGGAGTGGGTGGGACCCGGGTTGGGGAGGGGCCGCCAGACTCAGCAAGGACTGTTTTTCTGTTTACAGGTTAAAAAAAAAAAAAAAACATTGCAGGACTTTTTTTTTTTTTTTTTTTTTTTTTGAAACATTAGCCTGCTGGTAGGCTCCCAACGTGCCACCTGAATGTTTTTTGGGGCTGTAGCCTACGGGGATTGAGCACCTCCACTGGCCATACAGAGTTTTGGGGGTCCCATGAGCTGAGGGGGATTAGGCACCCCCCTCGGCACACAAGACATGGTGGGGTACATTATGCCGATGGGGAATGGGCCCCCCGTTGGCAAATTACCTTAGGAGGGGGCATGCCGACAGGGGGATTAGGCACCCCATGGGTGAGTGGGGGGTCACATGAGCCAAGGGGGATTGGTCACCCCCTCGGCACACAAGAAATGTGAGGTATATTATGCCGACAGGGACTGGGCACCCCGTTGGCAGATTAACTTAGGAGGGGTCATGCCAAAGGGATTAGGCACACTGTCAGCTTTCCGAGGGACTATAAAAGGCAGCGGCTGTCCCTCAACTTCTGTGGGGACTGTGAGAAGCTGACGGGGAAGCCGCCGCCATGTTGCTTGACCAGACTAGGCAAGCAGTGATTGGCTGCTGCAATCAGGGACCTCTCCATGGCACTCCCTGATTGCAATGGCTTATTTCTCTCAAAGTGGTGGAAACATTTTTTTAACTGCTGTCATAGACAGCATGCTATGTCACTGGTGCCACAGAGCCTGGCCTTAAGAAGCAGTGGAGCCATTGGCTGCATCAGGGCCGCACCTCCGAAATCCGCTTCTCCACTGAAGCAACCACAATATGTTGTCTGCGCTGTGTGCACAAGACAACATAGAAATGTCACCCTCTTCCCTCCCCTGCTCCTATAACTGATTCAATAATATGTTTCCTTAGAACCACAAAATGAACTGCAGTGTCCTACAAAAAAATTTGATGTTCTAGCTTTAAAAAGAAAGTATATTCCCAAAGTTCATTATATGGTCACGCACTGTTACAGTATATCAAATAGAACACTTATTCTGTTTTGTCACCACCCAAAATAATTTTGTTTCAAATCCCCTAGCCCTTGATTTCTCTGTCAGTTTCTCTGGCACAGAAAACTGCACTTTGGGGTTTTGCCAATATGCATTAAATGCTGAAAAATCTTACAAGTGAAAAAATCTGAAGCACGCTCCTGTCTCTTGTATTTTGCTTTCCCTAGCAGCTGAAAGGCTAGTGTCACATTGACCATGGCTGTGGTAGCAATGCAGAAAGAAGACGAGTAACTTGCAGGTTATATACAGAGTGTGAGTGGGGGGAATGGGATTCAAACTTGAGTCTCCAGTTTAATAGCTCTGCGCTCTAACCACTCTACACTGCCTGCCACGGAAAAGTATTGCATTAACATTTTTAAAGATAATGGAGGCATGCATACATATTGTTTCTACTACAAATTAATATTTCCCAATAATAACCTCTCCTGGGCAAACCAGACAAGTTTCTCGTCTGTTTTATTTTATTTTTTAAAGTAAAATTACATGTTTTACTTCAAAACTTTATTTTTTTATTTATTGAGTTCTTGAATTACACCCGTGAGTGGTTGCTCATTTATGGGTTCCATGTCAGTTACAAGGACAAAGGTACATCAAAACAGTAGTACATGTTTTAGACAGGGTAACCATAAGATACAGTAATACGGTAGTACATTTTTAGACAGCTTTCCTATAATGAACGCACCAAATTTAGGATCACAGGCAGCAAGTAATTTGCCTGAATCAAAGTTAGGGCACCCTACTGGGTTGTATGAGAGGAGATGATAGTAGAAGGATAGTGGTGAGGGTGCTAGGGGGTGGGTAGGGAGTAGGGGGAGTATACAGAATAGGTGGGGTAGAGGTGGCAAAGGTTGTGAGGTAGGGTGGTGACCTGAAGTGCTAAGGACAGGTCACATCAGGCGAGTAGGTTAGACGTGAGATAAGAGTGCTAGGGTGCCCTTGAGGCACACGAGGAGTGTTAGTGGACAGGAGTGTCATTTAGCAGTAGCCAGGGGCTGTGGTCCACACCCCTATGATTTCCTTGTAACCCCTACGATGTTTACTGCAACCCCCAAAATAAGGTTTTCTTAGCATTTTCTTATATAAAATTTAGTGGGTGGAGGAGCTTCCCAATCCCTATGAGGCTACTGAAATGGGTCTTTGCAATCCCTATGAATCATAGGGGTTTGGACTGCAATCCCTGGCTACCCCTAAATGATGCTCCTGTTAGTGGAGGCAGCCACAGCTACTGGTTGAGATAAGATGGTGTCGTAGTTTGTATTTGAAAACAATAGTTTCAGCACCGGAAATGTTAGGTGATGACATTGGTCCAGTGAGGAGCACAATAGCAGAGTGCGCATTGTGCCAAGGTAGTGCAGAGTCTAGGAATTTTGTAGATCTGAGTGGCAAAGTTCCTTGTGAAACAGGAGCTTGAGTGCATGGTTAGGAGTTTCTGGACCCCTGCCGGTAATAGATTGAGAGAGCATTTTTTGGCAAGGAGGCAAGATTGGTATCATATTCCTTACTTTAGTTGGAGCCAACCAGCCTGTGAGTAGAGGTCACAGGTGTGTGTGAGTCTTGCAGCTCCTGTGAGAAGGCGACATGCCTTATTAAGTGCAATGGAAATGCAATTTCTTTTCCACAACAAAAGCACAGAATGGACTGCTCCCAACTCATAATAAAAAAAAAAAAAAAGAAAAACACAAGAATTAAAATAAACACCCCGTATCCTCTGAAGCTTGTCTGGATGTTCCCTATCATTCATCTGTCATGATACATGATTCACTTCTGCTGCTGCTATCAACTGCACATTATCTATTTCTGCTTTACTGAATAAGCATAAAGACAAGATGACAAAGGCGGCGCTGCACCCTACATTCTGACACATGCCAAAAAGTGGAGGAGCAGACTGAAGAAAACAGTAAAGTGTGTCTGCCATGCAAAACATGAATAGATAAATAAATACATACAGTACATACATTAACAAATAAAAAAAGAGACAAAAGATGCAACAGTAACAAGAACACAAACGAGCAAGGCAACACCAAAGACACCATACCAGAAGGCTGCAGAAACTGACAAAGCATAGCACAAACCATAGTACCACAGGCGCCAACTATGGGGGGCTGAAGCCCCCCCAAAAGATTAGGTAGGGGCTCCCCCCCCCCCGGAAATTACAGAGCTGCAGAGGAGGACAGGGTTAAATTGAGGCAGTATAGTCCGGAATGCCTTTCCATCCCATCAGCCAGCCAACATCAGCACTTTAATTCTAACTGCCCATCCTGCTCTGCCAGCCCAGCCAATCTGTGTGTAGTTGCACTATTTTGTGGAGGATGAGTGAGGACTGATCAGATCCTGCCATTTCAGTGGGATTGGCACCGCTATGACAGCAGTTGGTTTCCTTTCTTGCTCAGCCACCCTTAGTGGAAAAGTGCAGAACGGGTTCCTTTTTGTCATGCTGTCCCTCGCTCACAAGTCACTCCCTCCCCATCACTCTCAGGGGTCAAGATTTGAGATGGCATGGACCTCTCAGGCCATCATCCACCTAAACACTCTTCTGGGCTCAGCAGGTGAGGAGCGTGATCACATGGTGGCATTGGTGTGGAATGGTCAGTGACAACCCACAGGCAGTGGCAGTAGAGATGAGAGGAGCATCAGCAGCTGGCTTTGGAGGCCCATGACTGGGAGGTGGCCAGAATCAGAAAACCAAGGAGGAATTAAAGAGGAGAAGCTAAACGTGGAAGTTAGGAAATGGGCATTGTTCCAAGTATGACATGTGGGGACTCAGGAGGGGAGCACTGAAAGTTCCTCTTTATGTTTAAGCCTATATATCTGCTCAGATGGTAGTGGCCCAGTGGTCCTCTAAATCTCCTACAGGAGGCTTGTGTGGGGTAACTTAACCAGCACATAAAAATGGAAATGAAGCAAGGAAGGATTTCTGTTACTGTGATGTCTGTCGCTTCAGTGAACACCGATCTCCCTGAATGAATGTGCTTACCCACCAGAACGTAATTATGATTCTTTAATAATGTATTACTACACTCTACAACTGGTGAGAACATTGCTACTGCTGAACTTGTGTTTCTTGGTGGTTGGCTCCTGATATGCACAAACTCAATGTCCCCAAACCAAATGTTTCGGGTGAGGAACTCCGCCCAGCCACTTGCGACGGACAGGAAAGCCTCACATGTCACTGATGACCATCAGGAGTGAATGGCACTGGCAGTTACAACAAAGCTTAAGCTCACTAGTACTGAGGCTAACAGGAGGGCTCTGCACTAGGGATTGAAGTTTGATTGCTGGTTATGAAAAGAAACAAAAACAATACAATAAGTTGCTGTTTTCAGAGGCAAAGCATTTAGGAGAAGGAATGCTCTGCCTTTGTAATGCCTACATAGTTTGCCATGGCTCCCATCTGTTTTTTGCCTTTTCTTCTATTCTTCATGAGTCAACATTATCAGTTTTATTGGTGGCCAGTTTCTTGATGGATGATGCAATTATGAAGTAAAATAAGATTTTACAGAAACATATTAGTGTTTCCTTTAGTGACTGGTCTACTCTTAATTGTACTCATTTTGAAAGTTTATAGCAGGTCACACCTCATCCACCTAGGAGGCTGGGTGGCTGTTTTCTGCCTTTTTGTAGGACTTCAAAAAGTGTCTACAACAATACAGTACAGTATACAGTATCTGTGTTTTTATGTTTGTTTGCGTGCATGCACAAAAAACATTACGTGACAGCTTAGGAGAGAAGAGGGGTTTTGGAGGTGCAGCACTGTGGCGGCCAATGGCCCACTGCATTTTGAGGCCTGCCCATGTTTTCCCAATGTGGTGGCACACTGCTGCTGACACTAGTTCAGCAAGCATGCCATCAGGTTGAAATGAATTCACCGCTGCAATGAGGGTGCAACCCGTCATTGCAGAGCGATGCCTTCCCTGGTGTAACATTTCAAGTTACATGGCGGCTGCTGCCTACGTCTGCCTCAGAGTCCCAATAAAAGCCAACAGGGGCAGCCAATCCCCCTGTCAGCATGCCCTCTCCCCAGATCATTTGCTGATGGGGGAGCCCACTTCCCATCAGCATAATACCCCCTTCATACATTTTGTTTGCTGAGAGGGTGCCCAATCCCCCTCAGCATCATGTGCCCCTCCCCCAAACACAGATCCTTGTTCTTTTGCTGATGGGGGCCAAATCCCCATCGGCTCCAGTCTCCCTCCCAAAACATGCAGGTGGCACCCCAGCATACCAAATCTACCTGCAAAAGGAAAACTGTCCTGCAATGATTTAAATTTTTTTTAACCTGAAAAGTTGAAAACAGTCCCTCATTGTCCCGGGCCTCTCCCCAACCCGCACCCACCCTCTGCGCACTCCATATTCCCCACCCCTCACCCCATGCTTACCTCTGGAGTCAGCGCAATGATCTTCGGTGGACCAGGAACACGTCTGCACTCTTTAAAAGCCAACCATGAACTGATGAAATGCCGATAAGCTATATAATAGCATAAAAGGATGTTTTCAACTTAGGTGGATATCTCGCCCATTTTTGTGAATTTCTGCACCAAATTTTCAACATGTGGGTCTTGGGACCCCACCTCATGAACTCAGTCACTGTCATGTCATTATTCGGTCCTGAAAGGTGATTTTGTGGTCACTGCATGGAATCACCTTTTGGGACTCAGTAATGAAATGACAGTGTTACTGTTCATGAGGTAGGCTCCCAAAAAGCCTATGTTGCAAATTTTGTGAAAAAATTCCAAAAAATTACTTGTTACAAGCGTACGTTGCAGTTTCTATGCACGCGCATAACTCCAAGAATTTTTAATATTTTCATTCCAGATTTTCAGCATTACCATTTTTTCACACCTTCTTATGAACAGTACAGCTGTCATTTTTCACATCCAGCCTGAAATGTATGTTTTGCACATATGGCACACAATGGCACGGTTGCTGTGGGAAATCAGTGTTCAGGGCAGATTAACAAAATCACAGTGTCACTATTCATGAGTGGAAGTCCCAAAATGACTATGTTAAAAATTTGGTAAGAACATTTCACAAAACGACTGTATTATGAGCATGCATTGTACAGTTTCCAAGCATGCTCGTAACTTCGAGACTTTTTAACATTTTCACTCCAGATTTTCAACATTGCTATTTTTTCACACCTCCTTATGAACAGGACAGCTGTTATTTTTGACATTCTGCCCAAACTTTGTTTTCACATATCTGGCACAGAATGACACAGTCACTGTTGCAAATCAACATTCGAGACAGATTAACAAAATCACAGTGCCAGTGTTAATGAGCAGAGGTACCAAATGCTTTCATGAGGTGTGGGTCACAGAAAGGCCATGTTGAAAATTTGTAGTGCAAATACCAACAAACGCCTGAGGCATTATGGTTTCTAAGCATAACATTCTACCCTTTACAGACTGATAGGCATCTGGGGTGTGCCTTTAGATTGCCTGATGTAATGCTCATGCCATTCCACCCCCACCCTGCAGCCAGTGACAGGCATTGAGGTGTGCCTTGGACTATTTGGCCCCAGAGTTCACCCCATTCTCCTATACTGCACACATTTCAGCATATTTCCTTATGGAATGGGGTGACTGTAAAGCTGAACTCCCCAAGGCACACCTCAACACTTGTCATTGTCTGCAGGATAGCGTCAGGTGAAATGGCATGAGTGTTATGCGAGACAACCCAAAGGCACACCCCAATGCCTGTCCATCTCTGCAGGGTGGCGGTGGGGTTGGCGTGAAGTTCAGTACTTCACTGCCATTCCTGTTCTGCATCTGTGTAACTCCTGCTCTTCCAATGATAATATCAGCAAGCAAACATTCGGCATTGACAAATGCTTGTTTGAAAGTGATGTGATGCTGGTATCTTATGTTAAGCGGTTTGTGTATGAAGTTTGCTAATTGTGGTCATCTGCTTTTTTTAAGAAAGTTAAAGCTCCCAAACTGTTGTGTGCTTAAGTATTAAGATGTGCTTCATTTCATAACAGGGCAGGATGTCTCTTTATTTTTGCATATCCCTACTGTGTGACAGAGGGCTTTAGACAGTATACATTACATAGGTTTTATTAAATGCCCCCCACTTTCCACAGACCAGGGATAGGACAGGAAGAGATATCCCTGGCCTGTGGGAAGTTGGTGGCATTATAATAAAACAGCAGACAATATTTTTGGCAAATTCATGTAACTGAAAAAATATTTGAGGGTTAGACTACAGAAAACATTACCAGGTGAGGGACACCACCAGTGTCTGCAACACTTGTTTGGTGTGGGTCAAGGTGGTGAGTGACAACACCAGAGGATATGCCACCAACTGGCGAGGGGGTAAGAGTGGATGAGTGAGGTGAGTGACACCCCTAGTGTCTGCAACATTTATTGGGGAGTGGGTCAAGATGGGTGAGTGACACCATCAAAGTCTCCACCAGTAGCTGTGAGGAGGGAGCATGGTAGGTGAGTGAAACCACCACTTGCTGGACAGTAGGTCAAGGTGACGAGTAACAACATTAAACAGGCAAATTTGGGTAATGGTGTTTGTTATGCTGTGCTGTCTCATCAGTAAAATCCCCAAAATGCACCACAGAGCACCAAAAACCTTAGAGCTTCTGGGGGCCTTGTCAGCCCCTAGACCCCCGACCATTTCTTAAGCCCCCCCCGGGGAAAATAAAAGTTGGCTCCTATACATAGTACGGCTGTATCTGATAACTGGAAATACAAGAAACATTTTAAAAAAAGGGCAAGTTATTACTCTCCATAGAGTTCAATTAATTGATAGTGGCTAATGAAGTATGGGACATCTCAGGAAAAGTCAGTGGGGGATATGGCAGTGTCTAGAAGGATGGTAGACCTGTTCACCAACCAATTGGCAATGAAGAAAGGAAATAAACCCAAATCATTTTGTGCTAAATTAATTTAGTCCCCCCCCATATGTTTGTTCAACTCACTAAAGAAGTGTCTCATCAGCAGTTTTACTTTTTGATCCAACTTCGCACAGTTGTTCCTATTAGCCCTGGCACACTGCAGTCATGGAAGTAAATGTAAAATGCAGTAGCTATCAGTAAATAGTGTCGCCAGTTATACCATTGGCCAGGTGAAACTAAGACAATAACAGTAATGGAGAACATGCTCTCAGCCTCAAGAGTGTTTCAATATTCACTAACTGGAAATGAATGACGCAGAGGGATATGACCCTCTCCATCACATGGGGTTCGAGGACATTACCATAAAAGTGTACATCTTCTTATGTAAAATAGTCATGTGAAGTCACAAAGACACATAAATATCAGTAGTTCTATGTTGGTGAAGTGTGTTCACATAGCACAAGAATTTGTCATTTAATTAGTGGCTGAGACAAAGACTTAGAAGGGGGCTGATTGAACGCGATCAGCAAATCGATCTTGACGATTTAAACAACTGCTTCCAGATTTATCAAAATAGACCTATCAATATTAACATTTGTTTGTGACTTGACTTGAATGTTTTACATCGGCCTGTGTACACTTGTATGGTCATGTCCTCAAGCCCCATAGGATGGAAAGGGTCATAGCTGTCAGTTCCATTCATTTTTAGTAAGAGAATATTGTAACACTCTTGAGGCTGCCAGCATGGACTGGGTTTACTGACACAATGTATTCCTTCAGTAAATGTCATTTCATTTTTTCAATTAAGCATGGCCACTTTTGGAATACTATCACAACACATCATGGACAGCTCCAGCATTTCACATTAACTTTGATGCTTAAAGTTCAACAAGGATGCTTGCACCACTTGCGCAATAACATTTATTTCACACATTAACACTCTTGCCTTTAAAACTGCAGGCAGTTCCCCCACTCTGTCACCAGTGTGCTAACCCTAATAATAAAATACTGCCATTTAATTAGTGACTTTTTGCCATTCATTTTTGTCTCATTAAAACCTTTTGATGAAAGAGTATCAGTGAATACAGGGCAAATCTGTGACTACAGAACTGTGGTTATCACATAGGTTTTCATTTGATTATTTTTGTTATATTTCATTAGAAGTCTCTAATTACTTGGAATATATATTCATTAATATACTGTGCATCAACAACATTGATGACAGCATAGCCAAGGCTAACGTCCATCTATTCGCAGATGACATGGTGTTGTATCTGAGCCATCCATCCCCAGAAGCTGCATGCAGCGACCTCCAAACCAAATTCAACCAACTTCAACATCAGCTTCTACACAAAAAGCTATTACTTAATGCTAAAAATACCAAAGTGGTGCTTCTCTCTCCTTTTACACACATGACTAATCTGGTCAGGCCAGGGTCTGTACCACAGATTTCCACAATCCTAGGGGAAAACCTAGAACTTGTCACAAAGTTCAAATACCTGGGAGTTTGGCTAGATCATAAACTCTCCTTCATCAAGCACTTAGAGGACTTGCTAAAAAGACTACGTCAGAGACTCGGACTCTATTTTAGGATTAGCTACCTTCTTACAAGTGATGCCAAAAAGAAGCTGGTACGAGCAACATTCCTTTCACTAATAGATTATGTGGACTTCCTTTATAGTCGATGTCCTACCTCTCATGTCTCTAAACTAGATACGCTTTACCACAGAGCATTGAGATTTATCATCAATCTTCCCTTCACTACGCACCATTGTTCACTATATGCAGCTGTAAGATGGACCTCCCTCCAGTTTAGGTGAGAAAAAATGTTGCATTATGGACCTACAGAGCTATTTCAAAAAAACGTCCACAATATATTTTGGATTGCCTCCCACTAAATCTATTAGTTACCTATGCCCTGAGAAGTTACTCCTATATCTTATTGAAAATTCCTGAAGTCCACGCTTGCCTGGGCAGAGCATCCATTAGCTTTACGCTGCCAACAATGTGGAACAATCTGCATAAAACCTTAAAATTGAGCTCAATTATCAGCATTTCTTCATTCAAGATCCTCTACTCACATCTCCTGAAGGAACCATATAAGTTCTATCAGTGCCTCTAGTTGGAATTAACTCCTTTAGCATCTCCATGTAGTCTGTCTTCTAACCTGCTCTATTATCCATTTATTACCATCCCTTTACTGCTTTCTACTGCATTTTTTCTACTACTTATCCACTCCTGTTAAGTCAACTACACAACTGTTATCAGCTTTATCTAGCACTATCTCTAGGGTCAAATTTACTGGCCCTGTTTAGCTGGTGTCCTTTCCCCTGCTGACTGTCTCTGTACCCTAAGGCCCACATAGTCTTTCCCCATATCCTTTCACCTTCTGAACACAAATTTTGTCCACCTGTTACTTAAGCTGTTAACACCGCAACATCATTTTGTAGATACGTATATCTGTAAATAATATAAGATGTATGCCTACTATTGTTTGTTGTATGTTGCTTTTTTAAATTGTATACCACAAGTTAAACTTTGTTTTTTCATATATATACATATGTATCAGTCTACCCTAACCAGGTCCATCTTGCAAAACAGCTCTGCTCAATGATGTTTTGCCTGGATAAATAAAGATTTTGATTTATTGATATTCTCAGTGTTTTAGGCAATCCCATAAAGTTGACCACAGATTAAGAAAAAAAAACTTTCTCCCTCTTACACCAGCAGCTCCCTCCAGCCACAGGGAATTGTGAGATGTTGCAGTGTCTCATGTTCCCACTGCTGTGCTAAACTACTGACCTGCAGTATCCCACAGGGGAATGTGGGGTCAGTAGTTCTGTAACAGCAAAAGTGGAAGCATTCAATTATCCCTCTGTAGTTTATTTCCTCAACAAAAGTACAAACTAAACTGTGCCAGTCTCATAATAAACAAAAAAGTAAATTAATATAATAAAAAAAGATAAGAAAAAATCAAATAAGTTGAGCACAGATAACCAAACAAATCCTTACTACTGCCTCTGCAGCTCAAGATAAAGCCTGTATTTGAGTAGTCCCCTTCCCCTCCCAACACACACGGACACTCCTCCTGCGAAACTCATTTAGGTAGAATCACTTTTTATTGCTGTGTGCAGAGCCTACAGCCATCTTGCTATCTGTAGCTGGAAAAATGGAGTATCATGGAACACATTTTTAGAGTTTTCAGTGTATCCTTCCACATCTACAAATCACTATGCTAATTGAAACAAAATACTCCCTTCTTTCTGTTTAGAAAGTTGGAGACATAACTCCAAGCTGCTTATCAGATGGCCATTAGGAAACTGAAACAGCTTGTTAAATATTGGTTGCCTATTAAACAAGAGATTTGTTTACCCCCTTCAAAATGCAACAACTTTCACATTGATCCCTTAGGCTGCCAACAGAATCAGAACACATAGTAATTCTGGACTGATACAGTAGTCCATGGCACAGCAAGGGTTAAATACTTAGCATTTAAACATTTTCTTGCTACCAGCTTCAGCTGAGCAGGTATTGTCTTGCAGGAAGGATTCATACCTCATAAATGTCAATCGGATCATGCAGTTGTCCAGGCTGTGTGTGGGTGTTGATGTGCAATATGGCCACTACTACACATTCGGTCATTTCACTACCGGTCTAGCATTGCTTGTAAAGCACTATGAGATACACTGTGTATGAAAAGTGCTATATAAATGCTGATTATTCTTCTTACTTCCCAGTAATGAATCTAAAAAGATTTATGCTGTTTTTAACCACTTAAGACACTATCTGATAATCACTGTCTCAGTCATATGCCAGGTCTTCTGTGAACTATGCAGGCTAAATATATAGTAATCAACAGGCATTTTTTTTCTATGCTTTTTGGAGGAAAAAATATATTGAGCTACAGCAAACACACACACACAAATACCGTACACACCATCCTCATGGCCACAACATTTGAAATAAATACTGCAGTCTAATATGTTATAAAACAATAAAGAAACTGTGTGTTTTTGTCAGTGAACACAGTGAAGTTCAGTTTATAGTAGATTTCCTTTAAATATTTCTTATCCTATATTTTGCATCTTGGATAGTGCGGGGAGATGCTGCATCTCATTGTCATAGGGATCTTCGTTTACACATTTTTTCACTGTATTTACTCAGAATGTCTCAGATCACATGCAAAATCTTGCTTTCAGTGGGGTCATGATTTTACTCTCTTTATAATGTATTTATTCAGGGCAGCCTAGTCCAGATGTAAAATATTGTTTTCACTGTTGTTCTGATTTTACACAATGCAGCATAATATTGTGTAGATGTAGAACCCCACTAAAAATAAGATGCCGTGACTTCTGTGAACTATCCAGGCTAAATATATAGCAATCAGCAGGTATATTCTAGGAAAACACATTGTAAAAATGTATGAAAGGAAGACCACATTGAAACTGCCTCTCAGCAGATCTGCATTGTGCAAATTCATTCAAAATAATGGGCAAAAGCTTCCCAAAAGCTCTCTGTGACAACCCACCTCTCCCTCTGGGCCAAAACAGCTTTTAGAGAGGTGTCTATCCTTGGGTATTCGCTGCCACCAGCCGGACTTTCCTTCCGGCACCTCTTTCAAGTGTACAAACTTGAATAATTAAACGTGCAATTGCGCAAGTTAAAGTCTGGTAGTGTGTCTCTCTCATGTGGCGGATGCTACACAGAGTTTACCTCAGCCAGTGGAAACCAAATATTACCTTAGAAAAATGACATCACAGTCACAGCTGTTGAGCAAATAAATAGCTTTTACTTAACAGAAAGTGCACTGAGCATTTACAGGATATATATTTACAACACAAGAGAATAGCACTCATACAGGAAAAGTAAACAAATGTTTTTAAATAACAGATGGCAAAAGAAGAAGGCTGTTACTGAAATATGCTATCACTAAACTTGCCCTTCCCTGTCCTTACAAGAGACACTGGAACCTGTTCTAACTGCCAGCTCCCACAGACATAGCTACAAGGTAGGCTCCAAACTTATGTTTCCCCTTCCAACTTCCAAAGCACAAGAGAGCTTTCTCTGTCTTTCAGAAGGTTATATACTCTGTGGAGAATAGGTCATTCCTATTCTCCCTTTAAATGCACCAACCAACTAACATGTATGTATTTAATTGTCCCAATCAGAGTGAACACCCATCAGTGACCAATTATATTCCCTTTTCACCTTAAGTTTATATTTGAATGATCCAATCCATGGCTGCAGGTCTGTGTGTGTCTGGAGACGTCCACTCGAGATTTATGACTCAGCTCTTATCTAGCAGCTAGGAATTCCACAAGCTGGATGCTGCAGGACAGAAGATTTCAGCCTGACTGTATTTTTTCCAAACTGCTAAAAAAAATAAGGTACCTACAGAATCCAAGCCATTAACTATCTCCTGCTCATTTCTGTCACACTTTCCACAGCCATTTCAGCTCATTCCAGACCTTGTTGTAGTAGAGGGATGGTTTTGTGCAGAAGGCAAGAAAACAGACAGTTGGAAAAACAGCTTCTGAGGCTGGAGAAAGGTTGTGCCTGCAAATCACACTCAACACTCAGCACTCAAAGCAAATATCAGGCTTTCACACAGTGGCTGTGCTACCTGTCATGGGGAAAGTAGACCTGACTGAATGAAAAACAACATGGCTATTAAAAAAGCAGCTCAATTAAATTTGTTGCAGTTTCCTTTTTTTAATATTTCTGCAGTAGACAATGTTGGGTAAGGGGTTGGATGCTGTGGATGGAGGGTGGAATCAGATGGGAAGGTTTTGTTAATTAAAAAAAATGGGACCACAGAGTGTTGGATGCTGGTGAGGAAAGAATTGGAGGGGAGGTAATTTATTAATATTAAGTATGGGAACAGACAAGGTTATGAGGTTGGATACTGGCGGGGGGTGAATGTGGAGGGAAGGACATTTAGTAAGGGATGGGAGGGTATTTAGTAATATTAAAAATGTGGTCAGGCATTGCCTTTCTGCAATTTTACTTTCACTGGCATGAAGTGAATTGTTATGTTCTTCTCCTTGGGCAGTTATTGAAGGGTGGGGACTGTAGAAAGTATGAAGTAAATGCCCAGAGAGTAAAGCAAAAGCTGTTCAGTTACTGCACATTATACAGTAACTACCTCTTGTTCCCCAATACAGGACCTTTTTAATTGTTCCGCTAGCTAATAATAGCAGTTTACTCCTTCACTCCTGCAGACAAAGACTGAGGCAAAAAAGGGGGAAATGAAAGATTACAAGAGAAAAGCAATTAAGCTTGAAGCTTTAGAACTTAAAAAAAACTGGCATCAGTAATAACCTTATTGGAAGTAAATAAAATATCACATATTGTATGTGGGGCCCTATCAGGTATGCCTGATATGGGGCCACAGAGAAACGTGGCACAAATGGGGCTTGTTGTTTTAGTGACTCTCCAGAGAAATGATAAATAAATAGACTCAGAATAGCTTTCTTGCTACTTATTAGATACTGAAAATTAAACAGACATGCAGAGGGATTAAAGTGAGAATTCCTTTAGAAAATATCTATTTGGAAGGCTATTAGCCTGTGGTTCAATGGGGGGGGGGATAGCGCCTCTTCTTAAACCTCAGTGCTTCCACTTGCTCAGCTTCGTGTGTTTTGAAACCGCTCCTGAACTGTGTGGCTGGTTGGGCTGGGCTTCTCTCCCCCCTCGTCCTTCTCCCTCTCCCGCTCTTGGCTTCATTCCTTCCCTGGTACACCCCTTCCTTCTGCCTTGCCGTTTGGTTATCCTACCTCACTTCTTCTATCCTTGCTTCTTCTCTGCACTCCCCTCCTTCCCAACTCTCTGCTTTCTCTTCCTCACCTGTTGTTTCTCCCCCATTTCTTCCCTTCTGTTTCTGCCCTGTTCCTTCTCCTCCATCGCCTCTTCTTCACCATTTTTCTGGTTGTTTTCCTTCACCCCTGCAAGCCACCGCATCACTTACTTCCGTTCATCTCTTGGTCTGCTGCCTCATCTCCACTGCAACTCTTTTTGGTCCATTCTTCAGCTTCTACCTGGCTCAGATTTCCCGATACTTCAGCGTCTGGGTCCAACCTGTGTCTCTGTGGTTTTGAACCTGGGAGGACCGAGCTGGGGATGAGTGCGCTCTGCTGTGGGGTTCCTCCAGGATTCAAACCTGTGCTCTGTCTTTGCATGGGAGCCTCACATTGACTTGATACATGCTTTCACACATGCCTGCTATAGTGGTTGGATATTGATTCGTATCAGACATGGGGGTTTTCGCTTGCATATCAAAGCAGTTTTGAGTCAAGACACAACTCACATTAACTTAAGTGATTTCAGATAGTGACACATGAGATGCCATGATGATTGGTCACAGGCTGTTGTGTTGTTCAGCCCCTTTTCCCCCATAGATGTGCTGAAGTAATTTTTTAGCCCTGGGTTGTGCTATTCTGCATAACAGCCTGCTGTGGCTGGGATTGCCGGGGCTTCAGCCTGCCCTGCCACCATGCGGCATGGCTGCCTGTGCTTTGGCATTAGCCAGCCCCTTGCCTCCTTGGCCTTCCATCCTGTATCTTCACTTTTGGGGCTAACATCCTGTCCTCACTGGGATGGCTCTGGCAAGAGACAAGCACTCACAGGGTACTCTTAGTCTCATTCGAATTATCAACATTTTCATGTCGTTAGCAACATATGTAGACTGATTTTATCACAGGAATAAATCTCTTTGCCAACAACCATTCCCTTGAATTGGAACTTTTAAACCAGATTTAAGAGGAGGGGGAGGGTATACCATTTGTTTCCTCTAACATAGCACAAGTGGAGAACGCATTCTTGGCTACAATCTGGTTAGTCTTTATCATGCTCGGTTATGTTATCTGCCTATAAGAACCTAGCATGAGGGTGACAGAACTAATTACCTCAATGTCATGAACTTACTCCTTTCTTCAGCAGACCCATGTGGGGATCTTGCCATCCTTAACTCGGACCATTCATGATATGGCAACAGTGGACCCAAGTGGGGATCCCGCCATCCCTAACTTGGACTATTCCATATAATGCCCATGGGGATCCCACCATCCCAAATATACATGCCCCATGAGGGGCCCACTCATTGCTCAAGCCTCTTCCATATCACCAAGGCAGATCCACTTGGGGTCTCACCATCCTTAACATGAACTATCCAGTGCGGTGATGGCAGACCACCTGGGGTTCTGCCATCCCAAACAATCATGCCCCATGAGGGGGCCTTAGTCATCCATCCATCCATTACTCATTGATGGTGGACCATGTGGAGTCCCACCATCCAAAACAACTGGTCCTGCCCTTCTTCTCTTGGACATTCTCATACTACAGTGATGGTGGGCCCGTGGGGGGGGGGTCCCACTATCCCCTGTGAACCTGCCTCATGAGGGGACCTTACTCCTTACTCAAACATATTTCCATCACTAAATGCAGGCTCATGTCAGGGTCTCACCCTCCTTACCTCGGACTATTCAATGACACGCGATGGCAGACCCATGTGAGAGTCCCGCGATCCTAAACAAACATGCCCCACAATGGGGCATTACTCATGGCTCAAATATATTTCCATATCATCTACAGGCAGACTCAAGTGGGGGTCTTGCCCTTCTTATCTCGGATCATGCAATACTGTGGTAATGGCGGACCCATGTGGTGGTCCCACCATCCCAAAATTAACATGCCCCACGTGGAGGCATTTTTTTTCATTCCTCAAATGTATTTCCATCTTCACCAAGGCAGACCCACATGGGGTTCTCACCTTCCTCAGTCTGACCACCTGAGACCTGCACTACAGTTCGATCACCCGAACTCTGCGTACAAAGGACCTATGTGGGGGTCCCACATTCCAGCTAGCCCACGTACGGGCCAAGCTTATTACTTTGTCAATTTAGTCAATTCTTCTACTGCAATTCAGCTTCCTTCCCATTCCAGTTTCAGCTCTGGTTGTGTACGCAGGATAATGCCTACTGCTACCATCCCTAGACTTTGCTCCCTGGATGTATCTTCATGTTCAGTTTAATAAGCTCTTCATTCCTGTACAGCTATCTTGGACATGGATTAACCATCTTCTGTCATCCAGACATCCATCCAAATTGGACTCTTCTTCATCTGCCACAACCTTTATCCTCCAGAGTTGACTTTCCTGCTCACTGTCAAATTCTGAGACAGGACTCATCGACCAGCAAGTCTGGACTTAATTCTTGGAAATAACCAGCACCAAAAGCCCACATTTAGTATTATTCTCCTTATAGTATGCCCAGAGGATGGGCAGGTCAGTAGCCATGGCTCCTTGGAGGTTTCCCCCAAAAGGGTTTTTTTTCCTCTCCTGCTTGTGTGCTACTGGTCACACTCTCCAGAGTTGGAGGAGGTAATCACAATGTTTATAATCTTTTTGGGCCGTAAATCCTACACCTACCCAGCATTCTACTGAGGGTGGGAAATAGAGAAAAGCCAAAGTCCAAGTTTATAAACATCAGGCACGTAACATACAAGCTCATAAGTATACACAAGCACTGAACTATGTACTACACATTGAATTGGAAGGCTATTAGCCTGTGAATCATTGGGAGGATAGCTCCTCCCACATCCCCTTCATAAACATAGTGCTTCCACTTGCTCAGCTTCAAGCATTTCAAAAACACCCACCATCCTCCCCATGCCTCCTTCTCCTCCGGCACTCTTCTCTCACCCTCTTCACTTGGCCTTAAATCCTACACCTACCCAGCATTCCACTAAGGGTGGGAAATAGAGAAAAGCCAAAGTCCAAGTTTATAAACATCAAGCATGTAACATTCAAGCACCATCCCACCTCAGTGGCGCTGAGGGTTGAGGCACTGGATGCCACACCTCATGCCATGCTGGCAACCCGGGTTTGGGAACAGACTTGGGTTGTTTGGGGGGTCAGCTGGGGAGGTAAGGATTGAGCATCAGGAGGACTATTCTTCTTCCTTGGGGTGGGGGGTTTGTGTGCTGCGCTTGTCAGCACAAGAGGGGTTCGACCCACACCCAGGTGCGCTTGGCCACCTTCACGGAGGTGGAGATCACTGCTGCACCCATTGCACAGGTGCGGGGGCAGGGGAGAAAAAAAATGGAAGAAAATACTGGGACCCAGCAGGACCCATGATGGCCCCAATGGGCCAGAGGACATACCCCTCCGAGGGGGACCGTAGCACCTTCCGGGTCTGCAGAGGAGGTGACAAATAATGTTGTGATATTAAAATAAGCATACACATGCACTGAGCTATGTACCACACATTGAACATTTTGAAATAAACTTAGAACAAATTCTGCAGCACAGAGCACTATGTGGCTTATTTTGTGTGCTTCTTTGACACCATAATAATCACATCCCGATTTCTGAGATGCTCTCCAAGCTGTCTGCCCCTGAATTGAATGCTGAGACAGCAGCAGGGAGGTTCTGTAAGGAGAAACTACTACTTTTACTAATAAACAGGGTGGAACTAGAACAGAGGCTTAACTCAGAAGACACAGCCTTACACAGTATTGTAGCTGCTGTGATGCAGAGTGACTGTTTAGAAAGCTTAAATGATCAGGACTTGATTTTTTTGGCGGCCCTTTTCATTTGTAGGTTCATGTGAGACATAAAGAAGCAATAGTCTGCAATGTGAAGTGGGTGCAATATCTGCGGTTTCTCAAGACAGAATTTCCTTGGAGGAGAGCTAGAAATTTTAGGGGGGTGCACAGCGTAAAATGAAGGTGATGGTAGAGGGGTAGGGTTTATACAGGGCTCAGAGGAGGGAATTAGAGAGGAACATGGCAGGAGCATCTAGGTGCAAGGTAATTATTTAGGGCAGAGCTGATGGAGTAGGTGGAGGATGAGTGCCGAATTTGAGGGGGGAAGGAATTCCAAATGTTTGGGAGGCAGTGAGAGTAATTGGATTGGCCAGTTAGGGTGGATCTGTGGGGGAATACCAGGGTGTGGGAGTTGGTTGATCTAAGGGAATGGGAGGATGGGGGGATGGTTATAAAGGAGGAGGTGAGGTAGGAAGGGAGCTCACCCAGCCAGTGCCTGGAGGTGAATTTTGCACAGTGAGAGAGTCGCCTATTTGTAAGCGAGGGGAAGGATAGGGCATGATAAAGATCACAGAGTTGTGTGAGAGGGGGGCATCCAGGGCAAAGCAGTAGAAGAAATTGAAGAGGGTGTCCAGTTTGGCCAGGGAGGCCTTAGGGACAGTACCATAGACTACTTTACTTGGTATTACTTATTACTTGGTATTACTTGGTATGAAAGAATCGAAGAAGGCCAGAGCCCATCCAGACTGTTCCCCACACTATGTGAGACATCATTTATCTATTATCCCTCAACCAAACATCTAATTTGTTTTTAAAGACAGTGGCATTAGTTGCCTCTACCAATTCTTGTGGCAAGGTGTTCCATACAATGTATGATCTTATTGGAAAAAAGTTTCCCCTTTTGCTGGTTTTATAAGTTTTTACTTCAAACTGTTTATTATGCAGTCTCAGAACATGTCTCCTTTTGGAGAGTGTTAGACCACATGTTTTCATTAGATCTGGTGAATTTATTAAATTAAAAACCATAAGCATATCACCTCTTAATCTTCTAGTTTGAAGAGAGAAGAGACCAGTAGCTTTTAATCTGTTCTGATAATCCAAGTTTGTTAATCTTGGAATCTTTCTAGTTACTCTCCTTTGAACCTGTTCAAGAATTGCTACATCTTTTTTTTTGTTTGGATTCCAGAAAGAGAAGCCATAGTCTAGATATGGCCTAATGTATGCCCTATACAATGAAATAAGGCATTGTTCAGTGCAATTAACAAAAGTGCATTTTATTTGCCTCAAAAGTCTGTTGGTCATGCCTTCATCACAGAAATCAAAAATGGGCAGTATCATCTTCTGAACAAGTTCATGCCTAGCCGTAGGAGGGATGCAATTATGGTTCCTGAACAGGGCACCAAGCTTGGGGCACAGTTTTTCTGGATGACGTCAATATGTCCAGAGAAGTTTAGGTGTTGGTCCAACCAAACACCTAAGTACCTGAATGAGGATGTGTCCTCAAGTGAAGTCCCATCAAGGGTGTGTAAAGTGGGTAGGGGGGTAAGCCTAGAGAGACTCTGCCTAGTGCCAAAGGTCATGGAGACAGTCTTCTTGGTGTTGAAGAAAAGTTGATGATTAGCAAACCAGAGCTGAACCTTGTCAAAATTTTGCTGTAAGCTGGTTGTAACCTCAGCAGGACAGGAGCCAGATGCATACAGGACTGTATCATTGGCATACATAGGTATAGCGGAGGAGGGGAGCAAACAGAGGGAAAGTCATTTAAGAAGATGGAGACTAGAAGGGGCCCTAATACAGAGCCCTGGGGGATGCCAGTGCTAATCTGGAGGGGAGGGGAAGTGGTATACAAGATCTTGACTGATTGGGTTCTGCCAATAAGGTAGACCTTGAACCAGTTTGTGGTGGAGGGAGATAGGTCAGCTGCCGGGAGTGAGTCGAGGAGAAGGGAGTGAGAGATGGTGTCAAAGTCCTTGGCCAGGTCTACAAAAATGGCAAAGGTAATTTGGTCATTGTCCATCCTGGTTAGGATGGAGTCTGTGAGCCATAAGAGAGAGGTGGTGGTTGAATGTTTTTTCCTGAAATCAGACTGGAAAGGAGTGAAAAAGGAGGTGTCAGATAGAAAAGGGGTGAGTTGGGAGAGGACAATGTCTTCTTGAAGCTTGGCAAGAGTAGGAAGGAGACAAATGGGGTGATAGTTGCCAGGGGATGAGGGGTAAAGGGAGGAACACTGCATGTTTCCATGAAGAGGGGACAGAGGCAATAGAGAATGAGAGATTTAGGATTATTGAGAGGGTGTAGGTAATGGCCAAAGCAGCAAGGGAGAGGAATTTTGGGTTGAGGCCATCAAGGGAGGCACCTTTAGAAGGGTTGATGGTGAGGAGGGCTCTTGGGGCATCATTTGGAGATACAGTAGCAAAAGAGAAGGGGAGGTAGGAGGGTGATGGGTAGGAGGGAGGGGAGGGGAGGGATTTCAGTAGCTCAGTGGCACAGGAGGTACAGTAGGAGTTAAATTCCACAGCTACGGCTGATGGGTCAGACACTAGCAAGCCATTTACTTTAAGTATCGGGGGGGTGGGCAAGATGAGGGGGTAAATAGGGCATGGACCACCTTCCAGAACTTTGAAGGGGAATTTATGTTGGCGAAGAAGGCAGATTTGAAATATTTGGACTTGGCTAACCTTGTAGCCCTGTTGCAAGTGTTTCAGAGGATGCGGTAGTTTGCGAGGTCACTAGGATGCTGGGTAGCTTTATGATGCTTCTAGGCTCAATCTCTAGCCTGAGGCAGGCCAGAAGTGTGGGGGTTATCCAAGGTAAGTGGTTACCTCTGACTCTGATTTGTTTGAATGAAGCAAAGGCATTCCAGTTTACAAGAAAAATTTCTGTGAAGTATGCAAGGGTCTTATCAACCGAGGGGAAGGAGGTTGGGGGGGGGACCAGTCAGAAGTGACAAGGTTACTCAGGAGAGGTTCAAGGTCAAGAGACTTGAAAGAGCGTAGCTGTATGATTTTGTGTGGTGATTTAGTTCTGTAGACTTTCCTAACTATGAATATTGGGTTATGGTCACTGAAAGCATCAGGGAGAATGCAAGAGCTGATGAAGCGGTGTGGGTGGGAGGTAAGGGCCCAGACAAGTAGGGAGTGTTGTTGTGTCTTGTGGTTTGGGTGGGTGGGCTAGGAGATCAGTTGGGAGATGTTTAGGGCTCCAATTTCATTTTTAGTTTTGGTAGGTTTTAGGTGACAATCAATTTATATTGAAGTCGCCTAGGATGAATAATTCCCCAGAACGAGAAAGGGAAGTGATGGAGGTTAGGAGGTCTAGCGCAACTGAAGGATAGACATTTGGGTGGCAGTAAGTGCTGGCTACGAAGACTGGGAGAGTGAAGGGTCTACAGTATCAAAAGCCTTTGCAAGAACTATGAAAATTGCTCCAGTCGTGGGGTCCTGGTCTATGCCAGTGTGGATATTTTTCAATAAATCTGGATAGAATTAGGACCATGGAGTGATCAGGTCTGAAGCCCAGCTGAGCATAAATCTAACCAGACCAGCACCCCAGGTATCCTGAGGCAAAGCATTGTCTCAGAAAATTGGGGCTGCTGTGTGCTGATCATGGTCCACTAATACACTTATAGCTTTTAGAACAGTACATCTTTCATTTTTATTAGCTACAGTTACTTCTGCATGTAGTGCAGGTCTTTCTGTATTTCTTCATTTTTGTGTTGCAATTGCAATAAATGACATGTCAAACATTTCTTGAAATTTTTGTGATGTCTCTAGGAAAATTCCCTGCCTGCCTGCAGTAGCACAGTAGGGCCACCAGAGAGACCTCTTTTTAGAAATATCGTGAAGTACCTAGAAATATATGGATTCTTGTGGAAATATCTAGCCATGTCTTTTGCTGCAACTGTAGAATTCAGCATCCAGATTTACAGGTTTGCATGTGCACTTGTGCAGCTCTCTAATTTCTGCAGCTAATTTGGAAAGGGCTAAAGCAGTCAGAACTGTTTAAAGATCAAATGCACACATATTTCATGAAAAGCTTGAATTCACTAGAATTCATGTTCATGTGTCATGATTAGTGTTTCCTGAAAATATCATGCTGTTTAGGTTTGTGGTTTTTCTTTAAATCAACATCTGTTAATGTGCTCCGCAGTAACTGAAAACAGTGAAGAAACAGTGAAGATTTTTCTGTCCCTGTCAGTGAGCAATGACATCATACTTGTCCAGCCTGCTGCTTCAGCAATTAAGTTCTTGATTGACAAAATAAGCTGTTGCAGTTCCTAGTTAGAGTAGTCTGTAGAGCCAACTGTTTTCACTCAGAGTTTACCTACCCATCTGGTTTATGTTTAAAGAGATATACTTAAAATGTATCCTTCTGTTCTCATAAAAAGTTTAACATTTGGGGTTCAGTGCTGAATTGAAGTAGTATGAAATGAATGTGAGAAATTACCTTGTCTGTATCATAGATGTCAGCTCTCTGTCATCAAAACTCTGCATTTTGTTCTAGCTTTAGAAAATTGACTTTTTTATTTAGAGACATCTGATTGGCTGGCACCCATTCCACAGGGGTACATTAACTTTCAATAGATGCCCACCAAATAAAAAGTCCCAGCAAAAACTGCCTCATGCCCAACCAAGTATCCTTGTGCACAGCTTGCTTCATCATTGGCTGAAGCACTGGGCACACAATTTCAAACTGCCACCATTTTTTTTTCATCGCTTAGCGAGAGAGTGAGAGCCCCCACACACACACACACTGCTGCAAAATGACACTACCTAGTAACTCCCGAAAATAAATCTCTGTGCTCATTTTCCCTGCTACAAACTACTCTTTCATTGTTTCCTCAGAAAACTAAAGTACTTCTTTTTAAACCAGCCACAGCTTTTAAACACATTACAGTATGTTCAGTTAGCTTACTGAGCGAGCATGCAAGACCAGCCTCCCACATGAAAGACAAACTGACATGGCAACAGGTACTGACTGCACAACAAATTCGCCCAGTTAACATTTTCTCATCTTTTTTTATAAAAACGAAAAAAGGCTTTGATTTGAAACAACAGCAGCAGCACATCGCACACTCACTGCTACTAGGAGACAGGCACTCTCTATCCCACATAAACGAAAATGGTCAACACAAGTTTTATTTTCATTCTGTCCACAGACACCTCCGAAATCTCTTGGCCGAGCTGGCTTCCTGCACAAAAGAATCAAGCCTGCTGCTTCACTCTGCCTCCGTTATTCTGACTCCCTTCTCTCTGCACCCCTCCCCTTTTCTCACAGTTCGCATACCTCTGTTCCTGCTGCACTTCGTCTACTCATCCCACAGTCCATTCCCATGCACTGCAGACTCAAACTATGGACTGCAGGCAAGCTTCATCATGCATCAACGGAAACGGGCAACACAAGTTTTATTTTCTTTGTGTCCACAGACACTTCAGGAATCTCTCAGCCAAGCAATCTTCCTGTACAAAGGAATCATGCCTGCTACTGCACTCTGCCTCTGTTATTCTGACTTCCTTCTCCCTGCACCCCACCCCCATTCTTGCACTTCCCATACCTCCATTCCTGCTACAGTCCATCCTCTCCGTTTCCACAGTCTGATCCCAAGCACTGCAGACTCAAACTCCAGACTGCAAATTCAAAGTCCTGAAAGAAGCAAAACTAAATAACCAGCAAGCAAGAAACACACAAAAGTAAACTCTTAAATACCACTAAACAACTATAAAAGTTGGCAACACCCTCTACTGGCTAGCAAGTATGCCAGCAGAGGGACTACTTTTTGAGAATAACAACTGTAAATTACTTTGTGGACATTAAAAAAAAAATAGTCTTGTTTTATAAAAAGTACGTACATTAACACATATAGCCCATTTTCTATGCACAGTAATACCTTCCAGAGTGGGTGGTATGGGCAATACCAGACCTTCCAGGGGCTATAAGGCCCTCTGCCTGTAGTGTCGAACCTCATTACACCCCTGGGTGGTCTGGTAATGCCCAATACCACCCATCCTGTTGGGTGTTATTGCTTGCATATAACACAGGGTTGTTAAATGGATATAAAATAAATCTGCATTTTGCTAATTCATAGAAGCAGTGTGTCTTTGATGTAGCCTCAATAAATAGGTTCATGTGAGAACAAGATTGTTTTTATGTCAGATTGACAAATGCGTCTGCCATACTCTGCTGTTTCAGAAGCATGTATGAACTCATAAAATTAAGTTCTTTGAGGGTTTCTGTGTGAAAATGCATCATGTATGTGTACAGATAGAAATACTATGTGGAATCTGACGCCCCTGTCTCCTGCCTCTCAGTTGAGGCTGCTGCACCCCACTTCTCTCTGTCCTCAACCCCCACAGTTAGGGGCCAATGCACTTAGCTGCCCCTTTTTTCCTGTCTCCACAGAGAGGGCTGATGTGCTCTGCTAAGCCCTGGAGTCCCAGTGCCTCTGCCTCCACAGTCTGGGCTACTGCACCATGCTGCCCCAGGCCACCACAGGTGGGGCTTTTGCTGCACCCTGCTACCCAATTCCGTTGTCCCAAATGGTCAGGGCCGCAGCACGATGTGCACCCTGTCACACATTCAGGGCTGCTGTACCCTGATGCCCCACTGTGTCCTGTACTACAGTCAAGGCTTCTGCACCATACTGTCCTCTGTCCTTTGACACCACTGTGCCCTGCTGCACCATAGAGCCTCTTGCCTCCACATTTAGAGTTGTTGCATCATGCTGCTCCCTGTCACTAGAGTCCGATCCTTTGATACACTGCCCAAAACTACCCGAAAGAAAAAAATACTTCCATCTTGTGTTATAGGGTGGGGGACAGAGGGTAGCAGGATGCAGCAGCCTCAGCTGTTTGTGCAGGAGACAGCAGGTGCAGTAGCCCTGACTGTGTGGAGAAGATGGTGGTTAGCGGTTGCAGCAGCCTCATATGGGGCAGCAGACAGGGGGCTTTTGGTGCAGGGGAATGGGGGAAGCAAAGAGCTGCTGCCTCAACTGTCAGGCAGGAGACAGGGGTGTCAGGATGCCATATAGTAGTTCTAGTTATACACATACATGATGTATGTTCACACAGAAACCCTCAAAGAACTTAATTTTATGAGTTCAAACAGTACATGTTCCTGAAATAGCAGAGTGTGGTGGACACATATTTGTCAATCTGACATGAAAACAACATTGTTATAACATGAACATATTTATAATGTATGGTAGAATGCTGTTAACCTTAGGAAATCATCATTTCCTAAGGTTGTTAACCTATCGATGTGACGTAGATATGTTGTTAACCTATAATGCTACGCCACATCGATAGGTTAACAATAGCGACTGGTCTGCGCATGTGCGCTTTTTTTCAACGGGGAACCGACGGATGAACACAGCAGTTAGGGAAGGACTGAATGGCCATGGCGGTGACTAGTTATCAAAAAGTAAACAGCTGTTTTACTTTTACGTGGATCATATACACTATAAAAAATGTGTGGTCCCTCTATGACAACGGAATATCACTTTCATCTAACCGTAGAGTTGCCATGGTGACATAAACCTCTCGAGCTTTGCTCGAGGTTTACACAGTCGCCCTGGCAACCTCTCGACAGTTAACTGACCAGTTACCGATAGAGGACCATACATTATCATCTATATTGAGGCTACATTAAATACACACAGCTTCTATTAATTAATGGAATTTAGATTTATTGTATGTCCATTAAATGACCCTGTGTTATATAGCCAGAAAAGAATGCAGAGTTTTGATGATGGAGAACTGACATATGTGATACAGACAAGGTAATTTCTCACAGACATTCATTCATTCATACCACTTCAGTTCAGCACTGAACCCCAAATGATCAACTGTTTATGAGATCAGAAAGATAGATTTTAAGCTAATCTCTCTAAACACAAACCAGATGGGTTAATAACAAACTCTGAGCGAAAAGAATTAGCTCTGCAGACTGCTCTAACTAGGAACTGCAACAGCTTATTCAGTCAGTCAGGGACTTAACTGATGAAGCAGCAGGCAGGACAAGTATAATGTCATTGCTCACTGACAGGGACAAAACAATCTTCACTATTTCTTCACTGTTTTCAGTTACTGCAGAGCACATTATACAGATGCTGATATAAAGAACACCACAAAACCAAACCGCATGATATTTTCAGGAAACACTAGTCATGACACAGGGTTGTGAATTCAAGGGAATTCAAGCTTTTTATAAAATATGTGCATTTGATCTTTAAGGAATGTGTTAGGTGTGAGTGAACCAGTCCTCCAAAAGTTTTGATAATGCCAGCAGGACTGAGATGTGGTGGTAGTTACAGATCATATAAGTCCCCACCATCATGTAGGAGGATTACCTGAGCCCATTTGCAGGCACAGAATTGTCCTGCAGCCAGAAATGGATTAAATATTGTGGTGTGGGGTATGCTAGCACAGAAACAGAAAGCACATATTTATATTTCACTTCCTTAGGGACACAGCCCTCGTAAGGGTTTATGGACTGAAGTGCCTTTAGTGCCAGGGGTTAAACTGGACAGACTATGCATAGGCTCATTTCCTTTACTTCTTACAAAGTTATATGAGAGTTCCTGAACTGCTATAGTCTTTCTCCTTTGAATATTTCAAATTTTTGTTGCTGGTATACCTTCTTCTGCATTATTACAAGGTGTGCCTACAGGTGTGTGCTAACAGATCACTGCTGTAATCTTCTGATTCAAATTGTCTTTCGCAAGGTATATCTTCTGTTACTGCTTTATTTTTCTCTGTAGCAAAGTGTTTCTTACACGGTATATCTTCTCTGAAATTATTACAGGTGGTGCTTTACAGGTTTTACAGTTTCATCTAACATTAGGATAAGCTTTCAGGGTTACTGCATTTGTTGTTGACTGATTGTTTCTGCTCTTACCTCCTTGTTCTTTCGTCCGTGGTTCTTTTTTGGCAGGGGAAGGGCCCAACCACCCCACACTACACTCCTTTTATAGGGTACCACAGTTGTGACATTTCCTGTGGCAGAGCAAGAAGGGGCAGATCTGTGGGGCATCCACAAAGTGAGCTCATTTACAGGGGCACTAGTAATTTAACTTGTTATAACAAGTTATACGAAAACAAAACACAAAATCAAACCATTACTTGCATTTTCTTCCTTCTAATTACTCTGACTAGGTTATAAACCCAGCAACTTATCTGGAATGGATATCATTAACTGCAGGTACTGTGGAACACTTTTCAGAAGGACAGTCTTACAGGATTTAGGACACTGTGCTACATGCTGGGCCATCGGAGATCTTAGGGCTCAGCTCCGGGCAGCATGGGCAGAGATTGTGCACCTCAAATTTCATATTCAAGAGGAAATACATTATAAGAACCACCCGCCATTTCCCCAACATCCAACAGAAAAACCTAGACCGCAGAGGGTAGTTGGTCCAGGAGGTTGGCAGGTGGTTAGGAGGGGCAAATCGGGTGCCCCATCACTCTCTGCTCTCCAACATATTACCTCCAAAAACCATATAAACACTACAAACAGGTATCTGCCTCTATCTCTGAAATCAAACAAAGGGGCAGAGGACACTGCAGAGCAGGACACTGCAGCACAGGAGCTAGCACAACAAAACTCGCCCAAATCAGGAACCAAAGCAAAAAGGAAATCCAAAAAACTTCTGATCATAGGAAACTCCATGATTTGGGGAGTTGATACCCATCTCCAGCCAGGGGTAATGGTCAGATGTCTTCCAGGTACATCAGCGTGGAGAGACACTGATCGCATTGCTAAAATTGTTCACAAAGCAGGAGAAAACTTTGACGTCCTGGTACACATAGGGACTAATGATCTCGCCAGCTGGTCAGTTGTAGAGACCAAGGAACACCTGACCAGGCTGGGTGACAAACTATCATCCATTTCGTCCGACATCTCCTTTTCTGAGATCCTGCCAGTCTGGGGGTGGCAGATGGACGGAAGGTCAGAGAAGGGGAGATAGGGGAAATATACATGTGGCTCAAGGGCTGGTGCCAGAAAAAAGGACACAGATTTGTAGGGAACTGGCAACAGTTCTGGGAGCAAAAGTTCTTTAAATTTGATGGATGGCATCTGACTAAGGAGGGAGTCAGTGCATTGGGGCAGAAGTTTTATGTCTTTGCAGAATATTTAAACTAGCAAATGGGGAGAGGGGTGCAGCACCCCATATGTCGAATGGGAAGAGCACCCCTCCCCCCTCAGCTAGTGATCAAACAGGGATTCAGCATGTTGGCAGTTCATTTGCGTCAGCAGGTAAGAAAAAAGGTCCGTCTCCCCATACGACGCACAGGGAAAATGCCAAACCTCACCCAACAACTAACACACCGAAATCTGGCCAATGGAAAATCATGTACACAAATGCTCACAGCCTGGGAAATAAGATCCCAGACCTTCAGGCAATAATGTCAGAGGTTAAACTGGACATAGTTGCAATTAGTGAGACGTGGTTTACCAGTAACCACACTTGGGAGACTTCAGTACCTGGCTATGTTTTGTTCAGAAGAGACCGAGGTGCAAAAAGGGGGGGTGGAGTGGCCCTGTATGTCAATGAAAATATCAAAGCTACAGAAATTCAGAATACACATAAGGAGCCAGAAGAACTGTGGGTCACCCTGGAAACAGGAAATGGGACAGCCATAAGAACCGGGGTTGTCTACAGAACCCCAGACCAGGGGGAGGACATAGATACATTACTGTTAGAAGATATACAAAACATGACAGCTAAAGGGGAGGGTCTGATAATGGGAGACTCCAACATGCCGGATACAGATTGGTCAATACCAGCAGGAACATGTGCCAGAACTAGACACATGGTGGATTCCCTGCAGGAGAGGGCCTCAAACAACTGGTGCAACAGCCCACAAGAAACAGGGCTATCCTAGATCTAGTACTGACTAACAGGGAAGGGATCACAGATCTCCAGGTAGAAGGTCACCTGGGGGGCAGTGACCATCACATGGTATGGTTCAATTTAGCCACTACATCTAAATCATCCCATTCCAAGGCAAAAATATGGGACTTCAGAGGAGCTGACTTTGATAAGATGGCCAACAGAGTTAAGCTAGCCCTGGCAAAAGAAACACAGGTAGGGTACGGGTACAAAGTGGGCAAGCATTAAGGATGCAATACTTGAAGCAACATCCCATTGTGTTAGACAGAAAAGGAAGTGCAAAGAAGAAGGAAACCACTTTGGTTCTCAAATACAGTAGCAGAAAGGTCATAGCCAAAAGGCTGGCCTTCAGGAAATATAAGGAAACACAGTGGGATGAAGATAGGAGGCATACCAAACTGCCCTAAGGGAAGCAGGGAAGGCAGTAAGGCAGGCAAAGTCCCAAACTGAGGAAACACAAGCACAACAGTAAAAGAAGGTGACAAGACTTTCTATAGATACATTAGTGAAAGGAGAAAGTCCAGAGGGGGTAAAGCTCAATGGAGAAAAGGGGACATGTGAGGAGGAGGACCCTGTAAAAGCATCTATCCTAAATAGATACTTTTGCTCAGTATTTACTGAAGAGAAAGTAGGGCAGGGCCCACAGCTCAGCACCATGGACACAGGGGGGAGGGAGGTGAGCACTACTCCCTTCACAAAAGAAAGGGTCCTAGAAGAGCTCACTAAGCTCAGGGTGGATAAGGCAATGGGACCTGATGGCATACATCCCAGGGTACTTAAGGAGCTAAGGGTGGAACTAGCAGAGCCATTAGCAGAACTGCTTAGTGAGTCTCTGAACACAGGAGAGGTCCCAGAAGACTGGAGAAGGGCTCATGTGATCCCGCTCCACAAGAGTGGTAGCAGGGAGGAGGCAGGGAACTACAGACCAGTCAGTCTTACCTCAATAGTGGGCAAGATTATGGAGGCACTCCTTAAGGAAAGGATAGTGCAACACCTGGAATCCATAGGGGCACAGGATCCAAGACAGCATGGGTTTACAAAAGGAAGGTCCTGTCAAACTAATTTTATAGATTTCTTTGACTGGGTAACCGAGTGGTGGACCAAGAGGCAGTTGATATCGCCTACCTTGACTTCAGCAAAGCTTTTGACACTGTTCCGCATAGAAGATTGATAAATAAGCTGGGTAGGCTCCGGGGTGGGTCAGAAGTTGGTCAACTGGGTGGCAAACTGGTTGACGGGCAGAAAACAGAGAGTGGTGGTAAATGGTATACAGTCAGAAGAGATGCAAGTCACAAGTGGGGCACCTGTGGGGATTAGTCCTGGGGCCAGTCCTCTTCAATATCTTCATTAGTGACCTTGCAGATGGACTAGATGGTAAGGCTTGTCTGTTTGCAGATGACACCAAGATCTGCAACAGAGTAGATGACCCAGATGGGTGGGCAGAATGAGAAGAGATCTGGATAAACTAGCAAAATGGTTAGAAGAGTGGCAACTGGGATTTAATGCAAAGAAGTGCAAGATCATGCACATAGGGAAGAGAAACCCTGAAGCAACCTATAGGCTGGGAGGGGAGTTGCTGGCAGTCACAAAGGAAGAAAGAGACTTGGGATCATCATCACCAATGACCTGAAATCATCCAAGCAGACCTCTAAAGCAGTAGGTAAGTCTAGGGGATGTTAGGGTGTATTAGTAGGGGTATCACAAGTCATAAGAGTGAGGTAATAATCCCTCTTTACAAGACACTGATTAGGCCCCATCTGGAGTACTGCATGCAGAACTGGAGGCCACACCTTCACAAGGACATTAACCAAATTGAGGCAGTCCAGAGAAGGGCAACCAAAATGGTGCAGGGACTGCATCAGAAGACATATGAGGACAGATTAACGGAGCTCAATATGTATACCCTTGAGCAAAGGAGGGAGAGAAGTGATATGATCGAGACATTCAAACAACTTAAGGGCATTAACAAAGGTGAAAAGGTCTAACATGTTTAAATGTAAGAAAAATAGCAGGACAAGAGGACACATACGAGATTAGGGGAGGCCGATTAAGGGGATTGTGAAATTCTTTTTCAGAGAAAGGGTAGGATGGTGGAATGGCCTGCCCCAGGAAGTGGTGGTTATGAATACAGTGAAGGGCTTCAGACAGGCATGGGATAGGCATAAGGGAGCAATACAGATGAGTATGAATAGATAGGCCACTGACAGAGCAAAGGACGATGGCACATTTATAAGGCAGAAAAGGAAATGGGCAGACTGGATGGGCCTTGCGGTCCTTATCTGCCATCAACTTCTATGTTTCTATGTTACTCTAGGAGAGTTCTTCTTTGAGGGTATCAGTTCCATAGAGTCACATCTTTGGAAATGTAAGCTGTCAGCATCAGGACCACTCAAGCACTTTGCCAGCCGGGGTCACCCACATTGATGTAAGGCATCTCTGCCTATATAATGTGACCAGACCCTCTTCTCTTTAGTTCTTTCTCTCTCTGTTGACCACTAGTCATATGCATGAGGAACAATGCCATCATCATTTTACTTAGCTTTTTCTTTACTTTCATTGTTACATGCAATCATCAGGTGTTGGAAAAAAGTGAGGTGTGTTTTTTTTTATTTACTCCTTCTGCACCCACCACTCCAGCATGGTGAACACACTGCCTTCTGGCTGAGTTTACCAGCCTTCAAGGAGCTACAGGAGAGGGGGGTTACCATTATTTTGTTTCTCCATCTTTCTGTTGTTCCCCTGACCCCACAGGAAAGTAGATATTTGGGTCTAGGTCCCCAAAGGGAGTGTGCATCAGCATGCTTGTATGATATGCAGATGGCCCCCACCCCACCCCCGTGTCCTGAGCACTCTGCCACCTGTCTACAGGTAATAGTAGTTGTGCAGAGGTGGCTCCCCACCCAGGAAGAGGAAAGTGTCCCTGGGATGCTCCATCTTCCTCCCCCTGGCTGTCCCCTGATGACCCAAGCTCATTCCCAAACCAGGGTCTCCAGCATAGCAAGCAGTAGCCCTACCGCTGCGCCAACAGGCTGGCTTCAGAACTGTGTTTTCACTTGGTGGTGTGAAATTCTTCAAGGATGACATTTTGTGTGTGTCCGCTGCCTAGACCTCGGACATGACATGAAGAAGTGTGTCATTTGCCAAGGCTTTAACCAGACCACATGGAGACACGGCTGCATGACATATGAGCATATGTATGCATGTCTGTAAGTCTTACAAAAGACTTTGGAAGCCTTTCTGCAGAAAATGGAGAACATCCAGTATGCAATGCAGACCTCTGGCCCTGTTTCATATTCCCAGTCCATTGGCTTTGGTGATGTCCCATCATCATTATCCTCACCTGGCAGTTACACTGTCACTCCGGTGGTCTTCTTCCAAATCAAAGTCTTTCTTGTCTTCATGATCAGAGTGCATCACAGTAAGTAATCCAAGGAGAAGGCTGCTACTGTAAATCTCCTTCTCATTCCAAGTTGCCTCAATGTTCTGGTACTGGCAGTAACTTCTCAAGCACATTGGTAGCTCCCATCGATGCCCCCCATTCATCATTACAACACCTGACCATTTTCAAGGTCTGGCTATGGCTCTTCTGCCAACAGTAGTGTACTGCTGTTGATCACTCAGGCATGCCTGTCCTCCATGTATATAAGATCAGAACTGGGTCTTCCAAATATCAGTGCTATCATTGATACAAAAGGATTAACTTCTAGGTTAGACTTACTAACCTAAATCAGGACAGACTGCCAGCCAAATGCTTGAAACAGAAAATAGACTGGATGGAGAGAGGTTGTTATACACCTCTCTGGTATAACAATATTCTTGTATGCCTCAGGAAATATGATCTATTCTATCTGCATAATTATGTTAAGAATATGAAAATTAGCTTGAAATACAAGCAATACATAAAAACTAAAGAATTTTTGGATCAAGCATGATCTGGGAAAAAATTAAAACTCACGTTATTCACCCTGGATTGCAGCTTCAAATGATTCTTATGAATATAAGGAATACATGGATGTGTTAATAGAACCAAGCTTAAGGAAAACATTTATTCAGTATAAATCTGAAGGAGCACCAAGTAATATACTTATTGCAAAATATAACCTACTCCCTCCTGAAGCACAAAATTTTTTTTGTACAAATAACGATAAAGAAGACCTACTCCATATACTTTGGAAGTGTCCTTGGTATACAGGACCAAAACAGGTTTGGCTTGGCCCTACCCTTAATCACTGGGAGGATATAGACAATAATATGCTAGATAGCATACTATTACATACTAAAGATAATGAAACCATAATTCACATGGCTAAATATTTCTCCCAGATTAAAAATCAGAGATTAAAACTCAAAAATAACTAAGCGTGCTGGTATTGATCATGTGATGAAAAATATGTGCTCCTTAAAGTTTTCTTTGACGCATTAGCAACTCTGTAAGTTTGGTGGGTAAGAAAAACTGTATTTAAAATGGATTCATAGAATATTAAAATTACCAATATAATGTCATGGACTGCCCTTAACCATTAGAGTTCTCTTTTTCATTGTGCTATATATTTTATTGTAATGTATTTATTGAACTGTATTGAATTGTATTTATGTTGTTTCTATTACTGTTGGATTTTTAAAACTGTGAAGACTTTTCAGTCAAACAATAAGATTACTACTACTGTTGTCCACCACTGTCCATTCATTGTGTCACTGACTCCCTTGCCTGGCACTGTCAATGCTCAGGCATTTATGGCTACTGTTAATTTTGACAGCTTATACCTTCATAAGCCATTGATGGTGCTCCTATCATTGGCATGTCCACCCCCATCGGTGCCACCAGCACTGGTAGTGGGTTCATTTGGGTCTGACCAGGGTGTTGGCCCTATGCCTCCTCTGTCATTGATGCCTAGGCAGCTAGTGGGGCCTGTGTGTCCTCTTCCTCAGCCTAAGAATGATGAGGAGGAATATAATCCTGATCTCATTCATATAGAGGCAGATTCTGAGGTTAGTGAGGATGATCAGGAGATGCCTGTAGACTTTGACTAACTCCACTTTCTCCTCATGCAGTAAGGACTCTATTGTATACCCCTTTGTTCCCCCTGGAGAATGCTTACTTCCAGGCAGAGTGCGTGCATGATGAGAGAAGTAAAGTGACACACAATTGGCTAGATTGTAGTGACTCTAAATGTTTTGGGCTAAAACAGCTAAGGCAGATTACTCACAGCATTAAATTACCTTCACCAAGGGGCACCTTGCCAAATGTGTCTCGCTTTTTACTTCTCTCGATGTGCAGCTGTTTTGCCTTTTCTTTGTATGTTGTGGGTTAGCCTTGATGCAGTGCCTACATACATTAACTGTATAGTGCCAGCGTGCTGGTGGTGCTTACTTCAGGCCTGGTCCAGTGCATGCACAAGGATCTGGGCTTCACTGCTGAGCAGGATTCCGCCAAGCATGCTCTTTATGAGTTCCTGGAGGTGTCTACTGCCCTGTCTGTGGTGGTTTTCCATCTGTATCCTGCTCTGGAGGATGCCAGCTTGGCTGCCTGGTATTGGCCTGGTTGCCTGCTTGTGGTGCCTAGCAAGACTGTTAAGATGTATCCCCTTCCTTTGACAAAGTCCTTTCATGCCTCCCAACCTCAGCCTGATTAGGTGGTTACCTATGAAAGGCTCTGGTCATATGAGCTTTCTAAGCTTGATGTTACGGGCAAGAGGATATATACCTCTGCCTCTTATGCTTTCATATTGCTAACTGTCTGGCATACATGACTAAATACCGATATAGCCTGTGGAAGTCCCTGTCAGCTGTGGTTGGCAAACTGCCTTATGTTCCTCTTCAGGTATGCTGAATGGTATCTAATGGTCTGGACATGGCAAGACAACTTATGTTTGGCCTATGATGTGTCAGATGGTTTTGTCCATGCTGCCACCTCTGGCATTTCCATGAGATGTGTTTTCTAGGTAATGGTCACTGGTGCTGCCTCTGAAGTACAACAGTCGATCCCCAACTCCACTTCCATGGCCAGAAACTGGTTATGACATGGTTCTTGTTCTTTTAAATCTGCAGTCCTCCTGCATGATGCTCCCGTACCTGAAGTTCCTCACCCATCAGCCTTCTGCAGGCAGTGGCCACTACTTTCTTAGGCTGAGTGTTCAACATTCACCTAATGGTCCATCTGAGGATACCCCTTGAGCACCTAGCAAACTAGTGAGGAATGCCCCATCTACATTTCCAAAAACTGTATTCTTTTGTTAAAAAAAAAAAAAAAAAAGGGAAATTACGTCAGTGCAAGGAAAGAAACTGTTAGCTAGTGTAACTCTTGGCTACCTCCCAACTGTCACTTCAGCTGTTAGATGCTCCCAAACAGTGTGTGCACAAACACATGCACATAGCCATTGAACAAACTGCCCCCCATGCCAACTGATAGTTTTTTTTGCATCCACATTTCTCCTCTATTTTATTTATTTATTTTTTTTATTTTGCTGCCTCTCTTGGCTGGGATCTGGCCCCACCTTCAGGCTCCTGCATCTCCCCAACCCCAGCACTCTACCTTGTCCTGGGGACTAACCTCTCCCACATTTCCCCCATATCTTACCCCCCAGTGGGTCCTTGGATTGGGCCAAGTCCCTTGGAATCATCAGTTAGCATAGCAAAGAGAGAGTCAGGCTAGAGGGTGTGTGGTCTGCATGAGAGCAGGGCCTTCATTCTGCTCAACAAACGGTTATTTTTCCATTTTCTCCCCTTCACATGGGAGTTCCCACTGAGACCTGATGTGTGCAAGTAGTGCATGAAGCCCTCTCCGGCCAATCAGCGCTCCCCCACCCTGTATTGCAAGCATGCCTACCACCACCTGATGTCACCCAGATGGCAGTCATGCAGCAACAGTGATCTCCCTCCTCCCTCCCTGGTGGAGGAGAGCATCCCACGGGATGCTCAATCCTCCTCCTACTGGCTGGCCCTTAATGACTCGGGCTCACTCCTGAACCCAGGTTGCTGGCATTACAAGTGGTAGTGCCACCCTGCATCAATGCACTGGCATGGCCTCCTCTATTTAATAATGGATTATGTTCTGATCCAGCTACCACGGACACTAGGGAAGGAAAAACAATGAGAAACTAGAAGAAAAAAGAAAAAAAAGAAACTGAATCTCAAGGGGAGAGCAAACAATGAAAAAACATTACTGAACAAAGCAAAAAGATGCTCTCAATAACAGTGGCGTCCTCTACTCGGCACAATGCCCTCTAGTCAGCACAACACCGTCTACTGACAGTGTACCAGTGGAAGGTCTGTTCTACTTGGCACCTGTATTTTCTTAATAATTTAAGCATTTTATTTTATTTTTTTTATATCCTGAACCAAAACCCAGTTTCTACGTGCAGTAACACCTGACAGGGGCAGTATAGTGCTATACCACTATTTCCTCATCAGTATCCCAGACTGCCACCCCTAGAGGTGCCTCACTTTACTTCAGCTTCCTTAAGATATGCACTCAGGTAAACAGTAATGGACAGGGGATGGTTATAAGGCCCTCTGCATGTGGACGTCATTTTGCCCCTGGTGGCTGTAGCTCAATACATCCCACATGGTAGGACAAGGACCTTTGCACAGCTGTTGAAAAAGGTGCTGAACAAGGATACTACCTCAAGAGGTATTGAGATAAGCAAAGAGTTTTCACTGACAAGTGGGGTGGATGAGCTGGCAGGTGGGTCAAGCAGGTTGTGCCAAACTGTCGGATATTTGTGGGGTTGGAACCATTGTAGTTTAGGTTAGTTTGGAAATTGGCCTCCACCAATCAGGTGTTACTATTACCATTCCATTATTCATTAATGCATTCATTCTTTCATTCATTCAATCTTGACCTTGGAATGGAGGAACATCTGTGCAGAGCAAGACCATTTTCTTTTTTTAGAGGTATAAGAAGTAAAGTTTTTTTGGTACTCAATGGGTGGTGAGGGAGGTGGGGGCCAGAGGGGATTGGGAAGGAGGACTATAGTAAAACACTTGTGTGGGGTGGGGGGAGGTGGAGAGTTATTTTTGGCATGCAGGTAGGGAGAAGGGTATACTATCATTATATGGCGTAGGCAAACTTTGTTGGGGTGAGGATTTTATGCCCATGAATAGGTGGAAGAGTTGAGCGAAAGCCTGTTTAATGGCAAAGTGTGGGGCTGGGAGTTGTATTTTAAAGTGTTTTATTTTTGTTGCTTTTATAACTTCTCTGGGCAAAGTTGTGGGGAGGGAGTCAGGAACTTCATGAGCTTCACAAAGTGTGCAGTTACCCAACTTTATAGCAACTTTGCCAGTGAAGTTTTACTTTGCAAAATCTCCAGTGGACACAGTCCACATAAGGCTGTTAATGAGTGTTAGGATAACCAGATGCTGCACTACAGTACATGGACCTCTGATCTTCTATCTCTCTTACAATTTCTGTGCTCAAACCAGAAGATGCAAGCTTGTAAACAAGCTGTCAGCAGTGCCAACAACCCTCTACCTCTGCCTCTGCCTCTATGGGAGCTCAAATGTATGTGAGCATATGGAGGTAGTAATTCATGACAAAAGCTTGCAATCTGACCATCTAAGGCTTAGTGTAGGATGGGTGGGAGGTACTGACAGTCATTAAACAGGAAAGGGACATTGGGGTTATTGTATCTGATGACCTCATGACAGTGTGACACAGCAGTGGGTAGGGCTAGTGTGATGCTGGGGTGCATAGGGAGAGGTATCTCCAGCAGGAGGAGGGAGGAGGGAGGAGGTGGTGTTACCACTGTATCACTCACTGGTGAGACCCCACCTGGAGTACTGTGTCCAGTTTTGGAAGCTGCATCTAGAAAGGATCTAGAAAGGACAAAAGCACGGCGGAGGCAATCCAGAGGAGATCAACTAACATGGTGCAGGGGCTGCATGAGAAGCATTACAAGGAGAGACTTACGGATCTGAACATGAGCACCTTGGAAGAGAGGAATGGGAGAGAGGACAGCTAGAGACCTACAAGTATCTCACAGGTGTGAACAGGGTGCAAGAGTGGAGTCTCTTACAAATGAGAGAGAGCACTGGAACCAGGGGGGCATGTGATGAAGCTATGGGGTGGGGTGGGGGGTTAAAAGAGATGTAAGGAAATATGTTTTCATTGAAATGGTGGTAGATGCCTGGAACAGATGCCAGCATTAAGTGGTGGAAGAGAAAACAGTGGGTGGCTTCAAGCACACATGGAATAGAGATGGGGTATATCAGAAACGAGGAGGGAGGGTCACCAGAGACCAGTTAGGTTCTGCAGAGGCAGATTAGGCAAGGAACATCTGGGCAAACTAGATGGGCCAAGCTGTCATTTTCTGCCAACAAATTCTGTGTTTCTATTTTTCTTTCATATTGACAATTTGTTACTAAGTTTTCCTATGGAGAAATTCATAACATTTTAGCTACAAATGTGATATTTTGTGAGTAGATTGAGACTGCAGTTTTATATGTTGTTCTTAAATCCAAGAAATGGCTACAAATATTGCTTTCCCACTGAGATCCTCTAAATTGTTAGAGGTGTCAGCTTGATACATCAAGACTTTTTAATGGCATTAATACAATTTCCAATTCTTGCAAAGATAGGAAGCAAATCACCCCAACAGGGCCCTTGAGAAAGTATCAGGGCACCAACACTCATCACAGTAAATGTGTATCCTGTTGTTGCAAGCAGTAGAAATTAATATCAATGTCTGAAAAAAAACTCTTGCCTATATCAAGTTTACAATTTGTCTTTGGAGGATCCAGCTAGGTGAGTGGGGCACAACTCCACTTTCTGTTTTCATTGGCAAGTTGGCTGCAAGCCATGTGTGGTCGCACTCATCACTCTGCAGAGACTCTGCAGCATGTTTCCTTCTGAATAAATTTCATCTATTGTTTCTAAATTCACTTCAGGTATTCTATTTGGTCATGGAGAGTCCTGGAAGGAAATGAGAAGATTCACTCTGACAGCGCTACGTGATTGTGGAATGGGCAGAAAAACTATAGAGGAGAAAATTATTGAAGAAAGTGAATTTCTCATCAAAGCAATTGAATCATACAAAGGTACATTTTTATAAGTTACATAATATTAACATTTTAAAATACAAAATAAATAAATATTCAGTAGTTTTTGATGATTTGTCATCGAAACGAGCACTAGCTATTGTATTTTGCAATGTTTATTCCCTCAGTACCATTTCAAACCGATTGCTACACACTAGGATGTGTTGTAATGTGGAAACTGAACATTAAAGAGTTGGAAAATATAATTAAATTGAAAATTATTAATATGACAGCAATACAAAAAAGTGAAATTACAAAAATTAGTTCAAAGAACTTTTTAACAAAACTAGACCATTTACATTGCCTGGACCATGGGTTCGGACTTTGGAGGTGCTGGAAGCAGTAAAAAGAAAACCTGGACAGATAACTCAATATGGGTTACTGAGTTGGAAAAAAGAAATAATACCGTTTCTCATGAATAAGTGATTCTTGCGAAACATTAAGGCTGCAGCTACCTATGAAAGAATTAACTATTTTGATACTTGAAAAGGCAAAACTTGAGTTATGTCTCTTTTCTCTGTTCTGGATTTTTGTCAGTGTACCATGGCTGTCCCACTAAAGAAACTGAGATTAGTCACAAGGAATCTGAGACTACTGGACATTGTGGTGGACTTGTGTGATACCTCTAGAGAAATGTGTTGCCTATCTGAATAAGCTGCTGTACCACTGTAGGGCCAGAAGAGAAATCTTTAAGGAATATCTTTTGCAATACTGCAGAATATCTGGAAATAGTCAAATAACTCAATGGCTACAGGAGTAATGACCTCTTTCCCATGTTTCTCAACTCTTTTATGCTTTTCACATATCTTTCTCTCACTACTTTTCAACTTCTGTCTCTGATTTTACCTCCCGTCTTCTATGTTTATTATTCTGATCCTTGCCTGTTTCTCTCTTCTCTGTAGTCTGTTACCTCTGTCAACCTTGTTCCATTTTATAGAATGGCCTGAATAGGCATAGTTTGGGGGGGCATTGCCCCCTTCCCATTTTCTTCCTGACTGAGATGTTTCTTCAGTAATTTTAAATTAATTATGCAAAAACTCTGCCCGCTGCCTCCAAATGTCAAAGTCAAACTACGCCTACAAGAATGGGTAGGGAAAATCCTGCATCCTGATTCGTTAGATCTTGTTACACCCCTTGGATTGGCACACCACAATCAATGGATGTGGACTGGTTCTTGCAATCAGAATGCAGAACCTAAAAAAGATTATTGAGCTACTGCTTAGAATTTATTCCAAGCTCCCAAACCTCACAATACTACACATTTTACTCTTGTTTAAAAACATTCATAACTCATGACAAGCTTCCTAACATTATTGCCCCCGATCATACCCATGTGCAGTCTGGACAACAGTCATAAATGGACATCATATAACACTTCCTATACTGAGCACAATATCAGTCAATGAAATCCTTTTCTTCTCCGCCTCCTATCCTCCAGTTTCCCAAAGCGTTGTGTGTGCTCCACTCATCCTGCCACTAACCCACTGATCCACCACTGTAACATGTAATAAATTCAAAACAAACTACTATGAATTGAAGATGCCATTGTGCCTCCCCAGCCCTGACTCTGTCCCTTTCTTTAACTGCAGTCTACTTTCCAGCTCACACATCTACCCTCTCAATTCAAAACAAACCTGCTCACCAAATAAAATTCACTAGGACACTAAATGAAAGGAACACCTAAATAAAAAAAACAATAGTTGGCTGCTGGAAATGCAAAAAGCAACACAAACTACAATAGAAAATTCTGTTTAACATCTGCCAGCACCTCCTGATGGCATCTATTGGTGGAGGATCTACGATTTATTATTTTTGAAATTATTTTATAATTTTTATATTTCTGTGTTAAATTTGCATTTTTTTTTCAGGTTTACCATCTTGTAAGTGTAATAAGACACTCCAGGGTGTTAGTTGTGGTGTCCAAGCCACACATTCAGTGGCAGAAGGCACTCAGCCTGTGGCCTTATGCATATGGTTGTGAGGTTGAGACACTACAGTGAACACCCTGTTGTGTCTTATCGCTTACTTATGTTGAAATTTTGCAGTGGGTATGCTGACCCTAGCCCTGCTATTGTTGTACATCTGACCATTATTTTTTACCTTGTTTTTGATTCCATCCCTGAAGATGTTACCTGTTTTTAAAGTAGTCTGCTGTTTTTTTTTTCATATTCTGCTGTACATTGTTGCATTATTCTGTGATATAGTATAATGGGTGTTTACTCGCCTGGTAAAGGTGATTGTGTTGGTTGACATCCATGGCACTCCAGACATTACATCATGGGTTTTAGCCCACCTGATAGGCTAGTAATGCACATGACTCTAGGATCAAATTTCTAGTATATCCAGGTCCCAGAAACCCCTGTTCTCCAGTTCGAATCTTCCATAGCTGAAATCAAGGTCAGTAAAGCGCAAGCACAAAAAATCAAAGAAGACAATACAATCATTGTATACAATGATGCAGACTGAGGCAGTACGTTCGTGTGGCCAATGGGCCCAGTTTTATTTTCCTATTATTACAATCTAATCTCGACCCCTACTAGGTTGACAGTCAGTATCCTCCACCCTTGTGGGTGTCCGTAGTGGCATATATCTGAATCCCTCCTTAGATATGCCTGTGAATGCTCTGTTCCTGGTCACTCTGAGTACTCTGTCGGGAGGGTCTTGGAGTGCCATGGATGTCAACCAACACAATCACTTTTACCAGGTGAGTAAACACCCATTGTGATTGGTTGACCATCCATGGCACTCCAGACATTACATCCTTGGTAGATAAGTAGCAGTATTGTACCCTAGGGAGGGAGACAGAGTGGTCTATGAGTGAGAGGCAGAGCTGGTTGTTAGGAGGATCTGCGTGGCAAAAGTGGGCTGCATTTTGTACAGGTGCTCAAGCCTATAGTGTCTGGCAAACGTATGGATGGAAGTCCATGTTGCTGCTTTGCATATGTCTTCTGAAGACACGTTTGCCCTTTCCACCCAGGAGGTGGCTACTGATCTCATGGAATGGGCCTTGATACCTTCAGGGGGTGTCATATGCTTGGCTATGTATGCTTCCTGGATGGTTCTTCTGAGCCAGCCAGCGATCGTGGTCTTAGAGGCTGCCTTACCTTGTCTTTGTCCCCTTGTGACAATGAATAATCTCTCTGTCTTACGTAGGGGCAGAGTCCTTGATATGTAAATGGAGAGGGTGATCCTAACATCCAGATGGTGTGGGATCGGCTTAACACCCGGTTGGGTGTCTCCAGAAAAGGTGGGCAACTCAATGGGTTGTTCCCTATGGAATGTTGTGGATACCTTTGGTTGGAAGGCTGGAACCGTCTGTAAGCGGACTCCCTGAGGGGTGCACATGGTGTAAGGCTCCTTATATGACAGTGCTCCTAGCTCTCTGATCCGTCGAGCTGAGCAAATGGCAATGAGGAAGCAGGCCTTGAGGCTGACCCAGAATAGGTCCACCTCGTGTAGCGGTTCGAAGGGAGCTATACTGAGGGAGTCCAGTACTAGTAGGAGATCCCATGGGGTGATGGAAGGTCTGACCCTGTGTCAGAGCACTTCCACTGCCCTTAGGAAGCGCAGGGCATCTGGGTGTGCTCCCGGGCTGTAACCCCCAATGGAACCAGTGGCAGCTCCAATGACCGAGAGCTGTACTCTGAGAGATGAGTGAGCCAGTCCCTTGTCTACTCCCTGTTGGAGAAATAAGAGAATGGTTGACATGTCTGGTTACTCTGGGTCCTTTCCGTGTTCTCAACACCACCTCATGAATAGAGACCATTGTCTACCATAGGTGGATGTGGTCAAGAATCGCCTAGATTGTAGCATCGTTGATGTGACTGACTCATGGTAGCCTGCTCTCATCAGTCTCTTCCTCTCAGGAGCCAGGCCGTGAGTTTCAGAGTCTGTGGGGCCTGGTGAAGTACTGGGCACTGTGTCAGCATATCCATTCAGTAGGGCAACCTGAGGCTGTCTAATGTCATGGCCAGTACCGTGGCAAACCATGTTCTCCATGGCCAGTAGGGTACCACTAGAATGATGGTACATCGAGATGCTCGGATCTTGTTTAGCACCTGGGGAAGCAAGGGAAGGGGTGAGAATACGTAAGCATGCTCCCAGAACCACGGTTGTGACAGGGCATCGGTTCCTTGGGACCGGGTTTCCCTGAATCTTGAATAGAATGCCTGAACCTGTGTGTTTTCCGTTGTGGCCATGAGGTCCATGGATACTGGTCCCCAGGTTTCCTGGATCATCTGAAAGAGACCGGGATGGAGACGCCACTCCCCTGGGTGGACTTGTTGCTGGCTGAGCTAGTCTGCTCGCACGTTGAGCCTGCCTGCGAGATGCACTGTGCCGAGGTGTGTGAGGTTGGTCTGTGCCCAATTGAGGACTGACGCCACCTCCCTCAGCATGGCCCTGCTCCTGGTGCCCCCTTGTTTTGCGATATACGTCACCGTGACTTAGTTGTCAGAGCATATAAGAACTGACTGACCATAGATGAATGATCTGAAAGCCTTGAGGGCATGGGCTACCACCCTCATTTCTAGGATGTTGATGGATAATTTGGCTTCTATTGATGTCCATAGGCCTTGTGCCATCAAGTTGCCCAAGCACGCTCCACAGCCTGACAGGCTTGCGTCTGTTTCTATTGTGGTGGTGTAAGATGCCTCTAGTGGGACCCCTCTTGTGAGTTTGGACTTCACTGTCCACCATGTTAGCGAGTGTCTCACTGATGGTGGTAGTGGGACTATGACTTGTAGGTTGTACTCATTCGGTGATCCCCGAGTGAGTACATAAGTCTGAAGTGGTCGCATGTGCCATCTGGCCCAGGGTATGAAGTCTATACAAGATGCCATGCAACCTAGCAACTGGGCTATGCGTCCCATGGTTGTCTGATGGCAAGATCTCAGGTGATGAGACAGTGTTATCAGATTGAGCACCCTTGTCTGGGAGGGCTTTGCCCATCCCTGTGACGTGTTGATTAGCGCCCCCAGATGTTCGATCTGTTGTGTGGGCATCAGATGACTCTTGGCATGGTTCACTACCCAGCCATGTTCCTCGAGTGCTTTTAGGGCGGTCAAGGTGTCTTGGTGCGATTGCTCCTTGGAGCGGTCATCCAAGTAGGGTATGATATCCAGACCTTGCTCCCGAAGTCTGGCTACTAAGACTATTGACACCTTGGTAAACACCCTTGGTGCTGAGGTAAGTCCAAAGGGCAAGGCCTGATACTTGTACTGGTGGCCTAAGATGTGAAACCTGAGGTATTGTCAGTGTTTTGGTATGATAGGAATGTGGAGGTATGCGTCCTTCAAGTCTATGGATGTGAGGTAATTGCCTACCCGGACGCTGTGTAGGGTTGACTTTATGGTTTCCATTTTGAACCTGTGGCACACCACGTATTGGTTGAGGTGTTTCAAGTCCAAGATGGGGTGAAGTTCTCCTGATTTCTTGGGCACGAGGAAGAAAATGGAGTACACTCCTAGTTTCTGTTCATGCCAGGGAACAGGCTGGATAGCTCTGTTTCGTAGCAACTCCAACAGGATATGTTGGACCTGATGAGGTGTTGCCTTCTTTTTGCAATGGGGGAACTTAGGAACCTGTGTGTGACAGGGGATTGGGACAGCTCTATAGAGTACCCTCTTGACACCACTTCTTGGACCCACCTGTCTGAGGTTGTGTTGAACCACTGTCGCATGAACAGTGACAGTCTTTTTCCTACTGGGGGGTACATTCCCTGTCTTTGCAGTGTTCTGGGTGAGTAGTCATTGTTGTTTCCCCCTGTAACCTCTACCTCTTCCCCCAAACTTGGAGTTACATGCTCTAAAGGAGGACGGTTGGTAAGAATGGGAGAAGGAACTGCGGTAACCGTTGAATGTTCCTCTGCCTCGAAAGGAACTGTCCTGGGAGTGCGTGTCCTTGCGAGGTTGGTATGACTTGTTTCCCCCCCAAAACCTCTGCCTCCAGGTAGGTGCGCCTAGTCTTATTCTTAAGTAGGTCTTTGCCCTCCTGTTTTTGTTTTAGGAATTCCTTTAGGCCCTCCCCAAAAACATGCTTTCCCTTCATGGGCAAATTTTGTAGTAGTGTTTTGGATTCATTGTTGGCATCCCATAACTTTAGCCACAATGCTTTCCTGGCATGGTTGGTGATGGCCGTGGCCCTGATGTGTAGTCTAAGGGTGTCCACGGCCATGTCACTCAGTATTGTGCAGCATCAGTGTGCACTCTAAAGTTCTGCCTCTCTGGACTTGGGGTTTGCCTGCTCTAGGAGCTCCTCAAGCCAGCGGATTTGTGTGCGTGCCGTGTAAATGGCCATTGTGGAAGCTTTGGTGGCAGTTCCCTCGATTTAGAAGGCCCTCTTTAACATGTCATCCACCTTTTGTCCATTGGATCCTTTAATGCTATGGTCCCGCAAGGCAAGATGGTTTTCTTACTGAGTGCTACCACCTGAGGGTCAATGGTTGGGGCTTTGCACCAGTTACTGGCCTTGTCCTCTTGGACTGGATACATCCTGTCCAAGTGTCTTTTATTTGACATTCTGCTAGGTTGTGTGGATTGCCACTCTCTGTTGAAGACGTCCTCAATTGCTGGCCATACCGGGAAGGTCTCCGTGGTGGTTGCCTTTTGTTGGATCATGGGATCTAATTTTGACTCTGGTTTTCCTTCCTCTATGTCAAACTCCATAGTGGCCTTGACAGTTTTCATGAGGCCTGGGATCAAGTCAAAGGAAGCTTAGAAGTGAGGGACGGTACGGATTGCGGTTCCATGTCCTACTCGTCAGTCTCCACTCCATCCTCTTCGTCTGGTATATCCTTGTCCTCTCCAGAATCTGGCCTAAGATTGTCTGGTACTGGGTCTGCAGTGTCTGGACGTTCCTCAGAGGGCCCCCCTGCATTGTCTGGCTCCGGAAGCGGTGCTGCTGTTCTATGCTGTGTAAGGGATTCGAGTTTCTTCATTATCTTCAGCATGAAATTCTGTTGGCTCTCCATCATCGCAACTGTGGCCTGTTGGTTCTGAATCAGGAGGGTTCCAGGATCCATCCAAGTAGGGCCGCTGGGCCCTGGATTGCTGGGACCTATGACAGGAATTTGCTCCATTGTTAAGCCGTCATCATCATGAAAACAGGCAGAGCATAGGGGGGCCCGGAATGTGGGGCAGGAGAGTAGCATTGCAAGAGGAGCACTTCTTGGCCTTGACCATCTGGTGAAGAAAGAAGAAGGCAAGCGTATTGTTAGGGCTGGTTGCAAGGGGCCTCCGGACGATTTTTCCCCATAGTTACTAGCACAATCTGTGGGTCTAGCACCGTGTTGAATCAACCATAGGTGCTGTTGGACATAATTGGCATGGGGGGGTATAGATTTTTGGAGGCAAGAACAGCATGGGGGTCACTATGGAAGGAACCCCACATGGATAGAAGAACCAACTTGGCGGTCGCTGTAGAGAGGGACCTCCAGCATAGTAGTGAGAAACATATATGGTCACATGGAGGGACCCATATGAGAAGTGGGAGGTTCTTTAATGTTGTCTGTACATAGGAGGTCACTATGGGAGGGACCCCATATATAATGAGGAGGAACATTGGGTTCATAGAGTGGGCTTGTTCCCTTGTCTGATTGTTTGCTCCCTGTAAGCCAGAATTTGCTGTAAAATGCTCCTTGCTGTCCAGATACAGGTGTAGATATCCATGAGTTCACTGAATCCAAAAGGATTTTGTGTCCCTTAGAGTGAGTGGATGAGTTGAAGAGAGAATGGAGTCATCCCCTCTCTCTCTCTCCTCACGGTACGCTGGGGCTCTCGACCATGCGGTCGAAAATTGCGTGGAGCCAGCAACCAGTCGCGGCAGAATTATTTCTATTTGTATCCCTGTGGAATGATGCCCCACTTGGTGGTGTAGCACCGTGAGAGACCCGAAGTGGTCAAGTGCAGTGGTGCAGGGGGCGAGGGAGGAGCCCGACAGTGGCGTTTTCTGCAGAAGTAGACCGCAGGACCATGTGGTCACTGGGAAGAATGCTGGGGCGAATTTTCAATCCCTCAAGGTATGGGAAGGCGCAAGGGGTAGTCGTAGGGTTAAGGCGCTTGCATCACGCCTTAGAAGCTTTGCCCTCCTGAGATCTAGTCCCTTGCCCTCCTCGGGAGCTAATGGGAATGCTAGGGCCGACCACGCGATGGCGGGAGAGGGCGTGATGCTATAGGAACTGCAGGTAGGCCAGAGGCCTAGTGGTGGCATGCTCTCCTTGGTAAAATGGCTCTCCTGGATTACGAGGGCATTTTCTTTTCACGAGGGAGAACCCCCATGGTGCAGAGCATCTCGTGTAATGCCTCAGAGAAACTCGGGGAGGAGAGGCATGAGTGCAGGGCATAGGGGAGTATGCCTGCATTTGTGCTACATCGCGATGCTGTGAATGAGGTCCGGGAGGCACCAGGATGCGCGACTAGTGCGGCACGATTGAAAAACAACTCTGTAATCTTTAAACAGTTTCTTTAACAATTTTTCTCCCCCCCCCTAAAAGCAAACACATTTTCGGGTGCCTCTAAGCAGGGAACCCTACGAGTGACTGTAGCAAGACTGTGTAAATGCAATTAATGAAAGCAGGGCAGCAAAAACAGAGGAAAGGAAGTTTCTTTATAACATTATTAATTCGTGCCCCTTACATACAAGATCGCGATACCACTTCTGGCTTCCAGCTTTCTAGCAGCAGCCTGGAAGTATGTATCACTGTAGGGGCACTAGGTCCTATTATTCCACGATAAAAAATAATCTTAAAGCCACACAACTGGCTTTATATACATTGAAGTACAATGTGCTGCATTTACATCCTGGAACCACCATTGCAGCACCTAGATTTACTGCTCTGCCCTTAACAATAGCCATTATAGAAAACATAATCAGAGGCCTACCTTTCTGTGTGGAACAACAGGGATCCTGGTGTGCTAGTGGCCTTATCAGATGCACAATTTGAACTGGAGAACAGGGGTTTCTGGGACCTGGATATACTAGAAATTTGATCCTACAGTCATGTGCATCACTAGCCTATCAGGTGGGCTAAAACCCATGATGTAATGTCTGGAGCGCCATGGATGGTCAACCAATCACAATGCACTTTATTAGAAACATAGAATTTGTCAGCAGAAAGGAATCACTTGGCCAAGCACGTCTTCCCAGATGTTTCCTGCCTATTCTTTTTCCACAGACCCAAACTGGTTTCTGGCACCCCCCCCTCCGCCTATTTACTAACATTCTTCTAGGTCATTTCCTCACATACTGTACTTGACGTTCCCACTGTTTTCGGCTCCAGCGCTTCTGCTGGCAGTCTATTCCAGGCATCTGCCACCCTTTTAGGGAAGAAGTACTTACTGACATCCCCTATCACTCCCCTCTCTTCCTGGGTATATTTCTTTAGATCCTTCAGTTTCTCCTCGAAGGGCTTCTTGTGTGACCCCTGCACCCTTTTAGTTGCCTTCCTCTGGACTGCCTCCACCCTGTCTATGTTGTTTCTGATGTGTGGCCTCCAAAACTGGACAAAACACTCCAGGTAGGGTCTCATTAGTGAGTGATCCAGTGGCAACTGCAGCTCCCTCAATCAATCAATCAAAGTCTTTATTTATACAGGCAGTCACCGTTGAGCAGAACTCATTTACAAGGAGGACCTGTTGTTTTTCAAGTACATACATACATAGGTTCCATACACAAAGTAAGGATAATACATTGTACAGATTGGGTGCTGCCCACATAGAGGATTATACAGGGACAATAAAACAAGCAACAAGCACAGTTGACTCCAGGCAAAGGTTGACATAAAAATATGGTATACAGACCCCAAGGGTAAGTAGGGTCATAACTGTATAATAGGAGAAGGATCAATCAAATCAAATCAAAATTTTATTTATAAAGCGCTTTTCAATAAATTAAAGCACTAATACATAACAAGAGATAAAACATCAACAATAATAAATAATAACATAAACAATAAAATGACTGTAAAATAATCTATCCGAATGCCAGTGTAAATAAGTGACTTTTCAGAGACCTCTTAAATGATTCCATGGACAGGCACTCTCTAATCTGATGAGGTAGAGAATTCCACAGGGTCGGGGCCATAAAAGGAAAAACCATTGCCCCAGATGATTGAAGACGAACCCTGGGAACCTCTAGCAATCCCTCGCCAGTGGAGCGGAGTGGGCAGAGAGGGCAGTAGGGACAAAGGAGATCTTGCAGGTAGCCCGGTCCCTGACTGTGTAGGGTCTTATAGGTCAGCAATGTGACCTTGAAGGTGATTCTCCACCGCACTGGCAGCCAGTGCAGTTCGTGCAGCACAGGTGTGATATGACAAGTTCTTGATAACCCAGTCAACAACCTGGCTGCCGCATTCTGCACCAGCTGCAGGTGACGGAGATCTACCCCCGACAACCCTAGATATAAAGCATTATAGTAATCAAGGCATGAAGAAACAAAAGCGTGGACCAACACAGGAAGGTCATCATGCGGAACAAGGTGTTTTATCCAGGCGATATTCCTCAGATGGTAAAAGGATGACTTGGCAGTGGTCGACACCTGTGTCTTCAGTGTCAGTGCACTGTCAAAAATTATGCCCAGATTTCACACCTGTTCAGAAGGTCTCAACTGGGTATCCCCTAATAAAAGACCAGAGGGGACCCCAGGAGTCAACTTCTCTACATAATGACCCGGGTCCACAACCAACACCTCGGGATGCGGGAGTGTACAGTAGAAGGAGCGATATGAGAGGTAGGGAGTAATAAGTGCAACGCTAACACATCAGATGGTCAATCTGCTTCATATTAGTTATTAGGTGAAATTGCGCTCATGTCTTGGAGGTAGCCGCGAACAGGATTCAGGCTTAGGGGTGGACTGAGGCTGAGTTTAGAGACTGAAAAGGGATGGGCCAAACAATTGCATACTTGGTCACTGCTCGCACATATAGTGCCTTAAAATTAGGAAAAGAGGTAAGGACGCTTAGTTTAAGTGTCCTTTGCAGATTGTTCCACAGGGTAGGCAACATGAAGCTAATTGCCACCTTACCAAATCGGGAGTTAATTCTGGGTATTATGAGGGTGATATAGGAGTAGCTTCGAATCACGTACTTTCCTGTAACACTAAGAGGTAGGCAGCCAGTGATATATGGGGGCAGTTTGCTTATAAGGGCACAGTAGGTCCAGAAAGCAGCATTTTTGTGGCATCTAAGTGTAAGGGAGGTCCACCCCACAGTCGCATACAGGGCACAATGGTGGGTAGAATTTGGAAGATCCATAATAAACCTAATTGCACGGTGGTACAGTGTGTCTAGTTTGGCCAGTTGGGAGGTGGGACCATGGCTATACTAAAAATCTGCATAATCCACCAGGGATAGGAAGGTGGTTTGGACCAGTCTTTCTTTGGCGTCTGTAGTCAGGAATTGTTTTAGCCTATAGAAAAGGCCAAGCCTTTGCAGTAGTTTTTTTTAGTAAGTCTTCGATGTGTTCAGAGAAGGCGAGTTTGTTATCGATCCATACTCCCAGGTATTTAAATTTGCTTATGAATGCCAGCTCTTCTCCTAATAATGTACTAATTTGGGGGCAAGACACACAGGCTGTTGGATTGGGTGCATAGGCAAGCAGAGAGAAGAGCATAGCTTTTGTTTTTTTGGCATTCAGAAGTACTTTTTTGTGGATTAGCTGGCTCTGCAGGAGGTCAAATTCAGTTTGTAGGTCTTTGCAGGCTGCCTCTGGCATGGGCTGACTGATATAAAGGGCCGTGTCATCTGCGAATAGGTGGATATTGGCATTTTTTATATTATGGTCGATGTTATTTATGTAGATTGCAAATAGAAGCGGGCCAAGGATAGATCCCTGGGGTACTCCACGTAAGAGAGGTTTGAGGGGGGGGACAGCTCGCCTTCAGCTTTGACTTGTTGGAATCACCCTGTCAGGTAGTCAGAGAACCATAGCAGGGAGGCAGAATCCAATCCAATGGTGTGCAGCGAGGAGAGAAGTAGGGTATGGTCGACGGTGTCAAAGGCTTTGCTTAGGTCTAAAAAGACCGCACAGGTGAAGTTCTTTGCATCGAGGGCTCTGAGCCAGTCGTCCATGTCTTTAGCCAGAGCTGATATAGTGCTGTGTTGCGCTCTGAATCCAGATTGCAAAGGGTTCAGTAAATTTGTTGACTCAAGGAAGGATCTTAGCTGTCCATTCACAATTTTCTCCAAAAGTTTGGACAGCACAGGTAGGAGAGATATGGGCCTGTAATTGTTGAGATCGCTTGGATCACCTGATTTGAGGAGCGGGATGACATGACCGGTTTTCCAGATGGGTGGCAGGATGCCCTGTGAGAGGGATAAATTGAAGAGGTGGGTGATGGGGATGACAAGGATGTGGTAGGCGATTTTGAGGAAGTAGGGGTCCAGTAAGTCTGCGCCTGCACTTTTTTGGTATCCAGGTGTAATAGGGAGTCTTCAACTTCTTTTAGTGAGGTGGGTTGGAGCTTAAATAGGGCTGATGTAACAGCGGGTAATTGGGGTGAGTAATCTGACGTGGAGTGTATCTTGCAGGCTGGGGAGTTATCGAATGCTAGGCCTGCTGTTGCCAGCTTGTGTGAAGGAATCTAGGATCTCACTCCTTGTAAGCATGGTATTGCCATGGGTTATCTTGTTCGGAAGGGAATTGCCTGTAGAGTGTCCCATCAGGTTCTTTATAGTGCTCCAGAACTTACTGGGATTCAATGAGGCATCGTCGAGTTCTGAACGGTAAAAGGAAGCCTTTGCTTCTTTGATCACTTTAGTGCATTAGTTGCATGCCTTTCTGAAAAGGTTCCAATCATTATGTGTGTTTAGTTTACGAGCCCTTTTCCAAAGTTTATGTCTCTTGAAAAGCAGAGATCTGACTTTGGGGGAGAACCATTTGTTGTTTTTGTTCTTTGTGTGGACTTTGGTCAGGGGGACATATTTGTTTAAGGCCCCTGATAGAATGTCATGAAAGATATCATAGGCGGCAGTGATTGATTTAGCTAAATAAAATTCCTGCAGTGCAGGAAAAATTTGAGGTCACTAATATAGGCAGCTATGTTCAAGTTATGCTTTGATCTCTTCAGAGAAAGTTTAGATGCAGTGTGAGGTTTGTTAGACGACCTTATTCCTCTAATAAAACAATGGTCACTGATGTCAGAAAAGAAGATGCCAGCGTGAGAGATGAGGTGCGGTTTGCTTACTAGTAGTACATCCAGAATGGTGCTTTTTTCTGGGTTTTTATTATTGAGGTGGGTTGGCTCGTTGATAAGCTGGGTCAAGCCATGGGCATCACAAAAGGTGATGAGTGGAGCAGCTGCTTTGGATAGCCAGTCAAGATTAATGTCACCAAGGATGATGGTTTCAAATGATCCTTGTTCCAAAGTATCGCTAAGATGAGATAGAAGTTTTAGGCCGGCAGAGGGGGGCCTATAGCATCCTATTAGCTGGACGGCATACATCTGGTTAATGTCCACTTTGAGGATAAGACATTTGTATTCATTAGCAACAGAAGATGCACTAGTGCAATAGGCTGAGAGTTTATCTTTTATATACTGTATATGGCCACACCACCTCCTCTGGTGTGCCTATCTGCCCTGAATAAGGCATAGCTGGGGATGTTTACTTCTGCGTCAGTAGTTGACGGTTTGAGCCACGAGTCAGAGAACACTAATATATCAGGAGAAATGTGAGATACCCAAGCTTGGATGAGGGTGAATTTTTTTAGTAGGCTGCATGCATTAATATGCACAAAGCTCAAGCCTTTTAACAAGGGCAGGTCTGAGGGCGAGGAGAATGGTGCTGGGGGGCCAGGATTTAGCTCTACATTACCTGAGCATAGAAGGAGGAGAAAAACGATTTTTCTGAGTGCAGCAGAGGACATTTTAGGAAACCTGGTCTTGACCCTTGGTTTATGCTTGTTGATGTTGTGCAATACGATATTCTCAATGAGGAAAGCACTTCCTATAGATGCAGCTAGCAGAACTCTGAGTGAGTGATACCTGGGAGGACAGGTATACTGTGAGATAGGGATCGTACTCTGTAAATGTAGTATTGAGTATGTTCCACTTGGGCTGGACACCCAATTATAGTGGTGCAGGCTAGTATCTTTGAACTTGCAGGGGCAAGCGGGCGAGAAGGAGCCATCAGCCATAAAGCACAGAGTAGGAGTATAGCCCAAGCAAGGTGCTGGGCCATTGGGCATATAGAGACCGGCCGGAATTCCTAGGAGGAGAGGCCATATACAAAGCCGTAGGAGACCCCACATTTTGGGACTCGGAGGTAGTGTATTATGCTCTGGCTGCCTAAGAGTACATGGAGATGGGCTGCTAGTGCAATGGAAGTATCATGAAGACAGGGCTAAGGGGACAGGCTGTGAGCCTGGTGGAGATTTTTCTTGGCTAAAGACACAGTACCCTTATAGTATTGAAACTGGGATGTGGTATGCCGAGATTGGGCACAGCGTGGTGTGATTGGTGAGTGCAGATAGGGAGGGGCGTTTCTAGGAAAATGGGCGGGAAGCGAGCGTATTTAATAAATGGTGGGAGTGGGGGTGTAAAAGTTGTGGCAGTTGCCGTACCTTTTCTGGCCGAGGAGTCCGGGGCTGTGGATCCGAGTGGCGGCTGAGGTGGCGCTGGCCGCCCGCTGGCCGGGAGTACCCACAGCTACGCTGGAGGGAGCCTGGGAGGGTGTTCCATGGCTGGAAGGAGAGAGGAGAGCAGAATTAGGTAGGGCTGTGGACAAAGGGGCAGACAGGCAACAGAGGGATTGATTAAGCTACACAAAGAGATGCGTATTCTTTTGGCGCCCAAAGTCTGGAGCCAGTACAAGGGGTCAACAAAAAAGCTGTAAACACTTAATCCTGAAGCCTTGACTTTAACAAAAATGCAGAATATGCAGTAGACAGTCTTAACAATAAAATCCTAAGCAATTACAGTCTAATTTTGAGGCAATTTTCAGAGTAAAAAAGCGGCTTTTCCGAGGACCAGTATGGATGCCGCCTGCAAAGGCGCTCCCATTCCGATTGGTTGTGGCAGTTGCCGTACCTTTTCTGGCCGAGAAGTCTGGGGCTGTAGATCTGAGTGGCAGCTGAGGTGGTGCCCTCCTTATGTACTCCAGCACCCCTCCTTATGCACTCCAGAATATTGCATTATTCTGTGATATTGCTTAATGTACTTTATTAGCAACATAGAATTTGTCAGCAGAAAAGAATTACTTGGCCAGTCACATCTGCCCAGATGTTCCAGGCCCTACCCCCTGCTTTGTCACACTGCTCTGCCACTTTGAGGATGTTGGCTAAGATAACCCCAAGGTCCCTTTCCTACTTGGTGACTGTCAGTACACCTCCCCCAATCGTATACTCCACTCTTGAGTTACCATGTCCTTGGTGCATGATTTTACACTTTTGGCATTAAGCCCCAACTGCCATGACCACTCTAGAAATTCCCAAGATTCCTGTGAATTCTCTACCCCTTCCTGAGTGTCCACCCTGTTACAGATTTTGTATAATCTGCAAAATGTATAGCTTACTTCCAGTCATTCTACTGTACATTGTCACTTATCAAGACATTGAAGAGGACCAGTCCCAGTACTGAGCACAGCAGCACCCTGCTGGTCACTCTCCCATCACTAGAGTGAGTGCCATTAACCATAGCCCTCTTTTGCCTATCTGTTAACCAGTTGTAACCCAGTTCACCACTTTGGATTTCACCCATAGGTTGCCCAATTTCTTTACCAGTCTGCTATGCAGCACAGTGTTGAAGGCCTTGTTAAAGTCCAGATATGCCACTGTCCACAGCTGTCCTGATTTATTTTTCTGGTCAACCAATCAAACAACTCCATCAGAATTGTCTGGCATGACCCTTTCCCGCCCCCAGAATTATCTGGCATGACTCTTCCCCACCCCCGTAAATCCATGCTGCCTCTGGTCTTGCAGCCCATTGGATTCAAGATAATCTATCCACTTCAGCAATGTGCACCGAGTCCGACTAAATGAGCACTGTCAAAATTTTAAAATTCAACCTTACCAAGGGGCTCCAGCAAATGAAAGTTCCAAGTGCCTTCTGAATGGTCTTCACCATAAACAGCGAGAAGAACATGGTGTTGGGTGGGAATATGTTGTTTGATCCAATCGCCATTGAGGCTATGTTCACCAGTATTCTCCAAAAAATGGGTGAAGTGAAGGCAATGTCTGTGCAGACCTCCCAGGTGATAGCTAAGATGGACTCCCATTTGCTGCCAAATGAGCGCCAAGAAGATGGTCATGACGCAGCACTGCAGGAACTCCAGGACACCGTGTGCAAAGTAAGTCATCTCACACATGCCTTGCAAAATAAGGGGAACAACCTGGAAAACAGCAGTGCCTGGAACAATCTGCAGTTCACTGATTTTCCAGAGGGGGTCCAACTTAAAGACGCAATGGCCTTTTTAAAACATGCCCTGCCTGTGGTCCTGAAATTGAAGGAGGATCAATGATTTGACATTGAACCGACCCAATACTTAGTTGCCCTGTGACTTAAACAGGGCAAGTGGCCATGTCCCATCTTGGCTCACTTTCTCAGATTTACCAGCAAGGAAGACATCCTCTGAAGATTACATGAGCTGGGAGCCATGGAGTGGTAAAGCCATGATATGCATATATATATATATATTAGGACTATTCAAAAGATCTGAGGAAAAAGCTCTGTGCTTATACAGAAGTGCAGCACTTCATGCGAAAGCATGGCCTGCAGCTCTCCCTCCACTACCTGGCTACTATGAGTGTAGTACATTATGGGGTCTCCATACACTTTGCCACCCCAGATGCAGTTATGGACTTTCTGCATAAATACTGGCTGGCAGAGATGACACAGCCTCACCATGCCTCACAGCCCACAGCTGCTCATGCCCACATGGAGATGAATACTGGTACCCCAACAATCACCAGAGGTAAGCCAGGAACTTGGAGGAGAGAATGAATCATGGTCCTTCCACCCAGGAGTCACAGATGGCTCACCAACCACTGGAGACAGAAGAAAGACTCCTACCTCACTTATATCATGCACCAACAACATGGGAGATGAGTTAGAGGGTTCCTTGGATATGGTTATGGCTATTGTGGCAAACAACCAGTTTGGCATTTCAACCTACCATCTACCAAACTCACAGAGCAATGGGCATCTAGTAGGGCATGGCCAGAATTACACACCAGCATACTTGTCCAGCATGCCTGGCAAGCTCCTGTGGAGCTGGCTGAGAAATCTTGGGCCACAGTGGTAGCAGCCTTAATTGCCTTGTCTCACACTAGCTCATTGGGCCCTGAAGATGCTTCCCAGGACAAGGCTGTCCTGATCCACTCTGCAGGCTGATCCACCCATCGGCTGATGAATGAGGACAATGCAGCTGTGTTGTGAGTAATTTCCATGACTGTTCTTTTTTCCCGTTAGAGACAGGGGTAGGAGCGCACAGACTGGCGATGGTGGTGGGGTGGGGATACTGCAGTCTACATCTAGGGCATTGTGAAGGCTCTGACAGCATCCTATTTGACTCTTTTTCCATCCTCATTGCCTGCCTTGCCCCACCTGCAAGTTTCTTGCCTCAGGACAATATCACAAAGGCCTGGCTGAATCAGGGCAGGCTGACTTTCACCCTTCACTCTGTTTGCAAAGTTCAGAGTCTCACATGTGTATAGTACTTTTAGCAGAGTGGCCCTAGATGGGACTTTCAAGTGGACTACTCCTTAAAGTTTTTGGGAGGCATTGTCTGCCAGCGAACCAAGATGGCAGCATAATCCCACTCAGCTCTGCCCCATGGAATCCACCTTTTGAATCCATCCTTAGCTGCTGAAAATGCTTGTATTGTTCTACCTGCACTTCAGTGTCTAAATCAGGGTTTTTGTAAACTTTCTAACTGATGGAGAGCAAAGCACGAGCCATCTTGAGTGTGCCGGTCATTGGAGGTGCAGCCCACTTTCACTTTCACAGTGAACACCTGGCTTCATACTCAGTTTCTCTCAGCATGGCTATGATTTCTACCCAGCCTGAGGATGTACAGATGATAGCGTGATGCTTGAACAAATCCTCAGAGACGCATCTACTTTGAAGGCACCCTCTACCCAGATGGCCCAAGAACTTCAAGCCCTACTGGGCTAGATAACTACCACTGAGAATAGAGTTCTGACAGTAAAAGAGACCAAGGGCTCTCAGCATGCACATTTCCAAGAATAGGTCACCCAGATCAACTACCTGCTGATGAAGGTAGCTGATCTGGAGAATAGATCCCAGCAAAATAATTTTTACTTTATTGGTTTTTCAGAGGGGCTAGAAGGGTTGGATGTCACACGTTTTTTGCAATGGGCTATATCCAAGTTATTGAATATGCCAGATTGCTGACCCATGGCTACTGAGTGGGCACATTACACTTCCTGGCCTCAAAACCACCAAATGGAGTTGTAGCAGTGTGTGGCTAATGACACTGTTCTGTTTTTTCTTCAGCTGCTTTATTGTGGACTGGAGTGTTTGCTACTGAGGGTCTGCAACTATACAACCCAAGCTGGAGGACATAAATATCCTTTGTTTTGTTATGACTTTTATCTCTGCATTGCCATTATGTTGTTTGGGAGTTTTCAGGGAGGTATTTTTTCTCAAGTACTTTTTACTTTGTATATCTTTAACGTACCGAGAGGGGAGCCTGTCCACTTTGATGTGTTTCCTCATCATGTTCCAGAGGTCAAGTTCTTTAAACAGAGACAATACAATGTAAAAGACCACATGAGCTGACTGTTCTTACTACCTCTCTTTGGGAGAGATGGGTGCTTATAAGATCCTACTCCCCTTATCAATTAATCATGGATGGGTCCCACCCTCATGTTTCCATGGTAATCAATATGAGGAATGGGGAATACCTTTCCCTACTAAGAACTGTTGAACTCCTTCTGGAGGGGTCATCCAAACATGTTTCTTGTTCTGGGGTCTTGGATAGATGGCACTTTGGACCAATCAAGACACCCTTCAGCTGGAGCAGTCTAGCTCCCTCCTGTAACATACACTCTCTTGCTGCATCCCAGACTCTCAAGCATACCATCAGATACCAGGTGCTCCCTCTGTTTAATCAGCTTCTGTCCTCTTCTGAAGTATCTTGGAGCACAGGATAGGCTTAGCCCTGTTTCTGAAGATCCAAGTCATCCTTCTGACTGCTCAGATGGAGAAACTTTGAAACACAGAATTTGCTGCCAGATAAGGACTGCTTGGCTCATCTACTCTGCTCATTCAGTTGGGGCTGCCTAGTGAAAAGACTCAGGAGAGGCCCGCCAGTGCAGCGGTTGGATTTCCGCTTGTGACGCTGGTGATCCGGGTACGGGAACGGACCCAGTTTGCTGGAGGGCTGGCCGGGGAAAGAAGGATTGAGCGTCCTATAGACAGCTCTCCTTCTCCAGGGGAAGGGTGGGGAAGTATCTGGTGCATGAAGAACCCCTAGTGGAGGCCAGGGGTCCCACAACATCAGCGCTCACACTCAATGGAGGTAGGGCAGACACTGGACATCATTGCATGTCCGTGCCTTGGAAGAAAACTAAAAAGGAAAAATGGAGGGGAGAGCCTCCGTCTACATGAAGCCTTCCCTGGGTCTTCAATTGGCCACTGTCGCTGCATTCCCAACCAGACACCAGTTCCACAGCACCCTAATTGGGGGAAGTGACTCCATGTCCCCACCCTCCAGGGAGCAAGCCGGGGGTAACCGGGAGTTGCTGCACTTGGCAGTTGGTGGAAGTCTCGTGGGGCCGTGACCAGGGCAGAGACAGAACAGAGGCCTCCAGGGAAAAAATGATATATATATAAAAAAAAAGACTCAAGAGAATAGTATACAGTATCCCCCTAATAACCTATTAGCACAGAGGAATTATGTGCCAGAGCTCTACACAATTGCCAGCATCAGCCTGATATAGTGGTTATGGTAAGGCCCTGGCAGGAGTAAGATAAGATTAGGATAGTTTTCCTTCTCTATTCCCCATGCATGGCCACAGGCAGTAATATGCAGGATATATTCTGATCCTCCCTAACAGTACTTGCTCACCCATCCTGACTAATCTTTTAGCAACAAGATATCATGCCCTATATAGGGTTGGTGTCTTAAAGTGCCTGCTCTACCACCCCCCCCCCACTGTCCATTTCCTGGTCAATCAGGATTCATGTTACAGGACTGGGTGACCTACTCCAGTGTTGGGCTGTTGCCCTGTCCTGAAAGATACTAATATTGGGTTAATAAATATGGCTGGAAGGCATAAACTTTTTCTGTTACATAGAGTGAGGTTACAGAGGGTGGTGGCAAGTTGTTGTGTTTTGTCTTAAGCCACCTCTTCCACCTTTACCTTATTCAGGTATTGTTACAGGGTTCCCTGTGGAGTGAGGTTCCCTAGCATCTTCTGGCTAGGTGGTAACCATTGGTATACCCCTGACTCAGGCAGGTCCTATATCCCCCAGGTTGGTCATACCCGGGCACCTTGGAGTTCTCTTCCGCACCACTGAATGTATGAGGTCTCTTTCTCTGGTGCACTCCAACTGACACAGGGTCAGTGCTGTTTCTGACTGTTTGTCCTTTTGCATTACTACTATGCGCTAGGTTACAGCCCTGGGTCCAATACCTATCTTGTGCCTGGCATTTTTTTGGTGACAACATCATAACTGTTAGGACCTATTGTGGTCATGTGTACTCTTTTATGCATTAAGTCAAGTTTGAGGTTACATTCAGTGTGAGTGATTCAGCTGCATGATGTCAGTGATGTATCTTTTAGGGCTGGGCATGGGGTTTCAGGCCTATCCAAGTCTAGGTTTAATCTCCTACATTGCACATTTCTTCTTTCTTACTGCAATTTGTGTTGTTTAAGATAAATTGTTAGATGTCATTGCTGCTTCAGAAGAGCTAAACAGCAGACTTTCAGATAAGAGAACTTAAGTTCTACAGTACAGAGTAAAATACTGTAGGAGATAACCTGTTCCATCTTAACAAGGAATCTAAAAAGAGGGAGGGTATTAGAATATATGTGAATTCTATGTTTCATTCAGTATAATTAACACATTTTAATAAAGATCAACAAATAAATGTGGAAACACTGTTGCTAAAACTTTTCCCCATTCTCAGAACTTTTTGATTACTGGTTTATGCTATTGTCTGCTGGACTTAGATTTATCTAGTACACATCAGATTATATCAGAAATACAAATATCCTGTGAGGAGGGTGATGTATTTCTGAGGACCTTAACATGAGTGATATAGATTGGGTGACTCGCTCTACCAGTGCTTCTGCAGGAAAGGCACTAATTAATGTCTGAGAACAAAACACAGTAAAACAATCAAGGATGTAACCAACTAGGGGAGGTAATGCTTTGAATATTGTATTAAGCTCGATGGACATTAATATAAGCAATTGTAGAGCTTGCCCTGCGTTAGCAAACAGTGATTATAATACAATTAAATTTAACATTGATCACTCTCACATTCTATACCAAAGGATATCAGAGTTTTATTCATGTAAGAAAGCCCACTTTGCACAAACTGATAAAACATATAGAAACATAGAAACATATACTTTGATGGCAGTTAAGGACTGCTTGGCCCACCCAGGCTGCCCATTTCCCTACCTACAGGATAAACTGCAGAGTCTAGTTAACCAACAGCCTACTTCCTCCTGTCCCCCACTATAATTGCCTTATGTCTGTCCCATGCATGTTTGAATTCTCCTACTGTTTTAGACCCCACAACCTCCCCAGGAAGGCAGCTCCATGTGTCCACCACTCTATCCATGAAAAAATACTTCCTCACATTGCCCCTGAGCCACCCCCCCCCATCTTTGAATTGTGTCAACTTGTTCTTGCACATCTCTTTTTCTGAAAGATGCAATTCTTCTGGACTTTGTTGATTCTCTTGCAGTACTTGAAAGTTTCTATCATGTCCCCCCATCCCTCCTTTCATCACAGGTATACATATTAAGCTCTCTCAGTCTCTCTCTTCATATGGTTTCTGATGCAGACCCTGCACCATTTTAGTTGCCCTCCTCTGGACAGCCTCCATCCTGTCTATCTCCTTGCAGAGATGGGGTGTCCAAAACTGCATGCAGTACTCCAGATGGGGTCTCACCAACTGCCTGTACAGAGGGATAACAACTTCCTGTTTTCTACTGGTGATGCCGCTCCCTGTGCATCCCAGTATCCTTCAGCTCTCCTTACTGCCTTCTCACATTGCTTGCTCACCTTTAGGTCATCTGATATGACTACCCCCAGGTTCCTTTCCATTTTTGTTGTTGTTAATACCTCCCCTGCCATTGTGTACTCCTCTCTTGGGTTTTTGTTTCCCAGGTGTATTACTCTGTACTTCTTTGCACTGAATCTAAGTTGTCATACATCTGACCATTCCTCCAAACTTGCCAAGTCCCTCTCATCCTTTCCACCCCTCCTTGTGTATCAACTCTGTTACAGATCTTTGTGTCATCTGCAAAGAGGAATACTTTTCCTTCTAGAACCTCTGCAGTGTCACCTATAAAGACATTAAAGAGGACTGGACCCAGTACTGAACCCTGCGGTACCCCACTAGTAACCCCCCTATCTTCGGAGTGAGTTCCATTTACTATTACCTTCTGTGTCCTGTTGTGCAGCCAGATTACTACTCAGGCTACCACCCTGGGACCCACTCCCAGGCTGGCTAACTTGATTATTAATCTTTTGTGCAGGACTGTGTCAAATGTCTTGCTAAAGTCTAGGTAGCCCCTCTCTGGTCTATTACTTTGGTCACCCAGTCAAAGAAATCAATTAGATTTGTCTGACATGACCTTCCTGCTGTGAATCCATGCTGCCTTGGGTCCTGTACCCCACTGGCCTCTAGGTACTCAACAATTCTTTCTTTCAGAAGTGATTCTATCATTTTCCCCACCACTGAGTTCAAACTAACAGGTCTGTAGTTTCCTGCTTCTGCCTTGCTCCCACTTTTGTGAAGTGGAATCATATCTGCCCTGCTCCAGTCCTCAGATATCACCCCATCCTCCCATAATTTGTTGAAAAGGGTGGTCAGTGGTGTCACTAGGTCCCCTGTTAGTTCTTTTAGGATTTTGGCATGAATCCCATCAGGCCCCATTGCTTTGTCCACCTTGTATTTTAGGAGTTCTTTCAGGACCCTTTCTTCTGTAAGTGGACTGGTGTCAACCCCCCTGCCCAGAGTGCTTCTATTGTTTGGCTTAGGTAACTCCTATTCTCCTTCTTTTGTGAATACTGAGCAAAAGTATTCATTCAGTATCTCTGCCTTTTCACTATCTCCCTCAACCCACCTCCCCTTCCCTTTATTAATCTTCATTATCCCACCCTTAACTGTTCTTTCCTCCCTAATGTACCTATAAAAGGTTTTATTCCCCTTCTTAACTGAGTTGGCTACCTTTTCCTCAGTTTGGGCCTTTGCTATTCTGACTGCCTTCCCCACTTCCTTCTGCTTTAAATTAGAACTTAACATCTCTAAGTGCAAAATTATGCATCTAGGTGGTCATAATAATTATGCATATAATATTGGGAATAACAGTCTAATTGTAACATGTGAAGAGAGGGATCTAGGTGTAAAAATAACCACAGACTTAAAGTTTAATACAGATTGCAAGGAGCAGGTTAAAAGAGCCAATCAAAACTTGAACTGCATATTTCCAGCAGAAGTGAGAAGGTCCTTATGCCATTGTATGGAGCCCTGGTGAGACCTCACCCAGAATATTGTGTCCAGGTGTGGTCTCCCAAAAAAATTGAGGATGTAGTGAGAATTGAGGGCGTACAGCATAGGGCAACTAAATCAGTGATTGAACTGAAAAATTTATCATATGAAGTGAGATTGGAAAAACTTAATTTGTACACCTTGTACTATAGAAGATTAAGAGGCGATCTATGTATGATGTTCAAAATATCTAAAGATACATCACTAAGGAAAGATCTTGGAATATCTTTTAGAACAGGTTGGACTAGTGCTAGAAAACATAATATGCAACTAGATCTGCCTAAATGGAATACAAATTTTAGGAAACACTAGTTCACAAACAGGATGGTTACTGCCTGAAATAACTAACCAATAAATGTGGTTGAGAGTACAAGTATGGGCTTGTTTAAAACTAGAATTGATATCTTTTGTCAAGATAAAACTACTGCCTTTAAATAATAGGATTGGCAAGCATTATAGACACAAGTCACACAGCTTGAATTTACTTATGAAACTTATGAACTGATACAGTTCCTTGTCATGCTCCTTCTGTGATTCCTTATACTTCTTGAATTCCACCTTTTTCTTCCTAACCTTCCCTGCCACCTCTTTTGAGAACCATAGTAGTTTTTTAGTCAGTTTTGTTTTCTTTGTTTCACACAATGGCTTGTTGCTTCCATGATGGCAGTTTTGATTTTTCTCCATTGTTCTTCTACCCCTCCTTTCTGGCCATTTGCTAGTGCATTCCTTAGGTATTCGACCATTTTGCCAAATTCAGCCCTTCTAAAGTCCAATATCCTTGTTTTTGTATGGCTTGTTTCCATGGTTGCGCTTATTGTGACCCACACTGTGTGGTGGTCACTTGTTCCCAGATGGCTACCCACTTCTAAATCTGTGATCCTCTCCCCATTTGAGAGTATCAGGTCTAATATTGCTCCCTCCCGAGTGGGTTCCAATACTAGCTGTCTAAGGCATGCCCCGTAGGGCATTGAGAATGACCCACTCTTGGATGTGGCAGCAGTACATGTCATCCAGTTAACATCTGGCTTATTCAGGTCCCCCATAAACAAAATCTCCCCTTTTTCAGCCATTCTGAGAATGTCTTCTATCATTTCCTTGTCCATGTCCTCTCCCTGAGATGGGGGTCTGTATACAACCCCTGTGCAGATTGTGGTGCGAATCCCTGTCTCCAAGGTGACCCACAGTGCCTCTTGTCCTTCCCTTTACTTTTCAGTTCTGTAGCTTTGATCCCTTCCCTTATGTAGAGAGCTACCCTACCTCCTCTTTTACCCTCCCTGTCCTTTCTATAGATTGTGTACCCTGGTATGTTGACATCCCAGTCATGGTTGTCTGTGTACCATGTTTCCATGATAGCCACAATATCCAAGTGTTCCTCTTCCATCAGGGCTACTAGCTCAGGAAGCTTGTTTCCCAGACTATGGGCACTGGTACTCATTGCCCTCCATTTAATGTTGGCATTGTCTTTTGTTCCCCCCATCCCTGTCCTTATTGTCTTTGTCTATTTTTCTATTTACCCCATCATGCCTTCTGTCAAACACTGTACCTCAGTGTTTGCCTTACTATCTGCCATGTTTTGTGGAGGGAGGCTTGAAATTTCCAGCTTCCTATCAGCACCCCCCTCCTTGGCTAGTTTCAAAGCTTGCCAATGATGCATTTAAACCTATCACCTAGGAGCTTGGTTCCCTTCCTGGACAGATGAAGACCATCATGCCAGTATAGACCTACATCTCTCCAGGTAGACCCCCAGTCCCCAATGAAGCCAAAACCCTGTGCTCTGCACCAGTTTTGCAACCATTCATTGAACTGCATGGTGTACAGTACCCTAGATTCACCCATGCCATAGACAGGCAGCACCTCTGAGAAGGTTACTGTGTTTGCCACCTGTCTGAGGCCCCTCCCCAACTCCACAAACTCATCTTGCACTGCACTGATCTTATGCCCAACTAGGTCATCTGTCCCAAGGTGGACCATGATATCTAGTTCCCTCTCCTGTGATACTGTCCCTGCAATCCTGAGAATTCGCTTCCTGTCTCTCCAAGCCATGGCAGCAGGCAAGCACCTTGCTTCCCTCTCCCCTCCCATCCCCAGTTCTACCCCCCTGACAATTGAGTCCCCTGCCAGAAGTTGCTTCCTTCCCCTGTGGTGTCCCTTGCCACCCTTTTTGTGGGTCTCTCTTGTGGATGTCCCCAGCATTCCTCTTGGTCGCCACTGAGGGTGTCATCATAGAGGAACCTTGCTCTGCCAGAATGGCATATGAATTGTGGAGAGGTACAACTAGAGGGATGCGCCTCTATTCCACCACCCTCACCTTTCCAAAGCCCACTGTGATCCAACTGCTCCTCATTCTTGTCAACCTCTGAGGCAGCGATTGTGGCACTGGTGCTCTTTGGGTGGGGGAGGTTTCCCTAGTCCTTGCCAGTTCCGCCTGGACATGGGCAACCTCCTCCCTCAGAGCTGACAGTTGCCTGCAAATAGGGCAGCAATGCAGTTTCCAGAATGTCTCCTGAAAAATTGCTGCCCCACAGCTAGTGCATTGCACCACTCCCCACATGTCCCCCTCCCTTATAATATATAATATGTAATATATATATAATAGATTTTTGGGGATTCCTTATTACAAAATTGCAATGTTAAAGAGATGTGTCTAAAGCACAAACATGCCATACTACATGTTAGCAAAAAAAAATACCAAAATATAAAAAGGTAACGGATGGTAAAATAAAACCTAAATGATTAAATAAGAAAATTATTGGGTTAAGGAAGAAAAATAAAATATATAGATCTTTCAAAAAGACCAAAATACATTTTCATGTGGTAAATATAAAGAGTTACAGAAGATATACAAGAGTGAGATTCATAAGGCAAAGAGGAACATGGAACTCACTCTGACTAGTAATGCAAGTAAAGACAAAACAAAACCTTCTTTAGATATTTCTTCTTTAAAAAGACCTAAATGTAAAATTGGTTTTATAATCATTAACAAAACTATCAGTGAAGTTAAGGAAATGGCAGGCGCATTTAATGACCATTCTTGCAATGTGTTTGCAAAAAAGTGTAGAGCTCCTAAAAATGATGCTATTAGCACAAGTTGTTATATTGAAATCTTTAAAGAAGAAATTAAGAATAAAATCAAAATATTCTTAAAAGCTGATTCATCCCCAGGTCCAGATATAATAACTGGTAGCATGTTAAAAATGATGTCCAAATATTTAATCTCCCCTAACTCAGTTTAAATAATAGCCACATACCGAGTGGTTGTAAAAAGGCAAATGTGGCCCCAATGTTTAAAAAAGGTGAAAAACATAGTATTGGCAACTATAGACCTATTAGCCTCACATCTATAATATGTAAGATGCAGGAGGGTATCATTAAGGACAAAATATCTTCCACCTTGGATAATATTGATCCAAATCAACATGGATTTATGAAAGGGAGAGCTTGCACACAAATCTGTTGTGTTTTTATGAGAAGGAAAGCCATCAATTGGACAAAAAAGTGCAATATTATTTATTTGGACCTAAGTAAAGCTTTTGATCTTGTACCTCACTGGGCAATGATAGAGGAATTGGAAGCACAGAATGCTAGTATGAAATATTTCAGATGGATTGCTAACTGGCTGGAAGGGCATATTCAAAAGGTTTTTATCAATGGCTTTTTGTCAAATGAGGGCCAGTGGAATTCCACGGGGATCGGTATTGGGACCACTTTTATTTTATCTTTTTATGTCTGATCTTACAAAGAATATATCAAGTTGATGTACAAAATATGCTGATCATTCAAAAATAGGTGGCCCATACAACTCTAAAGAAGTACACAGGATACAGGAAGATTGAATCATATTACAAACTGGTTTGTAACCTGGGAGATGCAGTTTAACCATGAAAATGCAAAGTCATGCATTTAAGTGTGAAAAATAAAAAAAAATCCATATTTTCTATGTGGAAGGCAACTGTCTGAAACTAATGATGAAAGAGACTTGGGGATCATAGTTAGTAATGACTTAAGCAGCACAAAGCAGATAAATAAAGCTATTAACAAAGTTAATAAAATAATTTGGTCAATTCAGAGGAATATGAAATACAAGGACTCAGTAGTAATAGTGCCTCTATACAGGGTCTATGTTCGACCACACTTAGATTATGACTCTCAGTTCTGGTACCTATATAAAAAGAGAGAGAGAGATGTGTTTTTTCAGGTAGAAAAGTAACCAAACATATGTTAGAATTACATGAACTCAGTTATTCCGATAGATTAAAATGCTTAAACCTCATGACACTTACAATGAGACTCTTAAGAGGAGATTTGTTTCTCAGGAGAGACAATGTTCAGGACCAAAACTTGATGAATAACATGGGATTTGAATTTAGGGAAGGATCAGGGGACACTCATTCCAAATAAAAGGACAAAGCCTCAACAGTCCAAAAATAAAACATTATTTTTTTCTGAAAACTATGAACTGTTGGATTCACTCCCAGATTATATAATTACTTGTAATAACAAACAGTCATTTAAAGCTGGAATGGATAAACTAATACTGTCTGGAGCAAGTCTTCAGTATTATGGGTACTGAGTAAGGAGCATAAATGGGCTTCGGCCTACTGCTCCTGAAGACACCTTAGTATGGACGTTAGTATAAACCTTAGTATGTTGTAGACAATTAAATTAATCCCAGCTAAGGCTTGTTGAGTTTTGAATACAATTTGAGTCACCTGTTTTGCAGGTTGTGATATAACCTCTTCACCACAGGAATTGCAACTCACTTATCTATAGCTCAGTGGCACACTGAATGTGTGTTTGCTTAACAGGCAAAGGATCAGTTAGTCATATCCTGGCAGGGACTTAAACATTTTTTTGTAAAATGGAAGCTCACTTGAGTAGTGATTCATGGTAGTGTGGGGTTGAAATAGTACATTACATGAGAAGTAAATTTAGTTAAGTACAACAATTTGTGAAGGCAAATTGCTTGCTTGAATTAGATCCCCAATCACCTGTTTTGCAGGTTGTGACATATCCGCTACTCCACAGGAAATGCAATTTGCTTATCTTCAGCTTTGTGGCACACTAAATGTATATCGGCTTAGCAGGAAAAGGATCAGCTGTTTAAATTCAGGTAGATATAGTCTGAATCCTGGCAAGGACTTAAACATTTTTTTATCTTGTTTTGTAAGATGGAAACTCATCTGAGCACTGTATGGTGTGTGGATTTGGAATAGTAAATAATGTAAGTACATTTAGATAAGAACAATAGTTTGTGAAGGTAAATCACCTGCTAAGATTGGATCCCCAATTGCCTGTTTTGCAGCTTGTGACATAGCCTCTACACTATAGGAAATGCAATTCACTCACATGTAACTCAGTGGCACACTGAATAAGTGTTTGTTTAGAAGGCAAAGGATCAGTGGTTCAAGTGCTGGTATGGATTTATACATTTGTTTAATTTTTGGGGGTAAGATGGAAGCTCACTTGAGTGAGGATTCATGGTGGTGTGGAGTTGGCACAGTAAATTATCTGAAAGTAAATTTAGCTAAGAACAACAGTTTGTGAAGATAAATCACCTGCTGGGTTTAGATCCTAATTAGATCCTAAGCCCCTGTTTTGCAGGATGTGACATACCTCTCCACCACAGGAACTGCCACTAATGCTATGTGAACTGTTCTGCTAAAAATCAGACCCCCCCAAGATCCATGACTCACTCACGGACTTGAATAAATATGGACTTTAGCAGTAAAGTCAGGTTCCAAGTCCATGAGTGCCACTTCTTAGTTTCGCTGGCAGCATGATAGGGGAGGGGAGAAAGCACATGTGTTACTCAGATGGGGAGTATTTCTTCCTGATCTGTGCACTGACTATATGATGGGGAAGGAGAAAAAGCACACACACCACTCAAGTGTTGATGATACACTAACTACATGTCGAGTAGCATTGGTGCCAGTGATGAGGGTCATGACCTTCATCAGCCAATCATCACCACTGGCAAAAAAGTCATGTGACTTCATGGTGGTACTATAACTGAAGACACAGTGATGGGGGTTAGAGGAGAGCAAGAGAGAGACACACTACAAAAGGAGAGAATGAGAGAGTGAGATGGGAGGGACTAGAGTGTGGACTGGTCCTGCTCTGGTTCTGAAGTTACAAACACACACACACACACACACACACACACACACACACACATGCAATTATAGGGACGGCAAACTCAGAGAGAAAGGAGAAGGGAGAAAAATCAGAATAGAGATCAGAGAGAGACAACTGATCATGGTGGGGGGTTAACTACTTTGCTGGACCTGGTTTTCTGCTTTCTTTACTGTGCATGCAAAAAGCAACTGCAGTACACAATAAGCACTGAAGCAGCAGAGAGACAGACTGAGAAAGAAATGACTAAATAAACAGATTTTAGAGAGAAAGAGGAAAAAGTGAGTGATCAGGCAGTGAGTGTATGTGGTTCACTCTGCCAGTGACTATGTCTAACAGCAGGTAGCTGAAAAGAAATAAGAAGAAAAAAGTACTGGCAGTGAAAAGGAGAGATTAGAATAGTACTGTCACTGCCATGGGCTGCCTGTGCTTGCAGGATAGAGCTTCTGAAAAATACAAAAGTACCTAAGAAAATACCAGCAGATTAAAGAAGCAGATTAAACAAAGAGGCTGCCTGTGCTTGGAGGGTAGGGCTTCCAAAAATACAAAAGTGCAGTACCTGAGAAAATACTGGCAGTAAATTAAGAAAGTAGATTAGACAGAGTCTAATCTACTTTTTTAATTTGGTACCAGTATTTTTTCAGGTACCTGCATTTTTCAGAAGCCCCGCCCTGCAAGCACAAAGTGAGAAAGCGAGAGAGAGATGAAGACAACAGTGATTGTACATGCACTGTGCTGGCTACCTGTACCTGCCTGCAGATTGCAAAAAAAAATACAGCAGATTAAGGAGAGATTAATTGAATGAGAAGAAAACAGAGATGAGGTGCTGCTGTGCTGGCTGCCTTTACCTGCATGTCTTATAGTTGTCCCCTTCTCGTGGGTTCCTTGGCTTGTTTGTCTTCCATCAACTTTAGCAGTTTTATTTTATTTTTAATACAAATTATGATTTAAAGTATTCCCATTGGCCCTCTTTGTTGAAAACTACAGAGATGGCCTCCTTTTGTGTATTTTAACACATTTATAAACATATTGATAAATATTTATTTTTTTAGTTGCTTAACCAGGAGTAGCACACTAAGCTGAAAGCTTTTTTACAGGAGTGACCTGGGAGCACAGGGAAGTTAAGTGACTCGCTCAGGGTCACACAGTATGCAAGTGGAAGATGTGGGATTCAAACCCCACGTCTGGTCTGCTGGATGTCACCAGATTTGCAGCTCAGAGCCTTAAACCACTGTGCTATACTGCCTCCCATAATCAGAACCCCACTGTGTTCCTGTTCTTATTTAATAAGAATCAGAACTTTACCAACTCCTTCCAGCTCTAACTGCAACTCTCTTGCATGCAGCTCACTGGGACACTGAATGTACGTTTGTTTAGCAGGCAAAGGATCTGTGGTTTGAATCCAGGCAAGCACACAGTGCATTGTATTTTAATACATAATTATTTCACACTTTAGAGACATTATTTGACACTGTTAGTACCATTGGTACTTTCATTTGTCCTGTTGTCAAGCTGGTGTCAGAGGCGCCACTTTGTTTCCATTTTTCTGTTCTTCTTGTTAACATTGAGAAATGGTTATATGTAAAGAATATGACCGTCTTTATATATGCAATAGTAAGGCAGATGGCGAAATACTTGTTAGATTTTATATGGTCCAGTAGTGAGCTGATTCCCAGGGTTTGAATTTTCTGTTGCTGTTGGTAAATATTAAATTTATACCAGAGGAGTGATTCCTAAGACTGGTACTAGAAATAATGTACATAGACAGAAGGGCTCAACCCTGAGGGAAAAAACCATCTTGTTGATAATATCCAAGAGGTAACTTGTTTAAAGAGTAACCAAACAAAACTGAAATGTTACCACTTACTAATTGATGCCCTCCTACCCCTTCTTGTCCCATGGGCTCACATGGTTTCCACTGCTATCCATTATCTGGGCATTCAAATAATGCAATATTTTCCCCAGATTTGTAAAATCAACTTCCAACACCTCCTGGATGAGCATAAATGGGATTGTGACATATAACTTAAATTTAATTTATCCCACCAAAAAGATTTCTTACCTAAAGATGGTAGTCACTGCCAAGTTACTTTACATACTGTCGCACCTACCACCATGTCTGTCTCCCCAAATGGTTCCAGAAAATTGACACCCTTAAGAAAAGTATCTGGCATTTATCTCTGACCTTGAAAACCTAAATTGGGACTGACTTAGATTAATATCAGATATTAATTTGGGCTGGGAGTACTTCACAAGTGAATTCCTGAAAGTATGTAATAAGCATATACCAATTAAGACTAGAACAATTTTACTCAGGTCTGCTCCTTGGTACTCTCCTAATTTAATCAAAATGAAATGTGATAAAGATATGGCTTAGGAAAAAGCCTGACTGGCTGATACTTTAGAGGATTAGCAATATTACAGGAACCTAAGAAATAAATATGTAGTTAAAAATAGACTTTTTAGGACTAAAACATCTGACTCTGTTGGAAACCAAAAAAAAGTTTTTGTCCAGTATTAAGGATCTTAATGGTCAATCTAGGCTTTATGAAACTATACAGCTTTCTCCAAAGAAACATTTTGACTATGGTACTTCTCTCCCTGATAGGTTCAGTAAATTTTTTGCTGAATCAGGAAAAGGTTTTGGTGATTTGGAACAAGTATTATTGATTCCTGTTGATACTGATCAGGAGGACATCATCTCATTTTCCTTTGGTGAAATTAAAAAGTTAAAGTGCTGGAATTCTTGCTGGAATTAAAAGTCAGTGGGAGTTGCGGCCTTGATGGTTTGACTTCATCCATGTTGAAATACTCTGCTTTTCAAGTTGCAGACTCCCTTACTTACTTATTCAATTGCTCTATTTAATCTGGCACCATTCCCCAGGCCTAGAAGCTAGCCAGGGTTGCTCCTATTTTTAAAGGGTGTAGCCCTTGTTACTCCCTCTGGTTAGCAAAATATTAGAAGAATTACTGGTTAGGCAATTGACTATCTTCAGGGTCAGCATTTGTTTGACCAGTTTCAATCCGGTTTTCGTAGGCATCATGGTACACTGGTCTCCATGTTGAGGGCCTTGGATGACATTGGCAAAGCAATGGATGACCAGTGTTCCACTGGGGCTATCTTTGTCGATCTCTGCAAGTCCTTCGACAGAGTTGGCCACCAAATATTTCTGCAGAGGCTTGATGAAGTGGGTATGAGTAGGGAAGCCTTAATTTGGTTCCATTCATATTTAGGGTGCAGATGACAGATTACAGTTGTAAATGGGTTTGAGTCCTCCCTCACTTCCTGTTGTCAGAGGTGTACCCCAGGGCTCTGTCCTGGGACCTCTCTTTAGGTATTCCTTAAAGATCTGAGCACCAGAGTTGGGAGTTCATTGTACCATTTATATGGTGATGATACAATAATATATATCTCAGAGTCATCTATTTCCATGATTCAGGACACACTGCAGAACAGTTTCAGTCACCTCCAGACTTATTTTACATCTTCTAAACGGAAAGTAAATATTTCTAAGACTAAGTCTATGCTATTTGGAGCTTCAACTAAATTAAAAATTGTAATGGGCTTTGTATACTGGATGGTAATGGAACTGTTCTGGAGTGTGTTGAATCCTATAAATATCTGGGTTTCTGGAACAATCAGATTTAGGGAATAAACTTGTTGATAAACTAATTTCTCAGTTGAGTAAAATAGTTGGTTTATTGCATACAAGTCAACACTGTCTAGATTCACAGACATTAAAAACTAAATATTTTCCATGGGGTGATCTCTTGCAGCAGGTAATACACTTGGGATATCGCCAGATGTCGCTGTGGCACACAGCATCTCTTCTAGCAGTCTTTTCCAGGGGCTGCCCACACATGACATCATCTTCCTGCTTCCTATATAAGTGTGGGAGGTCCCTGATATCCTCAGTTCATTTTTCCACCATCTTCAGCTCACATGCAGCCGCTAGTGTACAGAACAGCAGTTATCGACAAGAACTTGAGCTTAGAAGTGAAATTTTTCCATTTCACTTTCTACATCAACAAATCTCAAAAGACTCTATAAGCAAGACAGCACTATTTAGTTCCTGCCATTGTGGTAGAAAAATCTACTGTTTTGACAATCACGCCACTTATGTAAGGTGTCAGGGACCCACACATGACACCACCTGCTGCACACATTGCCAGGATTTCAACCAGGCAACCCATCAACGATGGCTGCAGGAGACTGAATCTTATCTTATGGGCTTTACACCAGTTGTACAGCATAGAGTGATCAATGCCCCTTTAATGGGTCTAAACCTTTTGCCCAGATACTCAAACACTTATAGATGATCTCCAGTCTTCAGAACAGACACTGCACACTGTACATGGCATGTACCATACTACAGCCATTGTACTGTCCCCAATCCTCCTTTTATTCAAAAGAGTTGGGAAATACAGAGGTTCACATAGTGAAGGATCCCATGGTTCCTCCCAGCCTTCTTCCAGGACCAACACCTCTGTTGCCAAGGGTTCCCGCTCCCACCCTCCTGGTGAAACTGGTCAGTCTGCCTCCCAGTGACCAACTGGGACATTGTCCATGCTTCCTTGCTGAGATCTTGGAAGCAGTGGGCAGTCACTTTGCATTCCATTTAGAAGCCTGGCAAATGATCACATCAGATGAGTGGGTACTTCAGATCATTCAGAGGGGTCACACTCTGGAACTTTTTTCTGCCCACCTCATTCCCTCCCCACTGTCTACTACCCACCACACATTCCCATTCTCCAGGAGGAACTCCAGGCTCTTCTGACCAAGAAAGTCATTTATCTGGTACCTCCTTCAGAGCATCAAAAGGATTTTTATTCCCAATTCTTCCTGGTACCCAAACAAACTGATGATCTCAGACCAATACTAGACCTCAGACAACTGAACCTACACATCCAGTACAAAAGGTTCCACATGGCCACCCTAACTTCCATCATGCCAATGTTGAAACAAGGGTATTGGCTATGTGCCCTGGATATTAGGATGCGTACTACATATCCCCATCCATCCTGTCCACCACAGGTTTCTTCATTTCACCCATTGGGACAACATTACTAGTTTTGGACACTCTCGTTCAGTCTCTCATCTGCCCGAGTGTTCACGAGTGCCTAGTGGTAGTAGCAGCAACTCTATGATGGGACGGACACTTTGTCTTCCTATATCAGGATGACTGGCTCATCAAGGCTAAGTCCAAAACCTCTCTGCTTTCCCTCCTTCAAGCAACCCTTATTCTGTTTCACTCCCTAAGGATTATGGTCAACTGGCCAAGAGTCCAATCAGCCCCTACACAGTTGCTCCAATACATAGGGCAGTCCTGGACACCGTCTCTGCCAGGGCTTACCTCCTAGCTGACAGGTGAGGCAAGCTGCTGTCTCTGGCTTCCCAGATACAAGCTCAAAAAGTAGTCCAGCCAGATGTATCTTATGCCTTCTAGGACATATGGCTGCCACCATCCCTATGATGGCACTTGCCTGTCTTCACATGAGACCAGTCCAGTGGGTTCTCCAGAACCAATGGCCTCAAAGAACAGGAAATTTCAAATACAAAGTCAGTCACTCCTACGCTGCAATCTGCCCTATCATGGTGGACCCACCGTGCCAATTTATCTCAAGGCATGCCCTTCCAATCTCCCTTACCCCAGATGACATTAACCATGGATGCTTCTCTAGAAGGGTGGGGTGCACACCTGGGTCCTTAAAGGACACAAGGCAAGTGGACCCATTCTCCCACTCCTCCCCACATAAATCTCCTGGACATGAGGGCGGTCCGCTTAACCCTCCAGGCCATTCAACCTCATTTGTCTCCAGGATCATTGCTGATTCAATCAGACAACACCTCAGTAGTTTATTACACCAACAAACAAGGAGGTACAAAGTCCCATACTCTATGCAGGGAGACAATTGCAGTCTGGCAGGAAGCCATATGGCAACACCTTTTGCTGACATCCATCCATCTACCAGGATGCCACAATCTTCTGGCCGACCTTCTCAGTCACCAGTCTTCCACACATGAATGGACACCTTCATCACAAAGTTTTTCAGAAAGTCTTTCATTCTTGGGGGATCCTGCAACTGGACCTGTTTGCCTCCCCTGTCAATCACCATCTCTCCAGATACTATTCCATCATCCCGAACAAAAAGGGATGACCTATAGATGCCTAGTCCCAGTCATGGACAGAACTCTTCTTATATGCTTCCCCCCCATCCCTCTCCTGCAATGGACTCTACTGAAACTAAAATCCAAACTTGCCACCATGATTCTCATAGCCCCTCTGTGGCCTCAGGAGGTGTGGTTTCCCCTACTTCAACAGATCTCAGTAGCTAAACCCATTCCATTACCAATAAGACCAGACCTGTTGACTCAGAATCAAGGGACCCTTCTACATCCCAACCTGAAGTCACTACACCTTCACGCCTGTCTCCTGGGGATGCTTTCATAGCATGTCTGCAAGTGTCCTCCCCGTGGCCAATAGTCTATTAGCATCACATAAACCAGTGACCATGGAAACTTACAAAGCCAAATGGAAATGCTTTTCTGTCGGGGCAGCCTCCCGGTCATTGGATCCCTATTCTTGACCACTAATGAAAGTGTTGGATTAGCTGGCCTTGATTGCTGAGACAGGATTGAGCTATTCTTCTATTAAAGTCCATTTGGCCTCCATTTCAGCCTTCCATGACCCTTTTGATGGCAGATTACTGTATTAACATCTAGCCAAAATGTTTTTAAGAGGAATGTTACGTATCAAGCCTCCCATCAGATTGCCCACTCCTCCATGGGATCTCAATTTTCTGATACAGAAACTGACCCTTGAACCTTTTGAACCTGTGGCCACTTGTGACCTCCATTTCCTTTCTTGGAAAACACTATTCTTAGTGGCTGTCACATCTGCTCGACGCATTTCTGAGCTTCATGTCCTCGTGTAAAGAACCTTACTTAATTGTTCATAAAGACAGAGTGGCACTTCGCACCAATCCTTCCTTCCTACCTAAGATCATGTCGGAACACACCTTAAACCAGTCCTTGGAGTTACCAGTCTATTACTCTGAACACTCCAATCGAGGTCGAATGCCTCCTAAGTACCTTAGATGTCCATCTTATATTAAGGTATTATACTAATCGAACTGAATCAATTAGAAAGACCTCTCAATTTTTTGTTACCTTCACCTCAAACAGAGAAGGTCTCCCAGTCACTCAGCCGACCCTCTCCAATTGGCTAGCACATTGTATAACATTTTTTACATAAATACAACAAGCCATTACCAGGACCTGTCCAAGCCCATTCTACCACAACAATGGCCACTACAGTGACCTGCTTCAAAGGGCATCTATCACAGATATCTGCAATGCAGCTACCTGGTCCACAATACATACTTTCATGAAGCACTACAACTTAGATGTTGCTTCACACACACGTGAGATGGCCTTTGACTGAGCTGTCCTTTAAGACCTTCTATCATAATGCCACCCTTCTTGGGTTTACTGATTGGGATTCATCCCAAGTGTATTACCTGCTGCAAGAGATCACCCTGTGGAAGATAGTACAGTTATGTAAAATCTTACTGTAACAGTTGATCTTTGAGGATATATCTTGTAGCAGGTGCAATCCCTCCCTCTGTCCCTCTCCTTCTCTAGGAGAACAACTTCTGGTCCAATAATTTATGGGTTGAGATACCTATGGTACCTCGCTCTCCCTCAGTCCTCAATTAGAAAGCTGAATTGGGGGGAGGGAACTGAGGATACCAGGGACCGCCCACACTTATATAGGAAGCAGGAAGATGATGTCATGTGTGGGCAGCCCCTGGAAAAGACTGCTAGAAGAGCTACCATGCACCACAGCGACCTCTGGCGATGACCCAAATGTATTACCTGCTGCAAGAGATACCCCTCAAAGATCTACTGTTATGGTATGTTTTTACATAACTGTACTTTCAGATACAGATTATACCTTTAATTGATTACACTGACGTATTGTATGACAGTACTTCTAAAGATACTGCATAAACTAAATGTCCTTTAGAGTCGGCTTGCCAGGCTAATATTAAGATGCCTTAAGGAGATACACCAATGTGAACTGTATTTGAATTTGGGTTGGCTCTCTTTAGCAAACAGGAGGTAATTACATAAAAGTATATTGATGTATGAAAGTGTTTTGGGTTTACTTCCTAATTTTTTAAATGAAAGATTGACCTTCAGGAATATAGACCCTTCTTTCAGGAATTCTCATTTAGGACAGCTGTTGGTCCTACGCTCTAAAACAAACTCTAGCCAGAGCCAATAGGGCTGTGAAGAGCTACCAAATGACCAAAGTTATTTTCTTGTTGGTCATATTGTGCTGTTTATTTATTTATTTATACATCAGTTTACAACCTTTGAGCCAGCGCTCATTTCCAAAGTACCTCGTCACAAAGAGGATAAAACACAGTACAACATTTCGTTACATCATTGTAGGTAACAGCATTTTTTTTTTTTTTTACATCATAGCAGGCAACAGTTAGGCAGATATATGCTGTAATTACTTTGTTTACAATAACAGTGTAACAGGTTAGGTATTGACAGGTTATAACAGTTATTAGGATAAGATTGAGAGGAGTGCATACATTGGTTAAACAGACAAATTAGTCTTGAGCAGGGACTGCTAGGTTAGTAAAAACAGGTGGCTTTGGGACAGGGTAGGTGATAGGTAGGGGCGAGCCACTCTGGGAGTTTTGTCAGTTGTTGATTGTGAAGCTACTCAGGGGTTTATCGGGTACAATGAGCTTAAGACACCTACGATAGGGGACAAGCACAGCTCACATGTTAAATACAGTGGCGTGAAAAGTATTTGCCCCCTTCCTGATTTCTCTGTTATTGCATATTTGGCACACTGGATGTTTTCAGGTCTTTAGACAAAATGTTATATTAGATAAAGGAACCTGAGTGAACAAATAACACTTGTTTTTTTTTACTTATTTCATTTGTTAATGAAAAAGTTAACAAAACCAACTGGCACTGTGTGAAAAGTAATTGCCCCTTACACTTGATAACTGGTTCGCCACCTTTAGCTGCAATGACTGCAACACAAACGCTTCCTATAATTCAATATCAGTCTTTCACATCGCTGAGGAGGAATTGTAGCCCACTCTTCCTCGAGAACTGCTTTAATTCAGTAACATTGGTAGGTTTTGAGCATGAACTGCTTGTTTCAGGTCCTGCCACAGCATCTCTATTGGGTTTAGGTCTGGACTTTGACTAGGCCACTCCAAAACTTTAATTTTACTTCTTTTCAGCCATTCTGATGTGGACTTGCTTTTGTGTTTTGGATCATTGTCTTGCTGCATGACCAACTACGCTTCAGCTTCATCTGACAGGCGGATGACGGACATTCTCCTTAAGAATTTTCTAGTACAGAGCAGAATTCATGGTTCCTACAATTATGGCAAGTCGTCAGGTCCTGGGACAGCAAGCAGCCCACACCATCACACTACCACCACCGTGTTTGACTGTTGGTATGATGTTCTTACTGTGGAATGCTGTGTATGCTTTCGCCAGACATTATGGGATCCATGTCGTCCAAAAGTTCCACTTTGGACTCATCTGTCCATAGAACATTTTCCCAAAAGGCTTGTGGATCATCCAGGTGCTTCTTGGCAAATGAGAGATGAGCATTTATGTTCTTCTTGGTTAGCAGTGGTTTCCACCTTGCTACTTTCCCATGAAGCCCATTTTTGCCAGTCTCTTTCTGATTGTGGAGTCATGAACACTGACCTTAGCTGAGGCAAGAGAAGCCTGCAGTTCTTTGGATGTTGTTTTAGGATCCTTTGAGACTTCCTGGATGATTTTACGCTGCACCCTTGGAGTAATTTTGGCAGGCCACCCACTCCTGGGAAGATTCACTACTGTTCCAAATGTTCTCCATTTGGAGATTATGTCTCTCACTGTGGTTTGATGGAGTCCCAGAGCCTTAGAAATAGCTTTGTAACCCTTTCCAGACTGATAGATAGCAACAACTTTTTTTCTGATCTTTTCAGGAACTTCCTTTGATCGTGGCATAATGTGCTTGTTGAATCTTTGTGGTGGCAGCTGACTCTGATGGTAAGGGTCAAAATAAGTGAGGTTTATATTGAGCAGGGCTGGCTGTAATCAAGCCTGGCTGTGTTCAATCAGCTGACTCTAATTATCCCTTTAATTGGGTTGATTTAATTAGGGGGCAATTACTTTTTCACACAGTGCCAGTTGGTGTTGGTTAACTTTTTTCATTAAATAAATGAAATAAGTAAAAAAAAACAAGTGTTATTTGTTCACTCAGGTTCCCTTTATCTAATATTACATTTTGTCTAAAGACCTGAAAACATCCAGTGTGACAAATATGCAATAATAGGGAAAATCAGGAAGGGGGCAAATACTTTTCACGCCACTGTAGCTGACTTGATGGTTTTGAAACTGGAGATTGAGAAGGTATCGGTGATGGAGCTGGGAGAGTATTGTACCAGGTGGGGCTCTGTAATAGAAGGACTGTGACCATGTGTCGTCCTGGATCTTGGGATAGACAGGGTGGCCTTGGAGGAGCTACGAGTTTGGACTAAGGGTTGAGCTAGGTGGATAGGGCTGTCAGACTGGAGGGATAGTCCAAGGAGTGTTTTTTCGTTAGGGAGGCAGGTTTGGTATCTGAGCCATTCGTCCAGGTTGAGCAGCTTAGCAGTCATATAGCTGGCAGGTATGGGTTAATCTGGTGGCTCCGTGATTAACTCAGAGCCTTGTTCAAGGTGTGTGAATTTTTATTGAGGGTGGTCTATCCGCAGCACCATGAACAGGCAGGCCATAGTCCACAAGGGACAAGATTGAGGAGGTGACTGCTAGGTCGGAGGGCCTCAGGGAGGCAGTGCTTGTGATAAAGGATACCTAGCCGTGTATTTGAAGTTGAGGCTAGAGTATCAATGTGGTCGTGGAAAGTGAGGGCAGAGTCAAAGGAGACTCCAAGGTACTTGTACAGGCGGACTTGCTCGGAGGAAGTTTAGAGCCAGGGAGGATACGGAGGGAAATTACTGAGTTTGTTTTGGGGGATGGGCAAAGAGCATGGATTTGGTTTTTAGATTAATTACAAGTCTGTGCTTTTGAACCAGACTTCAGCATCGTTGAAGGCTAGTTGCAAGGTATCTTGAAGGGAGATGGGGTTTCGGTGGGTGGCAAAGATGACGCATCATCTCGTGCAACAGGATTTTTCCGTGCAAGCTCTGGGCATGGTATTGAGGTATAGAGAGAAGAGAAGTGGGCCTAGGATGGAACCCTGGGGGACTCCGGATCAGATGGGACATGTATTGGAGAGGGTCCCATTAATTCTAACACGCTGAGAGCGGTCCGACAAGTAGCTGGAGCACCAGGAGACCGGGCCAGCGGCAAAGCCGATGTGATAGAGGGCATCCAACAATAGGGGGTGGGTGACAGTGTCGAATGCCTTTGAGAGGTCAATAAACAATGCCCCTGCTAGTGAGCCCAAGTCAAGGGAGGAATGCAGAAAATTTGAGAATTCAATAAGAGCAGTGCTGGTACTGTGACCTGCACGGAATCCGTGCTGTTCATGGCAGAGGATGTTGTATTTGGTCAGGTAATCTGTGATTTGGGTTGCCACCAGTTTTTCAAGGGCTTTGGAGAGGGGTGGAAAGATGGAGATAGGCCGGTAGTTCCCAGCTGAGGACCTGTCACCTCCTTTGTGTATGGGCAAGACTGAGGCTGTTTTCCAGCCTGAGGGAATTGACCAGGCAGAGGACTTGTTGAGCAGGGTAGTTAGGGGGCAAGGACCTGATCCAGGACCCGCGGAGGATACTGGGGTCCAGAGAGTCGCTGCCAATATTATTGCCTTAAGATCTTGAAGCAGGTGTGGCCTAGCTTCCTGGGGAGTCACCCTGCGTAAGTGGAAGCTAGGATATTGAATGTCAGGGGCGGGTAGGGTTGAAGGAGGGTCAAAGAAGTCTCTGGGGAGGACAAAATTAAGGTCTGTGAATGATGTGTTGAGGAAGTTGGCTATGTGGGCAGGGTCAGTGGAGACAGAGCCTTCGATGGTGATCTGGGAGGGGGGAGGAGAGCGCATGCTCCCATTTAGTTGCTTAATGTTGTCCCAAAACTTTCTGCCATTCCCCCAGGAGGAGGTAAGCGCTGTCTGATAGTGATCGGCTTTTGCTTTCCTGATGGCCCATGTGCATTTGTTTCTAGTGGCATTGTAGGCCTGTCTGTCCACAGCATGGCCTGTTTCAGTGGCCAGGTGCCACAGGTTATCCCTGTGTTTGAGTAGTTGCAGCAGGGACAGGGTAATCCAGGGGGCATTGCGAACTTTGGTCCGGACTGCTGTCATGGGGCCAAGCGTCACAGGCATTGTTGAAGGTTTGGGTGAAGAAGGTAAGGGTGGAGTCAACATCAGGGGCATGGTGTATGGGAGACCAGTTAATCTGGGCAAGATGTAGCTTAAGGCCTTTTAGCCCACCTGGTCTGAGGCGCCAACGAAGAGTGGGATGAGCCGTGGGTTTGGGAGTGGGGGTGGCCCAGTGGAAAACGATAGGAGAGTGGTCACTAATAGAGTCCAGAAGGACCTGGGTATCATGGATTTGTAGAGGGCGGTTTGTGATGACCACATCTAGCAGTGTGCTGGTACCTTTCTTTGTGTTAAATCTGGTGGGTTGGGAGACTAGTTGGGACATGTCAATGGCTGCAAAGAGTCACGGTGGTGTTGATGGATGAGCTGAGCCAGTTAACATTCAGGTCACCTACAAGGACTTGGTCAGCTGTGTGAGGTAGGGTTGAAAGATAATCAGTTAGCGAAGCCAGTGCCAAAGTTTGGTTTTTTGGGGGAATGTAAGCAGCAGTGAGATAGAGGGGACCCCTGGAGGGGTCGGGAGTCAGTTTGAGGGTTAAAACCTGCGCTCCATGGGCGATAACAGGGGCAGGGAGTGTCAGTCCAGTGAGAGAATCCCTGGTGTATATCGCACAACCCCCCCCTTCTACCTACATGATCCTCCCTGTAGAGGGAGTACCCAGGAATAGTGACAAATGAGTCTGGCGTGGATTTTGATAGCCAGGTTTCCACCACCGCAATGACATCTGGCCTATGTGAGGTGATCCAACATTGGAGGGAATCTAATTTTTTCATCAGGCTGCATATATTCATAGATGCAATGCAGAGCCTGGGTGACCCTGTAGGGGGGTTTGAGGGAGCTGGGCCAGGGTTCGGATGAATACTGCCTGTCAGAAGTAATAGTATAACCACAGCCCTGGCCAGGGGATGGTAGAGGGTGAGCTTTTGATACGTATGTCGTGTGGAGGGGGGGTGCTTTTGGGCACACAGGGTGGGCAGGGTTTTCCAGGCAGTGAACGTGAGGAGGATAAGTCTCAAGTGGGCGCCTGAGGAAGTAGTAGTAGGGAGAGGACTGGGGGGAGGGTGTTGATGACTGGGGCAGATGATGAGAGTAGGGTGTGGCAGGGCTAGCTCCAGAAAAATAGTAGGATCAGGTGCCATTGTGCCATGGGGTATTAGGTTGGAGAGATAATGGTGCCAGGGTGAGGATGAAAGGAGGCATTGTAATAAGGGGCTAACATATTGCTTGTGGTTGCAGCTGGGTGGTAGGTTGAAGTTGTTTTACGTCACTCAGCAAGTGTGGATGCCACTTTGGAATAGTGGTAGTGACTCAGACTCTGGTGGCCAGGGTACCAGGTTCAAGACCAACTCAGGGTAGTTGGACACGGGACCTAGGTAAGAGCCGTGCTCCACGTTCTGGGGTTTAGTCACGATCATCATGCTGCTTGTGTGTGTGTGTGTGTGTGTGTGTGTGTGTGTGTGTGTGCCATATCCATAGGAATCAGATAGCTAACACAGGCTGCAAACTGCACTGTCTGTAATCTGACACTGCAGTCTGAGATTCTGAGGTTCAGTAAACTACAGACAACTTATAATGAGTTAACCCCTAGGTTGCTGAAAGAAATAGAATAAATCTATTAGATTGAGCTGAACAGATGATAGAAACAGAAGTTTTAAATTTTTTTTTTGTTAATATCCTGAGAAGTTCTGAGGTACAATACAGTAGCATCCCTCCTCCTTTCAGATGCCTTTAACATAGAGCAGCAAATAGCAAAAATCAGAAGGGGAGTGCACTATTTTGCAGCTGTGGAGGATTACATCCAAATGTCCAAAATGGAGTTCCAAGATCAGCCATTTTAGAACTACAATCCCAATAGTGCTGTTGGCTCCGCCCATAGCCCTAAAAAAGATCAATGTTCTTTCTTAGTTACTTTGTACCTATGCATTGGAATAAACTCCTGTTTGAATTTAGGTTACCATATATAAAACCTCCATCAGTTTCCATTTTGAAACATTATTATCTACACAAAATTATTGTACTTGTTGATTGTGTGTATGTGTTATCAACTGTATGTATTTTTATATTATACAATTTGTATTTATTGTTTTGTTCTTGTAAAGGTCACCATTGTAAATGAGCTTCTGCTCAATGGTTATAACCTTAAATAAAAACAAACAAAAACAAACAAAAGTTTTCTCTGGAAGGAACCCTCCTCCGTAAGCAGGCCCAAGCTGCCACTCATTAGCATCACAGGGTTGGCTCTACCGTGGGTATATGCATATCATGTATCATTCATGGGGCACAAGCCACAAAATGGTTTACCCATTGACACCTGCAGCCCTTTATGGTTGCAAATAGAGAGTGAGCTCTGCAATGGTCTTCTCCCAACATATCTCCTTGTAAGCATTCTCTCCACATCTCCAGCTTTGGACAACCTTACAGGCCACTATAAAGCATGGCACCAATTGGCCAAAATGACCAAATTACTCCTCATCCCACTTACCTTGGCTCCACTTTGGAGGAACCCAAGAGTTAAAGTAGGGCACAAGCCTCTTCAATGCCAGACTTGGATGGAGGCAGGGATCCTGTGCAGTAAGAATTTACTTACACTAATTACAAAGCATATTGACACCTTTGAGGGACTGAGGTCCCATTTTCCTTTATCTACCAAGGAATTTTGGAGGGATTTACAAATACATAGCACATTAGCCCCTCTCCTGGCTGCTCTCACACCACCTGTTGAGGAAACAGAGGGTAGTGCTGCCCTGGTTCTCAGGTACAGGCGCCCCCAGGAAGGACATGTAAGATCTATTGGAACATTGTTGATCAATCTCTTAAAGTATGACAGTAGTGGGAAGTTTATTTATAACCCCCCATCTCCGAAGAGGAGTGGAGCATTTTCTGAAAGGTAGCCTGCCTCTCCAGCCCAAACTCCCAAAGGTTATTAAAACAGAACAGAATCCTCCACTTATGGTACCATACCCCAGAGAAGCTTTGAAAAATGGGCCTAATGCAAAACGACTGTTGTAGATGTGGGACCCCAAGGCCTTGTTGCATATCTTGTAGTCGTACCTTACTTTAAAGACCTTCTGGGATGCAATACAAAATGACTGCCCTTGTGTACTGTGGGTTAAATATACCATGACTCCACAGCTCCTTCTGTTAGGCATCCCACCATCTGGTGGTAGGTACAATGACCGCAAACTACATTGGATAATAACTGCAGGGGTATAGGCCAAGTACCTTCTGGTACACAAAAAAAATTGGTGGAGGTCCCATCTTTCCAGGAGTGGAGGAATGCACCTCATTCCTAGCCATATTGGCCAGAATGTCACATCTAGCAAAGGGTACCTCACATCCTACTGTGCCTCCTAGTTGTCTTGCATTATTTCCCCCATGCTTCTTGAACACCAGATTTCCTCTAGGAGAAAGCAAAGACCTACTGAAACCGCATGATGTTCTGGGGCATAGGCTGTCATGAGGTATACCCCTGGACTACTCCTTTTTGCCACCCACCCATCTGTCTTCCCTTCTACCTTTTGTCCTCTTCCACCCCACCCAGCAGAGAGAAGATGGTAGAACAAGGGTTGCAAAGTGTCAAATAAATAAATAATATATGGTCATCAGATGTTTTGATCATTTGTATTATATATTAGGTCCCAGGACTGTTAGTGTCACAGTGGTTGAACATTTTGTCTAACCTCAACAAGATACTGTAACTTTTGCCAGGAAACTAGGTGCTTTGCACCACTGAACATGTTGAAACATGTTGTGAGGATCACTGTACTACTGTTATTGTCCTTCACAGTCATGTACTTCTGTTGTTATGCACTGTACAAATGATTTTTGAATAAACAGGATTAACTGCAAAATATAGGATCACTTTTTCCACTGGCTCCACAATTGATCCAGACAGCTGGGAAACGGGAATATTTGTGACCACTGTCTTAGCCTCCCTTCCCCATACTATGACTTTGCAGAACCAGAGGACAAACATTGGGGGTCACTTAGAAGAGGGGACCTGCTGATGTCACAGGGGCTTGCTCCTCATCGATATTTTGACAATGATACACAAAGACCAGCCAGGCCACCACCCTCTGTGTGCTTCTCCTTAGAGTGGCTACCATACATGGCCTTCTTCCCCTCACCATAAGATGGGCTCACTATGAGCTCCAGCCCTCACCCATTCAGGGACTGTCTCTACAAAACTGCTAGGTTCATGTAGTGGTATATCCCCTTTCCTTATACAGACACCAGCAAGTATGTTGCCCCACCCCACCCCCGACAGCCACTGGACTCTCCTAGACTTCAAGGATGGGTACAGGGAACAGCTCTTCCTTCTTGGCTCAATTATATTTCAGCCCTAGGCAGTACCACCCCCCCATCTCTGCCCACTTCCTGAGGGGCTCTGCATCAATGGCAGCCTCAAGGGTGCTGAACTGGGGGTGTGCCAGCCTATGCATCCCAGACTAAGCTATTGCAAGGCACCACCTGGCATGTTATTCTACTGTGGTCTAAGCCCAATTTCTTCATTTCCCTTCTTCTTCACCTTACCCTGAACACAGGAGGAAGGAATGTTATTGCAGCTGTGTTCATCACAGTTAGTCACTGTTGGTTTTCAAATGTTATTTCTAAACTTGGTTGAAGTTTTTATTCCAATAAGGGCTTCTGGGGTGTGGGGGTTTGTCTTATATTTTGTGGGCTGGGATTTCTAATTCAGATTTATCCTTCTACAGTGTAGTTGACACCTATACCATGCCTTTAGAATGGAGGTGGAGGGCTTGAGCCCTATCAGGGACCCAGCCTAATTTTTCTCACCCCTATGTAGTGCTTCTTTTACTCTTGTTGTTTATGTTCTTTCAGCAGAATTGTTCTAGTGAGCATACCCAGAGGTTGCTTTGCTACTGCTATCCTACTGTGGGACTACAATGCTCCTACACTCCAGAAAGCTCTACCCTTCTCAAATCTACCCGACCTATTAGGGACCTGGCTGCAGCAGGAATGGCTGGCATATATAGTTCATGCATCCCTCGCACATCTTCACCTGTGCTTCTACGTCACAACTTTAGCGTGCTTCCTCATATGTTTTTTTAGTGATGGGTGATGTGGTATGCCACATGTAGAACATGTGAGGATTCTGCTCCCCAATTAAGCACAAGCAGGTATATCCCACTGGAAGCAGCTATGCTCCACTCTCACATTTCTGCAGAAGAACAAACTCCTGTCCCTGGACACTGCCTGGCTTCAAAGGGACTGTGTGGGTTTTGAACTACATGCATCTGCCCCAGTTAAAATAACAGGCATAGCCATTTTTTTCATGAACTTCTCCAGTGGATGGCACACACTGTAGAGTGCAACTACCAAGACTATGGTGACTGATGGCCCTGATGGACACCACAGTTTGTCCTATTCTCTTAGTCAACATCTATGGCCCCAATGAAGATGTCCCTGACCTTTTTCACAATCTAACTTATGAAACAAGCCTCCTCTCCATCCCATCCATACCTGCCCTAATGGGAGTGACTTCATTCTCACCCTGGAGCCCACCATAAGCAAGACCACTCAAACACAGAACACCATCCTAAAGAGGTTTAGGCCCTAAACTGCATATGCAGGATCAGGGCTTGTCAGACATATGCAGCTCACAGACCCCAGGGACCACAATTACACATACCGCTAGACTGCCCATGGCATACACAGTCATCTGGATTTTTGTCTGATCTCCCTTCCTAACTACTGCTATGGTAGATTTCACCATTCTACCTCTTGTCATTTCTGATCATGCCCAGGTCCATCTCCATCTCCTTTGAGGCACCTCAGTGCTCTGCTCCCCTTCATAGAGACTGGCCCTCTCCTCATTAAAACCCTAATTTACTACCCTGGATGCAGAATGAGGCATCCTTGGCATGATATGGGAGGCTTGTAAAGCCACTCTGAGGTAAGATAATTGGTTATGCAGTCCACTGCAGGCACCTACAGGAAAAAGGAGCATGCTTCCCTAAAACAGGATCTCTGGGACAAGGAAAATCACCCCAGCCCTAATCCACACTCCAACCTGCACCAGTCCAAAGTCGGGCTTCCTTTGGACTCAACACTGCCCTCCTATTCAATGCACAGATTACCATATTAAGACTATGACAGAAGTATTGGGAGGGATGTGGAGGGTGGTAAAGTATTTTCATACTGCCTCAGTAAACAGCAAACTGAAAGGCAAACAGCAGGACTCTGGGATTTGCAGGAGATCACCAAGACCTCAGTTTAAGGCAGGCAAAGTCCCAAACTGAGGAAACACTTACGAACAGTAAAAGAAGGTGATAAGACTTTCTATACATACATTAGTGAAAGGAGAAAGTCCAGAGGGGGGTATTGCTAAGCTTAATGGAGAAAAGGGAGCATGTGAGGAGAAGGACCATGTAAATGCATCTGTCCTAAACCGATACTTTTGCTCAGTATTTACTGAACAGAAGGTAGGGCAGGGCCCACAGCTCAGCACCATGGACACAGGGGGGAGGGAGGTGAGCACTATTCCCTTTACAAAAGAAAGGGTCCTACAAGAGCTTGCTAAGCTCAGGGTGGATAAGGCAATGGGACCTGATGGCATACATCCCAGGGTACTAAGGAGCTAAAGGTGGAACTAGCAGAGCCATTAGCAGAACTGTTTAGTGAGTCTCTGAGCACAGGAGAGGTCCCAGAAGACTGGAGAAGGGCTCATGTGATCCCGCTCCACAAGAGTGGTAGCAGGGAGGAGGCAGGGAACTACAGATCAGACAGTCTTACCTCAGTAGTGGGCAAGATTATGGAGGCACTTCTTAAGGAAAGGATAGTGCAACACCTGGAATCCATAGGGGCACAGGATCCAAGACAGCATGGGTTTACAAAAGGAAGGTCCTGTCAAACTAATCTCATAGATTTCTTTGACTGGGTAACCAGAGTGGTGGACCAAGGTGGAGCAGTTGATGTCGCCTACCTTGACTTCAGCAAAGCTTTTGACACTGTTCCACATAGAAGATTGATAAATAAGCTGGGTAGGCTCGGGGTGGGTCAGAAGTTGGTCAACTGGGTGGCAAACTGGTTGACGGGCAGAAAACAGAGAGTAGTGGTAAATGGTATACAGTCAGAAGAGATGCAAGTCACAAGTGGGGTACCTCAGGGATCAGTCCTGGGGCCAGTCCTCTTCAATATCTTCATTAGTGACCTTGCAGATGGACTAGAGGTAAGGCTTGTCTGTTTGCAGATGACACCAAGATCTGCAACAGAGTAGATGATCCAGATAGGGTGGGCAGAATGAGAAGAGATCTGGATAAACTAGCAAAATGGTCAGAACAGTGGCAACTGGGATTTAATGCAAAAAGTGCAAGATCATGCACATAGGGAAGAGAAACCTGAAGCAACCTATAGGCTGGGAGGAGTTGCTAGCAGTCAAAGGAAGAAAGAGACTTGGGCATCATCATCACTGATGACCTGAAATCATCCAAGCAGACCTCTAAAGCAGTAGGTAAGGCTAGGGGGTGTTAGGGTGTATTAGTAGGGGTATCACAAGTCATAAGAAGGAGGTAATAATCCCTCTTTACAAGACACTGGTTAGGCCCCATCTGGAGTACTGTGTGCAGTATTGGAGGCCACACCTTCACAAGGACATTAACCAAATTGAGGCAGTCCAGAGAAGGGCAACCAAAGTGGTGCAGGGACTGCAACAGAAGACATATGAGGACAGATTAACAGAGCTCAATATGTACACCCTAAAGCAAAGGAGGGAGACAGGTGATATGATTGAAACATTCAAACACCTTAAGGGCATTAACAAGGTGAAAGAGTCTAACATGTTTAAACATAAGAAAATAGCAGGACAAGAGGACACAGCATGAGATTAGAGGGCCGATTAAGGGGAATATGTGAAATTATTTTTCACAGAAAGGGTGGTGGGCGCATGGAATGGCCTACCTCAAGAAGTGGTGGCTATGAATACAGTGCAGGGCTTCAAACAGGCATGGGATAGGCATCAGGGAGCAATACAAATGAGTGAATAGATAGGCCACTGACAGAGCAAGGCCGATGGCACATTTATAAGGTAGAAAAAGAAATGGGCAGACTAGATGGGCCTTGCAGTCCTTATCTGCAATCAACTTCTGTTTCTATGTTTCTATGTAAGTGACAAAGGTGAACACAGTGCTCACTGGTGCCATGCTGACCCAACAAACTGACTCCCAGTGCAAGTTCAAAATGCACTCCGGAATGTAGCATGTAGTTGCTGATGCACAAATGCACTTGGAACACAAACGTTTTTGTGCTAAACCAATTTATTGATGATAATTACCACAGTTACAGACCACACTGCTACAGAAATCAATGGGAGCTGTTGTATCACTTACCCAGATGCCCCTACAGCTCCCATTGATTTCTGTTGTAGTGTGATCTGTAACTGTGGTAATTTTTACCAATAAATTGGTTTAGCACATAAACGTTTGTGTTACAAGTGCATTTGTGCATCAGCAACTACACGCTACACCCCGGAGTACATTTTGAACTCGTACCGAGGATCACTAAGAACTGGATAGAGCATGTAAATGCTATAATGCATGTTTTCTACAAAATGCTGTATGCCTTCCCTAACCTGCCAGCTCTGGAAGAAACTGGTGCCTTTCTCATCTCCTTGTCTGTCCTCAAACTATCCCCAGAGCAATCTATCTGGCTGGATGATACTCTCATAGAAACGGAGATCTACGAAGCATTACTGTCACTCAACTCTGGGAAAGCCCTGGGTGGAGATGGATTCCTGGTGGATTTTTCAAACCACTCGCACCCATTGTATGTCCTCCACTCTGCAGAATTTACTCAGAGGCTGAGCAGAAAGATCCCCTTCTCTTCACTGGCCAGGAGGACACAATCACCATCCTCCCCAAAAAGGGGAAAGATCCCATGCTTCCAGCAAGCTATCCTCCTATAATAACTGCTGAGCAATTTTTTCAATGTGGTCTGCCAGTTGATATTTGCCATAATAACCCACGGATTATTATGGTAAACATGCGCTCTGTCACTCTAACTAGAGTGCTCCGCCATTGGCTCTGCTCCTGTGTGTGGACTAAATCATGGTGGCTCCATTTCTTCCGTAGCAAGGAGCCACCACACCATCACACAGCCAAACCATCTTCCATCTGGTTGATCCTGTCTTTACATTTAAAAAAATAAAAAGCTTTATCTGGTTGATCCTGCTATTCCTCGCTATTGGTGACACTGTGAGCAGGAATGTCTTCATCTGACAGCCTACTCAACCAGGATCGAAATTGTGATCCCAAATACCACAATATAGTAAGAAAAAAAATCCTTATCAGAAGAAACAAGGTGTGTGTGTGTGTGTGTGTGTGTGTGTGTGTGTGTGTGTGTGTGTGTGTGTGTGTGTGTGTGTCTGTCACAGGGTCACAGCACTATGGCTGGAATATAAAATAAAAGATGAGGAAATGTGCATATGAGAATTTAATGCACACCCTCAGTGTGGGATGCTTTGATAAACCCTCAGGTGTGTATTAAATTTTCATACCACAAACTTCCCCATCCCTTATCCTATATATCTCACAGATTATTTGGGTAGCAACATTTATGCTAAGGTACTTGCTACCAGATTGGACCTCCTGCTCCCCCTTCTGATATACCCTCCCCAAGTGGGTTTTGTCTGGAGCAGCCTAGTTCTGATCCCATCAGGTCCCTTATCAGTTAAATACATGTGGTTAAATCTTACCCTACACCTGCTGTAGCAGTGGCTATTGCTTTCAAGAAGGAATGGAGGTATCTCCACTGAGTCTGGACCCACATGGGCCTAGGCCCCCATTTCCAAATGTGGGCTAAATCTCTGTATGCCCCTCCTGTGGCTAAAGTTCTTATCAACTCACTCCTGTCCACCCCCTTTCCCCTGTATAAGGGCATGAGACAGGGATGCCTCCTTTATGCCTTATTGTCTGTGCATGCTGTGGTACCTCTAGCTGTAGCAATCCAGTAGGACTCTGTAATCAAGTGGATATGTGTGGGTCCTGAGCCCTATAACACCCTGTGTATGCTGATGACTAGGTCTTGTCCTCCTGTGTGTCTCTCCACTTCTACCCAACTCCTCCTATACCTCCTGACCTACTTTATCCAAATTACAGGACATAAAGTTAACTAGTCAAAGATGGAGGTACTCCCCCTTAATTCCCTATGTCAGCCTTCTCCCTTCACAGCCCTGGGTTTAAAATGGTCTCCAAATGCAATTACATATTTGGGAATCCAGATCACTCCAGAGGTCTCTAAACTATGTGCAGCCAACCTCTCTCCCCATTATTAAGTGAGCTCTGAATGAAATGTGACCACTGAATGTTGCTCCAACTATACATGGCAGGAAAGATAGAAGCCATTAAAATGTTTATGGCTCCCAAACCATTCAAGATCTTCTACCACTGTCCCATACATATACCACCCAGATATTGCAAACAAATTGACAGTTTAATTGGGAACTTTTATTTGGGAAGGGAAACAGCCTTGGTGCAGTCAGAATAAACTGCACTGGAGTTCAAATGCATGGTTATTACTGTGATTTTTGGGTTTACGTATGGACATTCAGAGCTGCACAATCCCTAAACTCACTGTGCTCTCCATTAGACAAGTTTTCCCAATGGGTCTGCATGGAAAGGTCTCTAAATGCTGAACTTGTGCCAGCCGCCCTCCTGTTCCACCTTCCTACACATTGCACGATAGTGCTTTTAGAACACTGCTGGAAAAGACTGCACAAGTGGCCAGAAATGGATCCAAAGCCTGTGGTACATGCTCCTCTATGGGTAAATCCTGAGTTTTGGGTTAGTAACACCATCCTGTGCTGGCCCTCCTGGCAACGAGCTGGTATTTCCATGCTTAAGGACCTCCTAACCCCTATATGGTTCCACATTAAATATTTTCTAAGCTCTCCAAAACAAATATGGTTTTCCCAGCATAAATTTGTCATGCTACCTACAATTACGTAGCACTCTACATACACTGGTCTGTAGGATGGCAGACTCACCACCCACACTCCCCAATCTCCTACTGAATGCCACTGAAAAAGGGGTGATCTATGGTAAAATAAGGTATACACAGGTCATCAAACAGAAGCCACAGTCAGCTTAGGGTACTGATGACATGCTTACAGAACAATAAAAACAAAAAGTCATGCACTCACCCTTTTCCTTGCAATAGACAGAAGCCTGAGATAAAGGACCCATTTCCAAAATTTGTCAGATGTCTTTAGTATAATTGTTTGCAATGAAATAAAATAGCACTGTTTTGCACTTAAATTTGGTTTGTCTTTTGTCTACCACAAGGAAAGGGGTAAGTAGTAGTAGTAGTAGTAATAGTAGTAGTAGTAGTAGTAGTAGTACTAAAAATGTTATTCTGATATTCAGAAAGGGATTACCCAGTTGAGCCTAGACTCACTTTCAATGGGATGCCATCGGCATAAAAAAGGACACATGTTACACATATAATATATAAAATATACAAGTTTACAATCAGCGCATGATTGACACCAAAACATATTTAAAGTAAATTTACACAGTTTAATCACAAGCCTTACGTAAGGCAACATTCTTCATTAACCAGGTTTTTATAGTGTTTCAATGTGGGACCATTTTCTGTAAACGTAAATAATATGGTCAATTATTCCATAACTTAGGAGCAATATGAACAAAATTTCAATCTCCTTTCACCATTTTCATAACTGGCACTTCATATTCAATCAAACTGGCCAAATGCAAACCACTCTTTACATTTCTAAGTTTTACTACAGCTGATAAATATATTGGTACTTTGTTAAAATAGCACCTAAAAACCAAATGAATTGTGTGGATATTTCTATGTACAGATAAACTTGTCCAGTTTAGAGCTCCATAAAGGAGACAATATTGAGTGTTCCACGGAGCATCCAAAATGTACAGGCAAATCTGTTGTAGATCACATCCAATCTATGGAGCAATAGCCCATATGCCCCCCTGAACAAAATATCTCCATACTCAGAGGAGTAACTGTTGAATTAATTATTTTTAATCTTGTATCTTGTGAAATATATTTTCCATATTTATATAGGAACTCAGCCTTTCTATTTAGTTTACCAATTAGGGACTCTATATGAATATATCATTTACACTGGGAATCCACCCAGACCCCCAGATATTTATAGGAATCAACTGAATCAAGAGTACAATTATCCAAAGTATTTATTTTCAGAGGTTGTTCAATGGCTTGTTGCAGAACAACATTAGCTGAGATTTTGTGGCATTTAACACCAAACCACAATCACAAAAGTAGCTCTGTAGCCTATTGAAAGCACTCTGGCGTTTCTCCTGTATTTGAACCATGGGACAACCCTCAACATGAAGAATAGTGTCATCAGCATACAAATGATGCCTGACACTATCTAATAGGTGTCCAACATCATTTGTATACAGATTAAATAATAGAGGCCCCATGACCGATCCCTGTGGGACCCCTGTTTTGACAGTTAAATATCCAGCTCTGAAAGTGTTATTCAAAGTTACTCTGTGCTGTCTTTCAGACAGGTAGCCATGGAACCATCTCAGGGTCCCTTGGCTGAGGCCAACAGATTGCAGTTTGTTAATCAAGACATTGTGTTTGAGTGTCAAAAGCTTTTGACAAATCTATAAATATGGCCCCAACCATGAGACCCCTGTCCATGGCCACCTGTTTGTCCAGCACAACCTTTACTAGTGCAGTAGAAGTACTGTGAAATGCTCTAAAGCCTGATTGATAAATATTGTACAATTAATGATCCTCTAAATACTGACTTAGTTGATAGACTACTAGTTTTTCAAAGATTTTTGAAACAACCTAGAGTAGTGATATTGGTCTATAGTAAGTGCTCGACTTTTTGTTTGTGTTCATGTTAGGTAAACCATCCCCAGCCAGTTGCTCCAAGTCAAGGACAAATGGGCCACTGCCCTGCAGCAGCCATTGTGGATAAACAATGGGAAGACTGCTGGTCACTCTACTGTATAGCTCACAAGGATGACTGTAGCAACTTTTGTTTTGTCAGTTCTCTTTATGCTCCATCACCAGTCCCTTAGGAACTCTCTTCAGCAGGACTTGGGGTCTGGTCCTTCCTACTCACCTGAGAGTCTATCCAGATCCAGCCTCTGATGGGAGCCCTCCAGAGACTCGCCCTCCCCAGCTCTGAGCCCCTGAGGTGGGGCTGCCAACTCCTCCTGCATTCTATCTATAATCTAGATGGCTGTTGGGAATGGGTGGAGAGTAAGAGATTGGCTGGGAGCTGATCTGGCAATGAATGTGGAGGACTGACCACTAGACCTGACTTTGCTGTCTCAGGTGCAGGGTTTTTCCTCATTTTTCCTTGTCATGGAGGATCAGACATGCAATGATGTCCTGTGCATGATGGGAGCAGAATTCCCCACTACTGGATATCTGCCAACTCCTCCCTACCCTTCAGCATGGCCCACTAGCAGTGCCAACAGTCTCCACTGGGAGCCACAATAGCTGTGCAGCTTACAACCCACCTACCAAGAAAGGAGGCAGTCCTCCAGATGCTTGATCCTACTCCTCCCTGGCTGACCCTCGAGACCGCATCTGCTCCCAAACACGGATCACCAGCGTGGTGCGAGGTGTGGCATCCAGCACCTCAAACCTCAGTGCCACCAGGCCAGCAGTATCTGTAGAACTTGATTCAAAAATAATTCACTCCTACTCATCTTATAGAGCAATATGAAAGAGAATATGAGTCCACAGGTAAAGGGATATGGGTGGAGTGCACTCAAATGCGTTCTGAGGTGAACTCATCAAACTAGCAGACAGGAAGAGAAAAAGAGAATAAAGCCTTGACTCTACTTACCCAGATTAGGAGCTAGAATGCACCCTTTCAGGGACTACCCCGTAGAAATTAGAAAAACTAATCGGTTTAAGAAATCAATACAGTGACCTTTTGCGGGAGAGAGTAGAATACACCCTGTTAAAGACTAAAGCTTGGTAGCTTGACCAGGGGGAAAAGGCCGGGCATCTACTGACCATGAGATTAAAAAAAGAGGAATCGGTTAGGATTATTAAGAGTATTACCTCTTGATTGGATGGCATGGTCAAAACTCACCCTACGGAAATTGTTCAGGAGTTCGAGAGTTACTATAGGGACCTATATAGCCAGATGGAGTTTAGACCCTTGAAGGAGGAGGTGGAGAGCTATCTTTCTTCTTGCCCACTTCCCTCGTTGCCCCGGGGCTGGGAAGGCATGACCCAATCCATTTTAGAAGAAGAGATCTTTGCAACAGTAAACTCACTTACCCTTGATAAGGCTCCGGCCCAGATGGGTTCTCTCCAATTTTATAAATGCTTTGCTGAGCAGTAAGCTCCTAGCAAAAAGATTATTTCACTGTATTTTGATGACCTCTGAGAAAGTGGACAAACACCTTTTCAGCTCTCATTGTGGTCATTCCCAAAGGGTGGTAAGGACCCAGATAAGGTTACCAGCTACAGGCCCATTTCACTTTTAAATTATGATGTTAAGATCCTAGCAAAAATGTTATTGTCGTTTAGCTAAAGTAATGCTGCTACTTATACACAACCACCAGGTAGGCTTTATGGCCAGTAGGTCGGCTGTGGATCACTTACGTAAATTGGCTAATATACTTTCCGTGTCCAGGGACTACTGTTTCTCTTCTGGGTTGGTGTTGATAGATGCGGAAAAAGCATTTGATAGGGTGGATTGGCAGTTCTTATATTTGACAATGATAAAATTTGGACTTCCCCCTTCTTTTGTAAAGAATGTTTTTTCTCTGTACAGCCAACCGAGTGCACAGATTTACTGCAATGGATTCTTTTCTTCAATATTCCCTCTGAGTGCTGGAACTCAACAGGGATGTCCTCTCTCACCTCTTCTCTTTAATCTATACCTTGAACCCCTTCTTGCAAAAATAAGATTGGACCCTAGAGTCAAAGGAATTAAAATAGGTTCCCACAAGTTTAAACTTTCTGCATATGCAGACGATGTTCTTTTTCACCTAACTCACCCCAGCATCACTATACCAGTGGTTATGGAGCTTATAGAGGAGTTCAGCAAGTTTTCTAACTATAAAATCAATAGAGAAAAAACCTTAGTATTCCTGTTGAATTCCAGGGTGCTCAAGTCTGAGATTACATCACTTGGTTTACAGTGGAGCCTGTCCAAGCTTGCATATTTAGGGGTTGTTTTGGCCTGTAGTGACTCCAAGATGGTACAATTAAACTTAGACTCGATAAGGAATACCATTCAACAGGATCTAACTAGGTGGGCCAAACTCCCGTTATCCTTATGGGGTAGGGTTAGCCTGATGAAAATGAATATATTACCTAGGGTATTGTACCCACTAAACATGCTGAACTTGTGGTTGCCGTTCAGCTGGTTCAAAGAATATGCATGCAATAATTTCAGAATTTATTTGGCAGGGGAAGACTCCGTGTAGATCTTATAATAAGATGGTTGCTACTAAGGAGAATGCAGGATTAAATTTACCTCACCTGGGATTATATTATTGGGCCAGTAGTGTAAGCAAGTATTTAAGATGGCTGCTAATTCCCATAGAGCACTCTTCATCTGTTTATATCCCCTCATGGGTTAAGTTAGAGGTGGAGTTAATAAAGGAGGCAGGGTTTGATCCGACTGCACTCCTTTATGCCTCAACGAAGTCCCTATCTGGGGAAATATTTCCCATCCTGATTAAAACGTCTTTAAGAACACATGCACAACTGTGCTCATTTTTAAAATATTCCCCAAGTAAAGACAGGAAGCAACCCCTGTGCCGAAATTCGAATTTAAAAATTGGGGGTAAAATGATTCAGAACTCTTGGTTTCCTGAGATGAAGGATCTGAGGATTTCAGACCTTTTTCAGGAGGAGGAGGAGTGTCTCTCTGTATAGGCTTTAATTAACAAGTTTTGTATAGCCCCTGGGCATATCTTCAAAGTTTATCAGCTCAGGCATCTGCTGGTACAATCTCTCAGGAAACATGTGGTCTCAGCCACCCGAGGGATTATTTGAGGTTCTTGTTAGAACTGTTTGGGAGCCACATGTAGTTTCTAGATTCTATAAACGCTTACTTGAGCGAGCATTTCAGCAGCTTGATGGTACCCCTCATTGCTGGAACACTGCTTAGGAGCCGGGGAGGGACTGGAACGCAATCTGGCGGCATACCTATAGGTATATATCTCAGGATAGGCTGAGAGTCATGCAATTTCAATTTCTAAATAACATGTTCTGGACCCCACAAAAGTTGTATAAGATTGGTCGTATTTCTGACCCAAAATGCAGTTATTGCCGTCAGCGGGATGGGACACTACTTCATATTTTCTGGGAATGTTTTGAGGCTAAATTACTGTGGGAGAAGATTAGAGAATGGCAGACCTTTGTTGGGCTTGAACACCTATTTAGTCCCAAGGTTTGCTTATTGGGGATTATTGTGGAATCGAGGTTAAAGCCAGACGGTATTATACGGCCATCATTTCAGCGTCACTCAAGAAGGTTGTCTTGAGACACTGGATGGATGGAGATTTAATAACCTAGACAGAGTGGTTACAGGAGTTGCTTTTTAATCTGAACATGGAAACATACAGTGCGAATCGAAAGAATTGTTTGTTAAAGTATGGTAAGGTTTGGGGAAAGCTACACGAGTTGTATCTACTTCAGACAGGTGCTTATTCCCCTTGATTACCTAATGTCAGGCTAAAAATGTTTAATGATTTGGTGCATCACCTTATGATTCTGTCTGCTTGGGGAGGTAGGAAGGAGGGGAAGGAGGGAGGGCAAGGTGCTTCTGATAATGTGCCTGGATATGTTCACATTGTCACATGTTGGTATTGATGCTTGGATTGTCCTGTATTGCTGCATCTTGTTCTGTATTGGGAGAAAACCTCAATAAATTTGAATTAAAAAATAAATAATTCACTCCTGATAGACAACACCATCCTTCATTCCTTTATACACTGAAGCTAGTCCCTAATGACTATTGTTGGAGATGCTCCTCACAAGGAGGCCTTCTACATATACTGTTGACATGTCCACTCATTCAACTATTCTGGAGCCAAGTTCACAGGTTGGGGTCTGCAGTACTTTACAGCCCATTTCCCTTCTCCCTGTCTTATTGTTGCTAGCTAATCTTCCTATCTATGGAAGCACACATAACCCAGATCAGGGACACATTTGGCTGGCACAACTGTGTTTGCAGGTCAATGCCTCATTCTGCGTAGATGGCATTCATCTGAGCCTATCAGGAACTCCTCCTGGCATGCCCCAGACACTTCCTGGACTGACTATCACACTTAGTTGCAGGACCCTTAAGAAATATGGCAGCTATTGGCAGCCCTTCCTCTGCTACCACAAGCCTGCAGTTCGTACCTGATGAGTTCCTCTGAATGAGGAATGTCAACACTGTACAGTAGCCCAATATAGATGAGCCCAGAGGTCACAGACTTGTCACACTTTTACGTCTAGGTAGCTGTTATTTGTGGAGTTCTGTTTTCTTTATTGTTAGCTGGTTGCTGTTCAAGAAGGGTCATTACTCTTCTGGCAGTGTCATAATTTACTGTCCACAGTAGGAACAAAATACTGTGATCCCACAATGTAAAATCTTTCTGCTACACTTATATATAACTGTCATTGAATGCTTGTAGGGCACTGCTGTTTCACTGTGTTTATTTAAGAAAAACAATAAAATGATTAACTGCCAAGATCAATCAGTTCCATGGTGATGAGGTTCATACTAAGGATCATACTAAGAAAAGGCAAGGAGCCAGAATGCAAGTTGCCCATAAATTAAAAACTGTAAACCATGGCACACACTCACGCAAGGAAAAAGTAGCATCAGAATGACACTGATTGCTTACAAAGATCACATGCAACTGTTTTGACATATTTTTAATAAAAGCTTGAAAAGCTGAAATTCAAGTCATTGTGTCATGATTAGTGTTTCCTGAAAATGTCATGCTGTTTGGTTTTGTGGTTTCTTTAAATTAGCATTTGTTAACTTGCTCTACAGTGGTTGAAAATAGTGGAGTTATTTTGTCCTCTCAGTCAAACTTAGAGTGTGATGACATCATTTTGGAGTAGCTTGCTGTTTCATGTTCCCAATCAGAGCAGCACTCTGCAGAGTTTATGGTTTGCTGAGCTTTCCATGTTTCTTACAAACCCAGTCCCTGGTTTGTGTTTAGATAGATCAGCTTAAAATGTATCATTCTGTTCCTTTGAAAAAACTGATCATTTCAATTTCAATGCTAAATTGAAGTAGTGGAAATCTTTTTTCTGTGAGAAATCAGCTTGCATGTATCACAGCTCTGTTCTTTCTAAATAAACCTCAATTTTTTTATAACTATATAACACAGGGCTGCTTAATGAACATAAAATGAATCTAAATGTTGTTCATTCATGAAAACAGTTTGTCTTTGATGTAGCCTTCATAAGAATATTTTTATTCATGTCAGATTGACAAACAGGTGCTTGTCACACTCTGCTACATTATTTCAAGCACATGTACTGTCAGAACTCACAAATTTCAGTTCTTTGGTGGTTTCTGTGTGAAAATATATCATATACGTGTATAACTACATACACTGTGGCATCGATGTAGTGTGTCTCTGCCTCACAGTTGAGGCAGCTGCAATCTACTACCACCAGTTCCCTGCTCCATAAGCCCCTAGCTTCTGCTTCACATTCAAGGCTGCTGCCCTCTTGCCCACTGTTTTTGCTCACACAGTCAGGGATTGTGCACCCTGCTACCTCCATCCCTGCCTAAAGAATCAGAACTACTGCCCCTGCCACCCCTGCCCAAACAATTGGGGTTTGCAGCACCCTGCCCTCTCTCCCCACCTTGACAGTTAGGGATTCTGCATCTGTTGTCCCTGTTCCTGTCTCCACAGAGCAGAGCTGCTGTGCTAAGCCCTAGAGTGCCAGGTTCCCTGCCTCAGAGCTAGGGCTGCTGCTGCATGATGCCATAGCCACCAGAGGTGGGTCTTTTACTACACCCTGCTACCCACTTCCATTGCCCCAAATGGTCAGTGCTGCTGCACACGTGTACCCCATCTCACAGTCAAGGCTGCTATACCCTGATGCCCCATGTGTTCTGCCCCCACAGTCGAGGCTTCTGCACCATGTTGTCTTCTATCCCCTGTCACCACAAACAGGGCTACTGCAACTGCTGCTTTCTAAGCTGGGGTTGCTGTGGCATGCTGTGCCCTAACCCATGTCTCTGCAGTTAGGGCTGCTGCACCATGCTGCCACTTGCCACAAGATTCAGGGCATTTGCTGCACCCTGTTGCATGCCTCCACAGTTGAGAGCAGTTGCACCCTTCTGTCCCCTGTCACCAGAGTCAGATCCTTTGCTATACCCTGTGAGAAAGGAACAGGGGCACACTTGCAGTGTCCCTGTGAAGGTGAGAGAGACAGGGAAGCAGGGTGCAGCAACCACAACTGTTCAGGAAGGGTGCAGCACAAGAGTAGTATACTTGTTGCACCCTGTCCCCTGCCTGTACAAGACAAGGGGCTCTGTGGTGCAGCAGGGCTCAATGGTGGCAGGAGCAAAGGATAGCATGGTTCAGAAGCCTTGACTGTTAGGCAGGACACAGTTGGGCATCAGGGTACAGCAGCCTTGACAATAGCACAGGGCTCACATTGTGCAGCATCCCACTCCATTTGGGGCAATGGAAGTGCACAGTAGGGTTCAGTAGCCCCAATTATGAATGCAGGTGACATGAGACTGTAGGGTGTAGCACAGCACAGCAAGCCTGGCTGTGGAGACAGGAACAGGGGGCAACATGGTGCCATGGCCCTGACTGTGGGGGTGGGGACAGAGGGCAGCAGGGTGCAGCAGCCCTGAATGTTCGGGCAGGAGGTAGAGGTGGCATCAGGATACAGCAGCCCAAACTGTGGGACAGAGTGCAGCAGCCATGCCTATTTGGGACAAGGGATATGGGCAGCAGGGCGCAGCAAAGGATCTGACTCTGGTGGCAGGGGGACAGCAGGGTGCAACTGCCTCAACTGTGGAGGCATGCAACAGGGTGCAGCAAATGCCCTGAATCTTGTGACAAGTAGCAACATGATACAGCACCCAAAACTGCAGCAGCATGGGGCTGTAGAGCACAGCAGACCATGCCCAACAACTGCTAGGAAGGGCAGGGTGCTGCAGCCCTGTCTCTGGTGACAGGCGATAGAGGATAGCATAATGCAGAAGTCTCAACTGTGGTGCAGAACAGGGCATCAGGGTACAGCAGCCTGACTGTGAATGGGTGCAGGTGGTGCAGCAGCTCTGCCCATTTGGGGCAATGGAAGTGGGTAGCAGGGTGTAGCAAAAGCCCCACCTCTGTTGGCTAGGGCAGCATGGTACAACAGCCCCAGCTGTGGAGGCAGGGAACCTGGCACTCTAGGGCTTAGCACAGCAGCCCTGACTGTGAAGACAGGAACAGGCAAAAGGTGCAGCATCCCTAACTGTGAGGCTGGGGGGGGAGAGAGGGCAGCAGGGAGCAGCAACTCCAACTATTTGGGCAGGGAGCGGCAGGGTGCAGCAGCTGTGATTCTTTAGGCAGAGAATGGAGGCAGCAGGGTGCACAATCCCTGACTGTGTGAGAGAAGACAGTGGACAGCAGGATGCAGCAGCTTCAAATGTGGAGCAGAAGGCAGGGGGCTTACGGGGCAGAGACAGGTGGCAATAGACTGCAGCTGCCTCAACTGTGGGGCAGAGACACAGTGCATCAGGATGCCACATAGCGTTTCTAGTTATACACATACATGATGTATTTTCACACAGAAACCACCAAAGAACTGACATTTGTGAGTTCAGACAGTTCCTGTCCAACTCTGCTGCAGTATTTGAAGGACATGTACTGTTTGTCAATCTGACATGAAAAAAAAATGTCTTATGTGAATGTATTTATGAAGGCTACATCAAAGACAACCTTTTTCTGTGAATGAACAAAACTTTGATTTATTTTATATTCATTAAATATCCCTGTGTTATATAGTTAGAAAACAAAATCTGAGTTTTGATTAGAAAGAAGTGAGAGCTGTGATACAGACAAGCTGATTTCTCACAGAAAGATTTCCACTACTTCAGTTCAGCATTAAAACTGAAATGATCAGTTTTTATTTGTTTATGTAAGAATCAAATTACAACCTTTGAGTCATAGACTCCTTTGCAAAGGCTCCATGTCAGTGAAAAGAAAATATACAAGCATCACTTAAATATACACGTCAAAATATTTAGAACAGTTAATAAAGCATAGTTACATCAGCAGTGATCTTAAAGAGGTCTAGGTCAATAATATGTTAATAAGACAGCATCAGCTTCGGAGGCTCATAATACTAGGCCCAGAGTCATACAATATTTACAATGAGTTTGAATGAACTCTAGCATGGGAGAAGAAAGAAGAAATCCCTATGCTGAGGGCTATCCCACTGCAATGGAGGATATTTTAAGTTGATCTTTCTAAACACAAACCAGAGACTGGGTTTGCAAAAAACTTGGAGACCTCAGCAAACCATTAACTCTACAAACTACTGCTCTGATTGTTAATCTGAAACAGCAAGCTACTCCAAAATAATGTCATCACACTCTAAGTTTGACTGAGAGGACAGAAATAACTCCACTGCTTTCAGCCACAGTAGAGCAAGTTAACAAATGCTGATTTAAAGAAAACCACAAAACCAAACAGCATGAACTTTTCAGGAAACACTAATCATGACACAAGGACTTGAATTTCAACTTTTCAAGCTTTTATAAAATATATGGAAAAACCGTTGCACATGATCTTTAAATCCTTTATTAGTGAACGTTGCACATGATCTTTAAATCCTTTATTAGTGAAGTCAGCAGCACCAATGCCTCCACCTCATCACACCAGCAAAAGTTCCCAATGTTTTGTGCAGGTGCACTGCGCTATGTCAAAAGGTGAATAAAACACACACACACAACCATTACTTAATGAAAGTTAAAAATGCACTTGTGTGAATGAATGTATCAATTCAAAGCTTATGTCAAATATGCATTATGCATGAATAATTACTGGGTTCCATTTTTCCAATGGAAAAAGCCATGTGTTAAATACCGCAACACCTGAGTAGGTGTTACGGCATTCACGCGGCTTCTTCCAATCCTAAAGCGCTCAAAAGAGAAAGTCAGTGCGAGCCTATCCATAGAAAAGCCCTCCCGACACAACACAGCTCGAGCTTCTCAATGTTCGTTTCTCCCTAAGTCACTCACCTCCTCAATCACGTTTGCTCTGTATTAAATCTTCTACCTTTTCGCTCCATTCCCTGACAAAAAACAAATCCAAAGCTGCTCAGCCAGAGAGGTTTCCATAGCTCATTACCCAGCCAACATGATGAAATAGCATCCAGCAACATGCAGGCTATGTTTGGGATCGCCTGCATTTTCCATACCTCAGTAACAGTTAATGTCCACAAATCGAACCAACACCCACAGAAACAACGAAAAATCCAAGTCACCAAGGACTCGGACAGCTCTCACGAAGATATTCTTAACACAGTAAAGCCACCACACAGCACTTTGTTGCCTAAATATAACATTTTCTGTAGAATTGTACATTGCTACAGTAAACACTTTTACCACCATCTCTAAGTAATCTCCGTTTCAAACCTTCTCTTTTCTCTGCAGTTCAAATGCTACAGCACTTGAAAACAAATGTTGCAACATGAGAAAACTGCCACAAGCATCTGTTATTTTTTATTAAACTTTCTTCTTTCAGTAATTTAATTAGATAAAATTACATGCTGAACTTTCCGTTTACTGTTTCAACTACAAAATAAACAGTAATCAATACAAAGTAAGGCTACACTTTCTTCTTTCTGTCACAAATCTCAGAACAAAGAAAAAATGAAACCCTCAATTATATACAACAAAATATGGGGTGCAGTATGTTTTAACTCGAAATTAACACATACCCTCATTGTTGGATGGCTATCATAAGACCCTCTGGCTTCGTCCTCTGGGTTTATGTGCCATCCAACAACTCAAGTGTGTGTTAAATTCTCGGAACACACTGCACCCCATACTTTATCCTATATTTAATATGATGGGACTGCAATTATTTGCATTGTGAGATTGATATAAAATGTTACATATATAGCTGTTATTGTAATCAGAATAGTCCATGAGCTCTGATTGTTTTCACCTGTTTTGAATATGTCTGTGCAATATTTAAGTAATGGTTTTGTTATTTATCTCTTGACAAAGAGCAGTGTGCCTGCGCGAAATGTTGGGAACTTTTGCTGGTGTGGTAAGGCAGAGGCGTTGGTGTTACTGACTTCACTAATAAAGGGTTTAAGCATTCAATGTTTTTCTGATGCTACTTTTTCTTTGTGTGAGTGTGTGCCATGGGTTACAGTTTTTGAAGTATTGTCAGTCGGTACTGTGAGCAGCTCTCCTTTGTTGCTCTTGACCACAAATGCTTCTTTAGAAGCCTTGTTGATGGTAATAGCTGATTTTTCTGTCTATAATAATGTTCTTACTCAGTATTACTTGATGTGTATGGTAGAAGAAGGCACTAGGCCCATTGGGACTACCTTCCACTCCTAGTGGGTGTATTGTGCTACATCTCAAACAAATATCTATCCAGTTCAAACTTAAATTTATTAGTCATTGATGTCCACAAGGTACTGTAATAAATTATTCCATGACCTACAGACTCTAACCATAAAATAATTTCCCTTTTATTAGTTAGTGCCCAACAAACTTGTAACTGTTGTGAGATCTTAGATTTGTTTGTCTTAACAGTGGTGTAATGTTAAACTGCTCTCTTAAGTCTTTGCCATAAAGGACATTGAACAACATAAGTAGATCCCCATGCCTTCTTAATTGGAGGTCTTGAAGTTTAAGTGCATAAAGTCTAACTATGTATGTCTTTCCCTTCAACCTAGGTATAGGGCATGTTACATGTCTTTGGACTCATCCAAAAATGTTTTATCTTTAACTAAATAAGGTGACCAATAAGATGCAGCGTAATCCAGCTGAGATCTAATGTATGTCCTATACAGTGGTATAATGCAAGTTTCAGATCTAGTTATGAAAGATTGTTCGTTTTTGAAGTCCTTTTTTGTATTACTGATAAATATGTCAGTAGGTAACTGGTTCCAAGGATTAACAGTTCACAGGGTAAATAAGTATTTTCATTTCACCATTTTGAATGACTCACAACAATCTGTAAAAGGTGACCTCTGATTTCTCTGTCTGTACATTTAAAGTCTATACCCATCTCCGATATGAGATAAGGGTAATTTATAATATCACACATTAATAACCGGTCTCCTCTCCATCGTCTGGTCTCAAATGACCCAAGTTTTAAATATTCTAGATGATCTTCATATGTTCTATTATTTAAATCATAAATATTTTTTGTAAACCTTCTCTGTACTTTTTCAAGATTACTCCGATCTCCCCTTTTAAAGGGGCACCAGAGTTGGGATGTATATTCTAGATGAGGCCGAGCATATGCCCTGACCAGAGGCATTAACAATTTTGCGTCACTGGATCTAATATTTCTTTTTATGGCCCATATAACTTTTTTGGTTTTATTAATGGCTGTGTTTACCTGACTAGTGCCACCAAAATCATGAGACATGATACCCAGATCTTGTTAGTTATCAGTGGTACAAAGTTTATTACTACCCACACTGTAGATATTCTTGTGATTTTTCTGCATCATTCTCCACCTATGGACCCACTTAGAAATCTGATCAAGGTCACCTTGAAGTTCATTAATTTGTGACAAAGTTTCACAAGAGCCCCCTAATTTTGCATCATCTGCATAAATGACCTTCCAACTAAATGTGTCTTTTGCCAGATTAGGGATAAAAATGTGAAATAGTGAAGGACCCAAATCAGGGCCCTGAGGGACTCCACTGGTAACACTCCCTATCACAGCTAGATGACCATTAACCATAATTCTCTGAGGTCTTTCTCTTAACCACTCATCAATCCAATTGAATATAAAATAGTTAAGATTACTCTTAATTTTCTCTATTAGCTCAATGATGCATTAGGTACGATGCCTTAATAAAATCAAGATACACCATACCACATGGCACATTTCTGTCTTATAAATCACTTATTTTTCATAAAAGCAGATCAAGTTTGTCATGCTATTCTTCCCTCTCTGAAACCATGTTGCTCAATGGCTCAGATTATTAGTTACATCAGTAATAACATCCTTGATTCAACTTTCAAGAACTTTACAGGCAGTGGAAGTAAGGCTGATTGGTCTATGATTTTTAAGATCTTGCTTTGAGCCCTTTGTATGAATGAGTGCCAGTTGTGCAGTTTTCCAATCTTTAGATACAACACCCTTGTAATTGAGTCTTCAAACAGAATTTTTAATGGATATGACAAATAATTGGACATAATATACAACATTTCACTGAAGTGTGATCTGGTCCCAGTGTAGTTTATCTTGAAGTTTAAGTAATTTATTTTAATGTCTTCTATTGAAAATATGATTTTATCACATTGGGGTAGTTTACCCAAGAGTTAGGTGTATGATTTGGACCAAAAACTTCACAAATTTGTTTTTTCAGTATTTCTGCCATTTCTATGTTGTTATAAAATGTAGTGCCGTTGTTAATATTGGTCCTACTTTATTTTGAGATTTTTAGGAAGCTAATATAGACATAAAAACATTGCTATTTTCTTTTTTAGCGTTAGGGGCTAATTTTTGTTCAGTTTCTCTTTAGCTTTTCTAATTTCCCTTTTATACTTTTTTAATGGATATTCAAGCTTCCCTTGAGGCTATATTTTTAAATGAAGCTAAGCCTGGTATAATTTTCTTTTTATTTATTTATTTTTTTATTTATACATTGTTCTGTTTGTTATTTTCCTTCTAGAACTGGTAAGACACTGGACTTAATAAAAAGGGGCTTTACCATGCCCAACCCATCCTTCTACTGTCCTATATTAGTGACATCTCTTTACAAGATTTAGCCTGCTCCCCACAACAGGGGAAAAAAGTCACCACAGAGTGGTGCTTATATGGTAATAGATGGTGGAAAGACACATGCAACATACAGAAAAAGTGGGATTATGAAAGTCCTAATTAAATAAATTATGTTTTCCTGGTCGTAGGCCAATGTCTCAATCTTTCAACCTTACTTTCTGCCAGGGTTAACTTTGCCAGTTCTTTGCTGCCATCTTCCCCATTCCAAAATGCACCCACAGTACCTCAGTTTGATCAGAACATATATGAATATCCCCAATATCTTGAGAAACAGGCTCACCCATACATACCCATTGTTTTAGTTTTGTTGATTTTGGACCTTAAAAGTTTTCAAACTCTGATCCCATTCTTTCAGAGCCCTTATCTCAGATGCCAAAACCTTAAAAAAAAAAGAGCCACATTGTCCACATAAGCAACAACTTTTACTGATGTGAACTCATCAGCAAGCTCTATAGCCTTCATGTTGGGGAGGTGTTCCAAAAGTCTCAGAACTGCGTCAAGACAGAAGACATATTAAAGGGGACTGAAATGGCATCCCTGCCTATCCCTCATTTTATTGTACAAGACCCTTCTATCTACCCATTTACCATGGGAGGAGCACTGCATTCTCATTCAACATCCTGACACTTTTATAAATCTATCAGGTACCCGTAAGCCCTCAGCTGCCCATTAGTAGTCATGGGGCACTGAAGTTAAATCATTCTCCTGGTCCAGTGTGAGTAAGCAGCCTTGCAATTTTCCCAATTCCCTTTCTACAGTTTCTCTAACATATAATAAATTATTTTAATTATTCCTCCCAGGTACTCGAGCAGGCCTTTCACAGGGATATCAGTTGCCCCTACCATCACCAGTTTGTAGCACAAAACTTTTTTGAGTATTTTAAGATCACCATTTAGGAGGCTAAGCAGACTCCAGTTGGCAATATCTGAAACTTCCCCTTTCTTATATAGGAAAAACAAAATCCTCTTATTCGTACTTGCCTGTGATGCCTCCTCATCCCTAATGTCTTCCAATAGTCCTTGCCCACTAATGTCGAATGAAGCTGGTAATGGAACTATGAACAAAAACTCAAACCTCTCTGTTCTACTAGAACTGGTGTTCCAAAAGAGACCGAAAGATTGCAGTTGCACTCAAATCACCATAAAGCAGAATGCATGTCCAGCAGATATTCAGAAAAAGTCAGAAAACACTGCGTTTTATGCACAGTTTAGTGTTATTTGTTCATTAAAACAAAGCTGCCGACTGCACACAGACTACAGCAAGTGAATTAGCAGCTTTGATACAGTACACAGAAGTGCAAGCATCTGTTGCTAGGCAACAGATGCTCACGTGTCCCTCTGTTCCAAAGCCACGAACTCACTCGCTACAGTCTGTGTGCAGTCAGCAGCTTTATTTCAATGAAGAAACAACACTAAGCTTTGCATAAAGCACTGAATTTTCTGACTTTTTGAACTCAAGGTACATCCTAGAAAACCTCAGAGAATATAGTGATCATCAGTGTGAATAGCGCTTGGCCACACTACATTTATAGGGAAAGTGAAAATGCCCAGAGTGGCAGGATCAACCAGATAAGCATTTAAAATATTAATTTCTTCAAAAATAATGGCAGGATCAATCAGATAATTTTTTTAATAACTTTAAACTGACAGGATCAGTCAGATATTTGAATACCTATCTCACCTGTTGTCTTGGGGTTGGGGGCATGAGGGACTGTGTTGGGGGCATGGCATGATAAACCAGATAACTCTTTTTAAAATAACCATAAATAGCAAGCTCCACTAGAAATATTTTTAAACAAAAATGACGTGTTGTTTGGCAGCGTTCCTGTAAGGGGGTTGTATTGCTAGGGCCATCACCTTTATGTGGCCATTGCACTGAGAAGGAGTATGTGGTGGGTTGTGTTGGGGGCGGCAAAACATCGTTGTATAAACAGAACATGACATGGCCTGACTGATGATATCTATTTATCTTCACTCGAGGTCAGTGACATCAAGATATCACTGGCCTCTCGTGAAGATAAAATGATATCTTCAGTCAGGCCATGTTATATCCTATATATATATATATATATATATATCAAATGTGCACACTAACGTAATATGAATGCTAACCCCCTAACATGCAGGCTAACAAATATATATCAGTAAAAACAGATCACTAATATACTAATTTAGTACATTATATAATTTACAATATGTGCATACAATATATTTTTCATTAGTTCCCTGTATAAAAGGGGAAACTAATAAGTAACTAATATAATAAGACTTATATGTTACAGCAGCTGATGATAATAAAAAAGAATAAAAGAGAGAGTAAACACTAGGACCTCCAAGAAAACAAGATGCAATACCAATTCCCACAATAACAAAGGCAAATGGAACATATAGCATCTAAAGTATCAAAGGGACATAAGATGTTATTAAGATACATGGCATATCTATGTATTACTTGAAATCAGCCTGGCATCTTGTCCATAATATAATGTTCATAAGCATTTTAAAGATATGAAATGTTTCTTTATGGCCTGGACGATAAGACTGTAGCTTATGTTGCAAGAATGTTTCTCTTTGTAGCAATTTTTTGTCCAAGTCTTCACCTACTATTTGTAAGACTATCTTTTCTATTATTTGGAATAGAAATTAATGTTCTTTTTCTTTTCTTAACACATGTTGTGATAGCGCACTTGTGTCATCCCCTTTCTGAATACTTCTAGTATGTTGTCCTATATGTTCTTTTAATTTTTGAGTCATTTTACCACATAAAGTAGTCACACTCAGTGCAAGATGCCAGATAGACCACATTGGATGTATTGCAATTGCCAAGGTTGTGATGTCATATTTACATTTTGTGACGGATTCTCAAAACATTTCCAGTTCTGATAAATGGACAAAACTGACAGTTGCCACATTTAAAAGTCCCATTTGGCAGTGGTCAAATGGTCTGTTGTTGTTGGTCAGAAGGTTTGTCTCTATTTGTACTGTATACCAGTTTATCCCGTAAATTAGCACCTCTTCTGTATACAATCTTAGGTCTGTTTGTAATTACATGCTTTAGTCTTTTTTCAGTTGTCAAGCTATGCCAGTGGAGATTAATTATGTACCAAATTAGGCATACTTGAGGGGGGGGAAATCTGTAATAAAAATAGGCATGTGATTATTCTTCCATATATGTCCCCTACTTACACCAAGGAGTCAATAGTTGGTGCCTGTCCCAATTATCAGCTTTCATTCTGGGCAATAGTCAGAATCTCCTGTGTACCTCTTGTAGAAATTTCTCAGCCAAGTCATCTGCATTTTCCTTATAATCAGAATCGCATGTGCAGTTACATTTAATTTGTATAACTGGCCCTGGGGAATATTATGTCTGATGTTGAGGGTGGTAACTACCAAAGTGCAGAAAATAATTTTGCCCGTTGTTTGTGGTACAGCTGGGTGATGATGTTTTACAGTTCAAACAGGTTTAAACCTTACTGCATTCACAGAATGGATGGGGTGCACCTGGTTCAGGGCCACCAGCCCTGCCAAACTCAAACACAAAGTTCAAGCGCTGCTCCAGCTCCACAGTGAGAGTCATGCACAACACGCTTCTGTACCAACTGCTTTTTTATTCCATCAGATAGTAGTTCACAATAACAGTGCAAATTCACTAAGGATAGACAATAGAGATACGCTAGCCCCTGCGCTTCAGCTCCTAGCCTTCCTTAGGGGGCCCCCTAAGGAAGGCTAGGAGCCGAAACACAGGGGCTAGCATATCTCTGTTGTTTATCCTTAGTGAATTTGCACTGTTATTATGAACTGCCATCTGATGGAATAAAAAAACAGTACAGAAGTTTGTTGTGCATGAATCTTATTGTGGAGCCTGAGCAGCACTTGAACTTTGATGAAATTTGTGATGATGTTTTTATCTGGTCCCTTTTTGATCCACAAGTCCAAGAAATGTATTTGTTCCTGACTGTATGACGATTCAAACCTCAGCTTCTGGTTAGTGCTCTCCAAGTACTCCACAAAATTCTCAAGTTCAGATACAGAGCCTTTCCAAATAAAGAAAAGGTCATCTATATAACATTTATACAGATCCACAAGATGTAAATATGGATTATGGTTGCTGTAGATGTACCGATTTCCCCATGCTGCCATTTATATAATAGCATCATTGGGGGCCATTGCTGCCCCTATTGCTGTCCCCTTCTTCTGTAAATAGAATCTGTCCTTGAATAAAAATACTAGCATTGCAGAACTTTCTCTGCCAAGGCTAAAATAAATTCCACCTTTGATATTTCCCATGTCATCCCCTGGTATAGCACCTCCCTCAGGGTGTCCATGCCTTCATTATGAGGGATGTTGGTATATAATGAGCTCACATCCATAGTTGCTAATAAGTAGTCAGGCTATATTTCTATATCATCCTAAATGTTTTGTAAGTGCATGATGTCTGGTAAATAAGATCTGGTGTTAGTGGCTATTGGTTTAAAATGTGCATCTACATATTGTGCCAGAGCTCAGTGACTGACAATACTCACCACAACTATCTGGCTGGTGGTTTGTATAAGGTTTTATGGACCTTTGAAGACTATAAATTACTGCACAGACAGGATGTTTTACAGTAAAAAGTCCAGGGTGTTTTTGTCAATAATGTTGTCCAAGTATAATTCCTGCAACAGTTGGTCAGTTTGTCTTTTATTATTATTTGTGGGATCATAGCTAAGGGGCTCATAAAAGTCCAGATCTGATAGCTATAGCAACATCTCATTTTCATTATCAGTATTATTCATGATTACTATTGAGCCACCTTTATCTGCTGGCTTGATTATGATACATTTATTATTTTTAAGGCTCTCAATAGCATCCTGTTCTTCTTTACTGCAGTCATAGAAACAAGCTTGTAGGATCTCTAAAGTTTCCATCTCTTGCAGACATGCACATTCAAACACTAACACAATGGAATTTGGAGGTGTAATGAAAGTAGAAGGTGGTTAAATGATGTATGTTATTGTAACTGTTCTTCACATCTGACAAAGATTCATCTTGTTCAATAATATCAGTTTCATCCTGATTCATCATATCCTCTCTGAAAAGAAGACCTTAGGTGCAATTTCTGTGTGAATTTATAAAATCACAATGGTATCAAAATGATTTAGATTCTCTATGGGTACAAATGAAAGTCCACACTGCAAAACATTAAGTTCATTCATAGACAATTGGTAGTCAGAGATGTTAATACTTTATTTTTGTTGTTAATATCTATGTCCCCTTTGTGCTAGCTCCCCTGGGGCATCTGTAATAACTGACCACTCACCATGACATGTTTCTTCTCCTTTCTGTCCTTACCCCAGTCCCCTTTGAGTAGTTCTTCTCTGAATCTGGCTATTCTTGTGCTGTGCCTCAGTTGCCATTCAGGTAGTTGTGGGGTATGCTGTTCCATTGTTTGAATCTGGGAAGGGCAGAAATAATGATAATGATGTGACTGCTGTCTCTGTGCTAAGTAGGCTTCCTGGTTTGGAGGAATCGGGTCTTCCTGGCTGCCCTCTAAAAAAGGATTAGTGGAGGCACTGTCTGACTCAGAACCATTAGTATACACATCACATGTCTGGGGAATATTGTGCACTAAATCCTGTTGCTGTACTTGTAGTGTAAATTGGGGACATTTATGTTTTTAAGAATTGATTTTGTAGGTTTATTCTGTTTCTTCCAACAGACAATTCTCCCTTCGTTATAGTCTCTATGGTCTCTCAAATTTTCTAGCCTTAACTTTTTAATCCATTTGCCCTGTTTTCATATGGTGTTTTCTGATCTTTTCCTATAGATGTCTCATTCAAAATGTGTAAAGAAAGTATTAGCTATTTTTTCTTTTTGCAATGGCTCAGCTTTAATTTCTTCCTCTAAACTTGCCCCATCTTGTAATATATTTACTCTAAAAACTTATATATTTTCTCTTCCTTCTTTGTTGATTAATATTTGACTGTTCTTATTAAATTGAGGAGTTTTATTGCTGAATTTCAGTTGTTTTTAATCTTTGCAAAAGTGCTTTGATACTTGAATTGCACTTATTATAAATGATTTATAATTATTATTGTTATTCAATCATACCTGCAGAGTAATCTAGTAATTGTGTTTGCCAGCCCTTAAGAAAATCATCTCTCAAGTCCAAACGCTGGTTGTTTTGTAAATCTTAAGCCCACAGGACCCTTTTAATCTCTAAATAAGCCGATAATGATACCCATTGCCAATACAATCGGCATGCTACTCTCTCCAGTTGCAAAAAAGCATTTTTAATATCAGTCAGTGTAGCATGCTGATCAATATTAGTAGTGGGTCAAGAACACCTTTACTAACATCCCTTAACCTTGAAAAAGCATGAGAGGCACTAAAATGTTTGGTTCTAGGAGGGTGAATCCTCATCTGCACTGCTACACTTCAGAATGATGTTCATATTTTATCCTGTTTTCAAGATAAAGGAAGAAATTAGCTTTTTTAAATGAGTCTTGCCATTGTCTGTGGTTATCAAGTAGCTGAGCTGCCTGCATCTTATAAGTACCCTTTTTAAAGACTGTAGCATCCTGGGATGGCTTTGCTTTCTTCCTTTGAGCAGGTTTTGTGTGTTTGTCATTTTTTGAAATATAGGCTTTCTTATGGGTTTCAAATCTGGGGTCCCCATGATGTTCACTAATAGTTGTTTTGCTGCTCCTCTATTTCTTTGTGGAGATCTGGTGTCTCCTATCTCTTGTAACAAGAGCTTTCATAAGCTTCTCAGTACGGACTGACAAAACTCCCTCCCATTCTTGTCTAAACTGAAGTTCTTCTTGTGTTAAACCATGCAAGGGGAGCTTGGCCAACCTGAGCCTTCTGGGGGACCTACTCTGTTCCAAATACTTTTCCAAGGTGATTTTATTATAAAAATGATTGAGCTCAGAACTGAAGTATAGTAAGTAATCTCTCCAATTTGGTAAAAGTCCATCCTAGTTCCTTTACTTCTTGTTCTGTGGTAATATCTCTGTCTCACTCTCTTCTTCCATCTGCAAATCGCTTCCTCATTCTCCAGGCATTGATACTCCCGATCTGAAATGCTTGTGCTCACTGACCCAGCTTGTGGTGTGCCACTCATACTTTAAGTGAGAAGGCATATCAAAGAAAGAGCATTTACTGTTCGCACATCAGGGAGTCACTGACGGGTCTCACTGCTTCAGCTGCTTAAGGTGCAAAGCATATATCATTATACTTATGAGGTCCCTACTGCTCATTGGTATGTTCTGGCTGCAGCTGGAAGGACCACACATAACTAGTAAACAAAGTGAACAGGTGCACACAGGAACCTGGGCTGCCACTGCCTCATAGGTTGCTAACCTCAGAGGGACAATGCAAAACATGGAGGCACTCAAAAGCAAACAACAGATGCAAAGCAGGCTGCTGAACATTTAATGTGAGACACAAGGAGCATGCCGACTGGCAGCCCCAGTGCTTTGACTGGAAGGTCATCATCAGGAGGTATGTTAGATAGAAGGCAGACCACAATATATTACAAATATTGTGCACAAGTTCAAAATACAAGACTAAGTAATAAAAAGCATATACATATTTAAGGTCTGCAGGGAGCACTAATAGATCAATATATAGAGAAACAAAGCCAGCAATAGAGAATATCAATTCATACTATAATCAGTTAATCATATCATTTTCCATTGTAGCAAAATCTGAGTACATATTAGGTTCATCCAAAGTACAAGTGGTACAAATTGTTATATAATCTGTTATTAATAGTGGCCTAGAGGTACAGCATGGGGTGGGGGTTAAATGCCAATTAAAAACTTATTTGTAAAGGCAAATGCCAAAGGAATAAAGGTGTCAAATACAAAAGGAAAGCAGGATTATAAAAGGCTATACAAGTTTGGTAATTCAGATGAGATAACACTAATCATTTATAGTTACCTTGATAAGATCACATTTCTAACTCCAGGATAACTTGCTTTAATGTTGTAGTGTACTAAAAATGGAAACTGTATCAGTTCAAAAAAGCCACTTCTAGTCCAAAAAAAGTGTGTGTGGGGGGGAGCAGAAGATAAAAGGTTGGGGAGGGCAGAGGTGGAAAAAGGGATTATAGGGTAGTTTAATGGAAAGGTGACTGGCGAGCAGATGGAAGAGTAAAGAACAGTTGCTTGAGGAGCTAAAGCAGTTGGTATATTCAGTAATGAATAGAAATATGATTGAAGAAGCCAAACCAAAATGGAGAAACAGTAAAAGTGAGCTTAGCGTAATGTGGAAAATACAAATAAATATTATAAACAAAAGAGCAAAAATGAAAATGGAATTCAACAAAGGATTGCAAGAATATTCACACACAAATAAATGAAATTCGTATTGCAGACAACTTGAGGCCAAGAACGCTTTGTTATATGTTTGGGGAGACGAGATGTAGGAAAGTAAGAAGCTGTTCTTTACGTTTTAGACAGTTAAGACCTAAAAAACAAACCCCAAAAATCAAAGACATTCAATTTCTGATTTTAAATCCACTTATTTAAGAAAGGACAAGTAATACATTTCTTCCTTAAGCCCAAATGAACTAACGTTTTCAGTGTGGCATTGAAGAGCTCTCTTTCCTGACCAACAGATTCAGGCTGTCACCTCCACGCACTGGAGGTGGGACATACTCAGGGCTGTAAACCTTAAACTCAAGGGTTTGAGTTGTGGGCTACAGTGAAATGTGCCTTGAGCGCATTGTTGAGATCTTTGTCTGTATGACTCTTATGTTTCTGAATCCTTATTTTCAGAAAATGTATTATTCTGCCAACATATTGAAAGGCCATAAGAGTACCATGAAAATAGGCAACAAAAGAGCATCTACAGCTGATAAATTGCTCAGTTTTTACTCTTTGTCCAACTCCTGGGGGTGTACATATTCTTGACCTTCTTAGGAAAATTTGCAAACATTACAAAAGCACACTTATGGAAGCCACTTGGATATGTTGGCAACCACATAGGTGATTTTTGGTCAGCTGAACTACTAGCAAAGTGACTTGATGTCATGACTCATCATATTACAAAGATGCTTGCTCTTCCTAAATATGACCCAAGGTTTATGTCCTACACTTTGTCCTGTAGTGGATTTTGTGTGTAGGATTGGCCAGAAGTTATAGATGACATTTCCCACTTCTGTTACTGGACTATAGTCAAACAAAAGTACAAGTGGGTTATCACCAGTTGTCTGGTTTCAGTGTCTAAAAGTTCCTTTCTATGTCTGACCTTTTCCAGAGACTCCGGTAGTACAATCTCTGTATAACCTCTATTCAGGAACCACTTGGTGAGTTCAGATGACTGTTCTTCAAAAATATACTTCTCAGAATAGTTCCCTTTGATATGCAGAAACTGAGTATGGGATGGAATTACTGAGCTTCCTAGGATGAGTGCTCTGAAAAACTAGAATAGTGTTCACTGCTGTTTCCTTCCTGTACCCACAGGATGAGATTATTGTGTCTGATGTGACACTAAGGGTAACATCAAGAATATTTATACTCTTCCCATTCCCTAAAGATGTGGAATTCAAATTGAAATCATTGGTGTTAAGATAGTCCATGAAGGCCAAGTACCCAGCAATTTGGGCTGGGTACTCAGTGATGCACCGTCCTAGAATAGATCACAGGGGCGGGGGTGTAGCCATCTGTTTTAGATCAGAACTGAACCTTATGGAGGTTCCAGTAGGGATCACCAACTCCTTTGAATGCATCCTGGACATAGGTGTGGGGGTACAGGATACTTCTCATCTACTGTCCACCAGGAGATGGGAAAGTTTCCTGCAGGAATGACTTTATCATTGGTGTGATATTGGGATCTCCCAGATGGTTGATTCTGGGGGATTTCAATGCCTGGGTCGATGATGAACTCTCACAATTTAGTCAGGACTTCCTCCAACTAATGAGTGTGTTGGGTCTCATACAGGTTGTTACCTCCATGACCCACATGTATGGTAACTCTCTGGACTTGGTGTTCCTTCTGGGGATGGAGATATCTGACTTGGTGGTGGAGCCAGTCAGGTAGTCTGACCATCACACCGTGGGGTTCAGTTTCATGGCTCACCCCAATAGGCCTGCTCTTACGGAGATGTTCCAGTACCACCCTTTGAGGGGTGTGACCCCGGATGGCCTGATGGTGGTGCTGAACCTGTGAGTATACCAAGTGAATGCATGGATCTGGGGAATCTAGTACTTGCCTAAAATAGGGCAGTGATAGAGACCCTGGTTCCATAGCTCCTGTTCATGTTCACCCACTCGCTCTTCACCCAAAGGTCCCATGGTTTGTGAGACCTTGAAGGAGATGAGGAGGGTGGGATGAGAAAGCTAGAGAAGGCTGGCAGAAATCAGGCCTGGAGGTGACAGACTTAAATTGATGGACCATTATGCAGTCTATCAATCGACAATCACCTGTAAGAAGGCAGATTTCTATCCTGGAGATTGCCACCATGCAGAACTGACCAGCTCAAGTTCTTCAGAACTGTGGACAGATTGTGCAGTCCAATCTGTCTTCAGCCTGGCGGAGCTCTTTCACAAGAGAAATGTGATGAGTTTGCTCAGTTTTTTGCAGATAAGGTTGTCACCATCAGGTACAGGATTTATTTGACCCCCTCTAGTGGGAACTGTGGAGATCAGCAGGAGGTGGCAGATGCCCCATTTGCCTGGTCTGACTTCAGCCAGCCGGAAATCATGGATGTTGTGAGGGTCGTCCAGACTGCCACCAACCAGCTGTAATTTGGACCCAGGCCCTACATGCCTTCTTGTAAGGTGTGTAGATGAAATCACCCCGGTCCTATCCCAGATAGTTTGGAGTTCATTGGAGAGAGGGTTCTTTCCGGACCCTCTTATGGAGGCGGTTGTTTGACCCTCCTAAAAAAAAAAAAAAAAACTCCATTGACCCTGGCTGTCTGGCTAACTACAGACCTGTCTCTAACCTACCTTTTTGTGTAAGGTTATTGAGAAAGTGGATGTGCTGCAGCTGAACTATCATTTGTCCAGCCACTATCTCTATGATTCTCTCCAGTCAGGATTTAGAAAGATACAGTTCTGAGATGGCCCTTATCCGAGTGCTAAATGACCTCCTAATAGTGAGAGATCTGAGGACTCATTCCATCTTGGTCCTCCTTGATCTGTCTGCAATTTGGCACTGTGGACCATGGTGTGCTGTTGGAGCACCTGTGGTTCAACTGTGGACTATCTGGAATGGTCCTCAGATAGATTTGATCTTTCTGTGAGGGTAGGACTCAGAGGGTGGTGTCTGGAATTCATTCTTCAGCCCTGCTCTCTGCCCTGCAGGGTACCACAGGGCTCCATTTTGTCACACATGTTGTTCACAGTGTATATGCTGCCATTGGGAGAGATCATTAGGTGATACGGTCTGAGTTTTCACTGCTATGCAGATGCTACTCAGCTGTACATGTCCTTTGTGCCCAGACAGAATGTCTTCCTCTCAGTATTTAACATCTGTCTGACCAAGATCCGGGACTGGATGAGTGCCAGCTGGCTGTGGTTGAACCAGGCTAAAACTGAGGTGTTGGTTGTGGACCCAGATCATCAGGATGCGGGTTTGTAGGCAGGGTAACCATCTGTGCTTTGGCTCATGGGTGTTCAGCTAACTGCCTTAGATCAGATGCAGAACCTGAGCATTATTTTTAACGATGGTCTGACCCTTAAATCTCAGGTGTCAGCCATCATCAAATCCTCTTTGTGCCATCTGAGAAATATCGCAGGTGAAACATCTGGTTCCTCCTGATGATCTTCCAGTATTGGTCCACACTTGTAACCTCACCTTAACTACTGCAATGCCCTTTACCTAGGGTTCTGGGGTTGATATCCATAGCTTACAGTTAGTGCAGAATGAGGTAGCCAGGTTGTTGACTGGCACTTCTAGGGCCAGTCACATAACACCTGTGCTCCATGGACTGCACTGGCTGCCATTACAGTGGTGGATCACCTTTAAGGTTGGGTTGCTGACCTATAAAGCCCTACATGACCAGGGACCCCAATACCTGCAAGATCTCCTTCACCCTTACCGTCCCCTCTGGCCTCTCCAATCCACCAATGAAGGATTGCCAGAGATTCCCAGGGTCCACTTAAAGACATCGAAGGCCAGATCTTTTGCTCTTGCTGCTCTGACCCTGTGGAATTTGGATATAATATGCAATGCCAAAATGCATCACCTCGATGCTCACCCTCCCAACCCAGGGTGCCCAAGCGAGGTTGCCGACATCGAACTTTACCCACAGTGAATGTTTTGGGATTCAGCCCCCGCTACTCCCCATACTTTAGGATTCCTACTCTGCTGCAGGTAATATCCCAATATTGGGCAACTGTGTTTCAGGAACCCAGGGTCAGGAGAGTGAGCATCGGGTGATGCATTTCAACATCGAAATGGGTACCTGAATTCTCTACTGATCGGATAAGAGATTGCCTGACTGTCTTGAGTTTTAAGGTAGCTTTAAAACTTATTTGTTTAACCTAGCATATCCATATTAGTTGTTATTGAACTTTTCCTGGTATATTCACATTTTATTGAAGTCAATATTAATAGTATTGTTTTATGGATTTTAATACCTTGATTATAAGGTGTGTTTTAAACTGTTATTATTTCTGGCTTATATACAGCACCTTGGTTTCAGAAAAGCACTTTTATTAATAAAGATTCATTTATTCATTCATCCATCCTAAGTAGTGCAACACCAGACACAATACTGTGATTAAAACAATACAGCAGTCTGTCTTTGAAAGGATTGAAGCAGGCATCAAAAATGCATTTCTCCTCCCAAAATACCATGTACAGCTTGGTTTTACTGAACTTTTGCCTGGTATATTCAGATTTTCTTGAAGTCAATATTTATAGTATTGTTTTATGGATTTTAATACCTTGATTATAAGGTGTGTTTTTAACTGTTATTATGTCAGCTTATGTACAGCACCTTGGTTTCAGAAAAGTGCTTTTATAAGTAAAGATTCATACATTCATTCATCCTAAGTAGTGCAACACCAGACACAACAGTGTCAGTAAAACAATACATCAATCTGTCTTTGAAAGGATTGAAGCAGGCATCAAAATGTGTTTCTCCTCCCAAAATCCCATGTACAGCTTGGTTTACAATGGTGCAAGGCCACACTCAATGCTGTTCCACATTTCTGTAAATAGAAGTTTTTGTCAAGCATTCAATAATTCCTGGTCAAGGCAAACTCAAGACCCTCCAAGAGGAATGGCAATGGTGTCACTTCTGTTACATGTTCCTGTGTAAGAAAGTAATCTACTGCTTATGTGATTCACCTGTGGAGGATACTGATATAGAGGCTAGCAACATCAGTTAACCATTTGATATCTCCCCTCCAAGTAAAGCCCTCTAGCTTGTAAAGACATCCATTGTATCTAAGACATGGGATTTAAGGTTAAATACATCGGGTTGTAGAAAGTGATCCAACTACATGGCTAGATTCTATGTTAATGAACCCATACCAAGAAAATGACTCTCCCAGGAGTTGTTACTGTTCTTGTGGATTTTGGTAAGATAAAGAATGTAGTGGTTATAGGACAGTCCACTCTCAGAGAACCGCTTCTTCTTCTGTAACTCATCCCTCTTTAAACCTCTCTTGAAGAATTCAAAACACTCACTTTGAAATGGCTTGTGTAATTTCTCTGAAGCTTATCACAATTATTTTGTCATTCAAAGGTAATATACTTTGTTTATATAGTTTGTTTCTTTCATGATGACAATATTTCCTGCTTGTTCTGATGGTTTGTCACTATACCTTGCAAATCTCTCAGCTTTTGTAGTGCATTTCTTTCAGAAGGTGTTAAATTACAATCGTTAAGTCATGTGCCTCCTGCCAAATCAAATCAAAATTTATTTATAATGTGCTTTTCTCAAACCATAGTGCATACACAATACAATATAGAACTAAGTATACAGTCTAAAAAATATACAAAATAAAAAGGCAGCAATATAAACTAAATACAGTCCCCAAAAGCTAGATCGAATAAATAAGTTTTTAATGAGGACTTGAAAGACTTGGCGGACAGGCACTCTCTAATCTGACAAGGTAGAGAGTTCCACAGGGTCAGGGCCACAAAGAAAAGGCCCTAGCACCTGATATTTGAAGATGGACCCTGGAACCTCTAGCAATCCCTCACTGGCAGAGCAAAATGGGTGGGAAGGGAGTAATGCCAAAGGAGGTCTTGCAAGTAACCCGATCCCTGTCTGTGTAGGGTCTTATAGGTAAGCAATGTGAGCTTGAAGGTGATCCTCCATTGCACCAGCAGCCAATGCAGTTCATGCAGCACAGGAGTGATATGGCTGAGTTCTTGATAACCCCATCAACAACCTGGCTGAAGCATTCTGTACCAGCTGCAGGTGACAGAGATCTACCCCCGGCAACCCTAGGTATAGAGCATTACAGTAATCAAGATAGAGGACACAAAGGCATGGGCCAACACAGGGAGGTCCTCAAGTGGAACAAGGTGCTTTATCCAGGCAATGTTCCTCAGATGATAGAATGAGGGCTTGACGACTGCTGACACCTGCGCTTTCAGTGTCAGTTCATTGTCAAGCACAATGCCCAGATTTCATACCCATTCAGAAGGCCTCAACTAGTTGCTCCCAAGCACAAGGCCAGATGGTTGCCAAGGAGTCATCTTCTCTACCCACTGACCTGGGTCCACTACCAACACTTCAGTCTTATCCGGAATTCGTCTCAACCAATTAGCACTCATCCAGTCCTGAATCTCGTGAGGCAGTTGTTAAAGACTGAGACTGCACTATTTTGTTGGCGTACAAAGGACATGTAGAGCTGAGCATCATCTGCATAGTAGTGAAAACCCAGCCCATACCACCTTATAATATCTCCTAACAACAACATATACTCTGTGAACAACATGGGGGACAGCATGGAACCCTGTTGCACCCTGAAACAGAGCAAAGGGGCAAGGAAAAGACTCCCTTCACCACCCTCTGAGTCCTGCCTGTGGAAAGAATGAAACCATCTGAGGATTGTCCCAGACAGTCCACAGAGCAGCCTACAGCATTCCAGCAGTACCCCATGATCCATGGTGTCAAATGCTGCTGAGAGATCGAGGAGGACTGAGATCGAAAGATTCCTCTGATCTCTCGCTATCAGGAGATCATTAAGTACCCTAATCAATGCTGTCTCTGTATTATGCCTCTTCCTGAAACCGGACTGGAGAAGATCATAGACTTTGTGGGTGGTAAGAATGTTCTTGAGTTGTGGCGTGACTACTTTCTCAATAACCTTGTCCACAAGGGCAGGTAAGAGACAGGTCTGTGGTTTGCAAGACAGTCTGGGTCACAGGAAGTAGTAGTAAAACTTTTATTTTTATACAGGTTACATGTCGTTTGGGTTGATAACCCAGTTTACAAGACAGACCTGTTTTTAACATTCTGACTAAACATAAACACATGGACATCTATCATTACATTATTACACACAGTCTTACAGCTACCAAATAAATAACACTCATCACTGTTCATTACCACATAGACCAGGCCATTTAAACACAGTCTTTATCAACTACACGTAGGTATTACAAATTTAAAATCGTAATAGTAATCTAAGACATTGTATAGGTTCAGTCTTGCATGCAATTTCAGTTTAAACAAATGATCCACCATCACATTATAATGTGAATATTCTAAAAAATTAGCACCACCCAAATATCTAAGTCTCTATACTCAGGGTATAGTAAAACCCTCTAAGTACATACACATCTAAATTTACTAATATAATTTATTTCCTGAGTAAACAGATCATAAGATAATGATGTGCAAACTGAAAATGGTAAGATATTCCAGTATTTAGATGCTTGGTAGCCTAATGTTTATTTTGAATTTTAGGAACATAGATTTTTTCCACATGGACTGTTCTTTTAAGTTTATCAATTGACTTTGTTTATTGAATAATACAACATTAATATAATGATTTGAATAGAAGGCATGATACTTCTAAATTATTGTCTGCAATGACCTAATGCAAATTATGTCCAGAGATTGCCACTGTAATTGAAACAATAATACACAATGATGTGTTCTAAAATTACATTATAAAACATACCTCACCAGTTTGTAATGTACCTTATCTAATATAGCTTATAATTGTTTATTTGCTATCACGATACACAAGTTCTCCATATGTTATTACAGGCATAATTAATTACTCTACCATTGTGTTTATGGGCACTGTTGCCTAAACACTTAGTTGTCTCGTAACGCACCTATTTTTCTATTTACTTTGTCTATCAGAGTGTTCACATGTACATTAAAATACATTTGGGTGTCAAAAACAACTCCAAGGTAACTATACTGATCTACCTGCTGTAGAAGTTCTTTATCATCTTTTTTAAGTTGGAGTTTTCCTTTTTGTTTTGATGTAAAATGTAATAGTTTTGTCTTCTTTATGTTCATAATAAAGCCTGACTTGGTGAACCACTCCCTCAAGTTGTCGAAATCTGATTGCAAATTTTGTTGTAAATCTTGGATACTTGAACCAGATGCTATGATTGCAGTGTTGTCGGCATACAATCTCACCTGTCAGTTGTTCACAACTCGTGGCAAGGTGTTGTTGAATAGCAAAAATAACAGGGGTCCAAGAATGGACCCCTGTGGTACGCCTCTTTTAACAGTTCTGGTAGATGACATATTTCCTGAAACCATAACTGTTTGTGAACGCCCTTCAAAGTAAGGCTGCAGCCAATGCCAAGGCCCCTCTGTAATACCCATACCTTCCACTACCTCTAATAGGAGGAAGTGGTTCACCAGGTCAAAGGCGTTAGATAAGTCAACAAAAATTACTGCTGTCTCCAGACCTAAGTGTAGTGATGTATTAATCAAATCATTAAATTCTAAAAGTGCAGTCATAGTTGAATGTGCTTTTCAGAACTCTGATTGATGGGGAGTGATCAAGTTGTATTTTTCCATGTATTCCATAATTGGAGTATGGAAATGTCGTTCAAGACTTTTAGACAAAATCGAAAGAAGAGCTATTGATCTGTAGTTATTTATTTGAGAAGCTACTCCCTCCCTTAAAAATAGGAATTATTTTACTTTCCCTCCACGTTTGAAATAGCCTGTGTTAGCTCCAGTTAAAACTATATGTAATAACTGGAGCATTGTATGTGCAGCTATGCTCAAAAATCTGCCTCCAGCCTGTCAGTTCTCGTTGACTTATGGATGTTCAGATTTCTTAAACCTTTACTCACCTCATTTACAGTCAGTGTTCTGAATCTAAAAGGAGAGTGTGAATCCTGTATCTCCCTATAGAAGTATCTATAAGGTCCCAGGTTATCTTCATCGACATTAAACCCTGGCAGGTCCACAAAAAAATCATTTAATAACTTGGTAACTGCATAGGGATCATCCATCAGTGACCCCCGTGCTTCAGTAGTTATTCTTTTAGTTAAGTCTTTTCTCCCTGGATCCAATCAACTGTTAACGTTCTGCCAAAACTTCCTAGAATTATTGTCATAGTGCATCTTATTTTTGTAATAGGTAGCTCTAGCTTTCTTTCTTTTTTATTAATTTGCACCTGTTTCTTTCTTTCTTAAAGAGTATCCAATTAGTTCCTTGCTTAGTTTTTCTGGCCTTCCTCCAAAGCCTGTTTTTAACCCTTATGATCTTTAGTAATTTTTCATTTATCCATGGGAGTCTTGCTGTTTTAATTTCCAAATTCCTCTTAGGGACATGCAAATCACAAATCTTATTAAAAGTGTCTGTGAAATAATGTACTGCTAAATCTAATTCAGGAATCAGTAAGCATCTATCCCATTTTTCCCTACTGATATCTGCTAGAAATTCATGTACTAAGAATTTTCTAAAATCTCTGGTCCTTATATAATTGGTGTAACCAAATAGTCCCTGTATGTGTGATATTGATAGGGTTCCCCATATCGGGTTATGATCACCCAGATAAGGCAAAAGTACCCCCAAATTTTCCAAATCCAAAGAAGAAGTAAACAACAAATCCAATATAGTTCCATTTTTTTGTTGTATTTGTAAATCTTGTAGGGATAGTTATATGTTGGGTAACGTTAAGAGCTGAGACTAGTTCTTTTAGTTGGTTACCACGGGGGCTCAGCTTATTACAATTTAAGTCCTGTTTATTATTTCTTCTATTCCAGCTTAGCTTTTGAAGGAGAATACATGACTGCAAATATTAATTTCAATGCTTTAATTCCAACAGCCAGATAGTCTATATTATTTACTGAACCCGTAAGTACAAGTTCCACATGACCTAAACAATTTTTGGTATAAAGCAATACCCCTCCCCTCTCTTGGGCCTGTCAGAATGAAATAAAGTATATCCAGGCAAACTAAATTCTTTGTCCTCTATTTTTGGTGTAAGCTAAGTTTCTGTTAGGCACAAGACCTCTGGGGCATGCTCATTAACCAAAACATTCACTATATCCATTTTGTTCTCAAACTTAATATGTATCATGTAGGACCTTAATTATTCCATTCTTTGGACCAGGGTTAGTTCCACATCACCCCAAAATCAGTAAAACTATTAAGACTCCACCCTGCTCCTTCTGGGTAATTCTATTAAATTGGAGGCAGTGTAGTGCAGTGGTCTAAGGCTCTGAGCTGCAAATCTGGTGACATCCAGCAGACCAGACCTGGGTTTGAATCCCACAGCTTCCACTTGCATACTGTGTGACCCTGAGCAAGTCACTTAACCTCCTTGTGCTCCCAGGTCGCTCCTGTAAAAAAGCTTTCAGCTTAGTGTGCTATACCAGGTTAAACAACTAAATAAAAAAAAAAAATTCATATGGGCTTCCCACTTTTACCCCACCACATTGGTTATATACCTTCCAAGAATTGGTAAATGTATTTCTTCTATGAAGATTCAAACTCGTTTTACCTTGCATGTGATTTAAATGTAACTAGCAGGCCCCCTTTACCTTTTCATTAGGAAGGTTTCTGTAAAAGGGGTGTCACCACGGCCTACTTCAAAAGGTCCAGAAACATCCCTTGTTCCAGTGAACACCAGATTATCTCAGCAAGGATCAGTCCAATGACATCCAGATACCCCACAAGGAGGTGGGTTGGACCAGGATCCAAACTACAGTAAGTCGGTCACAGATCTCGAACAATCTTCACTATGTCCACGATTGCTGGTTGGTTGAAATCTGTCCAGATACTGTAGACCAGATGACTGCATCCTTGCATCGACCACTGCCATACTCATTTGAGCGAGTCAGGCAGATCTCTGACCTGATGGAGGACACCTTATCTGCAAAGAACTGAGTGAACTCCTCACACTTAGTTTGAAGCGCTCCTGCCCCAGAGGCAGGCTGGATTGCACAGCCTGTCCACGGTCGAATAGCTGGAGCAAGTTGGTTCGTTGCTGCAGTAATCTCCCTGGACAGGAACTCTGCCTTCTTATGGGAGATTTCTGAATGATAGCATGAATTATGGACCATCAACCTAAGTCTGTCCTCCTCCAGACCAGATTTCCACCAACAACGTTCCAATCTTCATCCAATTCTCCTCAACTCCCTCAAAGTCCCATCAAACCAAGGGAACAAAGGGCGGAGAGGGAGAGGGAGAACTCGGACAGCTGCTACAGAATCCAGGGCCCTAAGTATCACACTATTATAGTGCACTACTAGGTCTCCTGGGTCCAAGCATTCCATTGGCCTACTCGACAGTTCCAGCACTGCAATCAGACCCTCAGGGATAACACCCCTCAAAGGGCAGTACAGGACCATCTTCAAAGGGACGGGTCTCGCGGGGGGAGCCACAAAACTGAACCTTATAGAGTGATGGTCTGACCAACTGACTGGTTCCACCACCAAATCAGTGGCCTCCATCCTCAGGAGAAACACCAGGTCCAAGGAGTGACCCTGAATATGGGTTGCAGCAGTAACTACCTGTGTGAAGCCCAACAAATTCATCAGTTGGAGGAGGTTCTGTCCAAAATGCGAAAGTTCACCGTTGACCCAGGCATTGAAATCCCCCAGGACCAACCACCTGGGAGATTCCAACACCGTGTCGGCCATGAAGTCTGCAACTTTCTGCAGAAAGCGTTCTCATCTCCAGGTGGATGGTAAATGAGAAGAATCCTGTAGCACACACCTGCGCCATGATACACTCAAAGATCTAGTGACTCCCACTGGAACCTCTACAAGACCCAGTTCTGTTTTAAAACAAATGGCTATACCCCGCACCTACAATCCTATCTAGTGCAGTGCATCACGAGTACCCCACTGGAACAGCTGACTCCAATACTAGACCAGCATTCTCATCCAGCCAGGTCTCAGTGATGCAAACCACGTCAGATGTTTCAACAAGATCAGCAATAATTGCAGTTTTGTTCTTTATAGACCTGGCATTGCATAACACCACCGATTTGGATGAGAGGCCATGGAAGAGCGGGTGACTTGCTCACCATCAGTGGAACCTTGGGTATGGATACCAAGCAGAGAAGACCCCTTTCCTGGTTCCATTTCACCCCAGGGTGCCTCCTCTACTTCACTACCCCAATCCACCCACTCCGCTCCCTCCACCCTCCAGGACCAGGGACCCTATTCCTCTGGCCCCTCCTTGCAATACCCAAGGCACAACAGTGCATATACACTTTGGGTTGCAAGGGGAACTATCAAAGGGGCACAAGCCCCTCAGCCTAGAGGGGGAGTAGTGCCTGCCCACCGAACCATGGTCCCAACACATGTTACCTAGTTAAAAACTGCCACTTTCTAAAGGTGCAGTTCACAGCAACAATCCACACTAGTTCAATTTATACAGCCTCTTAAAAATCTTTATATCCTGCCAGACCACCTCACACAGCAAGTACTAAATATTCAACAATATTCAACAATCACATATACAACAGCCCACACAACACTCATGCACCTAACCACTCACCCAATCTATAAAAACTTCCAAGCACCACATACACCACTCTAAATTACTATAAAATAATTAAATATACATATACTTCATAAAATACATTAATAAAGCATATCCAGGCAAAAGCAGCAAATCATATAACAGATGAAGATGACATTTTCAGAACAAAGAGTGACCACAACACTGTCATGAGAAAATAGTTGTTAACCTCTGGGAAGCTCTCACCTCACCAAAGCAAAAGAAAAGAACATCGACTCCCAACCTGTCTCTCACATAGGTCAAGAGCACAATGACAGTTAAACACATGTTCAAGTCAACAGGGCACTCACCCCACCAGATTCAAAAGTAAAGGAAGAATCTGACTATCCGTCTGATGAAGTTCTTTCCACTGAAGCTTCTTACCACACCATCTAGGCATTCAGGGGACCTGAGAGCCTCTCTACACCTGGATAGTCAATCAGCCTAACCATCCCCAAGGGGTCACCTCCAGTGGTTTTGGCGTAATATGGTCCCTGCATGGGATGAGCTCTCTGGCCCTTTCCCCAAAAGATCAAAGAGACCCGGGTACTATGAGTGCACGCCTCCAACAGCACCAGGCCTGATCTCACTTACACCATCCACCCAGCAACTCCCGGGTTCAGGTCGGACCTAACAAATAGTAAAGGCCCAGAAACAAAAAGCCAGCAGATCTCCTGGTTTGCTTAATGAAATGTCACTATAGCAGTACCGCCATAGCAGATCGAACTTAGTTCCCAGGAAACAGTATCACTGTAAACAGAACCCTGAAATTTGGTTCCAGTGGCTTCCAATAGCAGCTCCTCCTCAGCTCCTGCACTGTCCAGTATTTTGTCAGTTTCATTCTTGCTAAATTTATCAAACATATTGATAATAGAATTCAGTGTAACATTTGGGTAAAGTTGGGATTTTCTGGCTAAAAAAAACAGTCCTGTTTAACAGTCCAGAAAATTCCCATTCTTCTGAGAGTACTGGAAACAAGGTCATCTAAACCAGTCTGGTTGCTTAATTAAGTTCCTGGTCCTATTTGGTCCAATATATCTTCAAATCCATTATCCCAAGTGGCCTTGTTACTTTGTGAAAGATTTGGTTCTTGCAAAGATTCAAAAGCAAAGTCCAGCATAGTAGTTCCCACAGTGTTTGGGGAACTAGACCACGGTGAAGTGCTGCTGTCTTAATTTGCTGGTATAGATGGTGTAAATCCTATGCTGGCTTGCATATTAATAATATTTTTATACCCCATGTTCTCAATATTTATGTTTTGTTTATTTTCTACCTTAAAACAGATAGCTTTGGACAGGCAAAATATGCCTCTTTACTACTCCTGTAACAATAGTCTATTCCTGCCTCAATGTAATGTGATGTAATCCTGTTTTGCACCTGTTATAATTGGCTTAGTCATCCTAATGTTACTGTGTAGCTCTGTATGCCTTGCTGTAATTGTATGCTTTAATTTATATCAGTGACTGTAATGTATATCGGTGATTTTATGTATAATTGTTGTCTCTGACTCTGAACCATTTGAAAATAGGCATCTACCTAAAGGATTCTTTGTGAAATAAAAATAAATAAATATGAGTGCAATTTTAATTTTTGGACAAATCAGAACAGGTCTACCTCAATGCTGAAATCTCTTCCTGTGGGTTGGCACAATCAACAACCCCTACTAAGTAATGTCTCTTGTTCAGCAGTCAGATTGTCAAGACTTACAGTGATGTCACAGAACTGATGGCTGTGTGTTAGTGGCACTCCTAATTACCCTGCCCATTTCAAACACTCTACAAGCAGCAAATTTTAGAAAAAAAGATTAAAATACCTTCTAGGGAGGTGCCCTTGCAAATGAAGAAGTCATCCAATGGAAATCCAAAGTTGGAGGCAGCAGATGATGATAAATCACCAGCTGAGAGATCTGATTCTGAACTCTCCCAGGCTTTCAGCATGGTAACAGCACAAGTCATCTCCCCAAGCAAAGCAAAATGGACACTAAAAGGGGTGCAAAATATTGATTTAACACTGCATGAAATCCAAGCCATCCGAGCGGAACTCAAGGAGTTCAAAGAAACTGAGGCAGCAGTAAACAAGCGGGTAGGCAAATCTGCAGAGGCGGAGCAACAATTCATGGAAACAGATGACTTGCTTGACAAACTTGAGGCTGCAGTGGAGCACATCATGTCAATGCAGGCCACTATACAGGACCACCAAGGGGATGCAGAAGGAGGCACCAGGTGCAAAACTTGCGTTTGTACAAAATTCCAGAATCACCAGAGGGCACAGATATCAGCAGATTTCCTGGAGAGTCTACTGAACAAATCAGTGGATCTGGAAACTGACTACAAATTTGAAATTGAGAGGGACCATAGAGCCCTCAGACCAAAGCTGGCTTCCCCTAAACAGCACCCATGCTTCATCATAGAGCACTTTCATCAATATGCCACAAAGGATGACCTCCTACACTGGGCCTGACAAAAATGGGTTTTACAGTGGCAGGATTTCAGAACCTACATTAATAATGATTATCCAGTCAAAATTATGCAGCACTAAAGGGCTTATGTACCCCTCATCCAGACTCTAAGCAAAGTCCAATTTCAATTTAAAACCCGTCATCCTGACCACTTGACTGAGCAGTATCTAGATGTTCAGAACACTTGTTTTTTGGCAGATGAAGCATGGTAAGACATGAAGGACAGGGACCTGGAGGTACCACAGAAGATCATCGAGGAAAAATGAATGTGTTTCATCAAACAGTGTGGCTCATGATAAACATGATGAACACAGCAGTAATACAGTCAAGCCATACAAAGCAAAGTATTGGACTTTGGGAGGCTGACTTTGTCAGAATGGGACAGGGCATAAGGAATGCACTAGCAAATGGGCAGGAAGGAGGGATAGAGGAACAGTGGAGAAAAATCAAAACTGTCATCACAGAGGCAACAAGCCTTTGTGTGAAACAAATAAAACAAAATGAAGGAAAAAAACACTGTGGTTCTCAAAAGAGGTGATGGGGAAGGTTAGGGAGAAAAAGACAGCATTCAGGAAGTATAAGCAATCGCCGGCCCAATGGCACTGAGGGTTGAGGTACTGGAAGCCACACCTCGTGCCACAGCAGTGACCTAGGTTTGGAAATGGACTTGGGTCAGCAGGGGAGGGAGTGGATGGAGCATGCAGAGGACTTCTCTCCCTCCTGGGGTGAGTTCTGAGGTAAGCCTTGCTCCATAGTGGTCCCTGGTGGAGACCAGTGACCCTACTGGTAGCAAGGCTCGATGACATGTCAGGGGCCAGAGCAGCAGCAGACGTCGACACACTAAGTGCGCTGATGTCATTGTAGGTCCATGCTCTGAGGGAGAAACAAGTAGGAAAAACACCCTGGAGTGTCAGTGGAGGTAAATGGGCCCTGGAGACCTGCCCACATCCTGACGCTGAACCTGCCTCATCAGATCTCCCATCCCCTTACCCATCCCCATAGATGTTCCTCTAATTACAGAAAGGCCATCAAGGGCGGGCGGGCCCTCCCCCAGAGGGTGATCCAGGGGGCTGGACAAGCCATGGGGACTGGGTGTGAAAACAACAGAGGAAATTTCAGGCAAGATGCCCTGAACCTCCAGAGCAATAAATAGAATTGGCAAAAAAGAGTATAAGGAATCACAGTAGGAGCAGGAACTTTATCAGTTAAAGTAGAAGAAAGTAGGAGCATGATCAGAAAAGCAAAGGCTCAAACAGAGGAAAAGATGGCCAACTCAGTTAGAAGGGATAAAACCTTTTATAGGTACATTAGGGAGCAAAACAGACCAAGGGAGGGATAGTTAAGTTTAATAAAGAGATGAGGAGGTAGGCAGAGGAAGACGGTGAAAATGTACAGATCCTGAATGAATGCTTTTGCTCAGTATTCACAAAAGAAGAGGAGGGGGAGGTACTTATACCAAACAATAAAATCACTCTGGATTGGGGGGTTGATACCAGTCCATTCACAGAAGAAAAGGTCCTGAAAGAGCTCCTAAAACTCAAGGTGGACAAAGCAGTGGGGTCTGACAGAATTCACCCAGAATTCTAAACAAGCTAAGGGGAGAACTAATGACATCACTGACTACCCTTTTTAACAAATCATGGGAGGATGGTGTGGTATCTGAGGACTGGAGGAAGGCAGATGTTATTCTCCTCCCCAAAAGTGGGAGCAAGGCAGAGGCAGGAAACTACAGACCTTGTATTTGACCTCAGTGGTAGGGAAAATGATGCAATCACTTCTGAAAGAAAGAATTGTTGCATACCTAGAGATCAGCAGGACACAGGACCCAAGACAGCATGGATTCACAGCAGGGATGGTCATGTCAGATGAATCTAATAGATTTACTTTGACTGGGTGACCAAAGTAGTGGACCAGGAGGTGCTGTGGATGTCGCTCACGTGACTTTAGCAAGACATTTGACACAGTCCACACAAAAGATTAATAAACAAGTTAGCTAGCCTGGGAATGGATCCCAGGGTAGTAGCCTGGGTAAAAAATTTGCTGGACAACAGAACACAGAGGGTAATAGTAAATGGAGTCCACTCCAAGGAAAATGGAGTTGCTCATGGGGAACCACAGGGTTCAGTACTGGGACTGGTCCTCTTTAATGTCTTTATGGGTGACACTGCAGAGGAGCTGGATGACACAAAGATCTGTAACAGGGTTGATACATAATGGATGGTGCAAAGGATGAGAAAGGACTTGGTAAGATTGAAGGAATGATCACAAGTATGGCAGCTTAGATTTAATGCAAAGAAGTGCAAAGTAATGCAGCTGGGAAACAAAAACCCAGGGGAAGAGTACACAATGAAGGGGGGGGTTACTAACAACAACAAAAATGAAACGGGACCGGGGGTAGTCATAGCAGATGACTTAAAGGTGGGCAAGCAATGAGAAAAGGCATTAAGGAGGGCTGGGGGATACTAGGATGCATAGGGGAGGCATCACCAGTAGAAAACAGGAAGTTGTTATCCCTCTGTGCAGACAGTTGGTGAGACCCCATCTGGAGTACTGCATGCAGTTCTGGAGACCCCATCTCCACATGGACATAGACAGGATGGAGGCAGTCCAGAGGAGGACAACTAAAATGGTGCAAGGTCTGCACCAGAAGCCAAATGAAGAGAGACTAAAGGAGCTTAATATGTATACCCTAAAGGAGAAGAGGGACAGGCTAGAAACATTCAAGTTCCTCAAGGGAATAAAGAAAGTCCAAGAGGGTAGCATTTTTCAGAAAAAGAGATGTGCAAGAACAAGGGAGCACAATTTGAAAATGAAGGGGAGAACGGCTCAGGGGCAATGTGAGGGAGTATGTTTTCACAGAGAGGGTGGTGGATGCATGGAGCAGCCTTCCAGAGGATGTAGTGGGGTCAAAACAGCTGGGGACAGACATAAGGCAATTCTAGTGGGGGTAGGAGGAAGTAGGCTGTTAGTAAACTAAGATCTATAGCTTATCCGAAAGGTAGGAAAATGGGCAGAATGGGTGGGCAAAGCAGTTCTTATCTGCTGTCAAACTCTATGTTTCTATGCCCAACCTTCACAATCTTGTAGCGGCACCAATAATCAGTGACTGAAAGACACCACCAGTTAACAGCAGCAATGGCAGCAATCATCGAACATCTGCAGATGATGAAACATCCCACCACTGGAGCACCCTTAATGACATATATCTCTATTTTCATTCACTTTGCAGGTACTGGGTGAAGGGGGGGTGAGTGGATCACTCAATGGGCACAGGGTCAAAATGTCGCATAGCAAAATGTTGTGTGACTTAATCTCGTTGCATGATTTATTTGTTTCCTTTGATCTGTGGGGGCTCTGCTCCCACGCCCTGAGACCCCACTTAGGATTCTACCTCTGGGGGTCCAACATGGACAGCGCACAGGTCCAGGGTTTGCACATAATGCCACATTATTAAGCATATGACATTATGACCCGGTGTGACTCAAGGCCAGTATATAGATTCTGGGGAAGGGGGAGGGGAGCAGGGACTGCCATCTGCTTATGTTAGCTGCAGTTGATTGTCCATTATCCTGATGTCCCAATACCAGCCAAAAGAAAGTGAACCTCCCACAAATGTCCAGTGGACCACAGTTTAGGTGCCAGATCCCACTGGGGCAGCCACGTGGTCTCTGGACTCCTCTATGCAATTTCCAGGAGGCATGAACACTAGCACACCGCATCCTCAGAAATATGCACTGTGCTTTTGTAACATGGTAAGTTGTGTTTCATTGGGAACTGTGCTTACTAACAGTTTCTAGCCCAGAAATCCAGCTTGAATGTTCTACTGTGAGGGGAAAGGCATTTTTTTTAACTGGAGAAGGCAGGGTCCCATCAGCTGGCCCTGACGATCCAGGCACCGTGGTTGGAGTCCTTGCCTCCAGTCACTTCAGCCAGGTCAGCTAAGTTCTAGTGTTTGAGATTCTGTTGACCTCAGGCCAGAAAGAAGATGGAGTTTTGCAGTTGTTGGTGACCCAGTTGGTCCCATCACTTCTCAGTTTACCCAATCCCCATTTAAGATGGCAATACATTATCCAGCACTATGAAGGGGGGGGGTGATCAGACAGGGAGGGCAGAAGTTCATTATTCTAAATGTATTTCCCCTTCTATCCATTACTTAGTTGAGACTAATTTGTTCGGACAGGGGTCCATGGGGGACCCTGGACTTGGGTACACCATTACTTCATATGGCATCTTTTAAAATAATCTCACAAAATGTAAATGAGCTTTCTAACCCTGTCAAAAGGGGTTCAAGTACTACAGGTTCTTAAGAAACAGACACAGCTTAATATTTATTTATTTATTTGAGTTTTGGTGACTGGGTAAGTCCACTGAGACAAGTACAGTCCTTTCTTCAGGGTTGACTCGGGTAACAAGAGTTAGAGAGCATTAAACATTGTAACAAATAAGAGAGATACAAAAAAAATAGTATGGCCACATCTAATACAAAACCAGGATGACAGAAAGTGTATGTACATATTAAGTACAATTGGCAAGGAATATACAGGTAGTCAGTACAATGTAACAAAAGTTAGTAGCAGTTTGTGTGGTATAAATATGACATTAAAGACATACAGACAGATGGGTACTGCAGTTTAAGACCCTGTAGGCAGAGTAGCAGGACTTTAACCAAAGCAAGAGCATGCTGCAGAGGCAGTAAGGGAGACAAGCAAGGAGGACTGGAACGTACGGAGAGTGGAGCAAGACAGGACAGTAGGAGAGAGTGAGTTCCAATCAGAAGGACCAGTGTAGGAGAAGGACTTACAAGTGGTTGCAAGATGCATGCTAGGCTTGATAAGAAGGGGAACGGAGAGAACGTGGGGCTCGTTTTAGATGGATTAGTCCAACTAAGAAAGGGGTAGTAGATATCTTTACCAGTTTAAACAAGAGGCTACCTCAGTCTGGACAAATAAGGCAACCATCCCAATGAGGTGGAGACATCGCAGTGATGTTGCCGGGAGTCGACCCCCAGAGCAAACCTACTGACTGCGACAAGAGATGCATTTGGATAGCATGGAACATCTAAAATTAATTAAAATATGGGTTTGATCAGATAATAAAGTTCACATACAGACAGAGTTGAAGAAAGGGGACTGCAATTCTAGTTTCAAAATATTCCTCCTGCCAGATCAATTCCACCTATGCTGCAAGAGGGGAAAGTGGCATTGACCATGGGTTCTGTCTGTGGCAAACCTCTCACAGTGGGAAGTGTCTATATTCCTGCAACTACCACCTGGACAAATTATCACTCACCCTGTTTTACATTCTTCTATTTTTATGTCTGTGATATTAATTATTTCAGTACTGATGTTCAGCCAATGTTTCAAGGAGATTATACCCTTCTTTTTCAGGGCATGACAGTTCCTAAAAATGCAGAACACAATATTTCTTGTTTTATTCTAAACTTAACAATTCTCAATACTTGTGCATGAATAACTTTGCTAAATAGTCTTTTTTTTTTTTTTTTTGCTGTCTAACCCAAAGCTAATCCAGATACTAACTACTGTGCCTACCAAAGGCATAGTCACAAACTGCAAAGGGAAAGAGGGAGGATCTAAATTCATACCTGAATTTTCTTTCGTATATTCATTTAAAAATCAAACATGCCATTACCTTTAAATTTCATAAGATTGTGCTGTATGGGCATGTTTGATTTTCAGATTTTATTACTAAACAGTTAATTTTTAAGGAGAGAATCACAGGAGTAGATCAACCATTATTTAAAAATCAAGTGAAACAATCATGATAGACAGCAGTTGATGTATAAATAAGAATTTAGTGAAACAAATTGTTGAACAAATATATGTATCTTTTTTTATTTGAGAAGAGATAGAGATCATTTACTGGAGAAGATATTTTGTCTTCTTTATAGAAAATGAACTAGTGACAGACAACACCTACAAATGAATGAAAGAGAATGGCTCAGGAATGGATTCACATCCTCTCCCCCTCCCTATTTTTTCTGGTGGTGGTGTAGCTTGTAGGGCCTTTTTCCTGGAGTAGACTCCTCCCCTGTATATCTATATCTATACGTCAGCTGCAAAAAAAACTTAATTAATGCACTAGTTAGGGTCAATGTGACAAAAGTTGGGAAATGTGGCACTAGGGTTTACAACCTTAACCACCCCCCAACAACTAGGCAGCACAGCAGATGTGGGGTGCATCCTGGGGTTCTCAGGCCTAACACTCACCCTATTCCATCCATAAATATTGTCAGATTTGTAGACTTTATGAGAATGGGATGAATGTTAGGCTTGAGAACCCCAAGGCACACCCTCCACCTGCTGTGCTGCTTTTTTCAGGGTGGTGGGGTGTTAGAGTTGGAAACCTTAATGCCACATTTCCTAACATTTATTGCTTTAACCCTAACTGGTACATTAATGAAGTTTTTACAGTCTATTTCCTTACTTTTTGGGACAGTATAACGGTATAATTAGGTTGCTGTAGAAGCGCAGGGTCCTCTGGACTCTGCCTCCATCCAAACATAAGTTTTCGGTATCCTTATTTTCCTGTGGGAGGGCAGCATCCATTGTTACAGTTCATACCTGTTTCTGTTATAAATGTTGGCACAAGACCAAGCACGTCAGAGTTTCGGTAATAATATATTGACTTGTCAATAAAATAAAGTATTCATGTTATGAGCTGCAGTTCTAAAATGCTTGTAACACCATCCTCAGTCATGGTCTGTTAATAAATTATGTGTTCTGAGACAACTTCAAATATTAAAGCATGACATTTGTATTTGTACAAAGTGCACTATCTGTGTGTATTTGTCCTGAATGGTAGTTGTATTGCACAGCCCACATTAAAAAGAAAACTTGTGGGTTGCCTAGTAGCAGAACATGTGTGTCGAAGCAGAACATCTGAGGCCACTTAAAGTACAGCTGCTGCTTGCAAAGAGAAACTGATCACAAGTGAAGCCATGTGGGCACACTCCACACCAGAATAACAACAGACTGATGCTGATCCTGATAATAATTTATTTCATGTCTAGTACAGTTCATTCCTTTTCCAGGTGTCCAGTGGTCCCCCCCCCCCATCCTCCAATCATGACCCTGGTCCCACCTCTGCTGTCATATTTGTTTTTTTATTTCTGCTGATGTGCAGTCCTCCAAACATGTTCCCTGTATCTTAACTGTCCATTTCTCATTGGTGTTCAGTGTCCTCCCCCATGTTGATGTAATGCTAAAAAGAAGGAAAGGGTCCCTCGATGTCTTTTAATTTTGAAAATAAATCATCCACCGTTGATCCCACCTGCACCCCCAACCAACCTCTCACATTGAATGCATCCCCACCCCTAGACCCCCGCCACACACACACCCTCACACACCTGCATTGATCCCACAGTGAAGATACACTCTCCAGTTGAAGACAGGTCTTACTCCTGACTGTGTGAAAAGTAAAGCAACTGCTGTTCCAACCACAGTTGCCTTACTTTTCACACAGTAGTTGTCAGTTCCAGGAGTAAGACATGTCTTCAACTGGAGAGTGCATCTTCACTGTGGCATCAGTTCAGGTGAATGAGGGTGTGTGGGTGGGTCTAGGGAGTGGGGGGATGGTGCATGGACAGTGAGAGGGAGGTTGGTTGGGGATGGGGTGGAATCAACGGTGAACTTTTAAGTTTTTTATAGGTAAAAAGTTAAAAGTCACTGAGGGACTGTTTCATTCTTTTCAGTATTTTATCAAGATTGGGAGGAGGGTGCTGAACACCAATGAAAAATGGACATTGTCAGTTGTTTTAAGATACAGGAGACAGGGTGGGGGATACACATAAGCAAAAATAAAAGAACATATGACAATGGATGCTGTTTGGGGGGGTACTAGACATCAGTACTCTTAAATATAAATTAAGGGGACCAGGGGCATGATTGAAGGGTGGGAGATACCACGGGACACCAGAGAAAATGCCCATAAATTATTTCCTGTGATAATAAATCCTTTTTCACCAGCATTTTCCATTCTGGTGATAAAGGACTTATTGTCAAAATAAAGGTTTTCTGACTTGCATGTTTTCCCAGTCTTTTTGCATGAGAAGGAATCTTTTTCCACAAATCCTTTGCTGTGGTTGCGTAAAAGGATTCCTTCTTGCAAAAAAGTATTTTGGAATTAGTTTTTATTTTAAATCCTTTTTGGCAAGATAATTCCTTTTTCATGAATCTTTTTTCATTCTCATGAAAAGGGAATCAGCTTGTGTAAAAGGATTTTGGTCTTAGCTTTTTCTTTATAAATCCATTTTCGTGAGTCGATTCCTTTTCAAGAGAATGAGAAAGGATTCATGATGAAGGAACTTAGTGAGTCACAGAAAAAGATAAATATTGTTAAACAAAACATTCCTGGGGCATTTTACTAGCAAAACAAATAATACAAAATATGAAGTCCCAATGAGCAGGATACATGTTTTGGTGTCTGTGCAAGTCATCATTGTGCCAAGTTATACAGGTGTGTTATTTGACAAAATGAAAACTAAGATGGCTGCTCACAAAAAAAGGATTTTTTTCTTACAACAAAAGATTGACCCCCTCAAGAAAAAAAATCCTTTTTCATGAGACAAAATTCCTTTGCTGTTCCAGGAAGCTATCCAAAAGAGTAAACTGAGCATGCTCAGAATCCAAAACTTTAAAATTAAATAACTTTGCAATGGAATAATGTTTTTTTCACCAAACCAGTGAAATGCACTTCTGTGGGGAAAGCCCTTTGTACCCTGAAAATATCAGGTTGAAATACTAACCTGTCTGGTTGCAGCACAATGACAAAAAAAGCACAAAAAGGGCAAATTTGAATGTGTTAACACTATGCACAGCTCTAAATCTACCAATCCGACTAAAATGAAACATGGCATGTCAAGAGACCTACCACACAAGAGTGTGCATGCAAAATGTTGTGTAAATCCATTAACTGGTTTCAAAGTTATTAAAGTGCAAAATTTGAGGTTTAACATTAAAGTGCCTACTCAACCTTAACAACCATAACTATAGGGGCACTGTGGCACTCCTATAATAATATATATTTTTATTTATTTTATTTATCAAGTATAGGATTAAAATACCTTTGAGCCATGGCTCTTTTACAAAGGTTCTACGTCAGAGAAATACAAATTATGGGGAACATCAAGATAGGCATTACAACAGTGTGGACATTGCAAACAGAGTACAGATTAATACAGTTCAAGGGTAGCATTGTAACAAGGCAGCCAGTGGCATTTGTCAGAGAAAATAGACAACAGATAAGAAGTGCCAGAGTCACAGGGAGAGGGAAGAGGGTAGGGGGGGGAGAAGGAATGTAGGAAGGGTGGTGAGAGGGTGAAAAGTGCAGTATTGGGTATACCAAGATGTGAGGGTAGAATCTAGTGGGGGGGTGTCGCACCCCTGCAGGTAGGGTTGAGTAGCCTGTTCAGTATTAAGCCCCTGACATTGTACATTAACAGCTTTGGCACCGTTTCACTAAATCAGTTGAAATTATCCATGTGTTGTCTAGTAGGCAAGAACTTGGCCTATGGAAACTTTTGTGACAGCAGCTGATGTGGTTTCTGAAATCTGCATGTGTCATTTTTTTGAAAAAGTCAACTTTATTTTCTATACTTAAAATGGGTTTATTTTGCCCACATCTACAGCCTATATGGAAGGTCTGGTGAAAAAATATTAAACAGTTGCACATTTATAAGGCGTTAATGTTTTGTTTTTCCCATTCGGAGGAAGTGCAGTAGGGTTTCTGAATTAAGGTTCAAGCACGAAATGAAAAATGTTATGTCCCAGGACCCTTTTTTGGTCTCTCATGGCTTGCTTCTCACTGCACAAAGCATTTTTTTGAGTTGTGAGAAAACCATCTTGTTGCTTTTCTACTCAAACTAACAATCGTGGAAAATACATAAAAATGCAGTCACTTTAAAAAACAAACACCAGAACCTAGATTAACGGGCTCTGTTTAGCTAGATTGTATGCTTGGTTTTTTTTAATAATGGTTAGAAACAGAAATATCTTATCTGGGTGCCCAAAACACCCATGTGCCCAGCTTAGTGAGAGGACCTTTTCATCCACATTCTCTGTATAACAGCAGGACTTTCTTGACTTCTGCAGCCACAGCTGGAACTTGTGCTGCAGCAGCAGCAGTGACAGCAGTTAGCTGCCATTTCCCTGTTGTCTAGTAGATCCCCCAGTGCCCAAGCACAAATCCTGATTACCCATCAGTTGCCAGTCTGTATTATGAAAAAGCAAAACGGAAGCTGCACCAGAAGCGAGACCCCTTTACCTTCTTTGTTTATTCTGCAGCTGCGGTGTGGAACTGTAAATTTTCCATGGAGTGGTCTCTTGCAGCAGGTAATACACCTGAGTCATCGCAAGAGGTCACTGTGGTGCACGGCAGCTCTTCTAGCAGTCTTTTACCAGGGCCACCCACACATGACATCAGCTTCCTGTTTCCTATATAAGCGTGGACGGTCCCTGGTGTCCTCTGTTCATTTTCCCACCATCTTCAGATTGCACGCAACAGCTAGAGCAACTTCTAACAGCAGTCATCGACAAGAATTTGAGTGACTAAACAAATGTCCAAAGGATCTTCAAACAAGCAAGCTTTATTTCATTCCTGCCACTGCAGCAGGAAGATAATACCATTCTGACAACCATATTTCTTGTGTTCAGTGTCTGGGACCCACACACGACACCAGTTCCTGCACTAATTATCAAGAATTTAATGAGGCAACTCATTGTCGATGGTTGCTTGAAATATAGTGATTGTTAATGGAGCAGAAAGTGTCTCTTTTAGAGAATATGGGGCCCTTACCAAGGGCTCCCCCTCCACTGATTCTCTTCCAGGGCACAAAAAGGAGAAGCAGAGACCCTCCTCACACTCTGTGCCAAAGCGCTCATCGACGGTCACTGACCCAGGTGCTTCTCCATTGAAGATGTGCCTTCACAACACTTCATTGCTGATGGCAACACATACACTCTCATCAATGCATCTTCAGGCAACTTCGTCATCAATGGGAGCACATACACTCTCGCCTAAGCACTTTCACACCACTTCTTCATAGACGGGAGCACATACACTCTCGTCGACGGTGCATTTTAGGCTTTAAATGTGGTTCAAATTGAAACACCCTTTATGGGGTATACTACTGCTCCATCAATGGGGGCTCCTCTCCCGTTGATGGGACATTCATATACACATTATGAATCATCTTCCCCTGCAGGCCCATCAACGAGATCCTGAATTCCTCAGGGGAAACCAATGGCTCATGCCATGCTTAATGAACCTCCCCCTTCTCAGGTGGCCACTCATAGGGGTCAGGTAGACAGAGATCTGGACCCTGGCATTTACCACCCGGGGCAAGGCCTGCTCAGGCCTACATGTCCAGTCCTCTCCATCATCCCCCTCATACCTTCCCACACACACCAAATACCTATCCCCCTCCTTCTCAGAAGGAACTAGATGTTAGTAATGTAGTACAGCAGGTTTTACATGCCATGCGGCACTCCCATACCTCCAATTCAGGACAGTAGGGTGACTTTCCATGATCTCTTTCTCCTCCGCCTAAGAGGTACCATGGTGACAGGGATCCCTTACCACCCTGGTCACTCCCTCCTTATATGGGAGACTGTTTATCAGATGAACAAGCCCTCTCGGTTGACTTTACTGGTGACCTTGAAGATGAAGAATTCCAGGAGCTGGATTTCACCTCACAGTCTCCTTTCTCAGAAATCTCTTCCTTGGATGAGGACCTGCCTACTCATACCACAGCCTCTCCTCCAAATGATCCTTCTTTTATTGAAATGATGGTTCAAATCCAAAAAGCCATGGGGTTTTCTACCACAGAACATGACAAACAATGTAAGGACATGGCAGAATACCTTGAAAATTAGAACAGTAGCCTGTCTCGGTGGTCCCCCCACTAATCCAAGCTTATCAGAATGCAATGCCAGCAGGATGGCACCAACCTTCGGCCATAACAGCTGTTCCCCATAAGGCAGATCGCATTTATCAAGCTCCTCTGGATCATTCTTTCCTTTCCACTATCCCCATGTTATGTTATGTGGACTGTGTTATGATTACTACCACTCATAACCATACCAAGCAACCTAAACACATGAACTCCTTATCCCCCGAGAAGGAATCTCAGAGACTGGACTTTCTGGGAAAAACTATATTTTCCTCCAGCACCATGAATATCAGAATTTTAAATTACATGGGCCATATGATTAAATACCAGCATACCTTTGGGTCCTCTGCCATTGACCTTATCAATAAACTCCCTCCGTCACAAGAAAGGGAACAATTTTTGGCTACAGTGTCAACTAGTAATTCTGTTTCCCAACACCTACTCAGGTCGGGATATGATGCCGTAGATACCTTGGCCCGACTGTCAGCTTCTGGTATTTCTTTGCGACACCATGAATGGCTTTGTATTTCAGGCTTTACACCTGATGTGCAACATAAACTAGCTAATGCCCTTGTTAATGGGTCTAAGCTATTCAGACCAGGTACTCAAACCTTACTAGATGACTACAGGCATCAGGCAGAACCCTACTTACGGTTCATGGCATGTACCATACACCACATACAACCTACTATACTCAGTCCTCTTTCAATTCCAAAAGAGGTGGGAAATAAACAGGTACCAATAAAGACAGTTTTGGAGGTCAAACTCAATCGTCAAGAGGCAACACCTCTTCTGCCCAGGGCTCCCGCCAATCTGGTGGAAAGGTACAAGCTAGTGACTCACTAGGGATTTGTCCACGCCTCCTTGACCAGGCCTCGGAGGCTGTGGGCTGTCGCTTTGCCCTCCATCTGGAGGCCTGGCAAATGATCACCTCAGATGAATGGGTACTCCAGATTATAGAAAGGAGTCATAATCTGGAATTTATTTCCAACCCCCCCATCCTCCTCGAAATATTCATTATCTACCAGATCATATATCCATTCTTCAGGAGGAATTAAGGACTCTACTGGACAAACAGACCATTTCTCCAGTACCTCCCTCAGAACATCGAACAGGATTCTATTCCCACTTCTTTTTGGTACCCAAATGAACTGGAGATCTCAGACCGATACCGGATCTCAGAAAACAGAATATTTTCATCCAGTACAATTGGTTTTGCATGATAACTTTGAATTCCATCATGCCAGTACTGAAACAAGCAGACTGGCTTTGTACCGTAGATATGAAGGATGCTCACCTGCATATTCCCATCCATCCTGCCCATCACAGGTTTCTTCACTTCTACCTGCTAAGTCAATACTACCAGTTTGGAGCACTCCTATTCATCCTCTCCTCAGCCCCAAGGGTGTTCAATAAATGCCTAGCGGTAGTCACAGCAGCTTTACGAAGAAAAGGGCACTTTATCTTCCCATATCTAGATGACTGGCTAATCAAAGCAGACTCCAAAACAGCTCTGCTTTCTTCCTGAAGAAAGCTACCCTACAACTGTTTCACACTCTAGGGATCACAGTCAACTGGCCAAAGTCCAATCCGACTGACTCAGTCTCTCCAACACATTGGAGCTGTCCTAGATACAGTCTCAGCCAAAGCTTACCTCCCTGCCACTCGACAGGATTCACTTTTGTCTCTGGCATCACACATACAGACTCAGAAAGTCATCACAGCCAGACAAATACATACCTTCTGGGTCAAATGGCTGCTACCATACCTACGGTGGCATTCGCCCATCTTCATATGAGATTTATTCAATGGGTTCTGCAGAATCAATGGTCCCGAAGAACAAGACCGTTTGAAGACAAGATCAGAGTCACTTCCCTTCTGAAGTCTGGTCTGACTTGGTGGCCAATTAGAAACAATTTATGTCAAGCAATGCCCTTTTAGTCCCTCCCTCCCATGTAGACATTAACCACAGATGCTTCCCTGGGCACACACCTAGGTCCTTATCATACACAAGACAAGGGGATCACCTCTCTCCCTCACTTTCACATAAATCTCCTAGAGCTGAAGGCAGTCTGCTTAGCCCTTCTGGCATTTCAACCCTATTTGACTCCAGGACCATTGCTGCTCCGGTCAGGCAAAACTGCAGTGGTATTCTACCTCAACAAACAAGGAGGTAAGAAATCCTGTTCTCTATGCATGGAAACACTTGCAGTCTGACAAGAAACAATCTGACAACACCTGGTATTTATAGCCATCCACTTACCAGGACATTACAATCTTCTGGCTGACTGTTTCATTTGTCAAATGTCCACACATGAATGGACACTTCACGACAAAGTACTCCAGAAAATCTTCAACCTCTGGGGGACTCCACAGATAGATCTGTTTACCTTCCCAGTAAATCACCATCTCCCCAAATACTTTTCCATTATCCTGAGCAAAAAGGGATGGTCTATAGATGCCCGGTCCCAACCATGGACAGGATTATTCTTATATGCTTTTCCTCCTGTCCCAATCCTGCAACAAACTCTACTGAAACTACAACTGGAATCTGCCATAATGATCCTAATAGCTCCTCTGTGGCCCCGGCAAGTGTGGTTTCCTCCACCTCAACAACTCTCAGCACAGGAACCCATTCTGTTGCCAATCAGACCAGACCTTTTGACTCAGAGTCATGGGACCCCAACCTGAAGGCTCTACACCTCCATGCTTGGCTCCTGAGGATGTTTTCATAGTCAGATTACAAGTGTCTTCTCCTGCTGCTAACATTCTCTTGGCCTCACATAAACCAGCAACTAAAGAAACATATAATTCCAAATGGAAATGCTTTCCATATGGGCTGCCTCTCTATCACTGGATACTTATTCTTGCCCACCGACAAAAGTTCTAGGCTACCTGGCCTCACTGTCCATTTGGCCGCTATCTCAGCCTTCCATGAACCTCTAGATGGCAGATTACTGTACCAACACCATCTAACCAAAATGGTTTTGAAAGGAATGCCACACATCAAACCACCTATTAGAAGACCCACTCCTCCATGGAATCTTAATTCTCTAATAGAAAAATTAACTCTTGAGCCTTTTGAACTGGTGGCCACTTGTGACCTCCATTTTCTCTCATGGAAAACCTTGTTCTTAGTGGCTGTCACTTTGGCTCGATGTATTTCCGAGCTTCATGCCCTCATGTGTAGAGAACCTTATCTAATCTTTCACAAAGATAGGGTGGCACTTCGTACCTAGCCCTTCTTTCCTACCTAAAGTGGTGTCAGAACAGACTCTAAATCAGTCCCTGGAGTTGCTATTCTGAGTACTCCAACCAAGATGAACATCTATTACATACTCTAGATGTCCATCGTATATTACGTTACTATAGTAGTAGAACACAATTGATCAGAAAGATTTCTCAATTGTTTGTCACCTTTGCCTTGGGCCAAGGAGGTCTTCCAGTTACTAAAAGAACCCTTTCTAACTGGTTGGTGCATTATATTACATTTTGTTATAAAAATACAATAAACCCTTACCAGGACCTGTCCAAGCCCATTCCACTAGAACTATGGCCACTACTGTAGCAATTCTAGGGGGTGGGATTAGGAAAAAGTAAGCTGCTGGTTAACTAGGATCTGCAGCTTATCCATTAGGTAAAGAAATGGGCAGACTTGGTGGGCCAAATGGTCCTTATCTGCCGTCAAATTCTATGTTTCTGTGTTACTTTAAAGGAGCCTCTATTTCAGATACCTGCAATGCAGCTGCCTGGTCCACAATCCATACACTCATGAAGCACTACAATTTGGATATTGCTTCATGCCATAAAATGGCCTTTGGCTGAACAGCTCTACAAGGCCTTCTGTCATAATGTCCACCCATCTTGGGTATACTGCTTGGAATTCATCCCAAGTGTATTACCTACTTCAAGAGACCACTCCATAGAAGACAGTACAGTTATGTAAGAACTTACCATAACAGTAGATCTTTGAGGAGTTTCTCTTGCAGTAGGTCCAATCCCACCCTCCGTCCCCTTCCTTCTCTAGGAGAACAAATTCTGGTCCAGTGACTTTGGGTTGGGATACCTCTGGTACCTCAGGTTCCCCTCAGTCCTTGCTTAGCCAGCTGAATCTGGCAGGGGGAACTGAGGATACCAGGGACCGACCACACTTATATAGAAAACAGGAAGCTGATGTTATGTGTGGGTGGCCCCTGGTAAAAGACTGCTAGAAGAGTTGCCATGTACCACAGTGACCTCTGGTGATGACCCAAGTGTATTACCTACTGCAAGAGACACTCCTCAAAGATCTACTATCACAGTAAGTTCTTACATAACTGTACTTTTCTTGCTTGGTGGAAAACAGGACATTATCACATGTAGATGAAAAGACAAAAATAACTGCCATCAACTTTGAACTAACGCAGTTTGCTAGCCACTATGAAAGTACAGAAAATATTGCTTAATTTTTAATAACTGGGCTGAGTTGTGAACTTGTCCCACTGGAGGCATGACAGGTTTTGAAAGTTCACAAAACTCTTCAGAAACCAAGCATAGCCTAGTTGAAATACACATCCATCCTATAGACCAAGTCCAGAAACAACAACAACAAAAAAGAAACTGTATGAGCTCTGAGTGAGGAATGGGTTTCAGCACTCGGCACAGAACCAAACGCCCAATTTTATTTGACCCAAAAAATGAAGATAACTGCGACAAAGTCTGTATTAAACAAATGACTGATGGGAGAGAAATTCAAGGCAGTGTTGCATGCAAATACTATAGAAACTTGTTAGCAAGTTCAAAAGAGTCACAACATGCTCTACACTCACTCACTCTAGCATCACCGGCAAGCAAAATGCATTTTTTTTCTTCTTTGGTTTACCTCTGTCTCTTATTGTCCAATGGCACAATGACCATGACAATGTAGTATTGCTCATGCATGGCTAGACCAGAGATTTCGATTCTCATCACTGGAAACATGCACCTTAAAGGAGAAGTCCACCCAGAATGTGCAAAAACATATGTTATGTAGAGTGTTTTGATATGTATGTTAAGTCCTAGTGTGTCCTTCCCTCTGTCTGCTATTAGGAGTTTTTCCTAAATTAGCCTGCTAGCTGTATGGTAGTTTTATGACCCCTGGTGATCTCCATCACAAATAAGTTTATTGACTTTCTTTCTCCTGCTATGCACCCTGGCTCATGTGACAGTGATGTAGCCATGCTCTTAAATTTAGCAGGGTCTGTCACAGCTCAACCACAAAGATAATACTTCTTTCAGAGCAGTCACACTGCTAGATTTTGGGTGAGTGTAATCATTATTATTTTTTGATATTAGTACCTTGTCCTGCTATGTTACAACCTATAAGGTGATGTTTAATTTTTGCTACTTAGTACTGGTGCAAAAATTGAAAGTGACTGAGAGGATTAGAGTAAACAGTGACATGATTCAAACACACACACAGACACACACAGCAGAACAAGGTACTGATGTCAAAAAATAATAATGATTACACTCACCGAAAATCTAGCAGTGTCTTCTCTGGAAGAAGTATTTTATCTGTGGCTGAGCAGTGACAGACCCTTTAACAACACACTGGCTTCCTGCAGGGGCAATTAGACATCACACCAAAGGGCACTCTGGGAAGACTATCTGGGACAAGAGGCCATAAAAGAAACCAGAATGGCAACCTCCCAGGGCAATAAACAGTTAGGGAAATTTAGAAAACACATCTCACACAGCCAGAGGAAAAGAAAACACTGGGAACTGGTTAGAACACAGAAAAAAAGACTACTACATACATTTTTCTGATTTTAACATGGAGTTTTCCTTTAACACAGAGAAACTCGCACATTACTCATGCAATTAAACAAAATGGAACAATGACTTTATTGCAGTCTCTGGGAAAATATGTAATGAAAGTCAGTATCTGTTATAGAATGTATGTAGCTGGTCCGCAACATCCTATGTTGCTGCATATACCAGATTGAGAATTGATAATATGTACTGTATGGCAAGCTAAAGTATAGCAAGCAATACAAATAAAGTATAACTTGACTTTTAGTTTTTAAGATTGTTGTCAGAAAGTCAACACAATTCTGTCTAATTGTGTGCTTTGCTTGTATTTGGGATTAGAAGCTACACTGGGAGTGGACCCCTGTATCTTCAGAAGCACCACAGGACATTGACAGACACCCAGCCAACGTCCTCCACAGTGACACCAGGATTACGGCACATAGAACCCTGATGCAAATGAGACCGACAGACAGGTCACCAGCGTGGCATCTGATGTGGACACCATGATGGTCATCGACAGGACCAGCCACTGAATGCCACACCACTGACTGACACCACCAGGAGCAATACAACGCCATGACTGCTACCCCCCCCGGTGACACAGACCATGAAGAAGAGCAGGCCGACACACACAGCAGCAGGTGGTCTACAGCTGGAGACACAGCAGCAAACAAGGCTGTGCAAACAAGGCAGGTTCACACAAACACACACTGGACCCCACAGACAGATCATTACCCAATGCTGGACATCACGGGCAAGCACACAGCATGGCTGCAGGGCAGGTGAACATTGGGCAGTGGCAATCTGGATACATTACCAACCCCTGTTGTCACACAGGGTCACACAGCATAGCGGCATGGCTACCGGAAACATAGGTGGCAATAACATGGCTGGGACCCCTGGCACAGACAAACATGGCCTTGTGATGGTATAGCACAGGGAGCCAGTGTCAGCCATGGGGGGATGCACAGAAGTCCAGTAATGTTGCCCCCCCACCCAAAGCCCAGAGGTCAGACCTGGAGGCTGATATTCAACACCAGCCTCATCAGGTAGTCCCTGTGGCTATGCGTGCTGTACTGGACAACAAGGTTGGTGATCCAGTGAGCACTCTCCCTCCAATGCCTATATAAGTGCACAACAGCCTGCCCGGACAAAGCCTGTTGCATCTTGACCTCTGACAGCCACTGATCCCCCACTGGACCTCTAGAAACCACCACAGTGGAGGGTCTGCTTCACCCGGCAGGGCACTGAAGATTCTGTGCCAGCCCTCGATGGCATTATTCATGCACGGTATCCCCTCCATGACTGCCACATGGCAGTTCCACACAAGGATGGGGAACAGTGACTTGAGGAGGTGCCCACTGCAGACAGACCAGCCCAGCCGTGTGTCCTTGAAATAATCGAGGACTGGAGCAAGGGTCTCCTCATGCTCTGTGAAATAGGGACAGCTGTGGAGCTCCTTGTATGTGGCACACACATCCTCAGGGGCACAAAGGCAAGTGCAAGCAGCATGCAGAGGTGCATGGCACACTCATCATCAACTGTGTACAGGTGTACCAGCTCCACATGCTGCTGTATGTGCCACCACACATGCTGAAACAGGTGGAAGAAGCAACCATGCATGTCCACCTGAGGGAATACATTCTGCAGTGCCCTGTAGGTGGCCATTTCAAAGTCAGTCAGTATGTGGTGGGGTCCACTTATAGGGCACAGCTCCACCACCTTGGTCAAGACCACCGCTTAGGCTGCCTCCATCCTCTTGGTCATCAGGATGCACACAATGGGCAGTACGTGGCCATCAAGACCATGCAGGGTGTACAATTGCTGGAATAGGCATGGACAGCACCTGAATCTGCCATCCCCTAGCCAGGAAGGGCTGTGGGCAAAATATTCCAGGTTCCTGCTGATGCTGAACAGCAGGAATCTGTGGTCATTGGTGCCCTCTGAATCATATAGCAGGAATGGCTCACCTTCCAATGTCCTGCAGAATTTCTCTGAGATCACCAGCTCCGTTATACTCTGGGGGTCCACCGGTAACTGTGGGGAGCTGCGCCATACATGTTGGGCTGCTCATTTCAGGAGGGGTATGGGTGATAGGCTACCCCTCATCGCCATGCTCACACCTGACTAGCATGCAACAACAATTTGCTGGGGCATCTTGTTAGTATCCCTGGCCCACCTCTTCACAGAAGCATGCACCCTACAGACACCCACCACGGCTGTGTCAGGCACATGCATATGGATGCCCAAGATGGTGGGTTCACCCCCTGTGACAGTCGGCGCATGGCATTTGCACCAGGTCATCGCATACTCACAGCACTTCCAGTACGTCCTTTCCCTCTGGTTTCGTTCACACTGGTAGGTGTATCCGTCCACCACCAACAGTCTGTTGCCTTTAGCACTATCAATATATTAGGACAACATCTTCCCTGAGGTCACATTGGAAGGGTTTGCAGGTGTGGCAGGTGCCTTTGTAGTCTGCTGGTGCACCTGCTGATGCTCTGGGTGGGGTATCACTTCAGTTCCGCATTCACTACAGTATCCGTCGGGGTGCAACGCCTCTCTATAGCAGTGTCACTGTGGAGGTGTCGACGTGACATCGTGCTTCAGTATCTTCTTGTAGCTCTGGTGTGGAACTGTAGTTTCTTGCCATGGTAGGATCGTTAATAGTCTAATGCCTTTATAGAGTCCCCAAATCTCAGTCATCATTTCATAGGAAAAAGTCAATGTATTTTAATTTCCCTTTTAACTAATACCAAACACAAACAAAACACACAATAAGACATAATCATGTTGACCTTCTGACAGCAGTCTTTTGTAGTAATGGGAATTTATGATACTGCCCTGAAATTTACAAAGTTAAAAATGTCAAAACAAGACACTGTACAGGTGCAGGTATTTGGCACAGGTTTGAGTTATTATAGTGACCACTACCCTGTTTAAGGGAGTGATAGATAGTTGCTGGCACCCACAAAACAAGTTTAAATCCCCTGGAACCAAGGTAAGACATAGGATCAGCCTTATACAGAGTTCAACAGACCCTTAAATCAATGTGGCTAACTGGCAAATTGGTAGTCAGCTCATCCGTGGGAGCCAGTAAATAACATTGTAATATTAAGAGACAGAATCTTTAACTAGGAAGATGTTCATATTATGAATACTGCAACACGTAAAAGTGATTCACTGAAGGAGTTCTGGATAAGGTCAGTACACTGAGTGTGGGATAAGGTAGCTTTCTGGAAACAAATGAGGAATAGCTCTTGTTAACAATCCTATATGTACTATTATGTAATCCTCCCAACCATCCAAATATTCCATGTCATTCTCTATAACCTTAAAACCTTCACAAGTGAATATTTATTTTTTTCTGGATATTGGCAACCACCAGTATGTTCTATCTTTTTATTCAATCTGTCTGCAAATGGACTGAAACTTTTTTTTATTTTGCTGCAAGACAACATTCCTGTGATGGCATTACAATTTGAATCAAATGCAGCTATATGGAAGAGACTTGTGTCTGCAACCTCTGTAGGGTGCTCTGTTATGTTTAGTGTTGGCCCACTTTCATTTTGCTCATTTGTGAAGACGGAGCAAAAGAATGCATTGAGTGCTTCAGCTTTGTGCTCATCTTTTCACACTATCTGACCATTGCTTGTTACTATACTGACTATCCCTTCTTTGTTCTTCCTTTTCTCACTGATGTATTTGAAAAAGGTTTTGTCCCCTTCCTTGACTCTGAGTGCCATAATTTCCTCCATTTGAGTTTTTGCCAATCTGTTAGCTTTTCCAGCCTCCTTAAGCGTTTCCCTATAGTGCTCCCTATCAGCTTCCCTCTGTGTCTCCTTGAACCACCTAAAGGCTTCTTTCTTTTCCTTAATCTTTAGTGCTACCTCTCTAGAAAACCAGAGAGGGTTCCTCTTCCTTTTTGATTTAGCTATTGGCTGTGTATGATCTGTACAGTACCCAAAGTGCTGCCACAGTTTTCTAATTGCAACTCAGCTTTACCTGTAGTTCCCTGGTCTCCTAGCAGTCCCATCCCTATCCTGATCTGCCTATATAATAAACAATATGGTTTCTTGGTCATCTAGTGAACCCCCCAATATCCCAATCTGCCCAAATAATTAAATATATATCTTTCACTCGTGTCTAAGTGGACCCCCCTACCCTGACAGGCAGTGCCCCACCCCCCTGTTCTCCCCCCCTCCATCCCATCCTTGAGCTGGTGACTGGCACAGCCCTCCACTCTCCACCAGAGCCAGCCACTGACTTGAGCTGTCAATGACTGCATACTGTAGTCAGTATGTACTCATTGACTGCTCAGTTGGTGGCCAGCCATGGTGGTGAGTGGAGGGCTGTGCTGGTCGTCAGCTCGAGAATCACATGGGGAGTGGGGGAACAGGGTGGTGAGGCACTGCCTGTTGGGGTGGGGCCCACTAGACACCAGAGAAAAATATGTGTTTAATTATATGGGAAGATTGGGGATATGGGGGGGTCCACTAGACCAGCAGGGAAGCATACTGTTTATTATATGGGCAGATTAAGGATAGGAAGTGGGGGGCCAGCTAGACAACATGGAACTAAGCCAGTAAAGTTGAGTTCTACTGGGAGACTGCAGCAGCACTCTAAATACTGTACGATAATTGGCATGAGAATTACCAACTACATATGATGTCACTATTCATTCGGGCTGGCAGTGGTTGACAAACAACGAGGAAAAAGTAAAGGCAGAGGGGATGACAAACCAAAGCAGCACAAACTGGTAAACATTCAGGGCAGAATTCACAAAGGAGATGTGCCGGTGCATCCCATATGCACCAAGATATCGCAGATGTGCCATATACCACCCATAACAATATGCAGCACATCTGAAGGGGCTGTGAAAAGGGCGTGCCCATGCAGATGGTGCGCAGCCCCATTCACAGCCCAACTTGGAGGTGTATCCCCAGGGCAAGTCCAGAGATGAGCCTCCCAAAGATGAGTCTAAAATGAGTAGACTTACAGTATGTGGACTGCTACCCACAGGCAGGCTGCCTTACTGCTGACAGCAGCATGGCAGCCTACCAACCCAGGCAGTACAGTGTGCCCCCTCACTCGCATCCCTAGAACACTGCCAATGCCTGGAGTGAATATGTTGAAAATGAAGACCCCCACCCCGCCTGCATCCCCTGGAAGAATGCCACTGCCTGTGGTGAACACATTGAAAATGAAGGCCCCCCGCTCTCATCCGTGGAAGACTGCAGCTGCCTGCAGTGAAAATGTAGAATAAGCTGAACCCACCTTCCTGACCTGGTTGCACCAGTGACTGCCTCCAAATGACCCCCATAGCCCATGAACTCCCACCCCACCCAATCAGACACCCCAACCCACCCTGCTCTCCCTGTCCCAGTATAATCCCACCATTTACAGGCAGCTCAACCCACCCACATACCACCATGGCTGCCTGCCAACAGAGCTGTCTGTGTCTGTGAATGACAGCTACTGTACAACTGCAAGCCCATTGGTCGAGATCTAAAAAAGAAAATGGTCCCTTGATGATCTAGCCCCACACCCACCCACACCCCCTCACTGACCTGAACATGTCCAACAGTGTAGTTCCACTCTCTGATCAAAGACACCTCTTGCTGCCTGCTCTGCACTTCCATAGCCCACCAGACAACCCTGTCAATTCTCCAATCACTGGAGGATGGAGTGGTGTCAAGGGACTGAAGAAGGGCAAACATGATACCCCTTCATAAAAGTGGGAGCAAGGTAGAAATGGCAAACTATAGACCAATCAGTTTGACTTAAGTGGTAGTGAAGATGATGGAATCAGTGTTGGAGGAAAGAATTGTAGAATATCTAGTGGCCAGTAGGGCACAAGACCCAAGGCAACATGGATTTACAGCAGGAAGGTCCTGTCAAACAAACCTGATAAATTTCTTTGATTGGGTGACAAGGGTAATAGATCAGGGAGGGGCAATGGATATTGCCTACCTAAACTTTATTAAGGCATTTGACAAAGTTCCACACAACAGGTTATTAAAAAAGTTGGACAATCTGAGAGTGAGTTCCAAGGTGGTAAACTGGGTCAGAAATTGGCTTAGCAATAGGACACAGAGGGTGGTGGTAAATGGAGTTCAATAGGAGGGGAAGGCAGTGACCAGCGGGGTTTTCACAGGGGTCAGTGCTGGGGCCATTCCTTTTTAATGTCTTTTTATAAGTGACATTGCAGAGGGACTGGAAGGAAAGGTTTGCCTCTTTGCAGATGACACTAAGATCTGCAATAGGATTGACACTCCAGGGGGTGTGGAGAAAATGAGAAGAGACTTAGCAAGTTGGAGGAATGGTCAAGACTAGCAGCTCCAATTCAACTCAAAGAAGTGCAAAATCATGCACTTAGGTAACAGAAACCCAAAGGGGGGGTTCTAGCAACAACCAAACTGGAAAGGGACCTGAGAGTTGTCATAACAGATGACCTAAAGGTAGCCAAACAATGTGAGAAAGCAGTGAAGAAAGCCAGTGCGATGCTGGGGTGCATAGGAAGAGGTATCACCAGTAGAAAACAGAAGATGATGATGCCACTGTACAGACAGTTGGTTAGACCTCATCTGGAGAATGCATCTCCAGAAGGACATAGACAGGGTGGAGGCAGTCCAGAGGAGAGTGACAAAAATGGTGCAGGGACTGCACCAGAAACCATATGAGGAGAGACTGAGGGCTCTCAATATATATACATTGGAGGAAAAGATGGAGGGGGGGCTTATGATAAAAACTCTCAAGTATCTCAAGGGGAGTAACACAGTTAAGGAGGTCAGCACCTTTCAGAAAAGGAGATGTGCAAGAACAAAGGGTCACAACTTGAGGGTAGCAAGAGGAAGATTCAGGGGCAATGTGAGGAAGTACAGTGCTCCCTCAATATAGTGAACAAAACCGGAGTCGCATATCATATTCGTTATACTGGTTTGTTCGTTAAATCGAGGGGACATATTCATGTCATAGAAAACATTGATGACAGACGTACTGCTTGTTAATACAGTAGTTTAATTCATGATCCCATGTTTCCATGTTAAAGAAGCATAATTAGAAGTGTGCTTTTAAAAAAGACCCAATCACAGTACAGTATTATACATAAATAGTATTATTCAAAAAATGGTAACAAATGGTCAAAAAAGTCTGATCGAGCGTTCACTTGAAAAAGTCTGTGATGCAGCTTTGAGCTGTTTTTGTTATGCACTATTGGTGTACATATGTTGGGAGCCATACAACAGATTCGTTATAGCCAAGAATTCACTGTAACAGGGTGCGTTATAGTGAGGGGGCACTGTTTTTTTTTTTTTAAACAGAAATGGTGGTGGATGCATGGAACAACCTCCCTGAGGATGTCATAAGTGCAAAAACAATAGGCAAATTCAAGAATGCTTGGGACAGACAGAAGGCAACCCTGTGGTAGGAAGAGGAAGGTAAGCTACAGATCATATGGGATCTGAAGTTTATACAATAGGTAGGGAAATGGGCAGACTAGGTGGGCCAAGCAATCCTTATCTTCCATCAGATTCTATGTTTTAATTCTTCACATCTGTCATTGCACCGAACTGCAGGGCCAGCAATTTGTGGGCCCTGCACTTCTGCAGGTGGACGGAGCCTTCTCTTCATGCAGGGCATCAGCATCTCTTCACAGGACCTGCATGAATGAGGATACAAGTCTACTGTCTCAAAAAGAAAGGAAATTCTTTGCAAAAAACATTGTTAATGCATCAGCTAGGGTAACTTAGCTCCACAAAAGTAGGGAAATGTGGTGTTAGGGCTTCCAACCCTAACACCCCATTGCCACCCTCCAAGCAGCAAAAGGAAAAAACATTAGGGTTTTGGGTCTCGGCAAATTAATGGTGGAGTTTTTCCTAGGGGTTATGAAACCCTAATGCTCACACCTCTCCCCATCCCATAGCCTCCAACCCAAAGCACGAGGTACAGCTCCAAGCCACTGCCTCATAATGATACACTCTTCAAAGGTAGAGAACTATATTTAGCCACAGGTTGCCAACACAATTTGTTGTACCTTTATTCATGCAGGGCCCTATGGGATATCATGTGAAAAATTGTTTGCTCACAGCATCGGGTGAGCATTAGGGTTGACAACCCCCAAGGAAGACCCCACCACTGATTCACCAAGACTCCCAAGACCTAAAACCCTAATGTTTTCTTTTGGTGCTTGGGGTGAGGGGTGTTGAAGGGGTGTGGTGTTAGGGTTTGAAACCCTAATGCCACATTTCCATACTTTTGTGACGTTTAGTTACCCAAACTTGTGCATTAATAAAATTTTTTGCAAAGAAGATAGATAGACAGAAAGACAGATATTTTTAACAGATGATGGGCCACACTGGAGTCCAGTAGATATTACAGACAAGTGTCTGTATTACCCAATGCAGTGATGCCTCATAGAAACATAAAAAAGTGATAGCAGGAGACCATGGGTCCATCTAGTCTGCCCAAGAAATTCTATGACCTCTTATAGGTCCTGGGATCTAGCCCCTCTTCTGACTTATACCCTTTCCTATTCCCACCATTCCCCCATGTCCTCTTGCTCTATCCCACCCCTGCTTGAAGGCTGCAAAGGTCCTTGCACTCACCTCCTCCACTGGCAAACATTTCCAGGGTTCCGCTAAGCTGTTCCAGGGTTCCACTACCCTTTCCATGAAAAAATGCTTCCTTAGATCTCTTCTGAAGTGATACTGTGTGAACCTGAACATCCTTAACTTCCTTGTGTTCCCACGTCGCATCTGGAAACAAGTTTCAGCTTATTGTGCTGTTCCTGGTTAAACAATGTTCCTGTTCCCTGTTCCTGAAGCTCCCTTCCCTTACCTTCCTTTCATGCCCTCTGGTGGTTGAGCTGGTGACCCTATGGAATAGTTCAGATTATGGCACCTTGTTGATACCTCTCAAGAACTTGAATGTCTCTATCATATCCACTCTCTCCCTTCTTGTTTCTAGTGAGAATACATTTAGCTGCTTCAGGCAATCTTGATATGAGAGTCCTTAGAGACCCTGCATCATCGTGGTCACTCTTCTCTGCACAGCCTTCAGCCTATCCCTGTCCTTCATAAGGTGTGGATTCCAAAACTTAATGCAGTACTCCATGTGAGACCTTACCAGTGATCTGTACAGTGGGAGGATCACTTCCTTGCTTCTGCAGTTGATTCCGCTCCCTATACACCCCAGCATTCTATATGCCTTGCTGTAAGCTTTGTTGCATTGGTTTGATTGTTTAAGGGTGTCGCATATGATGACCCGCAAGTCCCTTTCTTCCTCAGAGTTGCTGAGTTTGACCCTGTTGAGCCAGTAATTTATCCTAGGATTCCCCTCACCCAGGTGCAACACCTTGCACTTCTTTGCATCGAACGTCAGCTGCCAGATGTTAGATCATCTTTCTAGTCTTTGTAGATCATTCTGAAATTGCCTTATCACCTCCACACTGTTAACCCTACCACCCAGTTTAATGTCAGCCATGAATAGTTCCAGTTTATCCTGAATGCCTACACCTATGTCGCAAATAAACATATTAAACAGCACTGGGCCCAGGACCGAGCCCTGTGGCACCCCACTAGTGGCTCTCCCTTCGCGTGACCTTTCCCCATTTACAACCACCTTCTGGCTCCTATCCCTAAGCCAGTTCCCCACCCACCTGACCATGCCTTCAGCAGTGTCCAGGACTTCAACTTTTTTAACAGGTGAATATGTGGCACAGAGTCAAAAGTTTTGCTGAAACTGAAGTAAAGGAGGTCCACTGGGTGTCCCCTATCCAATTCCCAAGTCACCCAGTCCAAAAATCTAATAAGGTTCGTCTGACATGACCTGCCCACCATGAAACCATGTTGTCTGTTATCCTGAAGATTGTTCTTTTCTAGGTATTCCACTATATCAAGTTGGTGCTCAGCTCTCCTTGTGTGTCTCTGTTTAGACACCCCCATCTGCTCCTATTTAATCTGCTGTCTCCTTCCTTACAGGTGCCACTTGCCCTCACAGGCAGTGGTCATGATCCAGCCATCGCACCTCTATGGGGAAAAGAGCCTGATCCACCCACCCCCCCAAAGAGATAGATAAGGTACGACACTTGAAAAATTGCCATGATTTCTCTGGGCTGTGTGAACGCTGAACCGGATCATCACTTGCAATTTGCTGTTTTCAATTTCAGCGCCTTCTCAGGGTAGCGCTATTGGCTCCATGTCTGTGTAGAGCTCCCTGATTGGCTGGTCTCTCACCTGAGACAGATGCACCCAAGACATGTGGCTTAATGTAAGCCTGCATCCCTGTGCTCGGCTTCTAATTTATATATTTTAATTTAGCCTGTTCTGCTCGGCCTGTGTAAAGTAACTTACCATTCCCCCCGCTGCAATTTCTCTCCAGCTGTATGTGCACTGATTCAGTGCTAGCTCTGCAAACTTCCCCTTGATTTTTTGTCCCACCCCCCTCTCCCAGCCCTCCTTTCCTCCTTTAAATGCACACAGTCTCCACCCACTCTGATCTGATGTTTCAATTTATTGGTTACTTACTGTCAACAACTGCAATTCCTCCCATCCCCTTTTTGCAACTAAGCCTTCTAGCAGCTTTATCTCATTTTGTCTTGCTGAGGCATACCATTTTGGTACTTTAGGTTTGCTTATTGCTGACTAGCATATCCTGTCTTGCTAATGCAGTTGATTTAGATCAGGTGATCTCTCTAGTACTTAGTCTGCTCCAGAGTAGTAGCTAAGAAATTTGCTTCAAAGCCTCTCTGCCCCTAGTACTACTCTATAGTCAGGTGAACTCTTTTCTTATTAGCCTGACTAGGAGCTGTATTTAAGGATTACCGCTTCGGGCTCCACTACCTATAGTAGCATTCTGCAGGGATTAAGAAATTCTCTGCCACTGAGAATCCCTTCTCTTGCCCACACTTGTAGTGCCCATTGGGTGAGAGTCTCATAATGCTCTTCTCTGCTCATCTTACATGTATTGGACCAGAACGTGAATCAAAAAATAACTCCTAGAGTGGAGAATGGTTCTCTTTTTACATTGTCCAACCAGGACTTTTCCTATCAAGTAGAAGAACTTGTATGTGCTCTAACTTCCCCTAGCCTGCTGCTGGTCCTTCACCTGCACCGGCATACAGAAACTCTCCTAGTGCCTGCCCACAGGGCTACACCACCTTCTGCATACTCCCCCTACTCCCATTGACTCTCTCGGTCAGGGAATTATTGTATGCAGCATCAGGAAAACTGGAAACTAGCCTCAGAACTCCCTATACTGCAGCAGACAAATCACGTAACTGAAAGAAGACCCAGCCACCCACACTTCTCCTAGGACTCTGCAGGAAACTCTGCTTTTACTATGCTCAGGAAATGTTGAGCTTAATCCAGGCCCTCTGGCACCCATGAGATCCCCAGCAGAGCTGCAAAGCCTCAAGGGACTTACATACTTGCATGTCAATGTATGTAGCCTATTAAAAAAAATCACTTCTGTTCAGGGCTGGGTATGTCATACAGCTCCAGATGTTCTGGTGATTATGGGGTCCTGGCTCCAACCGGCGACCAGTAACAACGAAGTTAACATCCCCTCATACTCTTTGTTCAGAGCCGATAGGCAAACCAGAGGTGGTGGTGTAGCTATTTACACCAAGGATAAATTCCCTGCCTCCATAATTGACTCAATCTCTGTCCCAAAAGAATTTAAAAGCTTATCATTAAAGATTGAAATTGCCACCGGTGTCTTATTATGTATAATAGGATGCTACAGACCCCCATCAGCTGGACTACAGTTGTTAAAACATCTCAAAAACATCCTGGGTTCGGCATCTTCAGAGTGTATCATACTAGGGGACTTCAACTTAGACTGGCTCTCCAGTGGATCCACCCCACTTAAAATGTTCTGTGATTCTCTTGGGTTGTCACAGCTAATAAACAAATCTACTTGTCCTAACAAGCTCAACTCTAATAACAGTACTCTCTTGGATATCATTTTAGTTAACAAACCCCATTTATTCTCCCATGCTGACATCTTTTTCTCTGATATTAGTGACCATTGCTTCATCGTGTGTGTAAGATCCACTCTTAAATCCACAACTGTACCAAAATTCTCCTTTAAAAGGTATATTTGCAACTTTGATCTCCATGGGTATATATCAGACCTAAGAGACTCCAGGCAATGGCAGGACTTCTATCTAGCCAAGCCCCTGACTACAGCTTATGATATTTTCTCAGAAATTGTGCTAGATGCTCTCAACAAGTATGCTCCCATAGTAAAAGTTTGTGCCAGAAACAAATCCTGTCGGTGGTTTACAGAAGACCTGAAAGATGCTTTGTGGAGTAGGGATGTACTCTGGAGAACTGCTAGGAAAACAAATTTAATAAATGACTGGAATTCTTTCCACAGGGCGAGGAACCTCTGCACCAAAATGGTCAGAGAAGCCAAAGCTAATTTCTACAGCTCTCAGCTGGAGAGCTCTCAAGAAATGCCTCCAAATTCTGGAAGACTATCAAAGACATTGAAGGTCACACCACCGTAAATTCCCTACCTACTAAATTATTGATCTATAATACTGTCATCTCCGACAGACCGTCTATCCTCGATGCTCTCAATAATCATTTTGCCACTGCAGGGCTAGCCTTTGACTCCTCTCCTGCGAATATCCTCCACCAACAACTTAGATTGGATACACTAGAAAAACCCATCCCCAGTCCATCCTTCTCTCTGCAGCCTACCTCTCTGAAAGAAGTCAAAGATCTTCTCCTTTAGCTGGACACTAGAAAAAGTGCTGGGGCTGAACTCATTGACCCGTAATTCTTAAAGGTCGGCTACTGTGTCCTTGCAGTCCCAATTAATCATCTCTTCAACTTATCCTTGTCCCAGGGTGACCTACCGCCCATTTGGAAAAATGCACTTGTGGTCCCTTTGTTTAAGACAGGAGATCCTAGTGACCTCAATAACTACAGGCCAATCTCTCTACTTCCAATCCTGTCAAAGATGCTGGATAAAATAGTGAACTCCCAGCTTCGGAAGTACCTGGAATCAGAAAAATTGCTCCACCCATTACAATCCAGTTTTAGAGCACAGCACAGTACAATCTCTGCTCCAGCCAAGGTTACAAATGACTGGCAGCTTCAATTAGACAATAAAAACTTTGTCTGCGCAGTTTTCTTGGACCTAAGCAAGGCATTCGATACTGTTGATCATAGACTGCTTCTGTCGTCCCTCCAGAACATTGGTTTGGATTCCCTATCCCTTAAATGGTTCTCCAACTACCTCTCAGGATGTCTTCAACAAGTAAAGGCAGAAGGGGAAGTTTCTCCACCAAAACCCCTATTGAGGGGTGTACTGCAAGGTTCCATTCTTGGTCCCTTGCTCTTCACCATTTATATTAACAACGTAGATGCCCCCATCAAAGAACCACAAATACACCTATTTGTGGATGATACAGTACTCTATGCTAGTTGAACTACACCTGAAGCGGCCTGTAAAGCCCTTCAAAATGAATTTAATCTGCTGCAACATCAGCTTATAAACCAAAAACTGCTCTTAAATGCAAAAAAAAAAAAATGAAGCAATGTTCCTCTCGCCCCTTCAAAATGCAATAAATCCTGCAGTTGCTGAGACACTCCCACAGATCACTACCATTCTAGGTGAGCAGTTGGACTACGTACCAAAGTTCAAGTACCTGGGGGTCTGGTTATACTATAGACTTACTTTCACAGATCACTTGGAAGAACTAGCAAAGAAACTTAGACAAAGACTTGGTCTGTTCGTTAGAATTAACAATCTCTTCACAAGAGACGCTAAACTGAAACTGGTTCAAACTACCTTTCTTTCCCTATTGGATTACGCAGACTTTCTATATAGTCAGAGACCTGCAGGTACCCTAGCCAAACTCGATACGGTTTATCACAGAGCCATAAGATTTATCACGGGTCTTCCATAATCATCCCACCGCTGTGCATTGTACACGGCAGTGGGATGGTCGTCCCTGCATACGGCTGGCAAAAAAATGCTGCGGTTTGGACATACAAAGCTATCTCAAATAAACTGCCCCAGTATATCTCTGTCTGTTTACCTTTGTGTACTCTGGGGAAGTATGCCCTGAGAGGCACCTCATATATCTACCTTTATGTTTACAAAGCAAAATCTTGCATTGGCAGAGCAGCCATCAGCTTTGTGCTCCCTCAACTGTGGAACAACCTGCAAAAAACTTTGAAATTAACTCACCTCATCAGCCTAGCAGCTTTTAAATCTCTATATCTACATTATAATAAGGAGTCCTGTGCCTGTCTACCCTAAATAGTGACTTCTATAAGTACAAGCACACTACTAATTACTAATTACTACTGTTAAAAGACTGATCACATCTATAATTGACTTTTCCCTCTCCCCTTTTTCTACCCCCATATCTGTCCCTTCCACATTCCTTTGACCCTGGTTCCAGCTCTAAATTCTCCATACCGTATCACTATGTATCTTTTTATATTAGGTTTTATTTGTGTTCAGTGCACCTGATATGTATATTTCTTTACTTTTATGAAAAATTGTGTCCTACCCAAAACTAGCTGTATCTTCTGTTCCAAACATACAGTATACTACTGTCAATGCTACCTGCTTATACTTTGTATATACTGTATTATTGTATCTCACTTTATTTGTATTATTACTATTTTCTTGTGTGTTGCATCCCATGTATATTGTCCCTTGTTCCTTGCTAACAAACCCAGGTCCACCTCGAAAATGAGCTTGCTCTAAGGTGATCGCCTGGTTAAATAAAGACTTTGATTGATTGATTGATATCCTGTTTAATGTTTACATTAATTTACCCCACAGCAGATGTGTGTCTGACCAGTCTATAATTGCAAGCCTCCTCTCTACTCCCTCCCTTGTGGAGAGGAACCAGCTCTGCTCTTCTCCAGTCCCCTGGTAGCACTCCCATCAGCAGTGAGCAGTTGAGCAAATGTGCCAATAGGTCAGCCAGTTCCTCAACAATCCAAATGCTAGTAGATACTAGTGTGTTCCAGGAAGATCCACACCAAGGCATGGGATGCTCAGTGACAAAATGCTAACTGTGTAAAACGTAAAGTCATGGCACTCACCCTTGCACTCAATGAATTGGAAGTCCATACACGGTACTGTGCAAAAAACTTTTCCAACTTTATTCAGTGCAATTTAAAAGAGACCTAGAGGGTCCGAGAGAACAGAAGAAACTCTTAATGCTTCACCTGAGCACAACCTTTGACAAAGCCTACAACTATACCCCAAGTATGGCCCTGAAGATCATATACCCGTTTAAGTGGAGGAGACCCCATGTTACATGTCCATGGGTTCATATTGGGACCGGAGTATAGACTCCTTATATCAGTTAAACTACACCGTCCTAAAATGGGAGATCAAAGAAGACCTGCAGAAATGGTCTGTACTGCTAATAACATGATTAAATTGTGTGCATGTAACTGGAATGAACATATTTCCCCAGTATCTCTATCTGTTCCAGACTCTACCTATCTCCCAGTTCATACAGAGTTCCAGAAATGGAACAGATGCATATCTTGATTCCTGTGTGTGTGTGTGGGGGGGTCATCATTGCATGGCTCATTGTAAACTCTAACTACCAAAACCAAAGTGGGTCTTGGCTCTCCCCAGTCTCTAACTCCATATTAGGCATCTCAGATCAAACATCTACTTACCTGGAGACATCCTACTCACAGAGCCAGATAGGCAGAACTGGAAGTTCACTGTCTTGACCTTGCCTTAAATATGGTGCTTTTTGGTTCAAAAGACTAAACAGATTAACTACTCCTTCCTCCCTTATGCTTAGGGTTCTGCGATGCTGACATTGGCTATTTTTGCAACCATGTTACAGGGACAGAGCATAGTGGTTAAGGATCCCAGTCTACGACACACCATTTGCACCAACCTGTCTGGACCATAAATTCAAAATGTGAGCCAAGAAAGTACCGGTGCATACTTTTGAATTTTTTTTTTTTTTTTTTTCGTTTTTGTTAACCGGGTAAGTGCACTAGCCATAGCAATGACTGTTTTCAGGCATGACCCAGAATTCTATGCAGAGGGCCAGTTCAAACACTTTGAGCAACTCCAGAGGGAATATGGCTTGGATCTAAAACACCATTATAGATGTTTACAATGCTGCCACTACTGTAGTGCAAGGCTGGGACTGCCTGAAGAGGAGACTGACCGTTCACCCTTTACAGACCTGGTCATCTTGGTTTTGCAGGGTTCCAGGCCAGATCATTTCATATCTGTAGCAACAGGGTTCTACAGAGCAGCAAGCAATCTAATGTAATTTCCACTCAGGATACCTGGGAAGTTAAGCTTTCTAGAGAAAAGGCAGACTGGGCCATGATTTGGTTTAGGCAGCATAAGATAAATGGGTCTTATTAATGGCATGAATACAGCTGGAAGACAGGAATTGGATATTTTTGTATCCCTCACATAACAGCTAAGCTTCTGCTCAGTCAGGAGAAGCTCATGGGGGGAGGGCAGGTCTATTTCAGTAATATTTTGACTGTCATCTTTCAGCCCTGAATCATTCACTAACCTACTGATGAGTACAGCAATTTTTACAATAAAGTAAAAAACTGAAACTTTCTTGGATCCATGTATTATTAAAAAAAATAAATAAATAACACAAGGTGGGCTGGGCATTTCTTGGCTATAACACCATCTCAGCATTCTGGTGACATGTTGGAACCTGTTGAGGTTCAAGTTATCAAAACCTCTCATTGGTATTATTATATCTATACAACATTTGTATGCCTTGCCTGTTCCTGTCTGTGCATCTCCTGGTCCTCTTGGATTTTGTTTAGTGCTTCCTGCTCACACTTCTTCTTTTTCCCATTTTTTGTGGGGTGGTCTTTTTTCCTTTGACACTTTTTGCTTTTAACATTCTCTTTCTTACATATATTATTGAAATTAATAGGAGGGAAAAAATTTATGAAAAAAATAATTTTTGGAAAAAATGGATTAAGAAGAGGAACTGCAGCCTCAGCCAATATACCTAGATGATTTGGATCGTGCCAAGTCCTTGCATTGTACATCTATTTTCCTTCATTTTCAGTTTTTCATTTATTCTTGAGTTTTGTTTTTTTTTACATATTCTCATAAATTTCCAGAAGTGATATATTGCAATTTGTGTGTATATTCTTTGCAGTCCAGTTGTGGAATTCCACTTTTCCTTTTTGCTGTTTTGTTTATAATATTTATTTGTATTTAGATTTTGCACATTATACTGAGTCCTGTTTTACACCGTTTCTCCATTTTTGGTTTGGCTTCTTCAACTGTATTTCTATTCGTTACTGAATATACTGGCCGCTTTAGCTACTCAAGCAACCATTCATAGAAACATAGAATATGACAGCAGATAAAAAGGACTGGTTGGCCCACCTAGTCTGGCCATTTCTCTACCTACTGTATAAGCTGCAGATCCTACTTAACCAACAGCTTATTTCTTACTACCCACCACAAGAATTGCCTTATGTCTGTCCCATGCATTCTTGAATTCCCCTGCTGTTTTTGACCCTATGACCTCCTCAGTAAGGCCATTCCATGCATTCACCACCCTCTCTGTAAAAAATACTTCCTCATATTGCCCCTGAGCCATCTGCCCTCCATCTTCAAATTGTGTCCCCTTGTTCTTGCACATCTCTTTTTCTGAAAGATGCTACGCTCTTGGACTTTGTTGATTCCCTTGAGGTACTTAAAAGTTTCTATCATGTCTCCCTCTCCCTCCTTAAGGGTATACATATTAAGTTCCTTTAATCTCTCTTTGTATGGCTTCTGTTGCAGACCCTGCACCATTTTAGTTGCGCTTCTCTGGACTGCCTCCATCCTGTCTAAGTCCTTGAGGAGATGGGGTTTCCAGAACTGCACGCAGTATTCTAGATGGGGTTTCACCAACTGTCTGTACCTCCTCCCCAGCTACCTTTTTAACAAATTACCATATAATCCTTTATTTTTCCACCTGCCCTCCACAACCTTCCCTCTCCCTCATCCTCCCCCTTCCCCTTTTTGGAATATGAGTGGCTTTTTTGAACTGATGACCGTTCCATTTTTTAGTATTGCACAACTATCCCTGCTGGCCAGCCTGGTGGCACTGAGGACTGAGGCATCTAGCCTTACCTCGTGTAGTGATGGTGACTTGAGTTCAGGAATGACCTCAGGTCATCAGGGAGCCGGCTGGGAGCAGAGGGTGGGAGCAGGATTGAGATGCCTATCAGCAGCTCTCCTCTCCCGGGGAGGATGCTGTCCTTCTCATAGTCCCATCACCGCCAGGCAGAGGTCCAGTGGTGGCATCGGTGGGTGGAAGAGGCAGCTAGTAGGATGGGGTGTCCCACAGTGCGTGGCATGCATATGCTTCCACATGTGCACATCCACGTCAAGGATGAGCAGGTAAGGATGGGCAAAAAATGGAAAAACTGAATAAAGAAATATTAGAAAAAAAAGAAATTTGGTCTTATCACGGTACTTATCTGAGTTTAGTGTATATTGTATGTGATACCAAACTGTTACTGCCTGGTATAATCCTGCTTTCCATTGGCACACCTATATTTCTTTGCCATTTACCTGTACAAATAAGGTGTTTTTTTTTTTTTTACTGGTGTTTAGACACTCTCTGGGCTGTGCCTCTAGGCCTACTAGAAATAGTGGACTATAATAATTTTTAGTACCAGATATCTTGTGTCGACTTAATATGTACTCAGATTTTGCTACAGCGGGAAATTATATGATTTTCTGACCTCAATATAGAAATCTAGAAACACAGAGTTGAAGACCGATAAGGGCCGTGTGGCCCACCCAGTCTGCCCATTTTGCCTACCTATTATAAACCACAGATCCTAGATGATCTGCAGATCACCCTTTCTTTCCTGTCCCTAGGGTACCCTTATGTCAATCCCATACATTCTTGAAGTCCCCTAACTGATTTTGCCCTCACCAACTCCTTTGGGTGGCCATTCCAAGCATTCACTGCCCTTTCAGTGAAAAAGTACTTCCTTATGTTACCCTTGAACCCCCCCAACTTTGTTTTGTGCCCCTTTGTTCTTGCACATCATCTTTTTTGAATGATGCTACTCTCCTGTACCTTGTTTATACCTCTGAGGTACTCAAACGTTTCTGTCATGTGCCCCTCTTCTCTCCTCTCCTCCAGGGAATACATGTTGAGTTCCTCTAGCCTCTCCTCATAAGGCTTTTCATGCAGACCCTGCACCATCTTTGTAGCCCTTCTCTTGACTTCCTCCGGTCTGTCTATGTCCTTTCAGAGATGTGGTCTCCAGAACTGGACACAGAACTCCAGCTGAAGTCTCACCAGTAATCTGTATAGTGGCATAACCACCTCCTTCTTTCTGCTGGCGATATCTCTCCCTATGCACCCCAGCATCCCACTGGCTTTCCCCACAGCCTTCTCACATTGCTTGGTTGCCTTTAGCTTGTCCAATATGTGTACCCCCAGGTCCTGTTCCTGCTTGGTGGCTGCCAGTACCCCCCCATCTTGTACCCCCCCCTTGGATTTCTCCTCTCCAAGTGCATGACTTTCCACTTTTTTGCATTGAATCTTAGCTGCCACACTTCTGACCACTCCTCCAATCTGCTTTGGTCTTTTCACATTTTTTCTGTCCCCTCAAAAGTGTCAACCCTGTGGCAGATCTTTGTGATGTACGCAAAAAGTCATACTTTCCCCTCCAGCCCCTCCGCAAAGTCACTTATGAAGACATTGAAGAGAACTGGTTCCATAACTGATCTTTGTGTCACCCCGCTGGTCACCTCCCTCTCATTCGATTGAACACCATTCACCATAGGGATGGGCGGACCGGTCCGTCAAGAATCAGATTCCACCCCCCCCCCGGATCTCACAACATTCATCAGATGTGGGTAAATAAGAACACTGGGCAACAGTACACCGGGTCCGCCCATACAGCTTAATTTTTTTTGTAGTAACAAAAATAAATAAAATGTCAATGCCCTATCCAGTTTGATCCCACAATGACAAAAAAATATACAGTATAACATTTTATTTTATATTTTCTATTCCCACATTGTCTGCTGCCCACCATAAGGTTACGCTCCCTCTTGCAAATATTTAATTGTGCATGCTTGAAGGTTGAGAGAGCAAGCGCAGCAGTCATCAGCCTCCTCGAGTGATGAGGAAAAGCAGGAAGCAATGTGCCTAAAGAAAGACATCTCGTCTGTCGTGTATTCAGCACAGAACTCGAAAGAAATCAGTAGCAAAGGTAAAGACAGATGAAAGGACAGTGTCTGGTTTGTATTCTAAATATAAATAAACAGCACTAAATGCTGGGAGAGGGAGAAAGAATTATGCACTGTTCAGGCTGCTTTGATGAGTGCTCGGTCCAGAGTGGTGGTAACGGCAGCGATAGTGTCAGGCCTCATCATCTGCCGTGTGTTAACCCCCGCAACAACTAATAATATCTCTGTGGCTGTCTCATCTTGTGCGTGTGTGTGCCTGGCAAGGTGAAAATCAGCAGATAGGAGGAGGAGGGTATTAACTGACTTATTTAAGGACTGGGGGTATCAGGAGAGGGAGGCGGTATTCATTTATTGCTGGGACTGGAAGGGAGAGGGGGTATTCATTTATTTATTTATAGACTGGGTTATCTGCAGATGGGAGGGGATATTCATTTAAGTATTTTTTGGACTGGAAGATGGAGGGAGGTATTCTTTTATTTATTGACTGGGGTATCAGCAGATGGGAGGGGTACAATGGGGAGTAGTCATTTAAGTATGTCTGGACTGGGTGGGTATAGGGCACAAATGGAAAGGGGAAGGGTATTCTTTATATTTTTCTGGGATAGGGTTGGTGGGAATCAGCAGATGGGGGCATTCATTTTATTCTGAGGCAGGGTGGGTGGGTATCAGTAGATGGTAGGAGGGACTAGGGTGCTCATTCTGGGATAAGATGGGTTTCAGGAGATGGAACATGGGGGTAGTGATATTGAGTCTGGCACAGGGTAGTTAATACAGATAGGAAGAGGGGACAGTGCTACTAATATTGGGGCAGGTTGGTAGAGTATTAATTCTGGGGCATGGTGGATGTGAACTGATGAGAGGAGGGGTAGGGGCATTACTTGGGCCAGGTGAGTAGCAGCAGGTAAAGTAGCAGGGGTTTGCATACTGAGGCAGGTTGGTTGGTGGCATATATAACAGACTGGTATACATGCTGGGGAAATGTGGGTTTTACCAAACAGGATGGGAATTCAAGGGTATGCTGCACATTGAAGGAAGGTTATCAAAGGATGGGATGAGGAGAGATGAATAATCACTGGGGCGGAATGAGGGAGTGATACCAAGTCCCAGCCACACAGAGGATAAGGAACAGAAGTGGATAATATATAGTCAGCGGATGAGCACACAGAATGGAGTCAGAAACAGACTAACACACTTGCTTAAGAAAAAAATACTTTATTTTCTATTCTTTTTTGATTGCTGTCGGATAGTACCATTAAGGTTCTGATTTGAATCCGGACTAATCAGAACTTACCAGGACTCTGACATGGATCCTGGTCCTGATAATAAGGGTCCACCCATCCCTAATTTGCCAGCACCCTCTGTATACTGTGCATCAACCAATTTCTGACCCAGCTTACCACCTTGGGGCCCACCCCCATGCTGCCTAACTAGTTTGCCAACCTTCTATGTGGGATGGTATCAAAGGCTTTACTGAAATCTAAGTAGGCCACGTCCACTGCCCTTCCCTGATCTACCATCCTTGTCACTCAGTCAAAGAAATCTATTAGATGTGATTGACATGACCATCCTGCTAGGAATCCTTGCTGCCTTTGATCCTGTGCTCTGTTAGAATCAAGGAATGACACAATCCTCTCCTTTAGCAGTGCATTAATTTTCTCACCACTGAGGTCAGGCTGACTGGTCTGTAGTTGCCTGCCTCATCTTGGTTCCAACTTTTGTGGAGAGGGACCACATTAGCCCTCCACCAGTGTTCTGGAACTGCCCCTGTCTACACTGATCTGTTGAATAGGGTGGTTAGCGGGGCCAACAGCACCTCTCTGAGCTCTTTTAATATTCTGAGGTGAATTCCATATATTCACTATCGGTAACTTTGTTTCTCTGTATATCAGTCCTTTAGCTAGTCCCTGCAGGCCTTAGATATGTATATGCCTTTTTATTACTTCACTGCTGTATTTTGAAATTGTGCACAATGGGCCCTATGCACGAAGGTGTGGAGTGGGTATACACCACGTATCTTGGCACATAGCCCACTCCACAACTTCCAAAGCCCACTGCGTGCCCTGTGCAGCAGTCATGACTGTAAGTACCCCCCCACCGGATTCCCAGCGGTGTGCAGAACTACATGCCAGGGGCAGACTAGGGGTGGTGCAGGGGGTGTGCCGGCACTCTGCGGGATGCACAAATGTGAGGAGTGCCAGGTGCAGGTGTCAGTGCCCCTGCCAGGATGGGGCTGCTGTAATGTATGCAACTCCCCCCCGGGGGTTATAGCCATGGGCTGCGACGATGGGGTTAGGTACTAAATCCCATCTTAAAAAATACCACCATGTAAATTACCACTTAAAACATCCTGAACTGCTAATTTCCCAATACATTTGAAATCCCAACCTACAAAATACAGTAATGTTGAAGAAATGTTGATTAAATCGGCTTTTGGAGGAAGATTACCAGATTTTGTTTTTTTATTCCCCACTTTCCAGTGGGTGGTGTTCTAGTCCTGGAAAACCAACCACGTAGCTCTTAAAATTCTTTTGCAAAGCAAAAAAAGGCTGTGCCCATTCCCCATCCCCCGTTTTTGAAACAAATCTGTGACACTACTAATCCTTCAAGTAAATGGTTTCCTTAAATACATTGTCCCTACCTAACCACCCAGCTGTTCGGGATCAAACTCAGGCTGCTGCATTGAAAGGCAGGCTAGGCTGTGGCAACTACCGTGTAACAATGTGCCTCAGTTAGGAAAGTGGACAGCAAGCTGTGACAGTATGGAGACCCCTACCACTGAGACAAGGAGCTTGCTTATGCCACCGGGTTGACACAGTTCACCACTACCTTCTTAGTACGTTTCACTACTTTCATCCTTAAAGGGATGGAGCAGGGTCATGTCACCTCGTGTCTTTGTGGATGTTGCAAATAAATTTGCCACTATTTTCCACCTTCTTCTGCTAGACAACCTTGCTGGAGTCTATCTGCCCTAAATGATGCGGGATTTAGATTTTCAGTCAGCCGATTTTCAGTCTTATTTTTTTTCTATATTTCGTTTTTTCTATATTTTTTGGGGGGGATTTTGTCATGCGGGATTATTTGGGGCGGGATTTAGGATGGATCCCATGGCAATACGGTGGGATCATGCGCTCCCCCACCATGAAAGCCCTAACATGTTGGGCACACCTGGAGACCATCAGATGGTCGGCTGAACACTCGACCCCCACACCGCATTTGGTGTTCTATTTATCGGCATCCTCACTAGCACCCATAGGCAAAAGTGATCCACTGTTGGTTCTGGGTCAGGTGGCTGATTGGCTGTCTGCCCAGATCCGCGGTGCCGCATCTGACCACCCCCACAGGCCTGTGTGCCAGGGGGGTGGGACCACATACGGGAGTGACTCGGTGGCTGCTATTCATGGATGTGGCCATCCACAGATCTCCCTTGGGTGTGGAGCTGTGTGGGCAGGGTACGCACCTCAGGTACATATTACCTGCCCCTTTGTACATAGGGGCCATTGTTTGTAATGCCTTTTTAACTTACCACACTATATTGTGGTCCGCCTTCCAATCTGACATGTCCCCTGATTAAGACCTTCCTATTGAAACACTGAGGCTGCCAGTCAGTATTCTTCTTGTGCCTCACATTAAATTTTTCCTGTTTCAGGTTACAGTGTTAATGTTCACTAATAATATGTACAAATGAAAAAAACATTATAGACAGAACATGTTTAAACAGTGCAAGCTTGAATCAAATCAAATCATTCTTTATTTTTAAAAAGTGCCTTTCCAAAACCAAAGCACTTTCACAATAAATAAAACAAGTACGTAAAATAAACAATATGATAAAATCAGTCACTGAATATTTGAATATTCAAATATTTATTTTTTTTATTTGTAAAAGTTTAGGAATTACAAACCTTTGAGTCTGGGACTCATTTACAAAGGCTCTGCGTCATACATTGAATGAGGACAAATACAGAGTAAAATAAGGTACAGAGACCAAGAACAGAGACAGAAATGGAATAATATATAAACAGAAACAACACCAAAGGTACATAATTATGAGTCATATATTAGAATCAGAGTTAAATTAGCAGTGGATACTTAGCCTAATGTAGAGGAGTTTATGCGAAGTCACAGTAACAGTTGGCTATAATATGGGTAAGCAGCATAGGTTTAAGAGGCCCCAACCTGGGAATAGAGAGGGCAGTGTCATGGAGGGAGTTCATCCAGAGTGGCACCCTGTAGCAGAAGAACCTTTGATTGGCAGTGGTCCTTGCAAAAGGGATGCAAAAGGTAGTAGTGTTTGAGTGTCTTGTGGCCCGCACTGGCAAGCACGGTTGTAGGAGTGAGAGACAGCTGGGGGGGGGCTAACCCTAGTTGTATTTTTTTGGCCAATAAGCAGGTCTGATAGAGTAGGCACCCCTGAAAGTTTAGCCATGATGACCGTTGGTAGAGTTCACAGGTATGTGTGAGGTGATCACAGCCTGTGGCTAGCCGGCATTCTTTGTTAAGGGAGCACTTAATGCTGGACAGGGCAGTGTCAGAGGCAGTGACATATATGACTATGCCATAGTCTACCAGGGAAAGGATAGAGCTAGAGATGGCTAAACAGAGGGCATCAGGTGTGAGATAGGGCCTATATTTATACAGGAGACAGATTCTAATGTTTATAGCAGAGCAAGTCAATGCTATATGCTCACGGAAAGTAAGGGCCGAGTCAAGGGTGACCCTTAGATATTTAAAACTGGCAACTGCTTCCAGCATGGTATCCTGGGACTTTAGTATAGATAGTTTGGTCATGTTGTGCTTATGTTGAGGGTGGGCGAATAGCATGGCCTTTGTTTTTTTGTAGATGAGGACAAGTTTGTGGGACCTGAACCATTAATTTATTTCTGTGAAGGAGCCCTGCAAAGCTTACTGGAGCTGGATAGGGTCAGGGTGCCGGCTAAAGATCACAGTGTCATCTGCATAAAGGAGCAGGCGTTCAGTGGAGGCCAAAGAGATAGAGTTTAAGCATAGGGAGAAGAGGAGCGGGCCAAGGTTGGACCCTTGTGGGACATCCAGCAGCCCTGCAGTTTAAATGACATTTATTTTCTACTAACAACTTTCAGCCACTTTATGGTTTACCACCTGTACTGTCTTTTTCCCATGTTATATCTTTGCTTGCATTGTGTATGGTATATTTACATGCGAAGGTATGCCTTCACATACTTCTATCCAGTTTGTATTTGTGGGGTGGGCATATTCACATGGGCATTCCAGCTGTGTGTGCACATCTATTTTCATTTTCCCCAGTTGTCTCTATTGCAGTCTCTTTCCCCTACCCTTGTCACCTTTCAACCTTCTTCTAGGCCCTGTTAATTAGTCCCCATTTGAGGACCCCTCAGCACATTCACTCCTACTATGCCTTTTCATTCCCATCATCACCTTGTTGTCTTTCAGATTCTTTTCTTACCTTGCCAGTTATCACTTTTTCTCCTAGAGCCTCCCATTAACTTTGCTTTTTTTCTCTTTTAGACGATCCCTGAAGAAAACCAACAGTATGGTCAAAACAGCGACTCTTTCTCTATTTTCTATTTTCATAGTCCATTAAATCTTACCATTTTGTTTTGTTATCCAACTATATATGTCACCTTGCTTATCACTGTATGTGTAATCTCCCAGGTCATACATGAAAATAGACATCTGATTGTCTAGTGTACACACCAGGTAAACAAAAGTTAAATAAATAATACTGTATATATGAATGCCAAATTAAGGTTTATACCTACAACAGCAGGGAAGTCACAAACATGCACATTTTTAGGTTTTCACAACATTTTAGAAATCACTGTATAGTAAAATTATCAACCCCTGTAACTGAAAAATGACTAAACCGTATCTCTGCATTTATTACTTTGTGTAACCCTTCCAGGAAAGTTATTCATGCTAACTTGCATGCATCTATTTCCTAGGGTAGCTTGGTTATAAGTAGATAAATATTTTCACAAAATGTTCCCCTCAAAAATAAAATGCTGGAGTGTGTGCCCCTTTAAATTTGAAGCTATTCATCCAAAGATATTTGGCATGTCATTTGGAAACCAGGCAACAAGTAAGCATGCCAGATTTTAGGTTTCAAGTTGAGTTTTGATCAAACAACCACATTTTAAAAATCTGCGAAATTCAGTAGAATTCCACTGAATTTAATAGAATTGAAGTTGCTGCATAGTACTATACAGTGATATACATGTTTTAGTGTTTTTAAACATATTTGTTTATACATTTATAAATGTTTTGATTTTTCATGTTGACATTCTGCATAAAGAATGTAATATAATTGTGTTGCAGTGGTTTGCACCTTTCTGAAATGATGTAATTACATCACAAAAAGCATCACCTTCCTTGCAACTTGCACCATACACTTTGAAATCTGTGAAAGCATTGAAAGAGAATAAATTACAACTGTTCACAGTTATGGCAGTAACACCTCCAAATGAAAAGCTGTCTTTTTTGTTTTATTTTTAGTTGATACATTGCTCTGTTTTTTTCTGCCTGTTTTGCCCTTCCTCGTAGCACACCTCTGATAAGTGTCATAAGTATTGCATTTTAGCATCTAGTTCAGATGGTAGCACTGCCCACCTTCCTCTCATACTGCATAGTTCAATATTTGTAATGCAGAATTCCCAGAAAGTTAAGGCACCCTACATATCTTAAAATACTAAACAAGCAACAATTACTATATACATCTTAAAGGAGACAAGACCTTTGTGCTAATTGGCTGCTGTTAGCAATGTTCCTATTTATACAAATTAGATTCATACCTCCAAAAGATCCATATTTATCTGTATCTGAATAAAAATTGATATGAAAAACTATGTGTACAATTGTCTTCTTTTTATGAGAAATAAGGTGACAGAAGAAGAAGACCAAAGGTCTATCAAGTCTGCCTGTGAGTCCATGAGATCCTAGGAGATCCCAGGCTCTAGCCCATACTTTTATCTGCAGGTTTAATTTGACCATACTCTTTATCCCAACCCTGTTTGAAGGCTGACATGGTCTTAGCTCCCATTACATCCGTGGGCAGCCTGTTCCATGGTTCCACTATCCTTTCTAAGAAACGGTGTTACCTAAGATTCCTTTGGAATTTCCCACCCCTCAGCTTTCATCCATGCCCCCCTTGTATTTGAGCTGGACACCATGGTGAATAGTTCAGAGTAGGGTGATACATTAATTCCCCTCATGTACTGGAAGGTTTTTATCATATCTCCCCTTTCCCTCCTTGTCTCCAACGAGTACATGTTTAATGCCTCAAGATGCCCTTCATAAGGTAGCCCCTGTATCATTTTGGTCACCTTTCTCTGTATGGTTTCTAGCCTGTGCCTGTCCTTTTTCAGGTGTGGGCTCCAAAACTGGACACAGTATTCCAAGTAGGGTCTCACCAGGGATCTGTAAAGTGGTAGTATCACCTCCTGATGCCTACTGTCGAATCCTCTCCCTATACACCTCAACATTCTGTTACAGCTCTCTTCATGAAACCAGTAATTTGAAGTGCTGACCATGTCATGGTTTGTATATAGAATGCTAAGTAGGAATTAAAACTCCAGTTCATTGGTTAAATGAAAAGAACTGTAACAGAATGCTGCCTATTAAAATAAAACTATGCAAAATGCAGTTTTTGTCACCACTTTTTATTCTAGTACAGTTAGATAGGGATCACTTGGGGGTATGAATATGATTTCTGAATATAGGAACATTTAGACTGCTGCCAATTCGAAATTATCTCCTGTCCTTTTTAAAAAAAAATGAATAAAAGTTGAAATATACACATAATTAACACAGCTTAATAAAAGTTGAAATACATGTATAACACAGCTTAAAACATATTCATTTCCTTGGCTATGTTGTAATTCATATAAAGTGCTCAGGTTGCTACAATATATACACACACCAAAGGTGTTCCTAAAAAAAAAAATTTCATTCCAAAACACGATTTGTAATCATGTGCTTCTCATCTCTACTGGGAGAAAGAGTGTTCCAGCATAGTAACCTGCTCACAGAGAAGAAAAAAACACTCACTATAATAGTCTTGTTACTTCCAAGGTATTCTTTCATATCATTAACTCTAGTAGTCAACCTCCTGGATTGCACCCCTTGAGATTAATAGAATGTATGCTAATAATGGAACACTGATTGGCTCATGCCACCATTCAAACCTGCTGCCCTGTCAACTGTATGCATTCTAAAATGCTCAGATTTCGAATGAGTCTGCAAGTAAGCCCCTTAACTATGCTATCCTAACAGTTGACAATAAAGTAATAATACTTTGATTAACTCAAACCCCCGTATTTTGTTTCCCTTGGCCAACTGGCAAAGTCCAAAAAAGACAAACAATAAAACTGGGCCACCTGGTTAAAAATGTAACTGTACCAGTGGAAGGCCAACAAACAATATGATACCATCTGTAAGCAGAGACTAATTGGATCTGGAAGAGAAGGTAGGGTGGGCAAGTTAATGATACTAAAGAATACCTTGGCAGAAACAAGATTACTACGGTATTTTTTTCTTCTATCCTCAGGTATTCTTAAATATCATTAGCTCTAGCTGACTATAAATCAGTACCTTTGGAGGAGGGCCTATAACTCTACTTAGGGAACAAGCTGTGCAGCACTGCTGTGCCAAATATGGCATCACTCCTGGACTGTATGTCTAAGCTGTAGTGCTTTGTAATGGTATGTACAGATTTCCATGTGGCTACTTTGTAGATATCCAACAAGGGAATGTCCCTTGCTGCTGCTATAGCAGCTGTACCCCTAGTAGAGTGTGACCTCAGGCCTACTGGGGGCTCCTTGCCAGCTTTACTGTAATAGAGTTGTATGCATGCCACAATCCAGTGTGCAATTGTCTTTTCTGAAGCTGGACTACCTTTACCGACATTGCCATAGGTCAGGAACAGCTGTTGCTTGTAATGCCTATGTCCCTTTGTATGGTCAGTGTAATATGTCAAAGCTCTCTTTACATCAAGACTATGTAATCTACGTTCTCCAGAGCTAGAATGCTCAGTAAAGAAGATTGGCAAAGTAATAAATTGGTTAAGGTAGAAGTCAGAAACTACTTTTGGAAGAAACTGCCTGTTAGTCCTAAGCACCACCTTGTTCCTGTGAAAAAAGATGTAGTCCTGCTCCAAACACAGGGCCTGTAACTCACTTATCCTTCTTGCAGACATGATGACTACTAAGAAGATAGTCTCCAAGTGACAGACTTTAAATAAGTAGCAGCCAGTGGCTCAAATGGAGGCTTCATGAGCTTGGCAATACAAAAATTTAGATTCCAGGCTGGAGCTGGCTCCCTGTGAGGGGGGTGCACATGGGTCAGCCCTATAAAGAACTTCCTAAAAATAGGATTAACTGCTAAGGAAGCACCCTTACCAGCAGAGATGTATGCAGAGACAGATGCCAGATGGACCTTAAGTGTAGCTGGCTGCAGTCCCAGAATATGAAGGTGTGTCAGGTAATCCAGCAGGACTGATAACCCTGCCTCAATGGATACCACCTCCGTTGAAGCTCACCAGATGGAAAATATCTTCCATTTGGAAGTATAGGTTTTCCTTGTTGAAGGTTTCCTGGAACCTCTTCTCTTAGCACCTGTAGGACATCTTCTGAAAGGTGTAAGTCAGCATACTGTAGGTCTTCAAGAGCCATGCCTTGAGGCTGAGAGACCTGAGGTTCTGGTACAGAATCCTTCCCTGGAAGGATGTCAGAAGGTTGTACTTGTGAGAGAGGTGTGCTGGTTGAGCCACTGACAGAGAAAGCAGCAATGAGTACCATGGCTGCCTGGCCCAATCTGGGACTATCAGGATCTTTGTGGTTGACTGGGACCTGAGCTTGATCAGGACACTGAGCAATAAGGGGAAAAGGGGAAATGCATACAGTTTTCCCTGTCCAATTTAGCACCATAGCATCCATGGGGACTGACCCCTTGGCTGGAGGTCTACAACAGTATTTGGGCAACTGGTGATTCTCTTCTGCGGTGAAGAGATCTATCTCTGGAGTACCCTACCTTCTGAACACTGTCTCCAGCACATGTCTGTTGAGACACCATTCATGGTGGTTTTGGCTGATTCTGCTGAGGGCGTCTGCCAACATATTGTCTTTCCCTGGAAGGTGCACTTCTACCAGGGACACTTGTAGAGAGTATGCCAAGCTCCAAATCTTCATAGCTTCTGTGCAGAGCAGGTTGGACCATGTCCCTCCCTGCTTGTTTGTTGTTGTTTGTTTGTTTTACTAGGTATAGCCATTGAGCTTAAAGCTTATTTACAATGGTGACATCATTTGCACAAAGTTACAAAACACATCAATGCATTCCATACAGAAAGCTACAAGATTACAAAATTACAAATTACATACTCATTAAATAAATACACATCATTAATTGAAACATTTACGAACATCAGCATTCAACAACAGATGACTTCTTAAAACACGAGTTGTAAGAGGTTTGTTTAAGTGTACCCTAAAGTATTTAGTTAAGGCATTCCAAAATTTTAGGACCATGTAGCTAAAACACTGATGAGTTTTCTTAGAGAAATTTTTGGAATATCCATTTGTAAAAATTCAGAATTTCTAAAGGATGGAGCCATTTGCCTAAATTTAAGCCTATTACTCGGGTATTTTGGGACAAGACTCAACCCTGCCTTGTATGCAAAAAGGCTAATATGTATATTTCTTTTTGTGGGCAATGACGTCTAGTTTAACATCTTGTACAAATCACAGTGGTGCACAGATATTTAGCACTTTAAAATCAATCTGGCCAACTTATTATATAAAACATCTAACCTGGATAATCAATCTTGTGATGCTCCCCAATTCAGTACATCTTCATAATCTATTAGTCGCAGTACCTCTACCTGAATTACATGTTTCATAGTTTCCTTGTCCAAGTAATTATGATTCCTAAATAAACAGCCCACCCTTTTTCCTACCTGCCCTATAAGATGGTCCACATGTATGTTTCCTGTATCCAATGGATCCAACCAAAATCCTAAATATTTATAGGATTTGACCATCCCCAGTGACAATCCCGAGAAATCTATTATATCAATCTTAACATCTAATTTTAGTTTGGCTGATGTCCCAAGCAACATGATCTTAGTTTTTGAACAATTGAGTTTTAATTTTAGCTCTTGGAAGTATTTCTGGAGACAGTCAAAAGTCTGTTGTAGGACAGACTGAATATCCAAATTATTTGAGTAATACAAAATTGTATCATCCGCATAAAGGTGGTAATTTATAGTGTCCAGATGCTTTCCTGTATTCTTTAGGTATACTAGAAAGAGGAGCGGCCCCAGTACTGATCCCTGGATACCCCCCTAACTACCTTTAAAGGAACAGAATCAATGTTGTTTACCCTAGTAAACTGATAACAATCACTCAGATAGGACTGGAACCAAACTAAGAGGTCCTTACCTATTCCAACATCTAGTAATAGGGACAGCAGGGACTGCTGGTCAACCATGTCGAAGGCCTTGGACAAATCTATCAGTATTGCCCCCATGTATTCCTGGCAATTTTTTGCTCTACCAATATCGTCCAAGACCCTCTGATGTACTGTAATACATTGTAGTGGTATTGTCTGTCCTCACCTGTAGCACCGAGTGCCAGCAGCACTGTTCTGAGTTCCAGTAGATTTATGTGCAGCAGCGACTCTGTGTGGGACCAAGTGCCATGCACTGTGTGTTCCTCCAGATGTGGTCCCCACCCTAGCAGGGAAGTATCTGTTGTGAACACCATGGTGGGCGACTCCCTCTCGAATGGTACTCCTTCCCTCAGATTGTTTCTGTCTTGCCACCATTGTAGGGCCTGTATTAGGGTCCCTGACACTGGTATCAGCTTTGAGAGAGAGAGTCCTTCCTCTGACACCAGTGGGCTCTGAGTTAGAACTGTATGTCCCTCATCTGAAAGCAGCATCCCTGCACTGTACTTGTGGCTGCAGCCATGTCTCCCAGCAACTGCAGGAAGTGTTTTGCTGGTCTTGGCCTGTTTATGGCAAAAGACCCTGCAATGCTCACTATGCTGCTGATCTGTCTTGGGGAAGGAAAGTTTTGCCCTGTACGGTATCCAGTTCTGCTTCTATGAAATGCAATAACTGAACAGGCTGCAGTACAGACTTTTGGATGTTTATGAGAAATCCCAGAATCTCCAATATCTTTTGTGTGAGACTCAGAGTGTCTTTTACCTGCTGTGGTGTTTTTCACACCACCAACCAATCATCCAGATAAGGGGACACTGATTTGCCCTGCCTTCACAGATGTGCCACCACTACTGCTAAGCATTTTGTAAATACCCTTGGGGCAGAAATCAGGCCAAAAGGCAGAGCTGCAAACTGGTAATGACCAGATGGCAGTCTGAATCTCAAGTACTTTCTGTGAGATTCCCTTATGGGGATATGGAAGTAGGCATCCTTGAGATCCAGTGATGCCAGCAGGTCTTCTTGTTGTAACATAGGTAAGATCATTGCCAAGGTCACCATCCAGAACCTTGCCCTTATGAGATACCTGTTTAGGGATCTCAAATCCAATATGGGTCACCACTCCCCATTTTTCTTTGAGGTTAGGAAGTATCTGGAGTAGAAACCTCTTCCCTTTTGAGAGGAGGGCACAGGTTTGATTGTCTTTGCTGCCAGCAGTGAGGAAACCTCTTTTTCCAGCAGTTTCCTTTCTGCTGGATCTGGACTTTTGAAATGTCTGGGCTTCAACTTGGGAAAGGTTTTGAAATGAAAGGCCAATCCCTGACCCACCACCTCCAACACCCACTTGCCTATGGTGATGGATTTCCAATTTTGGAAGTAGTGGATCAGCCTGCCCCCAACCAGAATTGGGGAGGTGACCCTGACTGGCACATCAGGGGTTCTGCTTACTTTGTGTGGCAGTCTGTGGGAACTGTTTCCCTCTTCTGTAGCCTCTGTGGCCCCTACCCCTGTAGTAACCACTCTGCAGGTAACTAGAGGCAACTTGTGCCTGGTAGAAGGGTTGTGTATAACCCCTACCACTACCTCGCCTTCCATGGGGCCTGTTCAAAATGGAGGCTTTATCCCCTAGAAGACTTACTTCTGTAAGTGGCCTTATGCTCATTCAACTTTCTTCATATAGTCCTCTGTTCTGGTTCCAAACAGGGAATTATTTTCTACAGGAAAGTCCATGGCTTTGCTTTAAGTATCCTGGGTAAGGTTGGTTGCCCTAAGCCAGGCAAACCTCTTGAGGGCTATAGACAAAGCCATTCATCTGACTGCATTGTCATTTGTGTCAACAGCCATATGGAACTGATATTTTGTGGCTTCAAGGCCACACCTGGCTGTTTCCACAAGGTCAGCATGCAGACATGGTGGTGTCTTGTGAGCAATGGTCATTATTGAGTTTCACAGTGTCCTCTGGTATTGGGCTGCATAGCCCATGTAATTAGCCTCCCTGATTCCCAAGGAGGCCACCAGGTACCCCTACTTTGCCATTCCATCCAGCTTCCTGGAATCTTTATCAGTAGGGTGTGTTGCGAAGAGTACTTTAGTCTTATCACAGGCTGCTGCTTGTACCACTCCCTCAGGATCAAGGTGGGACATCAGGAACTCTGCCCTCAGTGGGTCAAGCTGATATTTTTTGGCAGCTTTCTTGTCCACGGGGGAACAGCATTTGGGGTCTCCAGAATTTTGTCCACCCTTTCTTTAAAGAATTTATTGATAGGCAGTAACACATTTGTTGTGGGTGTCAACCCCATTATATCCATAAATTGAACAGCCTCCTCATTCTGCTTGGGTTCATAAGGAGTGAGGTCAAGGGCTTCAACCATCTGCCTTACAAAAGTAAAATGTGAGGAGAAGTCCTCAGAAGCCCTGAGAGGGGATTTGAACCCATGTTCTGGGGAGATCTCCAGTTCACACAGTTCATCCTCCTCATATTCTTCCCCAAAATTATCACGGCAGGGGTCTATAACCTCTGTAGAGGACAGACTCATAGATGAGGAGAAACCGACCATTTGCTGGCCAACTAGTGCTAAACCAGTCTGCAAGGCTTGTAATATTTGTAGAGACTGTGCAACCTGGTCAGTTGTGAGCATATTGCCTGAAACTGCTGTGAGCCCTGTTGCTTTTTAAGCTGGGGGACCAGTGTTCTTTTTCTTATCTAGCTTCTTTAAAGGAGATGAATCCTTGACTAGTTCTCCTGGTCTTTTAAGTACAGATGTCTTCCCTTTTTCAGGGGCGTTTGAACAGAAATCTTTAGACGTGCCACCTTTTTCAACAGTCAGATCCTTTGGATCTAGAATCGAACCTGTGGAAGTTGTTTCCTTGAAATGCTTCTTGCGTTTCTCCACAGTTTTTTCAGGAAAACATTTACAGATTTCACATTTAGACTCAAAGTGTTCAGCTCCAAGACAAAGCAACCATAGATCATGCATGTCAGCTTTAGCAAATATTTCCTGAAATTTAATACAATTTTTAAAATCAGTGGGCCTGGTCTTTTTCTTAGGTTTATGAGACATTGCTAGCTTAGCCCAAATAAACAACTTTTTAAATTTAAATCTGTTTCTGAACCAAGAGATAACCATGGATTTACCACAAGCTAATGTAGTTAAAAGCTTATGGTTGGAGAAGGAAAAAGGTGTGGCGCCCTTATCTGAAAAAAGACATTGGATTCTGAGGGATGAAAACTCCATGGGGAAGGGGGGCCCAGCTCCACTAAAATCTACTGAGAGGGGCGCTAATGAGCAACAGATAGCAACAAGCGCATCCCTCCGTAGCTCTGTCCTAATTAAGTTTTAAAATATATTTCTGGCTGTTTTTTCATGAAAAATTGGTCTCATCTGGTAGTTTAAAGATGGAAAAATGGATGATAGCCTTACTTCAGTCAGATTGTAACAGCAGACAGCAAAATCTGCGAAGAAAGCTCAGCATCAAGACAATGTGGTGCCAGGCAGCCTGGGCTCGATCTCACTCTCGGCCGTGGGCCTCACCCTTCTCGAAAAGACTGTCACGGAGCAGGTCCCAAAGGGCCTTAGCCCTCAGCTCGACCTTTTCAAGGACACGATTGGCACACTTACAGATGAACTTGCACAGCAAACAAAGGAAGTGCAAAAATTGCAGCAGCGAGTGTCTGATTTGGAAGACATGGTAGCCCCCCAGGCGAATTGCATGGCACAACTCGAACAGGAGCTGGAGGCCTTGAAAGATTCCCAGGAGTATCAGGAGAATTGTAATAGGTGTTATAAATTGAGGATTGGGGGACTACCTGAAGGTATGGAGGGCAAGGGTGTGGTGACCTTCTGTGCAGAGCAGCTTCCGAAAATCCTGGAGATGGAGATTGAAGGAGCAAAATTAAAATCGAGCACACACATCAAGAACTGGCACCAAAACCCCCTGCTTATCAACCCCGCCAAGCAGATTATATTTAGAATGCACCATTTTGGAGATCAGCAGGTGATCGTGACAGAATACAGTGCAAAGAAAGAAGTAATTTATAAGATTGTCAAGTTAACAATACATCAGGACCTATCCACGAGGGTGCAGAAGAAGAGGCAGCAATTCAACCCCTGCATGGATATGCTAAGAGAGAGGGGAATAGACTTTTTCATGGCCTTCCCTGCTGTGGTGAGGGTGAAGTCGAAGGAGTCAGCTACTCGTTTTGGGAGGCGGATAAGCTGAGGAGATTTATTGACAAATAGGACAAGAAAAATGCCAAACAATGAGAGAGGAGTCTGGGTAACTGGAATTTATTTGTACAAATCGGATTTACAACCTTTGAGTCAGAGACTCATTTACAAGGGCACCTCATCACAGAGAGGACAAAAACAATAATACAAAGTTCCAGATACAGATAGCGATACATACATTACGGTGTTACATAGAATTATGTACAGTCTAGTTACATAGGTAACATATGAGTCAAAATGGGGAAAATATATACCCCTGTTTTCCAGTTACAATATGGGCAGAGAAAAACAATACTTGCAAAGTTGAAGCAACTAAGGAAAATTTCTCTCTAACATAGAAACATAGAATTTGATGGCAGATAAGGACCGCTTGGTTCACCTAGTCTGCCCATTTTCCTACTCAATGCATAGGCTGCAGATCCTAGTTAACCAACAGCCTACTTCTCCTACTCACCACTAGAATTGGTTTATGTCTGTCCCATATGTTCTTGAATTCCCCCATTGTTTTTGACTCCACGACCTCCTGAGAAAGGCTGTTCCATGCATCCACAACCCTCTCCATGAAAAAATACTTCCTCACATTACCTCTGAGCCATCCCCCCCTCTGTCTTCAAATTGTGCCCCCTTGTTCTTGCACAACTCTTTTTCTGAAAGATGCTACCGTCTTGGACTCTGTTGATTCCCTTGATGTTCTTGAAAGTTTCTATCATGTCCCCCGTCTCCCTCTTCTCCTCAAGTGTATACATATTAAGCTTCTTTAATCTCTCTTTGTATGTCTTCTGGTGCAGACCCTGCACCATTTTAATTGCCCTCCTCTGGACAGCCTCCATCCTGTCTATGTCCTTACGGAGATGGGGTCTCCAGAACTGCAGATGGGGTCTCCCCAACTGTCTGTACAGAGGGATGACAACTTCCTGTTTTCTACTGGTGATGCCTCTCCCTATGCATCCCAGTGTCCCACCAGCCCTCCTTACTGCCTTCTCACATTGCTTTCCCACCTTAAATTCATCTGATATGACTACCCCTAGATTCCTTTCCATTTCTGTTGTTGTTATTATCTCACCCCCCTATTGTGCACTCTTTCCTGGATTTTTGTTTCCCAGGTGCATTACTTCACACTTCTTTGCATTGAATCTAAGCTGCCATACATTTGACCATGCCTCCAACCTTGCCAAATCCCTTTGCATCCTCTCCACCCCACCTTCTATATCAACCATGTTGCAGAATCTTTGTGTCATCTGCAAAGAGACTTACTTTTCCTTCCAGTCCCTCTGCAATATCATTTATAAAGACATTAAAGAGGACCAGTCCCAGCACTGAACCCTGTGGTACTCCACTAGTAACCCCCCCTTTCTTCAGAGTAAACACCGTTTACTATTACCCTCTGTATCCTGTTGTCCAGCCAATTTTTTACCCAGGTTACCACCTTGGGACCCACTCCAAGGCTGGCTAACTTGAATATTAATCTTTTGTATGGGACTGTATCAAATGCTTTGCTAAAGTCTAGGTAGGCCATGTCCACAGCCCCTTCCTGGTCTACTACAATGGTTACCCAGTCAAAGAAATCTATTAGATTCGTCTGACATGACCTTCTGGCTGGGCTAAGACATCGCACAGATATATAACTGCAGGTGCAGTATGTAAGACAGGTGGCCAGAGGAGAGTCAATCTATGGGGTATGGGGGTGGAGGAGTATTTAGATACTCTTTGACACTGAGCGGTAGGTAGCCGCAATGCTCCCAGCAGTGTGACCCTGACATCCAAGGACTGGCTCTGCTCGGCGAGGACCCCGGGATGATTTGACTGAATGGTTTTCCTTTTGTTGTTTCGTGCCCTTTACTTCCCCATCTGTGCTGCATCACTGAGATGCTGCACTTTCTCAGGGGGTGGGCCACCCAGAGAAGGACATTAGTAATGGTGGCAATGAGACCTTGACCGGCATATGTCCTGGTGGAAGTGAAGGAGGGCTGTGAACTGTATGCTTGAACTGGGAGCCCTTCGGCAGTAATGCAGGCTTCCAAGAGAGAAGACTGAAGGCGCTCCAGACTTGCATACAGGACTGTGACATCATGTCATCTGTTCTTCCGGAGGCCTGCCTCTGTGACTTCAGGTTAGTGGGGCTGGGGGGGGCTGACATGTATGCTGGAGGTGTGGGACCAGTCCCCTCCTTAGTCCTGTACCTGAGGGGCAGGGTTGGTGAAGCCAAGTCTGGGAGGGAGGAATTGTTGATCATGGGGACCTGCTTAAAGGGGAATTATGCTTTGTAGGGAGTTAAAGGGGGCCTTGAAGAAGGCAGACAGAGCTGCTTTGTGGGTGGAGGGGTGCACATGAGCTGGAGATGGGAGCTCATGAACAGTGTCTGACAAGGGCAAACTACATTATGGGACAAAATGTGGTACAGCCAGTTCAGTGTTGTGATAATTTGGGCTTTTAGCATGGAGGGAGGGGGCGATTGGGGACTGAAGGTCACTTTGTTTCGATACATGAGTGAAAATATGGTGAACAGTTTTTTTCTTGACGTATGCCACAAATTGAAGATTGCATGGGTTCTGGGGAAGGGGAGAAGGGACAGTGAGGGGGTTCAAATATTCAGTGGTTATAGGCACCTGTTGTGCCTTTGTTTGATGTTGTTTATTCTTTTTGTATTTTTTCACTCTCTCTTGTTAATACTCAGATTTAGAGGTGCTGACAGATGTTGGTTCGGAAAGGGAAAGGAACTACTTGCAGGAGGCCTAGTCCTCCCAAGACAGGTTACATTGCATAATGGCTAATCAAGAGGCTGATCTAGTGGACTCCTGGAATGTTAAGGGGTTCATCTCCCCAGTCAAAAGGTCAAATATCCTAGCAGCTCTTAAGAGGAAAGGTACACTGGTGGCATTGCTTCAGGAGACTCATCTTATCCCCAGAGAACAAAATAAGTTGATAAGGGGCTGGGTGGGATCATGTTATGCTTCCTCCTATTCCTCCCATAAGAGGGAGATAGCGGTACTAGTTCACAAGCATTGCCCCTTTCAAGTACCATGGGTTGTGAAAGATGTTAAAAAGGGTAGATATATTTTTGTGGTGGGTTCTCTTGGGACATGAATGTTCACACTCGGAAGCATATATGGCCCTTCGGTGTTTGAACCTGGCTTTACTTAATAGGGGAGCAATTCCCTGGTCTGGTGATGGGGGACTTCAACCTCATTATGGACCAGGAATTGGTCTATTCTGGTAGGGGGAGACAGACCAATAGAGCCACTAAAGCACTGATGAAGGGTCTTCTGGATTTAGATGTACTGGATAGTTGGATGCAGGCATATCTTGGGGCCCAGGAGTATACATTTCATTCCGTCCCACATGACTCGTGGTCCAGGTTAGATTATATTTACCTGGCCAGCTCCCTTTTTGATAGAGTAGTGAATGTTTCCCATTCCCATGATCGCAGTACAGGGGCATGGAGATTCCCCACATATCTGCTAGTAAAAGAGGAATTCAAGGACTTTCTTAAGGAACAATGGGGGGGAATTACCTCCAATTCAGTAAGGGAATGGTAGAAAGTACGACTACTCTGTGGAAAGCAGGGAAGGCATTCATGAGGGGGGCCATCATAAGTTATACTGCTAAAATCAAAAGGGAGCGGAAACAAAAAATTTAAATCCTGGAACAGACAGTGAAGGGGTTGGAGGGGAGGATATTGGTAGGAGGAAGGGAGGAGGAGGAGGGAAAAATGCAATTCAAGAATGCTCGTGAGGCCCTTAATGCTTGTCTTACAGGGGAAGCGTGTGCTAGACTATCGTATGCCAGGCAAAAAATATATGAGTGGGGCAACAGGCCAGGGCCTTTGCTAGTTAAATTAATGAAGGGATGCAGAGTACCATGTAAGATTACAGCTATTAAAAACCAACAAGGACAGGTAATAAAGGAGGACCAGGGAATAGGCACATGCTTCAAGGAATTTTACCAGACCTTATACCAGGTAGAATGCAAGGGTACACAGGGGCTAGCCAAAATTTTCCTGGATAGCATAAAAATCTCCAAGATAGATGAGACCATAAAAGAGAGGTTGGGGGCCAAGCTTACTGAGGATGAAGTAGTTAAAGCCATTGGTAGCCTACAAATGGGCAAAGCTGCTGGCCCTGATGGATTTGGGACAGAATATTACAAGGTGCTGAGGGGGGAAGTGGTGGGGGTGATGACGGAACTTATGCAGGAGGCTAGGGGGTCTCCCCAGAATGTGTCTGGAGGCCAATATCACCCTGATACCTAAGGTGAGTAAAGATAATACAGGATGTGCATCCTACAGGCCCATCTTCCTACTCAGCTATGACTGCAAGATAATAGCTAAGGTACTGGCTCTGAAGTTAGAGTGGATCCCCCAGAAATAATCCACCCAGACCAGATAGGGTTTATAAAGGGGAGGCTCTCATGCCATAATATGAGAAAGCTGCTGAATGTCATCTGGTGGGGGACATGTAACCCGAATAAGGCATGTGTGTTAACGATGGATACAGAAAAGGCCTTTGATCAGACTGAATGGGATTACCTCTTTGAGGTGCTGTGCAGGTTTGGACTCAGAGATGGGTTTGTTGAGCTGGTACAGACGCTCTATTATAAGCCCCGAGCGAGGGTTTTGGTTAACGGTAAGGCCTCTGAGGAATTTGAATTGTTCAGGGGTACCAGATGGGGTGCCCCCTCTCCCCGCTACTGTTTACCCTCGTCATCGAACCCCTTGCAATTAAGATCCGAGCCTCTGGGGACATACACGGGATACCAATGAGGGGGGAGACAGACCAAACTTGCTTTATATGTGGACAACCTTCTTTTGTTTGCCTCCTGGCCAGGAAGCTCGATTCCTCACATATTACAGGTAATTTCAGAGTTTATGGTCTTTTCAGGCTATAAGTTAAACCTGTCAAAATCAGAAATTCTGCCCCCGGGAAGAGGTGGCGGGGTTCCCAGAACATGCTTGGGGATTAAAAAAGGTGAAGGAGAGCTTCACGTATCTGGGAATAAAAGTGGATAATTCACTCTCAAAACTATAGTTTTAACAATACTCCTATTTTTAAAACAGTGCTGGCAGATTTGTCCAGACAGAGAGCTCTCCCATTTTCATGGTTGGTATGTAGTAACCTAATCAAGATGAACGTGTTGCTCTTCCTGCTCTATCCCATGCAGATGGTGCCAGTGTGTGTAGGATATAATTGAATTGGAGAAGGGGTTCACAGACTTTATTTGGAGGGGGTAAGAGGTCCAGGATGAAACTATGTAGACTTAAGGCCACAAAGGAAAAGGGAGGACTTGAGTTTCCAGATATCAAGGGGTACTATCTGGCTGTTCAACATTGATACATCCATAATTGGACAAACAGAGGAGATGTAGCCTCTTTGATAGGACTAGAAGGGGCTGGCTGCCCAGGCAGGCTAACAGCATACAAAGGGGACCCAAGGCACATGCAGTTAGCTAGTCCTAATCCTCAAGTGCAGTTGGTTTTAGGGGCGAGGCTGGAGATCAAGAAGAGGCAGGGGGCTTTGGATGAGCACACCCTCCTAATCCCTGAGTTTCTACTAGGGTTGGAAGACCCGGGATTTGTGTTATGGGAAATGGGAGGAGTGCGCTGTCTGTGGAATTTATGGAACAGCTCTGGCCAAATGACACTTAATGAGATAAGATTGAAGTTAGGGATCCCCATATCACACATATTAAGATATATGCAGCTGAGAAACTATTCACATAAATTGCATAAAAGTCCGAGGGACGTGGCTACTTTGGCACCAGTGGAGCAAATAGTATTAGGAGCCAAGGCTGATAGGTAAAGCAGTTAGACTAGATAGTCAGATCCTTAGAGATCAAACTGGGAAAACTAGACTGCAGTGGGAAAAATATTTGGGGTGCCTAATTTTGATGAGTGAGGTATTCTGGTCACCTCCCATATGGGGTGATTCTCCAGTTCTCCAACGCTGTACTCAATTTACCACTGACATTGGAACATGAAATGAACTACCCTCACAGCTTACGACTTCTGCTAACATCATAGAGGTTTCACCATTACAGATAGCAGTCAGAGTTCTCATCTCTGCAGCCCTAAGTGAGAAGGGCACAAAACGTTGGAGTGCACCCCCCCCGGACGATAGTCCACGACGACGTAAAGGGGATACAAGTACTAAGCTTACTATTGCTACCCTAAGAAAATTATTGCTCCTTCTTCTCTTGTGTTCAAGAAATGTGGAGCTCAATTCTGGGCCACCAGCTGCAATCACATCATCTTCTGACCTTGCCACACTCAAAGGCATGGGTTTCCTCCATATTAATGTATGCAGTCTGTTAAAAAAGTTCTCCATGATCCAGGCCTGGGTTCTTCACACCCTACTGGATATCCTAGTGATTTCAAAAACTTGGCTTAGACCAGTCACCTCTGATAGGGAGGCCAACATCCCTAACTATATACTATTTAGAACAGATAGACAGTCCAGGGGTGGAGGGGTAGGCATCTATGTCAAGGATAAGTACTGTATACGGCATCATGTCTGAGTTCATCATTGGTTGCAAATGCTTATGAATGTCTGTCGCTTCAAGTCACTATCACTCATACTTCATTGTATTGTGTTATAGGGTGCTATAGACCTCCTTCTGCAGATCTACAATTGTTAACTCATCTAAGCAATATCCTCGAACAACAATCCTCAGAAATAATTATTCTTGGGGATCTTAATTTAGACTGGCTATCCAAAACCGCCGCACCTCTCATAGCCTTCTGTGATACCCATGGATTATCACAACTCATTGTCGAACCAACACAAATTAATAAAAAGAATATGGATAACAGCTCCCTGCTAGATGTTATCCTAGTGAACAAACCACATATTTTTTCTTATGCTGGCACCTTCTTCAGTGATATTAGTGATCATTCCTTTATTGCTTGCATAAGATCAAGTAACAAACCAACTACTACACCGAAGTTTGCTGCTAAGAGATCTAGGTGGCACTTTGACCTTTCTGCCTACACCAACGAACTAAAACACTCCTTGCATTGGCAAGAATTCTACTTGGCAAAAAACACGCAATCAGCATTTGACATATTCAGCAAAATTATCCTGGACACCCTAAGTAAATATGTCCCATAGTTATGGTGCAAATAGCAAAAAATGCATATTGGTGATTCACACCAGAATTCAAATCTGCATTGACTGAGAGACAACCTATGGTTAAAAGCACACTAAACCCAGACCTCTACGGACTAGTGCCAGTTCAAGAGGGCAAGAAACTCATGTACTAGAATGGTTAGAGACACAAAAGCTGCTTACCACCATTCTAAATTTCTCTCTGCCTCCAAAAACCCAACAAGATTTTGTAAAACCGTCAAGGATTTGTCCGGTCACAAGCACGGCGGCTCATTACCTGATGAGATCTCTTTAAATAATAACACCACCAGTGATAGATTGGAAATTCTGAGTGCTTTCAATAATCATTTTGCAACTGCAAGCTTAGCTTTCAACAATTCCCCTGTAAATTTGTTATGCTCCTAGGTGGATAATCAAGGTGCTGATCCCAGTGTCACCGACTCAGTCTTCTCCTTGAGTCCCATTACTCTGAAAGAAGTTGAAGACCTATTGCTAAAATAAGATGTAAAAAAAAAGTGCTGGTGCGGATACCCTGGACCCATAGTTTTTGAAGGTGGTCATCCATGTGCTAGCCATGCCCATAACTCATTTATTCAACCTATCACTGACCCAAGGATTTATTCCCTCAGTCTGGAAAACAGCGCACATCATACCCCTGTTCAAGTCCTGAAATCCCTGTGATCTAAATAATTACAGACCGATCTCAATTCTCCCTGTTCTGTCGAAATTACTGGAAAAGGTCATAAGCAACCAACTGAGGCATTACCTAGAAGCTAAGAACCTGCTAAATCCTGTCCAATCAGGGTTCAGAGCTAAACATAGCACCATCTCAGCACTTGTGAAAGTGACTAATGATTGGCAAAGAGAGCTTGACAATAGGAATTACACTTGTGCTGTGTTCTTGGACCTGAGTAAAGCCTTCGACACTGTCTACCATTCTCTGCTACTCTCTTCCCTGACCTCATTAGATGCAGACCCATTATCTTTGCAGTGGTTCAGCAACTACCTCTCTGATCGATTCTAGCTGGTGAAAGCGAAAGGAGATCTCTCGACTCTCAAACCTCTCCTAAGAGACATTCCCCAGGGTTCTATCTTAGGACCCCTTTTATTAGCAATCTACATCAACAACATTGATGAAAGCATAACTTAGGCTAATATCCATCTGTTTGCAGATGATACAGTTCTTTATGTAAGCTGCCCGTCATTACAATCTGCACGTAACGACCTTCAGTCTGAGTTCAACCTGTTGCAACACCAGCTTCTAAATAAAAAAACTATTACTTAATGCCAAGAAGACAGAAGCAATGATCTTTTCTCCCTCTGCTCAAATGGTAAAGTCAGCCCTATCAGATCCTGTGCCACAGATTACTACAATTCTTGGCGGAAAGTTGGAATCTGTCTCTAAATTCAAATACATGGGAGTATGGCTGGACCATAGGCTCTCTTTTATAGAGCACATTGAAGAATTACTCAAAAAGTTACAACAGAGACTTGGCCTGTTCTTTAGGATAGCCCGCTTCTTAACTAGAGATGCTAAACTGCAGCTGGTCCTTTCTATCATTAATAGACTATGCTGACATCCTGTATAGTCATTGTCCTACCTCCTACCTCACCAGACTTGACACACTATATCATAGAGCTTTGAGGTTCATCACAGGCTTGCCTTACTCCACTCACCACTGCTCCTTATATCAAGCAGTGGGGTGTAGTTCTCTTCAGTACAGGTGCGATAGAAATGCGGTCTTATGGACCCTGAGAGCCATCTCCAAAAAACTTCCCCAATACATTACAGACTGTCTAAAACCAATAGGCAATTATGCCCTGAGAAGTTGCACATCCATCTCACTGAAGGTTCCCAAAGTTAACTCTTGCTTTGGCAGGGCTGCTATAAGCTTTACATTGTCCTCCTTGTGGAACAAATTGCAAAAAAAAGCTAAAATTAAGGTCACCTATCAGCATCTCATCCTTCAAGTTCTTATACTCTCGCCTCAGAAATGAACAGTGCAATTGTTTTACTTGACCCTGGTTTGTCATCATGTTAACCTGTACCATTTGTGTTGACTCTGTTTCTGTTCTTGATATTGGCCTACTTTCCTGCTTTCTCCAGCCTTCTCTTCACAACCCTTCACATGGTATATACACGTATTCAAACATTATTAGTCCTACCCCCCAATAGACCCCCACCGCCTCCTCTATTTTATTTCCCTACCTATGGGACCTACACATCTCACCATGTTATCTCCTCATTCATACGTTACATACCCCTCCTGGTACCCCCATCTGCCATTAGTTGGCTGTTCCCTTATGCCATCTTCATGGCTGGTTCTTGCGATTGCCCCAGGTAAATGGACTCTCTGGTATTTCTCTACAGTGAATATGTATTATATGTAACTGTATTTATGTAATTAAGGTTTAAATGGTGGATCTAACCCTTTTGTATTTGGATCCTCCTCTGCTATGGTTCTTCCTCTTTCTCTTTTTTTTTTTTTTTGTTTTATTTGAATCTCCTAATACTGCACCAATGTGAATGTGTTTATATACTTTTATATACATGTGTGTGTGTGTGTGTGTATATATATATATATATATATATATTATATATATATATATATATATACACACATGTTTTATATTGTATGATACCCTGACCCTGTTCTAACCAGGTCCATCTTGTAAAAGAGCTCTGCTCAATGATGTTCGCCTGGATAAATAAAGATTTTGATTGATTGATTGATTATTTATTTAACAGCAGTTTGGAAAACCTTTGAGCCATAGGCTCATTTACAAAGGTACCTTGTCACATGTAATAAGTTCAAAGAATCTCAATATAGTTTTCTGCACCACCTATTTCATCCTCCCAGTGTGGTTCACAAATTCTACTCCAGGATCACTGACAAGTGTAGGAGATGTGGTGTGATGAAAACCTATTGCATTTTTTTTGGCAATGCCCGATCTTGCAGTCGTATTGGAAGGAGATACAGGAGGAAATCTCGAGAATATGGAGACGAGTGTTGACCTTCTCACCCATATCACTTCTTCTGAGTGTAGAGATTGATCAGTCGGGGAGTGGAACCTATACCCCAGGTGGGTCAAGGTGGTCTTAGTAACTGTTCACCAGATAATTTTGAACACATGAGCATCTAATGTTGTTTCTTCCAACAGGATGTGGAGGACGCTGTTATTTTCCACCTTATCCCTGGACCAACTCACATATGTTTTAAAGGGCAGGAAGGAGAGATTCCAGAGAGATTGGGCAGAATTTCTGGCATCCCTAGCTCTGATGGAGACCATGCTGCTATATGGGTCAGGAATTGGATAGCATGTTTGGAGGGCGGTGGGTGGCTTGCTTTGCACTGTGGCTGTGGGGTATCTTCCTGGGTCTATTAGTAAAAAGAGGAAGGTAGAGTCGATACTAAGATGAAGCCCATAGGTGTGCAAAGACAAGGGAACACTATCAGTACCCTACATAAGGTGCTATCTTTGGAATTCTTTCGAGCAGAGTGGAAATCTGTTTGTTCTTACTTTCTGGTTCTTTTTTTCCTTTTTTGCTTTTTCCTGCTGGGCTTTACCCTACTTTTCTTTGTCTCTATCTCTTTCCCTCTCTCTTTGTTTATACTATATCACTCTAGACAATCTCTTAGATGGGTACCCTGGGTACTGCTTAGTATAAGTTCTTTTATTTGACCAGATACTCCCAAATATGCATATTGAGGCCACAACTATTACAGGCCATAAGGGAGACTTTAGTTTCAGCCTGTCTTAGCCAGGCAGGAGTACCAGGCATAAGTTCATACTACACAGTGAATAGGGCAAGTGGCATTATGTGACTACTCTTCTCTTCTTGCTACAGGAAAAGAACTTGGGTAAGTGTAACTGTGTGAATACCTATAAAGACCGTGCTAGTTTAATGTGTGGGCATATATAGGGGAGCTTGCTCTCTTTTTTTCCTTATTTAAGAGCAACAAGGGTAATGCAGAACTGGATGATTGTTTTTAATGCTTTCACTTGAATTAGCGATTCAAGAGTTTACCAAGTGGTTTATGGAAATTTGCAATGAACTGGCTCCTTTAAAAATCTGTACACAAAGAAAATCACATCTTCCTTGGATAGCAGAAAAAGTAAAGAAACAGATTAAGAAAAAAAATAGAAAAAAGCAGGAAAATCATTAAACCCAGTTGACTGGGATAAGTATAAAAGGGTTAGAAATGATTTAAGGTTTCAGATTAGAAAATTAAAACAAAAGTATTATGCAACAAAAACTTCTGAAACTACAGATACTAAAAATGTTGGTCATTGATAAAATCATTTGATACCCCAATAACTCATAAATCTCCTATTCAAATGATAAGAAATAGTATTAATCAATCTTCTAAACAATCAACAAATATACTGAATAATTACTTTGTAAATTTGCCTGACCTAGACATTCCGGTTTCAACTTATACAAATGTAAATCCAAAAAAGGTTAATATTGGGACCCCTAAATTTAGGTTTAAATATGTAACCTGTAGACAAGTAAAGGATATAATATATAAACTTAAAGTGAGAAAAACCTTCGGTCTAGATCAAGTAGAAAATTGTTTCCTTAAAGACTCCACACAAGTAATTGCTCCAGTATTAACCAGATTGTTTAACTGGAGTCTGATGGATGGTATCTTTCTCCAGGAATGGAAATGTGCTAAAATGACTCTGGTCTATAAGGGGGGAGATATCTTTCAGCCAACAAATTATAGACCCATTGCATTATTATCTGGGATCTCTAAGAAATTTGAACGTCTAGTGCAGACCCAAATCATTGAGTATTTGGAAAAGTATTCCTTATTAACTGGGTATCAGTCTGTATTTCACAAGGGATATTTCACGGGCACTGCACTCACTGACATAGTAGATATAATAGCCTCAAAGATGGAGGATGACCTGTCAGTGGGTGCGGTGTTCGTGGATTTATCTAAAGCTTTTGATACTGTGTCTCATGAGATATTGGGAGAGCGACTGATGGACATTGGATTGTCTAGGAAGTCATGTGCTTGGTTTAATTCCTACTTGCAGGGTAGAACCCAACAGGTGTTTATTGATGGTTATCTGTCTGACAAAGCTATGATTCTAAGAGGGGTGCCTCAAGGCTCCATTTTGGGGCCCACATTGTTTTTAATATACTGTATGTAAATCATTTGGCGGACATTATGAAATATTCTGATATACGTTTATATGCAGATGACACCTTGTTGATTGCTAGGGGAAAAAATCCCCAGATTAAGGAGGTAAAACTACAGACAGATTTTGGAGAACTATGTTCATGGTTGACGAACTCTAGACTGTAGTAAATAGTAAAAAAACAAAACTTATGTTATTTAATAAAGGTAGTAAAAAATCAGGGAAAAATGAACATGTAGTGGAGATAAAAACTATAAAAAACAAAGTTCTATCCGAAGTATCAGAATACAAATATTTAGGGGTTTGGGTAGATCAGAATTTAAGATTTGACTACCACATAACTGATACAATTTCAAAAATAAACAAAAGATTAGGGGTGTTTAGATGCTCAAGTTTTTGCATGAACAAACACACGAGGAAAATTATAGTGAACTAACTTCTCATTCCAGTTCTTGAGTATGGGAACCATGTATATCGTTTTGTCACTAAAAAATATATTGACAAAAATTGACGCAATGTACAATCGTCTGTCTTATTTTATCCTTAGAAAGAATTTCCATGCTCATCGTTGAGAAATTTATGAGGAACTTATTTTGGGCAACACAGACCTATAAAGTTCTGAATTTAAAACAACCAAGATATCTTTATGATAAATTGGAAAAGAAATCGTACCGTCAAAATTTGTGAAGTATAAACTTAAGAGAGTTTGTACGTCCCAAATTTAAAAATAAATATAGTGATATGAGATTTGCACAAGTTGCTATTGGATTGTGGAACTCATTGAAGTCTGTGACTCATAAAACATATAGAGATGTAAAATCTTTTCTAACTGATATAAAACTAGAATTTACTGTCCATTGTAAGTGTTATGGTTAGATACGTGGGGCTGATGCATTGTATTCTTGGGTACTACTAATTAGGATTTTGGTTTCATAATGAAATTTGTTTGTAGCAGGTTGGAACTTGGGAATATTTATGTATACATTGTTAATGCACTTTATTACTGTGGTATGTTAAGTATTGTTGATTATTTGTAGTGTTGACTATTTGTATTGGTCAAAGTAAAAAGGTGTAAGATGTAAAACTATTTTGTATTTACATGAAATGTTATATGATGATTATTCTGAAACCACTCTCTACAGGACCATCTTGTAAATAGGACTTTGTCCCAGTGATGTGTAAATCCATCAATTTCCTGTATAAAAATAAATATTTTTACTACTACTACATACCTGTCTTGTTTTATGATGTGTATATCAGTAGTGCTGTATATAAGCACATTCTGTATGAACATATGAATGTGCCAGCAGAAACAGACCACATGGTCTATCTAAGTCTGCTCGAGTGTGCAGCCAACACCCCTAGTTTTCAGCTGCCCCGCCCCCTCCCTTTTGTCATCCCACTGCCACCGTCCACCTCCCCCACCCTCACTCTCCCTGTTTCCTGTCCCATGCCCTTTTGAAGCTGTTCACAGATTTACATGATACCACCCATTCTGGTAGGGTGTTCCATTTTGCTGCCATCCTCTCTGTGAAATAGTGTCTCCTCATTTCCTTCCTAAATCTTCCCCCCTCTATTCTTAGCCCGTGCCCCCTGGTGACCCCCTCCTTAACTTAAAGGCCCCATCGGCCCCATCCTTATTGATTCCCCTCAGATACTTGAATGTCTCTATCATGTCCCCACTGTCCCTTCTATCCTCCAGGATGTGCATATTCAGGTCTCCCAGCCTGCTGTCATAGTCTCTCCCCCCCCACTCCACATATCATCTTTGTTGCCCTCCTCTGCACCCCCTCCAATAACCTGATATCACGCTTTAGGTATGGTCTCCAAAACTGCACACAATAATCTAAGTGCAGCCTTACCAGCAACCTGTAGAGGGGCAAGATCACCTCTCTTTGCCTGGATGAAAACCCCCTCGCTATGTACCCCAGCATTTTGTTTGCTTTTGCAGCTGCTCTCATGCACTGGGCAGTGTTGTTCATGGTCCCTGTTATCATTATCCTTAGGTCATTCTCCTCCTCAGCGAACCCCAGCTTAACACCCCCCAGCCAGTATTCTCTCCTTGGGTTCTTCACCACAAAGTGTATAACCTTACGCTTCTTTGCATTGACTCCAGCTGCCACCTCTCTGACCACTACTCTAGCTTGCGTAGGTCCCCCTGCAGCTGCTTCCATCCCTCCTCTCCATCCACCACTGCTCCGATTTTGGTGTCGTAAATGAACAGACTTATCTTGCTCAACACCCTATGTGCCATGTCTGATATGAAGAGCCCAAACAATATTGGCACAACACAGAGCCCTGTGACACCCCACTCATCACCGGCCTTGGAGGTGAGAGCTCCCCCTCTCATCACCACCCATTGCAGCCTGCCACTCAGCCAGCTTGTAATCCAGTTCATCATTTTTGCCCTTTCCCAATACCAGTTAGCTTCTCCCCAAGATGCCCATGAGGCACTGAATCGAAGGCCTTGCTGAAGTCCAAGTAAAGAACATACACCGCTTGACCCTTATCCAGCTCACCTGTCACCCAGGCATAATATTGTATGAGGTTGGTTTGACAAGACATCCCTGAAACAAACCCATACTGCCTCACATCCTGGAGGCCATTGTCCTCCAGGTATGACATCAGTCTTTCCTTTAGTATCGTTTCCATGAGTTTGCATGGCATACAGATGTAATGTCACCATCAATGGCCTTCCAGCCTGCATACTCCCCCTCACCTGCAGCGCTTATTTCTAAGATTGCCCTTGGCTGGTATGTCATGCTACCTAACATTTGTCACATTTTGAATTACTGGAATTTCCTAAGTCTCAGTCTCTTGCTTCTTTTTATTGTGTAACTATGTATTATTATGTCAACCTTTGTATGTACAGTATGTATACCTCCCATTCCTTCTATGTGGAACCTTTGTAAATGAGCAGTTCCTGCTCAAAGGTATTTGTACCCCTAGATTTCAATAAAATAAAAATAAAATAAAATCTAAAGTGTCACGGTCAAAATGTGGTTGACAAAAAGGAGAAGTTACATGCGGTTGCCAGTAAAGCGGTAGTGGACACAATGTATCTACCGTGACCAAATACCATTGGCGTACTGACCTGCTGCTCATTGTGACTTTTTTCCCCCGACCATAATAAACTTCAAAAAATAGTTAACGTTTCAGTGGAAACTCACCCTATGCATGCTCACATTTGTTGTGGTGCTACATTATGCTCGATTTCAAATGCTTGCTGCATTGTACCCCACACACTCACATTTGCTGTTGTGCCACAGTCTTATGCATTCCCTTCCTCCATTCTGTATGGGATGTGTGCAACTGCCATTCTTCCCTCTACGAGCCATTTGCTGCAATATGAAAGGAATCTGAGTATCAATTTTCATGCTAACTTAAAGGAGTACTGTGGTAATTGCAAGGATCCAGTAGTAGGTAGCACACTCGCCTCTGAGGCTGGGAGATCAGAGGGCTGTAGGTTCAGTTCCCACATCTGGCACTTGGGTTAATATCCCAGTACTGACACTGTAGTGCAGCATGAGAGGGGTGCTGCACTTCTGAGGTGCCATCTTTCGGATGAGACGTTAAACCGAGGTCCCATCTGCTTGGATTGGTGGTAGTTCAGGTGGATGTTAAAGATCCCATGGCGCTTATCGAAAAGAGTCTGGGAATTTCCCCGGTGTCCTGGCCAAATTTCCCTCATTCACTAACAGCTTAATCTGGTTCAAGATCAGTTGGCATTCATCTGTATCCCCCTCCCCCGGGTCATGCCTGAAAATAGGCAGGCTTTGTCTAGTGCACTTACCCGGTCAACAAATATTAAATAAATAAATCTGGTAGTCCAACCACGTGGTGCAACTACATGACTGTACTTAAGGTGAAGCAGAATTTAGCAACTCATTCATGTTAAGTCAACCATGAAGTATGTTCCAGCACAGAAAGGCAAGCAGAAGCTAGTGTTGGACATCTTTCTGTATACAAAAAAGAAGGATGGTGCAGATGGCAGCATGATCTGGCACTGCGAACTGCCACCTGCCATGTACGTTTGCACACTAAGGGGGATACCATCACCATGCCTCCCACTGACCATAATCATGCCCCTGTGAACGGTAGAATGGAGGTCATCACAGTGCAGGCAAACATGAAATGCCGAGCCTGTACATGAGAGGAGTCAAAAAGAAATGCGTTCCATCATGGGCTACAAGAGGTGGCAGTCAGGCATGCACACCTGCTGCCAACCCAAGAAAGACTGAGGTGAGATGTTTGCTGCCATCGACAGCAGGGTGACACCAACGACACTGATATCATGCAGTACTCTCAAAATGTGAGCGAGGTACACTTTTTGAGAGTTAATGAGAATGATTTGTTGTAATTTGCAAGTAACTCAGATCTAGCAGTAGTAAATGAACATGAACACTGGTTTTGTGACTGCACTTTTTCTGTAGTGCCACAAGAGGATGACCAGTTGTACACAGTGCATGCACTGGTACATGGGGTTAATCGGCAATGTGTGTATGCTCTCTCACAGTAGCACTTGGTATATTCTTGCACATTTTGCACATTCTACATGTATTTGCACACATATTTACACACTATATTCAATGCATAATTTGGACATATTTGCACATTATGCACATTCTACATTTTGCTTTTTAGATTTTTATATGTCATACACATTTTTGCACATTACTATCCTGTTTAAATGTTGCTTTTAACCATGGATGACTCGTAATAATAAGTTGAATCTTTGTACCACTCCTGTTTAAATGTTGTTTTTAACCTTGGATGAGTTGTGATAATAAAACTGAATCTTGATACTGCATGCCTAGCCCTTGATTCTTATTCAGTGTTAGATACTGGTTACTGTGGGGGGGAATAAATGGAAATCCTTTGCTGGGGGGGAATACTTTGCATGATACACGGAGAAGTGTGCTTACCATTCATCTGCTGGATGGAGACAGGTAATGCTGTGACTATTTGTCCAGTTATATTTTTGTACAGTGACTTCTTAACCTAACTATGATTTATGTCAGCACCCTAATGCGTGGTTTCTATTTGTCCCCAAAATGTAATGTATGTGACATTTTGTCCAGGGACCAATCAACCGTACACAGTTTGTACACTATGGAGGTGAGACTTACCGGACGATAATTACCCGGTTCATCCCTTGGCCTGCTCTTCTGTAATTGTACTACATGTGCCATCCTCCAGTCCAGTGGCGCACATCCCAACTCCAGTGAGGTGCTGTACAGATCCACCAGCAGCTCCGCCAACACCTCTGCCATCTCCCTCAGCACCCTGGGGTGGATACCATCCAGCCCTGATGCCTTGTATTCCTTCAGTGCCCTCAGTCCGTCTAGGACTCTACTTGTCTCAATTCTTCCATCTGTCGCCTCCTCTCCCCATGTCCCCACCCTCCTAGCCCATGTTGGTAACGATCCACCCACCTTTCTTCCGTGAACACTGAGCAAAAGTATTCATTCAGTGCTTCTGCCTGCTCCTCCTCCTTTTCTTTCCACTCCCTACCCCCTTTTATCCTCACTATTTTCTCTTCGCACTTCCTCTTCTCCCTGATGTAGCTGAAAAAGTCTTTCTACCCCTCATTAATTCCCTGTGCTAATCACAGCTCCCTCTGGGCCTTGGCTTCTCTCACTTTTCTAGTCACCTCCCTGGACCATCTTGCATATTCCTCCTTGTCCACTTCCTTCCCTGTCCTCCTAAACCTCTGGTGCACCATTCATTTTGCCTTCACCACCTCCACAACCTTGCTGTTCAACCAGCATGGTTTTCTTGTTCTGCGCCTCTTACTCTGTGCCTCGGTGCAGGCTTCTGTTGCCTCTGTAACCCCTGTTTAATAATATCCCATTTCTGCTCCATGTATATCTCCTGCCTTATGCCCTCCAGTTTCCCTTTCAGTACTTCCTGCATCCTCCCAAAGTCCACACCCCTGAAGTTTACCACCCTAGTAACTGATTTCTCTGGCTCCCTGCACATCGTGATATTAAACCACATCGTTTGATGATCGCCGTCGGCTAGTGGGTCCTCTACCTTTATTTCCCTCACTGCTTCCCCATTCGACAATACCAGATCTAAAGTGTTCTTTAGCCTAGTAGGTACATTAACCAACTGTGTCAGGAGACCCTCCTGAATCGTGTCCAGGAGCACTTGCTCCCTAGCACTGGAGGTGACCGGAATGCTCCAGTCAACCACCAGCAAGTTCAAATCCCCCACAATGACCACCTTCCCTTTTCTACATACCTTTTTGATTTGTCTCTCTAACTCCCTGTCAAGCTTCTGAGACTGGGACGGCGGCCTGTATACCACTCCAGACCTCACTTTCCTACCCCTTGAGCCTAGGAGCTGCAGCCAGATTGCCTCTGTTCTCCTTTCTTCTGCCTCATCCCTTGTGCATTTGATCCTGTCCCTCACATAGACTGCAACCCCACCCCCCTCCCCTACTTATGGTCCTTCTTATATAATTTGTATCCTGGGATTGCCAGATCCCAGTCCTAGTGCTCAGTTGCCCACATTTCTGTGACAGCTGCAATATCCACCCTCCACACTGCTAAGAGTGCCTGTAGCTCAGCGGATTTGTTTCCTAGGCTTCTTGCATTCAGTGAGACCACCCTCCATAATGCCCTTTTCCCTCCACTAGACTCTATCTCTTCCCTTCTCCTCCCTCCTTTTTTGCCTGCCCCAAGTCCTTCCCTGCTAGCCTGGGGGGGGGTGGGCTGTGACTCCACTCTATCGGATACTCGCCTACCTGCTGTCCACTTGCCACCCCCCATCTAGTTTAAATCCACCCTTGTCACAATATACCTCCCCAGTCCTTACTTTAATTCCTCCTTCCCCTTCCCACTCAGATGCGGCCTATCCCTTGCAAACAGGTTATTATTATCCCAGGTACTGACCCAGCTGCCCACAACCCCTTACCCCTTATTTCGACACCATTCTACCAACCATGTGTTCAACTCTCTAATCCCCTCCTTCCTCACTGTGCTTGCGCAGGGTACTGGGAGCACTTCAGAGAAGGCCACCGATTCCCCAGTCTCCTAGCACAACCTTCCCACATCTTCAATCCTCTCCCTTGTTACCTCCACCATTTCCCCTGCTAGGTCATTTGTCCCCACATGTACCACAATGTATGGTTTCCTCCTACCCCTCTTTACGCACTTTAGGATTGCCTGTACTGCCATGTCTGCCTTTAATCCTGGTATGGACTCCACCCATATCCAACTGTGCCTCTCCCCCTTGTTGCCCCATCTGATCCCCTTGAGTGTGGAGTCCCCCAGCACCAGTACACCACCCTCCTCTTTCCTTGTGCCTGTCACCCCCCACCCAGGTTCTCATTTTTGGAGCCAAGATTGTGTTTTTACCATGCGCCCCTATGTCTTCCCCCCATCCCACTCCCAATTAAGACCACTCCCCCCTCCTCCTGTTTGACTGCCAACTTCCCTCCTCACCTCGGAGTATTATCCCTCCCCTACCACACCATGATCAATCTCTCCACTAGTAATGCCCCTCACTCCCTCTTCTTTGTGAGTGCTATCCCTTGTGCAATCACCTCCTGCATCCTCCTTCCCATGTGTTGCTTGTAAAGTAAACATGTTCCCTATCCTCTTTGCCTTACTATGTGCTTTCTCCTCCCTCCTGCCTACTGCTCCTCTTTTTCTAGGGCCTACTAAAGTCCGCCCTTCATCAGCTGGCTTTCTGTCTAGTTTGCCCCTCATATGAGATGTCTTGACTTTTCTCTGTTTTTCCTATAAAAGAAAATTAATAAAACAGATTATTGAAAAAAAAAATCTCATGGCCAGTTCCTCAACTGGGGAAAACTGTAAAAAAGACAGAAAAAAAAACCCAAAGTAGACTAGGCTAAATCAGTAATCAAATGACGACAAATAAGACTAAAAATATAGCTATTTAATGCTAATAGAAACAAAACTAATTGGTTCCTCACTGTATACCAGGAACCGATGAGGAGCTGCAGAACTAAATACAAAAAACACTAAAACTAACTAACACTAACTAAATTTATAACAGAAAACAGAAATGAATCAAATAAAATTAATGCTTGTGTTTTTCTCCAAAATTCAGGTTCTCTCAGTAATGCTAAGGAGCAGTCTTTGAGGTGACCAACTAAGCAGGTGGAGAGAGAAGTCTGAGCGGTTTAGAATGCATACAGTTGACAGTGCATCAGGTTTGAATAGTGGCATGAACCAGTCAGTGTTCCACTAATAACATAAGTTCCATTCATCTCCAGGGCAATGCAATCCAAGAGGCTGACTGCTAGAGTTAATAACATTGTAGGGTATCCTGTGAGGTGAGTGCATGGGAAGGTGCTATCCGTAACAGTGACTCCTTCCCGGTGAAATCCCTCACAGCGATGAGAGGGGTAGGGCGACCGGATGAGGGGGTGGGTGAATTGGGTGATAGGGTGGTGTTATATGTACACATGCAGGGGGGGAGTGAGCATGGTAAACATGGTCTGGGAGGGAGCAGAAGCTGTAGGGGTGGCGCTGCGGTAGATTGCTGAGCTGCATCGTGGAGTCGGGGTTGGCTTGTGGTTGGGGTGGGTGAGGTACTAAGTTCGGGTCTGGGTGCTGGTAGGATTTTATTGTGCCTGTCCAAAACCTTTATTTTTTTCATGCTTTCACATCCCCTCTGACATGTGTCACAACCCCACTCAGCAGGTCAGGCCCTCTGCTCCCGCAGTATTGTGAACCGGTAACGGAAACAGGGTAACCCTCCTGTCTGTTTTGTGGGTTCGAATCACCTTTGGTCTCAAGTTCTGGAAGGATTCAAACTGTGAACCTTATGCTAGCGTACCCCAAATGTACAAGCTCAGATAATTCTGCTCTTTGGGGATTGCCAGATATCTTTCACCCAGGGCACCTAACCAGGTACAAAATGAACCCTTAAAATCTCTATGAAAGACCATAGGAAAAATTCTTACCTTTTCCCAGTTTGGTATTACCATTAAGCTTATACACAGTGTCAACTTTAACTATATATACTTCACTTGTCAAAGAAAGAATTCTGAAGGCACACAAAGCAGTCTCTTTAAAAGAAGAGGTTTACTTAGAAATAGATAAAAATGTAAAATGTAAACACAGAACAATATATCACAATGCATACAATCACTTAAAAGAACAAGGTTTAAAAAATGCAGACAAATTCCTACCACCAGACAATTAAACTTGTCTATCTAATGTATTCTTATCTTCTTATAGTGCTTATAGAGGTTGTTGCTTCAGAGAGTCCAAACAGGAATGTCTCTAAAGGTCAGCCACAGCATAATTAAAAACTGTCTTGAACCTGCCTCCTCCATGATGTCACTTAACTCTTCTTCTGTTTATTAAAAATTATACAACCAGGATGTCTTATCACTCGGGAGGTATATTAAATCTGTGACATCAGCAAAAATTAATTTCCCCATATGACCCTTTGATCTAGAGTCTTTCTGCTTTTCTCAAAGACATCAAAGAACCTTTATGATTAACTCTGTCATATCTCACTTAGGTGTAATATGCTTTGTAACACCAGTTGAAATTAACTGTACTTCCTAAGGACATCATAAAATGGATATTTTTGTTTCCTTTTGCATCAAAGTAAACTGGGAAGTTAAACACCTTGCAGTGATCTGCTTTTTAGCATATCCTGTCCTTTGAACTGAAAACTGGGGGTCATCCCACAGGCTGTCTCATGACAGACACTTAATAACACATTTTTATATTACAAAAATCATAGAGAAATCAGAACCAGTTGGCCAAGTGTCACAATCCTCCCCACCTAGACTGAATTTGAAGGTTCTATCCCCTGCATGGGATGAGCTTCCCAAATCAGTTCACTCCTCATAGACATGAGACAAGCCATCTGAGTTCTGGTTTTATGCTCCAACCCCATGTACGACTGTCATGTCATACCCTTGCAAAGCAAGACTCCATCTTAACAATCTACCATTAGTTTTTCCCATTTGTGTCAGCCAAACCAGGGGGTTGTGGTTGGTTTGTACCACAAAATGCTGCCCATATAAGTATGGCTCTAACTTCTTTAGGGCCCACACTATGGCAAGATACTCCTTTTCCACAGTAGAGTATGCCTGCTCCCTGGGAAGTAACTTTTTACTCAGGTACACCACTGGGTCATCTTTCCCTTGGTTGGATGTCTGACTCAGTACTGTCCCAAATATCCACGTCTGAGGTGTCATTCTGAACTATAAAGGGTTTGCTATAGTCAGAACTTGTCAAAACAGGAGCACTGCACAGTGCCTCCTTCAGTCTGGACCATAGGTAATTTTTTTTGGCATCCTGTTCTTTACCAGGACAGATAGGGAAGCAGCCAGGGCTCTGTAATTGGGTACAAATTTCCTATAGTACCCTGCTGTCCCTAGAAAACTCCTGACTTGCTTCTGCATTTCTGGTCTGGGCCATACCTTGATCACCTTTGTTTTTATTTGGTTATGATGGAGCTGTCCCCAGCCTACCACATTCCCAAGGTATGCCACTTCTCCCATGGCCACCTGGCACTTCTCTGCTTTGACAGTGAGCCCGGCCCTTTGTATCCTGCCCAGCATTTCCCTAAGGTGGGAGAGGTGTTCCTTCCAGCTGGCACTAAAGATGGCAATGTCATTCAGGTATGCCATGGCGTACTCCTCAGCACCATTTAACACCTGGTTCACCAACCTTTGGAAAGTGGCTGGGGTGTTCTTCATTCCGAAAGGCATTACTTTAAATTCAAATAAGCCTATCAGAGTGATGAAGGCCAACCTCTCCCTAGCGCTGTCCATTAACTCTACCTGCTAATACCCTTTTGTCAGGTCAATAGTTGTAAGGTAGGTCACCCCTCTCAACTTGTCCAGGAGTTCATCCATCCAGGGCACAGGTGGGCATCTGACTTCATGACCGCATTCAATCCATGATAGTCTGCACAGAAATGAGTAGAGCCATCTGGCTTGGGTGCAAGGGCTATGGGTGAGGCCCAGGGGCTGTGGGATCTCTGGATTACCCCTAAATCCAGCATCTCCTCCACTTCCCTCCTAATGTCCTTTTGGACAGCCTCTGATACCCGATCTGCTGTCCGCCGTATAGGCATCAGTGTACCTGTCTCCACATCGTGCGTCACTAAGGGGGTTAGTCCAGGCTTGGCGCTAAACAATGGGGCAAAGTCTGCTAAAACCTCCCCTTACTTCCTGGATCTTGTCCAGGGCCAGCTGGTGAGACAATTTTACTGTTTCCACAGAGGACTCCCACTTGCTTTCTTCCAGCAAGTCCAGAAGGGGTTCTTCTTCATCTATTGCCTCCCCAGGACTACACACTGCAAACACCATGTTAGCCCTATTAGCATATGGCATCATCATGTTGACATGGTACATTCTTTCTGTCTGTCTTCTGTCAGGTAACTCTATAATATAGTTCACGTCATTTACCTTCCTAACTACTTTGTACAGTCCTGCCCACTCAGCCTGCAGCTTGTCTTTCCAAGGACCGTGACTTCCTGACCCACCATGTACAAGTGAGCTCTGGCTCTGCAGTCATACCACACTTTTTGTTTCTGTTGGGCAGCTGCCAGGCTGCTCTGGGCTGTCCCCATAAGCTCCTTCAGCCTTTCCCTAAACCTAAGGACATAATCCACAATGGGAGTTCCTTGGGTGGCGTGCTTGCCTTCCCATTCCTCCCAGATCAAGTCTAGGGACCCACTTTCCCGGCGTCCATATAAGAGTTCAAAGGGGGAAAATCCTGTGGACTCTTGGGGCACCTCTCTCTATATACAAACAACAGGTGGGGAAGGTATTTCTCCCAGTCCCTCCCATGCTGTTCAGCAAACGCCCAGAGTGTTGACTTCAGGGTACCATTAAATCTTTCCACAAGCCCATTACCTTGTGGGTGATATGGTGTCATGCATCTCTGCACCACCCCACACTTCTCCCACAAACTTTTCATCAGGTCCAACAGGAAGGAACCCCCTCAATCGGTGATAACCTCCTGTGGAAACCCAACACATGAGAAAATCCCAAGTAAGGCATCTGCCACTTTGTCTGTCCTCACTGAGGAGAGGGCGACTGCCTCTGGGTACTGGGTGGCATAATCCTCCACAGTCAGGATGAATCTGTTCCCTGAGGAGCTGGGGGTATTTAAAGGCCCCACAATATCCATTCCCACCCTATGGAATGGCTCCTTTACTATGGGCAATGGAATCAGAGTGGCTTGGGTTTTCTTGCCCACCTTCTCTATTTCTTGGCACCGGTGACAAGACCTGCAATACTCCCTCACCTGCTGGGTGAAGTTGGGCCAATAAGAAATTCTGGGCCAACTGCTGCATAGTGCATGTGATTCCCAGATGACCAGACAAGGGAATATCATGTGCATTCTTGAGCAACTGCTCACGATACCCCTGGGGAATAACAAGCTGCCTGCTTAGCACCCCTTCCTCTGTCTGCACAGCCTGAGTATACATCAGTCCATTTTTCCATTAAACCTTGTGTTTACTGTCACCTCTTTGTGACCGTCAGAGTCTACCCAAACCCTCAGCTTCTCTAGACTAGTGTCACTTTTCTGAGCAGCTGCAAACTCCTCACACATTCTCAAGGTATGGGACAGGTTCCCTTCAATCTCTAAACTAGGGTCTCTAGAACTACCATCAGGGCACTTAGGATCACTGTCCTCCCTAACCCTCTGACAATGGGTCACACCTCCTTCTTTGGAGTAACCCTCCATAGCTGTGTGGTTAACTGCTACTGGGGAAATTTTTACCCCCTTTTATTAGTGTCCATGTCAGGAGATGCAGGCTGGGGAACCAGCCTCTCAGTGGTTTCCACAATGGCTTCTGTGGGGTTCAGGGAACTGCAATTTTCCCTTGCTGCTTGGCTACGGGTAACTGCACACACTATCCCCTGTTGGAAATTGTTGCCAAGGATGACATCCCCTGCTAACGTTTTGGCTACAGACACCTGTTGCACAGTTCCCCCTGTTTCACCCCAGTCTAGGAAAACACTAGCAAGGGGCAGTGTTTTCTCCCCACCAGTAAAGTCTTGTACAGTGACATATTTATTGGGTATAAGCTGACCAGGCTCTACTAGATCCCCTTTTACCAATGTCAGGGATGCTCCTGTGTCCTTTAACTCTTGTGTCTGTACACCATTCACCATGACTGGGTATATGTGTTCCCTCATGTTCACGGGCATGCTTCCAGGGACACACAAACAGCCCACTTCTTTTCTAGCACCACCTTGCATATTGCTCATCCTTTTGGGACACTGTCTGGCAATATGCCCAGTTTCTTTACACAACCAACATTCATTTCTCTTCTCAGAGAAATCTTTTCTTTGAAACCTGGGGCTAACTGGTTTCGGTGGAGGCAGTGAGGGTTTTAGCTGTCCTGAAGGCATGCTTTTCCCTTTCTGTGCTGCCACACCCACCCCATTTGCTATCAGAGCAGGTCTGTTCTTGGCATAGTGGTCCAAGAGTTCAGCAGCCTCTTGCACTGTCTTGGGATCTCGGTCCTCCAGCCAGGTTTTCAGCTCTGCTGGGCATGCCCAGAAAAACTGTTCTAACAGTATCACATTTTCAATTTTATCTTCAGAGTTTGCTTTAATTCCTTCCCACCAAAATTTTAAAAACTGACGTTGTTTCATGGCTAGCTCCTCATAGCTCATGTCAGCGCTTCTCCTGACCTTACAGAATTTAGCTCTGTATGATTCAGCAGTAAATTCAAATTTTTTTAACATTGCAGCTTTAAGTTTGCTGTAATCATTATTGTCCTCATTGTCCATTTGATCCAATGCATCCCGAGCTTTCCTCGTAAGTAGCAGGGATAGCTGGAAGCTCCAGGACTCTCTAGGAATTTTAGCCTGAATACAAATTTTTTCAAAGGATTTTAAAATGGCATCCATATCCTCCCCCTCTTTAAATTTGGCTATCAATTTGGAATTCAGTTTGTAACCCAGTCCTGTAGTTCCAGTTAAACCAAAGCCACTTATCTCCTCTGGTGCTGGTGGCTGGAGTCGTAGCATCTCTAGTTCATGTCACTTCTGGCACTCCCACTCCTATGGTCTGCCTCTCACTGTTCACGGTCCACCTCTCACCATTCTTGCTCCCTCTTGTCCTCTGCAGTTCACTGATGCTCATGCTCCTCATGCTCAGCCTCCCGCTGTTCCTGCTCTGCCTCTCGTCTCTCTCATTCCGCCTGTTGCTGTTCTCGCTCCCTCTTCTCCTGGAACTCCAGCTCCATTCTGTGCAACTCAATCTGCAGCCTGAGTACTTCTGGCTCCAGAATACTGGTGACCTTTCCCTGCTGCTGTGGCCCTTCACTGGCACCGGCCCTGCTGTCATTCTTACCTGATCTGGACACTGCACTGGCCGCTGGACCCTCCACACTCAAGATTCGGTCTTTCACAGTCATTGTCTGTGACTCGATGCTCTGGGTATCCGCTACCATCAGGCCATCCACGAGGTTCTGTTTGGTGGCTTTCACCTCATACAGGACTCCTCTGTCCCTGCACAACTGCTTTAAGTAGTCTACAGTGTGCCCGCTGTAGTTGGAAGCCATCTTCTTCCCTAACTATGGCTACTCTAACTTTGCACTTTAAAAAAAATAGGTAGGAACTTGACTGTAAGCCAAGTGATATAGTTCTGTTTCCTTTTTTTTTAAATAAATCACTTCCCTTTTTGCAAGTGAGCTGTACAGTATCAATCTGACACACTGAACAATAAAAGCGTGTAATACCAAAATTATCCACACCACTGCCAACCAATCTGTCACAACCCCACTCAGCAGGTTAGGCCCTCAGCTCCCACAGTGCCAACCTCCGAGCACAGTATTGTGAACAGGTAATGGAAACAGGGTAACCTTCCTGTCAGTTTGTGGGTTCGGATCACCTTTGGTCTCAAGTTCTGGAAGGATTTAAACTGTGAACCTTATACTAGCATACCCCAACTGTACAGTCTCAGATAATTCTGCTCTTCAGGGATTGCCAGACATCTTTCACCCAGGGCACCTAAACAGGTACAAAATGAACCCTTAAAAACTCTATGAAAGACCATAGGAAAAATTCTTACCTTTTCCCAGTTAGCTATTACCATTAAGCTTATACACTGTGTCAACTTTAACCATATATGCTTCACTTGTCAAAGAAAGAATTCTGAAGGCACACCAAGCAGTCTCTTTAAAAGAAGAGGTTTACTTAGAAATAGATAAAAATGTAAAATGTAAACACAGAACAATATATCACAACACATACAATCACTTAAAAGAACAAGGTTTAAAAAGTACAAACAAATTCCTACCACCAGACAATTAGACTTGTCTATTTAATGTGTTCTTATCTTCTTACAGTGCTTATAGAGGTTGTTGCTTCAGAGAGTCCAAACAGGAATGTCTCTAAGGTCAGCCACAGCATAATTAAAAACTGTCTTGAACCTGCCTCCTCCATGATGTCACTTAACTCTTCTTCTGTTTATTAAAAATTATACAACCAGGATGTTAAATCACTCAGGAAGTATATTAAATCTGTGACATTAGCAAAAACTCATTTCCCCATACGACCCTTTGATCTAGAGTCTTCCTGCTTTTCTCAAAGACATCAAAGAACCTGTATGACTAATTCTAGCATATCTCACTTGGGTGTAATATGCTTTGTAACACCAGTTGAAATTAACTGTGCTTCCTAAGGACGTCATAACATGGATATTTTCATTTCCTTTGGCTTTAAAGCAAACTGACAAGTTAATCACCTTACAGAGACCTGCTGTTTAACATATCCTGTCCTTTGAACGGAAAACTTGGGGGGTCATCCCACAGACTGTCTCATGAGAGATGCTTAATAACACATTTTTATATTACAAAAATCATAGAGAAATCAGAGCCAGCTGACCAAGTGTCACAACATGCACCTCCCCGGAGATGAGAATCCTTTAGTAGGGGGTGCACAGCCCCAAACAAAAAGCATTAAAATACATTTCCCAGTGCCATTGTCCTGCGCACCAAGGGTGTCAGATTGCCGAAAATGTTTTTGGCACTCTGACTGCGAGATAACGGCGATCACCTTTAGGCTTTTGCCGTTATCACAGAGAACCACATTGTAGAATACCTGGGGTTAGAATGCATGTTTTTCAGCAGATTTTAGAAGTGCCCCTCTGCTAACAAAGAGATCCAGTACAGTAGCAATAGTATAATTTAATTTGTCTCATCAAGTGATTTATCTTTTTCAACATGTTGCTGAATATTACTGTTACCGAACAGATTTGTGGTGACCTTATGTGAGACTGATTCTCAGAATTAATGTATTTTTTTTTAGGTAAACCCTTTGATACCCTTGTTATCATGAATGCAGCTGTGGCCAATATAATTACATCTATAATACTTGGACACAGGCTAGAAACGGATGATCCAATATTCCACAGACTCTTACATTTGATGAATGAGAATATAAGACTTGCAGGGACTCCCTCTGTAGGGGTAAGTTTTGTCCAATGTTTATACATTTTCTTACATTGTTTTTCTGTTTGTCTCTTTCAGGTCTTGACAGCAAACATTATAGCCAGCAATTATTTTATTTATTTATTTATTGAGTTCTAGGATTACAAATACCTTTGAGCCAAGGCTCTTTTACAAACATTCCACGTCATGAGGTACAGTTAAACAGAACATTACAGGCAAAACAGTAAATGGATGTACATGCAAAACTGCATACGAGAAACATAAATTTATGCATCTTTAATGAAGAAAAGAAAAGCAATGACAAGAAAAGCAAAAGAGGGGGTGGGGTGGAGGAAGGGTGTGGGGGACAGCAAGGGAGATTTGGTGGGAAAGAGGGAAGAAATAGTAGAGTGGTGGAGGAGGATGGGGATGCAGCCTGGGGGCATTGTCAGAGAACACTAGAAGTGTGGGAGTTGGACAGGGTGGTGTCGGCAAGGGCTAAGAGGCTGTGGCTCTCGTAGATGTAGACAGAACAAGGGAAGCTATGGTGTAGGGATCTGTTCATAATCCAGGAGGCCAGACTGTGGTGATTTTGTTGTTAGACATTACAGTTACAGGTGCTAGAGGCAATGAGTGAGTGGCAGAGCCTGGTTTTGAAGGCACCGAGCGTGGGGGCAGAGGTGATATCACTAGAGAGTCAATTTGGCCAGCTAGCGGCCCGGCAGGCAAAAGCTCTTTGACCTTGGATTGTGCAGCAGTAGGGGATTTGGAACTGCTGCGGTTTGGACCCCCAGGTGCACCGGCTGCTTTTTTTAGGTTGTAGGAGAGTAGCAACACCAGGTGAGGTGAGGCCCATCAGAATTTTCTTAGCCATCATGCAGGTTTGGTATATAATATGCTTGTCAAGTTGCAGCCAGCTGGTTTGGGACTAGAGGTCACAGGTGTGTGTATGACGTTGAGTGCCAGTGATGAGCCGACAAGCCTTGTTAAGGGAGGTGGTTACCCATTTGAGCATGGTAAAAGTAGCTGAGCCATAGATGATGAGGCCATAGTCAGTGGTGGCAATGATGGAGCACTGGACGGCAGCAGCCAGAGCTACAGGGGGAAGGTGTCTCCTGTGGTGGAACAGCAGGCCTAGTCTGGAGTTGGCAGCTCTGGCAATGTTGTTGATGTGGTCAGTGTAGGAGAGGTGCGAGTCTAGGGTGATCCCAAGGTATTTAAAAGTGTGGACCTGTTCAAGTAGACCGCCATGACTGGTATAAATGGAGAGGTGATGGAGTTTATGTTCATTGTGGGAGCTACTGAAGATCATGGTCTTAGTTTTTTTTCTGATTGAGGATCAGTTTGTATTGAGTGAACCAGTTCTCATCAGTGGAGAAGCAATGCTGGAGGTTGCCTTGCATCTGGTTTGGATCCTGGTGTGAGGCTAGGATTACTGCATCATCGGTGTAGAGTACAATTTGTTGAGAGCAGGAGGTTAGCAGTGTATTTAGGAACAGGCTGAAGAGGAGTGGTCCCAGGATGGATCCCTGTGGGACACCGAGCAAACAGGTTTGGCGTCAGAGAGTACATCCACAATTTTTACACATTGTGACCCGTTTACAAGGTAGCATTTGAACCAAGATATAGAATCGGGGGAGAGCCCAACCTTTTGAAGCTGGGCAAGAAGAAAGCGGTGGTAGACGTTATCAAATGCCTTGGTTAGGTCAATATAGATAGTGCCAGTGAGTTTTCCTTTGACCGAGGAGCTGTGGATTACCCCGGTGACTTCAGGTAATGTGGAAGCAGTGCTATGGCCTTTCCTGAAACCATGTTGTTGCCTACACAGGATGTTGTGCTTGTCCAGGTATTCGGTAAGCTGGTCTGACACTATGTGTTCCAGGGCTTTTGAGAGGGGTGGCAAGGTTGAGATCGGATGGTAGTTCCCATGGTCAGTCTTGTCACCACTTTTGTGGATTGGGGTGGCAGTGACTGACTTCCATTTTTCTGGGAATTGGTTGAGTGTAAGGGAGAGGTTAAAAATCTTGGTAAGAGGCCCCAGCACCTCTTCTAGGGTGAGGGACAGCAGCTTGAGGTCGAGTGTATCATTGCTAGATCTGGATTTGCTGATGGCTTTGGTGACGTACTCACGGACAACGTTCTTATGTATTACTTTAAAGTAGAAGGAAGGGTGACTGCTGGGAGTTGTGGAGTTGGGGGTTTCGGGAACGTCATCATCATTAAAGAAATTTGGGGGAAGGACACTGCTGAGATCAGTGAAAGTGGTGTTGAAAGTATCAGTAATGATTTTGGGTCAAGTGTGGTATTCCCATTCACCTTTAGCATGGCCGGAGGATTTGGATTGCTTCCGGTGATTTCTTTAGATTGTTCCAGAAGTCTCCCATTTCCCCAGGAGTCAGTGAGCTTTCTTGTAGTAGTCAGATTTCTGTGACCGGATGGTTTTTGTGCAGTCATTTCATGCTTGTTTATAATTTTGGACGTCACCTTGTTTCCTAGTGGATCTAGCCAGTTCCCATAGGTGGTCCCTGGATTTTAGCTTTTTTAGGTGGTCACCAGTTAGCCAAGGGTTGCAGAGGGTTTTAACTTTGCACTTTTTTAGGGGTGCAAATAGGTTACAGACTTTATTAAAGATGTGGATGAAGTGGTCCAGAGACAGGTTTGTATCTGACACCAGGAGGATAGCAGTCCAGTCTTGTTGGAGGAGGTGGGATTTGAGGTGAGTTATCTGGCCATGGGGGAGGACTCGGCTGTAGATGAGTTTAGGGGTGGTTTTTGGAATTTGTTAGACCAGGTACAGCTGATGGCGGAATGGTCACTGAGTGAGTCCAGAAGGACGGCGGAGTTTGAGATCCGAGAGGGGTGGCTAGTCAGGATCCAGTCAAGCAGGGTGCTAGTCCCTGTTTTATAGTTCTTTCTGGTTGTGGAGTCCAGCATCTGTGTTAGGTTGGCCGATAGGACACATCCTTGAAAGCACCCGCCTCGGCCGAGAGCCAGCTGATATTGAAGTCTCCCAGGAGGATGGTTTCAGAGTCAGGTGGTTGCGATCTGACAAGGTCCAAAATGGCGGTTAGGCCTGTATCTTGCTCCTTGGGAGGAATATATACTGTAACGACTGTGAGAGCCTTAATATCGGCACCTAGTAGGATCCTGACAAGGAGAATCTGTGCAGGGCAGGTCACAAGGGAAGGTTCAGTTTGGTGGCCCAGGATAGTGTATTTCAGGTACAGGGCACAACCTCCACCTCTTTTTGATTTGCAATCGAGCCTAAAGACTTTGTATCCTGTGATGGTAATTGCCTGGTCAGGAACCAGGGGTTAAGCCAGGTTTTGACAACTGCCAAAATGTCAGGATTATTTACGATGTCAGGGGTTCTCTCAGGTTTTTGTTTCCGAAGGAACCTCAGCCAATAGAGGTGTGGTGATTTTGATAAGACGAGGCATTCCATTTGTGGTCGAGGAAAGCTCTATAGATCAGGAGGGCAGATTTGTGTTAGTTAAGGGTCTGCTTAACAGTGCTAGTGTGGTATTAGGGGCAATATATAGCCCAGTGGGAGGTGATCCCAACTTCCTCATGCAATTAGCCGTTAAATTATGTGGGTTCCTGCCATCCTCATTTGTTTTGGGAGGTGACTGGAATGTCGCTCCAAGTCAAGAGTTTGATAGAACTTACAGACCTATAAAACCCCCTTCTCCATCCCAAATTTCTCTCGGTGACTTTATGAACTTACTAGGGCTATGTGACCGTTGGCGCCTATTTAATCCTTCTGGTCGTATATATTCCTTTTATTCTCAAGTACATCAAACATGGTCAAGAATCGACTATATTTTAATTAGCACCACTCTCTTAGAAATTACTTCTCACTCAGGTATAGAGCCAATTGTCATATCTGACCATTCCCTTGCATGGATTAAGGTGTCTCCGGACCATTTGGTCAAAGGACACTTCATGGAAGCTTAACTCACAACTCTTAAAAGATGAACACATAATTTCCCATTTCAAATATTTGATCTCATCCTTTCTCAAATTTAATCAGGGTTCTATTGCTAGAAGGTTTAATTTGGTGTTCCTAAAGTGTTTTATTAGAGGTGAATTCATAAAATGGCTTCCAGAAGGAAAAACTTAAGGAAGCCAAGATTATATCTCTGTCTAACCAAATCAGGACTGCTGAGAATACCTTCTCTCTCTCTAACTCTCAAATAGACCTTGAGGGGTTATGCAAGCTCAGGAATGAGTATGAGGACCTGATCAAAGAAAAAACGGAATATGCCATCCTTAAAACTAAAGCGCACTACTTTAATCAAGGGGAAAAGCCGGCAGGCTGTTAGCTCTCAGGTTAAGGGAGACTGAAAACTCAAGGTTGATCCCGCTTTGAGGCATCTGATGGCTCCATTAAAACCTCTCCAAGGGATATTAGCATATCTTTGAATCCTTTTACAAAGATCTGTATGGCAGGAAATTCGCTCAAGTATCTCTCTCGCCATGGAACATTTCTTAGATGGTGTTTCTCTCCCTCACTTGCAGGCACATCATTGCAAAATGTTATCCTCCCCCATTACCTTGGACGAGATCGTGGATGCCATTAAGGGGCTACCTCTTGACAAATCTCCAGGCCCTGACGGCTTTTCCCCTAACTTTTATAAAACTTTCTATAAGGAGATTTCTCCTCTCCTCCTTAAGCTGTTCAACTATATGTTTTCATCGGACTCCTTTGACCCTTCATTGTTGGAGGCCACAATAATCTTAATTCCAAAACCAGACAAACCCCAGCTGGAACCGGCTAGTTACCAGCCAATCTCATTATTAAACTATGACATCAAAATCCTAACCAAGATTCTTTCTCTTAGAATTAAACAAGTCTGGCAAATTTTGCTGAGTCCCGAACAGGTGGGGTTTGTCCAAGGTAGATCCGCGGCAGATCACCTGCGTACCCTTTCCCATATCTTTCAAGCTGCACAAGAATCCCAGTCTCCCATGGCACTGATTGCCTTGGATGCTGAAAAAGCCTTTGATCGGGTTAACTGGGATTTTTTGTGGTCCACACTTGGGAGAATGGGCTTCCCAAATATTTTTATCCAGTGGGTTAGAACAGTTTACAACTCACCCTCTGCCAGAATTTATTGTAATGGCGTCTTCTCATCTCGTTTCCCCCTATACTCTGGTACCCGACAGGGTTGTCCTTTGTCCCCTTATTTATTTAACTTGTATTTAGAACCCCTTATACTCAGTATTAAGGCCTCACCTCAGATTACAGGTTGTGTTATTTCTCAGAAAGTCCTGACCCTCTCGGTTTTGCAGGCGACATTCTCTTACACCTCACTAACCCGGAATCTTCCCTACCGCAAGCTTTACAAATTATTAATCAGTTTGGGAATGTATCCAACTATAGGTTAAACCTATCCAAATCGGTTATTTTCCCTCTTAACTCCCTTATATCTCAAGTCAACTTCTCTCAATTTGGCATGAGGTGGTCTCCGTCCTCCCTCAAATATTTAGGTATACATTTGGCTCATGATCCGGAGATCACTAAAAAGCTTAATCTAGATGACCTGCTAGTGAGAGTCCAGAAAGATCTTAGCAGATGGGACAGCTTACCGTTGTCCGTGTGTGGTCGCATCAGTATCATTAAAATGAACATATTACCCCATATTTTCTATCCCCTAAATCTTCTCAACATTTGGCTCCCTAGTTCCTACTTTCAACAAATCCATACTGCCTTATCCAATTTCATTTGGCGGGGTAAGCACCCCAGACGGGCTTTCTCAAACTCAATCTACCTAAAGACAGGGGAGGTCTTCGCCTTCCTAACTTCTTGTTTTACTACTGGGCTAGCCACTTAGCCAAACTTGGACGTTGGTTCAGCCCCCAAGATATTAGCTACAAGCCTATTTGGTTGGTGTTAGAACTCAATCTGCTGGACAAATACAATCTTTGCCCTCCCCGAATTTTCTATTATACCTATTCCACTTTACCAGAGGTTATACAAAATTCGGCTATAGGACTTTCCATTAAGATTCTCTCTCAATGCTGGAGCTTTTTCAATATCCCATTCACAAAAGATGTGGCACAACCTCTTACCCTTAACCCCAACATCAAAATCGGTGGCTCCCTGCTAACTTCAGATTGGCTTCCACAAATACATGATTGGCCAGTGGAGGCTCTTTATTCTCAGGGCTCTCTTCTTTCCTCCACTGGATTGCTAACTAAATTGAACATCTCGCAGAAATATATATTCAAGGTCTTCCAGCTGAGACACCTCTTAGGGAAGTTGTTTGGGACTGTGATGACGCCTTCCCAAACCAAACCTTTCTTGGATCAAATTCAAGAGCGTGTTAGCAAACCCCATGGAATTGCCAGAATCTATTCATATTTATTAGATACTAAATACCCCAACGCCTTAACTGGCTCCAAGATTTGGGTCTCCCTCTTACCTGACTCTCCCATATCTTGGAATCAGATCTGGTGTGACACATATAGATATCTTACTCAAGATAGAAATAGGCTTATCCAGTTTTACATTCTGAATAATCTGTATTATACGCCAATTAAGCTGGTCAAATTTGTGAGCTGGTTTCAAATAACTGTACAAGATGTAGTGTGAGGCTGAAGGAATTTATTGCATATATTTTGGTATTGTGATAAGGTGGCCCCACTATGGAATACAATCCAAGCCAATCTGGATCCACTCCTGGGATTAGGGGAGTTATTTACAGCTGAAATATGTATACTAGGGTTGTACTCGGATATTAGAGCTAAAGAAAGACGGTACCATATGGCCTTAATTTCCATAGCAGTTAAAAGGCTGGTTTGTGTGGGGTTCTCAAACACTGGCTGGTGTAACAGGGTCCTGTTATGAAGAGAAATATCAAGAATTTACAAGATCCCCCCATACTTTTCAATTTTCACTCTATCCTGTCTGCTTCTATATTCGTATCTATCCTAATTTTCTTGTCAGGGTGGCCAACCTGGCAATCTTTAAACCTTTCTTTACTGTCCTGATTATCTTTAAAACAATCTGGCATCCAAATCTTGATAAGCTGAAAAGCAGTCAGCTGAAATTCTAGCTGTGAGGAATTTCATAAAACAAGCATTATGCAGCACATATAAAGAAAATATGTTAGAGGAGACTACTGTGTAAAAAAGATTTACTAGAATTGTTGTCTTAAATAAATGCATGTTTACTTTCTGGCAATTATATTTAAAGCAAATAGAATCCTGAAGCCTTGCAAGGAAGACAGATAGAGCACGCCCTCATCTGTTTTTCCTTACAAGGCTGCAGATTTTAATTCAATCTTTAACAAGTGTTTCTTTTCTTTCTGTATTAAAACAAAATGAATGTGTACCTGAATGTCTTGCTTCTCCTGCTGAGGTCCTGCTATAGGGATGGCAGCCTACAAAATGGCTGCTTTTATAGTATTCAGGTAATGTGATGTCACAATAGGGAGGGGCTCAGTTCAAGACACACCCTTCTGAAAGTATATAAACCTCCACTAGGAGACCTGTGTGATGTATAGAGAGAGGAGAGTCAGTATTCGACTGACCACAGAGCAAGAAGGTTGTGTGTGTTTCACACAAAGTGCTGTACAGACAAAAGGAAAGGAAAAGGCAATTCAGGAGTCTGTGGAAAGAAGTATTTCCTGTTTTTTGGGTGTGAAGACTAACACCGATTGTTTTCCTTTCTATGAACTTTAAGTTAAGAATATTTTTTTGTTTTGTTTTGTTTTTGGAAATAAATTGACAAACGCATACCGTTGCGTCTTTTATGCATCTTAAACCTTTGGTCTGGACATCTGTTATTTCCCACGCTTCTACAGCTGGATCAATTTGTTATCTCATATAAAGAATGGCTTAGTGAAATTTCTCTGTTTCAAGACTGAAAGGTTAATAGCTAGCTCCCGGAATGATATGCCTTCTTTTAACCAGAAGTGGGGCAAGCTATAAGCCTTATATTTACACTAACCTCCTCTCAAGGGTTACCTCTGACTGTCTTAGTACATCCCGGCTCCTTATTTTTTTTTTTTTAGTACCGTGTACTTCTTGCCCTCCCATATCTGTTATTCAGGGTTTGAGGTGGCACCTCCAGGGTGGGTGGGGGGCAAACATGGCATCTAGCACCCTGTTGTTGCACTGGGTATTTGACTCTGTTTTGTCTTGCTACAGTATGAGTTACTGTTTGTACTTCATGTTTTATTGTTGCTAAAATTCAATAAAGAAGTTGAATTTCAAAATGTCAGGATTATGTTGGCTAGCAAAGGCTTGCAGGGAATCAAGCTTGGGGAGTAGGCTGCAGATATTCAGGCACATGATTGAGAGAGTGCCAGACAAGTTGTGTTTGGGAGAGACCATGCTGGTGTATGGGCCAGGGTTCAGGTGGACATTTCCTGATAACAGCAGGAGAAGTAGCAGAAGCTTCAGGGTGCAGAGACATAGTTCCCTGAGAGAAAGCTTATGTTTTCTTTTATGGCAGGAACATGCCATGGTGTGGATGGGATAGTTCAGCACGGAAGTAGCAAGGTAGGCCAGTGTTGGCATCCAGTCTGCAAGGGTCAGTTTTTTTGTTGGAGGTTGTCGCCTGAGGTCCGGGTTTGTGATCGCCAGAGAGGTGTCAGGGTAGCGATATGCAAAGATCAGTTAGAAGGTTTGTGTGGCGGAAGGGAAACAGGCTCTGGGAGGGATGAGGAGTGGGAGGAGGGCAGAGAGGGAGAGGAGGAGGGTGATATTAGAGGGGGGAGAGCACGGTAAGCTGAGTGTATCTACAAGTGAGAAAAAAACTAAAACAGGAAGGGCCTGGGTAGTCAGCGGTCAGGGAGTGGTGCAGGTGAGGGGATGAGGAGAGCGTCTAGAGCTGGACCAGTGGGAGCTAGTGAGGGAGGGTCTATATGGTAGTGGGCGTGGTGATGGTCTATTTAATTAAGGTCAGAGGTGGGGGAAGGGGACGGGTGTAACATTTTGGCCGCTTTCAATGTAAGTCTATAGGCGCACAGCCCTGGAGCAGAGAAAATTAGAAGCAAGAGGCACAGTACAGTAAGGATTCAGAGAGGAGAGCAGTGGTCCAATCCCAGTGGACCATGGAGAGCAATTGGCCAATGGTGGCAACTTGCTGCTCCCTGGTCTGTTTGGAGTCCTTACCCGGCTGCGTGGTTCTCTGGGTCGGGCAGGAGAAAGCGCCTGAGTGCCTGGATCCTGGGCCGTGGCCACGCTGGTGGAGGGCAGATTGGAGCCCGGTCAGGGGCAAGGTCAAGTCTGCAGAAGGAAGGAGAGAGTAGAGGTGATCAGAGCGAGGACAAACTAACACCCACTGGGACCAATAAACTCTCCAGAAGCAAAGACTATGTCCACTTCCCTGCCAGTCAGGAGATTACTATGAAACCGATAATCTCAATATTTGACTGCAGGAATGAGGTGTATAGAGCTGCCACTAAATCCATTCTTGCAAAGCTTGACATGCTCTTGTATTCCTTCCATTGCTTTACCCTTGACTGCCCTCCCTATACACATCACTGTTCTCTCTCTCTCTCTCTCTCTCTTCCCCTCTCATGAGGGCAGATGCCTCTCTCACAGCATCTCTGTCATCTCCACGTTCTGCTTTTGTTCCCTTCCCTGCCATCCTGCTAGCTCACCTCCCTTCCCTCCTGCCCCTGTCTTCCTACTTCCTTCATTTTGTTGACTCCTGGTCATTTTCTTTAACCCATGCTAAGACCACTGCAGGAGAGTCAGATTTCTACTGTACCCTTCCCCTCCCTGCTTCCATGACCCACACTCCGAAATCCCATTTCCATGACAACACCTCTAGCCTACTCCCTTCTACTCCTCTTCCCCTACATTTCTCCTTTTTGTCTCTATTTTTCTCAGTCCTTTCCTTTGCACCCAATCCCCCTTCCTATACTGCTCCTTGGCTACAGTGCCACCACCATATTTTTTCACAGCATTCTTTTCTCCCCTGGCTGACTTATATGTTCCTTAGTTCATTTTTTTCCTCTTGTAAGAATATCTGTGCATTCTGTGTTTCAGTTACACTCCAGTGGTAAGTACCATTATAGAACCGCATGATGTAGTTTATGTCGGTTCCAATAACAGACATCTATAGCAGAACACAGATGTATTTGTGGCAGTAATGTAAGAACTTAACAAGGGCATAAATTACATCACAGAGTTCTTAATTGTACTTACTGTCAGTGTGTAATTTAAAAACATCCACTGTAATAACTGAGAAACCTTTACAGATAGAACAGTAAAGCTAGCCATGCGCCTTATCTCCTGCCATACTGGTTACCTGAAATTGGGTTGTTGAGGGTTGCCCAGGGGGTAGAGGATCAATTATCCACCAGATAGTTTTCTCTCTCAGGGTGGGGAGGCATGATATCTTGGCCCTTGGCTACAATCTGGTGGAGGCTGAGTGGTAGTGCCAGATGTTCAAGCAGCATAGAAGGGAGGGGACCTGCTTTCATAGTGTGTGTGTATGTCTTTATATGCATATGCACATGTTTATGTGAGGCTGTGTCTGGGGACCATGGGGAGAAAATTCCAAAAGGTTGGTGCAGACTTCATAAAGCCCTGCTCATCTACCCCACTTACTGTGCCACGAGTTGGACCACCAAACCCACTTCTGGATGAGAGGCACCAGTTGGAGGGGATGACGGCCCTCCCTTCTTGGCTCCACCTAGGGGGTAATCTACAGAGAAATTCATGCAAGGTTAGTCCAAGGGAGGTAGGTTCCGGTGGGTGGGGGAAGGCAGGGGACAGGGCTGAGAAACCTGCCTGTTCAACCATAGGGGAAAAAAAGATGAAACAATAGCAGAATGCAACCAGTATTTAAAAAGTCACTTTTATTGAGAAAAATAACTTTCCAGTACAATGTAGTTCTTCTTTAAAAAAATAAATCAGGTTTTTGGATTTTGGGGGCCTTTCAGCAAAGTTAATGATAAGGGCCCCAAAGATTGGGCCCCCCCAACCAGTTATCATCAGGTTTTTGGAAACTGGGAAAATCATTTAGCAATAATAATAATTTAAATTTAATTTCAGCCATATGTGTAATAATATGAAGCAACACTGTAGATTTATAAGTCAAACCACTAGGAAGTCATGCTGCTGATAAATGTGGCTATAGCCTAGAGATACTGAAAACTGTATATGTGTAGCTCACCTATGCCAGGTATCTACAGGTTTTCAGACTGTTCCTATATATTTTTTTTACCTTGAAATTTTCTCACCCTGATAAACTATGTGTAACCCCTAGGCAGCACTACTCCTAGAGTTATACCCCTGCCTACTATCTACAGCACAAGGTAGGCTGAGGGGTTTGGGTTCTCAAATCTACATTAGGTTCTGGAATACGCAGTGCCTCAACGCAGCGCCTGACTTAAAATGGGCTAGCTGTTGAATGGTACAACCCCCTGAGATGGCATACCACACACAATTACCTTTTGCCACTCTAAAACATGACCCATTAGCATTTCTCCACATTTCAAACCTTTTGTAATTAAAGACTATCTCTAATAATATGCTCACAACAACCATTTGCAAAAAAAAATATATATTTAGAGGACATAGGGGTTAGGAAGGGGAAACAGAAGGAGTAGAGGTTATGCAGTGATTATATTTACAAATGTACAAATGATTGGTTTGTGCTGGTGAAACCCTCCAGCTGGGTGAGTACCAGATTAAAGAAGAAAGAGAATCACATTAGACAAACATAAATGACACCGAGAGCCCTGGCTATCAAACTGCTGACTAATCAGATGGAACACTGTAATTTCCCCACCACTAGTACCAGTTCCAAGACATGTATGAAACCTTGCAATCTCACACTATGCCCTGAGTACCCAGTTGCCAAAGTCCTGGATGTTTGCAGGCCTGGTAGATGTTGCAGCTGGTGGCATTGGCCAGCTTTAATTCTAAAGAGGAAAGGATCAACTTTGAAGACAAATTAACAACAACAACTTTCACTTTTGGCAGAAGTGCAGGGTTTGCCCTGCTTTTTGGCAGAAGAGTAGAGGTTGCCTGTTTGTTGCAAACTGAGAAATTCAGGAGGATGTAAGCCACCAGGTTACGTTGGTTGGAACATGGATTGGCAGTCCTGAATATTCTGCACATTCATATGGTTGTCACATCCATTACATTTATATCTCTAGCATGTCTATATTTCCAGACATAATTAAGAAAGGTGGAAAACTGTCATTTCCAGATTTTATCAGCCAGTCCAACTTAACTTTGAGGTCTCAGTCCATAACTGTGGCCGTGCAGCTATGGCTGGCAGCTTACAATACAAAGCAAAGGAAGGAGAGAGGTGATATCAATCAATCAATCAAGTCTTTATTTAACCAGGCGTTCATCGTTGAGCAGAAGCTCATTTGCAAGATGGACCTGGGTGGAGCATGAACAAATGTATATACAGGTCAACACAGGTATTTACAAGGCAATACAGATAATACTCTTTACAAAGAGGAAGAAAAAGAAGTTCATATGTACATTGAATTATATAGATATTGTACAGATTACACGGTATTTACATACATAGAAGTGTCTATAGGAAGATAAAGCAGGTTATCTAAGGTTACAGGAGGAAGTAATGGAAGAAATAAAATAAAAATAAAAATATACACCAGGTAGAGGTGAAGGTAGGGGGGAAGGGAGGGAGGTAGGGGAAGAAAGGCTAGGAGGGCACGGTGCACAGAGAGGGGTTGGTAAAACGGGATGTAGAGACGGTGGATGGAGAAAAGGAGTATGTGTGAGCCCCGGAATTGAAAGCTATAAAGTACGGGGCATGGTAGGATGTCACAACCCAGGGCAGTGAGCTCCTCTCCGAGGTTGGGAAAGGAAGAATAAGGAGATGGACTGGCCTAGTGTTGATAAGACAGGGGGATAAGAGAGAAAACAATTAGGCTGGAGAGATATGATCAAAACATTCAAACACCTTAAGGGCATTAACAAGTTGAAAGTGTCTAACATTTTTATTTTTATTTGTTTTTATTTATTTATTTATTAAACTCTAGGATTACAAGTACCTTTGAGCAGGATCTGCTCATTTACAAAGGTTCCACGTCAAAGGAGGAGGGAAACATACAGAGGTTGGAAATGGTATACAATCAAAACACAGGCATGTTTGACATAATTTAACAGTTGTAACACACTTGAAAGTAAAAGATGTTACTAGAGACAACTTAATATTGGCAGCTAGATGAGATGACAGAGGAAGGAATTAAGAAGCAGATGGACTATCCGTGAGAGATAGTGAAGAAGGGGGGAAAGAAAAAAGTAGGCCTTCTGTGAGGCCGTTGTCAGAGGGGGGGGTAGTCTAGGATAGTGGAATATGGGCATTAGTCAAAAGGAAGGACAGAGGAAGGGGGATATGTTTCAATATAAGAAAAATAGCAGGACAAGAGGACACAACATAAGATTAGAGGGAGGCCGATTAAGAGGGAATGTGAGGAAGTTATTTTTCATAGAAAGGGTGGTGGATGCGTGGAATGGCCTACCTCAGGAAGTGTTGGATATTAATACAGTGCAGGGTTTCAAGCAGGCATGGGATAGGCATAAGGGAGCAATACAGATGACTATGAATAGATAGGCCACTGACAGAACAAAGGCCAATGGCACATTTATAAGGTAGAAAAAGAAATGGACAGACTGGATGGGCCTTGCGTTCCTTATGTGCCATCAACTTCTATGTTTCTGTGTTTCTAAGCTTGCTTTTCTTTCTTGCACCGGGGGGTACAAGAGTATTTACTCAGGCTCATCACAAACAATCCCCACTATAAAAGGCTCATGTTGGTCTTCAGTTCTGTCACAACTGAGGTCTTTTCAGCTCTCTCACAGCTGCTTGATGTCATCTGGTTTTGGTTCACATTTTTCCCCGACATGGAAGGGAGGGCTAGCACCTAGGGTACATTCCGGCAACCCCCAGGCTAGCAGTTTAACAAACTATATTGTTTTGAAACTTTTAACTAAATAAAGAAAGTAACACCATCTCCAGCTTGGAGAGGATTAACTGGATCTCCAGGCTCAGCAGCATGGCTGGTGGTCTGAGCTCCCACCCCTATTCAGGGCTCCTGCTTGAATCTCTCAATCTCCCTCTCAAGTCTGGAATCTGGGAAATTGCTGGAAACACAGACTCTTATAGGGCTCTCCTGAGGGGGCTGGAAGGCCTGTCAGTCACAAAAATAAATTATGCATGAACCTCACTCGATGCAAAGTTGGTCTGCTGTTTTGGCACCTAGAATTCGGTCCCTGTAAGTTCCCATGAGTGCTTGGTGATTTCCCATGAGCTTTGGCGGATGTCCCACAAGTCCTGGCTTGTTATCTTGGCTTTCTGATTGGCTGTGGCTGCTTGCAATGGCTGCTTAACTGTCACAGAGTGTTCCCTGTCAGAGGATAGCCCCTGGGTAGGAGGCTGAATTCTTCTTTACTGTCTCCTCCCCCCAGGAGAGAAATTCTGACTATTGTATATAGAGTTAGTCATTAAATGGGCAGCTATGAAATGCTTGAGTACAGAGGGATTATAGTGCATAAAATGCCTTATTAAGTAAAACACTTAGAAATGCAGAGGCTAAGCACAGAGCTCTTATAGGAGAAATATAGAATGGTACTGCCTGTGTTATCAAACCTTTCAAAAGAAGTAAGTAGATTTCTACTGGTTAACATAAGCCTGTTCCTTGAGCTGGACTGTCTCATTCTTTTAAAACTACTGTTGCAACAGTTCTGCCCTTTGTCTTTATACTGTCCTTTATGCTCTTAGTTCAGATGCTTGGCCATCACTGGATGACCCCTTCCCCCTCCTCTTAAAGCTTTTCTGTCTCTGCTGTGTTTCAGTTTTCCTGTGGTCCAAAAATAGGGCTAGGTGCAGTCAGAACATGGTGATAGAAAAGGGCCCCGTGCTGTATAATCGCCTGGCACTGTTACATATTTGAATGTTTGGTTTTAGAAGCCGCTTCTCAGTATTTGGCAAATGCAGTAATTTAAAAAGCTAGACTGGTATTTAACTCGTAGCTAAAAGCTTTGAAGCAGCTACATTTAATGCCTAGATACTGTTTGGCTCGAGTAGCCCGTTTGTGCTCCTGCTGATTTGTGGCGGGTTGTTTAAATAAAATAATGCTATTCCCCTGCTGAAATAAAACAGGAGAGGCTATCCCAAGTTACAGCTCCATTAGAGTGTGAGAGTAACACTCAAGTTGTTTGCTGAAACACAAGCCATCAGGAAAGGGTTAAATAAATGTTTGCTTCCCACAAGGAAACAGTTTGAGCACAACAGGATCTGCTCAATTATTTTAAAATATGAATGTACTTTAAAAGGAGAAATTTACAGGCTGCTAAAGGCTGCATTTTGACAGGGAAAACTCCTTCAGCAGTTTTTAGCTGCTCCCCTGTTGCTCAGCTAGTCTCCTTTGCTTGGTAGCAAGGCATTTTTGTATTAAACTAATAAATAACCAGGCAGAGAGTCAAGAAAGAAATCAAACTAAGTTAAACTTACTCCCAAAAGAAGCGAAGCTCTGCAGACTCCTGCAAGCAGGGTGTGTGCTCTATTGTTTGCCTAGTTGCTGTCTGCTCACATTATAAGGTGGCAGCAGCCTCTAGTGTCTACCTTTATACTGCAACATCTTACCTTAGACCTGAATGAAATGTTTCCTGCTTGAAATTAAAGCTCTCCTTAACTAAAAATATGTTCTGTTTGCTCAGACCTGATGTAGTGTATATTAATATGTGGTCCCTATATTATATCAATTAAATGGAGCTCTAAAAAAATTATATGAACATGATGATGCTGTGGACACATAACTGTGTGGGCGGGTATAAAGGGCTAACCTGTTCAGCATTTCTTCAGATAGGGTTAGTATTTTCTGACCAGGGAGTGAGAAAGGTTGAAAATGCCTTATCTCACACACACACACACACACACACACACACACACGTGGAAACTGAATGCTTAAGTTTGCCACAATCATGCAGAAAGTCATTTATTTTATAAAGCATTTATTTTGATTGCAGTTTAAGCCTTTTATTTCATTTCCTTTCTGTTGGTGTTGGAACAAATAAACATTGCGCCTTGCCAATGGTGCATTGAACTTTAGAGCCGACTGTTTTGTCCATTTGTTATCCCACATCCTATTACACTCTCTCTCGATCTCCCTCTCAAGTCTGCAGTCTGGAATCTGGGAAATTGCTGGAAACACCGACTCTTATAGTGCTCTCCTGAGGCTCCTGATTGGCTAAAGCTTTTGATTGCATGGCCTCTGATTGGCTGGAAGGTTGGGCCAAATAGGGCAGACAGAGCAAGGTGCAAACTGAAGAACTATCTTCTATTGAACAGTCACTTTGGGCAAGGCAGCCCAGAATCATTAAGCCTGCTTTCTTTCTTGCACCAGGGGGATACAAAAGCACTTACTCAGGCTCCTCACAGATGATCTCCACTATAAAAGGCTCCTGTTGTTCTTCAGTTCTGTCACAACTGAGATCTTTTCAGCTCTCTCACAGCTGCTTGATGTCATGTGGTTTCTGTGCACATCTTTCCCCGCTGTGGAAGGGAGGGCTAGCACCTAGGGGACATTCTGGCAACCTCCAGGCTAGCAGTTTAACAAACTATATTACTTTGAAACTTTTAACTAAATAAAGAAAGTAGTACCCTCTCCAGCTTGGAGAGGATTAACTGGATCTCCAGGCTCGGCAGCATGGCTGGGGGTCTGAGCTCCCACCCCTATGGGGGGGTTCCTGCTTGAATCTCTCTCAATATCCCTCTCAAGTCTGCAATCTGGAATGGGAAATTGCTGGAAACACAGATTCTTATAGGGCTCTTCTGAGGCTCCTGATTGGTTAAAGCTGTTGGCTACATGGCCTCCAATTGGCTGGAAGGTCTATCAGTCACAAAAATAAATTATGCATGACCCTCACTCGATACACAGTTGGTCTGCTGTTTTGTCACCTAGAATTAGGTCCCTGTAAGTCCCCATGAGTGCTTGGTGATTTCCCATGAGCTTTGGCGAATGTCCCACAAGTCCTGGCTTGCTATCTTGGCTTTCCGATTGGCTGTGGCTGCTTGCAATGGCTGCTTAACCCATTCCTTTAAGCAGATTTGTGACAGTCCCAAATCAAAGTTCTGGTGCAGCCATTAATGAAGAAAATATTTGCCCCCATGCCCCACTGTTCATTAACCCTGCAGGTGTACTTTCTGTCACTGCACAGAGTGAGCAAATTGCTCAGTCCACTTTCCTGTTACTGCTGCCAATATTTAAGGATACCTTGCAACAGCAGGCAGGCTGTTTTTACCCAAGTCCCATTTAGTCAGGTGCAGCCAGAAGTTGAGCATTTATTTGTTTAAACACTTTTCCCCTTGGAACAATTCCCCAAACGTACATTGCAAGTTACATTTATTTAAAAAAAAAAATGTTCTTTTCATTTTCTTCCGCAGCTGAGAAGAAGCTGCCCCGAGAGCAGACAGACCCTCATTAACATTCATAGTGATTGGGGCTCAGGCACATGAGTATTTTAAGACCCAATTGAAACTCCCTCATGGAACTAATTAAATGTTACAGGAAGCGGACACTCAGGGGCCTGTCTGTGGTCACTTGGTCCCACTTAGCTGATGGGGATCTCGGGACTAACAGAACACTCCTTGGCGCAACTGAAAATTTAAGTGGTTGCAGATCAAAGGAACCACTCGCACCTGCGTGATCCCTGCTGCCCTGAGGGCATACCTCAAGTGGGAGATCATGGTTGAGCTCTCTGAGCTCTGGAGGGCTGGATCCCTTCTTGGGCTGCTTTCTGGGGGACCAGGGGGACTGAGAAAAATAAAGGCCACATCGGGAGGCACCCAGGAAGAGAGGAGGAACAAGGGCTGCATGGTGGCAGATAAGCCTCTATTTGGCAGGGGGAGGAAGGGGACAGGGTTTTAATAGCTGAGGACTGTATTGTAAAAGTTTTTACATGGGGGAGAAGGGCAGGCAGAGGGGGTAAAATATGGGTGGAATGCTTGCCAGGAATGACAGCAGCCAAAGTCATGCACTGGATCCTCTCAAGGGGGAAGGCAATGGATGGGAAAATACATTTGATGTTCCACTTAGGGACAAATAACCTTGCAAGGAGTAGTGTGATGGAGGTGCAGGTAAGGTTTATGGCACTGGCTAGATTCTGCAGCAGCTTGGATTTTAAATCCCTGTCCTTCTCCAAGGTGCTGCCAGTATCAAGGGCCAGCATGGAGGTGAAACAGAAAATAGAGGAGTTCAACAGCTGGCTGGCAGGATGGTGTGCTCAGAGGGGATATTTAATGGTAGGAGATTGGGGAACAACGTGGAGTGACAATAGCCTTTATGCCCCAGATAGGCTGAATTTAAATGGGGAAGGGAAAGCAGTGCTCAAATGCAAGCTGGATGATTATGTGAATAAACGCTATCATTTAAACTAAACTTGGGGGGAGGACAAGGGGAATCTCTATTTGTAGGACATAAGGTGGGGCTCTACAAGCCCTACCCTCACAGATGAGAGGCATAAGGGTAGAAAATACAGGGTGGGTAGAAAGTGGGGAACAGGGAGGAAGGGGTTGGAGAGTCATGTATGCAAACACCAGAAGTCTGGGTAGGAAGATCCCGTATCTAACAGCAACAATGGTTGAGGAGGGCCTTGATGTTGTGGGGGTAACTGAAACACGGTGCCACCAGGATCAGGGATGGGACATAGAGATACCAGGGTACAGACTGTTCAGGAAGGACAGGGAGGAAAAGAGAGTGGGGGGTTGCACTCTATGTAAAGGAGGGTATCAGGGAATCAGAATTGCAGGGCAAGTGGGGGGAGGCCGAAGGCTTCTGGGTTTCCTTGGTGGCAGGGAAGGGACAGGTGGTGTATATGGGGGTGGTTTACAGGCCCCCAGCACAGCAGGAACTGGTGGATAGAAACATGGCTGATGAAATCGTGAGAATGGCGGCAAAGGGGGAGGTGGTGCTAATGGGGGACCCGAACCTACCAAATGTAGACTGGGATAACCTATCAGCAGCATCAGCCAGCAGCAGGAAAATATTGGTCTCCCTGCAAACAGCCCTCCTGAGTCAACTGGTCAGGTAGCCAACCAGGGCAGAAGCTATTCTTGATCTGGTTCTGACAAATGGGGATAGGGTAGGAGATGTATCGGTGGGTGAACACCTTTGTATGAGTGACCACAACACAGTTTGGTTCAGAATAAGGAACACTGCAGAGCTTCACTGGTCTTGGCTGAGAGTACTGAATTTTAAAGACAGCAGATTTCAGGAAAATGGGGGAAGTAGTGGAGAAGGCTCTGGAGGGGGTGGAGGAGCACCCCCGTTGGCAGACAACGCGGGATGTTTGCCACGCTGGGGTGGGCTCCCAGCATGGCAGAAGGATGGCTGGGGGGGCCGTGGAGCCAACGGGGGATTGGGCACTCCTGTCGGCAGATGATGTGGGACGTTTGCCATGCTGGGGTGGGCCTCACATGCAAGCAAAGATTTGGGGCGGCTGACGCAGTGTTCTGGGCGACAGCAGTGGTTTTGAAGAGAAGACCACTGGTTGTCACACAGCACCGCATCCCATTGGTGCAGGATTGCCACGCTTGCTCAATGGAGCAGGGATTGAGGGGCACACCTCCAAAGTGTCCCATTCTCCCAAGACGTTCCTTGCACATGCGCGCAAGCGAACGTAAAAATGGGAGTGCAAACATTGATGTGTAAGCACATTCCTGTGTCTGGAAAGATAGTGCAGAAGTTAGGGTAATACTAATGCTGTACTGCATTCTTGCACACACTGCGGATTCACCAAGGCTCGGGGACTTTTTTTCTTTACTCTAGCATTACATTTCTTTACATTCATGGCATTAGCATTCTAATTTAAAAGATCCTCTAACATAGCTTTTTTTCTGTAACTAGTGACACTGTGCCTATATTGATCCATATCAGTCATCTTCCCAAAGAAATAACTGAATATTGGTAACTCATCAGTAGTGTCCCTGAGTTGTTATCTCAAACTGATAACACTTTTTTTAAGGAAAAAATAAATAAGTACATTTAGACAATTTATCGGTAAACTGGGAGTAACTGGAAATTCCCCTCAAATGTATTTATACTCATTATCTAAAATTAGGCCTTTGGCCATTGCACTTTCCATCAGTAACTTCAGGTTATTTTGCATGTGATCTGAAGAGATGCACAAAATTAGGTCTTTTTTTTTATTTTAACAGTTTGATCACCTAGCAAACATGTGAAATGTTGACATTAAGTAATTATATCACAGTATTTCATTAGTTATATGAATCCTTTACTACAGTGTTTCCTCCTTTAATAGCAGATAATAATAATGTTGTTTTTATTACATAATTCTGTAAGTGCCTACTGTGTCAAATGAGAATGACTGCAACATATGTATCCATGTGACTTATTGAAGGTTTCCACTCCTCCTTTTGGACATTTTCATAAACTAATATGACATAGCTTGGTGTTGCTGGACAAAATTGGGATTTTGATTTAAAAACGTTTTTTTTTTAATCCATAATGTTAGTTTTTAATTGTAAAAATTCAGAAAGACATGTTTTTATCTAACAATTCAGTATGGTAACTTTTAGTATTGTAATACCTGCACAAGGAAACATAAAGTTAATGATCAGCAAAACATTCCTGTACTCTCACCTCGGACAAATGCACTAAACAGATATACTCTTTTTTAAAATAACTAATAATAAAAATAAATAGAAACACAGAATCTGTTGACAGAACTGCTTTGCAAACCCAGTCTGCCCATATGCTCCCTGCCTGGTCTGCCTCCGCAGACCCTAAATGGTCTCCCTTGAACCTCCCTCCTCTCTGCCTGTTTAGTCCTGTTCCCGTATGCATATCCCACACATGATTGAAACTCCCTACTGTTTTTGCCTCCATTACTTCCACTGGCCATCTATCCCAAGCGTCTATTGCTCTTTCAGTGAAACAGTACTTCCTCAAATCCCTCTTTAACTTCCCCCAACCCCAATTTCATTACATGTTCTCTGTCCTAGTGCTTTTCCTCCTCTTTTGAAAGAAAATCCCCTTCTGCACCCGGTTCACCCCCATGTGGTACATTGTAGGTCTTTATTATATTCCCTCTCACTCTCCTCTCCTCTCCTCTCTTCCAGGCTGTACATGTTGAGATCCCACAGTCTCTCCTTGTAGGGCTTCTGGTGCAACCCCTGCACCATTTTGGTTGATCCAGAACTGGACACAATGCTCCAGGTGAGGTCTCACCAGTGAGTGATACAGTGGCAACAGAACCTTCCTCTTCCTGCTGAAGGTACCTCTCCCACTGCATTACAGCATTGCACCAGCCCTACCCACTGCTTTGTCACACTGCCCTGCCACTTTGAGGTCATCAGGTAGGATAACCCAAAGGTCCCTGTCCTACTTTATGACTGATGGTACCTCCCCACAATCCTATACTCATTTCCTGGGCTACGAAGCTCTTGGTGCATCATTTTGCACTTTTTGGTGTTGAAAAACAACTGCCATGTTGTTGATCACTCCCCAAGATTCCTATGCTCACTTGATTTCCACCCACTCCTTATTGTCCACCTTATTACACATTTTGGCATCATCTGAAAAAAAGGCATCCCTTCCCTTCTAGTTCATCTGCAATGTCACTTATGAAGACATTGAAGAGACCGGCCCAAATATTGAGCCCTAGGGCACTCTGCTGCTCACTCTTCTATCCTTGGAGTGAGTGCCATGAACTATCACCCTCTGTCGCCTATAGTTAACCAATTTCTAACACAATTCACCACTTTAGATCCCACTCTTAAGCTGCTTAATTTCTTAATCAGTCTCCTGTGCAGTACAGCATCGAAGACCTTGTTAAAATACAGATAGGCCAAGTCCACTGACCTCTGCTGATCTACTTCTCTGTTCATCCAGTCAAATAGATAAGTCAGATTTATCTGGCATGACCTCCCCCTATAAATCTATGTTGCTGTTGGTCCTGCAGTCCATCTGACTCAAGACACTCAACCAAACTTCCTTTAACAGTGTTTGTATTAATTTCTCCACCACTGAAGTGAGTCTCACCAAACTGTAGTTGCTGGCTTCTTCCCTGCTGCCACTGTTATGTAGAGGGGCAACGTCCGCTGTCCTCCAGTTCTCTGGCAGCATGTCATATTCCAGTGAGCTGTTGAATAAGGCCATCAGTGGGGCAGCTAGCACTGCCCTGAGTTCTTTTAGTACCCTTGGATGTATCTCATCCACTCCTCTAGCCCTGTCAACTGTCAAAGCTGCAAGTCCCTTCAAGGGCTCTTCCTCTGAAAATTGACCTGAGTCAGCCCACCCCCACCCTTGTTCCTGCTGCTCCCTGGTGGACCATCCCTCCTCCCTGCACTGTGAAAACCGAGCAGAAGTACCTGTTTAAAAGTTCTGCTTTTTGCCAGTCTCCTTATGTGCAGTCTCCCTCTGACATCCTCCTTATCTTCACTGTCCCTCCCCTTGCTTTTCTCTTCTCCCTTATGTACCTGAAGAAAGTCTTAGCCCCATTTGCTGCCCCTTTGGCTATCCTCACTGTCTGTGCCTTTGCACTTCTTACTGCCTTACCTGCTTCCCTCTGTTTTACCTGGTACACTTCCTTGTTTTCCTCCTTCTGTATTTCCTTATACCTCCTGAAAACCACCTTTTCTCCTTCACCACAGTGGCCACATCCCCAGAGCGCCGTAATGGTCTCTTTTTCCTTTTGCTATTAGTCACTTCCTTCACACAGAAGCTGCTTGCCTTAATTATGCCCTCCCTTATTCTTCTCATTGTTTCTCTACCTCTTCCTGGCAATCCCTCACTGCTAGGCAGTTTCAGAGGCAGTCTCCCATTACTTTAAAATCATCCCTACTAAAGTCCAGGACCATCACCCTCTTGTGGTTTGCCTATGTTCCTGTTTCAATATTAAAGAGCTGCTGATGCCTCAAAGAAGACTTTGAAAAACATGATATTTATGTACAATTCAACTTGCATTCCATATATACTGTATTCTATAGAATTCTCATCATTATTTATTACTGAGGAAATTTGCATGAATATTTGATCTTTATCTCTTAGAGTTCCCTTGAGTTCATCTGCCTCTATTGCTTACTCCCTACTTCAAGTCGTAATCCTCTATTGTGACATCACAGTCTGTTGCCATGGGAGTAACTGTGATGTCATAAACAGTGCATTATGACTTCAGGTAGGGTGAAAGCAACAAGAATAGATGAACTCTTCAGGAGAAAACATCCTGTTTTCATGCAGATTACATCAGTAATAAATAACAGTCAGGATGAATGCAGAAATAATGTGAAATACAAGCCAAACTGTGTCTGACTGTTATGTTTTTTAAAGTTCTTCTGAAGGTGTCAGCTGCTCTTTAAACCACACTGTACATTGTTCACTGGTACCTAGGGGACTTTGCTCTGGCACGTCTACAATGCTGTCCCTGTTTGTAACCACCAGGTTCAGTACTACCTCATCCCTAGTGGGATCGTGGACCAGCTGCCTGAACAAAGCCCCTTGTAGGGAGTCAAGGATGGCCCTGCTCCTTGCCTAAGCTGCAGCTGGAAGGCTCCAGTCCACATCTGACAGAGTGAGGTCCCCAACTAGCAGCACCTGCCCCTTATTTGCCATCCTGATGATGTCTTCCCTAGTGTTATGGGACAGGCCCATCAACACTCATAAATGGGAACCAGGGTATGGTTGGGGGATGGGTTGAAAACCATGTTGTTAGCACAGAGTATCTGGGCCATTATTCATGGCATGGCACTGTGCTCCTGGTGCCATGCCATGGTTTGAGCCCTATAGTTGTTGTAATCCACCATGTTTGGGGTTACACATCCTATGTGGGACCACAAACATCTGGATTAGCAGTTTGTTTAATGAGGCCGTGTGGCACAGTCTACAGGGGGAACCTGCTCCCTGCAGACAGTGAGAGGCCTTTATGTATAGTAGTATTGGTGGTGGATCACAGTACAGGGTCAGGAAGCCTTTATGTACCCTTATGCCTGCTGCAGACCACAACTATAACTGTTTGTTGGGCCCTTGTTTTCCAATACACGATTCACAATATGAAGCAAAGGTTGTGTTAGGGCTGAAGGAAATGTTTAGTACAGCATTTCTCCCAAGTCAAAATTCTGACACAATGTCTGAAAACAATTATTACTGGATGTACAGGCTGAAAAAAATGTAAATATCCACAATATTAATTTTCCCTGAACATGTTCAAGGATTATCTACCTAATTCTGACTATGTTCTTTCATAATTTTAGCTGTTCAATATGTATCCTTTCCTTGGATTTTTGCCTGGAGATCACAAAACCATAGAGACAAATTCAGAGGAGTTGCAGTCATTTCTGAAAAATGTTTTTATGGAGAAGCGAGAAGTTTTAGATGTTAACCACCAAGGAAATTTTATTGATGCATTTCTGGCCAGACAACAAGAGGTACAGTAGCTTTAATTTATATACTTCCCAAGATAATGTTATGTTTTGTGTTAGCTGTTTCAGAACTCAACTGGGCATTAGTCTAATGGTAAACTACTAGTGGAGCAAAGTATGGTGTAAGTAAAGTAGAGCCCGCTATCCGTTTAGTTTAGAGAAACAGAACAAAATCAAAGGGGTACTCTGCTAGGCTAAAAGAATGCTGCTGTGTTGATGCCAAAATGGAACAAACAAGTTAAATAAACTGGTATCTTCAACTAGTAAGGATATGCAACATATTTTTAACCACAGAAGTACCACCAACTGCACCAAGAGCATAAAACCAGCAAAGAAACAACAGGATGACGTACAGATCCCATTGTATGAAGTGATAAAGACATCCTGACAAGTGAGTGATAATCATAGATTTAGACAGGCTCCCAAAACAAAGGACCCTGGAAGGGGCCCACCCTCTACCAAAGGACAAGCAGGAGAAATTATCCTTTCCCTTCAAAATCAACACTACTGCTTCCACCCTATCACGGTGGATGGCAGTCCCCACAGAAAGCACAGTCACTTTGAAAGATGCAATGGACAAGAAAATTGAAGACCGCCTCAAACATCTCCTCGAGGGTGTTGTGGCCAGCTGAACACAATGGTGGATGTGTTTTTGCATTGCTCCCTTGGGCCCATTCTTTAAAACAGCCTAATAACATATTTTAAGGAGAGGATCTCAACAAAATACATCTCTACCAACACAGTACTTCAATGGCAACTGGCCAGCAAAAGAGTAAGCAATTAAAACTTATATTTGATCCCATAGATCCATTGAGAGAGCAACGCATGGCCCATGAGGCAAGAATGAGGTTACAGGCCCAGGCCACCTCCAAGCAGGAGCAGGAACATACAATGTTGGATTTGGAGAAATCTCTGGCCGGAGTACATAAGAACATACAAAACATGCCAGTAGAAACAGGCCTCATGATCTATCAAGTCTGCTTGAATACCCAGTTAGCACCCCTATACTGAAGCTGCCCCACCTCCCACCCCCCTCACCCTCAGAACTGCTCAGCGTTGTTTACCCAGCCCCTCTTGCCCTGTCCCATGCTCTTTTGAAACTGCCAACCATCCTGCATGCCACCACCTCCTCTGGTAGAGCATTCCATTTCAACACCACCCTCTCAGTGAAATAATGCCTCCTCATCTCCCTCCTGAATCTGCCACCCTCCAGTCTTAGCCTGTGTCCCATCATGTTCCTTCACTTCATCAGATTAAACAACCCCTTTGTGTTAGATTTGTTGATCCTTCCTCAAGTATTTGAAAGTTTCAATCATATCCCCCAATCCCTTCTCTCCTCAAGGGTGTACAAACTCAAAATGTCTCAGCCTTTCTTTGTAGGTTCTGCCTTCCATCACCTATATTATTTTTGTCACCATACACTGCACCACCTTGAGCAGCCTGATATTCTTCATCAGATACGGATGCCAGTACTGCACGCAGTATTCCAAATGCGGCCAGACCAAGGACCTAGGCAGGGGCAGGATCACATCCTTGTGTCTAGATGAGAACCCCCATGCAATGCACCCCAGCATCCTATTAGCCTTAGCTGCAGCCTCCCTGTAATGGACAGAGTTGTTTATGCTCCCCGTTACTATGACCCTTAGATCCTTCTCCTCCTCAGTGACACACAACCACACCCCACCCAACTAATATTCTCTCCTCAGATTCTTCACCCCAACGTGCATAACTTTGTACTTCCTTACATTAAAACCCAATTGCCAACTTGCTGACCACTCCTCAAGTCTGGTTAGGTCACCCTGTAGCTTCTGCTACCCCTCTATGTCATCCACAACAGCCCTCATCTTGGTGTCATCAGTGAATAAACTGATCTTGCAACCAATCCCATGTGCAATATCCGATATGAACAGACCAAACAACACCAGCCCCAACACAGAGCCCTGTGGCACACCGCTGGTCACTGGCCTAAGAGATGAGAGTCCTCCCCCCCACAATCACCCATTGCAGTCTGTCTTCCAGCCAGTTCTTGATCTAGTTAGCCATCTTAGCTCCCACCCCTATGCATTTCAGCTTTGCCCCAGTCACTCATGAGACTGAATCAAAAGCCTTGCTGAAATCCAAATATAGGACATCCACTGCATGGCCCTTGTCCAACTCCCTTGTGACCCAGTCGTAGTATTCTATTAGGTTAGTCTGGCATGATCTCCTGGAGATGAACTCATGCTGCTGCTAATCCTGGAGCTCATTGATCTCCAGGAAGGTTACCAGTCTCTCCTTCAAGATTGCTTCCATATATTTACCCACTATGGAAGTGAGACTGACAGGTCTGTAATTACCTGGCTCACCCTTTGGGCCACTCTTGTGGATGGGCACCACATGAGCCAATCTCCAGTCCTGTGGCATGCACCCTGTGTCCAGGGAGGTGTTGAACAGGTCAGACAGCAGCCCGGCCAGCACCTCTGCCATCTCTCTCAATACCCTAGGATGAATGCCATCTGGACCTGGTGTCTTATCCACCTTAAGTACCTTCAGACCTTCCAATAACTTGCTTTCCAGAATCACCCCATCAGTCACCTCCTCCCCCTAGTCCCCAGCCTCCCAGTCCACGGATGTAGTGGACCTCCTATCTCCCTCGTGAACACAGAGCAGAAGTATTCATTCAGTACTTCTGCCTGTTCCTCCTCCTCCTCCTTCTCCACCCACCCCACCCCCATCCTTTTTGATCCAGACTATCAGACTCTGCAGTTCCTTTTCTCCCTTATGTATCTATAGAATTCCTTCTCCCCCTCCCTGATGCCTCTAGCCATCCTCAGTTCCTTGGAGGCCTTGGCCTGTCTTACTAACTTGGTTACCTCCTTGGACCTCTTCGCATACATCTCCCTGTCCTCTTCCCTCCTGTTTTTTTTTTTCATTCTCCTAAAAGCTACTCTCTTGGCCCTCACCTCCTCCAACACATTACTGGTCATCCAGCATAGCACCTTAGCCCTGGCCTTCTTGCTCAGAGTCCTGGTGCATGCTTCAGTAGCCTCCCTCAGCCCAGACTTTATGATATCCCACTTCTGTTATGCATCCACCTCTGACCTAATTCCCTCAAGGCACCCCCTCAGTATTTCCCTCATCCTCCCAAAGTCTGCCCATCTGAAGTCCACTAACCTTGTTGCTGACCCCACTGCCTCCCTGCTCATGCTGAGTGTGAACCACCCTGAAAGGTGGTCACTCCCAGCTAGTGGATCCTCCATCTGTAGCTCCCTCACCGTCTCCCCATTTGATAATACCAGGTCCAATGTATTACCAAGCCGGGTTGGTTCCCCAGCCATCTGCAGCAGATGCCTGTCCTGGAATGCATCCAGAAGTACCTGTTCCCTTGCACTAGAGGTGGCTTGGGTTACCCAAACCACCCCAGGTAGATTGAGGTCCCCACGATCACCACGCTCCCCTTACTACATTAACCATCGAGTCTGATCTGCCATCTCTCTATCCAACTCCTTGGACTGTGTCAGTGGCCTATACAACACCCCTAGCCTCAGTTTCTTACCCCTTGAATCCAGGAACTGCATCCACAGTGCCTCTGTCCTCCCCTCCTCCTCCCCTAATCCCTTGTGCATCTAATGCTATTCTTTACATAAATTGCCACCCATCTCCCTACCCTGGCCAATATGCAGGCAGAAATGAAAGCTGGTTTCACAAAACTGGCTGTGCAAGTTGCACATATTCAAAATGTAGTTGCTGGTCTCTCTGAAATTACCATGGCCCATACAACATGTCTCAACGAGCTGGAAAAGTGCGTGTGAACTTGAAGACTCAGTTGTGACATTCTCCTGGGAATGGAATTCACTAAATGAGGGCCTGGAAAAGCTGCAGGGCAGAGTAGATGACCAAAAAAAAAACAGTTGTGCAGATGGAACTTATGTATAATAGATCTCACTGAAGGTGTGAAGCAGAAAAACACCTTGAGAAAGGCTTGCAGCAATGGCTAGCAAAACACCTAAAGTTGGAACCAGCAGCCTTTAATTATGAAACTGAAAGGGAACATCAAACAGGCCCCACTTCCAAGCCAGGAGATCGCCTACATCACTGCCTTATCAAATATCTCCGGTATACCGACAAAGAAGCCGTGCTTTCGGCTGCCAAGACCCAAAGCCCTATTTCACTAGAGAACAGCTGAGTGATGACATTCCAAGATTACTGTAGAGAATTACAAGTGAAAAGGCAGAAATACAACCACATTAAGTCTCAACTGAATGCTATGGGCTGGAGCTTTGTGTTCATCTACCCAGCTAAATTTCGGATTGACTGACATGGCAGGCCCCCCCTCTCCCCGGTATTTCACTAACTACCTAGAAGCCAAGTGCTTCATTGAAGAGAAAAGCACATCCCAGGAGGGTTGTTCACATGCCAGTTTTGCAGTGCCAGCAAAAGAATAACTCTTTGTTTGCATCTTTAATCCACCTGTTATATTCTGAACTGGCCGTGCAGTCCGGCCCCGCTCCCTTACCTAGGAGTAAGGGTAAGTTTTTTTCTTGCTGATGGCCCCTCAGATATATTGTCAGGTATGACTATCTGCTAATATTAAAAAGTATCCGTCTTGGCCTGATAATTGCTGCTGGGAAGGACCAAACGACCTGCTGGAGAGTTCAGGGGATTCTGACCACTCGAAAAAGAGGTGATCACCTGTTGTTTGTGTTTATACCCTTAATTTTTTTTTTTTATTTTAGTTTTTGCTGACCGGGTAAGTGCACTAGACAAATCCTGCCTATTTTCAGGCATGACCAGGGGATACAAATGAATGCCAACTGACCTTGAACCAGATGAAGCTGTTGGTGGTATTTTTTTTTTTTTTAGTGAATGAGGGAAATTTGACCAGGACACCGGGGAAATTCCCTACTCTTTTCGATAAGTGCCATGGGATCTTTAACATCCACCTGCACTACCACCAATCCAGGTAGATGGGACCTCGGTTTAACATCTCATCTGAAAGACAGCACTTCAGAAGTGCAGCACCCCTCTCATGCTGCACTACAATGTCAGTACTGGGATATTAACCCAAGTGCCAGATGTGGGAATTGAACCCTCGGCCCTCTGATCTCCTGGCCTCAGAGGCGAGTGTGCTACCTACTGAGCCACTGACACTGACATGTAAGTTACAAGGGTTAATTAATAATTTTTTCTACTTCTGCTCATATCCTGGGGAATCGTACAAAATCAGTCTTAAGTTCCTAGGTGTGGACTGAATTTGCCCCTGTGGTGGGAAGCTGCTTATCACGAGCAGCTGCTCAGTGAACTTTTCCAGGGATGGCTGTATATATCTTACTATCAATTCACCGGCCCACTTCAGTCATTGCAACCCAGCTTGTTGACTCTGTGTCTATCTGTATATGTTGCTCACTTTCTGCTGACTCACCCGGCCGTGTCTGGGGCAATGGGTAACAGCAGGGCTTCCTGGTGGCCGAGACACGAGGGGTAACCCCTCTCTCCTCGATCAAGCGTGACCCTGGTTCTTGTCAGTTTTGCTGTCATTTCCTCTGCCTCAATGTGAGGCTTGTGCAAGCTGTGAGCAAGAGCTTACATTTGATTTGGGACAAGATTAACCTCTTAGTCTGCCGCTCTTTTTTGCCTAAAGGGATAACATCATTAAGTGGATTACTAGCTTTTTGTATCTGTAGGCTTTTGAGCCTGTCCATTGACCCCACTACATCTGGGGATGTAGATAACAACAGGTGGTATGTGTTTAAATATCACATATGGGGCTATGCAAAGTGCAATGTTTTAATTATCTCTGCGTTCTTTTATGCAACATGACTCAACACAAATCTGGGTTGCCGCAATCACAAACATGATTATCCATCTGATCAGTGGGCCACTGTTTTAGGAGATAATATTACCAATGATCATTTGCAGCTGATGCCCCTTACTACAACTCCCTGTGAAGACATGATCATAGAAGAGACAAGTGTCTCTGCTACTTTGTTCAAGAGCCTGTCCAACTGGCAATCCATGGGGGGCTGAAGGCAGAGGGGAAGCCCCACCTGCCCTACCTGACCACAGCGTATTGAGATATATAGGCATAACTTTTTTTTTCTTAAACCAAATGTGCCCACACTCAGTGATATCAGTATTTTTCTAACCACCATAGGTTTGAAAGGGAAGTTCTGTTGGACGACTAACTGCCTGGAGAGAAGGGGGGGGGTGGAAGAGTCTTTTCTAATGTTAATTGCATTGTTGTCACTATAGTTGATCAGTGTGTTTTCTCACCAGTTTGAAGTGGGATTCTGTTTGCAAGTTCCAATTGAGAAGGAGTGGATGTTATTAGTTGTGGGGTTGTTTGGATCTGGGAGGGGGGATTTCACATGGAAAAACAGTTTGGATAACACGATGGCTGATTTCAGTTGTTGAAACACTGTGCTTACACCAATGCATTAAGTTGATCTCTAGATGGAATGGGAATCTGGCTGATTAGTGGCTATTAATATACTTACCAAATAGTTAACACGGTTCAGGTTTCTAGATGGAATGTCAATGAGCCAGAAAGCATTATAAAACATACATGGGTGGTTGCTGAGGTGAAGAAGTCCAGGGTGAAAGTCCTACTGATGCAGAAGACCCATATGTCACATATAGAAGAGGGGAAAATGTGTGTAAGTTTGGGCAAGACATGGATTACATCCTTATTCTCCTCTGTGGCTAGGGGAGGGGCCATTTGATTCCCTTGAGGGATACAGGTTACTGTACATAGCAAGGTAGCGGACCATGCAGGTCATTATGTCCTAGCATGCATGACACAAGCTGGTGTGGGTGATATATTGGTGGGATCCATCTGTGCTCCAAATATCAAAGACCCTGAAATTTTTCAGAAGTTGGCTTTGGATCTTGCATCATTGCCTGGTCCATGGATATTGGGGGTGACTTTGATTGTGTATGGGACACAATCCTAGACAGATCAAACCCTATCCCTGTTCCTCTCTCTAAAAAGGTCAGAGTGCTAGGTGATATGGAAGGCACTTTAAATTTAGTAGATGTGTGGAGGCACTCCCACCCTACTGGACAAGGGTACAACTTTTTCTCCCATGCTCACTATTCATATGTCAGATTGGATAGGTTTCTGATAAATGCACCTCCCTCTCCAACATCCATATAGTTGAATGCTCTCTCATCTTAATCTCAGATCACACACTGCCTACAATGGCTGTGATGGCTGTGGGCTCTTCCCCAGTATATCGCCCATGGAGACTGGACCCCTACTACTACAAGATCGAAGTTTCATTGCCTTTCTGTCCAATGCAATTAGGGAATTCTTAACTCACGACCAAAAGGGAGACATGTCCCATGGGTGCCACTGGAAAGCACTTAAGGCATACATTTGAGGACAGTTAATTTCATGCTACACCCACACCAAAAAGCTGGATGAAGCTGAGCTTGCTCAGCTCAGAGTTAAAATAGAAGCTTACGAAGAGGCCCACATGAAGAACCCCACTCCTCCTTTGTATAGAGCAGTTCAAAAGTTCAAGTGGCACTTTAATTTACTTAGCAGCTCCAACATAGAGTGCTCTAAACTTCTGACACAAGCAGAAGCATACTTTGATGGTGATGAGGATGGAATGTTTGGCTTGGCAGCTGCACAGCTGTAAGGGAGAGAGGACCATTGGTCAGATCAGAGATGAATCAGGCATACTATCCACAAACACTGCTAAAATTGGTGTAGAGTTTGGTTCTTCTATAAATCCCTATACAGCTCAGAGGTCTTACCCACATCCCAGCAGATAGATAGCATTTTTGGAACGGCTAGGATCTTGCCCATGGGCTCCTCTCAGGCTTCTGTTCTTGATGCCCCTTGGGTAAGGAAGAGATCTGGAATTCCATTAAGGCCATCAAGAGAAGTAAAGCACCGGGTCCTGATGAGCTTCCAATTGACATTTTTAAAACTTTTGCTTCTGATCTGGTTGAACCACTGTGGAATATGCTTATAGAGAGCATGGAGCAAGGTACGTTACCCCCATCCACGTGATCAGCCACAATCACAGTTCTCCCAAAACCTGGCAAGGACCTTACATTGTGCACCTCATATAAGCCCATCTCTTGTCTTATGGCAGACTAAAAAGTCCTGGCCAAGGTTATCACTACCCAAATTGAACCAGTCTTACCACACATAATTCACTCTGACCAAGCAGGTTTCATCAAAGGTTGTCAAAGGAAACATAATATTTGTAGAAAACTTAACATCATACATAATTGGTCTAAAAAGTCAGCATACCATGGGGCAGCAGTCCTTGCCTTAGATGCTGAAAAAGCTTTTGACCACATTGAGTGGGGGTATATGTTTGAGACCTTTAGGTGTATCGGCATGGGGCCACTGTTAATAAATTGGATCCAAGTGATGTGTTCATCCCTCACCACTCAAATCCTGGTCAATGGGGAATTGATGCCTTCCTTTACTATAGGACATGTCATACTCCAGGGGTGTCCATTATCTCCCCTAGTCCACATTATGTCCCTTGAACCACTAGCAGTAGCCATTCAGGGTCACTCTGGTATATGAAGCTTTTGGGGGGGTGAACACAAAATGGCTTTCTTTGCTGATGATTTATTATCATATCTGCAGAACCTGTACTTAGACCTGCCTGCAGTACATTCCCTTATGCATATATGACACCCTATCAGATCATAAAATAAACTGGACCAAAAGCAAATTATTGCCAACTGGCAAATGCAACAGAGCCACACTAATAGCAAACCGTGGAGGACTGCAATTGGTAGGCCATATCAAATATCTAGGGATTTATATTCCCTCCAGGCTTAGCCTCCTGTATGTACAAAAAAACTATCAACCCCTCCTGCTTAAACTATCTGAGGACTAAGAAAGAAAAGATGGCAACCCCTAACTTATCCTTTCTGGGTCACATAAATACCATTAATATGTTCATACTACCTAGGTGCCCATACCTCTCTCAGTCTTCACCTAGGAACAGAAGTAGGAGGTTGTTCAGGGAAAGAGGTTTGGTTTATTTTCTGTTTTAACTGAAATATTTGAATAGTTTTGTACTTGAAATTAGTTCTGTGTGTTAAAAATGACTACTTTGAGTTAGAACTGTTACTTGGGCTATGATATTATAACTATTGGGGCTTGTGTGCTGGTTGTGGGAACACTTGTTTGGCAGTGATAATTAGAGTGAAATATAAATGTGATGTTTGCCTGGTGGTGGAGCCCTCCCACACACCCTGTTTTGTAGGCTTTCTTAAATACAGAAAAGTCACTGGTGGGTTGGGATTGAAGGGCTGTGCACTTCTGTTTGTGACAGAAATTTGAAGCAACAGGAACTGGTGGGCCTGTGACATCATACGGTACCTGATGTCTGCATACGCACACTGTTAGCGGGACTGGACACACACACACTGGACTGTATGTGTTTGTGAGACTTGGGAACATTATTGGTGGGTTAAAATTGGATTCATGAACAACTGCAGTCAGTATATAGAGAGAGACTGTATTCCGGGGGAAGGGACTGAGAAAGGGGTGTGTGCCATTATGAACAGAGAGGGACAAACAGGGTGGCCACATTCCACCATGGCAGGCATCTTCGGAAGGGTTGTAGGCTGCACAGGCTGTGGGGTGGCAATAATTCTCAATTGGGCCTGGAGGGAGGGAAGCTGCCACTCTGTAGACAGCTATCTCGTATCAGGAGTGAAGTATATTGGTTAAGGAGTAAGCTGGGACAGTTGGGGGGGTGTCCAAGGAAAAGGGTGTGGATATGGGCAGCAGAGAGTGGGACTGAGGGAGGCTGGGGCAATGCTCAGAAATTACAGGACATTATGTTACAGCAAGCAGAAGGGGGATATTAAGGACAAAGGACCCTTAGATAGGGATGTTGATGCTAAGGGGAAAACTTACGGGGTAAACATTCCGAATATAAAGAGAGTGGAGGGGGAAGAGTCAGGAGGGGCTGTTGTGGGGAAGCTTAGAAGAGCAGACAGTGAGAAGGGAGGGGCTGTTGTGGGGAAGCCTAAAAGAGCAGACTGTGGGAAGGGAGCTTCTAAGGAGAACAGGGTAAGAGGGGAGAAAGAAGGGCAGTTTAGAGGGGCAGTCGGGGGAAACTCAGGTTACTTGATGGAGGCTGGCATACAGTGTTACAATAAATTTGAGCTACTAAGCAACCTAGAGGGGAGGAAGGGGTTGATTGAATGAGGAAACTGATACCGAGACTAGGGGAGGGAGTCGGATACCCGTAGGGCATCACAGACCAGCAATAGAAAGGACAGAAATAGTCCCAGAGGGAGAAGGGGAAACGTAAATGTTAAGCAGATGAAGGAGATGCAACATATTGCAGACATGAGGGAGGAGAGCATGACTGGAGAGAAACTGGAAGACAAGGAGGCAGGGGAGGGGGCCCCCTTCAGGAGGGGGGTCTGTACCAAGGATGGGGCCCTAGGTAAAGGGGACCCACAGAGGGCCTCTGGAGGTAGGGATATTATTACAAGGGGGGAGGATGGCGGTGTGGGGGAAGGGGAAACCATCAGAGCCAGGATAAATGGTTCAGATAAGAGAGGGTTAAAGGGGACACCTATTCGGGGGGATCTGAGTTAAGTGGGCCAAATAACAAGGGAGGCAGAAAGGGGAGGGTGAGAAGGGTGTCTCTAATAAGGTGGGAAGACGATCATGCAATTGAGATCACGAATAAAGGGGGGAGATGGGTGGTTGAGAGTGCATAGTGGAGGTAACCATAAGGATGATGGCGGTGTTAAGTTTCTGTTATTGGGAGACTTGATGATTAGGGGTATCCATTGGGAGGGACAAGGGGGTGGATGCCATAGCCAGGTGATGGTAGTGAGTATCTCTGGGAGGACAGTGCACAGAGCAAAGTTCATGGTGTACGAACTGGTTAGGGATTGTGAAGGGAAACCGGATTTCCTGGTGCATTTGGGAACTAACGATCTAGAGGGAAATAGTGTTTTAGAAATCCAAGCAAGGTTCCAAGAACTTGCCAGAGTCTGTCGGGATAATGGATGTAACATTTCCTTTTCGGATATGTTGACGGTACCAGAGGCCTCAGTGGAGAAAAAAATGAAGATCACAGTGGTTAATGACTGGCTCAGGAAGTGGGGTGAAGAAAGTAGGTCAGGGGTGTTAGGGAACTGGAAAGGAGTTTGGGAGGATAAGGGACTGTATGCCAAGGACAGGCTTCATCTTGCCCTGTTAAGGAAGGAAGTCCTTAAACTGGGGGTAGTTGACTACATTCAAGAAAGGTGGGGTTTAAACTTGTGAGGGGGAGAGGGATAAGGGAGGGGCTGACCAGAAGCCCTCTCCTCCGGATGAGGGGAATAGCCCTCAAACCCAAGGGGGGGAGAGGGAAACAGACTGGGGTAGGAGTTTTCAGGAGGAGCAGAGGGAGGATGGAAGTATAAGGAACCTGGGTGGGGTTTGACAAAGGGGATCAGGGATAAGGGGTGGGAGGTGGTGTTAGTAAATGCCAGGAGCTTGGGAAACAAGTTGCTAGAGTTCCAGGCCATGCTGTTTTGGGGGGGGCGGTGGATGTGGCGGTGGTCACAGAAACATGGTCCAACAAAAACCATGACTGGGACCTAAACGTGCGGGGGTACACTATGCTTAGGAATGATAGAAAGGAGGGCAGAGGGGGTTGAGTGGCTATGTTCATTAGAGATGACATAGAAATTGCTAGGGTAGAAGAAGCAGTGAGAAACGTGGAGGCCTTATGGGACAGCTTACGAACCCCGGCAGGAGGTAAGGTCAAGCTGGGTGCAGTATATAGGCCCCGCAGGATGGGTGATGTTCTGGAGGATGGTTTGCTGGACAACATCATTGCAGAGTGTGGACCAAAAAGGGGAGGGAGTGGTGTTGATGGGGGACCTCAATATGCCAGGTACAAACTGGGGAACCATGTCCTCTAAGGTGGCCAAGGAGCAGAGGCTGATGGACAGCTTCCAGGATGTGTTCTTAACACAGCATGTGATGGAGCCCACAAGGGAGGGGCATGTCCTGGACGTGGTTCTGGCGGATGGGGATCTGGTAAGGGGCCTGGTTGTAGAGGATCTCCTGACTGGGAGCGACCACAATACTGTCTGGTTTCAAATATGCATGAGGGAGGGGGGGAGATCTAGGACACTGGCAGTGGACTTCAGGGGGACAGACTTTGTGGGCATGGGAAATATTCTCAAGGATCACTTGAAGGGGATTACAGCAATGACAAATGTGGAAGAGATGGGAGGTCATAAAACTGGGACTTCATGAGGCAGTCAGGACCTATGCTAAGGTGAAGCGTAAGGGAGAGCAAGGTCACATAAACTATGCTGGTGGTCCAGTGAGGTTCAGGTAGCAGTCAGAGAAAAGAAGGCTGCCTACAAAAAATATAAAACAATGAGAGGGGATAGGGAAAATGAAATGTACCATCTTGCAACTAGAAAAATCACCAGGATGGTGAGGGGGGCAAAGTCCAGTAAAGAGCAGTGGCTGGCACAGGGGATACGGGGAGGAGAAAAGGTGTTCTTCTGGTACATTTGGGAGCGGAGAAAAACTAAGGGCCATCTCGGCAGATTGAGATCAGAAGTAGGGTGGGTGGAAAAGGCGAGGGACCAGGCAGAGGTACTAAATGTGTACTTTGCCTCTGTGTTCACTAGGGAGGGGGATGGGATATCTACAAAGCAAGGCACGATGTGGGTAGACGCGGTAGTGAGTGGGATCAGGGGAGCAACTGAAATGGAGCAAGAGGGAGGGAGAGGTATCCCAGGGGTGTCACATCAGGATAAGGATAAAAAGGCCAGTAAGGTGGAGGGGGCAGATGATGCTATCTCCACCGAAAGGGTGTGGTTAGCTCTTAAGGCCCTAAAGAAAGATAAATCTCCTGGGCTGGATGGCATTCATCCGAGAGTACTATGGGAATTGACGGACATACTGGCTGCACCCCTGGTGGAGCACTTCAACAGGTTGCTTGAGACAGGGAGGGTACCTAGGGATTGGCAAGAGCCACATGTGGTGCTAATCAATAAAGAAGGGGTCAAGAGAAGTACCAGATAACTATAGACCCATCAGCTTGACCTCAATGGTGGGAAAATTAATGGAGAGTATACTAAAGGAACAATTGGTGGTGTACTTGGAGGAGGTGGGAGGTCTGGATAGTCGATAACATGGGTTTGTGCCAGGTAGATCATGTCAAACCAAGCTTGTGGAGTTCTACGAATGGGTAACATCAGAACTGGACAAGGGAAAGGTTGAGTCTGGGAGACAATGGAGGTGTGCCTTGTAGATGTATTATTCTTGGACTTCAGCAAGGTGTTTGACTCTGTCCCCCACAATGGTCTGGTGGAGAAACTGATGGGGTTGGGAGTAGGCCATTTGATGGTCAGATGGATTGAAAACTGGCTAGCTGGATGCACTCAGAGAGTAGTGGCCGGTGGGGAGCTCTCAAACCCTAGAGAGGTCTGTAGTGGGGTACCACAGGGCTCGGTCCTGGGTCCGATCCTGTTTAATGCATGCATATCGGACATCAGGGAGGATATAGGGTGTGAAATGAGTCTCTTTGCTGATGACTCCAGGATGGGAGCAGTAGTTGAGGGGGAAGAGGGGAAGTTTAACCTGCAAGGGGACCTGGACACCCTGGAAAGGTGGGCTCACACATGGAAATTAAATTTCAATATCACCAAGTGCAAGGCGTTACATCATGGGCAAGGAAACCCTAAACACAGGTACACCCTGGGAGAGGAAGCAGTGGAGGCCTCAACAGGGGAAAAAGACCTAGGAATCATGGTGGATGCATGTATGAATAACTCTGAGCAGTCCAGAATAGTGGCTAGCAAAGTAAACAGGATGTTGGGATGCATCGTAAGGGGGATCACCTCTAGGAGCAGGGAAGTGATTCTGCTGCTGTACAATGGATTGGTTAGACCACACCTTGAGTACTGTGTACAGTACTGGAGACCACACTTGAAGAGGGACATACAGCTCCTGGAGAGGGTACAGAGAAGGGCAACTAAGATGATACGAGGACTAGGGGATTTGACATATGAGGACTGTAAAGAGAAGCTCTGCCTGTTTTCATTGGAGGAGAGGAGAGACAGGGGGAACATGATTGAGGTCGTCAAGTACCTCAAGGAAATAAATAGGGTAAACACGGAGGGGATCTTTAGACTAAAGCAGGGAGGTATCACCAGAGGGCATGGTTTGAAGGTGGAAGGGTGAGGTGGTGGGGGGGAGGAGGAAGTTTTCACTGAGAGGGTGGTGGATCCTTGGAACGTGCTGCCTGGCGAGCTGGTTCAGAGTTCCACAGTGGAGGACTTCAAGAGAGGGTGGGACAGACACAGAAAGCGGATGTATCAGATGATGGCCTGGCCCAGGGGGGTGGGAATGGATGATAGGGGTTTCTAGAACACAAGGTGTGGGAGGGCCTCGGTACCCAACTAGGGATCTGAGGTTTGAGCAGACTCGATAGACTGTAAGACCTAATCTGCTGGCAATTAGTATGTTAGCTAACAAACTTTAAACACCTCAACGCAACGTTACACAGATTGTTTCGGAAAGGGAAAACCACTCGCATTAAAAGGAATATTTTACAGTTGCTTAGAAAATTTGGTGGGATGGGCCTTTCCCATTTTCAGTATTATTAATTCGGTCTCCCAACTGGTCTTTTTTACCAATGAGTAAGGGGTCCCCTATACCTTCTTGGCTGCCTCTTGAGAGGAGGAACTTGGAAGTGACTTGCTCACTGATTGCCTCTCTAAAACCCGCTGAACCTTCTCTTTACCTGAGGCCACTAGCCCATTCATAGCCACCATAAGCAGGGTGTGGATTGCCTCCCACAGACACATTGGCTGCTTGCCAGTGCCCTCCCCATGCATGAGCCTTATTGCAGCAATGAAAGTAAAAGGCCCATATACAGTACAGCTTCACCAATAGATGCTCAGGTGACATCATCAGGGATTAAAAACTGTGGCTCAGTTGTATGGGGATGGAGGTAGGTTTCTACACTTCTCTGAACTTGAAGCTGACTGGAATCTTGACCCAGGGGATTTCTTTTTGTACTTCAATGTATGACATAAGCTGGGCATTAGTTTGGATAGTGGATCAGGCTGGGCAAACTTCTCTCCATTTAAAGAAGAGTTGTACATACCACAGCCTTGTAGCCAGCCCTAACAATCTTCTATTGTACCCTCCAGGGAAGCGATGATTCACCTGTGGTGGACATCAGGACCAAATGAGAGTGAGATCTGTTGGTAAAAATTGACACAGCCATCTGGTGCCAAGCAGATAACCACTTTCAAACCTCCTCACATAGCAATAAATTATGACAAATTCAACTTAATTTTATGTATATGATGTATATTACCCCTAGATAATTATACATTATTTACCCAGAGAGTCCTGATGAATGCCCTAATGCTCCTCTGAGGAGGCGGATTTCCTACATATGGCCTTAACATGCCAAAAAGTGTCACCCTTTTGGCATACGATGCACAGCACTATGACAAGGGAGTTATGTTCCCTCTAAATTCCTTCTGGAGCTCCTTTAGTGGTTGATCCATTTTATCCCAGGAGGAGTGGCAATTACAGCACTATGGTCCCTAGCCATGGTCACAGCCAGGAAAATGGTCACCCAAAACTGGATGTCGGCAAGCTCTCCCTCAATCCAACAATGGGCTTTGAATTTGAAATCATGTATGGGCTTGGAGACAATACAGATGTCTGCCACTGGGTTACCAGATCTTTTTACTAAAACTTGAGTCCCTTTGATAGAAGCTATTGAAAGTGGTATCTTCCCCCTATAACTGTGATTCCACATTTAGTGGCTGCTATTGCCATATATTCCCACCTGCTCGCTGCAACTTTGTGGAACTAACTGTGCTACCCTCACTAAATGTCATTGTTGTATTATCATTTGTGTTATAAACAGTCTTTGTCATATACGAAGAAATGCATGGTGTACACTTACCAGCTTTACTTGTACTCCTATATTAATGCTGTCAATAATCCTTGTAACCCAGTCATGTATATACCTTTGTTACTGTTCTTTACATTTTAATAAAAATATTGTACAAAATAAAAATCTGCATGAGATGGCCGTGGCCTCCCTCAAGACCAGCATGTTCACCATGTATACCTGTAGGGCTGCAATCCTTCATAAAGGAGTAAGCAAAGGACTCAGCATGATAAACCACTGAACAATGCAATTCAGGTAGCTAAATACCTGGCAGACAATTTTTTTCTGATGCTTTCAAGATAGGAACATATACCACAGCAATGGCCAACAGGGCCAAACAATCCTAATGCAGCACCCTTTCAGAGGATAACTTTTTTTTTTCACTCCTCTGCTCTGGGAACCCGCTCTTTCAAGCTGTCTACAAGGCACACTTCCACTGTCCCCCAGACTCAACCTGCACTTCTGGATCCTTCCTCCAGATCTCTGGTACCTCCGTTATAGGCAGATCCAACTTATACCTGTCGAGGGCTCTCCTGCTACCACCAGGAGGAAAAAAGTGCCTTTCACCAGTCGGTGACACCCAGAGGTGGAATGGCCAGACTGCTATGAGGATCTGGAAGTGCAAGAGGGACTACCAGGAAGGTTGACACCTAGGGTGCCCAGTGCAACCCTTTTCCATTTACAGGGCTCCACCCACCACCTGCATACATGCATCCACAGCGGCATCCTGGGGGTTGTGATGCTTGGCAGTGTGTGGTGACCCAAGCCTCCAAGAGTGCCACTACTGATGTGAAACACTGCTCTATCCCCACTCCCATCAGAAATTACAGAATTATTAAATAAAATTATTTTTAGTAGCACAGCATTTATCATACATATGTGGAAATAAATGGATTTATCACATGGATTTTGAGCCCATGCCTATTGCATAAAGGTATACCATTAAGAGAATGCCAAAAATAGAGCTTCATGAAATGGGTATCATAATCAGTGCCTGAGTGATAGTAGTGTTACAGAGCTCAAACCCTGTTGTAATGTTAACATGTTGCTGTGTTATCATGCTGCAAGTGTTGCACTTTAATGCTTGTTTTTCTGCCAGGTTATGTGTTTCTATGTTGTGGGCCCTGGAGTCAGTATATGTTACTCTGCCCCCTCCCAAGGTTCTCCCTCCCTCTGAGTTGCACCCACCCCTGGAGTTGTATTATTTAATCTGCCTCCCTCCCTCCCAAGGTTCTCCCTCTCCCTGTGTAGTGCCTGCCTCCAGAGGGGAATTATCAAAACTGCCATCACAGAGGCAACAAGCCTTTGTGTGAAGCAAATAAACAAATCAAAATGAAAGAAAAAGACACTGTGGTTCTCAAGAGAGGTGGCTGTGAAAGTCAGGAAGAAAAAAATAGCATTCCGGAAGTATAAGGAAACACAGAAGGAGCAGGACAGAGAGCTGTACCAGTTAAGGCAGAAAGAAGCAGGGAGGGAAGTCAGAATAGCAAAGGCCCAAACTGAGGAAAAGATAGCCAACTCAGTTAAGAAGGGGGATAAAACCTTCTATAGGTACATCAGCGAGCGTAGAAAGACAAAGGGAGGGATAGTGAGGCTGAATAGAATGAACGGTGGGTGGGCAGAGGGGGACAGTGAAAAAGCAGGAATACTGAACGAATATTTCTGCTCAGTATTCACAAAAGAGGAGGGGGAAGTGCCTAATCCAATTAACAGAAGACTCTTGATAGGGGTCAATCCCAGTCCTTTCACAGAAGAAAGGGTTTTGCAAGAACTCCTAAAACTGAAGGTGGACAAAGCAATGGGTCCTGATGGAATTCACCCAGAATTCTAAAAGAATTAAGGAAGAAACTAGTGAAACCACTGGCTACTCTTTTAATAAATCATGGGAGGATGTGTGGTACCGAGGACTGGAGGAAGGCGGATGTGATTCCCCTTCACAAAAGTGGGACCAAGACAAGGCAGGAAACTACAGACCTGTCAGTCTGACCTCTGTGGTAGGAAAGTGATGGAGTCACTTCTGAAGGAAGAATAGTTGAGTACCTAGAGGTCAGTGGAGCACAGGATCCAAGGCAGCATGGGTTCACAGCGGAAGGTAATGTCAGACTAATCTAATAGATTTCTTTGACTGGGTGACCAAAGTAGTAGACCAGGGAGGGGCTGTGGACATGGCCTACCTAGACTTTAGCAAGGCATTTGACACAGTCCCACACAAAAGATTATTAGTCAAATTAACCAGCCTGGGAGTGGGTCCCAGGGTGGTAGCCTAGCAAAACATTGGCTGGACAATAGGACACAGAAGGTAATTGTAAATGGAGCCCACTCTGAAGAAAGGGCGGTTACCAGTGGGGCACCGCAGGTTCAGTATTGGGTCCAGTCCTTTTAATGTCTTCATCAGTGACATTGCAGAGGGACTGAAGGAAAGTATGCCTTTTGCAGATGACACAAAGATCTGCAACAGGGTTGATACACAAGGAGGCGTGGAAAGGATGAAAAGGGACTTGACAAGGTTGGAGGAATGGTCAGATGTATGGCAGCTAGGATTCAATGCAAAAGTGCAAAATAATGCACCTGGGAAACAAGAACCCAGGGAAGAATACACAATGGGTGGGGAGGTAGTAACAACAACAAAACAGGAAAGGGACCTGGGGTAATCATATCAGATGACCTTAGGTTAGCAAGCAATGTGAAAAGCAGTAGGGAGGGCTGGGGGTATACTGGGATGTATAGGGAGAGGCATCAGCAGCAGAAAACAGGAAGTTGTTATCCCTCTGTACAGACAGTTGGTGAGACCCCATCTGGAATACTGTGTCCAGTTCTGGAGACCCCATCTCCGCAAGGACATAGACAGGATAGAGGCAGTCCAGAGGAGGGCAACTAAAATGGTGCAGGGTCTGCAAGAGAAGCCGTGATGAGGAGAGACTAAAGGAGCTTAATATGTATACCCTTGAGGAAAGAAGGGAGAGGGGGACATGATAGAAACTTCAAGCACCTCAAGGGAATCAACAAAGTCCAGGAGGGTAGCATCTTTCAGAAAAGAGACTTGCAAGAACAAGGGGACACAATTTAAAGATAGAAGGAGGGCAGTTCAGGGGCAATGTGAAGAAGTATTATTTCACAGAGAGGGTAGTGGATGCATGGAACAGCCTTCCTGAGGAAGTTGGGGGTCTAAAACTGTGGAGAATTCAAGAATGCATGGGACAGACATAAGGCAATTCTTGTGGGGGGCAGGAAGATATAGTCTTGTTGGTTAACTAGGATCTGCAGCCTATCCTGTAGGTAGGGAAATGGGCAGACTAGATGGGCCTAGCGGTCCTTATCTGCCATCAAAGTCTATGTTTCTATGTTTATTCTGCCCCCTCCTGTGGGTTTTATATCGTCTTGCTGTTGTGACTTCCATTGCCGTTACATAGGGTGCTGTGCAGGGTAGCGTAGTATGTGCTGTTTGCATCTTGCAACATGGTTACATGTAGCCCTGATCTGTGTCAGCATTTTTTGTGCGTGGGTTTTTACACACAGAGATTCAAACAACTTTAATGTGGGTGAGCCTTGCATAAATATATTTAGGCAATAGGCTTGGACTCAAAATCTATGTGATGAATACATTTATTTCCACATATGTGTAACAAAATTTAGAACCTAAAATTGATCACACATATGTGTGAAAAATGCAAGCTGTCAGTCAAAATCCCCCCTGCCCACACTCCTTCTCCAGTTTTACCACAGTGAGTCTAACAAGAACAACAGCCCCCACAAAAGTGACCCTGAGCTCTGCCCTCCCTTCCTTCTTTATCATTGACTATATGAAGTTTATTCCACAATTTTTTTTCACAGCCCCACAGTCAATGCCCATCTCCTAAAGCTTTTAACAAACCTGGATTCACACCAGAACAAAACAGTTTTTTTCCAACTGAAAGTGCACGCTACTTGTTTTCTCCCCCCACACCCTTTGCCTTACTTCAGCCTTACTTTAGCTGCCTACTCTCATCCCAAAACATTTTCTTTGCACTTCAGTTACTACTGCATGTGCAATAAGCTCATAAAACAGGATTTACATATTTTATTTCTTTTTTCTTCAAATTGCTCTCATCACTGTTCTGGTCCCCTTGAACTGCTTGACTGCTTGTTCACTCAGCATTCGTTTGTGTTCTACCAATGCTTAAAATCAGCTCTGCACTCCCTGATAATCCATCCCCAAAGAAAAATAAAAAAGATAAAGAAAAGAACAGTGCCTCAGATCAGACAATGGGCATTACTCCATCATCCCACTCACCCACAATACCATCTCCTTACCTGCTCCCCGTCTGCCGACTCCTGCTCCCTTCCCCTTCCACTCTGACGTCTGTCTCTTCTTTGCAGCTCACATTTCCTCGGTCCCACTCCTCCAACTTTACTTAACACACCTCGCCCTCAAATAAAAAAAAAAAAAAATAAGACTTTAAAAAGCATGATCAGCCAGATAATTAATTAGCTCTGTTTGAATGTTTAAAAAACACACTGAAAGGCCAGCCTGGTGGCACAGAGGGCTGAGACGCTGGTGCCTTATCTCATGCTACACCGGTGAACCGGGTTTGGGAAATGACCTCGGGTTACCAGGGTGCCAGCTTTGGGGGAGGGTTGGAGTGAGATAGAGCCTTGGCTCTCCCCTCCAGTGGGGTGAATGCCCACCCATTTGTAGTCCTGCTCCGACTGGGTGGAGGTCCAGTGGGTGTGTAGGTGGCAACTGACAGTGACAAAGTCAGGGGAGGGGCGGAAGGGGCCACCAGATCCTGCCGTGTATGAGCACCTCCACGCACGTACATGCATGTGTATGCTGTGGCCCCAGGGGGAAGGGGGAGTAAATAAGAAAAAAACCTAAAAGTATAAAATGAAAAAAAAAACTAGCAAGCAAACCTGTCTCCATCACTAAGCGAGAGACAGACCTGACTTATTTTTGAAACTCTCTACCCCATCTATATAAAAACAGTCAATCACAACAACTCAGATAAGGCGGAAGTTTAACTCAGTTAAAAAAAAAAATCACAAATAATTAAAAAGAAAGACGAACCAATAAAAAAATAGAAACATCGCACAAAATGCAGGCCTATTTCAACAGCAGGCCATCACAAATCCCATAAATATTATATATATTTAAATTGCAAAAAACTTTGTTAATGCATCAGTTAGGGTTGAAGCATCAAAAGTAGGGAAATGTGGCATTAGGGTTTCCAGCCCTAACACCCCACCCACCCCCACCACCCTGCAGAGATGAAGAGGCATGAGGAGGCAGCACTGGAGTCATCAGCCCTAACACTCACCCCATTTCATTAGAAAATAAGCTGGGTGGGTGCAGCATAGGAGAATGGGGTAAGCATTAGGGCTGACAACCCAATGCCACCTCCCGATGCCTCTTCATCTCTGCAGGGTGGGGGTGGGGTGTTAGAGTTGGAAATCCTAACACCACATTTCCTACTTTTGTCACTTTAACCCTAACTGATGCATTAATGATGTTTTTTTGCAATTTATTTCCTTACTTTTTGAGATAGTATAATCATATTCTAACTTGGGCCCTGCATTCCCATTCCTCAATCGATGTGCATATGTACATAGGTATGGAAGCACATACTCATACATAGTTTCCTGCCCTGCACTTCTATTTATAGCACAACAGTGATGGAATTGTAAGTGTTGTCATGTTATCATCACACCTAATGTACCACTATACAAAATATTCAAATCCCCTCCAAAACATAATTCTGTGCAACTGCAATGCCATTTCCGCACCACAGCTGTGAAAACACATTTTGACCAGGATTTGAAAAATGACAGGTGTCACATACATTTGGTGGGGTAATGAAACATGTCCATCTACAAGATTTGGGGTCAAAATATTTCTAACTAACAAAGTTACGAGCATGCATATTGCAACTGCAATGAGCCGTCATAACTCAGCATTTTGAGACTTTTTGACCCCACATTTTTAACATGGGCTTTTGGGGACTCCCACCTCATAAACAATATGACTGTCATTACATAAATCCCACTGGAAAGGTGACTGACAACTAACTGTGAAATCACCTTTCCAGTGGGAGTTGCCTAATGACAGTCATATTATTCATGAGGTAGGGTCTCCAAAAGGCCATGTTGAAAATATGGGGTCAAAATTCCAAAAAAACAGCTGAGTTATGCATAATAGTAGGCCCCCTCATTGAAATACATTGAAGCGCAATTACCTTAGTTAATTTTGCAGTTGCCGATTCCAGCAGCAAGACATGTGTTTGATCAGTGGAGCGGGTCTTGATCCTGGGACCTCCTTTGGTAAGTGGTGGTTGGTGGAGACATCATGGGAGTGTGTGGAGGTGGGAGAACTGTGGGTGGTCAGGTAAGGAGGTGGGGGAGAGATTGGCAGTGGACTTTTTTTCTTACAGGTTACAAAAAACAGACAATGAGGAACTGTTTTCTTTTTCTAAACTAAAAAAACATTTTTGGGAGAGTTGGGAGGGATGCCACTGCCCACCACAACTAGGCACAGCAATTCCAGGGGTGGGGAAGGGTACCACTAGACCCCAGGGATAACAAAGAAGTGGTGAATAAAAAAAAAAATTATATAGCAAATACAAAATAGGGGAAAAAAGACTTTTTAATAATAAACACTCTATATATGGGGGTTGAGGGTAGGAGTTCCACAAGACACCAGGGATATAAACGACGGGCCAAAACCTCAAGAAAAATTATTTTCTCGGATGAGATGGCCACAAAAATGATAAGATTGCCATAAGGCAATCCCTATTTGGCACCTGATATCCTTATTCGCAACCCCTATTCATCAGTGGTGAATAAGGAAATTGGCTGGCGAACAAGGATTTCCTATTTCATGACCAGATGGCCAAAACAGCAGTCCTTGTTTGCCCAAAAAATCCTTGTTCACCATCCTGATTCATCACTGAAATGGGCAAATCAAACACACAGGACCATATATTATGAACAGCCAAGATACCGGGCTGATAAAATAGTAAGGATAGAACATCAACATAAGTATAACCTAAGAAACATACAATCAAACCTTGCCAAAGCATCAAAACCCAAAAATAAGTATGGCAACATGACATTCCTTGTAAATTCTTCATCAGTATTGATAGATGACTCAATCAAGGGACAAAATGCAAATCCAAAACTTTTTTATTAGTGCTCTAAAACAAGAACTGAAAACTCACTGAATATCTAATGGGTAAAGTACAGGCAGATGAGCATCACAGCGAATGACTATACAGCTAGTAGTTGTCTAATCAATTGCCTGATTGTTTTTAGGTATACGGTTTTATTTAATGTTTGTTGTTTGTCTTTCGTATTTTTGAACAATTGTATGTTTGTATGTATGGTTCTACATTTTGTAAATCTCTAAAACAGAACCATCTTGTAAATAGGTCCTGGGACCTAATGATGTGCTTTGAGACCTAATCCCATAAAAAACTTAAGATTTTAATACTACAGTACTACACTGGCGAACCAGGAGATCAGCTGGCAAACAAGGATTAGTGATTTAATGACCAGATGGCCAAAATTGCAATCCTTGTTTGCCAGAAATTCCTTGTTCACCATCCTGATTTGTAACTGGCGAACAATGATTTCCATTTTCATGACCAGATGGCCAAAGCTAAAATCCTTGTTCACCAGAAAAATTCCTTGTTCACCATCCTTATTCATCATGGTGAACAAGAAAATCAGCTAGCAAACAAGGACTGTACTTTTGGCCATCTTGTTGTGAAAAAAGGAAACCCTTGTTCACCAGCTAATTTCCTTGTTCACCAGAGATGAATAAGGACTTGCAAACAAAGAACCTAGCAAGTGGCTAACAAAGATTTAAAATGTTTAAAAATATAAAAAAGAGGAAAGAAACATGGAAAACCAGAAAGAAGAGCTCATCAACTCCCAATGAGCAAGAAGTATAATATATGTGTCAAACAGACTTCCCTGGGCAGAGTTATGTCAATTTTTTCAGCCTGAAATAAAAAAAACAAGATGGCAGCTCACAAATAAGGAATTTTTTCTGGCAAACAAGGATTGTCCCTTGTGAACAAGGAATGACCCCTCACAAACAAAGATGCTTGTCCGTTCCATGCAGCTAACCTGAAAAATGAAAATCCAATTGAAAATATTGGGAAATTAAAAATGCTATAACTTTGGAAAGGATTAATAGTTCTTCACCAAATAAATGCTGGCCTGTTCTGTGACCCAAGCTCTTTCTACCATAACACTTACAGAGCAAAATTCCACAGCATTTCTGCGAAGCAAGATGAGAAAAAAATGCAAAAAGTGGCACCGTTTCAGTTTTTTTCACTATCCAGATCTCAGAATCTGCAAATCTGAATGAAATGAAATCTGACACATCAAGATACCTACCCAAGGAGACTATGCATGCAAAATGTTGTGCAAATCCATTAAATAGTTGCAAAGTTATTAAAGTGCAAGATTTCATGTTTAACACAGAAACTGTGGCTCAGCCTTAACTATACTGGCGCTACCGCACCACTAAAATATATAGATATAGATATATACAGTTAAGCCCTCCAGGATAAAGCACGATATCACAGGTTTACTGCATGACAAAATGGACTAATTCCCATTGAAATTGCATTGTTTGCTGCAGTAACTCTACTGCAGAATTCTGCAGTGCTGCACTCCATCCTGATGGGCGTCACTGTATATATTCTATACAAAAAACTGTGTTAATGCATCATTTAGGGTTAAAATACAAAAATCAGGAAATGAAAAATCTTTAGGGTTGCCCCTCCCCCATGGACCCACCAATCATCACAAGATTGACAGATGATGGGGTTGTGAGGCCTAAATGTTGCACCATTCCTTGTGTAATCATATTGAGAAGCAACAGTGAACAAGAATGGGGTAACATTTAGACCATGTCCGAGATATAATATGTTAAAGTTTGAGATTTTCATTCATCGGAGTTGTAGAATTCCACACCTGTTGACATTTTCTAGACACAACAACTGAAAAGTACATCCATGACACTAAGGCTAGGTACCTTATCAATTTCAAGGAACCACCACAATGCAAAACACTGTCCACAAAAAGTAAATTGCGTCACGCAATATTTCCGAAAAAAATATTTTCTCTAACACATAAACACCATAATTCACATGTTCAGGACATGCTGTCAACACCCTCCACATTTCAAGTAAAAAAACCAAACCATTTCCAAGATATTTAAACTTAAAGATTGTGAAAATTAGCCTATCTATTCCATTATAAAATCTAGCCATCTTGTCCCTCCCTCGCAATCAGAGATGGGAATCAAAGAATCCTGCGATCAAAGAATTTGCAGGCTCATGATCAAAGAATAAAAAATTGTGAAACTCGAGTTTTAGGCAAAACTACATGAAACCACCACCATGCCACGATAGAACGAAGCCCCCTGAGGAAAAACCCACCCTCATTTGTGTTCCTAGGCCACCCCTGAGCTGAGAAATTTGAATTTTTCAAAGGGCCATCTAGTCATGCCCTCACAATGCAAGATCACGATCAAAGAATCTTGCAATAAAAGAATTTGCAGGCTCATGATCAAAGAATAAAAAATGGTGAAACTCGAGTTTTAGGCAGACTTACATTTGTGTTCCTAGGCCACCCCTGAGCTGAGAAAATTGTATTTTTACCTTGCGATGCAAGTTCGCAATCAAAGAATCTCACTATCAAAGAATTTGCAGGCTCGCGATCAAAAACTGTTAGCAAGTCACGATCAAGGAACTTAAAATGTTATAACTCTATTTTTTGACGATTTTGGGTGACACCAAAGGCATGGGTCGATAGATCGAAGCCCCGTGAGTAAAACTCGTACAGGTTTTACTTCAGGAGTAACCCCTGAGCCGAGATATTTGATTTTTTCTGACGGAATTTAAAAAACAAGATGGCATACCACGTGATCAAAGAATTCGTGGGGACAAAGATTCTTTGACCACGAGAATTTGTTGTGGTGCTCTTCAGTATATACATAAATATATACTGTGTGTATGTATATATATATATATATATATATATATAAATTTTAGGGGCGCAGTCGTGCCCCTATAGTTAGGGTTGAGTAAGCAGTTTAATGTTAAACCCCAAATTGTGCATGCTAATTACTTTGCAACTGTTAAACAGATTTACAGGAAATATAGAATGTGTAGTCTTGGATGGTAGCTCTCTTGATATGCGAAGTTGCGTGTTGATTGGATTTGCAGTTTTTGTGCAGCGAAGCACCAGAAAACGCGTTTTTCGCTTTGTTTTGCCCATTGCACTGTGGCCACACCATTTGGAAGTTTGGTCTGAACATTTCAGGGTAGACAGAGGTTTCCCCAAAGAACAATCCGGTGTTGGTTTGGTGAAAAAATATTAATCTGTTCCAAAGTTATTTAATTTTGAATTTTCAGGTTCTGAGCATGCTCAGTTCAGTCTTTTGAATATATAGTATGCATATTTGTTGCAGTTTTGCTACTCCTGCTCATAACTTAATGTTCACAACACAACTTGGCATATCAAGAGATCTACCATCTGAGACTGTGCATTCCAATTTCGTGCAAATCTGTTGAATGGTTGCAAAGTTATTAACAGACATACTGTACTAGACAGTCCCAAATATGTGAATGAAGTCATTCATATATTTGGGACTGTCTAATACAATATACTCTCTGTGTGGTGTATAGCCCATACTGTACCTATTGGGTGGCCTGGCGGTATGCAAGCGGGTTGCCGATGATGGGAGGGAGCAGGGTGGGCAAGGGGTGATGTGTGGGTGGGAGGGTGGGGTGCCACTAGATCACCAGGGAAATGTGATATGGCGCTGTACCATGATCGTGGCAAAGGGCAGGAGGGGTACCACTAGACTACCAGGGAATTACATGACTGATGTATTCCGGCAATCAGGGACATGGGAGGGAGGGGGCCACTAGACTACCAGGGAGAGCCTATCGTTACATTTATGGGGCATCAGGGACTCGGGAGGAGGGTCCACTGGACTACCAGGGATATGTGTGTGCTTGTGGACGGTGTTCTGGATGGGTGCGTGACCACCCACAGCTGGCAACTGCTGTGTTGTGCCCTGTAAAACAGCAGCCTGCCTGTGGGTGGACGGGAGTTGCTCCACAGTTTCACGGGCTCAACTTTGAGCCCCCCTATGTGGCACAATGCATTGGAGCACTGGCATATGCACCGCATATCCCGGGCTGAATATCAGGATGTGTCACATATGCAGTGGCATGCCTCCTGCATCTGCGTCGAAAACACTTACGCTGCGCCCCGGCACATCGGGCTTTGTGCTGCACCAGGCAGCCTTCTCAATATCCCGCATGGGTGCACTGCAGGGTTGCACCAGCGTAACCCCTTTGAATATCCCAGCCTAGTATTCCAAAATATAACACCAAAAAGAAAAAAAAAACCTGCTTGACTGAATGCTTCCATCAAGAGATTGATAAATAACAAAAACAGAATGTATAAAAAACTAAAACAAAAAAATACACCTATGATTCATCAGGCCTATAGAGAATGCGTCAAAGATGTTGAAGTAAAAATCAAGAAGGCAAAAGCACAGTTTGAAGTGGAGCTAGCAAAAAAAGTGAAGGATAGTAAAAAAAAAAATCATTCTTTTTCCAACGTCAACAGCATGAAAACAGGCCACAGCATGATAGGCCCATTTATGAATGATTCAGGACAGACGGCTACTACCAAGGAGATGGCTGATATTCAGAACAGATACTTTTGTTCAGTCTATAATGATAGTAATCCAGTATAACACACTGGCAAGGATGTGTCTAGGCCCGGGAATATAACTGTCAATCCTAATTATGTACTGGATCAGCTTAGAAAGTTAGATATCAGCAAATCACCTTGCCCTGAGTGCTTATATCCAAGAGTCCTACAGTAATTAGCGGATGTACTGACCCAATCAAGTACCTGTATTTTTCAGGTTTGTCTTTTTTTTTCTTAGTACTTTTTTCCCCCTGGTCACCAGCCTGCTTACCTTACACTTCCAGGCATCTTCCTGAGGTTTCCGGCCGCTGTCCCAAGGACCCCCCAGCTCCATGTTCAGGCCCACGGCATACCCCCGTGGCAGGAAAGTGGAGAGATCCCCTCGCACTCTCATACCAGGGCAAGATCCAGTGAGCCACATACCCTCGGCACCCAGCAAGTCCTCCTTGGAGACGGCCATCAAGCCCCATGACTGGTGACCATATTTTCCGATTTTCTCCCCATGAATGTCTGTGGCATGCAATGACAACAAGGGACAGGAGCGCACGCTACCACATGCGCCTCTTCCTGGCATCTGCCACAGCACATCCCCCCACTCTGCCCATGGTCTGCAGTTGCTCCCAGCCATCCCTAGAGGCCACTAGGCCACCAGAGCATTCCACCCCCCTCCCTGGAGAAGGACAGCAGTCCGATGGATGCTCAATCCTTCTCCTCCACTGCCGACCTCCGACGACCTAGGCTCGTTCCCAAACCCGGGTCGCTGGCATGGTGCAAGGTGTGTCGTCCAGTGCCCAACCCTCAACGCCACTGGGCTGGCATTTTTCAGGCCTCTCTTGACACAGGAACAGTACCCTTAGATTGCAAAACCGCCATAATAGTCCCCATTCTGAAAAAAGGGCCCAAGTCTAAACTGGACAACTTTAGGCCCGTGAGTTTTATTTATTTATTTATTTGCTTTTGTTAACCAGGTAAGCACACTAGACAGCCAAGTGCCTATTTTCAGGAGCAACCCAGGAGAGTTACAGGTAAAAACTTCATACATAAACAATTGAGGAAGCGTAAGGAATACACAGTAAAATAACAGGCAATGGAGTGCAGGCTCTAGAGCAAGGTAGGTATACATAGTTTAACCTCCATGTTAGGGAAGGTTATAGAAGGGTTAGTTAAATTTCTGACTTTCTAAAATCTCATGACCTGGTTGACCCTGTACACCATGGGTTTACAAAGTCCAGACCCTGCCAAACAAATATTCTGGCTTTCTACGAGAATGTTAATAAAGAGTTGGATCTTGGGAATGCAGTTGATGTGGTTTATATGGACTTCACTAAAGCTTTTGATAAATTGCCCCATATGGAACTATTAAACCTATTGGATGAAATTAATCTGAACAGTAATATCTGTAACTGGGTGTCAGCATGGCTGCAGGGGAGAAAACAAAGGGTAACCATCAATGGGGTACTTTCCGAATTGGCACCTATCACTAGTGGGGTTCCCCAGGGCTCGGTCCTGGGACCAAGTCTGTTTAATATATACATATCCTCCCTTAAACTAAGCAACCCAAAAATATGGCTTGATAAATTTGCAGATGATTGCAGATTAGGGACAGTAGTGAACAATCTAGAAGATGCTGCACCCTTACAGGGTGCTATTAATGTGATCTCGGAGTGGACAGAATCGAATAAATTAGTCCTGAACAGTGCAAAATGCAATGTTATGCATTTTGGTATACATAATGGAGCGGTCTCTTATAAGCTTGCAAATATTGCACTCACAGATATGAAAGAGGAAAGAGAGTTGGGGATTAAGATTACTGATGATCTTAAATTTGGTTCGCATTGTAGGGCACAAGTAAAAAAAATCAGAATCTGAATTGCATTCTCAGTCTCAGACATATATTAAGCAGGGATGAGAGGGTATTAACTCCACTCTATGTCACACTAGTCAGGCCCCATTTGGAGTACTGTGCACAGGTTTGGTCCCCTCAGAACAGGGAAGATATTAATAGATTGGAAGGAGTACAGAGAAGAGTTACCAGATCTATAACAGGTTTAAAGTCCAGACCATACGCAGAGAGATTATCATCCCTCAATCTTTATTTCCTTTACTATAGGAGGTCGGGGGGTTTGTGTTTATTATATAGAATCATGGGTGACGACAAGCTCCGGGCTGAGATTGGAATCAAGCCCAAAAATGGTTGGTGTAGCAGTAGAAAATATAACAAACAACTTCTACATTCTAAGTGGAACCGCAACCAATAAAAGAGCTGGTTGAGTCAAAGGGTGGTAGTTCCTTGGAATGAACTCCCATTAGTTGTTGCTGACAGTCCCAGTATGAATAATTTCAAGAACAACTTAGATCGACACTTTGGCCAGTTAACTACTCAATTTTAATTTGGGTACATGGCAAGCTCTGCGGACATTGTCTACCAGCTTGAATTTACCTGTGAAACCGATGAAATCCTTTCTTGAGAAAAGATATCCTTCAGTTTCCAAATAAGTAAAAGTGGTAAATCTAGGCTGAACCATTCATACTGTAAATGGGCTCAAGAATTGCTGAACAGTGGTAAGACTCAATATCTAGTAAATGTAGGCCTACTTGATTATATGAAGCTATCAATGTAGATTTTTTTTAAATGTCAGGTTCTCATTTTTTCCAGGTAGAATCTGATATAACTTTGTCAATGAGTTTAAAATATGTGAATGTAATACACAAAGGGTGGCATGCATTTTATTCCATAGGCTGCTGGAATTCACACATACCACTCTCCAGAAGGTCTGCTGGCCCTCCCTTACCGTTCTGCTCCTCATCAACCACTCTCTAACCCCTTGGTCCTCATGAATGCTGCCTGCCATCTGCCCCCTCTAGGGGTATTATTTAACCTTTTCTTTATACTTGAACTTCCTCTGCCCCACCTCCCACTCATTGCATTGCTAGGCCCTATCCATTCCCTGTGGTTCCCCTTCAGTTTCCAGTCACAAAGTCACCCATTTCAATATGTGCACCTGCACCCTGTTGGTTCATGTCAGTGGTGGGGAAGGCCCATTTGGCTAACCTTGCTTATGTAGGTGTGCCCTGCCTCATCTCCATTTCCTCACCCTTACCTACTGAAGTTTAACTGAGCTGTGATGTGTGCTGCAACTCACTGCCTTGGTACCCTGGTGTCTTACCTGTTGCTGTGCAGCAGGTCTCTCTTAAGTAACTGTCAACCTCTCCATCAATTGCCCTAGTCCCTGAGGTGCTTGTTTATTTGTTTATATATTTGTTGACCGAGTAAGGACTCTGGGACAAGCCCATTTTCAGGTCTGACCCAAACAGAATAACAAATACAACGGTATACAAAACATTTAAGAAGCCAGTAAGAACATAATTAAAAACATTTACTTACATTTGAAACATGATTAAACCACTTCTCCCTACACCATTATTTTATCCATGAATTAAAGTGAAAATAAAATCCTGTACTGTCTCTTCTCTCCTTTGTGTGGCCTCAGTAGGAGCCTGTAGACAGTTACTGGACCTGTTCTCTCAGTGTTCTGTGTAGAGTACAGAAACTCTACTGAAACATTTCTACACTCCCCCTGGCCGGGTCATTCATGCCTATATACAGTATATCACTCTTTCTGGCTTCCCTCCCTCCATATTGATGAGTTCCACTACCTCAGACCTGAGCCTGGCTGCCATAGCACCAGGGCTACGGTGAACCTTCCTCATTCCCAAGTTTGTAGGACACACCATCCACTCCATCACCTGAAAATGGAGTCTCCATATACTATCTCCTTACTAGTCCTGCTGCCTCATTTGCAGCTTTTGTTCTGTCCCAGCTTACCTTTTGTTGATGATGTCAAGTTCTAGTATCTATAGTCACTTAACCCCATTGGAAATACTATAACTAGACAAATCTGCATCCTGTACTCCTTACCTGTGATGATACCCAGTTATGGGGTTGCTTGTACTTGGATTTTATACAACATATGAGTGCAATGTGATTTTACTTCAGCCCTACTATTTTTACTATTTCTTAAGTTGGGGCCTATCTCATGTATGCTTCTTATTTGTCTCAGTATGTAAATTGTGGTTATTAACTTGTCTCTGCATGACAACTGATATTTCTAGATGTCTCAAAATGTAATCTGTGATTGTTAACTTATCTGTGATTATTAATTTGTTCTCTTTATGTAAACTGTTTTTATTGAATATACTGTAATTAACTCCGGGTTGCTCCTGAAAAAGGGACACCATGTCTCAGTGGACTTACCTGGTTAACAAATGTCAATAAATAAATACATTTTACACCTATCTTTGTGGAAGGACTATTTCACAGACATTTTAAAATGATTGTATTGTTTTGTTTATATTTTTGCAAATTATCCATTCTAAAATATAGCCTGTGGCCATTTTATAAAACAATAAGACATTGTCTCCAGATTTGTGGTACTACTGACATAAAAATACACTTCAGTGTTTTGGTGAATAGAGTATGAAGTAGTGGTACTTGTGTGACATAGTTTACTTTTGGCTTTTCTCTATTCCCACCCTTGGTAGAGAAACCAGGTAGTGAGTAGGAAATAGAAAGCCCAGTACCAAGGGTGAGCAGAGTGCCAAAGAAGGAGGAGGCAGGGGTGGATGGTGGGTGTTTCACAGCACGCTAAGCAGGGAACTGCTGCAAGAGGCTGGTCTTTAAAGGGAATGTGGGAGGAGCTATTCCTCCTCATTGAACCTCAGGCTTTAGCCCTCCCATTCAATGTTTTGGTGAATAGAGTATGAAGTAGTAGTGCTTGTATAACATAGTTTACGTTTGGCTTTTCTGTATTCCCACCCTTGGTAGAGAAACTGGGTAGTGTGTAGGGAATAGAAAGCCAAAAAGAATTACCAATGAATGTCCCAAAGAGTGTGATTACCTCCTCAAACTCACAGAGAGTATGACCAGTAGCATGCAGGAGAGGAGAAACCCCTCAGGTGGAGGAAACCTCTGAGGACCAATGGCTACTGACCCGCCTGCCCTCCAGGTAAACTAAGAGGAGATGAACCTAGGTTCTAGCAACCATATGCTAATTTCAGAGGAAGGTAAACTGCGTGGAGAGGTGACTGTCCATCTTCATAAGTCCATTGGATGATGCGTTCTGGAAGGACAATTCTGAAGTTGAAGAGGTAGGTCTATTCTGAAGGAGCATCCGTATCCTGAAAATGGAGTAGGTCCAGTTGAAAAGGGGCGAATGCAGTCCAGGATTCCAATGTGGTGACTGATGATATCCAACGGGATTCCAGAGACAAAGTGAGGATGAAGCACATGATTTGATAAATGTGTGCTGCCAGACTTTAAACAGTGGGAAGTATGTTGAGTTATGAAGCCATAAGGTAAACAATCTAACTTTGTAGCAGGTTTGACATTCAAGTTAGAGTCTGAAGGTTTGGAGTTAAGTGGTGAGTGATAAGTTGTAATGTAGACATCCATGAAGAGGATGAAGGAGTTGGACAGCATCTTCAGGTACATAGTAAGAGGAGTGATGTGGAAGATTTTAGACCAATGAAGGAAGGTTGGTATATGCAGTAGAGATGGTAATTGAATGTATATGGAAATAATTGGAAGTTCAGTACTATGAATTCAAGAGCTGATTTGGGTATTGATGCAATAATGATACTTGTAAAGGCTCTTGCTGGTCTGCTGGTAGGAAAAGGTAGATATGGGTATTGCTGTAGTGTAATGACTGTTTTTGCCTTACTGGTTGATCCAATGTCTAAATGCTGTAGGAAGCCGAGAAATGGGTCTTTGAAGGAGTCTGTAGACTGATGTGGCAGTGGGAATTTGAGAGTTGTGTAGAAAGCTGGGGGGTGCCTAGCATTTTAGTCAGATACAGGCCTGTTGAGAGGCATGACTAGGATAGTGAGACAGCCAGGTCGGTTGCAGATGTGCAGATTGAGGAATCAGTGGAAGCCTGCTGTCTGTGAAAGCCTTCGCTGTAGGAAGTATGGGAGGTGAATCCTGAGGGATGAGCTAGAAGGATCACAAGATGTGCAGCTGACCTGATTGATGATAAAATGATGAAGGAATGTAGATGAATGTATGAAGTATGGAGACATCCAGGGGCTAGAAAACAGTGGCTCAGATAGAGTAACTTTAGTAAGGCAGTTAACGCCCCAGAGATCCAACGATGGGAGTTCCAGAAAAGCAGCTGGGAAGGTCTTAGAACATTCAATGGCTATTGAGGAAGTAGGAGTCAAGTAATGTGATCAAACAGAGTCAATGCTCATAGGAGAAGCTACAAAAAAGTAAAACAGATGATGCCAGTACTGCTATGCGGTATTTTGCAATTACCATTATCCATAACAGCGATGATGATTACGGAGTCAGTGTATCTCAGAAGGAATTAGGTCATTTTTCCAGGTAAAGATAGGAGTGGAGAAGGCTCCACTAAATCTTAGATCCTATGAGGCTTGGGAGATAGGGGTACCATACCGCTTGAATTACCAGGATGCATAGGGAGCATTCTGTTGAGTCGGTTGAGGAATGAGATCTTTCTATATTCCAGTCAAACGGGATTCTGGAACTGGTCCTGGGGAGATGATTGGGAAGGATTGATAACTTTATGGTGATGTAAGTCTATAAGGCATGTTGTCCAAGGGATGTTGCTAGAAGTTTTATTCAGGTGAAATGAACAAGTGCTCTGTAGAAGTAGATGAGAGCTATTAGGATGGCCAGGGTAGGAGTATGAGCTAGATGAACGGGAGACATAGTTGACTGAGTAGGAATACTGGCCGGTGATAGGTGTAAAAATGCCCAAAAAGAGCCACAGCAAACAGAAACAAGCCCCAAACCACCAGGGAAGGCAGCTATCCAAGGATGGAGGGAAAATGTCTGGAGTGGATGTCTGCAGACTGGAGGAAGGAGTCCGAGAAGAAGACAGCACAGGCTAAACCATACTGACATCACAGGTACAGAACCACATGACCTGCAGCCACCGGGCGGTCGGCACTCCAAAAGCTGATGCCCGAGATCACAAGCTCAGACTTAACACGCTGAGAGCCAAGAACCTCCTAGGGCTCCCAGCTCTTCCACCGCACAACCCGCAGCCCCCGGGCGATCAGCGCTCCAAGCTGATGCCCGAGACCACAAGCTCAGACTCAACATGCTGAGAGCCGAGACCCTCCTAGAGCTCCCAGCTCTTCCACTGCATGATCCGCGGCCACCGGGCGTTCGGCTGTCCACAAGCTGATGCCCGAGACCACAAGCTCAGACTCAATATGCTGAGAGATACAGGAAAGCAGCAAACCAATCGGAGCGCAAGCGCCTTTCTCCAGGCTTGCTCCGATTGGTCCCTTTTACTCCTCCATTCGTTCCTATCTAGCGGAGCGAAAAGGTGCTCTTTTACTTGCAAAACAGACTGAAATCTAATATTTACACTATTTTTTTAGTGCTTAAACCTGCCTAGAATTGTTAAATCTGCATAGAAAAGCTATTTTACTTTGTTAAAGCTACCTAAATTGTTAGAGTGATTACAGCCCTTCTTTGACTTAGTAACTGCAGCCAGACTCTCAGGCGCCAAGGAAATCACCCCTTTTCAAGTGTAAATTTTATTTCACTGGCTTGTGAGACCCTTTTGTCCTCCTCCTCCAGTACTAATTTGGCTGCTCTCTTCTTCCTTCTTCAGCTGAGACCCTCCTAGGGCTCCCAGCTCTTCCACTGGACAACCCGCGGCCACCGGGCGGTCGCTCCACCAGCCGATGCCCGAGACCACAAGCTCGGACTCATCATGCTGAGAGGTACGGGAAAGCCGCAATCCAATCTGAGCATGAGCGCCTTTCTCCAGGCTCAATCCGATTGGTCCCATTTACTCCTTCATTCGTTCCTATTTAGCGGAGCGAAAAGGCATTCTTTTACTTGCAAAACAGACTGAAATCACCCCTTTTCAAGTGTAAATTTTATTTCATTGGCTTGTGAGACCCTTTTGCTCTCCTCCAGTACTAATTTGGCTCATCTCTCCTTCCCTCTTCAACCAAGACCCTCCTAGGGCTCCCAGCTCTTCCACCGCATGACCCACTGCCACCGGGCGGTCGGCGCCCCACAAGCCGATGCCCGAGACCACAAGCTCAGACTCAACATGCTGAGAGGTACAGGAAAGTCGCAAACTTTACGCACTTCCTGGCACGTTTCTATATAAACTGTCTTGCTCCGCCCATTACTGCCATTGGTCCTTTACTGTCAATCCTTTCCCCTTCCCTTTTTACCTAATTCTACGGATCTACTCCCTAGTGAGCCTTGCCAAGGCGCCGGCCAGCCCCATAGCTCAGTTATCTATAGCAACCCCAAGGAGTCCTCCTCCTTCTTAAGGATCATTGCCTGAATACTTACAATAGCCACCATGGCGCTTTGCCTTCAATTCTTCAGTATTCTATGTATATTGCCCATAGTAGGGAACCCTCTAGACTGGACCTACCTTACCATTGAAATCCACCCTGAATCCATTCAATGTGCACATATTAGGTGCATATTTAACTCTTGCAACACCTCTGCACCATTACACCCTCACCAACTTGGGTGGCATATCCGATGTGCATCAAGCAGTAAAATATTATTCGAAAGGTACCAACTACTCTCATACAACAATCTCACACCTTGGTACTTCACGGCAAGTGTCTTATGTCATGTAATGGTAGGTCAGCATAAGCCTAATAATACGCACACTCAAACTTATTCGGACACTATATCTACTAGGAAAAGGTAAACAATCTTCAAAACTTCCCTTGTGGTCCTAAGAAAACTTTTACTCTTACTATTACTATGATCAGGCAATGTCGAGCTCAATCCTGGACCCATGATTGATATCACCTCACCATCAGATCTTCCTAAGATAAGAGGAATTAGCTTCATGCATGTTAATGCATGTAGCCTTGTAAAAAAAAATTCTCCTCCATGCAGGCTTGGATCTCCCACACTGATCCAGACGTGTTTGTTATCTCAGAGTACTGGCTACGGCCAGCCACCCTTGATAAAGAAATCAGAATACCTAACTACCTACTATTCATATCCAACAGGCAAACCAGGGACGGCAGAGTTGCAATCTATATCAAGGATAAATTTTCAGTCTCTATAATTGATTCCTCCTCGCATGCAAATGCATATGAATGCTTATCCCTAAAGATTGAATTCACTCCTACAACTGCCATCTGAATCATTGGCTGCTACAGACCACCCTCAGCTGGACCTCAGCTCCTGTCCTACCTATCTTCTATGTTGGACTCCAGCAACCTAGAAACTATAATATTGGGAGACCTCAACTACAACTGGCTGTCCAGTGCCGCAATACCCCTCAAAGCCTTATGTGACTCTCATGGACTCTCGCAGCTTATCAGTGAACCAACATGCATTAATAAGAAAAACCCAGCAAACAGCACCCTCCTAGATGTCCTATTAGTAAACAAACCACACCTTTTCTCACATGCTGGTATATTCCATGCCGACGTCGGCGACAATTGCCTTATTACTGGTGTGAAAACAAATCAAATGCCCAAATCTAACTCAAAATTCTCCACTAAGAGATCAAAAAGGAACTTCAATCCACATGCCTATATCAGTGATCTCAAGGGCTCCCCACTTTGGTAGAGTTTTAACCTTGCCAAATTAGTGAATGACGCATTCGCCATATTCCAAGAAATACTATCACATGCCCTCAATATCCATGCTCCACTGGTCAAATCTCATTTAAAACCTAGAACCCATCACTGGTTTACCCCAGACCCTAATGCCACATTATTAAAAAGGGATACGCTTTGGAAAAACACTCGTAAGTCACAACTTTCCAAAGACTGGTGTCTCTTCAGATCTGCCAGGAACTCCTTCACAAGGTTAATCAGAGAGACTAAGTCCAAATTCTACTGCACAGAGCTAGATGCTGCCTCAATTTGCCCAACCAAATTCTGGTCCACAATAAAAGACCTCTCTGGCCACATGCCAGGAAGCGCTCTTTCCTCAAAAATCTCCTGCAACAATGTCCTTCTCAACGATAAAAAGGAAATCCTACAAGCATTCAGTACCCACTTTGCCTCAGCTGGATTAGCCTTCGATAACTCACCTGCCTGTAACCTGCGCTCTCAAATGGATACACTTCCCCCAGAGTCTAACCTAACAAATGCTACCTTCTCATTCTCTCCTGTTACTCTAAAAGAAGTTGAAGAGTTACTCCTTCACTTGGATACCAAGAAAAGAGCAGGGGCAGACTTGCTAGACCCCTACTTCAAAAAGGTGGCCTGGCATGTGTTGGCAGTGCCCATCACTCATTTGTTCAGCTTGTCACTTTCTCAGGGAACTCTCCCTACCATTTGGAAAACTGGACACATTTTTCCGCTTTTCTAATCTGGGGATCCCAGTGACCTAAACAATTATAGGCCTATCTCACTTCTCCCCATATTATCTAACTTGCTAGAGAAAATAGTGAATGCCCAGCTACGAGTCTTCCTGGAAAGCACAAACTTTCTAAACCCTTTACAGTCAGGCTTCCGAATGAATCACAGTACGGTTACAGCACTGGCCAAGGTAACAAATGATTGGGAAACTGACCTGGAAAGCAAAAAATTCATCTGCGCTATCTTCCTTGACCAAAGCAAGGCTTTCGACACTGTCAATCACTCCTTACTTCTTTCCTCCCTGATAGCCTTAGGCCTAGATTCCAACTCCTATGGATGGTTCCAGGACTACCTGATGGGCAGGCTACAGCAAGTAAAGGCAGAAAGGGAGCTATCACCCTTTAAACCATTATTAAGAGGTGCCCCTCAAGGTTCCATCCTGGGCCCAACACTCTTCTCCATATACATCAACAGCATAGATCTTGGCATAAAAAAAGCCAGTATTCACCTGTTCACGGACGACACAGTACTTTACCTAAGCCGGCCAACACCTGAAGCTGCTTGTGCAGATCTATAACACGACTTTGACATCCTTCAGTATCAGCTACTTAACAAGAAGCTAGTCCTGAATGCTAAAAAAACAAGGCAATGATCCTTTCCCCTGGCAACCTACAGTCTACCCTGACTAGCGGTGCTATACCCCCATCACCACCTTACTGGGAGAAAATCTGGAGTTTGTCCCCAAATTTAAATACTTGGGAGTTTGGCTTGATCACAAACTCTCCTTTGGGGAACACCTGGAGGACATGATGAAAAAACTAAAACAGAGGCTGGGACTTTTTTAATGGATAAACTGCCTCCTGGATCCTGAAGCAAAAAAACAGCTCGTTCAGACCACTTTCGTCTCCTTACTAGACTACACCGACTTCATCTATAGTCACTGTAATGCCTCATACCTATACAAGCTGGATGTCTTATTCCACAGAGCATTGCACTTCATCACCGGCCTCCTGTCATCTACCCACCATTGCTCCTTATACATTGCTGTGGGCTGGTCCTCCCTATAATACAAATGAAGCAGAAATGCCGCACTATGGACATTGAAAGCTATTATTTGCAAACTACCGCACTATATATCCGAATTACTGCCCCTTAGCGAGCTCTGAATCTATGCCCTAAGAAGTTGCTCACTAATCTCTCTTAAGATTCCCAGGGCCTGCACGTGCCTTGGAAAAGCAGCCTTAAGCTTCTCGCTGCCAACTCTTTGGAACGAAATACAGAAATCATTGAAACTAAGTTCTTCAGTAAGCATCGCAGTATTCAAGAATTTGTACGCAAAAGCAATTGGAGAGATATGTCACTGCTTCCACCACCCTTGATCTAAGACTTTCTCACCCTTCAAGAACTCCGTGCCCTACCACCGCTCTTTCAATGGTCCCCGGGCAGTGGCGCCCCAGAAGCCGACGCTTGAAACCACAAGCCCGGACTCAAGTCACCTTGAATTGCGGTAAAGCCATAAACCCTTTGCAGCACGAGCACTTTTTGCCATCGAAACCCAAACTGGCTCCTCACTCCACCCACCCCATTCCTCATTTCCTCCTCTTACCACTACCCCCCCACTGTGCCATACTAAGACTTCATCACCCTTCAAGAACTCTCTGCCCTATCATCGCTCTTTCAACGGTCACCGGGCAGCATCACCCCATAGCTGACGATCGAGACCACAAGCCCAGACTCAAGTCACCTTGAATCGTGGTAAAGCTGTAAACCCATTGCAGCACAAGCACCTTGCCATGTACACCCAATCTGGCTTATCACTCCACTTACCCCATTCCTCATTTCCTTCTCTTGCCACTACTCCCTCCCCACTATGCCAAACTGCCCCTCAGAATTCCTTGGGTAGACGCCCCAAGATCTATGGCCACCCCCGGTCAAAGTCCCTGAAGCTGCCCCTGAGAACCAATGCACAGGATTATGTTCTTCTAGTACTGTAAAGGCCCTAGCTCCCCAGCCAGACTATCGCATACACCTACAGTTCCTATACCGACGATTACATCGTCTGTATGCCGCCCCTTGAGAATGGTGTTCATAGCCTACTTTACCCCAAGCAGCCAATGTCATGAACACCAGTGGTCATCAGACCAGAAGCTGCTTGGCGCTCGATGTCCCAGATGCCACTTCTATGAAGCCACAATAGCATCCATCTCCCCTTGCTGCATTCTCTTCAGTTGCCCAGTCTGTCGCCTCGCATTTTCAGTGCCCAGGCTGCCAATGACTCCTAAATCGTCGTGCGTACCCAGCTCACTCAGAGCGGTGTCGACAGTGCAGCCATCTCATACAGCTATAGCACATGAGTATTCTGTGCCACTATAAAGCCTCCTAAACTTTATACCGTTTAGCTATAAAGTACAAGTAGGTTCCCGTTCTGCGCCACACTTAGAACCAGTTGCACCTGCCCCGACCTCCCAACCCATGTACCCTATTTCTGGAGACTCTGCAGCTTTTCTTCTCTCTATCCCATCACCTGTCATGCATAAAAATCTGGATACACCATCAGGTACCCACTGTAGCACAGTCTCCATTGCCCCATTAGATTATTTTCTTCTGGTCTAGCAATATGTATTCCAACACTGCCTGCACTTATATGTGTTTTTATGTACTATGTCTCTCCTTTTTTTCCCTGATCCTACTGTTTTTCACTGTTGATATTGTTATTTTTTGTTTCTCATACTGTCACAATGCCTGTATATATGTATGACTATGTAAAATTGTTTGACTTGTGCGACGCAGGTCCACCTTGCAAATGAGCTTGCTCAATGGTGTCCGCCTGGATAAATAAAGATTTTGATTGATTTATTGAAAGGAGCAGGACTGGGGTCAGCACCACAGTAAACTGAATCAAGATATAGCAAAGCTGTTGCAGGCCACGAGTGGTGGATCCATGTCAGACCAAGAAGCAAATCCAGGTACCAAGTGCTACAATGTTGAGGTACGAGAGTCCCACATCCAAAGAGGATGGTGAACAGCAACAAGTGCAGAAAATAGAAGGTGTTGCAACGATGAGGCATGAGGTTCCCACCCCCAAAGAAGATGAACTCACATGGCAGTCAGGAAGGGGTGACCAGTATCAAGGAAGTCCAGGAAGCAGTCAAACTGAATTGAGGTAGATATTGAACAAGCTGGCAGAGTCCAATTCCAGAGCATGAAGAGGCCAAAGTGGGGATGAGTACGAAGAGTCCATGGAAGTGCAGGATGTAGACTGGTGAGGAAGGATGTGGAAGGAAAATGGGGTAAAGTGATCCCGTTCCTGAAGGGAAGTGGCAACTGGGTATCAGGTAAAGAATGTATAAGGTTGAAACAGTCGATTGCAGACACAGGCTCCCATCCCTGTTTATCGAGGCAATACAACCTTCACTCAAGGTTGCCAGGCAGAAGTAGGATGTTGAAGACAAATGGGGTAATGTGGTCCCGTTCCCAAAGAGAAGCAGCAACTGGGTATCAGGTAGAAAATGCATAAGGATGACACAGTAGTTTACAGACATAGCTCCAGTCCCTGGTAGTCGGGGCATACTAACCTTCACTCGATGCCGCCAGGCAGAGTTAGGGATGGAGGATGTCAGGTTTGTAAGCAGTAGATGATAGTGATTGTAATGGAATCCCATCCTAGCTAGACAGGGCGTGCCTACCTTCGCTCAGTGCCTCAGAAGGTACGAGTTAGGAATGGAGTCCGGAAAAACTGCTGGTATGGGCTGAGCAAGGAAAGGGCAGCTAGCTGCATAGTCATAGGTAGGTAAACAGTGAAGCAGTATAAAGGGGAAGGCAGCATGTCAGAGTGGGAAAACGTGAGGAGGAGTCAACAGGAATGCCAGTAAGGGGGAATTAGAGTAATCCAGGAAGGAGAATGTTGGTAGCAATGGAATGCAATGAATGACTGAAAGCTGAGTAGGCTGCAAAGGCAATGATCCATGCAATGGCAGCAGAAGTCATGTAGGCAGGAAGGCAGAGTAGATCAGGAACCTGAGAGAGGCTTTGGGACAGGCACAGTCTAGGGAAGAAGAAGCCACAGGCAAATCAGGGAACATAAGTAACATTGCAGAAGTAACAAGAGAATGGATAATGCCTGAGGAGTGAATGCAGAGGAGAGCCAATTATGTGGGCTTAGGGGGCACCGGAAGGGGCGTGGAACAGGAAATAAATGTGAACAGTGCAACTAACTGGCAAGCTGAAAGGTGAGGAGCACCAAGGGTAGAACAAGGAAACATAATTCTTGAAGCTGAGCAGGATATAGGTGCCGGGAGCAAAATGGTAAGAGGTGCAATCACCTGACTGGGTTAGATGTAGCACAGGTCTGGATGGTAGAAGGGTGTAAATGAAGATGGAATGCTGGTGTAAGGAGCAAAAGGCCCAAAAAGGAAAACCATGGGAGCACAGGACAAGGGCAGAAACAGGGGATTGGGGGGAGAATGGAAAGGGGGCCAAGAAAAGATAGCAGAGGCAGACAAAGAGCCAAGGGATAAAGGAAGGGAGGGCAGGACAGGTAAGGGATGATATGAGTATCATATGCAAGAGAAACTGGAGTGCCACAGAGTTCCCTCACTAGATAAATGAGCTGCAAACATAGTGAAACCAGGTAAAGCAAGGAAGCTTGTAAAGCTAAAACAGTTAGAAGGAAAGTGCAGGAGGAAATGAAAAACCTATTGAGCAAGGCTAAAGGAGCATCGTAGCACCTGTGAGGTGTAACCACAGCTCGCTGAATAGGGGAAATGGTGGCCTGCAAAAGGTACAGCACTCAGGCAATACACAGCATAATTCAGTTAGGTAAATGTGAATGAACTGTGGATGGTAAGTGCTACTGACGGGGGAGAGAAGTGAAGTCAAAGGTCGAATATGCAGTGCAGGGAGAGAAACTTGAAAGTGGCATGAGGGCTCAAGGCTATGGTATGGACCAGTCAAGTCTGACAACAGGTGGGTAGTGAGCTAAGGAGAAACATCATAGCAGTCCAAAACAGTTAAAAAAGCTAAACACTAAAACAGGTTATCTGTAAGAAAGCCACACAAAATGGGAACAAAGTCTAAATTGCAGGAGAAAATGGATAGGGCAGGCATACGGAGTTGGGGCTGGTAATAAAAAACATGGAGTGGCAATCCTAATAGCTTGAAGTGACACTATCCAACTGATAACAGAAATATGGGACAGAAAGGGGAGACACCTGGTTTGACAAGGGAAATTACGACAAGTAGCACAGAGCAAAACAGAAACACTTACCGGTGGGTAGACATGCTGAGCAGCATCGCCGTCTCAGACCAGTACTCCCAAGAATAGGCTCACACAGCGGGAAGCCAAGCAGGTGCAGGGGAATGATGCCGCACCTGGGATGACAGGAAAAAGGAGTGGCAGCCCCAGACAGAGAAGCACCACATGGAGGACCCACCCAAGGAGCCACCACAAGGAGGAAGAGGAGCAGCAATGAGGTATGGGGAGGCAAATGGGAGAAAAACAGACAACAGACAGGAGGGAGAGAAAGGGGAGGGGGGCAAATGGAGTTCAAGGCACACAGGGAGCAGCACAAAGTATAAGAAGGCAGATGTCCAGCAGTACACTGCACAGTTGCGACCTCAGGAGCTCAGGGAAAGGAAGGGAGGAAGGAAGGAAGCAAGCAAGCAAGCTAGCTAGCTAGCTCAGCCTACAAGCCATGCAGGAGCCCAGGCGCTGATGTTTCACAACACGCTAAGCAGGGAACTGCTGCAAGAGGCTGGCCTTTAAAGGGAATGTGGAAGGAGCTAGTCCCCCACATTGCACCTCAGGATTTAGCCCTCCCATTCCTGGAGTGGAAGGCACTCATCCTGTGGCCTTGTGCCTTACTATGCCCCATGGCATACATTTATGTCAGTACTACCAACACCCTGTTGCATTTTTTTGCCTACTTTTTAAACTTTATACTACAACACAGCTGTCTGAAGGGTCAGAGGAGGGCAACAAAGATGGTACATGGATTGCATCACAAGTCCTATGAGGACAGGTTGAAGGAACTGAACTTGTACTCCCTGGAGGAGAGGAGGGAGAGAGGGGATATGATAGAGACATACAAGTATCTTACAGGGAGGAACAGGGTGCAGGAATACACTATTTTTAAGCGAAAAAGATGTTCCAGGACTAGAGGGCATGGGATAAAGATGGAGGGAGGACGATTCAGAGGAAACGTGAGGAAGAATTTCTTCACAGAACGGGTGGTGGACAAGTGGAACACCCTGCCAGAGGAAGTGGTGGGACTGAAACAATCACGGGATTTAAGAATGCATGGGATAGACATAAAGGAATTCTGGAGGTCAGGGGTAAGGGGCAACAGATTTCTTGGAAAACATAAACTGAACTTACAAGCTCAAATGGGCAGACTGGGTGGGTCATAGGCCGTTATCTGCCGACACTGTCTATGTATGTATCTATGAATATAACACAGTCTGCAACTGTTGGAGTTAGTGAGCTGCCTTTTTAGCTCATCTGTGTGAATCTTTTACAGCATTTAGGTTATAAACTGAAGAGAAATCTATAGATAACATTTGAACCATAAGGTCCTTTTCAAAAATAATATTTAACAGTTAATCATTGAATAGTTTGCTAATCAGAAATACTTTCATTTACAGGTGATCGGACCCTTAGCCCAAAAAATGGCAGGTGGCAGGTGATGGGTGCTTGGCCTGATCAGATAGATGGAGTGAGTGTTTGCCATAGCTATAGTAGGTACTTTCCAGTGGGGGAATGATAAGAAAAAGTGAGGGTCTGGGAGGCAGTGTTCCTGAATTCAACCCCAAAGCTATGGATCTGGAGATAATTCCTAAAACCTGTCTCATTGCAAAAAGGCACTATTTAACTTTATTGTTGGGATGCATTCAGAATGCTGCCCTTTTATTCTACTTCTAGTTGTCCTGCTGGCACTGTCCCCCTCTTATGTTCCCTCATTGAATCTAGCACTGAAAGACTAATTGTGATCTTAATCCCAGTGCTTCCTTGGTAGTGCCATTATACTTGGTGTTAAGCCATGTTTCATCTAGTTGATTTCAAGGAAGGGAGCTTTGCTAATAAGTATTCCTTCAGTTGCATTAAAACTGTGCTAAGACTGAGATTTGTATTCATTTTCATGTCACACTGCAATGTGTCATGGACTGAGTCAATTTTCCTTTATTTTTAAGGAACAGAAAAATCCAAACTCATACTTCCATGATGGGAACCTTCTGAGCACAGTGACCAATCTGTTTGCAGCTGGAATGGAAACCACTTCCACCACTCTCCGCTGGGGGATTCTTTACATGATGAAATACCCAGAAATTCAGAGTAAGAACTTAGCTTATTTACATAAATACTTGAAATTATAATTATTCTTACAGTTCAGCAAGCTAAGGTTTTAACCATTATTTAGGGTCCCAGTTGAATAAAAGCTGACAATCATTTTTTGACACTCAAATGTAATCCACTTTAAGACATAATCATTAAAAAGCCCACTCCAATAGATAGATTTGAGAGATAGAGAACAGTAGTCATGTACTTCCTTATTTAGTTATTTATTTATTTACATACTTACTTACTGGAAATTACTCCAATGGGGATAGCACCATGAGATGCAGCATCTCATTTTATAAGGGCTCCAGGAAGGATAGCAGCAGTCAGCAGGATAACATAGTCCAGCAGGAATAGTTACGTATAGGTGAAGTATACAGAGAAAAAACAAGCGCTAAAGGTAAGTAATTCCTAACAGTACCCACAACAAGTTAACACAGTGGGTTTGCTGCAAACAAAGAGCATGAACATTGTTATAGTATATGGTTAGGGTTTATTGTGGATGGAAAACAGTGGCTTTCAAAATCTTGTTGTAGTACAGTTCAAAGGTCAACAAAGTTGTTGTACTATTGTTCTGACATCACATCGATAGTACAACAACTTTTGACCTTCCACCTGATTGGCTGATTTCCAGCAGGGACTAAAAAAAACCAGAAGAAAATGGCATCTTCATGTAGCGATCAGTCAGGCGAGCAGTTTATAACTACAGTTTGGACACAGACTGTGTGATCAGCTCCTGTGTGTCAAACTGTTTTCAAGGTTCTCTTTTTTATTTACTGCCGCAGTTTACGGTTGTTAGTATGGCGTGGGATGGTAGTGAGGATTCGGGCGAACCGGTACCTTCTGGGGCAGGACTGCATCAAGCACTGGAATCCTCAGGTACGTGAGTGCAGAAAGAGAAAGGAAAAAAAAGAAATGTGAACTCAGGGTATGAACCTTGCAAAATTGTGGGCAACCATATACTATATAAAACAGTGGATGGTTAAACATCCACAACAAAAGCTTTGTTTCTATCTTGAGAGTCAATGGCGTCACAGAAACCTCTCGAGCTTCGCTCCCGAGGTTTCAATGACGCCATCAGCTCCCTCGATGGAAACACAGCTTTGTTGTGGATGGTCAACCATCCACTATTTTATATATGCAACATGATTATAGTCAGACAGATGGGTACTTTGGACCAAAACAAATACATTGAGTTCTAAGGTGGCTAAAAAGACTGGACTGGAACACTTGCAAGCTGGAAGCATTTCTTAGCTGGAGTGGGAGTTTGTTCCATGCGTCTGGTGCTGCAAATGCATAAGCCTTTCCACTACCAGTTTAGCAGTTTAAGTTTATTGTTCATCGCCCACCAGTCATTACAACTGATTAAAAAAAAAATATGAGAAAGAACAAAGGATATACATACGATAACAACAAGCTTAACAGTTCAAGCAATCCATAACATCAGGCATGACGTAACTATCAGAATGTACAACATGTAATAAAATAAAATGGCAAGGATGGAGCTGTCTGGATGTTGCATCCCTTGTCCCACACACCTCTGACCTGGAGGTGATTATATTAAAATACAGGGCGTGAAGGGGGGGAGGGCACGAAGATCATAATCCCAGCCATCCAACCTTCCCCTGAGTTTGTGCTCTGCCTAGTTTGTTTGCTACAGCCTTCCTTGTTTCAAACCCCACACATCCAGTCTCCTCTCGATATTGTGAACTGCCTGATTTCTTGTTTGCTTTGCCTTCTTCTTTTTTTAAAAAAAAATCTCCCATCTAGCCTTCTCCTGATTTTGTGCACTGCCCGGAATGTCAACAATTTAATTACTTTTTTTAATTACTTACAGTTAATTAATGTCCACCTGCATACTGTGTGGCTCTGAACAAGTCACTTAACCTCTCCAATGCTCCCAGGTCACTCCTGAAAACAGGCAATTGTGCCTAATGAACCTTACCCAGTTAACAAAGAATAAATAATTACCCACCCATTGCTCCATCCCCTCCCATGTGCTTTCTAGTAAAATGGCGCTCAGCCAAGAAATGCTAAAGGACTGCACCATACCTCCTTTTCTGTACGCTGAACTCACAGGGTGTGCTGTGGGCTAGGACTTTAGGAGCTTGATAGCCCAAGAGTGTACACTCTGACTTCCTCACTAGGAGTTTTAAAGTCCTTCCTAGTGCCACTGATTGACCCTCAACCCCCACATCCTCCTCCATGTCTCTTCTGCCTCCCAACCTATATATATAGAGAGACAGAGCTGCTGACCTGAAAAACAAAACTCCTAACAGTATGATAAAAGGTTAGTGCGCAATGGATGGTATTTCTAAAACTCCATTTGTTTCAACTGTTTTTATTTTTGCTATTATTACAAACCCCACCCATCCAGCCCTCCCCTGAGTTTATGCTCTGCACGGTTTGTTTGTTACAGCCTTCCTTGTTACAAACCTCACATGTCCAGTCTTCTCTCAGTATTATGCTATGCCCAGTTTGTTGTTTGTGTTGCCTTCCCTTTTTAACACAAAAAAAACCCCATCTAGCCTTCTCCAGATTTTGTGCACTACCTGTTTGCCACTAATTTAATTACTCTCAATGCTCCTCCATGAATCCCCTCCCAATTGTTTACTAGTAAAATGGTACTCAGCCAAGAGATGCCGAAGAACTGCTCCATACCTCCTTTCCTGTACACTGAACTCCCATGGGGCACTGGGCACTAAGGCTTTAGGAGTTTGCTAGCCCGAGAGTGTGCACTCTAACTGCAGTGGTTGTGGTGTGGAAGTTTTCAGAGAGACCTTCTGAAGACTGCAGTGCTGCCCAATCTGCATGCACTTCTGTGGGCTGAGGGAGGAGATTGCTAGACTTCAGGCCCAGTTGATTAGAATACAGGGGACCTTCTCCCCTACCAAGGGATCACCAGGTCTGACACCATTATTTCAGAAGATGCCAAGGAGGAGGAGGAATGACTGGACTATGGTGAGCTCTGGAAGGGTAGGGATGGTAGGCTCTGAAAGCCTGAGAGTGGTGGGTCAGAGGTACATTCCTGAACTGGTACAGATACATAATTCCTATGCTGCTCTGGCAGAGCAGGATTGCCAGGAGGAGGCACCCATGGTAGTTGTCAGGGAGGATGTGGGGGTTGTCTGTAGTGGAGACCCCAAGGAGGGTGGGAGAGGACCTCAGGGGAGGAAGCATCTTCTGGGGGAGGACTTGATTGTCAGGGGGATAGATTTGGGAATAGAAGGGGTAGAGAAGGAGATTAGGTGTCTATGTGGTGCCATATTCTGGGGGATTGGGAAGTGGGTCCTGTGGATCACTAGGATAGCAGAACAGAAGGGGGAGCTGGATGTCATTGCCCACTTGGGGATCAATGACTTGGCTAGGGACCTGGCTGACATAGTTGAGAGGGAGGTTAGTGAGTTGGGGAGTGCTCTTAGACAGGTAACACACTCAGTGGCTTTCTCTGAGGTGCTGCCTGTTTACAACAGGGGTGAGGAAAGGGATCTCTACACTAGCAGCTTTAACTCATGGTTGAACAAATGGTGCTGAGAAGATGGTTTTGGCTACACTGGGGACTGGGAATCCACCTGAATGGAATGTAGAAGATTTGGTTTGCTGACAAGGCACCTAGCTTCACCTGAGCTCTTTCCTTCTAAGACTGCTTGAAAGGCAGAGTAGAGAAACTTACCAGAGCAAGGGAGAAGGATTAAGACTTAGATTGGCTAAGCAGATTTACTGTGTGGTGGTGTTTTTAATTTTTACTCACAGGGATTGCTACTGTTTGTTGCTAACATTTCATTGCTTTATTTTTTCTCTGATTCAAATTGTTGTTGCTGGTATACCTTCTTCTGCATTATTACAAGGTGTGCCTACAGGTGTGTGCTAACAGATTACTGCTGTAATCTTCTGATTCAAATGTCTTTTGCAAGGTATATCTTCTGTTACTGCTTTATTTTTCTCTGGAGCAAAGTGTTTCTTACAGGTATATCTTCTCTGAAATTATTACAGGTGGTGCTTTACAGGTTTTACAGTTTTATCTAACATTAGGATAAGCTTTCAGGGTTACTGCATTTGTTGTTGACTGATTGTTTCTGCTCTTACCTCCTTGTTCTTTCGTCCGTGGTTCTTCTTTTAGGCAGGGAAGGGCCCAGCCACCCACCCCATCCCCAACCACCCCGCTACACTCCTTTTATAGGGTACCACAGTTGTGACATTTCCTGTGGCAGAGCAGGAAGAGGCGGATCAGTGGGGCCTCCACAAAGGTGAGCTCATTTACAGGGCACTAGTAATTTAACTTGTTATAACAAGTTAAACAAAGCACAATTAAACCATTACTTGCATTTTTTTTCCTTCTAATTACTCTGACTAGGTTACAAACCCAGCAACTTATTTGGAATGGATTTCATTAACTGCAGGTACTGTGAACAATTTTCAGAAGGACAGTCTTACAGGATTTAGGACACTGTCCTACATGCTGGGCCTTTGGAGATCTTAGGGCTCAGCTCAGGCAGCATGGGCAGAGATTGCGCCTCAAATTTCATATTGAAGAGGAAATACATTATAAGAACCACCCGCCATTTCCCCAGCATCCAACAGAAAAACCTCGACCGCAGAGGGTAGTTGGTCCAGGAGGTTGGCAGGTGGTTAGGAGGAGCAAATCAGGTGCCCCATCACTCTCTGCTCTCCAACACATTACCTCCAAAAACCATATAAACACTACAAACAGGTATCTGCCTCTATCTCTGAAATCAAATAAAGAGGCAGAAGACACTGCAGAGCAGGACACTGCAGCACAGGAGCTAGCACAACAATACTCATCCAAATCAGAACCAAAACTAAACAAGCACAAAGGAAATCCAAAAACTTCTGATCATAGGAGACTCCATGATTCGGGAGTTGATACCCATCTCCAGCCAGGGGTGATGGTCAGATGTCTCCAGGTACATCAGCATGGAGAGACACTGACCGCATTACTAAGTATTCACAAAGCAGGAGAAACATTGATGTCCTAGTACACATAGGGACTAATGATCTCGCCAACCCGGTCAGTTGTGGAGACCAAGGAACACCTGACTAGGCTGGGTGACAAACTATCATCTATTTAGTCCGGCATCTCCTTCTCTGAGATCCTGCCAGTCTGGGAGAAGGAGCAGATGGACGGAAGGTCAGAAGAAGGGAGATAGGGAGCTAAACACGTGGCTCAAGGACTGGTGCCAAGAAAAGGACACAGATTTGTAGGGAACTGGCAACAGTTCTGGGAGCGAGTTCTTTAAATTTGATGGACTGCATCTGACTAAAGAGAGTCAGTGCATTGGGGCAGAAGTTTGGCGTCTTTGCAGAATATTTAAACTAGCAAATGGGGAGAGGGGTGCAGCACCCCATACGTCGAATGGGAAGAACACCCCTCCCCCCTCAGCTAGTGGTCAAACAGGAATTCAGCGTGTTTGCCGTTCATTTGCATCACCAGGTAAGAAAAAAGGTTTGTCTCCCCATACGATGCACAGGGGTAATGCCAAACTTCACCCAACAACTAACACACCAAAATCTGGCCAATGGAAAATCATGTACATAAATGCTCACAGCCTGGGAAATAAGATCCCAGACCTGCAGGCAATAATGTCAGAGGCTAAACTGGACATAGTAGCAATTAGTGAGACGTGGTTTACCAGTAACCACACTTGGGAGACTTCAGTACCTGGCTATGTATTGTTCAGAAGAGACCGAGGTGCAAAAGGGAGGAGTGGCCCTGTATGTTAATGAAAATATCAAAGCTACAGAAATTCAGAATACACATAAGGAGCCAGAAGAACTGTGGGTCACCCTGGAAACAGGAAATGGGACAGCCATAAGAACTGGGGTTGTCTACAGGCCCCCAGACCAGAGGAGGACATAGACACATTACTGTTAGAAGATATACAAAACATGACAGCTAAAGGGAGGTTCTGATAATGGGAGACTTCAACATGCCAGATACAGATTGGTCAATACCAGCAGGAACATCTGCCAGAACTAGACTCATAGTGGATTCCCTGCAGGAGGGCCTCAAACAACTGGTACAGCAACCCACAAGAGACAGGGCTATCCTAGATCTAGTACTGACTAACAAAGAAGGATCACAGATCTCCAGGTAGAAGGTCACCTGGGGGCCAGTGACCATCACATGGTATGGTTCAATTTGGCTACTACATCTAAATCATCCCATTCCAAGGCAAAATATGGGACTTCAGAGGAGCTGACTTTGATAAGATGGCCAACAGAGTTAAGCTAGCCCTGGCAAAAGAAACACAGGTGAGGAGGTACAGGCAAAGTGGGCAAGCATTAAGGATACAATACTTGAAGCAACATCCCATTGTGTTAGACAGAAAAGGAAGTGCAAAGAAGAGGAAACCACTTTGGTTCTCAAATACAGTAGCAGAAAAGGTCAGAGCCAAAAGGCTGGCCTTCAGAAAATATAAAGGGAACACAGCGGATGAAGATAGGGAGGCATACCAAACTGCCCTAAGGGAAGCAGGTAAGGCAGTAAGGCAGGCAAAGTCCCAAACTGAGGAAACACTAGCACGAACAGTAAAGAAGGTGACAAGACTTTCTATAGATACATTAGTGAAAGGAGAAAGTCCAGAGGGGTATGCTAAGCTTAATGGAGAAAAGGGAGCATGTGAGGAGGAGGACCCTGTAAAGGCATCTATCCTAAATAGATACTTTTGCTCAGTATTTACTGAAGAAGGTAGGGCAGGGCCCACAGCTCAGCATCATGGACACAGGGGAGGGAGGTGAGCACTACTCCCTTCACAAAGAAAGGGTCCTACAAGAGCTTGCTAAGCTCAGGGTGGATAAGGCAATGGGACCTGATGGCATACATCCCAGGGTACTTAAGGAGCTAAAGGAGGAACTAGCAGAGCCATTAGCAGAATTGTTTAGTGAGTCTCTGAGCACAGGAGAGGTCCCAGAAGACTGGAGAAGGGCTCATGTGATCCCCCACAAGAGTGGTAGCAGGGAGGAGGCGGGGAACTACAGACGGTCAGTCTTACCTCAGTAGTGGGCAAGATTATGGAGGCACTCCTTAAGGAAAGGATAGTGCAACACCTGGAATCCATAGGGGCACAGGATCCAAGACAGCATGGGTTTACAAAGGAAGGTCCTGTCAAACTAATCTCATAGATTTCTTTGACTGGGTAACCAGAGTGGTGGACCAAGGGGAGCAGTTGATGTCGCCTACCTTGACTTCAGCAAAGCTTTTGACACTGTTCCACATAGAAGATTGATAAATAAGCTGGGTAGGCTCGGGTGGGTCAGAAGTTGGTCAACTGGGTGGCAAACTGGTTGACTGGCAGAAAACAGAGGTGGTGGTAAATGGTATACAGTCAGAAGAGATGCAAGTCACAAGTGGGGTACCTCAGGGATCAGTCCTGGGGCCAGTCCTATTCAACATCTTCATTAGTGACCTGCAGATGGACTAGAGGTAAGGCTTGTCTGTTTGCAGATGACACCAAGATCTGCAACAGAGTAGATGATCCAGATGGGGTGGGCAGAATGAGAAGAGATCTGGATAAACTAGCAGAATGGTCAGAAGAGTGGCAACTGGGATTTAATGCAAAGAAGTGCAAAATCATGCACATGGGAAGAGAAACCTGAAGCCACTTATAGGCTGGGAGGAGTTGCTAGCAGTCACAAAGGAAGAAAGAGACTTGGGCATCATCATCACTGATGACCTAAAATCATCCAAGCAGACCTCTAAAGCAGTAGGTAAGGCTAGGAGGTGTTAGGGTGTATTAGTAGGGGTATCACAAGTCGTAAGAGGAGGTAATAATCCCTCTGTACAAGACATTGATTAGGCCCCATCTGGAGTACTCGTGCAGTATTGGAGGCCACACCTTCACAAGGACATTAACCAAATTGAGGCAGTCCAGAGAAGGGCAACCAAAATGGTGCAGGGACTGCATCAGAAGACATATGAGGACAGATTAACGGAGCTCAATATGTATACCCTTGAGCAAAGGAGGGAGAGAGGTGATATGATCGAGACATTTAAACACCTTAAGGGCATAAACAAGGTGAAAGAGTCTAACATGTTTAAATATAAGAAAAATAGCAGGACAAGAGGACACAGCATGAGATTAGAGGAGGCCAATTAAGGGGAATGTGAGGAAATTCTTTTCACAGAAAGGGTGGTAGATGCATGGAATGAGCTTACCACAAGAAGTGGTGGCTATGAATACAGTGCAGGGCTTCAAACAGGCATGGGATAGGCATAAGGGAGCAATACAAATGACTATGAATAGATAGGTCACTGACAGAGCAAAGGCCGATGGCACATTTATAAGGTAGAAAAAGAAATGAGCAGACTGGATGGGCCTTGCGGTCCTTATCTGCCGTCAACTTCTTTGTTTCTATGTTTCTAGAGTCTATACAGGGTGGCGGCCTGCACCCATCTGGGAGGGAAGCCACAGTCCTCAGAGTTTAGTTTAAATGTTACTTTGATTTAAATTAAAACTAGTCAAGGGGGAAGGTGTAAAAAATTGGGGCGGCAGAAATTGCCCCCACAGGCTGAAGTAGTGAGTAGGGTGAATCCAAGGGGAGAGGAATGCCCAAGGGTGAAAATTAATACAGGAAGCAGGGTGATAGAGACAAAGGGGTATTGGAACAGGAGCATTAAAAAGAGAGGGGGAAGGAGGCAAAAAGGAAAAAAGTGGGGTAACAAGAAAAGTGATAAAAAATCTGGAAGGCCATATGTACGAATGCTAGAAGTCTAGGAAATAAGATTCTGGACCTAGAGGCCATCATGGAAGAGGCGGACCTGGATATTGTGACCATTACCGAGTCATGGTGCACTGAAAACCATATACACAAGAGGTACAATGCATTCAAAATAATATAGCTTTACAAAACTTGATTGCAAGAACAAGCTTCCAGTCACCCCAGCACTTCGGGTCCCACTGACTCTTCATCGAGGGGCAGAGTCACATTAGTGTTAACTCTTTCAATACTGTTGACTTACAATTAAGTTAATTACACATGTGGCTTACTAGTCAATTAAATCTGTCATTAATACAGCATCAAACATCCATAAAAATGTTTTTCAGAGGAGGGTCTATAATTTTCTAGGAACTGTTTTTTTTATCTTGATGGCCTCTATTGTACCATATGATGCTATTCTTTTTCGGTGATCACCACTTGGTGTATTCTGTCTTTGGCTGTGATTTTCTCCTAATGTCATGGCTCATTTTAAGAGGCTACCCAGACAAGTGAATGTTTTTTGAGATTTTTTTTTGAGATGAGTAATTTTAGTGGATTTATAATACTCCTTGTATTTTTCATAATAGTATTTTAGCAGGGGTTCTTCTATATTGTGCCTGTCTGCTGGCTTGATATAAATGATGAATTTTAAACCATATTTTCCTATTTGCATATTTAGTTCTGTTCATCATATGGATGTTGTATGTAATCACTTGTTACACTTTGTTATGGATGTCTGCTGTTTTATTGTTGATGGATTTCAATGGCTAATAAGCCACATACTTAATTATTTAAATTTTAAGCCAACAGTATTTGAAGAGTTGACATCAATGTTACTCTGCCCTCTGATGAAGTGGCAGAGTGACTCAAAGTGCGAATGTGACTGGAAGCTTATTTTTTCAATAAAGTTTTGTAAAGCTATATTATTTTGAGTGTGCTGTACCTCTTGTGTATTTGATTTGCATCTTGTTATTGATACAACAGCACCTTCTTCTGTGCACAGAAAAAGATGTCTGGGAAATGGCCATACCAGGCTATAGCTGTTTAGGAAAGACAGGGCAGGAAGGAAAAGGGTGGTTCTTTATGTGAGGAAAGCATAAAGTGACAGAGATACAGGTAATATGGGAGGGGCAGAGGTACTGTGGCTCACCCTGGAGACAGGGAACAGAGCCACTATTCATACTGGCATGACTTACAGACCTCCAGCACAGGGGGAGGAGTTAGACAAAGTGCTGGTGCAAGCCACTGGCAAAATGGCAGAAAACAGGGAGGTACTGCTGGTGGGGGACTTCAATCTGCCAGTTGTAGATTGGAGCCTCCCAGCTACAGCTACAGCTAGAAGCAGGAATATCCTGAACTTGCTGCAAGTAGTGTTTCAGGCAACTAGTCAGTGAACTCACTCATGATGGGGCAATACTGAACCTTGTACTCACTAACAGGAACAGTGCTGCAGGTGTCAAGGTGGAGGCCGCCTGGGAACAGAGATCATCATACAATGTTTTTTTTACTTATTTATTTCATTTTATTTATTTGGTATTCAGAAAATAAGCTTTGAGCCAAGACTCTTTTACAAAGGTTCCACATCATGTGAACAGAGTATAGACATTCAGTCGAAATAAGGGCAGTTGCGGAACTGAACCACACAAGGGTGAGGGTTCTGGACTTCAGAAGGGCAGATTTTATGAAGGTGGGTGAATGCATCAGTGATGACTTGACAGGAAGTGACCTGGGTGGGGTGAAGGAACAGTGGGCAGAGATAAAAAAGGCCATAGTAAGGGCAGCAAATCTCTGCATCAAGCAAGTGAGAAAAAGCAAGAGGAAAAAGAGACCGCTATGGAACTTGAAAGAGGTGGCAAAAAAGGTAAGTGCTTAACTACTCTGACCTCTTTCTCACCACCCCACCTCATCCCCCCCTTGCTCTTCCTCCTTCCTCTCACTCCCTTACTTCTTTCTCACTCTCTCCCACCCCAGAAATCACCCTTTCTACCCCTTCCTGATCCTCTACACTCTATTCCCCACCCTACTCACCATAATCTGTTCTCTTCTCCTCCTCTCTCTTTTACTTCCACCACTGCTTTACCTCTTCACCCCCCGCCTCTCTTTCTCACCCTCCTCTACTTACTCTCTCTCCTACCCTTTCCTATTTTGTGATGTTACCTTCTTGTGTGTGCTGGGTACTTCGCACTTCTGATGTTTAACCTGCATTATTGTTTGCTCTGGTGATGTATTTTATTGTACATACTGTGTATTGTTGAATTGTTATTACTGTGCTTCTAGTGTTAGTACTTGTCCCCCGGATGCCTCTGGAAATAAGCTTCACAGCTCAGTATGTCTTTCCTGGTAAATATCTTTTAAATAAATATAAATAAATAATAAATAAAAGGGTAGTATTAAAAATGTACAAGGAGACACAGAGGGAGGAGGATGGGGAAGTGTATTAAAGGAAAAGAGAGCAGCAGGACGAGCAGTAAGGAGTAAGAAGGCACAAACGGAAGAGAGAATAGCCCAGGCAATAACAAAAGGGGCAGGTCTTTTTTAGGTATGTAAGCAGAAAGAGGAAGTCCTGAGGTGGGACTGTAAGGTTAAAAAGGGAAGGGAGGCAATGCATAGAGAGGAACCAGGAAAAGACAGACATCCTGAACAGATACTTTTCTTCAGGGTTCACAGAGAAAGCAGTATGGTCTATGGGTTACAGTAATGAACTGTGAATGAGCTTGGTACATCCAGCAGATCTGGGATTGATTCCCACAACCTCCACTTTCAAACGTTGTGACGTTGAGTAAGTCAGTTAACCTCCCCAGAGCTTCCAGGTCACCCCTGAAAACAGGCACTTGCCAAGTGGGCCTTACCCAGTTAACAAACACTAAAAGAAAAAGAAAGAAAAGAAAGAAAGCAGAAGGGGACAGGTCACAAAAAAATCAATAGGAGCATTGCAGGGAGGGAGGGAGATAGACACTAGTGCTTTTTCAGAGGAGAGAGACCTGTAGGGATTTGATAATCTGAAAGTGGACAAAGCAAGGGGGACAGATGGGGTGCATCTGTAGGTATCGAGGGAGCTAAGGGAGGTACTGGCTACACCTCTGACAGTCCTATTTAACTGCTTATTGGAAACAGAAGTGGTTCTAAATGACTGGAGGAGGGTGGATGTAGTCCCATTACACAACAGTTGTAGCAAGGAAGAGGCTGCCAATTAAAGGCCAGTCAGCCTGACATTGGTGGTGGGAAAATTAATGGAATCACTGCCGAAGGAAACAATTGTGGAACATTTTGAATCCAGTGGGTTACAGGACCCGAGACAGCATGGATTCACTGAGGGAGGTCATTTTAAACAAATCTGATAGATTTATATGATTGGATGACCAAGGAATTAGATCTGGGTGGAACAGTGGACATGGCCTACCTAGATTTCAGTAAGGCTTTTGACACCGTCCCATATAGGAGACTAGTAAGCAAGTTGGGTAACTTAAAGGAGGGTCCAAAGATGGAAAACTGGGTTAGAAATTGGTTAAGAGAGGCAGCAGAAGGTGGTGGTAAATGGAGTTCACTTCTAGGAAGGAAGAATGACCAGCAGGGTGCCTCAGGGATCAGTGTTGGAACCAATCCTCTTTAATATCTTTATACGTGACACTGCAGAGGAGCTGGAAGGGAAGGCCTGACTCTTTCCAGGTGACACCAAAATCTGCAAAAGGGTAGACATTCTGGGGGGGGCTGGTAGAAAGGATGAGCAGTGACCTGAGAAAACTCAAGGAGTGGTCAAGCTGGATTTCAATGTGAAAAAGTAAAAAATAATACACTTGGGGCACAGAAACCCAGGAGCACAGTATAACATGAGTGGTGTAGTACTGACAACCACCCAGCAAGAAAGAGACCTGGGGTAATTATATTGAATAACCTAAAGGTGGCCAGGTAATGTGACAAGGCAGTTGTGAGGGCTAGAGGGATACTGGAGTGCATTGAGAGTGGTATCACCAGCAGAAAGAGTGAGGTGGTGTTGCCTCTGTATAGATCACTGGTAAAACCCCACCTAAAGTACTGTGACCAGTTCTGGAGACCACTACTCCCAAAGGACATATGAAGGTGGTCCAGAGGACAGAACTAAATTGGTGCCAGGTCTGCATAAGAGGCCCTAGGAGGGGAGGCATAAGGATCTAAATATGTACACACTAGAAGAGACAAGGGAGGGGGGTTTATGATATAGACCTTTAAATTCCTCAAGGGGGTAAATAAGGTACAAGAGGGAAGTATTTTTCAGAAAAAAGATGCCCAAGAACAAGGAGATGTGATATGAAGCTGCAGGGGGCTAAATTCAGGAGAGATGTGAGGAAGTACTTCAGAGAAGCATAGTGGATTCTTGGAACAGCCTCCCAGTGGAGGTGATGGGGGTGAAAACATTGGTGGGGTTAAAGAATGCACTGCACAGACACAAAGGAATCTTAGGGAAAAGGAAGAGGAGTGAACAATCTGACTGGAGATCAAGTAGGATCTGTGGTGATAATATAGGCAAAGGAAAATGTGCAGACTGGGTGGGCAAAGTAGTCCTTATCTATTGGCAAATTCTATGCTTCCAGTCTGAAATGCCTATATGAGCGAGTTATGATCAATTTTCAGATGGGATTCTTTGCTACAAATTTTACAGACACAGAAGATGAATGATTGAATGATCACTAAAGCAGTCTGAAAGTACACCAGCAGTTGAGATTTTATCAGGGAAGTTAACATAAATCCAGTGTAAAAGGCTGTGGTGGTTGGTTGCATGGTTGAGTCTCATGGGAAGTGTGATAATTTTAAGAAGTTTAGATTGGAGACTGTGTGTGCATTAGGGTGATTCCTTTCCCAACCAGCTGAAGTCAAGATCACTGAGCAGAAACGTCTCAAGGTTGTACCTACCAATAGAAGAGCCAAGTGCACCCATAAAGGAATTAGTCATGGGACCCCTTCGATGGCCTATAAATACAGTCCATTCATATACCCTTGTCAGTGTAGAGACATACTTTCTTGGAACAGTACTACAGCTTGCCTTTCAGTTTTGATTAGTTACAGATATGTTCCATGTGTCCACACTGAAGCAATAATAGCTACAGATGAACAAACTCTAGTTTTTATAATCGGATACATTTCCATTTAGAGCTGGTTTCTCATAGAATTGGAAATCTGAAAAGAATTTTTTTTTTAAAGATTAAGCTGGTTTGCAAAAAAGTGGTAGTGCCATTTCATGTTTTGAAAGATTATTCAATTGTGACTGAAATACATTAATTGAAAATAGGCAATTATATTATCTAGCACACCTACCTGATAAACAAAACTAAATAGAGTCCAAAAATGACTAGAAGCTAAAGTATCTCAAATGGTTTGATTCATCTTTGTTAATTCCATCTAATAATTAAGTTTTAGGTGTTTTTTTCTAGTCTCCTACAAATCAGAGAGTTGGTAGCAGTGATATTCAAATATAATAACACTCCAATAAGTAGGATTCCAGGATACACCATTCTTTACTACTAGAATTACAGTAATTTAAAGGAAAACTGGTTTGTCCCTTAAATGTCATCTGTTCCTGCTGATTTCCAAGCCCTGAAGCCACAATCTTCACTGTGTCATCTGAACAATTTTCACAGTAACTGGTTGTTATGTCATAAGCAAAGGATTATGACTTCATGGCAGGAATAAGCAATAGACCAGATAGGTCAGGATTCTTTTTGCCCAATGTAGGCAGGTGGCCTACAGCGTGCAGTTCTTTGACTATCAGTAAGCATGGGCTGCCAGAGATTAAGTCCACTCAGAACATTTTTTTTTGGCCTCAGCAGACTTAGTAATGATCTGCAGATGCATCTTCAGTTGTGTGCATGCTACCAGAAACTGCAGCTGATTATCATTATTAAGCTGCAGTTTTAAAAATAGTACACAATGCACCATCGAGAGTAATGGACACAGTTAGTACTGGTGGACACAGTTGTATCACCTTTGTGTATCTTTAAAAAAACACCATGCAATCTAAGGGAAATAGATTGTATTTTAGTGAACATGTCTTCAGAATTAAAAAAGGGAAGGTGCAGAAATGTAAATTTTGAAAAAATGTTGTTGCATCTGAGTTTTATTGATACCAGCTCTGAATATTTTGCTGGAAACTTGAAAATCTCTTTAAGTAAAGCAATGATAAAACAAATATCAGTTCTTTAATTTCTCTGTACAATTTACATTGGACATTATATAATAGCACAACATTGAGTATAGCACAGTAGCTCAAATTCAGATATTCTATAATAGCGCAACATTAGATATTGTGCAACAGCTGAACACTGGATATTATTAATAGCTCAACACTGGATATTACATAGCAGCTAAACACTGAACACTATGCAGTAGCTGAACATCGGATTTTGCACATTAGCTCAACACTATAATACTCACTAGCTCAGCACTGGATATTACACAAGAGCTCAGCACTGGATATAACACAACAACTCAACATTGGGTATTGCACAATAGCTCAACACTAGATATTGCACAGTTGCTTGACACTGGATATTGCACAGTTGCTCAGTACTGGATATCACACAGTAGCTCAACATTTCTTTACTATTTTTGTTAATTATTTTAAGGATATATTAACTAAAATATAATCTCAGCAGGTTACCTTTCATTAGCCTTATCATGATTTTCCAAAGTATTATTATTATTATTTTATTTTTATTTGCATATTTTATCAAACAAGGTATAAACACACACAGTAAGAATATCAAACAAGCATGACAGTTATAATAATACATTCTTAGCTGCAGGGCCAGATCAAGCCTTGGGGGGGCCTGGGACACTCACAACTTGGGTGGCCATGTAAAACGCCCAACTTTTCATACCAAAATGTTTTATTTTGCTCAACATTTACTGAGCACATTGTTTATTAACCATAACAACCACTGTATGGGGAGACTACCCCCATTATTCACAGGAGAAAAAAGTAACTTGAAGTACAACACCCTGTCATGTTGTCATAGTCTGTAATGTTATATTTATTGTACTGTACAAGACATGAAAGCCAGGATCTCAGATGCTCTGGGGTCTAGATGCTCTGTGGTGAATTTGGGGACTTTATTGAAGTCGCTCTCTCTAGACCCTGTTCAGAAAAGCAAAAGTAATCTTTAAGTAACCTCTTTAATCACAAGTTTATTTTAAGGAAATAAATTAAATAAAATAAACAGTGCTTTACTAAGAGGTATGCATCCTACTCAAACAACAGTAAGTTACTGTATGTACCCATTGTACAGAAGTGTGCAGTTCAATGTACAAATGCTATGACACCAAATAAACAGACTGATGTCATACCTTTATCTGCTCATGGGATATCAAAGGAATGATTAATTCAATTTATTTCAGAGTTAGAGGATCCATGCATGTATACAGCACCACATCCCTTTATCTCTTCTTTGAACAAGCTCAGATCAATTATCTCAGCATAATAATAAAATACAGATATCAACTTTCTAAGCCACTTACTGAACTCAAGCTGTCTGCTGTTGCTTGGCGCTCCTTTGAAACTCATTAGTTTAGCAGCAGCAGGCAGTTTAGAACAGTGCATCGACTAATCATGCTGCTAGCGATAGAGTGGCCGTGGCGTACAGATTGCGAGTGCAGGTGCTGCCGCTGGCAAAGTGCATGCTGAGCCTCAAAAACCGCCAAGAAAGAGTGGTTTAAAAAATGCTGCCCAGATGGATTGTATGCAAAGCTCCTGGTCCTGGCGTTGCTCCTCATATTATGCAGCGGCAGCCCAGCTCTGGTTGCAGCTTGCACCAGTCCAGGTCTAGTCCCAGACTCAACAAAATGGAAAACCTGTCAGTATCCTAAGGAGGTAGATCACGGTGCTTGCATAGTTAGCCTTCTTCCTTCTTGTGCCACACAGTGCCACTTTGTTTTCTAGCAAGTCACCCGACCCTAGCTGCAGGCTGCAAATAGCAGAAGGAGGGAAGGTGGGGGAGCAGAGAGAAATCTTCTGCAGTGTTGGCTTGCTGGGGGAACTATCTGCTTGGGAGGGTCCGGGGGGCTGTGTTTTGTTTTCTTTAATTAAAGAAAGCCTCTCCCAAAGTCATTTTTTTGTTTGTTTTGTTTTATGGAGCAAGCTCCTGGGGCAGGGGTTGATTCATGCTTGACTCATGCAGGGGGAGGCATGATTTATTACAAATCCTTACCAGTACTGTACCACCTGAGGGAGGGGAGAGAGAAATCTGCAATGTAGGCTTGCAGGGGCCTATCTGTGGCAGGGGCTTGTGTGTTTTTAATTTTATTTAACAAATGTGCTTCTTCAAGTCACGTTGCTTTCTCAGCGTTTTAAGAGCAAGCTGCTGGGGGCCTATGGGGGGAGGTTGACTCGCACTTAACTCACGCTGCGGCAAGGGGGAGGTGGCATGATTTACAAACCACCAGTCCACCTACTAAAAGTGTCTCTCACTTCCGACTACTGGGAGGGCCAGTCTACGGCGGGGGGCCTGGGGCATTTGCCCCATTTGTCCCCCCCTTAATCCAGCCCTGCTTAGCTGATTTATTAGGATACAGAATGTAAAGTAACAGATGTATGTTTAAGGGATTGCACAAGCCACGGTGTCCAACTGTGCTAAGATACTATATATGGACACTTCTAATGTATTAGATGTAGTGAAGTGCTTTCAAAATGGAACATGTCCATATACAGTGTCTTGCATAACAGAATGAATGTAATGGGTGATTTGGTACCTTTTATTGACCCACCAAAAGATTTAAAAAGTATTTAAGTTTTCAGACTTACAGAGTCTTTTATTGGAAACATGGCAGCTAAGGAAAGCTATCACTTTAAATACTCAGAGCAGAATTATTAAAAAATAAACTTTACATATGGATTGTACAGCCTAGCTGACAATAGGATTTAAAGCAGAGACCAACACCAGCCTGTCCCACCCTTATACCCCTGATGTCTGATTGTTGTCTCACTGCCATGGCTAATGGTTCAATGCTGAGTGCAAACAAGGGGGGACAGGGGACACCCCTGCGTAGTGCCACACTATAAGGGGAAAGGGGATGAAATAATCCTGATAACTCTCACTGCACCTTACAGGGAATCTTATAATGTATCAATACATGTTTTAAACTCTGGGCAATACCCCATGGTCAAAAGTGTTTGTTGCCCGAAGGCCAAGTCCACCCAGTCAAAAGCTTTCTCGACATCCATGGCAGGGATTTATTTAACTCTAAAAATTGATTAGTGTTTTGCTCATAAAAGTGTTAAATCTTTGTGAAAATGCATAGCTCTTGCCTCACTGTGTTGAACAAACACAGCACTTCTAGAAAATCTATATAAATACTTTCTGTACAATTAGTATTGTCCCAAGAAAAAAACTGATAATCAATTATTTAAAACCCTGCATGGAGATGGCTATCTGAAACTGTGGACATCCCCTCTGTGAGGAGATGATGTTCAAAAGGCACAGGATGTTATTATGAAGGTTTCTCCCTTGTATTGAATTCTGTCTAATCAGGATAGACAGCCCCCCCCCACACACACACACACAAACATACAACTTTCTCCAACCAATGTGCTAATATAGATGTAAATAGTTTAAAATCCACAGGCAAAAGTGATATGGGTTGGTAGGATTCTCCAACTGTATTCTTTCCCAGGTTTTAATAAAACTGATATTTGAGCAATCTGCCAGGTCCTAGGTGCCTCTTCCCTGTCCATCATTCCTTGAAATAACCTGCTTAGCTTAGGGCTCAGTTCTTCCCATAGTGTTTCATAAAATTCCAGAGTTTATTTAACTCTTAAAAATTGATTAGCGTTTTGCTCATAAAAGTACTAAAACATTGTGAAAATGCATAGTACGTGCCTCACAGTGTTTAACAAACATAACACTTCTAGAAAACCTATATACCTGCTTTCTGTACAGTTAGTATTGTCCCAAGAAAAAAAAATGTTAATCAATTATTTCAAACTCTGAATTCCCCTGTATATCCATCTCCCCCAAGGGACTTTCTGTTTTTAAGATCTTTAATCACACTTTCTATCTCTGCCATCATGATTGGGGCCTCTACACTTTCCATTTCTCTATGTGACAGTTTAAGGGAATTAACCTAACTCAAATAGTCCTTGATGAGATCTTCTTGGTTAGGAATTCTGTCCCTCATCTATAAGGCACCATAATGGTCAACAAAGACTGATGCAGTCTTCCCAGGATGACTGACCATTACACATTGCCACCCCCCCCAATTTTTAAGACTACTGTATTAGTTTGTTGCTTTCTTATCTGCCAAGCCAACAATGTCTCTGTTCTAATTGTTGTCTGGCAAACTGATGTTGCCCCTCTATTTTTTGCTGTAGGTAGACTTTTAAATGATTTTTACATACCCATATTTTGGGGAGTAAGGAATCATCCATTGTAAGCTTATGGGTGGCTTCAACATCAAATAATTCTTGTTCTAAAGCAAACCTCTCATCCATATCTTGCTTTTTGCTTTCTGGGGGCATATTGTGTTACTGGTATGTCTCCTGTCAATGAAGCTTTGAAGCCATCCCATCTTGCCCCCAGTGATGTCTCCCTGACTTGGCTGTGATGTAGATATTCCTCTATTCTTAATTGAAAGTATGAGACAAAGTCCAGATTGTTGAGCCAGGAATTATTAAGCTGCCAGGAAGAGGATTAACAATTACAGTAGGTTCAACACTGAGACCCAACAACACTGAAGCATGGTCAGAGAGTGTAACATTAGCAATAGTTGCCTCATGCATTGACTGTAGCCATTCTTTTGGGGGAAGTACCATGTCTCACCTGGAATAGGGTTTCTTGGGGGCTGAATAAAAGGTAAAGTTGCAGTATTGGGGGTGGGAAAAGTACCATGTATCTTTAAGACCCAGCTCTGTAAGCAGTTTTTTAAGGACCAGTAAGCTTCTACCCTGTGGGAAGACACTTCCCTTCCACCCTTTCTATCAAGTGAGTTATTGGGGTCATGTTGAATCACCCACCAGGATAAATAATTTCCCAACATCTAGGGGGAATCTCAGTGGGACTTCTTTATAAAAAGCTACCATCTCTTAATTTGAACAGGGGGACATATCTATTTAGAATAGTAAAAGAGGATGTCCTATAAACTGTTTCATATAAACTGGCCTTCTGCATCTTCTACTAAATTCTCAACTTGCACAGGTGTGCCTCCACTAATAAATATGGCCTGAACTCACCTTTGTGGATGATGTTGCAAGGCGGAGGAGTAGCAACTCCTCACCCAGGCTCATATCAATTTCCAGTGCTCTTCCAGCATGAGATGTGTCTCCTGCAGGAGTGCAATAGAGGCCATCTGTTTTTGTCACACTTGGAAAACTTTGCTCCATTTGACTGAGCAAGAACATCCCTTTGCATTGTATGTAACTACATTTAAATCATTTTGTCCCACCATTGTTAACCTGCAACCCAAGAATGTACAGTATGTTCTGGCTAAATAATTGCTGGCGACTCCCCTGATATTTTTGTACCATGCCAGACATCAACAAACTAAAAATAAACAGTAGCCTAAAGAGTATAAATAACAAGATAACTTCAAGGTGCATAGATGGAGGACACTGAACTATTTGACTGGGCGTGCTCGTCACCTAACTGTAATAACCCTAGAGTGCCATTGCTGTGCACATCAATAACAATGCTCCATGTCTCATCCAGACAGAGACTCTTCTGTAAATATGTAATTATCCTCAAGTTCAAAGCTTCCTCCACCCCAATCTCTAATGTCATGGCTAGCTATGAGGGGAAAAGATAATCACCAGAAGGAATCACACAACCCCTCCCCACACCTACAAGATGGGGACCGAAAGGTAAACTGCCAGCACCAACAAGGTGGGTCCTTTGCCCCTTCAAAGTATCGGAAGTATCTAAGCCAGGAGAAATCTTGAGGTTGGCCAGGAGTGACCCCACCCTGAGCACATACGCATCATACCATCCTTTAAATTTCCACTCCCCACAGATCTGGCCCCTGGGCCCCACCACCAGCAGGAAGGCCCATCCCACCCCCTCCACTTAACACCAAATAGGTAGGCAAATTGTAACAGGAAATTATTATCCCTCTGTACAGGCAGCTGGTCAGACCCCATCTGGAGTACTGCATGCAGTTCTGGAGACTCAGTCTTCTCAAAGACATAGACAGGATGGAAGCTGTCCAGAGGAGGGCAACTAAAATGGTGCAGGGTCTGCACTGGAAGACATATGAAGAGAGACTTAAGGAGCTTAATATGTATAGCCTCGAGGAAAGGAGGGAGAGGGGAGACATGATAGAAACTTTCAAGTACCTCAAGGGAATCAACAAAGTCCAAGAGGGTAGCATCTTTCAAAAAAAGGGGTGTGCAAGAACAAGGGGGCACAATTTGAAGATAGAAGAAGGGCAGCTCAGAGGTAATTTAAGGAAGTATTTTTTCATAGGGAGGGTTGTGGATGCATGGAACGGTCTTCCGGAGGAGGTCGTGGAGTCAAAAACAGTGGTGGAATTCAAGCATGCATGGGACAGTCATAAGGCAATTCTAGGGGGTTGGGGTAGGAAGAAGTAGGCTGCTGGTTAACTAGGATCTGCAGCTTATCCAGTAGGCAGGGAAATGGGCAGACTGGGTGGGCCAAGTGGTCCTTATCTGCTGTCAAATTCTATGTTTCTATGTAACTGTGGTCACTCAGTGATATTGGCTTACTCCCCAGTTCCCCCAATGAATGAGCACAAGTGAGGTCTCTATCTTGACACCCCCCAGTCCACCATATTATCCTTTTGTAATCCTCAAAATGATCTCCCATCCCACAGGACCAAGTAATAATATTATTTTGTTGTTTGTTGGACTCAGTATGACAACCCCTCGCCCCCAAATGCAAATTACATCATCCCTTATTCAAAGTACATAGCTAAGAAACAGCAGATGAGACCCCTGTTTCTCCCCAGCAAAGCAAACTAGGGGGAGTTGAGGTAAAAATAATTCATAACCTCTGCTCTGTTTAATAATGCAGAGCACACTTAGAAATAGCCCCCCCCCATTCACTGGGAAATTGTTTATGTAAAAGTCTAGTGGTACTATGTCCCAAGAGTCAATTATAAAAGTCCACCCAATACATGACTCTGAGGCATAGTACAACCACAGGGTGCATTCACCTGTTACCTCTCTTTTGAGCTGCAGAGGTAAACATCAATGTTCATCCCGTTTACGATAAGTTTAAAGCACTCAGTGCTGGTTCTGATCATCTTCCCTGGAAGATTCAGCTACATACTGCATTTAGGGACCTTTTGACCTTTTCTTGCTGCCCTGGGGGATTGGGATGGTGGACCATTCTTGCAGCTGTAATTGCACTACTGCTTCCTCGAATTCTGGATGTGCTGGCGCTGGTAGGGCACACTAAGGATAGTAAGGAGCCCTCTGACTTCCTCTAGGTTCTTAAAGAATTTAGGACCCGAGTCTGAAAAAAAACATAGTTGTGCTGTTGCCAGGAGGTGAGCTCTAATATTCTTCTCCCTAAGATGCTTGATGATGGATAAGATTTGCTTTCTTTTTTCCATGACTACTGGAGAAAAACTGTGATAAAAAGCAGCTAGGTGTCTCCAAATGACATCTCCCTTTTTGCCAATCTTTCTTGAGTGTTACCATTTTGGTGCTGTAATTGATGCAGTGAAGAACCACTGAGCAGGTTAGGTTTGCGGTTCTTGTTTCTGGATTTTGGCATCAACAGGTGATGGGCCTACTCATTGCTCAAATCCATCTCTGCTGGTAAGTTTAATATTTCTTTCCAAAAGGAGGTAAGAAAATCTTCCCTAGTCTCAGTTTTGGTATCTTCTGGCAGACCATAGGCACACAAATTATTTCAGTGAGATTGCTATTCAAGAAAGTCTTCCATAGTCCCAGCCTCGGTATTTTCCAGCAGACCATAGATGTACACGTTATTTTGATGAGATCGCGATTCAAGATCTTTCAATTTATTTGCGACTTATTGGTCTCATCGATAAAAATATAACAGTGCCGAGTTGTGGAGGTCGACCTGGATTGCTGTGGTGCTTAGGCCTTGCTCAATCTCAGCATGTTTCTCCCGAAGCTGTTCTATGTCTTTCTGTGACAGGAAGATAGTGTCCTTAAGTTTGGTGAGCTTTGCACTGATGTTCTGTAGCTCTGTTACTGATATGTGAAAGGTGATTGTGAAGGATTCCACCTCAAGATCGGGATCCATCGATCTCTCCAGAGAGCCACACACTACATAGGAGGCAGCCATGCTGCTGGAGTGGGAGTGGAGACTTCTTTTCAGTTGTGGCTACTTCAAAAGTCCTGTCACACCCCAACTGTGCCCAGCCATGTTAGAGAGGCAGATTTTGGTAAGTTTTGTTCTGAGTCCTATATAAAAGTTGAGGATTAAAGTAGTTAATTCCAAGTGGGGTGGTGGAGCTCCATTGTGATGCTGCTCGCTCCATAATGACATCACCTGAAGTTGGCACTTCACCTTTCAACAGTGAGATTTCACGAGTTGGTACCAAACATGCAGGGGCAGACAGCAAGAGAACTAATGCAACATAAGACATCAGATGCGATGGAAATGGCAAGACTGAGATCGCAAGAGCGTCTTGAGCTGGAGAAGATGAAGAAATGGTGAAGAAAGGAAGGGAAAGAGAGAGGAGGGGAGGGGAGGAGACGGAAGGGGGAGGGGAGAGGAAAAAGAAAAGAAACAATTGGAGAGGGAAGAGAAGTTGAAAGTGCATCAGTGTCAGTTGGAACCACTGATAGAAAGCTGAGAACACTTGACCTGGTGAGAAGTGAGAGAGACACACACACACACACAAACACACGAGTCAGTCTGTAGTCCTTTAATCACAAATTAAAAAACAAAATGCTAGAGCCACTAAATGAAAATAATAGCAGTGATACATTTCTGTGCCCTTTTGAAGAAATGTGTATTAAACATTATAAACTTGATAAGCAGAACTTGACCTTATCTTCTGCCTTTGTTCATTACTGAGACATTAGAAGCTTAGGCCAGATTAAGTGATGAGGTATCTAGCTTATATCAAATGTTAAAGAATAGTATTCTGATAAAGTGTGAATTGGCAGCTAAGATTTACAGACAGAAACTGAGAAATCCTAGAATGTAACATGATGTTAGGTGCTACATGCTGAATTTTCTGGTACAATATACCATATATCCATTTTATATGTTGAGTGGACAGATCTGGGGTAAATTCTTTTTAAGAGTTCTATAAGTTTATGCTACAGGAGCAGCTGTTGAAAAATGACCGCTTAGGAGCTTGGATATTGGCTATCTGATAGGTCACTACAGTGCGCATTGTGACTAAAGCAGCAGAGTGGAAAGATTGTTTGTGGCTGGGGGACCTCAGAATAAAGTAATGGGAGGGATGGGACCCTCACTAACAAACCTGGCAGCATGCCCAATGGTAATATCAAAAGCAAGTAGCAAGGCCATCAGACCACTACTCCAAACTTCTGTGACCCAAAAGGGACTGGAAAAAGAAGAGAGACAATGTTAACTCTGTATGAAAACAAGGCAAATGACATGGCGGAACTGGAAAAATGAAAATACACAGTGGAAAACTGGGAGAAATACATTAACTCAGAAGTGAGAGCATATAGCTAACTGCTCAACCAGATGCATTCTATGACATTCTGTGGCATGTATACCTAAGGTGATGGTAAATGGTAGACCTACAGCAGGCATTCATGTTACCAGATCAAGGTTCAGATATTCAAACAGAAACAGAAGCACAACCACAGTGCAAATGTTTGTGCTGCACTTGCACCTGACCTGGTGGCTGCTATATTCAGTTAAATAGCAAGCAGCGCTGTCCAGCTGATCATTAGGCCATGTCAGTGCAGTGCTAAGTGAAACAGTGCAGCCTGACATAGACCTGGACTGTCTATAGCCCACAGGGAATAGCACTGCCCAAAACAGGATAGTGCCAAGACCCTTGTGGGCTATATTCAGCCACAACATTGAAATGAACCAACTGGACATGCAGGGCAGTAAAGGGCCATCTGTGTGCCCATTATAGGCTCATTTGCATGGGGGCACAGCAGCCCCATAGCACCATTGCCACATTAATGTAAGCCCTGGTGTTCTAGTGTGACTGCCCATTCTTCCTCCGATCATGCGTTCAAACCCTGTAATAAAATCCCTGGTGATCTTGAGTGACCACCCATCCCTGATCACCCATTATCACATTGTAATAGAAACCCTTGTGTCCACAGGTATCCCCCATTCACCTGCTCATACGCAATAAAGAAACCCTGGTGTCTAGTGGTAACCCCAGATCACTCACTCAGGCTCTGTAAAACAATCCTTAGTCTGTAGTGGTACTTCACACTCCCAATCACCCATTCAAACACTTACAAGGTAGCAATGGTAGCCCAGCATACCCCCACCCAACCTCCCTGCTCACATACCACCTCCCCTCACCCTTCCCTTACCAAATGTCTGGTAATTATTGAAGCCAAATACAGTGACTGACACAGCCCTCCTCGTGCCTCTTCTTCTGGCTGATATATGAGCTGTCACTGTGCATTCATACAGCATTTATAATGTACATGCACTCATTGATGGCTCATACACTGGCCGGCTGAGGGAAGTGAGAGGAGGGCTGTGCCGGTCACTGTATTGGACTTTAATGATCGCTGGCCACCCTGGTAAGGGGGGAAGATGTGGGAAGGTGGCATGTGAGCAGGTGGGTCAGGTGGGGTGGACACTGGCCCACTACTGCTACCTTGTAAATGTTTGAAAGGGTGATTGGAGGGTGGGGGTTACCATTAGACACCAGGGATTGTTTGTAGATTTTGCCAGTAGATATCGTGCTGCAGTCTGTATGTTTTCTGTGGAAACTGAAAAGATGATGGAAAAGCTTCTGGGGATTTTCTGCTAAGTGTGTTACCCCCCATTCAATCTTATCAGACAGGAATACTTATTTCAAGTCCACACTGATAATGAGCCACAACCATACAAAACCAAACATGTGGCACACAACTCCTGAGCTTATAATTAAGTGCAAAACTGCAGTGAAAAAGAGCAGCTGTGGCTTCTACAATCAGGTACCCCTAATAAGATTGATAACTACCTTGTTGGAACAAGGCAAAGTAAGACAGCCTAAAACTTCAGCATACCATCCACTGTGAAATGGTTTAGTGGAAAGGTTTAATGGAACCTCTTGTAAAGAATGTTGTCCACCTTCATTGATAAATGCGCTAGAGACAGAGTCAAATATTTGCCAAGCTTGCTACAAGGAGGTGTCCCAGGAATCCTCATGATTCTCACCTGTTGAGCTTCTTTATGTTCATAGGGTGAGGGGTCTACTAAGTGTAGTTGTGGAGAATGCTCTGGGAAGTCCCCCACAAGTGACAAGAGCATTGTAGAGTATACACTAAACTTCTGCAAGAGGTTAACAGAGCACATGGACTTTACAAAAAAGCAATCTTCTGCATGCCCAGCACAAGCAGAAAATGTGGTGTCTTTGGAATACATGTGCTCAAGCATACCACATTGGGCAGAGAGTAATGGGACTCATTCAAGTGTGGTGCAATAAACTGAAGGCTGCCAGAGATTGTCCTTTTTTGTGACTAAGAGACTTTATTTAGTTAGTTAGTTGTTCGTTTCTTTGTTTGTTTCAAAAGTTTTACCAGGAAAGATATACTGAGCCTGGAAAACACTCGTTTCTAGATGCATCTTGGGGGGGCACACAATACAAGACCGTTGAGGTGAAGATGACAATGATGTAGGAACAGTAGTGACAGAAAATAAATTACAATACAGTAAAAATAATAGTAAAACATAATAGTAAATATACATGTTGGCATGCAGTCACAATGGACAGGCAATAGTGCTAACACAACAGAACAAAATGTAAAACTTGTATTAAGGTACAAGTACAAATAACGTATTGGGAGCATTCTGCTGGGATAAACAGTGACAGTGCACCAGGAACTAAACATTACCAAGGTGAGTCAGTGAAGAGGAGTATTTCAAAGCCACACAGACCAAGGGCTGTGGGAGGGCAGGAAACTGCTCATAGCTACAGAAGGGGTATAGGGGGCTAGGGGGCAGACCAACAGTGAGGGGGAAGAAGGAAACACAAGGTTCAAGGGTCAGGAATCGTCACAGGAAAGGATAATAAAAGTAATTGAGAATGGACTTGAAGGAGTGCAGGGACGAGGCTAAGTGAAGAGATATTGGAAGGGAGACCAGAGCTTAGAAAAACAAAATGAGAAGGCAGTTTTCCTGGAGGGAAGAGAGAGGGAGTGGGAAGTAATATTGAGCAGAGGGAAGAAGGTAAGAGTGGGAGCAGATAGGAGGGCAGACAGGCAGGAAGGTACTGTGCCAAGCAAGAATTTGGAGGTGAAGGAGGCACAGTGGGTGAGGCATCTGGCATCAGGGAAGGCAGAGACAGAGAAGAGGACAGAGAGCAGTGAGAAGTACAGGGAGGGCAGTCTAGAGCAAAATGGCTGAATGAATGGAACATGGGGTCTAGTCTGGTCAGTGTGGACAGGGGAGCTGCACTATAGGCAGTGTCACCATAATTAAAGATAGGGAAGTTTATCTTCATAATCTAAGCCCTGGCAGGCAGGAGAGGGATGCTGGCTTTGTTTCTATAAAGCATACTCAGTCTGGGGTGGACCTTGAAGTGTAAGATATCAGTGTGCACCAAAAAGACCAAGTGGTGATCAAGGTTGTATCAGCAGGGGAGGAGGAAAAGCCTGAAGGCCTCTGTCTGGAGCCAAAGGTCATGGAGACTATTTTCTTGGCATTAAGGGAGAGACTGTTGGAACAGAACTAATGCTGAACATTCAAAATTCTGTTGGAGATGTACAGTAAGGCCAGCAGCAGACGAACCATTGGCAAACAGCACAGTGTCATCTGAGTACATGTGGATGGATGCAGAGGAACAGACTAAATTAAGGTCATTAAAGAATCTGGAGAAGAGTATGGGACCCAGGACAGAACACTGGGAGACACCTGGGCAGATAGTGAGTGGAGGAGAAAGGATGTCTCCAATATGGATAGCTTGTGACCCTCCCTTGAGGTAGGAGTGGAACCAGCTCTCTGAGGTGGCAGAGAGCTCTGCTGTCTTAAGCTTACCCAGAAGACGAGGCGTGTGACAAAGTGTCAAAGGCTTTGGCCATGTCAACAAAGATAGGAAAGTGAACTGGCTCTGTTCCTTGCTGGACAGAATGGAGTCAGTGAGCCAGAAGAGTGAGGTAGATGTATAGTGGAACTTCTGGATCCAAATTGGAAAGGCATGAAAAGGAGTTGTTAAGGAATGGGGGAGTTATGCAAAGGCAATATATTCTTGAAGCCTGGCCAGGATAGCGAGGAGAGAAATTGGATGAAAGTCACCACAGGAGAAGAGATCACCCCTTTAGGGAAGGGAATGACAGTACTCTGTTTCCAAGCATCAGGGTCAGAGGCAGAAAAGAAAAAGAGGTTAAGGAGGAGGTTAATACAGAAGGTGAAGGCTGCTGCATAGGGGTGCATAAGCTTGGGGTCAAGGCTATTTAGGTCCATAGCCTTGTGGGGGTTTAAAGAAGAAGCAACTTAAGCGAGGCAGAGGGAGTGGAAGGAAGAGTGTGAGGGAAGAGAGAAAAAGGGAAGGGGGAGGTAGGAGGGGAATGGGGCTGGGAAGAAGAGAAAGGATGCAGTTGGTGAAGAAGGAGTTGAAAGAGGAAGTAATGGCAGCAGGGTCAGTGATTTGGCAGTTGTCAACCTTAAGAATGGGGGTGGGGACTGGGCTGGGGGGAGAAGAGGAAGTAAATAGTGTTCCAGGGGTGATTAAGGTGGTTCTGGAGCATGGACATGAAGTATTCCTATGTTGAAAGCCTGGTTGCTTTGGTGCAAACATTGTGTTGGGTCTGGTAATTTAACTGATTTAATGATATAAATTATGTGCTTGAACTGCTGGGCCAAACCTGCCTGCCTTGCATGCCCAGTTGGTTCATTTCAATGTTGTGGCTGAATATAGCCCACAAGGGTCTTGGCACTGTCCTGTTTTGGGCAATGCTATTCCCTGTGGGTTATAGACAGCCCAGGTCTATGTCAGGCTGCACTGTTTCACTTAGAGCTTTCAAAATCACAATTTAGGGGATGAGGCAGCCCCGCTGCAATGCAAGCCACCTTCCAACATAGTGCACCACCACTTTGGGTGCAGGAGTGGTGCAGGCTGGTTTGTTGCAAGCGCTCTTGTTTTCAATACAGCCTGCATTCAAAAATTGTGACTGACTCAACTTTTGACGCTAGGAGCCACTTGCGTCAATTCCATTTGATGCAGGTACCTTGTGTCAATTTCAGGGCTTTGAAAATTGAGCCCAAGATGTTTCTCTTCCAAGACACTGGATATAGTATACAGTGGTGCAGGAGATCAGCTTTAGAATAAATCAGATATGTTGGTTAATAAGATGGCCAGATTTAGGCTCTGTCCACACTCCCAAGTTGCCGTGTGACACTGGATGTAGTGTACAGTGGTGCAGGAGATCAGCTTTAGAATAAATCAGATATGTTGGTTAATAAGAGGGTCAGATTTAGGCCCTGTCCACACTACCAAGTTGCCGTGTGTAACGTTTTTAAAAACGTTACAGCCCTTACCGTTCTTGCACTTCCTCATTCCAGTGGTACCGTTTTAAAAACATTATATGCAGGTAGAGTCGTGTCCGCATCATGCACCGTTTCTCTATTTGGATAATCCATTTTCAAGCATACATTTTCGTGCGGTCTTGATATGCAAATGGAAGAACAAAATGATCACTTGACCACACAAGTACTAAAAACGTTACAGGTTTTAAAATGCTATACATTCCAATCTCAAGACCACATGAAAACAGGTCTTGAGATCGGCTTCAAGATCACTTCCGGTAACATTACAGATGTGGTCACAAACCATTTTTGACCAGATTTGTAATAGTTCAGCTCATCTGTATAACATTACCATGGGGGTAGTGTGGGCAGGGCCTTATATTGAATGACCATGGCTATCATGCCATTGAATTCTTTATCACCAACTGAATTTACTTTCTCTTAGAAAAGGTGGAAATTACTTGAGGTAAAATTAATTTACAGTTGTATAAAAAGAATAATGTACTTGCTTAAATCTTGATATTTTCACACTTTGATCACTAAACCAGACAGTCATGCATCTATATGCAGAGAATTTGAAGTACCACAGTTTAGAACTGGAAAAGGTCAACAACTGTTTTCTTTAGAAGCCCTAGAAATTTGAATTTATTCCTTATCAGTTTTAGATTACAAGAAGACAGTAATGTCCCATTCACCAGGATTAAGTTATGGTTTATGGAACATTCTTTCAAAACCTCTTTCTGCTGTGAGAAATTTCAGTGTATGTTATGTGTTTACTGATTCATATGATAAGTGTTTTATTATGTTTGTGATGCATTATGTACCAGTTTAAGAAATTCTTGATTATTATAAATAGAATAATAAATAGAGGACTATGTGTTATGAGGCTATAAAACCCTCAAGAGGTTTTGGTGACATGTGAACCTAGAGAGCAAAGTTCAAGAAGCTCCAACATGTCACTAGAACATAGAGATGGGATTATTGCTGAGTGATATACAGTCCCCTATCTTTATGATATACAGATCCAGATGGGAGCTTACCTGTATGCTACTGCCTGGAACTGAAAGCAAGCAGATCTAAACCACTTATCCATTTGTGATGTAATGCGTTCTCTCTTGGCCTCTCCTTTGCAGCACAGAACAGTTACAAAAATGTCCATCTCAATGGAATTTGTAAAACCTGATAACATCTTCATGCAAGTGCCGCTGTAACACATGTTTCTCTTTTTATGTTCAGTCATCTGCACTTTTATGCACTCAGGAAATAGGCTGACAGTTTCTTGAACTGCATGTTTCATCTGCTGCCGGCTCTCTCTCAAGTACCAACTCCCCACCCACCCCCGAGGCATTGGTGGAGCAGGAGGGACCTAATGGATTAGTGGGGGGGTTCTGTGGCACCAATTTTATTTCTTGTGAACTGTACTTCAGCTGGCTTTTAGTTTACCCGATGATTATTTTAAAAGCCAGCTTGCAGGCAGCTGTGGAGAGTGTGCATGCAGTGTGAGGGAAGCAAGATTCTTGTAGCACTGTCTTAGGAAATCCATCTTATTACGAGATCTGGTAGTACTATCAACGAACATCAAAAGAAAGTATTATAAGACCTCACAATACTATCAAACTATAGATTTCTTTGCCAGTATTAAGAAATTTTTTTGTATAACTTCCAATATTTTTATTGGAGACATCCATACATTACACCATTGTAAAGAACCTTCAACAACTCAAAGGGCTGTAACATCTTCTGTTCATCACTACTTTTAATAAGCAAATATATAGATATATGCCTAAGAGGTGCTGTTTTTGGCAGCAATTTCTTTTCCAGCAGAGGACGTGGATTGTCCTAAAATCAATCCGTTTGAGCAAAGTAGGGTTGAGACTTTAATGGATACAGCCAAGCTTTCCACTCAGGTCAAGCTGGATCTGGTGACAGAGATTTTAAGGGTGCAGCAAATTTTCAAGGCTCTGTTCATTCCCAAACCAGGGTATACATAATTTGGTGTGCATGAGGTCAAGACAGTGTTAGATGAACCCATTGGATGCAGCGCTTGCAGGATCCTTGCTAGTGCCTGAGACCAGATGCACATAGAAACAGCTGACATGAGACAGTTGGTGGTGATACAGGACATAGCAGTTACGTAAGAACTTACTGTAACAATAGATCTTTGAGAGAGGTTCCTGCAGTAGGTCTTCACATATAGGACTGTGCCCCCTGGCATTAGGACCACACAGCAAACATTTAGCTAGCAATCATCAGCGGGGACCGACCCCCAGCGTCAGGTGACTAGACGTCAGCGTGACTATAAAAGTGGCATTCTTTCACCCACTCTCCAGTTCTTTTCCACTGGAGACCTAGACAAAGGAAGCAGAAAAGAGGAGTGACAAAACTCCTGGTACCCTGTGCCATGGTGAAGCCAGAGACCTGGACGTGGAATAAGAAAACACCACAGGAGCTGGTGGGTGGGAAACTAGACCTACTGCAGGAACCTCTTTCAAAGATCTACTGTTACGATAAGTTCTTGCATAACTGCTATATCTTACTTCATGAGGGTTTCTGCAGTAGGTCTTTGAATATAGGACTGAATACCAAGCAGTCTAACACAAAAGAAGGAATCAGACACGAGGTTCCGGGAGGAGGAAAATGGCTGCCAACTAAAGGTCTGTTCAGGACAGAAGACCTTGCATAATTGTAAGGCCAAAGCCAGTCCTATGCCTAGAGGCAATATCCAGACTGTAATGCTTAGTGAAGGTATGGACGGAAGGCCAAGTGGCCACTGCACAGATGTCCATAGTGGACACATTCCTGAAAAAGGAGGTAGAAGTGGCCACACTCCTGGTGGAATGGCCCTTGACCACCCCCAGAAGGGGTTTCTCGTACTTCTGGTAAATGTAATGGATATAATTAACCAGCCACATAGACAGAGTCTGTTTCATAATAGCCTAGCCCTAACACTGGGAGGTGAAGGCTACAAAGAGCTGGTTCGATTTTCAAACTTCCTTAGTCCAAGAGGTATGATAAGTCAAAATCCTGTGCACATCGAGGGAGTACAGAAGATATCCCCCCCCCCATTGGTGTGCTCTAAAAGAACATCAGCAGTTCAGCACTCTGGTTAAAGGTCAAATCTGAAACCACTTTTGGAAGGAACAAAGGGTTAGTCCACAGAATCACCCAGTCTCTCTGGAAATTTAAATAAGGCTCTCTACAAACTAGAGTCTGAAGCTCAGAAACTCTTCAAGCTGAAGTGATAGCAACTAAAAAGAGCATTTTCCATATCTAACAAATCCATATCACAGCTTGCTGCAAGTTCAAAGGCGGCAAAGTAAGCTTTTCTAACATAAAGTTGAGATCCCAGGGAGGAACAGGATTCTGGACTGGAGGTTTGATTTGAAGGATCCCCTTCAAGAAAGTCTTGGAAACCTCTAGCTGAGCTAGGGTTCTGCCCTCCACTAGGAGGTGGTAGGCCAAAACTGCAGAGGGATGGACCTTCAGGGATGAATAGCTGAGGCCCAACTCTGACAGATGCAAGAGGTACTCTAAAACCTAGGAGGCTGAGCAAGAAAAGGGGTCTAGGCCTTTCGCAGAGGCCCAGATAGAAAATATCTTCCACTTTATGGCATAAGTGGATCTAGTGGAGAGTTTCCTGGCCTCCACTAAGACCTGAGCTACCCCTGAGGAGACCCCATAGCGAGAAAATGCTAAGTCCACAGGTGTCATGCATGAAGATGGAGAGACTTGAGGCTCAGATGAACCAGGGTGCCCTGCTCATGAAACAGAAGGTTGTGGGAGAGAGGAAGAGGTACTGGGGGTTCCAGTGTCAGTTGCTATAGCAATAGGAACCATATCTGCTGAGGCCAAAGGGGGCAATGAGGATCATGTTAGTCCCCTCTGCTTGAAGCTTCAGCAGAACCTTCTGCAGAATAGGAAAGGGAGGGAAAGCGTATAGAAATCTCCCTGTCCAAGATAGAGACAGTGTGTCTCACCAAAAAACACCATGCCCAGGAGCAAGTGAGCAAAGCTGGGTGGTTTTGCATTGATGGGAGGCAAATAGATCTAGGTCTGGCCGACTCTATTAAAGAAACAGATCTTCTACTACTGCCTGCTTTAGTTCCCACTTGTGAGCCCTTGCAACTGATTGGCTGAGACTGTATGCCAGAGTGTTGTGAACACCTGGCACATGGACTGCTGTCAAGGATAGGCTGTGCTGTGTCACCTAGTACCACACCCACATCGCCTCCCTACACAGAAGGTACGACCAGGTGCCATCCTGTTTGTTTAGGTACCAGACAGTGGCCATGTTGTCTGTTTGGATGAGAAGTGTTCCCGGAGTTAACAGCGACTAGAAGGCCTGGAGAGCAGAGAGCACTGCTCTCACCTCCAGAATATTGATGTGAAGTTTCTCCTCCATAGGAGACCAGGAGTCTTGAGTCTGGTAGTCTCCCAGATGTGCTCCCCATCCCAAGTTCGAGGTATCTGAAGTGAGAATCTGAGTGGGAGACGGAGGGTGGAAGAAAACCCCCACTGAAAGGTTGGCGGGTCCTGCCACCAAAGGAGATCCTTTTGAAGGCGGCTGGAGAAAAGGACTCTCTGGTCCATGTAGTTCAACCTCTGGTCCCATTGGACTTGAAGAGACCATTGGGTAACCCTCATATGCAGCCTGGCTAGAGGGACTGTGGGTATGGTGGCCGCCATCAGACCCAGAAGTTGTAAGACCGAACACGCCATGGTCCACCGAGATGAAGCCACCAGCAACGTTTGGGAGATTAAGGTCTCTGCTCAGTCAGGTGGCAGAAAGACCTTGCTCTGGACTGTGTCCAGCACTACTCCAGTAAATTGGAAGTGCTGGGAGGGTATGAGCTGGGACTTGGGAAAATTGACCGAAACACCCAGGCTGGAGAAAAGGTCCAGAATGAAGGAAAGGGATTCCTTCAGACTGTCCTGCAAAGAGGCTTAAAAGAGCCAGTCATCCAGGTAAGGGAACACATATATGCCCCTGCAGCACAGAAATGCCACGACTACTGCTAAGCACTTGGTGAACAGCTGAGGTGCTGAGGAGAGGCCAAATGGTAGGGCTCTGAAATGAAAGTGATGGTCCAGAAAGGAGAACCTCAGGAAGCAGTGGTGGGCCAGAATAATGGGAATATGAAGGTAGGCATCCTGCATATCCAGGAGCACAGCCAGTTGTTGGGAAGGAGTAGGGGTAACAGTCCCTGGAGAGTCAACATGCGAAACCTCTTGTACTCTATGGAGAGATTGAGCATGCTGAGATCTAAGATGGGTCTTGGATCCCCCATCTTCTTTGGGACCAGGAAGAAGTGGGAATAAAATCCCCTTCCTCTCTGTTCTGGAAGTATGTGCTCTACTGCTGCCTTTTGCAGCAGAGCTTGTATTTCCAGTGAGACCAGTTGATGTTGGTCTGATGGGTAAAATGACCTTTCCTGTGTGTTGGGAGGAGGTCTCTCCAGGAACTATATCGAGTGACCTCTTTCTATGAGTTGAAGAACCCATGCTTCTGCGGTAATGGCTTTCCACCCATCCAGGTGGAGGCCGAGTCTGCCCCCCACCGGTTCCTCCAAAATGGTCAGAGGGAGGGGGAAGGAGTCAGGACACAGAGGGGAGGGGTGTCTTTCTACCAGTGTCAGCTTTGGAGATCCTGGCCTGGGGGTTTGTGCGCCAGAACCCGGGGCATGACGCTTGTTCTGTCGTTTGCCCTGATTCTGTTTGTTCCATTTCTGTTGGTGACAAAAAGGCTGCTGTCATTGTCTTTGAATGGAACAGTACATAGACCAGACATCCTTGAGGGATTTACCACTCTCCTGCAGCTCGGTAATGATATCTTTGGTGTCACCGCCAAACAGAACTGGATCCCTAAAAGGAGCATCCAAAAGTGAGCTCTGAACATCCAGTGCCAAACCCACTAGACGAAGCCAGGCTAGACATCTGAGACAGATACCCGTAGCTGCCCCTCGAGCCACAGAATCCACTGAATCATATGTGGTGTGTGGGGCATGGAGGCAGACAGATTTATTCATCCTGACTTTCTCCAGGAGATTATTCCATAACTGCTCATCAGGAATTTCCTGGAGGTCTTTTTCCAAATCCGAGAGTGAGGATTTTTGAAAAGCCACCATATGGGCTACATAGTTCAGGGAACAGCTAGCGCAGGTAGCCAATTAGTAGATTTTCCTACCATACTGGTCCATCTGCTTGGACTCCTTATCTGGTGGGGAGGCACTAAGATGTTTTGGCTGGGCCGATCTATCATGGACAACTGTGATGACCATAGAATCAGCCTTAGGTTGTGCAGTTAGGTGGGAGACCCCTTCCGGGGGAAAGTACGTCCTATCGGCCTTTTTTCATACAGCCAGTATGGACAAAGGTTGTTTCCAAATAATGGACACGAGGTCCTCTGTGGACCCATCCAAGGTGGAATGGGGAAGGGGTCCATGCTATCCAGGTCCAAGTGCTCTGCCCAGCCTTTTGTGCATGGGGTCCAGATCCTTGGAGGCCCATCCACATGACTTTTGAATGGTCCTGAGGAGTTCCCCAAAGGAGGGATCCTCAAGGGAGACTTAGGAGATTCTTTCAGTTGAGGTTCCACTGGGGAATGAGGTTCAGACTGATCTGGTTCTGAGCCTTGATCTGAGTCTGAAGTGTCTGATCTACTGGGCAAGAAAGCCTCCATAGGTTGTGACTGGGGCTTAATATCTCCTTGGGGCAGAGCACCCAAGTCTCCCTCAGAGACACAGCTAGAGGGTGTTGGACAAGGTGGGGGCACCCTGATAGGAGGGGTGGACCTAACTGTAACCTGAGGCTGGTAATTGGGACCTGGTGTCCTTCTACCACACAGGAATGACATCCCTTTCAGACCGCGTGGTGAAAAGGGGAGACGAGGAGGCGGTAACCTGGGTACCCTGCACTGGGAGGGTAGCTGGGATGCTGGTACCAGTAAGAATACTGGTAATACACCTGTCCTAGCACCTGATAGCCTGGTGTTGGATAACCTGATGTTGGATAGCCTGGCATTGGGTAGCCCCGCATCAGCAGGTTATAGCCCAGCGATGGACCCTCCAGCGTTGGATACTGCGGAAACAGAGGGTTCCCAGGCAAGTACCCAAAAGGCCCTGAAAGAGGAGCTGAAGGCCCTGCAGGAGGGAGTGCCGAAGGACCGCTGGGAAGCAGGTCCGGCAGTGGAGTAGTCAAAGGAGTTATAGGTCCTGTGGGAGGAAACTCCATTTTGTCCCTGAATAAATCCAGTGAGGGATCCAGCAAAAGATGAGGATCCATCGGCGGAAGAGAACCTGGTGAAGGGGGGAGATCCGGGAGGTACCCCAATGACAGGTCTGGAAGGGTATTCGACAGGAGCAGTGTCCTGGGAAGAACTGATACCGGTAGTGAATCCCTGGAGGGAAAACCCTGAGGGGATGAAGGGGTACCTACAAGCTCTCTCTGCACAACGTCAGGGACCACAAGGGAGTCCGACGAGAGAGAAGATGCATCCACGCGGTCGACGGAGGAGCCGTCAAGTGACTTACTGTTCACAGCCAGGCTGAGAAGAACCATCCAGCTAGTGTCAAACTGATCAGCCTGGGCCAGGTGCCCAGAGGCAGAGCCAGAGGGTGACTTATCAGTGGAGCTCTGAGTAGGAGACCCTAAAGGAACCTCCAAAGAGTTGACCTCTGACTGCCCGCTAATCTCAGCGGGGGGGGGTAGAGGGCATCCGGTCCACCAGAGCGGATGAAGGCCCTGCAGGTGGGGTACTCACTGAAGTGGAGGGCCCACCCTTGTCAGCGTCAGCTGTCTGGCTGGACTTCCCTTGAGAAGAACGGCTCCACTCCCGGCATCTCTCCTTATCCTTCTTCTTTTTCTTCTTTCAGGGGCCAGCGATGACTATCTTTCCCTCAATTCCTGGAGCTTCTTCTCCATCAAAGCCAGTCTCTGGGTGAGGAGGTGGGTGTCAATGGGTGTGCATGGTCGGGTTGAAGCCCTGGCAGATGGTACACTTGGAAGAGTTGTGCCTAGCCCTAGGCAGAGGACACACCAGGAATGATCGTCCCTGTGTGGGATTTGCGCTCCACACTTGGAGCCCTTTTTCTTGGGCCGACTAGATGACATACACCATAACATTTTTGAGATCAAAAACAGGAAAAAACAAAGAAATTTGCAATACAAAATGGCAGGTGACTGAAAGCTGTTCTACCGTGTTTGTCGAATGATACCATGCGACGGCAGGAAAGAACTGGAGGGCGGGCAGGGGACCGTCCCTTTTATAATCACACTGACGTCGCGTCACCTGATGCCGGAGGCCGGTCCCCGCTGATGATTGATAGCTACAAGTTTGCCACATGGACCTGATGCCAGGGGGTGCAGTCCTATATGTGAAGACCTAAAGCAGGAACCCTCTCGAAGTAAGATCCAAAAAGCCCTTGGGCTTCTCCTGTAGTTCTAATCCCTAAAAAGGATAGTTCAACCTATTTCTGTATTGATTACGAAAAACTTAATTCTATCACAGTAACTTATGTACACTCTACTGTGTGCCTAGAACTGAGGAAATCAAGGAACACTAGGGGGTGCCAAGTACCTTATTACCACTGACATGACCAAAGGGCAGGTGTAACTGAGAAAAGTGTCCCGGGAACAGTCCACATTTGTTGCACTCTTTGGACAGTATAAATCCTTAGTCATGCCTTTTAGGATTACAGCTGTCCCAGGATTCTTTCAGAAACTCATATGCAAGTTCCTCAGTGGGGTGGGGAATTTGCCATTGTATATACTGTATGTAGGATACTGCCATATACCACCAGACCTGGGTGGGACATATAGAGCATGCCAGGTAGGTACTGGCTCAGCTACAAAATGAAGGCCTGACAGTCAAGCCTGAAAAGTACAATGTAGGCACACATATCCAGAAAGATTACAGCACTGTGCCAAGAAATCTCAAAATGTGTACAGCACTTTTTAAAACAACTGCGTTTTATTCTGGACAGCTCATAAATATTCATTAGAGATATTGTTTTCCTGTAATATTTTGTGTATATGGGTAGAGTGTCATGCAGAATGGAGTGCAAAATGCTTTTGAAGCCATGGCTACCCAAGCCAGTTCATTATGTATATTGGAGAGAATTTTTGTGATATCATTGGGCAGCCTCACAGATGAGCCATACACAGGAGACTGTTTAAGAAGGATGCATTCAGAGGGGGGTAACATGATGCAGCTTAGCTGAAAACAGCTTGACTCTGGAGGTTCTGCCAGTTGGAATCAAATCTTTGTGATCCACATCCCACAATCGCACTATTTGCTGGTAATGCCCCACCACTCAACAGCTATGGATGCTAGGCACTTGGGGATTAACATCCACAGACACAGTGCTACCAAAGAAACAGAAATTGTCTTCTTCCCCACTCAGTACCACGGAGGCAATGCTCACAATGCCACACCAGTCACCCAATGTGGAAGTAGGCCACATTAGTCAGGAGCTCACTGAAATGAAATTAAGAACTTCATGAGCATGATTATGGGTGAAATGACTAAAGTCACCCTGGACCTGAACATGGTTAAAAGCATGGTGGATGGACTGGGCAGCCAAATAGCAGAGGTTGAGAACCGAGTCAGGAAACAGGTGGTTTGGGCTTGCCCAGCAGACCACTGGCTGACTAGCATGGAGAAGGAGCTCCAACACTTGTGGGATAAAATTGATAACCAGGAAACACACAGTCAATGCAATAGCATGTGACTTTTTTGAGTACCTGAGAAGGCTGAGGGGCAAGACATGATTGATTTCCTCCAGCGCACCATCCCGCAGCTCATAGATTACTTTTGGGACAGTCCCAATTAAACTAACCAGGCCCACAGAGTTCCCTCTGGCCCATCTCTGACCAACCAGAATGCTCATCCTTGGCCAGTGATCTTTTGGCTCCTGAGGTACCAAGACTGGGAACGGATTCTCTCCAGAGCATGTCAAAAGAGAGACTTAGTGTGGCAGGGAGCCAAGCTGTCCCTGCAGCCTGACTTTCCAAAATGTGTTATTGACAGGAGAAAGTCTTTTGATTGGATCTGGGACCTTCTTCAGGAATGAGGCTTCAAATGCTTCTTAGGATCGCTAGCTATTCTGAGCATCACCATCAGCAAGCTCACAGAAGCTTTCACCTGCCCAGTGACTGCAAGACCATTCATTTTGAAGCACACTGATCCATTGCTGCCGTCTCCTTCGAAGGGGCAACTTCATGGACTGGAATTAAAACCTAAACATACCCCAGGCACAGCCAAGCTATGCCAAACCAGAACACCAGCAGCAGACAGAGAACTGCATCAGCTCCAGCCTGCAGGAGACGAGATGGAGCAGATGGAGATGAGCCAAGAGTCAACTGACTGAAGAGACTCTTCTTTCTCTATATTATGGACTTTTGTTTAGTTAGAGGTGGGACACCTGGTTTCAATTTTTATTTCTGTCTAGTGTGATGCTTAGGGCCTAGAGGTTAGAGAGCTGCGGAGGGTAGTGCTTCCCATTCGGAATGTTATGGACATGATTTCCCATCTGGCGGTTTTCCCCTTGGATGTGCCCTCATTTATTACCATCTTTTTATTTTTGTCCTGGACTGATGTGGTATTCTGTGGGGAGAGGAGGTTTTGCCTACCATATGCTGTCCTGTGCAGCTATGATGTGGTGGGAGAGGCTCCCATTGGGCTTGACAGTATCCTTTTGATTTTGTGATGGGGCCTTCTGTCCCACTCCGACTGGTGAGTGCCTTCCGATCATTTCACCAGGGAAGGAGGGCAGGGTAGAATGCCAAGTCCTGGTGCCTAGTTTGGCCTACACCTACCCGCTATTTTCCCTTTGATTTTTTTGTTCCTGTGTTGGTATGGTGACCAATCTCCCTATCCCACCTAACTGCCCTCTGATTTGGGGGGGGGGGTGTTAAGTTGCCTCACGTGTGACCTTTTCTTATTCCAGTCCTCCTTCCTACAGTGGATGAGACATCTCTTCATCTGCGGAGGCAGGGAGACCTGCTGACATCCATCTTTCTTGGTGGTTTAACCAATCCGACCACCTAGCAATCTTAGGGCCTGAGGGCACACACCCACCCACACATTAGCCCTTTCATTATGTGGGATTATGGGAATCCTTTTGCCCCACAATCCTCATTGATTGTCTCTGGCCTGCTTCAGGTGTGGTGTCATCATTTTGCTGTGACGCTTGTTGCTGAGGGGGAGGGATGGATGGTGTCTGTCAGTCTGTTCTGAGGGTGAGGGAGGAGGTTTTTTTTTTCTCCTTGATTATTGTGTGCCACTCCACTTCTGTGTTTGGGGGTGTGGATGGCTTCTTGTTTCTTCCAGGTTTGGGCTTCGTGGCCGCCACTCCTTCCACTATGCCTGTGTACAAGAAGCCTCTGCATGTCACATTACCTTTTGCTGTTGTATACTACATTGGGAGTTATATGTTGTTATTTAGACCTCTTGTTCTTTTTTCTCATGTTATTGTTCTTAGCCTGGTTGGCTATGGTGCTGGAGTCTGGGCAGGTTGTTGCTGCACTGGTTGGGTTACCTAGGTTGCTATGATGGTCTATAAGGAAATCTGCTGAAATGCTCATGGACTCAACGGCCCCATGAAATGGACAAGAGTCCTTGTGCACTTGAAGGAGCTGAGAGGCCATATTGGCTTATTCAAGAAACACACCTAGATAAAAAGGAGGCTGAAAAACTAGGAAAACTGTGGGGAGGCCAAGTGTTTAAGGTTTCATATTCCTCAAAGAAAAGAGTAGTCGAGATTTTGTGCCACAGGAGTGTCTAATGGGTCTCCAAGCAAGTGCTGAGGGACAAGGAGGGCCACTGGCTCCTGGTTAAGGGCAGGTTAGATGGATCCCTGTTGCTACAGGTTGTCATCTATGCTCTTAATACTGATGATGCCCATTTCTTCCACCACTTGTCTAAGGTGATTCTTGATCTGGGGGTTAGGGAAGTGTTGTTAGGGGGTTATATGAACCTGGTTCTTGACCCTCTATGTGATAGGAGTGGTAGTGGGCTGAAGTCAGAGACATTGGGATCCTGGGCACTTCTCATTCTTATGGTGGTCCTTAGTCTCCAAGATGTATGGTGGTTGGGGCACCCAACAGATCAAGATTTATATGTACTATTCACCCACTCATGGCACATATAGTGTAATAGATATGTTCTTGGCATCTGGCTCTGAGCTTAGAGTTGCCCAAGATTCCACTGTAGAGCCCCTGCTCATTTCTGATCATTCCCCCATTGCCTTCACTTTTCAGCCTGGGGGTTTGGCCCCAGCTGATAAGCACTGGTGCTGCAATGTCAGTCTCCTGGGAGATGCTAAGTTCAAGTTTTGGCAAAGGCAAGAGGTTCAGGATTATCTCTCGTGCAACTCTGGGAGGGGCTGTGGACATCAAATGGGTCTGGGAGGGGTTGAAAGCTTACTTGCGGGGCCACAGTATTGCCTCTGCCTGGCAGAAAGAAAGGGGTCAGCAAATGTAGTCACTTGAGCCACAGCTTGCAACCCTTCAGAAACAGCATAAGAAAGGTGAGTCCTCTCCTGACCTGCTGCATGATATGAGCCCTGCAGTATAAGATGAATATCCTTAACACACAGCAGGTGGAATTTGGTTTTCGCTACACTCATCAGGCCTACTGGGAGGGAGGAGAGGAGAAGGTCAGCTGCTTCACTACCACCTGAAGAGGATGTAGGCTGACAACAAGATTCTAGGGATTTGGAGGGTGATGGATTTAGTGGTTACCCCAGGGGATGTCAACAGTGCCTTCTGAGATTATTATCATGACTTGTATTCTACCTGGCGGGATCATGAGAACTCTATCGAGAGGGCTGTTATAGATCTTTTTTGGTTTATCACCCTTCCGCAATTGAATTCCAAGCAGAGACCGGGGCTGGAAGGGCCCATAACCTGGCTGGAGATCCTGAATGCCAGAGGTAAGCTGTCAGGGGGCAAGTCTTCTGGACTGGATGGTCTTTCAGATGAGGTCTACAAGGATGTAGGGGACCTGGTCAGTTCATTGCTGGCTGACACTTTTCAGGAGGCATGGATCAAGAGAACCTTACCAGAGACCATTAATGAAGCAATTATTACAGTTTTGGTCAAAAAAAAAAAGGACCCCTACCAATGCCGAGCTACTGCTCCATCTCACTTTTAAATGTGGACTACAAAATTCTAGGCAAGGTTTTGGTGATTTGGCTTAACAGAGTGCTGTGACTGTTAGCCTGCCTGGAACAAGTCAGGTTTGTGGCAGGTAGGGATGGAGCAGTTCAAATGAGGAGACTGGTCCATCTTATGAGGGCCACAGCATCCTCACCAGACCCCGTGACAACTGTGGCATTGGACACGGAGAAGGCATTTTACACAGTTGAATGGCCTTATTTAATAAAAGTATTGTGGGTTTTTGGGCTGGGGGACTTGTTTATCCAATGGCTCCAAACCACATATGCAGTGCCCTAAGCAGCAGTGCTCACTAATGAGCATTTGTCCTCCAAATTGTCTTTGGGGAGGGGTACTCAGCAGGATTGCTCTCTCTGTCTCTCTCTCTCTCTCTCTCTCCCCTGCTTTTTTTGTCCTAGCACTTGAGTCCTTGGTGCAGAAATTGAGAGAGGCTCCAGATATTCAGGGTATAGAGATATGCAGCGAAACTTATAAAGCTGTGTTCTTTGTAGATGATATCCTCATTATCCTGAAGAACCCGCACAGTTCCATCTCAGAACTAATAGATTTACTTAATCATTTTGCAGGGCTCTCAAAGCTCTGCAACAATTGGGGAAAGATGGAAATCCTGGCATTAAATCCCAGATGCACTACTGTTGATTTGCAAGAGTTGGGGTTGCAGTGGGCTTTGCCACCCATAAAGTACTTAGGGATTCCAGTTTTCCATAGCTGGCAGGACTGGATCCATGTGAACTTTGACCTGCTACTCAACTCCCTTAGAAATGAGATCATTAGATGGTGACATCTCTGTCTCTCTCTTTGGGAGAAAATGCAGTCTTTACAAATGATTGCCCTTCATTGTACTTCATTATTTGCCACTTCACGTCCCCAACACCATTTGGAAGTGCCTCTCGCACTCAGTGATTTCCTATGGGAAGGGAGTAGTCCCAGAAACTCTCTATCCTTCAAATGATTGCTCTGTGGTCAAAGGGAGGCTTTAGAGTACCCTGGTTAAAGGGCTATCATCTAGCTACTGGGATCAGGCAAGTATGGATATGGCTGCATGCTGACAAGTGTTCGGGGACGTCCAGATGACTTTCTTTGGAGGCACACCTGGCAGGGGGTGCTCAGCCAGAACTTGTACACTGGGACCCAACTAGACTTTGGAAGGACTGTCCTATTCACACTTTTATCTTGGGAGTTTGGCAGGGTATCAAAAAAGTGATTAAAGCACCATGGGATGCTCCCCTTTATCACTGGCATTTTTGGTATGGTTTATCTATAGTGAGGTGACATCTACTGTGCCGACATCCCCAACAGTGACAAACACAATGCCGAATGTCAGCATTGTACTGTCTGGAATGTCAGCATGTCTTCTTCAGGGGGCTGCCCCCCATTGAACCCCCCAGTCTCTATATATACAACTCCAAGTCGGAGTTGTCTCAGGGAGGGGGCGAAACACTGGGAGCTGCACTGTCGGTGTCAGCGGGGGCTATCACAGTGACCCGATGCTTTCAATCAAATTCTGTCACTGTGATGGTCTTCACTGTGGTGGTGTCACAGTATGGTCAGTACACCCTTTGGCATCACCCCAAATTGATAGTGGGGGGGGGCTCTCCATTGTGGTGGAAGGAATGGGCAGCAGGGTTATACAACAGGTGGGGGATTTATTTTCTCTTGTTTCAAAAAGGTTCAAAGATTTTGTTGAGGTTAAGTCACAGACTTTCTTTTTGTGATCTCATATGAAGAAATACCTGCAACTCCACCACCTCCTATCCTCTTTTACTGGGACCCAGCTTTATTTGGCCTTCTGAGGTCTATGGGAGGATATTAACAGACTCGCTGGTGGTGGAAGGTTCCAGGACTCACCCCTAAGGTTGGGCTAATACACGGAGGGCTTTTAAATGAATATACCGTATCCCTTGCAGTGATAGATTGAAGGCACATTGGGAGGGCTGCTCAGCCCTGACTTCACTGAAGTGGAATGGGAGGATTGCTGAAATAATGTTTACGGTGCTTGTAGGAATACAGGGGGATGACTGATGCAGTTAAAAACACTGCATTAGTGGTACAGGGAACTAGCACTTTTGAGGAAAATGAAGTTAACACCTAACACTACCTGCTGGCGATGTCTCAAGCAGAATGGCACATTGCCTCTTATTCTGTGGTCTCGCTCCAGTCAGCAAGCTTGGTGGAATAACATTTTAACTAGGATAGAATGCATTATATATTGTCGGGTTCCATGGAATGCATTGCCTGTGGTCTTGGGCAACACCATCTGACTCCCAGTGCACCATATGCCTATGCAGCTATGGTTTCTGGCAGCTATTATGGAGGCAAAATGGCTACTATTTAGGAGACCGAGGTCAGATGATATACCTACACTAGCTGAGTGGGATGACAACATGCATAGGTTGGCAGGCTCTTCTATCAAGCGATGGATAAGTGGCATCCCCATTTTGAGAGTATATGGGGTCCTTATTTGGCACTATAGAACTAATTTGTCCTTTTCTACTTCAGGTGGTGGCCCTGAGGATTTCCTTACAACCTCCACTAGCGGTGAGCCCATATACCGTGTATCTCTGTTTTCTGCATTACTCTGTAATAATATAAGGAGCACTTTGAAGTGCTCTGGCCAGGGTTGAAGATACTTATGATGTATTTCATGCCAACGCTGTGCTTGTATGCATTTGAAAAAAAAACTAAATAAACTATAAATTTAAAAAAGAATGATGCATTCAGTATAACCGGTCACATATTGTAGAAACACCTGCTATGCCTGCTTATTGTAAACTGGTCCCACCAATAACAGCAAAAAAGCATGCAACAGACCTTCCAAAGAGCATGATCAACACACATACAGTAGTTTCATAAGGAAGTGCACAAGGTAGCTAAGACAATGATGAATTCTCATATGCCTAGAGCAAAGTGAGCATTCAGGACATTTCACGGATAATCAGATTATGGCAACATAGTAACAACATATTGCAGTATAGTAGCATTAAGGACTGTCTTGTCCACCCATCCTGCTGCACATCAGTGAGAGTATCCCAGTCTGGGATTGACACATAGACAAGTTTAGCTGCAAGAATACTGCCCTATTCAGGTTGTATAAAACCTCAGTTCCATTTGCCCTTGGTAATCTGCGCAGTTGCATTGAAAGCCTAAGTGATGCAAACTCCCACTTCCTCTGAATTGGCTATTCAAAATTCTCATCAACCCATATGTGAAATAATACATTCTGATGATTTGCCATTGCTTGTTTCCCCACAATTTGAGTGTATGCCCATCAGTTCTGGTTGCATGCCACCCACAGTTACAAGCCTGACCTACTTCAGTCAAAAAGAGCACCCTGGCATTAACATGCCAGCTCACACGGTATTAAGGAGTGTGGACTTTACCAAACATGATTGGTAAACCACAAATGACATAGTGCCTCTTCTAATGGGCTTGGGCAGACTGGTGTTTTATAATTTTACCAAGAAGGGGTAGGCATTATTAATTATCCAACCACTGTGGTGGATGTGATACAGACAAAGAGATTTTAAAACTTCAATAAATGTTAGAAAAAGAGGAGGAATCACTTTTGACACATTTTATAGAGTGAACTTTATCTCCACAGAAATGAGCAAAGTTCAGTTATATTTCTAAGTAGATAAATAGCAAAAGAAAATCTGTTTCCATTGTGGGGGTCAATACACTTTACTGTCTGCTGTAAGCAAATACAGCACTGCATTGACTTCACCTACAATAAATGTCAGAATGTACTGACCCCACATACAAATGATTTGCCACTGAAATGTCTGGTCACTTTTTAAAGCTGTGGTATAAACAAATAAAAACAACAAATAAATGGCACATTGTCTGCTCTATCTGTGATCTTTTTCATAGAAAGTAGGAGAAAAGCCTATTTCTGCTTCTCCAAACAAATAAAAAAACTTAAAATCTGTCTGAAAACAGAACCTTTTCAAATGCAGTCACTCAAATATTGTTCTAGAGGGCCATGTGTTGCTAGATGTGTGTTATTTGCTTCTGTTTTTGCTGATTATTCAGTTTAAAGCAGTGGTTTTGTTTTATTTGTAGTGAAGCAATGCTGTGGGGGAAGGGATGTGTATTTAGCTAGCAAGACAGAAAGTTCAGAAGCCTTTTTGGCTGAGCCCTAGACTATGACCAGCACGAGATTTCTCATATTGTTTTTTCCCTGTTTTTCTCGTGATTTCTTTTTAGTTTGCAGTCTGTGATTTCTCATTTTGTTTCTGGAGTTTGGTGTGTTTAAGTGAGGTTATTTTATCAGTCTCTTTCTATATTAGTTTTAGTTATTTACTTCTTGCAATGCTGGCATTCTGTCACTTTGGTATACTAATCTATTAATCTCTCCTGTCCTCTGTTCATGTCAATCCCCACCATGCAGAATGTATCCTTCACAAACTGCTTTACAGTTGAACAGCAATGGGTTATAATTACACAGTAGCAGTGTTGTATGGGGGGAGGGCAGACGTACCACCACATCAGTGTTAGAATTACATTTTGAGTTTCTGTGGAGCCCATGGGGGTCATATCTTTAAACTGAGTCCTACTTTCCATTATAAGTTCATGGCACTAACGAGTGACCTACTAGGGCTCATTTCAGATTTATAGGGGCTGAGCCCTAGCAAGTCCCTGTGTAATTCAAACACTGACCACAATGCTTAACAGATAAGCATTCCAGCAGCAGTGAGGGAGAGGGATCTACTGGCAAAGGGGACAACCCACAGAGTACTGGCAATACAGCCAGGATGTTTGCTTGGTTGGCCACGATGACTATTTAGTATGCCAACAAAGCTTCCATTTTCTCCTCCATGTATGACAAATATTTGGAGAGGTCAGCTGTCTAACCCTTCAGCTCAGCTGCAGATGACCCAGCACTGCCAGCACCACTGACTCCATGTCCTGGTATCTGAGCAGCTCCACCTGCACCAGGTCCCTCATGGCTTGATGTGCCCCTCTCCTTCTCACCATGGACAGATTTACGGGTTGGTTTACCAAATTTACACAACTGTTTCTCTGGTGCAGGGGGGGAGTGGGATTGGTACCAGCACCACTGCCTGCCCCCCTCTCATGAGCCACATTGTGGTGGACAACTCAAGTCAGAACTGTGATTGACTCTAAGGTTGGTATGTTGGCCACTGTAACAGGATGTGATCCCTTTCAGCCACAACTGACACGTGATGCACACAGTGTACAAATGGCCATACTGCTATCAGCCTGGTTCCACCTAAAGAAATCCCATACTAGGGACTTTAGTAACCGCTGCCAAACAAACAGAAGCATGGAGGGGGCAGCAGGGGTTGCACTAGTTCCACTATCACATGGTGAAGGTGAGGGTTCCAGGATCACACCACGAGGAATAGGGAGAGCCTCTGCAGGGACTTGCTGCTTCTACAGATGTTGCTGCTGTTTCTCCTGCTCATCATGCTGCTGTGAGGGGAGGGCTGGTGATGGTGTACAATCTTGGGCTCGGTCACCCTTGTTTGACCATCCTGACCTGTGCATCTGTATGTGGCCACCCCGTCCTTCTACCTCAGCTGGTGCCATCAATGTATGCCACATCTGTATGGGCTAGGTGCTGCATGATGATTCCTCTTTATCTTCCTCCTGATTACCACTCATTTAAAAAAATCAATATACAGTATATACTTCCATATAGATATCTAGCTAGAGAAAGAGAAAAAAAGAAATTCAGAAAACATCTTGAGAAAATCTATTATCATGAATGTAGTAGTTGGGGAGACTGAGTCCTTCGAGTGTACAGTAGTAGCAGGTGTATGCATTCACATCATTCTCATCTACCATCCACCCAGAGATGGGAAGCGATTCTTACAGGAAGTAGCGGACTTCATCGTCGACATGGCATTTGAGTCGCCCAGATTGATGGTTCTGGGTGACTTTAATACCTAGGTCGATGATGAATTCTCACAATTTGGTAACCACTTCCTCCAATTAATGACTTCTTTGGGCCTTACATGCTACACATTAATTTGGACACTCTTTGGACTTAGTCTTCCTACTAGGGATTGAAACATTTAATCTGGGGGTAGAACTAGTCGCCTGGTCAGATCACTACACTGTGAGGTTCCGTTTTTGCACCCCCCTGAGAAGGCCTAACCCTGTGGAGATGGTTAAGTACAACCCTTTATAGGATATTACTCCCCAAGGCCTAGCGGTGGTCCTTGACCTCTCATCCCCCGCCGCGTTGGTAAGCAGTAGTCCAGAGGCCCTCATGTCGGCCTATAATACAGCTGTTACAGTTGCTCTGGACTCTAGTGCTCCTGTTCATGTGCACCCCCTACCCCTTCACCCAAGTCCCCTTGGTTTTTGGTGGGACTTTGAGGGAGATGCGTAGACAAGGGCGAAGGTTAGAACGGTGCTGGTGCAGGTCTGCCCTTGAGACCGACCACCTTAGATTGATGGACCATTATTCAGTCTGTCAATCTGCAATCACCCGTAAGAAGGCAGAATTCCTGTCCAGGGAGATTGCGGTTGCACAGAATTGACCAGCTCAGCTTTTTCCGAACTGTGGACAGACTGTACAACCCAGCCTGTCTTCAAGTTCAGAAAGCCTTTTCACAATCAGAGTGCAGCTAAGGTGGCCGATATCAGGGCGGATCTGCAACCAGCACCCTCTAGGGGGGATGCTGTTGAACAATGCTAGTTCATGGTATCTCAGCTTTCTTGGAGTTCCTTCAGTCAACCTGATTTCATCGATGTCATGAGGATTATCCATAGTTTGCACTCTACATGCTGTAGTTTGGACTCTGGACCAATCTCCCTAATTTTGGTCATCAGTCCAGTCCTTGTGCGAATAGTCTGGTGCTCCTTGGAGTCGGGTGAGTTCCCTAGCTCCCTGAAAGAGGCGGTGGTGGCACCACTCTTGAAGAAAGCTACCTTAGACCCAGACTGTTTCACAAATTACAGACCCATCTCTAACCTACCCTTTATTGGGAAGGTGATTGAGAAGGTAGTGGCAGCCCAAATGGAGGACCATTTAACCATCCACGACATCTACAAACCCCTCCAGTCCAGTTTTCATAAAAGACATAGCACCAAGACAGCACTGGTGCGGGTGCTCAAAGATCTTCTCTGGGTGAGGGATCAGAAGAAATGTTCCACTCTGGTTCTTCTTGATCTCTCCTCAGCTTTTGACACCATAGATCATATGGTGTTGATAGCACACTCGAGGCACATTTGTGGGATATCGGGCACTGTTCTTCAATGGTTCACCTCTTTCCTCACTGGGAGATCACAAAGAGTTGTGTCTGGAGTTTTTTCCTCAGGCCCAACATCTCTTTTGTGTGGGGTGCCTCAGGGTTCAGTGTTGTTTTCCATGTTATTCGCGGTATATATGCTGCCCTTTGGAGACACTGTAAGACAGTATGGGCTGAGGTTTCATTGCTATGCTGATGATACCCAGCTATACCTGTCTTTTGCACCCAACCAGGATGGAACTCTCTCGGTGTTTAACAACTGTCTGAAAGAAATCCAGGAATGGATGGACTCTAGTTGGCTAAAGTAGAACTCAGAAAAGACAGAGGTATTGGTTGTGGACCCGGGTCACCGGATAGAGGGGTTGTCTGTTGGGACGCCCTCAGGAATTTTTCTAGGCGGCATCTCTCTCCTGACCCATGAAGGGGTGCATAACCTGGGGGTTGTCTTGGATGACAGACCATCACTGCAGTCACAAGTGTCAGCAGTCATCAAGACTTCCTTTTACCATCTTAGGAATATCTCCAGAGTTAGGCACCTAGTCCTGTCTGATGACCTACCAACATTGGTCTACGCCTTTGTGTCCTCATGTTTTGCCTACTGCAATTCCCTTTACTTTGGGCTTTCAGCGGTTGAATTCTGCCACCTGCAGCTAGTGCAGAATGCAGTGGCCCGGGTTCTGACTGACTCCAGTAGGTCCTGTCATATTACCCCAGTGCTGCGTGAACTGAACTGGCTGCCTATATGGAGGCAGATCACCTTTAAAGTCAATTTAAAGCTTTTAAGGCCCTCCACGATCAGGGTCTGGTCTATCTGAAAGAACTTCTGCTTCCTTACTGCCCTGGCCAATTGCCCTGCTTGGCTGACGAGGGGTTGCTGGAGATTCCAAGAGTGCATCTTAAATCGTCTGGATGTAGGGCTTTTTCTTTTGCTACACCCACTCTTTGGAATTCTCTACCTCGCCGGTTATGGGAGTGCACCTCCATGGAGGAATTTAAGTGGGGTTTGAAAACCCACTTATGACAAAGAGCCTTCTTGGAAAACTGATTGTTTTTGTAATTGATGATTTTTTTATTGGTTTTATTTGTGTTGATATCTGATTTTAATGTCTAATTTGTAATGTTTTAAACTGTACAGCACCTTGAAATTGAAAGGCGCTGTATAATATAAACTATTATTATTATTATTTACTTGGGACCAGACACATTGACTCTTATAAAGGCTGGCACTCTCGATTCCCCTTTCTTATAAGGAGCTCTAGAGGTATTCACAATTATGGTGTGCTCTAGCCCACCTTCTGATTGTGGAAATCTCCCAAAGCAGAGATGACAAGCGTGGCTCACCTCTCACCTCATTGTGAAAGAGCAACAGGGGTGAACCAACAAAATCTACAAAAGCATTACCGCAGCTCTTCCTGACCAAGCTCAGCAGGTGTGGCAGAAGTGGGAAACATATTTACAGATCCCTATATCTGAAGAGATATGGAGTACCTGTTGGAAAGTGGTTCATTTACTGTAGTTTGTCAGAACAACCAAAGCTTATTAATACAAAGTAAAGTTCTTCATTTTTGGTACAGAACCCAGTAGCATGTAACTTTGTCAAAAATATTACAGCGACCGGTCATTTACAGTGACAAAATGACAATCCCTACTGGTCGAGGTAATGGGCATGCAGGACACCAGCACAGCTTCTCCAGGTCTTGCACCCCCTTCCCAAAACACCTCTACCATGGAGGTAATTATATTAAAATCTGGGGGGTGCAGGGGGCATACCCCCCCACAGAAAACAGACTTGTGTTCTCGGTGACACAATGCGGACCGTGACCACGGTCAATATTGTGCCATCACTGTAAAGCCAGTCAACAGGTTTTCTGTCAAATCAGTTTAGTTGAACTCAGAACACCATTGCAGCTTCACAAAATGTGGCTGAGACAGAATTACTGTTGCTGGCATTGTGGGGCTTCTGAGGGAATGCCGCGTCACATTTTGTGGGAGTGTCACGCCCTACATAGCTTTTGGGCCTCTGCACAATCTAACTGTTGGAGAGTAGCAAGATCAGCCTACCAACTAACCCCACAACTGCTGCTACTAGATATTACACCACTGGGAACCATATATACTGACCAAAACTACACTGGCTGGTGACTGCGAGGTAGAATCAAAGTACCTCCTGTTATGTGAATCAAGATCCGCAGAGGTTCTTGTAGTGAAATAAGGCCATATCTTATAGCTTGGGTCATGTTTTATATAATTGCATGTATATAATGCATCAGAGATGCCCATTGTGGTCAGTGTAAGTTCAAGGGATCCTGGGTACAAGGAAAAGCCATGGGCCCTAGAATGATATAGTAACTCATTGCTAGGCAGAGAATTTCTCAGCTGCTAGGCAGTGACTAGAGTTAATTAGCTATTTTAGAAGGAGACCAAAGAATAAATAAGCTTAGCTGATAGGCCAGGTAGCCGAATTTGCTTGTGAAAGGGGCAGGACCTCATGAGGAGCCATGATGTCTGGATCCCTTTGTTTTGAGATGTCTCCCCTGATCTACTCTTGTTATCATGAAATGTGCTACCATTTAAGTAAATGACTGCATTGAGTGTATCTTAATTACTGCCATTTCTAAGGAGGAAGGAAGGCTGGAGTTTCCAACAGAATTCTGGTTTTATTCAGAACTGCATATTTGTGCTTTGTAATAAAATACTAAAAACTGACTGGTTGGGCAGCCATAAAAACAGAATGCTAGCCAATCACAGGGCCACCCTCTATCCACTGGACCTATTCTTTTGAACCCCCCTTAGAACAAGAATACAGAGGGGGTATCTGAGCCTTTTGCCTTTTAATATTTCTGACCCTGCCAGTCTGCTTGGAGAGCACAGACAATTTCTCCTGGAACAGCAGAACTAAAACTTCAACTGCTACTTCAGAGGACACTTTGCACTTCAAAATTCAACAACTAACAACTCAGCATAGATTTTATTCTCAGAGTTTTAAGGTGTCGGTTTTTGTGCATATTTTCCATGTTATTTTCAACATCCTGTAACCAGTATCTAAAATTATTTGTCTTTATGTTATTTACTGATTTTATTAATTTAATTAGTAAAGCCTTAGGCTTATTTTAAAATAATTCTACTTATGTTGTTTGTGTGTGCTGTCTTGGGAAAAGTTGTTCAAACTATACCATGCTTGTGTGACTGTTCTAAGGCCAAACACTACCAAAGTGAATTACCACTAGGAACTTCATGATGAAAAGAGGGGAGGAAATATGAACGGTCTCAGGAGAAGTCTGTGGGGGTTTGAATTGAGCTCTGCATCTCTGGAAAAAGACACATAATAGGGTGTATAGGGCACCCCGAAGCCTATACACACCTGTGGCTTTCTGGTTTGTGGTACAGTGGCTGAAAAGGTTCTATTTCAGGAATACAGACTCAAGACTGTATTTGGAATCCCCTCACATGAAGAGAGGGTGCCCTGGGATTCTCTGGTGTGCATTCAGCTGTGAAACAGTGAGCGTGCTAGTAGGATGGAGGAAAGGATTCCCTGACCCCCACCTCATCACAAGAGAAATTTTTATCACTGTGACACAGAGAATCCTGCCCCATGGGAGTGGGCTGGTGACAGATTTGGTGAGCAGTGGTGCGATTGGTGAACTATTTGAACAATCACACACAAAGAGGACAGACATTTGGAAAAGGTGAAAATTAGTTACAAGATATAGTTTCCCATCCTTTTTTTTTTTTTGCTGCAAGTAAAAGACAGACTCGTGGTACTGTAGGGAAGAAAGATGACTTTCAAGTGCAGTGACTACACATTGTAGGAGAGCTGAAGCAGCTGTGCCAAGAGAGAGAAGAGTCCAGTATGAGGGGTGCAGTAAGAAGCACCTCATAGAGGTTCTAGAGCAGGGGTGTCCAAACTTTTCACAGTCATAAGCCACATTTAAATTTCTGAGTAAGATGTGAGCCACAACAACATGTGGCCCGTACCATATCCAATCATTCATAGCAGCTCTGAAGCTCTAGATTTGCTTTCAGGCTTAGTAAAAGTAGCTTATTGAGTATTCAGGGCAATTTAGCTCCTTTACTTTGACTTTTCTCAAATTTAAAAGGCCATGACATGTACTTGACACGTAATTTACAAACCCCTTGAGAGCCACATTAAACTGCTTTGAGAGCGATAGGTGGCTCTCAAGCTATAGGTTGGCTATCCCTGTTCTAGAGGCAGCCAATGAACAGGCGGCAGCCCGGGGCACAGAGTCACAGCCGGCGACTGAAAGGGACCAGATCTTGGGCATGGGGTTGCCAAGAGATGTCGCAGTGTCCAGTCCCCAGAAGGAGAACAGTGAGACCAGATGGAACCTGATCCACAGTACCAGGGGAAGGCCATGACACAGCTGGAGATGGAAGAGATCAAGCTACACTCTTAGCCGAGGAAACTGGAAATTAATCACATCTAAAATAATGTTCCCTGTGTTCTTAACAGCAGTAGTAATTAATTCTCTTTACTCTTAATCTCCAAATTCTTATTGAAATAAGAATGATTTCAGTCCTCTTTTAAAGATCTCAACAGGAGCCTCAGTCAGGTACCTAGGCAACGAGTTCCAGAGGATAGGTGCCACCACCTCAAAAGACCAATCCCCGGACAATTCAAGTTTCACCATGAGCACCCTGAGGAGGCCTTCATCTGCTGACCTGAGAGAGTGACCAGAGATGTAGGGGTGTAGCAGCTCTGCTAGGTAACCCAGACCCAGTCCATGTAGGGCATTATAGGTCAAAAGACCTATTTAAAGGAGATGCACCAGCACACCAGCAGCCAGTGCAGTTTGCGCTGCACCAGAAAAATAAGACAAAATCTCAAAACACCATCAATAGCCAAGTCACCACATTCTGCAGCAGCTGAAGGTGCCACAGCACACCCCCCTTGATGCTGATGTAGATCATGCTACAGTAGTCCAGTCTTGAGTTGATAAAAGTGTGTATCACAGTGGCCAGATCTTCAGGAGGGAAAAGAGATTTTATTCAGGCAACATTCCAGAAATGGTAAAATCCATTTTGGACAACCGCCAACACCTGGGCATGCAGTGTCAGCTCATTGTCCAGAATGAAGCCCAGATTTTTCATTTTGGTGGAGGCCTCCAGCTTGGATGACCTGATGTACAGTCCCTAATTCTCTACACAGGCCTCCACCCCACTCCCCCTGAGCCCACTCCACCACCAACACTTCAGTCTTTCCTGGGTTGAGTCTCAGCCAATTTGACACCATCCAATGGATCTCGGCACTTGTTCAGCACCTCAGTTGCATCTGTTCTTCCCGGTGCAAAAGACAGGTAGAGTTGGGTGTCATCAGCATAGCAATGAAACCCCAGATCATACCACCTGATGACCCTGCCAGGTGCAGAATATACACTGTGAATAACATGGGAGAATGAATAGCACATTGGTGTACTCCACAGAACAGGGCCACTGGGTCTGAGGAATAATTCACCAATACCACCATCTGGGTCCTGCCCTGGAGGAAGGACTCAAACCAGCCAATGAGTCCAATGCACTCCCTTAGTCTATTCAACAGTCACCCATGATCCACAGTGTCAAACGCTGTTGAGAGGTCGAGAAGGATGAAAATAGGTCATTTTCCCCTGTCCCTTGCCCTGAGCAAATAATTTGTCACCCATATTAGTGCAGTCTCCATGCTGTACCTAGACCTACACCTGGAATGGAGAGGCTCCTAAATCTGAAAGTCTGTTAGGTGCATCTCAAGCTGTTCCACAACCACCTTCTCAATAATCTTCCACAAAAGAGAGGATTTGAAACAGGTTGGTCATTTTCCAGGATGTCTGGGTCCAAAGATAATTTTTTTCAACAGGTTCCTCACCAAAGCTGTGATGAGAGACTCCGGGAAAAACCCTCATTCCTAAGGAACCCCAAACAATCTCGGAAAAACCAGGCCCAGAGCTCTGAATCAATCAACAAGTAATCATATTGGGCCCAGGTCCAGGTTGCAGCATGCTGCTCTCAAGTTTGAGATCACCCCACAGACCTCCTCCATCATCAAAGTCCAGAACTCTCCCAAGAAGGCTGACTGCAGATGCTACCCCAAGGTCCAACCCTGTTGGGTTGTAACATTGCACCCAGAGGAATCCTCGCCCTAATGGAGGACACCCTGTCTGAGAAGAACCAGGCGAACTCCTCACACATTTGCTCTGAAAATGCTTTAACAGGTTCCAGGCAGGATAGATGTAAGAATCTGTCCATAACCCAAAAGAACTGAGCCAGTCAGTTCTTCCCAGCTGCAATTGACCTAGACATAAAAGCTGACTTTTTATGGGCAATTGCATTCTGATACTCATTACAATGAGCCATCAGAACCAGTTTGTCCTCCTGGGTCCTGATCTTTCTGCAGTGCTGTTCCAACCTCTGCCCCCTAGTCTTCACCTCTCTCAGCTCACCATCAAACAAAGGCGAGCCAAGATGTGACACCAGTGGGTGTACACAGACCAGTGTCAGAAGATCCAGGGCAGCCATGACAGCCCTATTATAGGCCACCACAGCCTCCTCTGGTCCCTCCATGCATGCCTCCTACACAGACAAAATGTCCAGTTCCACTAATAATCCCTTTGGTCATAACCCCTTGAGTTCCATATCCAAGCTATAAATATGCTCTACTGTTGCTTTCATTGTCCTATAAATTGCATGTCTTGTTCTACTAATGAATACAATATCATCTGTATACATTAGAATTCCTGCTTTGCAGCCGTTAATGATTGGGGGGTGCATATCCACAGTGATCAGTGCTTCACAGCCTTTCGTGATTGGTGGATGCATATCCACTGTGATCAGTGCTTCGCTGCCATTAATGACTGGGGGATGTATATCAACTGTGGTCAGTGTTTCACAGCCATTAATGACCTGGGGTGCATATCCACTATGATCAGTACTTCTACTAAGGTTTCTAAATACAAATTAAATTCAGAGTGTATTAACTTAGGAGACATGCTACCAGTCCATTAGATAAGGATGTCCATATAGTGGGACTTCATTAGATCAAGATTGCACTCTGCTCTTACTACTGTATATCCACTTGTTTACTGCTGTTATGCCTTGACCCTGATTGTTATTGTTTTGTGCCTGTATTCAGTTTTGATGTACTATCCTTATTATTTTTGCTGTTTGTTGATTTGCTGATCCCTGCCTGACCTAATTCTAATGTGTACAGTGTTCACTGAATTTGTCTTCTCCTCAAGACTTTGTAATCTCACGAGTTGTGCCTGAAAATAGGTATTTTATTTTCTAGCACACTTACCTGATAAAAACAAATAGCAAAGGTGCCAAAAGGCAGCCCTGTTTCCCCCCTTTATAGGTGGGTAGTTGATCTGTAAGGTCATGTTCTCTATTAAATCTAATTCTGATAGTAGTTTTATAATGAAGTGTCTTCAAGATAGTTAGAAGCCTCAGGTTGACATTTTTGTGTATTAGGATGTTCCAGAGTTTGGTCCTATTAACATTGTCCAATGCCCCTTTAATATCAATAAATACTATATTTTTTTATTCTGTAGCACATATTTCTTAACCAAATAATTTACAACAAAAATGTGAAAACTCAGCTTCCTTTTAGGGATGCTTACAATGAATGTGCATGTTGGATTTCTGGTTTCTAGCTGTAAGAATGACTGAGTCATGCCCAATTAAAACATTTTCAAAATGTTTTTTGAAATTTCACAAAATTCACAGAATTACACAAAATTGTTAATTTCTCCTAGCTCTACTCACAGGTGAAATCACAAGCAAAGGTCGTTTTGACATTGACTCTCAAATGTTCATAGATGTCAAGCCAAGTCAGAGCCAGGCACTAAGCTTGAGCTAGGCTCCTCCAGCCTGCTTTGATATGTGTACCTCTAGGGATGCTGGTGCCCTGCTGGAAGTCTTAGGCTTTAGATACAGTTTTAAACCTTGGCCCCCTAAGGTCTCTTTCTTATGGCTGCCTAAGTGGAAGTTAGAGATCCAGGCTTATCATGGCAGAAAAAATAAGGGAGTTACCCAGTCATCCTTTTCAACATCAAACTATGTTCTAATGTAGTTATTCACACTGTAGTTGTATGAAAATGGTGTTTTTAATCCGCATCTAGCACATGATGCCAGTGTAATTCTTATTGGTTTACAATTCATTTAAGGAGCTTTGTTTGTGAAAAGTAGTGCACACCTGCAAAATCCATGTGGGGAATTGGAGATCACAAATGAAAGTACTATAGTAATATATCACACTTTGTTTTGGCAGACCTTACCATTTATGCACTGAAGACCAGGAAAGAAAGGGGCTATGATTAGAGGTACTTGAAACTGGCCAATTAACACTGAGCCACATCCCTGTGCCACACATCAAAGTGCAGTTACCTGTTGCCATTGACAAATGCAAATGGCACTTATGGAAGAGTGAGAATCCCCCACTAACTGCTCCCAACTTCACCAGCCTGAATGTGCAGCAATAAGCTAATGGGGGCACAATAATTGTTTCAGGACTGCTAGCAGTCATGTTTAATGAGAGACTTGGGGCCAGATCCTCCCCACCCCCACCCCACTGGTCAGCAAAATGGGCATCCATATTTGTGTACCCTGATTCCACTACCACATCAACCAGGGTCAGTGGTTACAGCTTAGCCAGTCACACTTCAGAGCCTGGGGAGTGAGCCACAAGGAGCTCCTGGGTCACTTTAGAACTACTGTAATATTTGGCCAGTCATCTTCTGAGAGCTAGACCTCAGCCTGGCATTGGAGTGATTGCCAACCCAGTGTACTAATGGTGAGCTTAAATTCACTAGTGAACAGCAAGGACTGTATTGAGCCCTGTCAGATATGTGTGAGATCCTTAAAGGAAAAGTCTGCAGGTGTCTGTAGTGAGAAGCAGATTGGTACCTACTGTATACGGAACTGCTGAAGGAGACAGTCCTGGCATCTGCCTGAGAGACTGAGCAGTGAATAAAGTAGGTGATTTGATACCAGAGAGGCTGAGCACTGGCAATGAACAAAGTAGGTGATCTGATACCTTTTATTGCACCAACACAATATTTTAAGTATTCAAGAGTTCAGGCTTACACAGAACAATTCTTCAGATTATGGCAGTTTCTGCAAAAAGCGTTACCTTATTATGGGGGATTTGTCTTGGGACTGCTTTTGTTCAAAATCTTTATCTCCAACATTGGGATAGGGATACACAGTAAGACATGCCTTTTCATAAATAATACTAAGTTTGGGGCTGGGTGGATAGTGATAAGGGTGTTATAGGTATTAAAGAAGATATGAGTAGATTGGAGAAGGGATCCAAATATGGCAGTTAAAATTTACCACCAATAAGTGCAAGATAATGCACATGGGGCAGAAATCCTAACACTGAACACTGAATGGGGGTGGTAGTAGTGAAAAGCACTACAGAAAAAAAGGACTTGGGACTGTTTATTTCAGACAGTTCAAACACATCAGCACAATGCAATTGGGTGGTGGGTAGGACAACAAAGAAAACTGGGGTGCACAGAGAGGGGGATTGGCAGCAGGAGAAGAAAGCTGTCATTACATCTGGATAGGTCCTTGGTTCATCCTCACCTGAAATACTGTGTGCAGTTTTGGAGTCTGCATTTGAAGAACGACAGGGGCATACTGAAGACAATGCAGAATAGGGTAGCCAGGATGATCCAAGGACAGCAGGAGAGGACTTACCAAGACAGAATGGCAGAACAAGCTGCCAGAAACCCAATTTGCCATTGGAACCACCTCCTTTCATATTGCTGTTTTGAGCACATCTTTGGCCTGTGAGCACTTTATAAATACAATTATCTTGCTGTTGTTTAATATCTAACCTCTACTGACATGCTGCATTTTGTTGTTTCCAGTATTAAAGCATCATTGTCCCTAGTACCAGTCACAAACTTAGTGCCTAAGCTTATGAGAAAGGTTTATCAGAAAAAGTAAGAGCTCATCTTCAGCTTGGCTCTCAGAAATCTATGGTCATGTATTGCTGTCTAAAATCTTCATGACTACTTTTAGTGGAAATGACTTCCCTCTTCTCTCACTGGTATGACTCCCCCTCCGCCCCTTTTGGACTGTGAGCTGCGCTTATCTAACCTTTAATCAGAAGAAAAACCCATATATTCAGAGGGAAATATCAAAAGGCACAGTTAATTACCCATTATTAGTTAAGTACTAAACTGTAATAAAAATCTCTAGTTTTCTGTTCAACCAAATGCAAAAGTTAACAGTCTACAGACACTTGTCCATATTTTTGAGTTGTAGCTGTACACATTCCGACTAAAGGAAAAAATGCATAAAAGACAATACCACTAAGAGTTCTTCAACTTAGTGACACAGCAAACATGCAGTCTGATTAATATGACATAGTAAGACAAATTCCAATACTGACACTGTAGTGCAGCATGAGGTGGGTGCTGCACTCCTGAGGTGCCGCCTTTCGGATGAGATGTTAAACCGAGGTCCCGTCTGCCTGTTCTGGTGGTTGTTCAGGTGGATGTTAAAAGATCCCATGGCACTTCTCAAAAGAGATGGAGAATTTCCCAGTTGTCCTGGCCAAATTTCCCCCACCCCCACCCATTCACTAAAAATATCACCAATAGCTTAATCTGGTTCAATTTCAGTTGGTTACCATCTGTATCCCACCCCCCTTGCCCCTTAAAAAGGGACTTCTAGTCTCAGTGGGCCTACTGGGTCAACAAAGTTAAATAAATAATAAGACCAGAGTATATTTTGTAGGTTAAGAGAATCATGCTCATAACTTGCTTATATAGAAAACATCCACTGAACCTTTTTACAAAAGATTGGTGAGTAGATATTGGAGCATTCAGAATAAATTTGAATCTCTTGCACTACAATAACCTTGTTACCACATGATTTGAGGCAGAGGTCAGTGAATAAAACTTTGTAGCATAATCAATGACAAGGAGTAACTGTTGTTCAGCAGTTTATAGCCTTTACTCTGTTTCATGACAGACTCTGAATCTAGGAAGTACTTGAAATTTAATGCAAATATTTTGCAATTGCTCAGATATAGAACAGCCAAACACTTAAGCCTGGTCACCTAGTACATACCTAACTATTAAATATTTTTTTTTCTTTTAGTATAAGAAAAGTTCATTGATTTTTGTTTTCTTTAGAGACACATTTCTGTAACTATACATTATGCATTGTACTTAAGCCTGTCTGGAGAACACCCCTTGGAAATACAACACTAAAACATGTTTGGCAACTTTTAAATTAATAAGTAATTTCTACAACCATAGATATAGAGAAACAGAAATTGTCGGCAGATAAAGACCGCTAGGCCCATCCAGTCTGCCAGTAGTGTAAAACATGTACTGTTTTATTGCTTATGTTTTGTTTCAAACATTAGTTATTTACTTTAACAGTAATATAACATGGAGCTATCCTACAAAGAAAAGAAAGAGAAAACAAATGGCAAAGAAGGGAAAAGACAAGAGAAAAAATTAGAATTGCAGCCAGAAATTTTAGACTTATACTCGAGAGTTGTAAGAAATGTTTCCCCCTCTCCATAAACACAAACTATAACATGTGCTGCCCTCCCACACAAACATTGCCCCACCACAATTTCATTCAACAGTACGTAGTAAAATAATGATCCTAACAGTTCACAGCATTTATTTTATCTAACACACAGACTACTAATCAGACAGACGTTGGCTAGCTTTTAGTTACAGTGGTTAGGATTTATTGTGGTAAGCCACTGTACCACATCAAGGTAGCTAGCCTTACAGAAGTCCATTCACAAATAAACAAAAAACATAGTGGAACTCACAACAATCAAGTTGTACCAGTTTGGTGCAAATACAGCCAATGTATTTTAGAACACTAGTGAAGTGAGCAGAACCATCTGCTCAAATGCTGTTGCACAGATTCAAAAGCACATTGCTTTCTCAATAAAGATGTAGGAGAACAGCTTACCATTTGCTGCAATTTCTTCCTTTTTATAGTTGCAAAAAAGTGCTTAAAATGACACCATATAAAGTGCAGGTAATTACAGACATACAAAATGTGGCGGCAGTACTTAAATGGGAAAGTAAATAAACACAGTCGGCACCAACATAGGTGTACCGCAACCAAATTTTACAAGCAGTCAAGCAAACGAACGTGCACAAACGTGCTAACTTTCCAAACAGCTGGTGTTTCACCTAACAAGGCTTCCTTAGAGGTGACTGGCTATGGGCCCTCTGATTCGTGTGGCGTTCTACTGAGTGGCTCATGATTAGACCAGCTTAATCCGTTTCCTTTCCTACTGGTGCAGTTCCCCTGCTAAAAACCTGTGCTCTGTTTTTGACTTTCTAGCTCTGTTACTGCTTGTGCTTGATTTTTCTTCCGACCCGTCCCCTGGCCTCCATTAAATACACTCTAGCCCTTCCCCAGTGCTCTATCTCCCAGTTGGCTTAACCTTTCTCTGCTACAAGCCCCACCCACCTGTCGGTGCATGTCATACCAGACAATAGAAATACTGTATATAGTTTAGGAATTCCTATTGCAGTGGTCTTTCCCCTCTGCACTGCTGTAACACACTCAGCAGATTAACCATGACTTTTGCTAAGCTGGCTTGCTAGCTGATAACAGTGGGAGTGTCCCTGTAGACACTAGCAACATAATCCTCACTGGGTTGTGCCATTAAATTCCTTACACTACACATAAGGCATGACCACAGGGACCCATGCTAGATATACCTTGCTCCACTGCAACCCAATCTGGTACCTTGGCTACCTTCTGGACCTTCAAGCATGTGCCACCCCTGAGACAACTGCAATATTTTATGCACTCTGCAACTTCACTGGGCAAAAGCGGACCAGCAGGATCAAGAGATCTAGATGCCCTACAATCAAACTAGACTGCAAAATGCTTAAAGCATACCTTCTCAGGGTATTACTAATGCAACTTCTGTTATCTGGCAATGTTCATCCCAACCTGGGGCCTACTGGACAGACATTCCATACCATGAAAAGGCAGGAGGAGACCCTCATACTGGCTTCAATCAATGTCTATAGCCTCCTCAATAAACTTGACAATCTACTAATCTGGGTACAGTAACATAACCCTGATGTCCTCTCTGTTGTCGAGACTTGGCTGAACCCCAAGATACCAGACACTGCAGTCATCATTCCTGGATACACTATATTCAGGCAGGACAGAATTGCTAAATGAGGTGGGGGATGTGCCATCTACTTGAGGAACTCCTATCTGGGTCATGTCATTCCCTTCTCAAACCCTAAACTCCCTTTGCAGGTTCTTGCTATCAAAGTTCTACTCAGGGAGCATAAAGAAGAGCTCACCATAGCCTCCGTTTATCTACCCCCTAATGACCAGGCCAATGGATTTGTTAGCATAATGGAAAGCATAAGGAGAATACACCATAACTCTGAAATCATAATTCTCGGTGACTTCAACAGAAATTGGCTCTCGCCGGAGACCAGCACCTTCAAGGATGCCATCACGGTGCAGAACCTCACCCAGCTTGTTACCACCCCCACCAAGTGTAACTATAGGACAGGGTCACAGGATCACACACACTTCTGGACTGGATTCTTTCTAATTACCCTAAATTAATTTCCAAAGTATCAGTGCTCCCTGACACTATCAGTGACCACTCACCTGTTACCTGCAACTAGTCAACAAATTCTTTAAGCCCCCTCCCAAAATAATCCACACAAGGGTATTAAAGGAGGGGAATCTTGGGTTACTAAAAATGTATTTAAGCCGCCAGGACTGGACACCAGTTGACTCCTCCACAGATGTTAACCAAGCCCTTGACCTTTTCATCAATTACTTTACTGTGGCCTGCAATATATTTGCACCACTCAAAAAGTTGAAGGTCAGGGGAAGAACTAACCCCTGAATAACCCTGAACTAATCACTTTACTCAAACAAAGGGACCATCTCTGGCACTATGCCCATGATACATCCTTACCAGGGAATACTCATAAATATGAAGCCACCAGAAATGATTGCATATGAGCAATTCGAAGCACCAAAAGAAAAGATTTCATGGAGGCTCTCTCCAACTCCTGGGGTGATGGAAAAAAAATTCTGGAGTAACTTGAAAGACATTACATTCAAGGATCCAAAGACAGTTCCCGCCATGCTTAACATAAATGCTACACCTACACTTGACCTGTACGTATTCACCAATACCTTCAACAATGCGTTCTCCAACTTGGATAGTGTCTTCCCACCTGACTTCTTTGATGCCCCCTCTGCTAGTAACCCTTCTGACACTGTTCCACTTCTACACTCGACTCCTCAATTCTACTTCAAGGAGATCCCAGTGCACTCAGCCAGAACCTATATTTGGAAGGCCATCTGGAACACAGGCTACAGTGGTGGCTCCCTTGACCTGAAATTGTTAGCACTGGTCCTTGATGAAATCCTTGTACCCCTGACAAAGATCTTCAACCTGTCACTAAGGCTGTCGCAGTTCCCATCTTGCTGGAAGCAGGCAACCATCACACCAGTACTCAAAAGTGGAGATAAAACTCTACATACCAACTACAGACTTATCTCCATCCTCCCCCCACTGTCTAAAGCCCTGGAGCGCATTGCATCAGACCAGCTAGTCGAGTACCTGGAAAAATATGACATCCAACGTCCTGAGCAGCATGGTTTTCGTAAAGAGCACAGCACCACCACTGCACTATTAGAATTCACAGGATTCATCCACACCACTCTCAATCAATAAAACTGTGTGGGGGCAGTATTCATTGACCTTACGAAAGCCTTTGATACTGTCAACCATCCACTCCTACTCAAGCAGCTATCAAACTCTGGGCTCTCCAAAGACGCACTACTCTGGTTCTCAGGTTACCTTGGGGGAGAGTCCAGCGGGTCAAGATCACCAGTGTCACCTCAGAGGAAAAGCCAGTCCTCTCAGGTGTCCCACAGCGGTCCATCCTAGGACCACTGCTCTTTAACCACTTCCTGAGCAACCTCCCCAGTGTCTGTCATCAGAAATTAGTACTCTACGCCAACAATGCAGTCATGCTCACCAGCCATCAAGATGCAGAGCTCCTTGAGAAACAAATACAGCATGAAATCAGGTGCATTGAAGAATTGTTCAAGAAACTCAAAATGATCCTGAACTACAACAAAACCAAGATGATGACTTTCTACAATACTAGGAGCAAGTACAAATCCCTAACCCTCTCCATCAAAAACCAAATTGGGACCATACTTGAACACGTTCCTGAATCTAAATACCTGGGCATCACATTATACAGTTCCCTCTCCTATCATAGGCACATTGATTATGTCACAAAAGCCACCAGTACTTGTACAGGTCTGCTATACAGGCACAAACACTGCATGGCAGATGACACACTGGCTGTCTAGAGCTCTGTTACCTGCAACATTGATTATGGGTTAGCAATTTATGGCTCTGCATCTGCCCTCCACAGAATTGTGCTTGCACTCAATACAGTGTGCAGGCTGCTAATGGGGACCGACTGACGTATACACACTTGACCTTTACGTGCAGGCTGGATGAATTCCTCTCCTCAGCCAGATCCAGTATCAAACCTGCCTCTTAGCCACAAAAGTCCTCCTCAGGATCATGCCACCTGGTGTTGTAAAGCTCCTCAATGACCACCGCAGCACCTAACATACTAGAAGTTCACAACAACAAACCTTCCCTGGTCCCCCAGATGCCAGTCTACAAAGGGCCAGAGAGCTTTTGCCCACAGAGCTCCACAGTGGTACAATACTTTTAGCAAAGAAACACTTACAGCTGCTGCTCTTGACTCCTTCAAAAGACAACTCCGTTTACATCTCATTTTAACTAGCCATTGTGACCTCTTTGCCTAACCTGGGGTCCTATGTTCCCTGCACATTACTTTAGTCAGCTCAGCAACCCCACTTTGCCATGCCCTCCTTCCCTGTCCCCACTTCTCACACCTCCCCCAATCCACCCCTCCTCTGGCACTTAGTGACAATTTCCTTCCTCCTCCTCATCTGTGTTCCCATCTTCTCCTTACCATTCAATAATGGCCACCCAGCCCACCTACCCCCACCTTCTCTACCCTCTCACCTGCAGCTCTTACATTATAGTGTGCCCGTGGATGTTGTCTCATTCCACCTAACGTTGGTTCATTTTGACGTACTGTAATTAATTAAGTCTCAGCCTCTTGCTTCTTTTTTTTTTACTGTAACTTTATGTAAATGTTTCAACCTTTGTGTGTATGTTTCCTCTCCATTTCCTGATGTAGAACCTTTGTAAACGAGCAGTCCCTTCTCAAAGGTATTTGTAATCCTAGAACTCAATAAATAAATAAATAAATAAAACAGAAATAAAGTATCTATCTATCTATCTATCTATCTATCTATCTATCTATCTATCTATGCCCACAGTTTTCTAAGGGTTAATTATGGGGACAGCAATCGGAGCCGGGGGGGGGGGTACCACTAGACATCAGGGAAATATTAATAGCTGGACAGTGATCAGAGGGGTTGGGGTGCCATTAGACATCAGGGAAAGAGTGGCAACATATGGGGATGGTAGAAAATGAAAAACAATTTTCCCATCATGAAAAAACATTGAGCTCGTATGAAAAAAGATTCCTTTTTCGTTATGTGAGACACACAAAAAAAAGATTTATAACGTTAAAAAAATGTTTCAAGGGCATTTCTCCAACAGTTAAGTGCAGAATCCAGCTAATGGGGTCCCAGTAAGCAAGAGATACATATGTTGGTCACTATCCAGAATGTCATTTTTTTGGCTTTTTATTTTTAATTTTTTAATCGAGTTGTTTGGTCCCCGCGGTCTCCTCCCACCAACTGGCGATGGGGATACACATGCATTTTTTAAGGATTTTCTCCCTGACCCTCCCCCCAAAGGCCCCGGTACATGGCCATGCAAGCATGTGGAGGCACGCATTGTACCCCTTGGTGCCAGCTCAGCCTCTTCCACCTCCTGATACTTTTGCCACCCCCTCTCCACCTACGCTATCCACGTATCACCACCTGGTGGGAGCAGAACTTCAAGGGGGGCACCAACCCATCCTCACCACCCTCTAGAGAGGACTGCTGCTTGCCAGCATGCTCAATCCCGCTCCATCCTCCCCCCCATTCTGGCACCATGCCAACTCACAGTCATTTCCAAACTCGGATCACCGGTGTAGTGTGAGGTAAAGCATCCAGCACTTCAACCCTCTGTCCCACTGGGCCATCTATTTTTGTGGCTTTTGAAATTTTTATTTGTAAGGAAAAACAGAAAACCAGGTGGCGGCAAATGAAAAAAGATTTCCCCCTCACAAAAAAGGATGACATCAATATGAAAAAATATTTTTTTTGTTTCATACAGCTATTTTGAAGTGCTTACTGAGCATACTCAAAACCAATTTTTCAAAATTTCAAAATTAAATAACTTTGGAACAGATTATTGTTTTGTCACCAAACAAGCAAAAAGCACATCTGTGGGCCAGCCCCTTTCTAACCAGAAACTTTCAGACCAAAATTCCAAACCATCTGAGTGCTAGCCAACTTGAAAGAACACCAAGCAAAACCAATGGGAAAACACACCCAAAAAGTCACTTTTTTTTGGGTGGAAAGCTATGATTTAAAAAACTGTTTACTCCCCAAAGTGGTTAGAAGAAGGATAGTGTACCATTTATCCTGTAATAGCATTGTGAATGTTATATTATTCTGTGGTGATTCTGCCTATCTTTGGTAGAATTTTATATGTAAAACTGATGATATTCTAATAAAAACAAAGTTAAAAAAAAGTCACTTTTTGCACTATCCAGAACTCGGAATCTACACATCCAACTGGAATGAAATTTGGTACATCCACAGATCTATGCACGAGAAAATGCATGTAAACTTTCATACAAATCTGTTGAAGGATTGCAAAGTTATTAAAGTACAAAAATTGGGGTTTAACATTAAGCTGCCTACTCAACCCTAACTATAGTTGCACTACTGCGCCACTATAATATATATTTACTTTTGGCATTCGCTGTGCAGTACAGTAATTGCAATATCAATATATCAGCTAAATAAATATCTATCTATATTTTTTCCTTTTTTTGTGTAGGGTGCTGGTCTATCAGTGTTCATCACACCATCACAGAGTGTAGACACATTGATTCCTATGGCATTCATTATTTCCTACGGTATTTTGGATGTATGCCATTTCAGATGTATGTACAAAAATGGTTTGTCCTGAGAATTTGTTTACATCTGGATATATAGATAGATAAAATATATATATATATATTATAGTGGCGCGGTTGCGCCACCATAGTTATGGTTCAGCGGTCACTTACATACTAAAGTTAAATGTTTGGGCATTAATAACTTTGGACCCATTCAATGGATGTGCCTGAAATTTGGAATATGTAGTGGGGAATGGTAGATCTCTTGATTTGCCAGATTGTGTTTTGGTTGGACTTACGGTATTTGCATAAAACGCTGAAAAATGCAAAGTTATCTGTTTTTGGAGGCAGCTTTTGGGATTTGGGATGTGGCTCTACATGGCCATTGTGTGGTGTACCACTCTGTGAGATAGCTTGTTTGAAAGAGCTTTTGTGGCCGAATATGCCGCTTTTTGTTTGGTGAAAAAATATTAAGGCATTCAAAAGTTATGTCACTTTTAAGTTTCCATTATAAGTCAATGGGAAAATGTATATGTATATTTCATGAACAAAGAATGGGGTTCTGGCAATCTGGTCCCACCTGGCAATCAAAGAATTTTCAGCCTCGCGGTTCAAGAATCTTTTTCCCTGAGGATTTTTAAAATTCTTTGATCGTGAGGTCTGCCATCTTGTTTTCAATTTTCCAATCAGAAAAACACAAATATATCAGCTCAGGCGTCACTTCTGAAGTAAAACTTGGATGGGTTTTACTCAGGGGACCCCTATCTATCAAGCCATGCCTTTGGTTTTACCCAAATTGGTAAAAAAATAGAGTTCTGAGCTTTAAAAATCTTTATCTGCAGCTTGCTAATAATCTTTGATTGCGAGTCTGCAAAATCTTTGATCGCGAGATTCTTTGATCGCAATTGTGCATCGTGAGCGAGGGAGGGATGAGATGGACAGATTTTAAAATAGATTTTTGCAGCCCAGGGGTACCCTAGAAAGTTATATGAGTGTGGGTTTTGCTCAGGGGGCTTCATTCTGCTCCATCTGAATAAAAAAACATACGTTTTCAATATCCCTGGTAGTCTAGTGCGCCCCCCCCATCATGATAATATAGATAGCAATGTCTGTATCCCTGGTAGCCTAGTGGCCCCCCAATGTGTATTCCATTAATATTTATTTTATCCCTGGTAATCTAGTGGTCCCTCATGTGTATTTATTTATATTTCTTGTTTATATCTCTGGTAGTCTAGTGGCCCCCCCCGATCTGTATTTAATTATTATTATTATTATTCATATCCCTGGTAGTCTAGCGGCCCCCCATCATAATGAAATAGATAAGCATTTGCAATTTTCTAGTCATCTAGTGGCCTCCCACCTCCCACCCAGCCATGTCAATCCACCCCAGGACCTCCACCCTTCCCACCCGCGACTGGCACAGCCACCTCTCACCTCCACGGCCAGCGTGTTATGGCGTAATGCAAGAGGAGCTCTGAAATGATTTCTGAGCACCTCTTTCCATTAGCACTCGTACACACACAGTCAGCAGCTGGCCGGGAGGTGAGATGGGCTGTGCCAGCGCCGGCTGGGGAAGGGTGGGGGTCGCTGAGTGGGCTGGCACAGCTAGGTAGAGGGCCACTAGATGACCAGGAAGACAAATGCTTATCTATTTCATTATGATGGGGGGGCCACTAGACTACCAGGGATATAAACAAGAAATATAAATACACATTGGGGGCACTAGACTATCAGGGATAAAAAAAATAAATATTAATAAAATACACATGGGGGGACTAGACTACCAGGGATACAGACTTCATTATTTATATTATTATGATCGAGGGGCACTAGACTACCAGGGATATTGAAAACTTATGTTTTTTTATTCAGATGGCGCAGATTGAAGCCCCCTGAGCAAACCCCACCCTCATATAACTTTCTAGGGCACCCCTGGGCTGTAAAAATCTGTTTGTAAAATCTGGCCATCTCTTCCCTCACTCTTTGTTAGCGAGTGAGCAATTTCTTTGATCGCGAGCCTGCAAATTCTTTGAGCATGAGATTCTTTGATCATGATCATGCATCGCAAGTGAGGGACGAGATGGCCAGATTAAAAAGTCTATTTTCTCAGCCTAGGAGTGTGCTAGGAAGACAAATCAGGGCGGCATTTACTCTGGGGGCTTTGTTCTAACTAACCATGGTGGTGGTTTACCGCAATTCTTTGAAGTTTTAAAATTAGAACAGTTTTTATTCTTTGTTCGTGAGCCTGCAAATTCTTTGATCGCCATCTTTCATCGCGAGGGGGAGACAAGATGGCCAGATTTTTTTATAATGCAATAAATAGGGAAATTTTACCAATCTTTAAGATTGAATATCTCAGAAATGGTTTGGTCTTTTTACTTGAAATTTGGAGGGTGTTTACGGCATGTCCTGTAGATGTGAAGTATTGTGTTTACGTATCGTAGAAATGTTCTTTTTGTGGAGATACGAACATACAAAATTTGCCAGCAGGTAAAGGCCTAGCGGTCTATCAAGTCTGCTCAAATGTGCAGCTAGCACCCCTTATTCTGCAGCTGCCCCTCCCTTCCACCCTTCCCCTTCATTGACCCTCCCCCTTGTCCTGTCCCATCCTCTTTTGAAGCAGTCCACTGTTCTACTGGATACCACATCTGCAGGTAATGCATTCCACCCATCTACCACCCTCGGTAATGCATTCCACCCATCTACCACCCTCTCTGTAAAAAAGTGTGTCCTCATCTCTCTCCTGAACCTTCCTCCCTCCAGTCTCATATCATGGCCCCTGGTGTCCCTCCTCTCCCTTACTTTGAACAGCCCCTCTGTACCTGTCTTGTTTATTCCTTTCATGTACTTAAAGGCTTCAGTCATGTCCCTCCATCTCTCCTCTCCTCCAGTGAGTGCATGTTCAACTCCCTCAGCCTCCTCTCATATAAGTCCCCCAGCCCCTTTGATCATTTTTGTTGCCCTGTGCTGCACCCCCTCCAGTAACATAATGTCCCTCTTCAGATACGGGTGCCAGTACTGCAAGCAGTACTCCAGGTGTGGTCTAACTAATGACCTATACAGTGGCAGAATCACCTCTTCCCTCCTTGAGGATATACCCCTTGCAATACAACCCTGCATTTTGTTGGCCATTGCAGCTGCCTTCCTACATTGTGCAGAGTTGTTCATTGACCCTGTGATGAGCACCCCCAGATCCTTCTCCTCCTCTGTCTGGGCTAGCTGAACTCCACCCAGCTGGTAACTCCTCCTTGGGTTCTTCATCCCAAAATGCAGCACCTTGCACTTTTTGGCATTAAACCCCAGTTGCCAGGTGTCTGACCAGGTTTCAAGCTTTGCCAGATCATCCTGCAACCCCTGCTATCCCTCTAGGACTTCCACCACCGTTCCTACCTAGGTATCATCAGCAAACAGACTGATCTTGCTCTTGATGTCCAATGATATGTCTGCAGTGAATATCCCAAACAACACTGGTCCCAACACTGAGCCCTGTGGAACACCGCTCGTCACTACCCTTGGGTGTGAGAGCTCCCCACCCACCACCACCCTCTGTTGCCTTCCCTGAAGCCAATTCCCTACCCATCTCACCAGCTTTGCACCTACCCCTGTGCCTTCTAACTTACTTCCCAGACTTCCATGCAGCACTGGGTCAAATGCCTTACTGAAGTACAGATACATGACATCCACTGCATGGCCCCTATCCAGTTGCCTAGTTACCTAGTTATAGAACTCCACCAAGTTGGTTTGGCAGGATCTGCTACATGTGAAGCCATGCTGTCCTGTAGTCCTTTGGCCTCTAGGAGGGCCACCAGCCTCTCTTTTAGGATAGTCTCCATTAGCTTACCCACAATGGATGTGAGTCTGTAGTTCCCTGGCTCATTCTTGGGGACACTCTTGTCAAGGGGCACCACATGAGCCATCCTCCAGTCCTGAGGTACATGCCCCGAGTGTAGTGGGTCATTAAATAAGTCTGCCAAAGGTCTCACAAGGACCTCTGCCAGCTTCTTCAGTACCCTGGGGTGGATGCCATCTGGGTCTGGTGCCTTGTCCACCTTCAGTGCCTTCAAACCCTCCTGAACTCTGCCCTCCATGATTTCCACATCTGTCACCCTCTCCCCCCTGTTTCTGCCATTCCTCCCCCCTTGGGTGTCACCCCCCCTTCTCCTTAGTAAATGCCAAGCAGAAGTAATCATAGTGCTTCTGCCTTATCGCACCCTGTTTCCACCCAACCATCCTCCTTTCTAATCCTTACTATGTGGTTATTGCTTGACGCACTTTCTGCATTGCAGACAGTGTTTTGGATTCTGCTGGTGGTTTGAAATTGAGAGGGTGCCTAGTCTTAGTGTCATGGATGTAATTTTCAGTTGTTGTTTGTGTTAAATGTCAACAGGTGCAGAACTGTGCCACTCTGACGAATGAAAATTTCAAATTGTGACATGTTATATCTCAGACACAGCTTGGTCTTTTTATTTTAAATTTGGAGGGTGTTGACGGCATGTCCTGTAAATGTCAATAGCGGTATTTATGTGTTGGATAATATATTTTTTGCGGAGATACTGAGTGGCATTTTGTGTACAGTGTTTTCTACTGCTCTACTAGATTAACATTTGTTTGGTGGGTGGCCTGGCTGTTGTCAATGTACCTTTTAGTCACTGGGCGTGTAATGTGGCCCAACACTTACAAGTTGGTGGGAGCATGGGGCTCAAAGGGCCTTGCTCCCCATAGCGTCTTTCTTTGTCTACTTTTCTATTCTTTCTTAAAATAAGGAAATTTATGCAAAATTCATTACTGCATCAGTTAGGATTTTCTACAGTGAGAAAGGTGAAATTTGATTTTAGGGTTCCCACCCCTTGCATCCCACCAGTCCGCCCCACCAACAGGCATTGGGGTGGTGCATTAGAGTCGTCGGCCTAACTCTCACCCATTCTCCTACACTGCACCTACCTCAGCTTGTTTACATGGGATGGGTGAGAGTTGGGGCCGATGATCTGACAGCACACCCGATGCCTGTTAGTGGTGGGTGGGCTGGGGGAGTGCAAGGTGGGAACACTAAAATTTAATTTCCTTGCTTTTTTCACTGTAGAAGAACCCTAACCTGATACACATTAAATAAGTTTTTTGTATAGAATATGTGTGTATATATATATATATATATATATATATATATAGCTAGATCGATAGATATGTAGCGATAGATTTATATATAGATCTTATAACTGAGATACCAGTTTAGCATGGGAGTAGGCAGGCATACTCCAAGCACTCCATGGTGTGCAATTTTATTTAAGGGGGATAGCAAATAGGCTCTGAACTGCTTCCTTTTTCCATGAAAACTGACAAAGAAAATACTGAATCTCTGTAATTTTATTCATAGGAGTCAAAACTAGAAGGACTGGTCACTAATACTCTCTTTGTATCCCAAGGACAATAGAACATTACAGGCTCTGGGCTGGTATGTGGGTGTCTTAGGGAACAAAGCATGGCATTTTTATTTACCCATGCATGACAACAACCACTGTTGTGAGATACAAAAGTTGTTTTTTATTGTGCCAAATGAGGCAACAAACATGGTCCTGGTGTACGTTTTTTAATGTCTAGCTACACAGGCGTAGCAATGAGACCGCTTGGTGTGCAGATCTGAAATCCCTGGCTACACCCCTGCAGTTTAGCCTTATAGCAGCGAGTACTTTACCCATGTATACATTTATTTTATATTTATCCTGTAAGTGCAGGTACTATTTCACTAAAGTGAATTCTTGGTTAGTCCATTAGATGTATTTGTAAATGATATGTCTCTTACTGTCTTTGGGGTGTGTACAGCGGCATCTTCACTAATGTTTGCTACAGAATCATATTCCCATTTCCTAGCTGAATAATACTAAACTTAGGTGCCACCAGTTTTATCTCCAGTCAGGTTTAAAGATGTCCCTATCTCCTCCAGGCAAGAGTAGCTACTTTGTAGAGTTTCAAAGGACTATACTTAAGAAAGAAACTGTTAAACTCTTCATTCACACTGTATCTCCCCTTCCCATATATACTAACCATGTATCCCAACTTTTTTTCAAACTGCTCCTAAGTTCCCTGTGTCCTATGCAATATCATCAAGTAGGAGACTGTCCAAGATACCCCAATTTCCCATTCTGCCAGAGCTGGAACAGCTGCCTGCCTACATTTCATCACTATCTGCCTTTTAGCCTCCATGGGTAGAGTGATGAGCTAATTTCGATGACCTTATTCATATCTAGCCAACTAATGTGCATCTCCTAATGCCCAATAAAGCAAGAAGTTAGGAAGGCAACACTTTATGAGAGTTCATCCCACTTAAACGTATACCTGATAAATGCATAGCCTGCATGAGCGCATAAAGTTTCCAAGTCCTGATTTTTTTTCCTGTACTTCCTGTGTTAAACAGACCTGTTAAACGCATATAAGGAGCCCTTTTAAATGCATATTTTTTTCCCTTACATTTGCTGTTCTAGTGTGGACTGCCTGGCCCAGTTTTACTGACACTGCATGTAGCTGCCTTACTAATTAGCAGTCAATTGTCTGTTAATGGTCTGCTCTATTAAAATGAGGTGTTAATCACCAACTTCAACTTTTTAATTATCAAACCCAAGTCACAGAAGCTCCCTGCCCCTCACACTGAAATCAAAGCAAAGAATGTCACAGAAGCACTTTACTTAATTCCAGAAGCATCCTCCATCACACAAGAATCATACTAAAGAATGCCACAGCATGTCACAAATCACTTTATCCCAAACAAAGAAGCATAAAGTGTACTGCTGGCATTTCTTTTCCCAACCCAGCTTCCTGGCACACACTGGAAGTTATGCTTAACATTAAAAGAATACAAGATCTGATAAACTCGTAGCCCTCTTAAACATATACTTTTTGTTGGTGCCAAACTTCCACTCATTGGAGATATCTTTCCCCATCTATTGTAGCCTTGAGGGGGTCCTGCCACCACCTACCTAGCAATTTCTTTGGTTTGCATTTGAGAGGGCTATATTGTACTGTATTTAGCTTGCTGGACTATTTGCTACCAGAATGATTTCATTACTGGGCATAGCCACATAATGCGTGCTATATTGCCTGGGGCTTCCTTATACTTCCACTCATTGGAGATATCTTTCCCCATCTATTGTAGCCTTGAGGGGGTCCTGCCACCACCTACCTAGCAATTTCTTTTCAATGTACCCCCCCAGGTAGGGCTTACCTGGTCTGCCTCCTGGCAGCCTATTCCCGCTGGTCTCTGGTCCATTGGTGTCTCCTTCAGTGCTCCTGCTGGCCCGGTGTGTGAATCCTATGGGGGAAAATGGAGGAGTGATGTTTTAAAGTAGAACTGCCAGCTCAGCAGTACAGCTCAAGTGAGCACTGTACAGCATAGAGTGCACACTTTCAAGCTGGTGGCTGCTCAAATGTGCGAGCAGTAGTGGTCTGCTCGCACTCTTTGGAAGCACTATGGCACTCATTGTTAAAGCCACTACTGCAGCCCTTGGCCAGTTCCCCTTCATGGTGCTCTGGTCCCAGGGACATGAGAAACATCAGGAGGCTCAGAGAAACATGGGTGGGGGAGAGAATCAGGACTTGGTAAAAGCACTAAAAATGTGCTATAACTTTAAGCAGCAGCCTGGCTTCTATAATGCATAGCCCTGCCTGCCACTTGGGGGAAGAGTGCTATGGCACTCAGAACAGGCAGTGGAGCCCCTGTAAAGACCCACTCTGCCACTGGACACCAGAGCAAAGCGGCAGCTATCTAGGTATGGGGGCAATTAATGTTAATGCAGGACAGGAGCCCTATAAAATAAACTAAAAGTTAGGACTCTGGACTGTCTGAACTGTGAGTAGCCATATTTGTTACCCTTGACCTCTTTCACAGCCAATAGAAAGTCAAAGAGCATGGAGGACTACAGCAATGGCTTGTGGGTAAAGGGCAAAGACTGTGCTCTTGGCACCCTTTCGTCCAGCCAATCAGGCATCAAGTGAACATTCTGCATACTAATTTTGTGGATTGACAGCTTGTTAGCCCAGATGGATGCTGCCCTGATCTCACCAGTCCCTGAGGGCAGATACAGCTTGTGGCAATCTGCCTGGAGCACTCGGAGAATAAGGAGGGCTTTGATTGTGTGTCTGCTGAAGGTTGGAGGCCTGCCTGAGGTTTCCATAATCATTATTCAGGAGGTGTTCCAAAAGGTTTATACAACTTGGCAGTCAGTTGTTTAAAGTCTGAAGAGCTGCTTTGTGCATAAAAACCTGAGTACTGGAGAAATATTCAGAGACTGATTCCTACCTACAGCCATAGGAGGTAATTCAGTTTGCTTGAATAATTGAGCCACAGCTGCTAGCCTGCAGAGTGGGGAAAGATTGTGTTCCAGAAATCCAAGAAGAGTCTCCATGGTAGTGGATTGTCTGGGGAATCGGACAGTCAGTGCCACAGCTAGGTGCTGGCCATCGATTCACCCTGAGGGCTGAATGCCAGGACAGGTGGGTGAGACATGTGGCCCTGGTCCCCGAGACTTTGTCTGCAAAAGAAGCAGAAGACATATTAAGTCTGTGAAGAGGGCCTGCTATCAAGTCAGCCTTTGAGACCTGCATTCTTTTTGAAGCACCCCAGGGCTTCAGGTTGAAAGACCTATAGCTTGAAAAGACTCAAAGACTGGTATCTCCAAGACCTACAGCCTGAAAAGACTCCTCTCCAGAACCATGAGTAACATCAGGGACTGCCCCGCAACTAGGAATTCTATCAGTAGTTTTCCCACCAAAGCTACTGTTTTGACCCTCAAGCCAGGATTTACAATTGTCTCAGCTAAAAAGTCATTTTAGCAATTACATGGCCTGTGGGATTTTGGGTTAACATATTTGTTTAAAGTGCACCAGCGCTGGCCAGCCAGCTGTACCATCCTTGAGCCTGCACCATTCCAATGGCTGGGTACCCAGTGAAGGTAGTAGGAGCTCCCAATTTAGCTAACTGGGGAAAAACTGGTACCAGTTGGGAGTGGGTAGTGCCGCCAGTACAGAAGGACAGTAAAGAAAGGGAATTGTACTGTTTGCATTGCTAGTGGGGGTGGACACTGTTATTGTTAATATTCTTTCAAACAGTTGAAACCAGTTGTTTTCTCTGCATCCCTTCCCCCATACCTACCCTTGTAAATAAATACAGTTCCAAGAAGACCAAGCATTCATCAGCCCACAACTCGGATGAATAAACTTAGAGGTCTGTATGGCATTAAAGCTTCATTTACTTCAGTTTGTCCAAGAGTGCAGTGAGAAAAGTTCAAACAGAAACATAGAAATTGTTGGTAGATAAGGACCGCTAGGCCCATCCAGCCTGCTCATAAGCCCTACCCTTGTTTGTGGCTTCTGACCCTACTTGATCACCAACTTTCTCCTCAAATACAGTCACCACTCCAACACCCCAGCGCTTCAACTGGAGTCTTCATGGGGGGGGGGGATTGAGTGGTTAGAATACTCCTTTTCATTAAGGCTATGACATCATTAAAGCCCCCTATTGGCAGATAATTTTATAACCATTAAAACAGTGGCTCTGGGAGTATTCAAACTTGTGAATACATGTGATTATTACAAAAACCTATCACCAGATCAATAATTTATGCATACAAAAACAGTTAATTTATCAAAAAACTTAAATGAGAACCATTTATTTTACCCCAACAGCAGCTAATTTTAACATAATATTTTTTAAATAAATGCTGTAACATATCATTTGTAGATGTTGGTATTAGTGTGGTACCTTGTATGTAAATCATTTCAATAATTAACAGTACATATAAAACAAATGGAAAAAATAAAAATATGCAAAGGAACTATTCAATCTAACAGTAAAGTACATGCATGTTTTATTAACCTTTTCATTATACAGTTGCTGTAATTTTAATAATAATGCCAGCTGTTATTTAATATAATAGTGCACAGTAGCCCATATTAGAGAACCAACAAATTAGGGAGCCAGATACACTAGACAGGTCAAGCATATGAGGTAGAAGAAAAATAAGCCGTTGTAAAGTATAAGGTTGAGAAGAGTAAAAATAGAGGTAGATGGTATGCCCTTGATTAAGGAGAAGTGATCACCCCTGGTACTTCAATAATCCAGCATCTTGTCGTGGGGGGTTGACCAACCCAAAATGTTCGGAGGCCATCACTGGAAGAACTGAAAGAGTGAAAGACAAAGACATCAAATAAACATATTTTATAGTCATGATAACTTGTGTTATCATTGTCATCTCTTTTTCAGAAATGGCTTAAGGTCCCAACCAAGACTATGTCCTTTCAGCTGTAATGTATCTAATGTAAAAATCCAAAAGCTTTCTCTTTTGAGTAGAAAATTAAGCCTATCACCTCCTGTGGGATTTCTACTAATACATTCAAGAGCAGTAAATTGTGTCCCTTCTGGATTTGTATCATGTTTGTCAGCATAATGTCTCCCAAGTGGGATATTCCATAGCCTTGTCTGGATGTTTCTTATGTCATCTTGAATCCATTGGTGCAGCAGATGTATAGTACAGTGTGTCCAATGCATAACAATTTGCAGGGATACCAAACAGCATAAACCAGAGAGAGGCTCCACAGTTGAGAAATTGTTTGATGTGCACCCCACTCCCATAACCTTCTTATGGAAATGTTTTGCCTTGATGGCAAACGTTATAGATCTTGCATCTACCACACCTACTTTATGCATGCCCTGTGGTGGTGGTGGCACCCATTTCCTCTTTGATGGATTCATTTTAGTGAGACAATATCTGCTATGGACAAGTTTATCCTGCAGGTTATCCACCCTAGAAAAGGTAATTCTTGGTTGTGTGCCAAATTCTTAGGCAAGAGAATGATCATTAAGCAGAATCGGCTCAGGGTTCCCTGGTCCATCTGGACCTGTGAATCCTGCATTTACATGCCTGGGTCCTGAAGACATAGCCATTACACATTTTAAGGTTCCGCCAAGTGTCTGGTGTCTTGCTTGCAGCTAGAAAGCCTTCTACTAGACACATATTCTTTGAAATGGAAGTGCTTCTCCGTGTGATGTGCTTTCCATTCAATGAACCCATTTACATATCCTGTCAGTACTGTAATGGACTACCTTTTGTCCCCATCTGACTCCAGTCTCCAGTACTTGTCCTTTAATGTGCACATGGCTGCTGTTTCGGCTTTCCATTGCCTTACTGATGGGCACATGGCAGCACAGCTAGAGGTGTCCATTAGGTTTTTGAAGGGTATTAGGCACATATGTCTCCCAATTTAGAAACTAGTTCTGCCTTGCAACCTGAATTTCATACCTGCAAAACTAACTCTGGCTCCATATAAGCCTCTTGTGACCTGTGAGGTGTGTCTCATTTTATGGAAAATGCTGTTTTTGGTTGTTACGACTTCTGCTCATAGGATTTTTCACGTTTATGGCACTGATGTTTTAGCCTCCTTATCTTATTTTCCACAAGGACAGACTGTCTTTGCAGATCAATGCTCGTTTTCTACCCAAAATGGTGCTTGATTTAACACTGAAGCAAACTATACACCTCCCTGTCTATTATCCAAAGCTCGCAAACAAGAGGGAGGCATTGCTCTATACACTTGATGTACATTGAAAACTATGTTTCCATCTTGGACTGCTGAAAGTCTTCTAGGCTTTTTGTTTCATTCACCCCTGGGAAAGAGGGGGCACATGTGTCTTAACAACACCTGTTCAAAAAGCTTGCTAATTATACAGCATTTTGTTATAGGAAGTATGGTAAGGAACTTCCTGGTTCTGTATGTGCCCATCCTACATATGGTATGGCCACTTCTGTTGCTTGGTTTCAGAATGTTTCTGCAGTTGTTATAGCTCTGTGCACACTTTTGCTGGCTTTGGTTTTGCGGTGTTAGACTTTGCCACCCTCCCTGAGTAACTTCTGTACTGTTTGGGAATCATTCCAATGGTGTGGCCCAATAGAGGAGAAATCCTTGATGAAGATAAAACTGTTACTCATCATAACAGTAGATGTTTGAGAAACTCTCCTCCACTGAGCCACAGTGCACCCACCCCCCCTTCCCCCTTTCTGAAGTATCAGCTGGCAGGTTTGTCTTCTGCCTTGTTTGGAGGTGTCCATAAGTGCCTTAAGTATATGTTATTTCCAGTCCCATGCCTCTCCTTATGTGCCAAGTACTGGTTTGGTTTCCTGGTACCTCATGATAAGAAGCCCTCTGAGTTTATCTCCAGCAGGGAACAGAGGAGCAGTGGGGCCACCCATTATTATATAGGTACCAACAGTGCACGTCATCGTGGGTGGCTTCCAGCTAGCAACATTTTCTGAGTGGTCCTGATGCTGGCAGCTTACAGTTCCTAAGGTTTGGCCCAGAGGAGTAGATTCAAGGAATTACTGTTACAGTAAGTAACTGTTCCATTCACTCTAGGACTTGGAACAAGTATTACACTTAAGAGTCTTTGAGATTTTCTTTACGTGAATCCTTGGAATGAAATGAATTGTTTCTGTTGTTTGTTAACCTGTAAATAAAACTATGTCAGTATCCTACTGAACAGGGTATTGCAACTTATCTTTTTGCGACATGCCTCCTAATATCTTTTGTAATCAGAACAAGACAAGTCTGTCAGACATGGGCCCAGATTGCCTCAGTCCATGCTCCAACCTGTTGTATGCCTCAGTGCCTTCAGGTGTTGAAGATCATCATTAAACTAGCGTGATTTTTTTTTCCCTGACCACACTAGGTGAGAACAGATAGGCACTAGGGAGTTATCCACTAATGGAACAATCTGATTATAGGCCATCACTGCTGAGCAACCCTACTGGATGCAGGCACAGTACTTGAGGGGGGTTTATTTAATGCCTAACTGGTTGTAATAAACTGACGTATTGAGGGATCTAATCTTGACTTCTGGCACCAGCTTGGCCCATGTGACCAAGACCTGGTGGGGGAGACAATGCCAGGATATATATCTTTGAACTTGCCCTTCTGGGATTTTAGGCCATGCACTGCCCTCACACAGAGTGTAGGAGTGGTGGAGTGGGCATCATTTTTAAATCTGACCTAAGGGGTACTGCAGTCCCGGTGGGTGATCCGGATATATATGAATGTCTGGCAGCATTAATTGTATGATCTTTCAGGTGTATGACCCCGGAGGTGGGGAAGGGAGTTTTGGGAGGAATTAATGGACTTGGTGTCAGTCATGCTGCTGGAATCCCTGAATCTTGTGGTTCTGGAGAATTTCAATGTCTCAAGTTGTAGTATCATTGAGGCAGTATAAGTTTTTTAATAAGAATATCCTGTCTATTGCTGATAATCTAGTGCCTGTGTGTTGTCACCCTGTGCATATAAGAAGAAGTGTCCCTTGGTATAATGGGACCCTTCACTCTCTTAGGGTGCAAGGTCAGAGGTTAGCCTGCAAGTGGAGGAAGTCTGGCCTGCAATCTGAGTCTTGTCCTGATGGCTTACTAGTGTATCTGGAGGTGATAATTACAGCCCAGCAGAACATTTTTCTCTGACAGCTGAGAGAAATAGACCCTCTACTCTTTTTAGGGTTGCTGACAGCATCCTTCATCCTGAATCCCTTTTTCAGGGATTAGAAGAGATGAGCCAGGAGAGATGTGAAAGATTTGCTCATGACTTCTCATTCAAAACTGCGGACATCAGGAAGCCAATTTCCTCCATGATGAGTCTGCAATGTTACAATGGTCATGTAATCAAGATGGCAGAGCCTCAGTTTGTTTGAGAGCTTTTACTTGTCTGACTCCAAATAAATCTACTAGGTGCTGTTAGATCTTTACCAAGCCATTGTACGCTAGACACAACCCCTACCACCCTAATGAAGATTGGGGTGGCAGTGCTGGGCTCAGTCTTCATTCAAATCATCAGTGCCACCTTGAGGGAAGGGTTATTTCCTGTTGGTTTGAAAGAGGCAGTGGTTTGACCCCCCCCCCACGCTAAAGAAGGTTACATCAGAACCTGATGATTTTGTGAAGTTTTGACCAATCTCTAACTTGCCCTTCTTGGGAAAAGTTGCTGAGAAAGTGGTAGTGGCATGGTTCAGAGAGCACCCGTAGGAGTTCTCCATCTATGAGCCCTTTCAATCATGATTTCAACATCAGTGCAGCACTGAAATGACTCTGACAATGGTACTGAATGATGCCATCCTGGAAAGGGACTGTGAACAGTAGTGCTGTGTGAAAATAAAATTCTGCCAGTGGAATTACCATAAAAGTCAGATTTTTACTTCTGCGAAATTTCAGAATGTACTTTTGGCAACTTTCATGAAATTCCAACTTAGAACAGCAGAATGAAGGTGTGAATTGCACATTAATGCATTAAGCTGCAGAAGGATATTCCGCAGAACTGATCACTGAACTATCGGGATAGTTAGATCTAGAAGGTGCCCTGGGGTGAAATGGAACCCAGACTGTGGTTCACTTGTCTGGTGCCCATACCCAAGGGCACTACGGAATCTAATAGGCAGATGGGCTTGACAGCCTCCGAGGTTCGTTCATCTCGGGCAGTGTTATGCAATGCTAGGTCTGTCAGAAACAAGACTGGCATTATTGCTGATCTTGTTGGTTCAGTGGACTTAGCTTGCATCACTGAGACCTGGCTGGATGAAAATCCAGGCCCCACACTGGAAGCCATGACTCCGTCTGGGTACTCGGTGATACACCGCCTGAGATTGGACCGCAGGGGTGGGGGGTTGCAGCCTGTTTTAAGACAGAATTGGGCCTCATGAGTGTGGTAATGGGGGAGGCTGAGTCCTTTGATTGCACAGTGGTAGTGGGTGTGGGTGTTCAAATCGTACTTATCTACCATCCACCAGGAGAAGGGAAACAGTTCTTACCAGAAGTGGCAGACTTCATCGTTGATATGTCGTTTGAGTCACCCAGATTGATGGTTCCGGGTGACTTTAACGCCTGGGTCAACGATGAACTCTCGCAATTTGGTAATCACTTCCTCCAGTTAATGATATCTTTGGGCTTTACACAGGTGGTTTCCACTGCTACCCACAAATCTGGACACTCCTTGGACTTCGTCTTTCTCCTAGGGATTGATATTTCCGATTTGGGGATGGAACCAGTCATTTGGTCAGACCACTACACCATGGGGTTCAATTTTAGTACCCCCCTGAGAAGGCATTCCCCTGTGGAGATGGCGAGATACCGCCCTTTACGGGATATTACTCCCAAGGCCTTGCGGTGGTCCTTGACCTCTCATCCCCCGCATTGGAGAGCAGTAGTCCAGAGACCTGGGTGACGGCCTATAACAGGGCCATTGCATTGGCTCTGGATACTATTGCTCCTGTTCATGTATGCCCCCTTTCCATTCGTCTCAAGGCACCCTGGTTTGATGGGACATTGAGGGAGGGGCGAAGATTAGAACACTGCTGGCGCAGAACTTCCCTTGATGCCGACCGCCTTAGATTGATAGACCATTATTCTGTCTATCAATCTGCAATCTCTCATAAGAAGGCAGAATTCCATCCAGGGAGATTGCAGCTGTTAGGAATCGACCGGCTCAGCTTTTTCAAACTGTGGACAGGCTGTGCAACCCAGCTTGTCTACGAGTTCAGAAAGCTTTTCACAATTAGAGTGTGAGCAGCTCGCTGATTTCTTTGCTAATAAGGTGGCCAACATCAGGGCAGATCTACATCCAGCAGCCTCAGAGGGGGATGCTGTTTAACAATATGAGTTCACAGTACCTCAATTTTCTTGGTGTTTCTTCAGCTGACCTGATTTCGTGCAATGCATTCTTGAATTCCACCACTGTTTTTGACCCCACAACCTCCTCAGGAAGGCCATTCCATGTGTCCACCACCATCTTCATGAAAAAATACTTCCTTGCATTGCCCCGAGTTGTCCCTCCTCAATCTTCAAATTGTGCCCCCTTGTTCTTGCACATCTCTTTTTCTTTTCTTTTTTTTCCCACTGTGTTTATCCACCTTACTAACTCCCTCCTCCACTCAATCAGATCTCCTCATGCCTCACTGCATCTCCCCGTAATGCCCCAGGAATCTGCCCCTAGAGTGCAACCAGTCACTCATGAGACCCTTAATACCCCACAGATAAACCTCCTGGGTAGGACAAGGGAAGGCTTCACTTCCTTTCCTTCCTCGAACCATGGTGGAGTGGATGGTGCACATTGGAGTCTGCCCCCGATGACAACTGGAGGATGCACCTGTCGGCTTCTGGAGAAGTCGTCGCATAAGAGTGACGGAGTTGATTTTCCATTTTTCTGGTGCCCCTTCAATGGCTGGCACTCAAGGAGAGCCAATTGGGAGTGTGCGTCGAGAGACAACTCCTCCCAGGGTTCTTGACTGACGTCTGTCCCACTCGTGGCTTTTGTCCCCAACTGTACTGCCAAGCTCAGGTTCACCTGGGAGGTGGCAGTATAGCAGCAGGACTAGCACAGAACCCTCCCCAGAGAGGGAGAGCTGCCTCTGGGTGCTCAATCCCTCTCTTCCCCCCTGCCGACCCTTGGTGGCCCGAGTCTGGTCCCGAACCCGGGTCTCCGGCATGACGAGAGGTGTGGCGTCCAACGCCTCAACCCTCTGCGCCACTGGGCCGGCCCACATCTCTTTTTCTAAAAGATGCTACCCTCTTGGACTTCATTGATTCCCTTGATGTACTTGAAAGTTTCTATCATGCCCCCCCCCTTCTTTTTCTTGAGGGTGTACATATTAAGCTTCTTTAGTCTCTCTTTGTATGGTTTCTGGTGCAGACCCTGCATCATTTCAGTTGCCTTCCTCTGGACTGCCTCCATTCTGTCTAAGTTCTTGTGGAGATGGGGTTCCCAGAACTGCACACAGTACTCCAGATGGGGTCTGACCAACTGTCTGTACAGAGGGATGACAACTTCCTGTTTTCTACTGGTGATGCCTCTCTCTGTGCATCCCAGTATCCCTGCAGCCCTCCTTACTGCCTTTTCACATTGCCTGCCTACCTTTAGGTTATCTATATGACTACCCCCAGGTCCCGTTCCATTTTTTGTTGTTGTTATTACCTCCTCCCCATTGTGTAGTCTTCCCCTGGGTTTTTCTTTCCCAGGTGTATTATTTTGCACTTCTTCACATTGAATCTAAGCTGCCATACTTTAGACCATTCCTCCAACCTTGCCAAGTCCCTTCTCATCCTTTCCACACATCCCCTTGTGTATCAACCCTGTTGCACATTTCTTTAAATATTATTCTTCTTGCCAGATGTTCAATGATTTTACAAGAGCTGAATGTTGTGAAAAGTTAAAAGATCAGTGGGAAAATGCATGGTGCAATAATGAATTACAAACAATATGCATTTGGATGGAGACTGTTTAGCCAGGTTTAGGCATGAATACAGGGGCCTGCAGATAGGCAGCCAGAGTTGGGTCGGTGGTGTCATTGGTAGCACATTCCAACTCATGGAGACAGGAGTCATTTACTTGGTGCCACAGTAACCCTTTTAATGGGCTGAGGAGCTCCATGGACCTAACAGTAAGAGACAGGCAGTTAATAAATGATGGTTATGACTGGTAGGTCTCATGAAGATAAGGGGGAAGGGGGACAGCCAGTTAGGAGAAAACTAAATATTCACCAAACTGGTAATCTTTAAAAACAATCTAAGAACTGCAGTTTCCAAGTGAAAAACCTATGTTAAGTAAACGTCTTGCCCCAAAACTATGGAACTCAATGATCAGTAGATACAGTAACACGCAGCATGCGCAATCTCACTGTTCATATGAGTCAAATCTACACGGTCTATAGGGCATCCATGTTGGATTTAACTCTTCTTACACACATGGAAGCAGGGATTCTTGCATCATGTATGCATAGAGACAAATGAACCCTAGCTGTGCTCTGTTGGAAACACAAACATCATTTAAGGACCACTGGTTGCAACTACTTGAAGCTGGGGGGTACACTGGAGAATTAGGCCAAAAATAGTTCTAGAATAATGCACCAATTCTAGAACCCTAAGATCAACTTTATTATTGCTGTAAGAACTAAAATTTTCAACCTAGCAGGAAGGTCAAAAAATTCAGACTATGTTGTCTTGTCTTGTCTTGTTTACCTTTTTGAACAAACGGGCTGGCTCAAACATAATGTGTTTAATTATTTTGTCTAGGTAAATGTGATGCTTTTGTCCCAGTGGTAAATAAGGACTGGGTAATGCCAGCAATGTTTGCTTGCATGTTTTTATAATGCAAGTCTGATGTGAACAAAGGGGAGATGAATGTAATGACAACCAATAATGCGTCATGGTATGAGTGAACCACACCCAGTGGCAGATGGTAGGGTCTGAGGTAGAGCCACTTACTGCAGCAGAGGTTGAGGCTAGGGCTCCCAATTCTTGGGAGGTTCAAGGGGGGCAGAGCAGGAGAGAAAAGGTGCTACAGAGAGATTTTGACTTTTACCAGCCCTGCTGGTGTTCAGAGTAGGAAAGAAGGAGCAAAAAGGTGCAATAGAATGGCTTTATAATTGGTGAGGCAGGGAAACATTACCAGAAAGAGACATTGGCGCACACGGAGTACCAGCAGAATGACACGTGCCAGCAAAGTGATTGTTGCAGCTGAACCCCTTTGAAAAGTTTGCCTGCCAAGAACATGATACTTCATCAGAAAGGTTCAGCACCATTGCCTATAGGCTCATTTCCAGTCATGTCATTGGCACATAGCCTGACACAACCTCCAGAATCTGCTTTTTCTTCCAGATAATTCCAATATATATTGACTTGCATTCTGCAAGCAAACATAAAAAGGTATCAACTTGCTAGAATTTTTCCAGTTGTGACAATTAGTTTTGCTCTTGCAGGAAAAGTCCAGGAGGAGATTGACAGTGTTATTGGGTCAGCACAACCTCGAATTGAACATCGGAAGCATATGCCATACACTGATGCAGTAATCCATGAAATACAGAGGTTTGCAAATATTCTGCCAATGGACCTACCACATGAGACTACAGTGAATGTTAACTTCAGGGGGCATTTTATTCCAAAGGTAAACTTCTCCTGCGAGATGTGTGCTTATCTTCATGATATTTGGATGGCTGTAGTTTTATTAGGTCTCATTCCTTGATTGCTAGTCTTTAGCACCTGGGCCCAGGAGTGGTTGTTTAAGCATTGATCCATGACAAAGGAGGGCTATACTAGGGAATTAATTCTCATGTGGAAGGGTGGCCTCGATGCCTCCAAACACCAGCTGGGCATTAATTCCCTAGTAGGGCCCGACTTTGGAGTGGATTAATGTGCTTGTAACATGGCAAGTGCAAGGTAAATATTGTGACAATACTGTTGCACTTCAAAGTACATAAAAAGCTGCAAAAACATTAATCCTACTTACCAGACCATGCTGCATTTTCATCCTTTCTAAATTCTGTGAGGTTCTAACAACGTGCACATTGCACACTCCACATACATTTATGTAGTGTCCACTAATTTATAACACATACCAACAGAATATTACCATATGAAACATACGAAAATGAAAAATTTTGCACTTCTTGCCGACACGTTTAATGCTTTGCCATTCATTTTACATTGTGATAATGGATTCCAGTACTGCATTTTGGGGGAACTGTACATTTATATATTTATTGTCCATTACATGTGGCGAGAATGTATTAATTCTCTGTGTGCAAAGTAATTTTCCGTGAGCGCTTCATTCCCCGAACTGTGCTCGGTGGGTTGCAAATAACCATCTATACAGATATTTCATTACCTTTCTCAACTGCAGCTCCAAGCCAGATAATAAGGCCATACAAATGGTAATGACAGGCAGCTCGCTGTCAACTGCAGTGTGCATGTGTTTGATTGGGTCAGATGGCTAGCGCAGCCTGGAAAACTGCAGCGCACTCGCAGCACCAACCCAGTTCCAGTTGTTTCTGTTGCATGTTCCCATTGTGGCTGGAAACACTAGTACATTCTGAAGCAGGCATTACTAGGGAATTAATCCCCACTTCAGATTGTACCATGTGTTGTGTTTCCACCAATGTAGTTGGTGTATTACAGTCTGAGATTTTTTGCCATGTTACAATTTCCTTTGTTGGGAGGTTAGCCAGGATTCTTTGTCTTGCTCTTACACATGGTTCTGCTGAAAAAAGAGCATAGTGAACCTAACAAAAGGCATCTGACTTTTTTGAACTCAGAGGGAACTGGAACTATTGTTACCAGATTTCCTCTCCCCGATCTGCTGAGCTCTCAGACCCAGATTTTATCTGTAACTTCTCTGACAGAGCAACAGTTCTTTGACACAGAGGCTTAGGACAGGACTTTGAAAAAGGTAGGTGCAAATGTGGCTTGCACCTGTATCTGCATTTGCCATAATGCATCTGAGCAGCTCTGCTGCTATTTACCAATGGTACTTCTGTTTACAACTAAAAATTATGATTTATTGTAAAAAAAAAAAAAAGACAGAAATGGTATTTTGAGAAAAAAATAAAGCATGGGTAATTGTGAAAAAAAGGCATCCGACTACGACAGAAAGTGTCCATGCGTGCAGGTTGACGGCAGGAAAATAACTGAGGATGGGTTGGGAGACCACCACTTTTATACCACTGGACAATATCAGGGGCAGGCCAACATCAGGGGGTGGTCTCCTGCTATAAACCACTAGCTAGAAGTTTTCCATGGGATCCGGGTTCCTGCTGGCTTCAGTCCTTATGATGTAGCCTGCTGCAGGAGCTACCCTTGAAGTGAGAGCTACTTTTTGTATGAACAGTTACCTCCCTTCTGTTATCCCCTTACTTGTTTCTGTACTCTCCTACTCAGGCAGCAACAAGAAAAAACAGTACTTTACCTTTCCTTAATGGACCAGCAGTGTTCCTTGTGTGCATGCTGTCACCTGTGGATTCCTAAGATGTCAATCACTTCAGCAGTTCTACTCCTGCACTGTTCTACTCATATGCTGGTACACGCTGGATTGGTTGATTTTATACAGTAGTTGGGACTTCCTGGAGTTGCATGATTGACTGAGCCCAGTCCAATGACTCTGTCCCATCTGTTGCCTCCCCGAACTTCAGGCAGTCTCCTCCAGTTCCACAGTCTTAGTGGAACCCTACTGTGAGCACAACAAAAATAGAGTTTAAATGTTTTTTGCACAGTTAGGTGGTGGTGCTGCTGGTAGGATAAAGTTATACCTTATTGTTCTAATCATATTTCATGTTATGTTATGTGTGTAATACATCAGGGATGCCCATGGTGGCTCAGTCTAACTTGCAAAGGATCGTGGGTACAAAGAAAACATGGGCCCTAAAATGATGTAATCCCTTATTGCTGGGCAGAAAGTGTTGGCTGCTTAGCCAGGGACTGCAGATTGATTAAACCATTTGAAAGAAACAAAAGGGCTAATTAAGCATACCTGGGTGGCCAGGTATCCCAATTTGCTTGTGAAAGGCCTAGGTCTCTAGAGAAGCTGAAGTGTCTGAGAACCTTCTGTCTAGTCTACCCTGACTTAATCTAACTACAGCTGAATGGACAGGCATTTAGGTAAATTACTGTATTGGGTTTCGCTTAATTACACTCATTAAAGGAAGGCTAATGCTAGCCCAGGCTGATTCAGACTGGCTTGAAGAAAAGAAAAGAAAAGAAAAAAAAACTCTCACATGCTAAGAACTGATTTTTTTTTTTGTAATGAAGTATTAAAACCTGATTGGTTGCAAAGCCATGGAGACGGGAGGCTAGCTAATCACAGGGCAAGCCATTATCCACAGGACCTGCCCTTTGAGAACCCCAAAAACAGTGGTGCAGGCTTTTCTCAGAGGCTTTTGTCTTCTGCTTCTGTCTGCTGCCTTTTTGCCTTCTGTGAAGGAACTGTTTGCACTGGGACCCTGTGCTGCACAGAGAGAGCATTTTCTTTTTCAAGAAATTCTCCTAGACCACAAGTACCAAGATTTCAGCTACCATTTCTAAAGACACTTTGCACTTCAAATTCAGCAACCAAGGACTTGGTGAGGTAGAATTTTAAACTCAGAATTTTAAAGTGTAGGTTTTTGTGGTATATTTCCATTTTCTTTTTCATATCCTGTAACCAATGTTTAAAATTATCTGCCTTTAAGTTATTTACTGTATTTATAAATTAATTAGTAAAGCCTTTGGCTTACTTTAAGATAATTCTGCCAGTGTCTTTTGTGTGTCTTGGTTTGGGAGGATTTGTTCAAACGACACTACGCCTGTGTGACTCTTAAGGACCAAACACCACTGAGAGGGTTCTATCCCAGGAACACAGACTCGAGGTGATACTAAATTTGCAACCCCTTGCACGGAGAGAGGGAGCCCTGGGATCCTCTGGCGTACATTCAGTTGTGAAACAGTGAGTGTGCTAAAAGGACAGAGAAGGGGTATCCCTGACTCCTATCTCAGGGGGGATTCATAGTAGCCCAGGGAATTCCTGCCTCACCAGAGTGGACCTGTGACAGTGCTTACTACTCTGAACCCTGCATATCAAAAATTAAAGCTACCTCATTATTTTAACTGCTTTGAGGGACTTCCTGGAGTTGCATGATTGGCTGAGCCCAGTCACATAATTCTGTCCCCTTTTCTGCCTCCCAAAACTTTTTGCGGTCTCTTCCAGTCCCCCAGTCATAGTAGAACTTTGCTCTGAGTGCAACAAAAAGAGAGTTCAAATGTTTCATTTACAGCTATATAGCAGTGCTTACCCTTCTGAGCCCTACACACCAAAAATTAAAGCACCCTCGGTAGTTACAGCTTTGTCCACTGCAGTGGTGAGCATTAGATGGGCAGTTGTGGTGCTGTGACCCTTTTGAAAACCATGCTGTGCTGGGAAATGGAAGTCATAGTTGGAGAGATAAGTGGTGAGCTGGAAGGTAACAATTGTTTTGACAATCTTATTTCGGACAAGTAAGGTGGTAATAGTCCTGTAATTACTGATAAGTTTGGGATTATTATTATTTTTTTTTTTAATACAAGCACCACGTGGAACAATTTCTGTTGGTCAGGTGCAACTCCCAAGGATAAACAAAGATGAATTAGTCTGGTAATTGGGTAGATGAGTTCATTTGTCGCAGTTCTCAGTAGCTTAGATTCAAAACCATCTGAGACTTCAATACTGGTGTTTGCATAAGAAGTCTACAGACCTCAGAAATTTTGGACCCTTTGACATAAAAGGGGTTGGGCAGACAGGGCAGTGGCCACAGGTGGGAGACTAGATCCAGAGGGAGCCAGATGCGAGATAAGCTAGACCCCAGTGTAGGAGGTAAGATCAGAGAAATAGCATTTGCTATGGTGGATAGACTATTGCAACTAACATCATTTATAACAATATCAGAATGGGAGAATTTACCTTTGAGACCCACCATCTGCTTGGTGTATTTCCAGAACTGGTGTGGGTCATGAGCAGTTGAGATTTTTTTTTAACTCTATTCTCTTATTTTCCGGGGCATCTCTCAGGCTTCCTCACTCAGCTCACAGCTCTGTACCGCCCATCTGGACTGCTCTCCCCAACAGCTACATCGAGATCAGGACTCCAGCTCTCCTGCCTCCTTGGAGAGGCCTGGGGTCCCCAGGGGGAAAGTCTGGGATTGCGGCTGACATTGGTTGTATAGGCCTGGCTCCCAGGGGTTGCCGTCACCTCACCTGGGCGATAGTGTCTTTTTCTTGCTTTTTCTCCCTGCCCCATCCTCCCTCTCTTGGAGCTTGTACATGCAATGATGTCCCTACATCCACCAAAGCTACACCCTTGCCTTCCAGCACTGCAAGATCCATGGCTCATCCCTGACTCCTGCCAGAGGCCACTCAGGAGCGATGCATACACCCACACACTCCTCGGGAAGGAAGAGCAGTCCATCAGATGCTCAATCCTTTCCCACCCTGCCGACCCCCGGTGGCCCAGGCTTGTTTCTGAACCTGGGTCACCAGCGTGGTGCTTAGTGTGGCATCTAATGCCTCAACCCTCAGTGCCACTGGACCAGCTCATGAACAGTTGAGATAAAGAGCTGCTTACAGTTCATACCCTTACTGCATCTGCCTTTTTACACTCATTCCTGAGTGTGCTATACCTAACCCAGTCTGTTGCAGAGGAGGAGGCCTTGTACTCCTCCCAGAATTTATCCTTAGCAATGATCAAGGACAAAAGGTGAGGATCCAGAAATTTAGTGACAAGACCTCGACTCTTCTCTTGGTAACATGAATAAACTTATGAGACAGAGAGAAAGGGATTTCTAAAATACCTGTGAGGATACAAACTGGCATATATCAGGGATATTTTGGGGTCTTCTGACCAACAGTGAGAATATCATGATATTCTCACTCTACAGCTTCCGCCTAAAAACATCCTCACTGTAGGTTTTGATTGACTGGAGCCAACAGTGGGAGCAGCAGATGACTTCAGTACTTTCATAATCCCCAGCTGACTCATACACCAGCTTCTGCTATGCAGTTTCACATTTCAAATGCAGTGACCACAGTGGGTTAGCCCTGTGTGTGTGTGTGTGTATATATATATATATATATATATATATATATATATATATATATATAAGCTCCAGTCTCCCTCACTTACCCAGTCTTGCAGCCAGATAACACTTGCAGGAAAATTCTTTGTAACCTCTGGAACCAGAACCCCCTGATTGCAGTCCTGTTGTCACATCTCCACACTACCTGGACTACTCTCTCCTGGCAAACACACCCACAAGATGATCGTGCACATAATTGTCCATATGGATGTGGTTTACAGTACTGCTCCAAATCCATCCTCACTAACTGGACCCCATTTTCCACTTCTTTTACAACTTTGCTCTAAATGGCTTACCTTTAACCCATCATTGCTCACTCTTGCTTGACCTGGTCCATCATTTTTCTTCAGTTTCAGCATCTGCGCCACAGCTCTTCCTTTCTTGATAAATACTGTGTCTCCTTCTTTTCATCCTTCTGCTCTACTCTCTTCTCCCCCGTACTACAGTTTCTTACTCCTGCCACTCCTTGTTCATCTCTCTGCAAAACCCGTATAGGTCATTTTGCTCTCTATGTCCACCTCCTTAACCTTTGGGACAGCCTCAGTTTCTCAGTTCGTCTCTTCCTCTGTCCCTTTCCTCAAACCTCTCCTAGTTCTTATTTTTTCTCTTCCTGCTCTTGCAGTTATAGTAGCCTAATCCATTATTTTGCTTTCTACATGCACCCTGTAACTTCTCTCCTTCACACACCAAGCTCTCTCGCTTTCCTGCATATACCCTTCTCTTCTCCCAATTTTCTGCCATGCCTTACATTTTTTGTTTCCACTTTTGTCCATGTATTTGAACTCATGCTTTTACCGTACCTCTGCCATTTTCACCCTCCCCATACCTTCTTTTGCCAACCTCACTATCTTCCTATCTCAGACAACCTTTTTGGGGCTACCCTTCACCTTACTGTGTTGTTGTTGGGTTTTTTTTGTAGTTTGGGACATCTCCAGGGTATTCATTCTGAATTTTTGATGCTTCCTTGCATGTTATATTTTGCAATATTGTTTTCTTTCAATTTACAGTTTCTGAATTTTTGCATACTCTGTATTTTTGTGATCTACTATTGTTCACTTTGTCTTTTCCCTTGTGTTCCCATACCTTCAGGTTGTACCTATAGTAGAAATAAGCCTTAGCACACTGTCTTTTTCCTGGTCACTACATTTTGCATGAATAAAAAATAAACAAGATGTCATGCAGTATTTATGTGGCAGTTGATAACAAATGTGATTTGCAGTGACTGTCAGTTGTTCACATTTTTGTGTTTCTCTCAGGGTACATACATCATTCCACTTTTATCCTCCGTGTTGAATGATAAAACTCAATGGGAGAAGCCAGAAGAGTTCAATCCATCTCATTTCCTTGACTCAGATGGGACATTTGTGAAAAAAGATGCCTTCATGCCTTTTTCTGCAGGTAATTATTTGCTGTATGTCTGTTGCACAACATGGCATTTTTACATAAACTAAATAAATGAATGTCTAGGTGTCTATAAAAAACAGAAAACACAAATTGGACATACCCCAATACTGCAAAGCATCGTGGGAAGCCTATGCAAATGCCCATGAATTACTTTGGACTGGTTCAACTTTAAGTAGGACTGTATGGTGCCAGTAGGCCTCACAATACAATAAGCAAAGGCTAAGAACAGCAGACACAGACACGTGCTTCATCCTCATTTGGACTCCTCAGTGTGCTATATCTGTGACTCAGCCCAGGGAGAGATAGCTAGTCACCCTATAGGGGCTGCCCATGACCCAGACCAATAAGATCCCCTATAGGGTGGTTATCTCTCCCTGGGTTGAGGTACAGATGTGGCACACTGATGAGTCCAAATGAGGATGAAACACGTGTCTGCGTTTGCTGTTCTCAGCCTTTGCTGATTGTATTGGTGAGGCCTACTGGCACCTTACACCCTGCTTAAAGTTGGAGCCAGTCCAAATTAATTAATGGGCATTTATATTCATCCATGATGCTTTGCATTATTAGAGTATGTGCAATTTGTGTTTTCTGTGAAATTTGGCTGTATGGCTAATATCCTGTGGGATAAACCCATGCACAGTTGCATTTGCTCTGTGGTTCTTTTGTTGTTTAGATGTCTATAAGTTGCATACAGAATATGTTATCCTCAACCAATGCTTAGCAGTTCTAATTTATGAAAAGGGCTTTGGGCCTAATGGTCAAAATGATTTCAGCATGCCTGCCATTTTACATTTATGAACATGATTAGTTTTTAAATCAGTTGATTTGGGGAGGAGGCTCAAATTTTAACACAGACACTGAATTTCAACTGGCCCAGCTATCGAAAATTGGTGGAAATACTGTAGCTGGTAGGAAACTAAGGTAGTACAGAGGGATGGAAAGTGTTGAGGAGATGTAAGCATGGCTAAAATCAATAACTGAAAAGGTGGTGAGGTATATGTGTCCCCAGAAGGAACAAAACCAGGAAAACAAAAGTGTGGCAAGCTTGTATGAATCAGGTAGTGACTGCTAAACATGAGCAAAAAGAAAGCATTTAAAGGAATTAGAAGCCAAGAAAGAGTAGTAAGGTAGAGTGTGGGAGAATATGAAACTGTGTAATGAGTGCGTGAGAAGATTATTACAAAGCTTAAACAATAAGATGAGAATAATATTGCTGTGGAAATATGAAGGAATGTTAAGGACTATTTTAACAAATGTTAAATGTAAGAATTGAACCAAGGAGAGAGTACCATAACATTGAGGAGGGACAATATTATGTCACCACAGAGAAAAAAATTGCAGAGAAGCTGAATGATTATATTACATACAGTAAGTACTCTCTGAGGGGCATACAGTGAAATACCATTAGTGGAAGGTCAATCAGAACCAGGGAAGAAAATACATAATCAAGTGTAAATTGCAGTACAGCCAATGGGAGAATATTTAGATATGATAAATGCAAGCCAGAAGACACCAGGCCCAGACATTACAAGTCCCAGAACACTAACAGGAAATTAGGAAGGAATTGCCACAGCTACTCACGTAGATTTCTGGAAAATCTTTGAAAAAGAGCAAGTGGTGGAGACTGGGGAACACCAGACATGATCTCTTTGTTCAAAAAGGGATCTAAGGAAGATTCTATAAACTACATTTTTTACCTTAGTTATCAATAACATTTTGTTATTTTCTTATTTTATTCCCCCTTCTCCCCCTCTGCTCTGATCTCCTCGGGAGCACCAAGAAGTCATTCCCCTGCAGTCCGCTCCTACCTGGACAGTCCTCCGTCACACATATAGCCTCGGTTTACACCCCAGGTGGGGACAAGGTGGGCCCTACAACCCAACAATTCAGTAGCGTCAGTCAGTCAGGTGCCAGGAGGGCAGCCGCAAATCGGGGGCAAGCTCCTGTGCACCGTCTCCGCCGGAGCCGAGAGGCATTTTCCCTTTTTCTGGGAAGTGGCCAGTTCCCTGACATCAAGGCATTGATTCCAATGTCTACCACTCCCCCACTCTTCTGCTCCTTAGCGCCTGCTGTGTCTCCAGTCTTAGCTAGAGAGCAGCCGAGCCCATACAGGGACCCCTGTCCCTCCCAAGAGAGGAGAACTGTCCTCTGGATGCTCAATCCTCTCCCTCCCTTGCTGACCCCCAGTGGCCGGGGCTCGCTCCCAAACCCGGGTCGCCAGCGTGACGCGAGGTGTGGTGCCCAGTGCCTCAACCCTCAGCGCCACTGGACCAACCATCAATAACATTTTGGATGCTGTAATATTCTATTATTAAGGAGGTGTTGGAGGCATATTTGTCTGATCACAAAGGTAATAGCTATAGTATTAGCTATCATGTTGTATGTAAGGGGGAGGTCTTGTCAAACTAATCTCTTTTTCCGATAAGGTGACCTGAAGGATAGATGGGGCAACATTAAATTTTGTACACTGTATCTTGATTTTAGTAATGCCTTTGACAAGTTATGCCTTGAGAGACCAACAAAGAAAGCCTCCACTGGGCCATTAAGGGGCACACACAGCTCCTTAAAGTTTTCCTCTAGCAGGCATGGCATCTGATTCCTTTGAAAACTCACATACAATTCATGATATTTTTCTCTTCCAGTTTAGCTTAATTATTTAACTGTTGTATTTCACATTGAATTATTTCTCTTGTACATTTATATATATTTTTTTACTGTGTGCACCACATCTGGTATTGTTATTGCACTCTGTCACTGTACCGCCCCTCCCCCCCCTCACAAATCAATCATGGGAACACGTTTTGGCTCTGTGTGACTTTCCTAATTATCAAATTGTTATTAAATCCATAAATAAAATAAACAGTAAAACAGAACTATAATGTGGAGCTAACTTTAGTCAGCTTTTTATGTCTTGTTTAGAATTTGGAAAACAGCAGGATTTCTGGTATTAAGTACATCAGGTTAAGCCCTCCTCTCCGTCAGAAACTACACATTAACTGTACTTTTTTTTACAAATATATTTATTGGGAAACCCATGTACAGTGCTCACCTTAGATTTATAGGACACCCTGACATGCTCCCAATAAATTTCCAACTGGGGCCTTAAGTGACAGCCCAGTTTGTGCCATTAACCCTAACATCCATTTCATTTGGATAAAACAACTAAGCAACACTTATTTACAGTGGTGTCCTATTACATGTCAGGTAAAAGGAGAGTTTTGATGTTATACATACATTTAAGCATTTTAAAATAGTGCAAATGCCAGTTACAAATTTCAAAAATATTGTATTGTAAACAGAATGGTAATTTCAGGTCACACTGCCAAAACACGATCCCATAACAGGCAAGTCCACAGTGAACCCTATATGAATTTCAGTCATGATGGGCCTCTTCTCAGACAGAGAGACAAATATTTATATGGAAGACAGTTCAAAAGAACAGAGACAATATAACCAAAAGCATGCTTTCCTCTTGTGGGAACAATAGGCTAAAATATCAATTATTTATCATGAACATTCAGCTATGCCTCAAGTCTTGCTCTATGGACCATGCGAAAATGGTGGGAAACTGGCTCAGCTTTCCCTTTCAACCAATTGCTTATAAAAGGTTCTGATAATTATTATGAATGAACTTTTCTGTGAGACACTTGTAATTACACACAAATAGATTTTATTATTCCTATATAGTACAATCTAATGAGAAAATAAGAATATATGGCATAACTATCAAGACCAGTAAATATTGCAGAGAGCAAAATAAACAGAAGGCAATAGCTTGCAGAGCAAGAAACAGAAATAAAAGTAATCAGACACAGAATGCAGTCTTACTAAACTTTTTTAATAACATTTTTGTTCATGCATAGAAACTTAAAAGTTTCTTTGCGTTTAATAAGTTCTTTATATAGGTATTTTAAATAATTTCCTTGTATATATATTTCAAATACATCTTTGCATGCAAAATGTTTAAATGGCTTATTTGCATAGATTTTTGATTACTTGTTCTGAGTACCCATGCTTTAATCTATGTTAAGAAATTACACTTTATAGGACCACCCTCTTTCCAGGTTGCACTAAAATTATATAATAATATTTAAGAGATACTTAGAGTATTGGGGCTGATCCAAGATGCAAGTCTTTTTTCATAATGGAAGAATACTGATGAGGATTCTCCTTCCTCCTGTGCTGTTGATTGGCAGTCTGGCTCCGCTGTCTCCGGCTTCACTTCATGCATGCTGGAACCTTAGTCCTTTGGCACTGGCACAGAAGCAAGAAGGCAGGCTTGGCTCAGGTTCTGGCAGGAAGACTCATTTAGCTGGAAAAATAGCAATCTTAAAGATATAGGTCCACACAGCAATGAGGTTTGGAGAATTCAGCTTTTTCTGTTGTCAGATGTCCTTATTGGCACTGCTGGTCTTTGTTTCAACTCCTCAAATGAGCTTTGGCAGCTTCCTTTGTATAGATGCAGTAATATTGGTAAAACTCTTCTCTTGTAGTTGTAGTAAGAAAGGCTTAGCTTCTTTTGGCCCACACAGAAAGACGGTCTTTGCATTTGGTGGGAAACTTTTTTTCAGCCATGAAACAGTCTTGACTAACACAGGTTCTAGTACCATTGAAGTTAGGAGAAAACTGTATGTCTCCCAAGAAGCTGGGATTTTTAAGTCCATCTCATTATGACATCAAATATTGTATGCTGGTCCACCAGTTCTGATTTGGAACATGCAGATAAGAGAGGGGTGGAAAATTCTTTCCTTTCCTTTCTTTGGTGACCACTCCCTTTCTTTTTTTTGGTCCCAGTCCCCTCCACTTTAGGGGACTGGCCCGTCTAACATGCCACCCCCTCATGCCCAGGCTTACCCCCTGGGCAGAGCGCATGCAGCACCCTTCCCCAATGGACAATGGTCTCAACCCATGGCTGACCACCCCGGAAGTCAAGGGAGCAGGACTTCTCCCCGACAGAAATGGATCACTGCGGAAGCAGTGGTGGGCAGAGCATCAAAGGATCATGGATGGATTTTTTGTGGCTGCTGTGGAGATCCCTGGAGGCAGGGATGTGCAATGATAGCCAGTGTCTGCCCCACCCCCCCCTTACATGAAGCGCCAGCTGCGGCAATACACCCATCCACTGCAAGAGGTCAACAGAGTGCTGGACACTCTTCCCCCATCCTCCAAGAGAAGGAGAGCAGTCCCTGGGATGCTCAGTCCTTTTCCCCCTGGCCAGCCCTCTGACTCCTGAGTCCATCTCTGCACCCAGGATGTCGGCGCTGCAAGTGTATGCCATGCCACTGAGCTGGTGGGCCAGTGACCACTCCCTTTCTAATACAGAGTTTACTTTTACAAAATATTAATACCAACATGTGTTGTCCTCCTTGCACTTGAATGGAACCAGATATAATATTGATGCACAAATATTCAGGGCAAAATTCTGTACATTTTGGTACGAGTCTCTTGCCTGTAAAGTCTAAAGTTCATAAGATAGTCCAATGATGAGCTATAAACAATTGGCCTGATTCCAAGAGATCCCATAGATTGCCACAAGTTGTGGTGATCTAGGGCTGTGGTGCACTCCTGGTGCGTAAGGGACCCTGCACCCAATTTTGTAAAACTGGGGGTCCCTGTGGGCAAAACCAGGGATTCACCTCACATGTAGGCAAGTGCCAAACAATAGGAGCACCTGCGGGACTTGCCGCAAAGATCCACCTCCCCATCCAATGCAGCATTATAAGGAATGGCTGGAGGGGTCCAGGGGCAGAATGAGCATGGGGGATGCCATAAGAGGTGTTGGGCAGCAAGGATGCATGCCAGAGGAGGGGTGATCGGGCACCCGGCATGGGTGCCAAGCATATGACCATTGTGGTAAGGGCTTATGCTGAGATAACAATGGCACCCCCGGTGGGTACCTGATCAGCACCCCAGCATGCTCACTTGCCCTCCAACACCCCATAGCAATCCCCCGTCTCTTCTTTTTTTATCACAACATTATTTTTTGCCACCTCTGTGGACCTGGCAGAGGCTACAACACCCCCTCCCTTTGGAAGGGTACATCCTCCAGCCCATCGGGGCCATCAGGGGTCCTGCCAGGTCCTGGTATCTTTCCTCCATTTTTCTCCCCCGCACCCGTGCAATGGGCACAGCAGCAGTCTCCACCTCTGCAGAGGCAGCCAAGCACCCTGGGCATGGGTTGAACCCCTCTTGTTGTGCTGATGCACACAGCACAAATTGCCCACCCAGAGGAAGGAGAGCAGTTCTCCAGATGCTCAATCCCTACCTCCCCAGCTGACCCCTGAGCAACCTGAGTCCGTTCCTAAAACCGAGCACTGATGTAGCACGAGGTGTGGCATCCAGCGCCTCAACCCTCAGCACCACCAGACCGGCTTCACCTGTCCCTTCTTTATTTTATTTATTTATTTAGTTTTTGTTGACCGGGTAAGTGCAGTATACAAATTCTGCCTATTTTAAGGCATCATCCGGTGGAGGAGGATACAGATGAATGCCAACTGACCTTGAATCAGATTAAGCTGTTGGTACATTTTTTTAGTAAGTGGGGGGAAATTTGGCCAGGGCACTGGGGAAATTCAAATGTTTATATAAAAAGCTTATCTCAACCACAAACAACCAAAAATATTTTTAATTCAGACATCATTTTATTGTCCTAATATCATAAAAATTCCTTTCAGAAGATTTTCATCCAAGTTCCATTTTCAAAAATCTCATTCCAATATTTCTCAAGAGCTCCATCAAATAATATTCCAGTAACATTTTGGAATAAAAATTCCTTCATCAGACTGTAGAGCTTATTCTGTAAATAAGAATATACATAATACATACCTACTTTCACAGTATTGTCTAATGGTCAATCATAAATGGTATTAGCATTTAAGTGCAGGTGGAACTAATCTGCAAACCTCATGTGGTGGTTAATGGGGGTGGATTGTTGTTTCACTGGGGAAATTCCCCTACTTTTTTCGAGAAGTGCCATGGAATCTTTAACATCCACCTGATCTACCACAAGAAGAGGTAGATGGGACCTCGGTTTAACGTCTCATCCAAAAGACTTCTGCCTCCGGACCTCACATACAGAGCCCCTCCACTGGTTTCCAACCTTGTGGAGCAATGGCGCAAGAGGGGTAGACCACCTCCTGCCTGGTCTAATGTGAGCCCCTTGCTACGGCCATGGCAGGGCTTTCAGAATCCCTGAAAAGGGAATGTTGCAGCCCTACCGTGGTGCATAACCCCTTGCGACCTGGCGCACCCAAATGTTGGTTGCAAGGGTGGCGCAGTGCCTGTTTGGCACAATGGCTTCCCATTCTGTAACTATTCCTATTCTGATGTAACCACTGATTGTGTTTGTACCTCCTTTGTTTTGATTGTAACCCCTCCCTCTGATGTGGAGCCTTTGCAAATGAGCTGCCTTGCGCTCAAAGGTATTTGTAATCCGAGACTGAATAAATAAAATAAAAATAAATAAATAAATTCTGATGCAGACCGCATTTTGGAATAGGGAATGCCGCAAATTATGACACAAGTTGCAACTTGCATCATTGATGTCTGACACAAAGCACCTTGCATCAGCCTAGTAGCTTCTGGAATCGGGCCCATTTATTTCCAAGCAAATATCTTCATAAAATTCACATTGGCTTACTTCTCATGTCCACAGCTTCAAGATGAGGTATTTTCCTTTCCAAGAAACTTTTAGGAAATAGGTTTAAAAGTCCAGAATTCTCTTCTGGTGGAATCTTTCTTTATCTCAGCTCACACAGGCATAGTCCACAAACCATCAGCTGACAGCTTGTTTTGTAAAAGTGGTTGTAGCAAAACTTTAAGGTACCATAACTCAGTCCTGCAGTCACTCAAACATCCAAAAGTTACATTTTATGTGTCTCACCATTTGGGCTTTCAGGAAAGTCCAAACATTAATAGGTTATCTCTTGAACATTTGGTATAACACATTTCGGTGAATAACTTTTCCCATAAAACTCTTGCATTTGTAAGTATTAGTCCTCCTGAAAGTAAAAACACAAGCTATCAAATTACATAATGTTTATCTTGGTGGCATTATTTTTTTGCAGAAAACAAAAGTACATGTTTCATATTAATATACATTGTCTTTCTTTTTTCCCCCCAAAGTATCTAGGGTGTCTCGTTCCTTATCAGTTTACGAGGATTGATATGCAGATTGTTACAGAAACCCCTCTTGTCTAGTCCTTGTTTTAATAACTCATTTCGGTGGCCTTGATGTTAGCTTGTAGATACCTAAGAGGCCCACTTTCTAGCTTGCTGTAAGAACAGTCACTGGAGAAAACTTAATTTTGTGGCTTAAGACACTCAGCTTGATCTCCGGTCTTAATATGAAGGTGCCAGTCCATTCGGATAAATACAATTCTTTGACATTTTCAAATAAACCAACATCTGAGTATCACATGACATCTGAGTTAACCATATTACAACTATTAAAAAAACAAATATATTACTGTAATTTATTTTTTTATTTTATTTATTTATTTATTGAAGGAATCAGAATTACAACATTTTGCATCAAAGACTCCTTTGCAAAGGCTCCATGTTAAATAGAGAATAAAGTATGGGGTGGTGTGTTAACCGAAGTTTACACACACCCGATGGGATTAGATGCTACATAAACCCCAGAGCAAAGCTCGGGGGTTGTGTAAACATCTAAACCAGAGTGTGTGTAAACTTCAGGCTACACTATCCCATTTATTATATAATTAATAAGGTCTCCCATTATTGGCCACAGCAATAATATAAAACGCTACAGCAGCAGTTCTGGTGCAGCCGCGCTCCAGTTAACTTTTCATCCGGTCCCCAGATTTTCGTTTTTGGCAGTTCACAGGTTTTTTTAAAACATTTTTCTATCTCCCTACCTGTAGAAAAAAAAACATTTTTTTTTTAATGTAAGTGTACTTACCACCGTGCTACTTTGGTGGCTGGGTTGCGGGTGATAAGGAAGCAGTAAGCCAGTAAGGGAGACACTGCAGCGGGTGCTTGCACAAAAGGAGGAGAACCGTGCTCATGTTTGCCGTTATAAATGCTCCTTTATAACGGCAAATTATTACTCTGATCTCCCTATGGTAAAGGGAGACCCAATTAGTGTGTATATATATATAATAGATATACCACTCTAGTGTCTTGATCGGCGCTCTGATATCGCATGCGCCTTGGTGTCGTTGTACCTGAGCCGCTAGGGCGGAGTCGTCAACGCAAGGCGTGCGTATATCAGGCCGTGACTACTCAAGTGGTATATCTATCTTATAAATGTCAAAATTGTTTTGGAAGGGGTAAAAGTGCAGGTGTGTGGTGGCGCTCTGATATACATACGGTCATGTGATGGTGTTTGTCCAGTGCTGATGGTGCTGCTGACCATGATTGTCTCAAGCATTTTATAAATATATATATATATATATATATATATATATATTACATACACTCATTACAAGAAATGACAAGATATACAATAATAAATATACAGAGAATACATACATTTCAAGTTCAGAGGCAGTACATACAATAACAGGCATATAATGAGGACACGTTACAGTTTAAGGGTGGAAAGGACCAACCTGTGTCAAATCATTATAAGTCCAGCATGTACAATAACAATTACAGAAATCAAAAGGTTATAGTCACAGGCAAGGGGGAGAAAGACTAAGCACAGTCACAGTTTATTAATTTCATTAAATTTTGATGACTGGGTGAGACCCACTGAGACAAACAATTCCCTTTTTCAGGGGTGACCCTGGGAACAGAACATTTCATACAGATAAAACACATAACTGCAGATAATTACTTACGGATGTGCTGGTCTTGAAACATACATTCATGGTGTAACAAGTATCGTAGGTAAATATATAGAAGAAAATTTACGGGTGACCTTGATAGGTGATTACATACACTGAAAATGAGGAATCGATATACGTAATGGTGATAGCTCATAACAGATGTCAACGGCAGCTGCAACATCAGTGTAAGAGGATGACCATTACATATGACCTATTGTTATTAATAGAGGGTAGAGGTGGAAAGTAAGAGGAGAAGAGTAGTATATGGTGAGACCAATCAGGATAGGAGAGGTGAGGTAAAAGAAGAAGGCAGTGGGAGTAGTGGTGGTCGGGAGAAGTCTAGGTACAGTTGCCATTGCAGAGGGCGTGTAGAAGATTTCCTTGTATAGTCGTTTGATGAGGGCAAGAAACTTACATAAGAGTAGTGTGTGAGGAAGGTCATTCCATTTTTGTGGTGCTGAGAAGGAGAAGAACCTTCTACCAACAACTAGGCGAGTCTTGGGTAGGTTTAATAGTGGGAGGTGTGAGATCCTGAGTGTTCAAGGGGTGGGTTTCAGGGTAATATTAGACTTGGTGGTGAGGGGAGGTATTAGCTTGAATGTGGTGTAGTGCACTGGGAAGTCAAATTTGACTTTAAAAGATGGCCAGACCAGTGTGTTTAACACTTCACAGTGATGGGTATGAGCTGGGGCCTTTGTGACAAAGCGGGCAATCCTGTGGTAGACCATACTGAGTTTATTCAGAAGTCCAGGCTTAGAGGATTGGAGGCCCCATAAAACAGCTGGAGTGGGAGAGGATTACAGCATGCAGTAGGGTTTTAAATGGGCCTAGTCGCTGTTCCTGGGTGATGGCCAATGGCATTTCATTCAACCAGAGGGGGGCCCTGTAATAAAAGGAGAATTGGCCCAGAAAGGTCCTGCAGTAGGGTACAGAGAGGGGGACTAGCAAGGAGCTCTGTGTAGATCATGGCTGAGTGGAGGACTGAACAAGGTGGCGGAGATCTGGGGGGAGGTGTTTAGGGACAGCTTCTTAGCAAGGAAACAGTTCTGGTACCTGAGTCTGCCTTCAAAGTTAAGACAGTTGGTGCATCTATACAGCTCACAGGTGTGTGTCCAATGGTTGCTTTCAGTGACTAACCGGCAGGTTTTATTTAGGGAGATCATGATTCGACACAGGAGAGTTGGGTCAGCTGTGCCATAGAGCACAATCCCATAGTCAATAAGGGAGAGCACCGATGATGTCACGGCAAGACCTAGGGGCATCAGGAGGCAGACACCCCCTGTACCTATATAGGAGACCTAGTCTGGAATTAATAGCTGAGCAGATTGATGTGATCGCAGTACATGAGAGAGGAGTCAAGGGTGATGCCAAGGTATTTAAAAGTGGGCACCGCCGGCCCAGTGGCGTAGAGGGCTGAGGCGCGGGCACCTTCCCTCAAACCATGCCGATGACCCGGGTTCGGGAACGGACTCGGGTCACTGGGGGTCGGCAGGGGATGGGAGGATCGAGCATCCTAAGGACTGCTCTCCTCCTGGGGGTGGGTTGGGCCATGCCTCGGTCTGTAACAGCCCCGGTGGAGACTGGGGCACTACAAGAAGCGGCGCGACAGGGGAAAAACCAGAAAAAGCGGAAAAAATGTCGTCCGAGCGACCGGATAATGGCTACCTGGATCCCCCGGCTCCATGGAACCCCCGAAGAGCCAGGGCAATCCCGATCCCAGCAGTATCAGGGCCGAGAGCAAGAATGCCTGAAGGCAATTTCCCCTTCAGAATGAGGGGACACGTCCGACGAAGGGTTACGTTGGGCTACCCTGGTCGGCTGCGATCTGAGATCAGGGAGAAGCTGGAGTCGGGGTGAGTTCGGAATGGAGTAGCGGGGGTAGTCCTTGGCAGAAGGCCTGAAGGAGAGGCCGATCGGACGTAGGGGGTGATAAATAATGCAAAAAAAGAAAAAAAAGTGGGCACAAGTCGGGGGTGAAGCCCTGGACATTAATGATATTGAGAGGGACATTTTTAAGCTTATTTTGTCCATGGGTGAAAAGCATGGCCTTGGTCTTTTTGTAATCCAGGACAAGACGGTGCTCTGAGAACCAGGCCTCGGCTTCAGGAAAGGAGCTTTGCAGGGAGGATTGAAGGGAGTGTGGGTCCGGGTGACTGTCAAATATAAAAGAGTAATCGGCATACAGAACCATTTGTCCCGAGCAGGCCTTTGGGAGAGTATTCAAGTACATGCTAAACAGGAGGGGGCCCAGTATTGAGCCTTGGGGGACTCCTGAAAGTACTGGTTTACTGGTCGAGAATGTGGAGTTTAACTTGATCCTCTGGGTTCTGTCGCTTAGGTAGCTTTTAAACCACATCATATTGCCCAGGGACAGGCCCATGCAATGCAGCGATTGGATTAGGAGTGTGTGGCTGACAGAGTCGAATGCCTTGATTAAGTCAATATAGGCAGATCCAACTAGGTGCCCTCTATCTAGGGCTTTGCTTCTAAAAGTGGTGTATTCAAGAAGGGCAGTTGTAGTACTGTGGCCCTTCCTGAAACCATGCTGTTCAGGGCAAAGAAGGTCATATTTAGTGAGACAGTCTCAGAGTTGATCTGACACTATTTTTTCTAGCACCTTGGAGAGGGGATCAAGAATGGAGATGGAGGTGGTAGTTGCCCAGGGCAGTGAGGTCCCCAGTTTTTAATATTGGGGTGATGACAGCTGCTTTCCAGAGTGAGGTGAATTGTCCATGACAGAGGGACTGGTTTAGAAACATAGAAACAAAGAAGCTGACAGCAGAGGAGGACCACAAGTCCCATCCAGTGTGCCCATTTCTTTTTCTACCTTATGAATGTGCAATCGGCCTTTGCTATGTCAATGCAGCACCCCATACGTCGAATGGGAAGAACACCCCTCCCCCCTCAGCTAGTGGTCAAACAGGGATTCAGCATGTTTGCAGTTCATTTGCATCACCAGGTAAGAAAAAAGGTCTGTCTCCCCATACGAGGCACAGGGGAAATGCCAAACCTCACCCAACAACTAACACACCAAAATCTGGCCAATAGAAAATCATGTACACAAATGCTCGCAGCCTGGGAATAAGACCCCAGACCTTCAGGCAATAATATCAGAGGCTAAACTGGACATAGTAGCAATTAGTGAGTCATGCTGTGTTCTCTTGTCCTGCTATTTTTCTTATATTGAAACATGTTAGACTCTTTCACCTTGTTAATGCCCTTAAGGTGTTTGAATGCTTCGATCATATCACCTCTCTCCCTCCTTTGCTCTAGGATATACATATTGAGCTCCGTTAATCTGCCCTCATATGTTTTCTGATGCAGTCCCTGCACCATTTTGGTTGCCCTTCTCTGGACTGCCTCAATTTGGTTAATGTCCTTGTGAAGGTGCGACATGCAGTACTCCAGATGGGGCCTAACCAGTGTCTTGTAAAGAGGGATTATTACCTCCCTCTTATGACTTGTGATACTCCTGCTAATACACCCCAACATTCCCCTAGCCTTACCTACTGCTTTAGTGGTCTGCTTGGATGATTTCAGGTCATCTGTGACAATGATGCCCAAGTCTTTCTTCTCTTGTGACTGCTAGCAACTCCCCTCCCAGCCTATAGGTGGCTTCGGGGTTTCTCTTCCCTATGTGCATGATCTTGCACTTCTTTGTGTTAAACCCAAGTTGCCACTCATCCGACCATTTTGCCAGTTTATCCAGATCTCTTCTCATTCTGCCCACCCCATCTGGATCATCTACTCTGTTGCAGATTTTGCTGTCATCTGCAAACAGACAAACCTTACCCTTCAGTCCATCTGCAATGTCACTGATGAAGATATTGAAGTGGACTGGCCCCAGGACTGATCCCCGAGGTACCCCACTTGTGACTTGCATCTCTTCTGACTGTATACCATTTACCACCACTCTCTGTTTTCTGCCCGTCAACCAGTTTGCCACCTAGTTGGCCAACCTTTGACCCACCCGAGCCTACCAGCTTATTAATCAATCTTCTGTGAAACTGTATCAAAAGCTTTGCTGAAGTCAAGGTGGCGACATCAACTGCTCCCCTTGGTCCACCACTCTGGTTACCCAGTCAAAGAAATCTATGAGATTAGTTTGACAGGACCTTCCTGTTTTAAACCCATGCTATCTTGGATCCTGTGCTCCTATGGATTTCAGGCGTTGCACTATCCTTTCCTTAAAGTGCCTCCATAATCTTGCCACTACTGAGGCAAGACTGACTGATCTGTAGTTCCATGCCTCCTCCTGCTACCACTCTTGTGGGCGGGATCACATGAACCCTTCTCCAGTCTTCTGGGACCTCTCCTCTGCTCAGAGACTCACTAAACAGTTCTGATAATGGCTCTGTTAGTTCCACCCTTAGCTCCTTTAGTACCCTGGGATGTATGCCATCAGGTCCCATTGCCTTGTCCACCCTGAGCTTATCGAGCTCTTGTAGGACCCTTTCTTTTGTGAAGGGATTAGTGCATACCTCCCCCCACTGTGTCCTTGGTGCTGAGCTGTGGGTCTTGCCCTACCTCCTCTTCAGTAAATACTGAGCAGAAGTATCTAGTTAGAATAGATGCTTTTACATGGTCCTCCTCCTCACACACACCCTTATCTCCTTTAATCTTAGCAATACCCCCTCTGGACTTTCTCCTTTCACTAATGTATCTATAGAAAGTCTTGTCACCTTCTTTTACTGTTCGTGCTATTGTTTCCTCAGTTTGGGCATTTGCCTGCCTTACCTGCTTCCCTTAGGGAAGTTTGGTATGCCTGCCTATCTTCATCCCACTGTGCTCCCTTATATTTCCTGAAGGCCAGCCTTTTGGCTCTGGCCTTTTCTGCTAATGTTTTCGAGAACCAAGTGGTTTCCTTCTTCTTTTGCACTTCCTTTTCTCTCTAACACAATGGGATGTTGCTTCAGGTATTGCATCCTTAATGCTTGCCCACTGTGCCTGTACCCCCTCACCTATATTTCTTTTTGCCAGGCCTAACTTAACTCTGTTGGCCATCTTAGCAAAGTCCACTCCTCTGAAGTCCCATATTTTGCCTTGGAATGGGATGATTTAGTTCTAGTGGCCAAACTGAACCTTTCCATGTGATGGTCACTGTCCCACGTGACCTTCTACCTGGAGATCTGTGATCCTTTCCCTGTTAGTCAGTACTAGATCTAGGATAGCCCTGTCTCTTGTGGGTTGTTGTACCAGTTGTTTGAGGCTTTGCCCTGCAGGGAATCCATTATGTGTCTAGTTCTGGCAGATGTTTCTGCTGGTATTGACCAATCTGTATCTGGCATGTTGAAGTCTCCCATTATCAGAACCTCCCCTTTAGCGGTCATGTTTTGTATATCTTCTAACAGTAATGTGTCTATGTCCTCCCCCTGGTCTGAAGGCCTGTAGACAACCCCAGTTCGTATGGCTGTCCCATTTCCTGTTTCCAGGGTGACCCACAGTTCTTCTGGCTCCTTATGTGTACTCTGAATTTAGGATGTCAGTGAGTGGGGAGATAATGGAGTCTAAGGTGAGGAGAACTAGTTTTAGGTTCAGCGAGTCACTACTAAAGCGCATTTTCCCCAAGGGCTTTAGTTAAATATGGTCTTGCCTCTAGGGAGGGATTGTTCAGAACCTAACAGCGAGGTGGATGTTTTAAGGGTAGAGCAAGTCTGGGGCCAGCTTAAAGAAGTTAGAGGAAGAACACTGTTGAGATCAGAAAATGCAGTATTGAGGGTATTGGCAATCAACAGGGGTCCTGGGAGAGTGAGCCATTTACTGGCAGCTGAGCGGTGGGGGGGGCAGATTTTCTGTTCAGTTCTTTAATGTTGTTCAAAATTTGCTCCCAGAGCCCCAGGAGGAAGAGTCGTCTCCAGTAGTGGTAGCTTTGGCTTTCTGAATTTTACAGGTACATTTGTTCCTAAGTTCCCAATATAGTTGCCAGTCATGCGGTTTGCCCGATTCATTAGCTTTATGCCACTGATTGTCACGTTGCTTCATGAGGTCAAATAGGATGTGGGAGAGCCAGGGGGTGTCCTGACTTTTGACTTTCTGTTTGGAGACTGGGGCATAGCAGTCATAAGCGCAGTTAATAGTGGATATAAAGTAATCCAGGGCACTGTCAATATACTGTGCAGTGCTGATGGGGGTCCAGTCACATTGTAAAAGGTGTTGTTTGAGGTGCGAGATAGATCCCTTTTTTAGGCATCGTATAAAGGTATATTTGGGTGGCCATTTGGTTTTTTTTAATGAGGACCATCTACAGAGGACTGGGGAGTTGCTCAGTGCATTCGGAAGTACTGAGACCTCAGATATGCAGGTGGGCTGATTCGTGAATATGAGGTAATATGTGTGAAGGTGCCAATTTTATGGTTTAGCCTTGTGGGGAATTGGATGACTTGGGTGAGGTCCAGTGATGTGACAGCATCCTTGTAGGGGCAGAGGAGATCGCTAGCCAGTTGACATTGTAATCACCCAGGGAAATGATTTCACAGGAGGTGGGCTAAGCAGTTCATTACCAGGTCAAATGCTGGCCTTTGGTGCCACGGGGGGGGTATATAAATAGTGACTATGTGTAGGGCTTTGCCAGACATGTCAGGTTGCAACTTCACAGTGAGAACCTGGTCACCGTGGGATGGAGTGGGAGCACCAGGGACTAGTGAGGCCTGAAGGGAATCTCTATAGCAAGAGCACAGCCTCACCCTCTTAGCTAGCCTGTCAGTTCTGAGGATAGAGTACCCAGAAATATGGACAGCTGAGTCTGGGGTATGAGGATCAAGCCAGGTCTCTGTAACAGCAAGGATATCTGGGAGATCTGTGCCATCCAGTCCTGAAGGACATCAAGCTTTTTTAAGGCTACAGATGTTGACAGAGGCTAGAAGGAGTCCATTCGATGACCTGCAGGAGGTGCTGAGAGAGGGAGGGTGGGCCTGGGTTTGGGTGCACATTGCCTGATAGGAGAAGGAGTAGGATGGCATGGCAGAGCAGAGCGAGTCTAATTAGCTTGGCTTTTATGTTAGGGTTACGTGGCCGGGGACAGGGTTTGTGGGCAGCCACAGGTATAGGTAGGGTGGAGATATGCATGGTCACTAAGAGGGCTAATGAAGTATGCTGGGTTAGGTTCGTGGGGGGGAACATGTCGGGGTATGGAAGGTGCGGGGTGCATTGCTGGTAGTGCTCCACCTTGTGGCATAATGTTGGGTACCTGCCTGGCTGACAGTCAGATGACTTGGGGGAGGAGAGGGGTAAGGAGCACTATGAGCATACCAAAGATTAGAGGAGGGGCATTGTGGAGAACAATACATAAGAGGCAGTGGCCCAGAGGCCACAGTACTCAAGAGTTAGCAAGGTATCCTCTTAAGTGATCCCAGGTCAGATGGAGTAGTGGTAGGATTGGTGCCTATGATGCTCAGGGTACAGGGTTTGAGTCTGGGGAGGGGAGCAAGGGGGAAATTAAGCAGAAAGGGCCAGAAAGTGTTAGCTGTACAGGGGTGGGCGAGGAAGAGGTAATGAAGATAGGGACAGAGGGAGAGGAGGAGGACACAGAAAAGGGAAAATAAAATAAAGTGAAGTTAGAAGAAAAGAGCTCAGGACTGATCCCTGGAGGCCAGAAAAGATAACCTGCTAATGAAGAAGTGGGCACTTAGTCATGTGACCAGATAATGTAATATATTGATTGGCCTCTGTGTGGGGTGGATGCAAAGCATCGATGGGAAAGCACCCTTCCAGTGGTATCTCTGCAGGTAGGAGAGAGGTGATTACCTTTAAAAGCCTGCCCAGCCTTCCACTCCGAATGCTGGCTGTGCATGTACTGGAGATATTACTCCTGAAATATTGAAATATACTGTGTATGATGCATACTGAAATATTATAATTTGTTCGTACACTCTTCCATAGTGTAATTTTAAAATGTCGAATAGTCCCACCATTTTCCTGGCACTTGTCAGTTTAAACGTAATTTTTAGAGGCCAGTTTATTTCTAGTTTGGGAGCATCAATAATCACTTCAATCAAACAGTTTTAAACATGTTTACCTCTATAAAATAAAAACTATTCGAAAACTATGCAATAATAATAAAGTGACATAACTGTAAAAGGTACATTTGTGTAGTCTTAAAGTTTTGTTATAAAAAATTACATGACTAAAATCTACCTTTCAAACTGATGATCATTTGCTCTGCTTTTCCAGGTCGGAGAATCTGTGCTGGTGAAACTCTAGCAAAGATGGAGCTGTTTCTGTTCTTTACTAGTCTGCTGCAGAAGTTTACTTTTTACCCTCCTCCTGGCACTACTGAACTGGACCTTACTCCTGCCATTGGGTTTACCTTATGTCCTATGCCACACATGGTTTGTGCAATGCCACGCTAGGCTGCCTCATTAGTTATGCAGTCACTGGGTAGGATTTTTAGAAGTATCTGTCCAAGTTCCACCTGCCACTATTTTCAAAAATTAAATCCATCCAGCTTGTTAGATGACCTATTTGATGATCTAACTGCACTTGAATTTCATGCCCACAAAAATACACAACTGCAACAAGACATGAGGCAAATCCTATTTGTGTCATGCTTTTGTTGCAAGCATGATTTTCTTGTTATCAAACATGTTTTGAAAATAGTGGAAGGGCTGCTTGGAAGCATTTTGGCAAACACAGATGTGGTTGCAGGATACATTGTGTCTGCATCCAGTCCATTTGTAAATGATGTCCATTATGTTTCTGTTACGTTTTCTCTGACCAACCCAATGGCCAAATCTGAAGAGTCCTTGGTGGGAATCATTCTTGATGAAGCTATCCAATGGAGGGGTCAGACATTATATTGGTGATGAGGGGTGATCAGCTGTCTGTCCCCTTGGAAATGTGATTTTGATATTGTACAGATACTGCATATATAAAAAGCAGTCTTTGATCAGTTACGAGATCAGTTAGAAGCAGTGCTTTGAAAGCTAAATATTTAAGACTATTTTCTTTTATACAGTAGTAATCTTATGTCTAAATGGAAATGCATAACAATGTTGCTTGGAAAACAGTCTCTCTGACTATTATGTGAAATAAATACATAACATTATGCAAGCTCTTGTTCACATAACATATAGACCTGACTACCCAAGTTACTGATTAATTTTTTTATGGATATCCACTCCTATCTTCTTCTTTTTCAATTTATTGTTCAACTGTACTTGAATCTGGAGAACTCAAGTTTGAATATCACCTACTACCATTGTTACTATTTCAGTGCCTGATCTTGTCAGTTTCTTATTTTTTTCATCAAGTTTGTATTTTAGTTCTTATGAAAGGCTATGGTTGACAGCCCTGAGACAGCTCCTCGTTTATCTACTCTAGGTAATGTGGTCCTGCATGCACAAATGTATTAACCAGGAAGTTGCAAGTCTGACTCCTGAACACATGAACCTATCCACAGTCACTAAGCCACCTTGTGATCAATAGAAATGCATTTGACCTCACTGCACTTCAGTTCTGCAAGCAACATGGCTGGAAGAAGCATGATCCAAAGTGGAATTGAGATGATGTACCTCAGTGAGATGTTATGGATAACTAAATTCCCCATTCCCTCTTGAACTAGTAGACTCTTTAAATACCTGGGCATTACCTTACATTCAGCGCTAAGCTTCCATCAGCATATACATCTCCTATCCACCACCCTCAACATTCGTCTTGGGATACTGCATCGTTTCAAACACTGTCTTACTCAAGACACCCTTAGACTCGCTGTCTTCTCTTCGGTCCTCTCCCTACTTGACTATGGCTTACTTATCTATAGCACAGCAAGCACCTCAGCCCTTTCCAGACTCCGCCTTGCCCTTAATAAAGCCTGCAGCCTTACCCTGGGTTGTGACCGTCTCACCCACACTTGTTCACTATACAATACCACCAACTGGCTCAACCTTGAAAACAGAATAAGGTACCACACCTGCCTCATGGCAAAAAAAGTTACCCCTGGGTTCACCCCTCTAATCCACTCGGCCCCAGCACTTAAGTGCACCCGAAGCTCTGTTAAGCAGCTCCTCACAACACCCCCACTTCCGTACCTTCCAATTCCAAAGGTCCTTTAGCTACAGAGCCCATCTTGGATGAATGGCCTACCCACCTCTCTTGCTTACAAAAACCAAATTGGCACTTTCAAAACTCAGCTTAAGGAATACCTCCAGTAATCTAATTACTGTGATTGCCACTGATTACCTTCCCTTCCCTGACTAAGGCCTCTGACTGGCTTATTTCCCTCCCCTGTTGAGTCTCCAGCCTAAGTCTGTCAGGTTCAGCTTGTTTTCCCGAGTAGTATTAACGTATTGTTTAAGAACAGTGCTTATTATTCCTAGTATCTACTGTAACTGTTCGCCTTTTCCCTGCTCTATGTTTATTGCTTACTTTGTGTCCTGATGAAGGTGAATTGCCATGTAATGTCTGTTTTGTATCTGATTTCTGTGACATGGAACCTTTGTAAAGGAGTCTCTGACTCAAAAATACTTTTCCGAAACCTCAATAAATAAATATAAATTGGTAACATAAAAACAACAAAACTATGGCTGCCTCAGAATGGACTGCTACAGTTTGACATTTTCTGCACTGCCCCACCAATTAGCCTTAGCCCTGATATAGAGGGACCACCGGTAGGGGATGAGAGAGTAGTTTATTCATCATGTCCATTTAACCCTTAATTTCTGCTGTGACACAACCATCAAGTGTACCTTTTGGGATGGTGGTTATATACTGTGAGCTCCTATCCGTGAGGAACTAAAATGAGACTACTACAATTTACTAACATACTAATTGCCAGCAGATTAGGCCTTACGGTCTATTGAGTCTGCTCGAACCTCAGATCCCTAGTTGGGTGCCGAGGCCCTCCCCCCCTTGTGTTCCAGAAACCCTTATCATCCATCCCCACCCCCCTGGGCCAGGCCATCATCTGATACTTCCACTTTCTGTGTCTGTCCCACCCTCTCTTGAAGCCCTCCACTGTGGATCTCTGAACCAGCTTGCCAGGCAGTGCATTCCAAGGGTCCACCACCCTCTCAGTGAAAAACCTCCTCCTCTTTTCCCCCCCTCACCCTTCCACCTTCAAACCATGCCCTCTGGTGATACCTCCCTGCTTTAGTCTAAAGAGCCCCTCCATGTTTACCCTATTTATTCCTTTGAGGTACTTGAAGACCTCAATCATGTCCCCCCTGTCTCTCCTCTCCTCCAATGAAAACAGGCAGAGCTCCTTAAGTCTGCCCTCATATGTCAAATCCCCTAGTCCTCGTATCATCTTAGTTGCCCTCCTCTGTACCCTCTCCAGGAGCTGTATGTTCCTCTTCAAGTGTGGTCTCCAGTACTGTACACAGTACTCAAGGTGTGGTCTAACCAGTCCATTGTACAGCGGCAGAATTACTTCCCTGCTCCTAGAGGTGATCCCCCTTACGATGCATCCCAACATCCTGTTTTCCTTGCTAGCCACTCTCCTGCACTGCTCAGAGTTATTCATACATGCATCCACCATGACCCCTAGGTCTTTTTCCCCCTGTTGAGGCCTCCAGTGCCTCCCCTCCCAGGGTGTACCTGTGTTTAGGGTTTCCTCGCCCAAGATGTAACACCTTGCACTTGGTGATATTGAAATTTAATTTCCATGTGTGAGCCCAGCTTTCCAGGGTGTCCAGGTCCCCTTGCAGGGCCAACCTCCCCTCTCCCCCCTCAACTACTGCTCCCATCTTGGAGTCATCAGCGAAGAGACTCATTTCACACCCTATACCCTCCCTGATGTCCGATATGTATGCATTAAACAGTATCGGACCCAGGACTGAGCCCTACGGTACCCCACTACCGACCTCTCTAGGGTTCGAGAGCTCCTCACCGACCACTACTCTCTGGGTGCATCCAGCTAGCCAGTTTTCAGTCCATCTGACCATCAAAGGGTCTACTCCTAACCCCATTAGTTTCTCCACCAGACCATTTGGGGGACATAGTCAAACACCTTGCTGAAGTCCAAGAATAATACATCCACAGGCTTTCTCCTGTCCAGTTTTGATGTTACCCATTCGTAGAACTCCACAAGATTGGTTTGACATGATCTACCTTGCACAAACCCATATTGCCGCTATCCAGACCGCCCACCTCCTCCAAGTACACCCAATCATTCCTTTAGTATACTCTCCATTAATTTTCCCACCACTGAGGTCAAACTGATGGGTCTATAGTTACCTTGTACTTCCTCGACCCCCTTTGTGGATTGGCACCACATGTGCCTCTCGTCAATCCCTAGGTACCCACCCTGTCTCAACCGACCTGTTGAAGAGCTCCGTCAGGGGGTGCAGCCAGTATGTCCGCCAATTCCCATAGTACTCTCTGATGAATGCCATCCGGCCCAGGAGATTTGTCTTTCTTTAGGGCTTTGAGGGCTAACCACACCCTTTCGGTGGAGATAGCATCATCCGTCCCCTCCACCTTACTGGTCTTTTTATCCTTATCCTGATGTGACACCCCTGGGATACCGCTCCCTCCCTCTTACCCTATTTCTGTTGCTCCCCTGATTCCACTCAGTGCTGCTTCTATCCCCATCGTGCCTTGCTTTGTAGATATCCCATCCCCCTTCCTAGTGAACACATAGGCGAAGTACTCGTTTAATACCTCTGCCTGGTCCCTCGCCTCTTCCACCCACCCTCTTTCTGATCTTAATCTGCTGAGATGGCCCTTAATTTTTCTCCGCTTCCCAATGTACCGGAAGAACCCCTTTTCCCCTCCATGTATCCCCTGTGCCAGCCTCTGCTCTTTACTGGACTTTGCCGCTCACCATCTGGGTGACTTTTCTAGATGCAAGTTGGTACATTTCCTTATCCCTACCCCTCTTGCTGTTTTATATTTTTTGTAGGCCTCTTTCTTTTCTCTGACTGCTACCTGAACCTCACTGGACCACCAGCATGGTTTATGTGACCTTGCTCCCTTACATTTCACCTTAGTGCAGGTCCTGACTGCCTCATGAAGTCCCCTTTTTATGACCTCCCATCTCTTTTCCACATTTGTCATTGATGTAATCCCCTTCAAGTGATCCTTGAGAATATTTCCCATGCCCACAAAGTCTGCCCCTGAAGTCCACTGCCAGTGTTCTAGATCTCCCCCCTCCCCATGCTTATTTGAAACCAGACAGTATTGTGGTCACTCCCAGTCAAGGGATCCTCTACAACCAGGTCCCTTACCAGATCCCCATCTGCCAGAACCACGTCCAGGACATGCCCCTCCCTTGTGGGCTCCATCACATGCTGTGTTAAGAACACATCCTGGAAGCTGTCCAGCAGTCTCTGCTCCTTGGACACCTTAGAAGACATGGTTCCCCAGTTTGTACCTGGCATATTAAGGTCCCCCATCAACACCACTCCTTCCTCTTTTGGTCCACACTGGGCAATGATGTTGTCCAGCAAACCATCCTCCAGAATATCACCCATCCCGGGGGGCCTATATACTACATCCAGCTTGACCTTACCTCCTGCTGGGGTTCGTAGGGTGACCCATAAGACCTCCACGTTTCCTTCTGCCTCTTCTACCCTAGCAATTTCTATGTCATCTCTAATGAACATAGCCACTCCACCCCCCTGCTCTCCTTTCTATCCTTCCTAAGCATAATGTACCCCCGCGCGTTTAGGTCCCAGTCATGGTTTTTGTTGGCCCACGTTTCTGTGACCGCTGCCACATCCACCCCGAACAGCATGGCCTGGAACTCTGGCAACTTGTTTCCAAGCTCCTGGCATTTACTAATACCACCCCAACCCTTATCCCTGGTTCCCTTTTTAACTCCACCCAGGTTCCTTATACTTCCATCCTCCTCTGCTCCTCCTGAAACCTCCACCCCAGTTTGTTTCCCTCCCCGCTTGGGTTTGAAGGCTACTCCCTCATCCGGAGGAGAGGGCTTTTGGTCAGCCCCTCCTATCCCTCTCCCCCCTCACAAGTTTAAACCCCACCTTTCTTGAATGTAGTCAGCCTTTCCCTGTTTAAGGACTTCCTTCCCTAACTAGGCAAGATGAAGCCTGTCCTTGGCATACAGTCCCTTATCCTCCCAAACTCCTTTCCAGTTCCCCAACAACCCCAACCCATCCTCTTCACCCCACTTCCTGAGTCAGTCATTAACCTCTGTGATCTTCATTTTTTTCTCCACTGAGGCCTTTGGTACTGGCAATGTCTCTGAAAAGGAAATGTTGCATCCATTATCCCGACAGACTCTGGCAAGTTCTTGGAACCTTGCTTGGATTTCCAAAACACTATTTCCCTCTAGATCGTTAGTTCCCAAATGCACCAGGAAATCTGGTTTCCCTCCACAATCCCTAACCAGTTCGTACATCATGAACTTTGCTCTGTGCACTGTCAGCTCAGAGATACTCACTACCTTCACCTGGCTATGGCATCCACCCCCCTGTCCCTCCCACTGGATACCCCTAATCATCAAGTCTCCCAATAACAGAACCTTAACACCGCCATCATCCTTTTGGTCACCTCCACTATGCATTCTCAACCCCCCATCCCCCCCCTTTATTTGTGATCTCAATTCCATGGGAGTCTTCCTGCCTTATTAGAAACCCCCTTGTCACCCTTCCCTTTCTGTCTCCCTTGTTATTTTGCCCACTTAACTCAGACCCCCCCGAATAGATGTCCCCTTTAACCCTCTCTTATCAGAACCATTTATTCTGGCCCTGATGGTTTCCCCTTCCCCCACACCGCCATCCTCCCCCCTTGTAATAGTACCCCTACCTCCAGAGGCAATCTGTGGGTCCCCTTTACCTAGGGCCCCATCCTTGGTACAGACCTCCTGCTGAAGGGAGGCCCCTCCCCTGCCTCCTTGTCTCCCAGTTTCTCTCCAGTCGTGCTCTCCTCCCTCATGTCTGCAATATGTTGCATCTCCCTCATCTGCTTAACATTTATGTTTCCCCTTCTCCCTCTGGGACTATTTCTATCCTTTCCATTGCCGGTCTGTGATGCCCTATGGGTATCCGACTCCCTCCCGCCACTGTATCAGTTTCCTCATTTCCACCAACCCCTTCCTCCCCCTCTAGGTTGCTTAGTAGCCCAATTGTATTGTAACACTCTATGCCAGCCTCCATCAAGTAACCCGAGTTTCCCCCGACTGCCCCTTTAAACTGCCCCTTTTCCTCCCCTCTTGCTCTGTTCTCCTTAGGAGCTCCCTTCCCACAGTCTGTTCTTTTAGGCTTCCCCACAATAGCCCCTCCCTTCTCAATGTCTGTTCTTCTAGGCTTCCCCACAACAGCCCCTCCTGACTCTTCCCCCCTCCACTCTCTTTATATTCGGGATGTTCACCCCGTACGCTTTCCCCTTAGCATCAACATCCCTATCTAAGGGTCCTCTATCCCTAATATCTCCCATCCTGCTTGCTGTAACATAACGTCCTGTAATTTCTGAGCGTTGCCCCAGCCTCCCCTCAGCCCCACCCTTCTGCTGCCCATATCCACACCCCTTATCCTTGGATACCCCACCCAACTCCCCCAGCTTACTCCTTAACCAATATACTTCACTCCTGATACAAGATAGCTGTCTACAGAGTGGGCAGCCTCCCTCTCTCCAGGCCCAATTGAGAATTATTGCCATCCCACAGCCTGTGCAGCCTATAACCCTTCCAAAGATGCCTGCGATGGTGGAATAAGGTCACCCTGTTTGTCCCTCTCTGTTTATAATGGCACACACCCCTTTTCTCAGTCCATTCCCCCGGAATACAGTCTCTCTCTCTGTACTGACTGCAGTTATTTACAAACCCAATTTCAACCCCACCAATAAAGTTCCCAAGTCTCACAAATACATACAATCCAGTGTGTGTCCAGTCCCACTAACAGCGTGTGTATGCAGACATCAGGTACTGTATGATGTCACAGGCCCACCAGTTGCTGTTGCTTCAAATTTCAGTCACAAACAGAAATGCATAGCCCTTCAATCCCAACCCCCAGTGGCTTTTCAGTCTTTAAGAAAGCATACAAAACAGGGTGTGTGGGAGAGCCTCACATACAGCAGGTAATTGCAGACTAAGCAAATAGCTGACAAAGTAAGTAAATATTTAATGTTGTTTTGCTTTTCACCATCACAAAAAATGTAATATGTTAGAGAATTATTTTAAGCTACAGCATTTCATGGAATACCATAAAATAAATACTATAGTCAATCACTGATATCTTAGATTCGGCTCCTGCTAAACATATCTTACATCCAGTATATCCACTGTATGGTTCCCATAAGCATAATTCCTAAGAAGTAATATCTCTAACCATTCTTGTTTCAGTTTAGTATTATTAGTGGTGCTTATGTACAAATAATGCTTTATTATACTAAAAAAATTAAATAATAACTGGTTTCACCTGTGGAGTAAAGGGTATCTTCTCCTCAGTGGCATTAATCCTCAGAGTTCATTAGGTCAAAAGACCAAAATAGGAGGGCACACCATTATATTGTGCAAATCACAACCAATTTGTTAAAGTGCAGAAGAAGGTTCTTTTACTATTTGTGACTATATTACATAATATTTGTTAATTTGGTGCTTTCCAGTTTCCAATTATCAGCATCAAACACTGGTTCTTCTTGTATTGATAATGCAGACTGTATAAAACTAAGGGCTAAATCCTCGGGCTTTCATTGTCACAGTCTTTGTGGTTTCTCAGTTTTAAGGGATCTGCCTAAGTACATATAGTGGCACATAGTTTGCATGTGCAAGTTTCCTCTGCTTTTCTTTATTTTGGATTAGCAATGTTGTCAAATAAACAATGTTCAAAACATATTACATGTTTCATTATTGCATACCATGCAGAACATTATTGATCTCTTATGTTTTACATTGTGTCTTGTTGATGGATGACTAATCACTTTCATATAACAGTTTTATGTTTGCTTGTGCACATGCAAAGTGCACAAACATGGGGGTGCTGCTCTTGGCAGTGTAGAGACCGTGTGTGTGTGTGTGTGTGTGTGTGCTGTAGCAGCCAATGGAGCTGTATTATACAGGAGACATGTGATTCAAAGCCCAGTGTTTAGAAGGCTTATGATGATGATGCTGCTGAGCTGGTAGAAGGGTGGCAACTTCTTACATTTGAAAAACACAGCCGCACCTATCACAGTACAGCTGCATCTTTCTATGTACAAGAAGCCACCTGCAGTAGCAGCCAGTTCAGCTGCATCATCATCAGTGGCCCTCTCCTCGCATGTCTGGCAGTCAAAGCACAGAAACCAGCCTCAAGCATCTTCCTCCTTCCACATCATGAATGCCTGCTCCCCAGAGAAGTGTCCATCCCCCCCAGAATACACCCCCCAAAAATGCCATGTGAAACTGGAGTGCCAATCTCCAGTGCTGCCAAACACACTGACACTGGGGTGCCAAATCCCCAGTGTCAGTCCCTGAAATGCCTCCTCCCCTGAGAAGTGTCCAATTGCCCCCCTTCCCTGATTGTACACCCCCCCAGCATGTGACACTGGGGTGTCCACCCAGGTGCTGACAAAAAACACAATGACACTTGAGTGCCCAATACAGAGTGTCGGTTTCTGAAAGGAAAAAAAAAAAAGTCCCTCATAGTTCTTGTTTTTTGTTTCCCTTTTACCATAAAACAAAGAAAACCATCCATCATAGTTTACACCCCCCATCCTGACCTCCCCTCTCAGTACCCACTTCCCCACCACTTACCTTTCCAGTCCAACACTGCCTCTTGAATGTCTTTCTGCTCCTCTTTGAACATCCTACTGCTCCAGAGCTCCACTGAAAACATGGTAAGTCTGGTTAATAGGTTTCTAATGCATTTTATACTTTTACTCACAATGTTATTTTGTAATATTTTGACCCCAGATTTTCAACATGACCTATTTTTTTACCACGCTTCATGAATAAGGTGGGCAAAATGTTTTAAATCCCCATGAAACATCCTTCCAAAGTTGCTCTGCGAAATCCTGTTTCAGACAGGATTTTAATAATTTCACTTTTCTCGATCATAAGAGGGAATAATGAAAAGACCTTGTTGAAAATTTGGAGTTAAAATCTTAAAAAACAAAGTTATGAAGAGATGTGGAAATTATTCAATGTATACTCATAACTTTGCAATTTTTCCAGATATTGATCCCTCTTTTCAACTTAGGCTTTCTTTTACCCCATGTGATGAACCAGATGGGTGTAATTCTTCAAGTCTTCTCTGAAACATGTTTTTTTGTAGTCACTCCACAGTCACCTTTCAGACAGAATTTAAAAAACTCATCAGCCAGGTGGCGCTGAGGGCTGAGGCACTGGATGCCTTACCTCACACTACACTGGCACCAGTGTTAAGGAATGAGCACAGTCTGATGGGGGTCGGCAGGGGAGAAGGCCCGAGCATCCAAGGGACTGCTCTCCTTCTCCTGGGGAGATGCCAGTGGTCGGCACATGACTGGCCCCTAGCGGAGGCTGGGGGACAGTGTGCCGATGCTGCAGAAGGGGGTGGAGATGATGCCAATCCCTGGAGGAGTGCGTGGGGGTGCGTGCATGCTCCCTCCACCAGTGTCATTGCATGCCCCATCTCCAAGGGCTAAAAACTGGAGGAGAAAATCATTGCTGTGGCACATGAAGGAGGGAGCCTCACAGGTCCTGCTCCCAGCTTAGCTACGGTGCTGGCTACACTGGATCCGGTCTCCGGAGGGGGTTGGAGAACCCTGCCAGCCCTGCCGGGGGGTAAGCCCTGGGGGTATGGGTCAGCACTGGCTGGTGGATGCCGGAGGCTGGGGCTCCCTCCAGAGGTAGGGGCCACAGCAACAGGAGCATAAATTACTAAAAAATAAAAAAAAACTCTGTCTTTGATCATACTGTGTGGTAATAAAAAAAATTATGTTGCAAACATGGGGTCAAAATCGCAACAAAAATAAAGTAATGAAGAAAAATTGAAATTCTTCAGTGTTTACTTATAACTGTGATTTTTTTCCAGATTTTACCCCACATTTTCAACATAGCCATTTTTTATCCCTCCTCATCAACAAAGAAGGTGTAATTTTTCTAATTTCCCCCAAAACATGTTTTCACAGTCGCTTTGTGAAACCACTTTGGGTAGAAGGTGCCTTGGTTTAACATCTCATCCAAAGGAGAACACTTCCAACCACACATCCCCCAACTACCACAGACAGACAACAAGTACCTTGGTTTAGCATGTCATCTAAAGGATAGCACCTCAAAAGTGCACCCCTTGTCACCAGACATGAACAGAAGGGAAAGTGGCTTAACATGTCATCTGAAGGACTGCACCACTAACAGAGCCCCCCATAACACCAGAGGTGGACAGAAGGGACCTTGGCTTAACATTTCATTCCAAGGATGGTAACACAAACAGAGCACAACCCCAACCACCAGAGACAGACAGCAAAGACCTTGGTATAAAACATCATCCAAAGATGGCACCTCAAACATTGCAACCCCCCACCCCAAACAATCACAGATGAACAGACGTGACCTTAGTTTAGTATCTCACCCAGTTGATGGCATCTCCAACAGTGCAACCCAAAACCACTACAGCTGGGCATAAGGGTCCTTACTTTAACATCTCATCCAAAGGAGAGCACCACCAAAAGTACATCTTCTGTCCACCAGAGATGGACAGAAGAGACCATGGATTAACATTTCTTCTTCTTTCTGTTTATGCTTCTCCTGCGGAGCGGGCCCTACAACCTCTGGCCACTGGCACTCGTGCCCCGGACCAGGTCTGATGCATAGATACTCACCCCATGCACACAGGGGTCGGTCACATCCTCGGTAAGGTGCCTCTCATGTCCGGGGGTGCAGGGCATGGCCATCAGCCGCCAAGATCGCCCTGTCATTTTCTGCCGGTTTTGTCCCGGGGCCGGATGTGCAATGGCGTCAAGCACATCCATGCTGACACCCGCCGCCCCCCGCTTTATGCATGCAGCTGTAGTGCGGCTGTCCTCTGCCAGTCACCGCTACAGTGCGGTGCATGCCCCATGCCCACCCCAGAGGAAGGAGAGCAGTTGTGGGATGCTCAGTCCTTTCTCTCCCCTGCCAACCCGAGGTGGCCCGAGTCCATTCCAAAACCCGAGTCACTGGCATGGCACGAGGTGTCGTGTCCAGCACCTCAACCCTCAGCACCACCGGACCGGCTAAGGATTAAAATTTCATCTGAAGGACAGCATCTCTAACCATGCACCACCCAACCAGCACAGATGGACAGAAGAGATCTTTTAACATGTCATCTGACAGAAGGCACCTGCAACAGTGCACCCCTGACCAGCAGACATAGACAGATGGAAGGAACCCTGGCTGAAAATGTCAACTTAGTGATGGCAACACCAAAAGTGTACCACCGAATACCATTGTTGGACAGAACTGACCTTGGTTTAACATCTCATCTGAAGGATAGCACCTTCAACAGTGCACCACCCCGCATTTTGAACACAGACATTTTTTACCCCACTTCATGAATATGAAGAGTCATTTTAAAAATCCTGCCCAAAATGTCTTTTCACACTTGAGCCACAAAATGATATGCTGAGCAGGATTTCATGGAGGTCATGAGGAGTTGTAATAAAAAAATATCCATGTTTTAACATTTGGGGTCAAGATCGAACAGAAAATTATGAACAAATGTTGACATTTTTCAATGTTTGCTCATAACATTGTCGTTTTTTTACTCTTTGAACCAATATTTTAACATAGTTATGTTTCCTATCATATCTAATGAACATGGCAGGTGTCAACTTCAAATCCCACTCTAAAACATGGTTTTGCTGTCATTCCACAAAACCATGTTTGGGTGGCATTTGATAAATCACACCTGTCATGTTCATGTACTGAGGTAATAAAAACTACTATCTTGAAAGTTCAAGCTCACGAACTAAGAAAAAAACAAGTTATGAGAGAACATTTCATCTGAAAGACAGCACCAACAGTGCACCCCTCCGATCACCATAGATGGATAGAAGGAACATTGATTTAACATGTCATCTGAAGGACATCACCTTCAACAATGCACCCCTCCTGGATGGTAGCAGGTCCTCTTTCTTCTCAGGGACTAGAGAAATGGGAGTAGAAGCCCATTTGACCTGTGGGGATGGTCTCCATGGCCCTTTTGCACGGGAGTGCCTGAATCTTTTTTTTTTTTTAGTCTTTGGTAACCTGGTAAGGCCCACTAGGCACAAGTGCCTGTTTTCCGGGGTGACCTGGGAGCACTGGGTGGTTAAGTGACTTGCTCAGAGTCACACAGTATGCAAGTGGAGGTTGTGAGAATCAAACTCGGGTCTGGTCTGCTGGATGTATTAAGTTTGTTCACACCTCGTTCCTCTAATCTCTAGGCTATACTGCCAGCCATTGGCCTGGATGAGAGAGATGTGGGCCTGCAGGTAATGGGAGAGTGAGGGAGGGCTTTCTGGGGGGGGATCTCTTGAAACTCAAAGGTGTGACCTCGCTCGATGATCTGAAGCACCCATTGATCTGAGGTTACAGTGTACCACCTGTCTAGGTAGAGATAGAGAGAGAGAGAGATGACCCCTGACCACCTCTCGCAAGGCCTATGCTGGAGGCAGTGTCCAGGCAAGGAGTCAGGTAGAGGAGCTGGGGGTAGGCAGAGCGGCTGAAGGTGCTCTGGGGGCCACAGGGGCAGCTGTTCTGGAAGGTGGGGTGGTTGCCTTGCATTTAAAGGGGCCCTTCAACTGCTGGCCCTTGGCAGGCTGGCAGTAGGGCCGCAAAAGTGCTGATGCTGGGAGGACTGAGGCTGGGAATGGTACATGGAGTATAGCAACCTCAGGGCCTTACCAGATTCTTGGAGATGGGAGATGATATCATGAGCATCTCCTCAAAACAAGACCAAGCCCTGAAAAGGAGCATCCATAATTTTGGCCTGAACATCAGGTGCAAACCCGGACACTCAGAGCCAGAAATGGTGGTGAATGCAGACTCCTGTTGCCATCACATGACCAGCAGCATCAACCATGTCGTAGACTGCTCTGAGGACATGAGTGCCTACATCTGATCCAGACTTAAGAAGCTGGGCTAACTGGATTTTGATGGCATCATCGGGGATGGCTGCCACCAAATCTCTTGCCTGATCCCAAATGGCATTTTGGTGTTGTACCATGTGGGCTAAATAGTTCTGGGCCTGGATGGTCAGGGTGGAAGAAGAGAATACCCACTTGCCCAGCTGGTGGGATTCCTTGTCCAGTGGGTGGGTGCACAAATGTTTGTGTTTCTTCATACGGTTGTGAGCAGCATTCACAACCACCAAATCAACCGTGGGTTGCTCACCGTAGAAGAGCTTGCCCACTGGCACATGGTAGAGCCGATCTGCCTTTTTGGCCAAGGCCGGAGTGGAAGAAGGGTGATTCCACATCGCCTTGGTCACATCATCATACGCCTTGATCAAAGGGAAGGCCACCAAAGGAAGGGTCTCTGACTTTTGCAAGTAAATTGCTAGACTACGGCATTCTGGGTCCAGTTCCTCAGTATTTCATCCCATAAGGGACTGGATATAACACATCACATCCATAAAGGAGGGATCCTCAGGGGAAGACTTAGGGGTCTCTTTAGCCCACCCCTGAGTGTCAGGAGTCTCCGGAGTCCTCTGCATACTCTAAGGAGGAGGAAGAGGAGTCATCTTCCAAGGGGTCACTCACTGGGACTGGTATCAGTGAGTGACGTTTCTCCATGCATGACAGCAAGGCACCAGTACGACCACCAGAGGTCCCTGTAGTGTGGGAGTGACTGGGTTCAGTCTGGCCCGGGTCTCTAGGAGAGGTGAAGAGGTTGGTCTCCTAGGAGTGTCCTTGTCCTTCATGAAGGCTCATCGGGCTGTTAACAAGGGGTTGTAATCCACTGGAGGATGAGGATTGTACAGTGGATAATGGTAATGAGGTGGCGGGTACTGGTATTTCAGTGGGGGAGGCAGCACAGGGTGCCCTGGTGTTGGTCCAGCAGGTGATGGCTGAGACGCAGGCTGAGGTGAAGGTGATGACTGTAGAGGCAGTGTCGGTGCAGGCACTGGCAGAGCCGGCACTGGCCTAGAAGGCAAAGGCTGGAGCTGGTCTGGAGAAGGAGACGACGAATGCCCTGGAGAAGAGTCTGATGCCTGTGAGGAGAATTCCCCCAAGACAGGGGCAGAGGAATTGCCTGCATTGAGAAAGAGGTGAACACTTGCTCTGGGTGATGCCTAGAAGGGCTGGTGCTGGCTCGTGAATCACAGACTAACAAAGGCAATGCTTTGACTGGGGGGGGGTGGAGCTCCATCTCCAGAGGAACCAAGCCCAGTTGAGCCAGCTAGCTGAGGACCCATGGGAGCTAAGGGCCTAAGCATCAGGGGCTAGGAGGCAGGGAAAGAGTCCTGCTGCCCTGAAGTGCCGCCACCAATGACAGAGATGACGGTGGGAGCAGGGCCACTGGCAACCTGGAAGGAGTGAGGACTGCAGAGGCTGAAGGGGCCAATCTCCCACAATAGGAAGACCCTGAAGTGGAGGCTGGTTTATACGGCAATTCCAAGTGAGAGGCTGACTGAGGATGGTCCCAGTGCTTGTGCTTCCTGCTAAAATTCTTCTCCTTCTGGAAAGAGGAAGAAGATGAAGCTCTGGAGGCCGGGGAGGTGGAAAAACGTTTTGCCTGAAGCTCCTTCTCCATCATGGCTAGTTTTTGCTGAAGCAAGTGACTTTGTAGGGTCTTCAAGTGGTGTTTCCATTTGGCCTGGTTGAAGTCCTGGCAGTGCTTGCGGGCCTCGGTGTCATGGTTAGGGCCTAAGCAGAGGAGGCTGGAAGAGTGGCCATGCTTGGAAGGTATCTGCTTTTTGTGGGCACACTTGGTAAGTCAGTCAGCAGATGAGGCTGGAGAAGAAGACAAATGAGGAGAAAAACAACAAAATTTGATGTTAAAGTATACTGAAAAAAAAGAAATCAATTGTGGGTAAAACATAGAGAAAAAATGGTGGCTGACTGAAGCAGGCGTCCTTGGAGGTCCAACATGCGTGGATTGATAGTGGGAAGAGAACTGAGGTAGGTCTGGGGGGACTTCCCCTTTTATAGGATAGGCGGACAACAGTGTGCTGACATTGGCTAGGGCGGTCCCCCACTGTACACTGCTAGCTAAAAGTTTTGCATGTGGTCCTGATGCCTGGAGGTGACAGTCCCACTTGGTCACACATGACCCCACAATGCAAAGCATCATGGGCTGCATATGCAAATCACCACAGAATGTTATGCTGGTCCAACTTTAAGCAGAATTGCATGGTGCCGAAAGGCCTCTCACACAGTTTGCAAAGGGTGCTTGGTGTTGCCTGCTGCAAGAGCCCCTTCAAAGTAAGATCTATTATTCTCTAGAAAGTGAGGACGTAATGTTACTTCCACACTTTCCACGTCACAAAACTTGACTGCCATTCCAGAAACAAACATGTGCAGCATGAATGAATACACACTAATTCTTGTCACCTCCCCCCATGTTCTGTTTCTTTAATTATTGTACCATCAATGTCTTTGATGCACATGTGGAATAGTGCACACTGCTGTTTTTGTATGTATAAGTTTACAGTACTATAACTGTTTATTTGCTGACAAATTAGGGTTAAACGTATAGATTTTTTTTGTCAAAAATGTGTGGAGTGTGGTGTAGATCAAATATACTACGACTCCTAAGTATGTAGATGACATATTTTTAATCATCAGCCCTGGCCAATTTACTCACCTTTAACTGTGTGAAGGTTTAATAAAACAAATATAGGCTGGAGTTATCAGATTAACATGGAAAACTACTGTCCCTCTATTTGAAAAAGTGTCCTCCAGTAATAATTCCTTTAGCCACTATAATATAGTGTTGTTCACTTTTTCACCCCAGGGCAACAGTTGTCCATTTCCAATATAAGCCTCAATTCCAGTCCACTTCCAATATAAGCCTCAACTCCCATCCATATTTGTATATAATATATATATATTTTTTTTAATCCATATACCCCCTCTGCTGCCAGCTATTTGCTTGCTTCACTGCTGTTTGATACTGATTGGCTGGCCAGTTTGCCTGCCTGGAATTGGGCATGCTGCTGGTTTATATTTGATGCTTCTTTATCTACTGCCTTAAGAGTACTAAATGCCCTGTAAGATGTAAGATCTCATTTTCATTAGCATTGTGGAGGGACAACAGGAACATACTGACCTGTTTCGTTAAGCATAGATTAAGACATACAGTAAGCAAACAACAAATTAAGAGTAATGAAGTACTAATTATAAAACAAATTATATTTAGGCATCAGTTCAGGATCCAGGACAACTCCACAAAAGTAGGGAAATACAATATTTGGGTAAACATTCTCTGGAATCTTGGTGAAACGTATGGTGTAGCCTTCCTAGGGTTTGAACAAGTACTCCAAGCTGGGTTGGCATTACTCAAACCTTGGCACTGTCTTCTAAGACAAGGACATGTAATCACATACCCACACATCCTCTTGTTATGCTTTCAGAGAAGGTGCTGAAGAGTGTAATACCAATACTACTTCACATAATCATTCAAACATTACACCACCCATTCACCAAGATTCCAGGGAATTTTTAATCTAATGTCACATTCCCTACTAATTTTGTAGGGTTCCCCATTTTGAGTGAGCAGGAGGAACCGTTTCTGGAAGGCGAGTCTTTAAAATTGGCTGAGGTTTGTACCTTAACTGCAGGTATCACATTTCAACAAAAGATTAGTGAAGGTTGAAATTCAAGTGTGTGCCTAAGAGACCTTCGGTTGGAGTCCCCATTTTGAGTGAGTAGGAGAAACTGTTTGCTGGTATGGTGAACTAGAGTTGTGTTTTTGCCCTGTAGTTTATGGAAGTATGTCTTTTTTTACCTGATAGTTTTTTTAGACACCGTGTACCAGAAGAGCTGCTGCCCCCACTCACCCCCAGGTGCAATGCCTTTATAGTGGAAGGTCAGGCTGCACCTACTTAAACAGGCAGGAGCAGTCGGGCAGCACACGTTTTAGCCTAGCTAATATATAGGCTGAATTACAAAGAGTACATACAAAAGGAGGAGAGAGAGAAGTTGTAAATCCTTACAGAAGGAGAGAGAGTAAGAGTTTTGGGGCAGTGCTGCAGGTTTACAGCCCTTGTAAACATATAGATGCAATTGTAAAGAGCTGGGGGATATTTGGAGACTGACAGGGGGGATGTGGAGGCCAGGGCAAAGGGCAGGTGGGGGGATGGAGGGGTGGAGTGGAGAGGTAGGGATGACTTGGGTTAGGGCAAAGGGAGGTAGGGAGAATTGTGAGCTGCAGTGGGTATGGGGCAGCACTGTTTCTGGGAACCTGGTGGAAGGTGGGGGGTTGTCCAGTATGCAGGATGTTCAGACAAGTTACGCTGGAGATAGTGAGCTTGAAACAGGAACTGGGGGGGAAGGGACAGGTTTGAGGGGTTGAGGAGGAGAAGGGGAACAGGGGCAGGGAGAGTTCCATTGCAAGATAGACAAGGTTGCCATGGGCTGGAAGGGGGCACTTGGCCAGAGAGGCCAAGTCCACAGGATCCCAGGAGCACCAACTGGGATGTTGGCAGGTGGTAGGGAACACGGGTAGATGGAGAGGAAGTAGGAAAGAGGTTCAGCATAAGCAGAGGCAGGAGTTTGGAGACAATAAACAGGTATGCAATACTGGTTGATGAAACAGAGCAGGATGTTGAGGAAGCCACCATAGAACAAGAGTCAGGTGATCAGGAGGGAAGGAGGAAATATACAGTTTAAGGAGCGGGGGAAGATGGTGGCGTAAAGGTGGGGAGGGGCAAGGAAGTAGGTCAAGTTGGCACGAACACACTAAACAAAGGGGAAGGAAGGGCAAAACATGTTGGGAGGGGGGAGGAGGTGGAACAATGCAAGGGACAGTGGGAGGATGTAAAAGTAGTGGAGGGGGAGTGGTTGGGGAAGGGATCGAGCACAGAAAGGAGGACAGCAGGTGGAGATGCAATTGGAGGAAAAAGGAGGGGGAAAAGGGCAGGGTATGACAGCAGAGGACACTGAGGAAAAGGCGTTCATAGGAGGGCAAATCATGGGGGCAGTGCAAGGGATGGGGAAGTGGGTACTTCTATTAGGGATTCTATGCTCAGGGGGGTGAGATGGGGAGATGAGGGAGGGAGGAAGAGCCGAACCTGGGTGGAGTGTATGCCTGGTTTGACAGTGGAGAGAGTAGGGCAGTGCATTCAGAAATGTGTGGAGAAGGTGGGAGGGAAGTCTCATATCACTGTACACCTAGGAACAAATGACCTAGAGGGCAGTACAATGGAAGAATTGCATGAGAAGTTCAGGGAAGTTGGGAGTATCTGCAATCGGGTGGGAAGCTCAATGACATTCTCCGAGGTACTCCCGGTACCTAGGGCAAGCACAGCAAGAAAGTTAAGAATACATGAGTTTAATGGGTGGCTGAAGGATCCGTGTGCAGAAATGGGGTATGGGGTAGTAGGGGAGTGGGGGAGTGGGGCAAGACATGGAACAATAAGGGGCTTTATGCCAAGGATAGGCTACATCTCAACATCGAGGGTACAAGGGCATTCACACAGGGGCTAGAGGAGTACTTTAAAAACAACAAAGATTTAAACTGAGGAGGGGGAGGGGCTGAGTCAGATAGCAGGGAGGAGGCACCTTCCAGGGGAGACAGGAGGGCCTCGCCTCTCCCAGAGCTGGAGGAAGAGGAGAATAAGGAGGAGTTACCAAGACAAAAGTGGAAGGTGGGAGAGATGGGAAGAGGAGGGTCAGGACACTAGGCGGACTGTAGCATCCTTGAATACAAGGAGCTTAACAAAGTGGCAGAGTTCAAGACAATAATGGCGGATGGGGAGATAGATATTACCGCCATCTCAGAGACCTGGGCCACCCAATACACCATGACTGGGATCTCACAATCCCTGAATACAAGGTGTTCCACAGGGACTGGGAGGGGGAAGGGTGGCTATTTATGCCAGAGAGGGGATACTGTGTACCAGGGAGGAAAGGGACGAGGGGAGGCCAGAAGCCATATGGGTATTGCTCCAAAGCCCTAAAGGTAAGAAACTCAGGAAGGGGGTGATGTACAGGCCACCCTCACAGAACAAGAAGGTGGATAAGGAGCTGGGGGAGCAAATCAGGAAGGTCAGTGGCAAAGGGAATACAGTTATAGTGGGAGACTTTAACCTACCTGAGGTTGACTGTCAGACAGTAACTACAGTACACGCCAGAGAACAGGTGTTGCTGGAGGCTATCCAAGACAGTTACCTAGTGCAAGGGGTGATGGATCCTACTAGGGAGGGGAACATACTGGACTTGGTGCTAACAAATGGACACCAAGTCCAGGATGTGGTAGTACAGGACCCTCTAGCAGGAAGTGACCACTGCTCAGTGTGGTTCCTCCTCAACACAGGGAGGGAGTCTGCTAAGAGCAAGAGAAGTGTTGGATTTCAGGAAGGTATATTTTGCTAGAATGGGCAACATCCTAGAGGGGTATGTAGCAGAAATTAAACCAGGGATGGATGCTGAACAGAAGTTGGCAGTCATTAGGAAGGTGCTAAATGAGGCCACGAACACGTGTGTCAAATCTCAGCATAAGCAGTCCAGGTCAAAAAAACCTAGCTGGCTCAGCAAGGAGGTGGAGTGGAAGGTGAGGGGAAAAAAAGACTGGCCTTCATTAAGTTCAAAAAATCTGGGCGTGAGGAGGCTAGAGAAGTGTTCTCAAAGGCATCTAGGGAGGCGACCAGGTCAGTCAGGGCAGTCAATGCATCAAAGGAGCTGAAGTTGGTGCAGGGGATCGGGGGGGGGAAAGGGTTCTTTAAATACTTAAGGGAGAAGAGGAGTTGTAGGGATAACATCGTTAGAATCAAGAGAGAGGGAGGATGGGCCGAACAAGGGGAAGATCAGGCAGAGGCACTCAATGAGTATTTCTGCTCGATGTTCACAAAAGAATGGGATGGCCCAATACCGAAGGGGAAAGGGGGCAAGGGTGGAGGGGAGGCAGAGATAACAGACAAGGTCATCCAAGAGGATAGAGTTTTGAAGGGCCTTAAGGCTTGCAGGCGGACGAGGCACCAGGACTTGACGGTGTACACACAAGGATCCTGAAGGAACTGGCAGAGTTGTTGGTAGGCCTTCTGATGGACCTGTTCAGCACCTCCTTGGTGACTGGGAATGTACCCAGAGACTGGAGGATGGCTCACATGATGCCCCTTCACAAGAGCGGACCCAAGGACCAACTGGGTAACTACAGACCAGTGAGCTTGACTTCCATAGTGGGGAAGTTGATGGAAACCATTCTGAAGGAGACATTGATAACCTTTCTTGATAGCAATGACCTGCAGGATGACAAACAGCATGGGTTTGTCATGGGAAGATCTTGCCAAACTAACCTGATCTACTTCATCGACTGGGTCACTAGGATGGTTGACGAAAGCCATGCTGTGGATGTCCTGTATCTGGACTTCAGCAAGGCTTTCGACTCTGTGCCGCACAGGAGGTTAATGAGCAAGCTGAGGGGCATGGAAGCGGGGAAAAAACTGGTGGAGTGGGTTGAGAGCTGGCGGCAGGGAAGACAACAGAGGGTAGCTGTAAGGAGGGAGACATCCAAGCAATGGGCAGTAACGAGTGGAGTACTACAGGGTTCAGTGCTGGGCCCCATTTTGTTCAATGTCTTCATTGAAGATATTCCAGAGGGGACCAAGAGTAAGATCAGCCTGTTTGCGGACAACACTAAGATTTGTGCAAAAGTGGACAATAAGGAAGAGGCAGGCACTCAGAGAGGATCTAGCTAAACTCAAACACTGGCCTAGAGTGGCAGTTGGGTTTTAACACTGAGAAGTGCAAGGTCATGTACCTTGGAGAAATCCAAGAACAGCTACTGGCTGGGGGAGTGCAGGTAATGGCTTAGAGGAGAAGGGACCTGGGGGTAACAGTCACAGGGGGCATGAAGGTATGTGCACAGTGTAGAAGAGCTGCAGCAAGGGCAAATAGGATGCTGGGGTGCATTGCCAGAGGGATCACCTCTCGAAAGTGGGAGGTCATCCTGTCACTGTACAGATCACTGGTGAGGCCACACTTGGAATACTGTGTACAGTACTGGTGCCCACACCTCAAAAAGGATGGGAGATTGCTGGAGGGGGTGCAGCGTAGGGCTACAAAAATGATCATGGGTCTGGAGGAGTTGCCATACGAGAAAAGGTTGAAAGAGCTCAATATGTACTCACTGGAAGATAGAAGGGTAAGAGGGCATTACAGAGACCTTTAAGAGATTCACCAATATAACTGTCTCAGCCCTGCACCCACCCTGCTGTTTGTAACTCCACAGCTTGCTGGCAGAATGATACTGGCAACAAATAATCCAAAAGTTTAAAAGTTGTATAAGCTCATAAAATTTAATTAACCAGGTCCCAAGGTCTTCCGGTTCTAAATGCATATCCCACCCCGCGCTCACCGGCGTGATGACAAGAGCTAGGGGAGGCAGCGAGCGTCTTATTATAGTCAATGAGGGTGGCTTTCTGATCATTTTAAACATTATAATGGCCAGTTAGTAATGAAACATGGACACCAGTCTACTAACAAGGCCCTTGTTAGTAGACTGGTTCCACGTTTCATTACCAGCTGGTCATTATAATGTTTAAAATGATCAGAAGCTCACCCAATATAATAGAGACGAACCCAGCGCTCTCCCTAGCATCTCATCATCACGTGGGTGGATCTTGAAGTGGACATGGCCGCACTTAGAACTGGGAAACCATGGATGCGTTAATTAAATTTTACGAAATATAACTTTTAAACTTTTGGATTATTTGTTGCCAGTATTATACTGCCAGCAAGCTGAGGAGGTAAGCAAACAATAGGGCAGTGCAGGGGTTGAGACTGGTAGGACTCTTTAAGTACTTGAAAGGTATAAGCAAAGTCAGGGAGGGAGGATTGTTCCACTTAAGGGGGGGGAAGGGTCACTAGGGGGCACAGTCTGAAGTTGGAAGGTTTAGGAGGGAGATGAGGAGGCACTACTTCACAGAGAGAGTGGTGACAGGTTGGAACGCACTGCTGGAGGAGTTAATCATTCAAAGAACAGTGGATAACTTTAAGTGAGTTTGGGATAGAGTCAAGGGCAGGATTAGTACAGACAAAAACACAAAAGGGGGGAAGGATCGGAAAAGAGGAGGAAGAGGGGTTGGGGTGGGGTGGGGCAGTTGTAGTGATATGAAACTAAGAGCTGCACAATCGGGCAGACTTGAAAGATCTGTGGGCATTTTCTGCCGGCAATTTGTATGTTTGTACTAATGCTGCAACCTAACTGGGGACTACATATAGTTTGTTTTGCTAATAATTTTGAGACTTAATATTACCATATGGGTTATTTCTCAAAATGCACAAACAAAACAACCCATTCCATTTATAAATGGAGATGCAACACCACAAATACACAAACATATTTGGGAAAAAACTCTCTGCACTCTCCTACCCTCTGAAATGAACCACCGACTAAATAACAGCTATTTGTGTAATGCATTTATTTCAAAGTGTTCAATTACATGGCATACCTTAGATGTCTAGCACCTGAGGTACAGGCTCCCTGCTGTGTTGCCTATCACATCTCTCCATATGTGATTTATTCCTCACCTGTCTCCTCTCCTTTACTTGCTCATATAAAATCAAGTGCCCACAGTACAACTGAATCATCCAGTTCACTTTACATGTTCCTCTTGTTAGTACAAAGTGGAAAGGGAAAGCTAGGAATAACCAGATGCTCCAAACCCTGACTCTTTTCACTAGTGACATTATCCCTGCTTGGTAATGTGTCCTCAGAAACACAGAAGCTGACAGCAGGTAAGGGCCACATGGCCCAACCAGTCTGCCCTTTTTTGTTGCATTGCTTACACTGTAGACTCCTCCAGGTTTACAGTGCTTTCTCTACCCCTTACCTATCCTTATGCTCATCTCAGGCTTTTTGAATCCCACTATTTTGCCCCCCCACAACCTCCACTGGAAGACCAATCCAGGCATCCACCACTCTTTCTGTGAAGAAGTATTTCCTCACATCTCTCTTAAACCTTCCCCATCTTCATATTGTGGCCCCTTGTTCTGGAGCACCCTTTCCTCTGAAACATACCTCCCAGTTGTACCTTATTCACCCCCGTGAAGTATTTCAATCAATCAATCAAATTTTATTTATACAAGGTGCCCTTCCAAAGCTCAGGGCGCCCTTACAACATACATTAAAACACACAATTTATAATAAAACAAGTAAAATCATATTAAAACAAATCCATATACATTCATTATATTCCTGAGAATGCCTGGTTAAATAAGTATGGCTTTAACAGTTTTTTAAAGTCTTTTATGGTCTGGCTTTCTCGTATCTGGCGAGGTAGAGAATTCCACAGGGTAGGAGCCATAAAGGCAAAAGATCTTCCCTCAGATGTTTTAAGGGATGCCCTAGGAATCTCTAGCAATCCCTCGGCAGAGAATCGGAGTGAGCGGGTGGGGCAGTAAGGAAACAGGAACTCTTTAAGGTAGTGGGGTCCCTGCTCATGTAGGGCCTTATAGGTCAGCAACGCGACTTTAAAGTAATCCACCACTGTATTGACAACCAATGCAGTTCATGCAGCACAGGTGTTATATGACTGGATCTAGAAGCTCCTGTCAGTCAACAACCTAGCTGTCGCGTTCTCACACCCAGCTGTAGACGGTGGTTATCTCTACCCCGGTAGCCTAAGTAGAGGGCATTGCAATAATCAAAATGACTGGTGACAAGGCGTGGACCAAGGTTGGAAGATCTTGGGCGGGACAAGGTGCTTCACCGGGCTATGTTCCTAGATGGTGATAAGAAGATCTGACAACAGCGAAACCTCGCCCCCAGAGTCAGGCCTTCATCAAATATCATGCACAGGTTTCGTGCTGGCCAGAGGCAATGAGCGGATTCCACCAAGATTTAATCCTGAGGGTTTTCCACCCTGCCACTATCATCCTATAACCAGGGTCCACAACCAATACCTCTGTTTTTCCTGAGTTCTGCTGAAGCCAGCTGGCACTCATCCAGTTCTGAATCTCCAGTAGGCAGTTATTAAACACCGTAAAAGTCTAATTCCTGTTCGGGTACAAAAGATATGCACAATTGAGAATCATCAGCATAGCAATGAAAACTCAATCCATACCACCTTATAATGTCCCTAATGGAAGAAGATACACACGAATAACATGGGGGATAGCACCGAGCCCTGTGGAACCCTGCAAGGCAGCCCATGAGGGGTCGAGGAATAAATTCCCGACACCACTCTCTGGGATCTACCCTTGAGGAAAGATTGAAACCAACGTGGACTGCCCCTCTTAGTCCACAGAAAAACCACAGGTGCTTGAGCAGCACCCCATGATCCACGATGTCAAATGCTGCTGTGAGATCAAGGAGAACCAAGATTGAATGGGCTCTCCAATCTCTCGCCATCAGAAGGTCATTAAGTACCCTCACCAGGGCTGTTTCAGTGCTATGCCCTTTTCTGAAGCCAGACTGGATAGGGTCATAGATATTGTGATTGGTCAAATGTTCTTCCAGTTGTAGTGCGACCACCTTCTCAATAACTTTCCCAACAAAGTGTAAGTTCAAGATCGGTCTGTAGTTAGCTGTGCAGTCAGGGTCAAGGGATTTTTATTTTTTTAAAAAAGGGGGCGTACTATTGCACTCCTTTAAGGGATCTAGGAAGATCCCTCTCTCCAATAAACTCACACCTAACCCAGCAAGGACTGGGCCAATGACGTCTACACACCCCACTAGTAGGCGTGTAGGGCCCGGGTCCAAACTACAGTAGGTTGGCCGCAAAATCTGGATGATCCTCACTATATCCATGACTATCAGTTGACTAAAGTTGGACCAGGTATGTTGGGTATTAGTACCACCCGATTGATCAATGCAAGGTCCAATGGAAAGGCACTGGCTAATCTCATCCATGATGGAGGACACCTTATCGGAGAAGAACTGCACAAACTCCTCACACTGTTTTTGTGACAACGCTCGACCAGAGTGAAGACAGGCTGGACTGCACAGTCTATCCACAGTCCGGAAGAGCTGGGCTGGTCTGTTCTTCACCGTAGCAATTTCCCTGGACAGGAATTCTGCCTTCTTATGGGAAATTGCTGATTGATAGATATTATAATGATCCATCAATCTAAATCTATCCCCCTCCAGGTGTTTTCTGCCAGGGTCTTTCCAACCTTCACCCCAGCCTCTTCATCTCACAGATTTCCCCGTTAAACCAGGGGGCACCCAGATGAGAGGTAAGAGGGCGAACATGAGAAGGAGCAATGATATCCATATCCTCAGTAACAGCCCTGTTATAGGCTGACACAAGAGGCCCTAGATCAATGCTATCCCTTGGAAATCCCGAGAGGTCCAGCACCGCCATTAGGCCTTCTGAGGTCTCGATCATTTCCCCCCGCTTCTCCACAATGTACATGTTTAATTCCTTTAGCCCGTCCTCATAGGATATCTGATGTAGACCCTGTACCATCTTGGCAGCCCTCCTTTGGATGGCCTCCATCCTGTCTATGTCATTCCTGAGATGTGTCCTCCAAAACTGGACACAGTACTCCAGGTGGGGTCTTACTAAAGACCTATTTAGTGGCATCACCTCTTCCTGCTGGTAATACTCCTACCTATACATCCAAGCATCTCCCTAGCTCTCCTGATCACTTTGTTGCATTGTCTGGCCACCTTCAGGTTATCCAATATGATCACCCCCAGGTCTCTCTCCTCCTTGGTCACTACTAGTATTTCTCCCCCGTTTTGTACTGCCCCTCCCCGGTTTCTATAACCCAAGTGCATTTGTTCGCATTTCTGGCATTAAACCTTAGTTGCCAAACTTTTGACCACTCCCCCAATAATTCCAAGTCTCTCTCCATCATTTGCACCCCCCTCTGGAATGTCCACCCTGTTGCAGATCTTGGTGCTATTAGCAAAGAAGCAGACCTTCACTTCCAATTCCTCTGCTATGTCACTAATGAAAACATTAAAAAGGATTGTCCCAGTACTGATCCCTACAGTACCCTGCTAGTCACTCTCCCCTCCTCAGAGCGAATTCCAGTTACCACCATCCTCTGCTTCCTATCCCCTAACCAGTTTCTTACTCAGGTTACCATCTTATTGCCCACCCATGCTACCCAACTTGTTTACCAGCCTCTCTTATGTGGAATGGTGTCAAAGGCCTTGTTGAAGTCCAAGCAGGCCACGTCCACTATCCCCCCCCCATCCAACACCCTAGTTACACAGTCAAAAAAAATCTATCAGGAAATCTATCAGGTTTGTTTGGCATGACCTCCCCTCCATAAAGCCATGCTGCCTTGGGTCCTACAGTCCACTGGATTTCAGGTGTGCCACAATTATTTCCTTTAATAGTGTTTCCATCAGTTTCCCTACTACAGATGGCAGACTTAATTTCCTGCCTCCTCCTTGCTACCACTTCTGTGAAGAGAAACTAGTCCACCCTTCTCCAGGACCATGCTGGTCTCCAGTGAACTGTTAAACAAGTCTGTCAGGGGTGCAGCTAGCACCTCCCTGAGTTCCTTTAACACTCTTGGATGCACCCCGTCTGGCCCCATGGCTTTGTCCACACTCAAATTAGTGAATGCTTTCCTGATCCTCACCTCAGGAAAGGGACTGGTGCCCATTTCCCTCTCATCGCTTGGTGCTTATTTGTGGTCCTTCTACTTCCCCCTCAATTGCGAATACTGAGCAGAAATATTTAGAGATAGTTGCCTTTTCTTGGTCCTCCTCAGTATAGCCCCCTGCCTCCTGTATTAACTGTGCAGTCCCTCCCTTGGTCTTCCTTTCCTCACTGATACACCTGAAAAATGTCCTGTCCTCCTTTGTTGCTGTCTGGGCTATTCTTTCCTCAGCTTGCACTTTTGCAACCCTTATTGCCTTGCCTGCCTTATTCTGTTTCCCCAGATACACTTTTCTATCCTGCTCTCTCTGGGTCTTATACATAACAGTTACGTAAGAACTTACCGTAAAAGTAGATATTTGAGAAAGGTTCCTGCAGTAGGTCTTTACAGGACTACGCCCCCTGGCGTCAGGACCGTGCGGCAAATTTCTAGCTAGCAATCATTAGCGAGTCCCCACATCCGCCCTCCAGTTCTCCCTCCATAGACCTCCGTAAAGGAAACAGGAGAAAGGAGTAAAACCAAGTCCTTATGCCCTTGGCACCGGAAGTGAAGCCTTGGGAAAGGAAAAGAGGATAAAATAATAAGAGCTGGGGGAAGGTGGGAAATTTAGACCTAGGAACCTCTCTCAAAGATCTACTGTTACGGTAAGTTCTTACGTAACTGTTATATCTTACTTCGAGAGGTTTCCTGCAGAAGGTCTTTACACGCAGGAATAAATACCAAGCAGTTAAAAATAATGAAGGAGTTGGAGACTAAGTTTCGTGAGAAAGGAGTGCCTGCCAACTAGAAACCTTCTTTGAGAAGGAAGGCATTGTAGAATGGCAAGGCCATAACTGGCTCTACGCCTAGAGGCAATGTCCACACTGTAATGCTTGGTGAATGTATGGACAGATGACCAAGTGGCCACTACGCAAATGTCCGCATGGACACATTTCTGAGAAAGGCCATCGAAACAGTCATGCCCCGAGTAGAATGGCCTTTTACCCCACCCCCGGAAGGGGCTTCTCGTACTTGGGGTAAATGTATGAGATGCAGTTTGCCAACCATTTCGACAAGCCCTGTTTGGAGATGGGCTTACCCTGATGTTTTGGAGCAAAGGTCACAAATAACTGGTCAGACCTCTGAGCTCTTTGGTCCTAGAGATGTAATGTCCCAGAATCCTGTGCACATCTAAAGTGTGCAAGAGGTAGTCCCCCTTGATACTATACTGGCAGTTCAACATTCTGGTTCAAAGTGAATTCAGAAACAACTTTCAGAAGAAAGGAAGGGTTAGTTCTCAGAGCCACCCCATTTCTGTGGAAAATCAAACAAGGCTCCTTACAGATGTGGGCCTGAAGCACTGAAATCCTTCGAGCTGAAGTAATAGCAACTAAAAAGAGCATTTTCCAGGACAAGTAACAAATGTTGCAACTTGCTGCCGGCTCAAAAGGAGACAAAGTAAGTTTTTACAAAATAAAACTTAAATCCCAGGGGGAACCGGACTCCGGACTGGAGGCTTAAGGTGGAGGATCCCCTTCAGAAAGATTCAGGAGACCTCCAACTGAGCAAGGGTTTTACCCCCAACTAGAAGGTGGTAGGTGGAAACTGCAGATAAGTGGACCTTCAGAGAGGAATAACTGAGGCCCGAATCAGACAGGTGCAAGAGGTAAAGGACCTGGGGAGACAAGCAAGTGAATGGATCCAGGCCCTTTGCCATGGCCCAAATAGAGAATCTCTTCCACTTCATGGCATACGTGGATTTGGTAGAGGGTTTCCTGGCCTCTACCAGAACCTGGGCAATTCGAGAAAAGACACCATAATGAGACAGCTATATCCAAAGATGCCACGCATGCAGGTGAAGAGACTTGAGGCTCAGTTGCACCAGGCTGCCCTGCTCCTGAGACAGAAGGTCGTGGGAGAGAGGAAGAGATACTGGGGATTCCAGTGTCAACTGCTGCAGCAAAGGGAACCAAATCTGCCAAGGCCAAATAGGGCTCATGAGAATAATGTGAGCCACTTCTGCCTGGAGCTTCAGCAGAACCTACTGCAGAACAGGAAAGGGAGGGAAAGCGTACAGAAATCTCCCTGTCCAGGATAGAGACAGCACGTCTCACCAAAAAACACCACGCCCTGGAATGAGCGAACAAAAGCTGGGTAGTTTTGCATTGGAGCAGCAAGTGAGCAGATCTATTTCTGGCCAACCCCACTGAAGGAAGAGATCTTCCACTACTTCCTGCTTCAGCTCTCACTCATGAGCCCATGCGACAGTGTGGCTGAGACTGTCCACCAGGACATTGTGAACTCCTGGAACATGGACTGCTTTCAATGACAGGCCATGCTGGACTACCCAGTACCACACCCGCATTGCCTCCCTGCAAAGGGGGTACGATCAGGTGCCTCCCTGCTTGTTTATGTATCAGGCTGTAGCTGTGTTGTCAGTCTGGACCAATAGTGATCCCAGTATCAAGAGGGATTGGAATGCTTGGAAAGCATACAGCGCTGCTCTCATCTCCAGAATATTGATATGTAGATGTTCCTCTAGTGGAGACCACGTCCCCTGCATTCAATGGTCTCCCAGGTGTGCACCCCATCCCTGGCCCGAGGCATCCGTCGTCAGGGTCATGGAGGGAGATGGGGGTGGAAAGGGATCCCCAACGAAAGGCTGGAAAGATCCAGCCACCATAGGAGATCCCTCTTCAGGCTGCTGGAGACTAGGACCATGTGGTCCATGTCATCCAGACAATCCCACTGGATCCCTTGGGACCAATGGGTCACCCTCATGTGCAGTCTTGCCAAAGGGACTGTGGGTATGGCCGCCACCATTAGACCCAGCAGGCAGAGAACAGAGCACGTCTTGGTCCACTGAGAGGAGGATACCAGCGCTGCTTGTTCCATCAGAGTTTCCGCCCCCCTGTCCGTAGGCAAGGCCCTGCCCTGAATCACATCCAGCACTGCTTCGATGAACTGGAGCAGCTGGGAGGGAGAAAGTTGAGACTTGGGAACATTCACAGTGATGCCAAGTCTGGAAAATAGGTCCAGAGATGCCCTCAGACTGTCCTGTGATGGTACTGACAGCAGCCAGTCATCCAGGTAAGGGAACACATAAATCCCGTTGCAGCGTAAGGCCACAGCCACCACCACTAGGCACTTGGTAAAAACCCAAGGTGCCGAAGAAAAGCCAAATGAGAGCGCATTGAACTGATAATGGTTCTCCTGACAGGAGAATCTCAGAAAACAACGGTGGACCTGGAGAATAGGGATATGCAGGTAGGCATCCTGCATATCCAGGAAGCACAGCAATTGTTTTTGTTGGAGATGGGGCAAGAGTCCCTGAAGCATCAACATATGGAATCTCTTGTATTCCACGAAGAGACTGACTAGGCTGATATTGAGAATTGGTCATAGATCTCCTGTCTTTTGGGGAACTAGGAAGAAGTGAGAGTAGTATCCCCTTCCTATTTGCCCTGACGGAACCAGCTCTACGACTGATTTTTGTAGTAGATCTTGGATCTCTTGATGGACCAGATTTAGATGGCATGATGGGTAGTGAGACCTGGCCGGTGGATTGTCCGGGGGTCTGTCCAGGAACTCAAGTGAGTTTCCTCTTGCTACTAGCTGAAGGATCCAAGCATCTTCAGTTATCATCCTTCATTCTTCCAAGTGAAGAACGAACCTCCCCCCACTGGTTCCTTGGGAGACATGGGTGGGGGGACTCCTTCATGTCAGGACCCTGAGGGGAGTGTCGCTTTACCGCCTCGGCGGTCTTTTGGAATTTTGCCTAAAGAGTCTGGGGGCCTGAACCAGTGGTGCGACGCTTACCTTGGTTCTACCGGGCCGCTGAGTCGACCGTATCATATGTGGCTCTTAAGGCATGGCAGCAAGAAGACTTATTCAGTCTTACTTTTGGGTCCTCATCCAGAATCTCCTGTAGGTCCTTCTCCAGACTGAACAGAGCCGATTTCTGGAAGGACACAATATGGGCTACTTAATTCAATGACCGGATGGCACAGGTCGATGAAGAGTAGACTTTGCATCCATATTGATCCATTTGTTTGGATTCTTTATCCAGAGGAAAAGCACTCAGGTGCTTCAGCTATGCCGACCTGTCATGGGCCACGGTGATGATCATGGAGTTGGCCTTTGATTGACCAGTCAGATGACCAACCCCTTCTGGGGCGGCGATATGTTCGATCGGCTTTTTTGGAGATGGCCAGGATGGCTATTGCCAAATTGTAGCAGTAAGATCCACATGCGGTCCCGTCCATGGAGGAATAGGGAGGGGATCCACACTAGTGAGGTCTAGGTGTTCTGCCAGATGTTTCCTCTTGGGGTCCAACTCCTGAGATGCCCAGCCACAGGCCTGCTTGATGGGCTTTAGGAGTTCTGCGAAGGATCTTTCAGAAAAAGAGATGTGCAAGAACAAGGGGGCACAATTTAAAGATAGAGGGGGGACGGCTCAGAGGTAATGTGAGGAAGTATTTTTTCACAGAGAGGGTTGTGGATACATGGAACAGCCTCCCTGAGGACGTCGTGGAGTCAAGAACAGTGGGGGAATTCAAGAATGCATGGGACAGACATAAGGCAGTCCTAGTGGGGGGGGTAGGAGGAAGTAAGCTGTTGGTTAACTAGGATCTGCAGCTTATCTGTTAGGTAGGAAAATGGGCAGAAAAGGTGGACCAAGCAGTCCTTATCTGCTATCAAATTCTATGTTTCTATGATGGATTCTTTGGTGATTCCTTGGGCTGGGGTTCAATGGGGGGGAGTGGGGTTCCGAGTGACCAACTGACTCAGAATCTGAATCAGAATCTGAGGATTCTGGCCTGCTGGGCAAAGGGGTAACATCTGGGACTGTCTCCGTCACCCGTGCTCCTGGAGGGGGCGCCAAAGAATGCCCACCCAAACCCCTGTCTGATGCCCTCTCCAGAGGGGAAGGGCTCCGAGTGATGGTTGTGAGTCGGTGTGGGGACCATGACAATGTATGGTTGTCCCACTTCCTGCAGGAGTTGGGATTTCCCGTCCTGCCACCCTTTATTTAAAAGTTTTACCAGGAAGGCATACAAGCAAACAGCTCGATTCCAGATGCGTCCGGGGGAGGGGGGTGGGAGATGTCAATGGGACACAGTACAATAGAATATGCAGTAACAAGGAAGGAAAAAAAGCACACTATATACAACAGAATATATGGAAACAAGAAAGGAACAGCACATTTTAAACAGAGATTCAACAGACAGTATGATACAATTCAGTAGCAAAATCACATTATGATATAATACAATCAAATGTGGTATCAGCGAATCCCAATATAGTACAGCCAGTAGAATCAACCCGATAGCATGAACTGGCATCCTTACCAGACAGGGTTTGTAAGTGCTCAGGCCTAAGTTAGGAACAGGAAGGATTAGGTGCAGGTGCATAAGGAGAAAAAATGTGCTTTGAGGAGGGAGTTGAGGCGGTGTATGGAGGAGATGTGACGAATGTCAGAGGGAAGCGAATTCCAACTGACTCTGAATCTGAATCCGAGGACTCCAGCCTGCTAGGCAAACGAGTAGCATCTGGGACTGTCTCTGTCACCCGTGCTCCTGGAGGGGGCTCCGAAGAACACCTGCCCAAACCATGCCAGAATGTATGTAGGGGGTTCTGGCTGGGGAGGGGTTGGAGGAGGAGGCAGATGCTAGTATCCTGGATACCCTGTAGAACAGAAAGGGTAGCCAGGAGGCTGGTACCAATAGTGGTATGGTTGGTAACCCTGGCAGAAATGACCCAGCGTTGGGTATCCCATGGCCGGAGCTTGCGGTGGGTACCCCGTCTATGGCCCCCCTGGCATTGGGTAATAGGGAAACTCCAGTGATGGATAGCTGGGAAAGTGACCTGTAGGACCTGAGGGAGGAGGGGCAGAGGGTCCAGGGATAGGTGGTGCAGAGGGACCACTGGGTAGGGTAGGATCTGTCGGAAGGCCTTGGGTCTCAATCGGGACCCTGGAGGGGCAAGAAGGTGACTCTGGTGTCAGAGCATGAAGGCCCTGGTCCATGTTAATAGTAGTAGTATGGACCAGGGAATGGCCCTGTGTCGGGGTAGGCAGGTGACCCATCTGGTCTGAGGAAGGCGAGGGAGGCAAAGGGATAGAGAACCCTATTGCCAGATCCAGCCCTAAGGCTGGAGTCTCAGAATGGGTGCCCGACACAGGAGAGGTCTCCTGGACAGCCATGCTTGGTTCCCAGACTGGGGAAAATGAGTCATTGGGCAGGGTCAGTAGGTCCAATGGAGGAGAACCCTCGCAGGAAGAAGGAAGGCCTGGAGACTCTCCCTGTGCGACGTCAGAGACCACAGGGGTGTCCGATGGGAGGGCACTCACCGGGCGATCGATGCACAACCCGACTGATCGGCAAAGACCTGGCAGGCATCGGAGGAGCCAACGTCTGACTTACAGGCAGCGGTTGGGCCCACAACAGCCGGGGTGGGGCTGGAGTGAGGCAGAGCGTCTGAGGCCAAGCTCCTGATGGGAGAACCAGGGGGAGGCTTAGCAGCCGAGCCTTTAACAGGACCTGAATTGTCCTCCGGGGAGGAGTCCCCTGACTGCCCACTGACCAAGGCTGGAGGTGGAGAAGGCATCCGATCCGCTGGAACAGATGGAAACCCTTGAGGCAAAGTACTCACTGAGGTGGAGGCCTGAGTCGCTGCGGCGTCGGCTGTCTAATGACAATTTGGAGAACAATCCCACTCCTGGCACTTATCCTTATGCTTTTTCTCAGGAGAGGGTGAAGAAGCATGTTCCCTCAGCTCCTGGAGCTCTTTTTCCATCAATGCGAGGCAATGCTTTAATAGGTGAGCATCGAGGGCCTTCCGGTGAAGGGTGCATGTGGCCTGGTTAAATGACTGGCAGATTTCACAATCTGCCACCCGGTGCTTAGGGCCCAGGCAAAGAACGCAGTAGGAATGGTTGGCCCCGTGCGGGATTTGGGCACCACACTGCAAGCACTTTTTCTTTATTTTTCTTCACATAACACTGGGGTGAAAAGGGCAAAATAACTTGCACGATAGTTCTATCGCGAGGATCTGATGAGTTCAGTTTGACGGCAGGAAAGAACTGGAGGGGTGGGCGTGGGGACCTCCCCCTATTTACTGTCACACTGACGCCTGATCAGGTAATGCCGGGGCAGTCCCTCGCTAATGACTACTAGCTAGAAATTTGCCACACAGTCCTGATGCCAGAGGGTGCAGTTGTATATGTAAAGACCTACTGCAGGAATTCTCTCAAAGTAAGATCTTCTGAATCCCACTGTTTTTGACCTTACCTTTTCTGCCATTTCCCTGAAGAATTGTAATGGTCTCCTCTTTTTGCTTATTTGTCTGATGTACAAGTTTGTAGCCTTTACTATGGTCTCTTTTATTCACTCACCCCCCCCCCCGATATCTCCCCAGCCAGGTCTTCTCAGATGCATTCCCCTGTCTTTGTAAAGCCAGCTCTTCTGAAATCCAGGACCCTCGCCCTTGTGTGGCTGGATTCAGCTGTTGTTCTTATATTAAACCATTCTGTGTGATGGTCACTGGTCCCCAGATGACTCCCCACTCTGACGTCTGCCACACTATCCCCGTTTGTAAGTACCAGGTCCAGTACTGCCCCACCCCGAGTGGGTTCACTGGTCAACTGCCTGAGGAATGACCCTGCAGGGAGTCCAAGATATCTCTGCCCCTAGCTGACACTGCAGCAGGTAGGCTCCACTCCACATCGTGCAGATTAGTCCCCCACCAGCACCACCTCCCACTTCTTAGCCATTTTGCTTATGTCTTCTAATATCTCTTTGTCTATGTCCGCTACCTTTGTCGAAGGCCTATATACCACTCCCATACAAATGGTGTCTCTCTGTTTCCAGAATTGACATTGACCCACAACACCTCAACCCTGCCATCCTCCCTGTACCTCTTTTGGTTTTATGTTTTCCTTAACATAAAGCACTGCTCCCCCACCTTTCCTTCCTACTCTTTCCCTTCTAAACATTGTGTAGCCAGGTATGACCATCTCTCAGTTATGGTCGTCTGTGGGCCATGCAAGGAACAAACCAGCGCAGCTCTTTTGCACGGCAGATGGGTTATTACATCCAGTCTAACTCCAGGCAGAAGGAGCAGGTTCAAGCACAAGGTGCGAGGAGTTTGCTCTGTTCTTTGCTGACAAAGTGTACTCTATCAGGACGGAGATCTCTTCCAGTGTCACTCAAAGGGCTTGTGGGGTTCAGCCTGAGGTGTGCCAGATCACCCCTCTTGTATGGGTAGAGTTCGATCCAGTTGGAGCGGAGGAGGTGGCTAAGATAGTCTCAAGGCTGTGACCAACATACTGTGATACTGACCCAGGTCCAACCCAACTTTTGGTTGGCTGTGTGGACCTGACAGGATCTGTAGTTGCTGAGATTGTCCAGAGTTCCTTGGGGAGTGGGGTCTTTCCCATGGCACTGAAGGAGGCCTTGGTTAGACCCCTACTGAAGAAACCTTCAATGGACCCAGAGGTCTAAGCAACTACACACCAGTCTCTAACCTCCCATTTCTAGGATAGGTTTTAAGAGAAAGTGGTGGCCATTGAGCTCAAGACACGTCTTGCCTCCTCTGCCACTTATGAATGCTTCCAGTCTGGGTTCAGAGCTGGGCACAGCATAGGGACCACCCTGGTAAAGGGGCTGAATGATTCCCTAATGGTGAGGGACAGGAGAGAGCGTACCATCTTGGTCCTCCTGGATCTCTCAGCTGCGTTTGACACTATGGACCATGAGGTGCTGCTGGACCGCCTGCGTTACTGGTGTAGCCTAACCGGTAATGTCATCAACTGGGTTAGGTCCTACCTCACAGGCAGAGTGCAGATTGTGGTGATGGGGTTAGTCTCTTTTAACCCAATGTCTCTGCATTGTGGAGTGCCGCAAGGGTTGGTCCTTTTGCCCTTATTGTTCACTGTGTACATGCTGCCACTGGGAGACATATCAGGCAGTATGGGCTGGGTTTTCATTGCTATGCTGATGAAACTCCACTATACCTGTAAGTTGACTGTAATTAATTGAATAGATAGAAAAAACTATCCTGCTGGCTGGAGAATGACGGTTTTAAATTTATATCTCATGTATATTTCAAAACTGCTGTTATAGTTTAAACTGTGAAGGGCTCAGAGTCTCCGGAAAGGGGCGCTATAGAAATAATCTATCTGTCTGTCTGTCTATCTATCCATCCTTTTCCTGTGCACCTGGAATCCAGATGGCAGCCTCTGTGTTTAACACCTGCCTGGAGGAGATCCAGAACTGGATGACTTGCAATTGGCTATGACTCAACCCAGACAAGATGGAGGTACTGGTGATGGCTCCTGATCATCGCTGTGAGTTGGGGGGGAGTGGACTCCCACTGGTCTAGTACTGGGAGGTGTTCCCTTGACCCCCTCCATTTGGGTTAAGGATCTGGGTGTGATTCTCAATGACGGCTTGACACTTGATGCGCAGGTGATGGCCATCATCAAAAGTGGCTTTTAACATCCGAGGGACATTGCTCAAATCTGCATCCCGATACCAGCGGAGGACTTGACCACACTGGTGCATGCATTTGTCACATCCAGACTGGATTACTGCAATGCCCTTTACCTGGGGCTAACTGGAGGCAATCTCCACTGACTGCAGCTGATGCAGAATGTGGCGGCTAGATTGTTGATGGGAGTTTCAAGATTAGAACATATTATGCCTGCCCTCCACGAACTGCACTGGCTGCCATTTAAGTGGCAGATTGCCTTCAAGGTCAGATTACTGACCTACAAAGCCTTGCATGAAGGGGGAACAGACTACCTGCAAGACCACCTCATTCCTCACTGCCTGTCCCAGGCTCTCCGTTCCTCTGAGGGTTGCCTTCTTGTTCCCAGGGCAAGGCTGCAGCACTCTGGGGATGAGTTTTCAGTGGCTGCACCAACCCTGTGGAGCTCGCTGCCTAGACATTTATGGGAGGCACCCTCGGTAGAAACCTTTAAAAAAGGATTAAAAATGTTTCTATTTAACCAGGCTTTTAATATGTAAGAATTAAATGGACTATTATTTTATCGTATTATTTTAAGGAATGACAGACAGAGCTGTATGTTATATATTGTACTCTGCTGCATGTTTTCTTGCTATGTATTGTATACAGTGTATTTGATTTGATGTTGTTTTTTTAATGATTCTGTGAAGTGTTCCGAGCCCCTTGGAAGGGGTGCATCCATCCATCCATCAGTGATGGCCACAATATCCAGGACTGCCTCAGCCAGGGTGGCCTCCAGGTCTGGTATCCTGTTTCCCAGACTTCTAGCATTAGTACACATGGCTGTCCAGATTTTGTTAGTCTTCCTCTTGTCCCTTCTCAAGTTGTCTAGTTGTTCCTCCTTCTTCTCCTTTGTATACTGCCTGCTTCTCCTTCCCCTCCTCCCATGCTGTTCCCTTGCACCCTTGGTTATCCTTCATTTTATATTGTTTAATTTGTTATAGAAGTGATTTGCATAATTGTGATGTTTTGGTTATTGACAAAGCCCTCCGGCTGCTATGTTTATTTCTATTTTGCACAATACCACTGCCTGTCCTAATGTTTTAAGTAACCTGACGTGGAACCTTTGTAAAAGAGCCCCTGGCTCAAAGGTGTATCTGATTCCCTTAAATAAATAAATAAATACATTTTGGTGGGAATCCTTTGCCTCAGAAACTCTCTACCCTTCATCACAGCATTTGGGGGGGCAGTTTCTGTCACCCCTTTGCCTTCTGCTACCCCCTTGGCTAGTTTAAATTCCCATTGAAGTACTGTCTACTGAGGACTGCTGCTCCATTCCTGGATGGATGCAGGGCATCCCCCATGCTGATCCCTCCAGGGGGAGCCCCAGTCCCCAGTGTAGCCATACCCCTCCTCTCTGCACCATTCCTTCAACCATGAGTTGTTTTAGACAGAAAGAACTTCTGTAAAGACTACTGTGCATGCTACCTGTCTAAGACCCTTCCCCAGCTCCCTAATCTGCTCCTGCACTGCCCCGTCCCTTCCAGAGCTAGGTCATTTGTCCCCGGGTGGACAAGGTTTAGTGTGAATTCACCGCTGAGAAAATAGCGTGGCACAAAACTGCACAGTCAAAACAGCACGAGGCAATGTCGCATGGGGGAAAAACTGTGAGCCCCACAAACAGCGTGGGGAGGGAAATTATTTATCAACATCCTTGAGGATGTAGCAAACAGTGGAAACTGAAAGCAGCTACAGGTATAGCGCTATCCTGTCCGTGCTATATTTCCCTGTAGCTGTTTTCACCTACACTGTTTTGACTGTGCGGTGTTGTGCCCCACTGTTTTCTCCACGCTGAAAACACCAGATATGGGTGGACAATGACATCCAGCTCATGTTTCCTTCCTATAGCCCTTGCGATCTGCTGGATATCCTTTCCATCCCTCTGAGCTGATGTACCAGGAAGGAACTTAACCTGCCACTTTACCCCCTTTCCTTCCCCCAACTCTATCCCCCTGACTATAGAGTCCCCCTACTAGAAGTTGCTTCCTCCTTCTCTGGGGGTCTCCTTCCCCTCTCCTGGGACCCCATCTGGGCATTCCCCCACATCCTTACTGTCCACCAGCTTGGATATCCTTCATGGCAGTCCCACTCCGGCAGAATGACGTAGGAGTTTTTTGGTGGCACTGGATGAGGAGTGTGCCTCTTACCCGCGCCTTCCCAATCCTATCACCCCTGCCCTCCTTGAGGCCACCTTAGTCCAACTGCTCCTTCCTTCTGGCAACCCTTGAGGTAGTGGTGTCTGGCTAGGTGGTTCCTGGGCAGGAGAGGTGGGCCCCTGACCCGTTGCCAATGCAACTTTGAGTCTCGTGACATTCTCCTGACTCTCTGCCAGCACTGCTTGGAGGCTTGAGACCTGTTCCCTCCATCCAGAGTGGCGCACACAGATGGGACGGGACCACAACTTCTAGAAGGTCTCCCTGTAGACTACTGCCACATAACCACTGCATTGTACCACTCCCCACACTTCCTTTTCCCTGTTCTTCTAGTCCATCCCTTTTGTTTGTTTTTTGTCCCAGACCCACTCAGGCTATCCTACCACCACCCAGTAACCATATGCTCTTAAACCCTGAAGCTCACTAATCCCTAGCAGGCATTTTACTGCAAGTCCCTACACTCTACTATATCTAGCAACTATTTAACAGTAGATCCCTGAATCACCCTAGCACCTAGCAAGTAAGTACCACAGGATCTTTAATTTACAGCTGGGCAGTGATCAGATATGGGTAGAAGAGACACCCATGACGTTCCCATCTTCTGGTCCTAGAGGCGAGCATGCTACCTACTAAGCCACAGGCCCTCAGGAAGAAGATATGGATTATTAATAAACTGACAGGTACCTGTTTCTTTACACAAGACTGCAGAGCAGATCAATTTAAAAAAAAATATTTAATATTTACAAACTGTACATGCCTGACCAGAAGCATGAACATGACATGATATACAGTAATAACACAAGAATATTGCCTAGCATAACGAAAGGATAACATTATGACAGAGGATAAAACAAAGTCTGTAAGTGATAGCTGCAGCAGAAGACAGCTTACACTGAATATTACATTTTAACATCTTTTGTCTAGGGTCCAATGGACTTGCATCTTACAAGATCATCTTAATGACACACACAGAAAAATAACAGTTCCAAGCTGCTAGAATGGCAAAGGGATAAACTCCCTAGTCTTTCCCTTCTTTGATGCCAAATACCATCAAAAGGCCCTTTCATTTTCCATTAGTATTAAAGATCTGGTGATGCTGCTGGGACGCCTGTGGAAATGCTACACCGTGTTAGCTGTAGTCCCCATTTTGACCTTTTATTTATCACACTTATTTTTCACTTTATTTTCTGATATTAAAAAAAATGTGCATGGAAACAGGATCACCGACCTTTAAACTACACATGCTCCTGCTGTTTGTCTAAATCTGATGTCATGGTGTTTTCCGGACTGCATATCATCCAGAATTTTTATTAGACAAAAAAAAAATATCTGAGATTGGCTCCAGGATTGGACCTGGAGATTCCTGATTGCAACCTAGAAATAGGAAGATCATCTATCTACAACCTAGGAGCAAAAGCATGGAACAATGTTCTTTTAAAGGAGAACTGCGCTGAACCTGTAAGTCATTTTTCCCAGTAGAGGCTGGTTTGTAAGTACTGGTTCAAATGCTGTTCTTTTTCCATCTACTCAGACCTTTTAATAATCTCAGTGGTTGGTTGTGCTTTGCAGTCCATTAGTAAGTACCATTTTGGAATCGTATGATGTAGTTTATGTCCCAAACAACCGTAGAGTTCTGAAATAGAACATAGGTGCATTGTGCCAAACAACAGAATCATAGAACAGGGACATAATCTATATCATACAGTTCTAAAATGGTTCTTACCAGCAGCATAGAAATAAGAAGCAACCACTAGGATAACTAAAAAGCCTGTACAGCTAGAGAGATAACAGAATTTGAATCCATATTTAATAAGCAGCATCTCTTGTGAAAAAAACTGCTAGACTGAGCAGTTCTCCTTTAACATTAAGAGTCCAAACAGGGAAAAACAGGTGGAAGGACATGAAATGCATTTATTTGCTTTTGATAACTGGTACGTGCACTAGACAGACACCTGCCTATTTTCAGGTACAACCCGGGAGAGTACTGAAAAATTACAGAGGTATAGATAGCAACAAGGGATTACAATAATTGACACATCAGGTGAATACATTATGGTTAGATAAAAAAATACTGAACCTCGCAACTGTTGTCAGTCTAAATGACATACTGTAGGATTGTTGAATGAACTTGCAAATTAATGGACGCTGATCTGAAATTGGCACTGAATATGCTGTGTGTGTATTATTGTACAAGTATTGTCTGGCTGTATGTAATAATGTAAGTCTTGGCAACTTTTTGTCTTGTAATAATGCTGCTTCAAGGGCCTCGTTGTAAATGAGCCTCGGCTCAATTCAGTATATCCTTTGTTCATTTAATTATGAATAAAAACACTTTACTACTACATAATATCTTGCTTGTTGAAGGGCATCTATCTTACAATAGTGGGCAGAATCCAAGGCACAGAGGTCAAACTGGTGAACCTATATGCCCCCTAGGCTCCTCATATGACGTCTACACCAAAACGTACAGTTACATAAGAACTTACCGTAACAGTAGATCTTCGAGAGGAGCTCTTGCAGCAGGTAATACCATTAGGACTAATGCCGTCAGGCATTAGGACTCATGGAAATCTTGTAGCAAGCAGTCTGTAGTGGGGGACCGCCCCAGATGTAGTCTCTGCCCAACGTCAGACATGGTACAAAGGGGGCGGTCCCCCGGCGCCATCGCAGTTCTCCCGCCACAGACCCGGCTGAAAAGATTTGGAGAACCAAGCAGGAACTCCCCAACCCTGAATAAGGGTAAAAACACAATTCCTGGTGGATGGAGGGTGGGAAAGCCACCTGCTACAAGAGCTCCTCTCAAAGATCTACTGTTACAGTAAGTTCTTACGTAACTGTACTATCTGACTTTGAGGGGGAGCTCTTCCAGCAGGTAATACCATTAGGATTGAGTCCCAAGCACTATCCAAAGACAGGCCTGGGTCTGACAGGGAGGTGGAGATAAATAAGGAAACTGAGCAGCCTCAAGAGAGTAGGCCTTGCAGGACGGCCAGTCCGATACCTGTTCTCCTCCTAGAAGCAGTGTCTAGGCTGTAATGCCTGATGAAGGTGTGGACCATGCTCCAAGTCACAGCAGCACAAATATCTGCTGATGACACATTTTTTAAGGAGGCAAAAGAGGTAGCCACAACCCTGGTGGAGTGACCCTTGATGGGTCCTGGCAGAGGTTTACCATGGTGTTGGTAACAAAAGGAGATGCAGTGCACCAGCCAACAGGCTAGTGACTGCTTGGAGACAGGAGCCCCTGTCATCCTTTTTGCAAAGGAGAGGAACAACTGGTCCATCTTTCTAGAAACTTTAGTCCTATGGAGATAATGCCTCAGGATTCTGTGGACGTCCAGGGTATGCAACAGTGCTTCTTCTTGATTCTCAAACTCAGGATAGTAAACCAGAAGGTTGATGTCCTGGGTCAGAGTCAGTACTAACACCATCTTCGGTAAGAACTTAGGGTTCGTACGCAGGGTCACCTTGTCCCTGTGAAAAACAATATAAGGCTCCTTACACATCAGGGCCTGAAGCTCAGAAACTGTTTGAGTGGAAGTAAGAGCAACTAAAAGAAGCACTTTCCAAGAGAGAAAGCATAGTTCGCATGTCGTGGCTGGTTCAAAGGGAGGCAGGGTGAGCTTTTCTAGGACAAAAAGTAACTCCCTAGGAGGTGTGTAGGACCCCTCTGAGAAAAGTCTTGCAGATGTTCAGCTGTGCTAGCATTCTCTCCCCAAATGGTGCATGGTATGCAGAAACTGCACACATGTGCACCCTGATGGATGAGCAGCTGAGCCCCAGGTCCAAGAGGTGAAGAAGACAGTCTTAGGATGTGCCTAACCAGGCAATCCAGGGGAGCTAGGGCATGAGCCATTGCCCGAAGACAGAAACACTTCCATTTCATAGCATAAGTAGCTCTAGTGGGAGGCTTCCTTGCTGCCACCAAAACTTCTGCCACCCTGCTTGACACTTCTAATCTCCCTCTGTTAAGATTGCAGGAGCCAGGTGTGCAGATGAAGAGAACAAAGAGCAGGATGGATGAGCGTCCTCTGCTCCTGTGAGAGCAAGTGGGTGGAGAGAGGCAACTGTACTGGAGGTTCCATTGACAGTTGCTGGAGCAGCGGATACCAAGTCTGACAAGGCCACAGAGGGGCTACCAGGATCATCCTGGCTCCCTCTAACTGCAATTAGAGCAGTATTCTCTGAATAAGAGGGAAGGGAAGGAAAGCATACAGGAACCTCCCTGTCCAAGAGAGGGACAATGCATCTCACCAAAAAATACTAGGCCCTGGAGTGTGCGAGCAGAAATTGTGCGGCTTGACATTGCACGGGGATGCAAGGAGGTCCAGCTCTGGATGGCCCCAGCGACTGAAGAGGTCATCTGAGACTTCCTGTAGCAATTCCCACTCGTGACACAGAGAGCGACTGAGACTGTCGGCCAGAATGTTCTGGACACCTGGCAGGTGTACTGCAGTGAGGTTTTGAAGATGTTCTACTGCCCAGTCCCACACTCTCATGCCTCCCTGCAAAGGGGATAAGAGTGAGTGCCCCCTTGCTTGTTGATGTAGAAGACAATGGGTATGTTGTCTGTCTACACCAGAAGACCCGGAAGGAGTTGGTCTCGAAATGCCTGAAGTGCATTCAAAACTGCTCTCATTTCCAGAACATTGATATGTAGACAGCTTTCTATGGGAGACAAGACCCTCGAGTCCTGTGATCCCCTAGGTGAACCCCCCCAACCTGTCAATGAGGCATCCGTCATGAGAACTTGAGATGGGGGTGGTTTCTGAAAGAAGACCCATCCCTCTAGGTTTGGGTGACAGAGCACCAGTCGAGGGAGTGACAGACAGCCAGTGAAACCCAGACCTGCTGATCCAGGTCGTCCACCACCAGGTCCCACTGGACCCTGAGGTGCCACTGAAGGACCCTCATATGCAATCTGGCGAGGGGGACTGTAGCTATGGCCACTGCCATATGGCCCAGAAGCTGAAGAATGACCCATGCAGGGATAGAGAGGGCTGCCTGAACTCTGCATGCCAGAGCCCGCAGGCGATCTTCCCTGTACGGTATCCAGGATCGCCCCTATGTACTGCAACCACTGGGCTGGCCAGGGTTGTGACTTCGGCTGATTTACTGTTATCCCCAGGGAGCAGAAGCACTCTTCTGTCTCCTTTAGGGTGACTCAAAGTTGCACCTCTGACAAAGCAGTGATGAGCCAGTTGTTCAAGTATGGGTACACAAAGAGGTCTCTCCTTCAGAGGGCCGCTGCCTCCACCACCAGACATTTGGTGAAAACCCTGGGGGCAGATGACAGGCTGAAGGGTAGGACCTGAAACTTGTAATGCTGATCCTGAAACCTGAACCGAAGAAACCTCCTGTGAGATCTCAAAACTTTGATATGCATGTAGGCGTCCTGCATATCTAGGGAGCATACCCAGTCCCCTTGATGGAGCAAGGGAAACAGATTTGCCAGAGTTACCATCTGAAATCTCTGGTATTTGACCAAGAGATTGAGCTGACTTAAATCCAGAATTGGGTGAAGGTCTCCCGGTTTCTTTGGAACTAGAAATAAATGGGAGTAATATCCCTTGCCCCACTGGGCTGGAGGCACTGGCTGGATGGCATTTTCTCAGCTGGATGGCATTTTCTGCCAGAAGCTGGGCATGGATTGGTGGACAATGGGAGTGGTGGTGGGGGGGTGTCCAGTGGGATAGAGAGAAACTCTATTGTGTACCCTTTTCAAATGGTGTCCAACACCCACTGATCTGAGATGATGCTGGACCATACGGCATGATAAAGGGCAAATCTCTCTCCGACCTTCTCGGTCTGCGACTCCCGAGAGAGAGAAGGGAGAGGCCGCAAGGCCGGCAGTGAGAATAATAGGGCCCTGGGAGCTTTGAGCTGCTTGGGGCCTTGGGGAGCAGGGTGACCCTGTCTCTTGAACCCCTTGCCCTGGGGATTTTTTCCTCCCTGTCCTTTGCAAAAGGGATGGAGATGGGTTCCTTGAGGCTCAGATTTGTACATGTGGTGAATGTCCACCATGGCCTTCCCTGACTCCTGGAGTTGTTTGACCAGGGTTTCTACTTTCTGGCCAAACAGCACCAGACCCTGGAAGGGGGCGTCCAAAATCGTGTCCTGGAGATCAGGATGAAAGCCACAGAGCCTCAGCCAGGAATGCCTTCTCAGACACACGCCTGAGGAGGCAGCTCGGGAGGCTATGTCCACAGCATCATACGAGCAGCGTAAGGCATGTTTATCCATGTCCAGACCCAACTGGGCACAGGCTAAGACTTCTTCCTTGGCGTCTGAATCTGGCATTGCCTTAACTAACTCCAAGGTCTTTTGCCATAGGGACTGTTGGTAAGTCACCATATGTGCCATAACGTTCAAGGACCTGATGGAACCTGTAGCTGAGGAATATACCTTCCGATCCCAGCTATCCAATTTCTTGGATTCAGAATCTGGAGGCTGGGAACTCGAATGTTTCATCTGTGAACGACGACCATGGGCCGCCGTCAGCACCAGCGAATTAGCCCTGGGCTGCTCTCCCCAAAAGGGCTCTGCCTTGGGGGTTTAGAAGCCTGTTGGCCTTCTTTGGGATGTCGACATAGAAGCAGGTTTACTCCATGTGAGTCGAGTCACATCCTGGAAGGGCTCGACTAAGGGTGGAATTACCAAGGGCTTTGGTTCCTTAGACCCTAAGAACTTGGCCAGGCATCGGTGCTCTGGGTCTAATTCTTCAGTATCCCACTGATAAATTGATTGGATGTGCCTCATAATATCTAAAAATGAGGGGTCATCCAGAGGGGACCTCGGCGAGTCTTTGGGTCCCAGAGAAGGTGGGATGAACTCCTCCTCCTCTTCACAGGAATCAGGAAAAGATGGACTGGTGTCCCCATCGCCCGAAGAAGACGGGTGTCCGCTAGAAGAAGGAATTGGTAAGAAACGCCACCTCCTTCTTTTGCTCTTAGGGTCTGGGTGGGTATCTTCATCCCCAGCTGGAGTAGGTGGAGCGGGAGGTGGTCCCACGGGTGGCGGAGTTGGGATGGGCACTGGGGGTCTAGAAAGGAGATTCCCCCTTCACAGTGTTCCACCAAGATGTCAACAAAAACCCGATGATTGCCACAGGGAGGACCGCTGGGCCAAGCATCGGGTTTGCGGGACCGGGAGTCCGAGGGTCCTTAGGATACAGCGCCGGGTCCAGGGAGCCTTTGCCCATGTCTGGACATCTGGCGTCACCTTCACTAGGGGAGCCAGCATCCGGGGTGGGTGGTGGCCCGTCAGGCGACCAACCCTATAAGGAGGGGCGTGCATTAGATCTTCTGCCGGTGACCACCCCTTATCAAGCGTCAGGGTGAGGGACACCAGTGAAGGCGACCAGCTAGGCAGATGCTTGACAGAGGGAGGGCATACCTTGGCCAGTGGAGGCAGAGGGTGTGTCCGGTGGCGGACGACATCCTGCCGTCCCTCCAGTTCATCTGAGTGCTTACGTTTCTCAGACGAACTTGGTTTTTCCTTCAGTTTCCCTAAGGAAAGGCCTTCCTGGGTTGACCCTGAAGCGGACTTGTGGGGTCGGTGGGCTAGAGAAGACGAATGCCCAGAACAGGCTGACTCCCGGTGCTTGTCCTGAGATGAGGTGGCAGTGGGCTTACTCTTGTGGAAGGACTCGGAGGCCTGAGCCAGAACCGAGCCTGACCTCAGGCCGGAGGTCGAAGAAAATGATTAAGGTTTGGAAGGAGACTTCGAGTGCGACTCAGACCTGGCCCTATCTGTATCCCAGTGGTGGTGCTTCCCACCCAACGATTTATCCTTGGGTGGGGAGTCCCTGGCAGGAAAAGAGCTGGGCTCAGAACCATGCTGCATAGCTGCCACTTTCTTCTCCAGGAGGTAAGCTTTGAGTGCGTTGGCTCTCCTGGTTCTTGTTTTTTTGGTTGAATTTTTGGCAGTGTGGGCAGGCGTTGGGCCGATGGTCGGGTACTAGGCAGATGAGGCAGGCTGCGTGGTCATCTTTTGCTGGGATCTGCTTCCTGCACACACACTTTGACTTTCGTCGAGGTGGAGAGGACGACGACATACACAGAGTGGAGATAATTGTTGAAAGAGAGTGAAAAAACTAACTTTTAACAGAACTTTTCTCAGATAGAGGTCGACTGCGAAAGAAGGAGTCCGTGGAGCCGAACTAAGCAGGTTGACAGTGGGAAAAGAACTGAGATGGCACCAGGGGACCACCCCCTTTATACCACGTCTGACATCAGGAGGAGCCGATGTTGGGGGTGGTCCCCCGCTACAGACTGCTAGCTACCAGATTTCCGTGGGGTTCTAATGCCTGGCAGCATTAGTCCTAATGGTATTACCTGCTGCAAGAGCTCCTCCTTGAAGTCAAATCTGTAAAACCAGTAGCTGAGAAAGTCAAAGGCAGTGGGGGTCATGGGGGTGGGGCCTGCAACCTGATCTTTAACAGACAGTTCAACACTACTTCTTGCATTCTGGAAGCACTTCTTCGCAAAGAGGGTGGTGTACACTTGGAATGCGCTGCTGGAAGAGATAATCTCATTGAAGACAGTGGGCAGTTTTAAGAGAGGCTGGGATAGGCATAGCGGGAAGGTAAGGACCATGTGTAGGGAGGAGTGGGGAGGAAGGGCAGGGACAGTAGCTCAAGCTGTGGACCCTGCTATACGAGCAGATTTGATAGAGGAAATGGCTGCCTTCTGCTGGCTTCTTTGTATGTTTGTATTCCTGGGCTTAGTTCAAGAGTGGCTAAAACAGTGACAAACCTATAGAGGTGCTGGGGATGTATGGAGGTTGAAATACCCATCAGTCAAAGACTAAATTTGTTATGCCCTCATTTAAAAATATATTACAGACACCTAGAATTATACTAGCACAAAGTACCTGCCAGAATGTTACTACTATGTTTTTCTTTCAAAAAAAAGAGGTGTGCAAGAACAAGGGGCACAATTTGAAGATGGGGGGCTGCAGCGGTAACTTAAGGAAGTATTTTTCACAGAGAGGGTTGTGGATGCATGGAACGGCCTTGGAGGAGGTTGTGGAGTCAAAAACAGTGGTGGAATTCAAGCATGCATGGGACAGTCATAAGGCAATTCTAGGGCATGGGGGTAGGAAGAAGTAGGCTGCTGGTTAACTAGGATCTGCAGCTTATCCATTAGGTAGGGAAATGGGCAGACTGGGTGGGCCAAGCGGTCTTATCTGCTGTCAAATTCTATGTTCCTATGCAAGTTCCCTCATATCAATCCACCCAGAAAAGGGCAGAACAGATACAGTAAAGGAGAGCCCCCCCAAAGGCCAGGGCCCTGGACAATGGCTACAAGCAGAAAAATGCAGATATCTCCTTAATGGTGGTACAGAATACACTAGAAATGCACTACAGACTGTGGGTAAGACTTAAGTTACATGCACCCCTCTGGCTATTCAGATGGCTGGCATGGGACCCATCCTTCCCAGCTGCAGCACTGGATCCTGGATACCAATGGTGGGGAAGACAGGGACTGTGCTCCCTGATACAATTTTTGTCTCAACTGAACTATATTGGATTTTAACACATTAAAAAAGGATTCCAATTAGACAACTCAGATCAGTTTATGTGTCTACAGACCACAGCACACATACAATCCCAAGAGAGACTCCCGTCAGACCCACCACGGAGTGCTAATTTAAAAGAAACAATCCAGAGTATATCAGGGAAGAAATAACCACAGTACAAATTTCAGCACTATATGAAGCATGTCAAGCCATAGACACAGCACAAGCAGCCAAGATCAAACAAAGGTGGGGTGAAAATGATCTCATGATCTCAGAAATGGATTGGCCCCCGATTTTCTTGTCTGCTTTTCACACAAATAGCTCCCCCCTCTGGCAGAAGTACTGTTGGATAATTAAAACACGCTTCTTTTACACATCAGCCATACAAGGGAAGTGGGCACCAGATAAATCAGAGTTGCTGGAGGCAGTGTACAAAAGAGAGGGTGCATCATTCACACATTTTTTTTGTGCTGCTCAAAAATATTAGAATACTGCACGGAGGTTGAAAATGCCCTGAGGAAGTTGTTTGGATTGGACACCCCACTGACCCCGCTGCCAGCTATCTTAGGGCACCTTTTTGCTGGAGTATGGGGCAAAGATACAATATACCTAAGGCAGGTCCTGAAGGTGGCTGCACAATAGGCCATAAATGAAAATGACGTACCTGCTGTAATCTTGATCTTCTCTTGTATCTTCACCATTCATTACTGTTGGGTAGCCAGACGGAGGCATGCATCCGCGCAGGAGCTTTTTTTTTTTCAGGGAGGAGTTGGCACCGACGGTGCTGCCCCCGAGGTACACGCATTGCGTGACGCACGCGGGGTGGCCGTTAAGCACTGTAGACTCCTCCTCCATCCCAATTCTGTTCTGCCAGAGAGTAAGGAGGGGAAAAGGGGATAGAGAAATAAAGAATGGGGCAGAAGACCAAGGACAGGAAAAAGGAAAAGATATAAACTGAAGAAGAAATAAACCAACTAGAGGACAGAAGAAATGTATGACATTACTGACTGGGGTTAGGGCCCCAGCCCCTGAGCAGCAGCACAGTAAAGAGAGAGGAGAGAGGAAAAAAGAGAAGATGGGAAGAAAGAAAAGGTTTGGGGGAGAAGGGGGGGCAGGACTCCTACCATGTTTTATTTACCATAGTCTTACATTTAGCTGTAAGACCTGAAGAGAATGAAGACATAGGTGCAAGGACCCTGTCAACTTCAGAGACCACTGGATGGACATCCAAACAGAAGCCCTTTTTGAAATGATCATGGAGGATATAAGCATGACGGAGAGCAACTCCCCCCCACCGTGTTGACCCCGCATTTCAGGATGAAAAACCTGGAGCATGCTCCTCTTGTCAGACCCCAAGGGTCCGCCCCAGGAAAAGGAACATCTCTAACCTAGGAAAGGAACCTGTCAAGGAATCATTCCTACAATGTGCCAGGGAATAGAGAGGGAAAATGAAATAAACTGGGGGAGAAATTGCCTGGGTTCCCCTATGGGATGCACTAGCTAGGCCCTCACTCTCTAAGAAGTGGAAGGGTCCAGCAGAAAAGGCCAGGCACTGAAGACCCACAGTGCACCCCACCATGAATTCCGGAGAATTCCTCTCCAAGGCCGGAGTGAAGACCCTACTCGCCACCCTCCTATGGTGGGTGCTCTGTGACTTCAGAGAAGGAAACAGAGGGCCCTGAGATAACAGGGGGACTCTACCCCCCAACTGGCCTCGGGGGGAGGCGAGCAGGGTGGTAGATGACACCCAGAGGCTGAGGCCCAAGAGGGGAAGGTGGGAGGGAATCAGTAATGAATGGTAAAGATACAAGAGAAGATCAAGAATTACGGCAGACACGTAATTTTCATATCTTCCCTTGTCAATCTTCACCATTCATTACTATTGGGTGAGTACCAAGCCCCCCGAAGGGGACCTGGAACTGCCCTGAGGGAACATTTTCCCTCAGCCTCCTGTGAGGGAGATGCAGGAAGGGGAGACCCCATAGCCCTACTAGACCAAACAGCCTAAGGCTGGGCAGGTCGAGGAGGTGTCCCCTGTGGTTGGGGGGACAGAATACGCCCCTGTAAATTCCTCCTTACTCTGCGGGAGAAAAGGCGGGTCCCCGGAAGGTGGAGGAAATCACCCTATGCCAGGCAACGGGCGATAACTTGGACAGGCGAAGCCACACCGTCTGTCTGATGCAGATTGTCCCTGCCAGTCTGGAAGCCACCTCATTGGCATCATACAATGCCCTTACTTGGTGCCTTGACAGCTCCAGACCCTGTGCAGACAGGGCAATGGCTTGCCTAGATTCCTCAGAATCAGGCAATGATGCTAACATCTGTGCCAGCATCGACCACAAGTGCCTGTTGTAGGCAGCATGGTGGGCCTGATATGAACCGATGCAGATCAGTGCACAATCTGAAGAGAAAACCCTTCTACTCCACTGGTCGAACTCGGAAGAATCTGGATCTGGCGGCTGGTCACGCACCAGGTATCTAAAGCTGCATCAGCCCCAAGGGTGGGTGGGTGGGTGAGGCAGGGAACCTAGAGATTCCTGGACAGCACAATACCTCCTCCTGCAGTCAACCGGGGCTGGGGATGAGGTGGCTGTGGACTGCCAGGTGCGGATTAACGTGTCCTGGAATGGGATAGGCCAGGAAGGCACTACCAGGTGGTTTGCACTAAACTCGCTCAAAAAGGAGCATGTCTCCCGCTTGGTATTGCACCTTACCACGTGGAAAATATGGAGCTCCTGAACTAGCCTCGAGAGGAACTGCTGATATTTAGTGAAATCAGCATTGGAGGAGCGTTTCACTTCCTCAGAGGAGGAAGCCGAGGAAGTGGAGGAGCTCGGATGTTCAGAGTCCTCCTGCGGTGGGGGAGACAGGTGGAAGACGTGCTCGTCCATGGCTCTAACATACCTAGGGAAGGCTGCCTCAGTGGCCCTGAACATCTCCCAAGTTAAAAGTCCTGTAGGGCTCACATGGCTTGGGAGATGGGGAGGTGTCTGCAGAGGGATAGGGGAAGGGCACCTACCTGAAAGTGCTCAGCTTCTACCAGGGCTCTGAGACTCCACCGTAGATCCTTCCGCAGGGGGAATCCGGAGGTCGACCCAGTCAGCTGATACTGCAAACAAGAAAATGAACTCTAGGTTAGCCCTGAAGGGGAAACTGCATGGATCCAGAAGGGCAGACCCCCACATTGCCCACCAAGGGTGCCTCCGAGGACTCAGAGGAAAAACGGGGCTCAGCACTGTGACTCCCCCCCCCGTAGGGTAGCGGAAGGGGGCCCCAAACTTCACCCCGGCCTCTCAACCCTTCTGACTCTGAGGTTACTCTTTTCCTCGGACCCAGAGCCAAGGGGTCCCCCAATACCATAGGCCCCATGAGGGAGGCCGTGGCAGAGAGGGTCCCCGTCCCAACCGTGGCAGCCAGGGCAGCAGCAGGGATGGTGGCTGCCCCAACCCTGAAGGTCGGAACCGTCACTCCGGTTACCCCAGAATCACTATCCAATGTGGGGCCCCCCCGATACCGGGGTCAGAGCATCCGCAGACTCCGAAGTGCCCGGCAGACACGGACTGGGACTGGGTCGCCTAGTGCCACGTCCTGGAAGACTCCCCAACTCCAAGGAGTCAGGACGCCAGTTCGGATTGGCTAGTGAGTCCCCCTCCTCCGAAGAGGAGGAGACCACACAAACCACCAGACTAGCGAACCCAGGAGCCTCTTTGCCAGTGGCACCGCAAATGGCATTGTGGCTGGACATGGCACTGCCCGAGGTGCCACCCCGACCACCAGCACCACAAATGGCGTAGGGATACAGGGCATCACCGGCAGGTGGCACCGCGGGTCCACCGGTGCCGGGTCCAGTAGTTGTGGGCTGCAACACTGGGGGAGCTTGTACCTCTGAGGAGGTGACTGCCACTGCAGTGCTTTCAACACGGCTCCACAGGAAACCAGGCTGTACCTCTAGCACCACAGTAGAAACCTCCTCTACGGCATGGCTAGAATCTAAAGAGGAGGTTTCCTCCTCGGCGGGCAGTATACACCAGGGAAGGGACCCGGAGGCTGGACAAAGAGACCTTGCCATGGCATCCCTCGAGCGATGTCATCCTCCAAACGTCAGCGGGGCCCTGCCAACTTTAAACATGTGGATTTCCAGAATGTGAAGGTCCATGGTGAAGCAGGCATCGCAGTTGTCCATATCATGACTGGGACCCAGGCATCGAAGGCAGATGTCACGCCAGTCAGTAAAGGAGTAGTGCCAGCCACAGAGGCACTGACGCATGAGGGCACGGCCCACTTTGGATTTTCTTCTAGCCCCCAAACCAGACATGACGTGAAAACAACAAACGAAAACTCAGGAAAAGACCCGGTGCTGTCGGTAAGAAAATAAAAGGAGCGGGCTTACCAGATAAATGGCGTTGGGTGGACTTTACAGAACCAAGACAGAGATGCAGGCAGGTAGGATGCAAAGTCGGCATCGAATGGAGTAGGCCTGATGATGCAGTAACTTCATTCTCACTCGTGGCAGGCGCTAGCTCCTTAGTGGGAGAAACAGAACTGGGATGATGGAGGAGTCTACGGAGCCTAATGGCCGCCCCGCGTGCATCTCGTGGGCGGCACCATCGGTGCCGACTTCTCCCTGAAAGAAAAAAAAAAACTCCCGTGCAGGTGCATGCCTCCGGCTGGCTACCCAACAGTAATGAATGGTGAAGATTCACAAGGGAAGATCTAGATTTTGGTTGAGGCTAGACCCACCAAAGAGCCTGCAGTGACTAGAGATAGTGTAAGAGATCTACGCGACGGAACAGCTGACACTTCAGGTTAACCAGAGAACAGACAGCTTTATGACCAAGTGGCTCAGGTGGACACTATATATAGGGCAGCGGGATTCAAACTACATACCACATTCCCCGACCAGGGGGCAAGTACAGATGGCTTAGAGGGACCACAGAAACTGTAAGAGCTAACTAAGGTTACAGAGTTTCAAATGGTAAAAGAGCAGAGAAACAGAATCAATAAAGACAAACAAGACAGATTACAGAGACCCGATCTGTATTTTCCTCTATAGTACGACTGATATAATGCATACCTGTACTACACTGCCACGAACTTGACTTTATAAAGTGAAGCTGGATCTCTGTACCAAGTTCTAATGTAGTAAAGTTGTTCAATAAACTTACATTCAAAAAAAACTCTTGCTTGTGATATCATAAACATTTCTATGGCAACAGATTAGTAAACAGAGGACTATGACATCATGTGAAGACACCAGCAGAAGAAGCTGGTGAAGTATGAGGAACAAGGGTCATATTTTCAAGTGGCTGTTGTTATTAAAGACAGAGAGGGAGGTGAAACACAGAAAAAAATAATTGTGTGTAAAGTTGACTTAGAGATGTCACAAGTTCTTTAACATTACAAATTACAATCCCAATATCCCTGTAATCAACAACAGATGGGCAAGATAGATTAGAAAGCAGAAAACGGACAGCTGCTCTGGTAACCAGAATTTATATTAAAGATATACAACCTGAGACAACTACACCAAAAAAACAGCTGTGTCAAAATAAAAAAAAAAAAAAAAAGAAACCTGAGTCATTAGAGGAAAAACAACCCTCTTCCCCAATAGTCCAGGGTCAACAGGACAGTAGAGGAATGGAAACAGAGTTCTCCCCTGACATTCCTCTCTTCATAATCAAAAGATTAAAGAAAAAGGAAAACCTGACGCTTCTGTCTGTCACACTTTTCAATCACAGTACCAGTGGTACTGAGATGTGCCAAAGCTCAAATGGCTAGAAATGAACTACATGCAAAACAAGAGTTGGGTACAACTAACAGCAGCTGTTTATTAATAGGGAAACTTATTTTTCAGTGGAGCTATATGTTGTTTACAGTTGTGAAGTAGGTGTTTGTCCCGGGAACCTGACAATCTTTTCCTCAAACTGTTCTTTTTTCTCTGACTGAAACCCACAATAACAAGATGCAGAGTGTCGGAGTGATGTGTCTGACTTCCTCAAGCAGGCAATCTGCTGCATTCTGCACCAGTTATAGGTATCAGACTTGACCACAGGGCAGACCCTTGCAGAGCTCACTACAGTACCCAAGGCGAGAAAGGTCTATGCTAAAGTTTTCACATCCAAGAAAGGGGTGCAATTTGGCGATGATAAATGCAGCCCTTATAGAGGAACAGTAAGCACTAACAGCCTCACACTGAAGTGCTTGCACTTTGTGTGTAAAAACATTGTTTTTTACTTACTTTTTACTACAGTACTGTAGATTATATATCAGGCTGATTTTGTTGCTTTCCAAGCTGACATTTGCTTTAACCAAAAATCCCAGAATCCCCTGCAGCGGACATCAACACTGAGGGATTCAATAGCCTGCAGTGCATTTTAAGAGATTTTATAAGCTCAGATCAGATGTCTCCTGTTCACGCTGTTCTCCCAGAGCTAAGTACAGTCCTCTGCGACTGAGCCCTGAGAGAACATCTGGACCAGCAAACAAAAGATCAGAGCCTATAAAAACTCTAACATGCACTGCAGGATACTGAATCTTCCACTGATGTGCCCTCCTCTAGTGTCAGTTGCAAGGGATTATGGGATTTGTAGTTACAGAAAATGTCAGGTTGGAAGTCACCAAAATCAGCTTGATGCTGTTACAGTAAACAGTAAGTAGGAAAAAGCTTTTATACACAAAGTTCAAATAGGTACCAGCCCTGCACTTTGGTGTGGGGCTCTTAGTGCTGACTGTTCCCACTTAACTACAGCCAAAATTAGGAATTTAAGAGTTAGGCCATGGAACACCAGATGCACGAGCAATATATCAAGCAGACTCAACAGACTGTAATGGCCTTCTTAAGTTGGCAATTTTGCATGTTCATAGACTTTTGTCAAGGACTACTCCCCGACTGCTGACAGCCCTTTCTAACACAAGCTAAATCCATACAGGGTAAGTAGCCTCTATTGCTCCAACTCACTAAAAGCACAGAACCAAGCATATTTTATCTCTTATTATGCTCGCAGTGAGCCGAAAGAGAGAAAGTAATTAAATAAGGAGGAGAACACTACATAGAATGCAGGAAGATACATAATTTCAGATTTGTTTGGTTTCTTGAAACACACAGCCTAAGGCCTCAAACCCAGCACGAAAATCTGGGGGAAATGACTTGAACCAGTACTACATTCTGCTGAGCATGACACTATAAAGACTGCACCCTGGTCAGCTCCTTAGCATTAAAGGTACAGTAGCAGCAGTTAATTTGGCAGGTTATTTTCCGAGAGCTCTCAGGAGATTTCCTGCAGCACAGACAGTCCCAGAGTTGTTTTTTTCTAGGTATCTCAGGAGACAATGTGCTGAATCGACTGCTACCACTGTAGCACTAATCTACACAGACTGCACAAAATAGCATGTATAACTGCAACAGATGCCTTAGCACTATATGCTTTGACATCTTAAGTGGATATTTTATACCAGATGAAAATTTTAGTCAGTATCTATGTGGGAGAAGGGCTGAATGGTGTGGATACCCAAGTGTGCCTACCATCATAGAGATGACAACCTGGATTTTCTCCATTTTTTTTTCCCTTACCTGCCACCTCCCCTGACATTGGGAGCAGTCTCTGTCAGCCTCCAACATCGCAGTACACCCTTACGAAGAGCAGGCTCTGTGACCTACCGCTAGGGGCCACTGAACATCAGGGCCAGCCATCTCCCTCCCTGGGCTGGCTTGTGATGTTCTCGGCAGCATTCCAAAGCTCAGGCTCATCTAATCCTGGCTCCCCACCCCAGGCCACTAGCCCAGCAGGGCCGTCAAGCAGCACAAATGTAATTATTTTTCATAATGACTGATTCCCTTCTGCTCACTGTTTACCCTGAAATTTGTCCTCTGTGCTTGACATCGGTATAATATTTTAACCAACGGCTGGACTGCATTCTGCTAGAGAAGTGAAGAATTTCTGCTGCAGCAGCTCTGATGCAGAATTTAATGCAGATGTGATGCAGAGAACCAGAGACTCCGTCTATATTCCTCTCCTATGATGGTCTTTAATCTGTTTTGTGTCAGAGAACACATTATATTTTCATTTCTTTCCATGACAGAAGTTCTTTCAGAAGAAGCAGAGGTAGCGATGCTGTCTTGACTATTGTGCTCGGATGACCAGTGGTGAAATTCTTTGATCACTCAGAACTAGGAGGCTCTCAAAAATCTGTGAATGATGTCCAGGATTATGTCTCTAATGTACATATAAGACTTTGATTCTTTCATTGGAACCACAGTCCACTGTTCTGTTCTTTTGGAGTAGTGACGTGCATACCTGAAAAACAACAGAGCGATAAACCTATTAAAACAAAACTCAAATATAGTGGACTTATGTTTGCGCAGATGAAATCTGGGGCTAAGGGCTGAACTAGCTGTATGGATATGGAAATGGTTGGGGGGGTGAGACAGGACATAAAGGGTGGTCTTAAGTTCTTGGTAGTAAAGAGGTTACTAGTGGCATATTGTTGGGGTCTGTTACAGGTCCCACTCACTTTAACATGTACATCAGCAACATTTTTGCATACAACACCAAACTCTAACGATGTGAAGGGTGTAAGGAACATTTTATTTATGTAAACATATAGGTTAGCAAGCAGAGCCCAGGAAAGTACAGTTACAGAGAACTTACCGTAGCAGCAGATCTTCGAGAGGATCTCTTACAACAGGCCACACCTATGGAACTATAGTCATCAGGCGACAGGACCACACAGACTTTTCTACCTAGCAGTCTACCAGGAGGCTGCTCACTCAGATGTTACATGTTGACATCACCCTATCCTATAAGAGTGGGCGGCCTTTGCACCTTCTTCAGTTCTCCCGCTGGAGACCATAAGCGACCGATCTCCTGCTGGGGAACTGAGAAAGAGTTGATGGTTCCTGCCAATATAAAGATAACCGAAAGGCAGAAGGTTCTCCGCTAAGAGAAAGAGAGGCCCACAGGCCTGGGGGGATGGAGGCTGGAATGGCATGGCCTGCTGCAACAGACCCTCTTGAAGATCTACTGTTACAGTAAGTTCTTATGTAGCTGTACTATCTTACTTTGAGGGTATCTCTTGCAGCAGGCCACACTTATGGAATGAGTCCCGAGCAGTTCTGACACCAAAGGAACCAGTCAGGGTGGCTGGAAACCAAAAGCCTAAGACAGCAGGCCCTGATGCACAGCTAGACCAAAACAGACACTGCATCTAGAGGCAATGTTCAGACTATAGATCTTGGTAACGGTATGGATCATACTCCAAGTAGCAGCAACACAGATCTCTGAGGTTAAAACATTCCTAAAAAAAGCAACAGATGTAGCCCGGCCTCTGGTAAAATGACAATGGACAACGCCAGGAAGATCCTTACTATACTTCCTGTAGCAAAAAATAATACAGTTGGCCAACCATTTGGACAAGCACTGTTTAGAAACAGGAACCCCTCTTTCCCTGGGGCAAAGGAAACAAATAGTTGCAAAGACTTTCTGCAGTCTTTTGTATGATGCGTATAGTAAAGTACAGTTACGTAAGAACTTACTGTAATAGTAGATCTTTGAGAGAGGCTCTTGTAGTAGGTAGTCATATATAGGACTAAGCCACCAGGCATCAGGACTACACGGAAAATTTCTAGCTATCAGTGTCTGGTGGGGGACCGCCCCAACGACATGTGACCGACGTCAGCATAGCACTATAAAGGGAGCGATCCCCATGTCTGCCCTCCAGTTCTCCCGCCAGCGACCTAGATAGGCATGACAGGAGATTAGGAGTGGGCTCCTGGAGCTAAAAGGCTACTACAGGAGAAATAGAAGAAGAAACCCAGGGGCTAGGTGGGAGGGAAAGCAGTACCTACTGCAAGAGCCTCTCTCGAAGATATAGCAGTTACGTAAGAACTTACCGTAACAGTAGATCTTCAAGAGAGGTTCCTGCAGTAGGTCTTCACATATAGGACTGCGCCCCCTGGCATCAGGACCATACGGAAAACTTGTGGCTAGCAATCATCGGTGGGGACCACCCCGTCGTCAGGTGACGGACGTCAGAGGGACTATAAAAGGGGCAGTCCCTCACCCGTCCTCCAGTTCTTTTCCACCGGAAACCTACAGAAAGGAAGCAGACAACAGGAGTGACAGACTCCTGGTACCCTGTGCCCTGGATGAGACAGAGTCCTGGGCAGGGAATAAAGAGAAACAATGCAGGAGCTGGGGGAAAGGTGGGTGGGAAACTAGACCTACTGCAGGAACCTCTCTTGAAGATCTACTGTTGTGGTAAGTTCTTACGTAACTGCCATATCTTACTTCGAGGGGGTTTCTGCAGTCGGTCTTCACATACAGAACTGAATACCAAGCAGTCTAACAAAAAAGCAGGACTCGGTGACGAGGTTCTGGGAGGAGGAAAATGCCAGCCAACTAAAGGTCTGTTCAAGAAAGAAAGCCAAAGCCAGCCCTATGCCTAGAGGCAATGTCCAGACTGTAATGTTTAGTGAAGGTATGGACGGAAGACCAAGTGGCCGCTGCACAGATGTCTGCAGTTGACGCATTCCTGAAAAAGGCAGTGGAAGTGGCCACACTCCTGGTGGAGTGGCCCTTAACCGTACCTGAAAGAGGCTTCTCATACGTCTGGCAAATGTAGTGAATACAATTTGCCAGTCACCTAGACAAAGTCTGCTTCGTGATAGCCTTGCCCTGGCACTTTGGAGCAAAGGCTACAAAGAGCTGGTTCGACTTTCAAACCTCCTTAGTTCTTGAGGTATAATACCTTAAAATCCTGTGCATATTGAGGGTGTGCAGGAGATACTCCCCCCTGCTGGAATGCTCTGGGAACACTGGCAGTTCAACCCTCTGGTTAAGGGTCAATTCTGAAACTACTTTTGAAAGGAATGAAGGATTAGTCCGAAGAACCACCCAGTCTCTGTGGAAAATTAAATAAGACTCTCTACAAACTAGAGCCTGAAGCTCTGAAACTCTTCGAGCTGAAGTGATTGCAACTAAAAAGAGTGTTTTCCATGCTAAAAAAAACACATATCACAACTTGCTACCGGTTCAAAAAGGGGGGCAAAGTAAGGTTTTCTAACATAAAATGGAGATCCCAGGGGGAACAGAACTCCAGACCGGAGGTTTGATATGAAGGATCCTCTTCAAGAAAGTTCAGGAAACCTCTAATTGAGCTAGGGTTTAGCCCTCCACTGGGAGGTAACAGGCCAAAACTGCAAAGAGATGGACCTTCAGGGAGGAACAGCTGAGGCCCAACTCTGACAGATGCAACAGATACTCTAAAATCTGGGATGCCGAGCAAGAAAAGGGGTCTAGGCCTTTCGTCGAGGCCCACATAGAAAATCTTTTCCACTTCATGGCATAAGTGGATCTAATGGAGAGTTTCCTGGCCTCCACTAAGACCTGAGCGACCCCTGAGGAGACCCCAAAGTGAGAAATCACTAAGTCCGCAGATGCCATGCATGAAGATGAACAGACTTGAGGCTCGGATATATCAGGGTGCCCTGCTCCTGGGACAGAAGATTGTGAAAGAGAGAGAGAGAGAGAGAGGAAGAGGTACTGGGGGTTCCAGTTTCAGCTGCTGCAGCAATGGGAACCATATCTGCCGAGGCCACAGTGGAACAATGAGGGTCATGCGCTCCCCTTCTGCTTGTAGCTTCAGCAGAACCTTCTGAAGAATAGGAAAGGGAAGGAAAGCATTTAGAAATCTCCCTGTCCAAGACAGAGACAGTGTGTCTCGCTGATAAGCACCATGCCTGGGAACGAGCGAGCAAAAACTGGGTAGTTTTGCACTGGATAGGGAGGTGAAGAGGCCTAGGTCTGGCCAACCCCATTGAAGAAACAGGTCTTCTGCTACTGCCTGCTTTCATTCCCACTCATGAGCCCTGGTGACTGATCGGCTGAACCTGTCTGCCCAAATGTTGTGAACACCTGGCACGTGGAGTGCTCACAGGGATAGGCTGTGCTGTACTGCCCAGTACCACACCCGCATAGCCTCTATGCATAGAGGGTATGACTGGGTACCTCTGTTTGTTTAGATACCAGACAGTGGCCATGTCTGTCTGGATGAGAAGTGTTCCCGGAGATAGAAGCGACTGGAAGGCCTGGAGAGCATAAAGCACTGCTCTCATCTCCAGAATGTTAATGTGAAGGTTCTCCTCCATGGGAGACCAGGAGCCTTGAGTTCAGTGGTCTCCCAGATGTACTCCCCGTTCCAAGTTCAAGGCATCTGAGGTGAGCATCTGAGAGGGAGATGGAGGGTGGAAGTGAACCTCCACCGAGAGGTTGGCTGGGTCCTGCCACCAAAGGAGCTCCTTTTGAAGGCTGTTAGAGACTTGGACCCTCTGGTCCAGACCATCCAAGCACTGGTCCCACTGGACTTGCAGAGACCATTGGGTGACTCTCATGTGCGGTCTGGCCAAAGGGACTGTGGGTATGGTGGCCACCATCAACCCCAGAAGCCAGAGGACCGAGCACGCCGTGATCCACCGAGTGGAAGCCACGAGCATCACTTGAGAGATTAAAGTCTCTGCTCGGTCAGACAGAAGAAAGGTCTTGCTTTGGACCGTGTCCAACACTGCTCCAATAAATTGGAGGCGTTGGGAGGGTATCAGTTGTGACTTGGGAAGGTTGATAGAAATGTCCAAACTGGAGAAAAGGTTCAGAGTGAAGGAAAGGGATTCCTTCAGACTGTCCAGGGAAGGGGCTAAAACAAGCCAGTCATCCAGATAAGGGAACACATAGATGCCCTTGTGGTATAGGAAAGCTGCAACCACTGCTAAGCACTTGGTGAATACCCAAGGTGCCAAGGAGAGGCCAAATGGGAGGTCTCTGAACTGAAAATGATCATCCCGAAAAGAGAATCTCAAGAAGTGGCAGTGGGCCAGCAGAACAGGGATATGGAAGCAGGCATCCTGCATATCCAGGGAGCACAGCCAAGTGTTGGGGAGGAGCAGGGGTAACAGTCCCTGTAGAGTCAGCATGCGAAACTTCTTGTACTCTACAAAGAGATTGAGCATGCTGAGGTCTAGGATGGGCCTTAGATCCCCCGTCTTTTTGGGAACCAGGAAGAAGTAGGAGTAAAATCCCCTTCCTGTCTGTTTCGGTGGAACTCACTCTATGGCCACTTTTTGCAATAGAGCTTGGATTTCTAGAAAGACCAGCTGTTGTTGGCCTGATGGGTAAAAGGACCATCCCGTAGGGTTTGCAGGAGGTCTCTCCAGGAACTCTATCGAGTGACGTCTTTCTATGAGTTGAAGAACCCATGCATCTGCAGTGACGGTCATCCACCCATTCAGGTGGAGGCTGAACCTTCCCCCCACTGGTTCCTCCAAGAGAGTCAGAGGGAACGGAAGGGGTTGGGGGAGAGTCAGGACACGGAGGGGAGGGGCACCTTTCCCCCAGAGGTCGCATTGGAAAACTTGGCCTGGGGAGTTTGGGCACAGGAACCTGGGGTGCCAGGCTTGTTCTATCATCTGCCCTGGTTCTGCCTGTTCCATTTCTGCTGGTGACAAAATGGCTGCTGCCGTTGTTTTTGACTGGAACGGTACATGGAGCGGACATCCTTTAGGCATTTGCCACTCTCCTGAAGCTCGGTATTGATATCTTTAGCAACGCCACCAAACAGAACTGGACCCCAAAATGGAGCATCCAGACGAGAGCTCCATACATCCTGGGTCAAACCTGCCAGGCGAAGCCAGGCTAGACATCTGAGGCAGATTCCCATAGCTGCTCCTCGTGCCACAGAGTCCACCGAGTCATAGGTGGCAAGCAGGGTATGGCGGAAGGAGGACTTATTCATCCTGACCTTGTCCAGGAGTTTGTTCCTTAGTTGTTCATCAGGGATCTCCTTTCCAAATCCGAAAGAGAGGATTTTTGGAAAGCCACCATATGGGCTACATGATTCAGGGAACGGTTAACACAGGTGGAGGATGAGTAAATTTTTGTACCATACCGGATTATCTGCTTGGACTCCTTATTTGGTGGGGAGGAACTAAGATGCTTAGACTGGGCCGATCTATTGTGGGCAGCCATAATAATGATAGAATCAGCCTTAGGTTGAGCAATTAGGTAGGAAACCCCTTCCAGGGGGGTAGTAAGTCCTATCAGCCTTCTTGGATATGGCCAGTATGGATGAAGGTGGCTGCCAAATGATGGACATAAGGTTCTCATGTGGCCCCATCCAAGGTGGAATGAGTAGGGGGTCTGCATTGACCAGATCCAAGTGCTCTGCCAGTCTCCTGCAATTGGGGTCCAATTCCTAGGAGGCCCATCTGCACGATGTTTGAATGGTCCTGAGGAGCTCCTCAAAGGAAGGCTCCTCAGGGGGGGAGTTTTGGGGGTTCTTTTGGCTGAGGTTCGACGGGAGAGTGAGGTTTGGGCTGGTTTCCTAAGTCCAACTCCTCATCAGATTCTGAGGATTCTGGTCTACTGGGCAAGGATGCCTCCTGAACAGGGCCTGGGAGCCTATGTTCAATGAGTTCAGAGGGCAGAACACCCAAGTCTCTGTCAGAGACACAGCTGGAGGGTGCAGGACTACCTGGATGCACCCTGAGAGGTGGGGTGGTCCAGACCACTACCTGTGGTTGACCAAACTCTTGAAGGAGTTGGGACTTAGTGTCATTCCACCACGCAGGGATGACATCTCATTCTGGCTGCGGTGGTGGTGGAGGCAGGTAACCCTGGTACCCTGTGTAAGAAGGGTAGCTGGGTGGCTGATACCAATAAGGGTACTGGTAGCCTTGATAGTATCCTTGGCCCGGTGATGGGTAGCTCAGCGTCGGGTAGCCCGGCGTCGGTGGGGTATAACCCGGCGAAGGACCTCCCCCGGTGTCGGGTACTGTGGATATTGAGGGGTATATCTGGGAAAGTACCAGGTTGGGCCCGAAGGAGGAGCAAAAGGCCCCATCAGAGGGGGTGCTGGGAAATGGGTCCGGTGATGAGGTAGGTGGAGGAGTCAAAGGTCCCGCAGGAGAAGGGTCCATGCCACCCCCAAAAATGTCCGGTGAGGGATCCGGTAATAAGTGAAGATCCATCGGGGAGAGAGCCCGGCGAGAGGAGAAGATCAGGTAAAGCCCCTGTCAACAGGTCAAGAACGTTATCCGATGGAAGGAGATTTGTCCTGAAAAGGTCGGAAGAAGGTAGCGAATCCCTGGAGGGAGTACCATGAGGGGATGAAGAGGGACCTGCGAGCTCTCTATGCCCATCGTCGGGGTCCACAAGGGAGTCTGATGGGAGAGAGGTGGCGGTCATGTGATTGGCGGAGGAGCCGTTGATTGGCTTACTGGGCACAGCTGGACTGACAGAAGCTGGAAGGCTAGGGTCAGGCTGATCGGCCTGGGCCAGGTGCCGGAGCCAGAGGGTGACTTAGCGGCGGAGCTCAAAGCAGGAGACCCTGAAGGAACCTCCGAAGAGGCAACCCTGACTGCCTGCTAACCTCGACAGGGAGAGGGGGGGAGAGGGTGTCCAATCCGCCAGAGTGGAAGAAGATCCTGCAGGTGGGGTACTCACAGAGTAAAGGTAAAGGTATGGACAGAACTCCAAGTTGCAACCGCGCAAATGTCTGCAGCTGAAACATTACTGAAGCAAGCAGTAGAAGCAGCCATGCCTCTGGTTGAATGTCCTCTGACCTCCCCCAGAAAGAGTTTGTTGTTCCTCTTGTAACAGGAGGTAATGCAGTTTGCCAACCATCTGGACAAACACTGTTTTGAAATGGCAGCACCCTCTCTTTTGGGCGCAAAGGAAACAAACAATTGGTCAGTTTTACGGAGAGGCTTTGTCCTGTTCGTGTAGTACCAAATAATTTTGTGTACATTCAGAGTGTGCAGAAGTGCTTCACCCCGGTTTGAGTGCTCCAGGTAGTACACTGGCAAGTCAAGTGACTGATTCAAGGTGGACTCCCTCTGATACCACCTTAGGCAAGAATTTCAGATTAGTTCGTACAGCCACCGGGTCTCTGTGAAAAATCAAGTAAGGTATCTTGCACATTATGGCCTGAAGTTCGGAAATCTTTTGAGCTGAAGTGTTGACCACTAGGAAGAGCGCTTTCCAGGAAAGGTAGCGCATATCAGAACTCACTGCCGGCTCAAAAGGAGGCAGTGTGAGTTTTTCCAGGATGACATTCAAGCCCCAGGGTGGAGTAGGGCTCCATACTGGTGGTTTTAAATGGAGGATCCCCTTTAAGAAGGTTTTGGATACTTCTAGCTGGGCCAGAGTCTTGCTTCCTACAGGGATGTGGTAGGCAGAAATGGCAGATAAATGGACTTTCAAAGTCGAGTAACTAAGAGCCAGGTCATAGAGATGCAGCATGTAATCTAAGACCTGCGTGAATTGAAAAGGAGAAAGATTCTAGCCCCTTCGGATTTGCCCATATGGAAAATCTTTTCTATTTCATGGCATAAGTGGCTCTAGTGGAAGGCTTTCTGGCCTCCACTAGAATTTGTGCTATTCTTGGTGAGACCACGAAACGTGTGGCAGCTATGTCAGTAGGTGTCATACATGCAGTGGAGGGGACCTGAGACCTGGATGTACCAGGGTCCCCTGTTCCTGTGTCAAGGGATCTTGAGAGACTGGCAGTGGAAATGGAGGATCCACTGACAGTTGTTGCAGCAGAGAGAATTATATTTGTCTCTGCCAGAAGCGAGCGATGAGAATCATTCGTGCTCCTTCTGCCTGGAGGTTCAATAGTACTCTCTGAATCAATGGGAGTGGAGGGAAGGCATACATGAACCTCCCCTTCCAGCATAGAGACAGTGCATCTCACCAGAAAATACCATGCCCTCGAGCGAGTGAGCAGAAAAGTGGTAGTTTTGCATTGAGTGGGGAGGCAAAAAGGTCTATTTGTGGCCTTCCCCATCTACCAAAGATGTTGTCTATCACTGACTGTCTTTGAGTTCCCACTTGTGTGCACTGGCTTGTGGGTGGCTCAGTGCAGCTACCAGGATGTTCTGAATGCCTGGCATGTGGACTGTTGTCAAATGAAGACTGTGGTTGGCCGCCCAGTACCACACTCTCATTGCTTCCCAACAGAGGGAATAAGAGCGGGTTCCACTCTATTTGTTTGTGTACCTGACTACACACCTGTTGACTGTCTGAATCATGAGCTGAGCCAGTTGGATGAGGTGCTGGAAAGCTTTTAGGGTGTTCAACACTGCCCTCACCTCAAGTACACTGATATGAAGGGAGAGTTCATTGTAGGACCAAGGACCCTGTGTCCTGTGGTTTCTCAGATGCACTCCCCATCCCAGGCCCAAGGCATCCGTCGTCAGGGTCTGGGAGGGAGTGTGGCACCCTTGGAGAGGTTGTCTTGGTTCTGCCACCACAAAAGATCCTGAGCCATCGGGTCTGAGACCAGGATCTCGTGATTTAGATCATCTGATCTCTGGTCCCACTGTACTGTGAGGGTCCACGGGGAAACTCTCATGTGCAGCCTGGCTAAGGAGACTGAAGGGATGGCCACAGCCATGAACCCAAACAGTTGAAGGATTGACCTGGCTGGTATCCTTCTCTGCAAGGCCACTAGGCGTGCCTGCTGTTGCAATGTTACCATCCTTTCTGGCAGTAGAAAAGCCTTGCCCTGGACTGTGTCCAACCAACACTGCTCCAGTGAATTGAAGCTGTTGGGTAGGGAAAAAGGTGGGATTTGGCATGATTGACCGTAATGCCCACTCGTTGAAAAATATCTAGGGTAAGGGTCAAGGAACTAGCCAGACTGTCTCTTGATGGAGCTGAAAGCAGTCAATCGTCGAGGTATGGGAATACTTGCACCCCCTGTCTGCACAGAAACGCTGCCACAACTGCTAGGCACTTCGTGAACACCCTGGGTGCCGATGAAAGGCCAAAAGGAAGAGCACTGAACTGAAAATGCTCTCCCTGAAGACAAAATCTGAGGAATTTGTGGTGTGGTGGAAAAAACTGGGATATGCAGGTAGGCATCCTGCATGTCCAGTGCACAGAGCCAATGACCATTCTGCAAGAGAGGAAGTAGACTGGGAAGAGATAACATTCTGAACCTCTTGTATTCCACAAAGAGGTTTAGAGAGCTCAGATCGAGTAGGGGTCTGAGATCATCTGTCTTCTTGGGTACCAGGAAGTACGAATAGTACCCTGTTCCATGATGTTTCGGAACTGACTCTATTGCTGCGTTTGCTAGCAGGAAGTTTATTGCCTCTCTTACTGAGGGAATGTGGTGCTGTGGGTAGAATGAGTGACCTGGAGGATTTTTTGGTGGTCTCCATAAATTCTATTGTGTGGCCTTTTGCCACCAATTGCAGTATCCATGAGTCTGCTGTGATCTTTTCCCATTCTGGTAGGCGGTTGGAGAATCTTCCCCCTATCGGTTCCTTTGGAATGCATTCCAGTGGAGGGTCAGAGAGCCAGGAGGCAGTGGGCAGGGAGGAGACTGCTGTGCTTGAGGCATTTTGGGTTTTGGCCGGAGGGGTCCTATCTGCCGAAGGAGCCAGACGTTTATTCTGACATTGGTTCTGAGGTTACCTTTGCTGACAACGTTGCTGTCGACGAAATGGCTGCTTTTGTTTTTGTGGAAGTTTGTACATGTACTGGACAGAGTGCAGTGCCTTGCCTTTGTCTTGTAAATCGGTTATGATGTCCTTGACATCTCCTCCAAACAGTACTGATCCCTTGAAAGGGGCATCCTGTCTAGCTAATTGGACTTCAGAAGCCAAGCCTGAAATCCTGAGCCAAGCACATCATCTGAGGCTAATAGCTGTTGCTGAGCCTCTACCAGCAGCGTCTACCACATCATAGGTGGCTCTCAAGATAAGTCTGCTAACAGATCTGACTAAATCTGCCATTTTGTTTTTCAGGGTAGAATCCTGTAGAGAGTCAACCTTTACCTCTAGCTGCTCTAGGACAGCTTTCTGATTGTCCCCCATGTGGGCCACATAATTCAGTGCCCTAATGCCCAGAGTGGAAGAAGAGTAAAATTTCTTGCCATACTGGTCTAACATCTTAGACTCCTTATCAGGGGGAGAGGCACTATGGTGTTTAGGCTTCGAGGATCTATTGTTGGCCATGCTAATGACCACAGAGTCAGCCTTGGGATATATGTGAAGGTGGTCCTTGCCTTCAGGTGTCTGGTACAGCTGATCTGCTTTCCTGGTGACAGGAGCCAGGGAGGATGGCTGTTTCCAAATTGTTGTCACCAGGTCCTCATGAGGCTCTATCCAGGGCGGAATAAGGGTTGGAGATGTATCAGACACATCCAAATGAGCAGCCAATCTCTGTCTCTGTGGATCCTGGGCAACTGTATGCCAGTCATAAGCTGCCTGGATCTTCCTGAGGAGCTTCAAAAAGGAGGGGTCCTCAAGAGGGGACTTGGGAGATTCTTTAGGCCATGGATCATCTGGTGTAGGAGACTCGAAGTCAGAGCTGGAGTGAGCTGAGTCACTGTCTGAGTCCAACGATCAGCTTTCATCTGATGAGCTGATCGTGGGCATGCTGATATCAACCGGTCGTGAGAAGTCCACTGGCTGGGAAACATCCAAGGGCCGTTGGCTATGCGGCTGTGGCGACTTAGCAGCCATGTCCGTGTGAGTCCCGGAGGAGCCTAAACTCGACTTACCAGTCCCACTTGTACCACTGGGCCTCTGAATCTTGGAGACCTGAGTGGAGATGGACGCCTTCTGAACCCTGGAGGCTCCCACTGGGCCAGAGCCCGGGTCTGACTGGGGGGCCGACGGCCGCTCGGTAGCCACCAAGACGGTCGACAAAGATGGTTTCCCTGGATGGGCAGTTATCTTTGTTTTAAAAGGTGAGCTTCAAGAGACTGCAGACAGCGTTTCCGTGTAGCCTGATAACATTTTTGGCAGTGCTCACATCCCTCAACCTTGTGCCCTGGGCCCAGGCAAAAAAGACAGAAGGTTTGCCGTCCTTGTGAGGAAGCTGAGTACCGCCGGTGTTGCACTTGTTCTCATGCGGTTCTGAAGGTATCGGAGATGACAAGCACTATCACTGGTACAGATAACAAACTTTGAGAAAAGTAAATACAAAATGGCATTGACAGATGCAATGTTCTCCGTAACGCCCAACATAAGCAGGTCAATGCTGGGATAGAACTGGAGGAAAGATGTGAGGACCGCTCACTATATAACACCACGCTGACGTCGGTCACGTGAAGTCGGGGGGTGCCCCCCCACACACACACTGCTAACTAGACATTTTCTGTGTGGTCCTGACACCTGGCGGCTTTGTCCTATATATGAGTACCTACTCCAAGAGCCCTCTTGAAGTAAAATCACAGAAATCTATGTACATCCAAGATATGGAGCAATGCTTCCCCTGGATTGGCTTGCTCCGGGTAATACACAGGCAGGTGGATAGATTGATTTAAAGTAAACTCAGACACCACCTTGGGAAGGAATTTAGGATTTGTCCACAAAGACACCCTGTCTTTGTGGAAAACCAAATAAGAAGGCTCACAAAGGACTGCCTAAAGGTCAGAAATCCTCCAAGCAGAAGCAACTGCAACTAAAAATAAATCTTTCCATGACAGAAAATGTAACTCACGACTTGTGGCCAGCTCGAAAGGAACCAAAGTAACTTACTCTATAAAGAAATTCAAGTCCCAAGGCAGGACTGGATTGTGGACTGGAGGCTTCAAATGAAGGATGCCTCGCAGAAATGTACAAGACACCTCTAGCTATGCTACCGTATGGCCCTCCAAGGGTACATGGTAGGCAGAAATGGCAGATGCACACTTTAACCAAGTAGTACTTCAGACTGGAGTCTGACAGGAACAGTAAGTACTCCAGAATCTGATTTACTGGGCACGTGAACGGGTCCAGGCGATGTGTCATAGCCTACAAAGCAAAGTATTTCCATCATGGAATAGGTGGCCCTGGTGGAGGGTTTTCTAGTCACCACCAGGACATCAGCCATCTTCTGAGACACCCTGAAGCAAGCCATGGCTATAGTTTTGGGAGCCAGATGTGAAGATGTAGGTATTTGAGATCTGGATGGACCAGGGTGCCCCACTTCTGGGACAGCAAGTCAGTGCAGAGGCAGGGGCACTGGAGGTTCCAATGTCAAATGCTGCAGTAAAGGGAACCAGATGTGATGAGGCCAGAAGGGGGCAATTACGATCATCATAGCCCCTTCCATCTGCAGCTTGATCAGAATCCTCTGAGGCAGGAGAAAGGGGAGAAGGCATAAAGAAACCTCCCATTCTAGGAAAGGGACAATGCGTCTCTCCAGAAAACTCCAGGCCTTGGAACAAGCGAGTAGAAAAGTGGCAGTTTTGTATTGAGTGGGGAGGCCAGTTATTGCCTGTACTTTTCATCCCTGTGATGATGATTTTCTGCCGTATGTATAATTACCTGCCTTTGCCTGACCTTTCCATCCCTGTGAGGGTGGCCTCTGCTGTATGCATTATAACCTGACTATCCCAGCGAGGATATTTTGTTGTGTGTATGCCAGTACTGTAGGTATCCTACCAATGAGTTTGTCTGTATGACTGTATTTTGTACTGTCCCAGGGATAGCCGAGTCTGGATGGACTGCAGGGCATATAGGACTGACTGCCTCTCCAGGATGTTGATGTGGAGGGTGGACTCCAACCTGGACCATGTCCCCTGAGTTTGGTGGGTCCCCAGATGAGCCCCCCACCCCAGCCCCGAAGCAACCATAGTGAGAACCTGCGGAAAGGAGGGAGGGAATGAGGAAAGGAACCCCTTTTAACAGGTTGCTGGGTTCCATCCACCAAAGCAGCACCTTTTTGACCGGAGAGAGGAGGAGATGAGAAGAAAAACTTACTCACCATAGTAATGTTGTTTCTTCTAATAGAGTCTTGCTGTATTCTGACTATATGCAGTTAGCCCCAGCAGTTGAACTGCTCCGGAGAGTAAAGGGTTACTCTATGCCAAGGCATAGAACATTGAGCTCGAGCTCCGTTTTCAAACCTCTGCCTGGGGTACTCTGAAGTGTAACCGTCAGATTCTCACAAGCACTAAACTAACTCAATAAAGTAGGCATTTTTTTTTGTTTTTTTGTGTGCCAAAGGGCAATAAAACAGATCTTTAGGGTCAAAAGACTCAAGTCGAGAACCCCAAAAAGAATCTAAGCAGGTAGTGAAACAACCAAATTATTCATAATAAAAACCAGAAAACCCTTAATAAGATAAGGTATGCCAAGTACACCTCTGGGGTTCAGCACTGTGCCTGCCAAACCACATCCCAAAACTACTAGGTTCCAGGAGGGGAGGCAGGGAAGGAGGTCAGAATACAGCAAGACTCCATTAGAAGAAACAACATTACTATGGTGAGTAATTTTTCCTTCAAACAACATGAAGTCTTCCTGTATTCTGACTATATGCAGACTAGCAAGTAGTACCTCCTTGGAGGAGGGAGTCACAGAACTTATTTTGGGAATAGGCTCTACAGCACGGCTGTGCCAAACCTTTCATCACTTCTTGACTGACTATCAAGAAAGTAGTGCTTGGTGAATGTATGAACAGTTTTCCACGTGGCTGCTTTACAGATTTCCACTAAGGGTATATCTCTAGCTGCTGCGACTGAAGCAGATGTACCTCTGGTGGAATGAGCCTTCAGGCCTGAGGGAGGCTCTTTCTCAAGCTTTGAATAGCAGAACTGGATACAAGAGACGATCCACCTGGCAATCATTCTCTTGGTGGCAGACTTACCCTTTCCCACTTCTCCATGAGTGAGAAACAATTGAGAAATGGAAATTATGTATTTACCGTAATTATTAATCTTCTTGGACAGTCTCCATCACTCATTCACACTAGTGGGATACCGCCGGAGGCGCTAGAACCAAGCGGGAGCCTAAAGTTTTCTGAAGGGTCAGCGCCGAGAGAGGACCACACATGCATGGCACTGCGAGTCTAGCTCGCGCCTGTGCAGGCTATCTCAGCGTCGACCCTCCAACCGCCTCAGTACCTTTTCGACTGAGGAGGTACAGCGTAACTAATTAGAATAACTCATCCTGAGTTTCTGGGCCTGAGAGGGCCCAGATGGCCTTTACAAGAAAGGTCAAAGAATAATGTCCTCACAGTCTGAATCATAAGACAGTGAAGACCAGGAAAGAAAACGAGTGAACCCAGGGGATGGTGGGTGGGCGTGTGAATGAGTGATGGAGACTGTCCAAGAAGATCATTAATTATGGTAAGTACGTAATTTCCATATCTTCCTGGACTAAGTCTCCATCACTCATCCACACTAGTGGGAGAGTACCGAGCTAAAACCCACAACCCTGAGTAGGGTGGTAGGAGATAGGGTTCACTCAGAAAGGACAGCCAAGGACTGTCCAGCTAATAAAAAGAACTGTCTTGTAACAGCATCTAGAATATCATGCCTACAAGATAAGCACTTGAGCCGTAACTCGCCACTTTGCAGATGACTGCAATGGGCACAAAATGAAAGCCTGCCAGGAAGCCGCAACCACTGTAGGAGAGCGGCAAAAACCTGGCCTCATAGTTTGGCCTAGGACCAAAATTAATAGTGTCAGACATGTACTAATGTAACGTAAAGGGACCTGAACTAGAGTTTGAGACACTGGAACCATTCTGGAGAGAGGGTCTTGTTTTCTGAGACCATTAAGATCTGAGATGAAACTGAATATCTCTCATCTGAAACCTTGCTCCTTGGACCACTACTGTGGAGGCTGCCATGTGTCCCAGCAACTGCAGAAAGTGTCCGGCTGTACGAGATACTAGAGGATGAAAAGAGGAAGTCAGAGTGATATGGGACTATACCCTTGTGAGAGGGAGAAATGCCCTTGCCTGGATAGTGTCTTGCTCCAACCCTATGAAAGTGAGGAACTGAGCTGGTTCCAGAACAGACTTTTCTAGGTTCAGAATGAATCCCAAGGAGTCTAGAAGCTTTTGAGTGACCTCTAGGGCTGACTTGGCTTGGTCTGAGGACTGACCCACAATGAGCCAGTCGTCCAGGTATGGGAACAGTAGGATACCCTGACTCCTGAGGAATGCCACCCCTACTGCTAGATACTTGGTGAACACCCTTGGAGCAGATGTTAGGCCAAAATGCATAGCTCTGAATTGGTAATGGCCTGAGGGCAACTCGAACCTGAGGTACTTTCTGTGGGAATGTCTGATAGGTATGTGGAAGTAGGCATCCTTGAGATCCAGGGAGGCTAGCCAGTCTCCTGGTCTCAGAGAGGGAAGAATTACTCCCAGAGTCACCATCTTGAATTTTGGTTTTATTAAGTGTTTGTTCAGGTATCTTAAATCTAGGATGGGTCACCACTCCCTGGTCTTTTTTGTGGTAAGGAAGTATCTGGAATATAGTCCTTTCCCCTGTGACAAATGGGTACCTTCTCTACTGCCTGAAGGAGAAGTACAGAGGAGACTTCTGCCTCTAGGGCCCTTGTTTCCAAGGGAGATGGAGGACTGAAAGACTTTGCTCTCATTTTTGGGAACCTTTTGAAACTGAGAGCAAGTCCCTGGCTCACTACTTCCAGGACCCATTTGTCTGAAGTAATAGACTTCCAGGCCTGGAAGTAGTGAGCCAGCCTGCCCCCTACTGGAAATGGGGAGGCGACCCTGACCGACACCTCACGGTGTCAGTTTGGCAGGGGGGTTTACACTGCGTGGTTGATGGGGTCCTGGTCATCCCATGTCTACCTCTTCCCCTAAAGAACCCCCCTCTGCTGGAAAGAAGAGCAGGAGGGCTGAGCTTGGTAAAAGGGCCTGTGAAAAGGCCTGCCCATGCCAGCCCTAAACTGCTGCCTTTGAGGAGTGTCCTGCTTTTCTTTGGCTGCAGCACTCCTGTAGGTGGTCTTATATTCATCCATCTTCTTCATGTAATTCGCTGTTTGCTCCCCAGAGAATCACCAGTTACAGGAAAATCCATGTCCTTAGTCTGGGTATCCTGTGAAAGATTGGTACACCTAAGCCAAGCAAACCTCCTCATGGAGAGAGATATAGCCAAGACCTTGGGAATGTACATAATTCGTGTCTACAGCAGCATGGAATTGCACTTTGGATGCCTCTATACCATCTACAGCCACCTTCTCCAGCTCCTTGGCTAGCTGGGTAGGGGCATTCTTAGCCAGCTCCAGAACTGTATCCCACATAGATTTCTGGTACCTGGCTGTATATGCCATGTAATTTGATTGCTTGAGCCCCAAAGAGGATGCCAAGTACTGTTTCTCTGCCATGGCATCCACTTTCCTGGAATCTCTTATCTTGGGGGTGAGATGCCAGGGAATGTTACTTTTGTCACAGGCTGCCGCTTGCACTACCCCAACATGGCTGCAGTGAGCTGAAAGGAATTCCATACCAGGACCTGATAAAGCATACCTTCTGTCCATTCTTTTATCCACAGGAGGGATGGATGTGGGAAATTGCATGATTTTTTGTGTCTGTTTCCCCTAGGATTTACGTAAAGGGATATACACTCTCTTTGACTCTGGAACATCCATCATTTCCATGTAATCAGACTCCTCCTGATCCTGATCAGCCTCTTCCACAGGAAGCTGAAGAGTCTCAGCCACTTTCTTGTAAAACAAGAAATAGGAAGGGGTCTCAGAAAGCATGGGAGGAGAAACATTGGAAGGCCTGTCTGGGAAGAGGCTCATCTAGGCCTTCAAACTCACCTTCATCATAATCTTCTTCCTCCTCCCAATCGTCCTCATAGAACACTTCAGGATCCACATCAGAAGCAACTATTTCTGACTGAACCAATCGCCTTTGAACTGATGTCGGTTCGGTTGGAACCGGGCAAAGCGACTGTACAATTGTAATCGCCTTTGCTATTTCTTCAGCGGTTGGAACATGGAGGGGGGGGCAGGATCCTAACAGACTGACTTGCATTTTCTTTTTGACAGAACCAACTCCACAGAGTCAGCTCTCCTTTTGCCCGAAGTGGTATCGCCCAGGTCAGTGGACACCTCTTCAGGTTCAGTCGGAACTGAACCGGGCTGGCCATCTGGGTCAGCGGACTTCTCGGCCTCCCTTTAGCCTACTTAAACGTGTTTCCAAAGTGGCTTTGGGAAAGTTTTTACAAATTTGGCAGTCTTCCTTGAGGTGGTCAAACCCCAGACAATACACACAGATGAGGTAGGGATCAGCCTTAGCAAAGGCCTCCCCAGACTCGGTACAGTGATGAAACCCAGTGGGACTGGTTTTCGTTTTGGGTTTCTCAGACATGCCGGATTCAAAAAGTTACCCCTCACAGCGTTAAGCCAGGTAATACACTTATCAGTTCCGACCGTGTCATGGGTCAGTTAAAAAAATCCTATAAAATACCGGACTTTTTTAGGAACCGATAGGTACCGGAAACCACTAAAGAATTACAGAAAATACAGAGAAAATAAACAGTAATAGATTTCAGTTCCCAACCGGACCGACCAAGAAAGAACCGAAGAAAAAAACAATCTCTATCCCAAAACAACACTACATATTAGACTACCACTTACTGTACCATGACAGAGGTAAGAATACCAAAAAAATAAGAAAGCAGTTGAATAAACTGACCGATTCAAACTTGTACCGAACCGAAGCACAGGTGGGCTCTCTGGAGCGACTTCACAGTTAGGCGGAGTAAGAAATCTGATGGTTACACTTCAGAGTACCACAGACAGAGGTTTGAAAACTGAGCTCGAGCTCAACATTCTATGCCATAGCACAGAGTTAACCCTTCATGCTCTGGTGCAGTTCAAGTGCTGGGGCTAACTGCATATAGTCAGAATACAGCAAGACTTCATGTTGTTTAAATCTGCCATTCCAGGTCATCCATGCGTTGGTCCCACTGGACCCTCAAAGTCCACTGGGGAACCCTCATGTGCAATCTAGCTAGAGGCACCGTGAAGATGCCTGCGGCCATTAGGCCCAAGAGCTGGAGAAAGGCTCTGGCTGAAACATACCTGCTGTTGTAAAGCAGGCATGCCTACGCCATTAGGCATTCTGCTCTGTCCTGGGGCAAGAAGGCCATACCCTGACCCATGTCCAGTACTGCCCCTATGAACAGAAGGCATTGGCAGGGGGTCAAGACTGACTTGGACAAGTTGATTGTGACCCCCAATTCCAGGAATAGGAGGGAGGTACATTCCAGAGTTTGCAGCAGGAGCTCCCTTGACTCCGCTTTGAGAAGCCAGTCGTCCAGGTTGGTAAAGACATTGAGTACTTCCCATCTGAGGGCTGCCGCCACTACTGTGAGGCATTTGGTAAACACTCAAGGAGCCGAGGATAAGTCAAATGGCAGGGTCCAGAACTGAAAATGCACTCCTTGAAAGTGGAACCTGAGGAACTGTCTGTGGGAGGCACACACCTGGATATACAGGTATGCATCCACCATGTCGACAGAGCATATCCGATACTTTTGGTGCAGAAGGGGCAGCAGTCCCTGAAGGGTAACCATCCAGAATTTCTTGTACTGAATAACAGAGTTGGAACTCCTGGAGGTCCAGGATGGGCTCGAGGTTCCCGCTGCATTTGGGAACCAGAAAGAAATGGTAGTAGAACCCAATACCCCACTGAATCTCAGGGAAGGATTCTATGGCCCTTTTGAGCAGCAACTTTTGATTCTCCTCCCAGAGCACCAGAATGTGTTTGGGATGGTAAGAAGACTGAACCAGGAGGGGGTGCTGTGGCACATCCAGCAGGGCAGATGCATTCTTACAGAGCTCTTTTTAAAACTAAACACAACTAACTTTTTCTGACCGATTTTCGAGAATTGAAATAAATAATTTGGATTGTACTCATTAGCGGTACGCTCTGAGAGAATAATGGGACCGAAAAAACACCATCAATCCTTGACATCAGGGTTTGAATCCTACTTTCCACACTCAGGGACCAGCGCTTCATCCAAATCTGGAGGCCCGACTTCTATGCCTACTCCGGAGATAGCACAAATTCTACCACTACTTGTAAAACTTCAAGAAACTGGAGAAGAGATCAGTAAGAGATTGGCTACAATGGACAAAAAGCTTACTGACCAAGATGCTAAAATCTCCATCAATAATGAAGCAATTGCCGATCTTAATAGTGCAACGGAGCGTCAGTCAGAGGTTAGTGCAGGCGTGATCTGCAATGTTAATTTCCTCAGGGCTAAAGTTGAAAATCTTGAAAATGGCCTTAGACAGAGGAACGTGCAGATTGTCAGATTTCCTCTACAATTTGTAGCCCAAACAGAACTGCTGGTGGCCTTGGACAGATTAATCTTTGAGGACCTGGGTCTTCTGCCTCAGGACATGCGTGTTAAAATTACACAAGCTTTTACTATCTTGTTATGCCATAGGTCCCGGGAGGGTTTTTCTCCCCGACCATTAACTGCTATAGTGTCTCTGTCCACCTTGGAGGCCAGAATACTGCTGCAGCAAGTGGCGTGGCGCAAAAGAGACACTGTGTGGGAGGGAAGTCATTTGGGTTTTTCCCTGGACTTGTCCTCGCAAACCCAGGACTGTAAGAAAAATCTACAAATCATTAAAAATCTTTACTTGCCAAAGGGGTAAAGGCCCAGATGTTCTTCCCAGCATGTCTACAAATCTCACACCAGCAGAAACAACATATCTTCACTGATCTCGATGCTGAGGCTAGTTTCAATGATAAACTATTGTCCGGACTGGATTCTAAGACCCTGAACAATGAATCTAAGGAGGAACCAGAATGACTGCAGCGGGACTGCGGCTGTTTCCTCTACCCTCTTCTGAAGATGGTCAGATAGGCACCATAGCTTATCACGGAGACCAACATTTGAATGCTCCAAGATTATCGTTATGAGCAGGCAGCATCAGATGTTATTAAAAGTTTTTTCTTCTGTTTGTTTCTTGAATATTTTTTCCTGACTGCTAGCCTATATTTTAATTGCAAAGGGATAGTCTTTTGTTTAAGGTGTACTTTAGTGTACCACTCAGTGTGTGGACTTAGCAATTTTCTGCTGGGACATTCTTCCCCCTACACGGTCTCCCTGGTGAGCCTATACAGTGCCTGCTGTGGAAAAGTTTATCGGTAACGTGTCACTTGGCGGCAGGCTCGGTGTACCAAGCAGTACCTCATTAAGTGGTAATGCTGCAGTGCGTTACATGTCATTCAGTATTTGGGATGCGGCATTATGTTAGTGGCTTAACTATTTCAATCTCCCTCATTATGTGCTAAAAAACACTAGGTGGTGCTGTTTGCGGAGACATTTTCCTGCCACAGCTGCAGTGCTCCGGCAGGTATCCCTACAATCAAAGGAATGCATTTCACTGACTTGTTAGGAAGGATTAGGAGTGAAACTGGAAAATTGCAGTACAGTAAGGGTGAACTGCAGATTCAAACTTTTGACTGATGGTCCCAGTGTAGACAGTGTACAAAAAAAAAAATAATTGCTATAGTGTAGTGTCCCACCCTTGTCCCTCATTCCCCACCCAATATTAAAAATAATTTTTCCGCACTGTAGTGTCCTACCCCAGTCCCTCATTCCTCATCCGATATTAAAATACATTTTCTGCAGAGTAATATCCCATCCCAGTCCCCAGTTATCCGCCTGATAGTAAACCTCTGATGTTTTACAGGAACAGGCATCATTAAAGCTGGACAGAAGAAAATTGGAACTTGTTTGCCGAAGTTCATTCTGCAGCGATAGATAAATTTATCCAAAACATCTGCAGTTTGTGGTGTTATAACTGCATTGGATCTCAATGGTAAAATTTGCTTAATTAAATAAGTTGTAAAACAGGAAAGACTAGCTGCTTGTCGTTGATATAATTACATTGGTCTGCTCATAGACTTCTGCTCCAGGTGAAAAAATTCTACTTAAAATATTAAAAAATTTGTGCAGTTTAATTCATATCTTTATAAGCCTTATTAGTGTGTACCTAATATTCCAAAAAACTGTGTGCATGTTTTACTATTGGTTTTGACGCAGCGATCCTTCTGGTGAATGTGGTTAGACATCACGGTTTATTTGTGCTGTTTCTAACACTGTGTCCGATACAGTCATGTAGTGTTCTGCTCAAAAATATCAGTCTCCACTGTTTCCCATTTGTACAGTACAGTATATTGTGGCTCTGATTTAGCTGCAGGCACTGTCAAAATGTTTGTGCTAATGCACCCTGCAAATGCACCCTTCAATGTGAGCCAAACATCTAAGGACCTGTGGGAGAATAAGTTGAAAGTATCAAGTCAGAATAGGAGGGGGAGAACAAATAAGGGCTGCTACATTGTCAGTTTTGCTGCTGAATGCATTCATGCTCACCTAAATCCAGCATGAGCCAACCATTAGTGGACATAGCCGAGAATGAGATGAATGAAAAATGCAGTGAGTAAATATACAGTTTTCATTCATCTCATACTCTGCTATGTCCCCTAAAGGTTGGCACATGCTGAATGTTGGTGAGCGCGTGGACTGCAATTAGCAGTAAAATGGGCAATGTGGTTGCCCTTTTTCACTACCTCCCATCCTGTCTTGAAACTTTATTCTATTCTCTCATACTGTAGGTCCTCATGTGTGTGGCTCACATGAGTTTGATGAACATTCCTACAATTAGCAGATATGCAGACACTGTGACAGCTCCTTCTTTTCATTTCCATTTCATTCTATGTGACTGCAGTAAGCATTTAAATACAACCAACTGATTGCATGAGCTGTTATCATTTCTCTCTGTCCATTCCACTTTTTCATGGGTTGTTACTAAACACTATCACAGTTTTAGTATTAGGTTTTATCAAATAAGAAATGTGGCCAATGCTATTAGCAGCAGCAGGCACATATTTGAACCAAAACTATGGAGTTGGTTAAGATGTACATAATGAAACTTGAAAATATTGCTTAAAGTGTTAGAGAATGGAACACAACTGTGATTATGATAAAAAGGGGTAGAGGGAATTGGCAGAGGGATAGGAAATCAGACTGATCTCTACTGTCCTTATGAATGAGTGAAGAAATCTGCAGCGCAAGGAGGGGGAAAAAAGGGGGAACAGAGTTTTCATGACAAAGATGTTGGTGTGATAAAACTAGTATGGAGAAGCAACAGAAAACAGTGAAAACTTTTGTTTCCTGAACATTGTGATTTAGAGCAAATATGATACAATCAATTCTAACTCTTGGTACAGTATTTAAATATAAAACAATATAGGTCAATGATTAAGTGTAATTGAGGTTGAGAGTGTCCCTTTAAACACTACAGCACAGAGCATGTCACGTGCGAAAGGGGAGGTGGCTATCATACAAGTGCTCAAGTGCAGGAATGCAGTCTAATAAGCAGTTAGGCTAATAACTTATGTATTTGTTTAAAGCACTTTTGAAAAGTTTGGGTCCCCACAAAACGCAAAACTGTGAGCAACTTGTGTGCTGTCAGTAAGCAAAATGACCCACATTAATTATTATTAAGTTGTTTCAGCAGCTACTGACAAAGAGAATTGTGTATTCATTTGATTTAAGTTTAACTGCAAGTGCTACATCAAACTTCTCATGCTGGTGCTGCAAAACCTGTTATATACAGTTCGGACGATATCTTGATTATCCTATTGAGACGTAGAAGTGAGTATTAATTATAGTCCAGTCCGTTGTCTATCTCCGTAAGAGTCACTGATAAATTGGCAGTTTAGACATTTTCCCCCATGTCAGCTCTAATCTGAATAGTTTGTGATGTCAGCAAAAGTATGAATGAAAACACTTCCTCCTTTAGTAGTACCACCTGACTGGCTGACTGTTGGCCAGTCAAGTGTTATGACTATCGGAGGACATCTTTTCGTTCATACTTCACAGAAAGAAGAAGAGCGAGTCATGAGTAATTACACTACTGGAGTAAATGGTTGAAATTAAGAGGAGGTAAAGCATTTTACTGATTGAACAACTTACAAAATATGTTCGCCCCATGGGATGAGATTGGTTCTCCCATTTGATGAGTGTGCTCCCCATCCCCCACACACCTTTACAGTTCACTAGCCTGTTTAGTTTACTCAATAAAGGTGTGCGTGTTTTTTTTTGGGGGCACACTTACCAAGTTAGAGAACCAATTTCATCCCTAGGGCCTAATTTTTTTTCCATAAATTGCTTAATCCATATAATGCTTTTCCTTCTCTTTATTTCAACCATAGAGTGCAGTTTCACACAATGCTTTGATTTCCAACCCAAACACTGTAGCAAGTGTGCAGCACTCTAGCCCTTAGTTATTGTGTTTAGTCGGACTTCACTTTCTGAAAAGGTGGATGTGGCTGCATTGCACTGTCGAAAAAAAAACGTTCACTATAGTGTCAGTGAGCGCTATACTTTGCATGACCACCCACTCATGCACTATCTTCAAAACAGTTTTATTGAAGTGCGGCAGTGTAGAAAGAGAGCAAGGAGTACACAAGAACATTGTCTCAATATTTCACCTGGTATGCACTTTGTTCATGGATTGCCGTAACCTCCCTAGTTATTACGAATAAACTTAGTACTTTACTAGTATGCACGTTCAGCGAAACTGTACTTTGAAGCCTTTATTGTGAGTATGCATGTGGGGGGGACATGAGGGACGTTACAAAGTAATAGCCACTGCCACATTTTATTAGAGGACATCAAACTGAAGCCTGAACATCTCCCATATCTGTATTCTTCTATGGTCTCAATGTTTAGGAAACTGCAGAAATAATCCCCTATGTGTGGAAGGTTGTCGATCCTCTCCAGAGGATCCTGTACAGGTTCTTTCTTGGGGACTATCACAGGTTCTTTCTTGTGGACTATCACATCTGGAGCAACCCATAAGTCAGACCAAAGTGTGGAAAAAAGTCAGTGTGCTCGTTTTATTTCTAATGACCCCCCCCCAAAAAAAAGCTTACAAAACAAAGAGATGGTTCAGCTTTGACAGATTGTAATGATCGGCAGAACACATTCATCACTGGGTAATAAAACTGCAACCTTTCCTGTTAAAACAGCACAGCTGGTTGTGAGCAGTTTCTCGGGTTGGGGGTCTGGCACTGTTCACAAACAATAAAATAAATAAATATGAAAAGAATAAAGAAAAAAAACATCTGAGTCCCCCAGAAAAAAAGATCAAGTGGTTACTACAGTATGTTACTAAAACTCTCAAACATCATACAGTAAATACAAAAACTAATGCTATAAATGTACGGCCATAGTTAATACTATACAAACTCCAAAGAAAAGCTGCACAGTGAAGGAGGGGATCATGGTAAACATCATCAAACAAACACAAAACACTGGACACTCACCACCTTACATAAAATGCCACTCCACAGTTGAAACATATATATTTTTTTACTTTACTGTAAGTGCTGTAACAATCAGACCACGCTATAATTTGCAGGAGATGTGCCAAACAACTTACAGAGTGGTCCAAATTTTACAGTAATTGCAATAAAGCGCCCATTTTTGTGTGCATTTGTTAGTGTATTACAAACAGTATTAAATAACCTAGAGAACCGTGAAATCAAAGAATAATTGGATAATAGTGATCCTAACCCAGTATACTTTAAACCAAGACAGTAACAAAAAAATGCAGAAAAGGGTGTCACCAGCTATATAAATTATAAGATACAGTAGCTGACTTCAAAGGAGAAATTCAAGTATTAGAAGGATATAGGGCAGAATAAAGAAAACAAATGACCAGTCACAGTCTACATAAACACATATATTATATCTGAGGGAATGGAGGACATTAGCACCATAAAAAGATGCATGGAATCAATCTGGATTAGGGAAAAAAACAAAATTAAGGGGTCAGAACAATATTAACACATTAATAGTATACACCTTCAGTAAAACTGCACTTTGAAGACTTTATTCAGAGTATTGATCTGTTTCTGCATTATGCATTGGTGTGGGCATGGCATCACTGTTTTCCCATCAGTCAGCTTTATGGTGGTACCACTTTCTCTGTGATTAGCCCTCTTTGTTTGGTACTGTAGCACTCTGAATGCCCCACCAGTCACCTGCCAGCTGTATAACACAGCTCTCCATCATCTGTCATCTGTAAAATATGACCCCCATAATCGCTGATATCGTTGGGTATCACTCCAGTAACAAATATTTCAAAGTGACGGGTGCTTAAACACTTAACTGGATATTTACTGTATGACTTAAACATACCATATGCATCTAATCTTTCAAACCAAAACTGCACACATTATTCTCCCACAGAATTTTGCACCAGGATACCAGTTTTCTTGCCATCTTTGCCTCTGTAATATCCATACCCAATTTGAAAAGGGATCTATCAGGCACACTATTTTTTTTTTTTTTTGAGTTAATGGTTTTTATTGATTTTCAAAAGATACTCATAAAATACATACACAAATTTTCTGTGGCATGTCAGAGCATATAGCAGTGGTATATCTGGTGTGTTGTGTGTGCATGCGTTACAGTCATACATTGCACAGTGCAGCTTTAACATAAACAGTGAGGAGTTGACATCCCAGCTTTTGCTTTTGTTACATACTGCTTTGTCTCGGTTTCGGAAAATCAGTACCTAATACTTATTGCCTATTATATGGGGACACTTGGGTCCTGCAATTATTGCCGTGGCAGTGCTGATTAGTCTGGAATGACGGCTGAACAGCACACTATTTACCGGAGGATGCATCAAATAAATATAGCTTCCTCACAATATAATAACTCTTCAGTGAATAGCAGAGCATTGTGGGAACCTGGAGGACTAGCAATAGGCTAGTATACCTCCTACCCCAAAACAACATCTCTCTGTTAAAAGCAATGCTGCCTGGTGGTTCTGTTGCCCTTTTAAGGGCTTGTAAACCTTCAACTCAGAATCTTGCTGAATTTAAGTAAATATTGTTATTTTTACTTTGCGCCCAAACCGGAAGTGAACGGATGCTTACTTTCGGTTTTTCAGCTTAAAACCTGCCCCTCTAGCGAGCAGGGTGAGCGTGCGCAGGGCTGTGCGCAGAGACATACGCATTTGCGTGTGTCTGATGTGTCCGCTGGGCATGCTGAAACTGCTGGCATTAGACAAACTTGGATAAGATAATTTTAGCATATCCTCTACTTAGTAAATATGCACCTTTAATAATGGAAAAAGAACTTAGTAAGTGTATGCAATGTTTGATGTATAGTGAGGGAAAGTATGGGAGCGAGTATGTATTGCTAATTGCCATCTGATTACTACTCTTGAAGCAGAGATAGTGTTTCTGCTTAATATTAAACCAGTTTCTTCTGATATTAGGAATTGGAAAGTTACATTGAACTTATGGATGAACAACTTCATTCTGATGAACAATTTCCTTCACATTTAGGTAGCATTTCTATACCTCCCGATGAGGAGACAATTGTAATGACTAGTACTAGTATACCTGTTGCCTCTGCCCCCTCTTATAAGGTGGATGATTATCTGCCCTCTTCTCATGATAATAATGACTGGACCATTGTCACAAAGCCTCTTAAAAAAAGGGAGGGGCGGTCAGATACACAATAGTGCCCCATTGAAACTCGTAATAGGTTTGAGCAATTGACTGTATCAAATAATGAAGTGCTACATGATTTATCCTGTGCATCACCCTCTGTTGATAATAATGTTTTAAAAACACTTTTCAATCAGGAGTTAATGCCCATGAATATTTGTCCTAGTAAGTCTCAAGCTACCAAATCAATACCTATTAAGTTAATCGCTCCAGAGTGTGTTAAACAATCACCTGTTTCTGATTCTTGTACCCCTACTGTCTCAAAACAATTGTTAGTCCTGGGAGATTCAATCATTAAGCACATTGACAGGGCAGTATGCAATAGTGACAAGAGCAACCGCACTTGTTCTATCTTCCATGGGGCCAGGGTATCTGACATTACCTCCATGATGCCTAAAATTTTACAAAATGCACAGCAAAATCCACTGGTTATCATACATGCCGGTGTTAATGATATAAACAACACCCCATTTAATCAGTTACAACAGGACTATGTGGCGTTATGTAACCTGTTACTTGATAGGGGATGCTCTGTATGTATATCTGAAATTCTACCTGTCCGGACAGCAACGTCTACCATGATGCAGAAAATCAAAGCCCTAAATGAATGGCTGAGAAAGTGGTGTTTTAAGCAGGATATACCCTGTATTTCCCACTGGGAATCATTTTCAGATCATTCTTCCTTATTTTGCTGTAATGGTTTACATCTCAGTCGTAAGGGTAGTACACTTAGGGGGAAAAGTATCACTAAAATCATAAATCATTGTTTAAACTAAAAACAATGGGGGAGAATGGGTCTATTCCCAAGTCTCTGAATACTTACCAAAATATTATTACAACTAAATGTAAATTCCTAGTTTTGAATGCAAGATCTTTAAACCAACTCAAATTAGCAGAACTCAAAGCCAAATGTAAAACTTTAAATACAGGTGTGGTGGGAGTAACTGAAGCTTGTGGGACGATCCTCAATTTGGTCCAGAGAAATTCCAGGTTATAAGTTATATCATAAAACAGATTAGATAAGCAAGGTGGTGGAGTTTGTATGTACATACGAAATTATATTCCTTCTTTTGAAGTGTGTTCTCCCTTTCCTTTGGAAAGTATATGGGTTAAAATCTTATTGAATGAGCAGTCCTATATAACTATTGGTAACATCTATTGACCTCCATCTGCAAATTCAGATTACACAACTGATATGTTTAAAGAAATTACACATTTTTCAGAATCTCAAGATACTGTAATATTTGGTGACTTTAGCCTCTCTCATATTAACTGGGACTCATTCTCAGGACAGTCCTATGCCGAGAAAGGACTAATAGATGTAGTAGTTAATACTGGATTACAACAACTTGTTACTGAACCCACTCGAGGTCCTAATATTTTGGATCTATTATTTACTAACACAGAGCAACAAATGAGCAATTTACAAATTCGGGATCCACTTGGGACCAGTGATCATTTATCTATTCTTTTTGAAATTCAACAGTTTAAAACTACACAAAGGAAGTTATACTGTACAAAAAATTATAATAAAGCAAATTTTTCTAAAATCAATGAATACTTACAAAACATAAACTGGGAATCTAAGTTTTAATTGTACAACAACAAGTTGGGACTTTTTAAAACATTGTACATTATTTGGAAAATACATTATTCCATCCAAGAAGAAATTTAATAATAAAGGAAAATTTCCCTTGGTTCAACAAGGCAATTAAAAATCAGATTAAAATAAAATTTAACTTTTAGGAAACTTAAGAATAGTTCTGTTCCATTTAAAACTACTCTATTACATAAATACAGACTATCTGTGAAAAACTTAAAAATTCTATTAAATTGGCAAAAATAAGCTAGAATTTAAACTAGCTCACACAAAGACTGTCACAAATCTCTTTCTCCTATATAAATAGTAAAAAGGCGATCAAGGACCAGTGGTCCTATTATAACCAATGGCTCTTCTCTATCTGATATAGAAACCTCAAATCTCTTTAATAAGTACTTTTGTTCTGTCTTCTCAAAATTACCTATTAGTACATTTAAAGTTCACCACATAGATTATCATAGGTTCTATCCAACCGACATTATACAGGCTATCAAAAACTAAAAAAAAAAAATACTAGTCCGGGCCCAGGCGGTATTCATCCATGGTTTCTGATCGAACCTCTATAAATATTTCTATACCTTTGTCAATTATCTTCAACAAATCCTTACAAAAAGCATTGTACCAAATGATTGCGTCACAATAGTTATCTCTATTTAAAAAGGCAATAGAGGTTCTGTGCAAAATTATCGTCCAATTAGCCTGACCTCAGTGGCTGGTAAATTAATGGAAGGAGTAATGAATTCTCTAATAGATCAAGATTGCAAAAAATTAGGAATTTATTATTCAAATCAGCATGGGTTTACTCCCAAGTATTCCTGCACCACCAATCTGATATCTTTTTACAATAATATAAGTACTCTACTAGATGTGGGTATCCCTACTGATGTAATTCTTTTGGACTTTAGTAGAGCTTTCGATAAAGTCTCACATGAAAAACTCATTACTAAAATGCACAATCTAGGTTTGTCACCTGATATTGTCAACTGGACATTAAACTGGTTGACAAATTGTTCTCAGAAAGTCAGAATTAATGATATCTTGTCTGATTTGGGTAGTGTGACAAGTGGTGGACCACAGGGATCGGTCTTGGGACCAACATTGTTTAATCTCTTTATCAGTGATTTACAAACAGGGCCAAATACTTCATGAATAAATTTGCAGATGATACTAAACTGGGGGGCAAGGTTAATAATCAAGAAAATATTTCTGCATTAAAGAAGGATTTGGAAATATTAACACATTGGGCAAATGAAAATCATATGCAGCTTAATCAAGAGAAATGTTTAGCAGTGCATTTCGGGGGAAATAATCCAAAAACGCTATATTATATAAATGGACTACCACTTCACTCATCAAATTGTGAAAAAGATTTAAGGATATATGTTAATAAACTTACATCAAATGATCACCGTGTTAGAACTGCTTGCATGACCAACAGACTTTTGAGGCAAATAAAATGCACTTTTGTTAATCGCACTGAACAATGCCTTATTCCATTGTATAGGGCATACATTAGACCGTATCTAGACTATGGCTCCCCTTTCTGGAATCCAAACCAAAAAAAAGACATAGCAATTCTTGAACAGGTTCAAAGGAGAGTAACTAGAATGATTCCAAGATTAACAAACTTGGATTATCAGAACTCTCTGGGTCTCTTCTCTCTTCAAACTAGAAGATTAAGAGGTGATATGCTTATGGTTTTAATTTAATAAATTCACCAGATTTAATGGAAAAATGTGGTCTAACACTCTCCAAAAGGAGACATGTTCTGATACTGCATAATAAACAACTTGAAGTAAAACTTATAAAACCAGCAAAAGGGGAAACTTTTTTCCAATAACAGCATCCATTGTATGGAACACCTTGCCAAGAATTGGTAGAGGCAACTAGTGCCACTGTCTTTAAAACAAATTAGATGTTTGGTTGAGGGATAATAGATAAATAATGTCCCACATAGTGTGGGAAACAGTCTCGATGGGCTCTGGCCTTCTTCTGTTCTTTCATACCAAGTAATACCAAGTAAGTAATACCACATGGTGGTGGTGTTGTCTGTTCTGACTTGAATCACCTTGTTCTGCACTGACTGGGAAAAAGCTTGCAGGGCCAGAAAAACTGCCCTGAGTTCTAGGAGATTGATGTGGAGAAGGGATTCCTGAGGGGACCACAGTCCCTAGGCAGTGAGGGCCCCCACATGGTCTCCCCAGCCCAGGAGGGAAGCATCCGTGGTAAGGACCACTGAATGAGACTGAGTGGCAAATGGGACCCCTTGCCTTAAATAGTCCTGATCCTGCCATCATTGAAGGGCTTGGATCAGGGTCCGATCACTGGGATCAGTTCGGTAAGGGAATCCTTCTTTTGAGACCAAAAGGCCCTCAGATGGAACCGAATGTCCCTCATCTGGAATCTTGCCCCTTGGACCACTACTGTAGAAGTTGCCATGTGGCCCAAGAGCTGGAGGAAATGCTTTGCTGGTTGAGACACCTGAAGGCTGAAGGAAGAAGCCAGTTCTGTAAGAACTCTTGCCCTTTCCAGGGGAAGAAAAGATCTTGCTTTGACAGTATCCAGCTCTGCCCCTATAAAGGTAAGGAGCTGCACTGGCTCGAGAACTGACTTGGGAAGGTTAAGAAGAAATCCTTGAGAAGTGAGCACTTGCTGGGTCACTTGCAGATCTGATTTGACTTGGTCTGGAGACTGGCCCACTATGAACCAGTCATCCAGATATGGAAAAATGGAAATCTTTTGCCTTCTTAGAAAGGCAACAACTACTGCCAGGCACTTTGTGAAAACCCTTGGGGCTGATGTTAGACCAAAGGGCATTGCTTTGAACTGATAGTGGCCTGAGGGCAACTCGAACCTGAGGTACTTTCTGTGGGAGCACCTGATGGGAATGTGAAAATAGGCACCCTTTTAGGTCCAGGGAGGCTAGCCCTAGAGAGGGAAGAATTATTCCCAGAGTTACCATCTTGAACTTTGGTGGATGTTTGTTCAAGTATCTAGGTCTAGGATAGGTCGCCACTCCCTGTCTTTTGGGGTAAGAAAGTACCTGGAGTACAGACCTTGCCCCTGTGTAGGGTAGGAACTCTCTCTATGGCCCCTAAGGCCAGAAGAGATGAAACCTCTGCCTCTAGGGCAAGGGTTTCTGAGAGACCTACAGGTGGAAAAGATCTGGCTCTCATCTTCGGAAATATTTTGAAGCCGAGAACCAGTCCCTGGCTTACTACTTCCAGGACCCACTTGTCTGAGGTAACAGACATCCAGTCCTGGACAAAGTAAGTCAGCCTGCCCCCTTCTGGAATAGGAGAGTCGACCCGGGCAGACCCATCAGGGTGTCTGCTTGGCAGGGGCCTTAGGCTGAGGAGTGGATGCAGCCCTGCTCATCCCCCTTCTGCCTCTCCCTCTGAAGAACCCCCTCTGTGAAAAGGGAGAAGAGACCTGAGTTTGGTAAAAAAGCCTATGAAAAGGCCTGCCCCTAGACTGCTGCCTTTGAGCAGTTGCCTGCCTCTCCTTGGCCTGAGCACTCCTGTAAGTGGTCCTATACTCGTCCATTTTCTTCATGTAATTCTCTGTCTGCTCCCCAAACAGAGAATTACCCACTACAGGAAAATCCATGGCCTTAGCCTGGGTGTCCTGAGATAGGCTAGCACATCTGAGCCAAGCCATTCTCCGAAGAGCCACAGATGTAGCCATGACTCTTGACGACACATCACTGGAGTCCACAGCAGCATGAAAATGTACTTTTGATGCCTCATTCCCATCTGCAGCCACCTCCTCCAGCTCCTCGGCTAGCTGGGAGGAGGCCTGTTTAGCCAGTGCCAGTACAGTGTCCCACCTGGACTTCTGGTACCTGGCTGCATAGGCCATATCATTTGCCTGCCTGAGTCCCAAGGAAGATGCCATGTACTGTTTTTTGCCATGGCATCAATCTTCCTGGAGTCTTTGTCTGGGGTGTGTGAAGCCAAGGGAATGTTTGCCTTCTCACAGGCAGCAGCCTGCACTACCCCCAACATGGCTGCATTGCTGGTATAAAACTCTGAGCCTGATAGTGCGTACCTTTTGTCCATCCTTCTGTCAACAGGTGGTACAGAATTGGGAGACTTCAGGATTTTTTGTGTCTGATTCCCAAAGGATTTGTGAAGGGGAATAGACAGTCTCCTGGACTCCGGAATGTCCATCATTTCCACATAATCAGGCTCCTCCTGATCCTCCATTGCCTCCTCCATAGGAAGCTGGAGGGTTTCAGACACTTTTCTGTAAAACAGAAATTGGGAAGGGGACTCAGAAAGCCTAGGAGGGGATACGTCAGAAGGTCTGTCTGGAGATATGTCCGGTTCCACAGGCACATCCAGACTTTCACCATCATCACCATCATCTTCAAACTCCACCTCCTCCTCAAACTCCAGTTCATAAAAATCTTTAGGGTATAATCCTGAACTGGGGAACTGACCAAACCGAACCCTGTGAAAGGTGCGGATCGGTCGGAACCGGGCTAGCGATTCCCACAATTTGAATCGCTCTGGCTATTTCCTCGGCGGTCGAACATGAACCTCTGGATCCAAACTGCCGATTTTTTCTTTACGCTTCCTTGTAGGAGCCGACCCCTCAGGATCGCTCTCTCTTGCCCAAGAAGTATCGTCCTGGTCAGAGGGCACTCCTTCTGGTTCAGTCAGAACCGAACCGGCTGACCATCCGAGCCAGCGGACTTCTGGACTCTCTTTTCTAAGTCTACCTAGTCTCTTTCAAGGGTAGATTTAGGAAAATTTTACAAATTTGGCAGTCTGAATCGAGGTGTTCAAACCCCAGACAATAACACAGATAGTGTGGGGGTCGGCCTTAGCAAAGACCTCCCCACACTCACTGCAGTGTTGAAACCCAGTGGGCCCGGTTTTTTTCTTGGGTTTCTCAGACATGGCCAACCTAACCAAACTTACCCTTTTTATGGCAACGACTGGGCAAGACTCCCTTATCGGTTCCTAATCGTGTCACGGGTGTTGGAAAAAAACATTCAAAACACTTTTTCTTCAGAACCGATAAGGACCGATAACCACACTCTAAAGCAAAACACAAGGATTCAATACAAATGATCGGTTCAGCCAAACCGATCTAACACTTTACAATTTCCACACAGAAAACAGAACAAAACCTATCTAGTACTCACGGTACCACAGACAGAGACTGAACCAACTATGCGGAAATAAATTCGGTTAAAACCGACACGTTAACCGAGACTTTAACCGACTTTCGCACCGAGCTGAAGGAGAAATCTCCGGAGCGACTGTTCAATGAGGCGGAGTAAAGAATCTGACAGTTGGATTTCAAAGGACTCCAGACAGAGACCTCAACTGAGCTCGAGCTCAGCATACTATGCACTGCATAGAAAGGCAACCCTTTGTTCTATGGGGCAGTTTAAAAGCTGGGGCTAACTGCAATAGTCAGAACACAGCAAGACTTCATGTTGTTTGAATGTGAATTTCTATTCCAGCAGTGCTTTTGTGCGTAACCCCCTGCAAATGGGGTTCCAAAAAGACTTCAGGAGCTTGCTTGAATGCTCCAAGCCTGAATGGTGTTTGGCATTTAAGCCATTTATCAGTGAGTGTTTTAGAGCCTCTGGTACTGTCTCTTAAGAGCTGTCTGCTTGCAGACATAATTAGTTTGTATGGGGGACTGTGTGTTTTTTGATTGAGTACCACTCAAGCTGCTGCCAATTCACCCCATTTTGCAGTCACTAGGAGTGCAAAGGAACCTGTCTGAAAGATGTAACTGATTGCCAGAAATCATTTACAGTAATAATAAAATTACAGTTTGTCTAACCTGCTTTCTTTGCAGTCAGAACTGTCTGCCTAGTTCCCATTCTGGTTTTGAACTGCTGAACTGGACCAATCAGTGTGGGTAAACTAGCTCTAAATGATGCCTTGACGAATCAGAACTTGGGACTCATAATCTGAGCCAGCCACAAGAGGATTGTATGGGCAGTGACTTGGGAGATGTAGTTTAGACTTCGTGCCTTTTTGGACCAACAGCAGCAGTCTATTGTGAGTGACAGCAATCCAGTCAAGAACTGGGAGGAACTCAAAGGAAGTGCCCGGTTTTGTCTGTTGGGAGTTTCAGTTTGAGATCTGAAAGTGAAGGGAAAGAAACCCTGTGCTCCTTCAGTGCACAGTTTCAGTCAAAAACTGTGCAAGGCCCAGAGTTCCGGTCTACAACTTGTGTAACTGCTTGTTAGGACTGAATCTGTCCTGTAGAAAAGAATCAAAGGATCTCTGAAGAGTAGAAACCAGGCTCACCCTGTAGAAGACTGAAGAAATTGTTGAATTACACTCGGTCTGTCAGGAACTGAATCTGCTGTGTGTTCTCCTGGTTATTGTGCAGTAATTACGATTGGGATACAGATGCAGCCTGCCTGGTATAGTGCTTTCTTTTTTACCATATAAATGTGTGAGGAGTCTCTTGAGATCAAAAGTAGCCCTGCTGACATTGAAGGACCATATCTTCTTTGGAGGTCGTGAGTACTAATTCGGGTCGCCTCCTGTTGAATTGCCACATTAAATCCAAATGGAATTACTGTACTGCTGACTGTTTAATTTTCCTTTCTCTGTGTGAAAGGGCCCACCAGCTGCCACGGTTTGTGACTAGCCACTAGGCTGGGTACCAAGCAGACAGTAACTGGTAGGGATAGGCCTGTGCAATAGAGCCATAGGTAGATAGTAAAGTGATAAGCTAATTAACCTGATTTCCCCTGTCCTTGTTATATCCCCTAAATAAATCAGAGCTGTTTGTTTCAACAAAGTTATACTGCCTGAGGTATTTGTCTATGTTAAAGTACTGTACTGTGATTGTTGCACTGTATCTTTATTTTACAGGATGTCCCGGTGCCTGAACCAGCCTTGGAGGTAAGTGTATACTGTGAAGGTAATTCTGCTATATTGTGTGGGCCACTAGTGGGAAGAAAGGGGTTGCAGTGTCCCAGAGGGCTGTGACCAAGTAAGTTTAACTATTGCAAACCCTGACCTCTGGGTGGAGGCACCCGCCATTGGATCCAGGCCCCTCAACCTGTTAGTGGCAAATCAGGCAGGGGTAGTAGCCCTCGGGATAGCGCCATCTAGGGGTTATATGCGGCTGTTCTGAGACATGAAATCACAGAATTCAGGCCCGCTGTGAAATCAGAAGGATAAGGATTGCATCACAGTAGGGACCTGATAAAAATATTTCTACTCAAATAAAGGGATTCAAGGAGGTTCTCAGGATGGGGTGGGAGGGTGGTGGGGATAAGGATATACCTGTTTTGATTTTTAAGGTAAAGCCCTAGCAGGCAAATCTATGGTTAGGGCTGTTCCAAAACGATTTTCAGATATTTGTTTTTAAATTCCACAGAATTTCAAAAAGCATTCTGAGGAATTTAATATAAACCGTGGAATGGTTTTCTGGTGTTTATGTGATCCATGGAATAACCGCAGTTTATATGACCCCTGGAATAATTTTCGTTGGTCAGAGTCAATGTAAACTGCAGAGTTCTTTTACTCGTAGTTTATACGGACTCTTCATTTTTCTTTTATTCATTATATTTTATCATCTCATTAGCCAGCCCCCAGTCCGATCAAGCCACACTCAGCCCCACCACACACCTCGGGAACTGCCTCACTCCCAAACACCTCCAGCCTATCCCACCCATGACAGAGACTGAACGGGAGTGAACGTCCAGTTGGTGGCGCAAGGTCTGCAACATGGGCGTGGACTTCATTGTGTGGCATTGGAACCTCCATTTTCCTGTTTTCTTCCCTGGACACATGTTGTGTAATGACACTGGTGCAGCACGCCAAACAGCTGATATGCCTCCCAAATATAGTCAGTCCCAGCTGTCATACCCCAGGCTACCATGAAGTTTTCCCCAAACACCGGCGACTCCCCCACCCCGAAGTAGGAGAGCAGTCCATATGATGCTCGATCCTCCTCCCCCTGGCTGGCCAACTTCCCAGGCTCATTCCCAAACCCGAGTCATCAGCGTCACAAGCAGTACTGTTGTGCTGGTGGCTCAGCTAAATACTGACTCCTCAGTATATACTACAGAATAATATTCTGCATTTCATGTAAACCGTGGAATATTATTCCACAGTTCATGTCAACCAAGGAATAATATTCCGCGGTTCATATCAACTAAGGAATAATATTCCACAGTTCATGTAAACTGTGTAAAAATATTCTGTAGTTCATGTAAACCACGAAATAATATTCAGCAGATTTTCTATGGTTTATATAACATTCTGCAGCAAATTCCACAGAATCACGGAAAAATTGGGGCCTTGGTCTCTGGCCTGGTCCCACAATACATTCTGGTACTGGACTACATGGACTAGATTATTAATGGCCCTTATTGCCAGAGTAGCCAAAAGTAGACCTCTTGCCCAAGTGATCCAATCGCCTGGACCTTGGCTGGTGGGAGAGCACTGAGTCTGGGCTTCTTGGTGCGGTCATGGGCACATTGATGACCACCGAGTCAGCCTCGGGTTGCCCCCCAGAAGCAGGGTTTGTCGGTGGGGGCATGATAGAGGTGGTCCGCCATGTGGGCACTGCCGGAGTAGTAGAGGGATGGTTCCATGCCACCCTGGTGACATCATTGTACGAGTCAATGGGGGCCATCAGGCTGGCATAGGTAAATGGCCAGCCGACGATGCTCTGGGTCTTTCTCCTCTGTCTCCCAGCCCATAGTGATCTGGATGTGCCTCATGATGTCCAGGGTCATCAGAAGAAGACATGGAGACTGCCTTGGGTTGTTTCCCCACCCCAGATGAGTCCCCTGTCAGAAAGGAAGAGTCTGAATAATCAGGATCCTCTTCCTCATCATTGTGTGGCTCGCTGTCTGGAGACTGAAGCCGGTCTCAGAGTCCGCCCGAACTGGTGTCAGACTTGGCACCTGTCCTGTGATCTTCACTGGTGCCTGCCCTTACAGGATCCGCAGGCGGCTGGGCCCCAGCTGGTGGCAGGGAGATGCCGGCAGTGGACCCGCTGAGACAGCTTCTGCTGCTGCAGAAGAGCCCACCAAGAGTTAAAGAGGGCATTAATATCCACTGGTGGAGGACAGTTATAGACCGGGGGATAATTGTAGGATGGTGCCTTATCACAGTAACCCTGTGGTGGGCCAGACGGAGCCGGCATCAAGTACACCGGCGAAGGTCCAGCAGGTGCTGTTGGAGGAGTCAGTGCAGGATCTGGCTGAGGCAACACTGGTGGCAGCCCAGTGGGCTTTGGCTGTGGGAGCTGGGGAGCGGTGTCCACTGGTGACAGCAAAGGAGAAATTGGCATAGCTGGGGACAGAGACCTCATAATCGAATGCTGAGGTGTGAATGGGTGTGGAGAAGCATCCGTAGCCTGCAGCGGGCATTGCCTAGCAGGACTGGTGCTGGCCCCCGAGGAGGGGACTGACGTAGGCATTGCCTTGGCCGGGGGGGGGGGCAGCAGCTGAAGAACCAGCACCCAAAGAACCATCACCGGATGAGTCACCTGGCTGAGAGCCCATGGAGGAAAGGGGTCTCAGCAACAGGGGCTAGGAGGCAGGAGACGAAGTCCCCTGCCCTGAGGAGCCGCCACCCGCCATCGAGATAAGAGTGGGTGGCGGGGCCACTGGTAGCCTGGAAGAGGCAAGAGCTGGTGGGGCCAAGGAGGCCAACCCATGGGAGAAAGACCCAGATGTAGTCGAGGGTTTGTGAGGAGACCATAAGTGGGAAGTTAGCCGGGCCCGATCTTTCTATCAGTGTTTGTGCTTCCCGCTGGACCTTTTACTGGGGCTAGAGGAAGAAGATGCCCCTGAGGACTGAGAAGAAGTCAAAGAACTCCTGGCTTGTAGCTCCTGTTCCATTGTGATGAGCTTCTGCTTTAGAAGGTGGCTCTCCACAATTTTCAGGGGACGTCTCTGTGTGGCCTGGTTAAATTTCTAGCAAATCTGGCAGGCTTCAGTGTTGTGACTGGGGACTAGGCACTGAATGCAAGCAGAATATCTGTTCTTTTCTGGAATCTGTTTGCCACAGGCACACTTCATGGAGTGGTTGGAAAATGAGGCAGGTTAAGAAGACATAAACGGTAGCTGGCCGGTGCTGCTGAGGGTTGAGGCACTGGATGCCACACCTCATGCCACGCCGGAGATCCAGGTTGGGGAATGAGCCTGGGTTGGCAGAGGTTGGTGGGGAGAGGAGGAGAGGATGCAGTGGCTGCCAGCCGTTCGCCTCGGGGAGGGGAGGAACAGGTCCCTTGAAGCTCGGCTGCCCCTGGTGGAGGCCAGGGTGGATGCGTCACTCTGAGGACCACAGGCGCTAGGCCAAGGGAGGGTTGAAGAGACCTAGCTGGAGCTGTGGTACCACGTGCATGCGTCACCACTTCCAGGTTTCGGGCGCAGGACTCTCTGGGGCAAAAACAGAGGAAAAATATGGGGGCCACCTGGAATGAAGCCTCCAGACGAGCTCAGGGGATCTGCTGGGGTGCGCCATAAGCTCCCGAAGAACCCGGAGACCGGCAGGACTAGCAGACACTGAGAGGTAAGCATGTTGAAAGGAGGATAAATAGAGTTAATAAAAAAAAAGAAGACATAAACCTAAATCTGGTAACACTGAAAAATCAATGTTAATACTTTGAAAAGAAAAGAAAATTAAAAGGCATGAAGCATGGGAAATATGAACAGAAAGCTAGCTGTGGGTGTCAGTGGTCTGACATACACAGGTCGATGGCAGGAAAGAACTGAGAAGGGTGTGGGGACCACCACATTTATAGTATAGGCCGATGCTGACAGAGTGACGCAGTAGTGGGCGGTCCTCATGGTACACTGCTAGCTAGAAAGGTTTCTGTGTGGTCCTGGCGTCTGGTGGCTTAATTCTACTGGTGATTGCCTACTGCAAGAGCCTCCCTTGAAGAAATATCCCTGGTGTCGATGGAATCGCCAGCCATGAGAGGTCCGGTAGTCACCACAGGAGTGAACCTTTAGGGACTGAGGTCTCAAGTTGCAGGACTAATGATGTTGAATATATCCACGATGTCGAAGGACAAATGGCGGCCTAGAGGGTCCAGCGATGAGCCTAAGTGGCCTGCCCCATCCACAGGTGTCAATAGCTCAGATGCCGATGGATCTTCATCGCAGAGGCTGGTAAAGAATACTACCAGAATCGTACCTTGTGGGGAAGAAGGTGCTGGATGGCAGAGCACATCATCACTGATGCAGACAAATACATGGCTCTCGTTGGGCCCAGGATGAACAGTGAATGGAGAAAGAACTGGGGGGTCCCTGCCCAGGAGAGAAGAGATCCAACAAGGTGCCAGGCCCAGGGGTCCTGGGGGCCAAGGATGGCGGCACGGAGAGGCTGTTCCCACAGAGAGCTCTCTGCCATCGGACAACCCACAACATGAGCTGGAGTTGACTGAAGATCTTGAGAAACAGTGGACCTAACAGCTGCAGGCCAGGAGAATCCACCGCCGTCGCTGAAGACAGACAAAGCGGTAATTAAAGGCGTGAACACTGTGACAAAAGGCATTTGGCCAGCAGAAAACACTGTTAAAAGTGAGAAAAGAATAAAATTGAAGATTTGGATAATACTGTGGATTTAGGATAGCAGAAGGCATACGCCATGTTAACTGTCCCTGCTACTCAGTGGTAGTAATTACAAGAGTTACCATCCTGGAGGAATTTGTCCAGTCTAACTTTAAAACTGGTAAGGTTAGGTGCTGCAACAATATCCTCTGCTAACTGGTTTCACATTCTAATTGCTCTGGGCAAGAAGGCATATTTCCTAAGATTAGTTCTAAGTGTGTTGCCTATTAGTTGGCGTTTATGGCCTCTCAAGTAACGGTCATGGTCCTTAAACTTTAGACCCAACTCATTAAATAGCTCTGTATCTTCCAGTAATGCACAAAAATTAAAAATCCCCTCAATCTCCTTTGACTTAAAGAGCAGTTTTTTATTTCTTTACAACCACCCCCTTAACTGATTTGGTAGCTTACCCTTCGGCACAATGATGCTTATGTAAGGTGTAATTTTTTGAGCACTTAATTTCTTGTAATAACACTGGTTCCTAGTATATAGTACTCCTGTCTTAAGTTATTTTTGTCAAAATGCATGACTACAAACTTTCCTAAGCTGAAATGCATATGGTTGTTTTTAGACCATTCCACAATACTATTTAAATTGTTGATCACACTGATCCTACCAGAGCTGCTATCAACTAATCCATCCAATTTAGTGTCATCTGCAAATGTTATAAGTTTAGTGTTTATATAAAGTTTTATATAAGTTTATTGTCACTGATTAACTGGAGGTCTTGAATGAAAATGCTGAACAGCATTTGGCAGTCGACTGAAGCAGCGATGTCTCCATGGAGCCCAATGCACGATGGTCGATGGTGGGAAAAGAACTGAGGAGGGCACGAGGGCTGCCCATTCTTACAGGATAGGGCAACGTCGGCGTATGACATCAGAGTCGGCGGCCCATAGTAGAATACTAGAAAGGTTTCCACGTGGTCCCAGTGCCTGACAGCTATAGTTCCATAGGTGTGGGCTGCTGCAAGAGACATCCCTAAAGTACAATCCGTATTTATTGCATAAGACCCTCTCTAATAGTTCATGATGACTGTATATGTACCAAATTGTTCACTGATCCTCAAAATACCTGATGCGTATGTGTTTTTGCAATAGAATCTTAGCAAACTGTAGTTCCATTAATATAAAAATGAAATGTACAAGACTGATTATAGCGTTGATTGTACTGTACATTGTCTAATTCCTCAAAAAATGTATTTGAATAAAAAGGACAGCATTTCAGGCAATTGAAGCTCTGTTAAAAAGTCACAATTGGGGTGCTAATGAGCATGATTGAGTAAGGACGCTTTTCTCCCTCACTCACAAACCATCAAGAAATGTAAGTTTAAATCTACTTGTAATCAACTTAAAAGTAAGAGAAAAGTAGTCTCACCTTCCTAGAAGAGATCATGAATGATTATCTCACCCCGGCTCCGACCAAAAGTGCATATATTGCAGGCAAGAATCAGAAAACAACCCGCCAGCAACATAGTGTCGAAATGCAGGGCCCATCTCACTCTCCACGGTTGAAGTATGTGCCATGGGCCGAGAGGTCACACAACAAGTCCTGGCCGATTTGGAACCTTGACTCCCAGCCTGGCGTCCAATTTCGACCGCAAGCTTCAGGAGCTTGTAGATCTACATGCCTCGCATGCAACCAGATTAACTGATATGGAGTAAAGAATATCTGATGTCGAGGATGCCATGGCTCCGGTCCCTGAAAAAATTGCAGCATTACAAAGGGAATTAGCGGATTTCAAAGATCAATTTGATTATCAAGAAAACTACCAACGACTGTTAAATCTGCGACTTCGGGGTTTGCTGGAGGGGTTAGAGGGCACTGATGTTTTGGAGTTCTGTGCACGGACCCTGCCTGAGAATTTGGGATCATCCCCTAAAAATGGTAACATGAAACTGGAAAGAGCTCATCATGCGGTGCTTCCCAGGCCACCTCCAGACCAACCGCCAAGGCAGATAGTAATGCGGTTCCACAATTTTCAGGACAGGAGATGGTATTGAAAGATTATAGAAACATGTCTAACTTGCAATATAAAGGATATAAGCTCAACCTTTTCCAGGATTATTCTGCCTCACTACTGAAAGGTGCCAAGCCTTCAACTTGGTGATGGCGCAACTGCGGGAGGCTCAAGTTGAATGCTTCATGCTATATCCTGCCACTCTTAAAATTAAATATGAAGGGGCTACATACTCCTTCTGGGAGGTGCAGAAGGCGGAGGTCTTTGTAAAGGATCTTAAGAAGAAACTGGGGTAAGATGATTTACATTCTAATGGAAGGTATGTTCCGCTGCAGAAGATGGTGGGTCTTGGCCAGCTACTGTTTAGAGTTATGCCCCACACTGCATCAAGTTTCAAGGTACTGTTGTATTACTACTGTGTTAGATTATTGTACCTGCAGAGTGTTGGAACGTTTGGAAATATTCATTGCAAGCTGTTTTTTGTCTACTTTGTTACATACTGGGCTCTGGAATTGATATATAGATACTGGCTCAATACTGCCTGGATTTGAGGGCCCACACGTGGAATGGCCACTTTGGCTACTGCATTGGAAAAGTGGCGATCAACGTTTTCTATCTCAGGAGAAGGAATTGTTTGCATCTGCCACTAGAGGCAGTCTTGCCCTACAAAGATTACAGGGACTTCCATCTTGCCTGAAACTTGACTCTGGGACCATTTTGAAGAAACTTATATCTGCTAACAGAGGTCCGGGTTGGGGGCTATGGTGCCTAGGGCTGGCTATAATGGAGCTGCGCATGTACTGTGAGCTCAAAGGGTGTACTGTGTCATAGTAAGGTAACCAAGACCAGGATAAAGCAAATTAATGATGGCTTTCTTGATGGGGAGGGGGCCGGGGGACGCATTCTTACCAAATTTTGGGGAGGGTGTGTAAAATCCTTGCTTTACGCAATTCTAGTTACAAGGTGGGGACAGCTTGGGTTCTTTCTTTCTTTATAAAGGCTTGAATGGGAAAAGAGGGAGAGGGTAGAGGAATTGTTTTGGGGGTGTATTTACTGTAGTTACTATGTGTTATTTGTTATATTGCTGTATGTTAACTATGCGATCCAGACATGGTTATGGAACATCAGATGAACATTATGATATACTGAAGGGGACTTGGACAAAGGGGAATCGAGAGCTGGAGGGAAAATGACTTAAAACACCATGGCTAATCCCATATGACTTTCTATAGTGTCTTGAATGTGAGGGCTCTCCACCCCAATTAAATGTACCATGCTGTTAACTGCTCTCAAACGTCAGAATGTAAATGTTGCATTGTTGCAGAAGACCCACCTCACTGCCAGAGCATACCAAGTAAAAAAAAAAAAAAAAAAAAGCTGTGTCAGGGAGTGCTTTGCAGCATCCTTTACCTCTCATAAATGCGGTGTGGCGATGCTACTGCACAAGCAATTCCCATTCAAAGTGAACAGAGTAGTGGCAGGCCCCGAGAATGGTCAATACGTTTTTTTAGTGGGAGAATTTATGGGGGACACAATAACATTTGGAAGCGTGTATGCACCTGCAGTACATGACGCCACATTCTATCGGTCCCTTGCTGCGATTCTTATGTCAGAACAATTTCCAGGACTGGTCTTAGGAGGGGATCTAAATCGTTTAATGAACCTCACGCTGGACCATTCGGGAGGGAGGGAGGGGTATGTGTGGGGGAGCTATTAAGGCTAGGATGGCAGGGATGGCTGACCTGGATCTTATTGATGTCTGGAGAATGGCCAATCCTAATGGGCGAGAATATACATTTTTTTCCCACCCTCATAAAACGTGGTCGAGATTGGACTATGTTTACATTCCAAGGACGTGGTATTTCAGACTGCTTCAGATTAAGTATGGTCCAATTCATATTTCTGACCATGCGATGGTACTAGTGTCTTTAAGAATACGGGAGGAAGGGATTGGCCCTCCAGCATGGCGGTTCCCTAACTATCTATTAGCCAACAAGGCATTCAGGGAATATTTACAGGACCAACGGAAGGAATATACACAAGATAATCTGGAAACGGCCTCCTCCAAAGCTACATTCTGGGATGCCGGAAAGGCATACATGAGGGGGCTCCATCACTGGTTTTGTGGCACATCATAAACAAAAGGTCCGGGACAGGAGGGAAAACCTCGAACAACGCTTGACGGTTCTGGAAAGAAGGGCAACATTGGGTGAAGTGGGAGAGGTTGCCCTCCCCCCCGATTATTAACAGTAACAAGGGAGGCCCTAAATAATTTATTACTGGAAGAGGCAAGAAAAACCTGTTTGTTTGTCCGAAAACACTTCTATGAATGGGAGAATAAACCCAGTACCATGTTGGCGAATCTAATAAGAGGGAAACGGAGTACACATTTGATCGCTGCTATTAGAAACCCATATGGTAAGATACAGGTGGATAAGAAGTTAATAGGGGACAGGTTTAAGAGTTTTTATGAGAACCTTTATCAAACGCAGATGGGGAATATACAGATTAATATGCAGACCTTTCTAGATGGGTTGGAATTACCTAAATTATCCACATCGAAACGAGAAAGGCTAAATGCTAATATTACAGAGGAAGAGATAGCTATGGCCATTACAGGGCTAAAAAGGGGCAAATCTAGTGGCCCGGATGGGTTCTCTGTAAAGCATTATAAGACCATGAAACCGCATTTACTTAAACACTTAGGGGCAATATTTGATGAAGTTAGGGAAGGGGAGGGGACACTACCCCAAATTTGGAAAGAAGCAGTTATCTGTCTGATTCCCAAAGAGGGCAAGGACCCGCTACGACAGCGTCATTTAGGCTGATCTCTAAATTCTGACTCCAAGATTCTCGCCAAGATATCGGCAAGCCGATTAGACAAGCTCTTACCAGAGCAAGTTCACCCAGACCAGACCGGGTTCATACGGAACAGGTACTCGTATCACAACATGAGAACCCTCCTGAATGTGATTTGGGGAGCATCGAAGGGACATGAGCCAGTCCATATACTGTCTGTGGATGCAGAAAAAGCCTTTGATCATGTTGAATGGCCATATTTAATGGAGGTTCTGGCCAGCTTTGATCTGGGTGATGATTTTATTCGACTGGTACGCTTAATGTACAATGCCCCTACGGCTATGGTACTGGCTAATGGTACTCTTATTGACAGTTTGGGGTTGCAGAGAGGAACCATGCAGGGATGTCCTTTGTCTCCCCCCCTGTTCGCCTTGGCCCTGGAGCCCTGGCTGTTGCAATCAGGAAACATCCTGAGATAGAGGAGCAAGCAATAATGGGAAGAGCACACAAACTTCTTTGTATGCTGATGATATGCTTTGTATATTACCAGACCAGACCAGTCCATGCCACCACTCCTTCGCTAATAGACCAATTTTCTGCATTCTCTGGATATAAACTGAACCTAAATAAGCCAGAGGAGCCGAGAATGGGGGAGGGGGGGAGACGGAAAATACAAACGGGGTGTTTTGGAAGGTCAGTAATTCATTTGTCTATCTGGGTATCAGAGTTGGCAAAACATAAAGGCCCTGCATGAACTAAACTATACCCCATTGATACATACCGTTGTAGCTGATCTGGAGAGGTGGGCCAAATTGCCAATGACATGGCTAGGCAGAATAAATCTGTTTAAATGAATGCCCTTCCACAATTATTATATGGTATGCAGATGTTACATGGGACTTACCCGCAGATATAAAGCAATTGGAAAGGGCATTTTCAGATTTTTTATGGCAAGGCAAGCTACCATGAGTGAGCCTCGCCCGGTTAAAATCCTCAGTTGAGAAGGGAGGCCTGCAGTTCCCGGAGCTTAGAAACTATCACCTTGCCATACAGTGTCGGTATTTACAGGACTGGGTGGGTAGGCCGTTGGAGGCGGGCTGGCTGGACTTGGAGGACAGAGGGTGCACTGGCCGGGTGACTGCTTACCTGGTGGGGAGAGGTCATAAGGTGTATTTGGCCTTACCCAAACTGAACCCCATGGTCCGGTCGGTATTGGATGGTTGGGGACACCTGACCAGATGGGAGGGGGTGGAACAGGGGAGACTTTGCTTCTTCTGATTGCAGGGAACCCTTTCCTTATTCCACGGTTGGCAGACCCAGGGTTTAGGGAATGGGAGAAGAAAGGAGTAATGTGTCTAAAGACTTGTATACTAGAGAGGATTAGACTGCTTTGACCATATCAGGGATAAGACAGGGTTGGGGCACCAACATTTTGCTGCCCTTCCAGCTTCAAGTATACTGCAACTTTCATGGCGAAAGCATGGTTTGGACTCTGCATGGGAACAACTGAAACAGCTGATACAGATCGGTAGGCATAATCCTAAAGGCACTATACATAGAGTAGCTGAGGCTGGGAGACAGTCGCTGCCGGATCAAACACAGAAAACAAGACAACTCTAGGAGAGGGATATGGGAATCCCATCATGCGGAAGACACTTGGAAGGTGATGACTCAGCTGCACCAGGGCATAATGATCTGTAATAAGTACAAAGAGTCCTTTTACAAATTTTGTCATAGATTATACTGTCCACCCTGAGGGTCAAATAAATTAAACCTTTGGTTTCTCCAGTGGCCTCGCTGTAATGTTGGGTTGGCCTCCTATTATCATTATTTCTGGTCCTGCTCACTTTGCAGGAATTTTGGAGGAAGTGGGAGACGGAGGTCCGAGCACTTGCAGGCAGGGGACTTCACATTGCCTATAGTAATGTTGTTCGAATCGAGGAGGTGAGTGAGGCTGACTGGGCCCTCTGCCTAGATGGCTTAGGGTAGCGCTGTGATGGCCAGACATTGCATTTTGAATACATGGGTATCTGCAGCTAAACCCACCATACAACAATGGAAAGCATTAATCCTGCAAGCCTTACTCTAGAAAGGCTTACCTATGTAATGCAGGATAGAGAATTATTCTATAATACTTGGCAACCATATCTCAATGCTCTAACACCTGCAGAGAGCTTGACACTGGGGAAGGATGGATATAGGTGGGGGAGGGGAAGTGACCGTACTAACTTGAATGATAATGAAATAAGCTAATTAAATGCAAGTTTCCCCATTAACTATACAAATGATGTTCTTATTCTATGATCTGTAATACTACTCAGATTTTTGTGATTACTGGATCTCTGTGTATATAAGTTAAACACTGTTTTTATCTGTCTGTGTATGTTGTCATTGACTTGCCAGGGTTGCCTGGCTTGTTTGTTTGTTTACTGGAAAACTTGAATAAACATATGATGCAAAAAAAAAAGCCACAGTTAAGAATTGCCTGGAAAGGAGCAACTGCCTGCTTTGTATCAGTACTACAGTCACAATTAAGAATTGCCTCACCCTGCATGGTACATTCCCATGTTTCACCTTCATTTGCAGCACGTTTTGAGGCTATGCTTTTCAGCTTGTATCACTTGCACTAGTTTACAGTCACTGTTCGGAAGTCAGCCTATGTGTTTTGGAACATCTGGCCAAACTGTGCTCACGAGCCAACCTCGTGACTTAGTAGCTACTTGTGGCATATTGTGACAGTCTTCTAGCAAACTGTTGGTTTTGCTTACATCAGATTTTTAAACTTTGTTTTGCCCTTTTTCACTTACCCATTGGTTGCATCATCTGCTAACTCTGTGTGACAGTTTCACTGCTGTGGCTAGATTAAGACTGTGTTATAAAGGGTACTTGCAGCGTGTTTCTCTGTCTCGATAGTGTTTGTGCGCACAAACGCTGAGACGCTTTTCTGCCATTCTGTGTCTCCTTCCTGACTGATTGTTGTGTGCTGAATCTTCGTAATAAAAGTACTTGTTAACAAAACCTGTGTTGGCTGAAGTGCAGTGCTTTAAGCATGGGTGAGTAGCCCTAGTTTTCCTTTTTTGCTGTGACTGCCTCCCATGTATATAAATTGCAAACAAATTTCAAAAGAAAAAAGAAAAGGATGATTCATAACAGAAGCATTCATTACATAAACATAAACAGAGCCCCCCCCTCACACACACACACACACACAATCTTTAAAGTGAAATGTTTCATTTACTGAAAACCAGTGATAGAGAAAATCTTATCATTATAAGATGATGTCAGGAGCAGAGTAAATCCCAGGACTCATGATTTAGAATAACTAAAATATGGTACCAAAAAGTAACTGCTGTACAGGCAATCCATTTTGAAAGCTTAATTTTGTGGTTTACCTTCTGTCTTCATGAGGGATATGCAACATAAGTAGGGTAGGGATACATTCCAGCTGTTAAGCTTGGATGTGTGTCTCTACTCAAGTTGGGTAAAGCCACTGCCATGTGGCAGGAGTGGGGACCTCAAGTCTGTTCCACTGTCACGTTACTACAGTATGTTCACCGAGTAATAAATTTCCTTTATACAGTAGTTTTTTTTCCCCTTACAACCTTGTTGGATGAGAAAGCTGAAACATTGGCCATTCAGAGGATGTTAGGTCTGATAAAGCATATGGTATATATAGTAACAGGGATTTTCAAAGCATTGGATGCAGCACTTATGCTTATTTTCAAAGTGTGTTGCATCCAGTTAAATACATCAAGATGTTTGTGTCATATTTACAAACATCCTGATGCATCTGCAACACTTGCCGAAGTTTACAGCAAAAAAAAAAAAGATGCACGCGTCAATATTCTGACATGTAAGTCATTATGGGAGCACAAGTCACAGCAATTGCACTTGTAATTCTTTCAGCATGGGTGAGTAGCACCACTATATAACTCACATCACTATAAATACTATAACAAACTGATGTATAGACACATACATTACTTCTCCTTCCTCATCCAGAAGGTATCCTCTGTTCAGATGTGTGTTGTAGTCAATTGCAGCCAATTTACTACGTGCCTCAAATGCTTCATATCTGTGAAAATGCAAAATGCCACTAGTAAAAAATCAATTATTTGGAATAGCTATACTTTGCTATACATGAACAGAGAACAGGGAAATGTTCTAGAAAGTAGGTGGTGGTCCTCACCTCCAGATGGAAACTGCAAATCAAGTTTTTCATTCCAGTACACTTGCTAAATAGCATGATACTTTTTACTGGATCAATACAGATGAAGGGGGCTGGGTGGCCTGAAAGCTTGTGTAACGTAGCATCTATGCACAATCTCTCTACTGGTCCAGTAAGAGGTATCACATTATTTGGCGTCTAGTTTACCAAGCACCAAAATGGTTATGAACATTTGGTTAGAAATTAAGAGGAAAGCTGACCACTACAGATAGCTTCAGGCACAGGTGTTTCAGTTGCCTCCAATGTATTCTTACTGCAGAATTCACATTTGCCAGGTACACTTCAACATTTTATATATTTACCTAAGTAATCTATATTTTCCTTAGAACAAAATAAAACTTTAATTATATTCATAATCTATTATCTATTACTAACAAACATGGTCTGGCCACCTCTGTATAAACTACGGTTTTGAGAGACATTTATGAACCATGCTGTGCCACAGAATTTTAGTCTTTTTGAATAGAGTAGGTATCAAACCTTTGTTACAATAATACAAACAACACATAAAATAGCATGTATAGCATTACTTGTTGGGTGATTGTATTAAACTCTTGCAGTCTACCTATCAACAACACAGTACACCCATGAGAAAACAGAACCAACCAAATGCAGGAATATTTATATAACCTACCTTTATTAAAGTGCCATAAACAGCACCAATTTCAAACATGCCAGAACCATGATATACAGTTGGTGGACAACATTGGGGGTGGGGGGGGAACATGCCTAACATTATGTTCAGCTAGAAGACAAAGCTTAGCATAACGTCCAGTATATCTGCATTTAGACGTATCACAGAATAACCTCATGAATTTCAATCAACTTTCCTGTGATATATCCAGCTATATACTGGGCCATATCGCTGGCTACCACCGTACATAGGTTCACAGGAAGCAAAGGGTTTATTACTCTGCTTACTGATGAAGACATAGTGTCATGCACTTGGATATAAGGCTAATCAATTCATGGCCTCAGATGTAGAGTGCCCTCAGGCATTATCAAAGACAGAAGCATCCATGTCATCTTGAACAACTGTTATGGCCAACAGCAAACACATATGCTGAGAATACACACCCCATAAGTGGGACTGCCTTTCAGGTATGTCTTACATAAGATTCTGGGACAGAACAAGTGCAGTGATATAAGGTTTAGTGCTGTACTTTTGATTGAGCATTCACTGGTAATAAGTAACTTCCAGTCACTGCATACTGTACATATTGTCTCAGCTTGTGCCTTGCCTCTTGGCTGTAACCTAAGCAAAGCCACGTTTGGGTCTCTGAGGATTGATCAACCATGCAACTGCATTACATATACAGGTGACTGGACCACTGTTGTCCAGTTCTGACTACAATTCTTCAGAAGACGGGGCCATGTCTTAGCTTTCCAGCTCCATTTTGGGCTTTTAGAAGCAGCAGATTTGGGAGAGGAACAGTGGGGCCAGAGTCTGAGGAGAGGTAGCAGAGGATTACAGCAAACAAACACAGAGATAATTTGCCCTACTACCCACCTACCCTTGTCTAGACCTAAATATATAGGCAATACAGTCTGACTGACACCTGAACTTCCTGTCAGGAACAAGAAGAGCGGGAACAACAAGTAACATTGATCTGATTTGCTTGTAATCCCCTACCATTCTATTATGAAGTAAGGAAGTAGAGTTAACCAAAGCCCAGTAGCACAGATAAGTAGGGGGAAGGGGAAGAGAGGAGAGAGAAGAAGGAAGAAAGAAAGGGAGAGAGAGAAAGAGAGAGAGAGAAGAGGATGATGGGAGTAATGCAGTGGCTGTGTGGCAGCTATCTTCAGGAGGACCTTCTGGATGCTACGGTGTTGCCCCTTCTGCAGACACCTAGCTGGGCCGAGGGAGGAGGCTGCTAGTCTCCAGACCGCGTTGGCTCAGATTCAGGGAGCCTCCTCCCCCAACCAGGGACCACAAAGTCTGCCACTGCTTTCTTGAAGGTTGCAAGGTGGGAGAAGCAGATGGACTACAGTGGGCTCAGGCAGGGTAAGGGAGGTGGGGTAGAGGCACATCCCTTTGCTGGGTGAACTATGGAACTCCTACACAGTCTTGGAGGAGCAGGAAGGTCCCTCAGTGGCACCCGACGTAGTGACCAGGGAAGTTGAGTGGGTGCTCCACAAGAGAGCCCCAAGGCAGGTTGGCAGGAAACCCCAGAGGAGGAGGAGGAAGAAAATCCTGCTGGAGGCCTCCATTGTCAGGGGGATTGATTTGGGGTCAAAATGCAAGGGATAGAGGGAGGTAAAGTGCCTACCCAGAGGCATGGCTCAGAGTGATGGAAAGCAGACCCTGAGGCTTGCCAGAGTGGTAGCAAGGTGGGGGGAGCTAGATGTCATTGTTCATCCGGGGACAAATGACCTGGCATCGGAAGAGGCAGGGTTGGAGGTAGTGCAGGAGTAGTTTAGGGAGTTTTGAGGTGGGGTCTTGGGCAGGTAGCACACTCTGTGGCCTTCTCAGAGGTACTACCTGTCCTTGGCAAGGGGGAGGCTAGGTAAGGCCGCATCAGGGACTTCAGAGCATGGCTGAAGGAATGGTGCAGTGAGTAGGGGAACTGGCTTATTTATTTATTTATTTATTTAAGAGTTTAACCAGGAGGGCATACTGAGCAGGGTTGCTCGATTCCAGATGTGTCCTGGGGGACAAGTCCCAATAAATAATACAACACAGTTTACAATAGTTTACATCACATGTGGCTGCAGGCCTGGACATTACAGACAATAAGTAGGTAGGGTCCAAGGAGACGAGGAAATACACATGGATACATTTACATAGGATACTGTCTGAGGCCACGTAATGGTGGTTAAGCAGAGGCCCATAGGGTAGGCACAGAATGGGAACTAGCTAAAGCAAGAGCAGCTGGTGAAGAAGTGTGTGCTGAGGAGGAGGTTGAGGTGATGGGGGCTAGCTGAATGTCTAATATCGGCAGGCAAGGTGTTCCAGAGCTTGGGGATATGGTATTTGAGGGCGGCTTGGCCATTAGTTGTGCGCATGTAAGGGACGCAGAGGAGCCTGTGGTCTGTGCTTCTGAGAGAGTAGACCGGTGGAGGTTGTGGTGAAAGGACAGAGGCCAGGTAGGGGAGAAGGGACTGGGACCAGAATTTGGCTGCAGTCCTAGCGCAGTGGATCAGTCTGCAGTCTTGAAGGGACGGCAGTGCTAGGGAGGTGTATATAAGGCACAGTGGCGGGTTGTTTGTGGGCAGTCCAGGATAAAGCGACAGAAGGAGTGAAAAAGGGTATCCAAGCTAGTTAGGGAGGAGGATGGAGCAGTGCCGTAGACTACGTCGCCATAGTCGAGTATTGGGAGGATCATCATTTGGACAATAGACTTCCGGGCTGGAGGCATCCTTTGTTCTGATATAGGGTGCCAAGTTTAGGGAGTAGTTTCTTGTGGATGGAATCAATATGAGTGGAGAAATCTAGGTGCTGGTCGAGCCAGACACCTAGGTATCTGAAGGTGGTGCATGCTTCCAAGGGGTTCCCGTCCAGTGTTTGGAAGGGGGGGGGCACGTGACTTGGCGGAAGAGTCTTTGCTGTGAGCCCAAAGTTAGCGAAACAGTCTTCTTAGGGTTTAGGAACAGCTGGTTGCATTGGAACCAGTGCTGGATGGCTATGAAATCCAGCCGTAGTAGATTAGCCACATCACTTGTGAAGGGGCCCGTGGCATACAGCACTGTGTCATCCGCATACATATGGATGGATGAGTGAAGGCAGGCTGATGGAAGACCATTTAAAAATATGGAGAAGAGCAGTGGACCCAGGACTGAGCTTTGGGGGACGCCGGTAGTAACTGGTAGGGGACTAGAGATGTGGGAGGCGATTTTAACAGAATGGTGCCTACCTACCAGGTAGTCGTGAAACCAGCTGGAGGCTGGTTTGGAAAGGCTGGCAGCTTTTAGTTTAGATAGGAGAAGAGTATGGGAGATGGTGTCGAATGTCTTGGCCAAGTCAATAAAGATGGCCAAGGTGATGTGGCCATTGTCCATACCGGTGAGTATGGCATCAGTGATTCTTAGTAGGGAAGTGACAGTTGAATGCGATTTGCGAAAGCTGGATTGGTATGGGAAGAAGAAGAAGGAGGATGCATCTAGGTATGGAGAGAGTTGGGCAAGGACAAGACATTCCTGTAGTTTGGCCAGGATGGGGAGGAGGAAGACGAGGCGATAGTTACCCGGTGAGGAGGGGTCCCCACCTTTAGGGAGGGGTATGACCGTAGCCTGCTTCCACTCAGTTGGTAGTTTGGCTAGTGAGAAGGAGAGGTTGAAAAGGTCAGCTAGTGGGGTGACTATGGCGGGGGTGGACAAGTATGACATCTTGGTGTCCAGAGCCGAGGGGCATTTCCCTTTATTAGAGTTCAAGGCCCGTAGGGATTTGAGTACTTCGGCCACGGATACAGGGTGAAAGGAGAAGCTGTATGGCCGGCAAATGTGCTCTTGGTGTGGGGTACTTGGAGTGGGCAGGTGCTGGCGTGTCGATAGGAGAGAGTCTGCGCAGCTGGAGAAGTAGGCATTGAAAGCGGTGGCAACCTCACAGGGGTCAGAGATGGTAGTTCCCTGTATGGACAGTGTCGGTGAGGGTGGTTGGGCTTGGGAGGGGGCCAAGAGGGATTTGAACGATTTCCAAAAGTTAGTCAGGTGGTTAAGGTTTGTACTGAAGGCTGATAGGAAGTAATTCTTTTTGGCCTGGCGAATGTGTTTGGTGCAGTAGTTGCAGCGGGCACAGTAGCATTGGAGAGATGCCTGGGTGCCCAGTTTCATGTGGGCTTTCCACGAGTGGTTCCTAGAGAGACACTGGCTGATAATATCAGCAGTGATCCAGAGAAGGTGGGCACCTCTGACTCTTTTTGCACGCAGGGGGGCATGGTAGTCCCATACTTTTAGGAATCTGGCCTTGAAAGTTGCGAGTGCGGAGTCAATAGATGGAGCTGCTGGGATGAAGGACCAGTCTACTCATCCTACATCTTGCAAGAGCAATACTAGGTCTAAGGAATTATATGACCTTGTGAGCAGTATTTTGGGGGGGGTGCAGTGGGCCTGTGCACTTTCCTGACCATGTAGATTATATGGTGGTCACTTAGGAAGTCAGGGAGCAAGCCCGCTCTTAGAATCCTGTGGGGGTGGGAGGATAGGACCCAGTCCAGGAGTGAGTGATTATGCGTTTTGTTGTTCAGCCGGGTGGGGTCTGCGATTTGTTGGGTGAGGTTTAATGCCTTGATTTTGGTCCTGAGCTGGGCATTTTTTTGGGCGAGCTAGTTGAAGTTAAAATCGCCGGGGGCGTGAAGCTCACCTCCAGAAGCTGAGGTCTTTAGCATGTCCAGGTGGTTTAGGATGTCAGACTGGGGGGTGCCGGGGGTGCAGTAGGAGCCTGCAATGTACACTGGGGTGGTGTGCGGGAGTGAGAGTTTGATTAGAAGAGAGTCGATGTGGGCTGTAGGGGAGGGGATCTGCACCAAGATAAACTGTAGCCTGGAGGAGATATACATGGCAGTTCCCCCTCCTCTCTTTTTCCCTTGCCGATCATGTCTGATGATTGAGTAGCCAGGGATGGATACCTCAGCGTCAGTGTGGTGTGGTTTTAGCCAGTTTCAGAGAATCAGGATATCAGGGCGAAGAGATAGAGCAATGGGTTGCAGCGCGGTTATCTTGTTTAGTAAACTGCAGGCGTTGAGGTGCAGGAGCCTGAGGCCTTTTGGAAAAGCAAACGGAATGGACGGGTTTGGGGGGGTCCAGGGTTGGCTTCAGTATCCCCTGCCAGGAGGAGGAGCAGTACAATATACTGTTTGGTTTTATGCCAGAAGGATTTGGGTCTGGGGGCTGAGGTGGGACCTGGGGAGGTGGACGGAGGACTATATAGGGCTGGGAAGCGGAGGACCGTATGACCTGGCTGGAAAGAGGGGGGCAGGATGGTAATGCTAATGGCCCAGTCGTGCAAATGAACATGGGATAGCTGGTGGGAGGTGTTGGCATAGGAGGGCTGGGGGATAATGGGGGGGACACAGGTGGGGGTGGTTGCCATTGCGGGTGGGTAGCTGGAGGAAGGAAGGCTAGAGGGGCTAGTGTGAGGAATAGCAAGGTTAGAAGAGGTAGAGCAAGGTGAAACAGAGAAATAGCGGCCACTAGAGGTTGCAGCTGATAAGCTGCAAATGGGAGAGTAGGCTGATAGGTTATGCAGTCACGTGAACGATCGCTATAAAAGTAGGAGCTTACCAAGGGTGGTGGTGGCAGGGCTCTAACTGCCTGAGATTCAGAGCCGCCACTGCTTGAGGCGTCCGTACCCTGTGTGTCTTTCTGCTTCGGGTGGGAGGGGCATACGTCAGAAGAAATGGCTGGGAGGGGCTTCACTGGGGACCGGGGCTCCACCTAAAGGAATGAGAGCCTGTACAAAAGTGACGGCCTGCACCCAAACTGAGAGGGAACTGTGGCTTCTGTTAGAGATTTAAATGCTTCATTGGCAAGCATTTAAATTAGCCATGCGGGGAGGTGGAAGGAGCCAGAAGAACAAACAGTGCCCTTCCCCACAAACTTAAGAGACAAATAAAGAATGCAAGGAGAGAAAGAATACCTGAATGGGGGCAAACAACAATGAAGGTTGTGGGATACAGGGCAAGAATAAAACTAAAGAACACAGTGGATTGGAAAAGGGAAAGCAAAAGGGAAAAGGGATAGAGGGTGGCAGCATAGCCTGGAAAGCCATGTGTGCAAATGCAAGAAGTTTGAACAACAAGGTTGCAGATCTGGAGGCCACCATGGTGGAAGTGGACCTGGACCTGGTGGCCACCATGAAGACCTGGATCAATGCAAACCAGGACTGGGACTGAACATATGCTGTGCAGAAAGGACAAAGTAGGTATAAAGGGGAGAGGAGTGGCTCTATTTGTAAGGGATAACATAAAAGCCACGGAAATACAGGGGGGAGTAGGGAGATGAGAAGATATTGTGGATCACTCAGAAAAGAAGGAAAGGGTCTGCTATTAGAACAGGAGTGATCTATAGACCTCCAAGAAGATGATGGAAGCAATCCAGAAGATGTCTCGCAAGGGGAAGGTACTGATAGTAGGAGACTTCAATCTACCGGATGTGGATTGGAATCTCCATGCTGCAGCTACAACCAGAAGTAGGTACATCCTGGCCTCCATGTAAGGGGAATTCCTCAGGCAATTAGTGTTGGAACCCACTCATGATGGGGCACTTCTGGATTTAGTGCTGTCAAATGGGGACAGTGTGACTGACGTCAGAGTGGGGGGACCACCCGAGAAAGTGACCACCGCACAGTATGGTTTAAGGTAAGGACCTGGTCAGAATCAAATCACACAAGGGTGAGGGTCCTTAACTTCAGGAGAGTAGATTTTAAGAAAATGGGAGAATACCTGAGGGAAGCCCTGGTGGCGATAGGAAAACTGGGGAGAGTCGAGGAAAGGTGGGCAAAAACAAAGGAGGGAATTAGGTTAGCTACAAACCTCTGTGTAAGGCAGGAGAGCAAGGATAAGAGAAAAAGACCACCTTGGTTCTCTGAGAAAGTAGCAGAAAAGGTAAGCGCAAAAAAAAAAAGGGGGGGGGCATTTAGAATGTAGTAAAAACACAGAAAAAGGGGATAGGGAGGCTTACCAAGAGAAACAAAGGGAGGCAGGGAAGGCAGTTAGAAGTGCAAAAGGCACAGAGGAAATGACTGCCAAGTCAGTGACAAAGGGAGATAAAGCATTTTTTAGATACAAAAATGAAAAAAGAAGCACAAAGGAGGGACAGTAAGGCTAAAAGAGGAGGGTGAATGAAGTGTGGAAGAGGACCACCAAAAAGTGGATTTATTAAACAACCGTTTCAGTTCAGTATTTATGGAGGAGGGAGAAGAAAACAGGCCAAGGGTAAATGGCAAGGGTATAAAGGGATGGGAAGTGGAGACAAAACCATTTACAGAAGAATGCTTAGGGAACTATCAAAGATAAAAGTAGACAAAGCAATGGGGCAAGACGTGGTGCACCTCAGGGTACTGAGGGAACTGAAAAAGGAGCTAGTTGTATCTCTGACAGCCCTTTTCAACATGTGATTAAAAACAGGGGAGGTACCCAGGGACTGGGGGATGGCAGATATAGTCCCACTCCACAAAAGTGGAAATAGGGAAGAGGCAAGAAATTACAGGCCAGTCAGTAGTAGGCAAGGTAATGGAAACACTATTAAAGGAAAGAATTGGGGAATACTTATTTATTTATTTATTTTTTTTATTTATTTCAATCTAGGATTATAGTACCTTTGAGCCGAGGCTCTTTTACAAATAATAATAATAATAATCTTTATTTATAATGCGCCTTTCAAAATCAAGGTGCAGTACATAATTAAAATAATTTCGTAATAAGACATCATGATAAAATAGCTAAAACAAGTTCAGTCAATCCATGTCGACACCATCCCCATATGCCTTATTCCATAAGTAAGTCTTCAATGCTTGTTTAAAGCCCCCTACAGTCATGCACTCCATAATCCAATGGGGTAGAGAATTCCAGAGGGTCGGTGCCACGAACATAAAAGCCCGGGCCCCAGAAGATTTTAAAACCACCCTTGGAATCTCCAGCATCCCCTCATTGGCCGAGCAGAGCGGTCACTCCTGGAGGTAAGGAACCAGAAGCTCTTTCAGGTAGTCACAGCCCAGTCTGTGTAGGGCTTTGTAAGTCAGTAAACCGACTTTAAAGGTGATCCACCACTGAACCGGCAGCCAGTGCAGTTCACACAGCACCGGCGTAATGTGGAAAGAACGAGGAATCGCCATCAACAACCGGGTTGCGGAGTTCTGCACCAGCTGTAAGTGGCGGATATCAACCCCTGGAAGCCCAAAGCAAAGGGAGTTGCAGTAATCCAAACGCGAGGGCACAAAGACGTGGATCAATGTAGGCAAGTCCCCAGACGGAACAAGGTGCTTCATCCTAGAGATGTTCCTCAGATGGTAAAAGGATAACTTAGCGACAGCCAACACCTGAGAACGTAATGTCAGCCAGTCATCAAGAATCACCCCTAGGTCGCACGCACCTGTTCAGAGATAGGGAGCTCAACATTCCCAAGGAATAAAACTGTGGGATGATTTGCTCCCCACCCCCCCCATCCGGCGACCAGGATCCACAACCATCACCTCCGTCTTCCCAGAATTCAACTTCAGCCAGCTGGACCTCATTCAACCTTGGATCTTGCCAAGGCAGTTATTAAACACTGAGAGTGCTCCATTCTGGTCTGGTGCAAAAGACAGGTAGAGCTGGGTATCATCGGCATAACAATGAAACTCCAGCCCATACTGTCTTACAATGTCTCTGCGGGTAAGCATGTACACCGCAAACAACATGGGAGGCAGCACTGAGCCCTGAGGCACCTCACAGGACAGAGAGGTACAAAGAGAGACAAAGGTTCCACGTCAGCGGTGCAACAGTCATTAGTTACAAACATAGTCATTGACTTACAGACATGTAATAACCAGTACAAAGACTTGAGCTATGAGCAAGACAAGGGAAGGGGTTGGTGGGAAGTGAGGGTAGGAGATCGGGGAGGAGGTGCTGGGGTAGGGGAGTATGGGAGGTGGTTGGGGAGGGCAGGAGTGAAGATACGGGGAGGGAGGTGGGCGGGCGAGACAGTGCAGCCAGGGCCTTGTCGAGAATATGACAGGTAAGGTGCTAGAGGTGCAAAGACTGATTGTAAGTGCTGGGTGCTGGGGCATTTACAGCTGGAATGGTGGAAATGTTAAGATGGGCAATCGCAGGATACAAGCAGTGAGAGGTGCAGCTTGGGCTTGAAAGAGGCCAAGAGTTGGAGCGGTCGCTATGTCTCTGCCAAAAGAGTTGAGCCAGTTGGATGCCCACTAGGCAAATGATCTTTGTCCTTGGGTCATGCGACATCATGGGATATGTAGTAGATGGGAATTGGATCTCCTTGTAGTGACGTTCCTATGTCTAGGCTTAAGGAGGGCACAGACACCAGGTGGGGCAAGCCCCATTATCATTTTCTTGGCCATGATGCAGGTTTGGTATTTTATGCATTTGTCCAGTTGAAGCCATCCAGATTGGGAATAAAGGTCACATGTGTGGGTACGGTGATGTGAGCCAGTGATGAGACGACAGGCCTTATTCAGGGAGGTCACAATACATTTGAGAGCAGTGGTAGTTGCAGACCCATATATGATAAGACCATAGTCTATGATGCTGACGATGGAGCTTTGGACGGCCACTGACAGTGCTTCTGGGGTTAGGTGTTTCCTGTGCCAGAATAATATGCCTAACCTCGCATTGGCAGACTTTGCAACATTACTGATATTGACAGTGTATGAGAGGTGGGGATCAAGGGTGATGCCGAGGTACTTGAACAATTGTGTTTGCTCTAGGATAGCTCCTTGTTCAGTTGCAATGGAGAGGTGGAGTTGTTTGTTTTTGTTAGTTACAAATAACCTGCAGGATCAGAGGCAGCATGGTTTCACAGCGGGGAGGTCCTGCCAGACAAACCTGATCGAGTTCTTTGATTAGGTGACCAGGGAAGGGGATCAAGGGGGAGTGGCTGATGTGGTCTATCTGGATTTCAGCAAGGCCTTCGACACTGTTCTACACAGAAGGCTGTTAAAAAAGCTGGGAAGCCTAAACGTAGGTCCTAAGGTAGTAAAATAAGTGGAAAATTGACTGGGCAGTAGAAGTCAGAGGGTGGTGGTAAACGGCAGTTACTCCAGAGTAGGCAACATGACCAGTGGAGTACTACAGGCATCAGTACTAGGGCTGGTCCTCTTCAATATCTTCATCAGTGACATTGTAGAAGGGATGGAAGGGAATGTATGCCTGTTCACAGATGACATAAAACTCTGCAACAGAGTAGACACATCAGGAGGAGTGAAAAAAGTGGAAGTGATCTAGAAGAGTTGGAAGAATGGTCAAGGGCTTGGCAGCTGGGTTTCAATGCGAAGAAGTGCAAAATAATGCACTTGGGGCATAAAAACCCAGGGGCAACATACCAACTGAGAGAAGAGGTATTAACAGTTACAAAGCAGGAAAGGGACCTGGGGATGATCATTTTTGATGACCTGAAGGTAGCGAAGTAGTGTGACAAAGCAGTGGGGAAGGCTGGAAGGATGCTAGGATGCTGAGATGCAAAGAAAGGGGAATTACCAGCAGAAGGCGAGAGTTAATAATACCCCTATACAGATCACTGGTTAGGCTGCATCTCCAGGACGGTGTGCAGTTCTGGAGGCCCCACCTCCATAAAGACACAGACAGCGTGGAGGCATTACAAAGGAGGACAACCAAAATGGTGAATGGCCTGCATCAAAAGCCCTATTGGGTAAGGCTCAAGGAACTTTTAACATGTACTCCCTGGGGGAAAGTAGGGAAAGGAGGGATATGATAGTGACATTTAAATATCTCACAGAAAAAAACAAGGTACAGAAGGGAAGCATTTTCCACAGAAAACGATGCCCAAGGACAAGGGGTCATGGTATGAAGTTAGAAGAGGGGAGGCTCAGAGGAAATGTGAGGAAGTACTTCTTTACAGAGAGAGTCATGGACTCACTGAACAGCTTACCAGAGGAGGTGGTGGGGGCAGAAACTATGATGGGGCTCAAGAACGCACTGGAGAGACACAGAGGGATGTTAGAGGTGGTGGGAGTGGGGAGAAAGACTGGAGACCGAGTAAGGTCTGCAGCGACACTACAGGTAGGGAAAATAGGACAGACTAGTTTGGCCATTGGGTCCTTATCTGCCAACAGATTCTGTATTTCTGTGTTTCTTTAATGCACTGAACTTTACATTTAATAATGTGAACAAAGCTTTTAGCTAGATCATCATCTCTTGAGGCCAGCAGCTTCGTGTGGACACTAAAAGTGAGTCATGGGTTGGATTATTCCTCTGAGGATGAAGCGATAACCGAGTTGTCTTCTGTAATTGCCTACAGTATTCAGAAACCCATGATCATGTTTCAGTGTGAAAAATCCTGACAATGAGATTCTCCATTCTCTGCTGAAGCAAGAATGCTTATTTCTTTTATTTATTTATGACTTTGGTAACCGGGTAAGTGAGCTGATCTGAGGGACCATTTTCAGTCACGACCCGGGCCACAAAGTGGCAATAAAATGAGTCAACAGCAGTACATGCAGTAGCACAGGATAAACACACCTCAACATGAGGTAATGAAACAAAAGTGTACAGTAAATAACAGGTGTACAAACAAAAACAGTAAAAAAGTACAAAAGGAGCTGGCCCGGTGGCACTGAGGGTTGAGGCGCTGGATGCCACACCTTACATCACACCGGCGACCCGAGTTTGGAAACAGGTCCGGGCCATCGGGGGTCAGCAGGAGGGAGAGAGGATTGAGCATCCAGAGGACAGCTCTCCTCTCTCGGGGAGGGATCCAGGGGTAGCCGGCACCGCAGTGACCTCAGGTGGAAGCTGGAGGCACTGCCACACTACAGGGCACAGAAAGGGATGGACTAAGCCACGGCGAGTGTCAATAGGATGTCACTGCACGTCCGAGCTCAGAAGGGAGAGTGGAAGAGGACGGAAACAGCACAGAAAAAAACCTCCTCCCAGTGATAGGTGAAGGTGCCTCCTACCCTCCAACATCCACACTCCCAATGTGGGCTTGCCTCTTTGCTGTGCCCCCGGTCCAGAGTTCAACATTATAGATAGAGTGCCCTGGGCGGAGAGGGTGGCCCTTCCTCAGAGGGTTCAGACCCGGGGGATGTGCTGGGCCAGGGCTGCAGAGAAGGCATAAGACACGATGGGAGGTAGAGACAAGGGGGAGGGCCAGGAGGACGCCGGAGAGAGTTCACTGTGGTCAGGAGGAGATAAAAATAATCCCCCAAAAAAAGTACAAAAGAAAAATAGTAACTATATGTGATTTCATTAATAGTAATAGTACAAGTTCAATGATAGTAATAGTACAAGTTGCAGGCAGTAGTTATATGTGATTGCATGAGGTATCTCAAGTTAACATCTGGTATCCAACAAAAGACTGTGAAAATTCTGACAAGCAAGCTTCATGGACAAACAAGGAGAGATCAAAGGAGGACAGGAGAGCAAGTGTGCAGCAGTGCACTGAGATACAAAGAGCATAGGACATAAGAAAACAGAGGTGAGAAAGGCAGGGGGGCAGAGAGGTAGGGGCAGGCAGTAAACAATCTGTCACAGAGCATGGGTGGTTGGGCCCTAGTGTTGTAGTGGAGAGCAGCTGCAAGTGGCTGCAGTCAGGAGCCAATCTTTTAGGTTCTTTTTTAAGGACAGGTGGGAGGGTGATGAGCAGATGGACGATGGGAGTCTGTTCCATAGTGATGGGGCAGAGAAGGAGAATGCTTTATTACCCATGGCCATGGAAATGTGTGGTACTTCCAGTGGAGGGATGGAGGATACCCTGAGGTTCCTTAAAGCCACCCACCCTGCCTGTTAGAAGAGGAGAGTTGGGGGACAGGTGGCCGCTCCTGAGCGAACTGTCCACTAAGCAGCCCATGGCATAGTTGAAATGACCTTGTAGTGGGAGCCACCCTAGGGATTGATAGAGAGTGCAGTGATGGGTGGAGCAAGGGGGCTGAAGGACAAAGCGACAGATGGAATTATATGTTGTGTGTAGTCGTGAGTGTAGTGTAGAGGACACTATGAAATCTGTGTGACAATTCACACCTAAATGCTGTAAGGTATGTGAATGTTGTAGGGAACTCTTCCTGTTCACTACCCAACCATGATCCTGGAGGAATTGCACTGCCCTCTGGACCAGCTGGTGAGCTAATGAATTTTATAATGTTCTGATCAGGAAATTATCCAGATATGGGTATACGTGGTGACCCTCTGGAGTACAGCCACGACCAGAACTAGGACATTTGTAAAAACACAAGGCCTAAGACCAGCCTGAAAGGGAGAGTCAGGTACTGAATGTGCAGGTTCTTAACTGAAGCATACAATTATGTTACCAGTTCACTCCCCCCCCCACACACACACACTCAGCTGCTTTAAAGCCTGTGATTTATTCAAATAACTTCTGTATTTTTACTTGTTTTAGATTGTTAGAGGGGGTTCTTGGTCTCATCATCCAGCTAAATTATGATCAAACCTGACCACCACAACAAGCTGACCACCTCATCAGTCAGGAAAATGCATCACATTTTACCTTGCCATTCTAAGCTGAGGTTCCCCTGCTTTCCCTCTGTCTTCTTGGGAAACCACTCTCTGGCTTCATTGCTTATATAATGTGCTCTGGCCAATGAAAGGTTCACATGTGATCACCAGTTAGGAGGTGGCCACAGTTCTCTCACATACAATTCAATATTAAGGATTTGGCTAGCTCAACCCATCACATTTACAATACATCATTATAAAATGTGTAGGGGTTCACCTGGTGTATGGCCAAACAAAATCATATAATAATGGTACCAGGCCCCTCCCTCCCCACACTCAGCTGCTTTAAAGTCTGCAATTTATTCAACAATGTCAGTATTTTCTACTTGTTTTAGATTGTTAGAGGAGTTGTTGGTCTCACCATTCAGCTGAATTAGCATCACATTTTACCTTGCCATTCTAAGCTGAGGTTCCCCTGCTTTCTTGAGAGAAAGTAGAGGAACCTCAATTCAGAATGGCAAGGTAAAATATAGTGCTTTTTCCTGACCGATGAGGTGGTCACCTTGTTGTGGTGGTCAGGCTTGATCATAATTCAGTTGGATGATGAGGCCAAGAACCCCTCTAACAATCTAAAACATGTAAAAATACTGGAGTTATTTGAATAAATTGCAGGCTTTAAAGCAGCTGGGGGGAGGAGATCCCTGCTACCATAACTATATCTTTGTGTTTGGTCACACACCAGGTGCACCCCTACAAATTTTATAAAGATGTACTGTAAATGTGATAGGCTAAGCTTGCCAAACCCTTAATATTGAATTTCATGCCAGAAAATTGTGGCATTCTCCTAATCGGGGAGCTCACCAGTGATCACCTGTGAGCCTCTTATTGGACAGAGCAGATTATATAAGCAATGAAGCCAGAGAGTGGTTTCCTCATAATTTTTTAATTTTATTTTATTTTAAACATTTGTTTACCGGGTAAGTACAATGAGCCAAAGGCCCGTTTTCATGTACGACCCGGGGACTGAATATATATACAGTCAAGATGTTTACAATAAACAAACAACATCACAAATACAATATACCTAACATAACAACATAGATAAATAATAATTAAAAACAACAACAATACAATTTATCTAAAAAATAATTTCTTAACCTAATTTTAAAAGTCTGATGACAAACATTTTCATATAAAGCAATAGGAAGCTCATTCCAATTTTTAGCAGCAGAGTAAGTAAACGAACCATCCCCCATTTTAGTCTTAGTCTTAGGAAGATTTAACTTAATTTGTTGATCAGAACGAAGTTCACGAGAATTTACTTTAACATGAAGAAGTGAATATAATGGAGAATCAGTCCCTTGCCGAAGAATTTTATCTGTTAATAAACATAAGCTGTATAAACAACCCATCATGGGAGGAAGCCAGGAAGATAACCTATACAATTCACAATGATGAGTAGAATAAGGCAAATTGAAGGTAAATCTACAAATACCATGAAACACATTTGTAAGAAGAGATAAATCTCTATTTAACAAATTAGTAAAGAGAAATGCATTGTAATTCAATTGTGGTAATAAGACACCTTCAGCTATTGCACATCTTGCTGGTAAAGTCAACAAAGATTTATAACTAAATAATACTCCAAGTCTCTGATTTATCTGACGAGAAATATATTTAACATGATCAGAGAATTTCAAATGTTGATCTAAAAAAACACCAAGATATTTAAACTGTTTAACCTGCTCCATCCTATGCCCTAATAAATCAAAAATGGATAAGTCCAGACATCTTTTCAATCTAATTCGAGATCCAAAAAGCATACACTTTGTTTTCGTATTATTTAATGCTAAACAGTTTCCCTTTAACCAACCACATAAGATAGCAAAGTCTTTATTCAATGCCTTATTTATTAGTTCAACAGAAGTTGAACTTTTATACAAATAATATCATCCATAAATCAAACAATGCGTATCATTAAATAAGGATGGCACAACATCTACAAATACCGTAAACAACAAGGGGCCCAAAGCGGACCCTTGTGGCACCCCGTAGCAAAACTTACTAGTTGAAAGCTCCATTTAATCCTACCTTAAGCAGACGTCCAAACAAATAACTATGAAACCAATCAATAGCAATCTCTGTCATACCATATCTTCGAAGCGTCCCAATCAACAAAGAATGATCCACTAAATCAAAGGCCTTGGACAGGTCCACGAACACAGCACCAGTGAGCAAACCCTCATCCACAGCTACACTGGTGTGGTTCGTGAACCTGGCCAAGGCAGTCCCTGTCCCATGATACTTACGAAACCCATGTTGATCATGCGTCCTAAGCCCATTATCTTGTAAGTAGGCAGTAAACTGTTCACTTACAAGTCTCTCAAAGATCTTACCTAGGGGTGGTAAAAGGGAAATAGGACGATAATTGTCCATATCCATTCTATCACCTGATTTATAAATAGGCTTGATTACTGTTTGTTTCCATACATCAGGGAAACACCCAGTAAGCAAGGACAAATTATAAATATAAGTAAGTGGATAAGTAATATGTTCAAAAATCAACTTTAAGAACCTAGTATCAAGTTCACACGTGCACTAGAACAAATAGGCATATGTTTCAACAAATAATAAACCCGAGAAGGCTCTATAAATGTGAAAGAAAAAGAACCAGATTTAGAATCATCATAAGAATTTCCATCATTACATGGATCCTTAATAAAGGTCCGTGTATACCTAGATAGATCAAGAAATTTGTCCAAGAAAGAATCACAAATATCCTGCACATCAGAAATCATCTGACCATCCTTTTTAAAAACCCCAATGGATTCCTCTCTTGATGGATTAATTAAAGAATTTATAGAAGACCAAAACCTTTTGAATTTTTTAGACTAATGGTTTGTAAGTTCTGAAAGTAACACAATTTACTTTGCCTAATTTTTATTTTACATTCATTTCTAAGCTTCCTATAGCTATTAAAATCACTCATTAACTTAGTTACCTTAAACAATTTCCAAGCTACATCTCTCAACTTTATTAAGCGTAACAAAGGAGCAGTAATCCACTTATTTTGAGAGCCTCTAACTCTCCTAATCACTCTTGGAAAATGTTTATTTTGTAACCCCAGAATAGTAGTTGTAAAATAATCAACAGCAATATTAACATCCGGGATTACATCCAAATAAGTCCAATCAATATTCTGCAAATCAACAAGAAGATCACCACTAATTTCATTAGTAAACTTACGATATGAAATAAACCTAGAAGGCAATTTAGGTCTTTTAGATCTCCATATGCAATAAGTGGCCAAATGGTCACTTAATACATCTGGTAATACACCAACACTAGAAATGTTAATCTGTTTGTTAACAAGCACCCAATCTAAAATTGTATGATTTTGACTATTCATATTCAAACGAGTAAATTAATTTATAAGCTGAGACAAACCAACATTAGTCAGTAGCGATTCTACAAAAGGGTCATTAATAGGATCACAATGAATATTATAATCCCCAGTGAGACAGTGAGAAAGCAAGGGAACCTCAGCTTAGAACAGCAAGGTAAAATGTGATGCATTTTCCTGACTGATGAGTTGGTCACCTTGATGTGCTGGCCAGGCTTGATCATAATTCAGCTGGATGATGAGACGAAGAACTCCTCTAACAATCTAAAACAAGTAAAATACTGGAGTAATTTGAATAAATTGCACACTTTAAAGCAGCTGAGTGTGTGTGTGTGTGTGGGGGGCTGGTACCATACCTGTATAGCTTTTGTTTGGTCACACACCAGGTGCACCCCTATGAATTTTATAAAGATGTATTGTAAATGTGATGGGTTGATCTTGCCAAACCTTTAATACTGAACTTGAGGTTCTTAACTGAACCACAGAAATCCCTGATGAGAGCTACATAAAGGGATATACAGGTATGCATCCGACAGGTCAACTGGAGCTAGGGAATCCCCTAGCAGAACTGCTCTGATCATTCAACTACTTGATTCCATCTTGAATCTGACAGGTTTTGCAAATGTATTCAGGTTCTTGAGATCTAGAATCAGGGTGAAATGAAATCCTCTAAACATCTTCGGAACTGTGAAGCAAACTGAGTAGAACCCTTTCTCCTCAACCCTTTCTCTTCCTGAGGAGGTACTGGCACCATCACTTCTAAGCTAAGCATATCAGCCAGAGTCCAATCCACCACTTTGCGTTTCCTTTTTTTTTTTTTTTAATTATATTTAGGATTGGGAGGAAGCCCCCTTGAGGGCACTGAGAAGACTTCTATCTAGCACCTAGCAAAATGATCTCCAGGATCCAGGCATCTGACATTATCTGGGTCCATCTGACATAAAAATAATACCTCTTGAGAAGACACTCCAGTGGTTGTGGACAAGGGTGGATCTGTAAATCATCATGTAGAGTAACCAACTCTGAATTTGAATCTCCAAAGCACTTGGAAGAGATGGAAATTGCTGCAGTTGACACACAGAGTATTTCTGCCTGGTGGTGCTGAGGGTTGAGGTGCTGGACGCCACACCTTGCACCATGCCAGCAACCCAGGTTCGGAAACAGACTTGGGTCATCGGGGTCAGCAGGGGAGGGAGGGGATTGACCGTCCGGAGGACTGCTCTCCCTTTCCAGGGTGGGTTCTGGGGTATACCCCACTTCACAGCAGCTCCTGGTGGAAACCAGGTGCCCTACAGGTATCAGGGCTTGATGCTACATTGTGGGCAAAGCAGCCAGGCTGCACGTAGGTGCGCTGCCAGCACTGCATGTATGTGCTCAGGGGGGAGCCTGTATGGAAAAACTCTGGTGGCCTAGTGGAGACAAAGGGGTTCCCAGAGACCTGCCCACATCCCAGTGCCAGACCTGTCTCCCTGGGCTCCAGCTCTACCAGCTCCTGCGGTTTTCCCTGTACTTCATAAATAGGCTGCCATGGGTGGGTCCTCCCCCGGGAAGGGGGGGATGATCTGGGGGGGCTGGTAAAGCCGTGGAGCCAAGTGGAGACAGCCCTCTAGGAGCCAAGCAGAGAAGTTTTCAGGTGGGTGGTAGAAGCAGAGTCGAGTGGTACCCTGAAGAGATGGCCCTAGGTCCCCAGTGAATAAAGAAAGTTAAAAAAAAAAAAAAAAACAGCGTATTTCTGCCAGGGAAGTGACAAATGCTCTGGTGGAGTTGGCATGTAGCTGCCCTCCAGTTTAACTCGAGCTATGGCACAGCAGTTGTGAAAAACTATTTATAATCCAGACTGAAATACACTTGATTGTGAAGCCTACCCCTTTTGATTAGACTCGAAAGAGACAAAAAGCTGTTTTGACTGTACATAGTCCTTAGTTCTGGCCAGTTAAAACCTAAGGATCCTCTTAACTAATTTTCACCTGGGTGGCCATTTTGTATCAGGTTAATCAACGGATGGTTTGAACTTCTTATGGAGCTACTGGAAGAAATGGGTTAATATCCAGTGAGTGAAGGGTCCCCTCTCATTCTGGAGGCTGGCAAAGTAGTAGGCAGGGTTACAGCCTGATTCAGGGGTGCCAAGTTTTGAAAAATGTTGAGGGTGCTCAGGGTAATTATAATAGGCTGGGGGACTGGGGGGCCCCCAGGAGTTACAGGATTTTTCATGCTTTGTGGTGCCACCACAACTACTACTCTTCAGAGGATGCTTAGGGGCTAGTTTTGCCACCGACCCCTCTAACATCCACAAATCATCTGAGTGTGTTTAATTTTGTTGTTTTTAGAATGGTCACAGGTGGAGATTTCTCTAGGACAGGACAGGAGACGGAGACTTTTCTGGACTGGACAGGAAAACTCTGACAGACTTGGTTAAGGCTCAGCTCTCACACACACACACACACACACACATACACACACACACACACACACATGGCTGGGTTAATAAAAAAAGTTATTGTTATTCCTTTTTTCTGATTTTTAGAACTGTTGCTCGACGCACTCGCTGCTGAACCAAATGTAAGAAAGGGCTAGTCCGATTAGCAGCTAGATTACGGCACATGATTGGAGGAGGTCAGAGGACACACATGTGAAACGTCCCCGATGCTCACAGATGCTAGTCATGGATGGGTCATCAACTAAAGCACTGATGCACACTATATTACCTATAGTGTACCTGCAAATGAAGCTAAGGGTAAACAATGCAGTCACAGTCTATGATGTGCACATGATTGGGGTCTGTTGAGATACAATTTAATTTCCAGGCAAAACAAAGTAATTAACCTAGGCATTAAATGCTACATACAGAATAATGCATGGTGAGGTGTTCATAACAAGGTTTTTATGGACACCTGAGGTGTGGAAGACCAATTAAACCATGACAGTGAAATCTGGTTTATAAGGGTATCCCACACCAAGGCTGTGCATAAAAACTGTGTTATCACACCTCCTCACCCAATGTTTTATTTTTCATAACTGTTGAAAGTATTGCACCTCCACACACAAACAAAACTGTTCCCCCTCACTGAACTATGGTAACTACTTTTAACTTCATAAATAATCAAACTTACAAACATTTCAATTTTACCCTCAAAGCTGCTCAGTTTTGAACAGTAGAGTACAGTTACATAAGAACTTACCGTAACAGTAGATCTTTGAGAACAGCTCTTGCAGCAGGTCACACCATTAGGACTGAAGCCGGCAGGTGCCAGGACCCCACCGAAATTTTCTAGCTAGCAGTATCCAGCGAGGACCGCCCCTGACATCGGTCCTGCCCCGACTTCAGGCATCGTATAAAAGTGGAGGTCCCCCAGAATCCCTAGTTCTTCCGCCGGAGACTCCCGGCCGGACTCCCGGCCATTTGATGACATCAGAAGTGGAGACTGAGGATCCGCCATCAAAAGGTATTCAGAACGGTGTTAGAAACACCTATTCCTAGAAAGGAGATATCGAAACAACTCTACCTCCAGAGGAGATAGTGGGAGGGAAACTACCTGCTGCAAGAGCTGTTCTCGAAGATCTGCTGTTACGGTGAGTTCTTACACAACTGTACTATCTTACTTCGAGAAACAGTTCTTGCAGCACGTTACACCATTAGGACTGATTCCCAAGCAATACTGGAAATCCACGCAGGTGGGAGGAGGCTAGTTAGAGATCACAAGTTGGACTGAAGCCTAGGATAGGAGTCCCTGAAGGACTGCTAGACCAAAAACAGCTATTCGCCGTGATGCCACATTCAGGCTATAATGCCTGATAAAGGTGTGCACAGTGCTCCAAGTAGCTGCTGCACAGATGGCTGAAGTGGACATGTTCTTCATGGCCGCAAAGGAGGTAGCCACCCCCCTTGTGAAATGACCCTTGACCGAGCCCGGTAAAGGTTTGTTGTCATTGAACTATTTAATAATGCTAGAAACAGGATTTTCCTATGCAGCTGTTTTTTTTTTTTTTAGACAGGGTTGGTTGAAGGTGTGAGTAGCTGAGAATACTGCAAAATAGGATAGGAAAGGCAACAACCAAGACATTAAACAGATCCTTGTGCCACTCCATAAAATGCTTAAAAAGATAACCGCTACAATTTCACTCATTCTGTTAGTGAGGCTTTTCCACAGCTCTGTCTGGCAAAACACAGCCTGTATGTTAAAAACATAAATCTCAAATACAACTCTATGCTTTTTCTGTCATTTAAAAAAAAAAAACCTGCCAATTCTGCAAGCTCGATCCCGTGACTTGTTCCCATCCCACCACCCCTCCGCTACCATCACTTGCTCATTCACTTTCTCTCTACAGTGTACTCCACATCAAATCCACTAATCACATATGCGCACTACAAAGTACCTCAGTCTGCTGTTTCTTTGTCTAACAGTTTTTGAGCTTCAGGATTTAAACACTTTTACCTCTGGCTTCTCAGCACTGTTGCGCATTGGAGCAAGACAAGTATTTTGGAACTTGAAAAGATTCCTTTTAGCACAGACTTACTTCGCTTAGGCAGGAATGCCAAGTGTATTAGTGACCAAGGAAATTTTTGAAGCAAAATTGTGGACAGTTTAGAGGTATGCTCCTGCCTGCAGCCAGCCAGAGCCCGCTCCGGTGTCCGAGGCGGCCCCTGCCTTGCTCCCACCGAACTGGTCTGGCTCGGGTCCATTCACTTCCCCCTCCATTGGTCCCACCCGTGACCCCCTCTTTTTGCTGCGACCCGAGACTGACCTGCTGCTGCAACCTGGAGCTGTTCTCGCTCATACCAGCTCTGCCATGCTCACTTGGCACTAGGGACCAGGATTGCACACTGCCTAACCGGTCTGCCATGGACAGAGAAACACTTGTGGCAGAAACAGGTAATACCACCATGCTGCACCGAGAGCAGCAACAAGTGAGACAATGGAAGGGGAGTGGGGGAACATCTTGCTGCCATCTTGTGGCTGGCAGTAGTGCAGTAGAACTGTAGCCCTGTCTTCATAGAACTATCAGGGCAGACAACAAGGAAAACTCCCAATTTTAGTTCTGTGTGCCTGTCTCATTCTGTCAAGCTGTAACAATGTTCGCTGCCTCAGACTGTCAGTCTGACTGTTTTACACTAGAAAAGCATAATTAAAACCGCCGGACCATTCATATTCTCAGAGAATATGAATGGTCCGGTTTTGTGTGTGCCCAGTTTAACTTTGTGGGTGCTCCAGCAACTGAGCACCCGTGCTGTCGGTGGCCCAGCCTGATTTAGAAGAAACTCCAACACCACTTTAGCTGGAGACTTGGGATATGTACAGAGCATTACCTTGTCATTATGGAAAAGAGTATATGGAGGATCTGTGACCAAAGCATGGATTTTAGATACTTTGCTTGCAGAAGTGATAACTACCAGAAATGCTGCTTTCCAGGCCAGAACATTTATGTCACAATTCGCAACAGGTTTGGGGGGTTACCAAGTGAGCATATCCAGCACAAGGTTGAGACCCCAGGGACCTAGTCGATTCCTGATGGGAGGCCTAGTGTGCAGGATACCCCCAAGGAACCTCTTCAGCAATGGCAGCTGTACCAAAGTGAAGGTAATTACAGGTTTGTGGTATGCTGGTATAGCACATAGGTGGACCTTAACTGTGGATTGCTGCAGGCCAGCATCAGAAAGGTCCAACAAGGATATGACTTCCGGTGATGTCAGCAGCGACAAGTCAGCTTAACTTCTGAGCTCCGTCTCACTTATAATAGAATCTGTTGCCATCCACCACAAATAAGTATGCAATCCCCTAAAGGGACTTGATCAAAGGTACTCTTCAGCAAGAACTCACAGACTCCTGTACAAAACTCTACAATACCAGTGAGACGAAATTTTACGTCTGCCCCACCCGCCTCCCTCCCCCTCTCCGGCCTTAATTAGACGGGTTCCCACGCCCCCCGATTTGCTCCTCCCCCTTACACTTACTCTATTGGTTTCTGTGTCTGGCCTTTCCCCTTTGGCATTCTCTCGCTCTCCCCCACCCTTTCACTCCTGTACTCAATACCTAGTGCAGCTACCACCTGTCTCTCTGTTACTTGATGTTATTTAACGCCACTTCCCCCTCATTCTCCCACAGCCTCTTGCATGCCCAGTTCCCTGTACCCCTTTGTGCTTCCATCTTACTGTTACCTCCTGTCTCTTTCTCTCACTGCCTCCCTCCTGTCCAGCTCCCTTTGCCTGCTCTCCTCCTACTCCCCCCCAATCACTTATAGCATGTATCCCACCAGCACCCTGTACCCCTTCCTCCTCCTCCTCCTCATAGCTCCCCTCTTCCCTCTCCTCCACCCCCCCAGTACCTACTTCCCATTAGTCCCAAACATCTACCAACTCACGCACACACACACCCCCTCCAAGGTACCCTTCCTCTCAATCTCATGTACCCGACGTGGGCACTGCCAATCACTAAGAATTGGCCCTTTCTCCCAAATGGCCGTTGGGTACTCCCCCTGTTCATCGCTACTGCTGCCATGCTATACCTCCGCCTCCACCCTTTTATATGCCCTGGTGAATCTCGCTGTCACCTGGCCCAAAAGAATAGACGCCAGTCATGGGTATTTCACATCTGTACTCTTAAGCTTATACTTCTTCTCCTGCTGTTGTCTGGTAACATTCATCCTAATCCTGGCCCAGCCCCCTCTATAGGAACAACTCGGAACAATCAAACAGGATCCCTCTCAATCATCTCACTTAACATATGTAGTCTTCTTCACAAAATTGACGCCCTTCAAACTTTTGCCTGCCAGCATAGCCCAGACATTCTAGCAGTTGTAGAAACCTGGCTCTCACCTTCGGTCCCCGACCATGCTATCACCCTCCCTGGGTACAATGTTTTCCGACTTGATCGAATGACTAAAAGAGGTGGTGGCTGCACCTTGTACCTCAAGGACACTATCCGGGGGCACTACATCAGCCATTCCCCCCAAACCACCATAGTGCAGATTCTTCCTATCAAGATCCTCCTTGGTGCTCACAGCAAAGCAATCACAGTTGTTACAATCCACATTCCACCAAAGCAGCACGGAAATGGACTTAATGCAGTCCTGGACTTTACCAAATCCCTCTCACCTGACTCTGAAACCATCCTCCTTGGCAACTTTAATATTAACTGGTCTGCTGCAGATACTGGGGCATATAGGGACTCAATAGTGGCGGCAAACCTTACCCAGATGGTTAGTTCCCCAACCAGGACAAATTATAAAATGGGTACCAGCACCCTACTAGATTGGATCCTAACCAGCCACCCCGCCAGGATCACTAACACCGTTGTCCTCCCTGACACACTTAGTGACCACTACCCTATCAGCTGCTCCTGGTCCAACAAATTCATTAAGCCCCCCCTAAAACTATTACAAGCCGAGTTCTACCTAGAAGCAAGCTACCCCATCTCAAGACCTTCCTTCGTCAACAGAATTGGTCCTCAATCCTCACAGCAACTAATGTGAACACGCGCCAGATCACTTCATCAGAATCTTTAATCAAGCCTGCACTCTATATGCACCTCAAAAGTGCAAAGCCAAAGCCCTATGTAACCCCTGGCTCACCGGTGACCTACTTAGGTGACTAAAAGCTCAGGACCACCTCTGAGGTTGCCAGAAACACTGGGAGACAACTTGATATTGCTAACTATAAACGCAGATGAAACGACTGCACCAGATATATCTGGGAAATGAAGACTACCTACTTCAACAATGCCCTCACTAACACATGGGGCAATGGAAGGGACTTCTGAAATAACATAAAAGAAGTCACCGGCAGTCTAAATCACCCCATCAGTACTCTGCTTAAATGGTGTAACTACACTTGACAAGAAACTCATTGCTGATACTTTCAATGTCGCTTTCACGGACCTCAGTTCTGTACTTCCCCAGGGTTTTTTCGATAAGGAGGATCCCCCTGCCTCCCCAGCCCCCACCAGCCACCCTCACTTCTACTTTAAAGCAGTAAAAATGTATCAAGTCTGCAGCTATGTTACCAAAGCCATTTGCAACTCCAGAGCCAGCAGTGACTCCCTTGACCTCAAACTACTATCGCTCACCCTTGAAGAAGTTCTCTGGCCTCTGACCAGGAACTTTAACCTCTCCCTCAACCTCAGCCAGTTCCCGGACATATGGAAATCTGCCTCGGTAACTCCAATTCATAAAAGTGGTGACAAAACAGCACATGAGAACTACCATCCAATTTCCATCCTACCGCCACTCTCCAAGGCCCTGGAATGGACTGTGTCTGACCAGCTCACTGACTTCCTAGACAAGCCCAGCATCCTGTGCAAGGAGCAACATGGCTTCAGAAAAGGTCATAGCACCTCCACAGCTCTACTCGAATACACTGGTGCACTCCATCACTCACTAGATAACAGTCAACTAACTGGGTCCACCTTCATTGACTTAACTAAAGCTTTTGATACCGTCAACCATCATCTTCTACTTGCCCAGCTTCGGCTAGCAGG